>CM027837.1:16825779-19568279 GCA_016097545.1 Eucalyptus victrix | reverse complement strand
GCATGGCTCGGCCTCCACCAGCACCTCCCGATCCGAGCGATGAGGCTGCAGCACCTGTACCAGATCTCCAGCAGCAGGAGCTCCTGGGCCGTCGAGCGGACCTTGCGGGGGTGGCCGTCATCACAGTCCGAGGAGGAGGCCTCGTGGTAGGCAGCGGCATGGCCGCTGTCGTGGAAGCATGAGAAGAGGAGGGACGGGGAGGATGATCGGAGCTTGTGATGGAAGAGCATTTCGACAGCGAGAGCGATGGGACTCGGATTCTTGGTCTGGTCTGTGCAAGGCCGTGAAGACAGCGGAGAGAGTGGATGGAGATGAGGAAGAAGATGGAGAAGAGGATGAGGTGGAGGGTTTATTTATAGGTCGGGCGGAAGAGGACGGAGGCGTGCGGCGGCAGAGCAGAGTGGTGTGGTGGTGGGGGCGGTGGGGGTGGGAGTGAGGAGTCAGGATGAGGAGGAAAAGCGCGGCTGCTTCGTGGGGTGAACGTGGAAAGCGGTTTTTTTTTTGCGTTGATCCCGCGTAAGTAAGGTGTCCATCTTTACTTTTTCTTCACTATAATTTTGGCAGTTTGGTAATTACGCAAAAGACGAGGGACCACGTAGCTACTGCCTTTTTTTTTTTAAAGATCTCTCTTTTGTTTTACGAAAGAGGAAATTTAAATGACTCTTTTATGGGTTTCATCATACGACCATATATATGATCAAGAGAGTAAACTACAAGATCGGAATCAGGAGCTCAAAGTCATGAATTCCGACCTTAGACTCCGTTCGTTTGACTGAAAAATTAATATCTTGAAAAATATTTTCCTAACTTTAATTGTTGTTTATTGGTTACAAAAATAATTAATGAAATGCATTTTCATTAACAACTTATATTTAAACATTTTTGTTGATGATGAGAATATTTTTTATCATCACTTTTCCTAGTGATGTAAAAAATAAAAATTAGGAAAATATTTTTCAAATTATTAGTTTTTTGTGAAAAAAAAAAAGAGCTTTAGTCTCTTGGAGTAACTACGGTGTGGGAAAGATGATTTATATGAAGATAGAGAATCCATAAACTTGGGAATGTGATGGAGACAATTAGATCTAGAAAGAAAATCGACAAGATTTGAAATGTCATAGATTAAACGAGTCGTTTGATTTTTCGTGTGATATCGAATCAAATATCCGAAGGTTTAAATCCCTCTATCAACTCCCACATTACTACACTTTTTAATTTCTTTCAATGTCTAGTAAAATACTAACTTTGAGTCGTTTTCATACAATTCCTTTTGAGTAGATAGGTGATGTTTAAATCAGTTTGTTGGTATGTTGATGCATCCCTTAAATATATGTTGATGCACAAATTGATCCCAAGCTCAAAAAGCGTGTTGCCTAAATTATTTAATACACGTAGCATCGAAAAATCATTCAATCGATAATTAAAACTGGGTTGCTTCGATAAAATTTTATTTTCTTGTTCGAAAATAAATAGTCCATTCATATCTCAAGATGATATGTGAAAGACTCAAAATAAAACAAATCTCAACAATAAAATAGTAAGGCAGAAACTGTAGCAACGAGTATACTGTCATTCCATAAAAATGAATATGTGTTGAGCATCAAAACAAATTGAACAATGGCACTAATATTTAAAGTCAATAAGAACAAATCATTATATTCCCTGCATACCCTTGCACTGATCTCCACTCATCTTTTCATGTGACACTAAGCTCTTCACTTCCAATGGTGGTTTCATAGATCTCCAAGCTGGTTTTCCCACATACTTAGAATTTGCTCTCTCTCTCTCTCTCTCTCTCTCTCTCTCTCTCTCTCTCTCTCTCTCTCTCTCTCTCTCTCTCTCTCTCTCTCTCTCTCTCTCTCGTTATAATAACCGAGATGTCCCGTGGTGCATGAACAAAACGGGGGGACGAAGAATGTTCCCTAATGCCCAGTAGCTACGACATAATCATTGTAATCAATCACTAATTAAAAACGATGGGGGCAACCATGCGTCGTGCTTGGTTTGGATTCTGGTCATTTACGAGCCGAGCGCCTCCCGTGACTCCTGGGTTCGAGCCGCTCTCAAAGTGTGAGTCCGCATATGAGAGCGCTCCACGTCGGTGGAGATTGGAGTGAGCATCCGAGGGATTCATGCACCCAGCCATTGGTTGCCCGCCGCCAGACACTTCCTCACCCGACATTTTGGTATAGATAATAGGGCAAACATGGTGTTAAGATTGACTTGATCCTACGTGTTCAATGCTCGAAACTCGACTCAAGCTTGATTGAGTGTTAAGATTGATGCTCGAATTTAATTTGACTGGAAAAATCGAGATACTAAAGCTTGGATAAATAAGTAGTAAACTTCACTTTTATAGATCAAATATGCTTATTGAAAGTGTCTAAATATATAATATAATAATAGTTCGATGAAATAAGATATCTTTTTGGATAACGACGCTTTTCAAATATATAAAAAAAAGTAAATTTTCGGATTATGTTGAATACACATAATAATTAAGGGATCTAAAGTCATTCCTCATGCCATAGGCTATGGTCAGGCTATGGTCACTCTTCGCCGATGGCAAAAACCTAAAAATTATATTAATCATGAATATAACTTATTTATATTATAATTTAGCCAATCATATCGTATAGAAATAGGTCTATAATTCATTTTGACATATTTAGTATCCGGCCATGCATAGTCCTCTGGGCCCTATCCACAAGAAAAGGAAGTCGCATCCACGTTATCCATAAAGTAAATTCATTCATCCACGACATAATTTACTTCTTGTCGGCACCCATTTCATTGACGCAACACCAATCAGCAAAAATTGTTTAAATACGGCACTCTCCAAGCAAAAAGCGAAAGCAAAATGGAGACAAAGATGACATATCAACGCAGATTTTCCATAATTTTGATATTTCAAAATCTACATTATGTACAGTAAGACACTGTCGACCCTGATAGCCAAACTTGTCGATCAAAATCAAAAGACCTAGAGAAGAAAACTTCAACTAAACTCTATAACTTCCCTCAGCAACTTTGTCGGTAGCAGCCGATCTGGAGACACCAGCAGCCTCACCGAGAAGTTCCTTGCTGGGAGCTCCTCGTCTGACTCCCAGCTTCGATCGTCCTCGAAGTTGAGTGCGTAGCTCATTGGATCGTACCCGAACTCCGAGGCCGGAGTTTCCTGCACTTGTCCCTCATCTCCGGCAGTGGGAGCTCCGGAGCAGTGAAAAGCAGCCACTAGCCGGGCTACCAAGCTGCCTTGCGGCGGTTGAAACTCTTAAAACACAGGCAAATTGCAAAATTGAACAAACGTGTCCTTTCGCTAGTGCTAAGTGCGCCAAAATCGCACACCCGCACGCGGGTATGGTGGGGTCTAGCTTCACCCAATCATTCATTTAGCTGCACAAAGGAAATCCCATACTTATTAATTAGCATACTTCCTCCCACTTTTCTTATGTGGGACAAAGAAAACGCACTTAATTTGTTTTACAAACAAATCTCCAATGAGAGAGGAAGAGCGCACGATGCAGTCAGAGTCTGGTCTGGTCTGTGTGAGACTGAAGAGAGTAAAGAGAGTGGATGGTGATGAGGAAGAAGATGGAGAAGAGGCTGAGTTGGTGGGTTTTAATAGGGTGGACGGAGAAGGACACGGCCGAGGGGCGGGGGCGAGCAGCAAAGCAGAGCAGTGTGAGTCGGTTGTTTTTTGTCAATCCGGCGTGAGGTTTCTAATTTGCCTCTCTTAACTTTCTTGTTGGGCAGTTTGGTAATTAAGTAAAAGTCGAGGGATCTTCTTTTTGGTTTTGCAAAAGTAGAATTAGATTAACATTTTATGGGTGGGTTGCGGGCAGATAGGGAGAGAGAAGGGATATTTATTTTCCTCTTTTTTTGGGGGTTGGGGGGGGGGGCACGGTTGATTATATGAAATTGCAGAATTGATAAACCTTGGAATGTGATGGACATGATTAAGTTCCAGGAAGAAAATCAAAGGGGGCATAACGGTATTCCATGATTGTATAGTGACATTTTAATTTCAAGACTATTTTTATCGATTTACATGAAAATTTCGAAAATATTTGATAGACTAGACAAGTATATCTTTAAAGTAAGGCTATAAAAGATAGAGGATTAGGATGTTCATTTTTATTTTTATTTTCACGTGATATCAAAATACAATATCCAAATCTTTGAATCCCTCTATCACCTCCCACATTGCAATTGCTTTTCACTTATATATATATAGCCAAATACTAATTTTGAATTGTGCTGACGTATTTGATTTAAGCTTTTACACATCTCAATCGTCCGTCTTCTCGAGGACATACTCCTCTATGTTGACGCGGTGCATTTATGATTATACCATGTTCTCTCAACAAAAGTTGAGCGCAAGAACATAGGAGAGGAGAAAACCACCTTACTATCTAAGTCAACACTTAATTAGTGTGTCATTGCATCTTTTAAACATGGGCAAAAAGTGATCCTCAGCTTGAGAAAGCATGTTACATAAATCGGTCTACATACATAGATAAATTGTTCGATTGGGGGTTCAACCTGAGTTACTCCGATAATTGAAGTTCAAAAGAATGAATCGCTTTATTCCCTTCATGCCCTTGCACTGATCTCCGCTTACCTCATGCACGTAAGGACTAAGCTTCTTCGCTGCTCTGTCCTGCGACAATCTAGCTGCATCTGCGACGCTGAAGCTTCTGTCCCGACGTTGCTGCTCCCTTTGAGGCGACGTCTAGACTCGTTGCTCCCTCATTGGCCCAATTGGCTTGACTGAGCACCTGCACGACCATCGTGATATACTTCATCTGTCCTGGTGCTACTTGCCCGTGCTGATTGCCAGCAGATCCACGGCCTCTTCTCACTACACCGCTGACGAGCCGCGAGCCTCTAACCGATGGTCCTTGCTACGAGCCTTCAACAATGGATCACCCCGCGAGTAGTTGCTGCTTCTCGCTCCACAACGGCGCTGTATTCCAGTTTGCCGTCCACCTGGTACCGCCGTCCGTTGCACCTCCAACACCACCCACCCAACAGCATCAGCGCTAGCCACGCTTCAGTCCCATGAATTTTCTTTTCCTGCGGGTATCCAGCGCCGCTGACCATCCAGTGACGCCCAGCATCTCCTGCACTAGTTCCAAGTCCACCGCATTCCAAGTCCACCGCAGCTGAGCCAAGACAAAAAGAAAGAGGTGATCTTGAACGGAGTGGAAGAATGTTGGAATTTGTGATCCAATTCTAGAAACTTCAAGATAGATTTGAACTAGAAAAATCAAGAAAAATTCTAGAAGAGTCTACAAGCTACCATCTCTTATGTGTTCCGGAAGTTTCATCTTATGTTACTATAAAATAATAGTAGTTATTTGTAGAGAAGTCTAGAGACTTCCTCCACCAACTTTGGCAGCTATATAATGGAGCAAGTGCTCCATGTTTTGTGTGGGAGCTAACCATAAAAACCACATCATGTAGCTTCCTCACCAACTTCTCCTTCAACTATTGTAAAAGTAATTTCATAAACTAGTGAAACTATCTTTGTCCCATAAACATTCTCAAAATTTCCTATCATTGTCCATTCTCTATCAAATATAAACTATACATGCTTCCGCGCACATTTAAATTCTAACATGGTATCAGAGCCAGGTTACGCCTAGGTTTGTAACTGAGCCAAGCGTAAGGGATCATGAAGCCAGAACCAGGCATATTGGATGGTTATGGGTGTTTGTCCTCACCATCCTCAACTAAAAAGGCCAGAGCCCGAGCGAGAGCCAAGAGAGCCGGAGCTGGAGCCAGAGCCAGAATCAAAGCCGGAGTCAGAGTCAGAATCAAAGCCGGAGCCAGAGCCAAGCCTACGAGAGCCAGAGCCCGAGCCCGAGCTAACAACTACAACTAAGAACAATTTGATGCCCCGAGACATATGGGTCATCGTTGAAGAAAAGACATGCGCATTCGAAGGCGAGTGCAAATGTTCCGACAAGAGAATGCAAGATCGTGGAACGAAGACGGAATAAAAGGCATGGACAAATTACAAGAGAAATTTCAAGGTACGTCCAAGGCTTTATAACACAAGTCCAGAGTATCCCAAAATTGGATAAGGGGGAGTGTTGGAATTTGTGATCCAATTCTAGAAACTTTAAGATAGATTTGAACTAGAAAAATCAAGAAAAATTCTAGAAGAGTCTACAAGCTACCATCTCTTATGTGTTCCGGAAGTTTCATCTTATGTTACTATAAAATAATAGTAGCTATTTATAGAGAAGTCTAGAGACTTCCTCCACCAACATTGGCAGCTATATAAAGGAGCAAGTGCTCCATGTTTTGTGTGGGAGCTAACCATAAAAACCACATTATGTAGCTTCCTCACCAACATCTCCTTCAATTATTGTAATATTATTTTTATAAACTAGTGAAACTATCTTTGTCCCATAAACCTTCTCAAAATTTCCTATCCTTATCCATTCTCTATCAAATATAAACTATACCATGCTTCCACGCACATTTAAATTCTAACAAAGAAAATAAAAGCGCTGGTCAAAGTGGAGAAAAGAAAAATTGAAACGGAGAAAGATTTATTCCATCATTTGCAAACAATATCAACGCCCCCACTTTCCTGAATACACGATGCGGAGAGAATACAAAGAAAAGGGGAGATTTTGGAAATTCACTCCTTGGGTGCTCGTTCCTCACGTTTTCCCGAGAGTCACTACCTAACTGAGCCGAGCCGGATCACGAATCGCCTGCCGAACCACCGCCGCAGCCATCCTTTGCCATCAAGCACAACCACGAGTAGCCTTGCTGCGAGCCTCACCCACAAGCCGCCTTCGAACAAGTTTGAATTTGGATTGCTCACTTCAAATTAGGTAATGATCTTATCCTATTTGATTTAAATATTTAATTACAAATTTCGGATTGATTTCGCATCTAATTGTGCTATTTGAGATTTTAATCATCATTCGATAGGATTTCATTGACAAAAATTAAATATAATCATTAATTTGAGCCGTGAAATGATGGATCTTTCTTTCTTTCTTTATTTCTTTCTTTTTTAAATTTTGTTTCCAAGCTAGTAAGTGCCTTATAAGACGTGAGACAACAAATTATTTATTCGAATATCATAATCTTTTATTTAAACCCTGTGGATATCCTAGATGATTAATAAGATAGCCAACTTTAATGAATGTACAATAAATGAAAATCACATGTTCGAATATATGGTTTTTTAATATGATATTGCCTAATTTTAAATAGATTGCATGTCAAGATTGATTCTAAAAAAATAAATCAGAATATATTCTAGATATGAATTTTCTTTAATAAATAGGATTTATTTAGATAATATTGCATAGTTAAAATGGTCTTCTAAGATAGGACAATGTTTAGGTTAACCTATTCACTAATCTATACACTGGATAATCACTTATTTAAGATAAATTAGTTAGGACATTTATCTACTTCAAATTTTAATAAAAATACCAAAATATCATATGCATGTCATGTAGTTTAGGCCATTTTATATTGCTATGTCAAATGTGTGTCATGTTAGGTTCATTTAATTGGAAATTGTATGCCATTAGAACTAGGTCATGTAGTTAAGTGAACTTGCATGTTACATAGCCTAGTTTTAATTTCAAAAATAAAAAGAAAGCTAAAAAATAAGTGCTTGCTATGGTATTTAATTTCCTGCAATTTCTTTATCTATCGGTTGTTATCTTTAATGTTTGTGAACCCGCACTAACACTAGATTAAAATTAATCTAAACTGTCTCACAATTTAGTATTTAGTTCTAAAAATTTTAATTAGAGTAATTTAATATTAAAATTTTCTACATTAATATTAATTGAGTCCAATTGATCAATTTTTTGTTGGAAATAATTGATGTTGACACTAGCCGTCTTATGTGACATGATCGGTACTAACATAGATAGTTTTAATAATACTTTGAAATTTTTTGAAAATTTTTCTTTTATTTTGGTGTATTTCTTTTGTTGTTTTTTTACTTTTTTTTTAAGATAACCTCTGGTTTCCCATCAGTGCTGCTGAAGCGGCAGATAGGGAAGATGGTGCAGGTTTCTTCACCGCCGAATCCTTCTTCTCTGTCTACTTTTTTCTCAACCTTCTCTCCTGCAAGACCGTTTCGAATCAACGAATTCAAACAAAATCCACAGGACTGCTGTCAAATTAATGATTAACGGAAGTGAACCGGCGTGTTTGGTAATGTTTGTATTTCAAGGAATAATTTTTTAATAGAAATAGTTTTTATTTTTTCTATTAGCGGGAACAATTTTTGAATATAAAAATACGCTTGGTAAGTGCAAAAAATTTTCTATTCCAAGAATAAAAATGCATTTAATAAACTTGTATAATTTTATTGTTTCTTTTAATTTTTTAAATATTTTTATTATATTTTTCCTTTTTTTTTTTTTTTTCCTTATTTCTCTTTGTGGCCGGTCGCCAGCCATGGCGGCAGCCAGCTATCGACGACCAGTTGGGTGAGCTATGACGAGCTTGCCGGAGCCTCGCCAGGCCACCACAAGGCTTAGCCTCGCTAGATCTAGGCGAGGCCTCGCCTCGCCGGTGGCTTTGGTGGCCAAGATAGCCTCGTGCCGCCTAGGAGAGGCTGCCTCACCTAGGCGGCACGAGGTCGGCCTCGCTAGATCTTGGGTGAGGTCTTTTTTTTCCCCAGAAAAAAAAAACAAAAATTTTTGTTCCGGGAACATAAACAATTTTAAACAAATAGGGCTTAAGCATCCGGAGTTTTGACCTTCCGATTCTTCATTGGAGGATCAATCAGGGTCCAGCTTTGGTCCAGTCCTCTTCCTTGCCAATAGTCACAGTGTTTTCAGTTCTCTGTGATAGAGAAAAGCAGTATTTTAAAATGTGGATATGAAAAAAGAAAGACGCAAAAAGACATCGAGAAAGTTGGAAGTACTGTATCTATGGTCAAATTTAAAAACCACAAAAGATTGTTGCAAGCGATTGTTAGGTTACTTGCTTCTATGTAAATGTTTTTTTTTTTTGTCAAAATAAGATATGTATAGATTTTGCCTAAAAGAATACAAGAAGGAGGCCTAACATCTACAAAAGATAGACACTCAAAAAGACAAAAGTCAAAGAAGAGTCTAAGGGTATTGTGGTTCCCAAACGAGACCAACCGGTAAAAACCAACAAAAGAAGCAAAGGACCACCAAACAAACGCTAGAGACCTCTATCAATCAAAGAGAGACGGATGTAAATCCAACTTTGTTGAAGTCTTCTATTCTTGGGAATGTCAAGGACATGCTTAAAGGTCACCGCCTTGTCTTTAATAGCCTTAAGGAGGTGCATCTTCATCGCCGGGAGAAAGAGGGCCTAATTACGAAATAAGATATTGTTGCGCTGATATAACAAAGAGCTCCAAAGCTAAAACGAGCCAAAGACTAGTGAAAGCTCCAAAGCTAAAACGAGCCTTGGCTGAGCGATGGCGGCCTTGCCGTTGTTGGGCGAGGCTCGCCCCCGCCGGCCACTGGTGAAGGCAAGCCTCGTCCAGTGACGGCAAGGCCGCCGTCGCTAGATCTGGCGAGGCTCGACCTCGCCATGGCTGGGCGAGGCCGAGCCTCACCTTGGTTGGGCGACGGCGGCCTCGCCGTCGCTGGGCGAGACTCGCCTTCGCTAGTGGCCGACGAGGCTGACCTCGCCGGCCCTCGCCTCTGGTCGGCCAGCTAGCGCCGGCCAAAGGAAGAAAAAGATAGGAAGAAAAAAAAATTAAAAATTAAAAAATCGAAAAAAATAAAAATAAATTATTAAAAAATCGTTCGCCGGTCGCCCGGCGTCCACGTCAGCGTCGGCCGGCCAATTTTGGCCGGTTGGACTGAATTGGCACAATTGTAAAATATTTAGGACTAAGTTGGCCAAAAAAAAAGTTTAGGACTGAATTGGCACAATTGCAATAGGTTTAGGACTTTTTTGGTAATTCTCCCCTACTATCAGTGATATGTTTGGTAGCCCAATCAAGATTCTCCATCCAAGGCTTATTAAGCCTAGCAAAAAGAAGCAAGACTACCATAGATGTGGCAAGCAAAAAACAAATGATCTATGGAGTTCAGTCGACAAGAGCAAAGGGGGCACATTGCAGCCGTAATTCTACTATAAGATAAGAGCAAAACCTGAGTTGGTAGGCGGTTACATGTGATAAGCCACATATGTGTTTGATAGTGAGGAGGCAAACATGAGCTCCAAACGAATGAGGACCAAGAAACCACATAACCCCTAGGGCGAATTAGATCCCTAGTCAAAGCCGTTGAGAATCTCTCGAAAGGGTGTCGAAGCCATTGAAAACGGTCTTCTTCTTGGCTAAAAACCGGAAGAGGATCTCCCCAGTTTGCTATAATATTGAGGACATACCAACCCATAGGAGTAGAAAATCCATCGGCAACCGAAGCTAGCTGCAAAATACCCGACCGGTAAATTTCCTGGTTGGAAAAAATTCTATAGAGGGGACCATTTGGATGCCAAGGGTCAAACCAAAAGGAGACCGAGTGTCCATTCCCAATAATCCACTTGAAGTGTTGGTAAAAATGCTCATGAAGATCCAAGATTTTTTTCCAAGCCCAAGAGCACTGTTTAGGCCATGGAACAATCCAAAAGTTCTTATATTTTAAAAAGGTGGAATGAATCCATTTGCACCATAGGGACTCCTTATCAGAAAAGAGTAGCCAAATGTGTTTGAGCATGGAAGCTATATTACTTTTTCTCAAAGTACGAATACCAAGGCCGCCTCCTTTTTTAGGTAGACAAACATCACTCCAAGACACCTTAGCACCACCCACACCCAACATCAAACCTTTCCAAAGAAATTGCCGAAGTATTTGTTCAATGCAATTAAGGACCGCACAAGGTAGAAAGAAAACATTGGCCCAATAAACTTGGATGAAATGCAACACTAACCCGATAAGTTGCAAGCGTCCCACAAATGATAGGAAATGATGAGTCCATGATTGAATTCTAGCAATAATAGCATTCACCAAAGTGACACACTTTGCCTTTCCTAATCTGGAAGAAATAACAGGCACTCCAAGATACCGAAAAGGCAAGGAGCCCAATTGGTAACCCAACTTATTCAAGATATTATCACAAAGAGTGGAAGAGCCTCCAGATAAGAAGACTTCACTTTTTCTCAGGTTTGGAATAAGGCCACTCCAACTAAAAAAAATATATGTCTATGCTTTTAAAAGATCAATAGAAGCCAAGCTAGCTTCTACAAAGAGTAGCACATCATCTGCAAAGAAAAGATGAGAGAGCCTGGAAGACTTACAACGCCAAAAGAACCCGAAGGCTAGTTGGCTGGTTTGAAAATCCAATAAGCCCGTAAAGATTTCCATAACAAGTGTAAAGATGTATGGAGACATTAGATCACCTTGCCGGATGCCCCTACTACTAGAAAGAATCCATGGAGTTCCCCATTCAAGGATATTGAAAATTTAGGAGAACGGATGCAGACCATAATGCGAGCAATAAACTCCAGGGGAAAGCCAAAAGCTTGTAGAGTTAACTCAATGAAATCCTAGTCCACCGTATCGTAGGCTTTCTGAAAATCAACTTTAATAACACATTTTGGCCGGTAAGGCTCAAGATGGAAGCCACAAAAAAGCTCTTGAGCTAACAAGATGTTGTCACTAATATGTCTGTCTTTAACAAACACATTTTGAGGCAAGCTAATGATAGAGGGCATCACATGAGAGATACATTGGCAATTAACTTCATGATGCATTTGTAAATAGTGTTGCAACAAGCAATAGGTTGAAAATCATTAACATCAGAGTTATTGGGGATCTTGGGAACCAAGGCCAAGATAGTAGTATATATCTCCCGCAACAACTTGCCAATCACGAAGAAATCTTTAACCGCCATAATAACCGAGGGACCAACAATTCCCCAAGAGCGCTTGAAGAATTCTACATTAAAGCCATTGGAGCTAGGGGCTTTGCCCACTACAAGCGAGAAAAGAGTATCTCGAATCTCCAAATCAGAGATAGGGCTGGAGAGAAAATGCACTTGGTCTTCATCAAGGGTCCGCTTTAAGACAGCCCTGATCTCCTCCATAGTGGGCCGACCAGAGGGAGAAGATGCCGCCAGTAGATCATGAAATGTGAGACAAGCAAGTGTTGCACCTCAGTAGGGTCGGAGGTGATACTATCGCCACTGGACAACGAGATAATCCTATTACGAAGGTGTCTTCGATTTACTGAGTGATGAAAAAATTTGGTGTTAAGATCGCCTTCTTTCAACCAACAAACCCTTGATTTTTGCCTATAAAAATATTCTTCTTGTAGGCACAAATCAGAGAATCTCTTAAGTTGAATCTTCTTATTTTCAGCCAGTTGTAGATTCAATGGATCACAATGCAGGGCATCTTGAGTTTCGCATAAAATGTGCCTCGCTTCAGCTGTTCTAGAGGAGATGTCTGAGAAGGACTCTTTGTTTAGTTGTTTTAGCCTGCATTTAAGAAGACGCAATTTGCAGCAGAGTATGTACATTGGCGTCCCACTCAAGGGAGAGTCCCATACTTGAGCAACCAAGCTGAAAAAGTTCAGGTGAGTTGTCCAAAAGTTGAAAAACTTAAAGGGCTTGCAAATCTTAAGAGCAAACATAATTTTAATAACCATTGGCTAGTGATCCGAAATTCCAGGGGCTAAAATTTTATTTTTTGGAAAAAAGAGAACTCAGCATTCCAGAGAGAATTCACTAGAACTCTATCTATTTTTCTTTGCTTGTGATTAAGTCCCGAAGAAGTAGCCCATGTAAACCTATGGCCAATGTACCTAAGATCATTGAGACCTGCTTCAAAGAGGCAATGAAGAAACTCATCAAACGCCGGAATCCAAGCATTAGAGCTCCTCAACCTGTCAGAGTAGTGTTGAATAGCATTGAAATCACTTGCTAGAATCCAAGGCAAGCTCTGCAAAAAGAGAGCTAGATTGAATAAGGTCAGCCCACAGAGGACGTCTCAACACAAAGCTATGTTCCGCATAAACCACGGTGAATAAGAAGACTTTGCCCGATGCCAACCAAGAAAGCCGACCATGCACCGCTTGTGCTGAAGAAGAGGTTACAACAAAGGAAACCACCAAGGGGTTCCACCCCACCCAAATTCTTCCCCTATGGGAATAATCATAGTTGCTATACCAAATCCAACCCGGCAACAAAGTAGCAAAGATCAAATTGAACGCCGATTGGGAGATTTTAGTTTCAACAATCCCAACATAGTTCAAGTTGTTGGTTCTAACAAAATTCCTTACTTCTGTCCGTTTTAGGGGGTTGCCTAGGCCCCTAATATTCCACGCTCCTATGTACATATAAGAATATGAATATATAGACAAAAGAGGAAGGAGTTACCGACGCTTTGGAAGGCGTCTCCGACTGGTCCCCAGCTTTTATGTAAATGTTTAACCCAGCTCTTTGGAAGAATCTAATTCTGTTTTAGGACTTGACAGGAGGAAGACAAGGCAAAGCTAGTGCAGGAAACCAGCCTACAATTAAAGCAGATGAATAATTAGTTCATCAACCGGAGGCAAAGAAACTGGCACAGCAACCCTTCATCATCATCCGTCTCAAAGAGCAAACGCAAAAGGTACCTCAAAATAAACATCACCTCGTTAATGCGAAGCTTCCTTGATATTATGTTTCTTTGCATGCTAAGTTTGAAGAACTTCCGCAGGTGAAAGCAGCAGCTATTGATCCCTTGATGTGGATTTGAGCAAGAGCAACAATCAAATGTTGACAGACAATATTCGGCGCTTCACTAGAATGGATACTTAAAGAGTTAAGATAAGGAACATTGGCCAGTGGCCTCATACAAAGCTTCATCAAACAGGAACATTTGGAAGATGACTTTGGTTCTAGGAAAAAAAAATTATGTTAGCGAAGAGGACAGCTCTCGCCTTGTGACAGGAATTTTGAAGATAGTCAATTAACCATAGATGCGGTCATGATTATTGAGGGGGTACTGAGCTAGGAGATTACACATTTAGAACTAGAAGTAATATCAGATGGTTTCATTGTCTCTACTGCTTGTCCACTTTGCATTTTGTGAATACATAAGTGTAGTTAGGTATTGTGTACAATTGGTATAATGATTTGTATGTAGTTCCTCTCCATTCTCCATGCTGGTGACATTTATAGCTTTCCTTGGCTCTCCAATGTAGTGTAGATTTACTGTAAGAGTAACATACATTTTGTACACTGTTAGGTTACTGGGTTTGGATTGCTACTAGGGATAATGACTGATTATGGTCATAGATAGGATCATTTGCCTGAAATTCTATGGCATATTACAACCTCAAAAATTGTCGCCAGTTCTTGTGATGATTTAGCCACTTCATTGTCACAGCTCTATATTTAATTAATTATGAATAATTGTACATTAAGCTGGTGTAGCTGAAAAGTTCTGTTCATATCCCTCTCCTTCTATGTAACAAAAACAACTTTATCACGCCAAATTCTGTCTATCCTGAACTCCTACACATTGAGCGATCACCTCTGGTGTGGCTCATGTTGCATACAAAGTTCCGTTTCTTGATAAACTGAGATTTGAATAGGAGGAAACGGTCCTAGGGTCAGTCCAGGTGCAACCTTAAAAGATAACCGTTTGAGCTTGTCTTTAGTGAATCTAGAAGAAAAAGGCTATGCTTCACAATAATCACCAAAAATTTCCTCAGCTTTTCTTCAAGATGACCTATGACAAAGAATTGAAAATTTGTTTCGGCCGGTCAACTCCAAGTCAGCTGATGATTGGCAGAATGAATCCGATAAAGAACAATGCATAAAAAAAGATGAACATTGAATTTTCTAATGCAACTTGGGCATATAAAATTTTTATATCATTTGAACCGCCATTTTGTCCTGATATACCAAATATTTATGATGAACTGTTTGATGATTTCTCTATTATTGTGTAGGTCATTTTGTATCTTTTTGGCACCGTGCTTCACTATTCTCATCATTAACTTCTTGGCAAACATACCATACACGTTGTTATATAATCCACAAAATCAGTGGATATCCAAATTTAGCAAACATACCATACACGTTGTTATATAATCCACAAAATCAGTGGATATCCAAATTTAGGATCTTCTAACGTTTCTGCTAACCTACCCTCAATTTTTGAACTAGATAACTGCAATTCCTTTTCTTCTTTTTTTTTTTTTTTTTTTTTTTTTTGCTCTTAGACATCGTTAAACAGCTCGATGGTTTACACAGAGAATCACATTATCTTGACCTCATCTTGAAATCCAACATTTGAAACCTTGACCTCTCCTATTTAAAAAAAAGGAGATATGCTAGTGCAATTTACAGATGTTTTTCATGAAATTAATGCTTCTTGTCAAGTGTAGCGAACTTAAACCCCATGAGATTACAAAAATCAGATCTAGGTTGTCTAACCATAGCTGCAGACATAAGAACTTTATTGTCACATAGCTTCCCAGTGTGGCCAATGATTACAAGAACAACAAAAGTTTGGTGTTTTCCCAGTTGGCGTGCCAAACAAGCAATAGGTTTCACATTGGTCTGTCATTTGGACGAAGGCCAATCTATGTATTTGCTGCCACACCTGCAGTTCACGAAAACAGAGGTCCTCCTGTCTCCTCCGAGCAGGTCTATGCAATTTCCCATGATCGATCGACTCTCTCTGCTTGGTGCCAATCCATGGAACGTGACCAACTACATGTTCTCATTTTGAGGGGTTACAGTATCCCACACAGACCAGCCCAGGCTATCCTTAAGACATCAGCTACGCAGCTTGACTCAAGCACTTCTCCGACAAAATCCTTTCAATCAAAACCATCTCAGCCTCCTCCTCATCAGCTTGCTCCAAAACCGAATGATCCCCCAGAAGATTGTCTGACAGATATGCTTGCGAGGTTAGGAGAACCCCTGCAGGATCCTGTAACGATAAAAAAGAAATAGAGTAGCTGAGAATCAACTAAGGAAAGTCATCAAACAGTTGATAAGGGCAATGTGTAGTGATAGGAAAATTGAAAACTAATGCGACGAACCAATGCCAAAGAGACTTACTAAAATAGAAAGCAGATGGCAATAACTAATGATGATAGAGAGCGAATATAAGGATTACGGATTATCGAGAAGAATGGGGGGTGACGATCGTGGAGGAATGTAGGTGAAAGAAAACATCATTGTGATGTAGGGAAAGCTCTCGACAAAGAGAGAGAAGCTCTCACATAGGGGAGAGACACAAATCTATGTACATCTTCCTGAAGAGAACTTGATGTCCCATTCTTTTTGGAGCATAAATGCTAGAAAGTTAAACATATCAAGATAAGAGAAAAACGGTTCTTGTAATTTCCAGCTTACAGAAGCTCTGTTAGTAAAATCTCCTGATTTAAATTACATAAATGTACTTATGTGCAATCAATCTTGAGCTTTAGTGGCTGAAAAATCAATCTTGAGCTTCACTCTTTTAATGCCAATGATCTTCCATTATTTTTGCACTGTTCTACTTCAAAGCAGGGTCGCACGACGTCGTCAACATGTCAAATGGTGATAACAATAACTGCCACAGTGCTTCTATGTTCATAGACTAACCAACGGACCAGCCAACTTTTCCCTCTACGACGCCTGCAAGTATTACTTTGTCTACACCTTTGCTAACAGCGATCGTTGCTCTTAGGGCCAAAAATTAATTGTCACCGTCGGTGAAACTTCCACCACCCCAACCTCCAGTCCAACTAGATCCCTATAGCTACCAGCCCCAACCACTAGGACCACTCCATCTCTACCACCACCTGGAAGTGACGCTTCATATATGTGTAACACTGCTAGTCCTGTTCATGAGTGTATTAAACATAAAATCATTATTCTACTGGATATAGATGGACTATTGATAGATCATGAGATGTTGCTACTCGTCATAAAGTGAATAACTTGTGAAAAAACTTCTTCTCATAATTCCAGCATGCTTCATATAGATAACATTGCTCAAACTTGTAATAAATCATAAGTTTCTTTGGAATAAATATATGGTTCTGCTCCCATATTCTGATGTTTGGCTCTATTTGCAGTTCTGATATCATGAAAACCAAGATTATTAGAAAAATTAGAATGTGGCAGGATACAAAAACTTGCATACTGAAAAGTTGAAATAGAGCATCAGTAGAACAAATCCTCATTGGTGTAGCTAAAAGTCCCACCATTGGAATGACAAATGAGTAGAAGAGTAAATCACACGGTGACAGGGAAAATGGTGTGAATCTTGTGAGGATCAAACTCAACACAAACATTCGATCGAGAACTTAAAATGACAATGAAACTATCAACTCTCTCTTGCAGCCATGCAGCAGATCAAATTCACACATGATGATTAGCTAGCAAGAACCCGCTGAATTGTGGTGATCCAGAGTGCCACAAGTCCAGCAGCATGACCGCTCTCCTTTGCCAATGTGATTTTGTACTTTCCCTCCAGAAGCTTCCTTAATAATCGACATGTCAATCATTAAATTAGTTCAAGCAATCATATGAGAACAGACAAAAGAGAAAATTACATTTGCAATATGCAAGAACAATAAAAACCCCAATTTAAGCAATCAGGAAAAGCAAGCAAATTGACATCATTTCTAAGTGTGGGATTTCAATCGTCCACCTTAAGAAGCTGAGATGACTATGGTAAAGGGATTTTCTGAAAGAGCTGCTTGTTCTTTCAACGTTTTGTAATTTCCACCTTATCGACATCAAGTTAAAAAAAAAAAAAATAAATTATAAACCAGTGTGCCTCAACTAAAGATAAAAGTTTAACTCGCCATGGAAACAAAACAAACATGTCATTGATGACCTACGATCAAGCAGAACAGCCTTCAGATACAAAACTTAAAAAGTGATTATTAATCTAAAAGTCTGGTTCCCGATATCATGTTGAGATTGAGCAATCGTAGTGGATGCAGATGACAAATTATTTTCTAGGGGCACTCTTATGATATAGTCCTCCTACAAGGGCTGCCAGTTACATTCCTCCCATGATAGAGAGAAAGAATTCATTCCAACTAAGAAACATGAATCACTCAGTAATCTATAAAAAAATAATCACTCACAGATGAATTACCAGGATTGCCAGCTTCATTCATGATTTTATCAAGTCTAAGATTTTGCCTTACTAGGGGACCAGGATTGTCTCAAATATCGAACTATCACCAGAATGTGATCTCATGAAAACCTGACATGACAACTGCTCATATTCTATATAAGAAAAGCTCAACACAATTTAGATATTCGCTTTAGCGACTTGCATCTAGAAATGTCTAAAGCTTGCGGAGCTCCTAGTCTCCAAGCCCTCGGGGCTCAATTAGTTTGTTGCAGTCTCATACGACAATTGACAAGCATCATGAAATCTCTATATTTTATAGGTATCTCGAACCTGTGAGTCCTGGGATGTCTGATAGCTCCCAACAAGCTGTCACTAACAAGTTCCTTAAATCTTCAGATTTCAACGCCAGGGAATTTTGCTAAAGCTTGCATCCTTGAATACACAAACTTTTGCAGGATGAGAATACCTTCAAGCTTTGAATGTCATGTAGCTTTTTCACAGTGGTTGATGTTTCAACCTTTGTTTTCAAGCACAATAGATCCGATAATCTTCCAAGGGAAGTGCAACCATGAATATCCAATATTACCCCAAAAAAATCCAGCCCGTCAAGGCCACGTTTCAACATAAAACCCTCAAGATTCTGAAGTTCAGCTCTATTTGCAGTTCCAATATCATGAAGATCAAGATAATTAGAAAAATTATAACACAACAGGAGACAAAAACTTGCATATTGGAAAGTCAAAATAGAGCATCAGTAGAACAAATCCTTATTGGCATAGCAAAAAAAACCCCACCATTGGAATGACAAATAAGCAAAAGAGTAAATCACGCGGTGACAGGAAAAACACTGTGAATCTTTATAGGATCAAACTCAACACATAAATGGCTGATTGAGAACTTGAAAGGACAGCGAAACTATGAAATCACTCTTGCAGCCTTGTAGCATATCAAATTCATGCCTAATGATCAGCTTGAAAGAACCCGATGGGTTTTGGGGATCCAGAGCACCACAAGTCCAGCAGCCTGACTGTTCTCCTTTGCCCATGTGTTTTTGTACTTTTCCTCCAGAAGCTTCCTTAATAATCCACATGTCAATCATCAAATTACATTGAGCAATCATATGAGGACAAACAAAAGAAAATTATAGTCGCAATATCGCAGAACAAAAAAGAAAAAAAAAACAATTCCAGCAATCATGAAAAGAAAGCAAATTCACATCATTCCTGAGTGCGGGCAACATCATAGAACAATAAAAAACCAATTCAAGCAATCATGAAAAGCAAGCAAACTCACCTCATTCCTGAATGTGGGATTTTTAGTCGTCCACCTTAAGAAACTGAGATGACTATGGTCAAAGGGATTTTCTTAAAGGTCTGCTTGTTCTTTCAACGTTTTGTAATTTCAACCGTGTCAATATCGCACATGTGCCAGTGTGCCTGCCATCATAAGAATCAACAGAAGATAAAAGTTTAGCTCGCCATGTAAACAAAACAAGTTATAGATGACCTGCGAGCAAGCAGAACAACCTTCAAATACAAAATTTGAAAAGGGATTATTAATCTAAAGTCTGGTTTGGGATATCATGTTGAGATTGAAGGGATCATAGAGGATGATAAATGACCAAGTATTTTCTCAAAAAGCACTCTTATGATCTAGTCCTCCAACAAGGGTGGACAGTTACATTCCTTCCATGATTGAAAGATTTCATTCCAACTAAAAACATGAATCACTTAGTAATGTACAAAAAATAATCACTCACAGATGATTCACCAAGATTGCCAGCTTCATTCATGATTTTATCATCTAAGACTTTGCCTTACTAGGGGACAGGGGTCACTCAAATATCGAACTATCACCAACATGTGATCTCATGAACACTTGACATAAGAACTGCTCTATATGAGGAAAGCTCAAGACAATTCACATGTTGGCTTGCATCTAGAAATGTCTAAAGCTTGTGGAGCTCCTAGCCTCCAAGCCCCCGGGGCTCAATTAGTTTGGCGTAGTCTCGTGCGACAATTGACTAGCATCATGAAATCTATATACTTTATAGGTATCTCAATCCTTTGAGCCCTGAGATGTCTGATAGTTTCCAACAATCTGTCACTATCAAGTTCCTTAAATCTTCAAATTTCCAAACAACTAGAAATTTTGCTAACAACTTGCATCCTTGAATACACAAACTTTTGCAGGATGAGAACACCTCTAGGCTTTGAATGTCATCTAGCTTTTCACAGTGGTTGATGTTCAACCTTTTCAGGGTTTTTTTTTTTTTTTAGGGTTCAACCATTTCAGGGTTTTCAAGCATGAGAGATCCAATAATCTTCCAAGGGAAGTGCAACCACGAATATCCAATATTACCCAGAAAATCCAGTCCATCAAGGCCACATTTCAACTACACTCTTAAAGTTAGCAACATGAAACCTCCCAAATTCTTCAAACTAGAAGGTTATCTTTCGATGGATGTGCAATTAGAGATATCCAATCTTACAAATAATCAACCTCTCAAGGCCATGAATTTCAACTAGATTCCCGCAATCTGTAGCACAAAATCCTTTAGAGATTTTGAACTCGAAGGGTCTATTTATCTTTCAATGGATCAAAAAGTCTGGCCATCTTTTTAATGGACATTCATTTAAAGACATAAAACCTTCTCAAAGATTCTACAAGTGCATTGCCCATTTTTCCTTTAGCGCTCTTTGTCATATCATTTAGAAAAATAGGAATAGCATCATCTTCAAAGATCAGCCTCTTACGATCCCGGCCATGAAGAACCATCTCTTCAAAGTGGTCCGAGACAAGGCTGTCACCTTTAAGAACGTTGAAGATAATATTAGAAATAGAAGGTTGTAGAGAAGTTGGGGCCTAAACCCGATTATTTTCTCAGGGGACCCATAGGTTGGCTACTTTGGATCTAATAGTGCCCTCTCTCCTCGCTTGAGGCTTGCTTGGTAGTCGGTTGTCCATGCCGTGCTTCTCTTTTGGTGTTTGTGTTGTAGTGTGTGTGCCACGGTTTGCGGCTTTTACATCTCGGCACCCTTCCACTCCTTATGATCCTTCATTTGGAGTGTAAATTTCTAGTGACGAGATCTTTTGTACATTTAGCATTTCCTCAATATATTGATTACTTTTTACCAAATAAAAAATAATTCTTAGTCTTTAAGCTGGAAAAGTTTGGAGATCTTTTAATAGAAGTACACCTAGAGAGATTCAATCTTGCCAATAAATATAACCTGTAAAGACCATGAATTTCAACTAGATTTCGGCAATTTGCAGCATGGAATATTTTAATGGACGAGCATCCAGAGAGATATAGAACGTTTCTAGATATTCTAAATGGCTCAATGCCTCAAACTTCGACTAAATTCTCGCCGTATGCAGCATCTGATTCTCTTAGATTCTTTTTAAACTTGAAAGGAAAAGTAATTGAATGGACATGGAACTAGAGATATTCAAACTTACCACGCTCTTGTGATTGGCAACACATGATAGATTTAGATGTTTCGAACTCAAAAGGTCCTGCGAATCTTAACTAGATTCTCGCAACTCGCAGCAATTTGTTTCCCGTGGAATCTTCAAAGTTGAAGGATCCGGTGACCCTTGGGCTCATTTCCCACAGAGAATTTGGGCTTGTTGCCTCTGGAGAATCTGGGAACGCCTAATCAATGTCGAAGTCTAACTAATGCCAAAACTTTTTGTGTCTGGTAGCTGTAGCCCCAACCACTAGGACCACTCCATCTCCACCACCACCTGGAAGTGACGCTTCATATCTTTAACACTGCTAGTCCTGTTCAAGAGTTCATTACACATGAAATCATTATTTCTACTAGATATGGGTGGACTATTGATAGATCATGTGATGTTGCTATCCGTCATAAAGTGAATAAACTTGTGAAAATAATGCTTCTTCTCATAATTCTAGCATGATTCATGTAGATAACATTGCTCAAATTTGTAATAGATCATCGGTTTCTTTGGAATAAATAGATGGTTCAACTCCCATGTTCTGAAGTTCAGCTCTATTTACTGTTCCGGTATCATGAAGACCAAGATTATTAGAAAAATTAGAATGTGGCAGGAGACAAAAACCTGCATGCTGGAAAGTCGAAATAGAGTATCAGTTGAACAAATCCTCATTGGCGTAGCTAAAAAGTCCCACGACTGGAATCACAAATGAGCAGAAGCGTAAATCACACAGTGACAGGAAAAATGGTGTGAATCTTGTTAGGATCAAACTCAACACAAGCAGTCGATCAAGAACTTGAAATGACTATGAAACTATGAACTCACTCTTGCAGCCCTGCAGCATGTCAAATTCACACGTGATGATCAGCTCGAAAGAACCTGACGAATTTGGGGAATCCAGAGCGCCACAAGTCCAGAATGACCGTTTTCCTTTGGCCTATGTGTTTTTGTACTTTGCCTCCAGAAGCTTCCTTAATAATTGACATGTCAATCATTAAATTACTTCGAGCAATCATACGAGAACAAACAAAAGATAAAACTACAGTTGCAATATCCCAGAACAATAAAAACCCCAATTCAAGCAATCAGAAAAAGTAAGCAAATTCAGCTTGTTCAAGCATAGGTTTCTGCCATCATTTTCATCAAAACCTCCGCACGACCACCGTAAACCACCACCTCCATTAGTCAATACTACCAATACACTCCATCTTCGACCATCAACTATGACATCCTGATTTTCAGGTTTTGCTTTTGATTGAATAAGTTGGGCTTTTCATCGACACGCCTATAGCCATTTTCTTTGAGTTGGCCACTCACGAGATAATTAGCCTATCGGGTGAAGCCGTTAAATGATTTTCACATAATAGACTTGAGAATTCGACTAGGAATCGATTGCTCGACTGTGCTAGTCAGCAATGGTCATAATAGCATTGTCAAAATCGATCGGAGATCAGAGATAGATCAATTTAACTGAGATATGTGATCAAAGTGTGGGTTATTCCACCCGATTGCAAAATTCTCATCAATCGATAGATTGATTTTTCCTATCGTTTTGGGTATCATGTACCCGTATTTGAAACCTAGAAATTTTCACGACAATCGAAAATCACCAATGTGTCAAAGATGTACATTGTGACTCGAAATAAATCGATCATGGGTCAATTGCGCGAAAAATTCCTAAAAACTACCCAGTAGGCTATGTCATGCTAAAATCGCGCCAGATTGAAATTAATTGCAAAATTGGATCCGATTTCAGAAATTTAAAGTTATGTCATGTCACAACTTATTATAAGACCATCGACTCATCCTTCAAAGATTTTTCTGCAAACCGAGATTTTTGGCGAAATTTCAATTTAGGGCTATTTTTATTTGGAAAATTTATAGGACTGTTTTTTATTGCCCTTTGGGATGCAAGTTAGTTCTATTGGTGGGGAAAAATGTTAAATTGGTCAATGACATTATAGTGGAATTTATGGGGATTGAATTGAATACAATTGAAGGAGATTTGGTTCAATTTGGGAGAATTTGTGCCCAAATTCGTAGGCCATGGTCCCCCTCAACTTTTGAACCACTTGGAGAGTGTTCTAGAGAGATTTTGGTGCACCAATTTGGCTAAGGATTGAGCTGAAACATGTGGGACCTCTTCAAGGGGACAAAAGGATAGAATGGAAGTTTGGAGGGACCCTTTACAAGGGTAGCCGGCTTCTTCTTCTTCTTCAGCTCAGCCTACTTTCTCCATTTTCTTTGTGTTTAAACCTCCAAAGTTGCAAAGGAAGCCGAGCCAAGCCCTCTACTGTCACAAGCCACCGTCGAGCCCCCTACCACCACCGCTCTTTGTCGCTCGCTCGTCGCGTCGCACCTCTGCACGAGCCACGCCTATTCCGCTCGTCGTTCCGCCCAATTGCAACCCTAGATCTTTCCCTGAGCCCGTTCAAGCCCCCTCGCCGTCGCCGAAGCCACATGACCACCCGTCCAGTCCGTCGGAAGCCCCACTCACCCACCTAGCAGCCACCTTGGTCGTTTCCAGCTCAACCCATCGCCTAGCTCACCCCTCAACCCAACAACAGAACCGAAGCCCTCAGCCAGCCGTGGTCCTTTGAGGGCCACTTTGGACCACTTCCGAGCCTCGTAAGGTGCCGCCGCTTAAAGTTTGTTGCCCGTCTCCATGTTGCTGTTGTCGTGGACTCACCGAGTCGCAAAACTAGTGAGTTTACTCACTAAAACTCTGCTTATGGAGTTAATTATGCTTAAGGGTTGATTATTTTAGGTTAGTATGGCTTAGGTGATTAGTTAGAACGGATTAGCAATTTAATTACTCGTCATTGCATGTTAGGTGGTTAGATCAGCTTAATTAGCAATTAGATAGGTTGTATTATTTATCTAGATAAGTTTGGAAATTTTCCAAGCCCGTTTTGGTATTTAATTAGGCTTTTCTAGCCTAAGTCTCTATTTATGGTATTTATTTGTATTTATTTAATTAATTTTGGTATTTATTTAATTATTTATTATTTTTCGAAAATTATACCAGGATAGTCGGTGATTGGAATTTCGTGCTGATTGCAATGGTATGCTTGGTTTATTTAATTGAATGCTAGATTGTGCAAATTGAGTGAAAATTATAATTTTGAATATTTATTCCAAAATTGAGTAATTTCGGTATTTAATTGGAAAATACCAGGCATCGGTTTACAGTGCCGAAAATGTGTTTATGGACTATTATAATTAATGGGAATTCCTAAAAGAAAGATATTGAAATTTTGGATCGGGCCAACCATGTACCCCCCCTACACACGCGAGTATTTTATTGGGTATTTTCAATGTGATCATTTTATCAGCTTGAGTGAGCACAACTGATATATATCCATTATGATCGTCTTTTCAGCTTGAGCGAGTATGATCAATATATCTTTATCAGCTTGAGCGAGTATGATCAATATATCTTTATCAACTTGAGTGAGCACGATCTATATTATTTATTAGTTTGAGGGAGCTATCTATCTATATATCAGCTTAAGCGAGCTAAGACCATATATTACAACTGTTGTGGGTAGTGGTGGTATTAGAGGATTGTTATATGGCATTGATTTGATAGATAGTACTATTGGGTTGGATTTGAGCTTATTGACTAGTTGATCGATGGTTTGATTTGAATTGAGTGGATTGGTTGAGTTCATGAGCTATACTAACCTGCAAGAAGGAACTAAGGCAAAGGTATGTACTCTATCTTGTGTGTGCATAGGTAGCCTTTAGGCGTATTTCCTTACTAGTTGGAGTTTAGGGGGTGAACTTGCTGAGACATTGTATTATCCCGTCGTGGGTTTAACTTTTCAGGTCCTTAGATGGTGAATCCCCCTGAGCCTTATGGTCAGCCGATGAGAGTCACTGGGCAAGTTTATAATTATCCCGATCCTGGAAGTTTTTGGGTCTATGAGTTTGTAGTGACCACTGTCTGGGTTGAAGAGCATCCCATCATGTGTTCCCTCATCGATTCAGAGCTTGGTTTCGTTATGGACCCAATGGTTTTCAGCTAGGTCCCCTCCGGTGCTTTGAGATCCCCGCTGGGATAATCAATGACACTCTAGGGGAGAGTGCGGTTGACCCTCCAGATGGTGTGATAGAGGACCCGATGCACCCGGTGCCCGTGGAGACTGAAGAATTGACAATGAGTCAAACTAGTTGGTTATAAGACAGCTTTGTTTTGAGGACTAACCTTTTGTTGACTTGTGAATATAGATTAGTATTGTATATGACATAGTTTGCTGTGTATAAGGGCGTGTTGTGGTTTTCAAAATTTTAGCTCTGCTTTTCTATCCCATCCTTGTGTTGTATGGGGATTATTTAATCGCTTCCGCATGCGCATTAAAAGGAATGGGTTGGCGAATGCGGCCTGGGACATTGCAATTTAATCGACCACCAAGGGATGGGCACACACTTGAGGATCAAGGTGTGACACCAACAGTCTGCTATCACATGCACATGACACTACACATAGGCTTATGCCACAAGGCGGACCATGCCTCCTAAGACAAGTTCACATTCCGAATGCACTGAGAGCAACTATTGGAGTAGAATCCCCAGTCACTAGCTAGAGCACGAAACTACAACGGCACAGCCACCAAACTAATTTTAAAAATCACCACGCCAAAAACGACCCAGTGCAAAAGAAAACCCGTCCGCTGCTGCCGCTGCTCGAGAGCCGTCTCATTTCATCCAAACCCTTCCACTAGACGGATGATGACGATAGCTATTACCCCAACAACACGCGAGGGCGTACACAAAGAGAGAAAGCAAATACGAACCAAAACACTCAATCAAGAAGAGAATAAAGCTAAATGGTAGAGGCCTACCTTCAGCTAGGGTTTTTCCTACCTTCAGCTAGGGTTTTTCCAAGCTCGGCGAGAGAGAGAGAGAGAGAGAGAGGGTCTCATTCTTCGCTTGATTTTGCAATGGTCGGGTTTGTTGCCTCATCAATTTGGTACCTGATGAAATGATAATATTCCCACCAGGATCCAGTGACTTCTCTAAGCCCAAAGGACTTCTTGCGAATCAATTCGGATAATCGCTTCTCCAAATCCCTCCATTCAACATTCGACAAAGAACTACATTTAATAGAAAGCATCGATAGTTGGACGGGAAGCTCTGAGAGACATTCAAGAGGACGGAGATCGAAAAGAGAGAGTTCCCAGGAGAACGGTTAGTTTGGAAAGATATGGCAACGAAGGACTTGGGAAATCGACATGCAAAGCTGTTAAGCTCAAGGGTGGTTCCGATATTTCTTGAAGGTTTTCGCAACACCGAACGCTGAGATGTTGGAGAGAAGAGAGCTCCGAAATGCTCTTTGGCAAGCCCCAAATGCTTGTACTGTCTAAATGAAGTTGATTTAGTGAAACCAGCTAGCCTATACTACTAGGTAGCCTTCTAGATTTTTGCAGTCCGATGCACTCAACACTTGGAGTTTTGTCGGCATTCCAATGGCACTAGGCAATTCTGTGACAAAAGATTTGTTAAGGTACAAGCTCCTCAAATTTTGCAAATTTCCAATACTTTCTAGTAATTTTGTAATCGGTATCCGTGATAAATTCAGCTCAATCAATAATGTCAACTTTCCAATCGAGTTGGGGATCTCTCTCAATGAATGGCAACCAAATAGGTCAAGGAAATACAAAGATGCTAGATTGCCTATAGAGTTGGGTATGCAATCTAATAATCCACAGCAAGTGACATTAAGAGTCTCTAGCACCTTCATAGAACCAATGGATTGAGGTAATTCTTTAATCATTGTATACGATAAGTCCAGCTTAGTTAATGACTCAGAAGAACTCATGAATTCAGGAAGCTGAGCAAGTTTATCATAACATAGAAACTCTCTCGATTCTTCCATTCCCCCTACTCTTGTTGGTAGCTTCTCTACTTTAAAACAATTATGGATGTCCAAGGAGACAAGGGTCTTGATAGACCATATAGAAGGATGAATTTCTTCTCGATTCCGACAATTTTCAAGATTCAAGATCTCTAAGCTTTTTAAAGCAGACAAATTGGGAGTTCTTCTCAAATTTTGACAATACGAGAGGTTGAGAACTTTCAACTCAGTTGCCATCTAAAAGAAATAAAGGAAATTTCAATGAAAGTGGACAATAGCAATGTGTGATTTTACACTATTCTTCTTTTTTCAAAAGAATCTTTAAAATTCCTTTAAAAAAAAAAAATACCCATACTCCACTATTCTTTCATAGTTGTCTTATTTAATTTCAAATGTTTTTTTTTTCAATATTGTCGGGTTATGCCACCATATTGATTTTTTTAAGCATATCCATTACAAAAAGAATGTTAGGGACATAGAAGTGCCAATCATGTTTATTTTCGGATAAAATTTCAAAAAGAAAATATATTCAGTTTTTAAGAACTATGGCGATGTTATTGATTAGATTTATGCAAATTTTATTGTCAAAGAGACTCTCCAATAGTAAGAAATGGGTAGCTTAATTATGAAAAGCAATTTCTTAAAGTGACTTCAAAGAAAAATTTAAAGAATGCTGTATTTCAAAAAAATTTAATGCCATCCGAATGATAGTTTTATTACTCTCATAACATTAACAATTTATATTTGTGTCATACAGTGACTTCCATAATCAACAATTATAATGAATAAATAATTCATGCAACAAGTCAAAGCACTTCATAAATCATATCCCCTACTCTGAGATTAGGGAAAATTACAAATAAGGACCCGAAATGGGGCCATTTTCTCAAAAGAAGGCACGGAGTGGATCTTGTGTTAGATAAGGACTTGAAGTGACCACATATGTCTCAAATAAGGACCTAGGCTGGTCAAATGTTATTTTTCCGGCCATTGGAACTGGGTATTTTTGTCATAAAAATATGTACAAGTAGAAAAATATAAACCCTAAAATTCAGAAAAACAACAAATTACTTTGTTTTCTTCTTTTCTTCCCATCTTCTTCATTACCTTCGGAGAACACCCATGATCCATGATCTCCTATGCCATACGCGCGACCTAGTTCACCATCACCGCCGTATCTCTTCAGATACTTCTTGATCGGTGTCGGATTCACCGCCAATTTAGTGTGACTAGCTCCTTCAACCTCCTCAACACCTATGTGCACGAGACCCTCACTGCCCTCACCGGCCTTTCCCAGTCTTCGTATGTTCCCATCTTCTTCCTTCCTTTACAATTGCTGCGTTCTCACTCACCCACTCTCTTTCTTCATAATTACTCTCTTGCTCAACCAGTGGTCTTTGTATCCTAAATGTGGAGTCGAAGCTTCTTATGTTGGCAGTTTCATTCATCTGCATTTTATACTAACAGGTATGCAATTTTATTGGCAGTGTCTCTGACCGGAACACCTCTGATCATGTGCAGAAATTGAAAAATATGCGTCTTATTATAAGGGTCATATAGAAGTTAAAATAGTATGTGCTCTTCTGCTCTTCCAGATTTTGGGACCTCTTTTGTTGGTCACTTCCTCAACCAGGAGTTAAGGCTCTGTTAGCAATTTGTGATGCCTGTATTTCTTAGAACTAGAGTTCTAGTTGATAATTAGACAGAAGTTTTATATGAACTATAAGACCTTTAAGATTTAGTGAGAAACAGCTAAACTGTCAAGGTTAAAGAGTGAATGTGTGAAGCGGACTAGTTCAAGGCTTCTGGCGTGTGGAATGAATTGGAGGCAAATCAAGAATCTCGCATTAGCAATTCCAAATTAACCAGGAAATGACTGGATTAAGAAAAGCAGAAAACATTTAATGGGGTATGAGCAATATCCTCGCCCTCACTTGTCTATCTTTGAGCTTCTTATCCTGGAGGACTAATTACTTGTCTTTTGGCTTTAAACATCTCGATCTGACCGTGTGCATGCCTATATCATTTATGTGGTTCTGTTTTCTGCCAAAAAATAAACATTTAATTCCAAGCCCAGATTTTGAGGATATGCCACATGTGCACTCGGCAAACACAACTCACACAGACACATTTGAGTATTTTATTTGTTTTTGGTCTGGGGATTCATACTATTTCGATTATGATTTGCTTGAAATTCTCTTATATTGTTGTAGACCCTCAGTAGTGGTTTTTAATATGGTTTCCACTTAAACTTCTTTTGAATTTTTTCTGCTTGGCACAATTAATGATACTAATGAGTTTTGTGAAACGTGTGCCTTCTGTTGGCATGCAACTCTGTTTTTACCTATGTTAATTGAATTGTTTTAGAGGTGGTTGCTGTCAACTTATGAGATAGATGCTCAGATTGGCAGTACAGCGCACCCTTGCAATGATCAACCCAACATTATCGTGTAATTTGAGTAGGGAGATGTAAAAGGAGATCAATTAGTCCTTGCCAATGGTGGATCGCCAGTCGCTTGCACACCCGTGGCCAGCAAACCAAAAGCGTCCATTATGGGTTATAAGATTATCGGGACATTCTGTCATTTAGTTGTGGGGAGTAGCCCATCATGGTCTTGGTCTATTTATAGTTACATATGGTGTCATCCTTGTATGTATGTTACCGGAAGGAATAATATGGGGTTATATAATTGCCTAGATAGACAGTATATAGGCTGGAGTTCCCAACTGAGTTTCACTGATTCAGATAGGAGCTCAATGTCGGTTTGTACAATTTTAAGTTTCTTTGTATCCAAGTTTTGCTTTCTCTGGCAATAACATATTTGATTGTTGCCGTTGCTACTGCTCATACACAAACTGTCTTGCTCTGCTCCGCTCATTTCTGGGCATTCTCGCTTTGGTCCAAGTTACTAATATTGAAGAATTCAAGAAAGGTACAGAGACAAAGAAAAAGCTAGCTTCGGGCAATGTCAACAAATGAACAACTCATAATTGGTTCACCTTATTGTTTGTGTTAATGTGATTTCTTTGTCAAATAAGCCAAAATCTGAAAAATTACAAATGGAGAATCGATGCTACAGATGTGATGAAAAACAATTATTAAGGTCCTCAGGTAAATAGATATAGGGAACTTCAGTAAGTGCACCACTAATTCAAAAGGTGGAAGATATGTAAACATCAATAGATAGAGCTTGGCATAATTATCACTTCTCCCAATCCAAAAGATACATCTTGATTTATAAAAATTTTAGTGAATATTCTCTTCCTCGACTTGTCATTCTTATCGGCCTCAGGTATCTTCCTTAACTCCTCCATGATTACATTGTCGAGATTAATTTCCATAGTCTTCTTCCTCGACATGTAGGAGCCCATTCAGTTGTCTCTGAGGGCCTGAGCTTTCACGATTCTTTTTATGTTTGCCTTCCATACTCTCTAGTCACCAGGCAGCAAGACGAGACCACAATTCTGTCGGAGATGACAACCTTTTCCACCTTGTCCCGGAGAATGTCCTTAATGGTCTTGCACAGGTTCTTGCAAGACTTCTTTTTCTTCTCCTCTTCGGTCTTGTCGTCAAGTTTCAGTCCCTCATTAGGGACTGAGACCAGCTTCTTCCCATCATATTCCTTCAATTGCCCCATAGCATATTCATAAATGGGGTAACTGAGTAAGTCGAAATGCTTCTTCACAAGGTCCTTGATTTTTCTCTCCTCCAAATAATCCAACTTAACATCAACTATACTCAGTGACCGATTGACCACTATGTTACTCTGCTAAAAGCACACAAATGCTACATAATTCAAATGAAGATTGGAAAGTATCCTACCTCATCCTCCTTGAGGAACGGTGTGACTTTGGTTCCTCTGCCAAGTTGCTCTCTACTGAAGTCCCTTGTGAGAGTAAAGGAAACTTTAGCCTGCGATTCCCAGAATTATTTCTAGTCGTCATTGTGCTTAATGGTCACAATAACTTTCTCAGTCACGAGGTAAGCTGCGTAAAACTCAACATCAAATTATCCAATCATGCTAACAACACCACCGGCTTGCAATGATTCCATATATTCCTTGGTCACAGGCCTTGCGATCCCAGGTTACTCACAAGATCCACTTAAAACAAGGAGCCAGAGCAGTAGTTAACAGCTATACACCAAAGTCAGAAATTCGTTCAAGGGCCTGAAGACGCAGGGGACAACTGTGTCTTGGTCTATGACTGAATATTACGGACTTCCATTATAACTGACTAGTTCTTCCCAAGTCGATGCAAGTAATTCAAGACGATAGTAAATTTGACCAATCTACGAGCTATCAACTTTCAAAATGACTAGTTCCTAATCTTTTAACATTCAAACGCGTTCCACACCAGGTGTCCCATTCACTAAGCGACCTCAATGCAATGCAGGGCACCGATACAATCACGGACAAGCACTAATAAATAAACAAAAGGAAGCAGAGAGAGACGTACATGAGATCAGTTGTGGATTAGTTCACGAAGGAACTCCTTGTTGTTGCAGAAAGTGTTGGTAATCAAGCTTAGGAGATAGTTGATCTCTGCCTGGAACACGAAGGTCTTTGCTGCGGCCATCTGCCACATCCTTGAAGACTGAGAAAGGCTGGTAAGGATCTCGTGCACGAAGGTGTTGAGGAGGTTGAAAGCTCGTCAGTTGCACTTCAACGACCTAATCCCCGGAAGCTACCTGTTAGAGATCTGGAGGTGAATCTGATGCCGGTCAAGAAGTATCTGAAGAGATCCGGTGGTGATGGACCATGGTGACCCAGGTTGCGCGTATGGCGTCGGAGGCCATTGGTGATCTCCAAAGGTAACGAAGAAGATGGGAAGGAAAGAAGACAACAAAGAAATTTGTTTTTCTGAATTTTAGGGCTTATATTTTTCTATTCATAAATATTTTTTGACAAAAATACCCACATTCCGATAGCCGGAAAATTCACATTTAGTTGGCCGGTGAGGTGAGGTCCTTATTTGAGACAAATGTGGTTATTACAGGTCTTTATTTAACACAAGATTCACTTCGGACACTCTTTTGAGAAAATTAGCCTACTTCGGGCCCTTATTTAGAATTTTCCCCTGAGATTATAATAACTTCCCGAATTTTAGTATTTATGTATAGCACAATTTACTATGCAGGAGTTTTTTTTTTTTCCTCCATGAAAGAAGATTGATATAGAGAAATAACAAGAGTCCCTCAAAAGACGTACTTTTGTGTGGGAGAAATTAACTTAGCCATAAACCATCTAGATTAAAGTAAATCAGAATAGGTACAAATATGCAATTGTATTTTCAATAAATGTTAATTAATATAGTTACTTTTTTTTTTTTTTAGTATTGTCTAAGGTTAAGCATGACAGGTTGTTGAGTTTTATCAATTAAAAATAATTAAGGGGCAAAAGCCTGTGAATATTTAGGTAGCTATAAATTATTCTTATATTTAAACGAAAATCCTTAATCCATGGAACGTTAGCAAACGTTTCTAGGAGAAATTGGTGTGATTGGACCTTCGTTAAAATGTTATTATTCTCAAGAGACAAATCTTCTCAATATCTTACCTTGAGTGGATCCCATCCTCCCCAATCCTCTGAAATAGCACTCTGTGATAGATTAAGCACGGCTAATTTCTTCGGATTAAAGTTGACCATTTGGAAATATGAGGGACAACAATTCCATTGAAGCCATCTTAATTGAGGAAGCAAGTTTTGGAAATCTTTGATAAAATTTACATTGCACACTCGAAGGAACCTCAACTTAGTGAGTTCATTAAATTGTTCACCTTGGTAGTTTTTCCCACAAACGTAACCGTTAAGAAAAATATTCCCAATCTCACCAAGCCCAAGACAAAGGGCCTCAATTTTACTAGTGCCGCCCTGCAATTACGAAACATAGTGGATGGATCATACCACATAACATGTTTCATTTAGTTGTACACATATATTAAGTTTTAGCTACACAAATATATTTTATAGGAATGGAAACGATTGAGGGATTTATCATTTATTATGTGCAACGGGGTCATTTCTGACAAATAAGAATATTGGTCGAATAATAATATCAAAATATGAATAAATAATATTGAAAGACCAATAAAAAATATCCATCATCATAGAAATATTATATAACATGCTTTAGAAATAAATTAATATTAAAAAAAACCGTCATAGATGAAAAAAAAGTCTTTGTTTAGAAGAACGTATTACATGACTACATACTATCATAATTGAAAAGTTTTATGGATACCCATTGTGACTAATAGATATCCACTACAGAGAACTATTTAACATGCTTTATAATAAATAAATCTAATAAAATTGTCCATCATAGAAAGAAAAAATATATATATGTTTAGAAGGTTCTATCACATGACTACATTTATTTCAATGGTGAGTATAACGAAATGTGTAATAAGTGACGGCTGTTATCATAGAAAAGTTGTATGAATATTATTTATAAGGAAAAAAAATCGTATTTCATAAGTGAATGATGTAAAATAAATCGGTAAAAAATTATAAGACATGATAGCTCATATTTGACAAGTAAATGATATAATATTACTGAATGTGTACTAAATAAAATGCTCACTAAGAGTTGAACGTTGCAGAGATATCTATTATAACGCGGTAGTCAAAATTTGACAAAGAAATGTTATCAGGACATTCATTTAAAAATTACCCATCATCACAAAAAAGTATGAATAAAAACATTAGCAAACTCATAGAAAGAATTATCTAAACGATGAAAAGTCTATAGAAAAAGAATAACATATGTTTAGAGTGTTATTACACAGTTGCGAATATATCATAAATAAATATGAGAGCCACGTTAGTAAATTGATGGTATCAACTGGCGGTTGACAATAAAAGACTTGATTATGCAAACTGTGTAAGATGAAAAAGAAAAAGAGAGAAAACTACATTGAGCATAAAAGAAGGGATAGGGGACTAAATTGCCACAGATAATGATGCATAGGAGACTAAATTCGTACTTAACCCATCTTGGAAAATTTATGAACCAGGATGTTTAATCATCACAAATGGATGGAGGCCTCGTTTATCATAAAAAAAATAAAAAAATAAAAAAAATCAACTCATAAGAAGTCGAAACTCAATAAAAGAAAAAAGAAAATAAGACCTCACAAGAAATTGAAAGAAGAATCCAAACATCAAACGCGTGCATCAAACAGACATGTGAAAAAAGCATGGCCCCCAACAAGTTATTGATGTCAAGTTTTCTCTGAAAGTGCCCTGTCAAAGATTATGTTTTTTAATAGTTTTGTTGTTGCATTGAAGTTACTAAAAGAAGAGTGTTCTCATTACATACTACCAGGTAAAGATATATCAATCATCAATAATCAAGAAATTGCTCCTCAATTTTGTCCGAGAATTAGGTAAAAAGAGCAATTAATTGAAACAGCTCTTAACCTGGTAAAAGTGAAAAAATTTGGAGACGAACAAGAATATTATCTCAAACAAGAAAGAGAAGAAGGGCTCACATTTACTGACTAAGATGACTAGAGAGACATCTTACCTTGTTGTTGTCAAGAACATCTAGGGCTTCCTCACGAATCCATAATCTGCTGCGCTCTTGAGACTCTTTTGGATGTTCTAGACGAACAATTTCTCTTCCAAGATCTCTTAGTTGATCATGCATCATTATATTGCCATCTTTATCAATTTTAATTAGGGACATAAGGCTCAATACTTCAATTCCATTCTCCGGGAAAAACCACATGCATCCCATAAATAAGTTACACTTTGTTTAGATAATCCAATGCAAAAACATGCTATGTCCAAAAATATTTGCTTCGTCTCATAGTCTAATGATTCATAACTTATCCTCAATGTATCTTGCACTTTCTTATCAGGCACTTTCTTTAATTTCTTCAATGTATCTTCCCAAATTTTAATTTGTTTTCCACGTAAAAAAGAACCTATAACTTCAAGAGCTAAAGGAAGCCCTCCAGTAGTAGACACGATATCATGAGAGACAACCTCATAATCACTATGAGGAGCATCCTGTCGAAATGCATGTCTATTCAATAAAATCAATGATGGATCCAAAGGCAACTTGTTGAGTTCGTACATGTAGGTTGCCCTAGCCTCATCAAGAATACTCTTGTTTCTAGTGGTTATGATGACTATACTTCCAGCTTTAAACCAATTACCATCTCCAGCCAAAGCATTCAAGTGAGCCTTATCATCCATATCATCAAGAAGAATTAGGGTTTTCTTTCTTGTAAATCAAGATTTGATGACATTGATTCCCTCATCGACATTAGACACCTCATATGACCTTCTTAGTATATCGCGAATGAGTTGATTTTGTGGCCATTCAATACCCTTGTGTAGAGATGTTTCTCAAATATTTGCCACGAAACTAAGATGTTCGAAACGATTGGAGAGATTATTGTACAAGACCCTTGCAAGAGTTGTCTTAACAATGCCCCCCATTCCATAAATTCCAATGATCCTTGTTTCATTAAATTTAGCATCTATGAAGCTCATAATTTCTTCTATGGGACCATCAATTCCGACCAACTCTTTGGGAACAATTAGTTGCAAAGGTCTTTTTAACTCACTTAAGACTTTTTCGACAACAATTTCAACCAATGCTCCTTCATGCCTATCAAGCAACACCGAATTTTAGTATAGGATGGCAATATTTATATTATTTTTCAGGTAAAAGTCTGAATTTTAGTATAGGATGGCAATATTTATATTATTTTTCAAGTAAAAGTCTAGTTATGAGAAACTAAATAATGTTTTGGTGGAGAATAACGTACCCATCATCAATTTTCTCCGATTCCCTCTATTAGATGTCGCACTTGTGAGGGTTCCACTTTGTAAAATATGGGCAACACTACTTGCCCTCTGCTTCTCTTGCACTTCAAAATCTGAACCAGCTCACGAAGGCACCATTTGCTAGAAGCGTAGTCCTTAGATATAATTGGGATCGAGATCTTAGACTGCATAATACTGTAGAGAAGCTCCAAACCAATCTCCTCACCAACATGGAGCTCATCATCATCTCTGAACACTCGAATTCCTGCATTAACAAAGCTAGTATAGAGATAATCAGTGAAGCCTTTACAAGTGTCTTTCCCTCTAAAGCTCAAGAACACTTCATAGTCATCTCCTTTCGGCTTTTTGGTTGTGCCTTCATAATCACCTATATGTGGAGAGGTAGATGAGGAAGATGCCCCATATATCGGATCGTCTGAATAAGTAGGTTCTCTTCGTTTCATCTCGAGAGGATTGTACAAATACAAAGGCAGTAAAAGAGATTCACGAAGCAGAGCCTCAAAACAGGAGGAATACGGAATCCCAAATATAAGAATTGCAGAAATGTCTCTCGGAATTCATTCTGGAGCTACACTCAAACAAAAACAAAGACTCTCATACAACTCATCATAATAAATGGACAATCGAAGCAGGAAAGAGAGAAAAGGAGAAGAGCAAGGAGTCACTGATTACCTGCGGAGTGCTCACTGATTGTCGGCCTTCGACGTTGGATTTCTAGCACGGAACGCTCTTTATCGTGCGCGCTTGAACGAAGCTGAGTTCTGGCCAACAAACGATTGGAGACTCTTCATGCTAATTGAAAGTTGCGATGCATGCTGCACGGAAAGGTCAATTATTGCAGGAGTAACTTCCGCAGCACTATCTGGAAGGTACGTCATAAGAGGTGACTCGACTTGCTTTTTCTATTATAAACTAGATTTTTCCATGCCACATCATGCCTAAATATTATCTAGCCATCATTCCCTCACCCAGGGCACTATTATTTTTGTCCTTAAATTAATGATTTTTTACGTGTTATATTAATTTTATTTTTTCAGTGTTACATTCAGAAATTCTTGGCCAACGAATTCTCCAAATATTTATTCAGTAATACATTTTTACATTTTTATTTCATTTTTTGTCGAACATTTTATTTCATGTTGGCATTCTTCTTTTTCTTAGCTTTTTACCTAGGATATCATTAACCAACTATATTACAGTATCATGACTTTGACCAATAGTAGTGTTGTCATCTCTACCCATTCTCAGCCTTACACGTTTAATTTCGGACGCACAAGGCTCTCCACTAGTAAAAAAGAGAGCGATTTCTGCAGCATTATGCGGAGATGCGTGGATCCCATTCATGGCTTTTTTGACTTGACTTGCTTCATCTATTTAAAAAAAAAAAAAAACTCATCAACAATACTCACATGCTCCTGGTGTTAATTTATCGGTTTATATAGGATTTTATGAACAAATGTCGGCACTTTGTTGACATTCTGGAGTTAACTAATGCCTATTCCTTCAATTGCGGTACAATGTTGGCAAATTGATGAAGTTGTTGTCTTATTTCGTGGTTGCGAAGGGGTGACACCGGCTTAATTTTTTTGCCCCTTTCTCTGATTAGTTGATGTGGGTTAAGTGGAAACAGCTGCTGTCGATTTGTTTTAGCAATGTCTCAAGAAAGAGATAGTGGCAATTTTTAGTAGGAAAACATTAACAATAGTATCTTACACCCTCTTTTTAGCATCTAGTCGTTTTCGTGATCAAATTGCATGATATTTGTGTCTATAGAAAGATATATGTACATGTATCATAGTTTAATAAATATTTGGACCATTGCTGTGAGAAACCTTTCCAATCGGTAAAAATTTTCAATGACTTTCTTCGAAAGTTACACCAACCTCATTATTAAAGTAATGCTATGCCACTTTCATAGGAAACCCCCGCCCCCTCCAAAAAGAAAAAGTCCACCCCCAAAAAAAGTAAGGCTATGCCACTTTCATAGGAAGCCCCCTTCCTTCTAACTGATATTGCTAGTATGAGTACCTAGAGGGGGTGAATAGGTGTCTAAACAATTTATCGATATACGGAAGCGATTCTTAGCATATGATAGAAAGTAAATTCTCTCTTAATTATCAAAATGAAATACGATCGAGGTAGAGAGAGTAAGGAAGAGAAAATTGAACATAGGATTTATAGTGGTTCGGCTTATTCCAAGCCTACGTCCACTCTTCCGCACTGACAGCCCACCGGCTGGATTTCACTATGATCAAAAGAGAAGTTACAGCACAGCTTTGCCTTGATTCCACAGTGTAGATGTTCTACCACACCTCCTCAAGGTCTCTCACAAATATAGACTCTCTTTTGTATACAAGTATTCGCTCAAAGGATTTATCTAAACAAATAGGAGTTTCAGACTTTGGAATTCTTCTATCGCGCACCCCTTGAACAACTAAGACAGTCTTCCTTATATACTCCTTTATGCCATCATACCCGTTGGCACTTACCAAAGGAATTCCTCCAATCTACCCGTTGGACGGAATCAATTAGGAAGATTGTTCAAGCTATAAAAGGAACGTGTTGATAGCCCATCAATCCTATTCGCCCATACAATCAGGATCTCGGTTTCCATAAGCAGAACCTTCCAATAATACTTAGGCAATCACCGGATCTTCAATTTATCGAATCAATCTTCAATCAATCAAAGGACTCCGTTATGTCTTCTCCAGTCACGAGATCTTCTCCAGTTGATAAGGTCAAATCCTCAACGAAACATTCAGTTCTTGATAACCTTTCTTCAACGGATTAGAGACTGTCAATGAGGATAGACTTTGAGTCTTGAGTCTGGCTGTCCGGAGGTCTTCAGACTTTAAATAGCAGAGTCTGCAAGCCTTCAGACTAGACTGATAGAAACGTTTTGTCAACTTCAAAATACTTCAAGAAGATTTCTCCAACACTAACCACACACACAAGTGAAAGATTCACAAGTGCTTTTTGAGCGTGGGTTAGAAAGATCCAATTATGTGAATCTCATAAGATCCCCATATTTTTTTAACAGTTGAGATAAACTAACATTATTGTTTTACCGCAAAATCAACAAGACTAGCCTACAACCAAAGTCATGCATTTGATTACTCTTCTTCTCTATCTTGTGAGAATTGCCTTGTACATGAACAGAAACTCAGAATAAAAGAAAGGGAAAAAAAGAAAGAAGGATTGATCTTATGGCCTCTCTAAAATATGAGAAGGATCGGGCCATTGCTGGTCCAATGCTATTTGTGCATAACAATTTTGCCATGTCCCTTGTAGCCATTCAATGCAAATATAGTAATATCATTTGTTCATTTAACTTGCATTGAGCTGTGCAATCAAAACTTTGTCAGTGTGAAGCATCAAATTGAGGATGTTAAAATTGTCCTGTTCAAGGCTGCTATATCGTAGCAAAGGCTGGGAGACAAGGACAAATTTTAGGGTACACCCATTATAATGTACAACATTACGACGCATCAAAGTAATTAAGTACAAGAACATCATAATAGCATAGTAAAATTGTTCAATGATATATTATCGTCATCAAGTGCAAAAGTGGTGTGAAATAGAAGTGTGCTGCTAAAGATTTTCAAAAGATGAATGGAATCAACACTGATGTAAGTTTCGCAAGAAATAGATGAGCTAAGGAAGACGCTGGACACGTGGTATCTGTTACTTAGTGAATTGCTTTTCTTTACTCACCCACTTTGATGACCAAAAATTAGCCTTGATCCTGCTTTTTGATCAATAGGAAAAGTAATAATAATAATAAAGTGAGAGCATTTACACTTCTTGTGGACCTCCAATTTATTGTGTTCTTGGTTGGGTTGGAAATTGGAATCTAAAAGAAAATCAAATATATTTGTACATCTCTCTAATGAAAAAAAAAAATTGCTCCTTTTGACCTAAACAATCAAATAATAAATGAAAGATAAATGTTTTGTCAGATAAAACGGAATGTGACACGAAAGTTAAATGTATTCTGAGTCTCTTGCTAATTATGTTTACAAAAATTGAATGTTTATTTTAGAAACTAGAGTCAAATGTTCAACTCTCATGAAAACTGTTAGGCTACGTTTGGTCGTCCAGATTTCTAATCGGGATAGGACTGGATAGGATAGGATATGAAATCATGGGATTTTTTTATATCCCGTCCATTGTTTGGTGAATCGCAGTATTAAAGTCGGATATATTCACATCATATCTTGTATATATATATATATATATATATATATATATATATATATATATATATATATATATATTTTATTTATATTTATATAAACGGCATATCATTATAAATGAACCTAAATGATCATAAACGGAGATGATGAAAATCTCTCGTAACACTATTCCTTAATTTATTTTTATTTTATTTTAATAAAATTTTATCAAATAGTAAACCGTACTAACATACCTAAAATACAAAAATACCTAAAATATATAATAAATATAAATATTTAATTTATAGATTGAATGTTTATTATAAGATAGAATTAAAGTTGAATATATAAATTAAAATAAGATTAATTAAAAGTATTTTTTTATTTTTAATTTCTTAAATTATAATTCAAATATTATTTATATTGAAATATAATTTCAATTTTGTTAGTTTAAAATAAGTTTGTTATTCAAGAAAAATAACTTTCCTATTTTGGACATAAGAAATTCTATCCACCTTTATCCCACCTCCTCCATAGGATAATTTTATCCTGTCTATATCCTTCTTATATCCGCCTTTATCCTGTCCTGAGCGAGCACCAAACGTAGGATAGGATAAATTATATCCTATCCCGAATTTTATCCCGACCATCAAACGCAGGCTTAGAGATATTTATCTTAGGATATTAGAGATATTTATCTTCCCGATTGATTATAATTAATTTCTTATCAATTATAATTGATTTGATTTTGATCTTGTAATATTTTATTACCTCATATAGTTTTCTAAGACAGTCTATAAATAGGCTCTTGTATCATTAGTAGTACACATACTGAAATATACAAAAATTCATTTTTCCACTCTATTCTATCATGGTATCAGAAAGAGGTTTTGTTTGAGAAAGTGGTCGCCATTGTTGCAGCACCTTGAAAATTCATCATCTATTATGGAGAGAAGCCGCACGCGCCACCACGCTCCGCTGCGCTACAGGACTATTGACGACTACCAATGACCACCGACGCCGTCGACTGTAGGTGGAAGTTTCAAAGACAATCCATAGAATTTCTGACCAAAAACCACCATAGACAAGTTCTATATTCTCCGGCGAGTCCAGAACAGCAATGACCATTGCTGGAAAATGAACCACACACCCTCACGCGTCGCCCAAACCCTCTACGCGTGAGATCCATGTGTCATGTCGCTGGAAAGTCAACCAAGTGCCCTCACCCACCGGTTAAACCCTCTACGCATGAGATACACGCGCCACAACTTTGCACGTGACCTATGTGTGCATTAGTGATGTCATTGATGGCGTCATCCTCGCACGTGCTCCATCCGTGCTCAAGCAATGACATCATTGCCACGTCATCGTTGTCGCTGACAGCCGTTGACTGACGTTGACCCGATCAATTCGTAGTGTTTTTTGACCGGTTTGACTTAATTTAGACCAATTCTCGGTGTTTTCCAACCGGTTTAGCGAAATTCCATTCGATTAGCTCCTTTTTTCTGACCGGTTCGTCCAGTTTCCAATCGGTTCATTTGATTTTCCAACCGGTTCAGCCAGGTTCCAACTGGTTCTCAGGGTTTTTCGACCAATTTAGCCATTTTCCGACCAGTTCTCAGGGTTTTCCTACTGGTTCAGCCATTTTCCAACCGGTTCTTGGGGTTTTCTGGCTGGTTCGGCTTGATTCTGATTGGTTCTTGGCATTTCCAGATCGGTTCTTGAGGTATTCCGATGTTCTCAGTCTATTTTTCAGCCTTATTTTCTTCATATCAGCTCCACAAGTATCAGTTTTTTTCTCAAATTCATTAAAGAATCTATTGAGTTTACTAGTATATCGCCTATTATGGACAAGTTAGAAGTCTCAAAGCCCATTCAAACCATCCTAAATGGATCAAATTATATTTTATGGGCTCAAGAAATGTCCAATTTTCTAAGGGGACATGAGCTTTGGCGTTATGTAACCGGAGGTCTTCGCAAGGCTAGTCAGGCTTGCGCTCGCGAAGAGGATAACGATACATTTGCTGAACGATTGGAGGAGTGGGAGAGCAAGAATCACTAGATACTCACGTGGTTTCAAAATACTTCCATTCCATCTATCAAACTTCAGTTCGGTCATCTTAATATAGCAAAGGAAACCTGGGATCTTTTTGCTAGTCATTATTCCACATCAGATATTACTCATCAATATCAACTTGTTAGGGAACTTACATCACATGCGTCAGGAGACAAGTCAGTCTATTGATGACTTTTTTCTTCAATGCATGTTATATGGAACTAGCTCGCTTTATCTAAACCCACATGGGATTCGTTTGTTGATGCTCATAAGTTTGCTGAATATCGTGATCGTATGCAAGTTATGCAATTTCTGACGGCTCTAAATGATGAGTATGAACCTGTGTGAGCCTTACTTCTGCATCGGGATCCTTTACATCATCTTGAGGTAGTTATTGCAGAGCTATTAGTTGAGGAAACTCACCTGCGACTTTCAATGCACAACATGCTACTCCACTGGTTTCCACTCCTACAAATGCAGTGCTTGCCACTTTTGGCTCATCCTCATGGCGCAAATCTTATTGTATGCACTATCGTCGACTTGGTCATCATGCATCAAACCGTTATCAATTACAATCCAAGCAACCTATAGGAACAAACAACATATCCCGTTTTAGAGGTTTGGTTGGACGCGGCTCATCCACTGCTGCTTCTATCATAGAGGATTCCTCTAGTAGTTCGTCTATCATGCTATCTTTAGATGATCTTTGATCCACGGTTTGGTCCATTCTTCAAGAAACTAGTACTTCTAGTCCTTTTGTTATGTTGGTCACTCTAGGTACTCTTGATTCATGTTTCTTTGTTTATGCGTGTCGTAATCACATGACTTCCCATTCCAATTTATTTAAGTCAAAATCATGTAATTCACAAAGACCTACTATTCACACAGTTGATAACTCTCAAATCATAGTTAGTCATACAGGGAACGTTTCAATGCCCACCTTGTCCTTACCCGATACTTTTATGGTTCCCAAACTCTCTTTAAACTTAGTATCTGTGGGTTAGTTATGTAAGCTTGGTTTTGACATTCATTTCTCTTCGAATGGTTGTCATGTGCCGGATCCATAAACGGGACAAACAATTGGGACAGGCTCATAAAGTGGGATGGTTGTTTGAGCTTGTTTCATTAAAGCTTCCTAACTCCTACACTGGTTGTGCTACCACAGTTTCATCTTAAACTTGGTATTCTCGTTTAGGTCATCATTCTTTTTCTCGTTTAAGTCATTTGCTCTCAAGTGGTCAACTAGGTTCCGTTGACAATAAAAACCTTTGATTGTCTACCTTGTAAGTTAGGAAAACATCATGCTTTGTCGTTCAATATTAGTGAATCTATCTCTTATGCTCCCTTTGATCTAATTCATTCGGATATTTGGGAACCATCTCCTACTCCCACTATGGAAGACTCTCGTTATTTTGTGATTTTTGTTGATGATTATTCACGTTATACATGGCTTTATCTCATGAACAATCGATCTGAATGTACCCATATCTATGGTAATTTTGTTGCAATGATCAAAACACAATTTTCTCGAGATATCATGGTTTTTCGTACCAATAATGCCATGGAATATAAGGACAGAGAGTTTCTTAAAATTCTTTCTCATAACGGTACTATTATTCATCGTTCTTGTCCAGGAACTTCCCAACAAAATAGTCGAGCAGAGCATAAACACAGGCATATCTTAGATATTGTACGCACTCTTCTAATCTCAGCATCTTGTCCAGAACAATTTTAGGGGGAGGCCTGTCCTATTGCTGTCTACACTATTAATCGTATTCTATCACCTACTATAGGTAACATTTCTTCATACGAGCACTTATATGATAGTATTCCTAATTATAGTCTACTTCGAGTTTTTGGTAGTGCATGTTTTGTGCATCTTCTTCCAAATGAGCGCATGAAGTTAGAACCTCATGCTCGTCTCTGTTGTTTCCTTGGATATGGCATTGAGCATAAAAGGGTATTTATGTTGGGACCCTATCTCCAATCGACTTCATGTGTCTCGTCATTTTACCTTATGGGAACATAAAATGTTCTCATCATTACATTTTTTTTTTGCATCTTCTCTCATTGTTCCAAATGTTCGTTTCTTCACAAATCCTTCTGTCGAATTGTTCCTTGATGATGACACTCCTACATCTTCCTCTTTAGAATTGCCCTCTCCAAATCTTGATGCAGGTATCTCTGGAAATCCCACTTCAGCAACTCCTGATATATCGGTGCCATTCGTGGATCCACCTTTGGAAGTTCCTTCTTCTTCTGTTCGTTGCTCCACCCATGTAAGTCAACCTTATGTTCGGCTTCGTGATTTTCACTATTATTCCACAATTGCCTCTTTTCACAAGCCTCGCACTATAGAGAAGCTTGTACTAATCCTCTTCTCTTCAACCGCCAGATTGTTCCAGACCCATTCTGCCCAATATGCTGCCAATCTGTTCCTGAAACAATAGAACATTTGCTTATCTAGTGTCCATGGACGAAAACTACATGGTCACACTCCAACTTGATTTAGCTTCCTCTATAACCTCAGTTTCCAGTATTACACGGTGGCTAATTGAAAGTGTAATTTTACCTGATCCTTCTCCCCGGCTCGAGGTAGTTGCCACCATCTTTTGGCAGATCTGGAAGAAAAGAAACCATTTTGTTTTTCGGAATCACCGTCTGAATCCCTCCATGGTAGTGGAATTGGCTCTGGCTCAAATCTCAGTATATCAGTCTTCTGGTGCAGCACTCCATCGCTCAAGTTCAAACTCTGGCCTTGACACTGTTCAACCCGATCAGCTTTGGCGACCTCCGGCAAAGGGCGTCCTGAAATGCAATATCGACGGGAGTTATCAAGAGGGCACTTCGGAAGGCTCTATGGCCAATATTTGCAGAGATGATCGAGGTAAAATCACTGACATTTTCTCTAGATATTTTCCAGCACACTCACCTTTCGAATCGGAGCTCTAGGTGCTGAATCTATCCCTCCAACATCTATATCACCGAGGACTCCAAAACACCCCCATCGATCTTCATACAGACTGTCTTCAACTTGTTGAAATTGTGAATGGTCTTCGCCTACCGCCATGGGAGCAAAGGCCAGTGATCGACGAAACCCTATTTTGGCTCTCCAACTTTCCTTTCCTCTCTTTGCGGCATTGCCGCCGATCGGCTAACCTAGTAGCCGACTGGGCTGCCAAAGCCCAGTTAGCTCACTCGGCCCAAAAAATATCTCTTTCCTTTTCTCTTCCGCTGGATCTGCTGGATCTTTTGTTTACGGATGCTTTAGCTGCAGGATGTAATCTTCATCTTTAATTAATATATAAGCGTGTTTATGTCAAAAAAAAACAGCGAGGAGAAGAAGGAACAGAGCATAGAGTAACCACTTAATTGTGATATTTTAATTTGTGTTTTTTCTAGGAAAAGGCCTCTGGATAAATAGATAAAGGAAACTAGATGCATGCTAATGGACGCAACTATTCGATAATAACATTTGAAGTCAAATGTCGGAAAGCTGTAATGACTTAAACAACAATAAACTAACTGATATATAACAATCTAAAGACAAGATAATTACTAGACAATTTAAAACTATCTCACAAAGTAAAATAAACGAACAAAAAATTATTCATACACAACAAAAATGAAATCATTTTCATTCGGTGAACTTGTCTTGTGACTTACGCGGTGTGTGTAATTGATACACAATTTTACTCAGTTTTTGAAATTTATGAAGTAGCTTATATTGACATTTGTATGTTTTTGGAGATTTTGAGGTGCTCGATTTCAAATAAATTGAAAAGTATGTCACGGTCATCAGCAAGGATCATGGCTATTTAGGCGCTTGCCATCTTCAAATCAAGATGGTGGTCGCTTTCTTTTTTTCTTTTTTTGTCTATCCTACTCTAACTCTCAATTCACTATCGAACTTTTGTCATTCCTCTTTACAGGGTGTGAGAGTTGAAACCCACACCTAAAGGCCGAAGTTTGTCATCGCCTCTCCAACTCCCTTGAGAAAATAGGGATTTGAACCCTAGATGATGGTTGCTTTGGAGGCCACCATTGTGTTAAATCAACTATCCTTGTAATATTTTGCCAAGGGAATGTCGAAAAAGGAATTGAACTCGACAAATTTGACGAAAAAGGGTTCTTTGTTGATTTTGGGTGGGAATGTAAACAACTGTGAAGGTAAAGGGAATTTAAAGTGTAGGTGCCGAAAATTGAAGATTACGAGACTGATAAAAGGTACCAGAATTTAAAATTTATGTAGGATAATTAGCAGGGATTTAAAGATGAAAGTAAATGTGCATAAGAACGAGAGTTCTATTGATGATTGATCCAAGGTGCTAAAAGCTAAAACGCGGCCTTTTATATTCCATCGCCAGCAGTTCTCTGCCAATGATGATACCGATGTTGCTAGTCCTCGCTCCTAATGCACATGAGTCAGTGACAAGAAAGTTATTCATATAGTATAGTTTTTTTCCTAATGGTTATCTTAATAATTGGCAGACGGGCTTGATGGATACCTCCCTCAAGAACCCCAAAAAAAAAAAAACACTCCGCGATGAAAGCGGGACAAAAGTAAAGTGAGCCAGTCATTTTTTTCTCAACTTAACATTATAACATGAGCTTGTCCTAAATTAATCCAGAAAAAAAAGGCTTTATTTTACAATACTCACCAGAAATTTCCTCAGCTTTCTTCAGATGACAATGGACAAAGCATTGGAAATTTGTCCGAGTCGGCTGATGCTCATTGACAGAATGAATCCAAGAAAGAATAGTGGATAAAAGAGACGAACATTGAAATTTTCTGATGCAACTTGGGCATATAAAGACATTGCTTCATTTCAACTGCCCTTTTATCCTGGTATACCAGGTATTTATTAATAACCTATTCAATGATTTCTCTGTTATAGTGTAGGTCTTTTTCTATCTTCTTGGCCTTTTATTTCACTATTGCCATCATTGACTTCTTGACACGTGTACCATACACACTATTATACAATCCACTAGATCCTTGGACGCACAAATTTAGGATTTTTTAAGGTTTGTGCCCAACCCCCGCATCCCCCGCCTCCTCACCCCCCCCCCCCCCCCAAAAAAAAAAAAAAACTATCGAAGTGAATCATATTATTTGTGCATAAGTATCTTTAAACAGCACGATGGTTTGCACAACGAATCACTTTTTCCATACATTATAACCTTGACCTCTCCTATTAAAAAAGGGAGATATGCTCATTCAAGTCAAGCTGCTTGAGATTGAATAGCATATTAATAATTAATCGAAATTGTATAAACTCCTAGCTTGCTGAATTTGAGGAGAATCTATGCCCCTCTCAAGTCTATGTTTGATTCGACCAAAAAACAAAGGTCTATGTTCAATCTTTGGCTTTTTCTTTATCTACTATTCACGCCCTTTTCAAAACCATGCAATTTCTACCTAAAAGGTTCGAAATGTCTACACTTTCTACAATGGTAGAAGGAGATGTTGAAACTCCAAGGTGTGGACGTAGTCTTTATGAAATTTTAGGGTGAAAAATGTTGAATCTTGAAACCACAGGCGTAAAGAGTTGATTTTAAAATTTGATGTTCTAAAGTGTTATTAAAGATTATTATTATTATTATTATTATTATTATTATTATTATTATTATTATTATTATTATTATTATTATTATTATTATTATTATTATTATTATTATTATTATTATTATTATTATTATATACATTATTATATACATTATTATATACATTATTATATACATTATTATATACATTTGTGTTTTCGGCCAGAACTTAAAACTTTTTGAAAATAATGAAACTAAGAATTTTACTGGCTCTAGCGGACTGAACCTATTACATTAGTCAGAGGCCTAAAGTATAACATCAATTTTGGCTTAAACAAATAGAAGAAGCTCATTGCTTGAATTTGTCCAAAGCAAGGCCCCTTAGAGAAGATGGCCCAATAATTGATTGCGTCCCGGCAGTAATAGTATGATTGTGATGATTATTTGTACCTTTCTCGGCCTTTGACAAAGATCTAAATGTTGATGATTATTTGGCTCTATGTTTTCTAGAAAACTAAATGAGAAATGCTTGATTGTCGATTAATTGTACTAAAAGGCAATCTTCAAATGATTAAAAATCTTGGTACATGTAGGGGTGAGCAGAAAATGTTTCAATCTGTTAAATCATTTTTTGTGGTTTGACTTGGTTTCAACTATTTTGATATCAAACCGAACAGGACTGCAAAACCCTACTATATAGCCTATTATTATTTTTAATTACTTTTACCATTTATACATGAAGTGGCCTATCTTTCAAAATTTGAAGTAGGTTTGATGTTCATTTTGTGTGAATTTATCAATTGTTGCCTGTGTAGGCCTTGGTTTTTCATGAAATTATTGCTCCTTCAAGTTAGTATAGTGATTTTTTACCTCATGAAATCACAAAAAAATAAATAAAATAAAATAAAATGAAGAGCAAAAACTAAGAGCAAAAACAGTTTAATTAAGTTCAAACTGTAAAAATGGTTCAGTTCCTAACTATAATAAGGTTTGACTTACTTTTCTTCTTCTAACGTATTTATGTGGCTTGGTTTGCTTTGACGTCCAAACAACGTCCATTTACACTACATATTGGTGGTTTAAGACACCTCAGCCATTTCTAAAAAATCTAGAGCTAGATGATAACGGGAACCTTCTATCATAAAATTGGCAATAATAAATCAAGCAAAGATTTGTTCGATGGATCAAAGCCTAAAAGAAATTGTTGTAACTAAATTAGGTTTCTAGAGTCACGCTAATATGAGTAATTGGTTTTTGGAAACATGCTTTCATTCCCTTCTTTTAAATTTTTTGTGTTGCCTTCTAGAAGTTACCTCATCCCTTTGAGATTGGTATAATCCAATGATGTATATTGGCCAATTTAATGAAAATTCAAAATCACCAAAAGTGGAAGTGACCTCAAATTGGAGCTAAACTAGAAATTTAGTGATGTAAAATATCAAAGACAAATCGAATAACCAGAGTACATTCAGACCAAAACTTTCATAACACATGGAAGGATTATTTTCGTCGTGCTTGAATTTCCGAATGAAAGGCATGTCAGAGGGGAGAGTTCCGGGGAAGCACATTGGATGGCCAAAGTTAGAGCAAGCACAGACATTCGACGCATGTAGAGACGGGCCCATCATGTAGTTCCGCAAAATACCATGCCTCTTTTTTCTATGAATTAAAATATAAATATATCGTGTCGTGCTTTTTCTGTCCGAAAGGGCAAAAGAAACACATAGATAGAATATTTTGTTTGAGTTCAAACTCAATAAAAGAACAATTTTTTGGAAAAACGAATTGAATTTAAATTTGGTCGAATGTGTGCAACTCTTTGTTCGAGTTCAATTACTTATAAGAGGTTAATGAAAGAATGAACAAAAATGTTAAAAGATTAATTTGAAGAGACATGTAAAGTTGTGAAGGCGTGATGACTATGCCATATTTAAGCATGGTGCAGTCTGGTGAAGTAAAATTTAAGAAATAATTTTGAAAGAAATTTATTTTGGAATTACTCTCGTAGGAATGTTGACATCTGGATATTGGCTAATAATTTAGTAATAAAGTAACAAACTGCATAGAAAATTAGAGACTAAATTTTAATCCTTAAACAAAAATCATATATAAATTGCATATCATGTAAATATAGCTTGCATATTTATCGAATTGGCGATCCATGGAATTGAGCAAATAGTTCTGAACTTAAATGAATTAATTGAATTAAGACTGCGTAAGTTAAAAATTTGGCCAAAGGCCCATTGATCAAATAGGCTAACCGAAACTTCACTGGACCTCGATTCATCGTGACGAGTCTTGGCTCGACTAAGCACCTATGACCTTGCTTCATCTATCCTGGTGCTGCCTGCCCACGCTGACGGCCAGCAGATCCGCGGCCTCTTCTTGCTACACCAACGACGAGCCGGAAGCCTCTGATGACAGTCCTTGCTACGAGCCTTCAACGATGGACCGCCCCGCGAATCGTTTCTGCTTTTCGCTCGACAACGGTTTGCCGTCCACTTGTTGCTGCCGCCCGTTGCACCTCCGGCACCGCCCGCCCAACAGCAACAGTGCTGGCCACGCTTCAGTCCCGACGGCCACTTCTATTAGCAGCCTCCGCGAATTTTCTTTTCCTACAGGTTTCCATCGCCGGTCACCATTCAGTGACGCCCAGCATCTCCTGCACTTGTTCTAAGTCTCCACTGCAGCGAGCCAGGACAAAAAAGAAAGAGGTGATCTTGAACAGAGTAGAAGAAAAGTCAAGCGGTGGTCAAAGTGAAGACATGAAAAATTGAAACAAAGAATGATATATTCCATTATTTGCAAACAATATCAAGAATACACGATACAGAGAAGACAAAGGAAAGGGGAAATTCTGGAAATTCGCTCCTCGGGTGCTCGTTTTCCACGTTTTCCCGAGAGTCACCGCCGAGCCGTGTCACGTATCGCCCGCTGAACCACCGCCGCGGGCGGCCATCCTTTGCCGAGAAGCACCACCACCACAAGTAGCCTTGCCACGAGCCTCTTTGTGCCGAGCCTCACCCGCCAGCCACCGTCAGTCATCCGTTGAGTCTGAATATGGATTGCGTGCTTCAAATTATTTAATCCGATTTGATTTGAATGTTTAATTGCAAATTTCAGATTGATTTCACTATCTAATTGTGATATTTGAGATTTTAAGCATAATGCCATAGGATTTTTAAGTTTCTCGCAATCCTTCTGTGCGCGAGATAATTCTAATCCCAGATTAGACGATCTCTCCGAGCTCTGCTGGTACTGAACCCGGCCAGCTTCTTCAAGCTTTGAATTTCAGCTTCAGCTTTAGAACTTTTACCACCGCCACTATTCTGCTCCTGGAACTGTTCCAAGCTTCGCCATCCTCTTCCTTCTACAGAGACAAACATGTCGTGGAACCGTTTCAAGCTTCTTCCTGCCCGTGTCATGGAATCGGACTCTTCCGTGAAAGCTCCATTCCTTTTCAGTGGATCGGAAGCAGGGCCTCCAGAGTCCTCACTGAAATCTTCCGGATAAAAAAGTGACCGCCCCGGTGAATAACATTTCGGGTGTCCGATGATCAGACTCAGCAGCAGGCGAATCATCTGAGAGCATCAGCGGGACCTGGTTCGGGAACGCTTCAGCAGCCATAATCAGCAACCAAACAAAATATAAGAAAGGAGAAAAATGCAAAATCTTAACTTGGTATCAGCCACCCGCAGCACTATGGAGTATAATATAGCATACTAACACCATTCCAAAGACCAAGCTCTTCCTATGGGGTGCATGTCAAAGTGCTATGCCAGCAAAAGAGGACCTTTTCAAGAGGAGCATTGTTGCTGAACCTACCTGAGATTTATGCCATTTAGAACCTGAAACTGCTGAACACGTTCTTCTCTTCTGTCCACTGACCAAAACGGGAGTGTGGGAGGACCCGACCCTGAAAATAAAAAAGTACAAGTGACCACATTGTGATATCCACTAATTTAACAAGCACGACGATTTTTTCGGATATTATAATTTTTATTTGAATCTTGATGGATATCCTAGATGATTTTTGCTATGTTTGAATTTTTTATTAGATCAGGTTAGTTTGAAAAATGATTTGACCCAAAGTGACCTATTTAAATTTTTTTGACTAATTTCCATACATTATTAAAACACTTCTATAGTTAATCCAATCTAGAAAAACTCATACTTAAACTAAGATGAGAACATGGAGCGAGCAAGCGCAAGATCAAGTAAAGACAAGAAAATGAAGAGAGAATCATAGAGGTAGATTGAGTTTAAATAGGTCGTGAACTAATATTACACTATAAACCTTATCATTCTAAACTCATTCATGAATATAATTAACCTATATTACAACTCAACCCATCAAATATATGTTAAAAAATAGGATTATGATCCATTTTGATAGATCTAATTGATGGCTAAGATTATGACTATTTAGATGCTTGCCATCGTCAAGTCAAGATGGTGATCACTTTGAAGATAACCGTCACCCCTATTCCTTTCTCAATTGGATTCTTTCTCTCCTACTTGGATATGAGAAAATTTATCTGACCCAACACCATAACTTTTATTTTGCTCTATATTCACATTAAGTCTGCATTTATCATGGTGTGATAATTAAGGACTTGATGCAATCATTTATATTTTCTAATCAAATAAAGGCTTATTCTTTATGTGTCCAAATAATCAACAAAATCAAAATAGAAATTTCATGCCCATTGCTTCCGACTATCACCTTGCAATTCCTTTCAATCACATGGGCCTGACCATTGGACATGACCTCCAAGGCTAAACCCTAAAGAAAAATTGTTGGACCTAAGTAGGCCCATTAGGCATGGGCTTGACCAAGCCTAAACCAAAAATATGCAACACAGCCTATCATTTTACAGGGCTATGCTTGGGTATAGGCTGAACAACTAGACTTGCCCCCAAAGGCCCAATCCCAAAAAAAAAAAAAAAAAATAATTGTTTGACCTAGATAGGCCCATGGGTCTGATCGAGCCTAGGCACAACAATGACACAACCCACCATCTAATGGGCAATGCCCTGGCATGGACACGGCCTATTACCGATCCCTATCCATAAGAAAATAAGTTGGATCCACGTAAATTCATTCATTCAAGACAAATTTTACTTCCTATCCCTTTGCGTTTTATTAACACTACTAATCAACAAAAATGCTTGAACACGGAACACTCTAGACCAAAAGACGATGATGACACATCAAAGTAGATTTTCCATGAATTTGAGATCTTGAAATTTGTAATATGTATGGACACTATGGATCACTCTAGGGACTGTGATAATCCAATTCGTTGATCAAAATCAATAATATCCTTATTGAAGAAAACTTTAGCTACATGCTACAACTTCTCTCGGCATTCGATAGCAATCGATCTGGAGACACCTGCAGCCTTGCTGCGAAGTTCCTTGCCGGGACTCCTCATCCGCCTCCCAACCTCAATCGCCCTCAAAGTTGAGTGCATAGCTCATCATATCATACCCAAACTCTGAGGTCGCGATGTGGCCTTGCTTTCGGCACCTCTTGATCCGAGTGATGAGGCTCTGGAGCTTGTGTTGGATCTCCAACAGTGGGAGCTCCCGGGCCATGGAATGGAGCCATAAGCAAGGTGACCAGGCCACCCCACTGTAGCTGCCATCACTGTCACTATCGTTGTTGTAGTCTGAGGAGGTGGCCTCATGGTGGACAGTGGCATCCTGAAAGCAACAGAAGAGGAGACGCAGGGAGGATGATTTGAGCTCGTGGTTGAACAACATTGGGCTGTGTGGAGAGAGAGAGAGGGGAGAGAGAGGGAGCGGGGGGAGGATGAGGTGGCAGGTTTTTATAGGGTGGACAGGATAAAGGAGGAAGGGCAAAGTGGGAGGACATGGAGTTTTGAGTTAATCCCTCCCTGATGTTTCGTCTTGTTTTTCCCTAATTGCATTTTTTTATGTAATTTGGTAACTAAGCAAAAGTTGAGGGATCATGTAGCTGCTCCTTTTTCCTTTTCTACAAGGCATTATTTCCTCCTCTTAAATGTTTGAATCTAACCGATTGCTATTAGAAAGACAAAAATCGCCCCTAATCATTCAATTGCATTTTATAAGTGGTGGCCCCCAAATTTTGCTTTGCTTTCCTTTTAACTTTGCTGTTTTTATGTAGGATTTTGTTACCATAGAGACAAAGTTTTCATGTATATTAAGGGGCACGCTTTTTTTAATTGTTAGATTTTATTTCCATAAAAATTAGTTTTGTCGAAAAGAGAAATCCCTAAAAAAATCTATTGCTTTTTCTACGTTGTTGCTCAAATTTATGGATAAATTGTCGAGTAAAATCTAGAAATAAATTAAGGGTGTTATTTTCACCCTCTAAATGACTAAACCCACCTACACTAAAAAGAAAAAATTGTCCTCAATTTTTCAATTGCAGTTTTAGATTATGGCCCGACTCCTTTTTTTTTTTTTTTTTTCTTTTTCTATCTTGGATAGTTGCCATAATTAAAAATTCACATGTTTTGATTTTTTAGCTTAGATATTTTTATATTGTTTTACATGCACCATGTAAAATTATCTTGCTAATAGTAAGGAAAAAAAGAAGCATTATTTGATATAGTATAAAATTGAAAAATCTCTTCTTCATTATTGATCTTATAACAACTTATCTATTTTTTTTGTTTCTCTTATATCAAAAACTCACTTTCTTGATGACCTTTTTATTAATTTCATTAGTATAGAAAATATATCAACTCTCTTTATTTACTATATCAAATTACTTATATTTTTTCCCGACTATATTGGCGAGATACTTTTATATATAGCATATAAGAGTTAGAGATATATCTAAGAATACACTAAATACCTTATGCATGATGAGGCATCTTAATAATTTTTCATAAACAGTTTATTGATGATATTAATTTTTGTCAATCCAAAATAATGAAATTTCACTAGCATTTTCAAAAAAAAAAATAATGAAATTTCTTACATTTTCAAAAAAAAAAAAAATGCAATGTTTTGATTTAATTAAATTTTTTACTTAACAATTTATCCACAAATTTAATTGACAAATAGAAAAAAATAGATTTCTTGGAAATTTCTCTTTTTGACAAAATAATTTTTTATTGAAGTAATATCTAACAATAAAAGAAGACATAGTGCCTTTAATATACATGGAAAATATACAATAAACAAAAATTAAACATATAAAGTTCTTAATTATGATAGGTAAATCCTCCATAAGTATAGAAAAACTTGCGATTAAATGATAGAGGGTAATTTTGTATTTTTGGTGAAAATTGGGTGAATTTAATCACTCACACACACACACACACACACACACACACACACATAGTGGAATGATCAAATGAAGCCATAAAAATTTTCCAAAATAAATTGCATTTACGTTCTCTAACATAAAACATGTTTTTTTTATTTAATTATAAAAATAAACTAGACTAGGGACATGTTTGCTAATTCTTTTTGAATAAATACCTTAACGAGGCTGTGCCCTGGCTCATTAGGTCCCATGGCATGCCTGACCTGGCCTAGGCACAAAACCAGACACCCTGTCCACAAGAAAAGAAGATGCCCTCCCCTTTCATCCATAAAGTAAGTCCCATTCATCCAACAATAAAATTGCTTCTTGTTTGTTCGTGTTTCAATTTTTTTTTTTTTTTTAAGTCGAAGGTTCGCATTTCGATGACGCATCGCCAATCAGCAAAAATGCTCGACCGGGGATCAACCGTCCAGACAAAAGGCGAAAGCAAAGCGAAGACGACGAAAACATATCGAAGCAGATCTTCCATAAAATTGAGATCTTGAAGTTCTACAAGTATGTACAGACACTGCGAATTGCTCCAGAGACTGTTGATGTAGCCCAACTTGTGGATCAAAATTCCAGAGGAAAACAACTTCAACAACAAGCCACGACTTACCTCGGTAACTTCGCCGGCATCAACCGATCTGGAGACACCGGCAGCCGCGCCGAGAAGTTCCTCACTGAGAACTCCTCATCTGACTCCCGGCTCCAAATCGTCGTCGAAGTTTAGCGCGTAGCTCATCGGGTCATACCCGAACTCCGAGGAGGCCGCCACCACCGCGTGGCCCGGCCTCCACCGGCACCTTCCTATCCGAGCGATGAGGCTGCGGCACCTGTGCTGGATCTCCGGCAACAGGAGCTCCTGGGCCGTCGAGCGGACCTTGCGGGGGTGGCCGTCGTCACAGTCTGAGGAGGCGGCCTCGCGGTAGGCGGTGGAATGGCCGCCGTCGTGGAAGCAGGAGAAGAGGAGGGACGGGGAGGATGATCTGAGCTTGTGATGGAAGAGCATTTCGACGGTGAGAGCGATGGGACTCGGATTCTTGGTCTGGTCTGTGCAAGGCCGTGAAGAGAGCGGCGAGAGTGGATGGAGATGAGGAAGAAGATGGAGAAGAGGATAAGGTTGGAGGGTTTATTTATAGGTCGGGCGGATGAGGACGGAGGCGTGCGGCGGCAGAGCAGAGTTGCGTGGTGGTGGGGGCGGTGGGGGTGGGAGTGAGGATGAGGAGGAATACCGCGGCTGCTTCGTGGGGTGGACGTGGAAAGCGGTTTTTTTGCGTTAATCCCGCGTAAGGTGTCGATCTTTACATTTTCTTTACTATAATTTTGGCAGTTTGGTAATTACGCAAAAGACGAGGGACCACGTAGCTGCTGCCTTTTTTTTTTTTAAAGATCTCTCTTTTGTTTTACGAAAGTGAAAATTTAAATGACTCTTTTATGGGTTTCATCATACGACCATATATATAGATTGAGAGAGTAAACTGCAAGATCGGAATCGGGAGTTCAAAGTCGTGAATTCCGACCTTAGACTCCGTTTGTTTGGCTGAAAAATTAATATCTTGAAAAATATTTTCCTAACTTTAATTGTTGTTAATCGGTTACAAAAATAATTAATGAAATGCATTTTCATTAACGACTTATATCTAAACATTTTTATTGATGATGAGAATATTTTTTATTATCACTTTTCCTAGTGATTAAAAAATTAAAATTAGGAAAATATTTTTCAAATTATTAGTTTTTTTGTGAAAAAAATGGAGCTTTAGTCTTTGAAGCAGCTATGGTTAGGGAAAGATGATTTATATGAAGACGGAGAATCCATAAGCTTGGGAATGTGATGGAGACAATTAGATTGAGAAAGAAAATCAACAAGATTTGAAATGTCACAAATTAAACGAGTCATTTGATTTTTCGCGTGATATCGAATCAAATATCCGAAGGTTTAAATCCCTCTATCAACTCCCACATTACTATCACTTTTTATTTTCTTTCAATGTCTAGTAAAATACTAACTTTGAGTCATGTTCATGCAGTTCCTTTTGAGTGGATAGGTGATGTTTAAACCAGTTTGTTGGTGTGTTGATGCATCCCTTAAACATATGTTGATGCACAAATTGATCCCAAGCTCAAGAAAGTGTGTTGCCTAATTATTTAATACACATAGAAAAATCATTCAATCGATAATTAAAATTGGGCTGCTTCGATAAAATTCTATTTTCTTGTTCGAAAATAAATAGTCCATTCATATCTCAAGATGATATGTGAAAGACTCAAAATAAAGCAAATCTCAACAACAAAATAGTAAAGCACAAATAATAGCAACGAGTATACTGTCATTCCATAAAAATGAATATGTGTTGAGCATCGGAACAAAATGAACAATGGCTAATATTTAAAGTCAGTAAGAACAAATCATTTTATTCCCTGCATACCCTTGCACTGATCTCCACTCATCTTTTCATGTGACACTAAGCTCTTCACTTCCAATGGTGGTTTCATAGATCTCCAAGCTGGTTTTCCCACATACCTAGAATTTGCTCTCTCTCTCTCTCTCTCTCTCTAGTTATAATAACCAAGATGTCCCGTGGTGCATGAACAAAATGGGGGACGATGAATGTTCCCTAATGCCCAGTAGCTACGACATAATCATTGTAATCAATCACTAATTAAAAACAATGGGGGCAGCCATGCGTCGTGCTTGGTTTGGATTCTAGTCATTTACGAGCCGAACGCCTCCCGTGACTCCTAGGTTCGTGCCGCTCTCAAAGTGCGAGGCCGCATATGAGAGCACTCCATGTCGGTGGAGATTGGAGCGAGCGTCTGAGGGATTCATGCACCCAGCCATCGATTGCCCGTAGCCAGACGCTTCCTCGCCCAACATTTTGGTATAGATAATAGGGGAAACATGGTGTTTTGTCTCTAAGGGTGTATTGACTTGATCCGATGATTTTGATTGGTTTGACTTGATCTTGCATGTTTGATGATCGAAACTTGACTCGAGCTTGATCGAGTATTAAAATTGATGCTGGAGTTCAATTTGACTAGAAAAATCGATATATCGGAACTCTAGTAAATAAGTATTAAACTTCACTTTTATAGATCAAATATGATTATTGAAAGAGTCTAAATATATAATATAATAATAGTTCAATGAAATAAGATATCTTTTTAGACAAAGCACGCTTTTCAAATACAAAAAAAAGTCAATTTTTGAGATTAATAATTGAATATGTATAATAATAATTAAGGGATCCAAAGTCATTCCTCATGTCATAGGCTATGGTCACTTTTCTTCGACGATGACAAAAAACCTAAAAATTATATTAATCATGAATATAACTTATTTATATAATAATTCAGCCAATCATATCATATAGAAATAGGTCTATAATTCCTTTTTGACATATTTAGTATCCGGCCATGCATAGTCCATCGGCCCCTATCCACAAGAAAAGGAAATCGCATCCATTTTATCCATAAAGTAAATTCATTCATCCACGACATAACTTACTTCTTGTCGGTCCCCATTTCCTTGACGCAACACCAATCAGCAAAAATGTTCGAATACGGCACACTCCAGGCAAAAAGCGAAAGCAAAATGGAGACGAAGATGACATATCGACGCAGATTTTCCATAAATTTGATATTTCAAAATCTACAATATGTACAGTAAGACACTGTCGACCCTGATAGCCAAACTTGTCGATCAAAATCAAAAGAACTAGAGAAGAAAACTTCAACTAAACGCTATAACTTCCCTCAGCAACTTCGCGGGTAGCAACCGATCCGGAGACACCAGCAGCCTCACCGAGAAGTTCCTTGCTGGGAGCTCCTTGTCCGACTCCCAGCTTCGATCATCCTCGAAGTTGAGCGTGTAGCTCATCGGATTGTACCCAAACTCTGAGGAGGCCGCCACGGCCGCATGGCCCTGCCTCCACCTGCACCTCCCAATCCGAGCGATGAGGCTGCGGCACCTGTACCGGATCTCCGGCAGAAGGAGCTCCTGGGCCGTCGAGCGGACCTTGCGGGGGTGGCCGTCGTCACAGTCCGAGGTAGCGGCCTTGTTGTAGGCGGTGGCATGGCCATCGCGGAAGCAGCAGAAGAAGAGGCAAGGGGAGGATGATCTGAGCTTGTGATTGAACATTTTGGGTGTGAAAGAGAGAGGGAGAGCGCGCGATGGAGTCAGAGTCTGGTCTGGTCAGTGCGAGACTGTGAAGAGAGTGAAGAGAGTGCATGGTGATGGTGATGAGGAAGAAGGTGGAGAAGACGCTGAGGTGGCGGGTTTTAATAGGTTGGACGGAGAAGGACGCGGCCGAGGGGCGGCGGCGAGCAGCTAAGCAGAGGAGTGGAAAGCGGTTTTTCTTTTGTCAATCCGGCAATGGGATTTCTATTTTACCTTTCTTAACTTTCTCGTTGGGCAGTTTGGTAATTAAGCAAAAGTCGAGGGATCTTCTTTTTGGTTTTACAAAAGTAGAATTAGATTAACATTTTATGGGTAAAGGCTGAGAACAGAATCTTGACTTGAAAGTCGAGACTCGTGACCTCTAAAGCAGCTACAATGGGAAAAAGATAATTATATGAAATTGCAGAATTGATAAACCTTGGAATGTGATGGACATTATTAAGTTCTACGAAGAAAATCAAAGGGGACATAACGGTATTCCATGATCGTATCGTGATATTTTAATTTCAAGTTGTATTTTTAATGAGTTACATGAAAATTTCAATATTATTGATTAGGCTAGATGAGTATATTTTTAAAGCAATCCTATAAAAGAAAGAGGATTAGAACGTACGTTTTTTTTTTTTTTTTTTCACGTGATATCAAAATACAATATTTGAATATTCGAATCCCTCTTTCACCTCCCACATCGCAATCGCTTTTTATTTTTTTTTTTTTTATGTCTAGCCAAATGCTAGTTTCGAATTGTGTTGACGTATTTGATTTAATGATTATACTATATTCTCTCAACAAAACTTGAGCGCAAGAATATAGGAGAGAAGCAAACCACCTTACTATCTAAGTCAACACTTCAACATGGGCAAAAGTGATCCTCAGCTTGAGAAAGCATGTTACATAAATCGATCTGCATACATAGATTCGATTGGGGTTCAACCTGAGTTACTCCGATAATTGAAGTTAGCAAGAATGAATCACTTTATTCCCTTCACGCCCTTGCACCTCCGCTTATCTCATGCACGCGGGGACTAAGCTTCTTCACTGCTCTGTCCCACGACGATCTAGCTGCATCAGCGACGCCAAAGCTTCTGTCCCGACGTTGCTGCTTCCTTTGACGCGACGTCTAGACTCGTTGCTCCCTCTTTGGCCCAACGCCACTTTGCCGTGATGAGTCTTGGCTCGACTGAGCACCTGCACGACCAACGCTATGCTGCTTCATCTGTCCTGGTGCTACCTGCCCGTGCTGATTGCCAGCAGATCCACGGCCTCTTCTCACTACACCGCTGACGAGCCGTGAGCCTCCAACTGATGGTCCTTGCTACGAGCCTTCAACGATGGACCACCCCGCGAGTAGTTGCTGCTTCTCGCTCCACAACGGCGCTGTATTCCAGTTTGCCGTCCACCTGTTGCCGCCGTCCGTTGTATCCCCAACACCACCCACCCAACAGCAACAGTGCTAGCCACGCTTCAGTCCGCCTCCATGAATTTTCTTTTCCTGCAGGTTTCCATCGCCGCTGACCATCCAGTGACGGCCAGCATCTCCTGCACTAGTTCTAAGTCCACTGCAGCTGAGCCAGGACAAAAAGAAAGAGGTGATCTTGAACAGAATGGAAGAAAAGAAAAGCGCTGGTCAAAGTGGAGAAAAGAAAAATTGAAACGGAGAAAGATTTATTCCATCATTTGCAAACAATATCAACGCCCCCACTTTCCAGAATACACGATACGGAGAGAGTACACAGAAAAGGGGAAATTTTGGAAATTCGCTCGCCGGGTGCTCGTTCCTCACGTTTTCCCGAGAGTCACCACCTAACTGAGCCGAGCCGGATCACGAATCGCCCGCCGAACTACCGCCGCGGCCATCCTTTGCCGTCAAGCACCACCAGGAGTAGCCTTGCTGCGAGACTCACCCACAAGCCACCTTCGAACAAGTTTGAATTTGGATTGCTCACTTCAAACTTGGTAATGATCTAATCCGATTCGATTTGAATATTTAATTATAAATTTCAGATTGATTTCGTTATCTAATTGTGATATTCGAGAATTTAAGCATTATTCAAAAGGATTTCATTGACAAAAATTAATTATAATCATTAATTTGAGCTGTGAGATGATGGATCATTTTTTTTTTTTTAATTTTATCTCCAAGCCAGTATTAGTGCCTTATAAGATGTGAGAGACAATGAATTATTTTTTCGAATGTCATAATCTTTTATATAAATTTTGTGGATATCCTAGATGATTATTAGACAGCCAACTTTAATGAATGTACAATGAAAGAAAATATCATGTTCGAATATATGGTTTTTTAATATAAGATTGCCTAATTTTAAATAGATTGCGTGTCAAGATTGATTCTAAAAAATAAATCAGAATATATTCTGGATATGAATTTTCTTTAATAAATAGGATTTATTTAGATAATATTGCATATTTAAAATGGTCTTCTATGATAGGACAGCGTTTAGCTTAAACTAATTACTAATCTATAGACTCGATAATCACTTATTTTAGATAGTTTAATTAGGACATTTATCTACTTCAAATTTTAATAAAATTACCAAAATATCATATGCAAGTCATGCAGTTTAGGCCATCTTATATTGCTATGTCATATGTGTGTCTTGTTAGGTTCATTTAATTAAAAATTGTATGTCATTAGAACTATGTCACGCAGTTAAATGAAATTGCATGTTATATAGCCTTGTTTTAATTTCAAAATAAAAAGAAAGCTAAAAAATAATTGCTTGCTATGGTATTTAATTTCTTGCAATTTCTTCATCTATCGGTTGTTATCTTTAATATTTGCGCACCCGCACTAACATTAGATTAAAATCGATCTAAACTGCTTGACAATTTAGTTGAAGTAATTTAGTTCTAAATTTTTTAATTATAGCAATTTAATCTTAAATCTTTCTATATTAATATTGATTGAGTCCATTTGACTAATTTTTGTTAGAAATAATTGACGTTGACACTAGCCGTTGTGACATGATCGGCGCTAACATAGATGTTTTTAATAATACTTTGATATTTTTTGAATGTTTTTTTCTTTTTTGGGTGTATTTCTTTTGATTTTTTCACTTTTTTAGAAGATAGCCGCTGGTTTCCCATCAATGCTGCTGCTGCAGCAGATAGGGAAGATGGTGCAGGTTTCTTCACCGCCGAATCCTTCTTCTTCGTCTACTTTTTTCTCAATCTTCTCTCCTGCAAGACCGTTTCGAACCAACGAATTCAAACAAAATCCACAGGACTGCTGTCAAATTAATGATTAATGGAAGTGAACCCGTGAGCATTCGGAGTTCTGACCTTCCGATTCTTCATCGAAGGAGCAACAAGGGTCCGGCTCTGGTTCAGTCCTCTTCCTCGCCAATAGTCACAGTGTTTTCAGTTCTCTGTGATAGAGAAAAGCAGTTCTCTAAATGTGGATAAAAGAAAAACGCGAAAAGAGATCGAAAAAATTGGAAGTACCGTATCTACAGTCAAATTTAGAAAGGGAAAATGTCACAAATGGTCCCTATACTATTACTTAATGTGCAATTTGGTCCCTGAACTTTCAATCGGCTCAATTTGATCCATAAACTATTGATAAATACCTGATTTAGTCCCTGAATTTTCAATCGGCTCAATTTGGTCCCTGAGCTATTGATAAATGTCCGATTTAGTCCTTCGTTACTATTTTTCCTTCTTCTTTTTTTTTTTTTTTATTATTGTAACGAAATTGAAAAAAATAAAAAAATAACGAAAAAAAGGAAAATTAGTTACGAAAAAAAAGAAAAAAATTACGAAAAAAAAAAAGTAAAATAATAATAACGAAAAAAAGAAAAAAATAGTAATGAAAAAATTTAAAAAAAAATAAAAAATAGTCACGAAAAGGAAAAAAAAAAAAAAATAGTAACAAAAAAAAAAGAAAAAAAAGTTCAATAGTAAAGAAAAAGAAAAAAAAAAGAAAAGGAAAAATAGTAACGGAGGACTAAATCGGACATTTATCAATAGTTCAAGGACCAAATTGAGCCGATTGAAAGTTTAGGGACCGAATCGGGCATTTATCAATAGTTCAGGGACCAAATTGAGCCGATTGAAAATTCAGGGACCAAATTGCACATTAGGTAATAGTATAGGGACCATTTGTGACATTTTCCCATTTAGAAACTGTGAAAGATTGTTGCAAGCAACTATTAGGTTACCTGCTTCTATGTGAATGTTTAACCTAGCTCTTTGGAAGAATCTAATTCTGTTTTGGGACTTGACAGGAGGAAGACAAGGCGAAGCTGGTGCAGGAAACGGTTTGCCATAAAAGCAGATAAATAATTGGTTCATCAGAGGAAAAGAAACTGGCACAGCAACCCTTCATCATCATCCGTCTCAAAAAGCAAACACAAAAGGTCCCTCAAAATAGACATCACCTGCTAATGCGAAACTTCCTTGATATTCCATTTCTTTGCATGCTAAGTTTGAAGAACTTCTGTAGGTGAAAGCAGCAGTTATTGATCCCTTGATGCGGATTTGAGCAAGAGCAACGATCAAATTCTGACAGACAATATTCGGTGCTTCACTAGAATGGGTACTAAGAAGAGTTAATACAAGGAACATTGGCCAGTGGCCTCGTACAAAGCTTCATCAAACAGGAACATTTGGAAGATGACTTTGATTCTAGGAAAAAGAAATTATGTTAGTGAAGAGGACGGCTCTCACCTCGCGACAGGAATTTTGAAGACAGTCAATTAACCATAGATGCGGTCGTGATCATTGAGGGGGTACTGAGCTAGGAGATTACACATTTAGAACTAGAAGTAATATCAGATGGTTTCATTGTCTCTACTGCTTGTCCACTTTGTGTTTTGTGAATACAAAGGCGTAGTTAGGTATTGTGTACAATTGTTATAATGATTTGTACAAAGTTCCTCTCCATTCTCCATGCTGATGAAATTTATAGCTTTCCTTGGCTCTCCAATATAGTGTAGATTTACTGTGAAAGTAACATATAGTTTGTACACTGCTAGGTTGCTGGGTTTGTATTGCTACCGGTGATAATGACTGATTATGGTCATGGACAGGATCATTTGCCTGAAATTATATGGCGTATTACAACCTCAAAGATTGTTGCCAGTTCTTGTGATGATTTGGCCACTTGATTGTCACGGCTCCATATTTAATTCATTTTGCAGTAATTGTACATTAAGCTGGTGCAGCTGAAAAGTTTTGTTCATATCCCTCTCCTTCTATGTAACGAAAAACAATTTTATTGAGACAATTTCTGTCTGTCATGAACTCCTACACATTGAGCAATAACTTCTAGTGTGGTTCATGTTCCATACGAAGTTCCGTTTCTTGACAAACTGAGATCTGAATATGAGGAAACGGTCCTGGGGGTTAGTCTAGGTGCAACCTTAAAAGATATCTAGGTGCAACCTTAAAAGATAACCAATTGAACTTGTCCTTAATGAATCCAGAAGAAAAAGGCTATGCTTTACAATAATCACCAGAAATTTCCTCAGCTTTTCTTCAAGATGACCTATGACAAAGAATTGAAAATTTGTTTCGGTTGGCCAACTCCAAGTCAGTTGATGTTCATTGGCAAAACGAATCCGAGAAAGAACAGTACGTAAAAAAGATGAACATTGAATTTTCTAATGCAACTTGGGCATATAAAAACATTATTTCATTTGAACCGTCATTTTATCCTAATAAACCAAACATTTATGATGAACTTTTTGATGATTTCTTTGTTTTTGTGTAGGTCTTTTTGTATCTTTCATCATTGACTTCTTGGCACATATTCCATACACGTTGTTATACAATCCACAAAATCAATGGATACCCAAATCTAGGATCTTCTAACGTTTCTGCTAACCTACCCCCAATTTTTGAACTAGATAACTGCAATTCCTTCTTTTAATTTTTTAATTTTTTTTTTACTCTTAGATATCGTTAAACAGCTCGGTGGTTTAAACAGAGAATCACATTATCCTGTCCTCATTTTGAAATCCAACATTTGAAACCTTGACCTCTCCTATTAATAAAAAGGAGATATCCTGGTGCAATATACAGATGTTTTTCATGAAATTAATGCTTCTTCTCAAGTGTAGCGAACTTAAACCCCATGAGATTACAAGGATCATATCTAGGTTGTCTAATTACAGCTGCAGACATAAGAAATTCATTGTCACAGCTTCCCAGTGTCTGCCAAACAAGCAAATAGGTTTCGCATTGTTCTGTCATTTGGTCGAAGGCCATTCTATGTATTTGCAGCCACACCTCCAGTTCACAAAAACAGAGGTCCTCCTGTCTCCTATGAGCATCCTATCTCTGCAGGTCTATGCAATTTCCCATGATTGACCAAGGGCCAGAACTGAGGACTCTCTCTGCTTGGTGCCAATCCATGGAACGTGAACAAATACATCTTCTCATTTTGAGGGGCTACAGTTATCCCACCCAGACCAGCCCAGACTTTCCTTAAGACATCAGCTATGCAGCTTAACTCAAGCACTTCTCCGACAAAATCCTTCCAATCAAAACCATCTCGGCTTTCTCATCATCAACTTGCTCCAAAACCCAATGATCCCCCAGAAGATTGTTTGGCAGATATGCTTGCGATGTTAAGAGAACCCTGTAGGCATCCTGTAATGATAAAAGGGAAATAGATTAGCCAAGAATCAACTAAGGAAGGTCGTCAAACAGTTGATAGGGGCAATGTGTAGTGATAGGAAAATTGAAAACTAATGTGACGAACCAATGCCAAAGAGACTTACTAAAATAGAAAGCAGATGGCAATAACTAATTATGATAGAGAGCGAATATGAGGATTATGGATTATCAAGAAGAATGGGGGGTAATGATCATGGAGGAATGTAGGTGAAAGAAAACATCATTGTGATGTAGGGAAATCTCTCGACAAAGAGAGAGAAGCTCTCGCAGAGGGGAGAGACACAAATCTATGTACATCTTCCTGAAGAGAACTCAATGTCCCATTCTTTTTGGAGCATAAATGCTAGAAAGCTAAACATATCAAGATAAGAGAAAAACGGTTCTTGTAATTTCCAGCTTACAGAAGCTCTGTTAGTAAAATCTCCTGATTTAAATTGCATACGTGTACTTATGTGCAATCAATCTTGAGCTTCACTCTTTTAATGCCAATGATCTTCCATTATTTTTGCAGTGTTCTACTTCAAAGCAGGGTCGCATGACGTCGTCAACATGTCAAATGGTGATAACAATAACTGCCACAGTGCTTCTATGTTCATAGACTAACCAACGGACCAGCCAACTTTTCCCTCGATAGCACCTGCAAGTATGACTTTGTCTACACCTTTGCTAACAGCGATTGTTGCTCTCAGAGCCAAAAATTAGCCATCACCGTCGGTGAAACTTCCACCACCCAACCTCCAGTCCAGCTGGATCCCTGTAGCTACCAGCCCCAACCACTGGGACTACTCCATCTCCGCCACCACCTGGAAGTGATGCTTCATATATCTGTGTAACACTGCTAGTCCTGTTCATGAGTGCATTATACATGAAATCATTATTTCTACTGGATATAGATGGACTATTGATAGATCGTGAGATGTTGCTACTCATCATAAAGTGAATAAACTTGTGAAAAAGCTTCTTCTCATAATTCCAGCATGCTTCATATAGATAACATTGCTCAAACTTGTAATAGATCATAAGTTTCTTTGGAATAAATATATGGTTCTGCTCCCATATTCTGATGTTTGGCTCTATTTGCAGTTCCGATATCATGAAAACCAAGATTATTAGAAAAATTAGAACGTGGCAGGAGACAAAAACTTGCATACTGGAAAGTTGAAATAGAGCATCAGTAGAACAAATCCTCATTGGTGTAGCTAAAAAGTCCCACCATTGGAATGATAAATGAGCAGAAGAGTAAATCACGCGGTGACAGGGAAAATGGTGTGAATCTTGTGAGGATCAAACTCAACACAAACAATCAATCGAGAACTTAAAATGACAATGAAACTATGACCTCACTCTTGCAGCCCTGCAGCAGATCAAATTCACACTTGATGATTAGCTAGCAAGAACCCAACGAATTGTGGTGATCCAGAGTGCCAACAGTCCAGCAGCATGACTGCTCTCCTTTGCCAATGTGATTTTGTACTTTCCCTCCAGAAGCTTCCTTAATAATTGACACGTCAATCATTAAATTAGTTCAAGCAATCATATGAGAACAGATAAAAGAGAAAATTACATTTGCAATATCCCAAAACAATAAAAACCCCAATTTAAGCAATTAGGAAAAGCAAGCAAATTGACATCATTTCTAAGTGTGGGATTTCAATCGTCCACCTTAAGAAGCTGAGATGACTATGGTCAAAGGGATTTTCTGAAAGAGCTGCTTGTTCTTTCAACATTTTGTAATTTCCACTGTATTAACATCAAGTATAAACCAGTATGCCTCAACTAAAGATAAAAGTTTAACTCGCCATGGAAACAAAACAAACACGTTATAGATGACTTGCTAGCAAGCAGAACAGCCTTCAGATACAAAACTTAAAAAGAGATTATTAATCTAAAAGTATGGTTCCTGATATCATGTTAAGATTGAGCAATCATAGTGGATGCAGATGACAAATTATTTTCTTTAGGGGCACTCTTATGGTCTAGTCCTCCAACAAGGGCTGCCAGTTACATTCCTACCATGATACAGAGAAAGAATTCATTCCAACTAAGAAACATGAATCACTTAGTAATCTACAAAAAATAATCACTCATGGATGAATCACCAGGATTGCCAGCTTCATTCATGATTTTATCAAGTCTAAGATTTTGCCTTATTAGGGGACCAGGATTGTCTCAAAATATCGAACCATCACCAAAATGTGATCTCATGAAAACCAGACATGACAACTGCTCATATTCTATATAAGAAAAGCTCAAGACAATTCAGATATTGGCTTTAGTGACTTGCATCTAGAAATGTCTAAAGCTTGTGGAGCTCCTAGTCTCCAAGCCCTCAGGGCTCAATTAGTTTGTTGCAGTCTCATGCAACAATTGACGAGCATCATGAAATCTTGATATTTTATAGGTATCTCAATCCTGTGAGTCCTGGGATGTCTGATAGCTCCCAACAAGCTGTCACTAACAAGTTCCTTAAATCTTCAAATTTCAACACATCAGGGAATTTTGCTAAAGTCTTGCATCCTTGAATACACAAACTCTTGCAGGATGAGAATACCTTCAGGCTTTGAATGTCATGTAGCATTTCACAGCGGTTGATGTTTCAACCTTTGTTTTCAAGCACAATAGATCCAATAATCTTCCAAGGGAAGTGCAACCATGAATATCCAATATTACCAAAAAAAATCCAGCCTGTCAAGGCCACATTTCAACATGAAACCCTCAAGATTCTGAAGTTCAGCTCTATTTGCAATTCCAATATCATGACGATCAAGATTTTTAGAAAAATTATAACACAACAGGAGACAAAAACTTGCATACTGGAAAGTCAAAATAGAGCATCAGTAAAACAAATCCTTATTGGCATAGCAAAAAAGCCCCACCATTGAAATGAAATATGAGCAGAAGAGTAAATCACGGGGTGATAGGCAAAACGCTATGAATCTTTATAGGATCAAACTCAACACACAAACGGCTGATTGAGAACTTGAAATGACAATGAAACTATGAACTCACTCTTGCAGCCTTGCAGCATATCAAATTCATGCCTGATGATTAGCTTGAAAGAACCCGATGAGTTTTGGGGATCCAGAGCACCACAAGTCCAGCAGCCCGACCGCTCTCCTTTGCCCATGTGTTTTTGTACTTTGCCTCCAGAAGCTTCCTTAATAATCCACATGTCAATCATCAAATCACTTTGAGCAATCATACAAGAACAAACAAAAGAAAATTACAGTCATGATATCGCACCTGAGTGTGGGCAACATCACATAACAATAAAAAAACCAATTCAAGCAATCATGAAAAGCAAGCAAATTCACGTCATTCCTAGGTGTGGGATTTCCAGTCGTCCACCTTAAGAAACTGAGATGACTATGGTCAAAAGGATTTTCTTAAAGGTTTGCTTGTTCTTTCAACATTTTGTAATTTCAACCGTATCAATATCGCACATAAGCCACTGTGCCTGCCATCATAAGAATCAATAGAAGATAAAAGTTTAGCTCGCCATGTAAACAAAACAAGTTATAGATGACCTGCGAGCAAGCAGAACAACCTTCAAATGCACAATTTGAAGAGAGATTATTAATCTAAAAGTCTGGTTCAGAATATCATGTTGAGATTGAAGGATCACAGAGGATGATAAATGACCAATTATTTTCTCAAAACACTCTTATGATCTAGTCCTCCAACAAGGGCTGACAATTACATTCCTTCCATGATAGAAAGATTTCATTCCAACTAAAAACATGAATCACTCAGTAATGCACAAAAAATAATCACTCACAGATGATTCACCAGGACTGCCAGCTTCATTCATGATTTTATCATCTAAGATTTTGGCTCACTAGGGGATAGGGGTTGTCTCAAATATCGAACTATCACCAGAATGTGATCTCATGAAATCTCATGAATACCTGACATAACAACTGCTCATATTCTATATGAGGAAAGCTCAAGACAATTCACATATTGGTTTGCATCTAGAAATGTCTAAAGCTTGTGGAGCTCCTAGCCTTTAAGCTCTTGGGGCTCAATTAGTTTGTCGCAGTCTCATGTGACAATTGACTAGCATCATGAAACCTATATACTTTATAGGTATCTCGATCCTTTGAGCCCTGAGATGTCTGATAGTTCCTAACAAGCCGTCACTATCAAGTTCCTTAAATCTTCAAATTTCCAAAAATCTAGGAATTTTGCTAACAACTTGCATCCTTGAATACACAAACTTTTGTAGGATGAGAATTCCTCTAGGCTTTGAATGTCATATAGCTTTTCACAGGGGTCGATGTTCAACCTTTTCAGGGTTTTTTTTTTTTTTTTTTTTTGGTAAAATTTTTTAAATTATTTTTATTGTTTTTTTGTAAAAATCTTTTCAGGGTTTTCAAGCATGATAGATCCAGTAATCTTCCAAGGGAAGTGCAACCACAAATATCCAATATTACCAAAAGAATCCAGTCCGTCAAGGCCACATTTCAACTACACTCTTACAGTTTGCAACATGAAACCTCTCGAATTCTTTAAGCTAGAAGGTTATCTTTCGATGGATGTGCAATTAGAGATATCCAATCTTACAAATAATCAACCTCTCAAGGCCATGAGTTTCAACTAGATTCCCGCAATCTGCAGCATATAATCCCTTTAGAAATTTTTAACTCGAAAGGTCTATTTATCTTTCAATGGATTGAAAGGTCATGTCATCTTTTTAATGGACATGCATTTAAAGAAATAAAGCCTTCTCAAAGATTCTAATTAATCAATCAAGGCCTCAAACTCAAGCTAGATTCTTGCTATTTGCAGCGTGAAATTCTAAGTCTTTAAACTGGAAAAGTCTGGAGATTTTTTAATATAAGTACACCCAGAGAGATTCAATCTTGCCAATATATACAACCTGTAAAGACCATGAATTTCAACTAGATTTCGGCAATTTGCAGCATGGAAAATTTCAATGGCCGTGCATCCAGAGAGATATAGAACGTTTCCAGATATCCTAAATGGGTCAAAGCCTCAAACTTTGACTAAATTCTCGCCATTTGCAGCATCTGATTCTCTTAGATTCTTTTTAAACTTGAAAGGACAAGTGATTGAACAGACATGGAACCAGAGATATTCAAACTTACCACACTCTTGCGATTGGCAACACATGATAGCCTCAGATCTTTCGAACTCGAAAGGTCCTGTGAATCTCGACTAGATTCTCGCAACTCACAACAATTCATTTCCCTTGGAATCTTCAAAGTTGAAGGATGTGGTGACCCTTTTGCTCGTTACCCACAGAGAATTTGGGCTTGTTGCCTCTGGAGAATCTGGGAATGCCTAATCAATGTCGAAGTCTAACTAAAGCCAAACCTTCATGCATCTGGTAGCTACCAGCCCCAACCACTGGGACCACTCCATCTCCACCACCACCTGGAAGTGACGCTTCATATCTTTGTGTAACATTGCTAGTCCTGTTCATGAGTTCATTACACATGAAATCATTATTTCTACTAGAAATGGGTGGACTATTGATAGATCGTGAGATGTTGCTACCCATCATAAAGTGAATAAACTTGTCAAAATGCTTCTTCTCATAATTCCAGCATGATTCATATAGATAACATTACTCAAACTTGTAATAGATCATAAGTTTCTTTGGACTAAATAGATGGTTCGGCTCCCATATTCTAAAGTACGGCTCTATTTACTGTTCCAGCATCATGAAAACCAAGATTATTAGAAAAATTAGAATGTGGCAGGAGACAAAAACCTGCATGCTGGAAGTATCAGTAGAACAAATCCTCATTGGCATAGCTTAAAAGTCCCACCATTGGAATGACAAATGAGCAGAAGCGTAAATCACACGGTGACAGGAAAAATGGTGTGGATCTTGTTATGAACAAACTCAACACAAGCAGTCGATCAAGAACTTGAAATGACTATGAAACTATGAACTCACTCTTGCAGCGCTGCATCATATCAAATTCACACCTGATGATTAGCCTGAAAGAACGTGATACATTTGGGGGATCCAGAGAGCCACAAGTCCAGAATGACCACTTTCCTTTGCCCATGTGTTTTTGTACTTTGCCTCCAGAAGCTTCCTTAATAACTGACATGTCAGTCATTAAACTACTTCGAGCAATCATATGAGAACAGACAAAAGATAAAATTACAGTTGCAATATCCCTGAACAATAAAAACCCCAATTCAAGCAATCAGTAAAAGTAAGCAAATTCAGCTTGTCCAAGCATAGGTTTCTGCCATCATTTTCGTCAAAACCTCCACACAACCACCGTAAACCACCACCTCCATTAGTCAATACTACCAATACACTCCGGCTTCGACCACCAACAGTCTGCCATCACATGCACACGGCACTGCACATAGGCTTACACCACGAGGCGGACCATGCCTCCAAAGGCAAGTTTATCATGACATAGAAGCTCCCTCAGAGAAGAATCCCCAATCACCAGCCAGAGCATGAAACTGGAACGACACAGCCACCGAACTATTTTTAAAGATCACCGCGCCAAACACGACCCAGCGCAAAACAAAACCCGCCCCCCTCCCCCCCGCCTCTTGAGAGCCGTCTCATTACATCCAAAACCTTCCACTAGACGGACGACGACGACAGCTACTACCCCAACAACAGGCGAGAGCGAACACAAGAGAGAAAGCAAATATGAACCGAAGCACTCAATCAAGAAGAGAATAAAGCTAAGTGGTAGCGGCCTACCTTCAGCTAGAGAGAGAGAGAGAGAGGGTCTCCTTCTTCGCTTGATTTTACAATGCCCGGTTTCGGTCGCCGAAATTTATACGGCCGAGAGAGAGAGAGAGAGAGGGGGTCTCCTTCTTCGCTTGATTTTGCATTGGTCGGGTTCGTTGCCTCATCAAAGAGAAGGTCTCCTTCGCTTGATGTTGCGACTGATGGAGTGCCTGAGCTCATTGCCTCATAAAAGCGGGAGCCTAATTCAAGCCCCAAGTTGGTAACTTCTCTTGGCCTGAGGGAATCGTTGCAAATCAATTTCAGTCTCTCCAGAGCTGTTAAGCTAAAGATCGGTTCCGGTATTTCTCGAAGGTTTTCGCAATTCTCAACGTCCAGACGCCGGAGAGAAGAGAGCTTCGAAATACTTTCTGGCAAGCTCCGAATGCCTGAATTTTTTAAATCAAGCTTATTTAGCGAAACCAGCTCGCCTATGCTACCAGGTAGTCCTTCCAGACGTTTGCAATACGATGCCTTCAACCGGTAGAGTTTCACCAACATTCCAATGGCACTAGGCAATTCTGTCAAGGGAGCTCCCCAAATATATAATTTCCTCAAATTTTGCAAATTCCCAATACTTTCTGGCAATTCTGTCACGGGAGCTCCACTAATGTTTAATTTCTTCAAATTTTGCAAATTCCCAATACTTTCTGGTAATTTTGTAATTGATGTGGCTGATAAATCTAGGTTAACCAACGATTGTAACTTTCCAATCGAGTCGGGGATCTCTCTCAACGAACTACAGGCATTCATGTGAAGTTCAGACAGACATGCTAGATTGCCTATGGAGTTAGGTATGCAATATAACGAACACTTAGCTGCGGAAAGAGTCTCTAGTGCCTCCATAGAACCAATGAATTCGGGTAATTCTTCAATACGTGTATCACTTATGCATAGCTTAGTTAATGACTCATAGCAACCAATGGATTTGGGAAGCTGAGCAAGTTGCCAGCATCCACAAACGTCCAAACTGACAAGGGTCTTGATATAGCATATAGAAGGATGAATTTCTTCTAGACCCTCACAATGATTAAGATCCAAGATCTCCAAGCTTTTGAAAGTAGACAAGTCGGGAGTTCTTCTCAAAAAATACAATACGAGAGGTCGAGAACTTTCAACTCGGTTGCCATCCGAAAGAAATAAAGAAAATTTCAATGAAAGTGGACAATAGCAATATGTGATTTCACACTATTCCTTTCTTTTTTTCAAAGAATCTTTAAAATTCCTAAAAAAAAATAATATCCGTACTCCACTACTCTTTCATAGTTATCTTATTTAATTTTAAATGTTTTTTTTTTAAAGTACACAACAATATTGATTTTTTTAAAGCATATCCATCACAAAAAGAATGTTTGGGATGTACAAGTGCCAACCATGTTTATTTTCAGATAAAATTTCAAAAAGAAAATATATTCAGTTTTTAAGAGCTATGGTGATGCCGTTGATTAGACATGCGCAAATTTTATTATCAAAGAGACACTCCAATAGTAAGAAATGTGTAGTTTAATTATGAAAAGCAATTTCTTGAAGTGACTTCAAATTTTTTTTTAAGGATGTTGTATTCCAAAAAATTTAATGCCATCGGAAGGATGTTTTATTCCTATCATAACATTATAATTTATATTTGCATCATATAGTGACTTCCATAATCAACAATTATAATGAATAAATATTTCATGCAACAAGTCAGAGCAAATAGATTATATCCATTACTCTGAGATTAAAATGAATTTAGAGTTTTAGTATTTATGTACAACACAAGTCACTAAGTGGGAGTGTTTTCTTTTTCCCTCCATGAAAGAAGATTGATAGAGAGATATAACAAGAATCGCTCAAAAGACAACATGGGGAGAAATTAGCTTGAAGCCATAAACCATCTAGATTAACGAAAACCAAAATAGGCAAAAATATGTAATTATATTTTAAATCAATTTTAATTAATATAATTTTTTTTTTTTTTTTTAGGTATTTTCTATAGTTACACATGACGGGTTGTTGAGTTTTATCAATTAAAGATATTAAGGGGCGGAGGCTTCGAAATACTTAGGAGCCTATAAATTCCTCTTATATTTAGACGAAAATCCTAAATCCGAGGAATGATATCAAACCTTTCTAGGAGAAGCTGGTGCGATTGGACCTCTATTGTTAAAAAATGTTATTATTCACAAGAGATATATCTTATCAATGTTTTACCTTGAGTGGACTCCATCCTTCCCAATCCTCTGAAATGTTACTCGATGATAGGTCAAGCACGGCTAATTTCTTCGGATGAAAGTTGACTACTTCAAAATCCAAGGTACAACCCCTCCATTGAAGCCATCTTAATTGAGCAAATGATTTTTGGAAATCTCCAGTGAAATTTATATCCTTCACTAGAAGGAACCTCAAGTTGGTGAGTTTGTCAAATTGTTCACCTCGATAGCTTTTCTGGTTAGTGCTTCTCCAGCCGTAATCGCCTGCATGCCTACTCCGGTCAAAGCTTAGCGGGCTATCATGGCCAAGAAGAAGGGCCTCAATCTCACAAGTGTCCTACAATTACAAAACATTATGGACCATAAGTTTTAATTGATGAAATGATCTATATATAAAAACAGATGGACTAATTTCAATTTGATATCATATTGTTATGGTGTTGACTTCTTATTTTCAACTTGGTGAAATGACAAGTTGTCATTGCATATGATTTATCTAATTCATGTAAAAATGAGAAGCTCAAGAAGGTGCTTTGGAACTTTTCCTCTCCTAGTTATGCTTTTTGCAAATTTAACCTTTTGAATTACCAAAAATTGCATCCTTTCAAAATTATAATAAAAGGCATCTATTTATTTACAAACTACTTCAAATACATCTGTCAAAATCCATGCCCCTTATATGTGAAACACACAACCCTAACTTGTATCCTTCATATGCAAAACACATGACCCTTACAGTCCAAGTACATCTATCAAACTTGTCATCAAAACATGTATCAAAATTAGATATTCTATATTGTAGAATCCCCCTATTATTCTGGTGTGTCTTGTTTACAATTCTCAACAGCAAAATTAAAATGAGAATGTCACCTCAAAATGTACGCATGTGTTTTTTATCCCTTTCTTATCTTCTCGCGTGTTTCTTATAATGAGCATTTTTAATTATACATGGAAAAAAGATCAATTATATATCAAACGTTATGTAGATAATCTTTACTCCTCTTATTATTAGTACATATGTTTGATGCAACATTTTCATTATGTTGTTAATTTTGCTACAGTGAAATAGCAATAAGTAATGAGATCTTGCATCAAGAATGATCGGACATGAAGATTGATTAAACTGCATACTTAGAGAACTCAAGTCTTTTACATTTTTCTTTCATTGCAACCAAATATTTAAGGAACCCCAATTTATTTTGTCTTAGGTGATGAATTGCTCAGTGAGCACAAATCATGAGTTGTAAGATGGATTTGTTTGATGGCTTGAAACTTTTCCTTCAAACTTTTACTCTTTTGGATGAGATACTCCTTATTTAGAAATTTCTTGTATATTATCGTATTTTCATCAATAACTTCACAGATACCCTTTTTTTTCTTTTCAGTTCTAAGTAATTTCTATTTAGTTCATTACGTTTTCATTTGTACGAAAATATCCTCATTGAAATACTGCAGTAGCACAGTTTTTACTAATCTTGTTACTTAATTATATTGTGCATTCTCAATGTTCATATTCAGTGTTTTTCAATCAAAGATTTGCACATGCTCATTTGATGTTTGCACAAATCATCCATATGTTGTAATTGCTTTTAGTTGCATACCTTATTAACTTTCATCTTAATAATGAAATTAATCACGACCCAAAATTCAAAACCATCATTATTTATGGGATAAGTGCATTTAAAGTTCTAAAATTTATCATAAAAGTGTGATTTAGTCCAATTAAGTCCTAAAACTTATCACAAATGTACAATTAAGTCCTAAAACTTGTCAAATTGATTTAATCAAGTCCTTCCTTTGAATGCATTTTTTCAAAATTTTAAGACTCGATTGCACTTTTGTGACAAGTTTCAAGACTCAATTGCTCTTTCCAAACAAATCTTAGGACTTGATTACACTTTTTGCAAATTTAAAGTTTTTGGATTCGAATCCACGTTTATGATAAGTTTTAGAACTTAATTGCACTTTTTTAAAGGTTCATGTCTAAATTTCACTTTCATAACAACTTTTAAGACTTTCATAATACTTATCTCATTATATATATCGCAACTATTGGAATGACCATTGCTTTGACTTGACCCACTTTTTTATGGATATTACACATATTAACTTCAATAATAAGATTGGATATGTCACTTTTCCAATATTCCTCCATAAAATTTATCCTACAATAGTAACCTTCACATTTAGATCTAATAAGAAAAAAAAATATTCTGACTTCAATTTTATTTCAAAGTAATAAGAGCTATCTCTAATTGTGCATCTACTCATATTTGAATGTAAGGATGTTATTAATTTTTATTATGTGAAAATATGGTTCTAAAACTTAAGTGATGATAAATTTTTTTCAAAAATATAGAGTCAACATTATTTCTTATCCTAAATATGATGATTGAATTAAAGAAAGTACACACCCACACACACGTATTATGTTAACATTACTACTCTGTAAGCATATGGGTGTGAATTTCTTTTTAGTTTGATCACTAAGTATCGTTCATTATAAATTTCAAACAAAGTTGTAAATGTAAGGTTATTTTATTGCTAAAATGTAACCTTTATTGATTCTCTATATAAAAGTCATATATATTGTTAAATTATTTAAACCAAGTTTAATCAATATAAAGTGAAAATTGTTTAGTTTTGATAGTTCTTCTACAATAGAAAGTTCATAATTAAGCATGGCCCAACAACTTATAGATGTCATGTTTTCTCGGAAAATGCTCTGTCAAACACTATGGTTTTGCAATTTTATTGTTGCATTGATGTTTTGAAAGGAGTGTACTCAACAAAATTATATATATATATATATATATACCTGTGTGTGTGTATATTTATATCTATATCTTTTTTTCATTTTGACAAAAAAATAAAAGAGATGAAAAAAAAGATATATATATCCTATATCAACTACCAAGAAACTGCTGCTCAATTATGTCTTAAAATAAGTCAAGACAAACAATTGATGAACAAGCTCTTCTGCTAATGGCTGCCCCAAATTTGGCACATCAATTTCATCTTTAAAATGAAAGAGAAGATGGACTCAACATTCACTAACTATAAGACAAATAGAGGAAACTCTTACCTTGTCACTCTCAAGCACATCTTCAGCTTCCTCATAAGTCCATATCCGACTACGTTTTTCAGGCTTCTTTTGATCTTCTAAACGAACAATTTCCCTTCCAAGATCTCTTAGTTGATCATGCATCATTAGCATGTCATCTTCGCCAATTTTAATTAGGGACATAAGAATTAACACATCAATACCTTTCCCCGGGTAAAAACCACAGGCATCCCACATATAAATTGGATTTTGTTTAGATGATCCAATGAAAAAACATGCAATATCCAAAAAAATTTGTTGATCTTCATAATCTAATGCGTCGTAACTTATCTTCAACCTTTCTTGCACTTCCTTAGCAGGAATTTTCTTCGATTTCTCTAGTGTATCTTTCCATGTTGCCTTTGTCTTTCCACATAAGTGTGAGCCTATAACTTCAAGTGCTAAAGGAAGGCCCCCAGTAGTAGATACGATATCATGAGATATATGCTCATAATCACTCGGAGGAAAATCATTTCGAAATGCATGTCTACTAAACAAAATCAACGAGTGATTCAGAGGCAACTGTTTAAGTTCATATAAGTGGCTAGCCCTAACCTTGTCAAGAATACTCTTGTTTCTAGTTGTGATAATGACTATACTTCCCACTTTAAACCAACTACCGTCTCCGACCAAAGCATCCAAGTGAGTATTATCATCCATATCATCAAGAAGAGCGAGGACTTTCTTACTTTTACATCGAGATTTGAGTACACGGATTCCGTTATCAACATTAGACACCTCCCACGATCCTCCTATCACGTCAGAAATGAGCTGCTTTTGTAGGCATTCAATACCCTTGCGTTGAGATGTTTCTCGAATATTTGCCACAAAGCTATGTTTCTCAAAATCGCTTAACAGCTTGTTGTATAACACCTTTGCAAGAGTTGTTTTACCGATGCCGCCCATTCCATAAATTCCAATGATCCATGTACCATTGAAATTAGCATCTATCTTGCTCATAATCTCTTCCATAGGATGATAAGTTCCCACCAATTGTTCGGGAACATTTAGGTCGAAAAGTCCTTTTAACTCACCCATAACTCTTATCCCGACCATTTTCACTAATGTTGCTTCATGCCTATCAAATAATAATACAAAATTTCAATATATGATAGCAATGTTTATATGCTTTTTTCAAGTAAAATATGTATGAGAAACTTAACAATGTTTTGGCGGACAATAACGTACCCATCAGCTATTTTCTCCGATTCCCATCCTTTTAATAAACTGACTTCGTTGAGCGCTTCTTCCCATTCCTTCACAACCATTTGACCCAAATTCTTTTTATGTGCATTGATGGCATCTCCAAATCTCCCCTTGAGATGTCGGACTTGTGAGGGTTCCACTTTGTAAAATACGGGCAACACTAGTTGCCCTCCGCTTTTCCTGCACTTCAACATCTGAGCCAGCTCTTGAAGGCACCATTTGCTGGAAGCGTAATCCTCAGATATAATCGGAATCAATATCTTAGACTGCCTGATACTGCGGAGAAGCTCCGGACTAATCTCGTCACCAACTCGGAGCTCATTGTCGTCTCTATACACGCGAATTCCTGCATCAACAAGGCTAGTATAGAGATGATCGGTGAAGCCTTTGCGAGTGTCTTTCCCTCTAAAGCTCAAGAACACTTCGTAGTCAGTTCCTTTCGGCCCGTTGGTTCCACCATTATCATCACCTACATGTGGAGAGGTCGACGACGAAGACGCTCTGTACAGCAGATCTTCTGAATGAGGAGGCTCTTTTCTGATCATCTCGAGATAGATGGAGCGGAGCCTCAAAAGAAGAGGAGTATGGAATCCTAGATCTAGGAATTGCAGAAATGTCTCTCAGAACTCAATTGAGAGCTACATTCAAACAAAAAACAAAAGCTCTCATACAAGTCATCAAAAGAAAATGGAAATAAAAACAAGAAAGAGAGAAGAGGAGAAGAGCAAGTAGTCACCGATTACCTGAGGAGTGCTCAAACAGAATAACACAATCTGTTCACTGCTGTGATCTCCGCCGATTCTCACCTTCGAAGTTGGATTACCCACACGCAACCCTCATTGTGGGTGCTTGAACGATGCTGAGTTCTGGCCATCCAATGGTCCAAGACTCTTTATGCTAATTGAACGGATGCGATGCATGCTGCAGGGAAAGGACAATTATTGCAGGCGTAATTTCCGTAGCACCGCGTGGAAAGAGCGACACGGATACGCTTACACGCAATGCTCTCCAGCAAGGCTTGACTTTGACTTGCTTTTTCTATTAACAATAAGAGTAGAAAAGGAAACTGACGAGCAACAGTCACATGCTCCCGGTGTCAAATTATATGAGCCAATGACGAAAACATATGAATCGTCGGATTAAATCAGATTTTCGTTGAAAACAAATGTTTGTATGACTCTTTTTATTCAAATAAGGAAATTTTATTATTTTCAATCAGCAATATGCTTTTCATTAAGGAGATTGCTCTAAAATGATACACTAGATAAATCTCTCTCAAAATAATTTTGTCAAATTAAATTTCTCCATGCCATGTCATGCATCTAAAAATTGCGCAGCCATCACCCCTCACCCAAGGCACTTTTATTCCTCTCCTTATATTAATAATTTTTTTATGTTTTACATAAAGTTTATCCTTTTAGAGTCACATTTAGAAATTATTGGTCAATAAATTCTCCATAATCGAATATTTATTTAGTCATCCGTTTTTATATTCTTTTTTCATTTTTTGCTTTTTTTCTATGGTCAGGTGGAAACAAATGCTATTGATTTGTTTTAGCAATGTCTAAAGAAAGAGGTGGTGGCAATTTTTAGTAGGAAAACGTTAACTGGAGTATTTTACACTCTTTTTATCTTCTAGTCATTTTGAAAATGATAAGCTAATTTATTTATTCAATTCAATTTCTTCACAAACAACTTGCATAATATGTGTGTGTATAGAGAAATATATTCATACATGTATCACAACTTAACAAATATTGGACCATCACTATGAGAAACCTTTTCAATCAGTGAAATTTTTCGATGTCTTTCTTGGAGAGTTCCTCCAACCCCTTTATCAAAGTAAATGCCATGCCACTTTCATAGGAAACTCCTCTCTCTCTCAAGTGAAAAATTGACAAGAGTCTTTTGAGTACGCATTTAGAAAGATCCAATTACATGAATCTCATAAGGCCCCCATGTGTTTTAACAGTTTGTCAATGTAAACTGTTGGATCAACATTGATAATATCGTTGTGCTTAAAGTCATTGGATCAAAGCAAAGTCCAAAAGATGAAGAAAACTACACCTATTGTTATGTTACGACATTACAACAAATAGGGTAGTTAAGTACAAGAACATCATAATAGCATATTCTATGACGTTATCATAATCAAGTGCAAAGTGGTGTGAAACAAAAGTGTGCAACTGAAGATTTTCTAAAGATGAATGGAATCAACGATGATGGAAGTTTCGCAGGAAAAAGATGAGCTGAGTAAGACATGGGTCCGTCCTGCAACGATACCCACACCACAGTGGAGCAACAAAGCACCTCTGCAGAGACTCATGCCAAAGATTTTGCTCCAAAAATAAAAAACAGGACATATACTTACCTGTTCGTTTCAACATTTCGGGAAGAGGAGCGGATGCAACTGGCGTTGACCCACCCAGACAACAACGAAACTCCACATCAGAGTTCTTTGCCCAGAAATTCAGCAGATGACCAGAGGGAAAGTAGAGATTAGCGGAGATGGAAGATGACTCGCAGCCAGGAGCAAAACGAGAACCCAGATCTGGGTTCCGAGAATGCAACTCCACAACAGAGTTTTTTGCCCAGACACTCAGTAGACGACCAGAGGGAAAGTAGAGATCAGCGGAGAGGGAAGATGACTAGCTGCCAGGAGCAAAACGCGAACCCAGATCTGGGATCCGAGAGTGCCGTCTGCTCTTCCCACACCCAACAGAGTCCCCTCCCCCTGCACGGATCTATAGCTTGGATCTGCAGAGATGATCCTGGTAGAGTTGCTGATGGATTTACTAAAAATATAGACGCAAGATCAGCTGAGCAAGCAGAGGCAACAGCTCTGGTCGAAACCCTTGATTTTATTTCCTCAAAGCTAGCCCCGAATAGATCTGAAAAAGAGATGCACATCTGCTATGATTGTAGTACGCTGGTAAATGGGGTTTACACTTCAGATACTCTGAGTTGGGAGATTCGGCCTTTAGTGGACTGGGCTAAGTGCAAACTAGCAGAGATGTTGGGCCTCTCTTTAGCACAGTGTACTCAAAATATGAACAAGGTCGCTGATTGGCTTGCCAAAGCTCATCGATTGGGTTGTCTTCCTAGAAATTGAGTTAGTAACCCTCCGTATGCTCTTTTGGATTTGTTTTGTACGGATACTACTGCCGTAACTGCTTTAAACGTTACTTAGTAATGCATTTCTGTTTCTCTGTTCAAAAAAAAAAAAACAAAGACATGGGTCCGTCGCCTAGTGACTTGCTTTTTTTTTTTCCTCACCCACTTTGATGACCAAAAATTAGCCGTAAACCTGCCATTTTTATCAACAGGAGAACAAAAACAATAAAGTGAGAGCATTAACACTTCTTGTGGACCTCCAAATGATTGTGTTCCTAGGTGGGTTGGAAATTGAAATCTAAAAGAAAACCAAATATATTTGCACATCTTTCTAATAAAAACATTTATTCTTTTTTACCCAAGTGATCCAATAATAATTGAGAGATATATTATTTGTCAAATAATACAGATGGTGATACGAGAGTCAAATGTATTTTAGGTCTCATACTAATTACATTTACAAAAATCATAGGTTGATTTTAGAAATTAGAATCATACATTCAAATAGCAAGAAAATGACTTTGAGTTGGAGCCATTTGCACACAATCCAAAAGCTTAAACTTAGCCAGTTTATTAAATTTGCAGCATATTTCATTTGCCTTCAAGTGGCGATCCACTATGCCGAGTTATATGAGTTTCAAAAAGTTATCATATGTTCGCTCTCATTGCAATTGCACCCACTGAAACTAAAATTCATTTGACAAAATTCTTTGAATTTTCATCCTCTCTATCATTTGAATGATTTAAAGAATTTTCAAGCGAAAATACAGAAAATCATTTTCATTTTCTGGCTTCAAGTATAAAATACATGTTTTCTGTTTTTGCCGTTTTCGTTCTGGTCTAAAAAAGTGGCTCCCCACAGGATGCTTTTATTTTAACTTTCTCCTTTTAATATCCATTCACTTTGGACACAAATTTATCATTTACTGGGGCATTTCCGTAAGGTTAAAGCTTTTTCCAATTCTAAGAGGATTATTCTTTTCAATCCATAGCTCCAGGAAGCTTCAAAGAAATTCCTTGTTCAAGATTTCTTCTCTTTGTCCTTTTTTTCTTTTCAATATGTAGCTCCAGGAAGCTTCAAAAAAATTTTCTATTCGAGATTTTCTTTTCATTGTCCTTTATCCTTTTCAATCCAAAGCTCCAAGAAGATTCAAAGAAATTTCCTATTTAAGATTTTCTTTTAAGGTTAATATCCCGAAAAACTCTAAACCGGTACACTTATGACAAATTTACCCCAAACTATTTTTTTGACCACCAAAAACCCCAAACTGGTATACCTTTGACAAATTTATCTCGAACCGGTACACTTGTGACAAATTTACCCTTTGTTAGTTTTCGTTAAATTTTACTTGTCAAATTATTAAGTTAAATTACACGTGATAGTTGACTAGTATATTGACTTACGATTTTACGCATCATTGTCACAATTTACAATTTTGTGATTTTTTTGTGGTATTAATCTAATTTAGCGGAGGGTATATTTGTCACAAATTTATTAGTTTGGGGTTTTTTGCAGTTGAATAAATTAGTTTAGGGTAAATTTGTCGTAAATGTACCAGTTTAGAGTTTTTTATAGTCAGTCGGAGTAAATTTGTCACAAGTGTATCAGTTTGGAGTTTTTCATGGTCAAAAAAATAGTTTGGAGTAAATTTATCACAGGTGTACCAGTTTAGAGTTTTTTAGGGTATTAACCCTTTCTTTTATTATTCTTTTCAATCCATAGCTCCAGAAAGCTTCAAAGAAATGTCCTATTAAAGATTTTCTTTTCATTGTCCTTTGCAATGTAAGACAAGTTAGTTAAGAAATTCTAATGCTATGTATACGAATTCCCTTTAATTAGCCGAGAAGACAGACAAATTGTTATGCGACTTCAGTAATTTCCCACATGCTAACATGATCATCCAAAAAGGATTGGTTAATTTTTCTTTTTGATTATTGAGATTTTTTTTTTCATTGCTCTTACTAATAGACGCTAATAGTATATGAAGTCTGAAGCCTCACAGTATAGAAATCCGATATACTAGAAATGGGATATATTATTGAAAATTAAACCAAACTTGTATTGTTTAGTTCCAATTTCGATAGAGAAGTTTCCCACCAATCGTAATTTCACGAAAATAGATTCCAATGAACTATCAACATTTTTTTTTTCAAAATGGGCCATAAGTGAACTTGATTCTCTAGTTACTTTAAGTGAAATTGTTATCGCTTAAAAATACGTTCCAATTGTACTTATTATCTAGGGTCACGCAAGGGCTACAACCTTTATGGTCGTGGTGGCGGGGCTCAGCTCCACCGCAAGTACTGACTTTCATAAAAAGAGAGACGCAACCATAGAGTTCACGACCTCCGTTGATCCATTCCAACAGTGACCTATAGTCACAGGAGGCCACGAGCTTCATGGTTGGGTGTCTCTCCCTTAATGAAAATCAATACACAAGATGGAAATAGCCTCGCTACCAAAATCGTGGAGGTTATAGCTCTCATGCGACCATAAGAAAAAATGTGTGATTTTACAAATTATGATTGATAAGAGGCCTTTTTGCTTCTTGCTATTAAATGGTTTCTAAATCAACAATCTTTTTAAAAGTCCATTTTCTCGTCTTAGCAATTTGTCCTTTTCTTCTTTTTGTCCTAAGAAAAATGTCGTTGTGGTGGGCAAAGTTCATGTAGAAAGTTCATGTAGTGAAATCTAAATTGTTCAATTGGTACTGTCAAATTTGTGTCACAACTCACTAGAGAGTGACAACCTAGGAAATCCTTTATCTTTGTATCTAAGGAATCAACATGAAGTGATTGAAAAAAAAAATGAATTTCATACACAATTCATTGTAATGAAGTGATAAAACTTACGAATCCAAAATCGTGCAAATTCAAATGTTGCTTAGAATTGTCAATCATATTCATTTGAGCAAACGGCATTGTAAGGGGTATCTGGTTCAGTATGTTTATATGAGAAAGCCCATTTAATATTGATAAGCCCATCTAAGATGCCAAACTTTGCCTAAATAGGTGAATCCAATACGTGTTGTGGGGATTATTCCAATCAAAATCTTGACCCCAGGTACGATGCCTAGACTCCAACTTTGCTCACTTAGTCCATGTGGCAAGCGAAAGATGAATACGATTCAAGCCTTGACGAGACAATCAATATAGAGGAAACATGAGGAAGATGAAGAGGAGAAAAACAAACATAGAATAGAGAAATGTTGATGATCTCTTTGTTCCTGTCTTTTCTAGAAGATGGCTCTGGATAAATAGACAAGGGAAATGACAAATGCAATATTGGACGCATCTATTCATTGATGACACTTGAAACCTAAGTTAGATGACCGTTTTTAAACAGTAATAATCTAATTGATGGATAAGAACTAAAAGGCAAGATAACTAATGAGCAATTTCGGCCTTGAACTTTTAATCTATTCAACATGGCCCATGAACTTTTAATTTGTTCAATATAATCCCCAGACTTTTAGTACATATTTAATGCAATCCCTAAATTGTATGAAAATGTTCAATATAGTCCTTCCATTAATTCAAGACTGGAGACTATACTGAATATTTTCCATATAATTTATGAACTATATTGAACATACACCAAAAATTCAGGGAATACGTTGAAAAAATAAAAAGTTATGGACCACATATTAAAAATTTAGGAATTAAATTGCATATTAGGCCAAAATTTATGGACTGTAATCGTGTCCCAAAATAATCTCTCACTATTTTTGTAAGGAGGAATTATTATGAGGCAAACTTTGACTCCTAATACCATGTACAAGCCATAAATGCATATCCTTGAACCTATGGCAAAGCAAAATGTAATAGTTGATAGGAGAAACTTTGATCTCAAAATTACTAATTTGAACTCCATTTATTTTGCGGAAAATTAATAATTTAGATAATTTTTTTCTTGAAATAGTCACTTATATTGCTTATGGAAATGAATGAACAAAATTATCTTTATTGTCAATGAATATGTTTAAATATAATTGTTATCAATAATGAAAATATCTTTCATTAACTAATTGCTTGAAGTGATACAAGCGATTATTTTTAGGAAAATGCTGTCCAAATCATTCATTTTTCGTGAAACAAATGAAGTTAATCACATCACACAAAGTTTGTCATTTCTTTTAGGGCCATGCATTATAAATCATGCACTTAACCTAGCTTAGTGAGAGCTTTAGAGCACAACTACAACTTAGAAGAAGTGGCCCTAAGTTCCACATTAGCAAAGGTAAATCCCATCAAGAGCATTCGCAACCACCATTCGTTAAGATTAGTTCGATATACAACAATGCACATTTTGAGATGAAATTTTCCTATTAAAAATTTTAGTCCTTTTAGATGCAAAGTAACATGCATTGAAAATGTAACCTCAGTGCTAACATTTCGCTAGATCACAATTGACTAAATTTTTTTCAAACTCTAATTCATACATAATACAAAATAGAGTAGGCTACATCCACTAGATCCTTAAATATTGGTACTAATCACATCTCCTTCAAAGCTATTGATTGCTTTGCACAAGCTTATCTCTTAGTACGAGGATTGGCGGGAAGATTGTCCAAAAAGTCTTTAACATATTGTATGATGGCCCATTCAACCTTAAACTTATAATTATATATACCATACAATTTTAACTTTGTCGTTAACACCCATTTAGAACCTATTGTTATAGTGCTGGGAGGAAGATTAGCTAATGACCATGTATTATCTTGCTTAATAAATTTTATCTCAATTAGGAGTGAGTGGCTCCACAGTCAATTCAAGTTTCACTTGGAACCTCCAACCTTTTAGAACCAATTCCCAATTTATAGAACCTAAAACCTACCCTACATACTTGGGAGCATTAAGCATACCTTGTCATAGGTTTTAGAATCAATTTCACGATCTATCCAAGTTCCACATTTATTCTTAATTGAATGATTTCAGTCAATTATTACATCTAATTACCACCATTTACATAACTCATATTTAGATATGGAAAAAATATTAGATATTAACAACGTAAAAGTTTCACTCATGGATATTGCCGGAAATGAAAACTTATACTAGTGATTTCAGATTATACAATCATCATCAGACACGATAGAATACTACAAAATTTTGCAAAGAACACGAAAAAAAGACTCATTCACATGCAGTTTCAGTAATGAAGCGATGTGGCTAAAATCATGCTTAACAACTAATGAATTTAAGATTAGATATGAATCTACACAATTTGATTCAAACATTTTTACCAAACAAGATTGAAAGGAAGATTTTAGGTGTTTCGAACTCAAATTCCAACCTAAGTTTAGTCTAAACTAACATCAGAGGTTCGAATCAGGGAAGCAAACTCAAATAGATCATGTTTCTATCTCCACAAAGGATTCAAAGTCTCGGTTACTCCTAACTGGAAACAGAACCTTTCGGAACAGAAGCATTACTTGATTAGCAAGGCCAAATGAAACCCTGGCTTCAGGATGTAAGCTTCCATGATTTCTAGCAATCCAAACCAGTGCCGATGAAGAGTTTTGCTTTACTTTTCAATAGCTTTGGTATTTTTATGTAGGATTTTGTTACCATAATGACAAAGTTTCCATGTATATTAAGGGTATGCTTTTTTTAATTGTTAGATTTTATTTCCATAAAAATCAATTTTTTCAAAAAGAAATACCAAAAAAAAAAAATTATTTCTTGGTCACGTTGTTGATCAAATTTATGGATAAATTGTTAAGTACAACCTAAAAATAAATTAATCAAATGATTTTTCAAAATAAAATAACAATTACATTCTCCAACGTAAAACTTATTGAGTCAACATATAATTCACAAAATAAATCAGACTAAAAATGCTTTTGAATAACTATTATGTTTGTGTTTGAAACAATTTTCCTTTTCTTTTCTTTAGACAAGTTTTTTTTTAATTACTTAGATAAGTTTTTGATTAGAAGAACATGTGCATTTATTATGACCCTAAAAATTTCTATTCTCATTTTTTTAATTTAATTAGAAAAATATCGAATAAAAATTTGGAGGGTTAACAATTCGTTTTTGAACGCGGGCCCTAGGCTGCTGTACCCGAGTCAGCATGGCGCACTACCAATCTCTATCCACAAGAAAAGAATATGCATCCATGTTATCCATAGAGTAAATCCCATTTTTATCGGTTCACGTTTCAATTTTTCTTTTCTTTTTCTTGGTTGAAGGTTTGCATTTCGATAAAGTAATGCAGCAAAAATGCTCGACCGGGTATCATCAACAATCCAGACAAAAAGCGAAAGTGAAATGGAGATGATGACGAGGACATATCGAAGCAGATCTTCCGTCCATAACTTTGAGATCTCAAAGCTTCTACAAATATATACACGCGCTCCGGATCGTTCCAAGGACTGCTAATATAGCCTTGCTTGTCGATCCAAATAAAAAGATGCCTTTTTTTTCTCTTCCAGAGAAAACAACTTCAACTACAAGCTACGACTTCCCTCGGTAACTTCGCTGGCAGCAACCGATCCGGAGACACCGGCAGCCGTGCTAAGAAGTTCCTCGCTGGGAACTCCCCGTCCGACTCCCGGCTCCGGTCGTCCTCGAAGTTGAGTGCGTAGCTCATCGGGTCGTACCCAAACTCCAATGAGGCCGCCGCGTGGCCCGGCCTCCACCGGCACCTCCCGATCCGAGCGATGAGGCTGCGGCATTTGTACCGGATCTCCGCCAGCCGGAGCTCCTGGGCCGTCGAGCAGACCTTGCGGGGGTTGCCGCCGTCGTCGCTGTCCGAGGAGGCGGCCTCGTGGTAGGCGGCGCGGTGGCCGTCGTGGCAGCAGCAGAAGAGGAGGGACGGGGAGGATGATCTGAGCTTGTGATGGAACAACATTTCGACGGCGAGAGCGACGGGACTCGAAGTCTTGGTCTGGTCTGGTCTGGTCTGGGGTCTGTGCAAGGCTGTGAAGAGAGCGGAGAGAGTGGATGGCGATGAGGAAGAAGATGGAGAAGAGGATGAGGTTGGAGGGATGTATTTATCGGTCTCGCGGATGAGGAGGGGGGCGTGTGGCGGCAGAGCAGAGTGGCGTGGTGGTGGTGGGACTTAGGAGTGAGGATGAGGAAAACCGCGGGTGGATCGTGGTGGGCAAGTGGGAAGCGGTTTTTCGCGTTATTCCCGCGTGAGGTTTCAATCTTCCTTTTTCTTGTCTTTATTGTTGAGCAGTTTGGTAATTTCCGGAAGGTGGGGGACCACGGAGCTTCTGTTTTTCAAATCTCTCTCCTTTTACGAAAGTTGAAATCTAAATAACCCTTTTATGGATTTATTATAGGGTTGACATCATAAAAATCTCAAACTAATATATTTATAATGAATTTATCCAAAATTAATTAAACTATAAACTAATATACATTTGATAAATATACTCCAGACTGATACAATTATGATAAATTTATTTTCTATTAAATTATACTATCAAATTGTTAAGTTGGTAGACACGTAATAAGCCGACTAGTGTACTAGTTTAGGATTTTCTCTCCGTTTGTCATAGTTGTATTAGTTTTGTAGATTTTTATTATAGTAATTCAATTTAACGGGGGTATTATATTTATTTTAAGGTTTTTTGGCCATCAAGAAAAATTAATTTAGGTAAATTTGTCATAAGTATACTAATTTGGAATTTTTCATGGCCAAAATATTAGCTTAAAGAAAAATTGTCACAAGTGTATCAGTTTGAAGTTTTTTTTTTATGGTATTAACTATTTTATTATATAACCATATATATAAATTGAGAGAGTAAACACCAAGAATGAAATTGCAACTTCAGAATCATGACTTCGGCCTTAGGCTTTGTTTGTTTAACGATAAATTAGTATTTTGAAAATATTTTCTTAACTTTATCGCTTACAAAAATGAATCAGTGAAAACTATTTGCATTCTTAACAACAATTTATACATGGACATTTTTGTTGAGGATGAGAATATTTTTTGTTACCACTTTTTTTGAGTGATGTAAAAAATCAAAAAAAAAAAAATTCTAAAAACATTGATTTTCCTTAATGAGCCTAAATCTCCTGAAGCAACTGCAAGACGGTAAAGATGATTTATATGAAGATGGAGAATCCATAATCTTGGGAATCTAACGGACAAAATTAGATCTAGAAAAAAAAATCAATAAGATTTGAAATGTCACAAACTAAACAAGTATAATTTGCAGGCAAAACAACATAAGAGATGCAATTAATTGGGATGTTAGATTTTCACATGATATTGAATCGAATATCTAAATATTCGAATCCCTCTATTACCCCCCACATTACTATCACTTTTCATTTTCTTTCAATGTCCGACCAAACACTAGCTTTTAGTCATGTTAATGCAGTTTCTTTTGAGCGAATAGGTGATGTCCAGACCAACTAAACCAATAATACCTTGTCAGCGTGTTGATGCATCCCTTAAACACGTGTTGATGCACAAATTGATCCAGAGCTCAAGAAAGCACGTTACATAAATTGATTGGCACACATAAATAAATCATTCAATCGGGAATCCGAACTGAGTTACTTCAATGAATATTTTTCTTGATCGAAAGTAAGAAAACCATCCATACCTCAAGATGATATCTAAAAAAAAATGAATCTCAACGGTAAAAACAGTAAGGCACAAATTATGGTGTGGAGCACTCTCTCATCTCACAATAACGCTTAATTTTATTCCCCTAGATGCCCGCGCAATGATCTCCATTGATCTCCTCACGTGACACTAAGTTCTTCACTTCCAATGGTGGTTTCTTAGATATCCAAGCTGGTTTTCCTACATACCTAGAATTCTCTCTCTCTCTCTCTCTCTCTCTCTCTCTCTCTCTCTCTCTCTCTCTCTCTCTCTCTCTCTCTCTCTCCAAGATGTCCCTTGGTGCATGAACAAAACGAGGGGACAATGAATGTTCCCTATTACTCGGTAGCTCCGACATAATCACTATAGTCAATCACTAATTAAAAACAATTGGGGGAGAGCCATGCATTGTGCTTGGTTTGGATTCTAGTCATTTGCGAGATGAGCGTCTCCCGTGACTCTCAAAGTGCGAGTTCGCATATGAGAGCGCTCCACGTCGGTGGAGATTAGAGGGAGCGTCCGAGGGGAGAATGGGTTTATGCACCCAGCCATCTGTTGCCCGCCGCCGGACGCTTCCTTGCCCGACAATTTGGTGTAGATCATAGGGGAAACGTGGTGTTTTGTCTCTAAGAGTGCATTCGAGTTGGGTCCAGTTGACACGGTGCTCTTGAGAGCCTAGTTCGACTCAATTTGCATGTTCGATACTCAAAACTCAACTCAAGTTTTGATTGAGGATTAAAATTGATGCTCAAGTTCAATTTGACTAGAAAATTTGAGATATTGGAGCTAGATTAAGTAAGAAGTAAACTTCACTTCCATCGATCTAATATGATTATCGAAAGACCCTAAATATCTAGTATGATAATACTCTAATGAAATAAGATATCTTTTCGTACAAAAGCATGCTTTCCAAATGCACAAAGAGAGTCAATTTTCAAATAATATCAACAATAGCATATAAGAGATCTGAACTCATTTGTAGTCACTTTTTGCTGGTGACAAAACTTGAAATCGCATCAATCACGATTAAGCCAAAAAAAAATTAAATTGATGGCGCTTAAGCCCAAAACGGCAGTGGTCTATGCACACATTAATTATTCATAGCGTGTTATTATTATGTTGGTCAATCATGAACATAAATCTAGAAACATTCAACAACTCAAATAATTAAGTTTTTGACAATAATTTATATCCTTTGAGAAACATTCCCATGATTAATAATGTTTATTTACCATAAGAAAAGATCATGGAAAAATTCATTTGAGTATAAGGCAAAAGATTTTCATTATATAAATAACTTCCGCACCATTAAGAGGATTCTTTCGCTTGGATAATTGCTGGGAAGATTTCATGAAGACAATTATTACTTTCAAATTGTCTGTGGTTATTGTGGTGGTACCATCAATATATAACCTCCGCCGCACCATGCTCTCTCTATATAAATTATACAAAGTGTGTAATATTGGAGAAATTTAATGTGATGGTTACTCTGAATATAATATTCAAAGACATATCACATACTAGCAAAAATGTACAGGCATTTCGTGTATGTAAGAAAGAGACATTTAATATTTTTTGCTAAAAAAAGCCTATATGGAAATATTTGAGATAACAAATTGATAGAAATACAATAGGAAATATTTCAAATAAAAACTTGAAATGAGATGGTTCTCTCTCGAGAGCAAATTCAACTCATGTGTTCCTTCAAGACTTGGAAGGCATTTTCGTGCATGGACTTTCTTTTTTTTGGTTTTTTTTTTCCTTTTTTTCTTCTCTCTCTTCTTCTTTTTCCCACTACACAGGTGAGTAGAGTTCCGAGATAAAATTAAGAACCGAATAGGTGGGAACTGATCCAATTTTTGTTTGAGTATGTATGATAAGTTTCAAATTCAAAAAAAAATTAGAGAATCAATTCCAATGGGTAAATTCCGGGTTCTTATAACTCGGAATCTAGAATAAGTCTTTATCTTTTACTTTTGCGATATTTCATGGAATTCAATGATAAATATGTAACTTAGACCTACCATTATGAGTTTTCATTTTTGGCGATATTCATTACTAAGATTTTTGCTTTCTTAAATATGAATTGTGGTCAATGGATTGTTGTAGCAAATGATGATTATTAGAGATAATGGTACACTGTAATCAATGGTATCCATGCCCTTGTTCTTGATGCCCGAATTCCCTCACTGCCCTTGTGATCCTCGTCCCCGCGTCATCTTCATTGATCTTTGTGAGTGCTGAGTAAAGCTATCTCCTTAGAGCAAGCATTGCAGACTGGACACGCAAGCACTCCCTGCTTCTCGACGTGAGCCGTGAGTCGGCCCATGACGCAACAGAAGCCATGAAAATGGCGACCCCTTGCCCTGTACTCACACCCTACGAGATTCCACATCTGGCCTACAATTACTGTGACAAAAACTTAAAAAGGCAACTGAAACCAAAATTAGAAAAGGGATAATTATACAAATAGTTTCCAAACCTTGGTCAATTTGCAGTGTCGCTTTTTAAAATTTTAATTTATTAAATATGATCTTTAAAATTTGACTCAATATGTAATGCCGTTCCTAACATTTTTAATTTATTTGATACGATTCCTAAATTTGCATATATAATATAATTCCTAGACTACATGAAAATATTTAATATTATCTTTTAATCGATTCAAGTTTAGAGACAATATTGAATATTTTTATAAGTTCAAAGATTAAACTAAACATACACCAATAGTTCAAAAACCACATTTATATTAAAAGTTCAAGAATGATATTAGAGATCATTTTTGTTATTTTTCCTTTGAAAAATATTATATCGCAAGAATGGGTGCAATAATGAGAGGGTTGCTTACTCCGGAAAAAAGATTTTCACTTGTCTCAATGTAAGATACAAAACATTGAAAAATTAAAATTAGAATAGGTGAGAGAAAAAGCAGAATTATTATATTTTATTTAGGGACATAATCTGTAAGGTAAACAATTAAGATTATATGAGAAAGAAAAAGGGATTGAGACTATAAAAAAAAAGTGGGAGATTCTCTTACTTTGGATAAGAAAAATGTATATTTTTTTATTAAAATTTTAGAAAATTGTTTCACTTATTAATGACAGTTAATAAGATTGCAGATAAGTTCCGTGCCCCTGAAAAATTGACAGTTAAAAGGTTTTGTAAGATTGTCTATTTGATGGTTGAATTGTCGATTAATTGTAAGATATTAGTGATAGTGTACGAATGATACTTTACAAATATACGTGAAAAGAGAAAATATGTTTTCTCAATTGAATTTTTTAGTAGGGTTTTGTTGTGATATGAAAAACAGTCGAATCTTAAAATTAAAGTATGTGCAAAATAAGATTGGATTATTAATTTATATATTAATAATCCAATTCATCGAATATGATTTCATTTCCTCACCGCGCGGTGGAGACTGCTCTCGAAGCGTCTCTACTCTCTACTCAACCGGTGGGAAGCGGAAGCAAGCCAGGAAATCGAAAATCCGCCCAGCAAATTCGCCGAATTCTCCCTCCCGACGATTTCATCGTGCATCCCGAGCTCGACCCTCGATTCCTTCTCTTCAGATGGTGAGCAGCACCAGCTTCGTTGTGGCATTTCATCGAACGGTCAAGTTGCGGTCTTGGGTGCATGGCCAGAAAGTGGGGGAAGTTAACGTTTTGATGCTGATGGTATACTGCGATTTTGCAGGAGGCGGCGCCGGAGAAGCAATCGCCGTCGCTCGACGATTGCCTCAAGCTGTTGAGAGGCGAGAGAGACGAGCAGCGCCTGGCCGGCCTGCTCTTGGTGACCAAGTTCTGCAAAGGGGACGACCTCGCTTCGCTGCGCAGGGTTTACGACGCCGTCGGGGCGCAATTCCTCGACCGCCTCCTCAGAACCGGTAATTTTGGGTGACGCCTTGGTCGTTTTTCGGTTCTGTCGTTAGTGGGAGTCGCGCAGCCATGACTTGGCTAAAAGAATTACCTTTCCGATTGGCTATTTGACTTGCGAGATGGCATGTTCAAGTGAATATCAGCATTTTGGGAATGGTAGGAATGCTTCGAGGAACGCGTTCCGAGTGACATTAAGTAACTTTGTCAGCATATAAGTTTAATAACATGTTACCGGCGATAATGATGTAGTAGATTTAACTGTGCAGAAAAGATTTTTCTCCACTACGATCCCTATATGATGACAGAAGGGGTTTGAATATGTGAAGGTTGTTAATTTTTATTGTGACTTGCTTCTTTGGCAAGCAATGAAGAGATGCTATAAGCTCTCATGGTTTGTTATATGGCAAAGAGAATCCTTTATGAGTAGCAAGTCCCAAAGCTTGCTAACAGTGATGAGAAATGAATACGTGACTCTTGCGCTTAAGTGATTGTGTGGCTCTTTGGGGTGGGGATTTGCTGAAAAACAAATTGAATGGACTATTAGTTTGCATTGGTGGAACTCTTTCTCCTTATTGAAGCATCAGTAATAGAGGAATGGCATGGTGAAATTGATAGTAACTGTATATGCATCAGTTTCGGTAATTTGAACCTCCCCTATTGCAAGGCATTTCTGTTTCAGTTGGCTAGATGAAGCTCTTGTCTTTGAGTATCTCTGACAGTTCTGTTGATGGAATCATTGTGGCTGATGGAGTTTCTATAGTCTAAGTGCTGAAAGATCTCTTTAAGCTTTCAGTTTAGTTATATGCCCCTTGAATTGTAGCATTGAATGTGGGCCGGTCTTGTAAAAACCTCTTCAATTGGATTGTCATGGCTGCTTCTGAGGATATTGAAGCACCTTTTTCGAGTGAGTCTAATAACAATTGGTGTGTGCACTGTAATACTTTATCGATGTAAGTCAATGCAAAGTTCAATTGAAATCAAGCAAAAATCTCATATTATGGTCTTTTAAAGTCATGCCTAGAGGTACAGGCTTCTAAAGTGACTTAATGAGTGGGTAGCAGAGCAGTAAAAAGTAAACAAATTGCAGGCTTTTACAGCATGTACTTCTGAGTCTTTTGCTGATTTTCGATGGAAAATTTTAGCAACTTAAGAAGCCAGTACTGATGAGTTTGAAAGCTCATGCTTCTATATGTGACTTCTCAAGGCAGAGATTTAGCTTGTCACTCAATTTGGAATCTCGGAGCTTTAGATATAACATTGTTGAGTTATATTTGACATGTGTGGAACTTTATGTGGCAATTTATTATGATATTATGTTTACTTGGTATATGAAAGGACCACCGATATCTCAATTCTGACCGGATGTAATAAGTATTAGCAATCCTGGACCGTATGTCTTGTGCAGACTTTTAACTCACTTTCATATGCTAAGTGGTTGATTTCATCAAGTAGGGCATGCCAAAATCTTATCAATTGGAAATTCTTTCATGGTTGAACTTTCTTTCTTTGCCTAGATATTGTCATAATATCTCTCTCCTCACTTTGTATTCTCACAATTCCTCCTATCTGGGAAGGAATGGGACAAGGATCTACTGATGGCAGTGACAATCGCGATGCATACTTGCAGCTTTTGGCAACAGTTTTTGCTGCGTTCTCCCTCGGTTCCTATATCGTCTTTCTAAAGCCTTTCTTTCTTGGTGGGCGCCGATAGTTTAATCTGATTACATTTGTTGTTTTTTGCTGATTTGGCTCGCATTTCGTCTTCAATAAAAGTTGGGTGGTTGAGCTCTGGTGTGTGATCTGATTTGCAGATTCTATCCATGCTTCTGGATCGGTCCTTGAATACTGATTTGTTGAACCGGCACAAGCAGGTGAAGTTCATATAATATCCGCCTTGTGTTTAATGATCTAAAGCTGTTCGTTCTAATCTGATTACACGAACAGGACCGAGACCGCGGCAGAAGCCAAGCGATCAGCAGGATGAGGGACTTGGAATTGTTGCCGCAGATGGTCAGGTACATCTGGGTCATGACCGCGCCGCGCCCCTCGGGGAAGTTCTTGACCCAGGTGACGAGGGTGCCGGTGCCGGCGAAGTTCACGGCTTAGGCGGTGAGGAGGACGAACCAGGTCGGGGTGACCTCGGCGATGAGGCCGGAGAGGACGCCGACGTTGGCGCCGAGGTCCTTGAAGAAGCCGAGGGAGGTTGAGGGTAGTCTGGTCGTAGCCGAGGGTGGACTTGATCTACTTGGAGTTGATTGTTGGAGACACAAAGGTTCGATCATATCCAAGAGCGAGCAGGCGGGGGTTTTGAAGCCCCTATTTGCTGGCTTTGGGCCTGGGGACGACTGGAGGAAGGCCTGCGACGGCTTCTACCGCGTCTACCTTCCGCAATTTGAGTGGCCTTGGGCGACCCCGACTGGCCTTCTTCTGCACCAGTCGAAAGGGCCTGGGAGGGAAGGCGTGGAGGCCTACTATGGCTTCTACCAGGTCGGCCGACATCAACCTGTTGGGCCTTGCCCTTCTGGCCTTTGGTCATAGCAGACGCAGAGGCCATTTCTTCTGCAAAAAAATCAAAGAAGAGACCCACAAAACCCTAATAAAGATTGAGCATTGGCGCCAAAGGAGGGCGTACTAGGTAAATCTCTTCGGTGAAGGTGTAGATCAGGTCAAGGCGTGTCCGGTCTCCAAAGGACAGCGCCAACGGACGGCTGGATCGCCTAAAAACAGCAGAAATCCGAACCAGAGGAACAGTACCCGCGAACCACCAGTTGAGAGGAGGATATGAACAGTAACCCGAGAAAAGTCCCGTGTGTAAAAGGTATGATCATCTCTTTGCTTTTTCTGTCCGAAAAGGCAAAAGAAACAAGTAGATAGAATATTTTATCTGAGTTCAAACTCAATAAAAGAACAATTTTTTGGAATAACAAAATGAATTTAAATTTGGTCGAATGTGTGCAATTCTTTGTTCGGGTTCAATTACTTATGAGAGGTTAATTAAAGAATGAAAAAAATGTCAAAAGATTAATTTGAAGAGACATGTAAAGTTGACTACAGTGAAGGCGTGATGACTATGCAATATTTAAGCATGGTGTGCTCTGGTGAAGTAAAATTTGAGAAATAATTTTGAGAGAAATTTCTTTTGGAATTACTCTCATAAGGGGTGTTGACATCTAGATTTTGGCTAATCATTTAGTAATAAACTACATAGAAAATTAGAGACTAAATTTTAACCCTTAAATAAAAATCATATATTAAATTGCATATCATATAAATATAGCTTGCATATTTATCGAATCGGCGATCCATGGAATTGAGCAAATAGTTCTGAACTTAAATGAATTAATTGAATTAAGACTGCGTAAGTTAAAAATTTGGCCAAAGGCCCATTGATCATATAGGCTAACCGAAACTTCACTGGACCTCGCTTCATCGTGATGAGTCTTGGCTCGACTATAAGCACCTATGACCATCGCTGACGTTTGCTTCATCTATCGTGGTGGTGCCTGCCCGCGCTGACGGCCAGCAGATCCGCGGCCTCTTCTTGCAACACCGACGACGAGCCGGGAGCCTCTGATGACAGTCCTTGCTGTGAGCCTTCAACGACGGCCACCCCGTGAATCGTTTCTGCTTTTCACTCGACAATGGTTTGCCGTCCACTTGTTGCCGTCGCCCGTTGCACCTCCAGCACCGCCCACCCAACAGCAACAGTGCTGGCCATGCTTCAGTCCCGACGGCCACTTCTATTAGCAGCCTCCGCGAATTTTCTTTTCCTACAGGTTTCCATCGCCGGTCATCATTCAGTGACGCCCAGCATCTCCTGCACTTGTTCTAAGTCTCCACTGCAGCGAGCCAGGACAAAAAAGAAAGAGGTGATCTTGAACAGAGTAGAAGAAAAGTCAAGCGGTGGTCAAAGTAAAGACATGAAAAATTGAAACAAAGAATGATTTATTCCATTATTTGCAAACAATATCAAGAATACACGATACAGAGAAGACAAAGGAAAGGGGAAATTCTGGAAATTCGCTCCTCGGGTGCTCGTTCTTCACGTTTTCCCGAGAGTCACCGCCGAGCCGTGTCACGTATCGCCCGCTGAACCACCGCCGTGGGTGGCCATCCTTTGCCCAGAAGCACCACCACCACGAGTAGCCTTGCCGCGAGCCTCGCTGTGCCGAGCCTTACCCACCAGCCACCATCAGTCATCCGTTGAGTCTGAATATGGATTGCGCACTTCAAATTATTTAATCCGATTTGATTTGAATGTTCAATTGCAAATTTCAGATCGATTTCACTATCTAATTGTGATATTTGAGATTTTAAGCATAATGCCATAGGATTTTTAAGTTTATTGCAATCCTCCTGTGCGCGAGATAATTCTAATCCCAGATTAGACGATCTCTCCGAGCTCTGCTGGTACTGAACCCGGCCAGCTTCTTCAAGCTTTGAATTTCAGCTTCAGCTTTGGAACTTCTACCACCGCCACTATTCTGCTCCTGGAACTGTTCCAAGCTTCGCCATCCTCTTCCTTCTGCAGAGCCAAACATGTCGTGGAACCGTTTCAAGCTTCTTCCTGCCCGTGTCATGGAATCGGACTCTTCCGTGAGAGCTCCATTCATTTTCAGTGGATCGGAAGCAGGGCCTCCAGAGTCCTCACTGAAATCTTCCGGATAAAAAAGTGACCGCCCCGGTGAATAACATTTCGGATAAAAAAAGCTCTTCCTATGGGGTGCATGTCAGAGTGCTATGCCAGCAAAAGAGGACCTTTTCAAGAGGAGCATTGTTGCTGAGCCTACCTGAGATTTATGCCATTTAGAACCTGAAACTGCTGAACACGTTCTTCTCTTCTGTTCTGTCCACTGACCAAAACGGGAGTGTGGGAGGACCCGACCCTGAAAATAAAAAAGTACAAGCGACCACATTGTGATATAGGCTAATTTAAAAGCGCGACGATTTTTCTGGATATTATAATCTTTTATTTGAATCTTGACGGAGATCCTAGATGATTTTTGCTATGTTTAAATTTTTTATTAGATCAGGTTAGGTTGAAAAATGATTTGACCCAAAGTGACCTATTTAAATTTTTTTGACTAATTTCCATACATTATTAAAACACTTCTATAGTTTATCCAATCTAGAAAAACTCGTACTTAAATTAAGACGAGAACATGGAGCGAGCGAGTGCGAGATCAAGTAAAGACAAGAAAGTGAAGAGAGAATCATAGAGGTGGATTGAGTTTAAATAGGCCGTGAACTAATATTACACTATAAGCCTTATCATTCTAAACTCATTCATGAATATAACTAACCTATATTACAACTTAACCCATCAAATATAGGTTAAAAAGTAGGTTTATGATCCATTTTGATAGATCTAATCGATGGCTAAGATTATGACTATTTAGATGCTTGCCATCGTCAAGTCAAGATGGTGATCACTTTGAAGATAACCGTCACCCCCATTCCTTTCTCAATTGGATTCTTTCTCTCCTACTTGGATATGAGAAATTTTATCTGATCCAACACCATAACTTTTATTTCGGTCTATATTCACGTTAAGTCTGCATTTATCATGGTGTGATAATTAAGGACTTGATGCAATCATTTATATTTTCTAATCAAATAAAGTCTTGTTCTTTATGTGTCCAAATAATCACAAAATCAAAATAGAAATTTCATGCCCATTGCTTCCGACTTTCACCTTGCAATTCCTTCCAATCACATGGGCCCGACCATTGGACTTGACCTCAAAGGCCAAACCCAAAAGAAAAATTGTTGGACCTAAGTAGGCCCATTAGGCATGGGCTTGACCAGGCCTAAACCAAAAATATGCAACATAGCCTGTCATTTCACAGGGCTATGCTTGGGTATGGGCCGAACAACTAGACTTGCCCCCAAAGGCCCAATCCCAAAAATAAAAAATTATTTGACCTAGATAGGCCCATGGGTCTGATTGAGCCTAGGCACATCAGGTGACACGACCCGCCATCTAATGGGCAATGCCCTGGCATGGACACGGCCTACTACCGATCCCTATCCATAAGAAATTAAGTTGGATCCACGTAAATTCATTTATTCAAGACAAATTTTACTTCCTATCCCTTCGCATTTCATTATTGCTACTAATCAATAAAGATGCTTGAACACGGAACACTCTAGACCAAAAGATGATGATGCCACATCGAAGTAGATTTTTCATGAATTTGAGATCTTGAAATTTGTAATATGTAAGGATCCTGTGGATCACTCCAGGGACTGTGATAATCCAATTCCTTGATCAAAATCAATAATATCCTTATTGAAAAAAACTTCAGCTACACGCTACGACTTCTCTCGGCATTCGATAGCAACCAATCTTGAGACACTGGCAGCCTTGCTTCAAAGTTCCTCGCTGGGGACTCCTCATCCGCCTCCCAACCTCGATCGCCCTCAAAGTTGAGTGCAAAGCTCATCATATCATACCCAAACTCCGAGGTCATGACACAGCCTTGCTTTCAGCACCTCTTGATCCAAGTGACGAGGCTCCGGAGCTTGTGTTGGATCTTTGATAGTGGGAGCTCCTGGGTCGTGGAGCGGAGCCATAAACAAGGTGACCGAGCCGCCCCATGGTAGCTACCATCACTATCACCGTCGTTGTTGTAGTCTGAGGAGGCGGCCTCATGGTGGACAGTGGTGTCCTGAAAGCAACAAAAGAGGAGGCACGAGGAGGATGATTTGAGCTTGTGATTGAACAACATTGGGTTGTGTGGAGAGAGAAAGAGGGGAGAGAGAGGGAGTTGGGTGGGGGGGGGGGGAGGATGAGGTGGCGGGTTTTTATAGGGTGGACGGGATAAGGAGGAAGGGCAAAGTGGGAGGACATGGTGTTTTGAGTTAATCCCTCCCTAATGTTTCGTCTTGTTTTTCCCTAATTGCATTTTTATGTAATTTGGTAACTAAGCAAAAGTTGAGAGATCATGTAGCTGCTCCTTTTTCCTTTTCTACATGTCGTTATTTCCTCCCCTTAAATGTTTGAATCTAACCGATTGCTATTAGAAAGACAAAAATCGCCCCTAATCATTTATTTACATTTTATAAGTGGTGGCCCCCAAATTTTGCTTTCCTTTCCTTTAACTTTGCTGTTTTTATGTAGGATTTTGTTACCATAGAGACAAAGTTTCCATGTATATTAAGGGGCACGCTTTTTTTAATTGTTAGATTTTATTTCCATAAAAATTAGTTTTTGTCAAAAAGAGAAATCCCTAAAAAATATATATATTATATTTATATATTGTTGTTGCTCAAATTTATGGATAAATTGTCGAGTAAAATCTAGAAGTAAATTAAGGGTGGCATTATTTTCACCCTCTAAATGACTAAACCCACCTACACTAAAAAGAAAAAATTGTCCTCAATTTTTCAATTGCAATTTTAGATGATGGCCCGACTCCTTCTTTTTTCTATTTTTTTTTTTTTTCTATCTTGGATAGTTGCCATAATTAAAAATTTCACATGTTTTGTTCTTTAGCTTAGATATTTTTATATTGTTTTACATGCTCCATGTAAAATTATCTTGCTAATAGTAAGGAAAAAGAAGAAGCATTATTTGATATAGTATAAAATTGAAAAGTAGTAAGGAAAAAAAAAAGCATTATTTGATATAGTATAAAATTGAAAAGTCTCTTCTTCATTATTTATCTTAGAACAACTTATCTATTTTTTTTGTTCCTTTTATACCAAAAAATCACTTTCTTGATGAGCTTTTTATTAGTTTCATTAGTATAAAAAATATATCAACTCTCTTTATCTACTATATCAAAGTACTTATATTTTTTCCCGACTATATTGGCGAGATACCCTTATATATAGCATGTAAGGAGTTAGAGATATATCTAAGAATACACTAAATACCTTATGCACAATGAGGCATCTTAATAATTTTTCATAAACAGTTTATTGATGATATTAATTTTTGTCAATCCAAAATGAAGAAATTTCATTGGTATTTTCAACAAAAAAAAAATCTTACTTTATGCAATTAAATTTTTTACTAAACAATTTATCCACAAATTTAATTGACAATTTAGAAAAAAAATAGATTTCTTGGAAATTTCTCGTTTTGACAAAAAAAAAAATTTATTGAAGTAATATCTAACAATAAAAAGAAGACATAGTGCCTTTAATATACATGGAAAATCTACAATAAACAAAAATTAAACATATACAATTCTTAATTATGGTAGGTAGATCCTCCATAAGTATAGAAAAACTTGCAATTAAATGATAGAGGGTAATTTTGTATTTTTTGGTGAAAATTAGGTGAATTTAATCACACTCACACACACACACACATAGTGGAATGGTAAGATGAAGCCATAAAAAAAATTCTTTGTTGATTCTCCAAAATAAAATCGCAATTATGTTCTCTAACATAAAACATGTCGGGCCAATTTACAATTCACAAAATAAACCAGATTAGGGACATGTTTGCTAATCTTTCAGTTTTCAGGCATAATTTCATCTCAAAATTTATTTCCTATACGAGTTTCTGAATATGACAACACATTTGTTAACTACATAATATTTCCATTCCGAGAGAGAGAGAGAGAGAGAGAGAGAGAGAGAGAGAGAGAGAGAGAGAGAGAGAGAGAGAGAGAGAGAGAGAAAAATAGAAATGCATTTAGTATAACCCTAAATTCTCTTCCCAATTTTTTTCATTTAATTATAAAAATTATCAGTAGACACTTAACGATTCATGTTTGAATAAATATTTGTCGAGCCTAGGCTGGCCCATTAGGACCCATGGCCCCAACCTGGCCTAGGCACAAAACAGACACGGCCTGCCACCTTAACGGGCTGTGCCCTGGCTCAAGCCCAGGCATGCCGTACCTGGGTCAGTGCGGCCCAGTACCAACCCCTATCCACAAGAAAAGAAGATGCATCCGCTTTGTCCATAAAGTAAGTCCCATTCATCCAACAATAACAATAAAATTTCTTCTTGTTTGTTCGTGTTTCAATTTTTTTTTTTTTAAGTCGAAAGTTCACATTTCGATGACGCATCGCCAATCAGCAAAAATTCTCGACCGGGGATCAACAATCCAGACAAAAGGCGAAAGCAAAGCGGAGACGACGAAAACATATCGAAGCAGATCTTTCATAAAATTGAGATCTGGAAGTTCTACAAATATGTACAGACACTGCGAATTGCTCTAGAGACTGTTGATATAAGCCCAACTTGTGGATCAAAATTCAAGAGGAAAACAACTTCAACAACAAGCTACGACTTCCCTCGGTAATCTCGACGGCATCAACCGATCTGGAGACACCGGCAGCCGCGCTGAGAAGTTCCTCATTGAGAACTCCTCGTCTGACTCCCGGCTCAAATCGTCCTCGAAGTTTAGCGCATAGCTCATCGGGTCATACCCGAACTCCGAGGAGGCCGCGGCCACCGCGTGGCCCGGCCTCCACCGGCACCTCCCGATCCGAGCGATGAGGCTGCGGCACCTGTACCGGATTTCCGGCAGCAGGAGCTCCTGGGCCGTCGAGCGGACCTTGCGGGGGTAGCAGTCGTCACAGTCCGAGGAGGTGGCCTCGTGGTAGGCAGCGGCATGGCTGCCGTCGTGGAAGCAGGAGAAGAGGAGGGACGGGGAGGATGATCTGAGCTTGTGATGGAAGAGCATTTCGACGGGGAGAGCGATGGGACTCGGATTCTTGGTCTGGTCAGTGCAAGGCTGTGAAGAGAGCGGAGAGAGTGGATGGAGATGAGGAAGAAGATGGAGAAGAGGATAAGGTGGAGGGTTTACTTATAGGTCGGGCGGATGAGGACGGAGGCGTGCGGCGGCTGAGCAGAGTGGCGTGGTGGTGGGGGCGGTGGGGGTGGGAGTCAAGAGTCAGGATGAGGAGGAAAGCCGCGGCTGCTTCGTGGGGTGCACGTGGAAAGCGGTTTTTTTGCGTTAATCCCGCGTAAGGTGTCCATCTTTACTTTTTCTTTACTATAATTTTGGCAGTTTGGTAATTACGCAAAAAGACGAGGGACCACGTAGCTGCTACCTTTTTTTTTTTTTTTTTTTTTTTTTAAGATCTCTCTTTTGTTTTACGAAAGTGAAAATTTAAATGACTCTTTTATGGGTTTCATCATACGACCACATATATAGGTTGAGAGAGTAAACTGCAAGATCAGAATCGGGAGTTCAAAGTCATGAATTCCGACCTTAGACTCCGTTTGTTTGGCTGAAAAATTAATATCTTGAAAAATATTTTCCTAACTTTAATTGTTGTTTATCGGTTACAAAAATAATTAATGAAATGCATTTTCATTAACAACTTATATTTAAACATTTTTGTTGATGATGAGAATATTTTTCATCATCACTTTTTCTAGTGATGTAAAAAATTAAAATTAGGAAAATATTTTTTAAATTATTAGTTTTTTGTGAAAAAAAAAAGGAGCTTTAGTCTCTTAGAGCAACTACGGTGTGGGAAAGATGATTTATACGAAGATAGAGAATCCATAAACTTGGTGTCGTGACCAAATTTTCGGGTGTGGACCACCTAGGGTTTGGCTAATGGATTGTTAAATAGCTAAACTTAACTCGCTCTCCTGCCCATACCAATTGCGACTTAGGTTTGAATTTTTAATATGCAATTGAATTTTAACTATGAGTCGCCACTAATCTATTTTTGGTGGATCGATTAGAAACCCTAGTAAAGTAACGAGAGATTTACTTTACTCCTACGAATCGAGACTAAGGGTGCGGGGGACTTGGTTACGTTAGATTTCTCTAACGCCCTTTCGGTACCTTTCTTTTTATTTTTGAAAAAAAGTTTGGCAAGCAATTTGAATTGATTTTAATTCCCTAACATGTGAGGTTGTCATGCTGGTGCGCAAACCACCAATTTAACACCCAAGTAAAGCAATAAATAAAATGCGAGACTTACCTTAAAGCAACGAAAGCATTTGCGTTGTTAAATTAAAATCCACATCAACAATCCTAGATATGGTTTCCAATTAACAAGTAATCACTCAATTTTTGTTTTCTCTTTTTCAATGAAAGTATAGTCCATATTCCTTCTAATCTATTATGAAATGATATGGCATGTCAATATGTCCTAAATTATATGAACGAATAAGAATTTTTGTGATTTCTTAATGAACATGCAATAATTAAATATGCAATCTAAATTAACCAAAATGACTTAATCTTAATGACATGCAATGCAATGCAATGACGTACAAAATTATTTTAACTAAAATGACATACGACATACAATTTAATATGCAAGCTATATGTTACGCGAAATTTATTAAATGACCTAATCTAATGACATGCAATTTCTAATTAGAAATGAACCTAACAATAATCACTAAAATGATTCTATATGACATGCAAATGACATTTTTTATTTTCTATCCTAGAAATTGCAACTAATTTATCCTAAGACAAATTTTATGAAATTTGAAATGATCTAGCTAGATTAAGATTCTATCTAATTTAAACTAGGGATTAAGACATTATCTAAATCTAAAATGCAATTTATCTAAAAAAGATGATCTAAATTTAAAATGAAACGTGCAATTTAAATCTAATATGCGCAATGATTTTTTTTTTTTTGTGTTTTTATTTAAGAAATTCGAAATTAAAACTAACACATAATTAAACATGCAATTCAAATAAAAAACTAACAACCTAAATGATTGCACTTTCTTTTTTTGGATTTTTTTATTTAAAAATTCATAATAAGATTGCAATCCTAAATATGCAAGATGACAACAAACCTAAACCTAATTAAGATTTTTTTTTTTTTTTACGAAAATAGGATTTGACTCAACCAACTTGAGGATAGCAAATCAAACAAAAGATAAGATTGATATCCAAAAATTGACGAACCATATCTCGCGCATGAGATCGGGTTAGCCAATTTTAAATTAAATCGCGAATCGAATCTCGGGCTTGAGATTGGATTGTCAATTTTTGTAAGGGATTGCGAGTCGGATTTCGGGCGCGAAAATCGGACCGTCAATCCCTAGCTTGAGGGTCTATTTCATGTTGGAATATCAATAATATACTAAGGAACAATTCCACTAAAACCGAATATTAAAGAAATAATGAAAAAATAAAAAAAATAAAAGAAAAACTACCTAATCTGATTTTCCTTTTTTTTCTTTTGTTGTTTTCCCTCCCCAAGCACGGTTCGTGGGTCTCCAAGGGGAGAGAGTTATCGGTCCGGCAAGAGGAACTCCGGCGAGGGTGAAGCAAGTGGTGAAGAAGTGAATTGGCGGTGGGCGAGCACGCGGAGGTGAATCAGCGGTGGCTTCGCGTTGTAGCTCCGGCAACAGATCGATAGGGCGGCGGCGCTGCTCGTGGGGGCTGGCGTGACGGTAGCGCGGCACCAGCTTCTGGATGAGGAGGAAGGGCAACAGTGTCGGGTCGCGAGGCTACAGAGGCGACGGGGCGACGCGGTGGCGCGTCGGGGCAGCGCGCAGGGTCTTCGGGGCTCGCGAACGGAGGCGGCGTCGGGACAGCGACAATGCGGACGGATGGCGCTGGCGCCGGCGATGCTCAGAGCTGCGGAGGCGCGACGGATCGGGCGGTGAGGGAGTCTGAGCGGCTTGCGGTTTGATGGTGTCGGCGCAGCGTGGGCGTAGGTGAAGAGAAACCGGCGGGGGCAGCGAATGTGGGGAAGATGATCTACAGTGAGGGTCAAATCACCTCTACTTTTTACTTTTCTCCTCTCTCTCTCTCTCTCTCTCTCTCTCTCTCACGTTCTAACTTTTTCTTTTTTCTGCAGTGTTTCCCTTTTCCTGCCCTTTTCCCTTTCGCAGAAGCTAAACCTCTCTTGACCTTTTTTCCTATTGTTTTTTCAAAGAAGCCCCCCACACGATTGATCCGTACGTATCCTTTTATAGGCGATGCAAAACAGGATCTTTTTTTAAATATTTTCATCTCCCGGATATTGCTTATAACCTCTTGATCACAAAAATTATTATCTCAAAAATATTCTCCCCTGATTTCATCATCTATTGATAAAAAATAAGATTACAATGCGATTTTTTTTAATTTTCAAAAACCATAATATCGCATCAAATCTTAATTTTTCGCAAAATAATCAATTAAAAATAACGACGGCCTTGGGTTAATTTTATCCTTTCATGGGCCTAGCCCGACCTACCAAACTAGAGCTTAAAAACATAAAATTTGAGCTCATCCACCACCGGTCCTAAAAATAAAAATGCAAAACATGTAAATTAAAAATAAATGCACCTAAAAAATTATATGCTATGCGATTGAATTATAATTTTTTTTAGGAGTTAAAAATTAATCCCCAATTTTTATGCAATAAATGACTAAATAGGTTGTCCAAAATTTAGGTGTCAACAGCTGCCCCTCTTTGAAGGTGAGCTCAAAGAGGTTGCCTTCAAAGACAAATTGAGATCTAAATTTTGACCATGCAAATGCACTGAATGATTTTTTTTTCTTTAAAACGGAAAATGAATTCCATTTTTTTTAATGCAATTTTATGATTCGTGGAAATGCTAATGCAAATGCATGATGTCAAAGGAAAGAACGTACCTACAATTACTTCCCAATTAGTGCGGTAAAGCATCTTGAGGTACATGATAAATCCCTATTTACTCCACAAGTACCGGACTCTCACTCAGGTTTCTTGAAAAGTGTAACAGGCAATAGATCGAGACATTCAGATCCAGACTGAGATGTCAAGATTTTTTGAAAAACTCAAAATACCTAGATCCAAACTAAGGTATAATGAGAATGATTGACAAACATTCACATCCAGAGTGAAATGTTTGAATGAAAATAATAAAGACATCTAGATCCAGACTGGGATGTCAAGATTTTTGCACTCGAGATACCTAGATCCAAACTAAGTATAACGAGAAAGGTCGAAAAAACATTCACATCCAGAGTGAAATAATTAACGAAGAGAATTGAGACATCCAGATCCAGACTGAGATGTCAAAATTTTGGAATTCAATTTGTATGCAAATGGTAAAGGAACTTACCTGGAATATCTTACCTTCAAGGAGGGTAGAGTGATTCAAGATAGTTGGCATTACATGTTCAGGACCTGTACCTTTCTACGGTCGCCTAAAATAGTAACGTAGCTTTGCAAAGAGACTGCTTCCTAGGACTCGTACCATTCTACGGTCGCCCAGTATGACAGTGTTTGGTTGTGTCTAGGACTCGTACCATTCTACGGTCGCCTAAACGGGGGTTTACCTTCCAGGACCCGTACCATTCTACGGTCGCCTGAATAGGGAAATAGGTTTTGTCTAGGACCCGTACCATTCTACGGTCGCCTAAACGGGATTTACCTTCCAGGACCCGTACCATTCTACGGTCGCCTGAATAGGGAAATAGGTTTTGTCTAGGACCCGTACCATTCTACGGTCGCATAAATGGGGATTCACTTTCTAGGACCCGTACTATTCTACGGTCGCCTAAACAAAAAATTGATTTTTCAGGACCCGTACCATTCTACGGTCGCCTGAATGGGGAAATTGCTTTTCCGGGACCCGTACCATTCTACGGTCGCCTAGACTGAGGTTTTGCTTGGTTAGGACCCGAACCATTCTTCGGTCGCCCAGCCTTGCGACAGAAATCATCTGACCATGCCGAACCATTCTTCGGTCGCCTTAATCAGATTGAATCTGGAGAAAAATCTTTAGGGGACAACTCCATTGAGTGTCGATTAAAAGGGACTCTGGGCTACAAAAGCACGCCAGGTCAATATAAAGGGACATCGGGCTACAAAAGCACGCCGAGTCGATAGAGAGGGACTCTGGGCTACGAAAGCACGCCAGGTCAATATAAAGGGACATCGGGCTACAAAAGCACGCCGAGTCGATAAAGAGGGACTCTGGGCTACGAAAGCACGCTAGGTCAATATAAAGAGACTCTGGGCTACGAAAGCACGCCAGGTCAATATAAGGACACTAGGCTACGAAAGCACGCCAGGTCAGTAAAGAGGGACTCTGGGCTACGAAAGCACGACAGGTCAATATAAAGGGACAGCTTGACCAGGTCAAGTGTCGATGCACTCAAGGGAGAATACCTACACAATGACAAGTATTTTAAAGCTTGGTAGAGATACTTACCTGGTGATATCTCTAATTCTTCGGGATATGTCTTTTGGAATTTAGATATCCTGTGGAAGTCTTTCACCTCATGGTGGAGGTTTCTCATATTCTAATATCATGAAACATTCTGAAAGGAACTTGAATTACCTATTAGACATGATTTAGAGCAAAAACTTATATGCATTCATCAAGGAGATAAACAATCTCAGCTACTCTAGAATGCACATTTCAACATTCAGTGAGGTTTTTATCAACTCAATCAGGCTTTATGCATAATGACATTTGTATCACTCAAATTTCCACTGGAGAGAATTATCATTCAAGACAATCTTCACTCACGACATGGATTTCTTTAAAATACTAAATGAGAGACTTTCGGTTAGAAAGGACTTTCACTCACTCTCATTTAGAATGGCTATTTTATGAGAATTACTTAATTTTATCATATCGACATGGGTCAGAGTATTCTCACAAGCGGTACGATCTTATCAATCTAAGAGGTCTTTAACAGGGACCATAATGAGGGCTTAGTCAACGGCTTAACAAAAGGACTATTTGAGTCAAAGCTATTGAATGAATTGTCTTGTAATCATCTCCAGGTTTACAAGTCAAGAACCCTGCAAAATGAGAAAGAAATAATCTTGCTCGCACTCCTTCGAGCGATGCTTATGACATGTGAATTCATACGCTAATTCAAGTGCCCTAATTAGAAGAGACTTTACAAGGGACGTAACACAGGCTGGGTTCATGGGTTGAGAAATGAAACAATCATTAGGCTCAAAATATGTGTTAAGGGTGAGAGTTGATGATCATCTTGGCATTGCCACAAGTTTTCTTTTTCACCATCAGGGATTGTCTTCATGAAATGCCCCATTGATTGTATAAACTCAACATTTGAGCTCTTTGAGTATCACTCCATTGGGATTTAATTCTAGCAATTGACAGTCACCTATCTTGACTCTTTTTTTCATCTATGAGCATTGGCCTTGCTTTTACCATGCACACTGCTTTTTATGCCCCCTATTTTTCATTCACTTTTTTCTTCACTTCTTTTCATGGGCATCGGCCTTACTTTTACCAGGCACATTGCTTTTTCATGCCCCTTAATTCTATTTTGAATTCAATTCTTGCGCACAATGCATGCGTCAAGCAATTACACTTTGAATGACACTCGAACGTTTCAAGAGTCTTCATCTGCCTTTTGCCTTGCCCCAGTGTGGGGGATGATCATCAACTGGGTTTAAAAGAAATGAAATTGTAGGCTCAAGTGGGCTATGCAAAGGATATAAGTATATAGGATAGAGAAAGAAATGCTCTTCGTCATCCTAAAGCACTTAAATTAACACATGAATTCAATGTAATAGCATGACTTGAAGATTGATGCAAGTGAGAGCAAAAAAATTTCAATTCATTTTCCTCACCTCATGATGCCATTTGATCTCTTAGTTGCCCCGATGTGGGGTTATTCTTGACAGGGGTGATTTGAAAAGAGTATCCATAAGTGTATGGGCTCAAATGGGTTAAGCAATGGATCACCTGTAGTGTTTGGGATAGCGATATGAATTGCCTCTCATCATTTTGGTTGACGTACCTTTTGCGAGAGAACTCTTTACCTTATGGATATGAACCTTCCTACACTCATCTCACAAGCGTATGAATATGGGACTGTGTATAGAATAGGGTTTGCCTTTCATCATCCCGACTCGTCTCATTTAGTATGCTCAATCAATTACACATCATTCATTAAATTAGTCCATCTTGATGTTCTTTAGTGGAATTAGGGGATAAAACATGTAAGAGTCATCATGTAAAACCCCTTTTTTTTTTTTAAAAGAATTCAACGGCTTTAAGCATGTCAACTTCAAACAGTTTTCTATACTGCAAAATGGTTTTAAGCATTCATTCAAGAATTCCTCTACAATGGGAATTGCCTTAGCAGTTGATGTATTTGGATTGTCCCTATCATTCAAGATTGAAAATCCACTTTTGCCCTTGCACAAGAGAATGTGCATCAGTATGATACTATGCAACATAAAAGTAAATTCAAATTGTACATCCATTTTGGCTCAGGTTAAGACTTTGTCCCAGTCTGGGCACTACCAAAACCTATCATGCCATCAATTTGTCAACTCTTCCACCAGGGAATGATGATCCTCTTTTACTTGCCCCAAATCTTTTTCATTACAAATGCGCTCTAAACCTGTTGATCACAAGTCAAGTTTATGATCATTGAAACTTGATACGCCATTCTCAGATGTCCCTTGTCATAACAAGTTATAGAATCATGTTCTGAGACAAGAAGCAAATGAGTCAGACAAACAAACAGGTTTAATCTGCTACAAGCTTTGGGAAAATGTTTTTTTTTTTTTTAGCAGTGAAACGCTTTTGTTTTCAAAAAAGTTTTTTGGAGGAAGCATGAGAAAGTCCAGCCCTCAGGATTTCTCCGTGGATGATATTTTTCTTTTTTCATGGTTGGATATCGTCATTGGACTGGTTTGGTGTACCCCGTCATGTCCTCAAAAATTGAGATAAAATTGTAATTTCATTGAATATAATCAAATGAATTACATTATTGGAATGGAAATTGTGATTCCTAACCCCTAAAAAGAGAAAACATCAAAAACAATTCCTAGAAAGCGAGAACGATTCCTAAAGAGCAATAAGAATTCCCACGCAGGGGAATGTGCAACCGAGCATGCCCTTAATTAAACAAGGAAAGTGAACTACTTAGGACCATGAATCATGCATGCTTGAGTTCTTCACCCTCCTTGATCGTGTCATGCGAACCCTTCAGGTCAGAGATTCTTCCTTCTAGATACGCACTAGTCTCTTCATGGTAGCTTCAAATTCAGCTACTTCGGGAAAATGAGACGATTCAAAAGTTCTATTGGCTCTCTTCTTCGAGTCGCAGATTCTCATTGAAGATATAGTACCTATGTCATCACGGCCCTTTTGCTTAGTGAGAAAAGCCATAGTAGCAGACAATTCGTCGACTTGACTTTGGAGGTGTGCAATTCGCTTATTTATATTGTCGATGATGCGGTCCAGCACCTCGTTTTGATCTGCCATTTTAGATCTTGACCGTGTACGGATGGGTGAGCGAGATCGCTTCATAATCACCTAATCCAAATGAATGAAAATATGTAAACACAAGGCGTAAATAGAGAATCAATCCATGACAATGATCTATCAACTTTTTTTCATCATTTTTTTCATGAAAATCTCTTACAATGAGGGAATTTCCTAAAGATAACTAGAAAAATAGACATCCTAGTAAGATCAAATTTCCTAGACATGAATTGAAAACAAATTCTCTAAATTTTTTTATTTTCCAAATGATTTATTGCATGGCAATTTCCCCATTTCATTCTTGAAAGGAATTAGATCAAATGACTATCATAGATTGTCATGGACAGACCAAAAGCATGACAAAATAAATTGCATGGTATAGGGGTAGAAAACTTACTTTACCAAGAAAAATTAACGGCAATCACATAAACATGCACATGGTAAGTGGCTCGATTTATAATCTATAAGGCTTATCAAAGTGAAGCCACAAAGATGATCAGACTAGCCACGGGCATGTGGACTATGTCGGGTCCTCATGACTCCGGCTTGGTCAAAGAGCTGACCTGGGTCGCGGGCATGCGGACTGAGGTGGGTACTCTTGACACCATGAAAGAAACTTCGGGATTGAGATGGGCGACTCGTACCGCGAGCATGCGGTCGAAGTGGTATCCATCTCAATACCATCCTAAATGATCCTATGCAGCCCAGGTCCGGCGGCAGGTTGTGTGTGCAAAGTGTAGTGATAATGCAAGGCATGCATAGCAATTAAAATCAAACAACACTTCAATGTGAAAATGAACCATACATTCCTACACCTCACTACAAAACAAAGGTTAGCAAATACTTCCCCTTATACCTCCCATCCTGCAAAAACATTTAACACCTTAAATGTTAGGGACGTACCTGGGATCCTCGCTGCAAAAAATATTTTTTCAAAAAGAAATTGGCCTAATTCCACTAAGAGTTTAAACTCAAGTCCCCAGCGGAGTCGCCAAGCTGTCGCGACCAAATTTTCGGGTGTGGACCACCTAGGGTTTGGCTAATGGATTGTTAAGCCTAAACTTAACTCGGGCTCTCCCAAGCCCATACCAATTCGCGACTTAGGTTTGAATTTTTAACATGCAATTGAATTTTAACTATGAGTCGCCACTAATCTATTTTTGGTGGGTCGATTAGAAACCCTAGTAAAGTAACGGGAGATTTACTTTACTCCTACGAACCAGAGACTAAGGGTACGGGGACTTGGTTACGTTAGATTTCTCTAACGCCCTTTCGGTACCTTTCTTTTTATTTTTGAAAAAAATGTTTGGCAAGCAATTTGAATTGATTTTAATTCCCTAACATGTGAGGTTGTCATGCGGGTGCGCAAACCACCAATTTGACACCCAAGTAAAGCGATAAATAAAATGCGAGACTTACCTCAAAGCAACGAAAGCATCTGCGTTGTTAGATTAAAATCCACATCAACAACCCTAGATATGGTTTCTAATTAACAAGCAATCACTCAATTTTTGTTTTATCTTTTTCAATGAAAGTATAGTCCATATTCAATGCAATGCTTCTAATCTAATATGGAATGATATGGCATGGCAATATGTCCTAAACTATATGAACGAATAAGAATTTTTGTGATTCTTAATGAACATGCAATAATTAAATATGCAATCTAAATTAATCAAAATGACTTAATCTTAACGACATGCAATGCAATGCAATGACGTACAAAATTATTTTAACTAAAATGACATGCGACATACAATTTAATATGCAAGCTATATGTTACGCGACATTTATTAAATGACCTAATCTAATGACATGCAATTTCTAATTAGAAATGAACCTAACAATAATCACTAAAATGATTCTATATGACATGCAAATGACATTTTTTATTTTCTATCCTAGAAATTGCAACTAATTTATCCTAAGAAAAATTTTATGAAATTTGAAATGATCTAGCTAGATTAAGATTCTATCTAATTTAAACTAGGGATTAAGACATTATCTAAATCTAAAATGCAATTTATCTAAAAAAGATGATCTAAATTTAAAATGAAACGTGCAATTTAAATCTAATATGCGCAATGATTTTTTTTTTGTGTTTTTATTTAAGAAATTCGAAATTAAAACTAACACATAATTAAACATGCAATTCAAATAAAAAACTAACAACCTAAATGATTGCACTTTCTTTTTCTGGATTTTTTTATTTAAAAATTCATAATAAGATTGCAATCCTAAATATGCAAGATGACAACAAACCTAATCCTAATTAAGATTTTTTTTTTATTTTACGAAAATAAGATTTGACTCAACCAACTTGACGATAGCAAATCAAACAAAAGATAAGATTGATATCCAAAAATTGACGAACCATATCTCGCGCATGAGATCGGGTTAGCCATTTTAAATTAAATCGCGAATCGAATCTCGGGCTTGAGATTGGATTGTCGATTTTTGTAAAGGATGCGAGTCGATTTCGGGCGCGAAAATCGGACCGTCAATCCCTAGCTTGAGGGTCTATTTCATGTTGGAATATCAATAATATACTAAGGAACAATTCCACTAAAACAGAATATTAAAGAAATAATGAAAAAATAAAAAAAAGAAAAACTACCTAATCTGATTTTCCTTTTTTTCTTTTGTTGTTTTCCCTCCCCAAGCACGGTTCGTGGGTCTCCAAGGGGAGAGAGTTGTCGGTCCGGCAAGAGGAACTCCGGCGAGGGTGAACCGGCGGCGGCAAGTGGTGAAGAAGTGAATTGGCGGTGGGCGAGCATGCTGAGGTGAATCGGCGGTGGCTTCGCGTTGTAGCTCCGGCAACAAATCGATAGGGCGGCGGCGCTGCTCGTGGGGGCTGGCGTGACGGCAGCGCGGCACCAGCTTCTGGATGAGGAGGAAGGGCAACAGCGTCGGGTCGCGAGGCTGCAGAGGCGACGGGGCGACGCGGTGGCGGGTCGGGGCAGCGCGCGGGGTCGTCGGGGCTCGCGAACGGAGGCGGCGTCGGGACAGCGACAATGCGGACGGATGGTGCTGGCGCCGGCGGTGCTCACAGCTGCGGAGGCGCGACGGATCGGGCGGCGAGGGAGTCTGAGCGGCTTGCGGTTTGATGGCGTCGGCGCAGCGCGGGCGCAGGTGAAGAGAAACCGGCGGGGGCAGCGAATGTGGGGAAGATGATCTACAGTGAGGGTCAAATCACCTCTACTTTTTACTTTTCTCCTCTTTCTCTCTCTCTCTCTCTCTCTCTCTCTCACGTTCTAACTTTTTCTTTTTTCTGCAGTGTTTCCCTTTTTCTGCTCTTTTCCCTTTCGCAGAAGCTAAACCTCTCTTGACCTTTTTTCCTGTTTTGTTTTTTTTCAAAGAAGCCCCCCACACGATTGATCCGTACGTATCCTTTTATAGGCGACGCAAAACAGGATCTTTTTTTAAATATTTTCATCTTCCGGATATTGCTTATAACCTCTTGATCACAAAAATCCTTATCTCAAAAATATTTCTCCCTGATTTCATCATCTATTGATAAAAAATAAGATTACAATGCGATTTTTTTTTAATTTTCAAAAACCATAATATCGCATCAAATCTTAATTTTTCGCAAGATAATCAATTAAAAATAACGATGGCCTTGGGTTAATTTTATCCTTTCATGGGCCTAGCCCGGCCTACCGAACTAGAGCTTAAAAACATAAAATTTGAGCTCATCCACCACCGGTCCTAAAAATAAAAATGCAAAACATGTAAATTAAAAATAAATGCACCTAAAAAATTATATGCTATGCGATTGAATTATAATATTTTTTAGGAGTTAAAAATTAATCCCCAATTTTTATGCAATAAATGACTAAATAGGTTGTCCAAAATTTAGGTGTCAACACTTAGGAATGCGATGGAGACAATTAGATCGAGAAAGAAAATCGATAAGATTTGAAATGTCACAGATTAAACGAGTCGTTTGATTTTTCGTGTGATATCGAATCAAATATCCGAATGTTTGAATCCCTCTATCAACTCCCACATTACTATCACTTTTTATTTTCTTTCAACATCTAGTAAAATACTAACTTCGAGTCATGTTCATGCGGTTCCTTTTGAGCGGATAGGTGAGTTTAAACCAGTTTGTTGGTCTATTGATGTATCCCCTAAACATATGTTGATGCACAAATTGATCCCAAGCTCAAGAAAGCGTGTTGCCTAAATTATTTAATACACATAGAAAAATCATTCAATCGGTAATTCATACTTGGGTTGCTTCGATAAAATTCTATTCTCTTGTTCGAAAATAAATAATCTTTTCATATCTCAAGATGATATGTGAAAGAATCAAAATAAAGTAAATCTCAACAATAAAACAAGAAAGCACAAACTACAGGAGCGAATACAATGTCATTCCATAAAAATGGATATGCGTCAGGCACCGAAACAAAATGAACAATGGCTAATATTTAAAGTCAGTAAGAACAAATCATTTTATTCCCTACATACCCTTGCGATGATCTCCACTCATCTCTTCATGTGACTCTAAGCTCTTCTTCCAATGGTAGTTTCATAGATTACCAAGCTGGTTTTCCCACATACCTAGAATTCTCTCTCTCTCTCTCTCTCTCTCTCTCTCTCTCTCTCTCTCTCTCTCTCTCTCTCGTTATAATAACCGAGATGTCCCGTGGTGCATGAACAAAACGGGGGTAGGGGTGAGCGGGTCCAGGGTGGGTAGGGTCTAGACCTGGACCCTGTTCCCTACCCTGTTATAACCGGTTCTCCTTTTTTGGACCCTGTTCCCTACCCTGTTTTTATTGGACCCTGTTCCCGGCCAACCCTGTTTTTCCGGTTCGGGAACAGGGTTGACTCTGTTTATATTGGAACCTGTTTTGCATAAAAATTAACCTTAGAAAAGCAAGTCTGGATGAGTTATCTTGCTGCTTGGCCAATTCTTTCGCAATCCCTAGCAAAAATATCAAGATCAAAATTAGTCGGTGCATTAAATAACCCCTACCATTGACTTGCTTCGAGTTAATCGAATCAAACTAACCTTGAAGACTGTTTCTTCCTTCCACATCTTAACCCCTTTGCGTAACGACCTTAACGAGGTTCCTAATCATTCAAATGGTCAAGAAAAATGTTGACGAGTCTTTTGGTCAATAACTAAATTGTTCTACTTACGGAGGAGCTAAAGAAATCGAGTGGAAAGCGAACGAGAAAGAATTGAACATAATTTCCCGGTGACAAACCTAAAAAGAGTATGATGATTAAAACGGTGATGAGCCGAAGGAAGACCACATTGAGCGCTACATCGACGGTGATGCCGAGCATTAGCATGGGCTGGAACAGAAGGGCCGATCATAGTCTATGATGGGAACTTCCCTCATCGGATGGGGTACTCTCAAGTTGTACCCATGCAGGGCCGTGGATGCCCCCATTATCATACCCGCACAAATACCAAAACTTTCAATTAACAAAAGTCCTTGCTGAGAGGTTGGCATAATTCTTCCCAGCTTCTTTAGCTAGAGAAGCAAGGAAAGGCCAAAAAAAAAAGAGGAAACAACTCATAAACAAACCTCAAATCAACAAAAAAAACACTGGACTTGAAACAATGAACACAGAGAAAAAAGTTTCCACTTTTCGAGCGTAATTATCAATCTAAGCTCGTTAAAAAATGATTTCCTTCCTTTTGGTTACTTCTGTGTGCTCTTCAATGCGCGTGGCAAGGTAAAAAGGAAAGTGTTCACCACCATCACGTCACATCTCATTCCAACTCTAGTATAATCTCACTGTAACCTATGGTAGGCACCGAATCCTGTACAAATGACCACTTGCAACGGCACTAAAAGAAGGAAACGAGAAAAGTGATTGAGAAGGAGATTATGATATTCGAGGAATTTTGTCCGACTCACACTTGGAGATGGCAGCAGCAGACTTGGTGTCGAACCCGACGACCAGGGTGAGCATGGGCACGAAAATGCCGCCGCCCCCGACGCCGCCCACCGTCCCGCACGCTGACCCCAGAAAACCGATCACCGTGGCCACCACCACCCGCCACCCAAACTCCAAATCCTGCTCCACCCTATCACCCAGAAAACCAAACGAAAACCACCTTTATGAGTCGAAATCCATGTTGGCAAAAAGCTACGAAAACAGAGCCCGAAGCGCACCTGCGACGGGTGTGGCACGGCGGGGGGCTCTGGGGAAGGCAAGATGAGAGGCTGGAGCGAGGAGGAGGAGGCGAGGAAGGGGTCGAGCAGGTGGAGGTTGTTGGGGGTGACGACGACGGTGACGGTGACGGTGACGGCGGGGCGGCGGGGGCGGCGGGGGCGGCGGGGCGGGGAGGAGGAGGAGCTTGGCGGCTGTGGTGCGAGCGCGAGGGGAACCAGGAGAGGAGCTCAGGGAAGTCTGGTTCTCTGCTCCGGATCGGACGCGGCGCATTTAGGAGACGCGGCTCCGCTGTACTGCGCGGCCAACAAGTGCATGGACGGCCTCCTCTGCATTTTCATCACCAGTCAAGCCGAAAACCACTACGAAAGCAGTACGAGACGATGGAATCGAAACAGCAGTAAGGGAACAGGACCGGAATGTACATGATCCACACTCGCTTATCCAACGTAAACGACTTAAGCAGAGCTACGTCCGGACAGACGCACTCAGAGAGAGACCGAACCGAAACGCAGCTAATCGGAGCAGAACAGCGAGAGCAAAGCAAAGCGACGCACGATCACCACACGCGAATGCTCCACTGAGAGAGGAACGCCCAATCCTAAACTCGAGCCGGTCGAGGAAGACACGAGACGCGAGATTGGAGGAAACAAAAGAAGCAAGCACGCACGTACCCGGGCCGAGGAAGAGGCGAGAAGCGAGCGGGGACGATCCGCGGAGGCATCGGAGAGCGGAGAGGAGAGAAGCGGGGAGCGGCCGGCGGAGGAGGAGAGGGAGAGGCGGGCGCGGGAGGGGGAGGGGAGGAGGCGTGAGTGCGCGTCTGCGCCTGCGCCTCTGCGGGTAAAGATAGAAATAAAATTAGGGTTTTGCTCGGGGTAAAACCGGTTCTCCAACCGGTTCCCAAACCGGTCCGGCCGAACCGGTTCCCGGGTGGGTAATTCCTCGGGCGGTTCCGGACCGGTTTAAACAGGGTCTGAGTTTTGGGAACCGGTTCCCGGCCCGGTTTTAACCGGAACCGGTTCCCGACCCTGTTTTCCGGGTGGGCCGGACCGGGAACCGGATAAATCCGGTCCGGTTGCACACCCCTAAACGGGGGGACGATGAATGTTCCCTAATGCCCAAGTAGCTACGGCATTAATCATTATAATCAATCACTAATAAAAAACAATGGGGGCAGCCATGTGTCGTGCTCGGTTTGGATTCTAGTCATTTACGAGCCGAGCACCTCCTGTGACTCCTGGGTTCGTGCCGCTCTCAAAGTGCAAGTCCACATATGAGAGCGCTCCACGTCGGTGGAGATTGGAGTGAGCGTCCGAAGGAAAATGGGCTCATGCACCCAGCCATCGGTTGCCCGCCGCCGGATGCTTCCTCACCCGACATTTTGGTATAGATAATAGGGGAAACGTGGTGTTTTGTCTCTAGCGGTGTATTCGAGTCGTATCCAGTCAACATGGTGTTCTTGAGAGCTCGGTTTGACTTGATCTTGCATGTTCAATGCTCGAAACTCGACTTGAGCTTGATTGAGTATTAAGATTGATGCGCGAGTTAAATTTCACTAGAAAAATCAAGATACTGAAGCTTGGGTAAATAAGTAATAAACTTCACTTTTATAGATCAAATATGATTACCAAAAGAGTCTAAATATATGATATAATAATAGTTTGATTAAATAAGATATCTTTTTGGACAAAGCACGCTTTTCAAATACACAAAAGAAGTCAATTTTCGGATTATGTCAAATACACATAATAATTAAGGCTCCGAAGTCATTCCTCAAGTCATAGGCTATTGTCACTCTTCACGGGTAACAAAAAACCTACAAATTATATTAATCATGAATATCACTTATTCATATAATAATTCAGCCAATCATATCATATAGAAATAGGTCTATAATCTAGTTTGACATATTTAGTACCCGGCCGTGCAAAGTCCACTGGCCCCTATCCTTTCATCCACATTATCCATAAAGTAAATTCATTCATTCACGACATAATTTACTTCTTGTCGGCACCCATTTCATTGACGCAACACCAATCAGCAAAAATGTTCGAATACGGCACACTCCAGACAAAAAGCGAAAGCAAAATGGAGACGAAGATGACATATCAACGCAGATTTTTTATAAATTTGATATTTCAAAATCTACATCATGTACAGTAAGACACTAGCCAAACTTGTCGATCAGAATCAAAAGAACTAGACAAGAAAACTCAACTAAACGCTATAACTTCCCTCAGCAACTTCGCCAGTAGCAACCGATCCGGAGACACTGGCAGCCTCACCGAGAAGTTCCTTGCTGGGAGCTCCTCGTCCGACTCCCAGCTTCGATCGTCCTCGAAGTTGAGCGCGTAGCTCATCGGATTGTACCCGAACTCCAAGGCCGGGACGTGGCCCTGCCTGCACCTGCACCTCTTGATTTAAGTGATGAGGCCCCTGCACTTGTCCCTCATCTCCGGCAGCGGGAGCTCCTGAGCAGTGAAAAGCAGCCACCAGCCGGGCTACCAAGTTGCCTTGCGGCAGTTGCTGTTGTCGCAGTCCGAGGCGGCGGCTTTTTGTAGGCGGCAGCGTGGCCTTCGCGGAAGCAGCAGAAGAAGAGGCAAGGGGAGGATGATCTGAGCTTGTGATTGAACAACGTTTTAGGTGTGTAAGAGAGAGGGAGAGCGCGCGATAAAGTCAGAGTCTGGTCTGGTCAGTGCGAGACTGTGAAAAGAGCGAAGAGAGTGGATGGTGATGAGGAAGAAGATAGAGAAGAGGCTGAGTTGGCGGGTTTTAATAGGGTGGAGTGGACGGAGAAGGACGCGGCCGAGGTGCGGCGGCGAGCAGCAAAGCAGAGCACTGGGAAGCGGTTTTTTTTTTATGTCGTTGGGCAGTTTGGTAATTAAGCAAAAGTCGAGGGATCTTGGGGGGTTGGGGTAAAGGCTAAGAACAGAATCTTGACTTGAAAGTCGAGGCTCGTGACCTCTAAAGCAGCTACTATGGGAAAAAAGATAATTATATGAAATTGCAGAATCGATAAACCTTGGATTGTGATGGACATGATTAAAGTTTTAGGAAGAAAATCAAACGGTACATAACGGTGTTCGATGATCGCATAGTGGCATTTTAATTTCAAGTTGTTTTTTTATTTATTTACATGAAAATTAGTATATTATTGAGCAGACTTGATAAGTATATCTTTAAAGTAAGGCCATAGAAGGGAGATGATCGGGACGTTTGTGTTTTATTTTTTTCACGTGATATCAACTTTAATATCCGAATCTTCGAATCCCTCTATCACTTCCCACATTGCAATTGTTTTTCACTTTTTTTTTTGTAAGTGTCTAGCCAAATGCTAGTTTTGAGTTGTGTTGACATATTTGATTTAAGCTTTTACACATCTCAATTGGTCCATCTTCTCGAGGACACACTCCTCTATGTCAACGTGGTGCATTTATGGTTATACCCTATTCTCTCAACAAAACTTGAGCGCAAAAGCATAGGAGAGGAGCAAACCACCTTACTATCAAAGTCAACGCTTAATTGGTGTGTCAATGCATCTCTTAAACATGGGTGAAAGTGATCCTAAGCTTGAGATAACATGCTACATAAGCTTTTTGCAGCTCCTAAGGTCGAGACACTGGACAGAAGAGAGCTTCGAAATGCTCTCTGGCAAGCCCCTAATGCCCGAATTGTCTAAATAAAGCTCATTTAGCGAAACCAGCTCGCCTATATCACTAGGCAGTCCTTCCAAATTTTTGCAACCACTTGCATGCAACACGTGGAGTTTTGCCAACTTTCCAATCGAGTTAGGGATCTCTCTCAATGACCAGCAATATGATATGTTAAGGAGATTTGAGATGCTAGATTGCCTATGGAGTTGGGTATGCAATCTAATTTACACCCATCGGCCCGAAGAGTCTCTAGCGCCTTCATAGAACCAATGGATTCAGGTAATTCTTTAATCCCTGTAGTAGATAAGTTCAGCCTAGTTAATGACTCAGAGGAACCCATGGATTCAGGAAGCTGAGCAAGTTTATCATAGCATGGAAGCTCTCTCGATTCTTCCATTCTCCCTGCTCTTACTGGTAGCTTCTCTAGTTTATGACACTCATAAGCGTCCAAGGAGACAAGGGTCTTAATATACCATATAGAAGGATGAATTTCTTTTAGACTCCAACACTGGTCAAGATTCAAAATCTCCAAGTTTTCGAAAGCAGACAAGTTAGGAGTTCTTCTTAGATTTTGACAACCCGAGAGGTCGAGAACTTTCAAATTAGTTGCCACCTGAAAGAAATAAAGGAAATTTCAGTGGAAGTGGACAATAGCAATGTGTGATTTTCCACTATTCCTTTTTGTTTTTTAAAGAATCTTTAAAATTCCTAAAAAAAAAAATACTCATACTCCACTACTCTTTCATAGTTGTCTTATTATATATTTTTTCAACAGTGTCAAGGTACACAACCATATTGATTTTTTTAAGCATATCCATTGCAAAAAGAATGTTTGGGACATACAAGCGCCAACCATGTTTATTTTTGGATAAAATTTCAAAAGGAAAATATATTCAGTTTTTAAGAGCCATGGCGATGTCATTGATTAGACATACGCAAATTTTATTATCAAAGAGACTCTCCAATAGTAAGAAACGGGTAGTTTAATTATGAAAAACAATTTCTTAAAGTGACCTCAAAAAAATAAATTAAAGAATGTTATATTCCAAAAAAATTTAATGCCATCGGAAGGATAGTTTTATTACTCCCATAACATTAATAATTTATATTTGCGTCATACAGTGACTTCCATAATCAACAATTATAATGAATAAATATTTCATGCAACAAGTCAAGCAATTCATGAATTATATCCATTACTTTAAGATTAAAATGAATTCAGAATTTTAGTATTGATGTACAATACAAGTCAGCATGTATGAGATTTTTTTCTTTTTTCTCCATGAAAGAAGATTAATATAGAGATATAACAAGAATCGCTCAAAAGACATACTTTTGCATTGGAAAAATTAACTCAGCCACAGACCATCTAGATTAAAGTAAATCAGAAATGGTACAAATATGTAATTATATTTCAATAAATGTTAATTATTATATATATATATATATATATATATTTTTAGTATTGTCTAAGGTTAAAGCATGACAGGTTGTTGAGTTTTATCAATTAAAGTTATAAGAAGCAGAAGCTTCCGAACATTTAGGTGCCTATAATTCCTCTTATATTATGTCGAAAATCCTTAATATGAGGAATGACATTAAGCCTTTCTATAAAAAAGAAAGGACCTTGGTGCTATTGGACCTTTAGTAACACGTTATTATTCACAAGGGACATATCTTCTCAAAATCTTACCTTGAGTGGGCCCCATCCTCCCCAGTCCTTCGAAATCTTACTACCTGATAGATTGAGCACGACTAATTTCTTTGGGTGAAAATTGACAATTTTAAAATCCAGGACAAGTCTCCCAGTCAAGCCATCTTAATTGAGGAAGCAAGTTTTGGAAATCTCCAGTAAAATTCACATTGCACAATTGAAGGAACCTCAAGTTGGTGAATTCGTTAAACTATTCATCTTGAAGGAACCTCAAGTTGGTGAATTCGTTAAACTATTCATCTTGAAGGAACCTCAAGTTGGTGAATTCGTTAAACTGTTCACCTGATGCGGGAGCATCCAACGTAGCTCCATACACCAACTCGGAACCATCAATGTTTATCCAAGCCAAGAGAGAAATTGGACATTATGTGCTTCGATGGATCATTTTCAATGAATAATGTCAATTACTTATCGGTACTTCATGGTATATTGATAACTATCAATGGGAGGCCATAGCTTTCCTCATCACAGCTTTCCTCATCATAGCTTTCCTCATCACAGCTTTCCTCATCACCTTGGTAGCTTTCCTCATCATCACAGCTTTCCTCATCATAGCTTTCCTCGTCATCACAGCTTTCCTCATCATAGCTTTCCTCATCACAGCTTTCCCATCCTTCATAGCAAAGAGAAAGGGCCTCAATCTTACAAGTGCCCTGCATTATAAAACATTATGGACCGTAAGTTTTAATAGATTAAATGATCTCTCTATATATATAAGATGGACTAATTTCAGTTTGATATCATACTATTATGGTGTGGACTTCTTATTTTCAACTTGGTGAAATGACAAGTCGTCATTGCACATGATTTATCTAATTCATGTAAAAATGGGAAGCTCAAGAAAGTGCTTTTGAACTTTTCATCTTCTACTAATGCTTTTCGCAAATTTGCACCTTCTGAATTACCAAAAATTACATCCTTTCAAAAATATAATAAAATGCATCTAATTGTACAAACTACTTCAAATATATCTATCAAAATTCATGCCCTTTATATGTGAAACACCCAACCCTAACTCGTATCCTTCAGATGCAAAACACATGACTCTTATAGTCCAAGTACATCTATAAAACTTGTCATCAAAACATGTATCAAAATTAGAGAATCTGAATTGTAGAATCCCCCCTATTATTCTAGCATGTCTTGTTTGCAATTCTCAATAGCAAAATGAAATTGAGAATGTCAACTCAAAAGGTATGCATGTGTTCTCTTTTTATTAGTACATGTGTTTGATGCAACATTTTCATTATCTTGTGTATTTTGTTACAGTGAAATAGCATAAAGTAATTAGATCTTGCTTCTAAAAAGATCAGACATGAAAATTGATTAAACTGAATATTTAAGGAACTCGAATTTAGTTTGTCTTAGGTGATGATTTGCTCAGTGAGTACAAATCATGAGAGTTGTAAGACTGATTTTTTTAGTGGTTTGAATACTTCCTTCAAACTTTTATTCTTTTGGATGAGATACCCATTACTTAGAAATTTCTTGTATGTTATCGTATTTTCGTCAATAACTTCATAGAGACCCTTTTTGTCCTGTTCTAAGCAATGTTCTATTCAATTCATTACATTTTCATTTGTGCACAAATATGCTTGCTGAAATACAGTGGTTAGCACGTTTTTTACTAATCTCATTACTTCATTATATTGTGCATTCTCAATATTTATATTTAGTGTTTTTTAATCGAAGATCTGCACATGCTTGTTTGATGTTTGCACAAATCATCCATATGTTCTAATTGCATTTAGTTGCATACCTTTTTAACTTTCATGTTAATGATAGAAACTAATCGCGATACAAAATTCAAAACCATAATTATTTATATCACAAGTACTGGAATGAGCCATTGCTTTGACTTGACCCACTTCTTATAGATATTAAGAATATTAATCTCATTAATAAAATTGGATGTCACTTTTCCAATATTCCTTCATGAAATTTATCCTACAATGGTAACCTTCACATTTAGATCTAATAAGAAAAAAAAATTATTCTGACTTCAGTTTTACTTCAGAGTAATAAGAGCTATTTCTAACTGTGCATCTAATCATATTCGAATGTAAGGATGTTATTAATTTTTATTATGTGAATATATGGTTCTAAAACTTAAGTTATGATAAAATTTTTTTTTTTTGAAAAATATAGAGTTGCCATTATTTCTTACCCTAAATATGATGATTGAATTAAAGAGAGTACACGCCCACACACACACATATTATGTTAACATCACTACTCTGTAAGCATGTGAATTTGTTTTTAGTTCTGTAACTAAATGTCGTTCATTTATAAATTTCTAACAAAATTGTAAATGTAAGGTTATTTTAATGCTAAAATGTAACCTTTAACGATTCTCTATATAAAAAGTCATATATATTATAATAGTTAAACCTAGTTTAATCAAATATAATGTGAAAATTGTTTAGTTTTGATAGTTCTTCCACATTAGAAAGTTCATAATTATATTACTGAAGATCTATGTTTAGTAATATATGTTTTGTTGAGAATATATGGTTCTCAACTTACATTTTAAAAACTGTCAAAAACCATATCATTGCAAATACATATTTTTATATGTATAATATAATGTTTTAAATAAATCTATAATTTCACCACTAAAAAATCTTGTGAAATAGGAATTAATTTTCAGATATACTTTTATATACATAGATACTGTAATCACTATTCTTCCATATTTTTTTTTTTATTATGAATGGTTTTGGTTAATAATCATTATTCTTTTTAATGTTTATTGTTAATGTTTTATCTACTCCATCAAAATAGTACATCTCTTTATAAGGCTTTTATCCATTTTCTCATAAATGAACACCTTCATTCAAAATAATCCATTTAAATATGCATCACTTTTTATATGATACGTTAAACTCCATTTTTTATACAGTTCGTTTATTATTCTACTTAGGATTCTCTTCTTTCTCGAATTCAAGGTAGAAGAATTCCATCGATTAGTGTCATTTACTTACCATTGGATGAAAGGATATTTCTCTTAGAAATATGGCTTGAAAATTTAGTACATCATTCACATGCTAGTAAATAGTGCCTCTCTACGAAGTAATATGTCCAGACCGGAATTTCTCTTTGCATTTTGAGCAGTATAGTTTCTAGATGACTTTTTTTATGGTACAGACCTAATGTTTGGTCCCTTTCTTTCTTTGCTCTTATTGATATTAGTTAACATCTATTCACTACCTTTATGTTTGCATTAATAAACACCTCGTTTTGAAAGCATAAGTTCGAATAGACATATTCCTTCATATCACACAAGTTGTTCATGAAACAAAACCAGGTAATAACTATTATGCAACTTAAACCAATCGACATACAGCTACTATAGCTTTATTACATTATGGCGTAATAGCGATTATATTGCAGCCTTATCATACAAGTTGTTAGTGTAAGTTGTTTACTACCTCTCTAATTTCCAGATTCATGAATTTGAGAAGAATAGGGAAGATTGAGATCTCAAGACTAGAGTGCACAACAGAAGTTAAAAGTATTTTGAGTGTTAGAAAACTAATTAAAATATTTTTTTTCTTCTAATGTCTCATTTTAATCCGTAGTCCTCAACAAAATAGCATAGCATACATATTTTGTAGCAAAGGGAACAATTTGTGGATTTATCTTTTATTATGTGCAACAAGGTCATATTTATTAAATAAATAATATCAAAAGCATACTTGTCAAATTACAGATCAATATCATATTGGACTCATATTTCAAAAATAAAAAATATTAGAAGATCAATAAAAAAGATATCCATCATCACAAAAATTTTATATTACTTGCTTTAGAAATAAATTATATAATCAAAGTCTCCGTAAGAAGAGAAAATAGTACATGTTTAGAAGAATTTTGTACATGGATGCATATATTTCAACAATAAGTATGATGCAATGTAGCGATGAATGTTATGATTGAGAACATGTATAGATACCCCTTGCGACTAAGAAATACCATCACTACAAAATAATTCTTTAACACGCTTTACAAATAAATGAATGTAATAAAAAAATTTACCATAGAAGGAAAAAGAACATATGTTTAGATGGATCTTTTACATGATTACATATATTTCTACAATAAGTATAACAAAATGCATAAAAGTTATGGTTATTATGATTAAAAAGTTCTATGGATACTCGTTATGAGTGTATATTCTTGTATTTCATAAGCAGATTATATTAACAATCGATAAAAAAATTACGTAACATGATAGCTCATTTTAACAAATAAATAATATAAATGTACTAAATGTGTTCCATCAAATGCTCATTATGAGTTGAAGGACGATGAAATATCTAATACAACGTGGTTGCTAATACTAGAGAAATAAAAAAATCAACAAAAAAGATATATAACATGATAGCCCATATTTAACAAATGATGATATAAAGATTAAATAAATCTTTGCTAAATACAATGCTCAGTAACAGTTGAACTGTGCAGTAATAATTATTATAACATGAGAGCCCAGATTTGACAAATAAACGTTATCGAAGCCCATATTTGACAAATAAATGTTATCGGGGATTAATAGAAAATAATCCAAAGTTATAAAAAAAATTAAAAAGTATTAGCAAATTCACGGAAGAAAATTATCCAATATTATGAAAAGTCTATAGAACAAAAATAATATATGTTTAGAAGATTATATTACATGGTTGCACATATATCACATACAATACGAAAGCAACAATAGCAAATTGATAGAGTTAACTAAAGGTTGACAACGAAGGATTAGATTGCACCAATTGTGAAAGGTAAAAGACTACCGAAAAAAAAAAAAAAGAATTAGACAGAGGGCCAAATCGCACAAACAATAACATTTAATAAATTTGTACTTAACCCAACTTGAAAAAAAAAAAAAAAGAAGTGAGCTAATCATTGCAAATGAATGGAGGTCTCATTGATCATAGTAAGCAACACATAAGAAGTCAATGAAGAAGAAGAAATTATAAGAAATATCCAAACTTAAAAAATGTGGAAAAAGCATGGCCCAACAACTTATAGATGTCCCTTACCAAAAAAAAAAAAAAAAAAAAAAAAAACTTATAGATGTCATGTTTTCTCAGAAAGTTCTCTATCAAACATTACAGTTTTGCAATTTTATTGTGCATTGATGTTTTGAAAGGAGAGTGTCCTCGACAAAATTTTATGAGGTATGTGTGTGTATATATATATATATATCTTTTTTTTTTTTCATTTTGACAAAAAAAAAAAAAAAGAGATGAAAGAAAAGATATATATCCTATATCAACTGCCAAGAAACTGCTGCTCAATTATGTCCTAAAATAAGGCAACAAAAATAATTAACCGGCAAGCTCTTTTGCTACTAGCTACCCCAAATTTGGCATATTAATTTTCATCTCAAAAAAGAAAGAGAAGATGGACTCAACATTCACTAAATATAAGACAAATAGAGGAAACTCTTACCTTGTTGCTCTCAAGTACATTTTTGGCTTCCTCATCAATCCATAACCGACTACGTTCTCCAGGCTCCTTTTGATTTTCTAAACGAACAATTTCCCTTCCAAGATCTCTCAGTTGATCATGCATCATTAGCTTGCCATATTCGCCAATTTTAATTAGGGACATAAGACTTAATACTTCAATCACTTTCCCTAGGTAAAAACCACGGGCATCCCACATATAAGTCGGATTTTGTTTAGAAATTCCAATGAAAAAACATGCTATATCCAAAAAAATCTGTTGCTCTTCATAATCTAATGCGTCGTAACTTATCTTCAACCTCTCTTGCACTTCCTTAGCAGGAATTTTCTTCAATTTCTTTGATGTATCTTTCCATGTTGCCTTTGTCTTTCCACATAAGTATGAGCCTATAACTTCAAGTGCTAAAGGAAGACCCCCAGTAATGGATACAATATCATGAGAGATATGCTTATAATCACTCGGAGGAAAATCATTTTGAAATGCATGTCTACTAAATAAAATCAACGATTGATTCAGAGGCAACTGTTCAAGTTCATATAAGTGGCTAGCCCTAACCTTGTCAAGAATACTCTTGTTTCTAGTTGTGATAATGACTATACTTCCCACTTTAAACCAACTACCGTCTCCGACCAAAGCATCCAAGTGAGTAGTATCATCCATATCATCAAGAAGAGCGAGGATTTTCTTACTTTTATATTGAGATTTGAGTACACGGATTCCATCATCGACATTAGACACCTCCGATCCTCTTATCACATTAGAAATGAGCTCATTTTGTAGGCATACAATACCATTGCGTTGAGATCTTTCTCGAATATCAGCCACAAAGCTACGATTCTCAAAATTGCTAAACAGCTTGTTGTATAACACCTTTGCAAGAGTTGTCTTACCGATACCGCCCATTCCATGAATTCCAATGATCCATGTACCATTGAAATTAGCATCTATCTTGCTCATGATTTGTTCCACACTATCATCGGTTCCCACCAACTGTTCGGGAACACTTAAGTTGAAAAGTCTTTTTAACTCACCCATAACTCTTATGCCGACCATTTTCACTAATGTTGCTTCATTCCTATCAAATAATAATACAAAATTTCAATATATGATAGCAATGTTTATATGCTTTTTTCAAGTAAGATATTTATGAGAAACTTAACAATGTTTTGGTAGAGAATAACGTACCCATCATCTATTTTCTCCGATTCCCATCCTTTTAAGGAACTGACTTCATTGAGCGCTGCTTCCCATTCCTTCACAACCTCTTGACCCAAATTCTTTTTATGTGCATTGATGGCATCTCCAAATTTCCCCTTGGGATCTCGCACTTGTGAGGGTTTCACTTTGTAAAATATGGGCAACACTACTTGCTCTCCGCATTTCCTGCACTTCAACATCTGAGCCAGCTCTTGAAGGCACCATTTGCTGGAAGCGTAATCCTCAGATATAATCGGGATCGAAATCTTAGACTGTGTGATACTGCGGAGAAGCTCCGTACCAATCTCGTCACCAACTCGGAGCTCATCGTTGTCTCTATACACGCGAATTCCTGCATTATCGAGGTTCATATAGAGGTGATCGGTGAAGCCTTTGCGAGTGTCTTCCCCTCTAAAGCTCAAGAACACTTCGTATTCACTTTCTTCTTTCAGCCCTTTGGTTCCACCATTATCACCTACATGTGGAGAGGTCGACGACGAAGACGCTCTGTATGGCAGATCTTCTGAATGAGGAGGCTCTTTTCTGATCATCTTGAGATAGATGGAGCGGAGCCTCAAAAGAAGAGGAGTATGGAATCCTAGATGTAGGAATTGCAGAAATGTCTCTCAGAACTCAATTGAGAGCTACATTCAAACAAAAACAAAAGCTCTCATACAAGTCATCAAAAGAAAATGGAAATAAAAACAAGAAAGAGAGAAGAGGAGAAGAGCAAGTAGTCACCGATTACCTGAGGAGTGCTTAAACAACACAATCCACACACTGCTGCGATCTCCACCGATTCTCACCTTCGACGTTGGATTACCCACACGCAACCGTCTTTTATATGCGTGCTTGAGTGATGCTAAGTTCTGGCCATCCAACGGTCCAGGACTCTTTATGCTAATTGAACGGCTGCGATGCATGCTGCAGGGAAAGGACAATTATTGCAGGCGTAATTTCCGTAGCACCGCGTAGAAGGTGCGTGGGATGAGCGACGCGGATATGCTCACACGCAATGCTCTCCAGCAAGGCGAGGCTTGACTTTGACTTACTTTTTCTATTAACAATAAATAAAAAAATAAATAAAAAGTGACGAGCAACAGTCACATGCTCCCGGTGCTAAATTATGTGAGTCAATGACGAAAACATATCAATCGTCGGATTAAATCAGATTTTGTTGAAAATAAATGTCCGTGTGACGCTTTTTATTCAAATAGGGAAAGTTTATTATTTTCAATCAGCAATCTGCTTTTTATTAAGGAGATTGCTCTAAAATAGTAAATCACTAGATAAATCTATCCCAAAAACAATTTTGTCAAATTAAATTTTTCCATACCACGTCATATGTCTAAAAATTATGTAGCCATCACTCTTCACTTACGGCACTTTTATCCCTCTCCTTATATTAATAATTTTTTATGCTCTATATCCTTTTAGAGTTGCATTTAGAAATTCTTGGCCAATGAATTCTCCACAATTGAATATTTATTTAGTCATCCGTTTTTACTTTCTTTTTTCCATTTTTTGCTTTTTTCGATGGTCAAGTGAAAACAGATGCTATTGATTTGTTTTAGCAATGTCTAGAGAAAGATATGGTGGCAATTTTTACTAGGAAAACATTAATAGGAGTATTTTACACTCTTTTTTATCATCTAGTCATTTTGAAAATGTTAAGCTGATTTATCTATTCAATTCAATTTCTTCATAATCAAGTTGCATGATATGTGTGTTTGTATAGAGAAATATATTTATACACGTATCACGGCTTAACAAATATTGTACCATCACCATGAGAAACCTTTTCAATCGGTGAAATTGTTGAATGTCTTTCTTGGAGAGTTCCTACAACCCCTTTATCAAAGTAAATGCTATGCCACTTTCATAGGAAACTCCTAATTTTTCAATATCTTTCTTTGAGAGTTCCTACAACCCTTTTATCAAAGTAAATGCTATGCCACTTTCATAAGAAACTCCAAAATTTTCAATGTCTTTTCAATGTCTTTCCTAGAGAGTTCCTACAACTCCTTTATCAAAGTAAATGCTATACCACTTTCTTAGGAAACTCCTCTCAATGTCTTTTCAATGTCTTTCCTAGAGAGTTCCTACAATTCCTTTATCAAAGTAAATGCTATACCACTTTCATAGGAAACTCCTCAGGAAACTCCTCTCTCTCTCTCTCTCTCTCTCTCTCTCTCTCTCTCTCTCTCTCTCTCTCTATGAAAAATTGACAAGTGCCTTTTGAGTATGCATTTAGAAATATCCAATTACGTGAATCTCATAAGGTCTCCACATTTTTTAACTATTTGTCAGTGTAAATCGTTAGATTGACATTGATAAAATTGTTGTGTTTAAAGCCACTAGATCATATTGAAGTGCGAAAGATGAGGAAAATTTTTATGGTATACCTATTGTAATGTTACGACATTACGACACATAGGGTAGTTAAGTATGAAAACATCATAATAGCACATTCTATGATGATCAAGTGCAAAGTGGTGTGAAACAAAAGTGTGCAACTGAAGATTTTCTAAAGATGAATGGAATCAACAATGATGGAAGTTTCGCGGGAAAAAGATGAGCTGAGTAAGGCATGGGTCCGTTGCCTTGTGACTTACTTTTTTTCACTCACCCACTTTGATGACCAAAAAGGAGCCTGAGTCCTGCTTTTTTATCAACAGGAGAAGAGAAACAAAAAAGTGAGAGCATTTACACTTCTTGGACCTCCCAATGATTGTGTTCCTAGGTGGGTTGGAAATTGGAATCTAAAAGAAAAACCAAATATATTTGTACATCTCTCTAATAAAAAAATTATTCTTTTTCACCCAAATGATCAAATAATAATTGAGAGATATATGATTTGTCAAATAATACAAATGGTGATACGAAAGTTAAATGTATTTTAGCTCTCATACTAATTACGTTCACAAAAATTGTAGATTCATTTTAGAAATTATATTCATATGTTTAAATATCATGAAAACAAGTTTGAGTTGGAGCCATTTGCGCACATTCCAAAAGCCTAAACTTAATCAATTCATTAAATTTGCAGCGTATTTGATGTGCTTTCAAGTGGCGATCCTCTATGATGATGCATATGAGTTTCAAAAAGTTATCATATGTTCACTGTCATTGCAATTGCATCCACTGAAACTAAAATTGATATGAGAAAATTGTTCGAATTTTATCCTCACTATCATTTGAATGATTTAGAGAATTTTCAAACGAGAATACAGAAAATCATTTTCACTTTTTGGCTTCAAGAATAAAATACATGTTTTCTCTTTTCACCATTTTCGTTCTCGTCTAAAAAAGCGGCTCCCCACAGGATGCTTTTCTTTAACTCCCTTCTTTTCATATTCATTCACTTTGGACACAAATTTATCATTTATTAGAGCATTTCCATGACTTTTTTGAAAGTCAAAGCTTTTTCCAATGCTAAAGGGATTATTCTTTTCAATCTATTGCTCCAGGGAATCTCAAAGAAATTTCCTGTTGAAGATTTTCTTCTCATTGTTCTTTATTCTTTTCAATTCATAGCTCCAAGAAGCTTCAAAGAAATTTTCTATTCAAGATTTTCTTTTCATTGTCTTCTTTTCAATCCATAGCTCTAGGAAGCTTCAAAGATATTTCCTGTTCAAAATTTTTTTTTCTTATTCTTTTCAATCCATAGCTCTAGCAAGCTTCAGAGAAATTTCATATTCAAGATTTTCTTTTCATTGTCCTTTATAATGTAAGACAATTTAGTTAAGAAATTCTAATGCTATTAAATAATAATGATGGGTATATTAATTCCCTTTAATTTGCCAAGAAGACAAACAATATGTTATGTGACTTCAGTAATTTCCCTCTTGCTAACATGATCATCCAAAAAGGATTGGTTAAAAGATTCTTTTTGATTAGCGAGATAATTTTTTTTCATTGCTCTTATTAATAGACACAAATAGTATATGAAGAGACTAAAGTCTCACAATAAAGAAATATGATATACTGGGAACAGGATATATGATTGAAAATAAAACCAACCTTGTATTGTTTAGTTCCAATTTCTATAGAAAAGTTTCCTACCAATCATGTTTTCGCAAAAACAGATTCAATGAACTACTAACAGTTTTTTTTTTTTAACAAAATGGGCCATAAGTGAACTTGATTTTCTAGTTACTTCTAATGAAAATGTTATCACTTAAAAATACTATTCATGAAAATTACTTTCAAAAATAATTATTTGTAAAATCATACTTATTATCTAGGGTCATGCGAGGGCTAGAACCTTTATGGTCATGGTGGTGGGGCTCATCTCCATTGCGAGTATTGACTTTCATAAAAAGAGACACGCAACCATAGAGTTCATGACCTCCGTTGATTCGCACCAGCAGTCATCTATAGTCACAGGAAGCCACGACCTTCATGGCCGGACGTGTGGCATCTAGGAATTTTGACAACCCTCAGATATGCAACGATCTGTGACAAAATGACAGAAGCATCATCAAACGGTGTTATCGACACCACAACGGACATTGTTTTGTTATCACCATCGGACCGATGGGTAATAGTTAGTAATGGTTTGATCGTTAGATAAGTTATAGTCTCATCCCTTACGTTCAAGTGAGACCGGGGTTTATTCCATAAGATGTGTCAATAAGATATCTTTTATGCTAATTTTAGCTGTCCAATTGTGTACCCCTCGAGCAAATGAAAATGTAACTAGGATTATACAGTAACCTTGCATGTCGTTTTTCCTCATCGATCACCATGCAGCCTTGTCGAGTTCTTCCATGCAAGAATTGCAGCCACGTACATGTACATGTGGTGGTTGAATAAAAGGAGATTAGTTGATTTCATGAAGACCATGGAACCGAAAATGTTCCATTCACGTATGGAAATTTAGGGCTAACGGTTGGAAGGAATTTGGGTCATGAATTAAGGACAATGCGGCCACCAATTTGTTGGTCCAAATAATCCCAAGCCCTCTCTCCTCTTGGTCGACAAATTGGAGTCAACCAAAGAAGCCCATTTGACCAAGCCACGTAGCCCTTCTTCGGTGGGCAGCAAATGGAAGAATTGTGGCCATCAACCCACGGCCACGTCGCCTCTCCATCATGCGGGTCAACGGGTCAACAAATGAAGGGGAAGTTGACCCATGCAGCCAACCAAGGAGCGCCACCCATCCACCGAATGCAAGCCACGTTTTTCTCTCCTTCTTCGGTGGCTAGCGGAGAGAGCCCAGCATGCATGCAAGCCGCGTTCCCACCCACCTGTCCTCCATGCATGCATCCACCGAAACCCCTACATGCAAATATCATCATTAATCTAATTAATTTTGAGGAAATTATTAGTTCAGTTTTGATGGTGAAGAAAGAGAGTGAATCGAATAGAATTTAGAGCAGAGAGAGAGAGAGACCGAATGAGCGAGCGAGCAAGTGAGAGAGAGAGATGCAAGCAGTGAGTGAGTGCACGGTGTGAGGAAGAAGAGACCACCCGTGCCAGTGCTCGAGCTACTGCCGTCGTCGCCACCAGTCTTCGTCACTGTCGAGCCAAGCCCGAGCTTTCGATTTTGCTTGTTGTCAAGCTAAGGAATTAGAGGCAAGTAGAGTCCATTGATGTATCCCTTGCTTGCTATGTTTTGTGTGTGATGAATGGTGAATCTCGGATGTGGATGAAGTGTGAAATTTCGAAGTTATAGGAGTTGTGTTCTAGCCTAGTATTCTGTTTCTAGAAAAACAGTCCGACCTTTAATGATTTCGTGAGTTGCATGCGATGTTTTAGTTGGAATCTGACTTCGACTTTTTGATGAAAGTTGTAAAGGACTTCTTGGAGAATCACATATCAAAATTTGAAAGGAAACGGACAAGTATAGGTCGATGAAACCATTTTTCTTCAATGAAGCTAGATCTGGAAACTGTTATGATGATCTATTGTGATTCTATGAATTTCGTGCAATTATCTAGTCCGAATTTGATCTTGTGTTCTTGATGATAGTTGTAGACGACATCTTGAGAGAAACATACTAAAATTTGAGCATAAACGGACAAGTAATGATCGGGGAAAACAATTTTCTTTGAAAATGATAAATCTGGACAGTGAACCGAGAGATAGGAAGCGTTATAAAAATTATAACTTTTAATCCATAAGGAATTAAATTTTTATTTCTTCATGAGACTTTTACCTCTATGTCTCAATTATAACATACCAAAATTTCATAATTTTCAGAGATTATTTAAGGGTTTAATCGAAATTATTTCCGAAACTGTGCAAAAGTGGTACTGGAATTTCTTTTGCTGTGATGTATGGATTTATGTGATTGATGTGAAACTTTCTTGACATGGTGTTCTTCATGAAATATCTTCCTCTAGATATTGTTTAAAACTTATTAAATTTTCAGAATTTATTGAGGTCGTTTACTAATTTTTCCAGAATTTTTATTAAAGAAGTGCATTCTGCTTTATCCAAAATTTGCTGTATTTTCAAGAATAAATGGACTGCCCTATGAAATATGATGTCTTGAGTGGTTATATATGCTGCATATATGGTGATGTTTGGCATATCATGTGACATCAAAAGATGGTTTAGATCTTTGATATTGTTACATCAAATGCCATGATGAAAATGAGACATATATGAGATTATATATTGTGATAATAACGAGACCGTCGGAGGTGTGAGCCGACGATGCCCCGGGAGTGTTGGGATGCCCGAAGTGTGTGTGCCGGATGCCCGGAGTGTGTGCGTCGGATGTCCTCAAGAGTTTCGGTATGCCCGGAGTGTGTGTGATGCTCGGAGTGTGTGTGCCAGATGCCCGAAAGTGTGTGCCGGAGGCCCTCGCGATGCCAAGTAAGGTGCGAGCGATAAATTGTGGGATGCAAACATTGGTTCCTGGATGAAAAATGATGAGATCCTTATGAAAGATAAGAATTGAAATTGAATCATGTGCATGGGTGTATGCATATGGCATGATGCATAATCTGCTTATGAAAGTAAATTGATGCTATTTGATATTGAAAATGCGATAATGAAGGCGTGAATGGATCTCATGGTGATGTATGCTTTATAGCATGGATGATATGAATCATGGTGATATATGCACGATGGCATGGTGAGATATGCATGACTGCATGGTGGTATATGCATGATGGCATGGCAAGATATGCATGACTGCATGGTAATATATGCACGACTGCATGGTGACGTATGCTTGATAGCATGAATGATATGTGCTTTACTCGTGATATCTTGATTATCTTGCTTGTTGCATTGTGTAGTTTGGTGGATATTTACTGCTAAATGGTTGTACTCACCCCGTTTGGGAACTAACATTTCAGACTAGATAAGATACCTCTGCTGCCACTACCATTGGTAAATGGGTCAAGTGGTTGGATATGACCACGGGGAGGAGGATAGCAAAAGAAGAAACTTTTGGACGCCGACACTAATCGATGGACTTTAAGTATACAATTGTTGGGGGAGATGTCGGCCATCTTTTGAAGTATAGCCGAGTATAGAAGACTATGGCATTTTGATATACCGATGAATAATGTCCATCTGGTTTAAGTAAATAAAAGTGTTTGGCTTTTACCTAAAAATGTTTAGTAGGTGTGCATCATTTTCTAAACATAAGGAAGAGAGTTGATGGATGTGCTTCTACCATATAAATTACGCAGGGACCGATCTAAAAGATGTAAACCCCCAGGATTGATAGACCTTCAGGTTAAGCAAGAGAATGATAATCAAACTATGGTGACCCTAACGGTTCGGGGGCCGTCGAGGGGTGCCACGGGACATCTCTCCCTTAATGAAAATCAATACACTTGATGGAGATGAGCCTCGCTATCAAAATCATGGAGGTCGTTGCCCTCGGTGCGACCATAGGAAAAGGTGTGATTTTACAAATTATGATTGATAAGATATCCTTCTACTCAAAAGCCCTTTTTGCTTTTTGCCACTAAATGGTTTCTGAATCAACAATCTTTTTAAAAGTCCATTTTCTCGTCTCAGCAATTTGTCCTTTTCTTCTTTATGTACTAAGAAAAAGGAACGTCATTGTGGTGGGCAAAGTTCATGCAATGGAGTCTACACTGTTTCGTGCTATTAAATTTGCGTCACAACTCACCAGTGATAGCGACAGCCTAAGAAATCCTTTATCTTTGTGTCTAAGGAGTCAACACGAAGTGATTAAAAAAAGACAAATTTTTAAACACAACTCATTGTACTCACGTGATAAAACTTATGAACTCAAAATCGTGCAAATTCAAACGTTGCTTAGAATATTGTTAATCATATTCGTTTCAGCAAATGACATTGTAAGGGATATCTGGTTCGATATGTTTATGATGAAAAAGCCCATTTGTTATTGATAAGCCCACCTAAGATGCCAAACCTGGCCTAATTAGGTGAACCCAATACATGTTGTAGGGATTAAAACAAGAGACGGCATTTTCAGACTAAGGCGTATTAATAATATTGCCTTAAAGATAGTGATTTATTCAATAGGATTCATGATCCAATTTAGTCGAATCCAATGGAAACCTTAACCCCAGATACGATGCCTAGACTCTAATTTTGCTCGCTTAGTCCATGTGGCAAGCAAATGATGAATATGATTCAAGCCTTGAAGAGACAGTCATTATAGAGAAAGCATGAGAGAGACGAGGAGGAGAAGAAGGAATATACGATAGAGAAATGTTGTTGATCTCTTGTTCCCGTCTTTTCTAGAAGATGCCCCTAGATAAGTAGACAAAGGAAACTATGCATGTAACGAATCCAATGGAAATCTTAACCCCAGATACGATGCTTAGACTCTAATTTTGCTTGCTTAGTCCATGTGGCAAGCAAAGGATGAATATGATTCCAGCCTCAAAGAGACAGTCATTATAGAGAAAGCATGAGAGAGACGAGGAGGAGAAGAAGGAACATACGATAGAGAAATGTTGATGATCTCTCGTTCCCGTCTTTTCTAGAAGATGCCCCTAGATAAGAAGACAAAGGAAACTACACATGTAATATTGGACGCATCTATTCATTGATGATATTTGAAATCTAAGTTAAATGAATGTTAAGTTTTAAACAATAATAATCTGACTGATGGATAAGAATTAAAAGACAAGACAACTAGTGAGCAATTTTGGCCCTAAAGTTTTAATTTATTCAATGTGCCCCTTGAACTTTTAATTTGTTCAATGTAGTTCTTGAACTTTTAATACATATTCAATACATTCCTTGAATTGTATGAAAAGATTCAATATAGTCATTCCATTAATTTAAGACCAAAGCCTACATTGAATATTTTCATATAATTGATGAATTATATTAAACATGTACCAAAAGTTCATGGACCATATTGCACATTGGGCTAAAGTTCATGGACCAAATTATATATTTGGCCAAAGTTTATGGATTGTTTGTATCATTTTCCCTAAAACAAATCCAAAACAATCTCTCACTATTTTTCTAAGGAGGAATTATTACAAAGCAAACATTGACTTCCAATACGATGTATGAACCATAAGGATATGTGGTGAAGCAAAGTGTAGTAGTTGATAGGAGAAACTTTGATCTCAGAATTACTAATTTCGTCTCCGTTTGTTTCAAGAAAAATAAATGATTTGGAGGATTTTTTTTTCTAAAAATAGTCACTTATATCGTTTATAGAAATGAATGAACGAAATTACCTTTATTGTCAATGAAAATGTTTAGACATAACTTGTTGTCAATAATGAAAATATAGTTCATTAACTAATTGTTTCAAGCGAGACAAGCGATCATTTTTAGGAAAATGTTGTCCAAAAATCGTTCATTTTTAGGGCAATGCGTTATAAATCATGCACTTACCCCAGCTTAGTAAGAGCTTTAGAGCATAACCATAGCTCATAAGAAGTAGCCCTAAGTTCCACATTAGCAAAGGTAAATCCCATCAAGAGCATTTGCAACCACCATGTTCGATCCACCGTTTGTTAAGATTAGTTTGATCCTACTTTATGGCAAATAAAACAATGCACATTTTGAGATGTAATTTTTCCTATTAAAAATTGTGGCCCTACTAGTTGCAAAGTAACGTGCACTTAAAATATAACCTCAATGCTAACATTTGATAGATTGCAATTGACTAAAAAATTTTCAAACTCGTACGTAATACAAATGTAGAGTAGGTTACATCCAATGGATCCTTAAATATTGGTACTAACCACATCTCCTTCAAAGCTCTTGATTGCTCTACACGAGTTGATCTCGTAGTAAGAGGATTGACAGGAAAATTGTCCAAAAAATCTTAAACTTATTATATGACGGCCATTTCAACCTTAAACTTACAAATATGTATATACCATACAGTTTTAACTTTGTCATTAACACACATTTAGAACCTATAATTATAGTGTTAGGAGGAAGATTAGCTAATGACCATGTACTATCTTGCTTAATATATTTTATCTCAACTAGGGGTAAGTGGTTCTACGGTTAGTTCAGGTTTTACTTGGAACCTCCAACTTGTTGGAACTAATTCCCCGATTTTTAAAACCTAGAACCTACCTTACATACCTTGGAGCCTTAAACTTGCCCTCTCACAAGTTTTAGGATCAATTTCATGGTCTATCTAGGTTCTACCTTTATTCTTAATTAAACGATTTCAGTCAATTATCACATTTAATGACCACTATTTACTATTACAATATACAAATCACAACTCATATCTAGATACACGAAGAATATGAAATATTAACAACACAAAAGTCTCACTCATAGATATCATCGGAAATTGAAGCTTATACTAGTGATTTCAAATTACACAATTATCATCAGACACAATGGAATACTGTAGGATTTTGCAAAGAACAAGAAAAACAAAAAGACTTGTTCCCATGTAGTTTTAGTAATGAAGCAATGTGGCTAAAATCATACTTGACAACTAATGAATAATGTCTATTGTGTAAAGCACGCCCCATATGCTTTCAAAACAATTTAAGATTAGATACGAATCTACATGATTTTATTCAAACATTTTTACCAAATAAGATTGAAAAAAAGATTTAGGCATTTCAAACTCAAATTCCGGCCTAAGTTCAGTCTAAACTAATATTAGATGTTCGAAATCAGGAAAGCAAACTCAAATAGATCATGTTTCTATTTCTACAAAGGATTCAAAGTCTCAATCACTCCTAACTGGAAACAGAACCTTTCGAAACAAAAGCATTACTTGATTAGCTAGGCCAAATGAAATCGGGGCTTGGTGATTGACTTCAGGACATAGCTTCAATGATTGCTAGCGATTGAAACTAGTGCCGATGAAGAATTTTGAGCGAGATCCAAACAACTCGAGACTCGTAGCCCAAAAAAAAAAAAAAAAAAAAAACAACAAGACGGAGGAAGATAGGGTAACGTCCTATGCTCTTGTGAATCGAAGACAAACAATAACTGATGGCAAGTGGCATCCGACGACAATGAAGAGACTCTCAAAGAAGTTTTTCAAACTCTCTCTCTCTCTCTCTCTCTCTCTCTCTCTCTCTCTCTCTCTCTCTCTCTCTCTCTCTCTCTCTCAATTCCCGATCTACTGAGGAATCAAACCACATAATGCAGGTTCAAAATAATATGGAATTGGGAATTGGACGGGGTCTCCCCATAACCTGGAATTAGAACGGTTCCCACTGGTTCTCCGATTCCTTATTCTACTCTAAAATCATGCTCATCCCTAATCTCAACATCCATTGCCATTGTCCAAATATGAACATCTGGTCTCGACTTAGCATCATTATAACTCTTTGGATGATCTACCAAAACAATCCCATAAATGGTCTAAAGGCTTTTCTTATTCATTTAATTATCAAATGCTAAACATACTTCGCCAGCTAAATTTGCTTAATAAATTGATGTGGCAAATTCCTCCTAAGTGATTTGATGCTTAGAGAACATAAATTCTAATGTTAGAAAACTGTCAAGTTTTAAATAGCAATAAACTCATAGATAAGAGCTAAAAGACTAGATAATTACTAAATAATCCGAAACTCTTGGTCACACCAATATTTATTAAAAGAATTTGAAATATTGACATTTGATCTTAATTGCCAAATACAGAGAAAATTACCCAAAAAAAAAAAAAAAATCCCATACCTACCCTATGGTGGTTAGTTTAGTTGTAAACTTTTCAATTACATAATATAGTCCTAAACCTTATGACGATTTTACACTATAGTCATTTCAACCAATTTTGAATAGACATTGTTGACGTGATGAGTCAATGTTTGTCATCCTATATGATGTGACTAACACTAACATGAAAATTTTTTTAAAAATATATATTTTCCTTTTTTTCTTTTTTTTTTTTTTTTTGCTAGTGGCCGATATTAGGCGATGGCCAACAAGGGCTAGAACAAGGGCCACGACCCTCATTAGATGTCGACAATGGCTTGCAAGCCCTCACTTATTGGCCAATGAGAATTGTCAGGTCCTTGCTGGCCACACACCCCCCCCCCAAAAAGTAAAGAGAAAAAAGAAAACGAAACAAAAATAAAGATAAATTATAAAAATTATTAACGTCAGCACCAGTTGTCCTAGGCCATGTCATATAAGACAATCCACACCACTATAGCGATTTTCAGCCAGAATTAGCCAAACTACTACATTGGTAAATTGTCAAAAGGTTTAAAATTAAATCGGCACAATTAAAAAATATGATTGAATTCACATTCATATAATAGGTTTGGGATTTTTTTTAGTAATTTTCCCCAAATACAAAAGGATTCATGTGTATTGTTTGCCATAAATCTAATAAAAATTAATTTAGTTTTGAAATTTTTGAAGTAATTGATGGTAACATTTATATTTTTGAGAAAATTTGAAGTGGTCAATATTAAGGTAATAAAAAAGTACGTCAAATAGATGGGTCAAGTCGGACTGAAAAATGATCTAACCCAAACTAATCTATTTAAACTGTTTTTACCCATTTCCATCAATAAAAATATAGGGATATATACTCAACCTAACTTATATTTGATTCAACCCATATTGCAAAAATACTTATATATTTAATTCAACCTAGAAAAAATCCTACTTAAACTAAGGTGAGAGCACGAAGTAAGCGAGCATGAGATTGAGTGAGAACGTTAGAGTGAAGAGACAATTATAGAGGTGAATTAGGTCTATATAAGTATTGCACTTATTTAACACCCATATTATTTTAGACCTTACTATTCTAAACCGATTTATGACCTATTGCTAAATATAAGTAATCCATATAACAACTCGGCAATCAAATATTGGTTAAGAAATAAGTTTATGACCTATTTTGACAGGTCCTGTTAACGGTTAGGATCATGACTATTTAAGCGCTTACCACCATCAAGATGTTGATCACTTCGGAGATAACCATTTCCCCCATACCTTTCTCTATTGGGTTCTTTCTCTCCCCCTTGGGTACGAGAAATTTTATCTAGCCCAACACCATAACTTTTATTTCGGTCTATATTCACATTAAGTCTACATTTATCAGGCGTGATAACTAAGGACACGATGATTTATATTTTCTAATCAAATAAATCTTCTTCTTCTTCATATGTCTAAATAATCAACAAAAGTATACTAGAAATTTCACACCCATCGCATGTACGTTCGCATTGTAATTCCTTCCAATCACATGGGCCCAACCACTGGACTCGACCTCCAAGGCTAAACCCAAATGAAAAATTGTTGGACGGACCTAGGTAGGCCCATTAGGGCCCATGGGCTTGACCAGGACTAAGAAAAAAGAAAAGAATAAAAAAGCAAAATGGCCCATCATCTTAGGGGGCCATGCTTGGGCATGGGCCGAACAAAGACAACAAAATTGTTGGGCCAAGATAGGCCCATGGGCTTGACCGAGCCTAGGAACAAAGTAGGACATGGCCCACCATCTAACGGGCCATGCCCTAGCACGGGCCCAATCGTGCTTGGTCAACACGGCCCACTAACGATCCCTATCCACAAGAAAGGAAATTGCATCCGCATAAATTCATTCATCCAAGACAAATTTCACTTTGCGTTCGCATTTCATTAACACAATACCGATTAGCAAAAATGTTGGAACACGGAACACTCTAGATAAAAAGACGATGATGACATATCGAAGCAAATTTTCATAAATTTGATATCTCGAAATTTGCAATATGTACAAGTAATGTGGATCGTTTCAATGACTGTGATAACCCAAAGCTAAAAAATATCTTTTTAAAGAAGAAAACTTCAACTTCATGCTACGACTTCCCTTAGTAACTTCACCGGCAGCCTCGTCGGGGACTCCTCGTTCGACTCCCGATCTGATTGCCCTTGAAGTTGAGTGCATAGCTCTTCGGATCCCGAACTATGTCACCGCAACGCGGCCCTACCTTTGACACCTCCCAATCCGAGCAATGAGGCTTCGAAGCTTATGCCGGATCTCTAGCAATGGGAGCTCTCGAGCTGTGGAGTAGAGCCACAAGTAGGATGACCGGGCCGCTTTGTGGCCACTGCTGCAGCTATCACGGTCCGAGAAGGCGGCCTCTTGGTAGGCGGCAATGTCCCGGAAGCAATAGAAGAAAAGACGCGGGGAGGATGAGGTCGCGGGTTTTTATTGGGTGGACGCGGGATAAGGACGGGGACAAAATGGAGGGACGTGGTGTTTTGAGTCAATCCCTCCTTTGACGTTTTGTCTTACTTTCCCTAACTTCAATTTTTGGGCAATTTAGTAATTAAGTTAAAGTCAAGAGACCACGAAATAATTACATGTGACGTTATTTCCACCTCTTAAATGATTAAATCTGACCTATTGCTATTGAAAAGACAAAATCGCCTTTATTCATTTTATTGCAATTTATAAGTGGTGGCCCCCAAATTTTGCTTTCCTTTTCTTTAGCTTTGCTGTTTTTATGTAGGATTTTGTTACCATAACGACAAAGTTTCCATGTATATTAAGGGTATGATTTTTTTAATTGTTAGATTTTATTTCCATAAAAATAAGTTTTGTCGAAATGAGAAATACCAAAATATATATATATATATTTCTTGGTTACACCGTTGATCAAATTTATGGATTAAGTAAAATCTAAAAATAAATTAATATGGACAATTTGTTTAGCACAATCATTTGTTTACAAAGTTTTTGCTCTTGATGTGTATATTACCATCAAATTGCATCTTATCAATTTTATTATATATATTTATATATAAATATAATGGAATGCTCCAAAAAAAAATCTTTGATGATTTTTCAAAAATAATATCACAATTACATTCTCCAACGTGAAACTTGTCAGGCTAACATATAATTCATGAAATAAATTAGACTAAAGATACGTTTAATAACCGTTCCGTTCTCGAAAATAATTTATATTCATAATTTATTTTTTCAAATGCTTGGACAAGTTTCTAACTAGAAGAACGTGTACATTTGATATGACCATAACAATTTCTAGTTTCATATTTTTTTAATTTAATTATAAAAATATTAATGGAGAGTTAAAGATTCATGTTTGAATAAAAACTTGTTGAGCCTAGGCTGGTCCATGAGGACCCATTGGCCTGACCTGGCCTAGGCACAAAACGGACACGGCCAATCACCTTAACAGGCCATGCCGTGGCCTGGGCCCAAGCGTGCTGTACTCGGGTCAGTACGGGGCACTGCGAATCTCTATCCGCAAGCAAAGAAGATGCATCCATGTTATCCGTAAAACTAAAATTCGCTTCTTGTCGGTTCACGTTTCAATTTTTCAATTTTATTTTTTCTGGGTTGAAGGTTTGCATTTCGATGAGGTAATGCCGATCAGCAAAAATGCTCAACCGGGGATTAACAATCCACACGAAAAGCGAAAGCGAAATGGAGATGACAACATATTGAAGCAGATCTTCCATAAATTTTAGACCTCGAAGCTCTACAAATATGTACAAGCGCTACGGATTGCTCCAAGGACTGTTGGGCTTCCAAATCAATAAAAGATGCTTTTTTTCGGGAGGAAATGACTTCAACTACAAGCTACGAGTTCACCGGCAACAACTGATCCGGAGACAGCGGCAGCCTCGCCGAGAAGTTCCTTGCTGGGAACTCCTCGTCCGACTCCCGGCTCCGGTCGTCCTCGAAGTTGAGCGCGTAGCTCATCGGGTCGTACCCGAACTCCGAGGAGGCCGCCGCAGCCACCGCCGCGTGGCCCGGCCTCCACCGGCACCTCCCAATCCGAGCGGTGAGGCTGCGGCACCTGTACCGGATCTCCGGCAGCGGGAGCTCCAGGGCCGCCGAACAGACCTTGCGGGGGTGGCCACCGTCGTCGCAGTCCGAGGAGGAGGTCTTGTGGTAGGCGGCGGCAGCGGGGGCGTGGCCATCATGGAAGCAGCAGAAGAGGAGGCTCGGGGAGGAGGATGATCTGAGCTTGTGATGGAACAACATTTGGACGGCGAGAGCGACGGGACTCGGACTCTTTGGTCTGGTCTGGTCTCTGGTCTGCGCAAGAGCGTGAAGAGAGTGAAGAGAGGGGATGGCGATGATGAGGAAGACCATGGAGAAGAGGATGAGGTTGGAGGGTTCATATATAGGGTGGACAGATAAGGACGAGGGGCGTGTGGCGGCAGAGCAGAGTGGCGTGGTGGTGGTGGTGGTGGTGGTGGTGGTGGTGGGGTTGGGGGTGGGAGTGAGGATGAGGAAAACCGCGGGTGGATCGTGGCGGGCAAGTGGGAAGCGGTTTTTTGCGTTAATCCCGCGTTAGGTTTCTATCTTACTTTTCTTTAACTTTATGGTTGTGCAGTCTGGTAATTATGCGGAAGTCGAGGGCCCACCTATGTAGCACGGACACCTTCCGAAGCCTTCGTGTCATGTCCGACACTCCAACACGTGTCTGACACACTCCGACACATCTTGACACGCTTCGACACGCAAGTCCATAATTCTGACAAGCGATTCCGACACGCACTAATCAATTTTAAAAATTTCTAATACTTGAGGCAAAATATAAATATACACAAAAGAAATAATAAAAGAAGTAATAAAATTGCTATAAATATACACGCACAGGGTCAATTTTTTTCAGTTTTTTTTAGAATTTTTTTATTTTTTTAAAAAGTCTTTTACTATGAAAGAAGTAATAAAAAAATGCTATATATGATAAATAAATAAATTTAGAAATATCATTTCAGCATTTTTCTTTAAACAATATTTTTCCTCTAAGTTTTGTGTATTATTGTAACAAATTAAAATAATGAATGATATTATTTAATATTTTTCTTGTAAAATTAATTCTATGCTATTTTTATTATTATTTATTTATGTATTTATATATAAAAATATATTTAATATATAACGTGTCGAACGTGTCAAAATTCTCTATTTTTAAAAAATGATGTATCGGCGTGTCGTGTCGTATTGTATCGCGTGTCACGTGTCCATGTCGCGATACATAGGGGCCCACATAGCTGCTCTTCCTTTTCATTTTTTTTTTTATATCTCTCTTTCGTTTACGAAAGATTAATTTAAATGACATTTTTAAGGGTTTTATTATACAATCATATATATAATAAACTGCGAGAGTAAAGGCCAAGAACAGAATCACGAGTTCAAAGTCGTGACTCCTCGCTTTAGACTCCATTTGTTTTATGAAAAAATCGACATTTTGAAAATCTTTTCTTAACTTTAATCATTGTTAATCACTTACAAAAATCATTCAATGAAAAGTATTTCCATTCTTAACAGCAATTTATACCTAGACATTTTTCTTAATGATAATACCATTTTTCATTACCACTTTTTTCGAGTGATGTAAGAAATCAAATTAAAAAACATTTTTTAAATCATTAATTTTTCGTGAAATAAATTGAGCCTCAATCTCCTTAAGCAACTGCAAGGCAAAAAAGATGATTTATATGAAGATGGAGAATCCGTAAACCTAGAAATTTGACGGACACAATTAGATCGAAAAAGAAAATCAATAAGATTGGAAATGTCGCAAACTAAATGAGTATAACTTGGAGGTAAGATGACATAAGAAAGGTGATTAATTGGGACATTTAATTTTCACGTGATATGGAATCAAATATTCAAAGGTTCGAACCCTCTATTACCTCTCACATTGCCATCGGTTTTCAGTTTCTTTCAATGTCCGGCCAAATACTAGCTTTTAATCATGTTAATGCAATTTCTTTTGAGTGGACAGGTGATGTCCAAACCAACTAACCAATAATACTCTGTGGCTGTGTTAATGCATCCCTTAAACACATCTTGATGCGCAAATTGATCCCAAGCTTGAGAAAGCATGTTACATAAATTGATATGCACACGCTAAAAAATTTTCCAATTGCGTGCTTAAACCGGATTACTTCGATAAATTCTTTTTTTTTCTTGTTTACAAGTAAATAGTTCATTCTCAAGATAATAAATGAGAGGCTCAAAATAAAGCAAATCTCAACAGTAAAAGCAGCAAAGCACAAACCGTAACGACGAGCACACTTTCAATCCATAAAAACGAACATGTCTTGAGCATTAAAATAGAATGAACGGCGCCCAATAAATAAAGTAAGTAACAACAAATCACTTGTATTCCCTACATGCCCTTGCACTGATCTCCACTTACCTCCTCATGTGACATTAAAGCTCTTCACTTCCAATGGTGGTTTCATAGATCTCCAAGCTGGTTTTCCCACATACCTAGAATCCCCTTGCCCCCACTCTTGTTATAATAATCAGGATGTCCCATGGTGCATGAACAAAACGAGGGGACGATGAATGTTCCCTAATACTCAATAACTACGACATAATCATTGTAATCAATCACTAATTAAAAACAATGGGGCAGCCATATGTTGTGTTTGGTTTGGACACTAGTCATTTACGAGCCGAGCGTCTCCCATGACTCTCGGGCTCGTGCCGTTCTCGAAGTGTGAATCCCACATATGAGAGTGCTCCATGTCAATGAGGAATGGAGTGAGCGTCCGAGCGAGAATGTGTTCATGCACCCAACCATCAGGTGCCCGCCACCGGACGCTTCCTTGCCCGACAATTTGGTATAGATAAAAGGGGAAACATGGTGTTGTCTCTAGGGGTGTATTCCAGTCGAGTCGGGTCAATACGATGCTCTCAAGCTACATTCCACTCTATTCGGATATTCGAAACCCGACTTGAGCTTGAACGAGTATTAAAATTGATGCTTGAGTTCAATTCGACTAGAAAAATCAAGATACTTGAGCTTAACTAAATGAGTAGTAAGCTTCACTTTTATAGATAAAACATGAGCATTCAAAAGAGCCGAAATATCTAATATCATAATAGTTTGATAAAATAAGATATCTTTTTGTATGAAGGTACTCTTTTAAAGTACACAAAAAAAAAATTACTTTTTGGATAATATTGACAATACCATAATAACTAAGGGATTTGAACTCATTCCTCCTGTTAAATGTTATGTCACTTTTCACTAGCAACAAAACTCAAACATCACATCAATCATGGTTAAGCCCAAAACAATCAAATCCATGGTGCTTAAACCTAGAATGACATTGGTCTATGCAGGCACATGTTAATCTTTCATAGTGTGTAATTATTATGCAGGTTGATCCTGACCATAGACCCGGAAATATTCAACAACTCAAATAATTAAGTTTTCAACAATAATTTATATCATTTGAGAAAATATTTCCATGATTAATAATTTTTATTCACCATAAGAAAAGATCGTGGAAAAATTAATGTGAGTATAAGGCAAAAACATTTTCATTGTATGAGTAACCTCCGCACGCTTAAGGGGATGCTTTCGCTAGGATGACTGTCGCGAAGATTTCACGGAAGCAATTAATTCGTTTTGAATTTTCTGCGGTTATTGTGGTAGTATCTATATATAACCTCCGTACACCACGCTCTCTCCACATAAATGAATAAATTATACAAGGTGCCTAGTGTCGGATAAAATTATTGTAATGTGATCGTTATTCTGAATATAATATTCAAAGACGTATCGTATACTAGCAAAAATGTACACAAAAGAGACATTTAAAAGTTTTTTTTTTTTTTAAAAGCCTAGTAGAAAATTTTTGAGTAAAGAAATACAGTATAAAAATAATAGGAAATATTTCAAAAAATAACTTGAAATGAGGCCGTTGTCTCCAAATAGGGTTTGGAGTCGTCTTCGGGAGCAGATTTGACTCACGTGACACTTCAAGATACAAAAGGCATTTTCATGCATGAACACTTTTTTAAGGTTTTCGTTTTTCTTCTCTCTCATTTTAATCTTCCTCCAACATAGGGGATTGGTTTCAAGATATGCAAGATAGGATTCAGGTTCAAAAATTAAGAAACCTATTTCGACGATTAGGTTTTAGGTTCCTTGAACTTGGAACTTAAAATAAGTCTATCTTTCTCTTGTTCAATGTTTGCGAGTGATCAATAATAATCTATAACATCCAATTATGAGCCTGTCATTTGGAGCTACTAATTTGAGCTTTCATTTTTGGCAATATCCATGACTGAGACTATTTACTTTGTAAATGTTTCATATTTTTGTTTGTCTAAATATAAGGTATGGTTGATGAATTGTAACAGCAAATAATTATCATAAAAAATTATGTGAACCTATGACAAGATAGGTTTCAAGATATATAGAGTAGGTTTCAAGTTCCAAAAATTAAAGAATTGATACCTATGAATAGGCTCCAAGTAGATTGATCATAGAGCTGCTCACCCTTACTCTCACACACTGGCCAACTTCCTCTTCAACATCCGCCACATCTTCATCGGGTCAACATCAACAAGGATGTTGAGAAGATGCTCTATGACTACAGCCTTAGTGTCGCCGGAGGTGTGTCTAAGAGCCCCAAAACAATGGAGTTGGTTGAGATGAGCCGAGAAGCACTAGGTCCTCATCATTGTCCTCAGTGCTCGAATTCCCTCGCCACCCTCGTGAGCTTCAACCTCGTGTTGTCCTCATCGATCTTGTGAGTGTTGAGTAAGAGAATGTCCTTCAAGCAAGCGTTGTGGACCAGATAGGCGAGCACTCGGTGCTTTTCTTGACGCGAGCCATGAGTCGGCCCGTGACACAAGGGAAGCGGAAGGTGTGAGCGCACTCCGCCATGAAAATGGCGAACCCTTGGCCTGTATTCATACTCTGCAAGATTCTACGTCTCACCTGCAACAACAGCAACGAGTGTCACCAAAAAGCAACGAAACTAAAATTGGAAAAGGGATAATTACAGAGGCGGTCCCTAAACCTTAGTCAATTTACAATGTTTGTCTTCTGAATTTTTACCTTAATCAATGTGGTCTATAAACTTTAGTTTAACGTGCAATGTCATTCATAACATTTTTAATTTGTCAAATGCGGTCCCTAAACTTGTAATAAATATTCATTATAATGCCTATATTATGTGAAAATGTCCAATCTTATCCTTCATTGATTAAAATTTAAGGCCAATATTGAATATTTTCATATAGTCAAATGACTAAATTAAATATATACCAAAAATATAAGAAGCATATTAAACAAATTAAAAATTTATGAACAACATTACACATGATGTTAATGTTCAAATCATTTATGTTATTTTTTCCATTGGAAAAAAATTAAATCGCAATAATGAGAGTGATGATGAGAGGGTTGCTTACTTTGGAAAAAAAAAAAATTTTCACTCTTCTTGATGTAAGGTACAAAATATTCAAAATTAAAATAAAAATAGGTGAGAGACAAAGCAGAATTATTATATTTTATTTGGCGAAATAATCTGTAAGGAACAATTAAGATTATATGAGAAATAAAATGTGATGGAGCTCAAGAAAGTGGGAGGTTCTCTTACTTTAGAAGAGAAAAATATATATTTTATATTAAAATTGAAAATTTGCTTCCCTTATTAATGGCATAAATATTTCCATGTAAAGGTCCTCATGTTACTGCACTAGCGGATGTGCGAATGAGTTCCGTGCATGTGAAAAATTGACAGTTACAAGATTTTGTGAGATTGTCCTATTACTTAATAGTTGAATTGTCAATTGATTGACAATTACTATTGATAGAGTAAGAATGATATTTTACACATACGCGTGAAAAAAGAAATATATTTTATCATTTGAATTTTTTTAGTTGGGTTTTATTGTGATATGAAAATGAATCAAATCTTAAAATTGAAAAATGTGAGAAATAAATTGGATTATTAGTTAATATATTTTATCCATTGGTCATATATTTAAAAAGAGTAACTACTCAAGGATATTATGATGAACAAAAAAGAATTGTACAAGGAAAAACCTCAAACCAGTAATCATGTATCAAATTGATTCCAAACTAATTTTTTGATCTCATAAAACCCTTAAATAAAATAATTGTGACAAATTTGCCCAAAGCTAATTTTTATCTAATTAAAATCTCAATATTAACACATTTGTGACAAATTTACCTCTGTTAATTTCATTAAATTGAATTAATATAACAAAAAATTATAAACTAATACATTTGTGACCCCAACTAGTATACCCGTTAACCAAGTTACGTATCTTTTGATTCAGTAATTTAATAATAAAATTTAACAAGAACTAATAGACAGTAAATTTGCTATGTGTGTATCATTTTGAGATTTTTAGCAATTAAAAAATTAATTTAAAGTAAATTTATCAATATATATTAATTGAAGATTTTTCGTTATATTAATTTAGTTAAATTATCAGTCTTGTGCTTTTAGAGTTTTTTTTTTTTGGGGTGGGGGGGGGGGGGGGCGGGTCGCCTAACAAAACAAAAGGGCAGTACTTGAGGTGATTGCATCTCAAGCCAGCTCAGTCAGCTTCAACTTTTGGACCGTGCATTGGGTCGCCGTTGTCCTTGCGGTCCGAGGAGGCAGCCTTGTGGTAGGCAACAACGGCAGCATCCCAGAAGGTGCAAAAGAGGAGGCATGGAGAGGACGATTTGAGCTTGCGATTGAACAACATTTGGGCATGTGGAGAGAGAGAGAGAGAGAGAGAGAGAGAGAGAGAGGGGGGGGGATGAGGTGGCGGTTTTTACAGGTTGGATGGGATAAGGACGGGGCAAAGTAAGGGGACGTAGTGTTTTGGTTAACCCCTTCTCTGATGTTTCGTCTTATTTTCCCTGACTTCAATTTTTTGGTAGATTAGAAATTAAGCTAAAGTCGAGAGATCACAAAATAATTTCATACCTTTAATCATTTGATTGCAATTTATAAGTGGTGGCCCCGAATTTTGCTTCCCTTTTCTATAGCTTTGCTGTTTCTATGTAGGATTTTCTTACCATAATGGAAAAATTTCCATGTATATTAAGGGTATGCTTTTTATAATTCTTAGATTTTCTTTCCATAAAAATTAATTTTGTCGAAAAGAGAAATACCAAAAAAAAAAATAGATTTCTTGATTACGTTGTTGATCAAATTTATGGATAAATTGTTAAGTACAACCTAGAAATAAAGTAATATTGTCAATTTTTTTAGCATAATCATTTGTTTATAAATTTTTGCTGTTGTTATGTATATTACCATCAAATCATGACATACCAATTTTATTTTCTTTTATATATATAATGGAATGTTCCAAAAGAAAATTTGTTTGATGATTTTTCAAAATAAAATAACAATTACATTCTCCAACGTAAAACTTATCGAGTCAACATATAATTCACAAAATAAATCAGACTAAAAATGCTTTTGAATAATTATTACGTTTCGAAACAAATTTTCTTTTCTTTTCTTTAGACAAGTTTTTTTTTAATTACTTAGATAAGTTTTTGATTAGAAGAACATGTGCATTTATTAAGACCCTAAAAATTTATATTCTCATTTTTTAATTTAATTAGAAAAATATCGAGGGAGAGTTAACAATTCGTGTTTGAACGCGGGCCCAAGGGTGCTGTACCCGAGTCAGCATGGCGCACTACCAATCTCAATCCACAAGAAAATAATATGCATCCATGTTATCCATAGAGTAAATCCCATTTTTATCGGTTCATGTTTAAATTTTTCTTTTCTTTTTTTTGGTTGAAGGTTTGCATTTCGATAAATTAATGCAGCAAAAATGCTCGACCGGGTATCATCAACAATCCAGACAAAAAGCGAAAGTGAAATGGAGATGATGACGAGGACATATCGATGCAGATCTTCTATTAATTTGAGATCTCAAAGCTTCTACAAATATATACACGCGCTCCGGATCGTTCCAAGGACTGCTAATATAGCCTTGCTTGTCGATCCAAATTAAAAAAAGAAAAAAAAAAAGATGCCTTTTTTTTTCTCTTCCAGAGGAAACAACTTCAACTACAAGCTACGACTTCCCTCGGCAACTTCGCCGGCAGCAACCGATCCGGAGACACCGGCAGCCGTGCTGAGAAGTTCCTCGCTGGGAACTCCTCGTCCGACTCCCGGCTCCGGTCGTCCTCGAAGTTGAGTGCGTAGCTCATCGGGTCGTACCCAAACTCCAATGAGGCCGCCGCGTGGCCCGGCCTCCACCGGCACCTCCCGATCCGAGCGATGAGGCTGCGGCACTTGTACCGGATCTCCGCCAGCCGGAGCTCCTGGGCCGTCGAGCAGACCTTGCGGGGGTTGCCGCCGCCGTCGCAGTCCGAGGAGGCGGCCTCGTGGTAGGCGGCGCGGTGGCCGTCGTGGCAGCAGCAGAAGAGGAGGGACGGGGAGGATGATCTGAGCTTGTGATGGAACAACATTTCGACGGCGAGAGCGACGGGACTCGAAGTCTTGGTCTGGTCTGGTCTCGGGTCTGTGCAAGGCTGTGAAGAGAGCGGAGAGAGTGGATGGCGATGAGGAAGAAGATGGAGAAGAGGATGAGGTTGGAGGGGTGTATTTATCGGTCTCGCGGATGAGGAGGGGGGCGTGTGGCGGCAGAGCAGAGTGGCGTGGTGGTGGTGGGGAATGGGGATGGGAGTGAGGATGAGGAAAACCGCGGGTGGATCGTGGTGGGCAAGTGGGAAGCGGTTTTTCGCGTTAATCCCGCGTGAGGTTTCAATCTTACTTTTTCTTATCTTTATTGTTGAGCAGTTTGGTAATTTCCTGAAGGTGGGGGACCACGTAGCTGCTGTTTTTCAAATCTCTTTTGTTTTACGAAAGTTGAAATTTAAATAACCCTTTTATGGTTTTATTATAGGGTTGATATCATAAAAATCCCAAACTAATATATCTATAATGAATTTGTTCAAAATTAATTAAACTATAAACTAGTATACATTTGATAAATATACTCCAGACTGATACAATTATGATAAATTTATTTTCTATTAAATGATACTATCAAATTGTTAAGTTGGTAGACACGTAATAGTTGACTAATGTATTAGTTTAGGATTTTCTCTCCGTTTGTCATAGTTGTATTAGTTTTGTAGTTTTTTATTATAGTAATTCAATTTAACGGGGGTATATTTATTACAATGTATTAGTTTAAGGTTTTTTGGCCATCAAGAAAAATTAATTTGGGTAAATTTATCATAAGTGTACTAATTTGGAATTTTTCGTGGCCAAAATATTAGCTTAAAGAAAAATTGTCACGAGTGTACCAGTTTGGATTCTTTTTATGGTATTAACCATGTATAACCATATATATAAATTGAGAGAGTAAACACCAAGAATGAAATTGCAACTTCAGAATCATGACTTCTGGCCTTAGGCTTCGTTTGTTTCACGGATAAATTAGTATTTCGAAAATATTTTCTTAACTTTATCGCTTACAAAAATGAATCAATGAAAACTATTTGCATTCTTAACAACAATTTATACATGGACATTTTTGTTGAGGATGAGAATATTTTTTGTTACTACTTTTTTTGAGTGATGTAAAAAATCAAAATTAAAAAAAAAAAAAATCTAAAAAATTGATTTTTCTTGATGAACCTAATCTCCTGAAGTAACTCAAGGACGGTAAAGATGATTTATATTAAGATGGAGAATCCATAATCTTGGGAATCTGACGGACAAAATTAGATCTAGAAAAAAAAAATCAATAAGATTTGAAATGTCACAAACTAAACGAGTATAACTTGCAGGCAAAACAACATAAGAGATGCGATTAATTGGGATGTTAGATTTTCACATGATATTGAATCAAATATCTAAAGATTCGAATCCCTCTATTATCCCCCCCCCAACATTACTATCATTTTTCATTTTCTTTCAATGTCTGACCAAATACTAGCTTTTAGTCATGTTAATGCAGTTTCTTTTGAGCGGATAGGTGATGTCCAGACCAACTAAACCAATAATACCTTGTCAGCGTGTTGATGCATCCCTTAAACACATGTTGATGCACAAATTGATCCAGAGCTCAAGAAAGCACGTCACATAAATTGATTGGCACACTTAAATAAATCATTCAATCGGGAATCCAAACTGAGTTACTTCGATGAATATTTTTCTTGATCAAAAGTAAGAAAACCATCCATACCTCAAGATGATATCTAAAACAAAATGAATCTCAACGGAAAAAACAGTAAAGCACAAATTATGGTGTGGAGCACTCTCTCATCTCACAATAACGCTTAATTTTATTCCCCTAGATGCCCGCGCAATGATCTCCATTGATCTCCTCACGTGACACTAAGTTCTTCACTTCCAATGGTGGTTTCTTAGATATCCAAGCTGGTTTTCCTACATACCTAGAACTCTCTCTCTCTCTCTCTCTCTCTCTCTCTCTCTCTCTCTCTCTCTCTCTTTCTCTCTCTCTCTCTCCAAGATGTCCCTTGGTGCATGAACAAAACGAGGGGACAATGAATGTTCCCAGCTCCGACATAATCACTATAATAATCACTAATTAAAAACAATTGGGGGAGAGCCATGCATCTTGCTTGGTTTGGATTGTAGTCATTTGCGAGATGAGCGTCTCCCGTGACTCTCGCGCTCATGCCGTTCTCAAAGTGCGAGTTCGCATATGAGAGCACTCCACGTCGGTGGAGATTGGAGGGAGTGTCCGAGGGGAGAATGGGTTCATGCACCTAGCCATCTGTTGCCCGCCGCCGAACGCTTCCTCGCCCGACAATTTGGTGTAGATCGTAGGGGAAACGTGGTGTTTTGTCTCTAAGAGTGCATTCGAGTCAGGTCTAGTCGACATGGTGCTCTTGAGAGCCTAGTTCGACTCAATTAGCATGTTCGATACTCAAAACTCAACTCAAGTTTTGATTGGGGATTAAAATTGATGCTCAAGTTCAATTTGACTAGAAAATTTGAGATATTGGAGCTAGATTAAGTAAGAAGTAAACTTCACTTCCATCAATCTAATATGATTTTCGACATACCCTAAATATCTAGTATGATAATACTCTAATGAAATAAGATATCTTTTCGTACAAAAGCATGCTTTCCAAATGCACAAAGAGAGTCAATTTTCAAATAATATCAACAATAGCATAATAATTAAGAGATCTGAACTCATTTCTCATGTCAAACATTGTAGTCACTTTTTGCTGGTGACAAAACTTGAAATCGCATCAATCACGGTTAAGCCAAAAAAATTAAATTGATGGCACTTAAGCCCAAAACGGCAGCGGTCTATGCACACATTAATTATTCGTAGCGTGTTATTATTATGTTGGTCAATCATGAATATAAATCCAGAAACATTCAACAACTCAAATAATTAAGTTTTTGACAATAATTTATATCCTTTGAGAAACATTCCCATGATTAATAATGTTTATTTACCATAAGAAAAGATCATGGAAAAATTCATTTGAGTATAAGGCGAAAGATTTTCATTATATAAATAACTTCCGCACCATTAAGAGGATTCTTTCGCTTGGATAATTGCTGGGAAGATTTCATCAAAACAATTAATTACTTTCAAATTGTCTGTGGTTATTGTGGTGGTACCATCAATATATAACCTCCGCCACACCATGCTCTCTCTATATAAATTATACGAAGTGTGTAATATTGGAGAAATTTAATGTGATGGTTACTCTGAATATAATATTCAAAGACATATCACATACTAGCAAAAATGCACAGGCATTTCGTGTATGTAAGAAAGAGACATTAAATATTTTTTGCTAAAAAAAGCCTATATGGAAATATTTGATATAACAAATTGATAGAAATAAAATAGGAAATATTTCAAATAAAAACTTGAAATGAGATGGTTCTCTCTGGAGAGCAAATTCAACTCACGTGTTCCTTCAAGACTTGGAAGGCATTTTTGTGCATGGACTTTCTTTTTTTGGGTTTTTTTCCTCTTTTTCTTCTCTCTCCTCTTCTTTTTCCCACAACATAGGTGAGTAGAATTCGGAGATAAAATCGAGAACCGGATAGGTGGGAACCGATCCAATTTCAGTTTTGGTATGTATGATAAGTTTCAAACTCAAAAAAATTAGAGAATCGGTTCCAATGGGTAGGTTCCGAATTCTTATAACCCGGAATCTAGAATAAGTCTTTATTTTTTTGCGATATTTCATGAAATTCAATGATAACTATGTAACTTGGACCTACCATTCTGAGTTTTTATTTTCGGCGATATACATAACTAACATTTTTGCTTTGTTAAATATGAATTGTGATCATGGATTGTTGTAGCAAATGATGATTATTAGAGATAATGATACACTGCAATCAACGGTACCGGGTCCATGCCCTTGTTCTTGATGCCCGAATTCCCTCGCTGCCCTTGTGATCTTCGTCCCCGCGTCATCTTCATTGATCTTGTGAGTGCTGAGTAAAGCTATCTCCTTAGAGCAAGCATTGCAGACCGGACACGCGAGCACTCGGTGCTTCTCGACGTGAGCCGTGAGTCGGCCCATGACGCAACAGAAGCCATGAAAATGGTGACCCCTTGCCCTGTAATCACACCCTGCGAGATTCCACATCTGGCCTACAATTAGTGTGACAAAAAGGCAACTGAAACCAAAATTAGAAAAGGGATAGTTATACAAATAGTTTCCAAACCTTGGTCAATTTGCAGTGTCGCTTTTTAAAATTTTAATTTATTAAATATGATCTTTAAAATTTGACTTAATGTGTAATGTCATTCCTAACATTTTTAATTTATTTGATACGATTCTTAAATTTGCGGTATATAATATAATTTCTGTACTACGTGAAAATATTTAATATTATCCTTTAACTTATTCAAATTTAGAGACAATATTGAATATTTTTACAAGTTCAAACATTAAACTAAACATACGCAAAAAGTTCCAAAATCACATTGAACATATTAAAAGTTAAAGAATGATATTGTACATTATGCTAAAATTTAGAGATCATTTTTGTTATTTTTCCTTTGAAAAACATTACATCGCAAGAATGGGTGCAATAATGAGAGGATTGCTTACTCCGGAAAAAAGATTTTCACTTGTCTCAATGTAAGATTGAAAAATTAAAATTAGAATAGGTGAGAGAAAAAGCAGAATTATTATATTTTATTTAGGGACATAATCTGTAAGGTAAACAATTAAGATTATATGAGAAAGAAAAAGGGATTGAGACTTAAAAAAAAAAAAAAAAGTGGGAGATTCTCTTACTTTAGATAAGAAAAATGTATATTTTTTTATTAAAATTTTAGAAAATTGCTTCACTTATTAATGACAGTTAATAAGATTGCAGATAAGTTCCGTGCCTGTGAAAAATTGACGGTTAAAAGGTTTTGTAAGATTATCTACTTGATGGTTGAATTGTCGATTGATTGTAAGATATTATTGATAGTGTACGAATGATACTTTACAAATACACGTGAAAAGTGAAAAGATGTTTTCTCAATTGAATATTTTATTAGGGTTTTGTTGTGATATGAAAAACAGTCTAATCTTAAAATTAAAGTATGTGCAAAATAAGATTGGATTATTAATTTATATATTAATAATCCAATTCATCGAATATGATTTCATTTCCTCACCGCGCGGTGTAGACTGCTCTCGAAGCGTCTCTACTCTCTACTCAACCGGTGGGAAGCGGAAGCAAGCCAGGAAATCGAAAATCCGCCCAGCAAATTCGCCGAATTCTCCTTCCCGACGATTTCATCGTGCGTCCCGAGCTTGACCCTCGATTCCTTCTGTTCAGATGGTGAGCAGCACCAGCTTCTCTGTGGCATTTCATCGAACGGTCAAATTGCGGTCTTGGTGCATGGCCAGAAAGTGGGGGAAGTTAACGTTTTGACGCTGATGGTATCCTGCGATTTTGCAGGAGGCGGCGCCGGAGAAGCAATCGCCGTCGCTCGACGATTGCCTCAAGCTGTTGAGAGGCGAGAGAGACGAGCAGCGCCTGGCCGGCCTGCTCTTGGTGACCAAGTTCTGCAAAGGGGACGACCTCGCTTCGCTGCGCAGGGTTTACGACGCCGTCGGGGCGCAATTCCTCGACCGCCTCCTCAGAACCGGTAATTTTGAGTGACGCCTTGGTTGTTTTTCGGTTCTGTCGTTAGTGGGAGTCGCGCAGCCATGACTTGGCTAAAAGAATTACCTTTCCGATTGGCTATTTGACCTGCGAGATGGCATGTTCAAGTGAATATCAGCATTTTGGGAATGGTAGGCAGTGCTTCGAGGAACGCGCGAGTTCCGAGTGACATGAAGTAACTTGTGTCAGCATATAAGTCTAAATAACATGTTACCGGCGATAATGATGTAGTAGATTTAACTGTGCAGAAAAGATTTTTCTACACTACGATCCCTATATGATGATAGAAGGGGTTTGAATATGTGAAGGTTGTTAATTTTTATTGTGACTTGCTTCTTTGGCAAGCAATGAACAGATGCTATAAGCTCTCATGGTTTGTTATAAGGCAAAGAGAATCCTTTATGAGTAGCAAGTCCCCAAGCTTGCTAACAGCTATGAGAAATGAATATGTGACTCTTTCGCTTGAGTGATTGTGTGGCTTTTTGGGGTGGGGATTTGCTGACAAAAATTGAATGGACTCAGTTTCCATTGGTGGAGCTCTTTCTCCTTGTTGACACGTCAGCATTAGAGGAATGGCATGGTGAAGTTGATAGTAACTGTATAGGCATCAGTTTCGGTAATTTGAACCTCACCTATTGCAAGGCATTTCTGTTTCAGTTGGCTACATGAAGCTCCTGTCTTTGAGTATCTCTGACAATTGTGTTGATGGAATCATTGTGGCTGATGGGGTTTCTATAGTCTAAGTGCCGAAAGATCTCTTTAAGCTTTCAGTTTAGTTATATGCCCCTCGAATTATAGCCTTGAATGTGGGCCGTTCTTGGAAAAACCTCTTTAATTGGTTTGTCATGGCTGCTTCTGAGGATCTTGAAGCACCTTCCTCAAGTGAGTCTAATGATGGTTGGTGTCTGCACTGTAAAACTTGATTAATATAAGTCAATGCAAATTTCAATTGAAATCAAGCAAAAATCTCATATTCCGGTCTTTAAAGTCATGTCTAGAAGTACAGGCTTCTAAAGTGACTTAATAAGTGGATAGCAGAGCAGTAAAAAGTTAACAAATTGCAGGCTTTTACAGGATGTACTTCTGTGTCTTTTGCTTATTTTCGATGGAAAATTATAGCAACTTAAAAAGCCAGTACCGATAAGTATTAGCAATCCTGGACCGTATGTATTATGCAGACCTTAAACTCACTTTCATATGCTGAGTACTAAGTGGTTGATTTCACTAAGTAGGGCATGCCAAAATCATATCAATTGGAAATTCTTTCATGGTTGAACTTTCTTTCTTTGCCTAGATATTGTCATAATATTTCTCTCCTCATTTTGTATTCTCATAATTTCTCCTATCTGGGAAGGAATGGGAGAAGGATCTACTAATGGCAGTGGCAATCGCAATGCATACTTGCAGCTTTCAGCAATAGTTTTTGCTGCGTTCTCCCTCGGTTCCTGTATCGTCTTTCTAAAGCTTTTCTTTCTTGGTGGGTGCCGATAGTTTAATCTGATTACATTTGTTGTTTTTTGCTGATTTGGCTCGCGTTTCGTCTTCAATAAAAGTTGGGTGGTTGAGCTCTGGTGTGTGATCTGATTTACAGATTCTGATTATGCTTCTGGATCGGTCCTTGAATCCTGATTTGTTGAACCAATACTAGGTGAAGTTCATATAATGTCCGTCTAGTGTTTAATGATCCAAAGCTGTTCGATCTAATCTGATTAGATGAACAGGACGGAGATCGCGGCAGGAAGCCAAGCAATCAGCAGGATGAGGGACTTGGAATCGTTGCCGCAGATGGCCAGGTACATCTGGTTCATGACTCGCCGCGCCCCTCAGGGAAGTTCTTGACGCAGGTGACGAGGGTGCCGGTGCTGGCGAAGTTCCAGGAGTTGGCGCCGACGCAGATGTAGAGGCACGTTTGCCAGACGGCAGGGTGGGGGATCTTGCCGGGGACGGCGAGCCAGATGAGGAAGTAGCCGGCAAAGTTCACGGCGGAGCCAGTGAGGAGGACGAACCGGGTCGGGGTGACCTTGGCGATGAGGCCGGAGAGGATGCCGACCTTGGCGCCGAGGTCCTTGAAAAAGCCGGGGAGGTTAAGGCCCTGAGGCTAGTCTGGTCGTAGCCGAGGGTGGACTCGATCTGCTTGGAGTTGATGCCAAAGAGGTGGCACCGGCGCTGGCGCCGAACATGACGAGGAAGGAGGCGAGCACCGTGAACCACTGCCCGCGGAGCAGGGGGACCGTGGACCGGAGCGCCTCGGAGCCGGCTGGTCCCGGCGGGTCGGCTGTTGGTGCAGAGTTGGTTTCAAAGTGAAGTGAGAGAGAGTGTTATGAAATTATTTGGAAATGCTGAGTTTGCTTTGCTCCCAATATAAAATGGATGTGATGTTTGATCGAAAGCTCTTCGATCTGATCTGATTACGCGAAAATGGTCCAGATGTCAGCCCGAGGTAGTTTATGGACATATATTTTATCGGTCGGATTCTATATAAATATTTCGATTTATAGGTTTTTCACATTTTTTATTTTATTATTTTTAATTGTTTAATTGACTTTTTTAATTTAATTTAAAGTTTTATCCAATTAGCATAGAGCTTAAAATGCGTAGGTTTTTCTAGAATATTAATAGGTTTTAATAATATGAATCGGGTTAAAAATGAGTTATTAAATTTACATTACATGAATATGAATCAATATGGATTAGACTATTTTCGACTTAACTCAAACCTGATCCAATCCATTCATTTGATGAGTCTAGTATTTGAAAACATACTTCCATTTTTTTCTATTCAAATTTGTGTCACCCTCTAAAAATTACTTCATCATGTTGAGATTGGTATGATTCAACGATATATAAATCAATTTAATGAAAATTTGAAACCATCAACAGTTGAAGTGACCTTACATTTAATGATGTAAAATATCAAAGACAAATTAAATAACCAAAGATAAAATTTGGCCAAAAGCTCATTGATCAAATGGTATAGCCAAAAATTCAGTGGACGCTGCTTCACCTTGATGAGACAAATTAAATAACCAAAGATAAAATTTGGCCAAAAGCTCATTGATCAAATAGTATAGCCAAAAATTCAGTGGACGCTGCTTCACCGACGACGAGATGTGAGCCTCCAAGTGACGGTCCTTTCATTGCTGCTTCTCGCTCGACAACAGCACCGTCTTCCAGTTTGCCGTCCACCTATTGCAGCCATCCGCTGCACCTCCAACACCGCCCACCCAACAGCAACGGTGCTAGCCACGCGTCGGTCCCGACGGCCACCTTCTATTAACAGCCTCCGCGAATTTTCTTTTCCTACAGGTTTCCATCGCGGGTGACCATCCAGTGACGCCTAGCATCTCCTGCACTTGTCAGGACAAAAAGAAAGGGGTGATCTTGAACAGAGCGGAAGAAAAGTCAAGCGGTGGTCAAAGTGGAGAAAATGAAAAAACTGGAACGGAGAAGATTTATTCCATCATCCCCACTTTCCAGAATATACGATACAGATAGAATAAAAAGAAAAGGGGAAATTTTGGAAATTCGCTCCTCATGTTTTCCCAAGAGTCACCACTGAGCCAAGCCGAGCCGCGCCGGGTGACGAATCACACGCCAAACCACCACCGGCCATCCTTTGCCGTCAAGCACCACCGCGAGTAGCCTTGCCGCGAGCCTCACCCTCGAGCCGCCTTTGAATGAGTCTGAGTTTGGATTGCTCCCTTCAAATTACGTAATGATCTAATTTGATTTGAGTATTTTATTACAAATTTCGGATTGATTTCATTATCTAATCGTGATATTCGAGATTTTAGGCATTATTCAATAGGATTTAATTGACAAAAATTAAATATAATCATTAATTTGAGCAGTGAAATGACGGATGATTTTTTTCTTTTTTAATTTTATCGCCAAGCTGGTAAGTGCCTTATAAGACGCATGATGATGAATTATTTTTTCAGATATCATAATCTTTTATTTGAATTTTGATGGATCTTAGGCTATGTTTGAAATTGTAATTAGATAGCCAACTTTAATGAATGAAAAATAAAAGATTGCATGTTCGAATATGTGATTCTTTTATATGATATTGCCTAATTTAAATTTTTTGCATGTCAAGATTGATTCTAAAAAAATAAATTAGAATATATTCTAGATATGAATTTTCTTTAATAAATAGGATTTATTTAGATAATATCGCATGTTTAGAATGGTCTTCTAAGATAGGACAACGTTTAGGTTAAATTATTCACTAATCTATAGACTAGATAATCACTTATTTTAGATAATTTAATTAGGACATTTATCTACTTCAAATTTTAATAAAAATACCAAAATATCATATGCATGTCTTGTAGTTTAGGCCATATTGTATAACTATGTCATGTGTGTCACATAGTGTGCATATAAGGTTCATTTATACATCTAGGTCATGTCATATAGCAAAATAAAAAGAAAGCTAAAAAATAATTGCTTGCTATGGTATTTAATTTCCTGCAATTTGTTTATTTATTAAGTGTTATCTTTAATGTTTGTGCACCCACATTAATATTAGATTAAAATCGATTCAAACTATCTAAAGTTTTAATTCTAAATATTTTAATTGGAGCAATTTAGTTATAAACCTTTATATTGAGTCCATTCGGCTTAATTTTGATTGGAAATAATTGATGTGAATACCGATCATCTTACTACAAATACGATTGATCGACACCAACATAAATATTTTTAATAATATTTTGACATTTAATAATAAAACTTTATAATTTAGTACTAATTGAGTCAATTCGACTAATTTTGATCGGAAATAATTGACATTCACATGATCAGGCTGACACGTATATTTGTAATAATTTTTTGATATTTTTTTTGAATTTTTTCTTTTATTTTGGTGTATTTTCTTTTTTGTCGTTTTTATTTTTTATTTTTATTTTTTGAAGACATCCTCTGGTTTCCCAACAATTCTGCTGCTCCAGCAGATAGGGAGGATGGCGCAGGTTTCTTCGCCACCGAATCCTTCTTCTCCGTCTTCTTTTTTCTTAACCTTCTCTCCTGCAAGACCGTTTCGGACCAACGAATATTAAACAAAATCCACAGGACTGCTGTAAAATTAACGATTAATGGAAGCGGACCCATAAGCATTTTGGAGTTCTGACCTTCTGATTCTTCATCGGAAGAGCAATTAGGGTCCGGCTCTGCTCCAGTCCTCTTCCTTGCCAATCGTCGACGTAGCCTAGGAGGCCGTCGTCATCATCGACGATGAAGCCCCGGACTTCTTCGTGAGATGCTTGGCCACGAGCTCGTCGTACTCGTCCTCTTCGACCACGTTGTGGATCGGATCCTCGATCTTGATCTGCACGGCGGACTCGGCTCTCAGGCGGCCGCCGGCACGGAGGGCCTCGAGGCACCGCAACCCCTACAGACGCGCCGCTGAGGTGGCTCCCCAGCTCCTTCGCCGGCCGCCGATGCTTGTTTGCTCGTATTCCATCTCTCTCTGTCTGTGGCCAGGGCTTTCACGGGCCACGACGAGGGCATCGGGCGAGGGCGTTGCAGCTGTGTTATTCATGGATTGAATTTCTCTTCCTAATCCTCATATAATCACAGTGTCTTCAATTCTCTGTGATAGAGAAAAGCAGTACTCTAAAAATGTGTAGATAAAAATAGAAAGACGGGGAAAGAGATCGAGAAAGTTGGAAGGATTGTATTATGGACAAATTTAGAAACCGCGAAAGATTCTTGCAAGCGATTATGAGGTCACCTGCTTCTATGTAAATCATTAACCTAGCTCTTTGGAAGAATCTAATTCTGTTTTCGGACTTGACAGGACGAAGACAAGGTGAAGCTGCCGCAGGAAACTGGTTTGCAATTGAAGCAGATGAATAATTGGTTTATCAACTAGAGGGGGAAAAAAAAAAACTGGCATAGCAACCCTTCATTGTCGTCCGACTCAAAGTCCGACTCAAAGAGCAAATGCAAAAGGTCCCTCAAAATAGGCATTGCCTCGTTAATGCGAAACTTCCTTGATATTCCATTTCTTTGCATGCTAAATTTGAAGAACTTTTGCAGGTGAAAGCAGCAGCTATTGAACCCTTGATGTGGATTTGAGCAAGAGCAATGATCAAATTCTGACGGACAATATTCGGTGCTTCACTAAAATGGGTACTTAAAGAGTTAATACAAGGAAAATTGGCCAGTGGCCTCATACAAAGCTTCATCAAATAGGAACATTTGGAAGATGACTTTGGTTTTAGGCAAAAGAAATTATGTTAGCCAAGAGGACGCTCTCGCCTCTGACAGGAATTTTGATGACGGTCAATTAACCATAGATGTGGTCGTGATCATTGAGAGAGTATTGAGCTAAGAAATTATACATTTAGAACTAGAATCGATATCAAATGGTTTTATTGTCTCTATTGCTTACTGACCAAAAAAAAAAAAAAATTGTCCCTATTGCTTGTCCACTTTGCATTTTGTATATACATAGGCGTAGTTAGGTATTGGTGTACAATTGGTATAATGATCTCTACATGTTGACGCCTCAAATTTTAATTTAGTTTATTTTATCTTATTAATTAAGTTTTTATTTTATTTATCTTGTCTTTTTTCGGAATAATAAACAAATAAAAGTAAACAAAAAAACAAAAACAAAACAAAAGCAGAAAGAAAGCAGAAAAGCCCTCGCATGGGCCCGTGAGGTCCATTCCGCGTCAGCCCAGCCCAGCCGAGTCTTCTTCTTCCTCGCGCAATTGCAGCGCACGCGCAGGGGGCGCGACGCCGGAGTGGAGGGGAGGAGCAGCAACGACGCACGTGGAGCAGGGGGCGGCTGGCGTCGGATAAGAACGTGGGAGGGGCAGCTGGCGTCGGATGGGACGTCGGTTCGGCTGGCGGAGGCCGCTTGGCGCACGGGGACTGGCGGTCGAAGCTCCGTCGACCGGCTGCCCCCTCACCTATAAATAGGCCCCCGTTTCCATCGTCGAGGAGGCACGCCGAGAACGATCGAAGGTTGCAAAGCTTCGAGCTTCCTGCTGATAGACTTCAGAAGGGGAGCCGAGGCCGAACAAACCCAGATCCGAAGGCTCGCGGCTGCAGAGGGAGCTAGATCGAGTCGCAGCCCTTGGACACCCCATTGAGAGACTTCAGGGGGGCCGAGGGCTCGCGGCCTCAGATCTGAGCCTCGCCGGAGGGAGAGTAGAGAGAGAGAGATAGGCACGGAGAGAGAGAGACGCAGGAGGGGAAGGAATTCGCGTGGGTCTCGCCGTCGCCGTCTTTTCCCTCGTCGCGCCGTCATTGAGCAAGTATCGCGCTGTCCCCGTCGCCGTCGCCGTCGCCGTCGCCGTCGCCATCTCCCTCTGCATAGTCCAATCATCTCCGCCGTCGCCGCCGTCTTCGCCGTCGTCGTCATTGGAGCTTCTCGGCGCCGCGAATTCACAAACCCCAGGGTTTGCGATTTTCCGGGTTGCGAAGCGGATCCGGACCCGGAAAATCGGGTAGGGTTCGCGGTCTGTGGGCGGCAGGAGTCGAGTCGGGTGTTCGGGTCGGATCCGGGTAGGGTTTACGGGGAGTCAGGTCGCGGAGCGGGCTGTCGGGCCGGGCTGGATCCCTCCCAAAACGACGGGCCACGACGCCGTTTCGGTAAATAAAAAAAAAAAAAAAAGACGAAAAAATCCGAGTCGGGCCACGTTGCAGGCCCATCCTCGTTCGGATCGCTGGCCCGGTCGGACCCAACCCGCGGATCCGACCGGGTCAGTTTTTATATTATTTTAATATAAAATAATATTTTAAATAAATAAATAATAAATATTTTATTTTTTGAAAAATAAAAAAAATCAAAAAATGTTTTATTTAAAAAAATCGAGAAAAATCAAAAAATAATTTATTTTCCAAAAATATTAAAAAATATTTAAAAAATATTTTATTTTCCGAAAAATCAAAAAAATCAAAAATATTTCATATTTTCCATAAAATGCCAAAAATCCAAAAAAGCCAAAAATTCATGAAAAAGCCAAAAAGACTTGTATTTTTCCAAAAAAACCCCAAAAAATCCCTTTTGTGTCCAAAAAATTAGAAAATCACTCAAAAAATGTTTTCCTCCCAAAAATGCATGGAAAATCCCTCGAACATCCAAAAAACCTCGGGTTTAAACAAGATTAGGTATCGAAGGGCATTAGTGATTAACTAATGTAATCAAGTCCCCGGTCCTAATTTCTCTAGTTGCGCAGGAGTGAGTATTTCTCCCGATACTTCACTTGGGTTTCTAATCAACCCACCCCAAATCGATTAGTGGCGACTCCATTTTAAAAATTGATTTACAGCTTAAAAATTTAGACTATTAAAGTCGTGAATTTGTGGACTTGGGAGAGTCTGGGCATAACTAATTTCAGCCGAGCCATTAGCCTCCTTAGGCGCTCGTACCCGATTGCGGGCGCCGGAAAAAAAGAGGTCGCGACACTACGTAGTTCCTCTCCGTTCTGCATGCTGATGACATTTATAGTTTTTTTGGCTCTCCAATGTAGTGTAGATTTATTGTGAGAGTAACATACAGTTTGTGCACTGCTAGGTTACTGGGTTTGTATTGCTACTGGGGATAATGACTGATTATGGTCATAGACACGATCATTTGTTTGAAATTCTATGGCGCATTACAACCTCAACGATTGTCGCCAGTTCTTGTGATGATTTGGCCACTTCATTGTCACGGCTCCATATTTAATTCATTCTACAGTGATTGTACATTAAGTTGGTGTAGCTAAAAAGTCCTGTCATATTCCTCTCCTTCTATTTAACGAAAAACAACTTTATTGTGACAATTTATGTCTGTCATGAACTCCTACACATTGAATGATCACCTCTAGTGTGGCTCATGTCGCATACGAAGTTTTGTTTCTTGACAAACCTAGATCTAAATAGGAGGAAACGGTCCTAGGGGTCAGTCTAGATGCAACCTTAAAAGATAACCATTTGAATTTGTTGTCGGTGAATCCAAAAAAAAAAAAAGGCTATACTTTACAATCATCACTAGATATTTCCTCAGCTTTTCTTCAAGACGACCTATGACAGAATCGAAAGTTTGTTTCGGCCAGCCGACTCCAAGTCAGCTGATGTTCATTGGCAGAACGAATTCGAGAAAGAACAGTGCATAAAAAAGATGAACATTGAATTTTCTAATGCAACTTGGGCTTATAAAAACATTATTTCATTTGAACCGCCCTTTTGTCCTGATTTACCAACTATTTATAATGAACTGTTTGATGATTTCTCTGTTATTATGTAGGTCTTTTTGTATCTTTCATCATTGACTTATTGGCACATATTCCATACACATTGTTATACAAACCACAAAATCAATGGATACCCAAATTTATGATCTTCTAACGTTTCTGCTAACCTACCCCCAATTTACGAACTAGATAACTACAATATCTTTTTAAAAATTTTAAAATTTTTATTTTTTTGCTCTTAGACACCGTTAAACAGCTCGGTGGTTTACACAGAGAATCACATTATCCTGACCTCATCTTGAAATCCAACATTTGAAACCTTGACCTCTCCTATTAGAAAAAAGGAGATATGCTGGTGCAATTCACATATGTTTTTCAGGAAATTAATGCTTCTTCTCAAGTGTAGCGAACTTAAAGCCCCTGAGATTACAAGGATCATATCTAGGTTGTCTAACCACAGCTGCAGACATAAGAACTTCATTGTCACATAGCTTCCCAGTGTGGCCAATGATTACAAGAACAACTAAAGTTTGGTGTTAACCCGTATCGAATCTCTACCCAATGCCACGACTATCCCTAACATTCCACGTTGCAGGTACGAGGGGTTTTTGAACATGAATGCGACTTTAGCACGAAGGCGACCCCGAGATTTGGTGTGAATTGACTCAACTTTCACCAGTTTGTGTGCCAAACAAGCAATAGGTTTCGCATTGTTCTGTCATTTGGTTGAAGGCCAATCTATGTATTTGCAGCCACACCTCCAGTTCACGAAAACAGAGGTCCTCCTATCTCCTCTAAGCATCCCATCTCTGCAAGTCTATGCAATTTCCCATGATTGACCAAGGGCCAGAAGTGAGGACTCTCTGCTTGGTGCCAATCCATGGAACGTAAACAAATACATCTTCTCATTTTATAGTTATCCCACCCAAGACCAGCCCAGGCTTTCCTTGAGACATCAGTTACGCAGCTTGACTCAAGCACTTCTTCGACAAAATCCTTCCAATCAAAACCATCTCAGCTTCCTCATCATCAACTTGCTCCAAAACGTAATGATGCCCCTGTAGACTGTCTGACAGTTATGCTTGCGATGTTAAGGGAACCCCTGCGGGCATCCTGTAATGAGAGAAAAGAAATAGATTAGCCTAGAATCAACTAAGGAAGGTTGTCAAACAGTTGATAGGGGCAACGTGTAGTGATAGGAAAAGTGAAAACTAATGTGACGAACCAATGCCAAAGCAAATTACTAAAATAGAAAGCAGATGGAAATAATTAATGATGATAGAGAGCGAAAATGAGGATTATGGATTATCGAGAAGAATGGGGGGTGACGATTATGAAGGAACATAGGTGAAAGAAAACATCATTGTGATGTAGGGAAAGCTCTTGACAAAGAGAGAGAAGCTCTCACAAAGGGGAGAGACACAAATCTATGTATAACTTCCTGAAGAGAACTCAATGTCCCATTCTTTTTGGAGCATAAATGCTGGAAAGCTAAAACAAATCAAGATAAGTGAAAAATGGTTCTCATAATTTCCAGCTTACAGAAGCTCTGTTAGTAAGATCTCCCGGTTTAAATTGCACACAATTGCATGCATGTACTTATGTGCAATCAATCTTGAGCTTTAGGGGCCGAAAAATCAATCTTGACCTTCGCTCTTTTAATGCCAATGATCTTCCATTATTTTTGCAGTGTTCTACTTCAAAGCAGGGTCGCATGATGTCGTCAACATGTCAAATGGTGATAATAATAACTGCCACAGTGCTTCTATGTTCATACACTGACCAACGGACCAGCCAACATTTCCCTCAACAGTGCCTGCGAGTCTTACTCTGTCTACACCTTTGCTAACAGCGATCGTTGCTCTCAAGGCCAAAAATTAGCTGTCACTGTCAGTGAAAATTACACTGCCCCCAACTCCAGTCTAGCTGGATCCCTGTAGCTACCAGCCCCAACCACTGGGACCACTCCATCTCCGCCACCACCTGGAAGTGACACTTCATATCTCCGTGTAACACTGCTAGTCCTGTTCATGAGTTCATTATACATGAAATCATTATTTCTACTAGATATAGATGGACTATTGATAGATCGTGAGATGTTGCTACTCGTCATAAAGTGAATAAACTTGTGAAAATGCTTCTTCTCATTATTCCAGCATGATTCATATAGATAACATTGCTCAAACTTGTAATAGATCATAGAGTTTCTTTGGAATAAATATATGGTTCCGCTCCCATATTTGGATGTTTGGCTCTATTACAAAAATTAGAATGTGGCAGGAGACAAAAACTTGCATACTGGAAAGTCAAAATAGAGCATCAGTAGAACAAATCCTCATAGGCATAGCTAAAAAGTCCCACCTTTGGAATGACAGATGAGCAGAAAGTAAATCACGCAGTGACAGGGAAAATGGTGTGAATCTTGTGAGGATGAAACTCAACACAAACAGTCAATCGAGAACTTAAAATGACAATGAAACTATGAACTCACTGCTGCAGCCCTGCGGCATACCAAATTCACACCTGATGATTAGCTTGAAAGAACCCAATGCATTGTGGGGATCCCAAGGGCCGCAAGCCCAGCAGCATGACCACTCTTCCTTGCCTATGTGATTTTGTACTCTGCCTCCACAAGCTCCCTTAATAATTGACATGTCAATCATTATATTACTTCGAGCAATCATATGAGAACAGACGAGAAAATTACAGTTGCAATATCCCAGAACAATAAAAACCCAATTCAGGCAATTAGGAAAAGCAAGCAAATTGACATCATTCCTAAGTGCGGGATTTCAATCGTCCACCTTAAGAAGCTGAGATGACTATGGTCAAAGGGATTTTCTGAAAGAGCTACTTGTTCTTTAAACAAAACTAACACGTTATAGATGACCTGCGAGCAAGTAGAACAGCCTTCAGATACAAAACATAAAAGGAGATTATTAATCTAAAAGTCTGGTTCCCGATATCACGTTGAGATTGAGCAATCATGGTGGATGCAGATGACAAATTATTTTCTCTGGGGCAATCTTATGATCTAGTCCTCCAACAAGGGCTGCCAGTTACATTCCTACCATGGTAGAGAGAGATTTCATTCCATCTAAGTAACATGAGTCACTCCGTAATGTATAAAAAATAATCACTCACGGGTGAATCACCAGGATTGTCAGCTTCATTCATGTTTTTATCAAGTCTAAGATTTTGCCTTATTAGGGGACAGGGATTGTCTCAAATATCGAACTATCACCGGAATGTGATCTCATGAAAACCAGACATGACTACTGTTCTATAGAAAAGCTCAAGACAATTCAGATATTGGCTTTAGTAACTTGCATCTCAAAATGTCTAAAGCTTGTGGAGCTCCTAGTCTCCAAGCCCTTAGGGCTCAATTAGTTAGTGCAACAATTGATGAGCATCATGAAATCTCTATACTTTATAGGTATCTCAATCCTGTGATTCCTGGGATGTCTGATAGCTCTCAACAAGCTGTCACTAACGAGTTCCTTAAATCTTCAAATTTCAACACATCAGGGAATTTTGCTAAAGACTTGCATCCTTGAATACACAAACTTTTGCAGGATGAGAATACCTCCAGGCTTTCGATGTCATGTAGCTTTTCATAGTGGTTGATGTTTCAACCTTTTCAAGGTTTTCGCGCACGATAGATCTAACAATCTTCCTAGGGAAGTGCAACCATGAATATCCAATATTACCAAAAAAATCCAGCCTGTCAAGGCCACGTTTCAACATGAAACCCTCAAGATTTTGAAGTTCAGCTCTATTTGCAGTCTCAATATCATGAAGATCAAGATTATTAGAAAAATTAGAACACAGCAGGAGACAAAAACTTGCATACTCGAAAATCAAAATAGAGCATCAGCAGAACAAATCCTCATTGGCATAGCAAAAAACCCCACCATCGGAATGACAAATTAGCAGAAGAGTAAATCACGTGGTGACAGGAAAAACAGTGTGAATCTTTGTAGGATCAAACTCAACACATAAACAGCTGATTGATAACTTAAAATGACAATTAAACTATGAACTCACTCTTGCAACCTTGCAGCATATCAAATTCATGCCTGATGATTAGCTTGAAAGAACCCGATGAGTTTTGGGAATCCAGAGTGCCACAAGTCCAGCAGCATGACCACTCTCCTTCACCTATGTGTTTTTGTACTTTGCCTCCAGAAGCTTCCTTAATAATCCACATGTCAATCACCAAATTACCTTGAGCAATCATATGAGAACAAACAAAAGAAAATTAAGTGACAATATTGTAGAACAAAAAAACCAATTCAAGCAATCATGAAAAGCAAGCAAATTCACGTCATTCCTAAGTGTGGGATTTCAGTCTCCACCTTAAGAAACTGAGATGACTAGGTCAAAGGGATTTTCTTAAAGATCTGCTTGTTCTTTCAACATTCTGTAATTTCAACCGTATTAATATCACATATAAGCCAGTGTGCCTGCCATCAAAAGTATCAACAGAAGATAAAAGTTTAGCTCGCCATGTAAACAAAACAAGTTATAGATGACCTGCGATTATAGTGGATAATAAATGACCAATTATTTTCTCAAAAGGCACTCTTATGATCTAGTCCTCCAACAAGGGCTGACAGTTACATTCCTTTCATGATCAAGAGAAAGATTTCATTCCAACTAAAAACACGAATCACTCAGTAATGTACAAAAAATAATCACTCACAGATGATTCACCAGGACTGCCAGCTTCATTCATGATTTTGTCATCTAAGATTTTGCCTTATTAGAGGACAGGGGTCATCTCAAATATCAAACTATCACTAGAATGTGATCTCATGAATACCTGACATAACAATTGCTCTCATATTCCATATGAGGAAAGCTCAAGACAATTCACATACTGGCTTGCATCTAAAAATGTCTAAAGCTTCTGGAGCTCCTAGTCTCCAAGCCCTCCAGGCTCAATTAGTTTGTCGCAGTCTCGTGCGACAATTGACTAGCATCATGAAATCTATATACTTTATAGGTATCTCAATCCTTTGAGCCCTGAGATGTCAGATGGTTCCCAACAAGCTGTCACTATCAAGTTCCTTAAATCTTCAAATTTCCAAGCATCTAGGAACTCTAACAACTTGCATCCTTGAATACACAAACTTTTGCAGGATGAGAATACCTCTAGGCTTTGAATATCATCTTGCTCTTCACAGTGGTTGATGTTCAGTATTATCAGGGTTTTCAAGCATGATAGATCCAATAATCTTCCAAGGGAAGTGCAACCACGAATATCTAATATTACCAAAAAAAATACAGTCCGTCAAGGCCACATTTCAACCAGACTCTTACAGTTTGCAACATGAAATCTCCCAAATTCTTCAAACTAGAAGGTTATCTTTCAATGGACGTGCAATTAGAGATATCCAATCTTACAAATAATCGACCTCTCAAGGCCATGAATTTCAACTAGATTCCCGCAATCTGCAGCATAGAATGCTTTAGACATTTTGAACTTGAAAGGTCTATTTATCTTTCAATGGATTGAAATGTCTGGTCATCTTTTAATTGGACATGCATTTAAAGACATAAAACCTTCTCAAAGATTCTAAATAATCAATCAAGGCCTCAAACTTCAGCTAGATTCTTGCAGTTTGCAGCGTGCAATTCGAAGTCTTTAAACTGGAGAAGTCTAGAAATCTTTTAAAGAAGTGCACCCAGAGAGATTCGATCTTGCCAATAAATACAACCTGTAAAGACCATGAATTTCAACTAGATTTCGGCAATTTGCAGCATGGAATATTTCAGTGGATGTGCATCCAGAGAGAGATAGAATGTTTCCAGATATTCTAAATGGGTCAAAGCCTCAAACTTCAACTAAATTCACACAATTGGCAGCATCTGATTCTCTTTGATTGTTTTTAAACTTGAAAGGACAATTGATTGAATGGACATGGAACCAGAGATATTCAAATTTACCAGACTCTTGCGATTGGCAACACATGATAGCCCCAGATGTTTCGAACTCGAAAGGTCCTGCAAATCTCGACTAGATTCTCGCGACTCACAGCAATTTGTTTCCCGTGGAATCTTCATAGTTGAAGGATCCACTGACCCTTTGCCTCTGGAGAACCTGGGAACGCCTAATCAACGTTTTGTCTTAACTAATGCCAAAACTTCATGCGTCTGGTAGCTGCCAGCCCCAACCACTGGGACCACTCCATCTCCGCCACCACCTGGAAGTGACGCTTCAGATCTTTGTGTAACACTGTTAGTCCTGTTCATGAGTTCATTACACATGAAATAATTAATTCTACTAGATATAGGCGGACTATTGATAGATCATGAGATGTTGCTACTCGTCATAAAGGGAGTAAAATTGTGAAAATGCTTCTTCTCATAATTTCAGCACGATTCCTATATATATATATCACATTGCTCAAACCTGTAATAGGTCACAAGTTTCTTTGGAATAAATATATGGTTCTGCTCCCATATTATGAAGTTCAATTTTATTTACTGTTCCAGTATCATGAAAACCAAGATCATTAGATAAATCGGAATGGGGCAGGAGACAAAAACTTGCGTGCTGGGAATTAGAAATAGAGCATCAGTAGAACAAATCCTCATTGGTGTAGCTAAAAAGTCCCACCATTCAATTTTATTTACTGTTCCAGTATCATGAAAACCAAGATCATGCGGTGACAAGGAAAAATGTTGTGAATCTTGTTAGTATCAAACTCAACACAAGCAGTCGATCAAGAACTTGAAATGACAATGAAACAATGAACTCACTCTTGCAGCCCTGCAGCATATCAAATTCACGCCTGATGATTAGCTCGAAAGAACCCAACGAACTTTAGGGATCCAAAGCCCTACAAGTCCAGCAGCATGACCACTCTCCTTTGCCTATGTGTTTTCGTACTTTGCCTCCAGAAGATTCCTTAATAATCGACACATCAATCATTAAATTACTTTGAGCAATCATATGAGACAGACAAAAGATAAAATTACAGTTGCAATATCCCAAAACAATAAAAACCCCAATTCAAGCAATCAGGAAAAGTAAGCAAATTCAGCTTGTTCAAACATAGGTTTCTGCCATCATTTTCATCAAAACCTCCGCACGACCACCGTAAACCACCACCTCCATTAGTCAATACTACCTATACACTCCGGCTTCGACCACCAACAGTCTGCCATGATATGCACACGGCACCGCACATAGGTTTATGCCACGAGGCGGACCATGCCTCCAAAGGGAAATTCACATTCCAAATGCACCAAGAGCAACTATCGGAGAAGAATCCCCATCACCAGCCAGAGCACGAAACTGGAACGGCACAGCCACTGAACTAATTTTAAAAATCACCGCGCCAAACACGACCCAGCGCAAAACAAAACCCGCCCCCCGCCGCCGCTCGAGAGCCGTCTCATTACATCCAAACCCTTCCACTAGACGGACGACGACGACAGCTACTACCCCAACAACACACGAGAGCGTACACAAGAGAGAAAGCAAATTCGAACCGAAACACTCAGTCAAAGCTAAGTGGTAGCAGCCTACCTTCAGCTAGAGTTTTTACAAGCTCGGCGCGCACGCGCGGGAGAGAGAGAGAGAGAGGGTCTCCTTCTTCGCTTGATGTTGCGACTGCTGGAGTGCCTGGGCTCGCTGCCTCATCAAAGAGAGGGTCTCCTTCTTCGCTTGATTCTGCAATGGTCCGGTTCGGTCGCCGAAATTTATATGGCCGAGAGAGAGAGAGAGAGAGAGAGAGAGAGGGTCTCCTTCTTCGCTTGATGTTGCGACCGCTGGAGTGCCTGGGCTCGCTGCCTCATCAAAGAGAGGGTCTCCTTCTTCGCTTGATTTTGCAATGGTCGGGTTCGTTGCCTCATCTGATGAAAATTTGGTACCTGGGGGAATGAGGAACTGCCCATTTGGATCCAGTGAGTTCTCTTCGCCCGGTGATGGAATCAGTATATGTCCAATTGGATCCAGTGAGATCAGTGAGTTCGTTTCGCCCGGTGAAGGGATCAGGATATGTCCTATTGGATCCAGTGAGTTCTCTTCGCCCGGAGGACTTGACGTGAATCAATTCGGATAATCGCTTCTCCAAATCCCTCAGATCGTCATTCAGCGAAGAACTAGGTTTAATATGAAGCGTCGATAGTCGGACAGGAAACTCTGAGAGACATTCAAGAGGACGGAGATCGAAAAGAGTGAGTTCCTGAAGAAGGGTTAGTTTAGAAAGAAATGGTAACGATGGAGTCGGGAAATCGATATGTAGAGCTGTTAAGCTCAAGGGCGGTGTCGGTATTTCTCGAAGGTTTTTGCAGCCCCTAACGTCGAGACACTGGACAGAAGAGAGCTTCCAAATGCTCTCCGGCAAGCCCCTAATGCCCGAATCCTCTAAATAAAGCTTATTTAGCGAAACCAGCTCGCCTATATCACTAGGCAATCCTTCCAAATTTCTGCAATCATTTACATGCAACACTTGGAGTTTTGCCAATGCTCTTCCTCAAATTTTGCAAATTTCAATACGAGTTTTTATATCTGTCTCAATGAATCCATGTCAAAATGATAGGTCAAGGTGAGTTAGAGATGTTAGATTGCCTATGGAGTTGGGTATGCAATCTAATTTATACCCATTGGCATAAAGAGTCTCTAGCGCCTTCATAGAATCAATGAATTCAGGTAATTCTTTAATCCCTGTAGTAGATAAGTTTAGCCTAGTTAATGACTCAAAGGAACCCATGGATTTAGGAAGTTGAGCAAGTTTATCATAGCATGGAAGCTCTCTCGATTCTTCCATTCTCCCTGCTCTTACTGGTAGCTTCTCTAGGCTAAGACACCCAAAAGCGTCCAAGGAGACAAGGGTCTTAATATACCATACAGAAGGATGAATTTCTTCTAGACTATAACAATAGTCAAGATTCAAAATCTCCAAGCTTTCGAAAGCAAACAAGTCAGGAGTTCTTCTCAGATTTTCACAAAACCCGAGAGGTTGAGAACTTTCAAATTAGTTGCCACCTGAAAGAAATAAAGAAATTTTCAATGAAAGTGGACAATAGCAATGTGTGATTTTCCACTATTCCTTTTTTTTTTAAGAATTCTTTAAAATTCCTAAAAAAAAAGAAGGCAAGAGGGAGGCCTGGCAAAGGGTACCCATACAACCAACAAAAGGAAACAAAAGACAACAAACTCTTTCATAGTTGTCTTATTTAATTTTAAATATATTTTTTGATACAACTCTTTCATAGTGTTTTAAATGTTTTTTCAATAGTGTCGGGCTACACAACCATATTGATTTTGTTAAGCATATTCATCGCAAAAAGAATGTTTGGGACGTACAAGTGCCAACCATGTTTATTTTTAAATAAAATTTCAAAAAGAAAATATATTCAGTTTTTAAGAGCTATGGCGATGTCATTGATTAGATATACGCAAATTTTATTATCAAAGAGACATTCCAATAGTTAGAAACGTGTAGTTTAATTATGAAAAGCAATTTCTTAAAGTGACTTCAAAAAAAAAATTAAAGAATGTTGTTTTCCAAAAAATTTAATGCCATCGGAAGGATGTTTTATTACTCTATAACATTAATAATTTATATTTGCATCATATAGTGACTTCCATAATCAACAATTATAATGAATAAATATTTCATGCAACAAGTCAAAGCAATTCATGAATTATATCCATTACTCTAAGATTAAAATGAATTCAGATTTTAGTATTTATGTACAACACAAGTCACTATGTATGGATTTTTTTTTTTTCTTTGACATGAAATAAGATTAAAATATAGAGATATAACAAAATCACTCAAAAGACATACTTTTGCATTGGAAAAATTAACTTGAAGCCATAAACCATCTAGATTAAAAAATCAAAATGGTACAAATATGTAATTATATTTTAAATAAATGTTAATTATTATAGTTAATTTTTTTTTTTTTAGTATTGTCTAAGGTTAAAACATGACAGGTTGTTGAGTTTTATCAATTAAAGATATAAGAAGCAGAAGCTTTGGAATATTTAGGAGCCTATAAATTCCTCTTATATTATAGACAAAAATCCTAAATAAGGAATGACATTAAACCTTTCTATAAAAAAAAAAAAAATAAAAATAAAAATAAAAGATTGGACCTCTATTGGACCTTTAAAAACACATTATTATTCACAAGAGACATATCTTATCAAAATCTTACCTTGAGTGGACCCCATCCTCCCCAATCCTCTAAAATGTTACTCCGTGATAGATCAAGCACGACTAATTTCTTCGGATGAAAGTTGACTACTTTGAAATCCAAGTTACAACTCTTCCATTGAAGCCATCCTAATTGAGCAAGTGAGTTTTGGAAATCTCCAGTGAAATTTATATTGTTCACTAGAAGGAACCTCAAGTTGGTGAGTTTGTTAAATTGTTCGCCTCGATAGCTTTTCTTATCACAGCTTCCCCAGCTATAATGGTCAAGACGAAGGGCCTCAATCTCACAAGTGCCCTACAATTACAAAACATTATGGACCGGAAGTTTTAATTGATGAAATGATCTATATATAAAAAAAAGATGGACTAATTTCAATTTGATATCATACTATTATGATGTCGACTTCTTATTTTCAACTTGGTGAAATGACAAGTCGTCATTGCATATGATTTATCTAATTCATGTAAAAATGGGAAGCTCAAGAAGGTGCTTTTGAACTTTTCATCTTCCACTTATGCTTTTCGCAAATTTACACCTTTTAAATTACCAAAAATTGCATCCTTTCAAAATTATAATAAAATGCATCTAATTTACAAACTACTTCAAATATATCTATCAAAATTCATGCCCTTTATATGTGAAACACACAACCCTAACTTGTATCCTTCAAATGCAAAACACATGACTCTTATAGTCCAAGTACATCTATCAAACTTGTCATCAAAACATGCATCAAAATTAGATATTTTAAATTGTATAATCCCCCTATTATTATGGTGTGCCTTTTATCAATAGCAAAATCAAAATGAGAATGTCACCTCAAAAAATATGCATGCATTTTATATTCCTTTCTTATCTTATCACGTGTTTCTTATAATGAGTGTTTTTAATTATACATGGAAGAAAAATCGATTATTTATCAAACATCATGTAGATAATCTTTAATCCTCTTATTATTAGTACATGTTTTGATGCAACATTTTCATTATGTTGTTTATTTTGTTATAGTGAAATAGCAATAAGTAATGAGATCTTGCATCAAGAATGATCGGATATGAAGATTGATTAAACTGATTTAAGAACTCAAGTCTTTTATTTTTCTTTTGTCGTAAAATATTTAAGGAACTCCATTTTATTTTGTCTTAGGTGATGAATTGCTCAGTGAGCACAAATCATGAGAGTTGTAAGATGGATTTGTTTGATGGCTTGAATATTTCCTTCAAACTTTTATTCCTTTTGGATGAGATACCCATTACTTAGAAATTTCTTGTATATTATTGTATTTTCATCAATAACTTCATAGATACCCTTATCTTTTTCAGTTTTAAGCAATGTTCCATTCAGTTCATTACATTTTCATTTGTGCAAAAATATGCTCGCTGAAATACAGCAGTAGCATGGTTTTATTAATCTTGTTACTTCATTATATTGTGCATTCTCAATGTTTATATTTAGTGTTTTTTAATCAAAGATTTGCACATGCTCGTTTGATGTTTGCACAAATCATCCATATGTTGTAATTGCATTTAGTTGCATACCTTATTAACTTTCATGTTACTAATAAAAACTGATCGTGATACAAAATTCAAAACCATAATTGTTCATATAACAAGTACTGGGATGAGCCACTGCTTTGACTTGACCCACTTTTTATAGATATTACACATATTAATCTCATTAATAAAATTGGATGTCACTTTTCCAATATTCCTTCATGAAATTTATCCTACGATAGTAATCTTCACATTTAGATCTAATAAGAAAAAAAAAATATTCTGACTTCAGTTTTACTTCAAAGTAATAAGAACTATCTCTAATTGTGCATCTAATCATATTTGAATGTAAGGATGTTATTAATTGTTATTATGTGAATATATGGTTCTAAACCTTAAGTAATGATAATTTTTTTTTTTTTTGAAAAATATAGAGTTGCCATTATTTCTTATCCTAAATATGATGATTGAATTAAAGAAAGTACCCACCCACACAAACACATATTATGTTAACATCACTACTCTATAAGCATGTGAATTTGTTTTTAGTCCTATCACTAAATGTCGTTCCTTTATAAATTTCTAACAAAATTGTAAATGTAAGGTTATTTTAATGCTAAAATGTAACCTTTAACTATTCTCTATATAAAAAGTCATAAATAAAATAGTTAAACCTAGTTTAATCAAAATAATGTGAAAATTGTTTAGTTTTGATAGTTCTTCCAATTAGAAAGTTCATAATTATATTACTGAAATCTATGTTTAGTAATATATGTTTTGTTGATATATGGTTCTCAAATTACATTTTAAAAACTGTCAAAAACATATCATTGCAAATATATATTTTTATATGTATAATATAATGTTTTAAATAAATCTATAATTTCACCACTAAAAATCTTGTGACCTAGGAATTAATTTTCAGATATACTTTTATATACATAGATACTATAATCACTATTCTTCCATAAGTTTTTTTGATTATGAATGGTTTTGGTTAATAATCATTATTCTTTTTAATGTTTATTGTTAATGTTTTATCTACTCCATCAAAATAGTACATCTTTTTATAAGGCTTTTATCCATTTTCTCATAAATGAACACCTTAATTCAAAATAATCCATTTAAATATGCATTACTTTTTATATGATATGTTAAACTCCATTTTTTTTTATACAATTTGTTTGTTATTTTACTTAGGATTCTCTTCTTTCTCGAATTCGAGATAGAAGAATTCCATCAATTAGTGTCATTTACTTACTATTGGATGAAAAGACATTTCTCTTAGAAATATGGCTTTGAAAATTTAGTACATTATTCACATGTTAGTAAATAGTGCCTCTCTAGGAAGTAATATGTCCGGACTAGAATTTCTCTTTGCATTTTGAGTGATATAGTTTCCATATGACTTTTTTTTATGGTACATACCTAATGTTTGGTCCCTTACTTTCTTTGCTCTTAATGATATTAGTTAACATTTATTCACTACCTTTATGTTTGCATTAATAGACACCTCGTTTTGAAAACATAAGTTTAAATAGACACATTCCTTCATATTATACAAGTTGTTCATGAAACAAGACCATGTAATAACTATTATACAACTTAAACCAATTGGCATACAACTACTGTAGCTTTATTACATCACAGCTTAATAGCGATTATATTGCAGCCTTATCATACAAGTTGTTGGTGTAAGTTGTTTACTACCTCTCTAATTTTGCAAATTCATAATTTGAGAATAATAGGTAAGATTGAGATCTTGAGACTAGAGTGCACAACAGAAGTTAAAAGTATTTTGAGTGTTAAAAACTAATTAAAATATTTTTTTTTCTTCTAATGTCTTATTTTAATCCATAGTCCTCAACAAAATAACATAACATATATATTTTGTAGCAAGGGGAACAATTTATGGATTTATCTTTTATTATGTGCAATGGGCTCATATTTGATAAATAAATAATATCAAAAGCATACTTGTCAAATTATAGATCAATATCATATTGGACTCATATTTCAAAAATAAACAATATTAAAAGATCAATAAAAAAGATATCAATCATCACAAAAATTTTATATTAAAAATAAATTATATAATCATCCTTTATGGATGCATATATTTCAAATAAGTGAATGTTATGATTGAGAACATGTATAGATACCCCTTGCGACTAAGAAATAAATTTTCCATCACAAATAAATGAATGTAAAAAAAAATTTACCATAGAAGAAAAAGAACATATGTTTAGATGGATCTTTTACATGATTAAATATATTTCTACAATAAGTATAACAAAATGCATAAAAGTTATGGTTATTATGATTAAAAAGTTCTATGGATACTCATTATGAGTGTATATTCTTGTATTTCATAAGCAGATTATATTAACAATCGATAAAAAAAATTACGTAACATGATAACTCATATTTAACAAATAAATAATATAAATGTACTAAATCTGTGCTATAAAATGCTCATTATGAGTTGATCGATGTTGAAATATCTATTATGCTTGAGAAATAAAAAATCAACGAAAAAGATATATAACATGATAGCCCATATTTAACAAATGATGATATAAAGATTAACTAAATCTTTGCTAAATACGATGCTTCGCAAGAGTTGAGCCGTGTAGTAATAATTATTATAACACGAAAGCCCAGATTTGACAAATAAATGTTATGGGGCATTAATAGAAAAATTATCCAAAGTTATAAAAATATTAAAAAAAAATGTATTAGCAATTTCACGGAAGAAAATTATTCAATATTATGAAAAGTCTATAGAACAAAAACAATATATGTTTAGAGAGTTATATTAATTGGTTGCACATATATCACATACAAATACAGAAGCGATAATAGCAAACTGACAGTGTTAACTAAAGGTTGACAACAAATTATTTAATTGCACCAATTGTCAAAGGTTAAAGATTACATTAAGGAAAAAAAGAATAGAGAGAGGATCAAATCGCACAAACAATAACACTTACTAAATCTGTACTTAACCCAACTTAAAAAAAAAAAAAAAAACGAGCTAGTCATCACAAATGAATGGAGGTCTCATTTATCATAGCAAACAACACATAAGAAGTCAATATTCAGTTAAAAGAATAAGAAGAAGAAAATACCTCGCCAGAAATTATAAGAAAAATCCAAACCTCAAAAATGTGCATCAAATGTATATGTGGAAAAAAACAACTTATAGATGTCATCTTTTCTCGGAAAGTGCCCTATCAAACACTACGGTTTTGCAATTTTATTGTTGAATTGATGTTTTGAAAGGAGAGTGTCCTCAACAAAATTTTATGAGGTATGTGTGTGTGTCTATATATAGATATAGATATATATAGATATAGATTTTTTTTTTCATTTTGACAAAAAATTTCGAAAAAAAAAGAGATGAAAAAAAGATATATATCCTATATCAACTACCAAGAAACTGTTGTTCAATTATGTCTTAAAATAAGGCAAGAAAACAATTAACCGGATCAGCTCTTCTGCTAATAACTGCCCCAAATTTGGCACATCAATTTTCATCTCAAAAGGGAAAAAAGAAAAGAAGAGAAGATGGATTCAACATTCACTAACTATAAGACAAATAGAGGAAACTCTTACCTTGTTGCTCTCAAGCACATTTTCGGCTTCCTCATTAGTCCATAACCGACTACGTTCTCCAGGCTTCTTTTGATTTTCTAAACGAACAATTTCCCTTCCAAAATCTCTCAGTTGATCATGCATCATTAGTGTGCCATTTTTGCCAATTTTAATTAGGGACATAAGACTTAATACTTCAATCCCTTTCCCTGGATAAAAACCACAGGCATCCCACATATAAGTTGGATTTTGTTTAAATGATCCAATGAAAAAACATGCAATATCCAAAAAAATTTGTTGCTCTTCATAATCTAATGCTTCGTAACTTATCCTCAAACTCTCTTGCACTTTCTTATTAGGAATTTTCTTCAATTTCTTCGATGTATCTTTCCATGCTTCCTTTGTCTTTCCACATAAGAATGAACCTATAACTTCAAGTGCTAAAGGAAGGCCTCCAGTAATAGATACGACATCATAGGAGATATCCTCAAAATCACAAGGAGGAAAATCATTTCGAAATGCATGTCTACTAAATAAAATCAATGATTTATCCAAAGGCAACTTTTCGAGTTCATATAAGTGGCCAGCCCTAGCCTTGTTAAGAATACTCCTGTTTCTAGTTGTGATGATGACTATACTTCCTACTTTAAACCAACTACCATCTCCAATCAAAGCATCCAAGTGAGTATTATCATCCATATCATCTAAAACAATGAGGACTTTCTTACTTGTACATCGAGATTTGAGTACATGGATTCCATCATCAACATTAGACAACTCCCATGATCTTCCTATTATGTTAGAAATGAGCTGCTTTTGTAGGCATTCAATACCCTTGTGTTGAGCTATTTCACGAATATTTGCCACAAAGCTACAATCCTTAAAATGGCTAGACAGCTTGTTGTATAACACCTTTGCAAGAGTTGTCTTACCAATACCGCCCATTCCATAAATTCCAATGATCCATGTACCATTGAAATTAGCATCTATCTTGCTCATAATATGTTCCACACGATCATCAATTCCCACCAACTGTTCGGGAACACTTAGGTGGAAAAGTCTTTTTAACTCATTCATAACTCTTCTAATGACCATTTTGACTAATACTGCTTCATGCCTGTCAAACAATAATATGAAAATTTCAATATATGATAGTTTAATGTTTATATTAGCTTTTTTCAAGTTAGATCTATTTATGAAAAGCTGAACAAATTATTTGGTGGAGAATAATGTACCCATCATCAATTTTCTCCGATTCCCATCCTTTCAAGAAACTGACTTCTTTAAGCGCATCTTCCCATTCCTTCACAACCATTTGGTCCAGATTCTTATTATGTGCATTAACAGCATCTCCAAATCTCCCCGTGAGATGTCGCACTTGTGAAGGTTCCACTTTGTAAAATATGGGCAAGACTACTTGCCCTTTGCTCCTCCTGCACTTCAACATCTGAACCAGCTCTCGAAGGCACCATTTGCTGGAAGCGTAGTCCTCAGATATAATCGGGATCGAAATCTTAGATTGCATAATACTACAGAGAAGCTCTGGACCAATCTCCTCACCAACACGGAGCTCATTGTCATCTCTAAATACGTGAATCCCTACATCAACAAGGCTGGTATAGAGATAATCGGTGAAGCCTTTGCGAGTGTCTTTTCCTCTAAAGCTCAAGAACACTTCGTAGTCACTTCCTTTTGGCCTTTTGGTTCCACCATTATCACCTACATGTGGAGAGGCCGACAACGAAGACGCTTTGTATAGTAGATCTTCTGAATGAGGAGGCTCTTTTCTAATCATCTCGAGATAGATGGAGCGAAGCCTTAGAAGAAGAGGAGTATGGAGTCCTAGATCTAGAAATTGCAGGAATGTCTCTCAAAACTCAATTGAGAGCTACATTCAAACAAAAACAAAAGCTCTCATACACGTCATCAAAAGAAAATGGAAATAAAAACAAGAAAGAGAGCAAGTCGTCACCGATTACCTGAGGAGTGCTCAAACAACACAATCCGTTCACTGCTGTGATCTCCACCGATTCTCACCTTCGACGTTGGATTACCCACACGCAACCGTCTTTTATATGCGTGCTTGAATGATGCTGAGTTCTGGCCATCCAACGGTCCAGGACTCTTTATGCTAATTGAACGGCTGCGATGCATGCTGCAGGGAAAGGACAATTATTGCAGGCGTAATTTCCGTTGCACCGCGCAGAAGGTGCGTGGGATGAGCGACGCGGACACGCTCACACGCAATGCTCTCCAGCAAGGCAAGGCTTGACTTTGACTTGCTTTTTCTATTAACAATAAAAATAGAAAAGAAAACTGACGAGCAACAGTCACATGCTCCCGGTGCTAAATTATGTGAGTCAATGACGAAAACATATCAATCGTCGGATTAAATCAGATTTTGTTGTAAATAAATGTCCGTGTGACGATTTTTATTCAAATAGGGAAAGTTTATTATTTTCAATCAGCAATCTGTTTTTCATTAAGGAGATTGCTCTAAAATAGTAAATCACTAGATAAATCTCTCCCAAAAATAATTTTGTCAAATTAAATTTCTCCATACCATGTCATATATCTAAAAATTATGTAGCCATCACTCCTCCCTCACGGCACTTTTATCCCTCTCCTTATATTAATAAATTTTTATGCTCTATATCCTTTGAGTCGCATTAGAAATTCTTGGCCAATGAATACTCCACAATCAAACATTTATTTAGTCATCCCGTTTTACTTTCTCTTTTTTATTTTTTGCTTTTTTCTGTGGTCAAGTGGAAATAGATGCTAGAGAAAGATATGGTGGCAATTTTTAGTAGGAAAACGTTAATAGGAGTATTTTACACTCTTTTTATCATCTAGTCATTTTGAAAATGTTAAGATGATTTATCTATTCAATTCAATTTCTTCACGATCAAGTTGCATAATATGTGTGTGTATATAGAGAAATATATTTATATATGAATCACAGCTTAACAAATATTGTACCATCACCATGAGAAACCTTTTCAATGGGTGAAATTTTTCAATGTCTTTCTTGGAAAGTTCCTACAACCCCTTTATCAAAGTAAATGCTATGCCACTTTCATAAGAAACTCCAAAATTTTCAATGTCTTTAATGTCTTTCTTAGAGAGTTCCTACAACCCCTTTATCAAAGTAAATGCTATGCCACTTTCATAGGAAACTCTTAATTTTTCAATGTCTTTCTTGGAGAGTTCCTACAACCCCTTTTATCAAAGTAAATGCTATGCCACTTTCATAGGAAACTCCAAAATTTTCAATGTCTTTAATGTCTTTCTTGGAGAGTTCCTACAACCCTTTTATCAAAGTAAATGATATGCCATTTTCAATGTCTTTTCAATGTCTTTCTTGGAGAGTTCCTACAACCCCTTTATCAAAGGAAATGCTATGCCACTTTCATAGGAAACTCCTCTCTCTCTCTCTCTCTCTCTCTCTCTCTCTCTCTCTCTCTTCTCTCTCCCCTCTTGAGTGCCTCTTGAGTATGCATTTAGAAAGATCAAATTACGTGAATCTCATAAGGCCCCCACATTTTTTAACTATTTGTCAGTATATTGACATTGATAAAATTGTTGTGTTTAAAGCTATTGGATCGTAATGAAGTGCGAAAGATGAGGAAAACTTTTATGGTATACCTATTGTAATGTTATGACATTATGGCACATAGGGTAGTTAAGTATGAAAACATCATAATAGCACATTCTATGACGATCAAGTGCAAAGTGGTGCGAAACAAAAGTGTGCAACTGAAGATTTTCTAAAGATGAATGGAATCAACAATGATGGAAGTTTCGCAGGAAAAAGATGAGCTGAGTAAGTCATGGGTCCATTGCCTTGTGACTTGCATTTTTTCACTCACCCACTTTGATGACCAAAAAGGAGCCTTAGTCCTGCTTTTTTATCAACAGGAGAAGAGAAAAAAAAAGTGAGAGCATTTACACTTCTTGTGGACCTCCAAATGATTGTGTTCCTAGGTGGGTTGGAAATTAGAATCTAAAAGAAAAACTAAATATATTTGTACATCTCTCTAATAAAAAAATTATTCTTTTTGACCCAAATGCTCAAATAATAATTGAGAGATATATGATTTGTCAAATAATACAAATGGTGATATGAAAGTTAAATGTATTTTAGGTCTCATACTAATTACGTTCACAAAAATTGTAGGTTTATTTTAGAAATTAGAATCATACGTTCAAATATCATGAAAACAAGTTTGAGTTGGAGCCATTTGCACACATTCCAAAAGCCTAAACTTAATCAATTTATTAAATTTGTAGTGTATTTGATGTGCTTTCAAGTGGCAATCCTCTACGCCGATGCATATGAGTTTCAAAAAGTTATCATATATTTGCTCTCGTTGCAATTACACCCACTGAAACTAAAATTGATTTGAGAAAATTCTTTGAATTTTCATCCTCACTATTATTTGAATGATTTAGAGAATTTTCAAACGAGAATACAGAAAAACATTTTCACTTTTTGGCTTCAAGAATAAAATACACGTTTTCCCTTTTCACCATTTTCGTTCTCGTCTAAAAAAGCGGCTCATGCTTTTCTTTAACTCCCTTCTTTTCATATTCATTCACTTTGGACATTTCCGTGACTTTTTTAAAAGTTAAAGCTTTTTCCAATGCTAAAGGGATTATTCTTTTCAATCCATTGCTCCAGGAAGTTTCAAAGAAATTTCTTGTTCAAGATTTTTTTTCTCATTGTTCTTTATTCTTTTCAATTCATTGCTCCATGAAGCTTCAAAGAAATTTTCTGTTCAAGATTTTCTTTGCAATCCATAGCTCTAGGAAGCTTCCAAGAAATTTCCTGTTCAAAATTTTCTTTTCTTATTATTTTCAATCCGTAGCTCCAGCAAGCTTCAGAGAAATTTCCTATTCAAGATTTTCTTTTCATTGTCCTTTATAATGTAAGACAATTTAGCTAAGAAATTCTAATGCTATTAAATAATAACGATGGGTATATATAATTCCCTTTAATTTGCCAAGAAGACAAATAAATTGTTATGTGGCTTCAGTAATTTCCCACTTGCTAACATGATCATCCAGAAAGGATGGTTAAAAGATTCTTTTTGATTAGTGAGATATTTTTTTTCATTGCTCTTATTAATAGACACAAATAGTATATGAAGAGACTAAAGTCTCACAATATAAAAATCTGATATACTGAGAACAGGATATATTATTGAAAATTAAACCAAACTTGTATTGTTTAGTTCCAATTTCTATAGAAAAGTTTCCTACCAATCGTGTTTTCGCAAAAACAGATTCCAATAAACTACTAACGGTTTTTTTTTTTTAACAAAACAGGCCGTAAGTGAACTTGATTTTATAGTTACTTCTAATGAAAATGTTATTGCTTAAAAATACTTTTCATGAAAACTACTTTCAAAAATAATTATTTGTAAAATCATATTTATTATCTAGGGTCATGCGAGGGCTAAAACCTTTATCGTCATGGTGGCGGGGCTCGTCTCCATCGCGAGTACTGACTTTCATAAAAAGAGACACGTAACCATAGAGTTCATGACCTCCGTTGATTCGCTCCAACAGTCATCTATAGTCACAAGAAGCCATAGGAAAAAGGAGTGATTTTACGAATTTTGATTGATAGATAAGATATCCTTGTGCTCAAAAGCCCTTTTTGCTTTTTGCCACTAAATGGTTTCTGAATCAACAATCTTTTTAAAAGTCCATTTTCTCATCTCAGCAATTTGTCCTTTTCTTTTTTATGTACTAAGAAAAAGGAACATCAATGTACCCACCGGTGGACAGCTGTGTTGGTTGGGCATTTTCTCTTCTTCAATAAGGTCAAGGATTCGAATTCTTGTGTTGTCAATACATGTCTTAAATGGGAGGCCATGACGACGTATGACGGTGCCACCGGGCACTAGCGAGCAGTGTGACCTTGAAGGGATCTTAGGCGGATCCTCGGTTACCTCAAAAAGAAAAGGAAAAAAAAGGAACGTCATTGTGGTGGGCAAAGTTCATTCAAAGGGATCTACATTGTTCAATCGGTGCTATCAAATTTGCGTCACAACTCACCAGCGATAGCGACGGGCCTAAGAAATCCTTTATCTTTGTGTCTAAGGAATCAACACGAAGTGATTAAAAAAACAATTTTTAAACACAATTCATTGTACTTACGTGATAAAACTTACGAATTTAAGATTGTGCAAATTCAAATGTTGCTTAGAATATTGTCAATCATATTCGTTTGAGCAAATGACATTATAAGAGGTATCTAGTTCGGTATGTTTATAATGAAAAAACCCATTTGTTATTGATAAGCCCACCTAAGATGTCAGACCTGGCCTAATTAGGTGAACCCAATACATGTAGGGATTAAAACAAGAGATGGCATTTTCGGACTAAGGCATATCAATTATTGCCTTAAAGATAGTGATTTATTCAATAGGATTCACGATCCAATTCAGTCGAATCCAATGGAAATCTTAACCCTAGATACGATGCCTAGACTCTCTAATTTTGCTCGCTTAGTCCATGTGACAAGCAAAGGATGAATACGATTCAAGCCTTGAAGAGACCGTCAATTTAGAGAAACCATGAGAGAGACGAGGAGGAGAAGAAGGAACATGGGATAGAGAAATGTTGATGATCTCTTTGTTCCCGTCTTTTCTAGAAGATGCCCCTGGATAAGTAGACAAAGGAAACGACACATGTAATATTGGACGCATCTATTCATTGATGATATTTGAAATCTAAGTTAGATGAATGTTAAGTTTTAAAAAGTAATAATCTAACTGATGGATAAGAATTAAAAGACAAGATAACTAGTGAGCAATTTTGGCATTGAAGTTTTAATTTATTCAATGTGGTCATTGAACTTTTAATTTGTTCAATATAGTTCCTGAACTTTTAGTACATAATCAATACATTACTTGAATTGTATGAAAATGTTCAATATAGTTATTCCATTAATTTAAGACCAGGGGCTACATTGAATATTATTATATAATTTATGAAATATATTGAACATGTACCAAAAGTTTATGGACTATATTGCACATTGGGCTAAAGTTCATGGGTTATATTGAACATATTAAAAGTTCATAAACCAAATTGTATATTGAGCCAAAGTTTATGGACTATTTGTATCATTTTCCCTAAAAGAAACCCAAAACAATCTCTCACTATTTTTCAAAGGAGGAATTATTACAACACAAACATTGACTTCCAATACGATGTATGAACCATAAGGATATGTGGTGAAGCAAAATGTAGTAGTTGATAGGAGAAACCTTGATCTTAGAATTATTTCGGCTTCATTGGTTTCACGAAAAATAAATAATTTGGAGATTTTTTTCTAAAAATATTCACTTATATCATTTATAGAAATGAATGAACGAAATTACCTTTATTGTCAATGAAAATGTTTAGACATAAGTTGTTGTCGATAATGAAAATATATTTCATCAACTAATTGTTTTAAGCGACACAAGCGATCATTTTTAGGAAAATGTTGTCTAAAAATCAATCATTTTGTGGGCAATGCGTTATAAATCATGCACTTATCCCACCTGAGTGAGAGCTTTAGAGCATAACCATAGCTCATAAGTAGCCCTGACTTCCACATTAACAAAGGTAAATCCATCAAGAGCATTCGCAACCACCATTTTCGGTCCACCGCTTGTTCAGATTAGTTTGATCCTACTTTATGGCAAATAAAACAATGCACATTTTGAGATGGAATTTTTCCATTAAAAATTGTGGCCCTACTAGTTGCAAAGTAACGTGCACTGAAAATATAACCTCAGTGCTAACATTTCGGTAGATCACAATTGACTAAAAAAATTTCAAACTTGTATGTAATACAAATGTAGAGTAGGCTACATCCAATGGATCCTTAAATATTGGTACTAATCACATATATGACGGCCATTTCAACCTTAAACTTACAAATATGTATATACCATACGGTTTTAACTTTGTCGTTAACACACATTTAGAACCTATAATTATAGTGTTAGGAGGAAGACTAGCTAATGACCATGTACTATCTTGCTTAATAAAGTTTATCTCAATTAGAGTTGAGTGGTTCCACGGTTAGTTTAGGTTTTACTTGGAACCTCCAACCTGTTGGAACTGATTCCTCAATTTTTAGAACCTAGAACCTACCTTACATACCTTGGAGCCTTAAACCTGCCCTCTCACAAGTTTTAGGATCAATTCCACAATCTATCTAGGTTCTACTTGTATTCTTACTTAAACGACTTCAGCCAATTATCATATCTAATGACCACTATTTACTATTACAATATACAAATCACAACTCATATCTAGATACACGAAGAATATGAAATATTAACAACGCAAAAACCTCACTCATAGATATCATCGGAAATGGAAGCTTATACTAGTGATTTCAGATGACACAATTATCATCATACACAATGGAATACTGTAAGATTTTGCAAAGAACGAGAAAAACAAAAAGACTTGTTCACATGTAGGTTCAGTAATGAAGCGATGGCTAAAGTCATACTTAACAACTAATGAATAATGTCTATTGTGTAAAGAACGCCCCATATGCTTTCAAAACAATTTAAGATTAGATACGAACACAATTTGATTCAAACATTTTTACCAAATAGGATTGAAAAAAAGATTTTAGGCATTTCAAACTCAAATTTCGGCCTAAGTTCAGTCTAAACTAACATCAAATGTTTGAATTAGGAAAGCAAACTCAAATAGATCATGTTTCTATCTCCACAAAGGATTCAAAGTCTCAGTCACTCCTAACTGGAAATGGAACCTTTCAGAACAGAAGCATTACTTGATTAGCAAGGCCAATTGAAAGCGTGGCTTGGCGATTAACTTCAGGACGTAGCTTCAATGATTGCTAGCGATTGAAACTAGTGCCGATGAGACTCATAGCCCCAAAAAAAAAAAAAAGAACAAGACGGAGGAAGAAAGGGTAACATTCTATGCTCTTGTGAATCGGAGACGAACGTTTATTGATGGCGAGCAGCATCCGACAACAATGAAGAGACTCGAAATAAGTTTTTCAAACTCTCCTATCAAAGGAACTCTCTCTCTCTCTCTCTCTCTCTCTCTCTCTCTCTCTCTCTCTCTCTCTCTCTCTCTCTCTCTCTATATATATATATATATATCTGTGTTGTGTGTGTGTAAACCGCCTTTTATAACATAATCACAAAATCGTTCACTGAGAAAAAGCCAAGGAGAAGGAGTCACCCTCGGAGAGGAAGGGTTTCTTTTCATTCACTACATCCATGCCTCACCATGTTTGGATATGCCAATTCCTATCTTAGGGTTTAGTAGGTTCTCAATCCAATTCTCTTATTCTTAATTCCCGATCTACCTAGGAATCAAACCACATAATGTAGGTTCAAAATAATATGGAACTCAGAATCGAACGGAGCCTCACCAGAACCTAGAATTAGCACGGTTCCCTCCGGTTCTCTAATTCCTTATTCTCCTCTAAAATCATGCTCATCCCTAATCTCAACATCCATTGCCATTGTCCAAATATGAGCATTTGGTCTAGACTTAGCATCATTATAACTCTTTGGATCATCGACCAAATCAATCCCGTAAATGGTCCAACGACTTTTCCTATTCTTTTCATTATCAAATGCTAAACATATTTCGCCAACTAAATTTGCTTAATATATTGATGTGGCAAATTCCTCCTAAGTGATTTGATGCAGAGAACTTGAATTCTAACGTTAGAAAACTGTCAAGTTTTTAATAACAATAAACTCATAGATAACAGCTAAAAGACAGATAATTACTAAATAATCCGAAACTCTCAATCACACCAATATTTTTTTAAAAGAACTTGAAATATTGGCATTTGATCTTAATTGCCAAATACAGAGGAAATTACCCAAAAGAATCCCATACCTACCATATGGTGGTTAGTTTAGTAGTAAACTTTTCAATTACATCAATATAGTCCTAAATCTTTTGATGATTTTTACATTGTAGTCATTTCGACCAATTTTGAATAGACATTGTTGATGTGATGAGTTAATGTTTGTCATCCTATATAATGTGACAATACTAACATGAACAATTTTTAAAAAAATATTTTTCTTTTTTTTCCTTTTTTTTTTTTTTTTGCTAGTGGCTAGTATTGGGCGATGGCCAACAAAGGCTAGAACAAGGGCCACGACCCTAATTAGATGTCGATGATGGCTTGCAAGCCCTCACTTATTGGCCAATGAGAATTGTCAAGTCCTTGCTGGCCACAGCCCAAAAAAAAAAAAAAACAAAAAAAAAAATTATAAAAATTGTTCACATTAGCACCAGTTGTCCTAGGTCATGTCATATAAGATGATCCACACCACTTTAGCGATTTTTAGCCAAAATTAGCCAAAATACTATATTGGTAAATTGTCAAAAAGTTTAAAACTAAATCGGCACAATTAAAAAATATGATTGAATTCACATCCATATAATAGGTTTGGGATTTTTTTAGTAATTTTCCCAAAATACATAAGGATGCATGTGTATTGTTTGCCATAAATCTAATAAAAATTATTTTAGTTTTGAAATTTTTGAAGTAATTGATGGTAACGTTTATATGTTTAAGAAAATTTGAAGTGGTCAATATTAAGTTAATAAAAAAAGTATGTCAAATAGATGGGTCAAGTCGAACTGAAAATTGATCCGACCTAAATTGATCTATTTAAACTGTTTTTACCCATTTCCATCAATAAAAATATAGGGACATATACTCGACTCAACTCATATTCAATTCAACCCATTTTGCAAAAAAACTTATATATTTAATTCAGTCTAGAAAAACTCATACTTAAACTAAGGTGAGAGCACGAAGTGAGCGAGTGTGAGATTGAGTGAGAACGCGGGAGTGAAGAGATAATCATAGAGGTGAATTAGGTCTAAATAAGTAATGCACTTATTTAATGCCCATATTTTTTTAGACCTTACCATTCTAGACTAATTTATGACCTGTTACTAAATATAAGTAATCAATATAACAACTCAGCAATCAAATATTGGTTAAGAAATAAGTCTGTGACCTATTTTTACAAGTCCTATTAACAGTTTGGATCATGACTATTTAAGCGCTCACCACCGTCAAATCAAGATGTTGATCACTTCAGAGATAACAATTTCCCCCATACCTTTCTCTATTGGGTCCTTTCTCTCCCTCTTGGGTACGAGAAATTTTATCTGGCCCAATGCCATAACTTTAATTTCGGTCTATATTCACATTAAGACTACATTTATCATGGCATGATAACTAAGGACACAATGATTTATATTTTCTAATCAAATAAGTCTTCTTCTTCATGTGTATAAATAATCAACAAAAGTAAACCAGAAATTTCACAGCCATCGCATGGGACATTCGCACTGTAATTCCTTCCAATCACATGGGCCCAACCACTGGACTCGACCTCCAAGGCCAAACCTAAATGAAAAATTGTTGGACAGACCTAGGTAGGCCGATTAGGGCCCATGGGCTTGACCAGGACTAAGAAAAAAAAAAGCCAACATGGCCCATCACCTACAGGGCCATGCTTGGGCATGGGCCGAACAAAAAAATTGTTGGGCCTAGATAGGCCCATGGGCCTAACCGAGCCTAGGCACAAAGCAGGACATGGCCCACCATCTAACGGGCCATGCCCTGGCATGGGCTCAAGCATGCTTGGTCAGCACAGCCCACTATTGATCCCTATCCACAAGAAAGGAAGTTGCACCCGCATAAATTCATTCATCCAAGACAAATTTCACTTTGCATTTGCATTTCATTAACACAATACTGATTAGCAAAAATGCTAGAACACGAAACACTCTAGACAAAAAGACGATGATGATCGAAGTAAATTTTCCATAAATTTGATATTTAAAAATTTGCAATATGTACAGTTAATGTGAATCGCTCCAAGGGCTGTGATAATCCAAAGTCAAAAATATCTTTTTAAAGAAGAAAACTTCAACTTCATACTACGATTCCCTTGGCAACTTCACCGGCAGCAACTGACTTGGAGACACCAACAGCCTCGCTGGGGTTTCCTTGTTCGACTCCCGGTCCCAATTGCCCTGGAAGTTGAGTGCATAGTAGCTCTTCAGATCATACCCGAACTTCGACACCGCAACGCGGCCCTACCTCCAACAACTCCCAATCCAAGCGATGAGGCTCCGGAGCTTACGCCGGATCTCTAGCAATGAGAGCTCTCAAGTCGTGGAGCAGAGCCACGAGTAGGGTGACCAGGCCGCTTTGTGGCCATTGCTGCAGCTGTCACGGTCCGAGGAGGCGGCCTCATGGTAGGCAACAGCGTCTCAGAAGAGGAGACGTGGGGAGGACGATTTGAGCTTGCAATTGAACAACATTTGAGCATGTGTAGAGAGAGAGAGAGAGATAGGATGAGGTGGCGGGTTTTTATAGGGCGGACATGGGATAAGGATGGGGACAAAATGGGGGGACGCGGTGTTTTGAATCAATCCCTCCTTTGACATTTCGTCTTACTTTCCCTAACTTCAATTTGTGGGCAATTTAGTAATTAAGTTAAAGTCAAGAGACCACGAAATAATTACATGTGACGTTATTTCCACCTCTTAAATGATTAAATTTGACCTATTGCTATTGAAAAGACAAAATCACCTTTATTCATTTGATTGCAATTTATAAGTAGTGGCCCCCAAATTTCGCTTTCCTTTTCTTTAGCTTTGCTGATTTTATGTACGATTTTGTTACCATAATGACAAAGTTTCCATGTATATTAAGGGTATGATTTTTTTAATTGTTAGATTTTATTTCCATACAAAAAATTTAAAGAGGAATACCAAAAAAAAAAAAATCTATTTCTTGGTTACATCGTTGATCAAATTTATGGATAAATTATTAAGTAAAATCTAAAAATAAATTAATATGGACAATTTTTTAGCATAGTCATTTGTTTAAAAATTTTCACTCTTAATGCTTATATTACCATCAAATCACGTCTTATCAATTTTATTAGATATACATATATGCTCCAAAAAAAATCTTTGATGATTTTTCAAAAAAAAAATATAACAACTTGTCGGGCTAACATATAATTCAAAAATAAATCATCACTAAAGATGTGTTCGATAACTATTCCATTCTCGAAATAATTTTTATTTAGAATTTCTTTTTTCAATTGCTTGGACAAGTTTCTAACTAGCAGAACATGCACATTTGATATGACCCTAATAATTTCTATTTTCATTTTTTTAATTTAATTATAAAAATATCAATAGAGAGTTAACGATTCAAGTTTGAATAAAAATTTGTTGAGCCTAGGCTGGTCCATGAGGACCCATGGGCCTGACCCGGCCTAGGCACAAAACGGACACGGCCAACCACCTTAACAGTTTGACCAAAAAAAAAAAAAACCACCTTAATAGGCCATGTCGTGGCCTGGGCCTAAGCGTTAAATCCCATTCATCCAAAACTAAAATTCGCTCCTCGTCGGTTTACGTTTCAATTTTTCAATTTTTTTTTTTGGTTGAAGGTTCGCATTTCGATGAGGTAACGCCGATCAGCAAAAATCCTCGACCGGGGATCAACAATCCACACGAAAAGCGAAAGCGAAATGGAGATGACGACAATGACGACATATTGATGACGACATATTGAAGCAGATCTTCCATAAATTTTAGATCTGGAAGCTTTACAAATATGTACAAGCGCTACGGATTGCTCCACGGACTGTTGATATAGCCCAACTTGTCGATCCAAATCAATAAAAGATGCTTTTTTCCAGAGGAAAGGACTTCCACTACAAGCTACGAGTTCACCGGCAACAACCGATCCGGAGACAGTGGCAGCCTCGCCGAGAAGTTCCTTGCTGGGAACTCCTCGTCCGACTCCCGGCTCCGATCGTCCTCGAAGTTGAGCGCGTAGCTCATCGGGTCGTATCCGAACTCCGAGGAGGCCGCCGCAGCCGCCGCCACGTGGCCCGGCCTCCACCGGCACCTCCCGATCCGAGCGATGAGGCTGCGGCATCTGTACCGGATCTCCGACAGCGGCAGCTCCAGGGCCGCCGAGTGGACATTGCGGGGGTGGCCACCATCGTCGCAGTCCGACGAGGCGGTCTCGTGGTAGGCGGCGGCGGCGGGGGCGCGGCCATCATGGAAGCAGCAGAAGAGGAGGCTCGGGGAGGAGGATGATCTGAGCTTGTGATGGAACAACATTTGGACGGCGAGAATGACAGGACTCGGAATCTTGGTCTGGTCTGGTCTCTTGTCTGCGCAAGAGTGTGAAGAGAGTGAAGAGAGGGGATGGCGATGATGAGGAAGACGATGGAGAAGAGGATGAGGTTGGAGGGTTTATTTATAGGGTGGACAGATAAGGACGGGGGCGTGTGGCGGCAGAGCAGAGTGGCGCGGCGGTGGTGGTGGTGGTGGTGGTGGTGGGGATGGGAGTGAGGATGAGGAAAACCGCGGGTGGATCGTGGCGGGCAAGTGGGAAGCGGTTTTTTGCGTTAATCCCGCGTGAGGTTTCAATCTTACTTTTCTTTAACTTTATGGTTTATGCGGAAGTCGAGGGCCCACATAGCTGCTCTTCCTTTTCATTTTTTTTTAATCTCTCTCTTTTGTTTTACGAAAGATGAATTTAAATGACATTTTCAAGGGCTTTATTATACGATCATATATATAATAAACTGCGAGAGTAAAGGCCAAGAACAGAATCACGAGTTCAAAGTCGTGACTCCTCGCTTTAGACTCCGTTTGTTTTATGAAAAAATCGACATTTTGAAAATCTTTTCTTAACTTTAATCATTGTTAATCACTTACAAAAATCATTCAATAAAAAAGTATTTCCATTCTTAACAACAATTTATACCTAAACATTTTTGTTAATGATGATACCATTTTTCATTACCACTTTTTTCGAGTGATGTAAGAAATCAAATTAAAAAATATTTTTTAAATCATTAATTTTTCGTGAAATAAATTGAGCCTTAATCTCCTTAAGCAACTGCAAGGTAGGAAAGATGATTTATATGAAGATGGAGAATCCATAAACCTAGAAAGTTGATGGATACAATTAGATCCAAAAAGGAAATCAATAAAATTTTGAAATATCGCAAACTAAACAAGTATAACTTGGAGGCAAGACGACATAAGAGAGGGGATTAATTGGGACATTTAATTTTCACGTGATATCGAATCAAATATCCAAAGGTTCGAATCCTCTATTACCTCTCACATTACCATCGGTTTTCATTTTCTTTCAATGTCCGGCCAAATACTAGCTTTTAATCATGTTAATGCAGTTTCTTTTGAGTGGATAGGTGATGTCCAAACCAACTAACCAATAATACTTTGTGGTTGTGTTAATGCATCCCTTAAACACATCTTGATGCGCAAATTGATCCCAAGCTTGAGAAAGCATGTTGCATAAATTGATATGCATGCACTAATAAATTATCCAATTGCATGCTCAAACCAGATTACTTCGATAGATTCTTTTTTTCTTGTTCATAAATAAATAGTTCATTCTCAAGATAATACATAAGAGGCTCAAAATAAAGCAAATCTCAACAGTAAAAGCAGCAAAGCACAAACTGTAACGACGAGCATACTTTCAATCCATAAAAACGGAACATGTCTTGAGCATTAAAATAGAATGAACGACGCCCGATAAATAAAGTAAGTAACAACGAATCACTTGTATTCCCTACATGCCCTTGCACTAATCTCCACTTACCTCCTCATGTGACATTAAAGCTCTTCACTTCCAATGGTGGTTTCATAGATCTCCAAGCTGGTTTTCCCACATACCTAGAATCCCCTTGCTCCCACTCTTGTTATAATAATCAGGATATCCCATGGTGCATGAACAAAACGAGGGGACGATGAATGTTCCCTAATACTCAATAACTACGACATAATCATTGTAATCAATCACTAATTAAAAACAATGGGGCAGCCATATGTTGTGTTTGGTTTGGACACTAGTCATTTACGAGCCGAGCGTCTCCCATGACTGTTGGGCTCGTGCCATTCTCGAAGTGTGAGTCCTGCATATGAGAGCGCTCCATGTCAATGCAGATTGGAGTGAGCGTCCGAGGGAGAATGGGTTCATGCACCCAACCATCAGGTGCCCGCCGCCGGACACTTCCTTGCCCGACAATTTGGTATAGATAATAGGGGAAACATGGTGTTGTCTCTAGGGGTGTATTCCAATCGGGTCAGGTCGATACGATGCTCTCAAGCTACATTCCACTTTATTCGGATATTCGAAACCCGACTCAAGCTTGAACGAGTATTAAAATTGCTGCTCGAGTTTAATTCGACTAGAAAAATCGAGATACTTGAGCTCCACTAAATAAGTAATAAGTTTCACTTTTATAGATCAAACACGAGCTTTGAAAGAGCCTAAATATCTAATATAATAATAGTTGGATAAAATAAGATATCTTTTTGTATGAAGGCGCGCTTTTCAAATACGCAAAAAAAAATCAATTTTTGGACAACATTGACCATTCCATAATAATTAAGAGATCTAAATTCACTCCTCCTGTTAAATGTTCTATCACTTTTCACTAGCCAGAAAACTCAAAAATCACATCAATCAAGGTTAAGCCCAAAACAGTCAAATCCATGGCGCTTAAACCTAGAATGACATTGGTCTATCGAGACACATATTAATTTTTCATAGCGTGTAATTATTATGTAGGTTGATCATGACCATAGATCCAAAAATATTCAACAACTCAAATAATTAAGTTTTCAACAATAATTTTTATCATTTGAGAAAATATTTCCATGATTAATAATTTTCATTCACCATAAGAAAAGATCGTGGAAAAATTAACGTGAGTATAAGGCAAAAACATTTTCATCGTATGAATAACCTCCGCGCTTAAGGGGATGCTTTCGCTAGGATAACGACGCGAAGATTTTATGGAAGCAATCAATTCCTTTTGATTTGTCGGCCGTTATTTTGGTAGTCATAACCTCCGTACACCACGCTCTCTTCACATAAATTAATAAAGGGATAAGTGTTTGAAGTCCTACAACTTGTCACGAAAATACATTTCATCCTAAAACTTGCAAAAAGTGCATTTAAGTCCTAAAACTTGTCAAATTGTTTCAAACGAGACCTAAGATCGACGCCATTAACCTTTTCCGTTAAAAATGCTAACGTGACATTTTAAATAATTTTTTATTTTCCACGTGATTTTTTTAATAATTTTTTTAATAATTTAAAAAAAAAACTAGATTTAAAAAATAAAAAAATCAAAATTATTTATTTTATCTTATTTTCACCACAAAATTTTAAAAAAAGTTAAACTATTTATTAAAAAACATTTTAATTAAAAATAATTTTTTAGTTAAAATATTTATAAAAAAACATATTTAAAAAGTTAACATTATTTTTAAAATTTATTTTTTAAAAAATATAATAAAATTTTTAAATTTTATTTTTAGTTTTTGTTGAAAATAAGATAAGAATAAATTTAATTTTTTAGTTTTTAAATCTAATTTTTTAAAAAAATGGATAAAAAGTTAATTAAAAAATAAACTTGGAAAATAAAAAATTATTTAAAATGCCATGTCAACATTTTTAACGGAAAAGGCTAACGGCGTCGATCTTAGGACTCATTTGAAACAATATGACAAGTTTTAGGACTTAAATGCACTTTTTGTAAGTTTTAGGACCGAAATGCATTTTCGTGACAAGTTGTAGGACTTCCGGAAAACTTATCCCATTAATAAATTACACAAGGTGTCTAGTATCGGATAAAACTATTTTGATGTGATGGTTATTCTGAATATAATATTCGAAGACGTATTACATACTAGCAAAAATGTACACAAAAGAGACATTTAACTTTTTTTTTTCACAAGCCTAGTAGAAAATATTTGAGTAAAGAAATACAATATAAAAATAATAGGAAATATTTTAAAGAATAACTTGAAATGAGGCCGTTTTCTCCTAAGAGGGTCTGGAGTGGTTCTTGAGAGCATATTTGACTCAGGTGACCCTTCTGGATACAAGGGCATTTTCATGCATGGACACTTTTTTTAGGTTTTTCTTTTTCTTCTCTCTCATTTCTTTTCCTCCGGTATAGGGGATTGGTTTCCAAGGTATACAAATAGGGTTTAGGTTCCAAAAATTAATAAACTTATTTCGATGATTAGGTTCTAGGTTCAATAAACCTGGAACCTAGAATAAGTTTGTCTTTCTCTTGTTCAATGTTTGCAAGCAATTTGTAATATTCCATAACATTTAATTATGAGTGTATAATATGTAATGTAACCACTAATTTGAACTTTCATTTTTGGCGATATCCATGACTAAGACCTTTTACTCTGTAAATGTTTAATATTTTTCTTTTATTTAAATATAAATTGTGATTAGTGAATTGTAACAACAAATAATGGTCATTAAAAATTATTATTCACTTAGTCATTTAATTCATAATACATGTGGAACCTGAGCATATCATGGAACTTGTGACAAGATAGGTTTCAAGATATGTAGAGTAGGTTTCAGCTTCAAAAAATTGAAGAATTGGTTCCTACGGATAGGCTCCAGGTGAAACCAAGATTGATCATAGAGCTGCTCACCCTTACTCCCACGCACTGGCCAACTTCCTCCTCAACATCCGCCGCATCTTCATTGAGTCAACATCAATGAGGATGTCGAGAAGATGCTCTATGATATAGCCTTGGTGTCGCCAGAGATGTGTCTAAGAGCCCCAAAACAATGGAGTTTGGTTGAGATGAGCCGAGGAGCACTAGGTCCTCATCGTTGTCCTCGACGCTCAAATTCCCTCGCCACCCTCGTGAGCTTCAACCTCGTGTTGTCCTCATCGATCTTGTGAGTGTTGAGTAAGAGAATGTCCTTCAAGCAAGCGTTGTGGACCAGATAGGCGAGCACTCGGTGCTTCTTGACGCGAGCCATGAGTCGGCCCGTGACACAAGGGAAGCGGAAGGTGTGAGCTCACTCCACCATGAAAATGGCGAACCCTTGCCCTGTATTCATACTCTGCAAGATTCTACATATCACCTGCAACAACAGCAACGAGTGTCACCAAAAAGCAACAAAACTAAAATTGGAAAAGGGATAATTACAGAGGCGGTCCCTAAACCTTAGTCAATTTACAATGTTTGTCTTCTAAATTTTTACCTTAATCAATGTGGTCCATAAACTTTAGTTTAACGTGGAATATCATTCATAACATTTTTAATTTGTTCAATGCGGTCCCTAAACTTATAATAAATATTCATCATAACGCCTATATTATGTGAAAATGCCCAATCTTATCCTTCATTGATTAAAATTCGAGGACGACATTGAATATTTTCATATAATCCAATGACCAAATTAAATATATACCAAAAATATAAGGATCGTACTAAACAAATTAAAAGTTTATGGACAACATTATACATGATGTTAAAGTTCAGATCATTTATGTTATTTTTTCCATTGGAAAACAAAATAAATCTCAATAATGAGAGTGATGATGAGAGGGTTGCTTACTTTGGAAAAAAAAAAAATTTCACTCTTCTTGATGTAAGATACAAAATATTCAAAAATTAAAATTAAAATAGGTGAGAGACAAAGCAGAATTATCATATTTTATTTGGCGACATAATCTGTAAGGAACAATTAAGATTATATGAGAGATCAAATGTGATTGAGATCAAGAAAGTGGGAGGTTCTCTTATTTTAGATGAGAAAAATATATATTTTATATTAAAATTGAAAAATTGCTTCCCTTATTAATGGCATAAATATTTCCATGTAAAGGTTCTCATGTTACTGCACTAGTGGATGTGCGAATGAGTTCCGTGCATGTGAAAAATTGACAGTTACAAGATTTTGTGAGATTGTCCTATTACTTAATAGTTGAATTGTCAATTGATTGGCAAATACTATTGATAGAGTAAGAATGATATTTTACACATACGCGTGAAAAAAGAAAAATATTTTATCATTTGAATTTTTTTAGTCGGGTTTTATTGTGATATGAAAAGGAATCAAATCTTAAAATTGAAAAATGTGAGAAATAAATTGGACTATTAGTTAATATATTTTATCCATTGGTCATATATTTTAAAAAAGTAACTACTCAAGGATATTATGATGAACAAAAAAGGATTGTACCAAGAAAAACCTCAAACTGGTAATCATGTATCAAATTAATTTCAAACTAATTCTTTGATCTCATAAAACCCCAAAATAATATAATTGTGACAAATTTACCCCAAGTTAATTTTTATCTAATTAAAAACTCAAAGCTAATACATTTGTGACAAATTTACCTCCGTTAATTTCATTAAATTGAATTAATATAAAAAAAATTATAAGTTGATACATTTGTGACCCCAACTAAGATATTCGCTTAACTTCACCTATCTTCCAACTCAACAATTTAAAAGCAAAATTTAACAGAACTAATAGATAATAAATTTGCTATATGTGTATCAATTTGAGATTTTTAGTAATTAAAAAATTAATTTAAAGTAAATTTATTAATATATATTAATTGAAGATTTTTCGTGATATTAATTTAGTTAAATTATCAATCCTATGCTTTTAGAGTTTTTTTCTTCTTCTTTTTTTTTTTTTTTGAGGGGGGCCACCCAGCAAAACAAAAAGGGCCGTACTTGAGGTGATTGCATCTCAAGCCAGCTCAGTCGGCTTCAACTTTTGGACCATGCATTCAGTCGCCGTCGTCCTTGCGGTCCAAGGAGGCAGCCTTGTGGTAGGCAACAATGGCCGCATCCCGGAAGCTGCAAAAGAGGAGGTACGGAGAGGATGATTTGAGCTTGCGATTGAACAACATTTGGGCATGTGGAGAGAGAGAGAGAGAGATGAGGTGGCGGGTTTTTATAGGGTGGACGGGATAAGGACGGGGCAAAGTGGGGGGACGTAGTGTTTTGGGTTTAGGCCCTTCTTTGATGTTTCGTCTTATTTTCTCTAGCTTCCATTTTTGGGTAGTTTAGTAATTAAGCTAAAGTCGAGAGACCACGAAATAATTTCATACCTTTAATCATTTGATTGCAATTTATAAGTGGTGGCCCCCGAATTTTTATTCCCTTTTCTATTGCTTTGCTGTTTTTATGTAGGATTTTGTTACCATGATGGCAAAATTTCCATGTATATTAAGGGTATGCTTTTTATAATTTTTAGATTTTCTTTTCATAAAAATTAATTTTGTCAAAAAGAGAAATACCAAAAAAAAATCTATTTCTTGATTACATTGTTGATCAATTTTATGGATAAATTGTTAAGTACAACCTAGAAATAATGTAATATTGACAATTTTTTTAGCACAATCATTTGTTTATAAATTTTTCTGTTGTTATGTATATTACCATCAAATCATGACTTATCAATTTTCTTTTATATATATAATGGAATAATCCAAAAGAAAAATTCTTTGATGATTTTCCGAAATAAAATCACAATTACATTCTCCAACGTAAAACTTGTCGGGTCAACATATAATTCACAAAATAAATCAAAACTAAAAATGCTTTTGAATAACTGTTACGTTCCCAAAAACAATTTTTTTCTTTTCTTTAGACAAGTTTATTTTTTTAATTACTTAGATAAGTTTCGATCGAAAAAACATGTGCACTTATTATGACCCCAAAAATTTCTATTCTCATTTTTTAATTTAATTAGAAAAATATTGAGGGAGATTTAAGGCGCGTTTGGTAACATTTCGTTTAAAAATTGTTTCGGGGAACGAAATAGAAAAAAGTGTTTCTATTCCGAGGAACAATTTTTGAATAAAAAAACGCGTTTTGTAAACTTGTTCCGGAATAAAAAATGAACGAGGACACATTTGGTAAATTTGTGTTCTTTTTTGTTTCTTTTAATATTTTTAATATTTTTATTTTATTTTTTTTCTTTTTTTCTTTTTTCTTTTTTTTTTTCTTTTGACCGGTCGTCGACCTCGGCCATGGACGGTGACTAGGCGACGGGGTCGCGGCCTCGCCTAGCCACGGCGAGGCTCGCCGACCCTCGACAAGGCCGAGCCTCGCCGGGGCGGTGGTAAGGCTAGGCGAGGCCGAGCCTCGCCAGGGGCCGGCGACACTCTGGCAAGGTCGCCGGCTATGGCTAAAAGGCGCGACCGGCCAAAAAAAAAAAAAAAAAAAAGAAGAAAAAGAGAGGAGAGAGAAAATTTGTTCTTAAAAATTATTCAAGAAACAAAAAATACGTTTTTCTTGTTTATTGTTTCGCTCCAAATATATTCCTAAGACCAAAAAATAGATTTGGAATAAAAACGCAAACAAACGCGTTTTTGTTCTTTTTTTTTTTCCAAAATGGACAAAAAAACAAAAATTTTGTTCATAAATTGAAACAAATAACATTAACAAACAGCCCCTTAACAATTCGTGTTTGAACGCAGGCCCAAGGGTGCTGTACCCGAGTCAGCATGGCGCACTACCAATCTCTATCCACAATAAAAGAATATGCATCCATGTTATCCATAGAGTAAATCCCATTTTTATCGGTTCACGTTTCAATTTTTCTTTTCTTTTTTTTTGGGTTGAAGGTTCGCATTTCGATAAAGTAATACAGCAAAAATGCTCGACCGGGTATCATCAACAATCCAGACAAAAAGCCAAAGTGAAATGGAGATGATGACGAGGACATATCGATGCAGATCTTCTATTAATTTTAGATCTCAAAGCTTCTACAAATATATACACGCGCTCCGGATCGTTCCAAGGACTGCTAATATAGCCTTGCTTGTCGATCCAAATTATTAAAAAAAAAAAAAAAAAAAAAAAAAAAAAAAAAAAAAAAAAAAGATGCCTTTTTTTTTCTCTTCCAGAGGAAACAACTTCAACTACAAGCTACGACTTCCCTCGGCAACTTCGCCGGCAGCAACCGATCCGGAGACACCGGCAGCCGTGCCGAGAAGTTCCTCGCTGGGAACTCCTCGTCCGACTCCCGGCTCCGGTCGTCCTCGAAGTTGAGTGCGTAGCTCATCGGGTCATACCCAAACTCCAATGAGGCCGCCGCGTGGCCCGGCCTCCACCGGCACCTCCCGATCCGAGCGATGAGGCTGCGGCACTTGTACCGGATCTCCGCCAGCCGGAGCTCCTGGGCCGTCGAGCAGACCTTGCGGGGGTTGCCGCTGCCGTCGCAGTCCGAGGAGGCGGCCTCGTGGTAGGCGGCGCGGTGGCCGTCGTGGCAGCAGCAGAAGAGGAGGGACGGGGAGGATGATCTGAGCTTGTGATGGAACAACATTTTGACGGCGAGAGCGACGGGATTCGAAGTCTTGGTCTGGTCTAGTCTGGGGTCTGTGCAAGGCTGTGGAGAGAGAGGAGAGAGTGGATGGCGATGAGGAAGAAGATGAAGGAGATGATGAGGTTAGAGGGGTGTATTTATGGGTCGCGCGGATGAGGACGGGGGCGTGTGGCGGCAGAGCTGAGTGGTGGTGGGGATGGGAGTGAGGGTGAGGAAAACCGCGGGTGGATCGTGGTGGGCAAGTGGGAAGCGGTTTTTCGCGTTATTCCCGCGTGAGGTTTCAATCTTACTTTTTCTTGTCTTTATTGTTGAGCAGTTTGGTAATTTCCGGAAGGTGGGGACCACGTAGCTTCTGTTTTTTCAAATCTCTTTCTTTTACGAATGTTGAAATCTAAATAACCCTTTTATGGATTTATTATAGGGTTGATATCATAAAAATCTCAAACTAATATATCTCTAATGAATTTATCCAAAATTAATTAAATTATAAATTAGTATACATTTGATAAATATACCCCAGACTGATACAATTATGATAAATTTATTTTCTATTAAATTCTATTAAATTATACTATCAAATTGTTAAGTTGGTAGACACGTAATAGTTGACTAGTGTACTAGTTTAGGATTTTCTCTCTTTTGTCATAGTTGTATTAGTTTTGTAGTTTTTTATTATATTAATTCAATTTAACGGGGCATATTTATCACAAATGTATTAGTTTAAGGTTTTTGGCCATCAAAAAAATTAATTTGAGTAAATTTATCATAAGTGTACTAATTTAAGATTTTTCATGGCCAAAATATTAGCTTAAGATAAAATTGTCACGAATGTACCGGTTTGGAATTTTTTATGGTATTAACCATGTATAACCATATATATAAATTGAGAGAGTAAACACCAAGAATGAAATTGCAACTTCAGAATCATGACTTCTGGCCTTAGGCTTTGTTTGTTTCACGGATAAATTAGTATTTTGAAAATATTTTCTTAACTTTATCGCTTACAAAAATGAATCAATGAAAACTATTTGCATTCTTAACAACAATTTATACATGGACATTTTTGTTGAGGATGAGAATATTTTTTGTTACTACTTTTTTTGAGTGATGTAAAAAATCAAAATTAAAAAAAAAAAAATCTAAAAAATTGATTTTTCTTGATGAACCTGAATCTCCTGAAGTAACTACAGATGGTAAAGATGATTTATATGAAGATGGAGAATCCATAATCTTGGGAATCGACAAACAAAATTAGATCTAGAAAAAAAAATCAATAAGATTTGAAATGTCACAAACTAAACGAGTATAACTTGCAGGCAAAACAACATAAGAGATGCAATTAATTGGGATGTTAGATTTTCACATGATATTGAATCAAATATCTAAAGATTTGAATCCCTCTATTACCCCCCCCCCCCAACATTACTATCACTTTTCATTTTTTTTCAATGTCCGACCAAATACTAGCTTTTAGTCATGTTAATGCAGTTTCTTTTGAGTAGATAGGTGATGTCCAGACCAACTAAACCAATAATACCTTGTCAGCGTGTTGATGCATCCCTTAAACACGTGTTGATGCACAAATTGATCCAGAGCTCAAGAAAGCCCGTTACATAAATTGATTGGCACACATAAATAAATATTTCAATCGGGAATCCGAACTGAGTTACTTCAATGAATATTTTTCTTGATCGAAAGTAAGAAAACCATCCATACCTCAAGATGATATTTAAAACAAAATGAATCTCAACGGTAAAAACAGTAAAGCAGAAATTATGGTGTGGAGCACTCTCTCATCTCACAATAACGCTTAATTTTATTCCCCTAGATGCCCGCGCAATGATCTTTGATCTCCTCACGTGACACTAAGTTCTTCACTTCCAATGGTGATTTCTTAGATATCCAAGCTGGTTTTCCTACATACCTAGAATTCTCTCTCTCTTTCTCTCTCTCTCTCTCTCCAAGATGTCCCTTGGTGCATGAACAAAACGAGGGGACAATGAATGTTCCCTATTACTCGGTAGCTCCGACATAACCACTATAATCAATCACTAATTAAAAACAATTGGGGGAGAGCCATGCATCGTGCTTGGTTTTTTTTTTTTTTTTTGGTCAGAAAAGAACTTTGCATTCAACGCATCAAAGGATTACATTGAGCAGATAGAGCATCTGCTATTAACAGGTCTAACAAAATAGGAGAAATTGGGATGGGCCAAATCTCCGAAAGGGCCTCATTCGTATAATTTTTGGCGGCCCAGTCAGCCACTTGATTGGCCTTCCTTCTACAATGTCGAACCCTAACTTCTGGACAAGCACGAAGGAGACAGATGGCATCGTTGAAGATCGCCCGAACTTCCCATGGCGGATGGGCATCCGTCTTGACAGATTCAACCAGTATTGCGCTGTCCGATTCGATGATCAGTGGATCGCAATGTCTGCCCAAGCGATGCACATGGCGAAGAGTGATCAAAAGGGCCATAAACTCCGATTGTAGAGCCGACGAAGCAGGAAAGGTTGTGGTAAGTCCATCGATGATTCTGCCATTGTGATCTCGGATTATGCTTGCCATAGAGCCCCTGAGAAGATGTGGCCGGAAAGCCCCATCTATGTTAATCTTAAAACTGCCTTGATCTGGAGGACGCCATACTTCCTCTGTACTGATCTGTTGTTGGCTAATCGTTGCAGGGTTACGATAAGAGCATAGAGCGGATCGAGCGTTGGCGAAGGCTCTGTTAAGATCGTGCTTGGTTTGGATTGTAGTCATTTGCGAGATGAGCGTCTCCCGTGACTCTCGCGCTCATGCCATTCTCAAAGTGCGAGTTTGCATATGAGAGCGCTCCACGTCGGTGGAGATTGGAGGGAGCGTCCGAGGGGAGAATGGGTTCATGCACCCAGCCATCTGTTGCCTGCCACCGGACGCTTCCTCACTCGACAATTTGGTGTAGTTCATAGGGGAAACGTGGTGTTTTGTCTCTAAGAGTGCATTCGAGTCGGGTCCAGTTGACGCGGTGCTCTTGAGAGCCTAGTTTAACTCAATTTGCATGTTCGATACTCAAAACTCAACTCAAGTTTTGATTGAGGATTAGAATTGATGCTCAAGTTCAATTTGACTAGAAAATGTGAGATATTGGAGCTTGATTAAGTAAGAAGTAAACTTCACTTCCATCGATCTAATATGATTATCGACAGACCCTAAATATCTAGTATGATAATACTCTAACGAAATAAGATATCTTTTCGTACAAAAGAATGCTTTCCAAATGCACAAAGAGAGTCAATTTTCAGATAATATCAACAATAGCATAATAATTAAGAGATTTGAACTCATTTCTCATGTCAAACATTGTAGTCACTTTTTGCTAGTGACAAAACTCGAAATCGCATCAATCACGGTTAAGCCAAAAAAATCAAATTGATGGCGCTTAAGCCCAAAACGGCATTGGTCTATGCACACATTAATTATTCATAGCGTGTTATTATTATGTTGGTCAATCAAGAACATAAATCTAGAAACATTCAACAACTCAAATAATTAAGTTTTTGACAATAATTTATATCCTTTGAGAAACATTCCCATGATTAATAATGTTTTATTTACCATAAGAAAATATCATGGAAAAATTAATTTGAGTATAAGGCAAAATATTTTCATTATATAAATAACTTCCGCACCCTTAAGAGGATTCTTTCGCTTGGATAATTGCTGGGAAGATTTCATGAAAACAATTAATTAGTTTTAAATTGTCTGTGGTTATTGTGGTGGTACTATCTATATATAACCTCCGCACACCATGCTCTCTCTATATAAATTATACAAAGTGTCTAATATTGGAGAAATTTAATGTGATGGTCACTCTGAATATAATATTCAAAGACATATCACATACTAGCAAAAATGTACAGGCATTTCGTGCATGTAAGAAAGAGACATTTAATTTATTTTTTTTAAAAAAAAGCCTATATGGAATATTTGATATAACAAATTGATAGAAATACAATAGGAAATATTTCAAATAAAAACTTGAAATGAGATGGTTCAAAATTCCACTAATGTGTTCCTTCAAGGCTTGGAAGGCATTTTCGTGCATGGACTTTCTATTTATGGGTTTTTTTCCTCTTTTTCTTCTCTCTCCTCTTCTTTTTCCCGCTACATAGGTGAGTAGAATTCTGAGATAAAATCGAGAACCAGATAGGTGGAAACCGATCCAATTTTAATTTGGTTATGTATGATAAATTTCAAATTCAAAAAAATTAGAGAATCGGTTCCAATGGGTAGGTTTCGGATTCTTATAACCCGGAATCTAGAATAAGTCTTTATCTTTTTGTGATATTTCATAGAATTCAATGATAAATATGTAACTTGAATCTACCATTCTAAGTTTTCATTTTCGGCGATATCCATGACTAAGACTTTTGCTTTGTTAAATATGAATTGTGATAAGTGGATTGCTGTAGCAAATAGTAATTATTAGAGACAATGATATATTGCAATCAATGGTACCGGGTCCATGCCCTTGTCCTTGATGCCCGAATTCCCTCGCTGCCCTTGTGATCTTCGTCCCCGCGTCATCTTCATTGATCTTGCGAGTGCTGAGTAAAGCTATCTCCTTAGAGCAAGCATTGCAGACCGGACACGCGAGCACTCGGTGCTTCTCGACGTGAGCCGTGAGTCGGCCCATGACGCAACAGAAGCCATGAAAATGGCGACCCCTTGTCCTGTACTCACACCCTGCGGATTCCACATCTGGCCTACAATTAGTGTGACAAAAAGGCAACTGAAACCAAAATTAGAAAAGGATAGTTATACAAATAGTTTCCAAACCTTGGTCAATTTACAATTTCACTTTTAAAATTTTTAATTTATTAAATATGATATTTAAAATTTGACTAAATGTGTAATGTCATTCCTAACATTTTTAATTTATTTGATACAATTCCTAAATTTGCAATATATATATAATTCCTATACTACGTGAAAATATTTAATATTATCCTTTAATTGATTCAAGTTTAGAGACAATATTGAATATTTTTACAAGTTCAAAAATTAAACTAAACATATACCAAAAGTTTTAAAATCACATTGAACATATTAAAAGTTCAAGAATGATATTACACATTATGCTAAAGTTTAGAGATCATTTTTGTTATTTTTCCTTTGAAAAACATTACATCGCAAGAATGGGTGCAATAATGAGAGGGTTGCTTACTCCGGAAAAAAGATTTTCACTTGTCTCAATGTAAGATACAAAATATTGAAAAATTAAAATTAAAATAGGTGAGAGATAAAGCAGAATTATTATATTTTATTTAGGGACATAATCTGTAAGGTAAACAATTAAGATTATATGAGAAAGAAAAAGGGATTGAGATTAAAAAAAAAAAAAAGGTGGGAGATTCTCTTACTTTAGATAAGAAAAATGTATATTTTTTAATAAAATTTTAAAAAATTGCTTCACTTATTAATGATAGTTAATAAGATTGCAGATAAGTTCCGTGCCCGTGAAAAATTGAGAGTTAAAAGGTTTTGTAAGATTGTCTACTTGATAGTTGAATTGTCGATTGATTGTAAGATATTATTGATAGTGTATGAATGATACTTTACAAATACACGTGAAAAGAGAAAAGATGTTTTCTCAATTGAATTTTTTAGTAGGGTTTTGTTGTGATATGAAAAACAGTCGAATCTTAAAATTAAGGTATGTGCAAAATAAGATTGGATTATTAATTTATATATTAATAATCCAATTCATCGAATATGATTTCATTTCCTCACCGCGCGGTGTAGACTGCTCTCGAAGCGTCTCTACTCTCTACTCAACCGGTGGGAAGCGGAAGCAAGCCAGGAAATCGAAAATCCGCCCAGCAAATTCGCCGAATTCTCCCTCCCGCCGATTTCATCGAGCGTCCCGAGCTCGACCCTCGATTCCTTCTCTTCAGATGGTGAGCAGCACCAGCTTCTCCGTGGCATTTCATCGAACAGTCAAGTTGCGGTCTTGGGTGCATGGCCAGAAAGTGGGGGAAGTTAACGTTTTTGATGCTGATGGTATCGTCCGGTTTTGCAGGAGGCGGCGCCGGAGAAGCAATCGCCGTCGCTCGACGATTGCCTCAAGCTGTTGAGAGGCGAGAGAGACGAGCAGCGCCTGGCCGGCCTGCTCTTGGTGACCAAGTTCTGCAAAGGGGACGACCTCGCTTCGCTGCGCAGGGTTTACGATGCCGTCGGGGCGCAGTTCCTCGACCGCCTCCTCAGAACCGGTAATTTTGGGTGACGCCTTGGTTGTTTTTCGGTTCTGTCGTTAGTGTGAGTCGCGCAGCCATGACTCGGCTAAAAGAATTACCTTTCCGATTGGCTATTTGACCTGCGAGATGGCATGTTCAAGTGAATATCAGCATTTTGGGAATAGGAATGTGCGTGTTCCGAGTGACATGAAGTAACTCTTGTCAGCATAAGTTTAATAACATGTTACTGGCGATAATGATATGGTAGATTTAACTGTGCAGAAAAGATTTTTCTACACTACGATCCCTATATGATGACAGAAGGGGTTTGAATATGTAAAGGTTGTTAATTTTTATTGTGACTTGCTTCTTTGGCAAGCAATGAAGAGATGCTATAAGCTCTCATGGTTTGTTATATGGCAAAGAGAATCCTTTATGAGTAGCAAGTCCCAAAGCTTGCTGACAGCGATGAGAAATGAATACGTGACTCTTGCGCTTAAGTGATTGTGTGGCTTTTGGGGTGGGGATTTGCTGAAAAAAAATTGAATGGACTATCAGTTTGCATTGGTGGAGCTCTTTCTCCTTATTGAAGCATCAGTAATAGAGGAATGGCATGGTGAAATTGATAGTAACTGTATAGGCATCAGTTTCAGTAATTTGAACCTCACCTATTGCAAGGCATTTCTGTTTCAGTTGGCTACATGAAGCTCTTGTCTTTCAATTTGTGACAATCATAAGTAGAAAGTTCATATTCTTCAGTCATTGATAAACAATTTGTTGGACAGAGTACCTCTGACAGTTCTGTTGATGGAACCATTGTGGCTGATGGAGTTTCTATAGTCTAAGTGCCGAAAGATCTCTTTAAGCTTTCAGTTTAGTTATATGCCCCTTGAATTATAGCATTGAATGTGGGCCGGTCTTGTAAAAAACTCTTCAATTGGATTGTCATGGCTGCTTCTGAGGATATTGAAGCACCTTTTTCAAGTGAGTCTAATGACAGTTGGTGTCTGCACTGTAATACTTTATTAATGTAAGTCAATGCAAAGTTCAATTGAAATCAAGCAAAAATCTCATATTATAGTCTTTTCAAGTCATGCCTAGAAGTACAGGTTTCTAAAGTGACTTAATGAGGGGGTAGCAGAGCAGTAAAAAGTAACAAATTGCAGGCTTTTACAGCATGTACTTATGAGTCTTTTGCTGATTTTGATAAAATTTTACAACTTGAAGCCAGTACTGATGAGTTTGAAAGCTCATGCTTCTATATCTCAATTCTCAAGGCAGATGATTTAGCTTGTCATTCAATTTGGAATCTCTGGACTTTAGATATAACATTGTTGAGTTATATTTGACATGTAAACTTTTCAATTTATTATGATATGATGTTTACTTGGTATGTGAAAGGACCACCGATATCTCAATTTCAATAAGTAAGCAATCCTGGACCGTATGTTCTATGTAGTCCTTAAACTCACTTTCATATGCTGAGTTCTAAGTTGGAAATTCTTTCATGGTTGAACTTTCTTTCTTTGCCTTGATATTGTCATAATATTTGTCTCCTCATTTGGTATTCTCATAATTTCTCCTATTTGGGAAGGAATGGGACAAGGATCTACTGAAGGCAGTGACAATCGCGATGCATACTTGCAGCTTTCCATAACAGTTTTGGCTGCATTCTGCCGTGTTACTGAGATTGCTGCTTCTAATGAAATGGTTTCAAAAATTCCTCTCATACTTGAGATTTTGCCAAACAAGTAAGGTTCTCTTTCTTAACTTAACAATTATACATTTTAAGAATTTGAGTAGAGAAGTTGGTGGACTCCTCATAATATTTGCTCTTGATTTATGTGATAATTGTGAATATTAGTTATCTTTGGTATTACCTTGGAAATGTATTAAGAGCTGCTCATTAATGTTAGTCACCAGGATTGTGTGTTAGGTCTTTGCAGAGCCAAAAAAAAAAAAAAATAAATGTAACAGAGGTAGCTACTTAGCTGTTTCTGGGTGAAACTTACAGTGATTGATCCTGACATTTTACTTTCAATTGTGCTTTTAGTGCTTTATTGATTTTTAAAATATCAAATACAGATCCGGTTCACCTGTACTTGAAGAATGTTATGAATTTTTATATCTAGTGCTCTCTGCAAATGAAGATGGAGTTGTTTCTTTCTTTGAATCTGGAGGCTTGAAGGTGCTAGCCCCTCAAATGTCTACATTTGCTGATGGTAAATATTCTCACCTTGACTGGATTTTTCTGACATGTAGTTAAGAATAGTCATGACTATCAATTTTTGTGGTCATATTGTGTTTCCAGTGGGGACTTTTGTATTCACCAGTGAAATTATTTTGCCATTTGTGGATTTTGCTCTGATTGATCCCATTTGAGTATATTTCTACAATGTTTTTGCCCGATATTTTCTGGACAAAATATGTTATATGTTTACTGATGGATTGGGAATGGATCTTCTGTCAGGGATTAATTTAACCCAAATTTTTGGCAGGTTCTCGTGCAATGGAGCTAGCCATGAAACTTGTGCAATTGTCACTGGGAAAGCTGTCTCTGGGCTTTATTAGCAATACTTATCTTGAGGAGCTTTCAATAATTGTGAGTTTTGATTTGTGTTGAGTCCTTTTTTATTGAGTTTGTCAATCTATATGATTCTGCTCTTAGAGATCAGTAACAATCTCTTCTGAAAGCAGGTTGCTGCCATAGCGAGGCAATTTGCTGTCCTCCACAATGCATTAAAATTTGAAGCGCTGCATATACTATCAGCTATCTTCTCTTCAGAACTTTCGGTTTGTATTTTCCTCTAAAATGGTGTCTTTTTTGCCTTGCCTGAAAACAATAATTCCTTTGTACGCTTCTGTGTCCATTACATGTTTTCATTATGGGAGTAACTGTTTGTGTTGAATTAATGATGGATGGACCATGCCCTGCTTATTATTTTGATGTGGGAATTGGATGCAGAATGTGGTGCTTAGTTTGACAGTATTAGATTTGGATAAATGCACAAGAAGTTCTGAAACTTGTGTCTGAAATGCAATTCAGTTCTACAACTTTTCAAATAGCCAATCAAATCCTTAATTTTGAAAAGAAAATTAAATTTAAGAAATTGAGTCCTTTCATTGCTTCTGTTAGTTAAATATGAGGAGATCCTGGTGGCACTTGAATGAGTAAATTCTTTTCCAACCTCTAGTTGGATAAAAAGATCCATTTCTTCGAGAAATGGATTTCTTATTGGTCAAATGTAATAAAAATTTCAAGCTTTGTTTGTAGTTAAACATTACTTTCATCAAGACTCATGTATATGGTCATTAAACTTTATCTAGGATATAGAAGTCAAGAAATCTTTAATATTCTTAGAGGAAAAATGAAGCCTAACTAACCACAAGTCTACTTGTTTTAGTTGACTAAGATGGGCTCCATTGTATTATACTCAAATAGGTATGGACTGCTATCCCAGGAAGAAAAAAAAGGCTGTGCCTTAATTTTTTTCTATCCTTTTAGTTTCAGAACTCTCAAAAAGCCTCCTGGAAAAAATGAAAAGAGATCCTCACAAAGCCTCACAAAAATGGCTTTGCTTTGGGTCTCCCATATTGGCATCATGAATTTCTTGTCACCATTTTGTTAAGAGGTAATAGAATGTTTTGATTGGATTTTAAAGTTAAAAGAATTAATTGCTGCTTTGAAAATTGACTAGACTGAATTGAGTATCATGTTTCAGTTTGAGGAGTTTAGTGCATTTATCTCCTAAAGTTTTGAGGATTTTTGCATTTACTTGGATTTTGCACGATTTTAGATTCTCTGAAAATGCTTTCATGCCTTATCCATTAAACTTAACAAATCGAACCAATCTGGTCTATCTGTCCTTGGTCTAATTGAAGACAATAATGTCTGTGGCCATCTTTGGCATTATATATCCACCAATTATGTAATATTTCCATCTGCAGTGTGGTGTTCTGCAGAGTGATGAAACTGATTTTGGTTGTGTTGGGATTCTCAGGCATCACTTCATGAGGCACTTCGTGTAATGCCAAATGGTATTTGGTCTGATAATTTACGGATTGGCATCACAGCAATCCTACAAAACCGCGTTGGTATGTAAGCAAAGGTGATTTCCATGGATGTTTATTACAAGAAACCAAATGCTTATGTTTAACCAACTAATTCTCACTTCTAAGTTAACGTCGATTGCACTTTCATTATAAAGTGCAAAGTTATTTTTACCTACCTTAGGTAAGGCAGGGATCTACTGATAGTAATTTATGCTAATTTATAATTAACAGTTCTAATTCTAGGTTTTCTGCAGCAAGGTAACTTTCTTAGCAAACCTGTAAGGCAAGAGATTGCTAAATTAAACATTAGTTTAGATGGAAAATTAATCTGATATCTGATATTTTCACTACCAATAACAATAACTTTTGATGATGTCCTTTTGAGTGTCTTAAGTGAGGAAAATTTTTGGTTTTCATTGAAAGCATGTTGATGTAGCTCCTTTTTGTATTTAGCTCCTGCTGAAAAGCTTCATGCTCTCATTTTGGCCGAGTCTGCCATCTCAGTAATGGGTGAGAAGTGGCTCATTAATCAAGTAAACTCGCCTGATGCAAGGGAGCCCATTCCAGCCGACAGGTGATGCATACTGGCCTTATTGTTCTCAGTTGATCATTGGTTCTTAGTGGAATACTTGATGTTATGTTGGCATCTTGGTTCGTTCTTACACTAAATTGTTCCCTATTCTCTTTTAGGTGTCTGTTGCTTGTCTTAGAATCTTCTAGGGTTGAAATTGCTGTACTGCTGAATGACATGGCCTACTTGAAGTATGAAGCCTCAAAGAGCTCCTCCTCCAATGTGGATTCTATCCTTTCAAAGCAGCGAACTTTGGCTATTGCCTTTTCCTTGATTGAGAAGATAATTAGACTAGTTGCAAATATGGGTGCAGATGAAGGTAAGTAGCTACATCATGGATACCGATAGTTATCATGCATGTCTAATATCATGATCTTGTGGGATTTTTATGGACATTGTTCTTCAATCTTACAGGAGAACTTATTGATGAGAATACTTTCACAAAGGTGATCCACGGACTTAATGAGACAATTGGTGTGGTTCTGGAGTACTTACAAGATGCAAAGGTTGGGGTTAAAGGACATTTACATTATCTTCCTTTGTTAGTAGCATAATGATGTGTGCTCTGAGTTGCCTTGTATCCTGCAGGAACATGGAGAGAAAAAGGGAGATGATCTTCTTGCGTCAGTGCGAGTTGTTGGGAGGTATATTTTTCCACCACTCTCATGGTACTCTTGAAAGAATTTCTTCAGTAAGTCAAGATAAATGCAAGTAATGCAGACTTCTGTTTCTTTCTTCCTCTGGGCTAGTTTCACAGATTTCAAAGTTCATGGTAGTTATTATAGGGTAAATTGTGCCTTGACCACGTGTACACCATATATCCATGCAACTTTTTGTAATCCTTGCACTCCTGGATGTCCATCATACAGCGAGATTACTTATCTATTTTCATTTTACATCACGGACAAGATATAACTACCTACACCATTTGAATATCTTTAGGGCTTGTTTGGAAGTCAACAGTTTTTTTATTCTTGGAGTGTTCTGCATGACCACTTTAGGCAGTTTTGATTTAGTCCTCCAGGTATCCTGCACCAGTTGCTTCTCCTAAATAATCCTGGTATGACCTGACTCAACAGGAGAAAAATCTTAGTATGATGTAAATAAGAAGAGTCTAAATCACTCATATCGTATACAAGAATGTGAATATGATACCAGTTCACAGGAGGATGAATAATCCTAGAGAGAAACCAATGCACTTTAATTTTTCATATTCTATTCCTCTGTAGGATTATATCAGAGTTAGTGGGATATAATTTAGGTTTCTTATATCTTTTATTCAAATGAATGTGCTAGACAGTTGGACCAAAAATTTTGCTTGAGCAGCACATGGTTAAATGACAGCTCCCATATCCATCCACTCTAGTGAGAATTCTTTATGTTTATTGCATTGGGTTTAATCTGCTTATACAGATCTTCTCAGCTATCTTGCAGAGACACCTGTTGCATGCAAAGAGAAAGTCCAGGAGCTCCTGCCTTTTATGCTATCAATTGAAGGAAATGATGAGCCTAGGTCTGGATTCACCCTGTGACATTTGGTTCAAGTTAAATAAAAAATCTTCTGGAATAACATCTGTTTAATTTTGTTCCAACAGTCCATTCTTTTCTGTGTGCTTTTTGCTACCTATGCTGTGTCAAACAACGATGAAGGCAGAAGGATGTCAAGTTTTAGCCTCCTTTGGAGGGGATAAAGCTGTAAGCAACAAGATTCTTATCCCATGTATTCTGAGATCATGTTACTCCATATTTCTGGCAATGGTGTAAAGAAGGCACATTAGAATCAATTATCATTGGTGGCATGGTTCCTTTTTCTTCTTTTTGTCTAATTTATTGGTGGAAAATAGCTTGTTTAAAGTGTATACTGGGTCTGTTCAAAAAAAAAAAAAAAAAAAAAGTGTATACCGGGGCAGTGAAATAAATGATTGTCCACGTAATCACCATTTGTGAATCTGTGAAACTGATAAATGGCTGTTTGCAGTAATTATTGACCTTCGACTTTGCAGGTTGTGGAATGCCTCATTAAAATGATCAATACACATTCTTACAAGGTAGAGGATACTGACAGCATCTTCCTGGCTTGTGATACTATCATGAACCTCCTTCTGAAGGTACTGTCTGCTCATTACATCAGAACATTACTCTTATCTTTTTGGTGCAATGACCCTTCTAACTTGTTATGACAGAAAGAGAAGCTGCCATTATCACTAAAGGAGCCCATTTATGTCAATCTGTTGAGAACATTAGCATGCTGGGCAGGTAGAGTGTGTGAACTCTTGATGGAAATATATTTACTTGTTTGTTCCCAAAGATATTTTTCATCTTCTGTTTTTGCTATTTGGCATGAAATCTCCATGGACATACTTGCTGCTCTCTTGTCGTGGAAACTTTTTTTCTCTTTCTTTGCTTTATGTTAGGGCTGGGTGGTATCTTGTACCAGCTTTCACACTTCAAATTAAGCCTACCTTTCCAGTTTGGTGCACAAGCAAACTATCCACACAAGGACTAATGAAATCAAGTGCAATTAGTTCCACTTGCCCCAGCCCAAGAGATTACAATGAGTTGGAATAGTACCTCAAACTTCCAATATCTTGTTCTTGACTTATCATGGGCTTCTCCCTATTCAGCTAAACCCTTAGGATTGTTGCTAATGCTAGTTTTATTATACATAAAAGCTACAACTTTGCTGATACTTCAGTGTAATGATAAGAATTGCACTGGCTTTGCTATATATGTCTGTAAGAGCTAGAAATGACTGCGGAATGGTCTTTTTGGTGCTTCAATTGTCATTAGATGATGAGTATTGGCAGAAAATATTACTAGAATTAGCCTCGTGTGGCTTTTGGATGTTTTTTGCATCTTTCTTTTCTCCGCTTTGATTTGTAGCACTTTGATAAAATGTAGTATAATGTATAATGTACTCATGCATGTCTTTAGTGACTTATCAAGGATCTGTGAAGTCTTAAAAGTTCAGAGATAATAGAAGGATTTGTGTGACAGAAAGAAGCTGATGCTGATAATGAAGATAACTAAATGAGGGGAATGCATAATTTTCTTCTTATTTTTTCCCCTTGCTATTTTTTTAACCTGACTGATACTAACATGGAAATTATATTGTTTTTCCACTTGAATTTCTGGCTGTGGTGCAGAGAATTCTAATGACCCAACTGTGACAATGATGGCATCAAGCATATGTTCGCTTATATTAGATCATTCTTCAGAGGAGGCTCTTCTAGGTTATCCAAATTTTAATCGCAGTGATCTTCATAGCTTATGTTGGCTCATTGTTAAAAGTCTCGCTTCAAATGAGATGGTAAGGGTGCTCAGAGAATAATTTTAATTGTCATGGTTAATGTAGAGTTGATACTGGCAATGACAGCAATGTTTTCTATGGTGCAATCCCACCTCTCTATCCTGTACTCTGACCTTGGTTCTTTCTTTTTTCTCTGTCTTACCAGTATTATGTGATAAAATCTCACATGCTACATCTCTGATTACTTTATGAATTTATCTCAGGATATGGTCGATGAAGCTAGAGCAGACATGGATCTTCAAGAGATTATCTCATCGGGTAGGTCTGAATTGCAAAATACTAATAGTTAAGTCCAGCATGTGAGACATGCATCATTGCCTTCTCGGCGATTCTGATGTTCAGCTTAAAGATTTGGATCCAACATCTAAACTCCTTGCTTTGCTACTTTAATTTTGTTGAAGTTCATTTAGTTTCTCTTGAGAAGATTGCTACAAGATCAAATCATGTGCACACTCCATCCTATGCAGGTTTTTCCCGGTGGTCACATCATTTTCCGTATATAAAAGGCACGGTTGAGAGGGAGCTTGGTTATCATATGTGACTCATGGTTCACTTAATCTTAATACATGTAGAAGTGATTTATACAAATCTCCAACCTCTTCAGATTGGCTAAATGGAGAAAGAATGTCGTCAAAGATGAATATTTCACCAGCACTAACATAATACCTGGCTATACTTGTTTTTCATCGCATCCATCTGGTTTCATCTTAATCACGTATTCAGTGAAATCATCCTTTGCAGTTCTTTAGTGGTAAATCACATCCAGTTTCTCGGTGCATTCAGGAAATGTAATTCTCTGTAGCATTGACTGTGTAATCATGAAGAGGCCAAAGAAACATGTAGCATCTCTTCTTTCAATGTAATTTCTCTAGATTACTTTGGCAAGAGCGTTAGATCTTTAATTTATATATTCAAAACGAGTCACTGGTTCTTTGTCTAGTAGTTCGGCTTGGATGAAACTGCATGCCGAAGGATCATCTTTCCATGTTTGGCAAGCTTAACCCTTCTAGTAGTGCTTGTGTTTTGTTGTACCTGGCGTTCTAGGAGTGCTTAAATTGCATTCCCCTGATGTATAATTTGATGTGTATTTTAGTTTTGAAAGATCATTGAGTGATGCTGCGTTCGAGATGTTGTTGTAAGTCTATATTAGGAGGAAAGTAATGCAGGATAGATGGCTCCCTTGAGAAGCGGTGAGTTTCTTTCGGCCTCTCCTCCGATACCATGTAATGAGGCTACGGCTGTAATAAATGTAACAAATTAGGTAAAATCTATAGGTCGAGAATGCACGTAACAAGTGGGTTAGAAGTTTCACATTGGACCAAGAACGCATGTAACAAGTTAGGTAAAACGTAGGTAGATCACAGGGTCGATCCCCTTGAGAGAAAAAAGCAAAGTTAGGTCAAAATTGCTAGATTTCATAAAGCTAAAACGCTTAGTGGGGTCAAATATGATCCTATTACTTTTGTGATTCAGATCACCTCAATGATTAATAATATACAGGATGAAAATCATAATTGAGCGAAATAAGGTGGGTTTGTAGTCATTTTCCTTGAAATTACCCGAATAAGATCTATGGCGTAGTAAGAGAATTTCGGGTAAAAAAAAAAAAAAAAGCAATGTTACTTTAAGTTTACATTAATCGTATTAAACATGAAGAAACTTGCGTATTAAGATGGTGTCGTTTTGAATTTCCTGATTCTATAAAAGAACTATTGCATTTAAAGATTGAATTTAGTTAACATGTGCTATTTAATGAGAAATGAACATAAAATGTGGTAATCTATATGAGTACGATGGATATTCTTGGCAAACAAATGATAATTAGCATGTGACATCATTAACCGGCTATAATAGAAATATATTAGAAAAAGTAAAGATTGAACTATTTTTATCTGGATAAAATATCTATGTTTTATATGCGTATATTCTGATTTACTCTACAAGAACGGGCATTGTTTCCTAAGTTCAAGAAAATGTGCAAGAGAAAGGGAAAAAAGAAAAAAGAGAGGAAGAAATGTGAAAGAGACGCGCATATAATTTACATATCGTTAATATCTTAAAAAATCTCAAACTATACATATGTGATGAATTTATCCCAAACTAATTTTTCGACTATGAAAAACCCCAAACTAATTATAACAAATTTATAAATGACAAAAAAAAAAAAAAAACGATACACTTATAATAAATTTACTCAAAATTAATTTGTTCAACCGCCAAAAATCCCAAACCGATATACCTTCCATTAAATCGAATTAATACCAAAAAAACTACAAAAATTATATAATTGTAACAAATAAAAAGTAAAATTCCAAACCGGTGTACTAGTCAACTATCACATGTCATTTAATTTATTAATTTTATAGTAAAATTTAACAAAACTAACAAACAATAAATTTATCACAAGTATATCGGTTTGTGGTAAATTTATCAAAGGTATATCAATTTGGGGTAAAATTAATTTATGGTAAATTTATTACATATGTATTACTTTGGAATATTTCAAAATATTAATCTTTTTAAATAAAAGCATGAGTATCTCAAGATACCTTGACCAAAAGTCACATGTCTTTTTGAAAGAGACAAGTTATTACTTTGAAATGCTAAATAAAGTATAGAAATTGTTAATTATGCATAACAAATTTAAAGGGAAAAGCCTTTCAAATTATCTTGGTAACATTGAAATTTAGACATAAATAACATCAAAAACAAATTTTGAGAATAAATTAGTCCATGAATTGCATTGGCAATGTAATATTTTTCAATAGGTACATTTTAGTGACATGTTGATTGGAAAAATACTAAACATTTTCAAAAGAAAATGATAAAAATACGAATTCTTCCCTTTCAGATTTTCCATCCATTTGTTAAGATTACTTATGGTACAACTTTTTTAATCATAGAAAAAATTGATTAGAATAATTATGCATGTTAATGTTCTCATTAACCGAAGGCACGGATTTAGCAGTAGTAAATTAACATTTAATTAGACGCTTGACATTGCTCACTACATTTCTCTATTCTCAAGTGACTCCTCCTGCCGTTTGGGTAAGGCACAACTTGCACAGAAAGTATGCATTCATGAAATTATAAAATAAGCGCCGCGTTTTCCTCTAATTAAAAATTCATCCATCAAATGTTTTTATTTATTACTTTTTCCTACCAAATCTAGATTTATTTTTTCTGTCTCATTGCAAGATACAACTCAAAGTTGACTTTCTACAGCGACAACAAAGATAATGGACGAGGGGTGGCCCATAATTAGTACTAAACAAAGTACTAAACAAGAATGTACCAAACAAGAAGACCTTTTCTTGTTTGGCCAATCTCAAGAATTTATTGCAAATTGCCCCTCATAGAATATGATCATAAATGAAATTGTCCACTTTTGTTTTAACTTTTCGCAAATTAGTCCTTCATCTTACAACATTTGCAGTCACAGAACCGCTGTTAGTTTTCATGCCCAAACGTGCAATCCTATCCTTGCAAAACTTGAATGGGCTTCTTCTATCTTTTATGACCAAAATGCTTGAATCGGTTGATTTATAGTAAAGGAAATTCACCCTAATCCTTCTCATGGAATTATTAGCTAAATCCATTGGAAAGGAAGGGGGTTCTTCATCTTGTTGGTGCCTACCCTGGTGTAAATTCTTTCCAATTACATAAGTCAATCCGAAGACAACCCTTAAAGTCAATTTAAATTATAGAAGTGCTATCTTCAACCATTTCACTTGTTTGATGTGTATATTGTTGTATTAAATTATAATTTTGTTGTGTTTTACCACTATTGGGATATGCATCAAAGTTGTGATGTGGGTGAATGATACAAATAATATAACTATTTATGAAATTGCTCTAACGAGTTGATTAAGTGATTAAGCGCTTGATTTTGATGTGAAAAATCATGTACTTGAATTCTCTTCATAGTAACCTAAACAGTCGCGTTTGATAGAGTCATATTCGATCAATACATCCAGATGAGGCGGTCCACATGCATCCACAAAGATCGGGCGTTTTAGATCGGGCGTGTAAAATGGTTTGCATACTCCATGTTGGATATCAAATGACATCTATATGAGACATGTTTCCAAACATCAATCCCGTAGCTTTTGAAGTACCTCGTTTCAGGGTTATTAGTTCTTGCGGAGAAATCGTACTAAAATTGTGTAACGGTGGAAAGTTCGAGCGCAAACATGTACTGCCAGCAAAAGTTCCAAGGCATTTTTTTTGGTAATTTTTCCCCGTGGAACTAGCATTCGCTCAAAGTCAGAAAGAGAGACGGAGAGGACGGGCCAAAAAATTCAGGGCCACTTTGCTGTAAAGGAATCTCTTTTAAGCAGTCGGCTGGACTCCCTCTCTAACTACCCTCTCGCCTCCTTGACTCCGGAAGGTGACGACTTTTCTCCTCGAATCCCTCCTCCTCCTCCTCCTCCTCTTCCAAGAATTCACGCAGGGAGCAGAACCCACGTACATGCCGGGCAAAGGGTAGCGGAAAAGAGCTTCCTTTTTGAAAGAGCCAGCGAAATGGGTTGTGGGAACACCTTCTTCTCGGTGCTGATAACCTTCTCGGTGGCGCTCATCACCTACAACATCCTCATCTCCGCCAATGCCCCCCTCAAGCAAGAGCTCCCCGGCCCTTCCGACGCTTCTTCCGGATTGTCCGTGGACCCCGTGATCAAGATGCCTCTCTACAAATCGAGGAGGTTCGGCGGCGGCGGCGGCGGCGGCGGGAAGAGGCTGTTCCACACGGCGGTCACGGCTTCCGATTCGGTGTACAATACTTGGCAGTGCAGGGTGATGTACTACTGGTTCAAGAAGCACCAGAATGGGCCCAATTCGGAGATGGGTGGGTTCACCAGGATCTTGCACTCCGGGAAGCCTGATGGGTACATGGATGAGATCCCGACTTTTGTTGCTCAGCCACTTCCTTCTGGGATGGATCAGGTAACGGTTTCTTCTTTCCTTTTTTACCCCTTTTTGAAAGAATGACTAGCCATTGGCATGGTGGTTGAGTGAGTAAGTTGGTTGATTGTGCTGTGGGATCCTTAGTTCTGTGGGATTGTCTTGCATTTTTGTCTTGTGTGTATGTCTCTGTTGGATGGATAAAGGAAGGCAATTAGAGGAGATGTGGACAATGGCAGTGGTTCGGCAGATTTTGATGTGCTCGTAGAACCTTGATTTTGCAGTTTGCGGTATATGTTGACTGGAAGTGAGAAAAGCAATGCGGAGCCTTGTTGCATGCTGATATTTTTGGGAACTAATATGACGAGTTCCACATGAGAATTTATCTGTGAAGTTTTTATAAGCAGTGACTCAAAGAAATTGAACCTGATATTCTGAAGACTGGTCTAGGACAGTCATGCCATCTGTGTCAATCTTCCATAAAATGCAATTGTCAATGATTTATTGCCTCTTAGTCAGATTGATAATGCTTGTTGACATATTGGTGGAAATCCAGCTTTGAGATAAGGGGAAGAGATTCCTATGGTTTGACAATCAGAAAACATGCTGTTCTATTCTATAAACAAAGTGATCTCACCCATGTCAGTGGTCTAAGTTAAATGAAAAAAATATAGTCCTGCAAAATATTATGAAACAGAGAAGATGTAGTAGTTGATTGAGGTTCCTTTTACTGACAATAGAAGTGTACTCTTGGTTAAACACATGGGGCTTCTTTACCAGCAATGGAATGGCTAGAAAGCTTGTGTGTACATTAAGATCATTAGACGTGAAGGATACTCTGAAAAATATATAGCAGAAGCGTAGAAGATAAAATTTAAAAGGAAGGAAATTCTTCCTCTTGGTAACCCCTATACATGGTTTGGCATATCTCTGGGAATAGAAAACTCTGCATCTGCCACCACTGAACTATAGGTAATTGGGCTTAGAAATTATATTAATATGCAATCAAAATTCTTCTGTTGCTGATGGCAAGGAAGAAGTCTAATCAGACCAAGTAATAGCTAACGGAATCAATTTGCCCAGCTACTTTTGCTAGTATGTTATTTCAAGGATTTCCCTACTATTCTTTCCTTCAGTCAACAACCCAAATAAAATCGAGATCTGGTCTCTCCCATTTGATTTTGGACTCAGATTTGACATCCATCCTTGTGGCCCCAGGATAAGCAACTAAGCCTTTTAATCGATCTCTTTTGTTCTTCCGAAATAATGGGTTTCTAAAATTTAAGATGTCCGCAATGGGGCAGAGTTTAATTTAAGTTAAGCTTCCACATTCATTCAGCCAGAGGTAACTCTGTGGATGGTTAACAGTGAACTTGAAGTTGAGATTAATTGCTGTTACAATAAATAGACTGTTTGCCCATCTTAACATTGTTGCATCGCATTTATATTTTCAGGGTTATATAGTCCTCAACAGACCATGGGCATTTGTACAGTGGCTTCAACAAGCTGACATCAAAGAAGAGTATGAGCTCTTGATACTGTGGCATTTCAAAATTAACAGAGATTTTCTTCTCTATTCTTTTATGCAATTGGCTTTACCGATGCTGTTCTTACCTTTTGTCCAGTTACATACTGATGTCAGAGCCTGATCATATCATTGTCAAGCCAATACCAAACTTGTCAAGAGATGGACTTGGAGCTGCATTTCCTTTCTTTTATATTGAGCCTAAGAAGTATGAGACTGTCCTTCGGAAATTCTTTCCTGAAGAGAAGGGACCAATAACCAATATTGATCCCATTGGAAATTCTCCTGTCATTGTAGGAAAGGTCTGTTTTCTGATCCAGTGTCAGAGGTAGCGAATAGTATTACTTCTTATATGTCCTGGACTTACGTTCATTTGTGTTGGAAAACTGCATATTAGAACCTACATATAAATAATATATGGTATGACTTTCATAGCTCAGTCACTTGGAAAAGGAGCATATTTATATGTGAGGTTTTGGTAATATATATCTCAGAAGGCAGTTTCATCAGTGATGATGCTTTTTTTCCTTTTATTTTCCTCCATTAACTTTCTTCTTTGTTCTGTATAGGAATCTCTTAAAAAAATTGCTCCAACTTGGATGAATGTTTCCTTGGCAATGAAGAAAGATCCTGAAACAGATAAAGCATTCGGTTGGGTGCTTGAAATGTGAGCTCTTCTTGGCCATGTAACATCATACTTTTTTCAAGTTGAATATTCAATTTGGACTTACTTTGACTTCATCTTTTATGTTCCATATAGGTATGCTTATGCTGTATCATCAGCATTTCATGGTGTTGGTAACATTTTATACAAGGATTTTATGATTCAGGTTTGCAGATAATCATTATGTTGCTCCTACTTTCTTAATGATTTTGCTGACTTGGCACAAGATCTTGCTTGAAATTGGGAGTACTATATCTTGATGGCATGTTAATGATCGAGTGTTTGAAGTTTGACCTCATATTGCTAAAAAACCTGCTTACTTGATTACGATTTCAGAGAAATTAAATCTTCATTAAAAGACATAAGGGAAAACGTACAATGGCAAAAAATTGCTGGGTAGTTGAGTTGAGTATTTAATAGGTTAATTTTGAATTTTGAACAGGTAACCATAGTAAGTCAATGACATTAATTTTTATGGATGCAGGTTCCCTTGCCAACTAGGTTAGCTATTTCTGCTGTTGTGTTGCCTGTGTGATTGCTCATGATTTTAATAAGAAAGTCTGATGCCATGTTCTTAAGACGTCTTACAGTTCTGCTTTACTCTGTTAATCAGTCAATTTGCTATGCTACAGCAAAATAACACATATGAATAAATTAACTTATAGAAGTATTGTCGAATAATGCCAATACTGGGACTAACATGATATGTTATAATGCTCTAAGTGAGAGATCTTTGGGTTCAACTTAAAGCTGACAAAAATAGACTTGACAATGAAATTTATGCTAACAAAATACCTTTAACCTTGCAAGAAACTTACAAAACATAAGATTTACATAAGTAGCCCTGAAGGATTAGTTTGTTCCTACTATTTTTTGCCAGATGAATTGGCCAACATAAAATGTTAAGAATATCACAAGCAGTTGAACTCTGCATTTTTAATATCCAAGGATATACAAAACTCTCTAAATCAAGGAATGTCAACAAAGATTCTGTCTAACATGTAAACATATGACTAAGTTAAAGCATCTTGAAGTAAAGTTCCCCATAGTGGAGATTCTTAATCTTGGCTGAAAATGGTTATTCTGTCTACCAATTTCGAACCACATCGTCTAAGATCCCAAGGAGAAGTCTATAAGAACTTGAAATATGAAGAAGAGTGATTTGTTTATTTCCAAATTCCGATTTATGTTAGCTTTTACTTGTTATCCCACACTTTTTGTCATTGATTGGGTTCCCTCATGCTGGTTTTTAGGTCACTGGCACATTAATGTGTCCTGGTCTATTTTCTAAATTTACCTTGCATCTTCATCTATCTCTCTTCAGAGGAAGCTTCTGACTTTGGAAAAGAGATAGTTAAAGAGGAGGTACTTACATGTGGTCAAGGGTAAAATAATGCTTACAAATGTTGTGAGAGAAGGGTGGTCTTTTATTGCATTATTTTTTATTCGTGACTATTCTTCTTGTAAGGTAGTATTCATAACTATGATATCATGCTGCAATGAACTGGTCATGGTCATTGAGACATGCATATAGTCATTAATAAGTTGTCTAATATTAACAGGTATTACCGTCAGTAGGGATCAACTTTTCTATTTTAATGGTTGTGGCATTGCATTACTAATAATTCCTATCAATATTGTTGTTCTTTGTTGTTATTAATTTTCATATGATCACTTAATCATTTAACCAGGGAAATATACTGATGTGTTGATCACTTTCTATTTTGTGTATTCAGCCACCCTGGGACAAAGAACTTGGGGAGAAGTTCATAATTCATTACACTTATGGATGTGACTACAATATGAAGGTGATTTTGCTCACTGTTTAAATTATAAGAAAATGGGGGGAAAACTGCTGAATATGATAGAATGATAAGCCTTTTTTTAACCAGTATATTATCCCTAATTTTTATGTATTGATAGTAGTTCTGAAATTAAATCATAACATTCCTTTTGCCGCTTGGATCGTGACTCAAGTTCAACTTTTTTTTGGCAATTAGGGCGAGTTGACTTATGGAAAGATAGGAGAATGGAGGTTCGACAAGAGATCTTACGACAAAGTCCCTCCTCCAAAGAACCTACCACTACCTCCTCCCGGTGTTCCAGAAAGTGTGGTATGTATAATCCCTCCATGCCGTTCTAAGGGTGCTTTTTGTTTTTCTGCCCTGGAAACCTCCATGTATGTAATCTTTGAAAGATTGCTTCCCCATTTTGAGAGCATGGATCATTAAAGCCAAACATCTAGAAGAGTATAGTTCAAACAAAGGAAAAATAACCAAATTTACAAATCTAAATCTATTTTCTGATCAGGTGTATGTTGAAGGAGCTTCTGCTTCATGACATCTTTTATGTTTTTCATAGCCTTAATCCTTTGTAACTAACAACTTCAGGATAGGGGTTACTTTCATTGAGGCATTTTCACAAATTAGAGGAATTCATGCCACAAATAGATTGAAAGCAGAACAGTCAGGAAAGCATGTCAGGCAGTCAATTTTTTCTCTCTGAATGTGTTTGGAGGTGTAGTGATAGATTTTAACTAATAGCTTTTTTCACAAGGGTTTCTAGTAATTTCTTATTTGCCATGAGATCCCCTCAAATGCTATGCAAAATCAAAAAACAATCACCTGAAAAAGATACCACAGCAATGAGTTGCACTATCCAGAAGTTTTGCCCAATCAGACATCAATACTCTAGTTAGATATTACACAGATCTGCACAATGCCTGTAGAAAATTATCCCTAACAGAATATGCAAAGAATAATTTGAATCCTAATATTGAATCGTAATGTGAAGCACTCCTTGATATCCTTTAAGCAATGTTGCGTAAAGGTGAAGGTCATAAGCTCAATAATGGTTTGCTGTCGGAGGTGTTCTTTCTTTTGTGTTTTATTTGCTACTTCTTTTTTCCTTTTTATGTCTTTGTTCTTTGTCGTCTCCATTGAAAATTTTGATTTCTGGCAGGTGACTTTGGTGAAAATGGTAAACGAGGCGACTGCAAACATTCCAAACTGGGGATCCTAAACATATGCCTTTTGCAGCCACCAAAAGGTTCATCGGTGGTTCATCAAAATAGAGGTTACAGGGCTAACAAGCACAGCAGAATGAGAGTTGGCGTCATGTTAACATCCTATGCACTGTCGAGGATGCGTGCTTTATGTCAATTGCAGGAAAACAAGGTTTCGATTCATCCTCATCTGGCAGATGTGTATCTGTGCTGTTTGAGCTGTAAAACTTATGCATTGTCGTCCAACAGTATCGAGATGATTAGGAAGCATGTAAATGACACCATATACACAGGATTCATTTCAGTTTGCTTTTTCCACGCGATAAACTTTCACCTTTTGATGCGGAAGTTTCGTCACACGGTAAATCGTATAGAACCCGGATTGCTTTTCTGTGGTGAACTGATGTAACGGTCCATCTTCACTGAAACATTGATGTCCGAACGAGTATCGACTTGCGTGATCTTGAAGATTGAATCATTCCCCTTGGTTAGAGAAAACTCCATGTTTGGAACAAAAAATAAATAAATAAAAGATTAGAACATGAGTGCCCTTTCCTAGTAAATTTTAGGATTTCTAATGTGCTTATCCCAAAATATTGTAATATATGATCTCAATGAACTAGAGTGAACAAAAATTTGACATGATGCGAATTCTCAGATTGGTGTAAGAATTGAATGCCTGAAGGAATTTACTTGTTCATTGGTTTATCAATCAATCAACGGGCTTTTTTTCAATCTTCATCAACCTACATTGTTCTTTTTTTAAATTGGGCTCATTAAACTAGTGGGTCAGGTCAGTTTGAAAATAGCCCAACCCAAATTGATCAATTTAATCGATAAGGACTAATTTTTATGCAACACAATTTCAATGATTCAAATCCAACCCAGTCTAGCCTCAATTGAAGAATATTCGACTTTGTGGACTAGCTTGCCAAATCAGTAAGCGAGCTCCAATGCTTAAGTCATATCGTGGGTTAGGACTTCACACAGCACGTGAGCAATGTCGAGACATGTGTAGGCGTTGCACTTATGGACAAGAACGAAGAGGCTTTAGGACTATGAACTGATTGGTTCTATTTTGGTTCCCATTTTACCTAGAACTAACCTATTTTATGTTTTTGGGTATAATTAAATTCTTGTAATACACTATAAAAGTTATGCTATTTCATTATAAGAATATATATTGGTCAAGTGATTATGATATTGTTTGTTCATGTTGAAAACCATGCTTTGATCTTAATGTGTGCAAAATTATTTCTTTTCTCAAAAGAAAAAAGAAGCTGCCTCAAGGGACCTTGGCATGGGAATCAGGGTCTCAGGCTTGACCTCAAGGAACATGAGCCCAACATCTTTAGACACAAGCCTAATTACTAAAGTATTGGGCCTAGCCTCAATGGACTTGGGCATGGGCAACGGATCTTGGGCTTGACCTCAAGGGACTTGGGCCCAACCTCTTTTGGCACAAGCTCAATTGTCAAAGAACTGGGCTTAGCCTCAATGGGCTTGGGCCAAACACCAATTACTTGGGTGAGGGAGCCAAGTATCCAAGCATGGTGGCTAAGGTCAAGGCATGAGCACTAGGCCTAGCCTTGAGGGACTAAGCCAAGTGCCAATGACCTAGGCATGCGAGCCCGTATCCAAGCATGGCTACTAGGGACCTAGGCTTGAGCAATGAGTTCTCAAGCCAAGCCTCAAGGGACCTAAGCCTAGCCACTTTGGACTTGAGCTCGGCTACTAAAGAACCAAGACAAGCACCGAGCATGACCATTGGAGACCCAAGCCCAACTTCTATAGAGCCGATCATGCGCATTGAGGTGTGACACCTTTGGATTAACCTCTTCAAAATATTGTTCACTTTGACCAAACCTTTACCAAACCTCATGGGTATATCTTTCAGGTAGAGGCAAACACTTTTCTAAGAGGTCACCCATTCTAATAATACTCTTCTAATGTTAAGCATTATCATTACATCAATAGGCATCTCCTGTGAGTTAATTCCGACTTCGCACATGCATGCACGCACATATCCTAAGAATGCTCTCCCCATGTTCGATGCATCCTATTTAATGTATAGCTCAATTCTTTCCCCCTTCTTTAGCCATTCTAGAAGTCGATCAAGAGTTGCTCCTTGTTTGGGCCCTTAGGTCCCAGCAAACACTCCTCACTCTTGCCAAATCGAGTCATTATAGGTCTATAAAAAGGGGTCTCTTCTAATACCATACTTCGACACCCATGAATTAACTCACTCAAGGTATTGTCAAGTTTTGCTTGTCCAATACCAATCTCATGGTTTTATCCTTTCATCACGCTTAACATTGGAATTTTAATACTATAAAGTTTCCATTACATCGTAAATTATCTCTTATGAATTAAATTCCTATTTCACATGTATATTCTAATAACACTCTCCCCCTATTTGTTGCAAATTTTGGCTCATTCCTACCTACTTCTCCATCTAGAAAGTCTACTAAGAGTGGCTCCTCGTTTAGGACCTTTTGACCTTGGTGAGCACTCCCCTCTCTCGTCGGACTGAGTCATGACATAAGGTCTCAACCTCGGCTTAAAGGATGTGGACCCCACCTCTTTGGACCAAGCTCAAACATCGAGGAACTAGGCTCGACCTTGACAATCCCAAGTTGGCCTTGATGGACCTTGGGCATCAAGATCTCAGCCCATCCTCCATGGACCTAGGCACAAGCACCATGGGCTCAATCTCGAGGGGCCTTGGCCTAGTCTTTGTGTACCTAGACCCAGTTATCAAGGAATAGAGTCTGCCTCAATGGATCTGAACTAAATGCCAGAGACTTGGGCTTGGGAACCAAGTACAGTCGCCAAAGACCCCTGCATGGGCATGAGCATTGATAACTCTATAAAATAGAGTTATTTTACCAATTTTAGGCATCAAATAATGCGATGTTTGCGGAAAAATATTTGGATTTCTTTCTATTTACTCAAATTTTTCTTGTTTATGCAGCAAAATAAAACATGGAAAAAAAGAAGAAGAAAAAATGGCAAAGAGAAGGAAAGGAAGATGCCATATACAAAAGCGTTGGAACACCGATGCCAAATCGGGAATGTTCACATATTTTACTGCACTTATGTTTATTAAATTCACGTAGAGATATGGTGAATTGATAGACTGAGTAAGTTTGCTATATCTAGAAGCTGTCATATGTTTAATATTGTTCTTGTAAGTGTAATGATCTAAAATTCATTTTTAGCAATTATGGTAAAATCGATACTCTAACATATTTATTTAATTGATTAATTACACTTAGTTCCCAAATTTTAATTCTAAGATTGTCAATTTTACTTTATTCTCAATTCTATTTTGATCTATTAGATAAAAATTTTAAGTATTTAATTGGTTTATTAATCATCAATTAATTTCTCATTATTATATTACTTGTTCAACATGTTCTCTTACATTTAAAATTTTACAAACAAGCACAACCTCTATGGACTTAGGGACAAGCATACGAAGGGCATTGCGGTCGAAGTTTGATTCTTTGCAAACCAATTAGAACTAATCATTAATTGCGCTTTTACTTTATTAGATTTATTGCAACTCAATTTTTTAAATAGGTGCATGCTCATTTTGCCACCTCTATTGAAAACTAGCATTAGACAAGGAATGGAAAAAGTACAAAAAAATCATAGACCTATTACATCAGTCATAAACATTTCAATTGGATCGATTTAGTTATAGACTTCTTTGCATTGGTATCAATTCAGCCCATTCAGCCAATTAAGGCTGCAAATTTTTAACATGAACTCCAGTTAGGGGTGTCAAAAACCGAACCGAACTGAAAAATTCATTTTTTCAATTTGGGTTTCATTCGGTTCGGTTCTCATTAAAAACCGAAATTTTTTTTATCGGTTAACCGAACCGAACCAAACCGGTAAGAGCTTATTTCTTGGAAATGAAAAATATATACAAAAAAATGAAAAAAAAAAACAAATGCAAAAATCAAAAATCAAAAACTAAAAGCTAAAAACCAAAAACCGAAAAATCGAATCGAACCAAAATTTTGTTTGGTTCGTATTCGGTTCGGGTCTCATTCGGTTCGGTTCGGAAGTTTTTACTAACGATTTGGTTCGGTTTGGTTTTTACCAAACCATTGACACCCCCAACACTAGTGATCCTACGTGACATGATGGGTGCTGATATGAAATCTTTTATATAATTTTAAATATTTTTTTGCATAATTTAAAAAAAAAACTTTCATTTTCTTTTCTTTTCTTTCTTTTTTTTTTCACCCTTTGGCCAATGAGGTCACTTACCAACTAGTGCCAGCCACAAACTAGTCAAGGTGAGGGTCTCTGCACCCTCGTTGACCTTAAGCAAGGTTTTCAAGCCCCCACCCAGATCTGAACCCTCACCTGCTGGCCAACAAGGGTTGTGACGCCCTTAGCCATATCCATCCAAGGCATTGTGACCCTCGCCAATGATGGGCACAGAGGCCCTCACCTAGATCTGGACAAACTTGTGACCGGCTGCCCTTGCTTGGATGTAGGCAGGGGCACGGCAACCCTCGCCCCGGAGCCCTCATCTATGGCTAGCAATGGTCGACTAGCAAGGCAATGGTCATCAGCCCTCACCTGTGGCTGGCAATGGTCAAATAGCAACCTTGCCGGCCACAATGTATAGAAAAAGAAAAAGAAAAAAAAAAAGAAAAGAGAGAAGGAAAAAATAATGAAGAAATTATGAATATTTAACAATTATAAAAATTGTCTATATTAGCACCGGTTGTCTCATATAGGATTGTCATTATCCACATTAGAAATTTTTAGCTTAAATTGGCCTAATGGACTAAATGGTACTGATGTAAAAAAGTTTTAAAACTAAATTGATCAATTTGAAAAACTCAACACTAAATTGATACTAATGCAATAAGTTTATGACTTTTTTGATACTTTTCCCAACAAGGAACACATAGGATAGACGGTTGTATGAAACTCGAGACAACATTTTCCAATTGATCACCGCGCGCATTTAGGCAACTTTGCCAAATGGAATGGACAGATCAGACTAACAGATCTCCGACACAACAATATCGATACAAATATCATAGCTGATGTTATTCAGCGTCTACTGAATTCTATAGACCATCAATTCAGATAACGCCGACAGTTTTTCGACTTGCAATAACAGGGACTCTTTTTGCCTTCGTCTTCGTGGTTGAAGCGGTAGTCATAAGTGATTTCTTCCCCAGGAAGAATATCTCTCTCTGCAAAGAAAACCACCTGCAATTTAAGAATCAAATAATTTAGTCAATGCTACTTTCAACTGTTACAATGCCATTTGGCCAAAAAGAAAAAAATATCTACCAATCCCATTCCATGAGAGAATCCAAACAAGTCCTCCCAACTTTAGACGATCACACATCAAACGCTTTGATTATGAATCTTCTGGTGCATCAGTGTGATGTGCAATAATGGAATAGTTTTGTCAGTTTTGTGGGTATGCTCAATTCATTCTAACAAGAATTCATTTGCATTCTGTATACTCTATCTAATCAGGAAAACAGACACATGCTGGTTTTTCTCAAGGCAGAAATCTCAAATGAAATATATACAATAAGGCTGCAAGTTCGTACCTTTTTCTCATCTCTCACTGAAATCACCCTGGCAATGCAGTTAGGCTGTTCAAGTAAATTGCATAGAACATAGATGAGTCAGTTGATTTTCACTTGCTTACGGCATTGCAGATGAGGTATTCTCTCCACAAGCTTGAATGATAGTTTAACTGGGGAAACCTAAGTCAACTTCTCAAACTCACTCAGCCTCATTAGTATTCTCTATTAGGCAGTCCCTGAACATATGCTACAGGACTTAGATCATCCAATGCTACCATTCGATGGCTAAAAATTTTGATTACTTATTTCAATGAACAACTATTGAGTCCCTTAGATTACTGCCTATGCGTGTGATGAGATTCTAAAATGCCACATTCCAAAGGAGAGAAAATTCAGATCCTCAGTAAAAGTGGGTAAACAGGAAACTTTACCAGGCAAGAATGGTTGACAAAACGAGCAATTCCCCCTCTTCACGTAGCATCAATTATATGCTCCTATCCTAAAAAAATAACAAGCACTCTTGCACTGAATTCTTCTCCCAGATTGATACTCTCTCTCTATCTTTTATCAGCGATACGTAGCCCAACAATCTCACTGACATATTCAACAACCTACAAGTGCACATGCCCAATTATAAAGACTGTTCCATAAGCAGGGAAAGAATAATATTTAAGCTAGTGTCCCAAGGCCAAACCATTTCTCCCCGACAAATGAACTGAGAGGCATAAAGTCCAGGGCGTGTATGCCAGACTTGTACACTACTAGACGTTTCCAGCCTTTTGCCTGTTTGTCGGCCATATTCTTTCTGGAAGGGTTTGAAACGAAAACCATTACTGTGGCATTCACAAATATCACTGAGTCTTCTGTCTGATAGCTTGCGAAGGAAAAATGCTTGCTTCGCATAAAGTACTGAGCACCCATAAACCTTATTGTGGCAACTGAAGCATCAGGATATTTGCATGAACCTACCAGAAAAATGACAGTAAAGAAACAGAAAATGAAACAGGACTAAAAAAAACTTGATATGACAATCTCACATGTCATGAACATCTGATGCATGCAATTTGATTCTACTAGTTGGAGATGAAACGCAGTGGATATATTAGCATACTAGGCAATCGGATTCTGCAACTGAGCGTGGCAGCTGTAAGATGGCCTGGGAGCATTTCTTCGGACCATGAATGTAAGTCCAAGCATTGATCTGGTCCAGGGAAACAAGGCCTCCACACTTGCCTTTGTAAAGACCATGGAGATTACTGAGGACATTATGCCGTTTCCTTTCCTTGTAACCCTGCAGAAAAGGTTAAAGTATGATACAATGTAAAATTTCTAGTTCTTATCCCAGTAATTTTGACAAGGGAACCTCAGAAATGCAGAAAGCACCTCTGTCCGAGCACATCTTAAAATATTCCCAGAACAGATGATGTTGGAACGCCAATGGTTTTGGATCCACAATCAACATCTTTATCATGATGCACACATCTGCCATAAAAATGAAAATTCTCATCATTGACACCTTCAGCCTTACTTTGCAGTAGATCCTTCATGCAATCAGAAAAGACATATTGAGCAAATTAGAAATTGTAGGATCATAAATTACTTGTGCATCAATGTTACTTGGACAAATGTGTGCAGAGCTAACCATCAATCCATAGTTTAACATATTTAGCAATACTTCTAAAACAGCAAGTTTGGACAGTGTTAATAACTTTTATCCAAATGTTGATTATTCACAAAGGATCACATAAGAAGTCGACAAACATCAGTGATCTCGAAGCTGAAGTGGCCATTCAGATTGAACTAACAAGAAACGAAAAGGTCCAGTCAAGCAGCCCCAGAAACTGGGATGATGCCAGGACCAACCTCACATAACCTGAACAAACAATTGGTCCAAATGTGAAAATCAATCCGCCTGCTTGGTTCAGTATTTTGGGCAGGTGATCAGAGTGACCAGAATACAGGCTCTCTGCAAGTTCTACAACAGCATCAAAGTTCATTTCTGCATGTGGAGGATATTGAACCCACATGAGCTTGCACCATAGAAGTGTGATGCAATACCAGAAGGGCTAGAAGTTTTTCATGATCAGCATTTACATAACAAAATGAATCTTCAGCTCTCTCTGTTATCATATAAGAACAGAAATAGTATTGGTTAAAAGGTGTTTCCTCTGCGAAAGGTAGGCAGAGTCCATGTGGCATCTCCTCCTTCATTGTTCTAGGACGAAAATGGTTTGGACATTTCCAATGATTGCATGAGGTCATCTTGTGTACTGGAGGTTTCACCAAGCAAGAACTCTGGGCTTGGCAGGGCATTTGTTTATAGTGCACAGGAAAAGAAGTATTACCTCAATTCCTCTCTGTTTTTTGGTTGATCTGGAAGGAGCGGAACAAGAGAGAATCTTCCATTTTTATTTTTATTGAAATTAGCTTAAATTAATGCACTTTCCGTATAATGGAACTTGCTTATGGACAACATAATTTTCTTTTATTTAACTTCATTATTGCATTTTTTTACCCTGTCATCGTATAAATTACATTACCTTTGTAAAGGTTCTTATCCGACCTAATAATTGAGGAAAGAAATATAGATCGTATGATACTGACCAGTAGATAATGATGTAAAAAGCCAGTATTTTTATTCATTGTTAAAGTAACATTGAAGACCGATACTTGAAAAGCAACAGACTGATATTTAGTTGATATGTTAAATTTTATGAAGTAAACACAGGTTTATCAGCTGGCACTCAGGGAAACACATTGTCATCTTACTACAAACAAAGAGAAGCTCAAGGGAGTTGCATCTTTATTTTACAGCTCATACATTCTATAAAAGAACAGGCTAAAAGGATAATTCTGTAAATGCCCTTCGCCTTCTGAATAATCAAAGACTAGACAATTTTCTTCAACCTTTGTTTTTAAAGATGAAAAGCACGATGCATATCTATGAACTAGGAAAGAAAAGGTCATTGTTTCTCATAAAAGATTGAAAGTTCATTATGGATCATCTTAGGAACGTAAAGGAATTGACCTTGCAAGTCAAACTAATAACGAGATATTCTAGCTCAACTCACAACCTACTCAAACTCAGCACAATTCTTTTCGAGTGGTTCAAGTGCATAATTGGTTGGAATTCATGCTAAAAATACTTGATCTCAAGTAAATGACAAGCCTAATCACACATTCATTATGTAATAGAGACAGTCCTGATTATCACTTTTAGTAGACTTTAGAATTCGAGCTCGGCTTCAAGCTTAGTTTAACTTGAGCTCATATTAAAATTTACTGACAAATCTGGTCAGGTTGAATCCAAGCTTGTTAAAAACTTAATTGGGTCAAGCTCAAGTTGCCTATTGAGCCTTGAATATTCCAATCAACTTGTGCTCAAGTAATAAAGTGTGTTGACTCAATTAGATCATTAGATTATATACACAGTCAGGAGCGTTAACGAACTTCAAAGAAATTCCAAGCCATTACAGTTTCCTGCAACTGTCACTTTTGGCCATCTCAATAGCAACCGATTGCAGTTTCCATAATTATAGAACTACAATATTCAAGAGTCGACCACCTCACTTACGTCCTCAAAATGATGAAAAAAATCATTGCGAACAAACAAAATCTTTCTCCTGCTTTACAACAAGATTGAAAAGTAAATGATTTTTAAAGCTCAAGAAGACCACAATTCAGAAAGGTTGGAAAATAGAACGAGAGGCAGATTATAGCAGATCTGTTTACAACGGTTGTTCATAAACCATTGTGTAGGCAGCAAAGGAAAATCCTTATTAGGTGCTGTAGGAAAAAATATATTGTTCCCAATGTATCTGATAACAATAATGATAATAGGTACTATAGAATCAATCCAAGATGGACCTAGCTAGGCTATAGTTCCCGTCTCATCTTATATATAAAGTAAGTGGGGGGATCTCTTAAAGGAAAAAATCAACGTAAGATGTAAACTGAGTTAGTAAACCATGAACATACTTGGACCAAGCAATCAGCTTTGTCTTGCTTTGACCTTCCACACACGCAGCAAAATGCATCAGCATCCAATTTAGACAGCCGATCCGGCTCAGCATATCATCTACACCATCCAATGAATATGATCTCAAAAATCAAGAGACTAAATTGCAAAATACTGAGGAACCAGAAGAAGAGTAATGTAATCAAACAACTTCATTGCTCACTTAATTGTGGAAACATCATATATTCCATGTGCGGGAACTCTGTCTGAGTATCCTTCAAGATTACACTCAATCTCTTTGTTGTCACAGTTCTGCTATTCTTCAGGGAAAATTTCTTGGAACTGGGGCTCACTCCTGAAGAAGCTGGGATGACTATACTCAAAGGGATTTTCTCAAAGAGCTTCTTGTTCTTTCAACATATTGTAGTTTCCATCGTATCATTATCAAGTATAAACCAGTACGCCTCAACTGAAAATAAAAGTTTAAGCCACCAAGGAAACAAGACAAACACGTTATAGATGACCTGCGGGCAAGTAGAACAACCTTCAGATACAAAAATGGAAAAGAGATTATTAATCTAAGAGTCTGGTTCCCAATATCATGTTGAGATTGAAGAATCATAGTGGGATGACAAATGACAAATTATTTTCTCCAAAAGGCACTCTTAGGGTGCGCATAGCAACGCTTTTACTCCAGAGAACATTTCTTCTTTTTTTTTTTTTTTCAGAAATAGTTCTTTTCTATTTCACTCTGAAGAATAATTTCTGAGTAAAATAACATACTTTATAACGATACAAAATTTATACTCTTGAAATAGAAAAATAATAAAAATGTGTTTGGTACGGTTATAATTTTTTGTGTTTAATCATTTTTTCTTCTTGCTCATGGATCACCGACTGTTGCTGGCTACCGCATGATTGCCGCCTGCCGCCGCCGATTGCCGATCGTCGCAATTGTCATCCGATAATCAATTTTATTTTATTTAAACACGTCTTTGGCGACCATCGTTGCACGATCGCCGCCACAGCCCACTGACTATCGGTCGCTACTCTTTCATAGTTGTCTTGTTTAATTTTCAATATTTTTTTTTCAACAATGTTAGGGTACACATCCATATTGATTTTTTTAAGCATATTCATCGCAAAAAGAATGTTTGGGATATACAAGTGCCAACCATGTTTATTTTCAAATAAAATTTCAAAAAGAAAATATATTCATTTTTCAAGAGCTATGGCAATGCCGTTGATTAGTCATGCGCAAATTTTATTATCAGAGAGACACTCCAATAGTAAGAAACGTGTAGTTTAATTATGAAAAGCAATCTCTGAAAGTGACTTAAAAAAAAATTAAGAATGTTCTATTCCAAAAAAAATTAATGCCATCAGAAGGATGCTTTATTCCTCTCATAACATTATAATTTATATTTGCATCATGTAGTGACTTCCATAATCAATAATTATAATGAATAAATATTTCATGCAACAAGTCAGAGCAATTCATAAATTATATCCATTACTCTAAGATTAAAATGAATTCAGAATTTTGGTATCTATGTAAAACACAAGTCACTGTGTGGGAGTTTTTGTTTCTTCGTGAAAGGGGATTGATGGAGAGATATAACAAGAATCGCTCAAAAGACATACTTTCACATAGGGAGAAATTAGCTTGAAGCCATAAGCCGGCTAGATTAATGAAAATCAAAATAGGCACAAATATGTAATTATATTTTGAATCAATGTTAAATAATATAATTATTATTATTTCTTTTTTTTGGTATTGTCTAAGGTTACACATGACGGGTTGTTGAATTATACAATTAAAGATATTAAGGGGCAGAGGCCTTGGAATACTTAAGAGCCTACAAATTCCTCTTATATTTAGACGAAAATCTTAAATCCGAGGAATGATATCAAACCTTTCTATGAGAAACTAGTGCGATTGGACCTCTATTGTTAAAATACGTTATTATTCACAAGAGATATATCTTATCAAAGTCTTACCTTGAGTGGACCCCATCCTCCCCAATCCTCTGAAATGTTACTCAATGATAGATCAAGCACGACTAATTTCTTCGGATGAAAGTTGACTACTTCGAAATCCAAGTTGCAACTCTTCCATTGAAGCCATCTTAATTGAGCAAGTGAGCTTTAGAAATCTCCAGTGAAATTTATACCGTTCACTTGAAGGAACTTCAAGTTGGTGAGTTTGTTAAATTGTTCACCTTGATAGCTTTTTTTTTTGTCACATCTTTCCAAGTTAAAATGGTCAAGATGAAGGGGACAATGGTCGGTGGGCTGTGGGCTGTGGGCAGCAATCGGCGACGACGGTCAGCGGCAAGTGGCGGTCGTGCGATAGTCGTGCGGCGGTTGTGCAACGGTCGTGCAACAATCGGGCAGCGATCATGCGACAATCGTGTGGTGGTAGTGCGGTGGTCGAGCGATGGTCATGCAACGATTGAGTGACGGTCGTGTAGCAGCCGAGCGGCGGTCGTGCGACGGCCGAGCAACTATCGTGTAGCGATCGAGCGGCGGTCGGTGGCAGTCGTCGGATGATCTAGACCTCTGACAAGGACTGCCAGTTACATTACTATCATGATCAAGAGGATCCAGTGACTTCTCTTAGCCCAGAGGACTTGTCGCAAATCAATTCGGATAATTGCTTCTCCAAATCCCTCCGTTCGGCATTCGATAGAAAATCACATTTAATATAAAGCTTCGATAGTCGGACGGGAAGCTCTCAAAGACATTCAATAGGACGGAGATAAAAAAGATAGAGTTTTTGGAGAAGGGTTAGTTTGGAAAGATATGGCAACAATGGAGTTGGGAACGCAAAGCTGTTAAGCTCAAGGGCGGTTCCGGTATTTCTCGAAGGTTTTTGCAATGTTGAATGCTGAGGTATTGGAGAGAAGAGAGCTTCAAAATGCTCTCTGGCAAGCCCCTAATGCCCGATCCGTCTAAACAAAGCTCATTTAGCGAAATCAACTTGCTTATACTACTAGGCAATCCTTCCAGATTTTCACAACCCAATGCACCCAACACTTGGAGTTTTTTCAACATTCTAATGGCACTGGGCAATTCTATCACGGGAGCTCTGTTAAGGTACAAGCTCCTCAAATTCTGCAAATTCCCAATACTTTCTGGAAATTTTATAATCGATGTCAATAATAAATTCAGCTCAATCAACGATACCAACTTTCCAATCGAGTCGGGGATCTCTCTTAACAACTCGCATTCAGATAGGTCAAGAAAAGACAGAGATACTAGATTGCCTATGGAGTTGGGTATGCAATCTAATAATTCACACCTAGAGGCATTAAGAGTCTCTAGTGCCTTCATAGAACCAATGAATTCAGGTAATTCTTTAATCGTTGTATTAGATAAGTCCAGTTTAGTAAACAACTCAAGAGGAACCCATGGATTCGACAAGCTGAGCAAGTTTATCATAACATAAAAGCTCTCTCGATTCTTCCATTCTCCCTACTCTTGCTGGTAGCTTATTTAGGTTAAAATAACCATTGATGTCCCAATAGACAAGGGTCTTGATATACCATATAGAAGGATGAATTTCTTCTAGACTACTCCATCCTTTAAGATTCAAAATCTCCAGGCTTTCAAAAGCAGACAAGTTGGGAGTTCTTCTCAAATTTCCACGATATGAGAGGTCGAGAACTTTCAAATTGGGAGTACTATATCTTGATTGCATGTTAATGATCGAGTGTTTGAAGTTTGACCTCATATTGCTAAAAAAACCTGCTTACTTGATTATGAGTTTAGAGAATGTAAATCTTCAATTAAAAGACATAAGGGAAAACGGATAATGGCCAAAAATTGCTGGGTAATAGAGTTGAGTATTTGATAGGTTAATTTTGAATTTTCAGCAGGTAACTATAGTAAGTCAATGACATTAATTCTTATGGATGCAGGTTCCCTTACGAACTAGGTTAGCTATTTCTGCTGTTGTGCTGCCTGTGTGATTGCTCATGATTTTAATAACAAAGTCTGATGCCATGTTCTTAAGACGTCTTACAGTTCTGCTTTACTCTGTTAATCAGTCAATTTGCTATGCTACAGAAAAATAACACATATGAATAAATGAACTTATAGAAGCATTATTGAATAATGCCAATACTGGGACTAACATGATATGTTATAATACTCTAACTGAAAGAGATCTTTGGATTCAACTTAAAGCTGACAAAAATAGACTTGATGATGAAATATACGCTAACAAAATACTTTTAACCTTGCAAGAAACTTACAAAACATAAGATTTACAGAAGTAGCCCTGAAGGATAAGTTTGTTCCTACTATTTTTTGCCTGATGAATTGGCTAACATAAAACGTTAAGAATGTCACAAGCAGTTGAACTCTGCATTTTTAATATCCGAGGATATACTAAACTCTCTAAATCAAGGAATGTCAACAAAGATTCTGTCTAACATGTAAACGTACGACTAAGGAAGCTAAAGCATCTTGAAGTAAAGTTCCCCATAGTGGAGATTCTTAATCTTGGCTGAACACAGTTATTCACATCGTCTAAGATCCCAAGGAGAAGTCTCTAAGAACTTGAAATATGAAGAGGAGTGATTTGTTTATTTCCAAATTCCGATTTATGTTAGCTTTTACTTGTTATCCCACACTTTTTGTCATCGATTGGATTCCCTCATGCTGGTTTTTAGGTCACCGGCTCATTAATGTGTCCTGGTTTGTTTTCTAAATTTACCTCGCATCTTCGTCCATCTCTCTTCAAAGGAAGCTTCTGACTTTGGAAAAGAGATAGTTAAAGGGGAGGTACTTCCATGTGGTCAAGGGTAAAATAATGCTTACAAATGTTGTGAGAGAAGGGTGGTCTTTTATTGCATTATTTTTTATTCGTGACTATTCTTCTTGTAAGGTAGTATTCATAACTATGATATCATGCTGCAATGAACTGGTCATGGTCATTGAGACATGCATATAGTCATTAATAAGTTGTCTAATATTAACCAGTATTACCGTTAGTAAGGATCAACTTTTCTATTTTTGATGGTTGTGGCATTGCATTACTAATAATTCCCATCAATATTGTTGTTCTTTGTTGTTATTAATTTTCATTATTAATTTTCATATGATCGCTTAATCATTTAACCAGGGAAATATACTGATGTGTTGATCACTTTCTATTTTATGTATTCAGCCACCCTGGGACAAAGAACTTGGGGAGAAGTTCATAATTCATTACACTTATGGATGTGACTACAATATGAAGGTGATTTTGCTCACTGCTTAAATTATAAGAAAATGGGGGGAAACTGCTGAATATGATAGAATGATAAGTCTTTTTTTTAACTAGTATATTATCCCTAATTTTCATGTATTGATAGTAGTTCCGAAATTAAATCATAACATGCCTTTTGCCACTTGCATCATGACTCAAGTTCAACTTCTTTTTGGCAATTAGGGCGAGTTGACTTATGGAAAGATAGGAGAATGGAGGTTTGACAAGAGATCCTACGACAAAGCCCCTCCTCCAAAGAACCTACCACTACCTCCTCCTGGTGTTCCAGAAAGTGTGGTATGTATAATCCCTCCATGTTGTTCTAGGGTGCTTTTTTGTTTTTCTCCCTTGGAAACCTCCATGTATGTAATCTTTGAAAGATTGCTTCCCCATTTTGAGAGCATGGATCATTAAAGCCAAACATCTAGAAGAGTATAGTTCAAACAAAGGAAAAATAACCAAATTTACAAATCTAAATCTATTTTCTGATCAGGTGTATGTTGAAGGAGCTTCTGCTTCATGACGTCTTTTATGTTTTTCATAGCCTTAATCCTTTGTAACTAACAACTTCAAGATAGGGTTACTTTCATTCAGGCATTTTCACAAATTAGAGGAATTCTTGCCACAAATAGATTGAAAGCAGAACAGTCAGGAAAGCATGTCAGGCAGCCAATTTTTTTCTCTCTGAATGTGTTTGGAGGTGTAGTGATAGATTTTAACTAATAGCTTGAGTGGACCCCATCCTCCCCAATCCTCTGAAATGTTACTCAATGATAGATCAAGCACGACTAATTTCTTCGGATGAAAGTCGACTACTTCGAAATCCAAGTTACAACTCTTCCATTGAAGCCATCTTAATTGAGCAAGTGAGCTTTGGAAATCTCTAGTGAAATTTATACCGTTCACTTGAAGGAACTTCAAGTTGGTGATTTTGTTAAATTGTTCACCTCGATAGCTTTTTCTTATCACACCTTTCCAAGTTAAAATGGTCAAGATGAAGGGGACGACGGTCGGTGGGCTGTGGGCAGCGATTGGCGACGACGGTTAGAGGTAGGCAGTGGTCAGGCGACGGTCGTGCGGCAGTCGTGCGATGATCAGTGGCAGGCGGCGGTCATGCGACGGTCGTGCGGCAGTCGTGCGACAGTCATGCAACGATCAAGCATCAATCGTGTGACAATCGTGTGGTGGTCGTGCATCGGTCGAGTGGCGATCGTGTAGCGGCTGAGTGGTAGTCGGTGGTAGTTGTCGGATGATCTAGACCTCTGACAAGGACTACCAGTTACATTACTATCATGATCAAGAGGATCCAATACTTCTCTTAGCCTAGAGGACTTGTTGCGAATGAATTCGGATAATCGCTTCTCCAAATCCCTCTGTTCGGCATTTGGTAGCAAATCACATTTAATATAAAGCTTCAATAGTCAGACAGGAAGCTCTCAGAGACATTCAATAGGACAGAGATCAAAAAAAGAGAGTTCTTGGAGAAGGGTTAGTTTGGAAAGATACGGCAACGATGGAGTTGGGAACGCAAAGGTTGTTAATTGAAAAGCCTTCAGGTTGGTCCATATGTACCTCTTCTTCTAAATTCCCATTAAGAAATACAGTTTTTACATCTATTTGGTATAACTCCAAGTCATAATGAGCCATCAAAGCCATAATGATTCTAAGTGAGTCATTCTTAAAGACTGGTGAAAATATCTCTTTATAGTCAATGCCTTCTTTTTGTGTAAAACCCTTTGTAACAAGTTTGGTTTTATGTCATTCAATATTATCTTTTGAGTCACGCTTAGTCTTAAAGACCCATTTATACTCGACCTTTTTACATCATTTAGACAATTCAACAATATCTCAAACTTGATTTTGGTGCATTGATTTTAACTCTTATTCCATGGCATTAAACTATTCATTAGAATTTTCACATTTCATAACTTGTAAATAAACCATATAATCATCATAAATAGCTAACCTCATTTTTCTTTGAGATATTCTTAATGCTATTTCTTGTGATTTAGCTATTGGAGGTTCAATATTAACATCTCTATTATGGAGTATTTGTTCATTAATTTGTAGTTCTCAATTATTATTATGTTGTACTATAATATCAGGAATAACAATTTTAGAAACTTTAAGTATATGAACTTCTACCCTTACTTCTCGAATGCAAGCATCACGCACTTTTTCACTCCCACTGATGTAACCATTCTCAATGAATCTAACATTTTTAAATTCAACAATTCTTATACTATGATTAGGACAATAAAATTTATACCATTTGGATTTCTCTGCAGAACCAATGAAATAATCACTGGTCGTTCTTGAATCCAATTTCTTTTTATGTGAATTGCAAATTCTTACTTCTACTGGACAACCCCAAAAATGCAAGTGTCGCAAACTAGATTTCATTTCCGTCCACAGTTTAAAAGGAATCTTTGAAACTATCTAACCAGACATCCTGTTTAATAAATACATAGAGTTTTTAAAGCATGCATCCACAAAGATAATGGTAAAGATGAATGACTCATCATACTCCTAACTATTTTCATTAAAGTACGATTATGCATTTCTGCTATACTTTTTTGTTGTGGTGTACCTGGCATTGTATATTGAGCACAAATGTAATGTCTTTCAAGGAATTTAGCAAATGGACTTGGATATTGTCTTGATTCATTATATTTTGGGTTAATACCTTAAAAAACCCCAAACTGGTACACTTATGACAAATTTACCCAAAACTATTTTTTTGACCATTAAAAACCCAAAACTGGTAAACTTGTGACAAATTTACCCGATCGATTATAAAAAACCATAAACCGGTACATTTATGACAAATTTACCCCAAATTAATTTATTCGACTGCAAAAAACCCTAAACTGATAAATTTGTGACAAATATACCCTATGCTAAATTGGATTAATACCACAAAAAAATCATAAAAATTGTAAACTGTGACAAACGGAACGTAAAATCCTAAATTAATATACTGGTTAACTGTCACGTGTTATTTAACTTAATAATTTGAGAATAAAATTTAACGAAAACTAACATAGGGTAAATTTGTCACAAGTGTACCAGTTTGGGATAAATTTGTCAAAAGTATGCTAGGTTGGGGTTTTTGGTGGTCAAAAAAATAGTTTTGGATAAATTTGTCACAAGTGTACCAGTTTGGGGTTTTTTAGGGTATTATCCCTTATATTTTTCATAATATTCACCGCATCTATCCAATCTTACTATTTCCACATTTTTATCTAATTGTCTCACATCCTCTTTAATATACATTTCAAGTGCATTCACTAATTGAGACTTATCATGCAATATATAAATGTAATAATAACGTGAAAAATCATCAATAAAAGTGATTAAATAGCTTTCCTTACCAAAAGATAAATATCGAAGTGACCACATATGTTAGTATATATAATTTCAAGAAATTCTATGCTTTTTGTGGCACATTTCTTAGTGTTCTTTGTCTGTTTACCTTTAATACAATCAATACACACTCCAAGGTCAATAGAATCCAAATTTGGAAGAATTTCATTTTTCACTAATATTTGTATTCTTTCCTTGGATATATGACATAAACGTTTATGCCACAAGTATGCAAAATTCTCATTCACCAAACTTCGTTTAGTGCCAACATTACGATGCAAGGTTATTAATGTTTCAATAAAAGTATTATTAAGTCTAAATTTGTAGAAACCATCACATAAACTTCCAATTCCAATAAAAGTATTACTCTTAAATAAATTGAAAGATTCATAACCAAACTTACAATAAAATCCCGTTACATCAAATCTTGGTAAAAAAACTAAATTGCGAGAAAATGTAAGTACATAAAGGGTTTGAAACAAATCCAAATAATACCAAATATCTAAAATCAAACGGTAAGTGCAAATGCCTTCAATTGGAGCTTTGTTTCTATTTCTCGTAATCACATAACTTTCATTTGGTTTTATGATTTGGATCGTAAGAAATCCCTACATCGTTTTTTACACATGAGTGGTGGCACCAAAATCAATTCACCAAGTATTATGAGGAACTTTAATAAAGTTTGATTCAAAACATACTAAAACACAAGACTTACCTTTCTTTTCGAACCAAACCTTACGTTTCATACAATCTTTCTTCAAGTGTCCAATTTTGTTGTAAAAATGGCACTTAATAAGATTATGTTCCTTTTTGTGGATTTGAGAAGCCTTTGAAGAGTCATTCAGAACGTGTAATAATTTCTTCTTGCTCCTTCCACCTTTCCTTTTAAAATTCCTTTGAGCTTCTTGATGATTAGAGAGATGAATAGAATGAGCATTTTGATTCTTTATCCTTATTTCCTCTTGAACTAGCATATTAGCAAATTTATTCACATTCCACTTTTCCTTTATAGTATTGTAATTCATTTGAGATTGTCCATATTGATCATGAGGCAAGGAATTAAGTATAAAGTGTACTAAAAAATACTCATCCACATTCATTCCTAAAGTCCTTAACTTTGCTGCTAAATTCGTCATCTCAAGTATATGCTCATACATGGTACATGAACCATCATATTTCATGATGGTCAGTGTGATCATCAATATACCAGCAAATGACTTATCAACAGTTTGATAACGCTCTTCCACAAATTTAATAAATTCCTTAGCATTATCAGTCCTGGGAAGAGAAGTCTTTAAGTTGTTTGCAATTGTCATTCACATGAACATTGAGCTCAATCTATTCGATCTTTCCCAAGCTTTATGGAAATACTTTTCATCATCGCTACTTTCATCAGTAATAGCAGTTAGTTTCTCAACTTGAAACGCTAAATCAAGATCCAGGACACCTAAGTAAAACTGGACTTGTCCACTCCAATCAGAAAAATTCATCCCATTAAATAAGAGAACAGATGAAACATGCGAATAAAGTAAAACAGGTATAGATATTGCAAATATGCAAGAAAATACTCATACATTAATGTCTTGAGAATATCACCTAATCATATTCAAACTAAACTACACATGTACATCATAATTCTCCTTTGGGCGTTCCTATGATATACAAATATATATAAACCATAATGATGATAATAACTTTTATTTGGTAAATGTAAATATATCTTATTAAAATTTATTTGCTATCTTTGGATATACAAACGAGTTTAACAAGTCATATTAATTACCAACTATCATGTTTATGAATTATAAAAAATAATTAACATTTGGGTTAATCCCTAAGTTTTTATAATAAATGAACTTCAATATACCCTATAACATCAATTAATCATGAGTAATTGAATAAAACAATTTACAATATCAAAAATTCAAAAGATTTCAAGGTTTGGCCACTTTGGTGACTAACAAACCATTCATAATATAATTTTTTTCTCCATGAAAACATTCCATCATTCGGATTTTCTTCGATGGAATCCTCCAAAAACATTTCAACAATAACAAATAGTACGAACAGGATCATTTAATGAATCATCATAGATAAATCATAATATTTCTATAAACCAAAAAATATGAGATCATAAACCTTGGGCTCTTATATCAATTGTTAGAAGATACATATAATTCTTTAATGCGGAAATTCAAAAGAAAACGGTGATCTTTAATCTTCATGATTTTCACAAATAGATTAAGACGTACCTTTATCCATAGCGTTACCATTGATGATAATCGTTGTGGAAAATCGAAGAACTCAAACTAAATGAAGAAATCCGATTTCTCTCCTTTAACTCACTATTTTTTTTATGTATTCTATCGATGGAGAAGAGAATACCAAGTTCTTTTCAGTTATTGTTGTTCATATAGGTGGAGAAAGAACCAGACTCTATTTATATGTTCTATCAATAGGTGCCTTCCATCAAAGCACATTTTAACATCCATAAAAGTCACACCTCTCAGGAAAAGCAGTAACTTCCCTTGAGGATTATACCGTTTCGTTTTATTAAAGTTGTAACTTCTCATAACCAATATTTATTATTATTATTAATTCATTAAACCATATAATAAATCATATCATGTAGGCCACAATAATTCTTACATTAATCATATCATGTGGGCCACAATAATTTTTATAATCGAAAATTTGCCAAGCAAATTTGTTGAATTCTCCTTCTCGATAATCTCATCGTGCATTCGAAGCTCGACCCTCAACGTCTTCTTCTGTTCAGATGGTGAGCAACACCTTCTTTGTGGCCTTTCATGAAACAATCGAGCTGCAGTCTTGGGTGCATGGCCAAAAAGTGGGAGAAGTTAACATTTTGATGCTGATGGTATTCTGTGGTTTTGCAAGAGGCAGCGTTGGAGAAGCAATCGTCGTTGAGTGATGATTGCCTCAAGCTATTGAGAGGCGAGAGAGACGAGCAGCGCCTAGCCGACCTACTCTTAGTGACCAAGTTTTGCAAAGGGATGACCTCACTTTATTGCGCAAGGCTTACGATGCCATGAGCCTAGATAAGCCCATGGGCCTGAAAGAGCCTAGGCACAAAGCAAGACATAGCTCGCCATCTAACGGGCCATGCCCTGGCACAGGTTGAATCCTCAAAAAAAAAATGTTGGGCTTAGATAGGCCCATGGCCTTGACCGAGCCTGGGCACAAAGCGGGACATGATCCGCCATCTAATGGGCCATGCCTTGGCACAGGCCCAAGCGCGCTGGTCCACATGGCCTACTACCAATTCCTATCCACAAGAAAAGAAGTTGCATAGTGTAAATTCATTCATCCGAGATAAATTTCACTTTTTGTTCACATTTCATTAACACAATACTGGTTAGCAAAAGTATTGGAACACACAACACTCCAGGCAAAAAGACAATGGTGACATATCGAAGCAGACTTTTCATAAATTTGAGATCTCAAAATTTGCCATATGTACAGTTACTATGGATCGCTCTAAGGATTGTGATAACTCAACTTCTCGATCAAAATCAAAACTATCTTTTTAAAGAAGAAAACTTCAACTTCACATTACAACTTCCCTCAGTAACTTCATCAGCAACAACCGATCCAAAGACACTAGTAGCCTCACCATGAAGTTCCTTGCTGGGGACTCCTTGCCCGACTCCTGGCCTCGATCGCCCTTGAAGTTGAGGGCGTAGCTCATTGGATCGTACCCAAACTTGACACCGCAATGTGGCCCCATATTCGACACCTCTTAATCCAAGCAATGAGGCTTTGGAGCTTGTGCCGAATCTCTGGCAGCGAGAGCTCTCGAGTTGTGGAGCGAAGCCACAAGAAGGGCGACCAAGCCACCTCGTGGCTGCCACTACAACCGTCGTTGTTGTCATCGCGGTCCAAGGAGGCAAAGAGGAGGCACAAAGAGGACGATTTGAGCTTGCGATTGAATAATAATTGGGCATGTGGGGAGAGAGAGAGAGAAGTGGCAGGTAGGGTGGATGAAATAAGCACGGGACAAAGTGGGGTGGGGGGATGCATTGTTTTGAGTTAACCTCTTCCTTGACTTATTTTCCCCAACTTCAATTTTTTAATAATTTAGGGTGTGTTTGTTTTGTAAAAAACAATTTCTAGGAAAACGTTTTCCTCATTTTCTAGCGTTTTGTTCATTTAAAAAAATAAATTAACGAAAAATATTTTCCTAGTTAACAGAAAAGGTTTTCCTTCCAAAGCTTAGATTCAGAAAAACGATTTCTCCTTTAAAAGAATCGGAAAACGTTTTCTAAAATGTTTTAAGGTCCCTGCTTAATAAAAAATTTATTATTAAAAAGAATTTCTAATTAAAATTTTTTGAATTTATTATTATTATATATTTTCTTTTCTTTCTTCTTTCTTTTTTTTTTTTTTTCTTGTTTCTTGTTTTCTCTTTTCTTTCTTTGCCTGTGAACGTAAACCTTAACTCCTCTCCTCGCTTCTTCTCCTTCACCCCCCCCTTTCATCACTGCCACCTTCTCCAACCCGCCCCTCCTGCGCTCCCGTTGGCTTTGCTCCCTCCTCTTCCTCTTCGTCGGCGTTTTCTACACCTTCATTCTCCAATGGATTCGGCTCCACGCCAGTGACTTCGGCGCCAATGCTCTTCGATACGCCATCGTCGATCACGTCCGGAGGATCGTCGCCCTTAGGAATGGCTCAGCCTTTCATGAGCTCTAGTCTGTCGCATTTGCATCAAGTTCCCCTTCGCCATTGTTTGCCTCATTGGGGAGCTCTGCTGCTTCTACCTGCGCCTTCTTCCAGTGCAAGCCCAGGTTCATCCTTGTTTGCAACACGTGCACCTGTGCCTCAAGCATGGTCAAGGCTCACCGGCTTTGTGCCTGTGCTTGGAGCTCAGCTGAGCTTCGGGGACGGAATCACTGCAGAGGGAGGTGAGGTCGTTGAAGATAGCGGTGATGGCGGTGGATAGGAGGAAGGGGCGATGGGTTAGGTGGAGAGGCGGTTGGGAGAGAAGGAAAAAAAGGAAGAAATAAATAAAATAAATATTTATCTTTAAAAAAAAATTATCTAAGAGAAAGCATTTTCCAATGAGGTCCAAACAGGAAAGAACATTTTCCATGATATTTACCAAACAAAAGAAAATTAATCATAGTCTGGGAAAGTATTTTTCAAGAAAATATTTTCCTTAATTATTGAGCTTTCCATGAAACAAATGCACTCTTAGTAATTAAGTTAAAGTCGAGAGACCACAAAATAATTCCATGCAATCATGTCAACGAGCCACTTGAAAAAGGAAAGTTAAAAGATGATGTTAATGGAGCATGCACAAATCCAGATTGATACCACCAATTCACTTATAATCTATCAAAACTTATCTTCCCCTAGCACAGTATCACCCCCTGAATTTGATCCAAGCTTATTAGATGGAATTTGCATGAGATCCCTCATTCTTATTCTTGAGCAAATCCTAGAGAGAGCTTAGTTGTTACATGATTAAGTGTTCATCATATTCTGAATTGGAAAATGCCACTAGTTGCCTTTTATAAGGTGCTTCTTCACCCAGCATTAATTAGCTAACTTGCATACAACAAACAACAAACCATTTAATCTTGAATATACTTTCAGAAGCAAAGTTCTTCCAATGACTTCCGGACATCCATATGGACAGACAAAAAGTGCAGATGCCATTGACCAAACAAAGACACAGGGAGGCAAGTATTGTGCTGTCCTATATGACTTTTACTTTTCACAGTGATTGAGTCTCGTGCATTCTCTTCATTAAATAACTAGAACTCATTCAGGAGAAAATCAATTTCCAGAATGAAGGATTTCTTCCCACTGCAAAATTTATCTGGCCAGAGAAACAAATAGGATAAAGATCAAAAAGGAATATAATGGTTCGTGGGGCGCATGCAAGATGCATAACAAGAGAGAGAGGAGAGGCGGGGGGGAGGGGCCTTCTGTTCACATGTTGAAAACACATTTTAAGCCATTATCCACCAGTATAATCATTTGGAAACTGCTTAGATAACGAGAAGAGGCAAAAGTTTGACTGAATTGATTTTTAAATATGCTCAATGACCAGGTCAAATAGTGATATACATACACAAACATCTTTCAGGCCAATACATCAGATCTAACGTGGTTAGTCATATTGCTCGGATAGAAGGATTTTCTTTCTATATAGTAGAAAACACAAAGTGCAACATTAAAGGGAAAGGAAAAAATATCAGCTAACAGCGATGGAAGGAATTCACCCTTATTTTCATCATAAACCAACTGGTTTCTTTTCACAAATTATAAGGGGATGCAAGGACCAGCCACAGTTTCACATTTACACAGGAACTGCATCAAACTCAACAATGAACTTTTTTTTTCCTTCCAACATAAAGAGCAATCCACCAGTTCCAAATGTCAGCTGTGGTAGGGAAAGCACTTTTACCTGGCAAAGATAGCTCATTAAGGCTACCTCCCGCACTCTCCCAAACTTTGGTTCCAGTTGAGCATGAGTACCAACAACACTTTTTTTCAACATTTTCCTGCACACAATTCATCTTCCTCCAGGGCATGCAATTATTGATGATTTTGCAGCAGAATGTTGCGACAATTTGCAGGATCTAACATCATGACTTTTACTGTCTTCGTTTTGCACCGAATCAGATACTCCATTGGCTGATGCATCACTTCCTCCATATGCAGCCTGTTTCAACTCACTCATGCATGCTAGCATATCCCCACAGATTTCAGGTGCTTCACATTTTCTTGCTTTTTTGAGAATCCTGCTCAGTGAAATGATTTTTGCTGGCTTTGACACATATAATTCAAACTTTCCTCTACATATTTCACCATATAGTCCATATACCATAGGTTTTGCCATCTTTCGACTGGCATTGAACTGCAGTGGAGATGCCTTTATGAAACCAATTGACTTGTGCTTGGTTAACTTCTCAGCATTTTCATGAAACCTCACATTCAAATTTGGCTGCCCAGAAGCATCAATAGCACTTATTCCCCTGAACTTCTTCACACATCTAACTGGGGTATCTTTACCATAATTAATGTGATCTCTGATAGCTGCTTGTTTATTCCTTATGTCCTCTTTGTTGTATATTATCTGCAGGTTTCTTTTCCAGGATGATAATTTTGAGGGACCTAATGGAGATTGGTAGCACCTGAAATTGGTTCTACAAAAACAATCATCAGCCAAACAAGATGTTCAATGACCAGAATGGAGATAAATTTGTTTATCCTCAAACAAGCAAGAGCCATGGTTGTTATAACCAGTTAATGTTATTTTTCTAGTATGGCCTGCAGTGGAAAAGGATGATCCCAGTTCACTCAACTTCATCACCCTCCATCTCTTCTGAATCTTCAACAGTCTTTGGTTTATGCAGATACTTTGACCTTTTATGAACAGAAAGGTCATCATCGATTCGATTTTGACCTTTGTCCCATGTCAAGAAAGCCATGAACTTCAGCTCACCCAGAAGACTATTAGGCAGGTGATTAGTAGTTAATTTTGAAGGTAATTCTCCTTGAGTATAGGCCTGATGCAATGAAACTCAGCACTTCCTTTGCTTTCAGAAAGGTAATCAGGTAAGCAGCATTGATCAACGCCTGATCCTTCATCAACCACAAGTTGATTTGCACATTCAACATGCTGTGCATCAACAGCACAAGTACTGTCATTGTTAACTGTAATTGATGCTTGAGTCACTGCAGGGACAGAGCATCCAGAAGAAACAATAGATTTTTCATGTTCTTTCAAAGAGTCAACTGTCTGCTCAGCCCTATTAAAGCATTTACCAGCCCTATCAAGCTGGACTTTATTTCCTCTTCCACCCGCCAAATGTCCCACATGGTCCATGCAAATTGTATTGCCCTTCCCTTCCACCTCACTAGGACCATCACTACATTGAATAGACAGATTGACATTGCTCTCAAGAATCTTCCCTGATCAGTCAACACTCTGATCTAAGGCTACATGCTTCTCCTCCAAAAGAGCATTATCTTTGACACTTTCTGCAGCAACAAACATGTGAGGTTGGCTACCAGCCCTTTCTGTCCAATCTTTGGAAGTTCTGTCAGCTTGAAATTCAAAACTTCCTCTTGGATTCTTCATCTGCCTAGCACCTACAGATATGGTTGGAGAGTACATAGAACCTAATATGGGACAGCATCTCTCAACAATGGTTGGTGCAGGGAATACTCTTTCAGATTGGTTAAATCTGACAATTGAAACTGACAAGTTAGAGGAGAGAATCTCATGTTGCATTATAAATTAAAGGAACACAGATCCAATGCTAGATATCATCAAGTAGACAAGAGGTCATGTTGATGCCTTCTTGTTTTTTTAGACAAGAACTCATGGGAGTTTTTATTCCTCTGAAAAACCATAATGCATAGCTCCAATTAAACTGAACCAGAATGACCTTGGTGAGGGTTGTTTATGTTGAAGAGGCCCCTGGGGAGTTTGACACCACATATTAGCTTCTAGTGAAAATAAAGTTGCTGTAGCCATTGAAACATCACACGAGTGATTCTGACCTGGATAAAATTGAAAAAGTGTAAACTCTAATTGATTCATTCCTCACAAAGAACACAAACAATCATCTAAACCTCTAAACTTAAGACACTGATACATAAAATCATGCAAAAGTAGCTTGCCAGCTTCAGGAGGAACACCAAACATCCCGGTAGTAGCAACAGCAGGCAGTGAGGTGGTGTCCAACTCAAAATCATTCTGTCTACAAGTAGATTGTGTCCCGTCCTTCTTTCCAGCTACTTTTAATGGATCAAAAAGAGTATTTTGCATTTGGAAAGAAGAGGAGCCACTGTACCCCTCATTACCATGGCTCATTAACCCCAAAATTGCTTGATGCTGTTGAGATAAGTCTACTATATGCCTCAATGGAAGAAATCTCATATTGTCATCAAGTAGACAAGAGGTCATGTTGATGCCTTCTTGTTTTGACGAAGATGGGAGCCTGATGATGATGCTTGCAGTGGCGAAGTGAGCCTAAGACACATGGGTGAAATCATAGGCTTGAGGAAGTTGTCACCATTATGAACACTACCATGTGAGAACTTCTCCCCAAGACTATTAGTCTCTCTATTGAAAACAGCATTTTGAGGCTGATTAAGTAATCCATCTGAAAAGTGATTCCTCTTCACTGAACTTCCAACAGTAAAACCAGAAAAAGCCGCTACATTTTCCTCCTTTCCTTGAATTGTAAACCTTGATTCTGTTGGAAGGCAAGAGTTATTCAACTGCACTTTTGGAACATAATAAAAAATTGGGTGAACATCAACTGAATCATGCTTAGCAGTATCAGAGATGGAATGCCATAACATGGGCTTTACTACTTCACAGCCTTCCATATTGTCATTGTAATCTTTGTATGGTCCACTCCCAATAATGTTATCAGATTGTTGAAACAAGGAAATTTCCGAGCACTTGTCTCTATGACCTTCACCATTTTTAACATGGCTATGGACTGATCTATTCACACTATAGGCGAGATTCCCACGGTTCACCTGTCTTTCTCTTCTTGGACAGGCACTCAATGAGCTCATGTCATTTTTAAGACTCCTAGATTCCTCCATCTTACTAGCAGTAGCTGCTGCATCAAATTTAGGACTAAGTTGGTCAGTTGCTTAACTGGAAAAGTAGTAGAAATCATGATCATAATAACAACATTGATATTATCTGATTGCTATTATTGATAAGAATAGTTCACTTACAATTATGTACCATCTGCTCATGGAATGTCTTTGACCTATTATACAATGAGCCCAAATATCCTAAGCCCATGAAAGATTGGAATGAATTCCCTGAAGCCCAATTTTGCTCATGTGGCTGCCCAAGTCCCAACTCAACCTTTGAAGCAGCAGGATCTCTATCTACTGAAACACAATCATTTGCAGTTTTCATCCCACTGAACCAAATCCTCAAATCTTCAACTAGGTTTCTTGAATTCTGAAAAGAAGGAAGTTCGTTGGATGCAACTGCAATTTTCCTGATGGAGCCAATATAACGGGAAGATTGGCTCCCATTAACTGGTTTTCTTAGCAAGAGAACTAGATGTGCTGAAACACCATGACCTTTGACACTCAAATATTTCATTCTCTCTTGCAACATGCTGATTCTGGTCCAAACAGTAAGGCAATGCCTCAAAAAGAAGGTTGTTTATACCCCGAATGCTTCTCTGCAATTTGTTTTGCGACCCATCAATGACAAAATTGTTAGCAAAATGCTGGTCAATTGATGATACAACATCAACAGAATGCTGCCCATGCCCCATTAAACAGCCATGTGAACCAGCCAACTGACAGAGGCTTGTGCTACTACATTTGGGCATAAAAAAGCTAGAATTAGCCAAGCCAGTAGTTCCAGAAAAACCTTCAGGCCAGTCCCACCCCACTGGTCTTTGGAAGCATAATCTAAAACAGCATGAAAATGTCACCATCCAGTTGTCTTGTTGCTTCAAAACATGCCAAAAGATAATATTGCACTTCACTTCAAACAATACATAGCATAGAAGAGACCCGTAAGCAAGGTGGAGTTGCTTAGGAGACAGGTCAGGTTATCCATGCCTGCAGACATCTGCATGGATGAATTGACCCACAAGAAGTAGACAATCTGTTTATGGATACTTACATAGGACAGAAATAGGATTCTGTATTATCAATTACAGAAAACTTAAAATGGACATACACTTTCTAATGAATAAATCTGAACCACCTAGACAAAATTTATAGAAAAGAGGACATTAACTCCTGCTTAGATAACTGGGACAACATGCATTTGTAAAATGTATATTGAGAGCACCCTTGTAAAGAAGCAATAGTGTATCCAAAGAAGTTCATGCTTGGACAAACATCAGATTAAAAAAAGCTGGATCTCTAGCGGTTTTTTAAAATGCACAGGGATAGTTAGGAAGCTAGGTTCATTATCTAGCACATTCCATACTCCTCATCAAAATGATTATAGAAACTATGGCTGCGCTAGGATTTATCATGATACTGAAGAAAAGAAAACATATTTATATGTACATAGAGACTCTTTAACCAATAAGCATGTACTTTAGACTCAAATCACAGATTACATATGTATTCACTTTCCTCAAGAAACCCCATCTGAGTGCATTGAGATACATGCAAACGCCCTAAAATACTCCTGCCACACTTACTGCCAAGTTACAGAAAGTTTGCACCTAGTGAAGCACAAAATTTTGAACAGAATATATATCGTTTAGGAGAAAACTAGCAAAGTAGATAAACTCTGGGTGCATAAATACTATTGAGAAACCACAGATCAACTTACCCCAAACTTTTCAAAGAAGAGCTATCGCCATTGAGCTATGGTCTGTCCATTATCCATGAGAACCAGATCTCCAGGGTGAGCATCAGATGACCCTGAATGCTAAAAAGAAACAGCAAAACTGAATCAGTTCTCCAGCATTTGTGAGGGCCGTTATCCAAATAACCTGCCCAGATTCCAGAATAATAATTATCCAATTGTATGGACATCTACTCTGTAGAAAGCATTACACTTAATAACATATGACTGAAAGTTACCTTACAGAACTTAGAGACAGACATATGGGAGTAGTGGCATGAACAAACAATACCCACTACACCCATATTGTTGAGCAGCAAAATCCCACCTAACAATAGCCAAAACAGAGCTAACTGTCAAGATTTCTGCTAAAGAAGCATCTCTTATCCATTTACCAAGACCGAGTTACATAATCACTCACTTGTTCTTAGACAGTATACTCGAGGACACACACTGAAGGAAACTGATGGAACATGACCTCCTCGTTCATCTGCTTTTAATGGAAACTTTTGACAAATTCGCGTGTTTGAGCTATGGAGCTTCTCATAGTATTCAGAACATGTTCCATATGGTCCTTTGCCTGAACAAGAAAAATTCAGCATATCATTTTTACTAGGAATTGTGTCATTGACGGCCGCGTGGGCCAGGTCAAGTGGATATACATCCATATCTACATTTGGAATCCCATGATGAAAAGCAGACGTTCCACTACGGTTGGGTTTCGACATAACCAAGGTGAAACGAGTGGACATGAATATCCTGAGAGGTTTTCGCCATTTACAACATTTAATGCTGACCCACCAAAGTCCATTCGTGCCGTGTTGCCAGAAGGAGCAACACTATGAGTGACATTACATCCCTCAAAGGTAAGTTTTGCGGACTTGCTGACAGGTTTGGGCTCTGGAAAATTTTTAAAATCATACTGCAACAAGGATGATGGTCCAGATAATTGAGCCAAGACAGAATTTTCCGAGTCTCGATTCGGTGACCCGGTGGCGCAAAAGTTTGTTGAGGCGGAAAAGGTTGTCTTTTGCTTTACTTCGTGTCCTATCTCGTCCCAAATCTCAGGCAAGGCATGGAAGAGAATGCGAACCTCTGTCGATCTCAATCTGTCGCGAAAGAATAAATCACCTCGTCAAGTCCATCGTACGACAGAAAATGGTCACTTCATTGTCAGGCATTGAATTGTGCCTGGGACTGTGACTGTAGCGTTACCAGATATTCTGGCGGTGGGACTAGCCGAAGGGAAGGCCAACACGTGTGATGGGAGGACTGGTCATGGCAGGGAGACGGGGACAATTGCCTGAACGAGTTATTATCGTATGGTTTTCATCCGTACTTGTTCAATGTCTCAATTAAAAAAAAGTTAAATTTAAAAAAAAATCAAAACTGTTATAATTGTTTACTCAAAATTAATTTCTTTACTACCAGCAAATTAATATATCTGTAATAAATTTATCTTATATTAATTTTGATTAAATTTTAATGTTGAATTTCTAAGTTAAATAACATGTAAAAATTGACAAATGTGTTAGTTTAGAGTTTTATCTTTCTTACTAGTTTATGATTTTTTTAATATTAATCTACTTTAACAAAAATTAATGAAGAGTAGGGTCTTTTGTGATAAATTTATTATAAGTATATCAATTTATGATTTCTTATGGTAAAAAAATAATTTATAGTAAATTTGTCATAACTATAACAATTTAGGATTTTTTAAAGTATTAACCTAATAATTTATCATCATCTTTTCCGTAATTCATGTAACACCTCCAATAGTAAGATATATAGTAAATGGATAATACCCTAAAAACCCCAAACTGGTACACTTGTGACAAATTTACCCCAAATTATTTTTTTTACCACCAAAAACCCCAAACTGATATACTTTTGACAAATTTACCCCAAACTGGTATATTTGTGACAAATTTACCCTATATTAGTTTTCGTTAAATTTTATTTTCAAATTATTAAGTTAAATGACACGTGACGCTTAACCAAAGTATATCAATTTAGGATTTTACGTTCCGTTTGTCACGTTTACAATTTTTATGATTTTTTTGTGGTATTAATCCAATTTAGCATAGGGTAAATTTATCACAAATTTACTAGTTTGGGGTTTTTTGCAGTCGAATAAATTAGTTTGTGGTAAATTTTTCATAAATGTACCAGGTTTAGGATCGATCGGGGTAAATTTGTCACAAATTTACCGGTTTTTGGTTTTTCATGGTCAAAAAAATAGTTTGGGGTAAATTTGTCACAAGTGTACCGGTTTGGGGGTTTTAAGGTATTAACCCATAGTAAAATGAATCCAGATTAATTAAAAATAATGAATCTAATATAAACACACGTGATTCCTATCAGTATCGGATTAGCAGTTTAGATTGATTTTAGTATATGTAGGTACTAAGTACGTGAAATACTTTCCTGTAAATAGTATATTAAAAATTGAAAATATTTCTTTAGTAAATATGATTATCAAATGTCTCAAAATCACTTATTAACAAGACTCTTGACAAATTAACAGATTACTTGGACAAATGAGAGGCATTCTAAATGCTAATAATATCCATCATCGTGTAAATTAGGTATGCTATTTTCAATTAACTTCAATCATTTGCACAAGGTTGAAATCATGTTGGGAAAGTATCCAAAAGCGTACATAGAATGTTTTGCATTGTACTAGATTAAAAGTATTCCGATTAATTAGTCATCAATGTAATATGTCTATAATCATTTTTTCATAAAATCATTTTACCATATATGTATTGGGGTGATTTAAAATGAAAATAATGAATTTAAATTCTTCCAAAGCAAAAAAAAAAAAAAAAAAGAGGGTTAATGTCCTGAAAAAACCCCAAACTAATATATTTGTTACAAATTTACCTTAATATAATTTTTTACCTCTAAAATCTCAAACTAATATATTTGTGATAAATATATTGTTCGTTAAAATAGAAAATACCAAAAAAAAAAACCATAAAACCGATACAATTTTGACAAACGAATAGTAAAATCCTAAACTAATACACCAATCAAATATCACATATCATTCAACTTAGCAATTTTACAGTAAAATTTGAAGAAACTAACAAAAAAATAAATTTATCGTAAGTTTACTAGTTTGAAATAAATTTATCAAAGATATATTAATTTAGGGTTTTTGGTGGTTAAAAAATTATTTTGAGATAATTTGTTACAAATATATCATTTTTTGGTTTTTCATGATATTAACCCAAAAAAAAAATTGAATTTAAGTTCTTACATGACAAAGATTAGATAGCATTTAAAGGGATTCGTGTGTAATGTCATTTGGATGCAAACAAAAGGGGAACACTATTATGATTAAGGTGCATTTATTCAAAGGAAAATCGTTTCAAATATTTTTTTTTTCAATTTTTTGGTGATTAAATGACAAAAAATTAATTGATTTAAGGAAAAAAAAAGCATTTTCCATCAACTAGAAATACCAAACCACCAAACAAATAAAAATTAACCGTTTTTCCTTGAAAACCATTTCATAGGTTTTGTTTATTTTGTGAAAAATAAATGATTTGGAAAAAAATTTCCTAAAAATTATCGCTTTAGATAGAATAAACGAAAAATATTTTCATTGTCCAAAAAAATATTTAGACACATATTATTGTTGGTATTGAGAATATTTTTCATGGACTATTTATTTCAAGCAGCCATTTTTAAGAAATTATTTTATAAATCATTCATTTTCCGTAAAAAAAAAAAAAATAACCCTAATATTTAACTTTATCATTAAGTTTTAGGTGAAACAAATGTAGCCTAAGCATCATTGTAAGTTGAACACATTAATCCCTCCTAATCTCTTATAATGTCTCTTAATTTTGTATCTCCATCATTTTCCTTCCATTCATACGAGTTTACAATTTGAAATTAATTTTTGTATCCTAAAAACTTTCAACTGCAATGTTCACGCTACATTTATCCTAAACTAATTTTGTTTCATAAAAATTCCCAAATTGGTGCAACCCATGCCACATTTACATAAACTTATTCATTTAGTTCAAATATATCAATGTAGGATAAATATGGAATGAGCAAATTAGTTTGAAATTTTTCATGAGATAAGAATTGATTTGAGCACCTACGGCACAGTTCACCGATTTATAGTAAATATAATATGGTTGTACCTTTTGGTAAAATTAGTTTTTGATTTTTTTGGTACAAAATTAGTTTGCAATAAATATGACACTAATGATATAGTTAAAGGTTTTGGGTTGTATTGAGCTTAAATCTTAGAACTTTTTTCTCTGTTGCCTTCTCTCTTAAAAAGGGCATTCCTAAGGATTTTTGAGAATTGAGACCTATGATGACTATTGAATAAAAAATATATAAATTTTACCCGTTTATGGTAGAAATAGTTTTTTTTTTATTCTATCCTCAAAACAAGTTTATCAATATTTGGAAAGTGTTTGATAACTATATAAAATTTTTATTTTTGAAATAGAAATACGTTTGGTATAACTCTCAAATTTTTTGTAACTTAGAAATTCTTTTAATTTTATAATAATTTTATGACATTTTTCCTTTTCTTCTTCTTCTTCTTTCTCTAGCTAGTTGCCGGCTTCGGGGGCACCTTGCCAAGCCTTAGGGAGGTTGAGGTTGCCTAGCCATAGGGGAGGTTTGATCTTGCCTAACCGTGAGGCTTGAGGGGATGAGGCTTGAATGAGGTCATTAGCTCAAGGAACAAAGAAGAAAAAAAAAAGAAAAAGAAAAAAAGTTGCTTGATTTTTGAGTTATTTTTGAAAAATAAAGGAATAACTTATTTTTAATTTTTCAATTCTATTTGAATCTATTCTCGAGAACACATTTGTCTACGAGATAAAAAAAAATAGTTGATCCCATTAAACAGATTTCTGTTTTTTCGGTTTTTTTTTTTTTTTACTTTGAGAAATAAAAGAATATTCTTTACCAAAAAAAAGAATAAAAGAATATAAATAATTACTGTTTGGCCAAAAATGAAGAATTTAAAAAATAATTTTCAAACAGTGCCTAAAACGTTAGCTTGTTTTATTTTGCAGAAAATAAAAGAATTTAAAAAATAATTTTCAAAATATTATTGATTGTATCGATTTATATAATTAGCTATAAATTATATTTCCAATATCGATTTTTTTTTCAGAAAATATTTAGGCCAAGACAAACGAAAGAGTCGAAAAAGGGCGGTTCGTCTCGCAATCTCGACTTCATTCACCTCCGCCGACGTCTCCGCTTAAAACCGCAGCGACGGCGCGCCTCCTCCGTCGCTCTCCCTCTTAGCGCGCGAAACGGCAAAGCACGATCCGTCGACGATCTTCTCTCCTCTCTCCTTGAATCGCCGAGGGCTGTCGACGCCCTTCCAGACCGCCACGGCCGGCCGGCGAGCGTAGCGGCGGCGGCGGCGGCGGCGGCGGCGGGAGCCGGCGACCGGCTCGAGCGAGGCGAGGGGAGGGCGCACGCCGTCGGCCGTGCGATTCTCCGGCGACGTTTGCGATGGAGGATTCGGGCTCCGATCGGCGACGCCCGCGTTTCCTCTGCTCAAGAGGCCGCGCCTCAGGAGCGAGACCTGCGACGCCCTGGTCCGCATCTTCTCCCTCTGCGGCGACCCGAGCTACGCTCCACGCCTCGTCAAGTTCGACACTCACTGGCCGAGTCCAGGTATCCGCACCGCACCGCCATTGTCTCCCCGATGAAATTGAAGTTTAATAATGTGGATTGGGGTTGCTTTACGTAGCTTTTCACTGCTTTGCCCTGTATTGAGATCTTTCCGTCGCCTGGATCGTTTAACGCTGTAAGTCGGTGAAATTTTGGAGTTATGAGTCCAAAGGAGAGAAATTTTGGTTATGGACTATGCAACGGCCATAGTCTGGAACAAGGATAGAGCTGGGCGAAACGTCACAATTAGTTTTTAGAGCTCTGGCATTTGAACAACATTGCAAACCCACTGAAAGAAGTCGTCGTCTTGCGTATGATGATTTTTTTTAGCTTATGAGGATGATGGAGATAGTTGATCAATCAAAATGCCGGGAAAAATATTCAAGGTTCATTCCAGAGTAGTTATCAGTGTCTTTCTTTGTGCTTTTTTATTTTATCTAGACTGCTGGGTCTGTTTGTCTGTATTATGCTGCACATGAAGGTATGGACTATGAAACTATCGTGTAGTTGGTCTGTGCTTGTAAAATGCTTTTCCTTGGCGAACTGCTTGATATATATCGGTATTATCGTTGTTTCTTATTTGTAGTGCTTTTTACATTATTGTTTGACATCTACGATGATAAAGATGGAATATTTCTTTATTTTTGTGTTGTTTTAAAATTATACAACTTTAAAATCCGATTTTAACTCATGGTGATGTTATATAAAAATGCATTCTCAACAAGATTGATCTACAGTCTTAACAATGGCTTCAATGGAGTCCTTTGGTTTGTTTGCTTTTTCTCTTTAATGATTTGTCTCTCTATCTTGAAGATGATGCCCATGATGACAAGGGAGAAAAAACTGGAGAGGAATTTTGTGAACAAGGTCAAGTTGAGTTGGAAGTAGCCAGTTCAAATTGTAAACCACTTGAACATTCATCAGCACAGAATGACAGTCTTCCCATTGCAGGAGAATTCGAAAGTGCTGAGAAATCAAATGTTGCTGATGGACAGTTGGAAGGTCTAAGCTCTCAGGACAGAGAATCTAGTGAAGCTCAAGTTCCGATGGATGAGATAGCCAATAGAGCGGATAGAGAATATGGTGTTAATCCTTCAACCCCAAAGGATGAGATGGTCATGGAGAGCATCTTAGGGGTTAATATAGAAGAAAGTGGATTTGAATTGGAGCATATGGACATTGATGATATAAGCATCCTATTGAATGATGAAGGCATTGCACCTGTTCATCAGGATAATTCTATAGTAGAGCTCATGGATGATCAACGCCATGTTGGTGGTATAGGGGATTCATTAAGTACCAATCAAGAGCATTCTGGTGAACAAATAGTTGTAGATGACCCTACAAGTCAGAGTCACCTGCAAGGAGATATAAATGATTGTAGTCAAAAGATTGCAATTGGTTCTGCTCCTACTCCAATGCAGAATGTCAAAGAGAAATGTCCACTCTCACCAACCAAGGCATTGACTGGAGAGAATGAAGTACAACATCCATGTACAAGAGACATGGATGTGCATCTCCCAGATAGTACATTAAATTTGTGTCAGGAAGTGACAGAAGAGCAAGACGCTGAGGAGGGGGAAATTTCTGACAGCATTAGGGTGGAAGGAACAGCGTCTAATATGCGTTCACATGATATTGCTGTGTCGAATAAGTTGCTTGACAATGAGCAAGTGTCTGAATGCGTTGCAGTTATGGAGAGTGTCACTGATGAAGGACAAAAAGGAAAACTTGAAACAAAATCTGGAGTCTCTTCTTTTGGTGATGAAATGGACCATGATGTTGCTAATGTGAGAAAAGCTGAAAACCATGAAAATAATGGGGGGAAGGAGATTTGTGAACCTCAGATGGCTTTTCATGGAAAGTCAGTGGTTATGGAAGCTGAAAAAGTAGGTATACATTATCCTTCAATTGAAGATAAAAAGGCCAAAAAGCAAGGTTGCATAGTCAGTGAAGATGTGACCCCTCATGCAGGTCGATGTAATGATATAGTTTCCTATGAAGATATTTATTTGGAAAAGAAATCTGAAGATCAAGGGGCTGTAAATACCTTGAAGGTCTGATCCTATACACATTTTCTTATCTGGACTGCTATTGAGAGATACATTTTTTTTCGACTTTGTGGTATCTGGTGCACTAATATCATCTTAGGGTGTGATTGTCCACAAATTGGTGAATTTGTTTTATAGATTGAGAAGATGCATTTATGTGCTGCCATGATTAAAGGTATCTAGCATGAAGGTGATGATTGGAAGTATGGAGTTACTGTGGTTATGGCATCATGTTCCTGTGGTTAAGGCATCATTTTCCTTTTGTATTGATGAACGGTAAAAAGAAATGAGTGTGGTATGTCTTTGTTAAAAAGTATTAAGGTGGCTTGTGCCATGGTCTTTTGGTATAAATATGTGGACAATAGTTTTCTTTATGAAAATTCTTGCTTAATGAGAATTTGGCATCATGTAACTGTCATGTGGCTCTGCTGCAGGAGTTGCAAGATAAGAAAAAACGACGTACTCTTAGCAAAGAAAGGAAGGAGAAAAAAAAGGTGTGTCCACCCATCCAGTTTCTTTCATTGTTTTTTGTGTTTGAGATTCATATTTATGAAGATGCGGTTGTACTTTCCTCTGACATGAAAATTCTCAACATGTATGATTTTCCACTTTTACTTAATGACTTGTATAATTAAAAACAATATATGTACTATATTAATTGCTTATAAGCCTTTCTTTTTTCCAGCAAAAGGAACGAAGAAAGAGAGCACAAAAGAATAGAGAGCTTGGGGTAAAAAGGTTGAAACTGCAACCAGTGCTGAAACAAAAAACAGTAACATATTGCCGCCATTATCTCCAGGGTAGATGCACTGAGGTAAGAGAAATCTCCCACCCTAAACAACAACATCAGGTTATCAATGCTTCATTATCTGCAAACCTTGAGGTCTTAACTTGTTGCTTACCTTGAGATATGCTACTTTGTCAATGGTGAAAATTTTGCGGAAGTTTCCTTAATTTGCTATCTGTTACAAATGTACCTTTCAGTTTTCTGCGGCTGGGTGGGATTAGTTGGCAGTTCATCATAATATTTATTTATGCTATAAACATATATTAATGGAGAAACTTTTTTAGCACACCAGTAATATACAAAGCAGGAAAAAGAGACGGTCCATCACTATATGGTACATATTATCATAAAATCCTGAGGCTCATGTATGTTATTATTTGTTTGAGAACATTTTCCTTCATTAAGTTTTTGCTATTAATACCCATGGGTCTTTTCTTTACCAGGGTTAATTTTTGACCATATTGAGTTGCATTTTAAGATGTAATGAATGATAGTCATCATGTAACAAGCTTGTACTTTTTTGTGACGTAATAATGGGGGTTGATTATCTTGGAATAAGTAGTTTTGTTTTCTGCTTTGCACTTCACAAGCAATCAGAGTTTATTATTTTACTCCTGTGTGGATTTAGTATTTGATACTTTTGCTGATGATGGTCTAAAGTTCTGAAACTTTCATGATTCCCCTGATCCTTGTGTTTCTTTTTTGTTTATCAGGGAGAGAAGTGCAAATTTTCACATGATACTGTGCCTTTGACAAAATCTACAAAGGTAGAGTTTATGTGCCTATTATTTAAATTTCTTGTTTGTATTTCAGATCCATTTTTTATTGTTACTGTTTCTTTTGGTAACAACTTTTCCGGTTGATATTGGTCTAAAATAGCCTTAGGGGTAAACTAAACTGACTAATTCTAATTATAAGTCATCCTCTGTAGATTAATGTCAGTATGAATATGCTCTTAAGCATTTTCAATGACATTTTTGCTTGGCCAATGCTCACCTAAAGAGCAAAGATGCTATTCTTAGATGTCTCTCTAAAAACCATCAAGTATTTGAAGTGGCAGGAAAGACAGATGGAAATCCCTTTTCATGCTTGTCTGATAAAGCACCCTTGACCCACTTTCTTTCTCCTCTCTTTTTCATGTTGCAGCCGTGCTGTCATTATGCACGAAATTCATGCATGAAAGGAGACGATTGTCCATTTGATCATCAGCTCTCCAAGTATCCTTGTAGCAATTATGCATCCAAAGGCTTTTGCAGCAGAGGCGACAACTGTATGTTTTCACATAAGGTACTTCTACAAAGCTACTATATTCCAAGTAGTGAGCAGAGCACATTGATGTGGACTTGGTGTTTCTCCTTTAAATTCTGTTAGTTATCTTTGACATGCTTTATTTCAATTAATGCAGATAGAAGATTCTACAATTGCTTCAAACACTTGCAACAATGAATCAAATCATCCAGCTATGCCATTGATTCTGAAGAAGCAACCAGGCACAATTGTTGGCTCCCACAAGAACAATGCCCATACTGCAGTAGACACTTCCCATGCTACTTTCAAGTACTTAAAACCGAACATGATTGGCTCTGCAACAAATTTACCAGTGCTCAAACCTGAAAGAGGTAGCTCCAACTCTGCTGAGAAATCCTTGTTGATTTCTTTCAACAAGTCAGAAAAGGGCAGTTCATCTGCAAAAGATGGTTCCAGAATTGGGATCCATACTGGAGAAAATGCTTCTGGCACAGTTCAAAATGTGGACCTGATTTCAAAGACTACTCCGCTATTGCCACCAAAAGGAGTAAATTTTTTATCTTTTGGTTCTTCGTCAAAGCAGACGGATATGAAGAAACCAGCTAACTTCCTTTTTAATACAAGTAACGTGAATATGCTGAAACATGCTACCTCTACTCAACAGAAGGGTGACAGTAACATTATTGTTAATGATGAAAGCCATCCAATGTCAATGCTTCCCAATTCAAATGAAGTGACCGAAAGGATTGAGCTGGTGGTAAAACCAGAGGACTTGATACGTTTCTCTTCAAGAAAGGCTTCACTTCATGACTTTACACCTGGAGAACAATCCGGCTCCAGTTCTGTTGGTAATGACGCTATTGACAGATCTCTGCAAGGGAAACCAAGTGCCTCTAGTACGGCACACAGCTCTAGCATGACAACATGGAAGCTGCCAGTTTCTCCGATAACTCCAGGTCAACCTTCAGATTCAATGCCTAGGCTATACAGGAACATCTCAAGTTCAGCTCAGAAGGCATTGTCCTCAACGTTAGCATTTGCTGCTATGTTCGAAACAGACACAAGATCGAAGCATGCTGACGGACATCGGGCTGTCACTGGTAAGGCTGGTGAGGATTCTGCTCATGGTTTTCAAATGATTCAGTAAAGGCCTCGAAAATTCTGGATTTATTGGCTAACATTGGAAAGAAGAAGCAATAGTGTTCAAGTAAGATGGGACGAATAAACCATGTTTTTTCACAGTTGCAAATGGGAAAAACGAAGAGTTGGAAAGCGATGTCCAGGTTATAAACTGTTATGATCCTGGAGGTTCTTTCAATACAGCTTCTGCTTTCTCAGTGAATGTCTCGTTATTATTCTTGCAGGAACTGAGGTTTTAGCAGTTTAGAGGGATACTGTCTCATGTTTACAGATCATCCTTATTCAGCGTGACCGTGGCAAGGCTTATTACCTATTCAAGTGGAAATAGTCAGGTATCATTTGGTTAGAATTCGGGTCCTCCATAATGTATATCTCTTTTTGTTAAGCAGGCAAGTCTCTCAATTTAGGTGAAAGGTCGCTTTAGAAGAGATCTCACATTACGGGAAAGATATCTAACTGGGGATTGTATCCAAGCCTATACACAAATTTCCATGAAGGCAATACCCTGCACCTCGCCCACACGCCACCTCATTGGAAGTGTGAAACTAAATATGTTTTTTCTCGGCAAGTTGCATATCTACCGGTTGGAATGGGAACTACACTGAGAATAGTTGGATTCGAACATGAGGGCGCTCTGCGGATACACGTTAACGAGTAAACGTTCCAAGTGCAACCCCTTGCAAGTCGCAAAGACTGAAGAAAACTCGTGAGATCCTTAGTAAGTTGATGAACCAGCACAAGCAAAAGAACTGATTACCGGCACGAGTAGCTTAATCCTTAATTCTACATCTGCTTGCGGTTCAGCTAAAGGGATGCTTCTACGTCAAGGATGAAGTGAATGCTTGTTACCGAAGCGCTTTGACTGCCGGGATCAGAAACCATTCCTATGCCTGACGTAAGAAAGAGACACGGAAAGTTGCTTTGTAGCTTCGATTATTGCTATTCTTAAGAAAAGGGAGATTCTATGGTTCGCTAAGTGCGTTTCCGGGACCCGTCTCGCATTCGTTGGATAAAACGAAAGGGAAAAAATTGTGGTCCGTCAGATTAGTTCTGCAAAATCGACTTTTGCTACTTATAAACGTTGAAGGAAAGTTAGGGACGCAACGCAGGGGTGATTGAGCGTATTTTCTTGGAACGTTTTTAACCATCGGAGCCACAAAAAGTCACGACGACAAAAGGGAAATTACAACCCGCGAAGAAAATAAAGAAATCATATGTAATACGTAAGTTATTATTAATAAAGTAAAATGCGAATGCCAAAAGAAAATTATGATTGATTAAGTGGGATCGGTCCGTTTTGCTCTTACCGGACCGTAGGACCCCTTAAAGAAAATCGTGGTACTTAATTTGCAAGGACATATTCCATCTTACAAGAAATGTAATTAGAAGTGTCAAAGTAACCTGTGTCCCCATCTGAAAATTTTGTAGTAATTGCAACTCTACTTTCTACCATTGACATACCCAACTTTGTACTACTTGTATCTTGAATTGGAGGATCCCTTTTCTTAGTAATTCCCTTCACGGGGAAAAGATGATTCCAATCTCTGTTCATGCTATCGTTCGGTCCTTTCCAGCAAAGTCCGTCTCCTATGGATGGCTCCGTAAATAAGACTGAATATTCATCATGCATGCTTTCAATTTCAAAGTACGACCCCAGGGGTCGGCACAAATTTAGACGAGGGGGATATTGCCTTGTAATTATTCGTTGCTCCTTTACTTCCAACTTCTTTTAGAGTTGAATTCAACATTCATTGTTCTAAAAAGTACAAATTATTACAAGACAAACCCTCAAATATATACTGAAGACCCGACACTCTTGTATGTGAAAGGCATCTCAAATCTGAAATTCAAGCTACAAAAAGAATCACGTCATTAAAATAGACAATAAAGGGTACAAAGGTAGTGATTGGAAAACTAATAATTCTTTCAAAGATGCCATGGTTCGTGGACGTAACCACATCATCGGAACACGTTTGAAATCAATACCGACAAATGATGTAGGAACAACTCTGGCCATAGAAATTCGAATCATCAGCAAACGTAGACACAACGCATCATTTTGATCCTAACATTTTTAATGGGTCCGTGCCATGCCACGATGGATGAACCAATTTTGTTCCCACCATGTGCAAGAATCAATGTTCTCAATTATGCCTCGTGGACAGTGCAGCTAATAACATCATCACCAGGAAAATAACTCACAACGACCCCAATCATGGACACTTCGAAAGAAAAACAAAATTATGCAATCGGTGACATAAAAAGTTAAAATAAAATAACAAATTGCTCATTAAGTATGTTTAAAGAGACTAATAAGCTTCCAAAAAAATTAAAAAAAGAAAAATGATCTGCGCCTAACTTCTAGGAATATACATATTGTGTAGGGAAGGTTCTGACAGGCTAGACCAGACCAAGTCCTGTTGACTCTGCCATAATTAAAGAACTCTTGAATTGTTCTCCTCCTTCACATGGAACTGAAATCGTTGACCTACCTCGGCTGCAGAAGAACGACTCCGCAATGGCAGCGCCGTGGTGGCGACTCCAGGGCTTGCCCCGGTTCACATGTTAATTGCAGTCCAAGATTAGAAATCAACTTGTTCTATAATACAGAATACACATGATTGGTCTTATTATACTGGAGAATCTTTTGATTATTTTATTAACCAAGAAAGAGGGGCTTCCATCGGATACTCCCTGCTCAGTTAAGTGTTTAGTTAAAAGGTAATCTCACCTAAGGAAGGGAACTTATGCTCTTACAAGGGTTTTCAAAGTCCATTTGTTTGATATGCAAAGACAACAGCTCCACGGATGTGTTCTTTGTTTTAATGTATTGGTGCCTACATACTTCACATCTCCAATTCCTCTACTCTCTAATTGTTTTACATCTCGGTGATCCTGAGGTCTCAATGAGAATCAAGATGAAGCATTTTAGGGACTTGCTTAGGTCCTAGATTAGAAATCAAGTTGTACTACAATAGAAAATTCACATGATTTGTCCATTTATATAAGAGATCTTTTTATCATTATTTACCAAGGCATGCCATGCCTTTGAAGTTGTAATTTTTGAGTCAACTTTTGACCGAGACTAATGAGTGTTAGGCATATTATAATATTTAAATATTCTATCATTCCTCCCCACCTTTAATCTAGTCTTTTTACTTAATACTCAATGTGGGTATATTTAATTGAGAGAGGCAAATGAAACTTGAAAAGATTTGAACTTAGTACATCATATTCTAATATCATGTGAGAGTGAAGCCACCGTCAATTGTTTTAATACCAAGTAAATATCCTGACATCACTAACAACAAGTCTGCTCATAACCCACAAAACTAATTAGGTGCCACAAAAGTAAAATGGAAATTGATTGTATCAATTCAAACCTTCCCAAATGTTTCCTCATGGCAAGACTCATGAGAACAATGAATAATTAATCTATTTTTTAAGTTGACATCACGAAAAATCCTAAATTTGGTATTTTTAATAAATTTATCCTGAGCTATTTTTTTTTATTATAAAAAATCTCAAACCTAGACATTCGTGACAAATTTAATCAAATTAATTTTTTTAGTACAAAAAATCCCAAACTAATATATTTGTCTCTTCATTAAATTCAATTAATGTCATAAAAAATCACAAATTGGTACACATGCTGTTAAAACCATGAATTAATATACTCATCAAATGTTATATATCATTCAACTTAATAATTTGATGATAAAGTTTAATAAAAATTAACGAAAAATAAATTTATCAAGTATATCAGTTTTGAGTTATTTGAAGTAAATTTATTGCAGATTGCTAATTTAAGTGTTTTTCGTGGTATTAGCCCTTTTCTTTTAAAAATGACAAGGTGGTGTTAGGATAGGTTTTGGTATACATCGTTGGCGATCATAAAAGCGGGCTTCCTAAGCTTGGCCTAATGTGGTTGGGATTTCACTTCTTGTAGTCCTCTCGACAGAGACTTGTACTCGAGATCACAGGTAGAAAAGTTAAAACTCTCAAGGCGTCTAAATCAACAGTGACAGGTCGGTGAAGTTCTTGTTTTGACCTGGTAAGTGCAATGAAATATTTATGAGAATGAGTGTAGGAAGAAGTTGGAATTTCGAGCATTTACTCCGTCCTCTCCTCCCCAAATCTCTCTCCCAACCATAGCATTAAATCTTCCCAAAAAGCAAATAATTATAATAAAAACATCGCTCTATCACGACAACGAAATACTAGGAATGCTGTCATCAACGAACAAGCGCTTAACCAATACTTTTGATGGCAATTAGTTGTTATCATTTCATCCATCCAACAACGATACTAAATAAATATGACGAATACGTTTTTCAACTGGCGGACCATTCGAAGCACTTTACCCATACTATTATTTCCGAGCCTTGCAACCATTTTGATATTAGAAATATTGCATAATGATCCAATATCATCTTTAAAAGAAAATCAATATTCCATCAAGAACATAGAAAATTCCGTCGGCCGTGTCTTTTCTATGTTTCTCAAATCGCGTTTCCGATTAGCGGGACATAAATTATAAACGGTCACCGAATCTCCCATTAAACATTTGAGAATTATAATGTAGCCTTTTGGATGGACACGTCACATGCCAACTCCAACACTCATTTCAAAATTCCAAATCTTCTAGCACGCAGCACGAAAAGCTTGGGTGGAAGACCTAATCATGGGGTCCCAAGAAACCCTTGGCCGGCAAGGAAAGGCCCACTTCCAACGTCCTTCTTCCCATTACATAACTTAAATTTCGAACAACCATTCCAAAATGAGAATTAAAAAAAAAAGGAACAGATATTCTTAGGGGGAGGAACAGATATTCTTAGGCCACATTCAATGGTTTAGTGTTCGATCCAAATAATTCGCATAAGAAAAAGAAAAGGATTAGTAGATTAAATAATCATACATGTGCAAGGTCAGGACTTCCCTTATCACATCCCCAATCCGGGTGAAGGAGCTACATTCTTAATTCATCTGCCATTACAAAAAAAATTTTGATGGGTCAGGATCCTCTCTCAAGAAGCGTGCTTGGTTTGCATCCTTTGAAATCGCAACGTAAATGACGCCGAAGAACAATGGGTAAATTCCAAACAAAAAAAATTATGCATCCTGTCAATGATCTTCCTAAATCAAACACAAAACAATAGTAACATTTCAAGTGGGTTTAGGCTGATTTTACAATTCCCACGTTATCCTTATTTTGTTTGGATCTTTCGTTTGAAAATTTTCGTCATTCAATAGGAAACATTTGAAATCTTTAATTGCACAACCTCCCCAAAATACCCATAAAAACCCAACTTTTCAACGCCATCATCAAGCTCTGACATAATAAAAATCTTTATAAAATTACAATTGGGTTTTGAAGGAAAAATTAGGAAAGATCATTTTTGCTTTTTTATAAAAAAAAACAGGGTTGATGAACTTGCAAGGTAAGCAATGAGGGGGGCACTAAGTCGTGGAGGTTGCAACTTTCGTTGACATTGACCCACCTCCAAACCCCCCAACTTTCCCACTCCACCAGCACGTTAGGCAACAGTGAAGTCTCCTTCCGCCCCTTTTCTTCTGTTCTTCGTATAGATTATACATCTGCTTAATCTTTTATTTATTCGAAAAAATTCAATTAATTATTACGAGTCAAGGAATAACGTCAGTTGGTATTGATTTTATCCCATTTTTACACTCAAAAATCCGATTATATATATACACATATATAAAGAATTATATAAGCGATTGACAACTTATTGATATTACCAAAACAATCACTTTCTTAAAAATGTAATAAGCGCTGAAAATTTAAGTATTTTTAAATTTAAATTGAAGTGATAATTTTAAATGGTAGTAATTTGTCAGCTAAATAATTAATGTTTCAACTAAAAATTGATAGGTTTTAACGATAAAATTGGCAAGACACTTATTACTATGAGCAAATATCTCAACAAATTAAGCAACCCCATCCTTACTTTCCTGATTAAGTGAATTTTTAACTTAATTGAGTCCTTTATGTGATACCGATTAGGATTATTACCAAACAAGCTCAATCTCATTATGGGATGAATCTACTGTTATGATTCCGCATTTATTTAGACTATGAAAACTGGCTAATTCCAACAATCCGCCTTAATTTACGAAATTCTGCTAATCAAACTAAAAAGTAAAATGGCTCGAAATAATTTTGTTTATTTTACAACATCATGATTTTCAGCTGTAACACCAATTGGTGTATTTGCCACGTATTTTTCGTAACTTAGTAAAAATGTACTAATTCTTCATAATTTTTATGGAAGCCACCGTAAATTTGCCATATAACTATATCAAAAAACGTCACGAAACCAAAAAAAAAAAAAAGATTCCACGGTACAACAAAAAGATCCCACCCTATAATTGCCGAGAAATCCTCCACTGGAATATTTCTCGAAGGAAAAAGTATTTTTTTCTGTGGCCACAAATCGCACCGTCATTCTCGGAAATTACGGGGGCTGGGCAGACCACGTAACTCCCAGCCGCTTTGCCTTCCTCGTATCTACGGCCGTCGACATCCCGACAACCACGAATCGCGTGAAACCCGCTCCCCCTCCCGTCCACGTGGCGGCCCCTCCGCGCGGCCGAGCGGCGTCGGCGACAGTTGGACATAGCCGCTCCCCCCACGTCGTCCCTTTCGATCCGGCCGTTGGATCGGAATCCCCAAAAGATCCAGCTCCATCTTCCAGAGGCGCACCCCAAAAAAAAAAAAAAACAAAAAAAACCCTAACCGCTCTTCGCTAACCATGGTCACGGAACCTAACCAGAGTTCGCCCCGCTGGGGGAAACGAAACCCGCCACGAAGTTTCTCGAATTTACGGGACCCGCCACTCCCGGCCCGATCTATAAATCGCGCCTTCGAGACTCGTTAGGTTTGCCAAACCAAACACCCAACGCCCCCCCCTTGAAGGCGGCTCCACCACCTCCACCGAAACCCTCGCTCTCTTTCTCTCTCTCTCTCTAGCCTCAAGCTCATCTCCCGTCTCTCTCTCTCTCTCTCCGGCGCGGCCATGGCGACCTCTTCCAGGACCAGATCCAGGAGCGGGCCGGTGCTCCGATCCCTCTCCCCGTCGGGAAGGTACTACTCCCCGGCGGCGGCGTCGGCGGCGGCTGCGTCGTCGCTCTCCGCCACCGCGTCGGCCTTCGCGTCCTCCACCAACTCCAGCTTCTACTCCCCGCCCTCGTCGTTCTTCAGCCACCACCGGTCGTCCTCCCCGACGCGCGTCAACGTGTTCAAGTCGTCGTCCCAGATGTCCCCCTCCGTGCGGTTCTCCATCGACCGGTCCACGTCCCCCGGCAGGTCCATCGCCGTCCCGCCCCGGCAGCACGTCATCAGGAGCCAGGGCGGCCCGGCGAAGAAGACGTGCATGTGCTCCCCCACCTCGCATCCAGGTTCGTTTCGCTGTAGCTTGCATAAGAACTCCGTCGCCGGAGGCAGCGGCGGCGGCGGTCAGCAGGCGTCGTTTCCGTCGAATCGGCTCAACATGAGGAGATCGGCGATGACTAACTCGATCGTGAGGATCGGCGGGGTGGAAGGCGAGCTGATGAGGAGATCCCTGACGGCCCTGATCCGGCCGTCGTCGCACCACCTGCGGCGGCGCGGCGCGTTCGAGACGAGGCCGAGCCGGCTCTCCGTGATGTCGAAGGCGGAAGATCCGAAATAGGAACTGCATTTTTTTCATATTTACAGGTTTATCAGCCCGCGAGCGGGCGAGCGAGAACAATCCGCTCCCGAAGGCATCGGATCGGGCGGTGCGGACCGGGTCAACTCGGCTGAACTCGGAGGAGCCTCTTGCTGTACCAGGAGGACCGGATCGACCCTGCGAGTTATTTGGCGACGGGGCTGCGAAGATCGGAACCTTCTTGTGTACATAGACTCCCCCTGTGCTGCTGAGCCAATTTGATGGCTTTTGAGAAGGAGATCAGAATTCTTTTTCGGACATTAATTTACACATTCAATTTGGACAGATCTAAAAATTCCCCTAATCGAACTGGTATAATCGACTCCTTAACCAAATCCGCGCCGATTCGAAACTCGAAAACCCAAATCCTGTTAGGCCTCTCGCCGTCTTCTGCAGTGTTTTGGGGATCGCCGTCGTGTGATCCGTTCCGTTCGTCGGCCCCGTTCGCCGTCGTCGTTCCCCCGTGAAACGTCCCGTCGACCGTCGTTCCGTTCACGTCACCGTCGTCCGTGGTGGTTGCGTGGCTTTCGGTGTGAGGTATATTCTTTTTTCCTTTGTTGATTGATTCCGTTTCTTTTTTATCTTTTTTCTGGTTAACGTCTGTTTTTTCTCCGTTTCGTATATGTAAATTTTTGCAGGTAAAAACAGATTCGGGAGTTCTCGAGAATTTACTGTTGGGACCGAAATAATTCATTTTGGAAAGGAAAATCGAAAAAGAAAAAGGAATAATATTACCCAAGCGGCCGAGTGGAGATTGGACCTTAAAAATCTCGAATAAAAAATATAATTGAAAATTTCGAGAATTAGTCAGATTTAATCGAAAGGGAAATGGGGAGTTCTCGAGAATTTGCTGTTGGGACCGAAATAATTCATTTTGGAAAGGAAAATCGAAAAAGAAAAAGGAATAATATTTCCCGGGCGGCCGTAGTGGAGATTGGACCTTAAAAGTCTCGAATAAAAAACATAATTGAAAATTCCGAGAATTAGTCAGATTTAATCGAAAGGGAAATGAAAATAAAATAAAGTCGTCGACGGTGGTGGAAGCCAGCTAGCGGGACAAGGACGCTGCGTGCTGGACTAGAGACATGATGAGCTCAGCACGCCCTCGTACGAATAGACCTGACAAGTTGACAATAGCCTATAATTTAGGAATCATTTTTTTTTAATTTCCACGGCTACAGAAAAAAAAAAAATAGAGTGACAAGTAGCAAAGGCAACTAATCTTATTAAATTAACGTACATTTTTGTTATAATTTAATCATTATCACCCCGCTGAATCAATATCCTAAAATGCTAATCTTCTTCATACAATGAACACGCTGACCGATTGATTTGCCATAAAAAAGGAAAAAGAAATTAATCTACACTTGTATGAGTATTCTGTTTGTTCGGCAACAAGTGTATTTTATTTGGGATCAATTGAGCAACTAAGAAAGTGGAGAAAATTATAACGAAAAGTTCTAAATTTATTACATATGTACTAATTTAGTCTTAAACGTTTAATTTGTACTAATTAAATTCTAAAACCTTATCAATTAAGTTCATCTGGTCAAGTTTGGCAAAGTTGTTGGCGTGGATGCCAACCATCTTAAATGGCAAGGTCAATGCTTATGTAAATATTTTTTAATATATTTTTAAAATTTTTAAAAATGCTTCTTTCATTTTCATTACTTTTTGGATTGAGAATTGACAATCCTTATTGGTACTAAGCGATTGTGCACAAGCCCTCAATGGCCATGGCAACGTTATTGGGGGATGCATTTGATAATAGTTTTGTTCTTGAGAATAATTTTTGTTAATAAGTTATTCATTTTTATTTTGTTTTCACAAATAATTTTTTGAGTATTTGAAGACATTTGGTAATAATCCAACATTTTTATTCTTGAAATATGCATTTGGCAAAACTCTTAATTTTTTTTTGTTTCTTTAATTTTTTAATACTTTTAATATATTTTTGTTATTTTTCTCTTTCTTCGTATTTATTTTTCCTTTTCTCTTATTCTTCCTCCTTCTTTGTGGCTGATCCTATAAGCTAGCCATAGCTTGGGTAGTCAGGGGCCAATGATGCTCCAACGAGGTTGCTAGCCCTCATTTGGTCAGTCATCAAGCCAATGACCAGCTAAAGGGAAGAAGAAGAAGAGAATAAAAAAAGAAGAGAAAAGAAGAGGAAAGAAGAAAAATTAGGCTTGATTCTGGAATTATTTTATGAAACAAAGAAGTAAGTTTTTCATATTTCTTAATTCTCTTCCAAATCTATTTTTGAAAATAAATTTGTTCCCGCGAACAAGAAATTTACCAAACAGATTTCTATTATAAATTTATTCCTAAAAATAAAAGAATAAAACTAATTATTATTTAACATGTTAACAAACAAGCCATTAGTGGTCGAACAAGGGCTATGAGCCATCACTTAATGGTTGGACAAGCGCCATGACACCCTCGCCTAGTATTGGTGAGTAATTGGCCCTCATTCCAAAAAAACCAAAATAAAAATAAAGAAAAGGAAAGAAAAAAAGAAAAAGGCTATAAAATTCAAAAAAATTATAAAAGTATTATTAAAACATGTACATGTTAGCATTGTCTGCATCACGCGAGACTATTAGCATCCATTTTAATGATTTTCTATTAAAATTGGTTGGATGATTTGAATTGACTAAATATGAAGAAGTGGCGTAACTACAATAAATTTAAAACTTTTTTTTTTTAAATTTTTCAAATGAAATATCTAGTAATGGAAAAGCGAAAAACGTGAACCCTTTGACCATAACAAAGAGCTCGTCTCCTCAGGATTTTCCTTCCACGCCACCACGACGTCTTCTCCCACACGAGCACCGGACATGGGCGTGATGGAAGAGTTAGAATAGACAAGAAGAGTCCCACGCGTAGGAAAAGATGGGTCGAATCTTCAGCTGTCGACGAGGCACTTGTCCCCTGTTTTGTGAGGTGAACTGTTATATTCAATCATCTATCTTATGGTCACCTTCGTTTGTGTAATGAGTAACTGCAAAATAATAATAATAATAATAATAATAATAATAATAATAATAATAATAATAATAATAATAAATCTAGCCGCGCCACAGCGACATAATTTTTCAGTGGAGATTGAAATTTCCGATACTAGTAAAAATATGAAATGCAATGAAACTAAATTGAAAAAATTATAAAAAAGAAAATCATAGACATATTGTAATTGTGTCAATTCAGTCTTAAAAATTTTATATTTATGTTAATTTAGTCTATCCGACTAATTTTGGCTGATCGGTCTTGATGTAAATATCGGACATCCGACTTATGCTAAAGTAAATAATTTTTTAATAACATTTTTTTTCAGAATTCTTTATTTTCCCTCTTCTTCCTCCTTATCCTTTTCCCCCCATAGTGGTTGGCAGAGGATGCAGCCCTCACCCACCCTAGCTTAGAACTAAGAAAAACCGTCTTGCCCTGTAGCCTTAGGCCTCGTGGAGGCTTGTCGGCCACTGTGGGGGCAAAAAGAAAAGGGGAGAAGAAGAGGAAAAAGAAAAGGAAACATAAAAAGATTATTAAAAAATTAGAAAAAATAAAAATATTGTTATAATTATCCATGTCAATGTTAGCCAGATGACATCTATGTTAGCACCTAGGAAGTATTGACGTTTTCTAAGAGTTTTTGTGTCGTGTTGAACACTCAAATACGTGTCCGACACTCCTCAACACTTGGTCATTTTTCAACACTTAGTCAACTCTCCTAATATTCTTTGACATGTAAGTTGGAAATTCCGATATGCATGAGATTAATTTTAAAAATTTTCACTGTATAATGGGTCAAAATGTAAATGTATACAAAGAGTAAATAATGATAAAAATAAAAAGGGGGGAAAAGAAAGTTTCCTCTTTTGATTCTTACTCCCCGTGACATACCATTCACCCCTCAAGTTTGTTTTTTCTCTTCTTTTCCGCATGCTTTGACACACGAGTTCAGAATGTGAACTATTTTTTTCTTCCTCCAAGTTTTATGGAGTTGAACTTGTCAAATTGAAATAATAAATGATATTAACAAATGATGGATTAATGTTTTGTGTAAATTCATTCTAGATTTTTTATCATCATCATCATCATTATTTATTTGTGAACTTGAATAAAATAATTTGATTAAATTAATCATAAAAAATGATAATTTATTATATATATATATGTAAAAATATATTTTTAATATGCAACGTGTTTCAACGTGTTGGAATATTCTATTTTTTGAAAAACGACGTGTCGGCGTGTCAAGTTATATCGTGTCGCGTGTCGGTATTAGTGTTACTTAAGTTAGCATTAGTTAGCTAAATTTGGCTTGATAGACTGAATAAGGTTTATGACCGAATTAACATAATTATAATAAGTTTATAACTTTTTTAGTAATATTCCTAATTAATACAGAATTGAAATTTTCTCTGTGGAGATCTAGGGTGGCAAGACAATGGTGCGTACGGCTAGCTCTTCACCTCCTGTGGCAAACAAGGCAGAACAGAGGAGTCTCAAGTATAGCTGTGGTGGGTAGTTCACACCGAAGGACCACAATCATTGTGGCACAATGAACAGCAATGAACATCGTCAAAATCTATTACATGTGTACCAACAAAGTCTTAAACGTTTAGGTTGTACTAATTGAATTCTAAAATCTTTTATGTTTTATTAATTGAGTTCATTTGGCAAAATTGCTGGTGTGGATGTTGACCATCTTAAATGGCAAGGTCAACGCTTACGTAGATATTTTTTAATATATTTTTAAAATTTTTTATATTTTTTCTTTCATTTTCTTTACTTTTTGGATTGAGGATTGACAATCCTCTGGTACTAAGCAATTACGCACAGGCCCTCAATGGCCATAGCAAGGCTAATGGGGGAGAGTTGCGAGCTGTTATTTATGGTGTATATGGTAACCATTTTGTTTTCGAGAATAATTTTTATTAATAAGTTATTCTTTTTATTTTGTTCTTGGAGATAATTTTTTTCAGTATTTGAGATATTTGGTAACAGTCCAAAATTTTTATTCTCGAATTATGCGTATGTTAAGATTCTTATTTTTTTTGTTTCTTTTAATTTTTTTAACACTTTTTTTATAATTTTGTTATTTTTCTCTTTTTTCTTATTTTTTTTTCCTTTTCTCTTCTTCTTCCTCCTTCTTTGTGGCCGGTCCTATAAGCTTGCCGCTGCTTTGGTAGCCGAGGGCTAGTGATGCTCCGAAGAAGAAGAAGAAGAAGAAATGGAAAGAGAAGAAAAAGAAGAGGAAAGAAGAAAAATTAGGCTTGATTTTGGAATTGTTTCATAAATAAATAAGTAGCTTTTTTCTATTTCTTTTTTTATATCTTAATTATGTTCCAAATTTATTCTAAAAAACAAATTTGTTCTTAGGAACAAAAAATTTACTGAATAGATTTCTATTCCAAATTTATTCCTAAAAATAAAATAATAAAATCAATAATTATTTAGCATGTTAACAAACAGGCCATTAATGACTGGCAATGGCCATGATACCATCGCCTAGTATTGGTGAGTAACGTTTCTGTTGGTAAATAATTTTTGAACGTAAGAATGCGTTTGGTAACTACACAAAATTTATGTTCATGGAATAGAAAAAGAACATAAATACATTTGGTAAACTTGTATATTTTTTTTAAATTTATTTTATTTTATTTTTTCCCTTTTCCTTTTTATTTTTCTCTTTGGTCGGTTGCCAACCACTACCATGGTGGGCAATTGGCTAGGTGATGTTTGGCAAGCTCGTTGGAGGCTAATCTGGCCCCGACGAGGCTCGGCCTCGCCCAGGCAGCGTGAGGTCGGCCTCGCGTCGACTAGGGAGGTCGAGCCTTGACATGGCCCCGCGAGGCTCGACTTTGCTTGGGCTAGGTGAGGCCGACCTTGCCCAGCCACCAGCGAGGCTGAGCCTCGCCGAGCCACCACCAGGCCTGAAGGTGGCCTGACTTAATTGGAAAAAAAAAATCGTAATAAGTGTCACATAAAACTAATACCATACATTTTAATGATTTTTCATCAAAATTAATCGGATGATCTCAATTGGCTAAATATGAAGTAGTAGCACAATCGTAATAAATTTAAAAAATATTTTGGCATTTTTCTCAAATAAAATATCGAGTAATGAAAAAGCGAAAAAGGTCAACCCTTTGGCCATGACAAAGAGCTTGTCTCCTCAGTGTTTCCTTCCACGCCACTACGACGTCTTGTCCCCCACGAGTACCGGACATGCGCGTGATGGAAGAGTTAGAATAGATAGGAACTGTCCCACTCGCAGGAAAAGATGGTCCTATCTTCGATGGCTCTTCAGCAGTGGACGAGGCACTTGGCACTTGTCCCCCGTTTTGTGAGGTGAACGGTTATATTCAATCATCTATCCTATGGTCAGCTTCATTTGTATAATGAGTAAGTGCAAAAAAATAAAATATAAAAAAATAAAATAAAATCTAGCTCCACCACAGCGACATAATTTTCTCAGTGGAGATTGAAATTTCCGATACCGGTAAAATATGAAATGCAATGAAATTAAAATGGAAAAATTACAAAAAAAGAAGAAGTTATAAATGTATTGTAATTGTGTTATCAGTTTTAAATTTTTTATATTTATGTTAATTCAGTCTATTCAATTATATTTGGTTGATTGATGTTGACGTAAATGTCGAAAGATTCAATCGATCTTTGACGTGAATAATTTTTTATAATATGTATTTTTTTTTTTTTTTTTTTCAAATTCCTTTATTTTTCCTCTTCTTCCTCCTTATCCTTTCCCCCCATAGTGGCTTGCGAAGGATGCAACCCTCGCCCACCCTTGCCTAGAACTGGGCGAAAGCATCTCATCCCGTAGCCTAAGGCCTCGTGGAGGCCTTGTTGGCCACTGTGGGGAAAAAATAGAAAGAGGGGGGGGGAAGAAGAGGAAAAAGAAAAGGAAACATAAAAAGATTAATAAAAAAATTGAAAAAAAATACAATATCGTTATAATTATCTATGTCAAGTTATCGGCCAGATGACATCTATGTTAGCACTTAGGAAGTACCGACACGTTACTGATACTTTCTAATGGATACTCCAACATGTGTTCGACATTTCTCGACACTCTGTCATTTTTCAATACTTAATCAACTCTTTCCAACACTCTTTGACACGCAAGTTCGAATTTCCAATATGTACAAGATTAATTTTAAATTTTTTCAATAAATAATGTGTCAAAATGTAAATGTATAAAAAGAGTAAATAATGATAAAAATAATAAAGGGGAAAAAGAAAAATTTAGTGTTTTCTTCTCTTTTGATTGTTACTTCCGTGACATACAATTCACCCCTCGAGTTTGTTTTTTTCTCTTTTTCTCGCATGCTTTGACACGCGAGTTCAGAATGTGAATTGTTTTTTTTTCTCCAAGTTTTATGGAGTTTCACTTGTCAAATTGGAATAATGAATGATATTAACAAATGATGGATTAATGCTTTGTGTAAATTCATTCTAGACTATTTATCATCATCATTATTTATTTGTGAATTTGAATCATATTAATTTGATTAAATTAATCATAAAAATGATAATTTATTATGTATATGTAAAAATACATTTTTAATATACAATGTGTTGGAATATTTTATTTTTGAAAAACGACATGTCGACATATCGAGTGGTATTGTGTTGCATGTCAGTATTGGTGCTACTTAAGTTAGCATTAGCCACCAAAATTGGCTCGATATACTGAATAAGGTTTATGATTGAATTAATATAATTACAATAAATTTATAACTTTTTTAATAATTTTTCAAAATTAATACAGAATTGGTATTTTCTTTATGGAGATCTAGGGCGGCAAGACAAGGGTGCGTACGGTTGGCTCTTCACCTCCTGTGGCAAACAAGGCAGAACAGAGGAGTCTCAAGTATAGCTGTGGTGGGTAGTTCACAGCGAAGGACCACAATGAACGGCGATGAACATCGTCAAAACTCAAACCGATGAAATAGGTAGCGATAAATGCCAGCTTTGGTTCTTTAGTGAACGGTGGCTGAGGTCGGAACTATGAAGTACATACACAGCCAATTTTCGGCGACAATCAATGGCTATGAAGACAAAAAAACACGGCCAATATTTATCGAGAAAGAGGGAGCAGATAATCGCTAAGAAAATCTTGCTAGTTCCATCTGTATGCGTGTAGGTGGCGCGATGCTTCGAAGCGGGGTCTGCGCGAAAATGGAGGTCCCCAAAGCTACGTTAAGCGGCGGTCCACGCGAAGATGTAAGTCTTTGAAGCGATAGGCCGGCTGTCTTCAAAGCGAAAGTGGCCGTCTTCGCGATGGACGTCTTCGAAGTGGCGGTTGAGCAAAGATGAAGGTCAGAGTGAAAACGGAGTTTGAACGACAAGCTTTGTATGAATAAGAAACAAAAGACGGTAAGTTTTCGAGAAAATATGGGCGGGTGTTCAATTTTTTTTTTTTATTTTTTATTTTAAAACTGCATCTACATTATGGCTAGCATTTATTGTAATGAGTCAATTTTTTCAGATGATATTATTTAATAGTCTGACATGACACCCCATATTGGTCCAGGAGTGGATATGATTATGTAGATGCGCGTCACATCAGCAGCTTGCAGCGCTTTAATGTTACCGAATATTTTCTCAAATAGCTTATTGATTGGAACTCGAACTTGGGCATTGCTTGGCTCGCTAGATTTATTAAGTACCATAATCTTTTTAATCTTTTTTTTGTTTTTGTTTTTTAGTAATGCTTGCTAAATGAGACGTAAAAGATCTCAAAAGTACTGTCATAGTGTCATATATATGATCAAACCTAGTTGAGTCGAGTTTGAGTTAATCTCTTATCTTTTCAAGTCAAAATATTCAATCGAGTTCAAATTGAGTTTTAAGTGCAAAATATGTGAGTTGGGTCAAGTTCGAACCTAACAATGTTACACGCCCCCTACTCATCTAGCCTCAGGTGGAAAAATGAAGATCATGCGAAAAAAACACTATTGTGGCAACAAGATTATTCATTGAATTACTAAAAGGAGACAGAGTATCACTAGTTACAAACATGGACGACCAACATAGGATTACGAATTATGCAACACAATCCCATGTATTGAATTACTCGCAATTCCATGCATAGGACGAAGGATTATGCAACCCTATCACAAGTTCACCTACCCTATAGAGAGAGATTCACAAACAGACGTCAAAGATATCGTATTTCCTTCATTTGCAGCAACTGCTGAAGGAGTCCTTTCTGCGATTTCATATCGTCGATTCCAAAGACGTCATAGATAAACAAACATTTTGGATTTCGCTCTTTCTTGCGATTCCATAGCATCGCTTTCCAAGTAGAGCATCCTTACATCGGACCAGCCAGATATTCTTACAATTGCATAGTAACCGATTGCCATTTCCTGCTAACGATGTAATGAACAACGCTATTGAGGTTAACCGATTGCTTAACATAACAAGGATGTTCTGATATGTCATGTGATTTATTCTACTTATATGAAAATCTTGGTCCAGAAGGACGTCCGATGGTTCAAGCTATTAAGGAAATCAATTGAGGTAATCGTGTCGCTCAAAAACATCATCGGCTCCTGATTAATGATAGATCCTCAGCGGCACACGGCTTGTCGAGAAGGATGAGATCTATCTGCATCACAAGGTAAAAATTATTTAAAAAGTCCTATGCCTATTGTAATTTTTCCAAATCGATCTTGAAACCTTTTTTTTTTTTTTTGCCTATTCAATTCTAAATCTTTTACAATTATACTAATTCAGTTCATTAAGCTAATTTTGGCTGGCCCACATTGATGTGGATCTGATTGGCCCACACTGATATGGATGATGATTGACCAACCGACACTAACCTGATAATTTTAAATTTTATTTTTCAATTTTTTAAAATTATTTTTAAATTTTCCTTTTCTTCTTTTTTTTTTTTCCTTTTCTTCTTACTTTTCTTCTTCTCTCCCCCCATAATGGCTGGCGAGTCTCCATGTTAGCGCTAGCCAGCCAAAATCAACTGAATTGATTGAATTAACACAAATGTAAAAGATTTAAAATTAAATAGCAAAATAAATAAAAAAAATTATGATTGATTTGAAAAAATTACAATAGATTGAGGACCTTTCTGGTAATTTTCTCTCATCACAAGTGTCTTGGCATTGATTTGTAGTTCACCTGTTTCGACCTAATTACCAATGACAAGAAGGTGGCGACAACATCACGCCAAACTCCCAATCAGAACCTACTCTCCAGGAGCCAACCTTGCACTCTCATTTCGTTTAAAGTACCTGGTCGCAAGTCGTGCTCTTCACCATTTCTCACCCACTTAAGATTGAACTTGGAGGAGATCGTAGAAGAAAGAAAAACTATGGTGTCGCGCATTGCTTCCACAACTTGTGTCACAAGCATTAAATCACGTCCGTCATTGACATCACATCACGAGAAAATGTTCTCAGGTACTACATCAAGGAGCAATATGCTAATAAATTGTGTAAATTTTTGCCATCTGATCAACGGAGCACAATAAAGTCTAGTAATGGAAAAGCAATAACGAAAAAACTAGGCATAGCAAAAAGCTCTTATTCGGCATTTCCTTCGATACACCGACGCTAATCTGTTTTCCTCTTACGAACAGGCGACAGTGAAACCGGGGTCGATTTTGAACGGGTAAGAATCGTCCCACGCATAGGAAAAGCTGATCGCTTGTGTAATGGCTTGCCCGCCGTTGAGAAGACACTTATCCTCCTGTATATGCAGGACCGAAGGATCGATGAGCTCGACGGTCTGGAAGCCCGGGCAGACTAAACTTGCGTTCAGTATCGTGCAATGGCAGTTCTTGTTGATGGTCACGTTCCACTCTGGTTTCCGCTGTACAATGGCTCCGGTTTGGGATTGCACAATCTCAATATCTTGCGGCAACACTGGCAATTGCCTGCACATCCCGTTGAAAGTGGAGGGTTCATGTTGGACATTCTCTAGAATTCTGAATCTCACGACAAGACGAGAAGTTCAGAAGTATCCTAAGAAATCTAGTCCTTAGGCAGTAAAGGAAGAGCGTAGCGAGCTCCAGAGCATGAGTAGAAAAATCTTAGATAATTGTCAAAGAATGTATGTGTTAAAAGAAGACGCGTGGGGAATGCTTTTTCACTTGTACAGGAGAATGTCGGTGAAATTGATCTATAGATAGGGCTCATGCTCATAGAGGTAATGCTGTGGGCAGTTGAAGAATAAACTCCTAGAAATTATACTTCTCCATCAAAGCCACCAATACTCCTACAACTATATTCATAAAATTATTTCATCAAACTAATGAAATTATCCTACCTTGTTCATTGTTCATCATCTACAAACTATACCATAAACGCATAGACTTGTACACATCATCAAACCACAAACTATCATCGATTTTAAGACCATGCTTCTAAGCACAATCAAATTTTGACAGTTGAATTCACATGTTAAATCTTATAGAGCACAAATAAAAATGAAATTTGCCACGTATATTATTAAGAAAGAGCGATGTGGGTACGAGAAATATAAAAGATCCAGCATACTCTTGCCTTAAAGTAATCTTTCATTGAAAATCCTTACAAGAAAAGAGAGGCCATGTTTATCGCAGTCGTGCTAGTTTCGATATCCGTATTACACCTTCCTATACCAAATAGTTCAGTATATATTAATTGAAGCCTATAATGAACATATTGTCTAGACTAACTTTATTAGATTTATCCAATCGAAACCTACAACATGGTCAGACATAGGGCAAAACCAACAAGAGAAGGTTTGCGATATCTTTGGCGAGTTGAATGATTATTTCTCTGATAAACCTATGATCATTGGTATGATGAGCGTGGACAAGAACAATCTAGCTGCATCTACAGGGAAATAATTTTCTCAGTAGAGATTGAAATTTCTGATACCGGTTGAAAAAAAAAAAGAAATGCAATAAAATTAAACTGGGAATTGGAGTTTAACCCCCCAAAACACACTAGAATAAAATAAAAGGGTCAAGTCTCTGCTTAAGAGAAAAAAGATAAAAAAGAAAGACCGCGAATAACCGCGTGTTCCCTTAGCTTTGCCAACGAGGAGCATAACAAAAGCAGGGATCAGAATCTTGAGAGTGGTCGCCATCATCAAATTTCTCACCTGAATTTGTGCCTTAATTTAGATGATATTTTCTCAAGTATGACGAGTTGATCCACTTATGTATAAAACTTAAGCCTGCTCATGTTAAGACAGGTGATTAAGTGCTCACTTAACATAAGCCATGGTATAACTGCCATGGCATTTAACATCATTTAAACTGCCAAATAAAATGTCTCCTATTCAGTGCTACGCATGGTTCCTCAGAATCCTCCAGCTTTTTTTTTTTTTTTTTTTTAATACAGAATCCTCCAGTTTGATCAGAAGACCACAGAAAATGAATTCTTCAATGAAGGTTAGATATCCAGTCAAGAGGAATGAACTTATAATAGTGTTTGCTCACCGTTATTTTGGTCAATTAATTTTCAAATTAATGCCAAAATTTATGGCCCAGGTTTTTTTTTTTTTTTAGGGGAGTTTAATTTTTAATTTGGGCTCATACATGGGTGAGCATAGTTCCAAAGTAAAACCAACATGAGAACCTATTTGATTTTAATTTTAAGTTCTAATAGTTGTAGATTTCAAAAATTGAATAATCTATTTTGATGGGTAGATTCCAAGTTTTATATATGTGGAACCTAAAACTTGAAATAAGTGCTTTTATTTTTTTCTTGGTCTATGTCTTTGCAATTTTGCAATATTCCATGGCATCAAATATGAATATATAATTTGGAATCCATTAGTTTGATTTTCCATTTTATGACCAGACTTTTATTTTGTTAATATTTCATATTCTTCATGTATTTAAATATAAGTTGTGGTTATTGGTTAGTGGATTGTAAGTGATAGTCACTAAAAGTGAGATTTATTGAAATGGTTTAATTAATAATACGGAACATGGGTAGACTTTGAAACCTGTGATAGGGTAGATATCAAGTTCCAAGGTATGCAGGGTAGGTTATAAAAAATGAACTTATTTCAAGGGGTAAGTTCTAAATTCCTCAAGGGGTAAGTTCTAAATTCCAAGTAGAATTTGTACAGAATTTGTAATCGCTCATCTCTACACTCTCAATTCCTAGATTATAGTTTGAGAAGACAAAAAGGAGAAACATACGAGGTTTACAATGATTCTTCGCATGAAATCAGTGCTTACCTAAAATGGCAAATGTGTTGAGAAAATCTCTTATCATGTTTTGAATATGATAAAACAATCAAATGCTACTGATGTATTTAAATGCAAATCTAACTGGTTCTATGTAAGGATGCTCTACTTGGGAACCGATGCTCTGGAATTGCATTAAAGAGTGAAATCCATGGTTATCTTTTGTTGTCTCCCTTGAAATCGACGATATTGAATCGCAGAAAGGAATCCGCCAAGGATTGCTGCAAATGAAGGAAACTGGATATCCTTTGACTTGTAAGTATCAAAGTCCTCGAGTTGTAACTTACCTAAAAACATATTGCCTCTCTCAATTAAGACATACTTCTTGCCCAAAAGATCCTGGGCAAGTACATGTTGTTTGCGACTCTCTCTCTCTCTCTCTCTCTCTCTCTCTCTCTCTCTCTCTCTCATGAGATAAATCTGAAAGTAACTTCGCAGGTAACGATTTAGTAAGAAGGCTTTTAACTGGCTACTGAGCTGAACCTTCTTGTCGTTCATCTTGGATAGTCTTCTATTCATTCACAGTCACTAATTGATAACGATACTATCAAGGTTTACTGATTGACTAACATAGCATAGAATGTGATTCATCATACTTATATGAAAATCTTGGTCAGGAAGGACGTTCATTGTCTGAGTAAATAAGGAAATATATCAAGGTAATTACTCGCTCAAAAACATCATCGACTCTTGACTATTGACAGATCCTCAGCACCAGACAGATTGCCAAAAAGGATGAGATCTGTCTTCGTCACAAGTATTTGGGCATTGGTTTGCAGTTCATCTGTTTCGACTTATTTACCGATTAAAAGAAGGCCGTGAAAATATTGCGTCGCATTGCCAATCAAAGCCTAGTCTACGCCTCGCACTGTCGTTTGGTTTGATGTACTGAGTCACAAGTCATGCTCTTCGCCTTTTCTCATCTACTGAAGATTGAACTTTGAGGAGACCGTAGAAGAAAGAAAGACCATGGTGTCGTGCTTTGCTTTTACAACTTTAGTCACTAGCATTAAACTACGTCCGTCACTGACATCGCAGTACTACAAAATGTTCTCAGGTATCACATCAAGGAGCAATATGCTAATAAATTGTGTAAATTTTTGCCATTCGATCAACGGGGCACAGTAAAGTCTCGTAATGGAAAAGCAATAACGAAAACAACTGAGCATAGCAAAGAGGTCTTATTCGGCATTTCCTTCGATACAACAACACCTATCCGTTTTTCTCTTATGAGCAGGCGACGGTGAAATTGGGGTCGACTTTGAATGGATAAGAGTCGTCCCGTGCGTAGGAAAAGCTGATCGCTTGTGTAATGGCTTGCCCGCCCTTGAGGAGACACTTATCTCTGTTAAATATGACTCGAGTTTGAGCGTTTGCTAAAACGCGAAATTCGGTAGACTCGCGAAGGAATTACAAAAGAATAAAATAAAGAAGAAAGAATCCCTGCATTTTCGAATTCCTTTGAAAAAGGAAATCTGGGCACATGTATTATAATAATATAAGTTTCCCTTTTGGCGTGAAGTTCCTCCGTGAAGAATCAATCGGTGGGGCCAAGGTCAAACCTTTGACCGTGGGGGCGCACACACGTATAAAAGGAATATTTGCAGGTCTTCTCCGTGCTTCTGAAACACGCGGTTGAAACCCTACGTAGAAGTCACAAAGGGAGCCGCGGAAGAGGTCTTCTTATCGGGGTGTTGCTATTGCACCCGTACGAGAGAAAAGGAGAAGCTGCATATCTTCAAGCTGAAGCGCGATCAAGAAAAGGAGTTCTTTTTCAGCGTTTGTTTTTGAGTTCGTGTGATAATTTTGGGTCGTGACTTGGGTTTGAGATTAAATTGGGGCTTGGAAAATACCGAGAGTGTTTGAGTGACTTGAGTGTGTAATCTCCTTGTATCGCTTGATCTATAGTGAAATTTGCTGTTGCTCTCCCCGTGGACGTAGGTCTTTACGACTGAACCACGTAAATCCGGTGTCTGATTTATTTTCTTCTTCTGTCTATATTTTGTTCGATCGCTTGCCCCATCGCAACAATCCCCCTGTTTCTGCAAGACTGAAGGGTTGATGGGCTCGATGGTCTGAAAGCCTGTGCAGACCAAATTCACGTTCTGTATCGTGCAATGGCAATTCTTGTTGATGGTCACCTTCCGCTCTGGTTTCCCCTTTACAATGGCTCCGGTCTGGGATTGCACAATCTCAATATCTTGCGGCGAACACTGGCAATTGCCTGCACATCCCGTTGAAAGTGGAGGGTTGATGTTGGAAAATGCGATCCATTTTCCATATTCTCTAGTATTCTGAATCTCACGACAAGACGAGAAGTCCAGAAGTATCCTAAAAAATCTAGTCCTTAGGCAGTAAAGGAAGAGCGTACAGAGCTCTAGACCATGAGTAGAAAAATCTTAGATAGTTATCAAAGAATGTGTTAAAAGAAGACACGTGGGGGATGTTTTTACCACTTGTACAGAAGAGTGTCGGTGAAATTGATGTATAGATGGGGCTTATGTTCATGGGAAAATTGTTAAAAGATTTAGGACAGATTTGGCAAAAGTGTCATAGGTTTAGGATTTTTTGGAAAATTTTCCTCTCATGCTCGTAGATGTAATGCTGTGGGCAGTTGAAGAATAAACTCCTTGACATTATACTTCTCCATCAAAGCTACCGATACTCCTAGAACTATAATGATAAACCTATTTCATTCAACTAATGAAATTATCCTACCTTGTCCCTTATTCATCATCTACAAATTATACCATATACGCATAGATTTGTACACATCATCAGACCACAAACTATCATCGATTCTAAGACCATGCTTCTCACAATTGATTCACATGTTAAATCTTATAGAGCACAAATGAAAATGAAATTTACCACGTATAGTATTAAGAAAGAGCGATGTGTGTACGAGACATATAAAAGATCCAGGTTACTTTGCTTTAAAGTAATCTTTCATTGAAAATCCTTACAAGAAAAGAAAGGCCATGTTTCTTGTAGTCGTGCTTGTTTCAATGTACCATCCTATACCAAATAGTACATTATATATTAATTGAAGCCTATAATGAGCATATTTTCCAGACTAACTTAATTAGATTTATCCAATAGAAACTTAAAACAGGGTTAGACTCGGGGCAAAACCCACTAGAGAAGGTTCGCAATATATTTGGCTAGGTTAATGGTTATTTCTCTGATAAATATATGATCATTGGTACAATAAGTGTGGACAAAAACAATCTAGCTGCATCTACGGGGAAATAATTTTCTCGGTAGAGATTGAAATTTCTGATACGGGTTGAAAAAAAAAAATTGAAATGGAACCCCCCAAAACACACTAGAATAAAATAAAAGAGTCAAATCTCTGCTTAAGAGAAAAAGGATAAAAAAGAAAGACCGCGAATTCCCTTACCTTTGCCAACGAGAAGCATAACAAAAGCAAGGATCAGAATCTTGAGAGTGGTCGCCATCATCAAATTTCTCACCTGAAATTCTACCTTATTTTAAATGATATTTCCGCAAGTATGAGGAGTTGATGCACTTATATATACAACTTAAGCCTGCTTATGTTAAGACAGGTAATTAAGTGCTCACTTAACATAAGCCATGGTAAACTGCCATGGCATTTAACATAATGAAAACTGCCAAATAAAATGTCCCCTATTCAGTGCTACGCATGGTTCCTCATAATCCTCAAGTTTGATGACCACAGAAAATAAATTCTTCAGTGAAGGTTAGATATCCAGTCAAGAGGAATGAACTTATAATAGTACTTGCTCACCGTTATTCTGGTCCATTGATTTTCAAATTAATGCCAAACTTTATGGCCCAGGTTTTTCATTGGGGTGAGTATAGTTCTAGAGTAGAATCTGACACGTGAGAATTGGACCAATGGGAACCTATTTGATTTTAGGTTCTAAGGTATGTAGGATAGGTTGTAGATTTCAAAAATTGAATAATCTATTTTGATGGGTAGATTCCAAGTTGTATGTATGTGGAACCTAAAACTTGAAGTAGGCTTTTGCGTTTTTCTTGGTCTATGTCTATGCGCAATTTTGCAATATTCCATGGCATCTAATAATAAATATATAATTTGGAATCACTAGTTTGATTTTCCATTTTATGACCGAGACTTTTATTTTGTTTTTATTTTATATTCTTCGTATGTTTAAATATAAGTTTGGGGTTATTGGTTAGTAGATTATAGCAGTAAGTGACAGTCACTAAAAGTGAGATTTATTGAAATGGTTTAATTAATAATACGAATAGAACATGGGTAGACTTTGAAATATGTGATAGGGTAGATACCAATTTCCAAGGTGTGTAGGGTAAGTTCTAGGTTCTAAAGAGCTTATTTCAAAGGATAGGTTTTAGATTTCAAATAGAATCTGTACGGAATTTGGAATTGCTTACCTCAACACTCACAATTCCTAAATCATAGTTTGAGAAACAAAAAGGAGAAACATACAGGTTCACAATAATACTTTAGATGTAATCAGTGAATGGTAGATGTGTTGAGAAAATCTCTTATGATATTTTGAATATGATAAAATAATCAAATGCTACTAATGTGTTTAAATGCAAATCTAAGAATATTTGGCTGGTTCTATGTAAGGATGCTCTACTTGGGAACCGATGCTCTGGAATTGCATTAAAAGAGTAAAATCCATGGTTATCTTTTGTCGTCTCCCTTGAAATCGACAATATGGAATCGCAGAAAGGAATCCGCCAACGATTGCTGCAAATGAAGAAAACTGGATATCCTTTGACTTGTAGGTATCGAAGTCCTCCAGTTGTAACTTACCTAAAAACATATTGCCTCTCTCAATGAAGACATACTTCTTGCCCAAAACATCCTGGGCAAGTACGTGTTGTTTGCGACTCTCTCTCTCTCATGAGATAAATCTGAAAGTAACTTCGCAGGTAACGATTTAGTAAGAAGGCTTTAACTGGCTACTGAGATGAACCTTCTTGTCGTTCATCTTGGATATTCATCTATTCATTCACAGTCACTAATTGATAACGATACTATCAAGGTTTACTGATTGACTAACATAGCATAGAATGTGATTCATCATACTTACATGGAAATCTTGGTCAGGGAGGACATTCATTGTCTGAGTAAATAAGGAAATATATCAAGGTAATTACTCGCTCAAAAACATCATCGACTCTTGACTATTGACAGATCCTCAGCACCAGACAGATTGCCGAAAAGGATGAGATCTGGCTTCGTCACAAGTATTTGGGCATTGGTTTGCAGTTCATCTGTTTCGACTTATTAACCGATTAAAAGAAGTCCGTGAAAATATTGCATCGCATTGCCAATCAAAGCCTAGTCTACGCCTACTGTCATTTGGTTTGATGTACTGAGTCACAGGTCATGCTCTTCTTTTCTCATCTACTGAAGATTGAACTTCGAGGAGACCGTAGAAGAAAGAAAGAACATGGTGTCGTGCTTTGTTTCCACAACTTGAGTCACTAGCAATAAACTACGTCCATCACTGACATCACAGTACTACAAAATGTTCTCAGGTTTTACATCAAGGAGCAATATGCTAATAACTTGTGTAAATTTTTCCCATCTGATCAACGCGGCACAATAAAGTATCGTAAAGAAAAAGCAATAACGAAAACAACTGATCATAGCAAAGAGATCTTATTCGGCATTTCCTTTGATAAAACACTAAGCCGCTTGAGCAATAACGAAAACAACTGATCATAGCAAAGAGATCTTATTCGGCATTTCCTTTTGATAAAACACTAATCCGTTCGCCTCTTACGAGCAGGCGACGGTGAAATTGGGGTCGATTTTGAATGAATAAGAGTCGTCCCATGCGTAGGAAAAGCTGATCGCTTGTGTAATGGCTTGTCCGCCTTTGAGGAGACATTTGTCCCCCTGGATCTGCAGGACTGAAGGGTCGATGGGCTCGATGGTCTGAAAGCCCGGGCAGACTAAATTCACGTTCTGTATCGTGCAAAGGCATTTCTTGTTGATGGTCACCTTCCACTCTGGTTTCTGCTGTACAATGGCTCCTGTTTTGGATTGTACAATCTCGATATCTTGTGGGGAACACTGGCAATTGCCTGCACATCACGTTGAAAATGGAGGGTTGAATTCACATGTTAAATCTTGTAGAGCACACATGAGAATAAAATTTTACCATGCATAGTATCAAGAAAGAGCAACCAGCGTATAAGATATAACAAACATTCAGATTACTTTTGCGCTGCAGTGATCTTTCATCAGAAATCCTAGGGTTCAGTACAAGAAAAGAAAGGCTATGTTTATCGTAGTCGTACTGCTTTCGATTTCCGTATTGTACTTTATTATATTAAATAGCACGGTATATATTAATTGAAGCCTATAATGAACATATTGTCTGGACCAACTTTATTAGATTTATCCAATCAAAATCTGAAACATGGTTAGACTTAGGGCAAAACCCACAGGAGAAGGGTTGCAATATTTTTGGCTGAGGTGAATGGTTGTTTCTGTGATAAATCTATGATCATTGGTATAATGAGGAAGGACAAAAACAATCTAGCTGCATCTACAGCGAAATAATTTTCTCAGTGGAGATTGAAATTTCTGATAGCGCTTGAAATAAAATGAATTCTAATAAAACTAAACTGGGAACTGGAGTTTAACACCCCAAAACACACTAGGAAAAAAGATATGAAAGAGTCAGGTCTCTCCTTAAGAGAAAAAAAATAATAAAAAAACAGACTGGCAACTTCCTCACCTTTGCCAACGCAAAGCATAATTAAAATAGCGATCAAAATCTTGACAGGCGTTGCCATTTGAATGATGCTCAAATTTCTCAATTGAATTTGTGCCCTTTTTTTTCAAATGATATTCTCACAAACTTATGAGGACTTGATCTCCTTATATATATAAAAATTTCTTATGGTAAGATAGGTAATTAAATGCTTTCTCAATATAAACCATGAGAATCCGATTTTGTCTTGCCATTTGGGTTCACATTTCCTAGATTAAAGTTCGAGAAGAGAAATAAGAGAATCATAGAATATTGTCACCATGATTCTTTGCATAAAATGGCAAATGCAATTGTAGAGAAGACAAATAGGAAAAACATAGAATATTGTCACCATGATTCTTTCCATAAAATGGCAAATGCAATTATAGGGAACTCGGGTCAATTAAAAGCAAGATGAAGGAAGAAAATATAGCAAATTTCAAGGAAGGATTTGAAGTTGGACCATTTTATCAAAAAAGGGCCCAAAGGGAACTTGTCTCATGTTAAGCCCTGGGGTTAACTCTCAAATAGGGTCTTGAGCTCATTAGCCAACCAAATCTTCATTGGGCAGCGAGCCCATGAATCTTACATGCATCTCACAAAAGTCCACTTAAGATGCATGAAAGATGCACATGAAATGTGTGGGCTTGTTCATCACCGGTGAGCTCGAGAGCTTATTAGAGACTAAAGTGGTTATTTTAGGTCTTATATGAGATAATGTCCACTCTAGACTTTATTTTAAGAAAAATGTCTCACTTTAGATCCTAATTCGAAATTTCCTCTTTCTTTTATGCGGTAGGTTCTATAAGAATTTCCATTTTCTTTTTTCCCTGGCGGGTTTGAGAGAAATTTATGATGGGTATGGTTGCTGAGGTCCAAGTTTGCTTAAACACGTGACACGCGAGACGGAAGTCCCCCACAGGAAGAGCTGGAGACGGTTTGTCCACGGTAACCAGCAGCGATAACAAGAGAAATACCGAGGGACTCAAACCGAACATAGAGATACCCAAGCCCTGGAACGTTGAAGAAAAGTTGTGAAGACAAAATCAACTGCACCTACGGAGAAAAGAAGCAACTCCGGCACCAAAAGCCAAGTACTAAAACAAGAGGTCCCTTGAAAATCAAGAAGGTACAATCATTGATCATTACTTTACAATGCGGATTAGTGTTGGGTCATGAATCCGATTTAATTTTCTGTCAATGCCTATTGAAAAGAGCTAGACACCACATGCATATTTTTTGAGACTTCCCTAAGAATATATTTGTAGTTAGGAATGTCAAATGGATGGATTAGATCAGATTTGGTTAGGGTAAAACATGATTCAACTCATTTAACCAATTTTGATCCATTTTCATGCAATGTAAATTTAATGACCCACACTTAACCCGATCCGTATTATTAAAACACATTAATATTCTCGGAAAACCATTTTCCAAGTTGCTAGATTAGGTGAGGCCCGAGCTTGCCGGCATTGGGCCTCGCCACAAGTCCATGAGGCTTGACCTTATCAGAATTTGGTGAGCTCAAGCTTTGCCTGTGGCCAGTCGCCAGTCGCCAACCACAATGAAGAAGAAAAAGGAAAAGAAAGAAAGGGGAAAAAAAAAACTGAAAAGTAGGTCTTTATATGAGTTGAGAAAACTTCGTGTTACATAATTCGCTTAATATCGAAAATAGGTCAAAAATGGGTCATACATTTTTCAACCAATATAACTCAGCTTAAAACTTTTTGAATCTATTTTAACCGAGTCTTTATATTTTCATAACCAACATGCAACCCATTAAAATAAAATATGAGTTAGAAAATGGGTCATGGATCCATTTTGCCACCCCTAATTGTGGTTGGTGGAGTCGAAAAAGTGGATGAGGTTGCCTAGTATGGGCATCGTGATAGGTAGAGCTCGCTTGCCATGGCTTGTGCACTAATACTGGCACCAATAAGTGTACTAATTTATTATATATACCCCTTTTCTTTCCTTTCAAAACAATGTACTTATTGCTTTGAGTAGTACTTGATGATGTCATATAACGTCTTGTCTTACCTTCATACATTTTTCGAGTCTCACTTGATAGGAAAACCCTGTTGACACTTAGATTTTGGCTAGTTGTTTAAAAATTACTTGCATAGAAAATTAGGGACTGACCGCAGCTCCTAGCAAAAACAAATTAATTAGATTACATATAGTTTTTGGAAGCATTTTTCGTAATATATAGATAAGTTCATTCATTGCATTTAATTGGACCGGCGGTGGTTTGAGGTCCTAAGCTTAATTGGATTATTTGGACTGGGCCCGTTAAGAAGCAGAATTCAGCTAGCCAAGGAGAGGTAGTCGCAAGAAATCACAAAGGAGGGTTTTGAGCTTTGATTGAGTTGGGTTTAGTCCGTTAAAGTAAGAGGCTTTAAGTTTAATTAGAATAAGCCTTTAAGGAATAAGAGGCCTTGTTATTAGAACCCATAAGTAAAATTAGATTGGGCGAAGCTCATGCACAAGGGCTGCCCAAACGCATTAAGCTTAATTGAATCAAATTGAGCCCATTAGAGTTGGGCTTTAAGTTATTAGAGTACATTGATTTAATTAGGCCTAAATTAAGCCTGTAAGGGACCTAGGTTTTCATTATATAATGTCATTAAGTCTTCAAAATGATAGAATATTCAAATAATAAACCATACTTCATCTAACAATTTAAACTTTTAGATTAGTTGGTAGTGTTTCTACAAAATCTCATATCCACAAATTCTCATATGACATTAGAGCAAAAAGATCTTGAGTTCAAATCTTCCATACTCTTATTTGCCTCTAGGCCTATATTTGCCTCCTCAATTACATAATTCCACGCTTTAGGCTATGATCAAAGTTCAACCTTCATGTGAGGGGGAGTGATAAAATATTTTAAATAATAAATCACGCATTCATCTAATAATTGAAGTTTTTAGAATAGTTAGCATTACACAAACAACATAGACTGCATCACTAATGATCCTCGGTGACACAAACAACAGAGATCTGTCGTTGCCACGAGTGCCTGGGCAATGATTTGCTGTTAATCTGTTTCGACTTAATTACCAAGGAAAAGAAGGAGGCGTCAGCATCAATTCAATCTCCCAATCAAAGCTTACTCTCCAGGAGCCTTACCCTCACAACTTGTTTGATGTATTGAGTTGCGCAAGTTATGCTCTTCATCTTTCCTCATCTACTCAAGATTGAACTTCCTGTCTTGCTAATTACGAATTATTGTGATTGTGAATAATTGTTTCAAACGCCTTTCATGGCAAATATACCGCGACCGAAATTGCTTTGAAATGCTTTGTACAATTTCTCATGATCTTTAATCGGTGAAGATCATAGGAGACAGAAAGACTTTGTTGTCCTGCATTGCTTCAACGACTAGTTTGTCATATGCATTAAGCAATGTCCGCGACTGATATCACATTACAGCAAGGTGCACAACATGCTAATAGAATAGACAAATTCTAGGCAACTGATCAACTGAGCACACTAAAGTCTAGTAATAAAAAATCAACAGAAAAAAGAAGAAACCGAGCATGGCAAAGAGCTCTTACTCGGCATTTCCTTCGACACAACGGCACTGATCCGTTCTCCTCTTATGAACATTCGATACGAAAATCAGGGTCGACTTTGAATGGGTAAGAATCAGCCCGCGCGTAGGTGAAGTTGCACGATGGGTTGAAGCCTTCCCCGTGGTTGAGGAGATACCCGTCCCCCTGAATCTCCGGGACTGAAGGGTCGATGCACTCCGTGGTCCGGAAAGCCGGGCAGACTAAACTCACGTCCTTTATAACGCAAGGGCAATCCTTGTTGATGGTCGCATTCCACTCTGGTTTGTGCCGTACAACGGCTTCTGTCTTGGATTGCACAATCTTAAGATCTTCCGGATCGCACTGACAATTGCCTGCGCATCACGTTAGAAGTGGAGGGTTAGTTCACATGTTCAAATCTTGAAGAGCACACATGAAAAATAAAATTCAGCACGCGCACACAGCATTAAGAAAGAGCGACGCATGCATGAGATGTATCAAAGATCCAGATTACCGTCGCCCTGCTGTAGTCTTCCATCCAAAATCCTAGGGTTCAGTACGAGAACAGAAAGGCTATGTTTATCGTTGTCGTGTTGGTTTCGATATCTATGTTTTGACCATATACTTTGTTATACTATATAGCACTGTATATATTAAGTAAAGTCTATAAGGAACATGTTGTCTGGAGTATGGACTGATTTTATTAGATTTATGCAATCAAAACCTAAAACATGGTTAGACATAGGGCAAAACCCATAAGAAAAGATTTGCACTCCAATTTTTCTTTCTTATAATTTTTGGCGAGGTGAACTGCTATTTCTATGATAAATCTGTGATCATTGGTGCAATGAGTAGGAACGAAAACAATCTTGCGGCAGTGGAGATTGGAATTTCTGATAACGATTGAAGAAAGATGAAATGTAGTAAAACTAAACTGGAGAAATGGAGTTCAACAACCCAAAACACATTAGGGAAAAAATAAATGAAATAGTCAAGTGTCACAGACCAGCAGTTCCTTGGCCACGAAATAGCTCATGAGGCACTTGGAGAGCGGAATTCATGAGATCAACTCTCGTTCCATAGTTGTTCTAGAGAACAAACGGTGAATAGTTTTCTTTTTATGAAATCGTGCCATGCCCAGCTTAGCTTAGGTGGGCTCAACAACTAGTTTCAACCTGCTATAGCCTCATCAGAAAAGCGACATTGACTCCCGATTAGTTTGTACATGAGAAGCCAACCCTGTCATTAGAGCTTCTAAGTAATATAATTCTTTGATCCTAGAATTTCTAGCACCAACCATTGTGTTCATTCTCTCTACGTCTTCACTTTTCACTCGATAATCACAAGCATCACTCACAAGTGTCACGAGTACGGGAGATTTCACAGACTGTGACATTCTCCCCTAGTGAATTCCCCAACGCCCTCATTGTAGTTTGCTCTGTCATTTTCTTGCATCCCTTAACCATTGATGTGCCACTTTTGGGATCATACATTGAATGGTCACGCTCGCCCAACAAAATAGGTTTTGCTCCATTGTTCGAGTCCTTTTTCGGTCACATGTGCTTTCCTTGGCAAGTGTGGCTTTTTTCACCAACCACATCTTTTGGCAATACCATTTCTGTCTATTAAGCATCTCGACCCCAACAAACCAATGGAGGTTCCTTCCTTATTGAAAACATGGCAATAGACCTCTTCCTTGGATTCATCGATCGATCCGGGAATGCTATTCACATTTAATGAGGAATCGGTTCTTCTCCAACTCAACTCACTTGGCAAGGAATCGGTTCTTTCCCCATGTCCCCATTGTCATCCTAGAAGCTAGTCGAGGACGGCGCTTTGTCCAAGCACCTTTTGCCCTGGTGATTCACTCTTCGCCCTTATAGGACCAAGTAGACCACTGATACTCTCCAGTTCAACCCACAATAGAGCGAGGAGTCGGATCTTTCTCCAACTCACCCACTTACTAAAGGGATCTTGCTTTGATACCAAAATTGTCACAAGCTGGCAATTCCTTGGCTGCGGAATAGCTCGTGAGCATCTAGAGAGCGGAATTCACCAGATCAACCCTCGTTCCATAGTTGTTCCAGAGAACAAATGGTAAATAGCTTCCTTATATGAGTTTGTGCCATGTCCAACTTACAAGAGCGCCTAATCCATTGAGCGAGACAACATATTTCATTAAGCTTAACAACTAGTTTCGGCTTGCCATGGTCTCATCAAGAGAGTAACATCGACTCTCGACCAATTTGTGCACGGGAGGCCAACCCCGCTTTCACATCTCCTAAGTAATATAATCCTTCAATCCTATAATTCCTAACATCAACCGTTCTAATGCCATTCCCACAGACTAGCTGTGTTCATTCCCTCTACATCCTCATTGTTCACTCGATAACCCCAAGCACCATTGACAAGTATCATGAGTACATGAGGTTTCAAGGACCATGACATTCTTCCTCACTCAATTTTGCAATGCCCTCATTGCAGTCTGCTTTGTCACTATGGATGTGCCACTTTTGGGATCATACATTGAATGGTTATGCTCGCCTAACAAAACAAGTTTTGTTTCACTGATGGCATTTTTTTTTTATCTTAGCTGTTTGGGCCCATTTTCGATTATTTGCACTTTCCTTGGCAAGTGTGGTATTTTTCGCTAATCACATCTTTTGGTAGCACTATTTTTGCCTACTAAATGTCTTGACCTCAATAGACCAATGGAGGTTCCTTCCTTTTTGAAAACGTGGTAGTAAACCTCTTATTTGGATTCATCGATCGATCCAGGAGCGTTATCCCCATTCGGTGAAGAATCAGTTATTCTCCAACTCAACTTACTTGACAAGGAATTGGTTCTTCCCCCGAGCCCCCATTATCATCCTAGCAGCTATTCGAGAGTTGCGCTTTGTCCGAACATCTTTTGCACCGGCGATTCACTCTCCACCCTCGTAAGACCAAGTAGACCACTAGTACTCTACAATTCAACCTACACTAGAGTGAGGAATTGGATCTTTCTTCGACTCACCCACTTACTAGAAGGATACTGCTCGATACCAAATTGTCATGGGTTGGTAGTTCCTTGACCGCGGAATAGCTCGTGAGGCACCTGGCGAGCAGAATTCACCAAGTCAGCCCTCATTCCATAGTTGTTCCTAAGAACAAACGGTGAATAACTTCCTTATACAAAATCATGCCATGCCTAGTTTAGTTCAAACATCTACTTTATCAAGCAAGACAACAAATTTCCTTAGACTCGACAACAGGTTTCAACTTGCTATGGCTTCATCAAGAGAGCTGTATCAACTCCTGACCAGTTTATGCACGAGAGGCCAACACCGCCTTCATAGCTTTTAAATGATATAATCATTCGATCCTAAAACTTCTAGCACCAACCGTTCTAACACTACTCCTACAAACCAATTGTGTTCATTCCTTATGCAACCTCACTCTTCATTTGATGACTCCAAGCACCATTCACAAGTGTCACAAGTATAGGAAATTTCACGGACCGTGACACAAGTCTCTATTTAAGAAAAAAGAAAAAAAAAAAGAAAGGAAAAAGACCGCCAATTCCCTTACCTTTGCAAACAAGAAGCATAACAAAAACAAGGATCAAAGTCTTGAGAGGGGTTGCCATTTTTATGATGCTCAGATATCTCACTTTAATTTTTTGCCTTATTTCAAATAATATTCTCAGAAATTTATGAGGATTTGACGTCCTTACATATAAAACTCAGGCCTGCCTATGGGTAGACACTAGACAGGTGATTTTCTTACTTATAAGCCATGGGAATCCGATTTCGTTTCTAGCCAAAATCCGTGGGGACAATTATGTTTTGGATTCACGATTCTTTGCATTAAATGATAAAATGCAATTCCATGATCGGGAACTTGGGTCAAAATAAAGCAAAGACCAAATAAAGCTATATTTTGTAGTTATAATAAGTATTAAAAGGAAAATTAATGGTGGATATTTCAATGGTTTTTAATTATCTAAAGCAATTGTTTTATAAAGGATTTAACCGAAATCATGACTGCAATCGATTCGTAGCAGGATATGGCTCTGTAGTTGATTTATTTTATTTCATTGTTAAATCTCTTTTATTTGTCTGTAAAGAGAATTTTCTTATCACAATATAAAAAAAAAAAAAAATCTTTTCTTTCATGTCTCTTTACAGAGCATGCAAGTAAAATCCTATACCTGAAATTAAACATTCACAACCCTAGCCATTTTTGACTAATTTCGAAATATTTAAAGAGCTTATCGAGTTAAACTCGAGCTGACTAATATAGGACAGATCAACATGCTTGAGCCTTATCAAATACCAATATTTTTTTTTTCAATTTTTTTTATAATGCTAGAAATAAACAACCTCAAAAATACAAATCATGCCATTATGTATATGATCAAACCTAATTGAATCGAGTCACGTCTATCTTTTACATCTCAAGTCAATTGCAATTTAGTTAAGTTCTAATGGAGTGTCAAGCACAAAATATGTGAGTTGCGTCGTGATCGAACATAACAGTGAAGCGGCCTGACTCGACTTGATGTTGCGCACCCCTGGCTCATCTAGCCTCAGATGGACAAAAGAAGAAGAAGCGAAAAACACCACTTGGGCAACAAGATTGTTCATTGATTTATCAATGAGGAAACAAAACATCACCAGCAACAAAACTGGACAGCGAACATAGGACAACGAACTATGCAGCACGATCCCACGTCCTAGGGCTTGGAAAACCACAATATGAAGAGCCTCGTCAGCCCCTTACGATCCTCGCCGCGCCCTTTACCTCCGATTCCGGAGGCGGAGCACACTCGAAATGATAATGCGCGATCTCGAAAGGGTACTGGGATTCCCAAGCGTAAGTGAAGTTGATCGTCACGCCCGTGTAGATTTGCAGGCCTCTGCTGATGATGCAAGAGTCGCCGGAAGGCTTGAATATGAAAGGATCGATGGGCTTCAGGGTCTTGAACCCCGGGCATCTTAGGGAGAGGTCGACCACGTCGCAGTCCGTGCACCCGTTGTAGAATGTCACGTTGTACACTGGCGCGCGCATGTACAGATCGCCCGTGTCGTACTGCCCCAGGCTCACTTCGTCCGGCTCACAAGAGTACGTCCCTGCGAAAATTCACCGCGATAAGCGAAAACTCGCACTTGGAACTTCTCTCGAGGCTCTGGTCCCAGAACTCAACATGCCGCGCTGCATTGTTATCTTCTTTGATGCAAGAATGAGACGCTCACCTTTGCTGTAGAGAAGCAGAAGCAAAGCCGCACCCAGAAACTTCATGACAGATGCCATGGCAGTTCTTCTTCCCTTCTTTTATGTTATGTTTATAACCTCTCTGCGTAAGGAAGAGCACGAAAGATTTGATGGGACTTAAGCATGAACGCTGCAGCATTTATTGAGATCAGTTTGTGCTTGATTATGGGAATAACCTCTCTTCATTATATAGATTTTATCATATTTAAATGATGAAAAAGCACTTGAAACATTGGCTTTGCAACTAATTATGACTTATTCAATTACAAAATCTAATGATAGTTGGAAGTTCATAGTGGACAAGATAATTACATTCCTTTTTTTTTTTTTAAAAGTTTATTAAGTTTTCTTATTTGGAAACAATATCCCCATAATCTTTTTCTTCAACTGGAGAATAATATCTACTATTTTAAAAATTACAACTGAGCTCTTCAAATATTTTTTTTTTGAATATAATCACTTTGATTTGTTTCTTATCATTTGAATATTATTACTACCTTGATTCATTTCTTCATATATCAATTGTTTCTAAATTGTTTCCTATGATTTTGTGTCTCAATTTGAGTTACAATAAGGAAATAAGAAAATGTAGAAGTCCAAAAAAAAAAAGAAAAAGGAATCAAAAATTGAAACTGATAGAGGAAGTTAACCGGTTTTCACAAAAGAAATTTGTGGCTGACCATTGTCTCTCCGTCATTCAAGAGAGATAGTATGTGCCACATAGGATGTTGATAAGGTGGTATCAGACTAATGAATATTTTCTCGTGCATAATAGACTTTTTTTAAACAATTGATATAGCAGAAATGAAGATTACTTTAATATGGGAGGAAGGGGTACTAAAAAATGATCTCCAACAACACTTTGCGACAGGGAAAAGCATAAATCTGGCCACTGGGGAATCTCCTCCATAATATATATCCTCACTAAATGTCACCAACTAATAGTAAAAGAATCATGTTCTGTGGACAAAAATCTCTCCGAAAATTACTCCGCCCGGACGCAATCGAAACATTGGAAACACATAGCATTTGCATAGACGATAACCCATCATCTTCTTTCCTTTTCCCAGGCGACAAATCCTTTGAGGGCACGCATGAACGAAGAGTCTTGCAGTCACTCGTTTAAATCCTCTCTTGCAACTCGAGTTTATGGATCCATTCTATCAGATCAATCGTCTTACATTCGACCTTTTGTCGATTTTATCAAGCTAGCACATGTTTCTACTAATAAAAAAGAAAGACATAATCTATGATGAGCTTCCCTTTAAAAAAAAAAAAAAACAATTCATGACAGGACAAGAGAATTAAGAAAACGTGAACAAATAAAATGCTAAAAAATGGCGACAAAAGTGTCGCTGAGCTTTCCGCGCTCAGATAATCGGCAATTTAGTGTCTTCATTACTTTTTTTGGGCAATTCCTTCAGCCAAAAATGATCTTAGAAAGAATAATTTGGCATACCCCCAAACTCTCAACTCTGTATCTAAATACAACTTAATTTTGATTCGACTGAACATGGCAAATTGCGTTCTTGATTTACCTTGTGACTCAAAAAAATCCTGGAACCCGCTCCTGAGATGATATCACCTAAAACAGCAGAAGTTAAACAGAGCAGCTCGATGAAGAGGTATACTGATTTTGGCATGTTGGGGACCGCTTATGTCACAGGAGCCATCTGCTCTTGCATTGAGAGTGGAACGGTTGGTCTCCAAGTTGTACCGTCGGGACTGTCCATAAGGGCAATCCCAACAGAAGCCAAATGTTTCCTTATCGTGTCCGATTTCTCGTACTCTTTAGCATTCCTTGCGGCAGTTCTATCTCTGATTTTTTGCAGGACCTCCTCTTCTGTTAATTTTGCGCGCTTCAGCGCTTTTTCCCTCAGCTGTTGCAAAACCTGCCAGGAGAAATAGACCGTTGACTATTATGACTCCACAATGGCAACACAACTTCCCAAGGAGCAAACACCTGAAGCAAAGGTCATGAATTTCACCCTTGAAAAAAAAGGAAAAAAGGTGACACTAGATACGAAGGAATTGCCAATAATTGAGACTAAATTTTCATACGTTTTTCAGGGTATCATTTTTCATGATACTTGTAGAAGTGGTATTATGCAGCAAACAGAATTGCAATCTTTTTTAAATATTTATGACATGAATGGAAGAAAAAGAGCTTCTGGATGCTACATAACAACATGAACATAATTTCTATAGCAAAGCAAGCATTCATACCTCTAAATAACTGCAGGGTAGTAGTCCTAAAATAATCAAAACGTTCCTGATTACTTTTTCTAAAGCAGCCAGTGATTCCATTCGCCGTTGTTGCTTCCTCCCCTGCACGCATCATCAAAATTAAACCATATAAGCCAAAGAAATAGTAGTACTCATGAATAAAAAGGAAAAGTAAGCAGATTACCATATGGATCTATGATATCTATCACAATTTTATAATTGACACACATCAGCAAATTTGCCACATAGTTAAGACAATTCATTTGAGATGAGTATTACAACAATTGAACCGAGAAAGTAAAACTTCATCAAATAGGACCATGTAGGTCAAACATCACACATCCTATAAAAGCTGTCTGGATAAAACGATGAATTGCACATTTGTAAACCCTGGTTTCCTGACCTTTCGGGTATGTAGCAGATCATTGATGTTCTTCAGGGGGTCAGAAAGTGCTGCCAGAATAACGGTGGTGTGAAGATCATCAGACATCGAGGCCACAAATTCATTCTTGAACTTCGCAATGCAATCCAGTGCATCGGGTGGGATGTTATCTTGCTGTATAGCATGCTGACTAATAACATTTTCACAGTCGTACAATGTCTGCAACAAAATTTAAATTCATTGTGTCAAAAATGCAATTCAGTATTAAGCCAATGCTTGTTAAATTTGTGACAGCATTGTGGATAAATAAACTCAAACTTGAGTTTTCAATGTGCTGAGGCAAATTAGAATCTAATTCTTATTCATGTGAATATAAATCCCAACATGCACTTTGAGATCAGTTCTCCAATCTTGCTGCAAAAGAGAAAATGCAAGGCCACACTATTCTAATATCTGCAGTTATCATATGGTTATGCCAAGGTACCCATGTTAATTATTAATATGAAATGATGGTCACGTATATTTCTAAAGTCCATTAAAAGTTGGAGAATACTGGAAATGCACGTCTCAATTTTGAGCAGCAGATTGCCTTCTCCTGTTTAGCTTGTATTCCGAATTGCAAACATATTAGCAGCATTGCATCTCCACTATCCATATTTTGGCCCTCTTAAATGATTCATTTGTCTTGAGAGGAAAGAGCAACCAAATAGCCACATATAGTTATTCAAGTAGATTGATGTCTACAGAGGTATGTTATTAGGTGGTTGTTGTGTTTCATCCCTTCCTTAACTAATTCTCTGCTTTTTCTCTGCCCTGTTTCTTACCTTTCTGCAAATTGAATTACCAGTTGGACATTTCAATTTTGACATGTTTGAACAAAAGAATCTTCCTGAAGCATGGTCTTTCTGTGCTAGACAATGCGAGAGAGAGAGAGATTTTCTGCTTTCTCTGCCCTGCTTCTCACTTTTCTGCAATTTGGATTACCAGTTGGACATCTAAATTTTGACATGTTTGAACAAAAGAATCTTCCTGAAACATGGTCTTCCTAGGCTAGAAAATGAGCGAGAGAGAGAGAGAGAGAGAGAGAGAGAGTTCTAGCACTTAGAAGTAGATTTCATACCTGATAGATGTAATACATACGTTCTGATGCACTCTCAAGCTGTGCATCAGAATAATTTATTGGTGATCGATAATGGGTCCCCAACAAGAAAAGTCTCAAAGCAAGTGGATGGTATAACTCGATCACCTATAAAAGAGAGTTAAGCAAAATCAAATCTAACTTCAAATACCAAACCCATGATATAGAGATGAAAAATCACTCAGCAGGAACCACAATCATCAAGGATCAGCCGAACGATCATCTAACAGAACCTCAGATTCTTCACCTGACGAATCGTGAAGAAGTTCCCAAGGGATTTGGACATCTTTTCCGAATCCACAGTGACAAAACCATTGTGTATCCAGTAGCCAATATTACTCTGTCTACATGCCGCGCAGCTCTGAGCAATTTCATTCTCATGGTGAGGAAAGACAAGATCCATTCCCCCACCATGAATGTCAAATGAATAACCCAAATAGGCGGCACTCATGGCACTGCACTCTATATGCCATCCAGGTCTTCCAGGACCCCAAGGACTCTCCCAGAAGGGCTCACCCTCCTTTGCAGACTGCAACATAATTAAAAACAATACTCATTAACTCTACTCCTCGTTAAATTAGCACCTAATTTCAGCCAGGCATAGACAAGAAACTTCAAAATGATCTGCTGGGTGATGATCGTCCCAAGATACAAGTTCTGCTTTCTCACAACTCCTCTCGCAGAAATAGCACGATTATAACATGATATAATCAGAATATTTGTCGTTACTCCATAAAATGCTACTCTGGAACAAGATCTGGGTGATGAGCAAGACGAAACATTATTGAATTTTTTCCTGATTTAATAAAGCAAGCCCTTAGCATGTTCTCCTGCAGCCATTGGCAGAAGCAGACTGAATCTAATAAGGAGACAGCTGTCTGATAGCAAATTAATGTGGAATACACAATCTTTTTTCTTGCTGAGTAGAACTCACAATGTTCAAACAAATCTGAGATAAATCGGTGCATCTTGCAATTGCAGTACCTTCCACAAAGCAAAATCAGCAGGATTCTTCTTCCTCGAGTTTACTGCAACTCTCTCACCAGCTCGATTATCTTCTAGTTTTCGCCCAGATAGTTGTCCATATTCGGGAAATTTGTCAACAGAGAAGTACACATCACCATCAATTTGGTATGCGCAACCATTATCTAAAATCTGTCAAGAAAGGACATAAAGCAATCCAAATTCAGAAGCACAGCTCAGGTTGTAGCGAGACTTAACTAACAAAATTGAACTACCTTGACTATTGAATAATCCAGAAAACTTAAACGCCACTAAATAGGTTACAATCAATGTATGCGTATGGCCAAACTCTGCATTCATGAGAACCCATTACATGCTTGAAGCGCACTTTATTGCTTGATTTGATAATGGTGCCAATACTCACGTAATCATACCAAAAGATTACCTTCTTGATCATGTCATACCTTCTTGATCATGTCAATTATCTGAGGCATATGGTCTGAAACACGAGGCTCAACAGAAGGAGGCAAGCAATGAAGATGCATCATATCGACATTAAATTCTTCACAGTATCTCTTGCTCAAGCTGATAGGGTCCTCCCCCAGTTCATTTGCTCTAGCAATTATCTACAAAATATGGAAACTGTCTTCAGGTTCCTATTTTTTCATTGAACAATGACAATTTGCAGTTAACATTTTACTCCAATAGCATAATGTTCAACGATATGATAATAACAGTGACACAATGACCGGAGTATGAATCAGTAAAATCAAGACCATCAAGAGATAAATGGCTAAACTTCACTTTCCAGGTCAAAACTACCTTCAAAACTTCATATGTGCAATATGCGATGTCTTCAACAGAAATGATGCAGCCCATAAATCCAACTCACCTTGTCATCAACATCGGTGAAGTTACGGACGTAGCAAACTTCGTACTCCAAATTCTTAAGGTATCTGCCTAATTTCCAAAAAACACCCAACACAAAATTCTGATTAGCATTTCAAGTCGAATTCCACATGGAAAATATTCTATTGAAACACGGTGACGCCCTCACTAGCTTGGAGAAAGAGAGAGTATGAACAAATCCAATAAAAAATCCCAAACCAAAATCATGAATTCAATAACTATCATTCTTCCCACTTTTTCTCCCTCATTAACATAGTCATAGGCCAAGGTCTCCAATTCAATTCGCATTCCCCAATTCTCAACCAATAATCATCAAAGTTCAAAACTTTCCACCTCCCCAATAAATATTACCACCTAATCCGATGAAATTAGATTAAGAACCTCAAGTCTAACTCGCAAATACCCATACTGACTCCCAGAAACTCCGCCTCATTTATGCACACAGCATAAATTTTCAGAGAAAAGAGAGAAGCACCTGTACAACACATCGAAGGTGACATAAACTCGAGCGTGCCCAATGTGGCTGAGATCGTAAGCGGTGACCCCGCACACGTACATCCCCACTTTGCCATCCACCTTGGGCCTGAACGCCTCCTTCTTCCTGCTCATCGTGTTGAACAGCCAGAGCTCCGCCGCCGGCGCCGGCGCCGGGCCAGCGGCCCGGTCCCCGCCCCGCTCGCTCGACGACTCGCGGCTCGCCAACGGCCGGGACGAGCTCAGAGAACTGGAACAGAACGAGCCGTGCCGCTTCCTGGGCCTGACGAGCGCCCGACAAAGGTGGGTCCTGACATGGGTGGCGGCCGCCGCCGGAGAGTTGGGGAGTGAAGAGAAGCGGGTCAAGAAGAAGGGCTTGCAGAGCTTGAGGAGCGAAGCCATGGGAGATGGGAAGTCAATGTTTCATGGGTTCGTAGCCCCTTCTTCTGGCACTTCCAGAGATTTGTGCTTACAGGGGTGTTATCCACATGGCCAGGACGAGATTGAGGATGATCCCATTGCCTTGATGAACCTGTTTTTCCTCGAAATATATGCCATGGTAATTCCAAAACTTCAAAAGGAAAATATAATTGAATTTTAAAATTTGTAAAAAGTATAATTTAATTTTAAAATTTATCTTGAAAATATCATTGAATTTTTAAGACTTTCCAGAAGTATAACCGAGTTCTAAAAAACTCGTTAAATTAATTTAATCAAGTTTTTTTTAATTGATTTCATGTTTTGAAAATTTGATGATTCTATTATATTATAATGACAAGTTTTAGACTTGATTACGTTTTTTAAAATTTTTCGGATTCGATTCAACTTTCATGTTTAATTTGGGATTTGATTGTATTTTGAAAAGATTTATTATTTAATTGTATTTTCATAATAAGTATTAAAACTTCAAGTGCTTTGTCCCTTTTTAAGAGAACCTAACAAGACTGAACCAAATTTCACGTGTCTGCAAATGAACCCGAAACGATCAAGAATAGAAATAACGGTTGAAGCCCAAGTGGCCAAATCCTTCTAATATTGAACCGGACTAGTGATTGAACCCGATTAAATTGTCAAAGGACCATACCAAAGGAAGAGGCCAAATTGGTCATTTTTAAAAGAAAAATAACATATACAATGCTTTAACTGGGTCTTGATGTGTGATATGGTTATTGGACTTTTAATTTGTTCAATATGATTATTGAGCTTTATCCTAATGTGTAATGTCGTTCTTCAACCTAAAATCTATTTAATATAATCTCTAAATTTTTTGTACATGTTCAATTTAATCCTTAGACTATATAAAAATGCTCAATAGCAATCTTTCATTAATTCAAGTTTAGGAACAATATATGATATTTTTCATATAATTTAGGAACTGCATTAAATATAAACCAAAATTTTAGTAGTCATATTATATATTGAGTCAAAGTTCAAGAATCAATTTTATTATTATCCATTTTTAAAACATTAATCAAAGGCTCAACTGCTCACATTTGTGTCTAAGCTGAGTATTTGGTTTGAAATTCTAAAGATGTATATGGCCAATTTGTTAAGAAATGTGTAGGGGTCATGGGCTTTCTATTGGTGTGAAAATTGAGTGATTGGAACACCAAACGGAAAAGTTATAGCTAATCAAAATTCGGTCAAATTTGTGTAACGGACACATGATTATGTTTTTTCGAAGTTTTATTTGAAATGATGAATTAAAAACATTGAGTCACCTCTTCTCCATAGATGCAAATATCAACTTAATGAAAACATTGCATGGAAAACTTATGCTCGACCAAGATTTTTCAAAAAAAAAAAAAATTCTAATTTGATGAATTCAAAGCATTGAGTCATAGCTTTTCCATACGCATAAAAACCGAGTCAATGAAATGTTGAATGAAAAACTTATCTTCGATCAAAGTTTGACCAAATTTGTGTAAGAGATACAGCAAGACAGCAACAACACGATCATGCCCATAACACAACACGGCTAAGTATTTTTTTTTTTGGTTGGTTAACGGCTAAGTAGTTGAAAAAGTAAAAACAAGACAAGTTTTCAAATAACAGTCTCAATGAAAAAAATTGGAGTGCCATAATCATATTTCAGTGCAAAAGAATGGGTAAGAGACTAAATGTGAAGGAAAAACATCTCGCATAACAGTTTATGGATAGAATTTGCCAGGTAAAAAGTGCAGACAATGAATATAGCAATTGTTTTAAAAGAAAATACGCTTTTGTGTAACTTGCCTGATGGTCCATTATCCAACATGAGAAGTAATTGGGAGTAAAGCAAAGACGCCGAGTCACATCATAAGAGCCATCTAAAAGCATCCTCTTGAAAATTATTTATTATGAGAAAAGTCAAAAGAACTCGAGTATAGAATAGAAACAAGCTTGTTAATTAAAATACCAAGATTGAGATAAATGGAAAGGAAAAAATAGGTGCTATGAAATGGGAAAGAAAATAAATCAAATTTCCATATCAAACACGTATTTTTGAAACTCTAATGGTTAGCGAATTAGATTAAGTGAAAGTATGACACGAGGTCCATTTCAATAGCATACAAGAAGATGACAAGGCAGAGGCGGTTGCGGATCTTTATGCTCACAAAGGCAACACTAAGGTGAGTATTTGATTTGGATCCATGTCCTTCTCTACTTAAATGCAATGGCCAATGTGTTGAGAAACGCAGTTGCTGCAAAAATTGAGTAAATGGGATGTTGAATGGAAAAGTTATGGTTGATCAAAGTTTGGTCAAATTTATTTAGAGGAAACATGAACATGATTTCTCAAAATTTTCTCCAATCTATTGAATTGAAAACATCGGTCACTAGCTTGCCATTGATGTAAATATCGAATTAATGGAATGTCACATGGAAAAGACCAAGATTTTCAAAAAAAAAAATCTCAATTTTATCAATTCAACACATTGAGTGACAAGCTTTCCGTAAATGCAAGATCAAAGTCAATGAAACACCAAACAAAAAACTTAAATCCTATCAAAGTTTGGTCAAATTTGTGTAAAAGACACAACAAGATAGTCATAGCCATAATACAATATGGCTAAGTAGCTGAAGAAGCAAAGACAAGACAAGTTTTCAAAACAAGTCTTAGTGAAAAATTTGGAGTCTCATAATTATATTTTAGTTCAAAAGCGTGTGCGAGAGACTAAGTGTGCAAGATAAACATCTTATATAGCAATTTATGGATAGAATTTGGCAGCACAAAAGTTTAAACAATAAATATAACATTTGATTTTGAAGGGAAAATAGAGTTTTCTGTATCTTGTCTATCGATCCATTCTCCAGCGTGATAAGTTACAAGGAATGAAGCGAAGAAGCCGGGGCATATCATAAGAGCCATTCGAAAACATCCCGTGGAAACCCATTCTCTAGCGTGATAAGCTACAAGGAATGAAGCAAAGATGCCCGAGGCATATCATCGAAAGCATCCCCACGAAAACCCATTCTCCAGTGTGATAAGTTTGCAAGGAATGAAGCGATGACGCCCGGTGGCACATCATAAGAGCCATTCGAAAACATCTCTATGGAAACCCATTCTGTATCGTGATAAGCTGCAAGGAATGAAGCGAAGACACCCCGGGCACATCATAAGAGCCATTCAAAAACATTCCTGTGGAAACCTATTCTCCAACGTGATAAGCTACGAGGAATGAAGCGAAGATGCCCGGCGCATATCATAAGAGCCATTCGAAAACATCCCCATAGAAACCCAATTATTTTGAGGAAAAAAAAAACACGAGTCTAGAATACAAACATGCTAATAACTGGAACAAGATCAAAGTAAAATCAGGTCCTATTTAGAAATGAGAAGGAAAACTAACCGTGCTTCCATATCAAACATATTTTTGAAATTCTAGCGATTAACAAATCAGGTCTTATTTTGAAATATCCAATTTATTATAATACCAAAAGGTTCTATTCTTGTAGTTTACATCTCCTTCTTGGATGTACGCTAAGGAGATGTAGCTGGTCCTACATTGCCTCTAAGGTGAGTATTTGGTTCAGATCCAAATTTTTCTCTAGGTCACCACTTTTTAGTTAATGCAAATATCGAGTTAATGGAATGTTGCATGAAATACTTATGCTTGACGAAGGTTTTCAAACTTTTTTCGTCAGATGGGCCCATGCACCCAACTTATTTATTAAATTCCCGCGACCCCTCTCTTTATCTCTCTTTGAGCCCATTCTTTGGTTGTCGTTCTTTCTCCTTAGCCCATCAGAGCCTAGACAAGGCCCAACGCTATCCTCTCTTAATTCCTTGGCATACGCCCATTGTTTGTGAGGAAGAAGGAAACACGCGGGTGACGCAAGAGGATGAAGGCAACGAATGGGAAATAGGAAGGGAGAGCATCGGTGAATACCCGTGAGCAAGGACCGCACCACGATCAGCGCCGACACAAGCCGATCCAAACCTTCTATAAGGGTTGAGCAGGCAGATGATAACGAGATAGATTCCTACGGGAGGGAGGACTGCATGAGGGTGAGCGCAGGGTGCTCATTCGGGTGAGAGTGAGGGAGCAAGAGAGGCTGTAAATGGGGAAGAAGGGTGAGACCAGAGAGAGAGAAAGGGATAACATGTGAGTCTGATCTCAGGGAAGGCAGAAAGCCTAGTCGCCGGAGCTCGCCAATGATTACTCAGGCTCCAGTTAGCGATCCGATCGTGAACCAGCTTTCACCTGCTAGACGTTCCTTCTGCAACTGGAGAGTCATTCTGGCCAGGCGTCTCTCGCCGTTGCTGACCGAGACCTCGACTCCACTAGAAAGCCAAGTAGGAGCACCTCTCCCATTGGAACTTGCCTAAATCATTGGAAATTTTGTTATCAAAATCTTGACAAACCGAGGCGAGTTTAATACAATATGGCTAAGTAGCTGATGAAGCAAAGACAAGAGAAGTCCAAAAAAAAAAAAATCTCATAATTATATTTTGGTGCAAAAGCATGTGCGAGAAAAACATCTCACATAGCAGTTTATGGATAGAATTTGCCAGGAAAAAAGTGCAAACAATGAATATAGCAATTGGTTTTAAAAGGAAAATAAGGTTTTCTGTATTTTTTTAATATTCCATTCTCTAGCGTGATGAGTTACTAGGAATGAAGTGAAGACGCCTGGGGCATGTCATAAGAGCCATTCGAAAACATCCCGCTAGAAATCCAATAATCCTGAGAAAAGATAAAAGAACACAGAGTTTAGAACAACAATAGGCTTTGCTAATTAGACAAACCGAGATCAAGGTAAAAGCGAAAGAAAAACCAGGTCCTACTTTAAAAATGAGAAGTAAAACAAACTATGTTTCCATATCAAATACATATTTTTAAAATTCTGGCAGTTAGCCAACCAGGTCATATTTTGAAATTAACTTATTTTGAGTGAAAGTATAACATGAGGTCCAATTTATTATAATACCGGAATGTACGATTCTTGTAATTTACATCTCTATGCTAAGGAGATATAAGCGTCTTCACGGCAACAAGGGCAACAACTAGTCCTACATTGTCTTTAAGGTGAGTATTTGATTCATGTTCATATTCTTCTCTATTTAAATGCATATGGCTAACTTGTTGACAAATGTGGATGGGTCATGAGCTTTCCATTGGTACAAAAATCAAGTAAATAGAACATTTGACAGAAAAGTTTGGTCAAATTTATTTGAAGACACGTGAATATGATTTTTCAAAATTTTTGCCAATCTAATGATTTGAAAATATTGGGTAATCGACTTTCTGTTCATGCAAATATTGAGTTAATGGAACGTCACACAAAAAACTTATGATTGACCAAGATTTTCAAAAAAAAAAAAAAAAAAATCGCAATTCCCAATTTGATAAATTCCAAACATCAAGTCACAAGCTTTCTATAGGAGCAAAATCAGTCAATGAAACGTTGAACGAAAAACTTATACCCAATTAAAGTTTTGTCAAATTTGTGTAAAAGACATAAAAACATGATGGTCATGACCATAATACAACATGGCTAAGTAGCCAACGAAGCAAAGGTAAGACAAGTTTTTAAGAAAAAGTTTCAATGAAAAACTTGGAGTCTCATAATCATATTTTGGTGCAAAAGGACATGGTAAAGGATATGATAAGACTAAGTGTGCAAGATAAACACCTTCTGTAGCAGTTAATTTGCTAGTAGAGAAGTGTACACAAGGAACATAGCAATTGGTAGAAAGGAAATTAGGGTTTTCTGCAACTTGCCTATTAGGAATGCAGCGAAGATGCTAGGGCGCATCATAAGAGCCATTCGAAAACTAGAAACTAATTATTTTAAGAAAAAAAAAAAGAACACCTATTTAAGAAAGAAAAAAAAAACATGTCATGCTAATTAAGCAGAACAAGACCAAGGTAACAGGATAAGGAAACCTGGTCCTAATTTAGAAATGAGAAGGAAAACAACAAGTTTCCATATCAAATACATAATTTTGAAATTTTGATGGTTAGCAAACTAAGTTTTGAAATTACTTTATTTAAGTAAAAGTATGACATGGGTCCAATTCACTATAATGCTGAAATGTCCGATTCTTGTAATTTATATCTCCATGGATGTAGCTGAGTAGATGTAGGGCGTCACTTCATGAGGGCCAATAGTTGGTCCTGCGTTACCTCTAAGGTGAAAATTTAATTTGGATCTGTATTCTTCTCTATTAAAAAATATATGGCCAATTTGTTGAGAAACATAAATAGGTCATGGGCTTTTTGTTGGTGCAAAAATTGAGTGATAAATCAGAAAAAGGATCATGTTGCTGCCATTTTGAAACGATTAAAAATCACCAAATAATGTCTAAATCCAATGATTTAAGGCAAAGATAAAATATTTTTTCCGAAGAAGCATACTATATGGGGACTTTTTTAGGAACCTCACACTCCAAACTTCTCCAGGAATCTGTAAGTGAATAAATGTCTAGTCCAAATATATCTTGCCCAAATGAGATAATTATAATATGGTTGATGATGGAGAATCATCACAAATAGTCCTTCAAATACCAAAAGAACTATAGGAGTTCTTATGGAAAGAATTTCCTATTTCGATAAAGCCTTCTCCCATCCGAGTTTTTAGAATACAAAGACATAATTTTTTAAAGAAATAGAAGAATAAATGCAAAAATAATGTTTTAAATACTGATGAAGATGATGTAGCTGATGCTTGATAAAATAATTCCTTTTATATTTGAAAGTTCACACTTTTGAAATTGAGCCACTCATGGTTTACCTTTTTTTGGTGCATAGAAAGTTTTTGTATATAAGGGTTTTTTCTACTATACTTTCCCCACTCCCCTCCTCTTCTTTTGCTCTATTTATTTATTTTTTTTATTATATTCTTTTCTAACTATTCATATTGACAATAATGTATTGAACAAATATAATTCAATCGTGTAGAAATGGATTTATTTATCTTCCTTATATTTTTTGTTTCTTAGATTTCATTTTTTTACTTTACTTCATTCAACAAAAAAATCTGTCTATATATGGTTCGTTCGATTGGTTGTGATACAAACAAGAAGTCTCTTTTGGTTAAAAAAAAATGGATAACATACACGAGAAGAGGTAGTCTATCAAATTGCCTTTTTTTTATCTGAAAATTTTATTATTCTTACTAGATCTGTTTATTTTTATTTTTTAGATTCATAATTTCAGAATTAATTAGAATTTTATTGCTAGTTTGCTGTTTTGATTGCATCGTGCAATTGAATTTCTTTATTTTATTCCGATTGTATCTACATATCCTAATTTTTTTTTGGGTTGCTAACAGATTCGTTCATATCTTTGGTAGAGTTTGTAAGACCACGACTGATCCTAAAATGAATGACTTAAAAAACAACATGTCGTATCAATAGAGAATTCTAAAAATATTTCATTCTTATTGGATTAATTCTAAATTGTTTGAATTCTTAGTGAGAAAAAAATGAAATGAATTTAGAGTTGGGTCGAATGAATAAATGGATTGAGTCCTATGACCTCAATTAATTATAAAGAAAGAAAAAGCAATTAGCTTTATGCTCATAATTTGTTAATTTAATTGATAACTCGATCTAATTTTAGGTTAAAAAGATATTAGTACCTAGTACGGGAGGGGCTTTTCTGTGAGTGGATGATTATCTATTTTTTTATTTAATGAGTCCTAACTATTAGCTATTTCCTATTCTAGTTTGTACCTTTTTTTTTTTGGTCGAAGTGTGTACCTAAATGTGTAGAAAAAGTGGCATTATGATAAAGATATTTTTTTTTTCCACAATCAAAAGAGCGATTGGGCTGAAATGAAAAATAAAGGATTTCGAATCCATCTTCTTATCTTATAACTAGTATAAACTAATTTGATTGAAAAAGTGGGTATAGAAAGTCCGTTGATGAGTCTACCTATCTCCGAGGTATCTATTCTTTTTTTACTATCTTGTTTTAGAATATCTTGTTTTTACTAGAATATGTCGTTGCACTATGTATTATTTGATAACCAAAAAATCCTCTACATTTTTTTTTTCTTTTTGGAGTCAAATTGAATTTCCAATGGAGGAATTTCAAGGATATTTAGACTCAAACTCATAGGGAAGAAAATCAATTTATGGATGGAATCAAATATGCAATATTTCGGTTATTGGGAAAAATCAATATACTTTTAATGTTGAATCAGGATCAACTAAGATAAGATAAAGCATTGGCTTGAACTCTTCTTTAGTGTCAAGGTAAAAGCTATAAATAGTCATTGACTCCCAGAAATTGGTTGAAGAATGGGACCTATTTTGGGACATACAATGCATTACACACGTTGGGTTATTCTATTCCACCTCTTAGAAAGAAAAGAATTTAAATCAAAATACTTAATAGCATGACAATACATTTATACAAAACGTCTACCCAAGCACACGCAGTGGAGCCGTAGATAGTCAAGTGAAATCCAATACACGAAATATTTGATCTATAGACAACATCGTTGTAGTAAAGGTTGTAATGCCAAATGAATCATTACCACAGGGCATAAAGGGGAGGTGATAAGCGTTTATACCATAAAATTGATTTTCGACAGAATGAAAAAGACATATATGGTAGAATTGTAAGCATAGAATATGACATTAATTGAAATACATCCATTTGTCTCATACACTATGGGGATGGTGAGAAGATATATATTTTATATTCCAGAAGGGCTATAATTGGAGATACCATTTTTTCTGGTACAAAAGTTTCTAAAAATGGGAAATGCCCTACCTCTTAGTACAGTTTGAACTATTGATTTATGTAATTGGAAGTAACCAATTAGGTTTACGATGAAACCTAGAAATTGATCACAAATCCAATTTAAGTATCTACGGGATAAACCTCAATAGAAAATTGAAGAGCAACGACATCAAGTGATTGAGTTCAGTAGTTTCTCATATAAAATTATTGACTCTAAAGATATAGTAAAATGAAGAAGACAAAATTGTTTCAAGCACTAACATAACCAAAAGACCCCTTGTTTCAAAAAGAGGAGGACGGGTTATTCACATTTCATTTGATGGTCACAGGCAAATTGAAAGCTAAGCAGTGGTAATTTGAAAGATTCCCGAGGGAAAAATAGAGATGTCTCATACATTACCCGTAATATGTGGAAGTATCAACGTAATTTCATAAGTCATTCGGTCTGAATGCTACATGAAGAACATAAGCCCGATGACAAAACGGGAAAGACCTAGAATGTAGAAGATCATTCAGCAGATTTGATTCCTATATATCCACTCATGGAGTACATCATTATATATATATATATATATATCTAATATCCATATGTATAGATATCATTATTTACATTCAGAAAGTCGTATACTTTGGAAGAAGCTTGTACAGCTTGGGAAGGGGTTTTGATTGATAAAAAAAAGAATCTACTTCAACCAATATGCATTTGGGAAGGGGTTTTGATTGATCAAAAAGAATAATCTACTTCAACCGATATGCCCTGAGGCACATCCATCCATAATATAGAAACCACACTTGGAAATGGTGGACAATTAGCGAGACCAACGGATGTTGTATGAAACTGATTGCAAAAGAGGGGAATTGTTCACATTAAAATTACCTTTTGGGAGGTCTATTTGATATCCAAAAATTGCTCAGCAACAGTTGGACAAGTGGGGAATGTTGAGGTGAACCAAAAAAAGTTAGGTAGAGTCGGATCTAAATATTGGCTAGGTAATCGTCAAGCAGTGGTTATGAGCCCTATAGACCATTCCATGGGGTGGTGAAGGGAGAGCCCCAATTGGTAAAAAAAAATCCACAATCCCTTGGGTTATCCTGCACTTAGAAGAAGAAGTAGAAAAATGAAGAAACATAGTGATAATTTGATTCTTCATTGCTGAAGTAAATAGGGGAGAAAATTTAATTTCTTTCTTTTTATTTTAAAAAATAGGAGTAATTAATTGTGACACATTCACTAAAAAAATAATTTTATAGCAAATCATTTATTAATAAAAATTGAGAAGCTTAACACAAAGCTGGAAAAAGAATAATAATAACTTGGTCTTGGGCATCTACCATTATACCTACAATGATCGGCCATTAATATTGCTATCCATAATGGAAGGGAGCATTTACCTATTTATATAACAGATCGTACGTCACTGACTATAAATTTTTGTGGACATGCAAAAAATGATAATAAATTTCATCGTTAACGTTAACAACATGAATAAGTTAATAAATAGATGATTAGTGATCATTAGTAAGAGGTGAACCTTCTGAAAAAGAAGAGAAATAAGAAACCATATGGAGAAGTATGTGCTTTAGGTCAACATATATCTATGTCTGCTCACATAACACAAAGGATAATTGATCATATTCATGGACGTTCTTATGAGAAAACACTTATGATACTCAAACTTATGCCTTATTGAGAATGTTATTCCATTTTTAAGTTGGTTTATTCTGCAACAACAAATGCTAGTCATAATATGGGTTTCAATGAAGCAAGTTTAGTTATTAGTAAAATCAAAGTCAATGAGGGTACTAATATGAAAAAATTAAAACATCGAGCTCGAGGACGGAGTTATGCAATAAAAAGACCCACTTATCATATAATATAAGGGTTATATTCAAAGATAAATCTTTCTATGAAGAAGAAGATTTCTTTTGCTTTAAAAAATCTGAATGGAAAAAAAAAAGAATACAAATTTGACATATCATTATATAAATAAGGGTGGGGATTATGGGACAAAAAATAAATCCACTTGATTTCAGAATTAATACAATCCAAGGTCATCATTCTATTTGGTTTGCAGAACCCAAAAATTATTCCGATGGTATAAAAGAAGATAAAAAAATATGTAATTGTATCAAGAATTATCTACAACAAAATATGATAATATCCTCTAGTGTGGAGGGAATTGCATGCATAGGAAAGAATTGATCTATTCAAGTCATAATCTATGTGGGATTCTTATTACTAAAAGGCAAGTCGCGAAAAATCGAAGAATTACAAATGAATGTACAAAAAGAACTTAATTGTGTGAACCAAAAACTCAACATTGCTATTATAATAATTACAAACCTTTACGGGCACCCTAATATTCTTGCGGAATTTATAGCCGGATAGTTAAAGAATAGAGTTTCAATTCACAAAGCAATAAAAAAAAAAAAAAAGGCTATTGAATTAATTGAATAGGCAGATACAAAAGGAATACTAGCACAAATTGCAGGTCACCTCAACGGAAAAGAAATTGCACGTGTCGAATGGATCAGAGAAGGTAGGGTTCCTCTACAAACCATTTGAGCTAAAATTGATTATTGTTTCTATCGAGTTCGAACAGTCTATAGAGTATTAGGCATCAAAATTTGGATATTTGGGGAATAAGAATACTTTCCTTGTCTTTACTCTTTACATTATATCCATTGATAAAAAAAAATAGAAAAAAAAACTTTTTTCTTTTCATGTTTTTTCTCTTAAATAAAAAAAAAAGTAATTTTATAGGTTTGAATAAAAATTTGATTGATGATTTTATAAAATTGTTATGCTTAGTGTGCGACTTGGTTTTTTTTTTTTTTTTTTATAGGATAGGATAGAATTCCAAAACAATGGACAGTGAACTAATAACTATATAACTATTAACCAACTCATCGTTTCACATTGATACAAAAAGGTAGTTAAGATATGATATATTGGTATTGTAGCAACTGAAATCTTTCTTACATTAAAAAAAAAAAAATCAATCTGATTATGATATAAGAAAAGTATGCAGATAAAGGGAAGGTTGAGAGAAAGAAAGAAAAAGAATATCAATGATATAGGATTTCAATATATATAAGGTTTATGAGTTATTTCATAAAAGGCAAAGGAATAAAACATTAATATTGATTCATCCATAAGTATATGAATCTATTCATAGAAAAAAAGTCAAGAGCCTCTTCCTACGGAAAAATTTTGGCCAGTCAAAGTTTGGTTAAATTTGTGCAAAAGACACATAAATGTGATTTTTTTACAAAATTTTTGCCAATTTCATGGTTTGAAAATACCGGGAAACCAGCTTTTCGTTGATGCAAATATTGAGTTAATGGAATGTCGCTTATAAAACTTATGCTCAACCAAGATTTTCAAAAAAAAAAACCCCAATTTGATGAGTTCAAAACATGGAGTCACAAGCTTTCTATAGTACAAAATCCAAATCATTGAAACTTCCAAGTCAATCAAAATTTGGTCAAGTTTGTGTAAAAGACATAACTATAAGATAGTCATGGTCATAATACAATATGGCTGAGTAGCCAATGAAAACTTGAAGTTTCATAATGATATTCCATTGCAAAAGGATGTTTGAGATGTGAAGATGAAAAGAATGAACTGAAAGCTGAAGAATAAGCAAGAAGCTTTTGAATCTCTCTATTTCAATGTATTTATAGTACAAAGCTGTACATCTCAGAACATCAATGAATAAACTGCTTTGTTCTATCTCTCGTATCTTCATAGTACAGGCTATTCAACACAGAGCTTTCATCAATGGCGTGCTCTATTTTCTCTCTCTTATGAACTCAGCGAAGCTGCTAAGAAGACTCCTCAAAGAAGAAGGAAGGAAAACTAAACTTAAAACATAAAAGAAGAAAACCGTTTCTAATCTGTTTTATCCTAAACCGAATAATAGCACATGTGTAAATTGAGGTCTTCATCACCGACTCACTTCATGATGTGGCTTTCCCAGTCAAATAGTCTCCCTTGACTTGTGTGCTTTGCTTTGTGCTATACTTCCTCTAATCTTTATAATAGCCGCAGCCCTTTCACTTTAATTATCTTCCTTTGTTGAAGTTGTGACAGCAAATTAGTCACTCTGCGTTGGCTGAGTTGTTTTTATTTCCTTAACATCCCCTCTCAAATTGGGAAGGGTTAAGAATCCCATACCCAATTTGGTTCTACTAGTAGAGTGAGCAAAACGTGATAAGGACTTGGTAAAGATGTCAGCAAGCTAAAGATGACTTGGAATATATCGAACATTTATAGAACCTGAGGATACTTTTTCACGAACAAAGTGAAAATCAACTTCGATATGCTTAGTGTGAGCATGTAGGATGGGATTAGCTATAAGAGAAATAACAGATTTGTTATCACAGAACAAGAGTGTGGGTAATATGAAACCCTTCTTGATGAAACCCTTTGGCCAATTTGATATATTGGCCAATTTTTCATCATAGCCACATAAAGTACTATTCGAATGGTAGCACGTTTAACAACAAGACTGAATGTTTCAGTGAAGTCAACTCCCTCTTCTTGATGAAACCCTTTGGCAACTAACCGAGCTTTTAATTTGTCAAGAATACCATCAGGTGCTAATTTGGTTTTAAACACCTGTTTACAGCTTATAACATTCATCTGGTTAGTTTTGGGAACTAGTATCCAGGTTTGATTTTCATACAGAGCATTCATTTCTTCTTACATTGCTCTGTACCACCCTTCATTAGCTAAGGCTGATTTAACTAATCGTGGTTCTAGAGGCACTTTATATTCGGCCAAACATGCATACTTAGGATTTGATTTTATAATACCAGATTTCAGTTGAGTCTAATGAACAACAGCAGTACCTTGAGGATTAGATATAGAATTGTGTTGTCCTTGATCAATGACAATGTCAGTTGGTGTGACTCTTGTGGAAGTAAGACCCGGTGGTTTTTCAACAACTGAATCAGATTGCATCTGTGTGAAAGATGAAATTTGTGGCATACCTACAATGTATGATGTATCAGTGTGATCATCTTCCAAAGTAGGACTATACTAGAAATTTGATGTATGGTTAGTGTAGCCATTGTTCACTGGTGCTGCACTTGGAGAATCGAGAAGTTTAACTTCTTCTACCCATTGTTTGTACAGAGTAGTATATTGTTCATAGTCAGTTGTCAATTTCTTTGTGAATGGAAAGAAATTTTCATCAAACACAACATGTCTACTGATATATATACAACCATTAGTAGGTACAAGGCATCAATACCCTTTATGGTGTTCACTGTATCCCAGGAATACACAAGTAAGAGATCTGGGATCAAATTTATGCTGTGTATATGGTCTAAGATAAGGATAACATGCACATCCAAAGACCCTTAGATGTTCGTAGCTTGGCTGATAATGATGAATTTTGTTGTAAGGTGAGTCCAGTTGTAACTTTGGTGTAGGAAGAATATTCACAATATAGTTAGCTGTCATGAAGGTATCTACCCAAAATTTCAATGGAACTCTAGAGTGATACAACATAGCTAAACCCAGTTCAATTATATGACGATGTTTCCTTTCTGAGATTCCATTCTGTTTTGGTGTATGTGGGCAAGACATGAATTGTTTTATACCACAATTCCTTAAATGATTCTGGAATCTATTGCTTATGAACTCTCCTCCTCCATCACAATGAAAAATTTTGATTCTATGATTGAATTGCCTCTCAACTAGTTTCTGAAACTCAACAAAGATATTATAGAATCAGCTTCATTGGATACAACCAGCTATAGCTGGAAAAATTGTCTACAAAGATGACATAGTACTTAAATTTATGAAAAGAACTAATTGGTGAGGGACCCTAAATGTCACAGTGTATCTTTTCTAAAGGAACATTGGATATAGTGTCTGATAAAGGAAAAGGTAAAGCTGTACTCTTTGCCATTTGACAACTTCTACATATAGCCTGTGTTGTTGCATTACAGTAAATCAACTTCTAATTCTATAGATGCTTTACTATTTTCGAGTTTGTGTGAGCCAATCTCTGGTGCCACACATCTTCTGCTACAGCTCTTTGTCTTTGAGTGAAGAATGCTTCTGTAGTTTGTGAGTCCACTCGGTAAAGTCCTCTAATTTTCCTTTCAAGCTTCATTGTTGTATTGGTGTGATTGTCCTTTACATAGACACCAGTTTTATCAAAGACAAATGAATAATGATAGTCAACTGTTAGTTTAGAAACTGAGAGAAGATTCTTCTTTATTTCTGGAACAATCGGTACATCATTAAGAGGTAATGAGTTGTCCTTGGTATTTAACAGAGTATCACCAATATAAGTAATAGGCAAACATAACCCATTTCCTATCATGACAGTATCAATTCCACTATACTTAGAGAGTGTATGAAGAATACCAGGATTTGCACTGATGTGAGATGTAGCACTAGTATCTGGATACCACTCATTTCCTTTTGGATCCTCGAGATGCATGCCAATGCCATTGGAATATCTTTAGGTTGATATGAGTTATCAAATCAATACCAGCAGTGAAGTGCATCATGTCCTCGAAGTTTACAAATTTAGCACTCCAGTCGAGCACTTCTTGTTATTTTCTCATCCTGTTTATTGAAGGTTAGAGTCGAAGATGGATAAGTTTTGATGTCCTGATACCTCTGTGAGTAACTTGCATATGGTTGAAACCCCTGACTAGATCTAGGGAAGTCATTTTTCTATCTAAACTGCTGATCCCCTTGATCCTGAATCAAGGTGTTTGTTTTGTAGTTCTGACTTCTTTCATAATATCCATAACCACGACCTCTACCATTAGTAGCACGTCCTCAACCATAATTACATCCCCCTTCGTAATTGCTTCTTTGAATTGCAAAACCAGAGTTCTGAGGGATATATTCTCTGTCAATGTTTCCTTTTTGCTGTATTTCAGATTGTCTTTGTCCAAAATAAGCTAGATTGGGGTTATATTGGTTCCTGGAATAGTTATGCAATCTTGTTTCAAATCTTTCTAATTGTGCTATTATCTTATCATATTCTGGTTGAGGTTTCAGGCAGTATATAGTAGTTCAAAAATTTTCATACTCAGAACCCAGTCATTCCAAAACACCAAACATTTTGGTTATCTCATCTACAGGCTTTCCTATTGTATTTAGCTTATCACATATAGATTCATATTCTCTGGGATAAACAGAAAGAGCTTGATCTCGTTTCTGGCAGGCTTGTAGTTTTCCCCCCAGTTCAAACTCTCTAGCAACTGACTTCTGTGTAAAACGATTAAGAAGTGTATGCCATAACTCATAGGATTTTTCTAAGCCAATGATCAAGCTCATAATGTTTTCATACAGCTCCACTAATCCATGATGATACAAGCTGATCGATTTTTGTCCAATCTGTGTAAGCTGGATTTACAGCTTCAGTTTCACACCCTTCAACTTCAATCTGTAACATTGGAGGGGGTGATGGAATTTCACCATTAATGAAGCCAAAAAGTTCTTAGCTTTGAAGAAATCTACGAAACTGTGCCTTCCATAATAGAAAATTGTCTTCAGCAAGCTTGATTGTGACAAAATTGGAAATATTAACATGTATTGGGAAAGGGTACTTCTGTGTTCTTACTACCATCTTCGTGTTCTCACAGCTTTGAAGAAGACCATGATAATGGTGATGTTATGATTGTAATCACAATTACCTTTGAGCAAACAAGACGAAATTCAGCACTTTGCTAACGTCGAATCAACAGACAAACTAAAAACCGAGATACTGCGATTTACTGCACCTTCAGCTCCTTCGATTGGATTCAGCGAGTGATTGCTGAATAGACCTTTCCAACAAGAATGATCGCAGGCTCTGATACCATGTGAAGATGAAAAGAATGAATTGAAAGCTTAAGAATAATTTGAATCTCTCTATTTCAATGTATTTATAGTACAAAACTGTACATCTCAAAATATCAATGAATAAACTGCTTTGTTCTATCTCATAGTTTCTTCATAGTACAGGCTATTCAACACAGAGCTTTCATCAATGGCGTGCTCTGTTTTCTCTCTCTCTTATGAACTTAGCGAAGCTACTAAGAAGACTCCTCGAAGAAGAAGGAAGGAAAACTGAACTTAAAAACAGAAAAGAAGAAAACTGTTTCTAATATGTTTTATCCTAAACTGAATAACAGCACACGTGTAAATTGAGGTCTTCATCACCGACTCACTTCATGACGTGGCTTTCCCAATCAAATAGTCTCCCCTGACTTGTGTGCTTCGCTTTGTGCTATACTTCCTCTAATCTTTACAATAGTTGTAACCCTTTCACTTTCATTATCTTCCTTTGTTGAAGTTGTGACAGCAGAGTAGTCACTTTGCGTTGGCTGAGTTGTTCTTATTTCCTTAACATGAGAGACTAGGTGTTTAAGATAAAATGCTACTATGTTTTTGCTGTTACAATTTGCTAACGGAAAAGTGTAGACAATGCACATAGCAATTGATTTTAAAGGGAAAATAGGGTTTTTTGTAACTTTGCCTGATGGAATAGGGTTTTTTGCAACTTGCCTGATCGACCATTCTCCAACATTTAAGTCACTAGGAATGAAGCGAAGATGCATTGTAAGAGCCATTCAAAAACATTCTCATGGACAATTATTTAGAGAAAAGACAAAAGAATAAAAATTTAGAATAAAAAATGCCGTGCTAATTAAATAGAATGAAATCAAGGTAAAAGGAAAAGGAAATGGTGTTGACTAAACAACGTCATTAATATATTAATGCGATATCATTTTATTTAAAACATCCTTGTTGATGGCTATATCAAGATCTTGATGATTGGTACATAAAACAATCCAGCCGATATTTTTACAAAGCCCTTACTTATTGGCAAATTCAAGCATTGTTTGAAGTTTGTTAATGTTTGCTGCAACTGAGTTTAACTCTAGTGGTAGAAAAGATTGTTTGTTGTTAATGTCTATTCTAAGATATCAAGCCAAGATGGAAATTTGTTAAGTATGTCTTGAATTCTATAAGGACTTGGGCCTAATGGTCCATGTATGAAGAAGTATAAATAATTGTTCTTCTCAAGTTATTATGTTAAGAGGTAGAGACCAAAAGGGTATTAATGCTTTTGAGCCACCTTTTCTAATTCTAGAATTTTAAAAATGAATTTTGCTTCTCCTCTCCATGTGGTTTTTTCCACAAAGTTTTTTAAGTAAATATGTGTTCTTTTATTTTTTCATTTTTAATTTCATTATAATTTCCACATCAATTGTAACAATGATGCTTATTTTACTACTTCCAAATAGTATTTTCATTCACGACATCATTCTTTTCTCATCAAGTTAATATAAGGACGAAAAATAAACGTTACACCACTTTTTGTAATCTCAATGGAGATCCTCTATTATGTACAATACTCCCTTTGGTGCCTCGACAAATCTCAATCATGACCAAATAATTTTTCATAAATTAATTGTCTCGATTTATTAAAGGGGCACCGAGTTCTGTGCATGTCTATAGATCAACCGCATTACCATATCCACTCAAGGCTGTATGGTGTTTTCCTGCCATTTTGACAGGTTGGGTTCGAGGATGTAGCTTTGAGGAAATTCTAGCTGTTGAGATTCATTTGCGGATAAGAAAAGCTCTGTGTTATAAGATTGGCGAAGGTCATGAAGTTTGCTTGAAGAGCTCATTTTCCTATCTGAATGCGTAATTCGCACATGTATTGAGGGAAAGTTCAATTTTTCCTCTCCTTTTATTTTTTGAGACACTATAATTTGTCTATATAATGAAATTCAAGTAGAGCACGTACGCTATCTATCGATGAAATTCAAGTATATCCTAGCCTTCGAGCATTCAAAAATCTCGCATATGTACACATTGTTATGCAGTTTGTTAAATATAATTTTCACAACGGCCATATTTTCCTCGTCAAATTCAAAAGTTGGACCCTTAGATTCTCAAATTATGCATTTACACTTCAAAATCACCTGTGCAGCATTGAACTCTATTGCCAGTCCAATTTGCTGTCCTTAGTTTCTTATAAGGGGCTTAGGATTGATTATATCATATGACGACAGCTTGACCAAATCCTAACCGAAGGTCCCTAAATAAAGATTTTTGAGACCTGAACTTCCAAAAGCTACAGAAGCTCGAAGTTTGTTGCACGATTTGAAGATGAAAAGGTGTCATGTCGAGCTCAAGGATATTCATGAGAACTCCTAACCTAAATCCAACAGAACCCATCAAAGTGCAAGAAAGAGCTTCGGGAGCAACCGCACTACTAAAACTCTGACTCCCTCTGGCAAATTATGTTACGACCTAAAATTGTAACTTGGTGGATTCCGCCTACGTTGTAGTCATGTCGTGCCGCTATGTACACTGTCCAGGTTGACAAGGAATTCGGAAAGTCTGGTACAACAGTGAGCATCGTCAAGCAACTTCCTAGCTTCTACCAGTTGTACACATAAATTAAATAGAATCTAACTCTGAGAAGGATTAGAAAATGTCTCAACGCAGGGAAAAACAAGCATTAACTCCAGAGTGAAGAATGAAGATATATTACCTGCAAAAGTACATATTTCATGCTCAAATTCAATATGAGCTCTCACTGACATCTGAATTATCCTCTCTCCAGAAAACATTCTGTAATTTATATCTACACTAAAAAAATGATCTATGCAGCTCACTAGTGCTAGCGTAACATGGAGACATCAACGTCAGTGTCTGTTTGGATCACTGAATCCAAAACAAACAAAGCCAGGAGCAAGTTGGCCATGAATAGAACACTGTCCAAGGAAGCTCATCCTATCTTCAAGCCATAGAGCATACCTTGTCTGCAAGTAGAATTAAGAATGGAATATAAAACCAGTTCTAAGGTGAAACCACATTGCTTGCTGTGGCAGACAAATTTAGAAGAACCAAGAAATCAGGGTTCAAAAGACATGCTTTAAGACAGTTTGAATATAAAAATCCACTGTAGTGTAGCATTTTCCTGATATGGCCCCAAATCACTTTCAATGAAATCAAAGAAAAAGATGTGTATGTGAGTGAGAGAGAGAGAAAGAAAGCATGTCCGGACAAATTGTTTCAGGGCAACAGTTTGTCAAATGAGCATAGGAATCAGAACATTGAAAATAGTGATCACCTTGTCTAATGCTACTGCAACAAAGACGACTGTCATCTATATATGTTGCTTGAAGACCCATCATCCAAGATCCAACTGATGTATCGTCATGAGCATAAGTCTTCAGCGATGCACTGCTCTCAACAGAGTAGTGGATTAAATTTAGCAGGACAGAACGAATACTTAACTAAAAATCCCAACTAGGATCAGTTTGGATGAACAAAGAATGGTGCAGCACTCAACCAGAAACCTAGTCTATCCCTCATAATAATAAATCTCATTTGCAAGTAAATTTCAGCACAATATGCACTGCTCTGTTTTTGAATCCACTCAAATTCTTGGTACTTTGTATATTGAGCATACAAAGTACCATGAAATTTGTTTGATTCTATCTTGAATATGTCATCCCAATTATCAAAGGATAATGGCTAGTTTTCTTTAAGTATTAACATCAACCAATCCATGGTTCCTCCTAATGAATACCTTCAAGTATTTGAAGGAAGCTGTTGATCAGTCTCTCTACCGATAATGTAACAAATCATACTACCAACATAACCTAAGCTACAGTTTCACAAATGATTTGCATCAAAGTCATCCTCCTTCCAGCTTGTCCTGCTAATTATTGATAACTAACCTGTTTACATTGATATACTGCGCCAGATTTTTTGAGATTATAAGCAGTGAACCCGATGCATGCCGGAAATACCTGCGTAGGTAAATTTGATCAGTCAAATATAGACACAGCCAAAGCAATCAATAGATCATGTGACAATGACGATCATCCACCACCGGTGATAACAAAATTGAGAGAGCAATGTTTGGAATGACAATCTATGCAAGAAACCATAAACAGAGGAAGAGATCAAAGTGATGATGATGATGATGATCAGAGGAAGAGACATGACTCAGTAGAGTTTTTCATTTTCATAAAAGCAAAGAGATTGCTCCATAACATTGCAGTGTTCTCTTGTCCAAAGTTTTAGATGCTTACGACTTTTCATCTCCAAACTTCCACCAATCAGGTTCATACCAAGGCTTTCCCCTGAGATTAAGAAAAATAAAAGCTAAGTTACTCAGGCCTCAATAGGTACCGTGGAATGTTACAGAGTGCAACCAGGATCCACATCCAGTACAGAATCCACTGGCATGCAAAGGAAGATATGATAAAATTGTTAAAGAGGTACAAAACACAAAATTTGTAATTGTGCATGCCTAAGTGCGATTGTGTACATCTCAGCTATAAAATTATCAATTCCAAGCAAATAGAACATTAGACTAGAAGCGAAATATTAAGCATGAGAATGGGACTATGCTAAGATGTTATGAAGTGTATACTCTTCTGTAATCACAGTTCCTGATTTCATGCACCCAATGTAAGCACCATCTTGACCACGACGGCGATCCAGCATTTCGATTAACCCCTCTGGCAGATGCAAAAATAAGTATCATTAGTCTTGTACACTCTGCAGGTTTAGCAAACGGTATTTCCAGATGAATGATGGCTAGATAAATCATTGAAGCACCAGAACTTTACCCAAATCAAGGTTAATATTGTCATCAACTTTCACATAGTACTCTGCATCCCACATTTGAACTGCAGTACTAAAGAAGAACTTAGCTTTCTTGGGCAACTCTTCTTGAGCTTCCTCATGTCCTTCCTATGAAGCAGCAAAGGAAAACACATGTTCATAATCCATGATTTGCTTGTTTGGCCAATATAGTCAAGATTAGAGTCTGCCGTGCAAATTATCGAATGAACATCCAGTTTAGAACAATTTAGTAACAGCTAAACTTTTATTGTCACACATTTATAAGCTATTGCATCTAAGAGTTTTAACCACGACCAAAGTCATGAATAACGTACAACTTCATACAGCAATCTGATAACCAAAGAACAGTATCAGAATCATATATCTCTTCGTTTAATCCAAGGTAAAAAGTTGAACAACTTAAATTGAGCAGCCAGGAAATTCTTTTTGCTTACGAGGATCCAGAAATCTTTAGTCGTGCGATTTTCCTCGTCAATATTGCGATCTAGGCTGTCGCCTCGATTAGCACTGCCAGTTTCAAGACAATAAATGAACAAATTCGTGCAAAAAAGCAGTTGGATAAAAGGAAAAGCAGGGTTTAAAGAGCATGGGAAAACCTCCGACCAATTACAAAACGTATAACAATTCCTCTTTCCTCAAGCTTTCTCAATGCATCACCTGAAAAATATCATAAGAACATTAACATAGATTGTCTAAAAGTCGAAGAACATTATGATCAATCATGCATCAATTGTGATGGACATGGTCAAAGGGACAACTCTTCACACAAGACATTGATGTGCCCATCAAAATTCATAACAATAACTAGAGGAGAGATGAAGCTTTATGCAAGAGTTTAATCTAAGCATCTTCAGACAAGATCATTTAGAGTTGATGGCATCCTGTGGGTCAAGATAAGTCATTACCATCATCCTAAATAACTGGCCACCATATATCAGTACGCCACAGTTTAATTTCATCTTGTTTACAAAAGTATAGATACAGACAAGAACACATCTACATAATACTGAGAAGCATTCTAGAGGTCTGTAATTCGATTAATGAAAGTTTAGAAAAGATCCATCAGATGCAGCCGCAATAGTTGTGAATGTCCCTTAAGAAGCTCAATACACCGGTTAATCCTCATGTTTAATATAGTTATCCCACTTTCAATTCATGTCAATTAGAAACTAAGAGGAAAATGTCCCCCAAGAAGCTTTACAGAAGTTGGAACAAAAGCTATCTTATGAGCCATCATACAGTCAGGAAAAGGTAAATTTCCTGCAAGAAGCTTCACAGAAGATTCCTCCAAGACTATTCTTTTGTTCAATATATCCTTCGGTTCTTTGCGCTGTAATGTAGGACACAAAGCCCGACCATCTGACCAGCACATTCAACCATATCTCACAAAACTTAAATGCTACCAGTTTCCATATCAATAAATGGGTTTAAAATTATCAAAAGATCTCTGCAAAAGCATGCACTCACTTTAAACCTGACCTCACAAGAAGATAACCCACATACATTGGCACAAGTTATTTAGCCAACCCACTATTAGATGTATGATTTATGCTGCTGCTATTTGCAGATACCCTGGTCCCATTACTTGTCATAACAACATGTGGCATGGTGATAAACAACCTGACACACAGTGTTTGTGACCCTTAAATAAGCAGGCTTTCTCCTGTTATACTGGCAGTCAGGGAAAAGGCACCAAAACATTCATGGAACCCATGAATGATGAAAAGCATAATAACATGTGGCATGGAAATAAACAACCTGACACACTGCATTTGTGACCCTTAAATAAGCAGTCCATCTCCCCTTTTTACCAATGGTCAGGAGAAAAGATCCAAAAAATTCATGGAATCCATGAAAGAACAATAAGCAAACCATGCTACCATAAGAAACGTAATAGATACCCAATAAAATATTCAAGCAGCTAGAAGTCCATGATTAATCATAACTCAAGATACCTTTAGGCATCCATGTCCCTCTAAACACATTTCTCTTTAAACGACTGCCAAATCCAGTATAAACACCAATCACAGCAAGAAGCTTTTGACCAGAAGCAGTGCTGCTTTTCTGAATCTGGTTTTTGAGGTACCCCTGACTCTTGGCTAAAGTTAATTCCATCTCAGCCTCAACGATTCTTCTCTCCAGATCTCTAACATCCAGAAAAAAAAATTTAAATGAAAACAAACAATATGTGCATAGGTAATGTTTCAATTACACCTGTCAATGGAATTAATATAGTGTATTTAATGAAAGCACAATAAGGGGCATACTTGCATCCCAGGACTGCCAATTTGTCTTCAAGTGACAGTACTTTTGGCCTCTGCAAAGGTAAATACACAAAGCACCTTAGAATAGATACCAAGGAAATAAATCTCAACTACTAATTGCAGCTTGATAAGCAGAACAAAAATACAAGTACTTTTAAAGAATTAATTTTTTGTTTTGTCCACATGTGAAGAGTGTGAACATTTACAAGGAGGACATGACCATAGTAAAATTGAAGATGCAAATCAAAACTAGAGGGCAGCAAAAAAGAAGCATTAGAAACACCTTGTCCAAGTTCTTACTGAGAAGATTAGTCAGCAATTTCCTGTTCTCCGCATCTTGCCACAACCTAAGCATCCAATTAAAATATTAACCTTCATTAACATGATTCACAGCCATATATTTGCATTCATCAAATAAGAGCTTGATTTCACATTTCCATCCATAGCTATCTAACTCACATCTTTGAGAACATTATGACAAATATGGACATAATATTCATCAGAGTACCATCTTGACCAGTGTCTTGATGTCCCCTTTTTCCCTAGTCCTAACCCAACCACACGATTCAAATCAATTCATTTGCAAACCATTCGACTCATATGTGCGAACAGGATGTTCAAATGTGTTGTGCAACACAGCTCATTCCCATTCGATCCCCACATGGTTCTCAGTCACGACTTGTGACTCAACATTTAGTGCAATTCCCAGAAAAATTCCTACTTCATAGATCAACAGGGTCTAGCCTATTTGACTGATCATGAGTTAAGCGAGTTAAACTTGACTGGATCAATTCCCATCACATCCTAGTCTAACCTATGCAAAACAGCCCAAAGATTTGAGGGCCTTCGAGGAAATTCCGCTCTTTCTCGACAGCCTAGTACTACGTCTCCTAAGTACCCATAATTACAAAGACACAGTGAACAAAAATGCCGATTTTGCTTCAACAAATTGCGCCCCCAAACCTAGCCCACCTAATTCAAACATGTAACTCAATTCAAAGCTCAAATGCCGATTGACCAACCGAACCCAAACAGCTCAATTCCTTCAACCTAGACAAGCCCAACAGATTGAAAACCCAGATCACACAGCACAGTCGTTCCCTTCCCAGATCCCAACAAACCGAAAATTCACATTGCGGAACCGGGGAAGTGACAGCTCGAGCAGCGATCCGCGCGACCCGACCACGCTAAATCGCAATCGAACTATGGCGACGCGCTTGCTTTTCGAAGAAACGGACCTGCCGGCGACGTAGAAGAAAGAGAAGCCATGACGATGGAAGGGCGCGAGGTCTGGACGGGCTTCGATCTCCACCGCCTCTCCGACTTCGTGGTGGTTGGCAATCCCTCCATCCGCAAAACCGAAACCCCACACCCAACCAGAGAGAGAGAGAGAGAGAGAGAGAGAGAGAGAGAGGTTTCTGGTGTGTATATATATATGTGTGTGTGTTTGTGTGTGTATGGGCGACTGCGTATGGCGATTGAGGAGCGAAGAGAGGATTTTCGTTTGGGGGAGAGAGATCGAGGAAGGAGACGACGACTGCGAATTTGAAGAAATGGAGAGTTTTTGTTTTTGGTGTGGAAGAGCTTTTTTTGAGTTTCGGTTTCTTTTGGACTTCGGGGGGAGACTTTTTTGTTCTTCCGGGACGAGGCAATTTGCACGATTTGGGTAAACGTGGTCTTTAAAATATATATATATTTTTTTGTTATGTAATTAGGTGCTTGCATTTTTTGAATTTGGGCAGTACCGATCCATCTGTCGACAGCGGAAATACATTCACATCGGCGCCACGTCGTCCCATAATCTCAAATAATTAGCCATATGGACTGAAAGATTATGTAGAAAGAGCGAAAAGTAGAAAACGTTAGGGGGCCATCACCGCAATTTGATTTTCTGGATTTTCATATATTTGTATAATTTCGATCTTTTAAGTTTTTTAAGTTTGGAGAATCATGCACCCAGGATGTTGACGTGACAACTAGTGGCGATATGATCTACTTTGTGTGATTTTTTTATTAGAATGACTAATTGATTGTTCATAGATAAGAGAAGTTTAAAAGACTGGATTATGGACAAAATGACAATGTATAAATCGAAAATGTTCAAGGACTTTCGTACCATTATCCTTTGCTTTTTTTGTTTTTTTTTTCTCTCTAGAACAAAAAAAAGAAGCCGTGTGGTAACTTTTTTTTTTTCAAAAACAAATTTGTTCCTCAAAATAGATTTAGGAACAAAATTAAGAAAAAAAAATATAGTTTTTTTTTTTTCATAAACAATTTTTAGAATCAAGCTATTTTCTTTGTTTTTCTTTTCTTTTCTTCTTTTCCTTTTCTTCTCCTTTTCCTTTAACCAATTGCACAACTTGATGATGGCCGGTGACCTTGTCAGCCCGAGCTTCACCCAATTGGCCGCAAGGCTTGGCCTTGTCGAGGGTCGATGAGGCTCCCCCGAGGCCAGCTAAACGATGGAGGAAGAAGAAAAAAAAAAAAGAGAAAAAATGTAATAATTTTATTAAATAATTACAAGAAAATGATTTGGACTAGAAATTTTAAAAATAGTGCCAAATGCAATTTTTATATAGGAATAAAAATTTTATAATTACCAATCACTTTAAATGTCCAAAAATTTGTTTAGGGAACAAAATCAAAACAACTATTTTTATTTTCGAGAACAAAATAGTTACCAAAAGTATCTTATGAGACTAAGCATATGTGACATCAATCTATTTATTGGAGAACAAAATAGTTACCAAAAGTATCTTATGAGACTAAGCATGGCCAAGGATGATTGCTAAGTCAACCAACATGGTTAGCCAAAATCTCTACATAACTATGTCGTGCAACGTCTCTCGGCAATGTAGCAACAGGTGCATCTTCCCAGCCAAAACAACGTCGTTCAAATTAGATATCTAGTTCTCCTTTTCTCTCTTGAAAATGTACTCTCTCTACGGTATGGTAGTTTTCATCTTCCTTCTAAACCCTAATACTCAGTCTCTCCATTTGGAGCTCCGTCGTTTACACCCATGGATCACTCGGTTGGGCATTACCACCACCCTTTAGCTCAGTTTCCCCTTTTTTCACCCTCTCTTCCAAACCCTATCTTCCCTTAGAATTATCATTTCCTCTTTCTCTTCTTGCTTAGTTTCGAATTGATCTTCGCTATCTGTCTTTGAATGTCTCAAATTAGTCCTCTTCACGGTTGTTTAGCAGCTCCACATATGACCGCTCTAGTCTCCGACCTATTATGGATCCCCCTGTTTTGAAGTTCTCCCCTAGATGGACAATACGGAGTAGGATGCGGAGGCTCGGTTAGTTGCTCTATGCAGTCGATTAGGCCGCCTGTGGCCTGCCCAGGAGATTGATGTCTGGGACGAAGAACTCCCTATGGAGAAGATCGACAAATGTCAGTTGATTCTAGTCGGGAGAATTCTAGGTAATCCCTCAATTAACTTTACCGCTTTTCAGAACACGATGAAAAGAGCTTGGCGCTTTGACCAAGTTGACATCTCTCAGCGAGAAGCATGTCTTTATGTTAGCAAATTTAGTTCGGAGGGTGAAAAACAAAGAGTACTAGAAAATGGCCCCGGTTATTTTCGACCAACTTGGTCATACTCAAGCCTTGGACCCTAAACACCCCTACATTGCTATAATTTTAATACGTGTGCTTTCTGGGTGCAAGTTTTTGGGTTGCCTTTAGAGAGATGTACAGAGCAGTTACTAAGTTTGTGATGTTGGCAAGGTTCTGGATGTCAAATTTGAGGCGAAAGAAGGATTGATATTCAGGGCAGGGAAAGTAAGAGTAGAACCGAATCTTCATGAACCTCTTAAACTGGGCAAGCTTATTCGCGTGGTAGGAAAAAACATATGGCTTGATTTCCATTATGAACGCTTACCATATTACTGCTACTCTTATGGTGTTCTCAGTCACTATGCATCCTATTGCAAAGATATCCCATATGATGAGGAAAAATTTGAAGGGAGGGACAAGATGTACTACAGACAATGGTTACGGGCTGAAGTCAGGGAACATAGCCCTTTTTGGTAGGCTTTCTATGAACTGAAAACATCTCAAGATGATATTGAATAGACCGTACCTGAAACTCCTCAATTAGGGTTGCTCTTACTCCCTGCTGCACAATGCGACATTAGCAAACATCATGTTCCTATGGACACTCAGACAGCTCCGAATATTAAAACTTCAACAGCAGACTTTTTCCCCAAATCCCCCTAAGTTGATGTTCTGAACAAGATGATTCCCCCCTGTACCCCCTGCATCGGCAACAAAAACAGATGTCCAAGACCTTACAGCTGCACCATCATCTTCCAAAAAATCAAAAAACCTAGATTGCAGACCAAGACTTCTCCAGTGAAGAAAGCAAAGAGATATGCTCCCTACGAGTCATGCCTGGTTCTATTAAACTCTCTAGATGAAAGTCATTTGTTGGAGACTCCCATATTTGAGGCCGAAAAGGCTACTGATTGGGCTGTGGTGGCTTGCCCGAATAAGCCACCGTTTGAAAAATGAAAATCCTAAGCTAGAACTATCAGGGATTGGGCAATTCCTTGATAGTTCAAGCTCTAAGAGCCTTAGTGGCTCAAGATTGGCCCGATATCATCTTTTTGATGGAGACTAGGAATCAGGAACCTGTTATTAAGCAAATCCAATGGAGGCTAAATTATGACAACAATTTTGTGGTGAATCCCCAAGGTTTGGCTGGAGGGATGGTTATGTTCTGGACAGATCAAATCTCTCTTGCTATTAATGATTGTAACTCGCACTTTATTGATACAGTTTGCTCTGAAGATAGTAGTGCAAATCATATGCGTCTTGCCTGTTTGCATGCCTCGGCGGTATATTCTCAGAGACAAAATTTATGGGTAGACTTGAGGCACCTTAGCCACTTTAATTCTCTTCCCTGGGTGTGTATTGGGGATTTCAATGAAATCTTAAATCATTGGGAGAAAGTTGGCAAAAGACCAGTTCAGACATACCAGTTGCACTCTTTTAGGGAACTACTACATGATTGTGCTTTGATGGATCTCGAAACAAAGGGCTGCGCATATACTTGGGTAAATAATAGAAGCGGAGAGGAAGTAATTAAAGAAAGACTAGATCGAGCTTTGTGTACTATTGAGTGGCGATTACATTACCCAAAGGTGTTGGCTTTCCCTACTATAGGCTCGGATCATAGTCCGATTCTTTTAACTACCAAATCCAATACAGTAAGAAGGAGAAAGACCTTTACCTTTGAATCCTATTGGCTGCAAGATGCAGAGTGTCATGAAGTGGTATCAGAATCTTGGACAGCTTCATCACTTAACAACTCCATCATCTCACAGTAGCTAAGGGCCACAACAAATGTGCTGGCCAAGTGGAACAAATTAAAATTCACTTAAGGTCATCATCAAATACATCTTCTGTAGCAGCAACTTCAACACTGTATAAATCAACCTGTTTGCAATTATGACAAAGACCAGATCACTCCTTTGAAGCAGAAAATTTAGAATATATGGTCACAAGAAGAACAATACTGGGCGATGCACTCTAGGATTAACTGGATGAGATGGGGGGGATAGAAACTCGAAATATTTTCATATAACCACCATACAAAGGCGAAGAAGAAACAAAATCAGCATCTTAAAGGATGAAAATGAGGAGTGGATCCCTCAGCCAGAGCAGGTGAAGCATGCGACCCTTACTTTCTTCAAAAAAATTTACACTTCAGTAGGATAGCACAACTATAGACCTATTTTAATGCAATATCCTCAAGTAGTTTCAGCAGTAATGGATACACAATTAACAGCAGAAGTTACACGAGAGGAAGTAAAGACCACATCGTTTCAATTAGGAGCCACACGAGCACCAGAACCTGATGGTTTGAGTGGATTGTTTTACCATAGTCATTGGGACATAATATATGACGATGTGTTCAATTCAGTCCATAATTTCTTTACTATAGGTGTGATGCCAGTTGATATTAACAGAACAGCCATAACTTTGATCCCCAAGATACCGAACCCTGAGAGGTTAGATCAATTTCACCCTATTAGCCTATGTAATTTTATTTACAAGATTATTTCAAAGGTTTTGGTGAATCGCTTGAAGCATTGGCTACCGGAGCTGATTTCCAAAGAACAAAATGCCTTTGTATTAGGCAGACAAATACAAGATAATATCCTCATAGTTCAAGAGGTTCTTCATCAGTTAAAGATCATAAATAGGAAGAAAAAATTTCAAGGGGTCTTGAAATTGGATATGCAGAAAGCCTACGATAGGGTGGAGTGGGATTTTTTGGAAGCTTATCTATGTCGAATGGGATTTCAAGAGAGGTGGGTAAATTGGTTGATGCAGTGTGTTACTACGACCTCTCTAAGTGTGAAACTCAACACGAACCTCTTAGTTATTTTCAACCATCACGAGGACTCGAACAAGGCGATCCTCTCTCCCCCTACTTATTTATTTTGTTAGAAGATATGTTGTCCACCCTCATCAAGCAAGCTATTGACATGGGCAATCTGCGGGAATCAAACTTAATAGGTGGTGTCCTACGTTATCCCATTTATTCTTTGCTGATGATGCTATCTTTTCCCTTGATGGTACACTCGGGAATGCCAAAACTTAGCAAACATCCTACAACGGTATTGCCTAGCTACAGGTCAAGAAATAAATAGGAACAAATCTGGTATGTTCCTAAGTAAAATCTGCCCTCAGCCTCTTAAGATAAACATGGCACAAGAATTAAAGGTTCCACTGTTAAACAAAAAGGGGCAAATACCTAGGCATACCTTTTGATTGGGGATCATCTAAAAAAGACATGTTTGCTTGGATTCTAGGACGAGAAAATGCTAAATTAGAGGGGTGGAAAGCAAATCTAATATCTAAAGGAGGGAAAGAGGTTCTTTTGAAATCAGTGGTTCAAGCATTACCGCAGTATGCAATGACAATTTTTAAAGTTCATGTTTCTATATGCAAATCTGTAGAACAAAAAATAGCAAGGTTCTGGTGGCAAAACAACAATAAATCTGGAATTCATTGGAAAAGCTGGGAAACTCTTAAAGAGAGAAAAGCTAGAGGGGGAATCAGATTCAGAGACTTAATCTCCTTTAATAAGGCCTTATTGGGTAAGCAAGCCTGGCGTCTCTTTCAAAATCCTTCATCTCTATGGTGCAGTGTTTTTAAGGGCTTATATTTTCCTTCTACAAATTTCTGGAATGCTGATAAGGGGTCTAGACCTTCATGGGGATGGCAGAGTGTTTTACTTGGAAGGGATTCTATCCGACATAAGCTTCAATGGCCAGTTGGTAATGGTAAAACGATCCAAGCCAGAGAGGACAAATGGCTATCTATAGGCATTCTAGGAGGACCAGCAGCTAGAGAAGAACCGAAACTAGTAGAAGATTTTCTTATCCCTGAGCAGAATAAGTGGAATGTCCAGCTTCTAAATCTAACTTTTCATGAAGACATTGTCAAGGAAATACTCACTATAAAGCTGTGGCTAGCTTCCACTGACGATAAACTTCTATGGACTGAAACTCATGATGGACTTTACACTGTGAAGAGTGGTTATCTTTTCATCCGGCAAATAGCATCCGGACAGGTAACCTCTAGTGCATCTTCTTCTTATTAGATACCTAGCAAGCTATGGAAGCAGATTTGGAAATCAAAAACAGCCCCAAAAATACACATTTTCCTCTGGTCACTGTGTCAAAATGCGTTTCCTACAAAGGACAACCTATTTCGGCGAAAAATTACCCCTGACCCTATCTAGTAAACTCGTTCGTCTAATACCCCCGAGACCCCTGAACATTTATTTATGTTTTGCCCATGGACTTATTATATATGGAGCCACCCCCAAGTGCAAATCAACATCTCACACTATAGAACACACTGCATAGATGCATGGCTAACTCATATAATAGAACAGAAAAGGCATATACCAGATTTTGAGATCATCACTGCTCTATTATGGCAAACCTGGAAAACTCGGAATCAACTTGTCTTCCGCCATCATCGTACCCATCCGGATCAACTAGTAGATACAACCCTTATTCAGGCACAGATCAATCTTATAGCTCAGCGGTAGAAAACGAGCATTGGGAATACTTACCTGAACCCTAATCGAATATGGCAAGCACCAAATCCGGGCATCATAAAGGTGAATATTGATGGCGCCTCTGCTATCACATATCGGATGGGATCGATCGCCAGCATTGCTCGTGACCACACTGGCAGAATGATTGGAGGATTTACTCGAAGCGTTCAGGCCACCTCTGCACTAGAGACAAAGATACAAACGTTGTTATGCACACTTCAGGACCTCTTACACAAAGGTGAAACGACGCTAACTTGGTGATTGAATCTAACAATCTCATCCTTGTGGAGACATTCAACTAGGGATGATCGCCGCCACGGAACTGCCGTGCTCTGTTTGCTAAATGTGTAGCTTTGACGATATGTTTTCCAACCCTAATCACGAAGCATTGTAGAAGGGACGACAATGCCCTAGCTGATTGGGCTACGAAGGCGCATGGATGAGGAAACCTCTCCCCAAACTAGGTCAATTCACCTCCTCAAATTATGTTGGACTTGCTGTGTAATGATGCCCTTGTTAAGGGTTGCTCTTTTTTCCCTACTTGAATGGAAATACCCTTTCTTTCGACCAAAAAAAAAAAAAAAATAGATATCTAGGGCTTCAAATCAAAATCAGATTTGAGTTGTGGTTGGATGGGGGGCGCTCATAAGGCAATGAGAAAATAATACCAACTTCATCACCCTCTTAGCGAGACCAAGAAGAAGACCCTTTTCACCCCAAATTGGAGACACATAACAATGTGAAGATGGCCAGATAAGTGGCTCTAAGAACTTATTTGTTGTGGTTCCTACTAAATAACTATTTAGGCATCACATTAGCATTACCTACTTAGAATAACAAGCTAAAAAGAATCAAATTGATTGCAAAATTCAAAGATTTAAGCTCCATTTGTGTCGTGAAAACTAAATAATGGGGAAAATATTGTTTTAAAAATGATCATTTGTATCGCTTAAAATAATTAATTAATAAAAGATGATTTCATTATCAATAATAATTTATGTCTAATCATCTTCATGAACAAAAATCTTTTTTTGTTTATTCATTTTTTTAAATGATAGAAATGATCTTATTAAGGAAAAAAATTTAATCATTCATTTTTTGTGAAACAAATGAAATCCTGAAACACATTAGGGGCCTACACAACTCGTGGGTTTTCTTTAACGAGAGGAAGCACCGCACAAGCCAAGAAGCCACACACGGTGAGAAGCAAGCCATCGTACGAAGGACAAAAGAAAGGATGCCATTGTTGTTTTACCATACGCAAGTGTTTTGCTTGAGCTTGAATATACGTGATTTTGTATTATGAGTTTATGTCTAAATCAAGTTATTTATTTATAAATACTTTAGATTTGGGCTTAAATCTAGATTTTGTAAAATATTCGAGTGTATGAGCAACTGTAACTCTAATTCTCTGATTAGTGAATTATTTGCCACTAATTCTCCCCATGAATGTAGGTATTAATAGTCGGAACGAATCACTTAAATTTCTAATTTTTTTTAATTTTTTTTTGTTATTTCTCCGATATTTTCTTTTTGACTTAATTTGCAAGATCTTGGTGTTTCTACATAATTATTTTTACAATATTAGGTGATACGGTTTTGCTAATTTGGAAAATAATCACTTCATTTAGCCCATGACATGTGTCCATATGGGTCCCACCTATCATAAATTTTTTAAAATCTCTCTACTCTCTCTGGCTCTCTCTCTCTCCATTACATCTCTGTTTACTATCTTCCCTCTTCATCTTTTGTCCACTCCCCTCTCTCCCTCTGCAGCTGCAACTTCAAAGCTCAAACTCCATGGAAGCAAGCTTCACTATGAAGCCAGAGATGCTGGTCCTTGCACAATGCACTTCCCAATCCCAGTGTCTCGAGAGCAAGATGTCCAAGATTTCCCACCACTTTTTTTTGGGGGGGGGGGGGTTCTGTGGATGATGTCTTGATTGTGTAGTCCTAAAATCACATAACTTTCCATTATGTTTTGAATCTAGCAAGATGTTACTAACTTTGATATCCCTTTAGTTAAAAATAACAAAGCGAAAGAGAAAATTGCAAATTTTCTATATATTTCGATGTATGTAATAAAGAGTACATTAATCTATCTATAGGTTATATGATATGACTATCTAATACAACGTATCAATCAAGATATACACACAATTATAGGAAGACATATGTAATTTTGATAGATATAAAGAATCAACAAAGTTTATCAAAGTATCTCTAACATTGAAAATTACTCTAGAAAAATCCCTAATTATGTCTAAACTCAATATGACTAAGTTAGCTTAACTTTGAAATCAAGTGAAACAATCTTCGATTGAGACTTGGCATATGAAGTTATGTTCGGCAACTGTTCGTGGCGAAACTTTCAAATCTAGTTGGTCTTTAGATAGCAAGACCGGTGGTGGTGTTGGCTTTATGAAACAACAAGCAAAGTTTGAGAATCGGAAGGGAAATAGCAAGCGGTAAATGCGGCTAGCTTTGAACATAGTAACTAAGCGACTTAGCATATATGATTGGCATGGGAAAATAGTTATTGAGCGATGCAACCTTTGTAGCTAGCCTTGAAAAGGAGCCACCTCTATGGAAAAAGCTCAATTGGGCAATGTAGTTGGTGCAATTAACATTGAAACACACGACTATTATGGACTGAACTCGATTAAGTGCTTTCTCAAATAAGACTTGTGCTCACAAAGCATACAGTGTTGAGAGGTGATAATGCATTTATTTGGATGTGCAAGGGGATGGACTCATCTAGACATGCACTGGGTACTTGGGGGAATGTTATCCCGGTTTTCCACGAAGACCAAAGCCTTTAGTCACTGTTCGGACACCTCCGCTACTCAGCTTGGAAAATCGACACCATCATCAGAAGGGGAATGTTAGAAATAATTAGGGATTTCTCTAATATAATTTCCAATGTTAGAGATATTTTGATAATTTTATTGATTCTACACGTCTCTCAAGGTTGTACATATGTCACTCTTTGATTGTGCGTATATCTTAATTGATATGTTATCTTAGATAATCATATTATAAAACCTATAAATAGGCTTATCTACTCTTTGAACCACTTCTTGCTACGTTGATGGAGATTATAAAGGCCATTAGGCAGCACCTCTAATCACTCAAAGTCTTTGGCTCCAAGTGATGTTAGCCTTTGGTTTGTTATACTGGCACCTGTCCAAGCTTTCATTGGGCATGTAGTCATATCCCAACAGCCACTCACCTTTTAGCGCAACAATAACCAAGGAGTGTCGCAATGTTCCTATGACAACGATGGCCAGTACTCACGATCTCTGCAACGAATTCTCTCATTCCTAGCCTTGATACAAGAGAAACCCTCTTCCCTGCAATCTCAATTCTTGAAGTGAGTAATGCCCCTCTATAAACCCGGCCAAATCCAGCAGGTCGTCATACCTCCTCGTTCCTGATTTCTTTTGTGGCTAGATAGAAATATTTGTACTTGAACCCATGAGGATTGTAGTCACGTTCCCAGTCCTCTAGAACCTTTGCAAATTTTCTCTTTCGTCTTATCAGATAAAACCACATTATAGATAGGCATTGACAGAAAGGACAACATGAAAGCCACACCAGCGGTCAGCAGATAGGATTTCTCCTCCTCACATTGGGTAGTATAGGAAACTGGGACAAAACCAGACTATGAGCTTGTCCATTTACAATAAAGCCCCTTCCAAGGATATAATGAGAAGTTGCTAACGAGCTATTTGAGGATGAGAATACCACGTACATGGTCTCCTTGATGATCGGGGAGAGATCAATGGACAGAGATAAAAGGGCAGTCTTCAGTTTCTCAAAATTGCTAGGAGCTCAGGTGACATTGATTGGCTTTTTCACACCTCCATAATCCGCCGGAACTTGCATAGCTTCGCCAGTAATCAGGCTCTTGTTAGTGAAGACTCCACCGGGACATCTAGTATATCCTGCGGGGGCAGATTTTACGGAGGTTGGCCAGCCCATTGATGTCGACCCCAATGTGGTTATCTTTGACATCATGGAATTCACGGTTTTGGATTGTGTCAAATTATACCGTGACAATGTGGATCGTGGCAAGAGGCCAGAGTAATTACTAGGAAGAGCTCCTGGAAATTCTCCATCGGGAGCTATCATAAAAGCGAACTTGCAACCCCTCAGAAGTGGATACTCGTAAATCACATTGAAGATGAAAGTTGCGGAGAAAGAGTACACAGATCCTCTGGATGAGTGGTTGAATTTGATTGGGTCAAGGTAGAAGGCAAGACTGCTTTTGTTTGGTTGCATTAGTTACTTTTAGGAGGCCATTGCCATCGAATGCGGCTAAACCATATACGCTAATATTGGCTTACCGGAAACGTGGAACTGCTGGTATCGTGAGCTAGTACGAAGTTTGCCGGGGAGAAATTGCCAGATCAATCACGAGGAACATGTCCAGAAGGTGAAGGAATTCGCTGAATACACTAATGAGAAAATATCGTTTGAATCTCCAAGTATCAAGTTGAAACCAATGTAATTTCACCTGTCGGTACCCTGACTTTGTTACGATATTCCCTATGAATAAAAAATTCACGTGTCAATTTAAAACTCGTGTTAAATCATGCAAGCATTCAAACAAACGAGTAATAATCCTTATAAGAGGTGGACTTGCTCTTATACTCTGGGGGCTGACCAAAAGGGGAAACCAAAGGAAGGAATTTAAGTTAATGCAGACATTCCCAATAACACGTAAGTATATACTGCAGAAATCGGTTCAATCCATAGAATCTTAAATTACGGTTTACATACTCCAGAGTCGCAAACTACAAATACTTGACGCATAAGAACACTAGTTTGACAATTACTTCGATCTATGAAATGCGCTTTTAATTTATATAACAAGCTTCAGACTCATCTTCCACCAGAGAGGACAGAATTCGCGACAGAAGATATTTGTGAAAATGCCTTGTCTGATGAAGATGGATCAGACATGATAGACTTACTAAAACCTTCATGATACGCAAATTGCAATCCACTTTTTGAAATGCCAAGAGATGATAACTCCTCTAATGCGAGATCCCCTTCCAGGTACTGCACTACTTGACGCATACGTGGTCTCGCAGTTGGATGAGATTGGGAGCACAACAATCCAAGTTGCAACACTAACTCCACCTCCTTTGCCACGAAGTCCGTCCCCATGTTCGGATCTCTTGCCTCTAGTATGTCACCCTTATCCCAGCAAGAAAACACCCATTCCACCAGTATCACATCATCCTCCTCCTGAACCTCAATCGGTCTTCTTCCGCAGGCGACCTCGAGCAAAAATGCGCCAAACGCATAAACATCTGTGCTTGTAGTTGCCCTAGCCGTTCGAGTGTTCTCCGGGGCCATATACCCAAGAGTTCCCACCACATGGGTGGATTGAGGATCAGTACCGTGATCATAAAGTTTTGCAAGCCCGAAATCTCCTAACCTCCCATTTAGTTCTGAATCTAACAAGATGTTGCTAGCTTTGATGTCCCTGTGAATCACTACTTGTTCCCATCCTTCATGGAGATAATAGAGGCCATATGCAACACCTTTGATCACTCTAAATCTTTGACTCCAATTGAGGGTCACCTTTGGTTGGTTATAGAGGTACTTGTCTAGGCTTCCATTTGGCATGTAGTCATAAACCAACAGCAGTTCACCCTTCCGACGGCAGTATCCAAGAAGTGTCACAATGTTCCGATGGCGAAGCCGACCTATACTAACAATCTCGGCAATGAACTGTCTCATCCCTTGCCTCGATTCATGAGAAACCCTTTTCACTGCAATCTCAGTTTTCGAGGTGGGTAATACCCCTTTATAAACCCTACCAAATCCACCAGCTCCTAGTAGCTCCTGATCCCTGAACCCCTTTGTGGCAACATAGAGATCTTTGTACTTGAACCGATGTGGACTGTAGTCACGCTCCCAATCTTCGAGAACCTCTGCGAATTTTCTTCTTTTTCTAATAGCATAAACCATGGCAAAGACTAGTATTGACAGAAAGAACAAGCATATGAAGGGCAGCCCAGTAGTGAGAAGAATGGATATCTGCTTCTTTTTCATATGGGGTAATCTAGGAAGTTGAGACAAATCAAGCCTATGAGCTTGTCCATTTACCTTAAAGCTCCATCCGAGGATATAATGAGTAGTTAAGAACGTACCGGTTGAGGAAGAGAACCCAACGTACATGGTCTCCTTAAAGATCTGCGAGAGATTGAGGGACAGAGACAAAAGGGGAGTGGTCGGTTTGTCGACATTGATCGGAGCTAATGTGACCCTGATTTGTTTCTGCACACCATCATAATCCACCCAACCTTGCATTGCTTTACCACTAACCAGGCTTAAATTTCTAAAGCCTGGAATATTGTTTTCAGTGTATCCAGCAGGGAGAGATTTTACAGAGACCAGCCCATTGACATCGATCCCGACATGGTTGTCATTGATATCAGATACTTCGTTGTTTAGAATTGTGTCAAATTCCACCGCGAAAATGTGGTTTGTGGCATTGCCATCGTTTGTTCGGTTGAACAGACCAAAGAAATGACCAGGCAGAGCTCCAGGAAATTCTCTACGAGGAGCTATCACAAAGGTGAACCCAGGACTGCCCATACGTGGATATGCAGGAATTATAGCGAAGACGAATGTGGTGGAGAACGAGTAGACAGCGCCGCTGGATGAGTTCTTGAACGTGATAGGGTTGGGGTAGAAGGCATGACTTACCTTCTGTTCCGTCTCGTTGGTTAACCTCAGGAGGCCATTGCCAGTGAGTACAGCTACACCATCGAGGCTCAGATTTGCAGACCGGAAACCATTGTACGTGAAATCCCCGGTTTCATGAGTCGGTGCTGTGTTCACCAGTAGAGAAACCGCCAGAGCAATCACGAATAACATGGCTAGAGACTGAAGAAATTAGCTGAATACACTGCTCTAATGAGATAATTCAAAGTTCAAATAATGATCCAAACAACTTGCACAGCATTCAATCAGAGGCTCGTAAAATTTCAATTGTCAGAGTCCCAACCGGTGCACCCCCTACAAACCTTCAACTGATTGGTCCGAGCCTTATGATTCCCCTATCGTGTGATTAACTGATTGCTCCGAGTCTTATCAGTGTTATCACCAACTTAAGGTTCAGTGAATGGCCGAAGTAGACCGAGACGTCCGTCGACGTGAGTTGATGATGTTTCGTCATCTTCGGTTAGGTCCTCGAGGGGTCAATTACTGTTGGCGTACGATGCGAAACCGTGGCCAGGGAAGCGTCACGACAAGACAAGAATGGAGGCAAGGACAATGCCGCCACAAATTTCAGCCCTGTGTTTCACGTATGACTCTTCCGCGGTACTGAGAATGTTAGTACATGGAGTAGGAAAGCCTAATAATTGTATCGCAGAGGACGACGCAGTACTGAGAATGTTAGTACATGGAATAGGAAAGCTTAATAATTGTATCGCAGAGGACGACCCGAAAATTCAGTGGGGTAAGTTGGACGTGTGAAAGATCCCATATAAGAGAAACGGTGTGATGCAAAAAGAAATTAACATAACCTAATTAACTCATAATTCATTGTAACTTTTGAGTGAATGCAAATCCAATTTGATATATTAATATAGAATGATGCTTGGATTGAGGGAGAACACATCTAATAAGTTCGTGCATGTGCATGTATAAGTTGTGTTAAAGATCTCTCATGTTGGGAATGAAGTGTGATGGAAACAATTAATAGTTTACAAGTTGACCTATAATTCATTGATTAAAACATTTAAGTAAAAGTAGATCCAACTGCCTCTAAAAAAATTAAATAGTTCAAATTTGCCTTGGTCTTTGCTAATTTCTAATACCAATTGAATATGCCGGATTACTGAGCGAAACCTCTATGGAATGTATCATCGTCATGTTTGTGTACTAAAAGATGACAAATGGGGAAACAATAACTTTTTTTTGCCTTAGCCAGGAATTTATGATATCTTTATGTTGAAAACATGTTCTGTTGCTGGTCTCTTATACCTAGGGTGGACTAAATAGTTTGTATTAACTCCAAGTCCTAAGTTTGAGCCCAAACATAAAGATGTTAAATGGCCCAAACAGACTATGATAATACAATTGATCCATAATGGCCATTTATGGAATGTCTAATGACTATGAGTTCACCGATCATGAGTTTTCAATTAGCAAAACACAATTGAAGTACAAAACACATGATGATGATCGATTAACTTGAAGTGTGCATAAAAGTTAAATTTTGAGTTAAGGAATATCCTCAACCAAGGAACACCGGTTGCTAGGAAATTTGGAGCTGGTATAAATCACGTCTTGAGTAGTGCACAAGTGAAGACAATTAGCAATCCATGTGGATAGAGATAAAAAGAATAAAGGAATGGACCATTCTTAAAACATAAGAAGATCAATGATAGATGATGATGAAATCACAACAATTAGGGGTATCAATAGTTCGGTTCGGTTCAGTTCGGGTTTTCAGGAATCTGAACCGAACCGATAGAGTGTGAATCCAACCTGAACCAAATCCGACCCAAACCGAGTACAAGCTGAACCAAATACCCAGTTCGATTCGATTCAGTTCGGTTTTTCGGTTTTCCTATTTTTGCCTTGCTTATTGGAACTTAATTGAATAAGGGATAAAAAAAAAGATTTTAAGTTGGGCGTTCAATTTTTGTTGAGAATTTTGATTTGGCTCGATTAACTGAACCAAACAAAAAACAAAGAATGGTGGTTTTCGATTAACTGAATCGAGCCAAAAAATGCACAAAATTTTGGTTTGGTTCAATTCGACATCCCTAATAGTAACACTTCGAAAAAATTACAATCAACAATGGACTAGTTATTTTTGAAGATGGAATGCCATAAGAAGTCATACATAGCATATCAAATTAAATTGATTCTACCTGAGGGTGAATTTGAATTTTCAATTTTGAATTAGACGAGATTTCCTGATTCCAAATTTCATCTTTTTAATAAAAGCATTCTAGAGTGATATTTCCTAAGTCTTTCTTTTTCCTTTTTATCTTCTCACTCACTCTAGTTTTTTTGGTAAAGTTCTCACTCACTCTAGTTATCTTTATCAGTATCCAATATTTAATTTTAGTCATCGAGTAAGCATAGCTTTAAGAATATGAACCATTTGTTCCGATTCACTGAAGTTTCTTTCAATTTCCTTGTAATTTCCAATCTATTGTTTGTGCATCATTAGAGACTCGAATTTAGCAAAGTCCTTGAGGTTTCAAAGCATATTAGAATTCAATTGCTTTTCATTTGAAGCCAAATTTAATAATTCAATTGGTCATTAATCATCGTCTATTGAACTTTAGTTAGTATTTGAAATCATAGAGTTTTTTTGCCACCATGAATAGAGCTTGTTACTTGGTCAAGCACTTTGGTCAACCTCAGATCAAGGTGGCGAGGCACAACATTGAAGTAGGAGAGGAGGAGGATCCGCTATCGAGGCTAGAGGAAGACGATGAAGATAAAGACAAAGAAAATACAAAAACAAAATGATGGAGATGGCTTACTTAAATCTAACTAAGTGAAGGGAAGAGACACGTGACGAAGGTGGATGATGGAGGTGGGTGACTGTGACATGACAACAAGTGTTGTGGCCCCTTGCGAAGGCCAAGATTGGTGGTGGTGAGAAAATATTTAGGGGGTGTTTGTTTGTGTTTATTTTTTTTTTTGTTTATGAACACAATTCCTTTTTTTTTTTTAATTTTTAAGGAATAGAAAAAACAAACACATTTGTTTGTCTTTTTGTTCCAAATCTATTTTCTTATTCCCGGAACAAATTTGGAGCAAACAAGAAACAAAAAAAACTTATTTGCTTGTTTAACACTTCGAAAAAACAATTTTTTTCTCTTCTATTTTCTTCTTCTCTTTCTTTTCTCTTTCTTTTCTTCTTCTTTTTTCTTTGGCCGGTCGCTGGCCTCGGCCATAACCGGCAACCGGTCGGCGACTCGCCGGAGCGTCACCAGTCCACGGCGAGGCTCGGCCTCGTCGGATTTGGGCGAGCTCGAGCTCACCCGGCCAAGGCGGCCGTGGCCGGGCGAGGCCGCCAGCCCTCGTCGCCCAATCGCCAACCACGGCCGAGGTCGGTGACCGGCCAAAAGGAAGGAAAAAAAAAAAAGAAAAAAAGGAAAAAGGAAAAATAAAAAAGAAAAAATAAAAAATAAAAATAAAAAATAAAAAAGGAAAAATAAATAAAAATATTAAAAAATTAAAAGAAACAAAAAAATTATACAAGTTTACCAAACGTGTTCCTGTTTTTTTATTCCAAGAACAAGTTTACCAAACGTGTTCTTCTGTTCAAAAATTATTCCCTAGAACATAAATAGTTTTTTCTATTTCTGTTCACTAGAACAATTTTTGAACAAAAATGTTACCAAATGCACTCTTGGTGGTATGTGCGCGTCACATCATCTGCTGACGTGGTGCGCATTAACCACTCATATATTGACACGTGTCTTGTTGGGGGGGACCCGCTGGAAAATGGAAAGGCTAGTTCTCTCAGCTAGCTCAGCTCGGCTCGGCTTGTTTCAACTTGCTGGCAAAAGAAAGGACAAGTCAATGGGTCAATAAATGCATAACACTCCTGCCCTCCTTAATTGAATTTTCTGGACTCTCTCTCTCTCTCTCTCTCTCTCTCTCTCTCTCTCTCTCTCTCTCCTCGCAGGAGAACAAACAAAGAATGATCAAGACGTCCTCTATTTCCTTCTCCGTGCATCCCACCCCATTCGCTTTTGCCTCCGCCTTCCTAAAAGCCTCGCTAGTCATCTGCCTTTGGCACGTCGCCTCCTCCAAGAGCCTTACCAGTCATAGTCAGGTCCCAACCCCCTACGACTTCGACTGTTCCCAACGCGGAGATTGAGCACAAGGTTTGTGCTCGTGTTAGTCTCTCGGCAACTTTTGAACCTTTGTCTAATTGCTTTCGTTGCATCCCTTTGGCAAACACGTCATCAGCTTCGACTCCGAGCCGCCGCGAGGTCTTTGGACTCTATGTCCTCGAGGTCGATGGTCGAGACCTAAGATTCTGATAATAAATTGCAACTATAACGATTAAACTAAGCTAGAATATAAGAAGCGAAGCCGCATTTGACTCTATTTACCATCAGTCTTGTCTTTGTACATATCGGGAGATGGAATTATGGATGGGGATTTGTACAAAAAACACTAGGGAATACAAACACTAGGTATCCCACCTCCTCTCGGTCATATACACATGGTCCTACATCAATTAACCGGTTAGCACAAAAAAAAAAAAAAAAACAAAATCTCTCCCAAAAGTCAGGCGCTTATTGATCACCACCTATACCGCTAGGCTACCACCATAGCTCGGACCCTTGTCGTATAGTGGCAGATGTCTCATCAGTTGACCTTCCACACGTGCATATAGGGCTACAAAGACTAGGTATGCTGGCCCTATTGGAGCCCCTGTGTCCATGATCAAGCAAGAGGTACACTTGGCGAAAGTCACACCTCAAAACTGCCGGTCATGGATCTCCTCCTATCGCCATACGAAGTCGGATGAGGCGCCATAGAGGATAGTCATGGTGGTAGCAGGTGGAGTGGAAGACATTTTCTAATCTGACAAAAAGACACCTTGAACAAGTGTGAGTTTTAAAATAAAACTCAGCAAGGAGGCTGGTAGTCTGAGCTTAGGGTTTGCTGCTAACAAATAAAATAGTTCGCCATGCATCAACCATGGGGTTTGGCTAGGAGTCTGTACTATTTGCCTGAAGGTAAGTCCAATACTAAAATAAGGGACTAATAAGTGTGGTTCCCATTGACAATTGAAATAAAATAAAGAAGAAACTATCTAATTGCCATGTCTATATGGGTTTGGCTGCAATAATCACCTAGGGGGAGACGACACCCCACCTTGTACCCCTCGCACCCAATCTAGCATCGCAAGGTCCCCTGAGGAGTTATTCAACCCTCCTCAGTCCTCTGGAAAGTACGCCATCACTCCTTTTCACCCCTCTCCAGGCATCCCGACACCCGGGGCCTCTCATCAGCCTCTCGGCCGACTACACAACATATGTATTCTCATCTTGTTTCAGCATTAAACAATTCTAGTGCACAAGACAGTTCTCGCTTTCCTAAAGTCAAGTATGAGTCCTAGACCCAAACAAACTTGGTAAGAAGGCGATATGGCCCGAAGCTCCCCGAACCTTCATTTTCCTTATTTTGTTATTTCACTTGCTAAACTAACTAATTTAAGTGCACGTATAAAGCTGAAATTAAGATGACGAGTACTAGAACTCATCCGAGAAACATGGACTAAGCCGTGTCGTCGCCTCTTAATCAGATTTAACTTGATGTGCTACAAAACATAGTTATTGGAAGTCGAAAAGTTTTAGCTTAACTTGGGACTAATTGGTTCGCACATCTTAACTGTCTCAATGATAAAGAAGGCTAGAGATAACCCAGACATGGCTTCAACGTCCCCTCGGCCTCCATCCATGTGGAATCCTGGAGTTCCGTTGCTGCCAGGGCTCACTTAATGACACCAGGCCGTTACTAGATGACCACTAATCGCACACTAAATTGACCTGACCAAGAAATTGGCATGAGGAAGTCCAAACAGGGTTTTGGTGCCTTCTGAACCTTTCAACCTTCCCGACTCGCCTAACACTAACCGAGGTTGGATCTAATGCATTCTAATAATAGAACTGGGGTCTATGGGCTGTCAACTAAGCTAAACTCGACACCCATAACTCACCAGCAGTAGCCAACAACATCAAAAGCTTATCCTGTCCAAGAGCAGCATTTCGGCATCCAATTTCAGACTCAACAGCAACCACAGTCCACGGATCGCACATGCAAAGCTACCCAGAGTTTTTCCATGTGCCCTAGACCCTAAGGATGACCCCACATCAGCATCCGGACAGTAAAGAGCTTAATCGTCATCGACCCAACTCTAGACAGAGCTTCAACACTGAATTCTTACGCCTAAATCGTGAAATTGAGCCTTGATTTCCCCATGCACAGCTAGGCGCAGCTAACCCGTGTACTCAAGACCCTACCTAGTAGTTCTAGACTTGTATAAAGTCAATAAGAACTCTACTTGCCTGGCTCGAGCTTACACGGGAAGAGGGGGAGAAGGTGCTGGCAAAGCTAGGGACTTCATCGGCGGTTATGGTGGCTCCAAACAGGGCAAAACAAAGTTAGTTTCGCTAGTGGGAAGAAGACGCGGAGCTATAAGGACGCTGAGACTAGGTCTGGTTTGGGTGGAGGAAGAAAAATGGAGAGAGAGAAGGTTTAAAGGTGTTGGCTAAGGAAGAAGGAAAACTGAAGTGTTGGCAAAGTAGGATGCTGAAGCTGAACATTAAAGGGAAGAAAAATAAAAGTGCAGTCCCCTTGTATCTCCACTTGGCGTCCATATGAGCAGGGGAAAAATTCTCTTGGACAACCATCCCATGCACGAAGTGGGGTTGTGGCCTAAACTAGAAAGAACACGAGACATTCCAAATCAAGTAGCAGTCTTAGTTTATAGTGTCCAAAGGCTTGTAAACCCATTAGGATCATCATCGAAATTGCCAACCAATGTCCTCACATTTCTTGAATAGCAGCAGCCCATTAAGTGATGAACTTCTTGTTTGGATTTCTAGCATTTGGCAATGCTTAGATCTCATTGACCATCTCTTGTAAAGATAAGATGGCTTTTGGGCTACAAAGTCAATGCCCAGGGTGAGCGAAAATCCATGACAGAAGTCTAGAAGATCACTTCAAAGTATCATATGTCTGGTTCCGGCACGGCGACGGGAAATCAATGGCTGGCCACAAGGAATTCATGCCACCCCATAGTTAAGCAAAATTAGGACGTAATTCTCTCAACACTATTGTGATAAGGTTACTTTCCTAAATATTGTAATGACTTAGTTTCGAAAATGCGTAGTTTAGCTAGCGCAAATCCAAGTGTTACGGTCCCTCTAACAAATGCATCATCATGCCTCACCCTATCCACTTTGATTCTCTCGATCATCTCCTTCAAGAGCCCAGCCGAGTCGTAGTTGGCAAATGCGCGTCGGGTCCTGAATCTTTTATGCTCGTCGAGGCTCCGTCATTGGATCTCTTCTAATGTTATCTCGAATCCTTCACCACGTCCTTGTCTTCTTATAGTTTCGAAAGGTTGGTCCCTCTCTCTTTGTGAAACCTCATCGAATTTGAGTAATAATTGCGCTATTCTTCTTAAAGATTATGTTATGATGGATTGAAACGATAGTGGTATGGAATCCTGGGTTTGCTAAATTTGTCGGAAGTAGGAAATGAGTTCGGTGGGACTGTAATGAATAAAAATACTACTCGTGTAGTCACGGTTATATTGCTTTGCCTAGTAACATTTGGAGGGAAGTCACCATAAACTGGCTGGAATAGCTTAGTTAGAAGACAATTTAGTGATCTAGCCCTAGCCCTTTGCTATAGAATTTGATAGCGTATGCGCGTACTTGATCTGAACAATTGCCATAAAAAAGAAAAAAAAAACATGGAGACTAGATTGTAAGTGCTAGTATGAACACTTAGAGGAGGGTGAATAGGTGTGAAGAAAATTTTTGCAAAGAGTAATAAAAATATTTTGCTTTTGAAACTAAGTCTGAAGAATAATAGACTTTGAGAAAATTCAGACTTTAATTATCAACAGAACTACGAACAAAGTAAAAGAGTTTAGGGAAGAGAATAAGAACACATAATTTATAGTGGTTTGGCTTAGATCAAGCCTACGTATACTCTCCTACGCTGACAGCCTCCTGGCTGGTTAAAACTAAGAATCAAAAGAGAATTCACAATCTGTGATCTTAACTTCACAGTGAAAAGTCTCTACTGCTTTCTCACGAAGTCACAAGAGTACAACTTTGAGTACAACTTTGAGCTCAGTGTAAGAAATAACAAGAGTAAGGGAAGCTTCAGACTTTGGAGTTTCTCTTTCATGCACACTATCGAACAACTAGAGAGTCCTCCTTAAATACTACTCTATGCCTTCTCGATCGTTGGCACTTTCCAAAGGAATTCTTCCAATCAACCCGTTGGACAGAATCAATCAAGGAGATCTCAAGCCGTTTGAAGATTATGATGAAAGCCGGTCAATCATGTTCGCCCATATAATCAGGATCTTGGTTTCATAAGTAAATTCTTTCCAAATTTACTTGTCTTCCAAAAAGATTTGATGTATCTAAATTGATTCCAATAAAGATAATCAATCTCGTAGGTGATATTTCCAACCAGAAGGTCATATATAATCCATACAAACTGAACCCTTGAAGAAAGATAATCCCGCGTCTGGATAAGTCTTCATTCTTCACTTGTGTTTAGTCTAGAATTTGTCAGAGTAAGCAGACTTCTGATATAAAATAGACTTTGACACAAAATTTTGGGAGTCTTTAGACTTTGATATAGAAGTCTAGAAATCTTCAGAGCATAATGTAGATAAGTTTTGTCAGCTTCAAAACATCAAAAGAGTTTTCTCCAACAATCTCTCCTTTTTTTTATAATGACAAAACTTTCCTGCAGATTTAAAAATTTATAATCTGCAAAACAACTCTTAGCAGTACATGATATCTTATAAAAATAATTAGTTAAGGATCTGAATAGCATCGATTTTGCAACCACAGAAAACATGTTAATCTTGAAAAAATTAGACACACATCAAGATTTAAATATCTACATCCACAATGCAGAACATAAGTGTTCAAAATATCAAACAAACTCAAATCAAATATGCAAAAAGTTAAGTTCAAAGTTTCAAGTTATAAATGTTCAAATCTGCACTCATTCTCCCCCTTTTTGTCAACAGCAAAAAGTGGAGAAAGTCAAAATAGAAAAGAGATAAATGGAATCAAGGTTGTCGAGGAACTCGAACTAGTTGAAAATCCCCCATGGACTGCATTGCCTCCTCAATCGTCTGGCACCAGCGATGAACATTCTCGACTTGAGTTTGAACAATCTGATCATTCTTGGCCACAGTCTGAGAGACTTGTTGATTCAAAGTCTGTACCTAAGTGTCTAAGGATTGTACCTTTCCAGTGTGAAAATCAGAAGATCTCCAGGCAGTGTGAAGTTTCTGAATCTCAATCTTTATGGCGTATTGCTGAGCTTTAACCTCCAAAACGAATTCTATCATCCTTAGATAGTTAGCATTCGGTTCAGTCTGTGCACTAGCTTCAGCGAATTGAATTCGAGCAGAATTGAGAGATGAGGGAACATCAACTTGTCTAGCACCATGACTCGGAGTAGATTCTTCAATATTAGCTTCAGGAAATTGAGAAGCATAAACATCTTCTGGATCCGCAGGAGATTGACTTATGCCATCACTTGCAAAATGAGGAGAAGAAGTACCTGTTTTCTCAACAACTCCCCTTGTTTCTGTGCCTATAGGTAGAGAAGGGATTCCTTCTTCTTGTGTCTTTTCGTTTTCAGAACAAGAGTGATGTTCTTTCTCTGTACGTACTCCTACTGGTCCACTCCTAGTTGCTTCTGAATCCTCAAATAAAGATATTGCAACTATCTCTTCATTAGAGTCATCCTCACCATTCTTTTCAGAATGATCTTCTTTTTCTTCATCTCTTGCTTCTTCTTCTCTTTTTGCTTCTTCCTTCTTTGTTTCTTCTTCTTCTTCTTGCTATATTTCTTCTCTGTTTCCTCCTTCCTTTTCCTTTGGTTGCTCAAAACCAACAAAACCTTGAAGATTCTTTAAGTCAATGGCAGAAATTGTAAGAATCTTCATCATCTTCATCCTACAAGATAAGTGATCTCCTCTTCTTTACAAGTTCATGCACAACTTCCTTGCCTTTCCCATTTCTTCCAGCAAAATCTTCCTTGGTTTTGCTTGATGACTCCTTCTTCAAGCGCTCAATAGCCTCGTTCAAATTGTTCAACCTCATCTTCGAAATCATCTTCAGTCCTATTACCATAAGAGCAACAATTCGAGAGCAAAGTGAGGCGGGAAATTGGATTTGAAAATGTCTAAACAACTTTGTAACCAACGCAGAATAAGGCAATTGTCATTTGTCCTTCATAACTGTCCTGTACATGTGCATTAGAATAGTATGAGGGAGTGAAAATCTCATCCCATTGCAGATGGCAAACATGAGTCTTGATTTGAATATGGAAACATCTGTTTTTGATGTAGCCTTCAGTCTGATGCAATTAATGACAATTTTGTGCAACAAAACATTTGAGGCCGGCAGTCTAAAATATGTCTAAAATATGTGATGCCTCATTCTGATAATCTATCATTTACAAGAAATCTAGTGGCTTGTCCTATGGAGACACTGATCGGTTGAAAACCACTCATTTCTACCCCAAAGATGTCTGCTAGAATGTCAACATCCACCACATAGTCTTTATTACTCACAGTAAACTGGATTCGATTCTAGTCAAGAAAATATAGATTCGAATAGAAAAATGCTGTCAATTTTGGATATGCAACATGCATCTCAAAGCAAAAATTCTTGAGTTGAAGGAAGGCTAACTTGTCCCTCAAGTTAATCTTGATCGAGTTTAAGAAGTCAAAATCGACAGTTCGAGGGTTCATCACCCCTCTCTTCAGCATTTGGGTGTAAACCCTTTTGTGCTCCTTATAACGAAACAATCTCGTTCTCTCTCTAGGAACATTAGTAACAACACCCATTCTAGGTTTGAAATTTGAATAAAACCGTTCTTCATCATCCTTATTTTTTATATAGTTTCTAATCTACTTTCTTCCCTTCTTCATCCTTGTCTAGTTTTGAAGAACTTGACATAGATGTTTCTATTTTCTTGCAATTCTCCAATCTAAATTTCTTGATGAGATATTTGGCATATTTCTCTTGGTGAATGAAAATACATTTCTTCGATTGTCGACTTGCAATCCACGAAAGAAGGTTAATTCACCCTTTAAGCTCATTTTGAATTCATCCTACATGGATCTTGAAAATTTCTTGCAGAGACTTTCGTTAGGAGAGCTAGAGATAATATCATCTACATAAATTTGTACTAGCGAAAAGTCTTTCCCTTCTTTCTTTATAAATAAAGTAGTATCAACTTTCCCTTTTTCAAAACCGTTTTGAGTTAGAAACTTACTCAACCTTTCATGCCAAGCTCAAGGTACTTGCTTTAGTCCATATAAGGCATTTTTCAGTCTGTAGACTAAGTTTGGCCTTCTTGGATCTTCAAATCCTGGTGGTTGTTCCACATAGACTTCTTCTTGAATGAATACATTGAGGAAGGCACTTTTGACATCCATCTGGAGTAATCTGAAATTTTTTAAATAAGCAAAAGCAAGTAATAATCTAATTGCTTCTAACCTCGCTACTGGTGCATAGGTCTCGTCATAGTCTATCCCTTCTTCCTGTGTATATTCTTTTACCACGAGTCTTGCTTTGTTTCTAACCACTTTTCCATCCTCATTCATCTTGTTTTTGAAAACCCATTTCGTTCCAATAATAGATTTGCCTTTGGGTTTTAGAATTAGCTCCCATACATCGCTGATGCTGAATTGTCCAAGTTCTTCCTGCATAGCTTCTATCCAGCTTTCATCAAACAAGCTTCGTCTACTCCTTTTGGTTCTATCTCAAAAACAAGTGCTAGGGCACTGGACTTTTCTCTTCCTTTGGATCTGGTGCGAATTCTTTCATCAATGTTGCCAATGATGAGTTCTTTTGGATGACTTGACTCGTGCTTCAAGTTGTTGTTTGGTCTAAGAGTCTGTTGATCCTCTGCTTCATTTGAATCTTCTTGTTCTGTTTGTTGCTGTTCTCTAGAAATTTGAACCTTTTCGGGGGAAGTAGACTTTGTAAAGTCTGGAACGGGTTTAGATTCTTCAAGTTGAGTCTGATCTGATAGATTCTCCACATCATCCACATTATCCTGAAACTTGACACTCATAGATTTTTCTACGGATTGAGTCTTCTTATTAAAGACTCTGTAAGCTTTGCTTGAAGTCAAATAGTCAAGTAAGATTTCTTCGTCTGATTTCTCCTCGAACTTTCCAGATTGATCATTCGCATTCTTCGGAATAAAACATTTACATCCAAAGACATGAAAGTAGGAAACAACAGGCTTATTTTCTTTATATACTTCATAAGGAGTTTTCTCTAGGATAGGCCTCAAGAATACTTTGTTGATAATATAGCAAGCAGTAGAAATTGCTTCTGCCCAAAATCGAGAGGATATTTTGCTCTCTATCAAAAGAGTTCTGGTTATCTCCTGTAAGGATCTGTTTTCCCTTTCCACAACCCCATTTTGTTCTAAAGTGTATGGATAAGAGAAAACATGCTGAAAACCAGATTCATCACAGAACTTCACAAAGTCCTTATTTTCAAACTCACCTCCATGATCAGTTCGTATGCTTGAAATAGCATAACCGTTTTCATTTTGAACCTTCTTGGCAAACATTGAGAAATAAGATAAAGTTTAAGACTTGCTAAAAAGTATACCCAAGTAAAACGAGAGTAATCATCTACGATTACTAGGCAATACTTCTTTCCACCAATACTCTTAGTTCTGGTTGGTCCGAAAAGATCCATATGGAGTAGCTGCAAAACTTGACTGGTAGAAACTTGATTTACAAATTTAAAGGAACTTCTAACCTGTTTTCCCAAGACGTTGGGAGTGCAAAGTTTAAACTTCTGATAAGCCAAGTTAGGAAGTCCTCGAATTAGCTTCTTAGAAGAAACCTTATCGATTTGCTTCATATTAACATGGTCAAGCTTCTGATGCCAGAGACTTGCTTCATCTTGGATAGAAATGAGGCATTGAGAGCTTTCTGGGTTTACGTTCAGAAGGTATATGTTGCCATGCCTTCGCCTAGTAAAAGATTGAGAGAAGTCTTGACTTGTTCTAGAACAAATGCCTTCTTGGAAATTTATTTTGAAACCAGTATCGCAAAATAGACTTATGCTTAGTAGATTGTAGTTCAATCCTTCCACCAAGGAAACATTGTTGATAGTCAGGCTTTCAATCTTCATAGTTCCACATCCTACAATCTTTCCTTTGTTGTTTCCTCCAAAAGAAATTTTTCCTCCATTCAGTCTAACAAGCTTTATAAAGCAGTTTGAGTCTCTTGTCATATGCCTCGAACAACCATTATCCAAATACTATTTGATCTTCCTTTTGATAGTGACCTGTGATCAAAAGAAAAATTCAAACTTTCTTTGGTACCCAGATTTTCTTGGATCCAGAAGTGTTAGTATTAAAGACGGTTTTTGCCCAGTCCCTTTTAACTGGTCTCCAAATCTTGGAACATTCTTTCTCGAAATATTCTAAGCTGTTACACTTCGAACATCTGAGTGCACTTTGGCTAACAGGTTTTACAAAAACTTTTTGGAAGTGATTTTTGTAAAATGCCCTTGCAGGTCTTTGTTTGATTCTCTTCTTTACTTTAGGAAAATTAATTAATGGAACAGTTTATGAAGTCATACCCAAACCAAATTTGTTAAAATAGATTATTTGTCTGAAAGAATTTTCTCCAGTTTTTCAGATCCTTTTGAAAATCTTTTTGTAATACTTGAAATGTCCCTTTTCAAAATAGCATTTTCTTTCGAAAGAGAATATGAATTTTCTTTCAAATTATAAAAACTTGTATTCAGACTTTCAAACTTTTCTTTCCAAGAAACTTCATGTTGCCTGAGCTTAAAATTCTCCTTTTTTAATTCGAAAATCCTTTTAAGAGAGGATTTAAGACTAAGGCAGAGTTCATTTATATACTTAGAAACCTTAACATGAAGTTTTGAGTTACTAACCTTAATTTCTTTATCTAAGTCTGAATAAGTTTGTTTTTGATTCTAAATGTGCCATTAGACATATATTGGCATATTTTTCTTCACTTTCCTCACTCATGTCACTCCAAGTTTCAGCTTTAAGAGCCTTTTTATACTTCTTAGTTTTTCCTTTCTTATTCTTCAACAATGGACAATTTGGTCTAATATGTCCCTTTTTTCTTACATTCGAAGCATATTACATATTTGCTAGTTTCATCATCCTCTGTCGGTCTCTTCTGGAAATTTTGCGTGCTATGCTTCTTCCAGTTGAATCTTCTTCCCTTTCTATTCAGTTTTCTGAGTTTCTTAATCATAAGTGCTAGCTCCTCATCATCCATATCATCATTTAAGTCTGTATCATCACAATCAATGTTAGACTTTAAAGCAATTGACTTTTTACCTTTAGGATCTTCTTCATCATTTATTTGTTCCACTTCGTATGACTGAAGCGTGCCTATCAATTCGTCAACTGATAAAGGCATGATCCTCTGGGTTTCTCTAATTGAAGTCTTCACATGATTCTAATCTTTCGAAAGCCCACGAAGTAGCTTGTTGACTTTCATTGGTCATGAGATTGGTTGACCTTGATAAGCCAGATCTTTGTAAAGTGACTGGACATATCAGTAATAGATTCTCCAAGCTTCATTCTGAAGGCTTCATACTGTCCGAGCAGAATGTTTATTTTGGTTTCCTTCACATGGTCAGTCCCTTCGTAGGTAACATGTAATCTCTCCCAAACTTCTTTTGCTATTTTACAAGGAGAAATTTGGTTATACTCAATGGGAGATAAGGCAAAGTATAAAGAGTAGATAGCTTTTGCATCAAGAGCTTGTCTTTTAATAAATTCAGCTCGTGTTGTTTCGTCAACATCAATAACTTTTTTCCCTTGGTCTGAAGCTGATGTTGCTTTAAGGTTAATCCTTTTTTCTACAACATCCCACTCCAGAGGATCTCTAGATCTAAGAAATGCCTTCATCTTGTTCTTCTAAACATTGTAAGGAGGTCTGGTGTTGCTTTGACCTTCAACTAAACCTAAAGCCAAAATACTAGCCATAGAGGATCTTTAGCTTAGAAGTAAAACATTTCAAAAATTAAGCACACAGGCTTGATACCAATTGTAAGTGCTAGTATGAACACCTAGAGGAGGGTGAATAGGTGTGAAGACAATTTTCGCAAAGAGTAATAAAAATATTTTGCTTTTGAAACTGAGTCTGAAGAACAACAGACTTTGAGCGAGTTCAGACTTTAATTATAAACAGAACTACGAATAAAGTAAAGGAGTTTAGGGAAGAGAATAAGAACACATAATTTATAGTGGTTCGGCTTAGATCAAGCCTACGTCTACTCTCCCACGCTGACAGCCTCTTGGCTGGTTTCCACTAAGAATCAAAAGAGAATTTACAATCTGTGATCTCAACTTCATAGTGAAGAGTCTCTACTGCTCTCTTACGAAGTCACACTATAAGTCTCTCTCTTTTGAGTGCAACTTTGAGCTTAGTGTAAGAAGTAACAAGAGAATGGGAAGCTTCAAACTTTGGAATTTCTCTTTCACGCACACTATCGAACAACTAGAGAGTCATCCTTAAATACTCCTTCATGCCTTCTTGACCGTTGGCACTTTCCAAAGGAATTCTTCCAATCAACTCGTTGGACAGAATCAATTAAGGAGATCTCAAGCCGTTTGAAGATTGTAATGAAAGCCCATCAATCCTGTTCGCCCATACAATCAAGATCTTGATTTCCATAAGTAGATTCTTTCCAAATTTACTTGTCTTCCAAAAAGATTTGATGTATCTAAATTGATTCCAATAAAGATAATTAATCTCATAGGTGATATTTCCAACCAGAATGTCATATATAATCCATACAAACCGAACCCTTGAAGAAAGAAATAATCCCACGTCTGGATAAGTCTTCACTTGTGTTCAGTCTAGAATTTGTCAGAATGAGCAGACTTCTGATGTAAAACAAACTTTGATACAAAAGTCTGGGAGTCTTCATACTTTGACATAAAAGTCTGGAAATCTTCAAAATAGAATGTAGATAAGTTTTGTCAACTTCAAAACATCAAATGAGTTTTCTTCAACATAGATAACTAGCCAAACAATTATTTTGGCGTTGGTGAAGATTTATGTGATGCATCCTTCAATATTTATTATGAGCTTGGAGTGCGGTATTGTTTTTCACCTGAATGTGATCTGAACGCTCATTCTTCAAACTTTAGCAAGCCGTTTTGAGTATTGATCCAAAGGAGCATATATTTTTATCCAAGTTATACTCCATGGGGATTAAATGCATTGAAAGCAAGAACCTTCGGTTACGTTGTGCTGTTGGCAAATTGAAGCAACCTTGTTGACACACCTCTCATTTAACTTTTGTTTCATTTGTATGCTAAGTGGATGAAAAATAGCACCTACATTAGCATACACTAAAGCTATTGTCCACTATTATTGGGATGAACATTAGGCAAACTGGTTACTGCATATTTTGTCAATTTTTAAAGATGAGAAATCCGCATCTATTTAATTAAATTTTATATTATTGCAAGGTGAATCCTTAGAGAATAGACACTGTACTTGCCAACAAGCTTATGAGCAAGTATAGGCTAATATCTTTTAGTGCGATTCATCCAGATTTCGATTTTGTTTTTTATATCCTTCTGCTGAATGTTTTATCTGATTCTCTTGAGAATATATTTTGGATGAGTCTTCATTATGATTGTCATGCTTTTGACAAACTATGGTAGTGTTTTGAAGGTGGTTTGCTGACCCCTTTTCCAATCACATGTTTGTATCACTAATTACAGTCGATTATGTTCAAAAATTGATGGCTCATTCATTATGTTTGATTCCAGTGTTTAAAGTACCTATACCATTATCCTAATATATGGCATGATTATGCGACATGACATGCAAAAACGTGGTTCTATGGAGGCTGCTATTAAAGTATTTCAGCGAGCATTGAAGGCTCTTCATAGTAAATTTGATTCTTGTTTCCATGCAAATGAAGGAAGTGCTTGATAATCTCTATTTCTCTGCACCTTTTTGTTGCTTCTGCTTTCTTATAATAAAACAAAAGTTTGTTTTTGGTGTAAGAGAAATAGGCAATAAAAAAATAAATAAAAAAGAACAACTTCCTGAAGCGTGCTAATTATGCTTATAGCATTTGATTTCCGTTGTGAGGTTGAATAGGAAATATTTAAATTGGCTAATCAAAGCATGATTCTAAATAAAAAGAGGGGTGTCTTTTGCCATACTCCTCTCATAGCCAAAAGTGCTCACAACTTTATTGCTATTCCCCAGAATTGACAAGGATCTACTCCAATAACAATAGAAAGCAAAGCCAAGACAACTATAACATGGCCCAATTTAAAGTTTTCACATTGTTAAAGGCTGAAAATACCCTTAACTTTCCTTTTGATGTTTGGCTTGCAGTTGAGATTTTCTTCACCTCTCAAATGAATACAAAAGTTTAAGATTATTATCTATACATTTTACTAACAGAATCTAAGCTACTGTGGTATGCATATACTGAGCGAGAGGAATCCCGTGGAGCAATTTAGGTTTAGATCATGAATATTGTTTCATTTTTTGAATGTTCATATTTTTCTCTGTCATCTAGCCTTTAAGCCTAGTTTATCACTTTCAAACAAAAGGTTGAGCAATCATTACAAAGTTAGCTATGGCAATATATGACCTAATTCAGCTCAAAAGGTAGTTCTCTTTATGGAGTGAAGTTTGCTTGATAACTGTATGAGTTTCATATCAGTGGATTAATTAGGATTATAGATGAGATATCAACTAAATTAAAATACAGTTTTTGTTTTAAAGTGATTATGTTTAGATTTTGATTAGAGTTTGTGCTTGATTATAGTTTGATGTCGAACTATTGCAATGTAATATTATATCCCCATCTACTATTTGATAGGTTTACTACAAGACTAAGGGCAGTCTCGAACCTCTATGCAATGTTATTATGTACATGTAATATATTCCTTGCTCATTATTTGTCTCCCAAGCATTGCAAGGTACATTTTTTCTTGAATATGTCAGGTAATTTCATAAATTTTTGTCTCTCTGCTTCATAAGCTAACCTTTGGATGCGACTAGTTGAGCCCTTTATGATGGACTCCTCCTTTCAGAGTTCAACTAGAATACATGGGGATAAATGGATTTTAGAGTTGCCATTTGAGCCCTTCTAGGAAATGTCTAAAATGTTTCACAATTTCTAATCTGACTCTGGTTTCTATATATACCTGATGATGCTCGTCTATTGCTAAATAGGTTCTCAAAGCATAGTTAACAAGTCTATGAAACAAGAAAAGGGAAGAGATTCACATGAAAGTCACATCCCCTCTTGATCATGAAGGTTAATGTGCACTTGACTTTGCACATATGTCATAGAAGAGGCCAATGCCTTGTTTTACTCAATTGTGTTGTTGTTTAATGCTCTAGTCTAGGCAACGATTACCTTACAAGATATTCTTCCAACAATTATTAAATACTGTTAAGCACTTTTGGAATATGAATATGGTAGTTTTCCCCTCTTGGTTTGTCATGCTTGATTTGCAATTGGTGTTATTATGTCCATGTAATGGATTCCCTACTTATTATTGGTCTTCCAAGCATAGCAAGGTACAATTTTGAATAAATGGATCTCGTTTTATATGCCCGGGACCTTTTTTTTTTTTCTTCTGGTTGGTATTGGCTATTCTTATGCATTTAAAATGAATGGATCTCTCTTTATGTTGGTTGCCTTTACGATAGCTTCCATATAACTTAACAACTTTTGTCTGCAAATGGCTCTGTGAAAATTCTTGTAGTTGCTTTGGAGAGACAATATTGAGAATGTTGCATTGGCATCAGAAATTTTTGTCATGCTCATTATTTTAGTACTCTGTTTTAGGGTAAACGCAAAAGTCCCAATTTTTTTATGATTTCGGTTGTTATTGTTGTTAAGGCATAAGTTTCAAATGAGAAAAATCTCGGGGCTTTTGTATTTACCTTTGTTCTTGGAGTGCGCCCAACATTTTCGACAATCTAATTCCTATGTTGCCCTGCTCTTGGTAAGGTTGAATAGTGCTCCTGCTTTTAGCAATCTAGACTGATGATTGTTGCTTCTATTTTTATTTCGTTTTTAATTTTAGTTATTATTTGCTAATGGATAATTGTTATTTATATTACCATAATATGTTAGCTAGAAGGTTTTTGCATGGGGGGAGTGATTATGAAGTTGTAACTATGAAGAACCCAATGTTGGTGGACACCAAAACTCGTGTTTGAGATTCACTTCCTGCAAAAGTCGCACTGTTCTCAAGCGAAATGGGTATGACTTCATCTTTTTAGAATTAAATTTGTATTTACTTCATTTTTTTCTTATTTAAATGATTAGATATTTTCCTCAAATTGTAGAGACTTCAAAGGATAATATCGTCGTGCATAATGTTAACGAATAATTTGAATTTAGAATTGGCATGGTGTTTGCTAATGAGAATGAAGCTTATAATACATACAATGCATATGAAATTTGTAAAGGATTTGGAGTGTGAAAAAGACAAAAAGCGAACAATAGTAAATAAGTATTGTGAAGATGCACATTTGTATGTAATTGTGAGAGGCACTTTCCACCAGTCCCACCTCATGAACAAAGAAATATTTATAGGATAATAAATAAAACCGGACGTCAAGCTTGCATTAAATTTAAAATTGAAAATGGAGTATGGGAAGTTATCAAATTTGAAGATGTTCATAATCATCATTTCATTGATGATAAGGAAAAACACCTTATACGCTTGTATCGACACATTATGAATATAGTAAAGGTATTTTGACTTCTATGACTAGGGCCGATATAAGAGATACAAAAGCATATTTCTATCTTTGTGATGAAGAAGGTGGGCCAAATAATATTGGTTTTACATTAGGTGATTGTCAAAATTTGTTACAATAAAAAAGAATGAATTTGATTAATGTAGGTGATTGTCAAAGCCTCATCAACCATTTTTATTGCTTACAATCAAATGGATGCAATTTTTCTTATACATCTCAATTAAATGAGGAACAGAGACTGACTGATGGTATATCCAAGTTGGACTATGATAGTTTTAGAGTTGTTGTAGTATTTGATACTACTTACTGTACAAATAAATACAATATGATATGTGCATCTTTTATTGGCTTAAATCATCACTGGAAAAATATTTTATTTAGTTGTGCATTTCCGATGAATGAAACTATTGCTTCTTATGTTTGGGCATTTCAATCCTTTTTTAAGGTAATGGGTAATAAAGCACCAAAAACTACTTTCACTAATCAAGATTATGCTGTGGCAAATGCTATTAGAAATGTTTTTCCAAATTCTTATCATTGTTTATGTATATGACATATTAGGAAAAGTGTTATGCATCGATCACACATCTTCTTGGAAAGCCAAGTTTTCACGATAAATATTGGTATAACCTTCTATATCATTGTGAATCTAAAATTGAAATGGAAACCATTTGGAAAGCTATATGTCGGGGAGTGGAGTTTAGGCGAGAACAAATGGTTGAATAATTTGTATTATCTACATCATAAATGGTGTCCTGCATTTGACCGTGATTTTTTTTTTTTGTAAGAATTATATCTACACAAAGAAGTAAAAGCACAAATAATGTATTTCAAGATGTGGCATGTAAGACAATGACTTTATCTGAATTTGTCAATCATTATGAGAAGCAAGCTAAAAAAATGCGCAACATTAAAGTTGTTGATAATTTTGAGTATGCTCAAGGAAAGTCACATATTATGGTTAAAAATAGTGGAATGTTGCCACATGCTGCAAAAGTATATACTCATGTTATTTATAGGAATTTTCAAGCCGAGTTCCTGTATGTTTTATTTAAACATGTTCTTCGATCAAAAACTGATGGGCCTTTACATACTTATATCATGGGAATTGGAAGTAATGAACGGAAGCATATTGTGCATTTTAGTCTAAGTGATTCTACCATTTCATGTAGCTGCAAGTTATTTGAAATGCAATGATGGTTATATAGGCATGCTCTATACGTCTTGACAAATGTTGCAAATGTTACAAGCATTCCATCATAATATATTTTGAAGAGGTGGACAAAAGTTACAAAACAATGGACTTATTGTGAAGATGTTGTACAAAGCTCTCATCATGTGGTTAAATCAAAGACATTGCGTTTGATGAGGTTGATGCGGTTAGCTTTCAGTATGAACGACAATGCCAATAATGATGTAATAGAGGAGTTTGCAACCACAACCTTGTTGCGTCTTCGTTTTCGAATCACAAACAAAATGTAATCTCTAATAGGTACATATTATGTTGATTTCTTCAGAGAATGTGATGAATCTGAATATGTAGAAAATCATGGAATTCAAGTACTTGATCCCCTTCAGAGGATGCCAAAAGGTGAACCAAATACCTCGATCAAGGGCGCTGTGGAGAAGAAAAAGAGAAAAGCGTCTTCATACGTAGGAGGCACCCTACATGAGGTACGGCATTCGTTTAATGTGGCCAAATGATTTCATCAATTATCTTAACTTATTTTTACATTAAGTAATTCTAATACTCTCATTATATTTTTTTTGAAGGATTAACTTTAATAATAGTTTGCAATTATTAGCGTTGATTTTTTTCAAGGTACAAGCAGCATATGCATTGCACAAATGTATCTCAATTCCTTCTTAGTTTGCTATTTGAAGTAAATCAAGTAGAATTTATGGAGAAACCTCGTTACAACTTAATCCATCATTTTATGACAGTGTTGAGATTTTGAGCAAGGGCTTCTACCAGTTTAAAAATACTAATTTTGTTGGACTTTGATAGACTATGATCACAGAGTTGGTTAGATTGTGATCACAAGGTTGGTCTGACCATTGCCATAAGGTAATTCAAGTTGCCTACCTATTCCTAAATGGCCCATTTTTTTTTGCCTAGGTTTCTATGCTGTGATTCTTTCATTGTTTAGATTACTTTTTTTTTTTCACTATGGTTGTGCTAGTGAACATGTTTGATCTGTTCAAGATTAAATTCAACATTTTGGAGCATGATTTTGGGCCTGCATGGAAACACTTCTTATTTCTGTTTCTGAACAGATTTTTTGTTTTTCTGTTCCCGGGAACAAAAAAAGAACAGAAACGCGTTTGGTTGCGTTTCTGTTCTTTTTTTGTTTTTTTGTTCCTGGAACAAAATTGAAACCAAAAAAACTTACTTCTTGTTCCAGAAACGATTTTGAAGAAACACTTCTTCTTCTCTCTCTTCTCTTTTCTTCTTCTTTTCTTCTTCTTTTTTTTTTTTTGGCTAGTCGCCGGCCTCGGCCATGGCCGACGACCGGCCGTCGAGGGCTGGTGACGCTGTCGAGGGCCGGCGACCTTGCCAGAGCGTCGCCGGCCCCCGGCGAGGCTCGGCCTTGCCAGATCTGGGAGAGCCTGAGCTCGCCCAGCCAAGGCGAGGCTGAGCCTCACCGGGGGCCGGCAACGCTCGGCCTCACCTAGCCAAGGCGAGGCCGAGCCTCGCCCAGCCACGGCCCCGTCGGCCGGTCGCCGAAGGCCGGGGACCGGCCGAAAGAAGAAAAAATAAAAAAAGAAAGAAAAAAATGAAAAATAAAATTAAAAAATTAAAAGAAGCAAAAAAAGAATAAAATTTACCAAACGTGTTTCTATTTATTTTTTATTCCCAGAACAAATTTACCAAACGCATTTTTTTGGTCAAAAATTGTTCCCCGAACAAAACACTTTTTTTTTTGTTCCCTGGAACAAAAAAAAGAGCAGAAACATTACCATGCAACCCCTTTAATTTCAAAATTATAAGTCAAAGTAATGATAAGAAATGTTTGCACTATGTTGAAGCTTGAGGACATTTTATATGACTAATTGTCATGAGAAGCAAGTTGCCATCGACAAATAGATAGAGAAAAGGTTTGTGTAATCAAGGAAAGTTGGTAGAGGGCGCACGGCAAAATGAGCAAGATGAAGTGTAGCTTTTGACTTCGAAATGATGAGACAAATTCTCTTGAAAGTGTGGGTAGTTAACTAATGTCAATCAGTGCAGATTTTGGATTTTTTTTTTTGCTATGAGCATACACTTCTACATAGGGTAGAATCGAAGTGTAGCTCTTTGGGTTTTTTTGCTATGAGCATGCACTTCTACATAGGATGGGATCAATGTGCAACTTCTGAGTATTTTTGTTATGAGCATGCACTTCTATGTAAGATAAGATCAATGTGCAACTCCTGGGTCTTTCAATGTGCAGCTCTTAGGCTTTTTTGCTATGAGCATGCACTTTTACATAGAATTGGATCGATTTGTAGACATTTTTTGGGACTTGTATAGTTCACTGGTCTTGCTAGAATAAAGAATGACATATTATGATGTTGAATTGTTGATTAATGCAACAATCTACTTTTGGGTATAAGCAGTTTTTTTTTTGGGAAATTACATCACAGGTATTATACCTACTGAACTACTATTGACAGCCTCTATTGTAGTTAGACTTTGATTTTTCCTTGTCTGGTTGGATCGTTAGTTGCTTTTGAGCTATCTCTGCAATGATATTCCGCCCTGGATTTTAACAGATTATAATGCTAAACACGTATTTTTCTTCGTTTCGTCAATTGGTGATCTTATTGCTCAAGCATTGCTCCACCGTTGAAAAGCACAAAAGTAAGAAACAACTCTTATATTGAACTGATCAAGAATATATACCCAAGCGTACAACTCACATTTGCAACAAAAGCAAAAATTTAGAAAGGTGAAAACGTCACTAAAATTCCCCCACAAAAAATTAGGAAAAAAGAAGGGATAAGTGTTCCAAAAGTCTTACAACTTGTCACGAAAATGCATTTCAGTCCTAAAACTTACAAAAAAATGCATTTAAGTCCTAAAACTTGTCAAATTATTTCAAACGAGTCCTAAAATCGACACCGTTAGCCTTTTCCGTTAAAAATGCTGACGTGGCATTTTAAATAATTTTTTATTTTCCACGTGGATTTTTAATTATTTTTTTATTCATTTTTTAAAAAATTAGATTTAAAAACTAAAAAAAATCAAATTGATTCATTTTATCTTATTTTCACCAAAAACTTAAAAAAAGTTAAAATATTTATTAAAAAAAAAGCAGCTCCTCTCCCCGTCACCGCCGCCGCCCATTGCCGGAGGGGCCGGGCGACAGCTTGTCGGCCCTGGGCGGGGGTGGCCAGGCCTCGCCGGCCCCAAGCGAGGGCCGGTGAACGTCGCCCGCCTTGGGCGAAGCCTCGTCGGCCCTCACTCGGGGCTAGCGAGGATCGCCAGATCTGGGTGAGCCTCGTTGGCCCCGAGCGAGGGTCGGCGAGGCCTTGCCCAGGGTGGGCAACGGTTGTCGGCCCCCCCGTGAGGGCCGGCGACGGCCGCCGGCCCCCCGCGAGGGCCGACGAGGCCTCGCCCAAGGCGGGCGACGGTCGCCGGCCCTTGCCTGGGGCCGGCGAGGCCCGGCCACCCCCGCTCAGGGGCAGCAACCGTCGCCCAGCCCCTCCGGCGATGGGCGGTGGCGGTGGCGGTGGCGCGCGGGGAGAGGAGCTGCTTTTTTTTATTTTAATAAATATTTTAACTTTTTTTTAAAATCAGCCCTTCCGGCGATGGGCGAAGGTCATTCATTACAAACGCTTGAGGCTACATTCCTAAAATCATAAAATCAGCCAAAATTTCTACATCGACATTGATGCCTTTTTTTTTTTTCCCGGAAGCTCCGACGCCGAGGAACTGGCTGCAGATTATTTTATCACCTTCTATTGTTGCCACGACCTCTCCCGCCACCGAAGCCATTAGAAAACCGGCCATTCCTTTGGGCAAAAAAAACTACCACCTCTACCCCTAGGAAAACCACCGCCCCTACCACCATAGCCGCCACGACCACCCCCACCGCCAAATCTTCCCCTCTTGATTAGTCTCTCTCCTGGAGACGCGGCAATGTTTTTACCACCTCTAAGCTTACATTTGCTGCATGCTCCTTACCTGCAAACCAGAGGAGAAAAAGAAATATCAAAATCATTGTCTACGCTAGGCTAATTAAATACAACCGAACCGAACCATTGACACCCCTAGCTATGGACTCATGCGTCACTTTGATTTTAGGTATGCTTTCCGTGTCATGAGAAGATTCTTGCCTGAAGACAAAGTAGAGTCTGTGAAGGGTCTTACTCTCACAGCTGATGGAAATGGTGTTGTATTTGATGTGGCAGCTGAAGATCTAGATCCTTTCTTTGTTGGTACTTAAATTACTAAACTCATCAAGCTCCTAAGTCGTAAGTGATGCTGCACCTTATGTCTAATTTGCATAGATTTTTATATTATTTTAGTAATAAACTCTTATCGGTTTGTCGGTTCGGTTCGGTTCGGTTCGGTTCGGTTAACCGATAAAAACCAAACCGATAAAAAAATTCGGTTTTTTATGAGAACCGAACCAAAAAAATCAAATTTTTTGGTTCAGTTCGGTTCGGTTTTCGGTTCGGTTTTTGACACCCCTAATTAGGGCATTGCACTACATGAATGAAGCATGGAACCGTATCAAAAGGCAACGATGCTGGAAGGCAATACAAGAATGAAGCACAACCTAGCCTCCGTACTATGTGATCTAAGAAACTTTGACCCTAATGTTCGGCTCTCGATGTAGTGCATACAGACACCATGAGTAAGCATTTGCTAAAGATTGATGAACCTACGCAACGATCGACCGGCCCTACTCCTACCCTCAGTCGATGCCATCATGGCGGGTCACAAAATTTTCCATCACTTGGGGAAGTTACTATGCTTAGTAACGAAGCCTCGATCCGGGTAAGGCTTTTCTTAGATCCTTCCCCCGCCAAACTCTTTGGACTCTTCTTTTTTCCAAGGCCTCTGTTAAGTATGCATAAACTTAAGCTTCTGAATATGACCTATCTTTAAATATATATCAAGCACACAGTAGAGGTTAGCCCCGTTAGATGCTCCATCCCTCGTACTACTAAGTTAAAATAATATCATGTCTGGGCCATCCATCTGGATTTCAACCCGGGTCTCTTATATAGTCCATTAGTTTAGCAAGGTATTCTTGCAAGTATTTATGTACCTAAGAATTGTTGGACTTGTCTTGTTTATTGGATAAGGTCCACAAAGACATCCTGCCATGTTTCCATTGAGCGATCCGGCCCAAAAATTCTAGAAATTATAAAACCAAGATAGGCCATTTACTAATATTCATATATACGTTTCATTCTAGTACTACCTTCTTTTTAAATGAAAGAAACATATATCAAATATATTTTTCATTTAGCATAGAGATATCTAACCGAACATAAAGTTCTGACAACTAGTAAGACCAGAACAGACTGCAGTATCCACGGCGAAGATAATTCGCTCTTCTATTTGCACATAACAATTATTGGGGAATGGCCCAATGGAATCAAATCCTTCTCCACTTATTCTTGGGATGCATCGATTCCTTTCCAGAAGGTTTGATGCTTTGTGGGAAGTGGTCTAAAAGCTAACATGGACCTTCTTTGTGGTTCCTGGTGTTAATCTCCAGTCGATTATGCTCGATGGAATATTTGCTCAATCTCAATGTCTGGTTGTAATCTGCTTAGTTTTCGCATCTTGCACATGTTGGAAATTTCTTATAATATGGGCTTATATTAATTAATTAATTTTCTATTTTAAATAATTGGGTTAATGGATATTTCAATATTTATTAAACTCTATAGTGATCTGATTGAATTGGGTATTGACATCTATTAATAACGGGCTTAGTTGAGCAGCAAAATGTAGGTAATTGTGTTTAACTGAAGCTTGTAATGGGAAGGGCCCAGTTGACACGCTGTTAATTAGGATTTGCTAAGTCCCCTCTCTAGCCTATAAAGGTAGGATATACCTATCAGTTGCTTGAATCCCATTAAAAGTTGCTATACTGAAATATGTCATAGAGAAGAAAATCTGACATTCCAATAAATCACCGGTTATCAAATTGATCTATTTACTTTAAGTAAAACAATGGCTCAAACAGATACACTTTAATTCTGCTGTGTTTATTGTTCTCGGTGTTTTACAATCATATATGGATTCGATTCTTCTTGATTAATTAATTATTCATGTGAATAATTTTTTGCAGCACATCCTTAAAAAAAAGGTAATCGCTAGACATGACTTGTTTATTAGATAAGATTCACAAAGACATATATCAAATATCTTTTTTCCACTAAAATTTTATATATGCAAATACACGTATTCCGATTGTAGTATTTTTCCTTTTTTTCGTAGAGATATTTGACCAAACATAAAGTTCCGACAAGTAGTGAGATCAGCATGGACTGCAGCATCGATGGTAAAGATAATTCGTTATTTTACCTGCATACAATAATTATTAGGGAATGGCCCAATGAAATCAAACGCTTCTCCGCTTATTCCTTGGGATACGTCGTTTCCTTTCTCGAAGGCTTGATGCTTTGTGGGGAGTGGTCTAAAAAGCTAAGATGGGCCTTCTTGATACCTTCGTTCGTGACCCATTGACCCAAATTGAAACACATAAAAATGTGAAGATGACCAGGTAAGTGGCTTTGAGAACTTGGTCGGGGATCCTACTAACCGTTTGGCATCACATCAGCATTACCAAGTTGGAACAACAATCTAAAAGGCTTTTCTTAAGCTCCATTCGTTTTGTAGAAAATAATTTTCGGGAAAACTTATTCCGGATTTTTCGATGTTTGTTTTACGGAAAATGAATTCCTTGGGGAATATATTTTCTATCAAAGGAAAAGAGTCTTCTAAAGTATAGGAAAATGTTTTCCACTTTTCAAAAGTGGAAAACATCTTCCTCACTTGATCTCTTTTTTCTCACACATTTACAAATCATCACTTCATGTTTCCCTTTCTTCTTCTTCTTTTCTTTTTTTATTCGAATTATTTTTTAATTTTCTTTTTCTTTTTTAATTCAAATTATTTTTAATTTCCCTTTTTTCTTTTCTTTTTCTTTTCTTTTTTTCTTTTTCTTTTCTTTGTTTCTCATCTTCTTCTTTCTTGGTTAGTCGTCGAATAAGTGAACCTCAAGCTCATCAATCTCAAATTCACACTCATCAATCTGGTGAGCCTCAAGCTTCACGCTCACACTCACCAATATGGGGAGCGGAAAATATTTTTCTTACCGAACACCGGAAAATACTTTCTAAAAAATTTTCAAGTTTTAGCCGAACACTAGAAAATATTGTCATTTTCTTGGAAAATGACTTATGGGAAAATATTTTCCGAAAATTGCCCATCGGCAAAACGAACGGACCGTTAGAGTTAACACCAACCCATTGCGACCTTGAAACTAACAAAATGGAAAATTGGGTTGCCAAGGCCCACAGAATAAGAATCCTCCCTTTGAACTGGGCTTCAATCCACCCCAACCCACCCTCACTTTCCCTCGCTAAACTCTTTGGACTCTTATTTGTTCCAAGGCCTCTGTTAAGTATGCATAAACTTAAGCTTTTGAATATGACCTATCTAAAAAAAAAAAAAACTATCAAGCACACAGTAGAGGTTAGATCCGTTAGATGCTCCATCCCTCGTACCACTTAAGTTAAAATAATATCATGTTTGGGCCATCCATCTGGATTTCAACCCGGGTCTCTTACATCCTTAAAAAAAGGCAATTGCTAGACTTGTCTTGTTTATTGGATAAGGTCCACAAAGACATCCTGCCATGTTTCCATTGAGCTGTCCAGCCCAAAAATTCTAGAAATTATAAAACCAAGATCGGCCATTTACTAATATTCATATATACGTTTCATTCTAGTACTACCTTCTTTTTAAATAAAAGAAAACATATATCAAATATGTTTTTCTTTTAGCATAGAGATATCTAACAGAACATAAAATTCTGACAACTTGTAAGATTAGGACAGACAGCAGTATCCACAGCGAAGGTAATTCGTTCTTCTATTTGCACCCAACAATTATTAGGGAATGGGCCAATGAAATCAAATCCTTGTCCACTTATTCCTGGGATTCATCGATTCCTTCCTAGAAGGTTTGATGCTTTGTGGGAAGTGGTCTAAAAGCTAAGATGGACCTTCTTTGTGGTTCCTGGTTTTAATCTCCAATCGATTATCGAATATATGCTCAATCTCAATGTCCCGTTGTAATCGGCTTAGTTTTTGCATCTTGCACATCCTTTAAAAAAAAAAAGGCAATCACTAGACATGACTTGTTTATTATATAAGATTCACAAAGACATATATTAAATATTTTTTTCCAGTAAAAGTTTATATATGCAAATACACGTATTCCGGGCGAGCACAAATTGTAGTATTTTCCCCTTTTTTCGTAGAGATATTTGACCAAACATAAAGTTTCAACAACTAGTGAGATCAGCACAGACCGCAGTATCGATGATAAAGGTAATTCGTTATTTTATCTGCATACAATAATTATTAGGGAATGGCCCAATGACATCAAACCCTTCTCCACTTATTCCTTGGGATACGTCGTTTCCTTTCTAGAAGGCTTGATGCTTTGTGGGGAGTGGTCTAAAAAGCTAAGATGGACCCTCTTGATACTTTCGTTCGTGACCCATTGACCCAAATTGGAACACATAATAATGTGAAGATGGCCAGGTAAGTGGCTTCGAGAACTCGGTCGGGGATGCTACTAACTGTTTTGGCATCACATCAGCCTTACCAAGTTAAAACAACAAGCTAAAAGGAATCAGATTGATTGCAAAAAACCAAAGATTTGAGCTTCATTTGTGTCACGAAAATGAATAATGCAAAAAATATTATGTGAAAAATATTTATTTAAAAATAATCGCTCATATCACTTAAAATAATTAATTATTGAAAAATGATTTTATTACCGACAATAATTCATATCTAATCGTTTTCATGAACAATGAAATAATAGTGTTTATTAAGAAAACTTTTTTTTCAAATCATTCATTTTCTAAAAAAACCGGAGTCCTAAAATACATCATGGCATCACAGTCTATGAATGAAGCATGGAACCATATCAGAGGGCAACTCCACTAGGAGGCGATACAAGAATGAAGCACCTAGCCTCTATACTACGTGGTGATAAAAACTTTGACCAGGATGTCTAGGGCTCGATGTAGTGTACACAAGCACCTTGAGTTGGTCTTTGCATAAGATTGATGAATCTAACTCTGAATGAGGTAGCTACTCAGTGATCGGCTATCTCTACTACTTTTAATCGATGCAATTGTTGATTAGGTTCACAAAATTTTCCATCACTTGGGGAAGTTACTGTGCTTAGTAACGAAACCCAGGCTCGAGTAAGGCTTTTCTCAAAGTTAACACGACCCGTTGCAATCTTGAAACTATCAAAGTGGTGGATCGGGTCACCAAGGCTCAAAGAAGAAGAGTCCTCCTTTTCGATTGGGCTTCTAATGTCCCTCAAACTCTTTCGACTCTTATTTATTCTACGGCCTTTGTCCTCAAGCTTTTGAATATGAACTATCTTTAAGACCAGAAAAAAAAATGGCTATTAAGCACATACCGAAGGTTAGATGCTCCATGCCTTGTACCACCAAGCATGAATAATCTCATGTTTGGGCCATCCATATAGACTTCAACCCAGGTCTAGTCCGTTAGTTTAGCGAGGTATTCTCACGAGTATTTATATACCTAAGGTGGAATTACTCATCCTTAAAAAAAAAAGAAAAAAAAAAAGCAATCATTAGACTGGACTTTTTCATTAGATAAGGTTCACAAAGACATATATCATATATCTTTTTTCACTAGAATTTTACGTATGAAAACCCCGTATTCTGGGTCAGTACGGATTGTAGTATTTTCCTTTATTTCATAGAGATATCTAATTGAAAGAAAAAATTCTGACCATTTGCGAGATCAGAATAGACTGCAGTACCAATGACGAGGATAATTCGTTTTTCTATTCGCGTACATCGATTCCTCCCTACAAGGTTGATGCTCTGGGGAAAGTGGTCTACTTTCCTCGTGTTGATCTCCCGTCGATTGGCCTCGATGGAATATATGCTCATTCTCAATGTCTGGCCGTAATCTGCTTAGCTTTCGCATCTTGGCATTTAGGTCAGAAAGTTAGTGTCGGAGAGGTGGCAGAAGGCGCTTCAAGGACAACAGTGACTTATGTTCTTCTAAGGCAAAGGTAGTCAGGTTGTACTTGGACGTTCTCTTTTAGTGAAATTGTTCTTAGTTATATTCTTGATTGGTGAAGAAGATGCTTAGGTGCACTGCTTGGTGGATTCCTGTCTTTTACCATTTATGTCATTGTACCGAATATTAGTAGAAGTGTGCATCGATTCCAATTCAACTTGAGATTTGAATTGGACCAGCTGATTTTGGGTGGTTCCTGCGAGAATAATTAGTCCAATTCCCAATTTCTTATAAGTAATCATGCCGATTAGACCATACTAGTAGAACTAATCCAAAGTTTGTGTGTGTGTATATATATTTATAGCAAAACCATAAGAAAATGAAGACAAGATATTTATAATAGAAACCATGTAAAAATATAAAACCATCGGTGCCAAGGTGGATGGGGTCGATTTCCGATTCTACAAATTGAGAATTGATCCTATCTAGTCCGGCTCCTTATTTCTAGGTGGGAATCAACCCACCCTGAAATCAATCACCTAGAGATCTTAATTATGGATTGTTTGAGAATTTTTTGATAAAAATGACCACCTAATATTAATCTATACCATCGGTATAGGAAGGGATATAATATAAACTTAATATTTAGAAATCGGAAAAAATTTAAAATACATAAGTCAACGGAAATGATGGTGTTGTCGGTACTTCGTATGGTCTGCAGATGTTTTTTTTTTTTTTAAATAAAGGGAAGAGATTCTTCTCGAACGTAGATGAGTCACGACTTAAATGGAGAAACAATGAAGAGCGATTGGCGAGAGAGAGATAGAGATGATTTAATAATAATAGGTGGCGTCTGATGATTGGTTGATTAAGTGTTTTTTCTCTTTGTGATCTAGACTGCATTCGAATAATTGCACTCCTGAATTTCTTCAACGCCGGAGGGCCTCTTCCCGATCGTGTGCACCAATTAAGGCTCCACTATTCGAATGTAAGGAATTTAAACATTATGATTCTTTTTCTTTATATGTATAAGATAATGCATAAATACATGCGATGACATAGTCACAGGCTTCCAACTAGAGGATGAACAAGATGGTTACTTGAAACGTGGTTCAATCCTGAAAGTAGAGATAGAAAAATGCTTTCTGAGTTGATCATGCAGCCAGCATGATGTGATCAACTAGTTATATTGCTCACACAATGTGTTTATGTAGGGATGAGTAAAGGAACCAACCGAATTGAGAATCGGTCCAATTCTTAATTCCAAATTTGGAACTACTCATCCGGATCGACTTATGTACCACAATTACTATTTATATCACCCATTCTTCTCACAAAAGTGAAAGATATAACCAAAGTACTCAAAAGGAGGATGTCAACTGTTCACTTTAGATTTTCAAAAAGCCCAAGCTTGAACCAATTGGAACCGCTTGGGTATATAAACTTTGAATCGGATTGCGCCTCAAAATTAATTGAAAATGCACGAAGATTCGGTTTGGGTCAAATCAAACACCTTTACCATAATAGTATTAAAAAATAAGGAATTCGAAATGAGGCAAATATATGACCAAAGTATTCACGGTCAGTTCCTAGACCCATCTAGGAACTAGACTAGATTGTCAGCATGATTTTCAGGTGGTAAAAACCAGAAATCCGTGGACTAGTTTTAAGTTTCAGGATGGGAATTTGATCGCCCTAAAATCGATCACCACTGCACTTTATTCCTTTAAATTTGGAAATTGCTTTAGTAAATTGATTTATCTCGCCACCTTTATAAAACGACAGCTTCTCGTGCAAGAGACACAAAAGGTCGGAATAACCGGCTACCTCCTTCGAGAGAAATCCCACGTTCGGGAGAACGCTCGACTCTGCATCCCAACCGACCGACCAGGACTCTCTCTCTCTCTCTCTCTACCACGTACAGTTGAAGCCGCCATTGCCAGCACTCAGCAGCACCTCAGCTCGACCCCTCGTCCTCTGTCAACTTCTTCATCAACAAGCAGCAGACATGCATAAGCACGCGATCAGCTGAAAGACCTCACTCTCTGTTTCTCTCTGTTTTTCTCTGTCTTTCTCTGTCTCTCTGTCTCTGTCTCTGTGTGCGGGTGGGAAATGGCGGGGAACGAGTGGGTGAACAGCTACCTGGAGGCCATCCTCGACGTCGGCCCGGCGCTCGACGACCCCAAGTCGTCGTCGCTGCTGCTGAGGGAGAGGGGCCGCTTCAGCCCCACCCGCTACTTCGTCGAGCAGGTCATCACCGGCTTCGACGAGACCGACCTCCACCGCTCCTGGCTCCGGGTCAGTACCGCCTCTCTGTATAACTGATCCTGACCCTTCTTTTTTTTTTGGGCTATGGCTCCTCGCTTAGCTTGGCGTTTGCTTCTTCTTCTTCTTCTTTTTCTATGTAGGCCGCGGCGACTCGGAGCCCGCAGGAGAGAAACACCAGGTTGGAGAACATGTGCTGGAGAATCTGGAATCTCGCCCGCAAGAAAAAGCAGGTGGTTTCTTCTTTTCTTCTCCTCGTCCTTGGCTTTCGTCAAACAATGGTTGCGTGATGCCGATGAGAATGCCTCTTTCGGGTTTTCGTCGGAACGGGAAATGCTCTGTTTCTGGTTGTTCTGTATTGGCTGTTTGTGACTGATGACGGAGTTCATCATTTGGAAAATCAGTGCCTGGTCTGCTTTTAAGATGGAAATGAGGGGTTGGAGTAGAATTAAGAACAGGGGAAAAGATGAAATTAAGCACGCCCCTTTGGAGCTTCATTTTTTCGTTCACGGTTCACCGTTGGGATTTGCTTATATCCATCAATTTGAGTTTGCGAATCGAGTTGAATCGAGTTGATTAAGGGGATAGAAACAATGTGATAGCCTTTCCCAGTTGATAAGAGACCAGTAGCGGAATTGCATTATCTTTTGTTGGGATGCCGTCAGGCTTGTGATTTGAACCGAACTCATGCTAAAATCTTTGTTCACCAATCTTTTTGTGAAGCCATCGAGGATTTATAGGTTTGTGGAGTCTTCTTTCCATCAAATACAGTTCGGCATTTGTGGCCTTCTCCTTGTTGATCATTTCGTATTTGGCAATGTCTTTAGACCTTCTTTTGTGCATAATTTGATCGATTCTTTCCCAAGACCGAACTTTTCCTCTGTAATATGTGGATGTTTCTCGTGAATTTCATGTTTGTTTCCTTTGATCATTTCGCCTTCCGCCATCCTCTTTGAATGTAGCTCGAGGGAGAGGAAGCTCAACGCATTGCTAAGCGGCGTCTTGAACATGAAAGAGGTCGTAGAGAGGCAACAGCCGACATGTCCGAAGATTTATCATCAGAAGGCGAAAAAGGGGATTTGGCAACTGATATCTCGTCTCACGGTGGAGAGAGGATGCCTAGAACCGGCTCTGTTGATATCATGGACAAATGGGCTAGCAGAGAGAAGGACTGCAAGCTTTACCTTGTCCTAATAAGGTAACGGTCAACTCCATCTTCACATTATTTTCGACCATAAATTTAGAAACTTCCGAAACACAAATTCTTTTGTTTTTAACCTATGCTGCACATGATAAATTTATGAGCCGAAGCATATCTTATTTGTGGCTTTGAGTGCTTTCAACTGCAACTTTGATGTAGCCTTCATGGCTTGGTACGTGGAGAAAACCTGGAGCTTGGCCGTGATTCTGATACCGGTGGGCAGGTGAGCTTTTACATTCATGTTCTGACATGACACACCCATTTCCGATCAGTTATCTGGTCTGATTCTGATTGTATCTTTTGAATCAGGTTAAATACGTGGTGGAGCTTGCGAGGGCACTAGGCACAATACCAGGAGTTTATCGGGTCGATCTGCTGACAAGGCAAATATCAGCTCCCGATGTTGACTGGAGTTATGGGGAACCGACAGAGATGCTGAGGACAAGAAACTCTGAATTTCCACTTCAGGAAATTGGCGAAAGCAGTGGGTCATATATCATCCGAATACCTTGCGGCCCTAGAAACAAATATGTACAAAAAGAACTTCTCTGGCCTCACATTCCTGAATTTGTTGATGGTGCACTGAGTCACATCACACAGATGTCCAAAGTGCTGGGTGAACAAATTGGTGGTGGCCGACCAGTTTGGCCTGCGGCTATTCATGGGCATTACGCAGATGCAGGTGATGCTGCTGCTCTTCTTTCTGGAGCTCTAAATGTACCCATGCTTTTTACCGGTCACTCGCTTGGGCGTGACAAGCTCGAACAGCTATTGAAGCAAGGAAGACTGGCGGAGGAAATAAATGCAGCATATAAAATAAGGCGCCGGATTGAAGCCGAGGAGCTTTCTCTTGACACTTCAGAAATCATCATTACTAGCACAAGGCAGGAAATAGAACAGCAGTGGCGCTTGTATGATGGCTTTGATCCAGTATTAGAGCGAAAACTGAGAGCAAGGATTAAAAGGGGCGTCAGCTGTCATGGAAGATATATGCCGCGCTTCGTGGTGAGTGAGTTGATAGTCCTAATTCAAGGTGTGTTCAAGATACATTTGTTTGTCAGTACATTTAGGATAGTTTCATGCCTCTGTTATCTCTGAGCAGGTAATTCCTCCTGGAATGGAATTTCGTAATATCGTTCCCCATGATGGTGATATGAATGGGGAAGTGGAAAAGAATGAAGGGAAACATTCTTTGACAGACCCGCCAATTTGGCCTGAGGTTAAGTTCTTCCTGATTAGCGCTATAGCTTGAACAAGCATATTATTTTGTCATTTTTCTGATTTATCAACTAAACTATGTGTCTTGGATGTTGCATGCAGATAATGAGATTCTTTTCGAATCCTCGCAAACCCATGATACTTGCTCTTGCCAGGCCAGACCCCAAAAAGAACATCATCACTTTAGTCAAAGCATATGGAGAATGTCACCAACTAAGAGAGCTTGCTAACCTTGTATCCTCCTTTTTTTCTCTCTACATATATGCTTTCCCTTCTGCAAGTATTGTTTGCAATTTTTCATTAACCTTTTCCAATTTTGAAGTCTTGCTTTTTCTGTATTGCAGACTCTAATTATGGGGAACCGTGATGACCTTGATGAAATGTCTACCACAAATGCAGCTGTTCTTCTCTCCATTCTTAAGCTAATCGACAAATATAATCTATATGGACAAGTATCGTATCCAAAGCACCATAAGCAATCTGATGTTCCTGACATTTACCGTTTAGCCGCAAAAACAAAGGTATTTTATCTAGTTTTCACCTTCAGAAGCTGTGGAAATGATGCTGAACATCAGAACACGAGCTTGAAATGGGATGGTTTTCCAATGTCAAAGTCATCGGTTTTTTTTTTCCTTTCCTTCCTTAGCCTCTTGTTCTCTCCATGCTTCGTAATGATACGGTTGCTAGAATCAACTTTGCAGTCTTTTATAGCGAGAAGTCCCATTTTTAACTGAACAAACTTTTGTTGATCTTCCCTGTAGGGGGTCTTCATCAACCCTGCTTTAATTGAGCCATTTGGCCTCACTTTGATTGAGGTTCCACTCTCAGCCTATTATACAAAATCTTTTTGATTTCTAGCAATTCCAATTCTCCTTATGGTTCACTAATGAGATCCTTATGTCATCTCTTGCTACCCAGGCAGCTGCTTATGGTTTACCTGTTGTTGCCACAAAAAATGGTGGTCCTGTTGATATTCTTCGGGTGTGTTCGAGCTGGAGCCTTATACCTCAATAGAAATTCTTGTATGTTAATTGGAGCTGTGCCAAGTTCAGCTGTGAAGTAGCTAACTATGACTTGTTACAGGTTCTGGACAATGGACTACTTGTTGATCCCCATGATCAGCATGCAATAGCCAATGCTCTTCTTAAGCTAGTTTCAGATAAGCAGCTATGGTCAAGATGTAGGGAGAATGGACTTAAGAACATTCATCTTTTCTCATGGCCAGAGCATTGTAGGACATACTTATCTCGCATAATTAGTTGCAAACCAAGAGGGCCACAGTGGCAGAATGATGATGACAAGTTAGATAAATCAGAATCAGATTCGCCAGGAGATTCCTTGAGGGATATACAGGACATATCCCTGAATTTGAAATTTACATTGGATGGAGAGAAAAGTGAAGGGAACGCCACTTTCCTTGAAGAAAATGCTGACGATGCAAAGAGTAATGTGGAGAACACTGTTTTGACGTTGGCAAAGGGTGTATTGAGAGGAATTGCAAAAGGCACGTCAACTGAGAAAGCTAATGAGGATATTGGCACCGGTGATTTTTCAACATTTAGGAGGAGAAAATGGATATATGTCATTGCTGTGGATTGTGATGCCACTGCAGATTATATTGACATCATTAAGAGGATTATGGAAGCAACAAGGAAGGAAAATGCAGCTGGCTTTATTCTATCAACAGCCTTGACCATATTAGAGGTGCACTCGCTCTTAACATCAGGAGGATTGGACTTGACGGATTTTGATGCGTTCATTTGCAGTAGTGGTAGTGACTTGCTCTATCCATCATCAAGCTCTGACGATGGCCCTTCGGGGCTTCCCTTTGTCATTGACCTTGATTACCGTTCACATATTGAATATCGTTGGGGTGGGGAAGGACTGAGGAAGACATTGGTACGTTGGGCAGCCTCCATTAATGACAAGAAGAATGGAGAAAACATTGTTGCAGAAGATGAATCAGGATCAAGTTCATATTGCTTTTCATTTAAAGTGGAAGATCATGATCTGGTAAATTTCTGCTTCTAGCCACCAAAACCTTTGGATGCCACTGTGTCGTCCTCTTAGTTTCTATAGCAGTTCTCTTCAGAATAGTACTGAGGCAAATAGGGACCAGTCCAAAAGTATTTGACACTTTCTCTCTTGCTACAGATTCCCCCAGTGAAGGAACTCAGAAAACTGATGAGAATCCAGGCACTTCGTTGCCATGTTGTGTGCTGTCAGAATGGCAGGAAACTCAACGTTATCCCTGTTTTGGCATCTCGAGTTCAAGCTCTAAGGTATTTATGCAGAAGTCCTAGTGTTATTAATGATTGTTTGATGCTAAAATCCATCCACTTGATGCAACTTCCTCATATCTCGATTTGCATATAATTCAGGTTTTTTTTCTTCTTCTTTTGGGATAAACCATTCTTTTATCATATCAATTCTGCTGAAATTTCACTCCTTGTATTACGTCTGATGCTTTGACCTGCAATACTTTTCGGTAATCAGACAGTTCAGGCTTAACCCTTTCCAGTTTTGCGGAATTTTTCTGTGATTTCAACCATAGCCCAGCAAAAGTTGGAGATGTTTTCGCCCTCTTTCTGCCTACTAAACCTTTAGGTAACATACACACACACACACACACACACACACACACACACACACACACACACACACATATAGGTCTAGGGATGGAAGTTGTTCATCTAGGAAATAATGTCGCGAGATTCAAGAAATGCTGAAGTTTGAACACTACCACGGTTGAACGGGGTGGAGGAAAATCAACTGGTAATTGGCCATGGTAGGCTGTACCTGCCTGTAGTAGTCATCAGATCTATTGTGTACTTCAGGTTTAACTTCTGTTTGATCTGCAATGGATCAATTTAACAAGCTGCTAATGCGAAAGCTGCAACCCACGAAGCCTTTGTGGGCGATTATAGAGAAGTTTTCTATAAATGAGTCGCTTATTAGAATGTTCGATCCACAAGTTTAATGACCAATTGATTAGTACGATATCTGGTTCTCATAATTCCCGAGTTCATCTAATCTGCAACTAAATTTAAACTCATCTGTCCTGTAATGTACTGACAAAGTCCCTTGCAGGTATCTTTTCGTCCGGTGGGGCATGGATCTGTCGAAGTTCGTCGTGTTCGTAGGAGAATGCGGCGACACTGACTATGAGGGACTGATCGGCGGAGTCCATAAAACCGTGATACTCAAAGGATTAGGCTGTGAATCTCGTAAGTCGCATGCTCATAGGGGTTACCCTCTCGAGCATGTCGTTCCATACGACAGTCCCAACGTCGCAGAGGCCGAAGGATCTGATGTCGACAGCATTAAGGAAACATTAGCCAAATTAGGAGTGACGAGGACGTAGCTTCTCCCAGTTTGTGCATTCCTTTTGTCTATAACCAATTGGCTTGTAGAATAAAAAACTAAGCCTGGTTTGAACAGAGACATGGAGTCTCAGTTATTCAACGTCAACACCGACGCCATGGGAACTATGCAAGTAGCTTTTTGAGATGATGAATTATTGTCTAGAAAAACATATTACGGTGTGAATAATAACCATTATGTTTTAAAAATTAATTTCTAGTTAGAAATTGATTTTTCTATTTTTATTCCCTGGATAACTTTTTGGAGCAAAGTGTTTAAGAACTCTACAATATTTATGTTCTTGAAATAAAAATTCATGTAATAACGACACAAAATTTATTCTTCTCAAGTGATGGTGGGAGACATCTGGCTAGTGATCAGCGGTGGGCGTCTAGTGTCTGGCGATTGGTGACGGAGGTGGGCGAACAACGATTGGCAACCGACGGTGGGTAAGCGGCATTTGGTAGCTATGTAGTATTGACACGGACAGGCGACACGACACGACACGCTGACACGTTATTTCTCAAAAAATAGAGAATTTCGACATGTTTCAACACGTTATATATTAAATATATATTTTATATATAAATGCAAAAATAAATAATAAAAAGAGCATAGAATTAATTTATACTAAAAATATTAATTCAACATTTTTTAATATCATTCATTGTTTTAATTTCACATAGATTAAATAAGAAATTCAAAAATTGCAAACACAAAAGAGTAAATTTAAAGGAACATGGCATGTTTTTTTTACACTTGTTTGAAATTAGTGAGATTTCTTATAATCCTGGACAAAGTTCGGAGTTCATGATATAGACTAGCTTGGAGCTCCTTTGCAAAACAAGGTTTCAAAAAAATGAAAATCTAGGACAAGAACTCTCGAAGTACAACCAAAAGAAAATAAAATAACTAAATTCACCATGGAAATGTAAGAAATAACTCACAAGCTAATGACATAAACCAAAAGAGATCACTCAAAAGCGACGCAGCGAGAGGCGAAAAGAAGGAAAAAAAAAAAATCATAACTTTAAGTTCGTGAGGGCGGTGGAGCGACGTCAGCGAGAAGACGGGCATTCCATCATCACTCACGGGAATGTCAAAACTTATAAGTAAGAAACTTGAGAGTGAGAATTTTCTTTTTTTCCCTTTATTTTTGTTATTGTCATTATTTTTTCATATATTTATATTTTGACCCCTGAAGTATTGAAAATTTTTAAAATTGACCCCGTGCATATCGGAATTGCGTGTCGGAATTTCGAACTCACATGTTGGAGCATGTCAGGAAGAGTTGAACATGTGTCGGATTTCCCGACATTTGTTGACCGCGTGTCAAAGTGTGTCGGACATGTGTTGGAGTGTCAGATACAACACAAAGTCTTCCGAAGAGTGTCGGTACTTCTTATTTTAGTGGTTGGCGATGGGTGTCTGGCATTCCACAGGCGGCAGGTGTCCAACGTCTTACGAGGGCAGGTGTTTGATGATGAGAAGAGTTTTCATTTTTTACTTTTATTTTAGAAATAGAAAAGCTAAAAAAATTTTAATTTCTGATTTCTAATCCAATCTATTCTTTGAGCATAAATTTGTTCCAGAATATAAAAATAAAATTACATTATTAAATAAATTTCTATTCTAAGTTTGTTCCTTGAGATAGAAAAGCAGAGAAATAGAAAAATATAATGATTATCATTTCTCCCCTCATAAGCACACAAGTTTCATAGGATTGATGTAAGTGTGAGTCTTTTCAGTAACTACATTTTCTTCTCACGACATCTTTAATGCATTTTTCATATAAACCGTGTCATTGGAGGTTTTTCTTCGTAGGTAAATCGGGAAACCATTCCCAGTGATTTGAGAATATCTATTTACATTTGCTTATAAACTTTTAAAGGGTTAATATCCTGAAAAACCCAAAACTGGTACATTTGTAACAAATTTACCCCAAACTATTTTTTTGACCATGAAAAATCTCCAACTGGTAAACCCGTGACAAATTTACCCCGACTGACTATAAAAAATCATAAACTGGTACATTTATGATAAATTTACCCCAAATTAATTTATTCGACTGCAAAAAACCCTAAACTGGTAAATTTGTAACAAATATACCCTCTGCTAAATTGGATTAATACCACAAAAAAATCACAAAAATTATAAACTGTAACAAACGGAGCGTAAAATCCTAAATTGGTATACCGGTTAACTGTCACGTGTTATTTAATTTAATAATTTTAGAATGAAATTAACGAAAACTAACATAGGGTAAATTTGTCACAAGTATACCAGTTTGGGGTAAATTTGTCAAAGGTATACCAGTTTGGGATTTTTGGCGGTCAAAAAAATAGTTTGAGGTAAATTTGTCACAAGTGTACCAATTTGGAGTTTTTCAGGGTATTAACCCACTTCTAAAACAAACTAATGGGTTGGTATTCTAATAGAATTTTATAATTCATTTATTTCGTGGAAAACGAATGATTTGAAAAATAATTTTTTAAAAATGATTGTTTGTATCACTTATAAGAATAAATTAACAAAAAATATTCTTATCGTTAATGAAAATATTTAGTTATAAATTTTTGTCGATGATGAAAACATTCTCGTTGACTAATTATTTCATTCATTTTCTGTAGAATAAACGGAGCCCTAATGTACCAAAAATAATACCCTGGAGAAACAAATTTACTTCTGATTCACTATAAAGAAATATAAAAAATAATTTACTTACCAAAAAAAAAAAAATAAATATAAAAAATAATTTACTTAGTAGATAAGTATTTATACCTATTGTGTAAGCCCATTTGCATCAACAAATATCCAATTTCCAATCTTTTTATGTGCGTTGCACGTGGTTGGGTAAATAGAAAAATAAAATAAGTGGATGTGTAAAGAAGTGATTGAAATGGGAACTTATTGAGAGTGTTAATTATCTCTTCTTTTGTCCTTTTATTGTTTATACCATGTATATATTGTAATTTTTTCTTGATCGAAATATATATTGTAATTGTAAGTGAGGTTTGTCTCACTTTAACTTTCCAATTTTATCCGTATTTTATATATTATCTTTTAAAAGAAGTATCTCATTTTTTGTTCTCCACTTCAATTTATTTGTCTCAACAAGAAACTTTTAAAAGGCAAGAGTTGTAAATCTATAACAAAAATTGCCCGCTAACCCACAAAATGGAAAAAAAAAAAAAACTATTCAAATTCATTTAAGGAATGCTCATGAAGCATGAAGCATGAAGCACGCGTTGGTTCTAGTTTATTTATTGAAGTGAAAACACCATAATGTCTCACTTTTGTGTTTCTTATTGAATCTATAATAAATTTATTTTGCTAATTGTAAATCAAAGAGAAGAAAAAGGTAAAATTTGGCTGAAGAAAAAAGAGATTAAGGGAAAACAAAAAAATTAATTTCCCACTTTTGTTGGTAAATTGCACTTGATAAAATTACTTCATTGTCCTCGCACTCTATATGAGAAATTTAGAATAACTTTCTCATTTTCCTTCATTTTCGAATTTTAAATAAATGTTTGTTTTCAATTATTAGAAAAATGTCAATCTAATTGTTTCTTCTTACAAAAAAAAAAACTGTATATTAGTAAAAAAAAAAAAATAATGTCAATGGCCTTTATATCCATCTGCAATTAAAGTTATAACTTTATAACATTACACAAATAATGGGAAATAGAAAGATGATATAGGTAGAACTGTGGGGTAGCCGGTCATTTTTTTTTTCGAAAGATTTTCTTTTTTGATAGAAAAGACAAAGGGAGTTCTTTTGGCTTAAAATCCGAATAATATTCATTACTTGCTTGAAATAATATTCATTAATTGCTATTCATTACTTGCTTGAATTGGTTATTTCAAGCATTTATCAAAAAGGGCTTCGAATTTGATCAATTCAATTGAGATATTTGGAAACAAATTTTTTCTTATTTCTTCATTTGAAACGGGCTCTTATTCTATATATATTACCACTTCACCCACTTTCATCATGTAGTTATTCATTTGCTTACCCTCAAACATTCAACCAGCTGCTTTCATGTACATAGCGTGTGCTTGAACACTAATTTAATATAAGGGTAATTTTAGGAATATTCTATAAGTGAGACAAAATACACTTTTGGCTTGAATATACAAACTGCTTTTCAAGCGTGTTTTACGTGTGTACTCGAATAAGTTTTATTTCTATGCGTAACATTGTATGGTACTAATAAAATTCATAACTTCAATTGCACTGAGAAACATGAAAAAAAAATTGAAATTATTTTCTTCTCTTACCAATATACAAATTCTTTCTTGGAAGAAAACATTGAATAGAAATTTTGCTATCTTTACATTAATTGAATACATATATATATATATATATATATATATATATATAATATATATATATATATATTAAAATACAAATAAAAATAAAAGAAAATGAGAGATGCATTATAAATTTGGGTTAATACCTTAAAAAACCAAAAACTGGTACACTTATGATAAATTTACCTTAAACTATTTTTTTGACCATGAAAAACTCCAAACTGGTACACCCGTGACAAATTTACCTTCACTAACTATAAAAAAAAAAAACTCTAAACTGGTACATTCATGACAAATTTACCCCAAACTAATTTATTCGATTACAAAAAACCCCAAACTAGTAAATTTGTGACTAATATACCCTCCGAAAAATTAGATTAATACCACAAAAAAATCACAAAAATTATAAATTGTGACAAACAGAGTGTAAAATCACAAATTGATATACCGTCAATTGTCACGTATTATTTAACTTTATAATTTAACAAGAAAATTTAACTAAAACTAACAGGGGGTAAATTTGTCACAAGTGTACCGTTTAGGGTAAATTGTTAAAGGTATATCAGTTTGGGGTTTTTGGTGGTCAAAAAAATAATTTGGGGTAAATTTGTCACATGTGTACCAGTTTGGGGTTTTTCAAGGTATTAACCTTATAAATTTCTCACATAGAGTGCAAAGATGAGGTTGCCATTGCATGGAAAATTGTCTGAAAAGTTATAAACCATCCGCCCTTTTATCAATTCTGTAATCTTTTAATTATGTCAATTGAATCTTAAATATTCTCACATTTTGCTAATTGAGTTTATTTGGCCAATTTTGGTCGAAAATCATTAACATAGCTAATTTTTATTTTTTTATGGGATAATACCCTATAAAACCCCAAAATGGTATATTTGTGACAAATTTACCCCAAACTATTTTTTTGACCACCAAAAACCCCAAACTGGTATACTTTTGACAAATTTATCCCAAACTGGTACACTTGTGATAAATTTACCCTATATTAGTTTTCGTTAAATTTTATTCTCAAATTATTAAGTTAAATGACACGTGATAGTTAACCAGTATATGAATTTAGGATTTTACGTTCTGTTTGTCACAGTTTACAATTTTTATGATTTTTTTATGGTATTAATCCAATTTAGCATAGGGTATATTTGTCACAAATTTATCGGTTTAGGGTTTTTTGCAGTCGAATAAATTAGTTTGGGGTAAATTTGTCATAAATATACCAGTTTAGGGTTTTTTATAATCGGTCGGGATAAATCTGTCACAAGTTTACCGGTTTGGGATTTTTCATGGTCAAAAAAATAGTTTGGGGTAAATTTCTCACAAGTATACCAGTTTTGGGTTTTTTTAAGGTATTATCCCTTTATATATATATATAAAAATTTTCACATTTCCTTTTGCTTTTTATTTCTCTCTTTTCCTTTTTTTCCCTTCTTTCTCTAGCTAGTCACTTGGCCTCGGTGAGGTCGACCTCACTAGCCTCTTGTAAAGCTCGCCCCGCCACCCACTGGCGAGGCTTGCTCAAGGCCCACCTCATCGACCCTCATATTTGGTCGATCTTGGCCATCTCAAGGCTTGGCGACCGGCTAGAGAGAGAAGGGAAAGAAAAGAAAAATAAAATTACAAAAAAAATAAAAATTTTGAAAATTCAAAATATTATTAAAATCATCCACATTAGCGATGGCCACATTACATAGGGCAATGACATACAAATCAGCAATTTTAACTCAAAATTAGTCAAATAGACTCAATTGGCAAAAAATAAAATGTTTAGAATTGAATTAACAGAACTGCAATAGGTTCAAGTTTTTTTTTTTTTTTAACAATTTTCAAATGGACATTGCTAAGATAACGGCAACATTATTATGGTGCCTTATAGACCATCATTTCCCATTCTATGGGAGAGAGAATATAGTTCCTGTTCTTCCGGATAATGTGGCAAAGAGCACAAAAAAAAAAAAAGACAATAGAATGATAGAAATCCTTACCAAAGAGAAACTTTGAAGCCCAATGAAGATTCTCCGACCAATCCCCATTGCGCCAAGGGAGGTTGCATCTAGCAGCCCAAAAGAAGGCAAAGCTGGCTATGATGCAACAACCAAAAAACAGGTGATCGATGGAATCCGGCATCAGCTCGCAAAAGGCACACAAAGCATCCCCAATCCTACTGTACGATAGAAGTAAAGCCTGGGTGGGGAGATGGTTATTGGTAATAAGTCAAAGATTAAACTAATATCTCGGAGAGATTACATTGCTCCAGACCAAAGTAGCCCAAGAAACCCACATCTTCTTCCTTCTGATGGCATGCCATGCTGAGACAACTGAGAATAAACCGGATGAGGTTTCTTGCCAAGTAAAACGATCCGGTACCTAAGAAAGGCTAGGGAGGGACTAGTCCCAAGACTCTAATACTGTCCCGATGGTTTAACCAGATGGCAAAAAAAGGTCAACTACTATCACTTGCCTGGATGAACCAGAGCTATAAATCAGAGAGTCTGAAAATAAAAGATTTAGAGGGCCTCTCGGGTGCCGGTGATCAAACCGGAAGGAGACCGACGAGCCATCCCCAATCCTCCAAAGGAAGGAGAGATGTAATTCGGTTCTAAGATGGAGGATTCTCTTCCAAGCCCAAGAGCAGAAAATAGGCTTCCTGATCGAAGAGGAGGAAGCCAAGGCGGGAGGAGGCTAAGAATGGCCCTGATCCAATCGTTCCATCACAGGAGGCACCGAAGGACAGGGATTAGCACAACTTGCAAACGCAGCTTGATATGGGCCAGCATCCTTATATAGGATAGAGATGACAAATTTTAGGAGAAAGAAGTCTAAATCTTTAGCAGATAAGTATCATAAATATGCATAAAAGTTTCTTGAATTAATAACAAGAACTTGCAAACTAGATTTTATTCCTAAAGTAATAAAGCCAGCTTGAATTATCTCACAAAAAATAAAATAAAATTGACGGCACCATTTCAAGTGCCTGGTGGCAATCCAAAACACCAGCTATTTAAACTTCGTGTGCAGAAAGAACACAAATCCTCGTTGACTATAACCTATTTAGGATCATGATAATATCTTAGTTTCCAAACCATAACAGCCAATATTGCTAGAGACAATACGTGAGACAAGCATGCCCTACAAAATGAAGTCTTTGCTAAAGACATCAGACTATCATGAGCGAACTGCATTTCCAAAAGCCATCAATTCACCCAAAAAGGTAGAAGATGATACACAGTTGATCACATATGGATTTCCGACTGTGCTTATAATGTCATAAAGTGTGCATCTTAAGGGCCACTTCACTTTCTTTCATAACAAAGATATAAAGTTGCTCAAGGGCAAAGTGAGACAACACATCAATCTGGCATCTCGTTCAGTCAAACATAGAACGTTTAAATCTTTAAGTCAAATAGCCAACAAAAGAATATGACAATTAAAGGATCGGACATGGAGTCCTAGAAGGATCAAAAACTGAAAAGCAGAGGATAACAATAAGAAAGTGAATGTTAGCACATAAATGCATTTAAACCATCATAAGCAGCTAAACTTTCATAAAACTTCATTCACATGGGAGGGCCACTTGAGTAGGTTCAACCAGATAAAGGGTTCATATAACAATACACCTATTCAATGAATTATACTGACAACAAGATGTGCAGCATTCCTGTTCTAAAGAAAACTTGAGGCTCCTGGAGTCTCTTCATCCATCCTTTGTTAACTAGCAGTCCTTGTAATTACACAAAATAATCATAATGGATCAATCTCTCCCTATGCATAGTGATTTTGATTATTATACAGAATAATTAGAATGAGCAAAGACAAACTACAGTTTACTTATCCTTTACCAAAAAAAAAAAAAAAAAACTACAGTTTACTTATCCTTTACCAAAAAAAAAAAAAACAGTTTACTTATCATTGACAAAAAAAAAAAAAAAAACAACAGTTTACTTATCTATAATCCCTATTCCCTACGACCTTGGTAATAGATCACTCTTTTTAACAGGCCTAGTTGCTGTCTAACTTAAATAACGAGGTTGTTATAATCACATAATTAAATTTAATTCTAACGAGCTGAAATATATACTTATCCATAAATGCATTCGAAAGAAAATATGTGTTGAATTGCTTGATCATTTGGGTGCAAGACGTTCAAGTTACGTTAGTGTTGAAGAATTTCTGTTGGAATTTAGTTTTCAGCGTGCGTTCGAGGACTGGACTTGAAAAAAAAATGTCTATATCTTGAAAAAAAATCTCACCACCTCTAACATTAGAAAGGAAGAAAGACAAAACTATGAAAAACACCCACCCACCGACTCTCTTACCAAAATGACAAAAGACAAAACGTGAAAGTCTTCTTTTCTTGTTTATCACGAACATTCGGAAATGAGGTGCGAATCATTTTAGGGGAAATGTCACAAATGGTCCCTATACTTTTGCCTAATGTGCAATTTCGTCCATAAACTTTCGATCGGCTCAATTTGGTCCTTGAACTATTGATAAACATCCAATCTAGTCCCTGAACTTTTGATCGGCTCAATTTGGTCCTTGAACTATTTATAAATATCTGATCTAGTCATTCGTTCTGTTTTTCCTTCTTTTTTTTTTTTCTAACATTTTTAAATTTTTTAAAATTTTTAAATTTTTTTTTTTTGCTTTTTTCTCTTCCCTCCATTAGAGCCGGCAAAGGGAAGCCGACGTCGGGCGAGGATCACCCTCGCTGGCGTCAGGCAAGGGCCGTCCTTGCTGGATGCAGGCGAGGGTGGCCCTCGTCAGTGTCGGGCGAGGGGCTCCCTCGCAGATCTGGCAAGGGAGCCCCTCGCCTGACGCCGGGGTGCTCCCTCGCCGGCGTCGAGCGAGGGGCTCCCTCGCCGGCGTTGGGCGAGGGGCTCTCTCGCAGATCTGGCGAGGGAGCATCCTTGGCGGGGGAGCCCCTCGCCCGATGCCGGCGAGGGGCTCCCTAGCAGATCTGGCAAGGGGATCCCCTTGCCGGCGTCGGGCGAGGGTCGCCCGACACTAGCGAGGGAGCCCCTCGCTCGACGCCGACGAGGGAGCACCTCGGCGTCGGGCGAGGGCCACCCTTGCCTACCCGTCACTGGCGAGGGAGACCCTCACCGGATGCCGGCTTCCCTCTGCCGGTTCCGGCGGAGGGAAGAGAGAAAAAGCAAAAAAAATTTTAAAAAAAATTTTAAAAAAAGAAAAACAGTAACGAAAGACTAGATCGGACATTTATGAATAGTTTAAGGACCAAATTGAACCGATCAAAAGTTTAGGAACTAGATTGGACATTTATTAATAGTTCAGGGATCAAATTGAGTCGATCGAAAGTTCAGGGACGAAATTGCACATTATGCAAAAGTATAGAAACTATTTGTAACATTTTCCCATCATTTCCCCCCTATTCATCAAGACGAAACCCATTTGCCAAAACAAATCTGTATCCGAGCATCGATCCTCCGAGATTCGCCGGTCGAAGTACCAAGTTCGAGGCTGGATGGCGACCGAACTTCGGGCGCTGGGACCGCAACCCAGTATGCCTACGTCGAAATGTCGGGTTTTCAGGTCTGCAGGCAAGGGTCTCGAAGCGGCAATTGAGTCCTAGAATCGACAGCCTAGTCCTTAGTCTAGGTCTTGATTTCGGGGGCTAGGGTTGGGAGTCCTGGGTCCAATGTAGACAATAGACATTCCGAGTGTCAGGTCGAGGTCCTAAGTCTTACATCGCGATTCCAAGTCTCCGGCTTAGCTACAGTCCAACTTCAACCCAACACGGCTTGAGCACGGCGATGCGCACACAAAGCCATCAGATCAAGGACCCGGATCGTCGATGAGGTCCTAGAGCCAGAAACCCAGATCTGGGTGATGGAGACCCCGGTCTCAACAATCGCGCTAAACCCCGGACAATCAAGAATGTCGAGGACAATGGCGGGGACCAAAATGAACTCAGCATACGACTCCCGCTCTTCAAAAGCGAATGTTGGTGCAAAGGTTTTAGACATCTCTAAAATGTGATCTTTCCACCCGCGATTCCGCTCCTCGTCTCTCAATGATTCAATCTGTACAAGAAACTTTAAAAGCACAATAGTCGGATTGTCCTAGCCAGCTACCGTTCTTTTCTGTGAGGTGTTTGATGACCAACCTCAAATTAAGTTTAATTTACTTCCTTTTGTCTTCCATTAAAGTTGCGTTAGGAGATGGGAGAACCAATAATGGAATCGGCGCGCTAGACAACAGGAGATTGTTGGGAATAGGAGCACCAACGCCGTCATCCGTACCATAAATCGATCATTGACTGTCAAGAACATCTAGATTCAGAGCACTACCACGTCAGATCCTGCGTCATCTGTTCGTGCAGCTCCATCTTTTGAACCTTGATGATTCAACCTAATCAATCTAGTAATGTAGATTGCCAATAATTCAAAGCACAGAACCAATGAATTATTGACCAAACTTTTGATTTTCTTGTAGGGAAAAGTGAATTCATTTTCTTCACCAAATAATCCAAGTCCTTATGCCAATAGAAAAAACGATGCTAGATACCGAAACCAGTCTGCAAGTCAAGCATCCAAAACCCACATGAATGGATTGTAAATGCTCCCCGAATATGCTTTTGCACCAAAAGTTTTTCGGAAATTAGCTTACTCCATAACGCGCAAACAGCAAAAGCGGCCGCTTTTCCATCTGTTGGTTGAATTCTGTACGATGCATCTCAATCAAAAGATCAGCAGGAGGTTGATGGCTTGCCCTAATGAGCCAACTAAATGCAAGTGAAAATATTTAGGCCAGAACAAGGAGAACGAGAAAACTTGCAAGTGAACGTTCTGTCATATCATCTCTGTTTCTTAAGTTCATGCTTTAGCTAACGCGCCTGAGAAGGGAGCGGCATTGATGGAAAGACAAACCTTATCCCACCACAGAAAAGAAAAATTTATAAAAATCACGTTCCAACCCCATCAAAAACCAGGATGGCTTATTGAGATATTGCTATTATGTGAATGTATTCCTTTATGCCTTATAATTTGATACCTGATGCCTCTCAGACAGAGTTGACGGAGTCGTCATCACTTGCATCACTGTCGCTGCTGCTGCTGCTCCCACTGCCGCTTCCGCTCCCACTGCTACTGCCAGATGAAGACGTCTGACGATCCCTGCCCTCTGCATTGAGTTGAGCTCTCAGGGCATCTGCTGCATTCTGGCCCTTGTGCCCTTCGTCGCCGCTATCGTCCACATCAGCAATCTCATCATCTGAGTCATTGTGACGTGGCTCGTTGGCATCAGATCCAAACTCGACCTTTTGCTCAGCATTGTTTTCGTTGTCCGGCGATCCAGTGCCGAAGAGTTCGTCGATGTCTATGTCTTGATTATCCTCAGCTTCGTAATCTCTGGGGCCTGGAGAGGCAGCGGGGGCACTTGATAGATAGGGTGAATGAGTAGCGGCTCCCTTCGCTGCAGGTTTTGGACCTTTCAAACAATGAATAGCAATTTAGCATTCAAGAATAAAAAGAAGGCCAAAACAAGTACCCAATAAGGCAACCATCTCATGCATCACTTCATTATGCAGTTTTGTGGGTACTTAGGCTCTTTATCCCATATTGAAGTGAGTGACAAATTTTAGATTTCTTGCAAGTGAAAAACAAGAAATGACGGCAAAAGTGGCATAACTTCAAACAAAATATCGAAATTTAATCTTCTAATAACTAACCAAACATTAAGAACAAGGGGTGCCACGGAATGGCCTAAATTCAAAATCAATTAGGTAACTCTTCCTGGATTCCATTTGACAGGAACTAGCTTTTGCTGATGATATTAAAGTTTCCATAGCAATTACTCATCTCAATGCACACGTTGACATAAAGCTAGAAATGATAATACCAGAAAGAAAAAATACAAAGAAGCCTCTAAACACAGCATACCTGGATTCTGGGGCTCACCAATATCAATCCGTTCCACCTCAACCTGCACAAGTTCAGGAAGAGAGTAATGAGTGAGAGAAGCACACAGACCAAAAAAAAAATCTACTCTAGACGTCGAGAATTACAGCCCCAGCAAAGACATAAATTCAATTTCAGATAAAAAAGACTGGAGAATGAAGATCCGGTACAGGCAGAACTCAAACATAAACTTGGAATATCTTCCCTAGTGTGTCATGGGGAAGAGAATGGACTTGGAATGAGAGTGGTAGTAGTTGTCTACGGAAGAAAGCTTGATGAAATCGAGTTCATTCAGTTTTAAACTATGATGCCATTCAAAAGAAAAACAGGAAGAAGAAAAACCAAATAACACCACACATTAAATGACTCCTGAGCTAGATGAAATGTAACCCACTGATTTAGGGTTTGGTCATATCCAAGAGAGGCATAGTGACATTGGAAGCATAGCTAACTGAGACAACAGTTGGGTGGCAGCTCTAATTGATAGGATGGAGACCAGGCCATTGGAGTGAGGATATTTCACTTGTACATTAGTTAGGAGCAAAGACTTTCTCTGGCATTGGTGTGCTTTGCTCACCCGATTGGAATGAACGCAGTGAATGAACGAAGGAATGTAATCCACATCAAGGAGTTCATGTAGAAAATGTATTAAACAAAGTTGAAAACGTGAATGATGGGATATGATTACATGAATGGTCTGCCTCCACTGGAAGTTGCAGTATGCCATAAGCATGAGTGTAACATATAAGAAGACTCTAAATGAAAAGAGGAAAAATAAGTTCCTAATGGTAGATAGCACACAGAGTATACAAATGCCGGTCTGGTGATTGGTTCCATATCGAGTTGTCAGGATAGTAGTTTTGCTGTTCCAGGCTGTAATTTAGCACGCAACCAGAGAAGCGATCTAAATGCAGATTGCTGATGAAATAGCATCCTACACATGAGATACTTTGAAAAAGCATTTTACCAATATTGATATCCTTGTCGTCTGAGAAACCAAGTTGAAGGTTTTTAACTTAGTCAGGCGATGCTGCTTATATTCTCAAGATGATCCTCATGTCCAACCACTCAGTTCTACCAAAGGTCCCATATCCATATCATGCCAACGTCATTCAAGTTTTGCTCTTTATCAAGGCACTGTCAACTTCTTCCCCATTTGAAGTACTAGATATCAAGCCTGAACTAATAATACTTTTGAAACTCGGGGTGCACAACTCATGCCTGTTTTCCCCATTTCCTTTAAATTCTTGAAATTACCACATGTACTGTGTAATTATCAACATTAGAACACACTCCACTGTCAGATTTTACACTGCCAGAATCAAAATTATAAATCCGTAGACATACAATGCTAGCCAACTCTAGTTAACAATTAGAACTTTGTACTTGAATTGATAAGGCTTAGAACTTTTTCTTTCAGGATTTTTTGGAGAGACTGCCGCTACTAAGATGGAGATCCTACTCAGGATTGATTTATAGCCCTACTTGATTGAGTACTAGATTGAATCAACAAAGGAGCGGCATCACATAGCTGAGTTCAAAAGATTAATGATCGTTCAATAGGGATATTTCTTCCATCGAACCTCTCAATCCATCACTATAACTAGAGAAGCAGAAAGATTTACTATCCCTATCCAATGAGCAGATCTTAAATGTGTAAAGTTTTGATAAGTTATTCTAAACATCTATTGAACATCTAGGTAACCAAATCTTAAGAAAGTCCATATATATAAAGTGTGCATCTTAAGGGCCACTTCACTTTCTTTCATAACAAAGATATACAGTTGCTCATGGGCAAAGTGAGACAACACATCAATCTGGCATCTCATTTAGTCAGACATAGAAAGTTTAAATCTCTAAGTCAAATAGCCAACAAAAGAATATGACAATTCAAGGATCAGACATGGAGTCCTAGAAGGAACAAAAACTGAAAAGCAGAGGATAACAATAAGAAATTGAATATTACCACATAAATGCATCTAAACCATCATAAGCAGTTAAACTTTCATAAAACTTCATTCACATGGGAGGACCAAAGGGTTACTTCATTCACATGGGAGAACCAAAGGGTTACTTCATTCACATGGGAGGACCAAAGGGTTCGTACAACAATACACACCTATTCAATGAATCATACTAACAACAAGATGTGCAGCATTCTTGTTCTAAAGGAAACTTGAGACCCCTGGAGTCTCTTCATCCATCCTTTGTTAACTAGCGGTCCTTGTAATTACACAAAATAATCATAATGGATCAATCTCTCCCTATGCATAATGATTTTGATTATTATACAGAATAATTAGAATCAGCAGAAACAAACAACAGTTTACTTATCTATAATTCCTATTCCCTATGATCTTGGTAATAGATTACTCTTTTTAATAAGCCAAATAATTAGTGACTGACTAACTTAACTAAGCAATTGGACTTACCGGAACAGCTGGAAATGTATTCCGAGAAGAATGTGCTGGTTTTACAACCTTTGCCACCGGAGATAACCGAGGCTCCACTGCTGGCCCAGAATGAACAGCTGCAGAAGCGGCAGAAGAAGCAGCCGCCACAGACTCACCAGGAAGGCGAACGTGACGCAGCTGCTTCACAGCTCGATGGAGTCGTTCCAATCGGAATGTCTCACCATCGAAGAACAACACAGCATCATTCTCCTTGTAATCTTCGCTGCTACCCTCAAATGCCACTTTGGGCTTTCCTGGTTGATTATTTTGAAACTCCACAGAAACCCGGTTCTCCTTATTCTTTTGCATTGTACCCTTCTTCGTCTTATCGATAGAAGCGGGTTTAAATTCATCTGGAGAAATGCAAATAAACAAAAGTTCAAGAAAGAGTAACTAGCAATGAATACATTGCATCACTACAACTCATCACATACACACATCAATGCAGAAATCCTCACACTACATCAACTTCTTAGTTCCTGCTATCCAATGATTCCCGACAAGAACAAATTAGACAAGTATGAAATAAGGGGGAAAAGTACCAAAGACATTAAAAAGAACACTTTGTTTTTTTTTTTCAAATCCAACCATTTAGAATTCAAGAAACAACGTCCCTAAGCTTCATTACACATCTAGAGCAGTCATCTCCTCTCCAACTCCATCTCCTCCACCAATCTCCAATCCTTCAGATTTCCAGGCACACCAATCACAACAATGCCAACACACCCACGGATCACCTCAGGCGAACAGGACAGACCACGGGATAAAATGGGCAAGTCTTAAACACTTACATCGGAGGGTACAGTACTTGTTGGAAGAATCGTGCTTGAACGAAGGCCCGAGGGTCAGATTGTACCAGCAATCGGGCTGAGGAGCCGTCCTGGGCTCATCCCTGTCCTTAGCCATACCTTCTTTTTCCACTCTTAGAGAAGAGAAGAAGATCAAGACCAACGGGCTACCGCTGCTCGCCCCCCCCTTCTTCGCCTCGGTTCAAATCAAGCCGATGATGGGTATCCGAGACGACCCGGACGGGACCCACCTTCTTTTACTACGCGGACGGCCATGTTCTTGACTCGACGTCGGTGATTCCGCTCGTCTCGAATCGTTCGTGTGATCCCCGAAGCTGCGTCCCGATCAGAGCCGGCTTTCCTCTTTCGGTCGCTGCGGTCAGACTCCCGACAAAGTTTTGTTCTTTTAGTATAAAGTTTCGGAACCTCGATGACGACTGACGAAGGATTCGCGGCCTTCTGCGGGGGTCCTCCTTCCTTCCTTCCTTCCTTCCTCCCTCCTCTCCTCTCCCGTCCTCCGCAGCTGAAACCCTGGCCACGCGAAGCGAAGACCAGTAGGTTGGGGAGAGGATCCGATGATCCGGTCCGGGTTCGGGCCGGTTTTCCGGGTCGGATCTTGTGTAGCGGGAGCGGAGATTCTGGGCCCAACCGGTTGGCCGATGCTTTTCCCCTATTTTGGGAGAAAATATTTGGGGTACGTGTTATGCTCCAGCGTGGCAAACAAGAAGGCGGTGGGAGCGCGACACGTGTCCTCGTGGGACCCACAATTTCAGGCGCTCATTTTGAAAATTTCCGGTACTGTAGCTTCTGGAGAGAGGGTTTTCAGTCGCGGGTTCTTTCTTTGCGCCTCTGTCTCTACCCTCGCTCTCTGCCCTCTCTTTTTCCGACCGCCGAAGCACCGCGAGCAACCGACGAACCAGGAGGATACCGGCGAGACGACCGCGAGCAACCGACCGGCGTGCGACCTCCCCCTCTCTCTCTCTGCCTTCCGGCGTGCGACCACCCTCTTTCCGACCGACCGGCGTGCGACCTTCCTCTCTCTCTGCCCTCCCTCTTTCCGACCGGCGAACCACCGCGCCGCACCTCTGGCTCCGGTTCCGGCCCCAACTCGTCCGTCCTTACTCTTTCTCTCTACTCGCGTCTCTGTCTGCCCTCCCTCTCTTCGACAGCGAACCACCGCGCCCCCTCTGGCTCCAGATCCGGCACCGGCTTGTCCAGGTAATTTCTCGCTTTCTCTTTTCTCTCTTTCTCTCTGTACGACGGGGTGACGGAAGGGATTTTATAGGAGTTCAGCGATGCCTGAAATGTCATTAGTAGTATGCTTTTCGCCTGTAGTTCTTCTCTAATCTTGAGTCTGGCTATTCATCATGCCAGTAGGACATACTCCCTACGCATCGACCCTTCCCTCCCTCTCTCCATCATTATCGTCGTCGTCAACGTCATCGGATCGGTCAATTTACCTCCCTCTTTCTCTCGCGCTCGATTCCATCCTGCACGTCGCCGTCGATGGGTACCGAGATATCGGAGCCGCTACTGCCGGATCCGCGGAAGGGCGGCGCCGACGGTGGCGGGGAGGGTGACGGGGAGGAGAGGATCCCGGATTGGAAGGACCAGATCACGGTCCGGGGGCTCGCCGTCAGCGCCGTCCTGGGGAGCCTGTTCTGCATCATCACCCACAAGCTCAACCTCACCGTCGGCATCATCCCGTCTCTCAACGTCGCGGCCGGGCTGCTGGGGTTCTTCTTCGTCAAGTCGTGGACGGGGTTCCTGTCGCAGCTGGGCTTCTCCGTCACGCCCTTCACTCGCCAGGAGAACACCGTGATTCAGACCTGCGTGGTGGCCTGCTATGGGCTGGCCTTCAGCTGTCAGTTCTTCTTCTTCTTCTTTTATAATTTTCGGCGCGTCGAATGTAGATTGGTTTAGTGGTTTTTTTTTTTTTTTAAATGCTGATTGCATTTTGAGCTCTGTTGTTGCTGTTAGCTGAGCTGCATTGAGCAATCAAATGGGTGCTAAAAAGCTTAAATTTACTGTTGTAGTGGAATTGCCATGCGCTTTCTGTCCATTCAGCGGCAGTTGCTATCATCGTTGGCAATATCTTTTAGAGTGCTAATGGAATTGAAGTTCTGTCGTGCGATTTCTTTTATCGAGTTTATACGACCGTGATGATTTCTGGTGGGGTGTCTATTTGGAAGAATTTTTCCATCTAACCAAAAGGAAAATTAGTTTCCTGTATAGAATAGTAAAAAAGAGGCACTATTATCTGCTGATGGATGGCATCGGCCTTACATCGTTGATTGTTGTTATGATTCTGATGTACGGTTAGGTCATCGAGGAGATACGGATGCACAAGGTGTCCGATCGCTTTCCATTTGAACGTCTTCTTAGCAGCACTCCTTCCCACATAAATCTTGATGATCACTTAATAATTTTTATGGGCTTAACTTCTGGTTTGATTATTGACAGGTGGTTCGTACCTGATTGCAATGGATGAAAAGACATATCAGCTCATCGGTGCTGATTATCCCGGTAATCGGGCAGAAGATGTTAAAAACCCAGGCTTGGGATGGATGATTGGATTCTTGTTTGTTGTCAGCTTTCTGGGACTTTTTAGCCTTGTTCCTCTTCGAAAGGTTGGTGACGGTAGATACAACTTATCCATATTATAAGTAGAACAGTTTATGAAAGTGCATACTTGGTTTGTAGGTTTACCACCCTATAATCTGAATTATTATGCTGTAAATATATATTTGCGAATATCACGAGCAGTACTGCTTGTCATCCTGTCCTAATCTTCTCTTTTTCTCGGTTCAATTATCGCAGGTTATGGTCATGGATTATAAGCTTACTTATCCAAGTGGTACTGCAACCGCTATGCTAATAAACAGCTTCCACACAAACAGTGGAGCTGAACTTGCTGGGTAAGGAAGGGTGAAGGAAACCATTTGCTTTATACTGCTCTACTTTCTGCTTGCAAGGAGTTTCAAGCTTGCAGCTATGAATTTTAGATGATTAGGATTCCATTGAAATGATGGAACTGGAAAATATTTCCCATCTGTAGTCTACATTTGCTAGATTTAGTCTTAAAGTGTTAAAAGATTCCTTAAACAAACTGCTAAAAAATTCCTAATCAGGAAAACAGTGTAAGCTGCTAACATAGCTTTAGTCTGTGGAGTCTTTACAATCTTTCTTTACTCGGGATATCTCTCCTAATTAGTTGTGCGTTTTATGATTTTCTGCTGTGTTGATTTCCCAGTAAGCAAGTTAGTTGCCTTGGAAAATACTTGAGCATAAGTCTATCATGGAGCTGCTTCAAGTGGTTCTTCAGTGGTATTGGTGATTCATGTGGATTTGATAACTTCCCCAGCCTTGGCTTGACTCTGTTTAAGAACACGTAACTCTCTCTCTCTCTCTCTCTCTCTCTCTCTAACATACACACATGCTTGCGCCGCTAAGCGTCGACTTTGCATGTTTGACTTCCAGCACTTGCTAAACTGCGTGAGGAGTTTGTGCTGATCATGTGTCACGCTCTTCATGCAGGTTCTATTTTGACTTTAGCCCAACTTATGTTGGATTCGGACTAATCTGTCCCCACATAGTTAACTGCTCTGTTCTACTTGGGGCAATTATATCATGGGGTTTCCTCTGGCCTTTCATTTCACAACATGCTGGGGATTGGTATTCGGCTGATCTTGGCAGCAATGACTTCAAAGGTCTCTATGGATATAAGGTACTTCACAAGAACATTTATGTTAATTACTAGCTTGGATCCGTATTACTATTAGATAAGCACTGAGCACAAGTTTTGTTGTTAATGTGCTTGGTTGCAAAATTTCGTCTTGGCTGATGAAGATGAGTAGGAGATGGCATCTTCTTTTGTGAAATTTTCTCATTGCTTACTCACTGTGGAGCAACTTTTCTCTCTTTTCTCTCTTTCCTCTCTGTTTCAGGTTTTCATTGCTATTTCACTCATTCTTGGGGATGGTCTCTACAATTTGATCAAGATAATAGGAATAACCGTTAGAGAGATGTTCAACAAAGGCAGCCAGACTAGCAACCTGCCGATCATCATGGAGTCTCTTGGTAAGGACATCAATTGTGTTGCTTTTCTATAATTGAAGCTAGTGGATGAGAAATTGGCCTACTTGTTGTCATTTCATGATGGAAGGGCTTTCTCATATTACGATGACTGCTTATATAATGAATTCTTATAATAAATTGCATCTGAAACCTATTTGTGAGCCAAAAAGGTTTATTAGAGCGGTAGAAGATGCTAAGAAATTCTTTCTCTAATCAGTGTGGCCAATCTGTTGCATAATTTAGCAAGCACCCTGTATCAGACCTATGGCTTCTTCCAGTCGCTGTTGATGTTTTATCTGATTGCTGAATGATCTTTAGATTAGGTTATCTAATCAGAACACATATTTTGAGCTTCAGTTATTGACTCTGGGTACCTGCTCAGGACAGTAGTATACTCTGAATGTTCATGTTATCTTCTGGTTTTTTCAAACATCTTTGGTTCCAATTTCTTAAAATGGGCATTCACTTTTTAGTTGTAATGTAAAATAAACGCATCTGCTCTACTAGTGCGAGAGTCATTTCATTTCACTTTTATTTAGTGCCTGCAGAAGAACATCGTCCTTGAACATCTATTCATAGGCTCACCTTTTTCCCCTTAGATAGCCCTTGTCTAGTGTTTGATTATTGTGAATTATGCAGACAGTGAGAGTTCCAAGATAATGATGGAGCAAAGGAAAAGAGATCAGGTATTTTTGAAAGACCGAATACCCTCCTGGTTTGCAGCATCTAGCTATGTGGGCCTTGCTGCAATATCCACCGTGACAATTCCAATGATTTTTCCACCTCTTCGTTGGTATCTGGTTCTAAGTTCATACATTATTGCTCCTGCACTTGCCTTCTGCAATTCTTATGGTACTGGCTTAACAGATTGGAATTTGGCCTCAACTTATGGGAAGATTGGACTCTTCATGATGGCATCTTTGGTCGGGTCTAATGGGGGTGTGGTAGCTGGTTTAGCAGCATGTGGGGTTATGATGACCATTGTCTCAACAGCCGCTGATCTTATGCAAGATTTCAAGACAGGTTACCTAACTTTATCATCTGCAAAATCCATGTTTGTGAGTCAATTGGTAGGAACAGCCATGGGTTGCATCATCGCCCCACTCACATTTTGGTTGTTTTGGACTGCTTTTGATATTGGGGCACCTGATGGACCATACAAAGCACCATATGCTGTAATATTCAGGGAAATGGCAATCTTGGGCACCCAGGGTTTCTCTGAGCTTCCCAAGAACTGTCTCGCCATGTGTCTAGGGTTCTTCGTGGCAGCTCTGGTTATAAACCTGCTGAGGGACATGACTCCCAAGAAGGTCTCACAGTTCATCCCTATTCCAATGGCTATGGCTGTTCCATTCTACATTGGAGCCTACTTTGCAATCGACATGTTTGTGGGGACCGTAATATTGTTCATCTGGGAGAGAATTAATAGGAAGGATGCAGAGGATTTTGCAGGAGCTGTTGCTTCAGGTCTAATATGTGGTGACGGGATATGGATTATCCCTTCGGCAATACTTTCTATCTTTAGGATCAACCCACCTATTTGTATGTACTTTGGGCCTTCTGCAGGTACCTGAGCCTTGAATCCCACATACCTTCATTGTAATTATACTCTCTGTGGACTTGCGAGTTTGTTGGAATATGTATTGAGGATGCCCGTCACATGATTGGATTGTTCTTTTCCAATATGATGGATTGGTGTGCGTGTGCCCTGCGTCGGTCGGTCGGTCGCACTTGGGTCACTATGATGAGCAGATGTCACAGCAGTACTTTCTGTGTTTTCCCCTTCTAATTGCTCAGCCTTGCTCGATTTGCATCTTACCTAACCCCATCAATTCACCCCTAGGTCTAGGATGACCGGCTGTATTACTCTGCAACGTAACTCTTTTAGCCGGAAAAGCTATGCAGACAAGCTTTTTTGCATGGCAGGTTTTCCTCAATTAGAATGAATGTGTTGGTTTGGTAGGTGGGCAGGAAGATTGGACCCAAGATGGCTTTGAGCTTTATAGGTGAAAGGCAGGACGAGCTTCTAGAAATGAACCACTTTTTCTAAAATGGGGGCGACATATTAACTCGTTAGCATGTAGGCGTTTTTCTCACATTCTGGTTAGGTCTACTTTTTGTCGCCAACGCAATGTCAGTAGGTCTCAACTAACTGGAAGCAGGGGACCTTCTCAAATGCGCAAACGTCCAGCGGCTGAGCTAGATCTTGCCATCCAAGCCTCAATCCACAAAATAGAGAGAATTGCGTATTGCTTTTTGGCCCGGCCAGGTTCGATCTTGATCAACTTCGATCAGGTCGGACTTTTTATATGTAAAAGGGGAAGAACGGACAACCATCCGGAACCCACTGTCTCGCGCTTCGGATCTTGGTGGAGCCTGTGTGGGCTGCCAAGTCCTCAAATCAAGTACACTAGCTGCTGCACCAGATGAGAACGGTTTAAACGCCAAACAAGCGAGATCTCTAACCTTACCGGCTGGGGAAAAGCTTCGACCTATGTCATCAGCATCAGCTGGTGGCAGCGGCGAGCTAATTTGCAGACTTACCTCGAGGTCCTTCAGTTCAAAATAAGCTCTCCAGCAGCTGTACGAGCTGTCCCCTTCGAGCGTCGAACAATAATCTAAACAACAAAGCACCGCATCAAGAATCTCCAACGCCACAAATCCCACCCACCGAAAGATCTTAAAAGGAGTAAGGAACGCACATGCACGAAGGAACGAAAAAGGCATTGACAGAAACCGGTCCTCACCAGCAAGTTAGTTCTCACACTTTTGGATCAAGGGGGGCTCCCTGAGGCCGCGCTCGAGCCTGGTCCCGCTGAAGGGCTCGAGCTTCGGTATGCACGCGTTGCCCCGGGAAGAGCAGCGCACCACCGAGCCCAACCGCCGCTACGGCGCCGACGCCCTCCTCGTTGCAGCGGTCAACGAAGATCTCGGGCCGCAGAGGTCTCCCACTTCCGCGAGCGGAGGGGACGAGCAAGACGGATCAGCACGGAATCCATCGGCGTTCCTGCTCTCGCAGCAAACCCAAGGATGGAGATGATGGAAAGGATATGAGCTTGGGATGAGACAGGCGGGGGCACTTTAGGGCGAGAGAGAGAGAGAGAGAGGAAGTGGTTCCTGGAGGTGGTGGCGGCGGCGGAGGCGGAGGCGAAGTGGCAGAGGCATTGGATCTGAGCTCGGGATGCAACGGAGATGGAGGCAACGTGCTGGAGATTGCAGATCTGAGCTCGAGAGGCAAACGGCGAGACTCTTGAGAGCGAGAGAGAAGGAGCGTTTTTTGAAAGAAAAAAGAGCGCGGGCTTCTTTTTCTCGAAAGGTGCAGAAGACAGGGAGTTTCAACGCGAATGGAGGAGGAAGACGAGCAATTAATGAGAAGAGAGGATGCAAAAATTTGAAGAATGGTCATCAGATGCATGGCCTGATGGAGAGGGACCCATACCGACACGTGTCGCGTTTTCGCTGCCTTCCCATTTGACTCGCTGGAGCATAAGACGTACACAATATTTTCTCCTATTTTGGAGTCACGCGAGGAGAAAAGCAGCTTGCCCTTTCCAAGAAAGTTTAGGGTGCGAATGGTAACGTTTTTGTTCTTTTTTTTTTTTTGAGAGCAAAAAAAAAAAGTGTTTCTGTTTTCGGAGAACAATTTTTGAGCAAAAGAACGCGTTTGGTAACGTTTGATCCGGAATAAAAAATGAATAAAAACACGTTTGGTAAATTTTATTCTTTTTTTGTTTCTTTTAATTTTTTAAACATTTTTATTTTATTTTTCATTTTTTCCTTTCTTTTTATTTTTTTTTTTTTTCGGCCGGTCCCCGGCCTCCGGCGGCGGGGGCCAACCACGGCAAGCTCGGCCTCACCTTGGGCGGGCGAGCTCGGCCTCGCCCGATCCGTCAAGGCCGAGCGCGCGGCCCGACGAGGCTCGGCCTCACCATGGTCGGGCGAGCTCGAGCCTCGACGGCCGGTCGCCGGCCATGGCCGAGGTCGGCGACCGGCGAAAGAAAAAAGAAGAAGAGAGAGAGAGAAACGTTTCTTTCATTTTTGTTTCTGGAACAAGAAACAACAATTTGTTGTTTCTTGTTTTTATTCTTTTTTTGTTTCCGGGAACAAAAAAACAAAAAAAAACAAAAAAAAAACGCAACCAAATGCATTTTTTTCTTTTTTTGTTCCCGGGAACAAAATCCGTACAGAAGTATTCCGGAAACGTTTCTTAGAAACGTTTCCATGCACGCCCTTATCGACCGGAACGTCATGCGTCGCGAGACAAGGATCTGCCGGGAGTACATGGAGGACAAGAGAAGCAACTTGAAACTTTAGGACCAGCTGAGGTACGGTCGGTTCCCCGTATGTGAAATTGGACTGATTGGTTTGGGCTGCTCCCAAATGCGATCTGCAATCTTCTACTTGGTCTTTCTTTTGCTATTTTCCTTCGTGCAACAATGGATTGTGAATTTATATTTCGAATGTATCTATATCAATAAAAACTTTTTATTTGAACACACCTTATATTCTAATTAGGACTCGGACATCATTTGAGCCTATCGACACCAGCGAAGGTGTGATTTGAAATCTTTTACTCGGTCTTCCTTTGCTATTTTTCTTGGTGTGATCATGGAAAGCTTCTATTATAATTTTGATTCTCTATACATTCAATCTACCCCACTAAGCAGAGAGCTAGAAAGAGAGAGACTTAGAGAGAGAGAGAGAGAGAGAGAGATAACTCCTCTTCAATCCCTCCCCAAAATCACTGGAACATTGGAACATTTTAGGCTTTCTTAGGAAAGCTGATTGACAAGCTTCTGTGTACCCAAAATCATGCTCTTTTAAATGCAAGTTCCGCTTTATTTACATGAGATCTCCACTTTCCCTTTAACTTTATCATTCCTTTTGTTTGATTGGAGGGTTTTAGTTCTCTTGCTGCTGTGTGAAATGAGTGAGCATTTGAAGGTTTTTCTTTTGGATGATTCTGGTTTTTATGGGCATTTGGTCTAAGTCCATCCAAGGTGTAATTTGGCATATTGCAGAACCTGTGTGTTGTTTAGGGTTGTGTCCGATCTTTGTGCTCATTCCAAGAGTGCAAACATGTATTTATGTATGCGTACAGGGCCACGTAAGCCTAGTTCTAATGGCTATGGCGTTGTGCCTTATATTGTTGAGGTCGTATTTGATTTAGTGAACGTCCTTGTTGAGCAGCCTCAATAAAACACTCTCAAGTCTCTAACCTGTGGAGAGGAATGTGGTCCTCTACTCTTTCTGGAAAATTTTTGTTTGAAATAGGTCGTACTGCTCTACCCTCTAGGGGTACATGACAAACCAGAATTTCTATTCCATAAATAATTTTTCTATTCTAGACCTGTTTCTGAAATAGAAATCCGTTCGATAAACTTATTCCGTTTTTCTATTTCTAGAATAGATTTCTATTCCAAAAATAGGTTTGGAATAGAAATCAGAAGCTAAAATTTTTTCTTTATTTTTGGCTGCTACTGCCGTCAATCGCTGGTTGCCGCCGATCACCGCCGCCACGCCATCGATCGCCACACCGGAGTAACCGCCATCGGTCGCTGTCGCCGCCGTTACCGTAGCCACCATTTGGTCGCCGCCGCCGCCGTTGTCGATTGGCGGTCACCGATCACCGGTCACCGACCGCCACCGCCACCGCCGTCGACACCGGCCGCCATCGGTCACCACGCCCACCACCGGTAGCCCGCCACCGCCACCACCGTCCGTCACCACCATCCGCCGGTCCGCCATCATCCAAAAGGAAGAAATTTTGAGTCGTTATCAAACGAATTTCTATTTTTAGAGTAGAAATTTTGTGTCGTTATCAAATGGTTATTTTTGCTTAGAAAATCTTCTAGAAATAAAAATAGAAAAATTTATTTCTATTTCCAAAAACTATTTTTGAAACAAAATGGTTATCATGCGCACCCCTATTCTCTAAGAATGCCACCATCATTTCTGGTAGGTCATTGTATCTCACCTTCTGTTGATTGTTAATTTATGTCCTAAGTGGTTTCTAATTTTCAAAGATGGGGACTACCACTTTGAATGGATTTGTTAATAGTCTTGGATGTCCATGGGGGTGGCAATTTCAGACATAGAATAAGAACATTCCCTGACGGGAATTTATTGATATGTTCTGAACAGGTTCTTATGAAAATCAAGTCTTCTTCATACTAATCAATTTTGAACTTAATTTAGCAATGATACAATATAAAATTAATGTGAATATGATGACAGTGTGAAGAAAACAAGAACAGGAACAGAGAAGAAGAAGAAGAAGGCTAACAGAGATGAAGAATCGAAAGGAATATTGAGCTTTTTTGTATTCAATCAATCTTTGAGAGAGAAAAGTTTCACAAAGAGCACCACACCTTTTCCTCAATACAATTCAGTATTTATCTCGTTCAACTTATAACGAGAGAATAACAAACTTGTTAACCGTACTAACCGAAGCAAAAAAAAACAGAACAAAAGGAAGTATTCAGTTCCAACTTAAAACTGAATATCTATTATTTAATGAGCGCGTGTTGTTGACGTAAGTCATGCTATCTTTGTCCAGCTTATCTCTATCCTCAAAAGTAGAATTAAGCTCTTCGCTTCCAGTCTTGATTGAATCATCGGTAATATCATTTGTTACTTCATTCCCAAATCAGCAGACTGCCTTACTTTACTTCCCCTGTTTTCACTAGAACTGATCTTCCGAACATCAACATTTAGCTTCGGCTTCAGCCTGAACTTCCTTACTTCACTTTCCTTGTTTTCACCAGAACTTAACTCTTGATCAGCAGTATTTAGCTGATCAGCAGCATTTAGCTTTGGCTCAGCAGCATGTAGCTTCGGCTTTGGCTTATATCCTTTAACAGACAGGACATGAATTCCCTCCACTACATGAGGTATTGATTGAAATGTCATATTGGATGCATTGAGATGCTCCACTTTGCGACCTGTTTATATATTCTATTGCTGATTGGCATTTAAAGGGAGTGAAGGGTACTTATCTAGACTAGAGAATTTTTTTTTTGGGTTTAACGTTTGACCCTTCCCATAATTGGTCCCAATTCACTTGTCTGTTGCATCTTTCTGCATTGATAGAGCAAGCATGTTAGAACCAGGTATTTGGAAATGATCCTCAGCTTTGGGTCTGTGTTCCCTCCTTACACAGATGCACAAATGTTGGGCTTCAATCCCATCTGCTGGGTTTGTTTTCTGTCCTGTTTTCATTTTATTATTGTAATAGCGTTGTCATCTTTGTTGTTTCTATAGAGTGACGTCTTTACTGATTGCCTGCTAACAATCGGGATGCCAAGCGTCTGTGCTGGGGTGGTAATGTCAAATGGTCAAGATACTAGTTATCTTTGACTGTGCGAGCTAATTGAAATTTGTGCAGGTTTCGTGCGTTCTTCTCTGCCACTAGCCATTCCCAGTGGTCATCGGTGAGCAAGTTTCTTTCATTTCCATTGCCTCTTCCAATAGGATGTAGAGAATTTCATTTTGGGGTGAAGGGTTGGGGGGGGTGGGGTGGTGGGGGCGGATAGGGGTCGATGTTAGTGTGTAACTTCTGCTTTATTTCCTTGATCTGGATCTCTTCAATTTTTCTCTTACTCAACTAAATTGTTCCTTTGGCTTTAGTTTGATGTCTTTTCAGTCTAGTAATGGTCGACAGTATGTGTTGGAATATATCGACTCTTTATGTGTTCAAGCCCTACATTTTTCTTTGTTTAGATGTTTTCTTTAGTGTGAAGAGCCTCTACTTCATCCGATGTATAAATGATGTCATATTGCAAACCAGTGTGCTGTTTAGCAACTGAGCTTTTTCCAAAATCTTTGGACTCATGGTATGATGACATGCATGCGCTTGTTGGTTTATGGTTTTGCTGTGGTATTAAGGTCATCTGTGATTGAGCGGATATGCTAGCAAATTTTTTCTCAAGCACTCTCAACCATTTGAGAGAAATTTGTGCTTTCTCAGGAAGGGTTTTGAGCATTTAAGAATGCTGCCGTCACATTAGGGGAGACCATTATCTTGCTTCTTCTCTGGGTTACTAATTGATGTACTACATATATAATTCTGACATTTTCAAATGATGGTGGAAATCAAGCAGCAGGAATTGGTTTTTGACGTCTTGAGTTGTTAATCCAAGGAGCAATGGGGTACTCCCTTGTTAAGTATGATTCAATCAATTGGGGACTTAAAAACTGTCGTAGATGTGTGCCACTGTTGGCCAGCATTCAAAGGGACTTTAAGATATTCCGTTTGTCCTAGACTTCCTGCTAGAGTCAGGTATTCAAAAGCCATCCTCCTCTCACCAGCTCTTTTTGTGTGTGCTTGTTCACATGTGCATAATGAGAAAGCTCAGCTGCCACAGAATAGGGTCTAACGAATCTGGTTTGCAATCTGGGATTTAACATCTTGTGGAGTTCTATTGCTACTTTGGTTCCTGTATGCTCGTGAGGTCACCAAGACAACAGCAATTACTCCTCTCAGCCATCCTGTTCTTCTTCTGTAATCTGGTCTGTAACCATACGGTTGCTGTCCTGTTCTTCCCGGATGGGTAATCACTCCGAACCGGTTCCTGAACCGGTTTCAATGGAAATCGGTTCCCGACCTTATTTTCCGGGTGGGCCGGTCTGATTCCCGAGTATACCCTGTCCGATTGCACACCCTTAGATATAGGATATAAATATCAAATCTCGAGCACCTTACCACTTCACCCACTTTCATCAGGTAGTTATTCATTTGCTTACCCTCAAACATTCACCCAGCTTTTTTCATGTACATAGCGTGTGCTTGAACACTAATTTAATATCAGGGTAATTTTAGGAATATTTTATAAGTGAGGCAAAATACACTTTTGGCTTGAATATACAAACTGCTTTTCAAGGGTGTTTTACGTGTGTACTCGAATAAGTTTTGTTTCTATGCGTAACATTGTATGCTACTAATAAAATTCATAACTTCAATTGCACTGAGAAAAATGAAAAAAAAAATTGAAATTATTTTCTTCTCTTACCAATATACAAATTCTTTCTTGGAAGAAAACATTGAATAGAAATTTTGCTATCTTTACATTAACTGAACAATATTAAATTAAAAATAAAAATAATGATAAAAGAAAATGAGAGATGAATTATAAATTTTTCACATAGAGTGCAAAGATGAGGTTGACCATTGCATGGAAAATTGTCTGAAAAGTTATAAACCTTCCGCCCTTTTATCAATTCCGTAAAAATCTTTTAATTATGTCAATTGAATCTTAAATATTCTCACATTTTGTTAATTGAGTTTAGCTGGCCAATTTTGGCCAAAAATTGCTAACATAGCTAATTTTTATTTTTATTTTTGTGAAATTTTCACATTTTCTTTTCCTTTTATTTCTCTCCTTTTCCTTTTTCCCCCTTCTTTCTCTAGCCGGTCACTAGGCCTCGATGAGGTTGACCTCACTAGCCTCTAGGAAAGCTCGCCTGCACCACCCATTGGCGAGGCTTGCTCAAGGCCAACCTCATTGGCCCTCGTATTTGGTCAATCTTGGCCATCTCAAGGCTTAGCGACTAGCTAGAGGGAGAAGGGAAAGAAAAGAAAAATAAAAGAATAAAAAATAAAATAGTCGAAAAAATCAAAATATTATTAAAATTGTCCATATTAGCATTGACCACATTATGTAGGCAATGACATCCGCATTGGCAATTTCAACCCAAAATTAGTTGAATGGACTCAATTGGCAAAAAATAAATATGTTTAGAATTGAATTAACAAAAGTGCAATAGATTTAATTTTTTTTTTTTTAACAATTTTCAAACAGACATTGCTAAGATAATGGCAACGTTATTTATAGGGAATAACGGTGCCTTGTAAACCATCATTTCCCATTCTATGGGAATGGGCAACTGGTTGAGCCCATATGGGAAACAAATCTTGATAGAAAATTCTCAAATATCAATGTTTATTTTTTTTCATAAAGAAAATGAAAATTCCTTCTTAGCCCATTTAATACTTTGTAAAACTATAAAACTCAATCCTGTTGCAAAGTCAAGTTAGCAAGCCGCACATGTATTTTAACCTAATTTAAAGAGATTTCAAAAAATTATCAATGGATTGTTCAAAAAAAAAAAATTCAGCAAATCCAAATTTTCAAATATATTCATTTTTAGTCAATCACGAGATAATCATACTTTTTATTTTTGAGTTAACTCGGATCACCATGACTTGAGCAGAACTTATTAAAGTTTTGGGTCACGTAATTTAGCTATTCAACTTTTTATTTTGATAATTATATTCACTTTGTTCATTGGTAAATATTTTCATTCACGATTGGGTGTGTGAAAATATTAAATCGTAAGGGTGTTGTTAATAGAAATCCAAGATGTTTAAGCCGTCCGTTTGATATTCAATGTAATAATTATCTTTTATAGTTTCTTTTTTATTTGAATTATAGCTTTTTTATTTATTAAATCCTACTTAATAAGACTCACCAATAGAGATCCCCACATCAAGAAGGAATCCGGATTCCTTGAGAAGACCTGTGGTGGGGCAACACCGTCACTCCCACTCTTTCATTTTCCTTTCAAACCATAGCACTCTAAAGGCAATTAAGTACTCTCACCAAGTACGGTTTCTGATAATTAATTTCTTTGTTTGACTTTGCTTGATCTTTTCTTTGGTCAAATTTATCTTCTTCTTTTTAATTCTCCTTTCTACAGAATTAAAAAAAAAAAAGTTCACGAGGACAAAAGGGAAACACAAAAACGAGATAAAAGGGTGTGTTTTTGATTTAAAGATACAACAATATAGATGTTCGGCAAACTTAGGAGTTTGGAGCAAACATTACTTTCAAAATCCTTTCGTCCTCACCTCGATTTATCTTCGATTTTCGAGTTGAAAAGTTGAGATACCAAACCACGATTATCTCTTATCCACAACCCATTTGAACAGATAAATAACCAGAGCACAGAGAGAAAGAGAGAGAGAGAGAGAGATGCATGTCAACGACGTAATCAGATGAAAACTGCCTGCCATATCCGCAGCTACGATAACAGCTGATATTCATCGCTCTTCATTATGACGTCGTAGCATCTACAGACCCATCTCTTCTTTGTTCTCTCTTCCTTTTTTCCTTTCCCCTTCCTTTGGGTGAACCATCACCATCGGCGCCAGAAAAGTTCAATGGAGGCCTTGCATTGTATTCCTTAAACCCTCTTGAGCTCCTAAGTATTTCGCCTTCGCCTTTTGGTTTTTGCTTGCGAGAGAATGGCGGGTTTTGCTTGCAGCGGGGCTCTCGTACTCTACCCTTCGCTCCTCTTCATCATCCTGCTCTACTCCTTGAATCACCATTTTCACATCTTCCCTTTCCCACAATCTTCTTCTTCTTCTTCCTCTTCTTCCTCTAACCACGGAGCTAATGTTGCCCAACACGAGAAAGAGCAGGCTCGTCTCTTCTCCTCAAGCGCAAGCAGGAGGAATTTCATCACCGGTGGCAGCACTAGTGCTGCTAGAATCAGAGTGAGTTCTGTCCACCTTTCTTAAACGATCAGCAACAGAAAGAGAAGGGAAAAAAAAGGTCCTTTTTCGTATGATTTTGGCACGCGATGGTAAGTGTCAGATGATTATTTTGATGTACTTGGATCGACTTCAATACGAAGTTTGCGAGAATTTCTGTCGTTCTATCCGAGGACTATGTCTCGAGTCAACAGTTCCCCTCATCGTGGTGGCGGTCTCCATCACTACGCGTATATCCGCGACGTATCACCATAGAAAATCAGGAGAATCACCGAGTTCCCGAGAAATCTCGAGCTATTGCATTTGTTATTTACGTAACCTTTTTGCTTTTCGTTGCGTGCGTCAAGGTGCAGCAAAAGAGAGCTCGCGTCGCTGTGGATAGGAGGGAGGAGAGCTTAGCGAGAGCGAGGGCAGCAATAAGAAGAGCTAGCGGTGGAAAGACGACGACTGTCGTCAACAGCACTTCGCATTATCCGGAGGACAGATTCGTTCCCAGCGGACCCGTCTACCGAAATCCTCGCGCTTTCCATCAGTTAAGATCTTTCCCTCTATCTCTTGTTGACTTTATTTTTTATTTTTTATTTTTTTTTAAGAGAAGGGTCAAATGCATTCCTCTTATTGTAGCTTCTCTCTTTCTCTCTCTTCCTTCTTGGCTCTTTTTGGAGAAAGGTCAAATGCATGCTCCTATGGTGAAAAACATTATCTAAAACAATCAAGATTAAGATAAAGTTAATATACAAACATGGTGAAAGGTTTCAAGCATAAATAAAATTGAAGTATGGATATTGCGCAATTTATAAGAAGTCAAAAATCAGAAGTAGAAGTACCACTAGAGATAGATGCCTTTAGTGGGGCTTTTTTCCTTCTTTTTTTTTCTCCCTATCATCTAAACTAGGGTTACAAATGTTTCGATAGCTACCTCTAGCCTAATGAAGACTTCATTGCATATCAAATGCCTGCCTACATCTACTCTCAATATCAATGCTAGTATAACAGTTTTGAGCATTCATGAGAGTAACAACTCATAAATTCTTGAAGGAGTAAACTCCACAATTGAATTATTTATTATTCTTCTTGTGATCTAAGATAGACCATTATTATCATAATGGACTAAGGACTGTCACTTAATCATTTTCCTAAAATCATACTAATCAAGGCTCTTGCGCTTAATCCACTTAATATATATATTTTTTTATAATTATATCCATCTTAGGCATCGTCTAACATTTCTTTTAAAATAAGATTGAAGAGAAAAGGAAGAAGAAATCAATCCTACAACAATGGGAATCTAAAAAAGATCTTGGTATATGGTGATTTGTAGAGGTCATGATCGAGATTAAATATGTAGTGATGTCTTGTTGTATGGCGATAAGAGTTAATCAATCTCTTGCCCTAATCTTTCTATTTGCACAATTTCAAAAAGGGTCAATTATTAACATAGATTTGAATCTACACACCAAAGATGGGAAAAAAAATATTTGCTGGCAAATCTGTATCTCACGGAAAGAACTTGAATCATCTTTTGGGCACAAATATAAACTCAAAGTATTTTAATTTCAAACTTTCATCTGGAAGTGCCAATTAAATTCATTGACACTATAAGATGAACAATAAAGGCATGTTACTAAGTCAGCAGCCGTTAATCTCATATTCTTAATGTAAATATCTTCTTGGTCATAAATCTCTATTGATATTTCTCATCTCGTGGAAAGTTTCAATGCATTCACTAAATTAACCATAATCAACTTTTCTCACTTTATTTTCTAAAATATTTTTATGCACTAATATGTATCTATCTCTTTTTTACCGGCGCATTGTAATATGTATTTATATAATTATACTTGCAAGTGTATAAGAAGTGTAACCTACAAGTTGCAAAGAGGGTATTCTCTTGGCATTTCTAGAAACTCCATGTTTCCAGATTTGAAATGGAAACATTGTTGAATATTGTAATGTTTGAAATATTCATATGTTCAATTTTTGTTCAAATCTGTTTTTTAGAATTAAGGAAATTGTTTATGGAAAGAGCTAATCCGGCATTCTAACATTGTGAAACCCTAATCGCCCATGATCGAGTTTCAAGTAGTTAGATGGACTGGTAACCCACGCAAGAAACAAAATAGGACTTAGGACTATTTTTGATTTATTTAGTAGATTACAGCTAGTATAACCTAACTTATTATCTAACTATAATATCCTTAATCGATTAAATTTCAAAAAGTTTACTAGACTATCGAGTTAATTTTATCAAATTCTAAACACAATATATTTTCCAACTACATTTTCTCACCTTGTTCGCATCATCCATTGCAGGAGCCACGTCGAGATGGAGAAGCGATTCAAGGTGTGGTCCTACAAGGAAGGCGACCAGCCCTTGTTCCACAAGGGCCCGATGAACGACATCTACTCGATTGAAGGCCACTTCATCGACGAGCTCGAGAGTGGGCGGAGCCCGTTCTCGGCTCGCCGGCCCGACGAGGCCCTGGCCTTCTTCATCCCGGTCAGCATCGTCAACATCATTGAGTTCGTGTACCTGCCGTACACCACCTATGCCCGGGAACAACTACAAGCCATCGTGGAGGACTACATCGGTCTCGTCTCCCGGAGGCACCCCCACTGGAACCGGACCGGCGGGGCGGACCATTTCATGATCTCTTGTCATGATTGGGTAAATGCGAAATAGTATTCTCTTGCATGATCAATGTAGAAATTGCCCATATTAAGCCTTGTGAAATTTGGTGGGACTACTCCAAAAGTGAAAAGAAAATTCGATTTTCCTTTCTTTAGGGTTTTGTGTCCTTGCGCCACTTGTCGCGATCTCAAGAGATAGGGACCTAAACGATTTAACCCTTTGGTGCCACGTGTCCTCTTGTGGAAAGTGAGATTGTTGTTTTCTATGTTTAGGCCCCGGAAGTATCGAATGGCCATCCCCAGCTCTTCAAGCACTTCATCAGAGTCCTATGCAATGCCAACAGCAGCGAAGGTTTCCGACCATCTAGGGACGTCTCGTTGCCGGAAATCTTCCTTCCGCGTGGAAAACTGCTCTCGCCATGGCCCGCTCCGCCCCCGGACAACCGCTCGGTCCTCGCCTTCTTCGCGGGCGGCGCCCACGGCCCCGTGAGAAAGGAGCTGCTCCGTCATTGGAAGGACAAGGACGACCAGGTCCGAGTGCACGGATACCTCCCCAAGACGCTCAACTACACGGAGCTCATGGGCCGGAGCAAGTTCTGCCTGTGCCCCAGCGGGTACGAAGTCGCGAGCCCCCGGGTGGTCGAGTCGGTCTACGCCGGGTGCGTCCCCGTGATCATCTCCGACGGGTACGTGCTTCCGTTCAGCGACGTCCTCGACTGGAGCAAGTTCTCGGTCCACATCCCGGTCGCAAGGATCCCCGACATCAAGAGGATCCTCAAGGGCGTCCCGGCGGAGGAGTACCGGGAGAAGCAGAGGCGGGTCGTGGAGGTGCAGCGGCACTTTGTGGTGAACCGGCCGGCCAAGCCGTACGACATGATGCACATGACGATGCACTCCGTGTGGCTCAGGAGGTTGAATTTGAAGCTGCCACTGTGAATTCTTTTGGCCAAGGACCGGTGTTTGAATTGCACAAACTATATAGAACTGACTGTCCAAATTGAAAAAGTTTGGGGGTGGAGAGTAAAAGATGGCACCATGTAGCAACTGAAAATTATATATTAATTATAAATTTGGCCAGATTTTATATTTTTCGGATATTATTTTATTAAAATACAATTTTATGTTGCCCATTGTAAATTTTATGATCAAGATTTTATATTTTTTATTAATTGTGAGGTCTCATGGTCAATTATTCAACAATCTGTGATATTTAATGTATTACGCCAATTATTCTCAATCCATGGTAAGATTAGAAAAACATAAATAATATTTATTTAAAAATTATTGTTATATAAGAGTGACACTCAACATGACTTACTCTCACTAGAAAGTGCAATGAAAGAAATCGTCCAAACAACATATTTGGTTGGGGTGTCGGGGATTCCCGGCTTCAACCTAAAGATCATTCAATTGAATCTCACTAACTGTGCATGCTAACTCCTCTGAGTTATGCATCGCCATACAAGCCAAAGTCTCGATTGAATCGATTCATGATCTCAACTCCTATGTAGAGTATTCCATAAGCTTCTAGGTATCTAATTATCAACGCCCGTACTCCCAATTTATGAATAGAAAAAGCACATATCAGACACGTCGGTAGCTTCTCACGAGGATCGCAGCCGTCTGTTTTCCAAGTTTCTCGGAAAATCTAGAGCAATCAGAAGGGAAAATCTGGGACATGGATTGAGCTTTTCACGTCATATTTTGGGGGGCGACAATCATGAAATGGAAAACGATACGCATCCCCAAGTGAGCAGGGAGCATAATGGCCCCTCGGTGCGCTGCGGATCGAATGCGTTGTAAGCCTTGGCTCAGAAGGATTGCTTTGAAAAATGATTAACCCCTTTTTAACCGAGCTATTCACTGCTCCTCCCAGTACATCGAGGCGCGCCTTTAACATTTCGCCCTGTGAAATTTATCGTGTAAATTGATAACAGATTGTCCTAAAATCCTGTAACTTCATCTCTTCTAACTTCCTCAAAAATTTAAATTCAAATTCAAATTCTTTCCTCAATTTGAGGATGCTCTCCCCAATTTAAGGAATCAATTGAGCTATCATATCATGATATAATTGCGTGTTCATTTAAACTCATTTTGTACTATAATAAAAACATGAAGAGAAAATAAAAAAAAAAAAATCAAAGTTCCATCACATTCTTTATGGTGTTAGAGCTCTCTGCATAATAGCATTACCCGTGATCCTCCTCCTCATTTTTTGTGGCTCCCTCCATCGGTTCTGATGATATCAACATTGTCAATACCACACTTAAAAAAAAGAAAAAATTACCCCAATTCAGTCCCGATTGATTGTGATTTTAAACATTTCCAACCTCATCCCAGTCAAACTAAGGGCGTGTATGGAAACGTTCCAAAGAAACGTTTCTAGAACACTTACGTATGGATTTTGTTCTCGGAACAAAAAAAGAACAAACGCGTTTGGTTGCGTTTATGTTCTTTTTTTGTTTTTTTGTTTCGGAACAAAATTGGAGCAAAAAAAAAAAAAACACAAAATAGTTGTTTCTGGAGAAAAGAACACTTCTTCGAAACGCTTCTCTTCTCTTTTCTTTTCTTTTCTTCTTCTTTTTTCTTCTTTTTTCTTTGGTGGTCGCCGGCCTTGGCCATGGCCGGTGGGGAGCCATAGTATTGGGGCCGAGCCTCGCCCAACCACGTGAGCCTCACCGTCGGGCGAGGGAGCCCGTGGTGGACGTCGGGGACCGATTATCCAAAAAAAAAAAAAAAAGAAAGGAAAAAATTGTCAATAAAATAAAAATGTTTAAAAAATTAAAAGAAATTAAAAAAAGAATAAAATTTACCAAACGTTACCCCAATTCAATCCACATCCATTGTGATTAAACATTTCCAACCTCATCCCAATCAAACTAAATAACTCCAGCTACCACATCAAGCAACCCTGCTCTTCCATATATTACCGGACTTTACTCCCGCCAAGCAAGCACGAAATCTGTTCAATAATAATAGATATACCCTTGACGTCCCTTAGACGTCCCGCTTACTCGACTCGAGAAGGGCGCTCAATCTACGGCTGATTACCTTCAAAAAATTAAGGGTCAATTTTTATCAAAGCCGGCGGCCCGTGCCTCCCCCCCAATCAGTGAAAGATTCGTAATTCTTTTATAGCGCCAGAATCAATTTCCGAATATGATAATAAAATTAGCAGCAATCACCGTTTTTTAATCTAATTTAATTACTTTTTTGTCTTTTTTAATTAGCATAGGCAGCGCCAGCATTCATGATTAGCAGAAACGTTATACATAAAAGGGGCTTCGCGTGACATGTCACGCCCTCCGCGACGTCAGTTATTCCCCCGCCCCCTCCATTTCCCTCTCAAAAAAAGCTCCGTAACCGCCTTTCCCTCGCTTTCCCGATAGAAAGCTCGGCCGCCGCCGCCGCCGCCGCCGCCGCCTGGAGCCGGAGCCGGAGCTGATCGGAGTCGGAAGCTCGAGATGGAGACTCGCTGCGGGATCGCTGCTGTGAAGGCGGGGCTTTGCGTGGCGTGCTTGGCGTCCGGCGCACTGGTCCTGCTGTGGTCGTTCGGTTTCGGCGGGCTCGCAAGCGTCGCTCCGGATGCTTTGGAGATGAGCAAGTCGTCTAGCTCGACGGCGGTTCATCAGCTGGCGGTGCGGAAGGAGGTGGAGCTGGTTCGAGCTGCGAGCTTCACGTCGGCCACTGGAGTTCGGCCGAGTCCACACAGAAACGCGACGGCGATCGTGAGTTCCAGTAGCTGAGTTTTGCAATGCACATGATCTCTGGTTTTTCTCTTTTTTTGTGCAGTATTCTGTCCATAAGATTGCTAGTTCTCTCTTTCTCGATCCTTCAATGTTCGTTAATCGTAGCGATCGTCTCTGTATTTCCGTTCTGCATGTCGATCGCATACTTCGTCGTTCGATTGCTCATCGTGCTCCTTCGTCAGATGTTTCTCTGTTCCGACCTGTTGAATCGCCGAACCAAAATCTCCATACGACTACGTTCATTTTGGCACTTTCATGTTCACTTTGATAGATGCTGTATATCTGGATTTAATTCGAGCGCTTCTCAATTTTGACGGCTATCCTTCTATCCGATCCTTAGAGAAAGACACAGAAAGCGAGGGAAGCGCGAAAACTGGAGCTGGGATTGGCGCAAGCACGTGCGGCGATCCGGAAAGCCACGAAGCTCGGCGCTCGTCCTTCCAACTGCGTGCAGCCATGGCGCCTCCACGGCCGTGTACCGCAATCGCCGTGCCTTTATCCAGTAAGTTCCTTGAAATTCATGTTGATCTCTCTCTCTCTCTCTGTGAATTGCTTTAAGCATCACCGACTTCAACTTTGATTCTGCAATTAACTTGTTGATTCCACGTACACTTTCACCTTATTCTTGCATTGCGGCACGCATGTTTACAGTACATGCATTAGATCATCACCTTGATTGTTGATAAACATCTTGTCGATGCTGTATTCATCATAGAATGATGAAAGATTAGCTTAGTCTAGGGTATGACAACACATGTCAATTCATTACTCCCGCTTATGGAAACACACCTTTTATAACACTCAAAAATACTTTTACAATGGCTAATGCCGGAGCCTTAGAGATAGTAAACCGAGTTTAAAGAACCGGTTTACACACGTACTTTTGTCTCTGGGTGGTTGAAGATAGTCCGCCCAATAACCAGAAATCTACGGTTCCGTTACGTCGTTCCGGTAAATTACTGGTAAATCGATTTTTGCATCGGTACATCTTAACCAAGCTTGGAACTATTACTTCAAGTGAAAACAACCCCCTCTGCTTCGCCTATCTGTCCCTGGTCATTTAAGGAAAGAAACCCTTGTTGCTCAAGCCGCGCATGCACTCGCTTCTTCATGGCACGCACTGCTACCCTTCCTGCACTCAAGAAGCTGTGGGAAAGAAAGCGAAATGTGCTCATTGGTAATGATAAGTAATTGGCTTTGGAAGTGGCACTTGACATCGAGATTCAGTGGACGGAGCAACTTGAAATCGTGGACTCGTCCACTTCCACCCATTAATCTTCAAGATGATGGTGAAAAAGCACTTATGTTCAGCAGCCTTTCCAAATGGACTTTTTCCACAGTAGGCTTGTGGACCACATTGCCTTTTCGGGTCGTGACAGTCTCTGCCCTCCCTCGTTTTCCTAAGAGACACTGTGCATATAAGGCCAGGCAAGCATTACTCTGGATAATACTTAGGGTAGTGGCTAAGCAATTATGATGGAGATGCTAAGAAGATGTCACTAAGAATTTTGTTTTGCTAAGTTGGGGTTTGGGTTGTTCTCTTTTTCTTTGAATTTTTTACTACATAAGTGAGGTGTTCAATCTTTTAGTTCGACTAATCTCTAAAGATATACAGAAATCATTGCTTATGTTTGTTTCATCAAGTTACTGAGTAGAGGGCCTAAACGTAGGAAAAGATGAAAAGTCAGGCATTTAGAAAGCTCTTGGAAAGTCAATTTAGGATACTTTCCTGGCGTTTGTAGGTCCAAACTTTAAGTTTATTTACTTTTTGACAGCTCCAATTTGAAATGCGTAAGTTACAAAAATAACAATTTACCATACTGTGGAAATTCAATTCTTAATAATTACAAAATTATGAATTGATTACACAGGGCATTGAAATATGTTCGTTACGCAGTTATAACCACGGTTACAAGACATCGAGTTAATAGCACAACTTTTTAACTAAAATACAATGGCTTTGGCGGAAAAAACGAATAAGCTAAAACAGAGATACGTCGTCTACACCATGGAACTTATGATTTTGCTTCAAGCTTTTGATGTCGTTCGACTTATACTCCAAGTCTTGCGTCGATTCTTAATTATAACATCATGATGCTTAGTTCTGATTATGCTAATAATCATGTACATGCTGACTTGTGCCGTTGCAACAACCCATATCTTAATCCCGACGAAATCGACGAGGATCCGTCATGATTACCCCCAGTTCGTCCCTTCCAAATCACGAGAGGGACGTCCACATGAGTACCCAAGAAGCCATTGTAGGCCACTGATAATAATGCTTGCTGCAATAAAAACCAGAATGATGACTTGTCGACTGAAGTAAGTTCTTCAGTAAGACTTATTTCCATAAATATATGCAGGAGTTACATGGAGATGGAGCGGCGGTTCAAGGTCTACGTGTACTCGGAAGGGGAGCCGCCCATCGTCCACGACGGGCCGTGCAAGGACATCTACACCGTCGAGGGCCGGTTCATACACGAGATGGAGCATGGGTCTGCGGCAGCCAGGTTCGGGACGAGGGACCCAAGGCGTGCCCATGTCTACTTCATGCCGTTCAGCGTTACCCGGATGGTGACGTACCTGTACAAGCCCCCCACCTATGACGTGACCCCTCTCCGGCGGTTCGTTGCCGACTACGTGCAGGCGGTGTCGGCGAAGTACCCATTCTGGAACCGGACTCGCGGGGCCGACCACTTCATGGTGGCCTGTCATGATTGGGTGAGTTGTTGTCCCTCTCCTATTTCGTATTGTTTCATGAAAATTTCGCGGCTTCTTTTTAGCTGGCGTTTATAGGGCTTTGCATTCAATGGAAAATCATGCTTCTTTGCTTCTAAGTCACATCATGAGTTTTGGCATATGATAACCATAATGTATGTATCTTTTGATAGTACCTAGCTGTTAGCCTAGTCGTGAAAAGGTATAGATAGATAATAGGATATCGTTTGAAGCCTTTTTAATAATGCAAAGTAAATTTTGAAGTATATCCTTTGCGTTCTAGAAGTATATAATCTCGATCTGATATGATTAAAGCGGAAAGAGTGGAATGGCTATTGCACCTTTCCAACGAGGGCTTACATAAGAATATAAAAACCTTCAGGTATTGTCTTTCTGAGGCCAAAATTTGACAAGGTTATAAACAAAAGTCATTCTGCTGCTTCTTGACTGCCTGTCTACTCTTTTGTGTCTACGATATGAAATTAATATCAAGCACAGACCCCAAAAAAATTGCATAATACTTACAAATATATATTACGATGTAAAACAAGCTCATCTAAATCGTTGATCATGTGGGCCCTATAATAAAGCCCGCATTATTAATAATTCAAATTTTTTTAATGGACTTTGTCCCATAGTTATATGCAGTCAATTGGTAGAAGCATTAAATTCATAACTTAGACATTTTGCTCTGCAGATTTTGGGGATTAAGATTTTGCAAGATAATTACAAAATTGAGATTCTTTGATTACTACTTTTGAAGTCAGGGAATTTGTAACAAGATATCATCCGAGCATGTTGTTTTTGGAGAATCGAAATTCTTTACATCCCAAGAATCACATGGAAGTAATGAACCTGTGCTAAATTATCTTTGGATGAGACATTGATTGATTGGATTCTTAATATAATGATGAACCGTTCCAATTGCAGGGCCCTCATGCATCCCTTGGCGATGCCCATCTTTACAAAAACTCGATTCGTGCCTTGTGCAATGCCAACGCCTCCGAAGGGTTCAACCCTCAAAAGGACGTGAGCTTGCCCGAAATTTACCTCTTGGACGGCAACATCTCCCCTAAACTCCTCTCCCCGCCGCCGCCGCACGTCCCTCGCCCACTCCTCTCGTTCTTCGCAGGAGGCCTCCACGGCCCGATTCGGCCTATCCTCCTCCACCACTGGAAAGACAAGGGCGACCCCGACGTCCGCGTCTACAGGTACCTCCCCAAGCACTTGGACTACTACACCCTCATGCTCCAATCCAAGTTCTGCCTGTGCCCTAGCGGGCACGAGGTGGCAAGCCCTAGGATTGTCGAGGCCATCTACGCGGAGTGCGTGCCGGTCATCATCTCAGAGCACTACGTCTTGCCGTTCAGCGATGTGCTGAACTGGGATGCCTTCTCGGTCAAGGTCGAAGTGTCAGGGATTCCAAGGCTGAAGGAGATACTGAAGGCGGTCCCGGAGGATGAGTACAGGAGGTTGAGGCAGGGTTTGAAGGCCGTGAGCAGACACTTCGTGCTGAACCAGCCGGCGAAGAGGTTCGATGTGTTCCATATGGTTTTGCATTCTATATGGCTTAGGAGGCTGAATCTTAATCTCGGATAGATAATTCGCTGACCTCAGGACTTAACTGTGGTGTCACACATAGAAACCTAACCACTCATACCATACTATGGAATAGTTGACTTGCTTATACTCCATATTAAAGTATATTCCATTGAACAAGCTGGGAATTTTAGAAGGGTCAAAAGGAATGCCCTTGGATTTGGATGAATTACAGAAAAGAATTACTACCAAACTTTCCGATCACGACTTCCATTATTTATTCACAATCTGAGGTAAACAAGATCATTGATTATTCATGTACAATCTGTTCAGCAAAAGAGAAAGCCTTCTCCAGCACTGTTCCTACAACTCTATCGTGTCAAATTCTCCTTTATTTACATATGCCTGAAAAGAATCATCTTGCAGCACTTCATTTCTTCCCTTTCCATTGGTCGATCTGCCCTTTGCCCTCTCACAAATGGTGCAATCTCTCTCTTTCGCGCGTTCTGCTTGCGTCTCCGCCCTTCTCTCATGTACAGCTTCCCGAGATTAATATACTGTGGAACAGCCTAGAGAGAAGTGTGAGTAGTTGCGTTTGATATTTCGTATTCACTAGATGGCGACGGAGTTATGGGAGAGCCGTTCGATCCGAGATTTCAAAAATCCTCCGAAGGATGAGAAAGGTGTGTTCGGCTTCTCGGCCGAGCCATGTCTCTTGGTCTCGGTCTGCACGGCAAGTTTATAGGCCCCATCTCTCTCTTTATGCGCTCCACGAACTCCATGTCCACTTCATTCCCCGAAGTGTCCTTCAAGTAGAACGCATTCACCGCCTTCTCCCCCTGTGTTTCCACGTCTGCTCGGACCACAGCTAGTCCGTTCTCGCGGAGCACCCTTGTTATGTCGGAGAGCAACCCGATTCTGTTGTTCGCACATAATTCTAGCTTGAATCCCTGTTTGCCAATAGAAAAAAAGATAAGGTTATGACGCATGGCATTGCAACGATCATTATAAACTCATGGGCTTTGGCGACAATGAGATGAATAATTCTCATTGTTTCAAGAAATTTCACTGTAACCTTCTTTATATTAAGTGGCTACTTCGATTTAGAACTAGCGCTATGCAGTTGCACCTAAGTTATGTAGAGCATTAAATTTGAAGATTTGGTGTTACCTCACAAACTCGCCGCTCAATAGCAGCCTCCAAGCACTTCATGACGCGGTCTTTCTCGCCCTCTGTGCTCAATGCACAACCATCTACATGTCGGATGAAATACTCCTGCAGATGACATGGAAAGACTGTTATAATCAAGAGATGACTGATTTGAAAACTTGATTTTTAACCAGTTTGATTAATTCTCTAATTCGAATTAGATCTTTGCCTACATAACAAGATATGATGCTTCAGGGAATGATAAGGGACGTAGGTAATGTTAATGCACTGACTGACTTAGAAATTTGCTGTCAAATATAAATTTTATGCACCTTAAAGAATGAATGGCAGCTTTCAACGTAAAGAAAGAAGATGAGAGATGCGGCTAGGTATCACGTAATATGACAGATTAAATAAGAGACTATTTAAATAAATAAAAAATCAGATATCAGACTATCTATTTTCCATTAATTGTCATACGGAGCAGGAGTTGTATTTGAGAAACATACCTGATATGCATAACCTCCCCGAGCAAACGCTGATGCATGAAATATAACATACTGCATGTCTGTAAGTGTGCATACAGTGTCGAACATGAGCCTGCGTCGATCCTTGCACTTGATGTTCACTACTGAATATCCCTTTTCATTCCATTCTTCGATGGAAATCCTCAAATTTTGCCCATTTCTATCCGGTCCCAATCCCATCGGCATCACTAGCGGGCTTGAAGACTCGGAAGCGGGCTCATCAAAGTCCCTCACAGAGAGCATAAGCTGATGCAACCGCCGCTCAACATTCGTCGTCATACCTAAATCCAAGAATATAAAATACCAGTCATATATGCAATTAAAGCTTGCAATATCGCTTAGTGAAGTTGATTTTAGAGGACTTTCTTGGAAAATGAGTTGCTCTTTTTTTTTTTTTTTTTTCAACACTGAATTAAAGACACTAAAGAAATCGCAGGATCAAAAGATAAGAAAACCAAAACCCTCTGTAAGCAATTTGGGAGGCTTAATGAAATGTACCTTCCCCTCCTTGAAGATCAGAAGCCTTCACTTCTTGTTGGTTTGGCACAGTTGCCCTCTGAGATCCGGATGTGGATTTTGCTCGGAGCACCATGGTGAGGTGGTCTGCAATGGTGGCGAGCCGACTCCGGTCTTCAATTGGGGTATTGGTGCGCTGATCGGAAATATAGGCAACACAAGCAAGGCGGGTGTTGTGGCTCCATGCGTGAGCTTCGACAATGTTGCAGTGGAGGTCGGCTAGAGCGGCCGAGATCTCTGAGAACAGTCCCGGCCGATCCATCCCAGTCATCTCTATAGCTGTGTGCTCATTGTAATGTTCGGACAACAGAAGAGTGCTGTTGGTATATACTTTGGCCTTGGCTTTCGGTGACGATGGTGATGATGAGCTTAGAGTTTCCCTTGTTGTGTCAATGGCCTGCATATGCGTCGTCAGATTAATGTATGGTGTACATCATTAGATGGCACAGAGAGAAATTAAGCATTACCTGCTGAATATAGTCGATCACTCTCTGGTCTCCAATTTTGTTTCCATGCTCATCTTTAACGTGAAAAACTGTACAAATGAAGAAAAATCAACGTCACCAACATATAAGTAGCTAAACTTACAATAACCTCATGCTGATATTGCTTCAATTGACTATCCAAAAATCAGTCTTGAATATGCTATGCTATTTTATGGTTGCATTAATCAAATTTCAAAGAACAGTTAAGAAATTAAGAATAACGGCAGTTGAACACCTATGAATCTTTGCAACTATTTTGTTCACTTCATCACATTGCTGTACTTATAGTAGCTGCGTTGTTCAATCTGAAGTTTAGTGCTCCTAACTTATGGAATACGTGGACAAGGTAATAAATTTATCTAGGCATGCAATGACCACTTTTTCACATATATCAATTAGTGAAATAGTACTAAATCTGTTAGCATATGCAGCATTTTGAGGGTAGAGGAAAGAAGCATTAGTACCATCCATGAACCATCCCCCATCAGAAGAAATGTAGCTCTTGGAGATGGACAGGTTCATGTCCGTCAACACTTGGACAACTTCCAGGAGCAGCCCTTGCTTGTTCACGCTGTCGACCTTTAGGAAAACAATGTAACTTATTCATCATCAGGAAAATTTCAACAAATTAAGTAAATAGATGGAATTACAAGGATAAACTGATGATTAACCCAATAGTACCTTAATCACCGTGCAATCTTCCATGCTTTCATTATCAATGCTAACTCTGCAGCTGCAACCGATGATTGAGACACAGGATGTCTTTAGCATATGACTAATAGGTTCAAACAATTACAAAGCACGCAAGATTGGTTAGCAACAGAGAATGCTTACGTTGGGCCGTATATCCTCTCACGGAGGTTTTCGAAGTCAGGATCAAAGTAAGGCCAACAAACTTTCTGCATCCTGCAATGAACGAATAGACAAATAAACAAATTAGATAAAATGAAAATATAAAGCCCTTGATCGTGGAGGAAGTGACGATATGGAGTTGCTGCTAATGTCATCAAACACAGAGTTCATGGGCAATAGTAATATTCACATTGGAGTTCTTTTGTTATAATTATCACGCATTGAAATTTGAAACAGAAATAGGAAGGCAAATGCACGTATTGACCCACAAAACTTTTTAGGGTTTTGGTATCACCACAAGAAGCTTATTCAAGATAACTTCTGTGCATGAAGCTGGGAAGAAAATTCAAACTGACAAACGCGTGAGAAAGATGGGATGTTCCACTGGGTAATGAATGTATTTTCAAGGTATATAGTGTTCTTGGGCAAGCACACAGAGAGAGAGAGAGAGAGAGAGAGAGAGAGAGAGAGAAGATCGGATAATGCATGTATATTCAAGGTACGTAAAGTGTTCTTGGACAAGGAAGAGAGAGAGAGGAGAGAGAGAGAGAGAGAGAGGAGGGAGGGAGGGAGGGAGGGCTTACTCAGCTACAGCCACCAACCTGAGCACCCTTCAGGGCAGGAAGAAAGGAAGGGGAGAAAGATAAAGCTGAAGAAGGTATATGCGTTGTCTTTCCCCTTTGAAATGGGAACAGCCCACTACCTTTTCTCCTTTTGTATCTCCTTCAGAAAGAAAGGAGAGAGAGAGAGAGAGAGAGCGTTGGGTTGGTTGATAATGATGATGTTAGGCGTAGAGATGAGGTCTGCGAAGGGGAGAGAGAGAGAGATGATGAGGTTAAATAGGGAAGGAGAATGGACGAGAGGTGGTGGATTGGAGAAGATTCAGAGGAGTGCGGGAGAGAGGGCACGTAACCCCCCTCGCCATTACATGCATCGCCCGCAAGTCAAACCATACATATCGCCACGTTTTCAAACCCATCTCATCTGCATTATTTCTTCCTTCTGATAAGAAAGATATACTATTCTTCTTCAAGTATCCATCGCCAATGATTACGTGATTAATCAAAACCGTCGATGACATGGGTAAGGGCCCACCTCTCTCTCTCCCTCGTTTTTGGCCTCCTTCTTGGCAGGAAGCCACCTCTGTTTCGGGTGCAATGGAGGGAAGGTTCTTGGCAGGTGCAAAGCTTTTGAAATCAAACATGTACACGTAGCTGGGGATGGATATGTGGGCACCAAGGCTTCCGTGATCCTCTTCCTACGGTTTGGCCTGTTTGGTCACATGGGGATTATAGGAAAAGTACCCCCAAAAAAAAGTTCTAGATGTATCACATTAATGCCACTAATTTAATCTTAAAATTTTCAATTTGACCAATTTAATCTTAAATTTTTTGTGTTCATGCCAATTGAGTCCATCTAATTAATCTTAACCGGAAATCATCTACGTGAACACCGGCCATTACTACATGTCACGGTGACATTTTTAGGTAGATGAATTGAATTAGCATAAATACAAAATGTTTGGGACTAAATTAATATAATTGAAAAGTTCATGAATAACTTTTTTATATTTTTGTCGATGATGAAACTATCTATTCCAATCGACACTACATTATTAGCTCATAATCATATACCACGTTAACTAATGATAAGAAATGACCCATTAATACCATTGTAAAGATCTCAGCTTTCTTTTAAACCGATGCTAGGAATTAATGTACAAAATTGGGCATTATTGAATAATACGACACATTCATATTAAATTCTAATACGACTCATGTATATGGTACTGTATCTACTATCGTCCCTAATTAATTAGAACGCCTTTAGCCAAGAAATATGTCAAGCCACATCCAAGAATCAAGAATCTTATCTTGGGCAATAATCGAAACCTTGTTTGTGGTCTTAATCACAGCCATTAGCCAAAGCTGCAGTGGGTGGAGGAAGCTTCTCTCTGCGCTTAGCATAAGCTTTCGGGCAGCTTCGGAGAAAACACCTGCGAAGCGATGTCGTTGTCAGCATGAAATTTCGTATAGCCGTCAATCACTTGGCTGTGCCAGAGCATTCGACCTGACCCAAAAGATCAAGCCTTCAGGATCGTTTACTGTTCAGTCCCATTCCGCCTGCCAGATTTTTCCAGAACGGACAAATCCTGAGTTCCTGGGTCTTCGGCCACATTCATTGAATCTACCCTTTGATTGCAACCTCGGATGATGTCGACTAGACACGTGATTAGGAGTTTCAAAGAACCGGTCATGCTGAGTGCAACTTTCTTACGGCACATGCCGACGCGGATCTTTTCAAATGGAGGTGTAGATGAATTGGGATAATGACAAAGAATTTTTGGACGTAATGTACAATTCGTTCTTGAATGCTTAATTTGTTCGATTTATAAATTATTCATAAATGTTCGATATTTTCCTTCATCCTTACTCAAATGACAAACTAGACTTTACTCGATGAAATAGACCATTACAAAAATGAGTTAATATGTCCATCTTTTATCCATCTACTTTAAAAAAAGAGAAATAAAATTGTAACGTCAACGTACTTATCTTTATTTGATTATGTGGATTATTATATCTTGATTTTAGGTAAATATTTTACATGGATAGTCCATGTGTAGTTTTTTTTTTTTTTTTAAATCCACCATTCAGAATTCACAGATTAATAGCCATATCAATAGATTTTATTAACTTGAATTAACAGAAATAACAATATTTAACAATTTTATATGATTTAGGGGCTATATTAATTATATGCCACTTGGTCATGGACTATGTTAAACTAATTAAAAATTCTTAGTCCAAAACTTAAGAATTATTTGTGTTGTTTTTTTCCAATAAAGTTAAGGATTATGTTCATTAAAAATCCTAAAACTTATCACAAAAGTACAATTAAATCTTAAAATTTGCAAAAAATACAATCGAATACTAAAACTTATCAAATTGATTCAATTAAGTTATTCCATTAACTCCATCTAATTTACTAATAGAAAATGTCAACGTGGTGATGACATGGCTTTTTTTTTTTTGGTAAAGTTGATGACTTGGCTTTTTTTAAAAAGTAGTTTTATACAAATTTAATTAAATTAATTTTTTAAAAATTAGGCTAATTTAAAAAAGTCAGTCTGGATATAATAATCAAACGGCATTAACCCGAAAAAAACAATCTCCGGAGCACCAGAACGGCCAAAATTATCTTGAATGTTGGAAGGGGCAACTAGGATAAATCAGACGACGATATCGTAAGAGTAGGTCTTTTCACGAGCTTGAGAAAGTCAAAGTCCAACCTGTCCGAAAGGACAGCTCTGCAGTTCAACGGACGAGAGAGTTCAGGATCTTTCCGAGTACTTGACTCGATGAAAGACGCATGAGATCAGGCTACAATTGTCAGATGATTTGTCATTTTGGAGAATATGAATGATTTGATTTAACTTTATAGCTTGTGAATATCGCAATATAATTTTTCCCCCTAAAGTCTCCGGAGAAAAGTGAACCAAATGGGATATAATTACACGCTTGCAGGTGATGTCTTAGCTTTATCGCAAAAGCAATTCACGTTGCTCCAACAAGAAGGAACTGCGGGTTAATTGTTAAGCTATTGTTCAACAATCAATTTAATCTTAAATCATTCAATTGTGTCAATCTAGTCCTAGACATCTTGGTGATTTGTCACTTTAGTCATTCCGATCAATTTTGACTAAAAATTACTAAGGTTGTTATATGTAACATTAATACTGATATGAATAATTTTTTCATTTTTTTCATTTTTTTCTCATTGTTAAAGAAAAGGAAAATTACAAAAAAAAAATTCAAAAAATTGGAAAATCTCCACGTATCAACAATTTTCAGCCAATATTGGCTAGGGGGACTATATTGACAAATTATGAAAATATCTAGGATTAAATTGATATAAGTAAAAGATTTAAGACTAAATTGATCATTGTATAATAGATTTATAATTTTTTGGACAATTTTCCCGATCAATGACAATTGTGCATCTCAAGAGTCGGCCTTGTCAATGCCCAAATACTTTGGGGGCAAATCATGTGAATGGGAGCTCCATTTGAAGTTGCTAGTCAACCATGTGGGTTCACCCTTGTCTTCCGCGTTGTGTGAATTTAAAGATTTGAGATGACGATGATGATGATGCTAATGGATAGATCACGTGGGTATGAAATTTTCAATTGCTTAGTTACCACACCACAGGCGGGTATTATCCAATTAGAAAAAGCGTGTGACCATGTTTCTTGCCTTCTACACAATGTAGCAGGATGATAATGGCTGAGCAAGAGCTGTGACGTGGCACGTCATTGTCCAGCTCAGCTGACTCGTTCTTCGACGGTGGACTTTTGGCAATCATCAATACCTAATCTGGATTCTTAGGCCTAAACCATAAGCAGCTGTCTTCCTCAGATTCCAGCATGATCCACACGTTTTTATTAATCTGATTTGACATTTTGGGAGTTCTATCGTAGATTTGTTAAAAGGCCCATGTTTTATTCAAGGCCCAGCAGTTGCAGCCTCAACTCAACCGGGGCACCTCTCTTGAATCTCTTTCTTTTGCCCATCGTTTCTGGCAGCAGAATTCTTGTTACCATGGTTCATATCTATTTTTGATATCCGCATGTTGTCTCAATAAGCCGGCGTTACCTTCTAATAAGCCACAGCACGTTCGAGAGTTTTGAGCGATGCTCGAGTCGTGTGGTGTCACCGTGCTAAACACCTCGAAAGCATTAGTATTTACAAGAAAAAAAAGTTCAGACTCTTATCAAGATTAACAGGTGACAGTCTTGAGAAACTAGGTATCTGCTCCACAAATCACTTCTTCACAGAGAGAGAGAGAGAGAGAGAGAGAGAGAGAGAGAGGTAAATGTGAGAGACACTTTTGCAAAATTTATTGGAACCTATAATTGATCATATGAAGAAATATTCAAAAAAGCAGGCATGGCATTTTAACTCAGTCCCATAGGACTAGATACCAAATCTAATCCAAACAGTCCCGCCAGTCAAAATGCCAAACAAATTCCACTCTCAGAAAATCATCATCCCTCCACTTTCAATGCAAAACAGATCCCAGGTGGATAGGGTAGGGCATCCCGCAATGACTCCAGGGCTCTACTTGTGACTGAACCAGGGAGCCATTGCACCGTTGACGTGCCCGTTGCTGTGGTGCATCCCTACGCCAATGGGCATGACGGAAGGGGGACGCCCCACTGCCACTTGAGGGGGCGCGTTCGGATACAACCCCTGATTGTGCGGCAGTAGCATGTGGGGACTCATGATAGGACTGCTAAGAGGGCTGCCCTTACGTTGTTGCTGAATGGCGTGGATCTGCCTAAGCCCTTCTTCATGAATGCACGAGATCGTCTCCAACTCTCTCATTGAAAGTGCATCCAGACCAGCACCGTACAGAGGAGCATGCCTAGTCATTTCTTCCCGGAGTTGAGTATCGAGTGATTGGATATATTCCTGCAAAGAGGAGGTGAAATCTAAGCAACAAAGAGAAAGCAGGACAACCCAAATTAATACTAAAGCATATGCTTGAATGAGTTGTTGGCACAAACCCGGTAGGTCTCCAACTGTGCTCGCATATCATGAAAACGTTCTTCATATTCAGCAATCCGCTCCTCCTTTTTCTGCTTTTCTCCTTCAGTTTGTCCCACTGTTTGTCTCAATCTTCTAATCTCGTCCTCAAGGGACTGCCGAATCTCTTCTCTGGTTACATTTTCCGTCGCGTACTGCTTCAGCTCTTCATCAGATCTTTTCCTCCCAGCTTCCGCACTCTTCAGCTCCAAAATCTGCGACTCTGCATCACGAAGACGATCTTGAAGGGCCTTCTTCTCAGAAGTGAGCTGTGCCATTTCCTCCACTCTCTCAGAGCGAACCCTCTCAAGCTGGTTCTCTAGGTCTCGGACTCGTTCAGATAATTCTTTCTTTTCGAGTGCAAAACGATCCATCTCAGCCTCCATCTCAGACTGCCAATTACAGAAAGTGTCAAAAAAAAACTTGCCACGAAGAATCGGCACACCACGTTAAAGCAATCGCATACCTAGGTCAAGAAGTAAAACAAATTAGTTACCGCGTGGCGTCGGACACGCGTGTATTCCTCGGAGAAGCTACGATCATAAGAAACGGGAAGAGCTAAATTAATCCAGCTTTAACTCATAAAAGCGTATGATTTTCACTTATTCATTGAAGCTAAAGCAGCGACTTACACTGGCAAAATGGGAGCAAAAAGTAGAACCACTCAAAAAGCAACCCAATCTTCGCTCTCTCTCTCTTTTTCACACACACACACACAAATGTCAGAAAAAGCTGAAAAGAACATGGAACAATTGCCCAAGACGAAGAAAAACACCAAAACTAGCAGTCTCGATGAAAACCCAGAAGCCACAATCTTCACAGAAAGCCAACAGGTCGGTTCAACAGCCCATTTCGCAGAACAAGATCTCATCATGAGAAAACCCACCGCCCCATTCCGGAGGTAACCCAAGAAAAGAAGAGAAAAAGTCCACGCCTTCACGCGTTGAGTCGACAAGAAACGCAATAACACAGGAGGGAAAAACGCGAAAAGAGCGGAGCTCGCGAGATTGGCGTTGTTCCCGCGAGCCCAATCAACGCGGAACGAGTGCTACCCAGAAGACCCAGAAGGTAAAAAAAACGACGACTTCGACGATGGAGAGATGGAAGATATAGAGAGAGAGAGAAGAGAGAGCAGAGAGAATCGGAACCTGCCCCGGCCAAATTGCAGCGCGGAATGCGATTGGTGATTGGTTGGAGAGTCTGTCCTCGGCGCAGGAGCTTTCAATGCCTCCCCACTTCACTCATTCCTCCTCTCTCTCTCTCTCTCTCTCTCTCTCTCTCTCTGTGTCCCTCCGTATATATCTAAGGTGGTGGCGGTGGGGGGATGCTGCGGGATACGTGTCGGCCGACGTCAGGACGAATCCGGAGGGCTCGAATTTCGAGGCGGCGGGTCCAAAATGGGCGAAAAAGGGAAGAGAAAAAGATGGGGGGAAGTGGGAGAGGAATCACATGGGAGGAGTACAAAACTATAAATCGTGTGGCCCGGTGATTTTGGAGCCCTGTTCATGATGATGATGATGATTAGGGGTGAGCGGTTCCAGGTTCCTTACAGGTTCCGCCTAGAACCTAGAACTTACTCTCGGGTACAGGTTCCTAATTTTTTGGAACCTGTAACTTACCCGTTGGAACTTAGAACCTGGAACATACCCTATTACAGGTCCCAAGGTCGGTTTCGGGTTCTTACATGTTCTTTTTTTTTTTTTCATCTTTAGTTAAGCAAAACTTTCACAATACTTATCTCGAGAAATAGCTACGCCAACTTATCACAACACTTTCACTTCCAAGACGTACTTCTCCATAACAGGACCCATAATGCCATCACTCCGAAATGAAGTATAAGCATCCATTGAACTATACAAGAAGTTTCATTAGCATCAGACCATTTTTCTGAAGGTCTATGTTGGGAAAGTCTCTCTGTCACAGCTCAATGGGACTTCCTAACAACTATGCATTGGAAAAGTTCAGATCGTCTACTTAGGAAGACCCGTCAAATATGCAGTTGTTTGTCAACTCATCCTCAAGAAGTCTTTCTAACCTGCAAATTTTTAAAACATGTATATGAAGAGCTATTGTGTACTTAATAAATATATTCATTACTTTGCGAAACAAGAGCTTTTCAGTCACACTTACCTTGGTAGACCATAAAGAACAAGAATGGCTATAACTTCACATTTCCTTGTCAATTTCTCGGGGTTGAGTTTTCATTCCAACAAGCCTGTGGCCTCCAAGTCTCGGGTGAACCCGAATACAAAAGCAATGAAATGAGTGTAAAATTGAATAGGTGAATCTTGCTCAAGGATTTACTCTGGATTTCCCGAAAGCAAAATCGCAGATGTCCAATATCATACATTGGATACAGTTTGCTCCTCGGAAAGACATAAACCTCTTGTCTCAGGCATGTGATGGTGGCCCTGCAAAAAAACTAGAATCAGGAATGGCGCGCCAACTTTGAAAGAAAACCCAAACCTCATACCATGTCGTACATTTTTTTCTCCAACAATAGCCTCATTTAGTGCTTGTCTTTCAACCAAAAGCATTGGAATTTGCTGATCCAATTTCATGTTCATTCCTTCATAGTAGTCTTTGATCGCATGATAAAGTGGTTGACGGTCACTAGTGTCCATGATAGCAGATTCCAAGCACTCGAGGCATAAACTTCGTCCATCTCCCAAAGATATGTATGTTGTGTTCCACGACTGTCAGTAGGTAAAATAAATATCAAAAGAAAGAAAAACAAAAAAATGAGTACAGCTGATTCAATGCATTTAAAATATACAATCCGCAAGATTGTGGGAACAAAGCATGGCATTGCATTTACTTGTGCTAGCCTAGACTACTACCTCCAAACGCTCGCAACTACAACATCGAGCTGTGTTGTCATGCTCATGTGACGGACAGTATTACGGGACCGAAAGGATGGCATATATACTCAATCAAACTAGCTCCATTTGTTGGGATCTGTGAAATGAAATAGAAGCTTACAATGGAATCAAAAGGTAAAGGACTAAAGTTACATTAATGCCATACTCCCTTGAAATTGCATAAACATAATAGACAAGAACAACTTGGACTCAGACTCTCTCGGTTCAGTAGCATGCTATTTTAACAAATCCCAGGTCTACATACAGAAGGCTCAATGAGAAAAATATGGTCCACTTGTCACTAAAATGAACATAACATGGTCGAATTAAATGACTTAAAGTTAAATTCAACTGTCATATGTTCTACAAAAACATTTTGCAAGCTAAAAATCCAAATAAACTGAGATCAATCCAACCCTACCGTCTCATCGTCGATCAGCCGATAGGCCCCCGCTAGAGTCTCCAAGGGCGTCCCACGTCGCCCCCGACCAGACAGGCGGAAGGAGAGAGAGAGTAGGGGTGCGACTGAGCTGGAGGTGGAGGTGGAGGTGGAGGTGGAGGCGGAGGCGAAGGGGTATGGAGTTAAGGCTCATTAGGCGGCTGGGCGAGCGGCGAGTGGCGTCGGGGCGACCGGGGCGAGCGGCGAGCGGCTTCGAGGCGACCGGGCGAGTGGTGAGCGAGCGCGTCGGGCGAGCAAGCGGCCTCCACCGCGGGGACGAGCGACGTCTAACGGCGGCGTCGGCGCAAGCGGCCGAGCGGCGAGGCGAGCGAGGGGTGACGGCATCCAGCGGCGGTGTCAAGGGAGGTGGCTCTCGGCGGCGAGCTGTGGCGCGGACGGTGTGATAGCTCGTCGGGCTCAACGGCGAGATGGCTCGTCGGACGAGCGGTGGGTGGTGGTGGTCGGTGGCCAAGAGGTGGTGGTGAGTAGGGCGTGGGGCGGCGATGTGGTGGTGGGTGAAGTAGGAAGAAGAAGAAGAAGAAGAAGAAGAAGAAGAAGAAGAAGAAGAAAGGGGTTCCGTCCGAGAGAGGGGAAGAGAAAGAAAGAGAGAAGAAAAGAAAAAGGTGGGTGGGAGTGGGGGAGCAGGAAGTGACGTGAGGAGAGGAAAAAGGGGAGAAAAGACAGAGAGAGAAAGAAAGGGAAAGGGGGGAAATCGTGGGGTACTTTAGAGTTTTTTTTTTAATTGTAAATTTAACCGGTTCCTAGAAAAATGGAACCGGGAACCGGAACCGGTCTTCTTAGAACCGGGAACCGGCAAGGAACCTGCGGTTCGGTTCCCCGGTTCTCGGTTCTACCCGAGAACCACGCTCACCTCTATTGATGATGATGATGAGGATGGAAATTCATGGGAATTGGTGGAGGGCCTGGAGAGAGAGAGAAAGAGAGAGGGTTTCTTTCTTTCTTTTTTTTTTGACAAAGAAAGAGGGGTTGAAGTGGTGAGTTTGGGGAGGTGGGTAGGTGGCTGACAGATTTTGGCATGTTGGTCCAGACCTGAGCAAGTATTTAAACTGCTCCACCCTGAATCGGACATTCTAGGGTGTTTTCTCCCCACAAGCCATTTAAATGCAAGTGAGGGAAAGAAGTATGTGATAGTGTCCCTATGGGCTCTCTGGCCACTGCACCTCTACGGTGTAGGGATCCCCCTAGAGGGAGGTCAGTGCCTTTAAATGGCTTGTGGAGGTGGGTAGGTGGTGACGATTTTTGGCATATTGGTCCAATTTTTTAAATGTGAACATGAAAAAGTGTTTTTTTCTTAAAAGAGTTATTATTAAAAAATCATGAATTGATATAGTTATGATAAATTTATTCTACATAAATTTTCGTCAAATGTGATAATTGACAAATTTATCAATTTGAGATTTTATCTTCGTTTGTCATGAGTATATTAGTTTATGGTTTTTTGTGATATTTATTTAATTTAATTAATGTTAATGGTATGTAAGGTAGTGGGAGGAAAGCAGCACCGAAAAGAAAAATGAAATAAATTTGAGACCGGGGTTTGGGGGTGGATCCCAAAAAGGACTTTTTTTATCAAAAAAATAAATGAATGAGATAAAAAAATAATTTTGAAAAATAAAAGTATTGAATATTAAATAATGATAAATTTTGGTCATTATATAAGACTATGACTTATTTATATAGATTTATTTTAATTTTTTATTAGTCATTAATTTTATCAATAATTTTTGTTAAAGTTAAAAACATGTCTTCAAACATAGATATGCATTAATTACGAATATGTCTTTTGAATTTTCAATAAATAGATTTATTAATAATATTATTATAAATTCATTGAAGATTCTTTTTATTATTTATTTTTTTGTAAATTTGAATCAAATTAATTAAAAATAAGAATATTCTTAATGTGTCGGATTTTTTTATTTTTGATAAATGATGTGTGTCGCGTGTCGTGTCGTGTCGTCATGTCAGATATTCGCATCACGTGTTCGTGTCATTGGTGCTATAATGTAATTGAACCTTGGCCACATCCACTCTTGCCAGATTTTTTCGAAATGGACAAATCCTGATTTCCTATGCCTTCGGCCACATTCATCCAATCTACCTTTTGATTGCAACGTCGGATCATGCCGACTAGACACGCGATTAGGAATTTCAAGAAACTGGTCATGCTGAACGTAACTTCCTTACGGCATATCCCAATGCAAATCTTTCAAATAGAGGTATTAATGAATTGGGATAAAAAATTTTGAACGTTAATTTAATATGCAATATTGTTCTTAAATGCTTAATTTGTTCAATGTTGTTTATGAACTATTCATAAATGTTGGATGTTTTCCTTCATCTTACTCAAATGACAAACCGGACTTCATTGGATGGAATGGATTATTATAAAGATGAGTTAATATGTCTATCCTTGTATCCATCTACTTAAAAAAAAAAAAAAAAAAAAAAAGAGAAATAAAATTATAGCATTGATATACCAATCTTTATTTGGTGACATGGATTATCATATCTTGATTTCAGGTAAATATTTTACATGGGTAGTTTGGTGTAGTTTTTTTTTTTTTAATCTGCCATTCCGAATTAACAGATTAATAGCCATATCAACATATTTTATTAACTTGAATTAACGGAAATAACAATATTATAATTTATGGGCTATATTAATTATTTGCCAATTGTTGATGGATCATATTGAATGAATTAAAATTTTTTAATCCAAAACTTAAAAATCATTTGTGTCATTTTCATTAATAAATTTAAGGTTTAGGTTCACTAAAAGTCCTAAAATTTGTTACGAAGGTACAATTGAATCCCAAAATTTATAAAAGGTGCAACCAAGCACTAAAACTTATCAAATTAGTTCAATCGAGTTCTTCCATTAATTTCATCCAATCTAACTAATGAAAAATGCCAAGGTGGCGATGATGTGACTTTTTCTAAAAGTACTTTTATAGAAATTTAATTTAAATTATTTTTTTAAAAGCTAATTTAAAAAGGTCAAAGTCTGATATAATAAGGAGAATTTTTCAAAAAGTCATAAACCTATTGCAGTTTTGCTAATTAAGTTCTAAATCTTTTAACTTTGTCGATTGAGTTATAAACATTTTCGCTTCTTGCCAATTCAGTCCATCCGGCCAATTGTGGTCGGAAAATGCTTACGTGGATGCTGCCGGTGTCACGTAGGAATGCCGCGCCGACGTGTATAATTTTAAATAATATTTTAATATTTTAATTTTATGTTTTTTTCCTTTTTTTATTTTTCTTCTTTTTGGCTTTTTCCGATGGTCGGCTCGCCTCGCCCACCACAAGCAAGGCTTGGTCGGGCGACGGTGACCCCTGGCTAGGGCGCCCTAGCCCCTACAAGAGCCACCCTCGCTAGATCTGGCAAGGAAAGCCCTCGCCGAGGGTCGCGCTCGCCCAGGCGAGCGTCGGCCTTGTGATGGCTAGCTGACGCCCGGTTGGCTAAGGGCGACGCTCGCCTTGGTGAGGGCCGGCCTCGCCAGATCTAGCGAGGGGAGCCCTCGCCCAGGCATGTGTCGCCCTTGGCCGACTGGGCATCGGCTAGCCACCACGAGGCCGACGCTCGCCTGGGCGAGGGCGACCCCCGGCAAGCGTCTCCCCTGGCCGGTCGGGCGTTGGCTAGCCATCGCGAGACCGACGCTCGCCTAGGCGAGGGCGACCCTCAGCAAGGGCTCCCCTCGCCAGATCTGGCAAGGTCGGCTCTCGCCAGGGCCAGGGCCCCCTTGCTGGGTGTCGCCGTCGCCCGGCCGAGCCTCGCCCGTGGCGGGCAAGGCTAGCCGGTTGGTGGCCGGCCACCGGAAAAAGCCAAAAAGAAGAAAAAAAAAGAGGAAAATAAAAGAAAATAAAAATATTCAAAAATATTCAAAAATATTAAAATATTATTTTAAATTATCCAAGTCAGCACCGGCAATCCTACGTGGCACCGGCGGCGTCCACCTCAGCATTTTCCAGCCAAAATTGGCTAGATGGACTGAATCGGCAAGAAGTGAAAATGTTTATAACTCAATTGGCAAAATTAAAAGGTTTATGACTCAATTGGCAAAATTATAAAATGTTTAGGACTTTTGGACAATTCTCCCGATATAATAATCAAACGGCATTAACCCACAAAATACAATCTCCCGAGCACCAGAGCGGCCGAAATTATCTTCAATGTTGAAAAGGGCAACTAGAAGAAATCGTAAGAGCAAAGTCTTTTCACGAGCTTGATAAGGTCAAAATCCAACATGTCCGAAGGAAAACTTTGCAGTTCAATGGATGAGAGAGATCAGGATCTTTCCAAGTACTTGGACTCGATGAAAGACGCATGAGATCAGGCTACAAATGTCACATGATGTGTCATTTCGGAGAGAACCAATGATTCGATTTAATTTCATAGATTGTGAGCATCATGATATAATTTTCTCCTCAAAGTCTCTTGAAAAAGTTAAATCAAATGGAGGGTAATTAGCATAACATATCTTAGCTCTATCACAAAAGCGATTCATGTTGCTCTGACTAGAATGAACTACAGGTTAATTGTTTGAAAAGTCATAAAGCTATATTCGGCAATTAATTCAATCTTAAGTTGTTCAATTATGTCAATTTAGTCATAAACATTTTGATGATTTGTGAATTTAGTCATTTTGACCAATTTTAACTAGAAATCGCTAAGCTTGTCCTATGTGGTGCTAGCACTGATATCAATATTTTTTTCATTTTTTCCTCATCAGTCAAGAAGAGGAAAATTTTAAAAATTAAAAAATAAAAAATTTACTCATGTCAACTTACCACGTATGATGGCTGGTTTTTACAATAACAATTTCCAACCAATATTGCCTGGGAGGACTATATTAACAATTTGTGAAAATATTTATGATTAAATTGGTATAATTGAAAGGTTTAGAATCGAATTATTATTAAATAATAAATTTATGATTTTTCAGACAATTTTTCCAATCAACGACAATTGTGCATCTCAAGAGTCGGCATTGTCAACGCCCAAATACTTTGGGGGCAAATCATGTGAATGGGAGCCCTGTGTAAAGTTGCTAGTCAAGTTCTCTGCTTTGAAGATGATGATGATGATGATGATGATGCTTATGGATAGATTAGGTGTGGTCTGAAATTTTCAATTGCTTAGTTACCACACACAGGCGGGTATTATCCAGTTAGAAAAAGCGTGCGACAAAGTTTCTTGCCTTGTACCCTATGTGATAATAATGGATGAGGCAAGAACCGTGATGTGGCACGTCATTGTCCAGCTCAGCTGACTCGTTCTTCCACGGTGGACTTTTTGCAATCATCAATACCTAATCCGAATTCTGAGGCCTAAACCGTAAGCAGCTATCTTCCTCAGATTTCAGCATGATCCTCGCGTTTTTTATAATCTGATTTGATATTTTGGGATTTCTATCGTAAATTCGTTAAAAGGCCCATGTATTATTTAAGGCCCAGCAGTTGCAGCCTCAACTCAACCCGGGGCAACCCTCTTGAATCTCTTTCTTTTGCCCATCGTTTCTGGAAGCAGACCAGCAATTCTTGTTACCATGGTTCATATCAATTTCTGATATTTCCATGTTGTCTCAATAAGCCGGCGTTAGTTTCTAATAAGCCACGGCGCGTTCGAGAGTTTCAAGTGATGTTCGAGTCGTGTGGCGTCACCCGTGCTAAGCGCCTCCAAAGCATTAGTATTTACAAGAAAGAAAAGTTCAGACTCTTATCAAGGTGACAGCTGACAGTCTTGAGAAACTGGGTATCTGCTCCACAAATCACTTCTTCAGAGACAGAGAGAGAGAGAGAGAGAGAGAGAGAGAGAAAATGTGAGAGACACTTTTGCAAAATTTGCGGAACCTATAGTTGATCATATGAAGAAATATTAAAAAAAGCAGGCATGGCAGTTTAACTGTTACTCCCATTGGACTAGACACCAATCTAATCCCCCCCCTCCGTCCAGCTATCTATCAATTACAACAGCCCTTTCACCAGCAACTCATCCCCACAGTCCCGCCAGTCAAAATGCCAAATAAATTCCACTCTCAGAAAATCATCATCCCTCCACTTTCAATGCAAAACAGATCCCAGGTGGATAGGGTAGGGCATCCCGCAATGACTCCAGGGCTCTACTTGTGACTGAACCAGGGAGCCATTGCACCGTTGACGTGCCTGTTGCTGGGGTGCATCCCTACGCCATTGGGCATGACAGAAGGGGGAAGCCCTGCCGCCACTTGAGGGGGCGCGGTCGGATACAACCCGTGATTGTGCGGCGGTAGCGTGTGGGGACTCATGATAGGACTGCTAAGAGGGCTGCCGTTACGTTGTTGCTGAATGGCGTGGATCTGCCTAAGCCCTTCTTCATGAATGTGTGAGACCGTCTCCAACTCTTTCATTGAAAGTGCATCCAGATTAGCACCGTACAGAGAAGCATGCCTAGACATTTCTTCCCCAAGTTGAGTAACGAGTGATCGGATACATTCCTGCAAAGAGGAGGTGAAATCTAAGCAACAAAGAGAAAGCGGGACAACCCAAATTAATACTAAAGCATACGCTTGAATGAGTTGTTAGCACAAACCTGGTAGGCCTCCACTTGTGCTTGCATAAATTGAATACGTTGTATTTCATTCCGCTTTTCTCCTTCAGTTTGTCCCACTGTTTGTCTCCATCTTCTAATCTTGTCCTCAAAGGACTGCCGAATCTCTTCTCCGGTCACATTTTCCGTCGAGTACCGCTTCGGCTCTTCATCAGATATTTTCCTCCCAGCTTCCGCACTCTTCAGCCTTTCAGCAAGGGCGTTCTTTTCCTTTACCACTTTCTGTTCCATTCACATATTTTGGTTGAAAAGACATCAATTAGCATAATTCCTAAGGCAGGAAAAAAGGAGATAAATCCAATTCATCCAACTCCACCCTGGTCATCCAAAGCAATTTCCCGTGCAATCTTCTGAAAAAACACTAGCCAATAGATAATTTTTTTCCCCTTCTTGGAGAGATGTAGGCAACATATATAAACCAAAACCAAGACCTCTTGAGACTTAGTAAGAGAAGCCATCACTAAGCCAAATCCTTACTCCCTCACATGAGAAATGCAACGTTTAGAAATGCACATGTTCACATGAAGAGAAAGCAAAAGAACTTGATTAAGAATATATAAAGTGACAGAAGCAGTGACAGATACCTTCAATTCATCGTTGACGTGCCCACTGCGGTGGTGCATCCCTACGCCATTGGGCATGACAGAAGGGGGAGCCCGCTTCATAACATTGATAGGACTGCTAAGAGGGCTGCCCTTATGTTGTTGCTGAATAACATGGATCTGCCTAAGCCCTTCTTTATGAATGTGCGAGATCGTCTCCAACTCTGTCATCGAAAGTGCATCCAGACCAGCACCGTACAGAGGAGCATGCCTAGACATTTCTTCCCCGAGTTGAGTAACGAGTGATTGGATACATTCCTGCAAAGAGGAGGTGAAATCTAAGCAACAAAGAGAAAGCAGGACAACCCAAATTAATACTAAAGCATATGCTTGAATGAGAGTAGTTGGCATAAACCTGGTAGGCCTCCAATCGTGCTTGCATACCATGAATACGTTCTTCATATTCAGCAATCCGCTCCTCCTTTTCCCGCTTTTCTCCTTCAGTTTGTCCCACTGTTTGTCTCAATCTTCTAATCTCGTCCTCAAGGGACTGCCGAATCTCTTCTCCGGTCACATTTTCCGTCGCGTACCGCTTCAGCTCTTCATCAGATCTTTTCCTCCCAGCTTCCGCAATCTTCAGCCTTTCAGCAAGGGCGTCCTTTTCCTTTACCACTTTCTGTTCCATTCACATATTTTGGTTGAAAAGACATCAATTAGCATATTCCATAAGGCAGGAAAAGAGGGGATAAATCCAATTCATCGAATTTCCCATGCAATCTTCTGGAAAAGCACTTGCCAATTAATAATTCTTTTCCCCCTCTTGAAGAGATGCAGGCAACATATATAAACCAAAACCAAGACCTCTTGAGACTCAGTAAGAGAAGCCATCACTAAGCCAAATCCTCATTCCCTCACATGGGAAATGCAACGTTTAGAAATGCACATGTTCACATGAAAAGAAAGCAAAAAGAACTTGATTAAGGATAACTAAAGCGACAGAAGCAGTGACAGATAACCTCCAATTCTTCACGTTGACAAGTCTTCAGCTGCAAAATCTGCCTCTCTGCATCACAAAGACGATCTTGAAGGGCCTTCTTCTCAGGAGCAAGCCACTCAGGCTGAAGCCCCTCAAGCTGGTTCTCTAGGTCCCGGACTTGTTCAGATAATTCTTTCCTTTTCTGGTGCAAAACGATCCATCTCGGCCTTCATCTCAGACCGCCAATTACAGAGAGTGTCAAACAAAAACTTGCCACGAAGAATCGACGCACCACGTTAAGGCAATCGCGTACCTTGGTCAAGAAGTAAAGCAAAATAGTTACCTTAAAGACGGTGCTGTTCGTCGCCTCAGATTCTCACTCAGTTTCTGTGATTGCCGACAGCTTTTTCTCTAACCCTACTGGAGATCTCGGCTTTCCTCTCTTCCCTTGGACAAAACTTGGTGCCGAAGTTTTGTCCGCCGTGTTGCGTGGGACGCGCGTTCGGACACACTCGGACGGGTGGAGGAAGGAAGCGAGGAAAATAAAAAGGGAAAATGTCACGTTGCTGATGTATACTAAATTTTCGATTTACTAATGATCCATAAAATATTAATAAATATCCAATCTCAAACTCTCTAAAACTATCATAAATTTTTAGTCATTGGTTATTTTTTTTTTTCTTCTTATCTTTATCTCCGCTGGCCATGGCAAAGGGAAGCCGGTGTCTAAATTTTCGATTTACTCAATTTGATCCAAATATTAATAAATATCCGATCTAGTCCCTAAACTTTCGATTTGCTCAATTTGATCTGTAAACTATCAATAAATATCCGATTTAGTCATTGGTTACTTTTTTTTTTCTTCTTATCTCTTATCTCCGTCGGACATGGCGAAGGGAAGCTGCGTCTGGCAAGGGTCACCCTTGCTGGCGTTGAGCAGGGACTCCCTCAGATCTAGCCAGTGTTAGTTTCTAGTAAGCTGTGGCACATTCGAGAGTTTGGAATGATGTTTGAGTCGTGTGGTGTCACCCGTGCTGAACACCTCGAGAACATTAGTATTCACAAGAAAGAAAAGTTCAGACTCTTATCAAGGTAACAGCTGACGGTCTTGAGAAACTGGGTTATCTGCTCCACAAATCACTTCTTCTTCAGAGAGAGAGAGAGAGAGAGAGAGAGAGAAAAAATGTGAGACACTTTTGCAAAATTTGTTGGAACCTATAATTGATCATATGAAAAAATATTAAAAAAGCAGGCATGGCATTTGAACTGTTAGTCCCACTAGGGACTAGATACAAATCACCCCCCACCCCCTCTCTCCGTCCGGCTATCTATCAATTACAACAGCCCAACAGCCCAACCTCCCAACATGCCAAATAATTTCCACTCCAGAAAATCATCGTCCCTCCACTTTCAATGCAAAACAGATCCCAGGTGGATAGGGCAGGGCATCCCGCACTGACTCCAGGGCTCTACTTGTGATTGTACCAGGGACCCATCGCACCGTTGACGTGCCCATTGCTGTGGTGCATCCCTATGCCATTGGGCATGACGGAAGGGGGAAGCCCCACCGCCACTTGAGGGGGCACGTTCGGATACAACCCGTGATTGTGCGGCGGTAGCGTGTGGGGACTCATGATAGGACTGCTAAGAGGGCTGCCCTTACGTTGTTGCTGAATGGCATGGATCTGCCTAAGCCCTTCTTCATGAATGCGCGAGATCGTCTCCAACTCTGTCATTGAAAGTGCATCCAGACCAGCACCGTACAGAGGAGCATGCCTAGACATTTCTTCCCGGAGTTGAGTATCGAGTGATTGGATATATTCCTGCAAAGAGGAGGTGAAATCTAAGCAACAAAGAGAAAGCAGGACAACCCATATTAATACTAAAGCATATGCTTGAATGAGTAGTTGGCACAAACCTGGTAGGCCTCCAACTGTGCTCGCATATTATGAATACGTTCTTCATATTCAGCAATCCGCTCCTCCTTTTCCCGCTTTTCTCCTTCAGTTTGTCCCACTGTTTGTCTCAATCTTCTAATCTCATCCTCAAGGGACTGCCGAATCTCTTCTCTGGTCACATTTTCCGTCGCATACCGCTTCAGCTCTTCATCAAATCTTTTCCTCCCAGCTTCCGCACTCTTCAGCCTTTCAGCAAGGGCGTTCTTTTCCTTTACCACTTTCTGTTCCATTCACATATTTTGGTTGAAAAGACATCAATTAGCATATTTCCTAAGGCAGGAAAAAAGGAGATAAATCCAATTCATCCAACTCCACCCTGGTCATCCAAAGCAATTTCCCATGCAATCTTCTGGAAAAACACTAGCCAATAGATAATTTTTTCCCCTTCTTGAAGAGATGTAGGCAACACATATAAACCAAAACTAAGACCTCTTGAGACTTAGTAAGAGAAGCCATCACTAAGCCAAATCCTTACTCCCTCACATGGGAAATGCAACGTTTAGAAATGCACATGTTGACATGAAAACAAAGCAAAAGAAATTGATTAAGAATAAATAAAGTAACAGAAGCAGTGACAGATACCTTCAATTCTTCACGTTTGCGCTTCAGCTGCAAAATCTGCGACTCTGCATCATGAAGACGATCTTGAAGAGCCTTCTTCTCAGAAGAGAGCTTTGCAATTTCCTCCACTCTCTCAGAGCGAAGCCACTCAAGCTGGTTCTCTACGTCCCGGACTTGTTCTGATAATTCTTTCCTTTCTCGTGCAAAACGATCCATCTCAGCCTTCATCTCAGACTGCCAATTACAGAAAGTGTCAAACAAAAACTTGCCACAAAGAATCAGACACCACATTAAAGCAATCACATACCTAAGTCAAGAATTAAAACAAAATAGCTACCTTAAGACGGTTGTTCATTGCCTCAGATTCACTCAGTTTCTGTGATACCGCAGCTTTTTCTCTAACCATATTGGAGATCTCAGCTTTCCTCTCTTCACGCAAGCGTGTGATTTCTTCTTCTCTTCCACAAACTTGGTGCCAAAGAGCTGCTCGATCCACATTTGCAAGTTCAGCTGCCTCCCTCATCATACTCAAAACTGGTTTTATAAACTCTTGCTCCTCAGAGACCAGTAAAACCAAAATGTCTAAATCCAATTCCACATCATGGCTGTTATCCGAAGTGCTGGTAGCACGATCAACCAGTCTCTTAAGCATCCTTTGTCGGCAAGATTCATCAGGATACCCCTTGAAAAGTATAGCATACAGAACCTTCACAAAATCCTTGACGCAAGGGTCTCTAGACAGGGTCAATGTCTCAGCAAGTTCAAATACTGAAGTGAAGTCATCTTGTTGATTTCTCAACTGGTGATTAGCCTCTCCTTCGCCATCTATAATCTGCATATTTTCACCAGTAAATCTGCTTAGATTCAATCTACGAGCCACTCTACTGTCCAAGACGATTGCTACTGTTTGAGCCACAAAGGCTCCTTTAGCCACAGCCCTCTCAAATGTTTGGGAAGCTTCAGTGGCAAGGCGGGGAATCGATAGCATTTCGATCAGGACACATATATCTGAAAAATGCCGGGCGCTGAAAAGGGCTTGCTCATCCACTGCATGCGACCTTTGAGTGTCCTGTCCATTATCGCTACAAACGAGGAGACGATAAGGCATCATCGCGTCAATTTCACCAAAATCTTTATCACAATCGATGTCTCTAAGCATTGCTGCAGCTAGATCTTTTTGACTTTTTATGGTTTTACTCAATAAGTCTAGGACACAAGGGGACACCTCTGCTCCCAGACATTTCAACCTATCACGAACAGACCTTACCTGTAATGAGAAAGGGAAGGATATTTATTGTTCAGGAAAGAACAAATCAGGGTTATATGTTTCACAAGAAAGGTATGCAGTTTAAGTTTGATAATTGCTTTGTGCTTACTGCTTGAGGGAGTTGTTGACATTCGGATGCAGCTTTGAAGACGAAATCTATGTTAGCTGCAAGAGGCTCGTCATTTGAATCTTGCAGAAACTCCAAAGTCTGACCCAGAAGATGTTCCCAAACTCCAATGCCTAACTCCAGCTGGCCTAGAGCGCCAAAAAGCTGAGAGAAATGCACAAGGTCAGGATAAAAATGAAAAGGCATGTTCAAATCTGCAAAACTTAAAAATTCGGTTGACACAAAACCATCCTGAGTACTTTTATCACCATCAAAAGAATTTCTATTCAAGCCAACACTTTGAAGGGAGAATGGAAAGACAGCAAGAAATATCATGAAACATCTTACAGGAACTCTTTCAGCAGGCTCCTCATCATCTAGTTTCTGAAGCCTTCCAAGAAGAAAATGAGCGGCAATTGGATGCTCCGAATGCTCCACCAATTTGGGTACCAACGCTACCAGGTCATGCTGAAGATGCTGGGGAGCTTTATCCAATACAAGGGCAATCCTTTTTGCTGATTGAGGCCGCCGCCTTGGCTCAGGACAGCCTTGTGGAACTGCTCCATCCAAAGCTCTGAGTGAGTTGACAATCAATCCTAGGAGTTCCTCAGACTGCTCTGGCCACTTGGACTGCATTCAAAGTTTCCAAGCTGTCAACATGCAAAGTAATGATGCTGCAAAGACAAAGTCTCAGAGAGAGTAAAACAGTACCTTGGATCTAAGACAAAAATTTTCTTGACCTCTTGTAGATGATTCAGGTGGATCAATAGGCTTCACTGTAGGTGCATTTTCACAGATGTTAGAATCATTGATATCTGAGCTTCGTACAGCAGAAGAATTACTACTTTCATCTAAACCAGAGTCTAGTCTCTCATCCAACTGAAACTGCATGCACTCCGCTGCACTGTTTTCTCTGTCTGATTCCAGTGGGCTGGCAGCCCCACTGCCATCTGGAGAGATCTTCAGGCTAGGATCAGATGACTCACCCTCACAACTTCCCTCAGAGGGCTGGCAGCATTCTACCATAATATCTAATAACAAATCTATAATTGCCTGCTGCAAAACTTTAACACTCATCAACAAATTCATCAAACTAGGAGAAGATCCATCTGTCTTCCCTATCTTCTTTCCATCACAGCAACCCGAAAACTTAGCTGGAAGAAGCAAGCGCTTTACTTTAGCTGGGTCATCTAGGTAAATGCGAAGTCCAGTCAGAAAACCCGCTATTGCACCAGCATCCATCAAAAGTTTCTCTCTTAGAGTGACTTCTGGGTAAGAGGAATTGTCTCCATATGTGAGATGAAACCCTGCTCTTGCAAGAAGGTTCCTAAATATATCTTCCTCATCTCCACTGAGTCCTTCGCTATCTTCAGAATCAATAAGTTCATCAGGATCAGTTGTCAGAGCATCCTGATCATCCTCGTAAGCCAAAACCTGAATTAAGGGACCAGACAAGAAATAGGGCACCATTAGACACAACCTCAAATGAAAGTAAAACAGAATGACTATATTCTACTCGATATTGTACACAAAACAAGAATTAAGAGTAGTATCTTCTCAATATATAGCTAGACTCAGTTTTGCTTGGCAGATTTATAAGGATAGAAACCAACTTGAAGAAAAGCCAAAAACAACAAACAAGAAGCAGGGTTCACAGGAACTAACCTCTAGATCTGAAAACTCAAACCAGGGGCAGCAGTCTAGAATCTCACAGACGAAAACAACTGTGTCTCGCACAAGAAATCCCGCATCTGCCTCCAACATATCTGGTACCTTCATAAATTGCAAGACTGAGTTGTTCCATGTCTTCGTACATATTGAGGATTCCTTCCATACCGTCTTGGCTGGATTTTTTTGGTTAACAACGGCCATCCGGTACTTGACCCAGAAATTTTTATCTGGATCACAACCCACCGACTGATCACTCTCCAAATATATGCATATGGTGTCAAAGGACTCATAAACCCCTGCATTGCATCAAAACCAATGTCAAGAAAAGGTGGGGGAAATATTGTGCTTTCAAAACATTATAGATGAGAAAACGGAAGCAATTTTCCACTGACCTATCCGAAGCTCGCATCCCCCAGCCTGGAAGAACTTGCTGAAGATTTTCCGAGTCTCCATTATGTCTTTAAAGTACATGAAGTTCTCCACCTTCCAAGTGAATGAACTTCTTTTTCCAGCATTCTCTGCCGAAGACCCATTACCTGTCAAATCATTCTCCAGAGCAGCAAAGTCCTGCATTATTGATGTCTCCTTCAAAATAAGAACCTCTGCTGAGAATACAACAGTGTCATTAACAATGAATCCCGAATCCTGATCAAAGAGACTTGTTAGGGTAACAAATTCACGCCATCCCCAGTCCTTTGCAGCTTTAGAATAGCGATTTTGAGATTCCTTAGTCACAGATTTCTCCTCCATCTTCGTGTTCACAACTGACAATCGATGACTCACAAAACAACTCCAATCATTGGAAGTATTTCTTGAATCCGTAACTTCAAGAAACACTGACAGGTGGCATGGTGGCTGTGACTGACCTGGTACCATCAACCACAAAGAGAAATCTAGGCTTTCAGCAATTCGGACTTAGAAAGAAAAACACTAAAAGACACAGTAACTGTCTTAAAATATTGGGCCACAAAATGACCAAATGATGACGCTAGAATACAGATTATGCTGATTTTTTAGAAAGAACCTAAATTGCTCTCATTCATTTCATTGCCTTGATATCCTTGCAGCAAAATTTGCAACCTTACATATGAATAGAGAAACCACCTCGGATATACATGGACAGACACCGATATTTGGAAGGTAAAATCCAAATTCTAAATATTTCTAATTTGTGCGCATTTTAGGAAAATTTCATACAAAATGACAACAAGAGGGCCTATTATCCTAATATGTCAGGTCCACAAATGCTATCATACCAAAACCGAAGGAAATATCACGTAATTGACCTTATCATGAACTCACAGAGGATAACAATCAAGGATAGGTGCAGCTGGTCACATGAGTATATAAGAGCAACAATACTACGCACCTCGAGGATAAACAATCAGGCGACAATCCCGGTTTCCGATCTGAAATCGCTTGCTCTTGATACAGAGACCGGTGATCTTCCTCTTCTTCAAAATATCCTTCAGCCTGGTGAAGTTCTCTATCCTCCATAGGAACTTCCCCATATGCACATCTGATTTTCTGGAGTTGTTTTGGACCCTCAACCCCGACATTAACGCCACATTTTTTGTAAAGCTGCTGGATTCTTTGATCACATGAAATGATGTGCTGAAGATGGCAGTGTCGTCCACTAAAAACCCTGACTCAGGACCAACAAAGTCCGCCATCTTCATGTAATCATTCCATCCGAGACTCGTGTTATCTCCGCTCTTGTTATCTGCCGCAAAACGCCCATACGAGTCTCGGTGCATGTGATTGAACCCAGGCTTCTGGTTCAGCACCGACATCCGGAATAAGCACCAGCAACTTCTGTCCGCCTGCATCGCCTTTTCTGTGTCTTTGCTCTCCAGACACATGGATAAATAATCAGTGCCATTCACCGAGCTTTGATAGACACTGATTCTAAATTGCACTCGCCAGCAGGAAAGACCGGACTCATTATCTTCTGCGTTTTAATCATCTCCCTGAATAAGCTGAAATTGTGTACCTTCCAGCTAAATTTTCCACTCAACACGTCGGGCGCCTGCCCGACCACTCCAGAAGATGAGGCAGCCGATGTAGACTGACTCTCATTGTTATCGCGGTGAAATGTCACGGATTCATTCAAAATCAAAATATCCGCGGTGATAACAATAGAGTCATTGCTCAGCAAGTACCCTAACCTCGAATCCAAAATCGTCGAGGAGGGAGTGAAGTCGCACCAACCGTGCGATTTCTTCTTGGTCGAGAACCGGTGCCACGAGTCCCGGTGAATGGTCTTGGAATCATCCAGACCATTAGCGATCGACAGCCCGTAGCTGGCGAAGCAATCCCATTTTGAAGACGATGTCCCCCGAGGGTCCATGATTTGCAGGTAGATTGAGATATACCCGGGCAAGGCTTGTGAGTCGCCCTTAGGGTATATCAGGAGGCGGCAATCGTACCCGCCGACCTCGAAGTACTTGCTCCACAGCGCCCTCGCCTTGATCTTGGAGAAGTTCCGCACCGTCCACCGGCAGGTGGCGGCGAACTCCCCGCGGCGATCGATGGAGACGGCCTCCTGAGCGCCGCCGCTGCCCTCCCGGGCGACGATGGCCGGGAGGTCCTCGGCGGCGGGGATGGACGGGGGCTTGCCCGCCGGCGCGGAGGAGGTCGACGGCAGGTCGGCCCCGGCGGCGGCGGCGGGGGGCGGCGGCGGCGGCATGGAGGAGGACGACGAGGAGACGGCCTCGGAGGAGGAGGAAGCGGAGACACCGTTGGGGTGGTGCGGCTGCTGGTGCTTCATTGCCTTCAATGCCTTCATTGCCTTCGTCGGCTTGGCTACCTTCATTGCGCCCGATTGGAATTTGTAGAGCTGTGCTCCGGCGCGTCTCTTTCTCCCCAAGAAGATAATCGATTGTATTTGGGGTACGATCGATTTTTTTTTTAGAGAGAGAGAGAGACGAAGGGAGAAGCCGCAGAGGGCTAGCGGCAACGGGGGAAGAGAGAGAAAGAGAGAGAAAGAGGGGAGACTGAGGGGGAGAGAGTGATTTTGTTATGGGCTACAAGGGGAGAGAGAGCGAGAGGAGGGAGTGAGCTAAGGTGAGCGGGTAGACAACGGTGTTAATGGTGGCACGGTGTCAACCGGAGCCTCACTCACTAAAATCCCTGTAAAATTCTTGCAATTAGGACTCTCTTTGCTCTTGTATGTTGATGAATGAATTTGGTGAGATTTGTCCATGGCAATGGCTTCCAATTTATAGGCCTTCTCCTCTCTCCTTAACGGGTAACCCCAATTCTACCAACCATGATTTTCCATGGCTCTCTCCACCTTGCTCGATTAGGCTGGATAGAGTTTTGTCCCGATCAGCGATGACTAGGTTGTCTCCGGCCCGACGGGCCCTGAGATCTGACTGAGTGTTTGTTTAATGCTAGGAAGCTATCTCGTGGCCCGTCTGTGAATGCCTCGATGACCCTTTAATCTAACTTCGGAGGTGAGGAATTATAAAAAGTTTTAGTGGTACGCGGCGGTGAGAGGGAATAAAATGTACCAGTACGGCGGAGGGATGACGGAAGGAACTTTTGATGCAGGGTTCTTTTTTTTTTTTTAGTGGGGACCGGGGGTCGGCCAGGGGTGAGGGAGATGAATAACAATGCCGACCGGAAGATGTTCGGTTGGCATTCTTAATTGAACTTCGACGATGGATGCAAAACTTAATAGTATAATGGGGAGGCAAAATTAGGAACGTTGGTCTGACATTTCAATGGCGACCATATTATCTGCAGAGATTGCATAATTTGTCGAGCATTGTGCGGCCGGGGGCGGCAGTCGCCCACCGCCCCCGGGTCCACCAATGCCAAGGATTATTTTGAGTTAAGGATTGCGGTTGTATATTTATCGAGAAATTGTCTATTATTATCAAGATTTTTTCTTAAGCAAATTTAAATTTCCTTTTAAATGAAGGACGACAGAAAAAAAAGTGTGCTTATCATACATGATCAAAATATTTCTCCTATGGACATTATTTGGTATCTATTATCCTTGGACATGAGTATATTGCTGAATAAGAGAAATTCCTATTTCCTAACTAGTCATTTCCATTTTTGTACCTAACAACCAAGATACATTGTTTACTTGCAAAGTTTTGAAAAACAAATCGGATTGTATTTCCTATTAAGTCATTTTCATTTAATATCCAAGAACCACTTTATAACATTTACTTGAAAAGTTTTGAAAAACAAATCAGATTGTATTTCCTATTAAGTCATTTTCATTTAATATCCAACATCCGCTTCATAACATTTACTTGTGAATTTTTGAAAAACAACTTGGATATGGATGAAAATCTTGTTTCCTATTACACCATTTCCATTTTTTTAATCCAACGACCACTTTATATTATTTACTTCCAAAATTTTGAAAGACAAATCAGATATGCATATCAAATGTGTAGTAATATATTAATGACTAAGTAAACAAATTCTGTTTCCTATTAGGGCATTTCCATTTTATTATCCAACAACTATTTCCCATCATTTACTTGCACAATTTTGAAAAATAAATCGGATATACATGTCAAATATGACATTTTATGGTAGATGTTATTGCAAAAATATATTAATGATTAAGAAACAATTTCTCTTTCCTATTTAAGGCAATTCCATTTTATTATCCAAAAACTATTTCCCTTAACTTTACTTGCATGATTTTGAAAAATAAATCGGATATGCATGTCAAATATGCATTTTATGGTAGATGTTATTGCAGTAATAGTTGTTAATAAAATAAAAATGCCTTAATAGGAAATATAATTTGTTTGCTCAATTATTAACATATTTGACATGCGTATCTAATTTGTTTTTCAAAATTTTGCAAGTAAATGATGTAATATGGTTGGTGGATAATAAAATGGAAATGACCTAATAGGAAATATAATTTTTTTTTTGTTGGTTCAATCATTAAAATATTACTACAATAACATTTACCATAGAATGCCATATTTGACATGTATACTTGATTTGTTGTTCAAAATTGTGCAAGTAAATGATGGGAAATAGTTGTTGGATAAATGCCCCAATAAGAAATAGAATTTGTTTGCTTAATTATTAATATATAACTAATATATAACTACATATTTGACATTTGTATCTGATTTGTTTTTCAAAACTTTGCAAGTAAATAATGTAAAGTGGTTGTTGGATAAAAATGGAAATGATGTTATAGGAAATAGAATTTTCATGCATATCCGACCTATTTTTCAAAATTTTGCATGTAAATGTTATAAAGTGGTTGTTGGATAATAAAATGGAAATGACCAAATAGGGAATATAATTTGTTTACTTAATCATATATATATATATATATATATATATATTATATATATATTATTGCACTAACCTTTATCATAAAATGCATATCCAATTTGTTATTCAAAACTTTGCAAGTAAATTATATAAAATAGTTGGTAGATAATAAAATGGAAACGTTCTAGTAGGAAATCGAACTTGTTTACTCAATCATTAATATATTACTTCAATAACATCAATCATAATTCTATTTCCTATTAAGGCATTTCCATTTTATTATCCAACAACTATTTCCCATAATTTACTTCCACAATTTTGAAAAACAAGTTAGATATACATGTCAAATATGCATTTTATGGAAGATGTTATTGTAGTAACATATTAATGATTGAGTAAACAAATTCGATTTCCTACTAGATAGTTTCCATTTTATTATCTACCAACTATTTTACATCATTTACTTGCAAAGTTTTGAATAACAAATTGGATATGCATTTTATGATAAAGGTTAGTGCAACAATATGTATATATGATTAAGTAAACAAGTTCTATTCCCTATTTGGTCATTTCCATTTTATTATCCAACAACCACTTTATAACATTAAATTTTGAAAAACAGCCAGCCGAACGATAACGAAATATTAGATGACACAATCGCAGCAATTTCGTCCCTTCCTTAAGTATTACAAGATCAGTGATCAATGAAGTAAGTCGAGCCATTTCTTTTAAAAGGGGATTTCTATAGTTCATTGGGTATTTGATTTGTCGTAGTCTGATCGTAAAAATAAGTACATTTCATAGTAATTTCTCTGAAAATAAAATTCAGGATGAGTAAGATCTAAATAAGGTGTGGAATTAATCTAGTGAGATTTATTTCCTCCTAATTACATTAATTAGATTGCCAGAGAAAAGAAGATGGGTGGGTTGTAAACTTCATCCTCCAATTCATTGCTTTGCCATCTGAGGAGGCTCCCCTGTTTCAAAAAGCCTAGCCACCCTCCCTCCCTCCCTCCCCCCTCGCTCTTCCCCTGCTTCTTCTTCCTCCTCTCCCTCCTCTGCAACTCTCTGTCTCTCTCTCTCTGCCCAAGTGTAAAACCCTCTTCTAGGGTTTTCCAGTGGTGCCCGGCTCGTCCCTCTTCCGCTCCCCTGGCGAGCGGGTTTTCTTGTTCTTGATTCTCGGTGAATCTTGGCGTTCGCCCTCTTCTGTGGTTCCGGCCACCTGCCCATTTCTTCTCCCGTGCCGGGTTCTCGCCAATCCACCTCGGCTCTCCGGTTGGGCATTGGCGGGTCGGTTCCCGGGAGTTGCTCCGGTTCTTGATTCGGCGGTGCGTGGCTTCTCCAATTGAGGCCTCTTCACGTTCGAAAGACCGAATCTTGATCGGTTCTGCGACGCGGGTGTTTCGTTTCTTCGGATGGCTGGGTTCTTGGTTTGATGCTAAGTTTCGAATTCGGGAGCTATGAGCGGGTTTTCGGTGGATGAACGTCGTTGTTAGGGTTTTCGTCGCTCTGGATAAGTCTGAATTGCTGTGCGGGCGTGTGTTCAGTTCCCCAAGCCCCCGCCCGGTGTTCCCCAATGGCCTCCTCCTGTGCAGCCGCCCACCGCCGCCTCCGCCCCCGCGCCAAGGTGGTCGTCATCATGGGTGCCACCGGGTGCGGCAAGTCCCGCCACTCGATGGACCTCGCCTCCTGCTTTCCTTTCGAGGTCATCAACGCCGACAAAATGCAAGTCTACTGGTTTGTTATTCAAAACTTGCATGTAAAATATTTGGTAGATAATAAAATGGAAATATGTATATATATATACATATTTGACCGCATGCTCGTGTGCACCCTCCCGCCCCGGATCGTCTTCCCGCATCCTCGCATCCTCCCGCCGCCACGCGTCCGCCGGGCCAACCCTCCCTCGGCGGCGGGTAGGTCATAAACTAACGGTCGAACTCGGTCACGCCTATGGCCTTCCTCAGGCCAGTCCAACCCCCCTGGTTGGTCCGGCGCAGGTCGTAGTATCCGGCGAGCTCATCGAACGCGCCCATGTCGAGCATTTTGTCCACGCGCTTCGACTGGTACTCCTCCAGGACGGGCGGCGACACGTCGACCCACAAAAAGCAACAGTCGTACCTCAGCTCGGGGCTCGGCGGCGAGCCAAGCCGGCCGAACGACTCCACCAGGAGAGCGTGGATGAAGGAGTTGGAACCGCCGACGAGGAGGGGAAGCTTCCCGCGGGAGGCGACGCGGGAGATGGCTGCGTCGCCGTGGAAGGGGAACTGCGACGGGGTCATCTCGCCATCGTTCGGATCGAAGGAGCTGAGGAGGTGGTGGGGGACGCCGTGGCGCTCGGCTGGGGGGATCTTGTTGGTGGTGATGTCGAGACCCCAGTAGACTTACATTTTGTCGGCGTTGATGACCTCTAAAGGGAAGCGGGAGGCGAGGTACATGGAGAGGCGGGACTTGCCGCACCCGGTGGCACCCACGATGGCGACCACCTCGACGCGGGGGCGGAGGCGGCGGCGGGCGGCTGCAGAGGAGGAGGGAATTCGTGCGGCCGGGCAGTGCTCTTCGCGACCTTCTCTCCGTGCTCGCCTCTCCTCATCCGTTGCTCGCCCATCCTCTCTCCGGCCCTCTCCCTCACCTGCACGGCGCCGACGACGTCGTTCACCACCTGCCCCTCTCCCTCGCCTGAGGCCGATCTTTGCGCCTCCCCCACCGCCGGCGACGGCTCCACCACTGAAGTCGTCCGCCGCCCCCGCCGCCGCCCTACCGGGTCCAAGAACAAGCCCAAGTCCTCCCCGGTCGTCATCACCCGCGACCCCGAGGTCCTCTGCGGTTCCGATGTCGCCGCCTCCTTCCGCAGCTTCCGGATCTGGGGAGGGTCTGGATCTGACCAGGACGCGAGCCTCGCCAGATCTGATTCCTCGCCAGATCTGGTTCGCCACATCCAGATCTGACGAGAGCTCGACCCTCGCCAGATCCAGCGCGGGCGACCCTCGCCCTGGCTGCGAGAGTCGACCCCTCGCCGGATCTGGTGAGGGCGACCCTGGCCGGCCACAGGCCAAAGGGAAGGAAAGTAGAAAAAAAAAAAGGGAAAAGGAGGAAGAACCGTTGAAGAAGAAGAGAAAACAGGGAAAGAAGAGAGGGTAGCGAAGGAGAGAGAAAACAGATCCCGACACTCCTCCCTCCGAGATGGCCTCCGTCGCGACCCACTCCGGATCCGAAACCGAAGACAGATCTGCTCGAGATCAGGCCGGTACCGGAGCGGGTCCGGCGAGAAGGCGGCCCTTGAGGCCAATAAATCGAGGAGATGAATTCAGGGACGAGGTGGACGGAAATCCGAACCGAACCACGTCGGTTTCCCAGGTGGGGCCCCTGCTGACACGACAGCGGCCGATCCAAGCTTCTTCAAAAGGGGAACCAGCTTCTTCTGCTTCTTCTTCTTTGCTGATACAACAGCGGCCGCACGAACTCCCTCTGTTCCGATCAAAGTTTCTTTAAGCTTATAATGTTTACATCGAACGCCTCGTAATCTATTCTGTAGCTGCAGCATCTTGGGAAGTCGTTCCTAAAGGCCACAGATGTCACAAACATAACACAAAAAAGAACAAAACTTAAGTCCCATAAGCTTCAGCAACACAGAAGAAGACTTTAGACAAATTGCTCTAAACTCTATTTTCATAAACGAGCACCATTCCCAACTTTAACAGCAAAATCTCAAATAAAATGGGATAGTCCAAGGCTCCGACCATCAAGCCGACACTGATCGACCAAAAACATCAAAATCACACCTTTCAATTATATCACAAAATACCCGCATTCACATAATGAAATTCGAATACCAACTTGAGACGCGCTCGCGACGGCTGAGTAAGCCCAAGAGGGAAGGCCAAGGCCCCACGAACCGAAGCCGACGACACCGCAAAGCTCGACGGCCCCGGCGGATACTAAGGCAAGGACATTAGTCTCACGAAGCAGTGGATCGGTCAGTGGGTGAACGGAGTTCCCGAAATCTGGAGTGGAGCCAGAGAGCAGGCGAGAGTAGGAGAGGGCATAGGTGGCTCCGGCGGCGGTGGCGGCGGAGGAGTGTTTGGGAGGCGCCGAGGCTGCGTTTATGGCGGCCAAGGCAATCTTGGTGAGCTTGGAGGTGGTTCTCCTTGTGGCCATGGAAGGAGCCGCCCACTGTTGCCTCCACCCCTGCGTCAAGGTGGTCGCCATCGTGGGTGCCACCGGGTGCCACAAGTCCCGCCTCTCCATGTACCTCGCCTCCCGCTTCCCTTTTGAGGTCATCAACATCGACAAAATGCAAGTCTATTGGGGTCTCGACATCACCACCAACAAGATCCCCCCAACTGAGCGCCACGGCATCCCCCACCACCTCCTCAGCTCCTTCGACCCGAACGATGGCGAGATGACCTCGTCACAGTTCCGCTTCCACGGCGATGCAGCCATCTCTCGCGTCACCTCCCGCGAGAAGCTTCCCCTCCTCATCGGCGGTTCCAACTCCTTCATCCACGCTCTCCTAGTGGAGTCATTTGACCCTATAGCAGACCCGTTCGCTCGGCTTGGCTCGCCGCCGAGCCCTGAGCTGAGGTACAACTGTTGCTTTTTGTGGGTCGATGTGTCGCCGCTTGTCTTGGAGGAGTACCAGTCGAAGCGCATGGACAAAATGCTTGACATGGGCTGGTTTGATGAGCTCGCTAGATACTACGACCTGCGTCGGACCAACTCGGGGGGTTGGACTGGCCTGACGAAGGCTATCATGTCCCGTGAGTTGGACGCACATCCCACTATGGTTAATAGAAACAATGCGACTTCCTAGGACACGTCGCCGACCCAATCAATTAAATTGCACATGCGGAAGCAATTAAATAATTCCCATACAGAACTCAAATGGGATAAAAAAAATAGGATCATACTTTCAAAAGCAAACCACACTTCTTTATACACAATTTACTAGATCATTTACAATACTAGTTTATTTACACAAGTCCACAAAAGAAGAAGGGCTACAGTCCACTAAACGATCGAACCCTCAATTGAAGACCCCTGAGTCTCTAGGGGACTTGGACTTTGGTTCACCACTGAACCATCAGGAGAGTTAGCTGTACCCTCACCATTAGGGGTGTGCATGGTCCGGGCGGGCGGTTCCCGACCTAGAACCGGGAACCGCCCGCTAAGGACCGGTTCCGAAAAATCGGAACCGGGATCCACCCGGGAACCGGACCGCCGGTCCGGTCCGGTTCGGTTCCCGGGTGGATCCATGGAACCGATTTTGACGCCAAAAATTCTGGTTTTCAAGAGTGAAACAATTTTGGTTTCCCGGACGACCGGTCCGGAAGTTTTGAGCTCGTAGGGTTTATGGCGAGGGGGGCGGATAGGTAGAGGCGGAGGAGCGGCGGGCGTGGCGAGTGGCGACCGGCGCGAGGGGGCGGACAGCCGGTGGCGGAGGAGGAGCAACGGCGGCGCGTGAATGCTTGGTGAGGAATCGAAGACGAGGAGAAGAGATTGAGGAAGAAACAGAGAGATAATCAAAAACTGAGGAAGAAATCGGAAGAGAATCAAGAGATGAGAAGCAAATTAGGGCTTCTTACCTTGTTGAGTGACGGAAAAGGGGCTTGCCGGCTCGGTCAAGAGTTCTTGCAGAGGCGGAGGAGCAGCGGTTGGCCGCTGGCGAGTGGTGACCGGCGTGACGGGGGCGGACAGTGGCGGAGGAGGAGCAGCGGCAGCGGCGTGGATACTCGGGGTGGACCGTGGAACCGTGGAATCGAAGACGAAGAGAAGGAAAGTAACAAAGAGAGTCGGAGGTTGAAGAAGAAGAAACGCGATTAGGGCTTCGCGAATTAGGGGCGGGGGCTTCGTTCGTGACTTTTGTTTTTTTTTTTAATTATAAATAGTACCGGTCCGGTTCGGGTGGGCGGGCGGGCGGATCCGCCCACGGAACCGGGAACCGGACCGGTTCTCACCGGTTCTCAACAATTGGACCCGGGAACTGGACCGGTTCCCTCAAGAACCGTCGGTTCCGGGAGGTTCCGGTCCGGTTCCGGGCGGTCCGGGCAGTTCCCGGGTCCAATGCACACCCCTACTCACCATAAGCAACCTTTGACACCGACGTAGGGACCTCAACATCCTGAAGAGGACCCTCCCTAGGTCCATTGTACCTGCTACAGTACCACGCCCTGAATTGATGGGGTACCCTTCGAGGTAGACCAGTATTGACCCAAACAATAATCCTCACAAGTTCATACATCTAGGCTCTTTGGCCCCCAAGAGTAAGGATATCGATGACTTGCTCCTTAATACTCTTTGGCCGACCAAACTGTTCCGAAGGAACCGCTATCTAGGGACCTAAAAATATTGAGCCAACGACGAGGTGAGACAATGTCTTAGTGAGTCCTATCCACTAAGACTCGATTATGAAGAAAATACACCCTAGGGCACTTTAGTCACACAAATAGGACAGATGACTTACCTCATTTTAGTCCCTTCTTGCACGTTAATACAGTTCATAAATCAATCAATCAAACAATCGATCCAATTGATCGATACAATCAAACCATCAGTTCATTCACTCAATCAATCCCATTGATTCGATACAATCGATATCATCCACCCATCGATATCATTTATCAATTCGATACTATCTATCAATTCTATTACTATCTATCATTCAATACCGTCTATCAATTCATTCATCAAAACAACATATGCTCTCCAAAGCTGCAATATATAGACGGTAGCTTAACAAAACTGTATAGATAGATAGTAGCTCATCAAAGCTGATAGATAGATAGTAGCTCACCAAAGCTGTAATATATATGTATATTATACTTGCTCGTCAAAGCTGATACATATATATAAACCATTGCTCGCCAAAGTTGTCGATTCAATATTAAACCAATCAATTCCTCAATCCACTCAAATAATCGATTCACTTGGATAATCATCCATTAAAATTTAACGATCCAAACAAGTCCTACAAACCAATTATAGTGCACATAGCCGACACCGGGTATTTTTAAGTTAAATACCAAAACTTCTCCAATTTCACTCAATTCCACACTTTTGGAATAGTTATCCATAATCATCATTTCACTCAATTTTTCAATTAAACATATAATACACACAAACCGACCACACCGCTATGATCAATGCGAAATTCTAACAACCACCATCTCGGCATAATTCTCGGAAATATTAAATAATTAATTTTAATTCTAAAAATTAAATGATTAAATATTATTTATTAAATTTAAATATTATATTATATTAATATATTTTAATAAATAATTTTTAAAAATTAGAAATAATTAATTAATTAAAAATAATTAATTAAGGCTTAAACTAGATTACACTAATTTAAACATATATTTATCCCTAATTAATCAACCACTAAACTAATCATACATTTAATCTAATTAACAATTAAATAATCTAATCTAACCACCTAAACCTATATAGACTAATCTAAACACCCCTTAAGTATAATTAACTTACTAAGCAAGGATTAAAGGATAAACTCACGGGTTTAACGAGCCGATCGGTGCAAAACGACGGGGTCGATGTGGGAATTGATAGTCTCCAAAGCGGGTCAAGCTTCTGAGGTCGGGAAGCTGGCCAAAATGGGCCAAATAGTCGCTACGATACCCATTTCTTTAGTTGTTGTCCGCTGCTGGTTGAGGTCGAGAAAGGGTGGATCCGGTGCCGGTTTGGGTCGAAAATGGGCGGAGGAGCTGCAGCAGTGCCCTACGACCAACGGCGGGGTCTCACGGTGGCCGGAGGTGGGCTGGACGGTTCTAGCTGAGCTTCACCAAATCTAAAATGGCTACTGGAATAGAGGAGCCGGCGAGATGGAGGCAGAGACAAGCGGAGCAACAACAAGGTGACGGCGTACAGTGGTGGTGAGCGGTGACAAGCGGCGTTGTTGCTGGCTTCATTGGTCTTCGACTTGTAGGGGCGTCGCATAGCAAGGGGATGAAGGAGAGAGAGGCAGCGGCGATGCAAGATGGAGAGAGAGAGATGGAGGTGCGTGTGCGCGGTCGGTGATGTGCGAGGATAGCGGATGGCATCGAGCAAAAGGGATGGCTGATTTGGCGATGCTGCTGGCTTGTCTCTTTGGTTGCTGTGTGCGAAGAAGAAGAAGATGGAGAGAGAAAGAAGCAGTCGCACGACAGGGAGAGGGAGGAGAGAAGCGACGTAAGAGAGAGAGGGAGAAGAGAGGAGGAGGAGGGGACCACTTTTCTCTCTCTTTAGTCTCTCAAACATGGCCCACCGTGTGAGTTGTCTTCCACCAACATTTTCTAGACTAAATTGCCCTCTTCTAGAAGCTTTAATAGATTCAAATGTTGGGTACAATGGGATATACGAATCTATTACATTTTCCACTTCAATCTCAATCAAAATTCATTCAATTCTCAAACAAACAAATCCAATTGAAGACCAATTAAATCCATCAAGGTGTCCTCGTTCATCTCATGACTTTTCCCCGTCAATTGATCTCACTTGATAGCCAAAGATGCGATAAAAAACAATCCTCTGACTATCCCGATAAAAAACGGCTTTACTTTGCTTTTCCACCAAAAATCTCGGTTTGCAGAAAAATCTTCTGATGATGAAATGACGTTCCTAAGATGATTTGTGACATGACAAAACTTTAAATTTCTATAATTGAGTTCAATTTCGATTAATTTCAATATGGCATGACTTTAGTGCGTCCTAATTTACCGGGTAGTTTTTAGGAACTTTTCGTGCAATTGACCTGTGGTCGATTGTTTTCGAGCCACAAAGTGCATCTTTGACATATTGGCGACTCTTAGTTGTCGTAGAAATCTCAAGGTTTCAAATACGGATACAGTGTACCAAAATAACAGAGAAACCAGTTTGTATCGATTGACAAGACTTGTGCAATCAGGTGGAATCACCCACACTTAATCGCATGCCTTTGTCGAGTCGACCTATCTCTAGTCTTTAATCAATTTGTGCCGCAATGACTCTTGCAGATTAACACGGTCGAGCAGTCGATTCCTGGTCGAATTCTCAAGTCTATTACGTTTAGATTTCTTAACAGTTTCACCTAATAGACTAGTTATCTCGTGAGTGGCTAACTTAGAGAAGAGAGCTATAGAGGCAAAGATGAAATGCTCGACTTATTCAATTGAAACCAGAATTGTAAAATCAGGATTTCACAAAGGCCATAAGCGTGCTTGAGTTCGATCGTTATTTTATGACCTACCCGCCGCCGAGGGGGGTTGTCTTGGCGGACGCGTGGCGGCGGGAGGATGAGAGGATGCGGGAAGACGATCCAAGGCGAGAGGGTGCATACAAGGATGCGGTCAATATATATATATCTACAAACTATTTTACATCATTTACTTGTAAAGTTTTGAATAACAAATCGGATATGCATTTTATGATAAAGGTTAGTGCAATAATATATATGTATGTATATGTATATATATATATATATATATATATATATATATATATATATATATATGTATGTATGTATCTATATATGTATATGTATCTATATATATATATATGTGATTAAGTAAACAAATTCTAACCATGAATGGACCTAGATTTCGAACTAGGGAGGACAGAGTCAGTTTCTTGCAGGTATGCCTTCCCACAGTGGGCAAACACTCTCGTTCAAGCCCTTCAAGGACAGCCTTTTATAGAAAACCACCATGGCCTTTAGCTTAGAGCCTAGAGACATCTATAGATGCCAGGATGGTAATATTTCTAACTATCCGAGCTATATTTCTCAAAGGATCCTACCAGGTTAAAGAAGAAGAAGAGGAGTTTAGAAAGCTATGGAGAGTTTTCACAAAATACTCACTTTACTTCAAGGGATTCTGCCAAACACATTACATCATCATTACCTTTTATAGGCAATAAGAGGTCACACATAAACAAGGATCAAGCTCACAAGTCCTGAAACAAACAGAGGCGTCGGAAACTTTTGATAGGGAATTATTCGCACGGTATGAACAGTGGCAGTGAATAGTGATTTTCCTAACCTATTGCTACAGTTAAAGTGAATAGTATCTTACTACAGTGACTTGTACGGTCAGTAGTCTCGTCCGTCGCAAGCATTGTAGTCGTAGTCTGAGTTGCTGAACTATGCATTGCCATAAGCTGTTTTTCATTTTTTTGCTCAAGTCTTGCAAGTGAATCTAGTGAAAGGACTTGGTTCGACGAGGATGCTTCCTGTAGATTCTAAGAGGAGCCTGTAGTGTTGGCAGGAGTGCTTGGCTAAGGCCGATTTGATGGCTGAGTATAGTAAGATATATCCATGCTTTGAGATAAGGACAAAAGTCTTTGGTCATAGGGGTCTTGGGAAAGAGGACCTCCCATTTAGCATAAGGGTCTTGAGAGGACTGTGCAATGTTATCTGTGTCTGCCATTTCATGCTCCTGTGATGATGCAGCTTATTTGAATTTCTTGAGTGCTTCCTTGGCTTCTGGTGCTAGGCTATAATGATATCATGCAATGGGTACATTATAATTCCATACATCTTTAGGAATGATTTTATTTTCTTGGCATAAAACCCTTTGGAGTTCTCGATATTGGTGCTCACAGCAACCAACAAGTCCTGGATAAGATTTGTGAATCCGAGCTTCTACACTGTGCGGTTGAGGTTTATAGGATGTGGTACCTATATTCAGGGGGGCATTGATAATGCTACCATTATTTGTGACCAAAGCCCATGGTCGTTTAAAAAACAAAATAGTATGGACTTCAGGGCTTGGTTGTGTGGTTCTTAATTCCTTTTGCAAGAGATATTTCTAGTGAGTGGGAGGATAAAACTAGTTAAGGAAATCTAAGAGATTTCTGTCACTCTCTTTTTCAATGTTTCCTTTGCCGAGTCCAAATATCCTGGTGAGGTTGGCAATGAATTTTCGGGTTAGAATTTCAAGAGCTATTAAGTACTCATTAGTTAAGTACCATAATAATCATTGAAGTTGATTAGGGAAATCATCTTCTTTCTAAATTAGAGGGTGTATAAATGGATAGTTTGAATTTAATCCAAAAGGATAAAGAATCAAACCTCCATTGAGTTTGAATACATCTGTGTGGCATTGCCACATGAGATTATCTAGATTTTCAGTAAGACTGTCATTCTGGATTTGTTCACTAATCTTCTGGGGGTATCTCCAACTTGTCCAATCTTTTACCTTCTCAATCTTATACTTTTCATTGTGATGGAGAGTATGAAAAGCATGCCTCATGATGTACATATTGATTTCTACTGGTGCTTTTGGTATTGACAAGAAATCAGCAAGCACATTTTTTTTCCTAGCAATATGTTTGGTTTCAAAATAATATTGTGAAAATCATTCAGCCCATCAAAGTAGTTGAGAATTTGGAACTTGTTTCTGTTTGAACTTGATCATATAAGGAAAGGATGCCATATCCAATTCTACCAGGAAGTGATAGCCAATAATATGGAAGTCGAACTTTTTTATTCCATTTTTCATTACCAAGATTTCTTTGAAAGTGGGATGATAATGTATTTTAGCTTGGGAAAACTTTCCACTTTTATAAGCACACAGATGTCTCTTATCATCAATTTTTTTGAACAGCATGGCAGCCTAGTATTCATCACTGGCGTCGATCTGGAGAATTCTCTTCCCTGTCGATGGAATTTGTAACGGATGAAGAGTTTACATAATCTCCTTGAGTTCAGTAACTGCTTTAGTCTGAGATTTTCCCCAAGGTGGGGGATTCTTCTTCAGCATTGTTTGTAGTGGAATCAACAACTTTGCAAGATTTGGAACAAACTCTTTAAGATAATTAATTATCACAAGAAATTGCTGAACTTGCTTTGTTGTAAAATTTTCCTCAGGAAATTTCAACAATTCCTGAGCAATATGTACCTTTATTAAGGTGCATACCGAGAAATTCGATTTTTGTCTGGGCAATGTTCATCTTTCTCTGAGAAAGCATGATCCCATGCTTTTTCACAATTTCTTCAAACTGTTTAAGGAGTTGATAGTGTGATTACTCATCCGGACTGTAGAGCAAGATATCATCGATATATACTGCTGCACTTGATAGGCTTGGTTGAAAAATTCGACACATGGCTTTTTAGAATAGGGATGGTGCCACCTTTAGGCCAAAATGAAGAATTTTTTTATTGGAAATGTTGGTTCAAAATACAGAACCTTATTTTGGGCGTATCTTCAGGATGGATGCCTATTTGTCAAAATCTGGCTTTGAGATCAAATTTGGAGTAGATATGGGCCTTGGATAGTCCAACAAAAAGGGATTTTTTGGAGGGTAAAGGGAATTTGTTATCTTAGAGGAAAAGATTAAGTGGCTAATAATTAATTACCAGTCTCACTTCCCCTTTATTTTGCTCGGCACGCTTGTTGACATAGAAAGCTTCACAAGCCCATTGAGAATTATAGATTTCAATAAGACCTTGCTGCAATAGTTCCGAGCATTCCCTTTAAGCTAGAACCAGATGTTTTTGGTTCATTCCCATGTGACTCGCCTTGGTTGGATTGATATCTTCATTCTTTTTTAAAGGAATGTGAACAAAGAACTCTGGATTTTCCCATAAAGGATGAGAACATTTTTGAGCGAATTTAGAATGGGATTCTGAACAAGATTCCAACAACTTTTGCATGATTGGATCTAATAGACTCATTTAAATGGAAAAAAGTCTTTGAATATTGACAAATTTAGAGAATTGATTCTTATACTCAAGACACTTTCCAGGAATGATACGAAATTGTGAAATTTGAGTCATGATGCCTCACCCGATAATCAAATCTTTGTTGGGGGAGATTGGATCCAAAGATTTTCGTGATGATGGAACACTAAGGAAAAAACTGAACAGTTACTGGGATAGTTTTTACATTTGTAGAAAAAGTATCTCTTGAGGCAGAATTGAAATATCAAACACAGGAAGTCCAATATTCTTCAGGGAGAACTTTAGTATCTAAGATTGAAGAACTTGCTCCAGTGTTTATGAGGACAATGACAATGATAGGTTTAGCAAACTTTGAAGTGAAGATTTTCACGAGAAAGTTGGGACAATGAATTTAGCTTGAAAATATGTCAATGCTCTGTTATGAAGAAGTGTGAGATATGTGAAAAATATATTCAAGATCTGAATCCAAATTAGTTTCGCTGGAAGTTTGATAACAAGGGATAACATAAAGATTTTGTTCAGATGGTTCTTCATCCGCAAAGAATAAAGATTTGATATCATCATTTTCAAGAGAAATTCCAGTTTCATTCTCTATATGATGTATCAGATGGTTCTGACATTTTCTTGCTCGGGGACAATTTTTGGCAAAATGTCTTTTCTGATTGCAGATGAAGCATCGATTTGATTTTCTATGGCATGAGCGATCTTTCCTTTTGCATAGGTATTGCCATTTCTTCTTTCTTCAGAAGTGCTTAAAGCCATGCCTAGATTTCTCTATCTAAAGCTTCTTGAAGTGCTCTTTTTTTTTTTTTTTTTTCTCGGAGGATTTTCCACACGAACCATCACAATCTTTCTTAGAGCATTTAATCTTTAGCTTGTGGCGAGAACAGGTTACATCAAGTTCTCTGTTGTCATCGACATAAGTCTGGATCATTTGGCGCTTTATACACAATTCTTCAAGGCACAAATGGATTTCTTGTTGGATTTCTTTCAACGGAATATCTTGAATCCTCCTTTGTTTATTGAGAAAAGTTCTCTCAACCTGTTGGGATAACTCTTTGGGGATAGAGGTTAGAAAAACATGCTTCAGGTTTGGATCAGCTCCAACCTGATAGAAGAGTTTGAGCATTTCTCGATAATGTTTATCAATATATTTTTTTTTTTTTGGAGAGAGCATCATCTTCTTTCAAAAAATTCTCTCGTTTTAAGCTCCTAGAGGTCAGAAGGTTTTCTCACAAAGAAATGATATAAGAGGGTAATGGCATGATCAAAATCAGGTGAGAGTAAAAAGTGAAGCTGGTCTTGTTCTGACATAGATTGCCACCAATGTTTGAGGCTACCTATGAATCTTGTGACAAAACTAAAAAGGACATCATATTTGTCCTGGTTGGTAAGAGCTTGAGCATTTAACCAAGTATGAAATTCCTCAAATCTTTTTGGCCATTTGTGATAGGGAATATCATCAATGGTAAAAAAACTGTTTTGATAGGGAATATCATTCAAAATAAGCACCAGCAACTTTTGTCTGCCCGCATCGCCTTCTTAGTGTCTTTGCTCTCCAGACACATGGACAAATAATCAGTGCCATTCATTGAGCTCTGATAGACACTGATTCTCAGATTGCACTTGCCAGCAGGAAAGACCGGGCTCATTATCTTCTGAGTCTTAATCATCTCCTTGAATAAGCTGAAATTGTGAACCTTCTAGCTAAATTTACCGCTCAATACGTCGGGCACTTGCCCAACCACTCTAGAAGATGAGGCAGCCGATGTAGACTAACTCTCATTGTTATCGCAGTGGAATATGACAGATTCATTCAAATCAAGATATCCACTGTGATTACAATAGAGTCATTGTTGAGCAAGTACCCTAACCTCGAATCCAAAATCGTCATGGAGGGAGTGAAGTCGCACCAACCGTGCAATTTCTTCTTGCTTGAGAATCAGTGCCATGAGTCCCGATGAATGGTCTTGGAATCATCCAGACCATTAGCGATCGATAGCCCGTAGCTGGCGAAGCAATCCCATTTGGACAACGATGTCCCCTGAGGGTCCATGATTTGCAAGTAGATTGATATATACCCCGGGAGCGCCTGGGAATCGCCCTTAGGGTATATCAAGAGGCGGCGCTTACCTTGAAGTACTTGCTTCACAGCGCCCTTGCCTTGATCTTGGAGAAGTTTCGCATCGTCCACCAGCAGGTGGCGGCGAACTCCCCTTGGCGATCGATGGAGACGGCCTCCTGAGTGCTGCTGCTACCCTCCCGGGTGACGATGGCCGGGAGGTCCTTGGCGGCGGGGATGGACAGGGGGCTTGCCTGCCGACGTGGAGAAGGTTGACGGCAGGTCGGTCGCCGCGGCGGCGGCGGCGGGCGACTGGGGGCGGCGGCGGTGACATGGAAGAGGACGACGAGGAGACGGCCTCGGAGGAGGAGGAAGCGGAGGAGACACCGTTGGGGTGGTGTGGCTGCTGGTGCTTCATTGCCTTCAACACCTTCATTGCCTTGGTTGGCTTGGCAACCTTCATTGCCGTCGATTGCAATGGTCTACTCTGCTCCGACGCGTCTCTTTCTCCCTAGAAGATAATCGATTGTATTGGCATTCGATCGATTTTTTTTTTCTAGAGAGAGAGAGAGAGAGAGAGAGAGAGAGAGAGAGAGAGACAGGGAGGAGGGATAGAGGGCTAGCCAGGCAAAGGGGGAAGAGAGAGAAAGAGAGAGAAAAGGAGAGGACTGAGGGAGAGAGAGTGATTTTGTTATGGTTTGCAAGGGGAGAGAGAGAAAGAGGAGGGAGTGAGCTAAGGTGAAGGGTGAGGGGAAACACTGGAGCCTTTGTCACTATTTCCTTGCTTGTTTTTCTATTGCTCTTGGGACTTCTCTTGCTCTTGTAAGATGATGATTTGCTTGAATGAATTTGGTTGGATTTGTCCATGGCAATGGCTTCAATTTATAGGCCTTCTCCTCTCTCCTTAACGGGTAACCCCAAGTCTACCAACCATGATTTTCCATGGCTCTCTCCATCTTGCTCGATTAGGCTGGATAGAGTTTTGTCCCGATCGGCGATGACTAGGCTGTCTCCGGCCCGACGAGCCCTGAGATTTGATTGAGTGTTTGTTTAATGCTAGCGAAGCTATCTTGTGGCCCATTTGTGAATGCCTAATGACCCTTTAGTCTGACTTCGGCGGTGAGGAATTAAAAAATGTTTTAGCGGTGCGCGACGGCGAGAGGGAATAAAACGTACTAGTACAGCAGAGGGACGGCGGAGGGAACTTTTGATGCAGGGTTCTTTTTTTTTTTTTTAGTGGGGACCAAGGGTCGGCCGGGGGTGAGGGAGATGAATAACAATGCCGACCGGAAGATGTATGGTCGGCATTCTTAATTGAACTTCGGCGATGGACGTAGAACTCAATAGTATAATGGGGAGGCAAAATTAGGAATGTTGGTCCAACATTTCAATGGCGACCATACTATCTACAGGGATTGCATAATTTGTCGAGCATTGTGCGGCCGGGGGCAGCAGTCACCCACCACCCCTGGGTTCGCCAATGTTGAGGATTATTTTGAGTTAAGGATTGCAATTGTATATTTATAGGGAAATTGTCTATTATTATCGAGATTTTTTCATAAGCAAATTTAAATTTCCTTCTAAATGAAGGACGATAGAAAAAAGAAGTGTGCTTATCATACATGATCAAAATATTTCTCCTATGGACATTATTTGGCATCTATTTTCCTTGGACTTGAGTATATCGCTGAATAATAGAAATTCCTATTTCCTAACTAGTCATTTCCATTTTCGTACCTAGCAACCAAGATACATGGTTTACTTGCAGAGTTTTGAAAACCTAATTTGATTGTTTTTCCTATTAAGTCATTTTCATTTAATATCCAACAATCACTTTATAACATTTACTTGAAAAGTTTTGAGAAACAAATCGATTGTATTTCCTATTAAGTCATTTTCATTTAATATCCAACAACCACTTTATAACATTTACTTGAAAAGTTTTGAAAAACAAATCGGATTGCATTTCCTATTAAGTCATTTTCATTTAATATCCAACATCCACTTCATAACATTTACTTGTGAATTTTTGAAAAACAACTTGGATATGGATGAAAATCTTGTTTCCTATTACACCATTTCCATTCTTTTAATCCAACGACCACTTTACATTATTTATTTCCAAAATTTTGAAAGACAAATCAGATACACATATCAAATATGTAGTAATATATTAATGACTAAGTAAACAAAGTCTGTTTCCTATTAGGGCATTTCCTTTTATTATCCAACAACTGTTTCCCATCATTTACTTGCACAATATTGAAAAATAAATCGGATATACATGTCAAATATGACATTTTATGGTAGATGTTATTGCAAAAATATATTAATGATTAAGAAATAGGTTCTCTTTCCTATTTAGGCAATTCAATTTTATTATCCAAAACTATTTTTCTTAATTACTTGCATGATTTTGAAAAATAATTTGGATATGCATGTCAAATATGCATTTTATGGTAGATGTTATTGTAATAATAGTTGCTGGATAATAAAATAAAAATACATTAATAGGAAATATAATTTGTTTGCTCACTCATTAATATATTACTGCATATTTGACATGCGTATCTAATTTGTTTTTCAAAATTTTGTAAGTAAATGATGTAATATGGTTGGTGGATAATAAAACGGAAATGATCTAATAGGAAATAGAATTTTTTTTTATTGGTTCAATCATTAAAATATTACTACAATAACATTTACCATAGAATGCCATATTTGACATGTATATTTGATTTGTTGTTCAAAATTGTGCAAGTAAATGATGGGAAATAGTTGTTGGATAAATGCCCCAATAGGAAATAGAATGTGTTTGTTTAATCATCAATATGTAACTACATATTTGACATGCATATCTAATTTGTTTTTCAAAAACTTGCAAGTAAATAATATAAAGTGGTTGTTGGAATAAAAAATGGAAATGATATAAAAAAAATAGAATTTTCATGCATATCCGACCTGTGTTTCAAAATTTTGCAAGTAAATGTTATAAAGTGGTTGTTGGATAATAAAAGGGAAATGACCAAATAGGGAATATAATTTGTTTACTTAATCATATATATATATATATATATATATATATATATGTTATTGCACTAACCTTTATCATAAAATGCATATCCGATTTGTTATTCAAAACTTTGCAAGTAAATGATGTAAAATAGTTGGTAGATAATAAAATGGAAATGATCTAGTAGGAAATAGAATTTGTTTACTCAATCATAATATATTACTACAATAGCATCAATAATAATTCTATTTCCTATTAAGGCAATTCAATTTTATTATCCAACAAGTATTTCCCAAAATTTACTTCCACAATTTTGAAAAATAAGTCGGATATACATGTCAAATATGCATTTTATGGTAGATGTTATTGCAATAATAGTTGCTGGATAATAAAATAAAAATGCCTTCATAGGAAATATAATTTGTTTGCTCAATCATTAATATATTACTTCATATTTGACATGCGTATCTAATTTGTTTTTTCAAAATTTTGCAAGTAAATGATGTAATATGGTTGGTGGATAATAAAACAGAAATGATCTAATAGGAAATCGATTATTTTTTTGCCGATTCAATCATTAAAATATTACTGCAATAACATTTACCATAGAATGCCATATTTGACATATATGTTCGATTTGTTGTTCAAAATTGTGCAAGTAAATGATGGGAAATAGTTGCTGGATAAATGCCCCAATAGGAAATAGAATTTGTTTGCTTAATCATTAATATACAACTACATATTTGACATGCATATCTGATTTGTTTTTCAAAACTTTGCAAGTAAATAATGTAAAGTGGTTGTTGGATAAAAAAATGGAAATGATGTTATAAAAATTAGAATTTTCATGCATATCCGACCTGTTTTTCAAAATTTTGCAAGTAAATGTTATAAAGTGGTTGTTGGATAATAAAAGGGAAATGACCAAACAGGGAATATAATTTGTTTACTTAATCATATATATTATTGCACTAACCTTTATCATAAAATGCATATCCGATTTGTTATTCAAAACTTTGCAAGTAAATGATGTAAACTATAGTTGGTAGATAATAAAATGGAAACGATCTAGTAGGAAATCGAATTTGTTTACTCAATCATTAATATATTACAACAATAACATCAGTAATAATTCTATTTCCTATTAAGGCTTTTTCATTTTATTATCCAGCAACTATTTCCCAAAATTTACTTCCACAATTTTGAAAAGCAAGTCGGATATACATGTCAAATATGCATTTTATGGTAGGTGTTATTGAGTAATAGTTGCTGGATAATAAAATAAAAATGCCTTAATAGGAAATATAATTTGTTTGCTCAATCATTAATATATTACTGCATATTTGACATGCGTATCTAATTTGTTTTCCAAAATTTTGCAAGTAAATGATGTAATATGGTTGGTGGATAATAAAAAGAAATGATCTAATAGGAAATAGATTTTTTTTTTGTCGGTTCAATCATTAAAATATTACTGCAATAACATTTGCCAAAGAATGCCATATTTGACATGTATATTCGATTTGTTGTTCAAAATTGTGCAAGTAAATGATGGGAAATAGTTGTTGGATAAATGCCCCAATAGGAAATAGAATTTGTTTGCTTAATCATTAATATACAACTACATATTTGACATGCATATCTGATTTGTTTTTCAAAAATTTGCAAGTAAATAATGTAAAGTGGTTGTTGGATAAAAAAAATGGAAATGATGTTATAGGAAATAGAATTTTCATGCATATCCGACCTGTTTTTCAAAATTTTGCAAGTAAATGTTATAAAGCGGTTGTTGGATAATAAAAGGGAAATGACCAAATAGGGAATATAATTTGTTTACTTAATTATATATATATATATATATATTATTGCACTAACCTTTATCATAAAATGCATATCTGATTTGTTATTCAAAACTTTGCAAGTAAATGATGTAAATAGTTGGTAGATAATAAAATGGAAACAATCTAGTAGGAAATCGAATTTGTTTACTCAATCATTAATATATTACTATAGTAACATCAATCATAATTCTAGATCTATTGATGCTCGTAGCCTCATGAAGCTACATGTAGATTTTTTTGGGCAGCGCTTTCTTACCGCCTTTTGGCTCTTGAATAATTGAACTATTTTTTCCGTTTGACACTAATTTGAGGCAAACCTTTTACAGTTCAACCTCTCTTCGATGGTTTACATGCTTCCAGCATCGGTTATCATCCGTGCATGGCTTTGAAAGAGCGACGCAAAAATTCAATTAATCCCTTCTCATCACACATAATTATAATTCACGTATCATAATAATTAATGAATGTTTGTCCTAAATTATTTATCGAGAAATTGATTCGAGAAATGTATTAGGAGAATTAATATGGCTTTTCGTCAAATAAGATTCTCTCCAAAGGGAAAATGGCCAGTTTATCTCGAGTTTCTATCTTTAAGCTCTTGTTAATCATGATGGCATTGGCGACCAGCTTCATTCCGGAAGCGAGCGCTGTGGGAGAATGCGGGGGGACCCCAATAAGGTCGGCCTACGCGAGGCTGAGTCCTTGTCTGGACGCAGCTAGAGAAGCCGAGGCTCAGGTCCTCGCTGCCTGTGCACTGTCCTTCTCTCTCCTGCAGTGAAGGAGGTCCGGATCATCCCTGCCGCGGCTATCTCGATTCCCAAGAGATGCCACATGAGGAAAGCTAGAAGCGAATGCCGTGGTGAGTCTAATCTTTCCATTTCGCCATCCCCCTGAGGAAGCAGCTGCGTTCGGTACCTGCCATAGAAGCCAAGACGAGGATGGCGACGCAGAGAAAATCTCGAGGATGGCGAAGCAAGGGCCGGAAATGTCTGCTCATCGATAGCAGACGGTCTTCCTTGTCTTTTTGAATTAATTTGCACATCCGGTCTTGTTGAGATAATTCGTGATTCTACCTTTCGTCTGATTTTACTTTTCATCCAATTATTCCCCTTTGCCGAAAAAGTAACACATTTCGTCTGCCTGACATCTATTCTTGTGAACAGAAGGACAAACGATCGTGGGATTAAAAATCAAACAATGGATTTACGTTATACGATTGATGTTATTTAGGTTCTCAACGAGATTGGTACAGAATTTCCTCGATGTAATAGAGACTATGACTATACCTGTCAAATAGTATTTTGTCAACATGCCTACTTAAAAAGTAATCCCAACCCGGTCCCACCTTCCATACTTCTCCTTCTCCTCGAGGTCGATGGTCAGCACCTGAGGGCCCTCATGCTTCATCTCCATCAACACTTTATAAGTATGCAATTTAGCCTTTGTACATTGAACTATACTAACATTTAAACCCAATTGTTCCTTGATTAGCTCATTGAAAGCAATAATTTTAATAGTTAGCATTGTTCTTATTGTAGGAATATAGTAATTCGCCAACCAAGAACTTGTTACTCTCATATTTTTTAAACTAATACTACATGTATGCTTTGAATGGTAGGTCTTTACGTGATCTAGAAATCTTCCAAAGACAACTTTCGTTAGCACATTTTACTCTAACAACTTTCTTCTCATTTTTTATAAACTTGATCTCTCTACACTCAGCTACTAAGTACTTTATCAAAGAATTTTTAAATTGCTGACTACTATCAAGTACCAATGTCACAGTAAATCCAGGCACAACACAATTAGGATCATATATTGGAAATCTATTCATTCTCATAGTAAAATCGTCATCTCCTACTTCGCATCAGACCCTATACTCTCATTTGCATCCATTTCATAGTCTTGAACCCCATGAAGCAAGGCCGAATTAGCCAGCCGAAGCTAAGGTTCAATATTAGGGATATATGCTATGCTCACGTGATCTTTGATGAGTTGCTAAAGTTTGAACTTGAATGATTGTACTTGATTTTGCTTAAATATGCATTATCGTAGTTATAGGACTGATTTACTGCTTTGACCAAAATGAGGTCTGTAACGACCTTGTTTCAATTCAAGTCCTCTTAGGATTAGATAATAGACATCCCGAGCTTCGAAATGGTAGGTCGCCCACCTTAATTGAGTGTCGTTTGACCCTCGAACAATATCTCTGAAAATGAGCGATTATGTTGTAGTTCAGTTGAATTTTCGGTTTTGTGTTTGCTCCAAAATGAGACTTTACTATTTTTGGGCAGAAGTACAGCACAAATGCTATAACTTGGCACCGAGGAACACTTAAGTGCCATAACTTTCAAATGATACACTTGAGTGCCAGTTTTAAAGTTAAATGGGACACTTAAGTGCCACTCCGATGAAGATCCGGCCAAATAGCTTATGTGGCGACTTTCCGGGCGAGCTTGGTTCAAAACGGCGTCGTTTTGCACGCTTACGTAGCTGAGAAAACGCAAAAATGACACCGTTTCATGTCTACGTGTAAATAATAATATATAAATTAATTAAATTAGATTTAAAATATTCAAAAAAATTTAAAAATAAGAACATTTTTAAAATTTTAAAAAATTAAGAAAAATTTTAAAAAATTAAGAAAAAAATTAAAAAATTAAGAAAATTTTAAAAATTAAAAAAATTAAAAATTAAGAAAAGTTAAATATTAAAAGGGGGGAGGTCAAACGGGGCGGCTCCTCGTTGCCGCCGCCTCCCCGCCGTCGCCAGGAAGGGCCAGCGACGGAGGGGGGAGGGTCGGCCGAGGTCGCCGGCCCTGGGCCAACCGACGGCGAGGGCTGCAAGCCGTCACCGAATCGCGGCGAGGGCCACGACCCTCGCCCCGGATCGGGCGAGGGCCCGCGAGCCCTCACCAAATTTGGACGAGGGCTCGCGGGCCCTCGCCGCCTCCCCGCCGCCGCCGGGAAGGGCTGGCGACGGAGTGGGGAGGGTCGACCGGCCTTGCCGGCCCCTGGCCGGTTGACTGGCGGCGAGGGCCCGCGAGACCTCGCCTAGATCTGGGTCGAGGGTCGCGGCCCTTGCCGGGATCCGGCAACGGCTCGCAGCCCTCATTGTCGGTCGACTGGGGGCCGGCGACCCTGGCCGACCCTCCCCCCTCCGTCGCTGGCCCTTCCGGCGACGGCCGGGAGGCGGCGGCGTGAGGAGCCGCCCGGAGCCGCCCCGTTCGACCTCCCCCCCTTTTTAATTTTTAATTTTTCTTAATTTTTAAAAAATTTTAAATTTTTCTTAATTTTTTACAATTTTTAAAATTTTAAAATTTTTCTTAATTTTTTAAAATTTTTAAAATTTCTTAATTTTTAAAATTTTTAAAATTTTCTTAATTTTTTAAATTTTTTCTTAATTTTTAAAAATTTTTAAATTTTTTTAAAATTTTTAAAATTTTCTTTTTTTAAAATTTTAAAATTTTTCTTATGTTTTTAAAATTTTAAAATTTTTTATTTTTTTAAAATTTTTTGAATATTTTAAATCTAATTTAATTAATTTATATATTATTATTTACACGTAGACATGAAACGGCGTCGTTTTTGCGTTTTCTCCGCTACGTCAATGTGCAAAATGACTCCGTTTTGGACCAAACTCACCGGAAAATTGCCACGTCAGCCATTTGGCCGGATTTTCGCCGGAGTGGCACTTAAGTGTCCCATTTTACTCCGATATTGGCACTTAAGTGTACCATTTTAAAGTTATGGCACTTAAGTGTCCCTCCGTGCTAAGTTATGACACTCCAGGTGTTCCAGCCTCACTATTTTTGTGTAGCCTTCTGTGGTTATTTTTGGACAATCTTACCCCATGATTTTTCTTCCAAATCGTTTTTAGAACATCTTGTAATTTTTTCATGATTTTTGGATGTGCTTAACTAGGTTAGATCTACTCAGATCTAAGCCTAGGTCAGTTTGTTCTATATTGACCTCTGGTTTTTCCATTTTTGTACTGATTTTTTGGTTGAGTTTTGGAATAAATTTCCTTAATAAAAGTTGCTCGTATTAGTGTGATGCGTGCCCTATATTTTTTTATTTTTTCGAAATTTTTAGACATGTTTAACTAAGTCAAAATCACTTAAATCTGAACATAGGACAGTCTATTCTATATTGGTCCGAATTCTATTTTGATATTTGACCACATCCTTGTATGCACCCTCCCGCCCCGGATCGTCTTCCCGCATCCTCGCATCCTCCCGCCGCCACGCGTTTGCTGGGCCAACCCCCCTTGGCGGTGGGTAGGTCATAAAATAACGGTCGAACTCGGGCACGCCTATGGCCTTCCTCAGGCTAGTCCAGCCCCCCAGGTTGGTCCAGCACAGGTCGTAGTATCCGGCGAGCTCATTGAACGCGCCCATGTCGAGCATTTTGTCCACGCACTTCGACTAGTACTCCTCCAGGACAGGAGCGACATGTCGACCCACAAAAAGCAACAGTGGTACGGTTCCCAACCACCGACTAACTTAGTTTTAAGCACTACACAAATTAAAATAATGCTAATCTTCTAATCATCTTATCTAGTATAGATTAGGTTGCTTGTGAAACATTTTCTTTATATTGTTGCAAATACTTGAGAAATGTGGTCACTAGAGTTTAGAAAAAAGAAAAATTCCTCTTTTAAATAGTATAGTGATAACATTTAGCTTGACTAATTCCTATTCACACACATTAACTACCACATCTACGTGCTTTATATAAGGCTTTATCCACATCTAGACAAGTGTTGCTTCTAAGATTTTTTTGTATCTAACAACAAAAAACTATAGTCAAGGTGGTATAGTAAGTAAATTTTCATACACTATCCAAGAAACCGTCAACTTAAGCCATGTCAATATTTAAAACTTTAGTCTCTATTTGCAAGGCAATTGGGCATATAAATCACATTTTTTGATGGGAAAAATTTCTAAAATGGAAATAGAGTACGCCGAAGAAGCTGGGAGTTGACTAAAAAGCTAGTGAAGGTAGGGGGTAAGCTATACCATCTACGAAATCTGCGGGCTATTACGCAATAATGTGAACATTCAAGAGGGCTATTATTGCTATATATATATAAACACTTATCACATCACATAATGTCCAACAATGAATTATACAGCAAGAAATAAATTTCAAACTTACAATTCATGATACTTACATTTGTGTGCTTATTTAATATATTGGAAACAACATTTCAAATTAAAAAGAACATGTTGAAGGAACACTAATTGATTAAAAAATCTATTTTTGTCCGCATAAATTTCAAAATAGTATTTAACTTCTTGCAATTTATGTAGTTTTACCAAATTATAGCATCACACACGTCTATTGTATATTGACAAAGAAGAAGATATCGTACCCTCTATGCACAATTCAAAGAGTCTTAAGTGATTGTGTCAAGTCATCAAGCTCAATTAGATACTCGGTCAGTGACTCATCTTTTCTACCCACCTCCTCCAAAACCTTTTGAACGACCAAATCAACCATTTCTACTTGGCTACCATACACAAAAGCACTTTCATTAGTTCATTAGATTTAATTCATACCCATGCATCACACGTGATTACATAGGATATCTAAATATACTTAATAACAAGTATAGGCTAATTTAGTAAAATTCAGTTCATCGGATGCATTTTTCTATAGGTGGTGGTTTACACAACCACTGAAATTACAAGTGGCTACCACATAATGCCCAAGCAATTTCAGCATCTATAGCTAAGCCTGGAAAAGATTTTCAGCACTCATAATAGGGAGAATCGAGAACTAAGAAAATGTAGACAAATTCAAGGTCATCCATTGAACACTCCAATTTGGTGATGACAAATTGAATAACCCCAAAACCCATGACAAATTCCCCAGCGACTGAAATATTAGGGAAGATGTCTCGAGTAGAGGATGTAAAGGTCAATAGGAGCAGCACTTGTAGTTGGAGGTAGTTTTGAAAATTTTGCATTTAAAAAAAGAAGGAGAAAATAAATGATTTGATAGGGCAATGTTTTATCCCCTAAAAAAAAAAAAACAAAAAAAAGAAGAAAAAGAATTAGGCAGGCATCTTAAAGGCAGTTTTACCTTTGTCGCTCCTCGACCTTCCATCCCTTGATTTTACCAACCTTTGCAAGAGCCTCTTTGAACACCTTGAGTTCGACTTCGGAGGAAAGATTCTTCGGGCATGGAGTCTAATGTTTAACATCCCCAAGTTTCACTTTATAAAAGATGGGATAAATCTTTTTTCTACCTTTTGAGTGAGACACATTGTTCATCATGCGTTCAAGCTCAATGAGACACCATTTGCGATCAAGATAAGTTTGAGAGATGATGGGTATGTAGATTTTGGAGTTGTCAATAGCTTGTAGAATTGTCTCACCAATCTTATCACCCACCTTGATTGCATCTTCGTCCATGAATATGCGGATTCCGGCATTATTTAAGGCTCTATTGAGGAAGCCCGTGAAGTCAAAACGAGTATCCGCCCCACTAAAACTCAAGAACACATCGTACCGAACTTTTGATGCTCTGGCCTTTGAGTGTGCCTCATCTGGGACTTCCAGACCTCTCTCTCCCCCCAGAAGAGAAAAATGGTTTGGTAACTTGGTGTGGCGTGGCCTAGCTAAGACGTGAGCTGAGGTTTTTGGAATGCTTCCACGGCATAGCACGCAGAGATGACCGATATTCCAATGAAGACGGAGATCCTCGTGAATATACTATATATTAATGGTAAGCGGTCAGTACACAGACACGAAAAAGGAAGAAGAAAAAAAGATCATCCAGCGGCTGAAGGCGTGTGCAAATAGATTTAGCGAAGGGAATTTCTGCTCATAGTGCACAATCACATGCGAAAACACAAACAAATTCGGACGAGATTTTACCTAAATTCACAGGATGGACTTCATCGGAATTGGCTCGACGGATGACCGGTGCGGTGCTCCCTGGCAAAGGATGGCCATGGTGGTGGTTTGGCAAGGTGTACGCGGCGGTGATTCGGCCGACGATTTGTGACGCGGCTCGTCCCTCTCGTCTTGGTAGTGACTTTCCGCTACGGGTAGCAATGCAAGACAAAGCCACGAGGAACGCCGACCGAAGGAAAACAGGCTCGACATCATGATGCAACAGCAGCGGCTTGGGACAGAGAGCACCTGCGTCGTCTCTGGTAGTTGGAGGTGTGGGAAGGAGCGACAGCCCGTTAGGTTCGGCGATAGACACGACGGCCTCCCGCCGGGCCGAGCCCAGCAGAAAAAGAGAACAAAAGAAATCAAGGCCTAGAGAAGAAATGCAGCACAAAATAGGCTCTCAGCTTCGGAATCCCAAATTTAAGGGAGGATTTTTCGTTTTTTAAGAGGAATGATGACGGAGAGGTTCGGCGGAGGAGAAGGTAGTGCCATCGGAGGTGGTCGTCGTGGCTTGGACAGCAATGCAGCTCGTCGAAAGAGAGGAGGTGGCGGCAGTGAGCAGCAGATGTCGGGAGTGGGTCGCTGTCGCTCGTCGGAGGTCGTGGGTCGCGGCTTGGACAGCAAAGCAGCTCATCGGAAGAAGGAAGGCGGCGGTGGTGAGGAGCAGGCGTCGGGAGTGGGGGCAGTGCCGTCTTTGCCGCTCACGGGCTGGAGTTGCGACGTCAATGAGGGCAGACGAGGGTAAAAGCAACACGAGCGTGCGTCCTCGTTTGCGCAAAGCCTCCCGAAATCTAACGTCTCTCTCTAGTCTTTTTTATTCATGTGTAGACCAAAAAGGACAGACAATATTGACTAACGGAGGGTTGCGATTCACTAGCATTTATAGGGCGGAATTCAATCGAAAGGCTCTCTTGCCGATTCTGCGAAAGTTCAATTTTGCCGATTCGTCTTGCCGACCTGGCCGAATCAGCAAGAGTTGGATTGTGAACTCCCTTTAGCCATTCGATTGATTGTGACTCATATAGTCAAATTAAATTGATGAATGGGTCAAAACAACTAAGGCAAGACGAATTGGCAAAATCGTACTTTCGCCGAATCGACAAGAGTTGGATTGTGAATTCCCTTTAGCCATTTGATTGATTGCGACTCATATAGTCAAATTTAAAACATGGGCACTTAGGTTCCACATGTCATTTGACAACCATTTTGCCACCTGTCATTTGACAACAACAATGGTGGATTCAAAAACTACTTTTTCCAAAGTCCTTGAGCTTTGTATGTCCTTAGGGTCTTGTTTGGTAATTTTTTTTTTTGAAGAATTTTGAGGAAATACGATTGCATTTCCTCGGCCAAAGCAGGTCTAGTATTTTCATTTTTAAGCATTTCTTCCAAAATGAGGGATAAAAAAATGTTTCATGCTAATGGGTTTGTTCAGGTCCATAATCGTGAGTTCCATCATACGAGATCTTGGGCTTGTCTTTTGATCTCCTAGTTCAAGTCCATGGCTTAGCAGTAATAGGTGCTTGTGGATGGATATCCATTGTTTAGATAGCATACCTCAATCACTGAACATAAAAATGCCTGTGCATTCACACGTATGTAGACTGAGAAAAAAGAGTCTAGGCAACGGTATGGTGTTGACGACGGTTACATCAGCTTGCTTGGACCCCTCAATAACCCTTGCCCAAAGTGACTTTGCACACAAATCTTCAAGAAATGCGAGCTGCATAAATCAAGAAAGAACTCCAACGAGAATGGCCATGTGGATCTTCGAGTCCTTCCCAATTTACATGAGATGCAAATATTCTCTTGACCTAATTTTCAAATCACCTTAAATCTTGTGATCTTCTCTCTCCGATCGTCCATCCTTGACCTCAAAATCAACTCTAATTCTATTAGTCTTCCATCGCCACCGAGCCCCGAGCTAAGGTACGAATGTTGCTTTTTGTGGGTTGACTTGTCGTCGCCTGTCCTGGAGGAGTACTTGGTTGGGCCAACTAGGCAGGCGACCGACCAAACAAGGATCGACAACCTTGTAGAAGCATCACTAGTTCCTAGCAAGGCCGAACCTTGGTTGGGCCAGCGAAGCTTAGCTTCACCTAGATCTAACGAGGTCGAGCTTGCCTAGCCCTCAAGCAACCTGCTGCCCTTGCAGTGGCCCAAAAACTCGCACTCACAAAGATATAAGTCAAAACGAGCGGAAGGGGGCCAAGGTAAAAGAAACAAGCCAAGCGGCGAAATGAGAGGGCCAAACAACAGCCAAAGAGAACCAACTAGCCTTCCCCGAAACCCAGAGAGGGAACAACAAAACAAAAGAGAAACGCAAAAGCCCGCTGTAGGACAAGAAGGTAAGAAAGCGATGGTTGCCATAGTGAGGAGTGAAGACCTCCATTCCAAGCTTCCAATGCAACATCTAGGAATTCAAAAGAACCTCCGAACAATAAAGGTTGGAGGAGAAACCCCCTACTCAAAAGCTGGATGTCCAAAGTAGAAGATTAGTCCACTAAAATGGAAGGATTTAGCGCCTAGCTTTGTAGTAGTCTTCTATTTGCAGCAGTGGGAGGAACATGATGGAAGGATAAGGCTTTGTCCTTTCAAACTCTTTCAAGACGTCCTATTATGGCTGAGAGGGAAGGAGGTCTACCCCGCAAAAGTATGTTGTTCCGCTCCATCCATATGATATTGCAAGTAGCGGCAAACCCGAACCGAGCAAGAGAGGAGTGAAAAGAAGCACCAGATAAGTACTTTATCGCCCATAGTAGATTATCCTCCCAAGATTTATTCCGCCAAGTGAAATTAAATCTAGCAGCCCAAAAAATGATTAAGGCAGTAGGAGTAGGGCAACCAAAATATAAGTGGTCGACCGAATCAGGTCGAGAAGAGCAAAAACCTCAATTCACAACCGGGATACGACCATATGCGAGTAGTAGAACTTGAGTTGGTAGTCTGTTTTTTGTGATCAACCAAAGTAGTAATTTGTCACGTCACAATTTTGCCCTGTCATATTATCTTGTTATCGTGTTTTAAATTTGATATGTCATATCATGTTGCATATGAATATTGCCATATTATGTCATCTCGTTTTTATGTTTTAATGTTGTTTTGGAATTTGATTGCCATGTTACGTTGCAAATTATTATTACCATGTCATTTTCTTACCTTTTTTTAGGACATGCAAAACTCACATTTATAATGATTGATTTAACATGTTTCAAGAATTATATTTTCCATTTGAAAATATTTTATAGATTTTAATTTTTTCACCTTTATATGTTATGGACCAAAAGCAAAGTAAAATAGAATATTAAGGCATGTTCGGTAATCATTGTATTATCGAAAATAATTGATGCTCAGAAATGATTTTTTTTTTTAATTTCATTCCCTAGATGAGTTTTTGAGCATTTAAAGGCATTTGACAACTGTCCAAAATTTCTACTCTTGGAGTAGAAATGTGTTTGGTAGGACCTCAATTGTTTTCGCAATTTGAAATTTCTTGTAATTTTTTTTTTTTGCAATTTTAAATTTCTTGTAATTTTTTTAATAATTTTATTACATCTTCACATTTTTCTTTTCTTTTTTTTTTTTTCTTTTTCTCCTTCATCCTTTGGCTAGTCGTCGGTCTCAACTAGGCAAGCAACCGGCTAGACAAGGATTAGCGACCCCGTTGAAGTGTCGCTGGTCCCCGGCAAGGTCGAACCTTGGTTGGATTGACAGAGCTTGACTTCGCCCAGATATGATGAGGTTGAGCTTGCCTAGCCCCCGCGTAATGCTGCTGCCTTTGTGGTGGCCTGGTGAGGTCAAGTCTCACCTAGTCACCGAGGAGGCTTGACCTCACTAAAGGCTTATGACACTTCGATGAGTTTGTCGGCCAAATGATGAGGGAGAAGAAGAAATGGAAAAAAGAAAATAATAAATGAAAAGAGAAAAAAACATAAAATGGACTTGATTTTTGAGTTGTCCTCGGAACAAAGAATCAACTGTTTTTTTTTTTTTTTTTTTTACGTTCTAGTTCTAGATTCTATTCCAAATTTATTCTTAGGAACAATTTTGTTCCCGAAAACAAAAAAAGTTACCAAACAAATTCCTATTCTTTTTTTTAATTCCTATTCTTTTTTTGTTTCGGAAAACAAAATAATAGAATCAGGCACTGTTGGATCAGTTACTGAATAAGCGCTTAGTTTGATCTTGCGAATGCCCACATTAGTCCTAAGGTTGAGTTGAACTTGAAACAATGATTCCATCTACACTCGCGGATACATGAATTGGACATTGCGATTGTAGAGACTCGAATTGGACTTCTAATGCTTAAATCAATAACGAAAATGAGATTCACGACTAATAAATAACTCGATCAATTCGTGCATTTGAGAACCCCCTCGTATTGAGATGGAGAAAGAGAAAATTAGGAGAAGAAAGAAGAGAAGGAAGAAGAAGATGGAAGCCCTACCAACCCGCTACGACGTGTTCTTGAGTTTCAAAGGCGCAAATGATCGCACCGGCTTCGTCTATCACCTCTACAAGAGGCTGCTGGTTTCTGGGGTCCGCGTGTCATGCAACGATTGTGCGCTCCCGGTCGGCAAGGAGAAAGGCACGGAGCAGCTTGTCTGGGCCATCAGTAGATGTAAAATCGCGATAACCATCATCTCCTGACGGTTTGCGAGTAGTAAATGGTGCCTCGAGGAGCTCGCCGCGATCATGGATTGCCGCAGAAGGGATGACAAATTGGTCCTCCCTGTATTCTATAATGTGGATGTTGTTGATTTGGGTCGCCCACGCGGTGACTTTGAAGATGAGATGAAGTGCAGTTCGGAAGAAGTGCTGAAATGGCAGGAAGCGCTGACTTCTGTAGCGAGGATTAGAGGGTGGATATCACAGAGCACTGCTGATGGGTATGTATGTTTTATTTTGTATGTATGTATTTATTTATTTACCAATCTAAGAATCTATATCTGTCCCAATTCCGGATCTGAACCTCTGTGCGTTTGGATGCGAATGACTGATCCGGAATTGCAGAATTTGGGGAAAGGTGGGCATGAAACTGTTAGCCTAACTTTGTTTTTACATGTATTTGTGGGGGAGGCATGAAGGAGAGCTGGTGCAAATAGTGGTTGTCAAGGTTTTGAGTGAATTGAAAAGGATGTGGATTCAACGGCTCCCCCTGTCCATAGGATTAGGTATTTACCAGTTCTATTTCAGCCAATCTTCAGCATCTTCGTAGTGGCTACATCTTATCATCTTATCATATCGCTTTGGTTTGTCTCGCTGAATCGCAGCTTATCTTTTCTTTTCGGAGAAGAAAAGAAGAGAAACTAAATGCCAAGTGTTCTTGGCCTTTCGTGGCCCCGATACTCGATACAACCTTGCTGACTACCTCTACGTCAGCCTCATGGCATCAGGAATCGGAGTGTTTAATCATGATGATCCCACGCTCATAGGTAAAGATTTTAGTAATGAGATTAGCAATGCCATCAACCGCTGCGAGATATCCATTCCGATTCTCTCTTTGATTTATTCCTCCTTGCCTTGGTGCTTGGAAGAGCTTGCTCGAATAGTTGAGTGCAAGAGAACAAAGGGACAAATGATATTGCCCATATTCTATAAGGTGGATCCTTCGCATGTGCGAGACCTATCATATTGTTTTGAAGAGAGCATCCTTCCACATAAGGAGCTAGTTGACGAAATACTTATGATCGGTGGAAGCTCTCCGAGAGATTGGGTCCACTTGAAGGACAAAGTCACCAATGGGTACTTACTCTATCCTCATTCCCACCTAAACTCTTAATTTGATGACTTTAATGTTTGTTTGGCAATTGGGTGAAGAGGTACTTACTCTATCATAAATATATCATTATTTATGGATCATTTGGGCTACTATCTGTTGGAGAAATCTTTCCAGAATATTTTGAAGCTGACAAAACGTTTTTTTTCAGTCTAGTCTGGATATCTGCAGATCGTCTAGTTTAAAGTCTGAAGACTTTCTGATTACCAAACTCAAGATTCAAGACTCAAGATTCAAGACTCAAGACTCAAGACTCAAGACTCAAGACTATTCTCATTGACAGTTTTTCTGATCCAGTGACGAAAGAAATCCAGGGCCGAAGTACATGGTTGAGGATTTAATCCTATTCTCGGAGAAGATCTTTTTGGCTGGATAATCAGAAGATCCGATGGTCGACAAAGTATTCTTGGAATGTTTTATTCTTGGAAACCAAGATCCCGATTGTATGGGCGAACGGGATTGATGGGCTATCTCGAGTTCCTTTAATAGCTCGAATGATCTTCTTGATTGATTCCGTCCAATGGGTAGATTGGAGGAATTCTTTTGGTAAGTGCCAACGGTATGATGGCATAAAGGAGTATAAAAAGGGAAGACGTTCTAGTTGTTTAAGAGTGTGATCGATAGAAAAATTCAGTCCTAGTCGATACGCCCGATCTACACCTAGAAATCAAGGAAGATCAACCCATCTCTTTGTTCATAGTGGAATCCTAAACTTTTATATACCTATTCACCCCCCTCTAGGTACTCGTACTAGCTATATCAATTGGTATCGAGCTCGTGTACTCACTTTGTTTGAAGTGTTTTACTTGGATTCCATGGCTAGTATGCTAGCACCGGGCGATGGAAGGGCAAAGCAATACCCGAGACCACCCTATTTTGATGGAAAAGATTACAACATTTGGAAGAACAAGATGAAAGCTTTCCTACGATCAAAGGATCCTCACGGAATGGGACGTTGTGGAAAGAGGAATCCTCCTGGCTGCTGCATCAATCTGCGAAAGAGGGAAAGAAACTATTGATACCCGAGCGAATGACTCGGGAGGAGATAAACAAGAGACAAGCACTCGATACGAGCTCTCCGGCCAACATATGTCGATGGCACTTTCGGACTCGGACTTAGATGCGGATCGAGACTCGGACGTGTGAATTTGAGGTAAGTGATTTTAAAATTCCTGTCAAAGTTTCTAAATACATTGATGAACTGTGTTTTAGTCTTAAGACTTCTCTCAAAAGATTGGGTCCCTTGAAGGATGGGTATCGAGAAATCAAAGTTGCCAATGGGTACTTACTCTATCCTCATTCCCACCTAAACTCTTAATTTGATTATGTTGCTGGAAACTTCTTAATGAAGATGCGTATTCCAAGGCAATGGAGAAATTCAGCTCCCACCAAAAAGTACTCAAAAATGCAAGTACTCGAGACGGACAATTCTGCAGATTTTCGTTGTATTATGGATGTTCTTCGGAATGCACCTGACTATGAAATTCAAGCCATGAAGAATGCTGGACAAGCATCTTCAATCACCCGCGTACTTTAATGTTTTTTGGCAACGTTTCTGCGGGTGGAAGGACTGCATCGGGTCAAATTGTGTGATACCGGTTTTTAGATTTCCTTTCAAGAAGGAATATGTACCAAAGACTTTACTCAATCTTTCATTTTTGACGTGAAACAATATTATGGCAACAATTGGCAGGCATGAAGAGGTACTTACTCTATCATAAATATATCATTATTTATGGATCATTTGGGCTACTATCCCCATAAGCAAATATAAAATCTTAAATAGATAGTCATTATTTTACTACAATAAATTTGTGCATTTGAGAAGCCCCAATTTAAAATAGCTAAACCCTAGGATATTAGTCAATGGATTTTGACATAGTCTAAATTGAACTCTAATTTGGATTGGATCTATTTAAAACTCCGTTCTATATAATACAAAACACAGGACTCCAAGCATGCTCACATTTCCAATAAAATGTTTTACACAAGAGTCATAATTATTTTCACTAAAAAATATTTGTGATAAGTGCATTGAAAGTTCTAAAATTTGTTATGAAAATGCAATTTAGTCCTAAAAACTTTCAAAAAGTGCAATCAATCTTAAAACTTGTCAAAGTGGTTCAATCTAAGTCCTTCCATTGATTGCACTTTTTTTAAAAGTTTTAAGACTTGATTGCACTTTCGAGACAAGTTTTAGGATTTTATTGAATTTTTGAAAGTTTTAGGACTTGATTGAACTTTCGTGATAGGTTTCAGGACTTAATTGTACTTTTTAAAAGTTTTATAACTTAATTGCATTTTCATGATAAGTTTTAGGATGCACTTATCCCAAAATATTTTAAACTCTCCAAATACAACTATGCTCATGGTGGACAATTACTCTTTTAACTTTTTTGTGACATCATGAACTCAAAAATGTATATCTTTGTGACACATTTATTTCAAAAAATTTCAATAACACCAAAACCCCAAAATTTATGTGACGCATTCACCCCAAATTTATACCCATGCGATATATTTACCCTCCGTTAAAATTCTGTTAACGATAACTACTTAAAATCTTATGTGGCTACCTTTATAGTGATGGAAAGCAAACGATGCTGGCACGGCACTCACATGGCAAAAATATGTCGATTCACTATATGTTCTTTCTTTGTTTTCTTTTAACTTCCTTGTTTGTTTTCTTCTTTAGTTTGGTGATGACAAGGATGGTGGCAATAGTAACAATGAGGGTGGCGACAACGACAAGGGTAAATGAACGAGGAAGGAAAAAAAGAAAAAAAAAAAAAAAATAATGTTGATAGAGGGTAAATGTATAGTGCTTGTTTAAATGTAGAGTTTTTTGTGCCATAAAAAATGTTTGAGGTAAATATATTACATGTATACAAGTCTTGAGTTTTTGTGTCACAAAAAAATTGAGATAAAAATGTTACACCTAGTACTTTGAGGTTTTTGGTGTTACAAAAAAAAGTTTAGGGTAAATATATCAGGTGTGCAAAGTTTGATATTTATGATGGCTTTTACGCTTAAAGAAAAAACGGCCAAAAGGGATCACGTATGTCTTTTGAGATGTTACTTGCCTGGCATGAACAAAATAATACAAATGGCTCTGCCATTTTCAAAGTTGCATTCATGTGTCACGGGCCTAAAGAGAGTCGACTCGAGAAGTTCCCAAGGGGCGATCGCAGCTCACCCGTGGACCTCTTGCTCTCACTCGGATTCCCACCAAGCCTTCTCCCCGAAGATTGCAAGGGCGGGCTAAACCATCATTGAGCCATATTATAAAAGTCTGTTCCGTTATTTATGTCGGTAGACGGTAGTTGACATTATGTCGGTAGTTGAGGTAGTGCGATCTCGTCCGCCGATAGAATTCTAGATCAATGGATGTAATCCGAGGCCCTCAACTATAAAATGGGTATCCTCCTTCATTTGTAAACATCCACTACTTCCGCAATATAAAGCAAAGCTTCTTTCCAGAGCTCTTATCTCTAGATTCTTTCTCTCTCTATGATCTGGGTAAGGCGAGCAAGTGAGCGTTCGACTGTGCAAGGCTTGGCTTAGGTGCTTCGGCGATCCATTCCAATCCTAAAGTGCCCTAGTCGCCACGCGGTCACAATCCTAATCGATCGGCTTGTGACAAGTGGTATCAGGGCTAAAGAGAGATCCGTTTCCAAGAGATTGAAGAGCGCCAATTGTTTGAGAGAATGTCGAGCCAAGAAGCGGCTATAGTTGGAGAGGTTGTGCCAGTCATGGACACGTGCAACAAAGCAAAGAAAAGAGATGCCTTGGTAGATGCTGCGGCCACGTTCGATGAGAAGATCGGGAAGGTCCGAAGTGCTGTGCTCGAACTCATGGAAGGTCTTGACGACGTGCGAGACCGGATCATGGAGGTTGAGGGCTCGCTCCATGAAGACTTCACGACCGGCATCAACCAAGCTATGGCTCCATTGTTTGACAAGGACGAAGCTCTCGAAGCATCGATCAATGGTTTGAACAAGCGCGTCCAAATAATCGAGGAGGTAAGCCCGTGTAGGGACGAGGTTGAAGCCAAAAAGGCAGAGATCCAAGAGCTCAAGACCGAGCTCGCCCTATGCAAGCTAAGCATCACGAACGGTGCGGTGCCTACTCAAACGGTGACCAAGATCGAGGTGCCAAAGCCGAAGGAGTTCAAAGGTCATCGGTCCGCCCAAGAGGTGGACAACTTCGTGTGGAGCATGGAGCAATACTTCGGCATTGTCAACATACACGACGAGTCGATCAAGGTACGAACTGCTTCCATGTTCCTGTCTAATACGGCAATGCTTTGGTGGCGGAATAGGTGTGACGAGAGTAGACGCAGCGCTGATCCCGTGAACAAGTGGGACGACTTTGTGAGGGAGTTCCGCAACTATTTTTTCCCCGAGTTCGCTCAACAAGAGGCTCGTAACTTGCTCCATCGCCTTGAGCAAAGAGGCGCGATCCGAGAGTACATGAAGGAGTTCACGGAGCTGAAACTCCAAATTCGCAACCTAAGCGAAGAGGAGGCTTTCGGAGCATTCATAGATGGATTTAAGCCATGGGCACAACTCGAGTTAAAGTGGTGGGACGCGAATAGTCTTGCGCGTGGGCTAAGCATGGCCGAGTCTCTCGTCGACCTCACCAAGGTTGAGCCAAGGAACAATTGAGCAAGAGATTGGAGGTCGGATCGACCCGATGACGAAGGAAGAAACACTCCCCGAGGCGCGCCCGATCAAGGCGATCGAGTCAAAACTTGGGGAGAAGGGTCTTCCAAGCCATCCTTCCAAAGAGGTCGACCGTCGATGGACTACACGAGTAAGTTCAATCAACCTTCGCCCTCTCCTTGCTTTATTTGCAAAGGTTCGCACTGGACCCAAAAGTGCTCGAAGAGGGGTTGTATCAATGCCCTCCTTGCCATCGAGGAAGAGAAGGAGATGCCCAAAGAAGACAAACGGCAAATCCGGATTGGGGCAGTGAGAATGATTAACTCGGTCCAAGCCCGATCGCCGACCAAAGAAGAAAGAATCACACCAAACACGGACATGTTCTTCGTGGAGGTCGAAGTGTGCGGCCGAACACTTTACGCTTTGGTCGACATCGACGCATCCAACATGTTCATGTCTACCGAGGTTGCAAAGGCCTTGGGACTTCACGTGGAACCATCCGAGAAGTCGTACAAGCCCATCAATTCGGGCGACTTCCATGGCGTAGGAGCAACACCCGACGTGGATGTCAAGATTGGCAAATGGAAGGGCAAGATGGTGTTCGAGGTAATCCCTCTTGACGACTATGATCTCATCCTTAGAATGCAATTTTTCCATAGTGTGGGAGCCATGATCAACATGAGGACTAAGTGCATGATGATCCTCGACCAAAAGTGCCCGTCAATGATCCCCATTATCAAAGCGATGGTTGACACCAAGACCATCGTGTCGATCCGACGCCTCGACAAAAGCTTGAAGGCCGTGATGCGCATCAACAAGCTATCCGAGGTGAAGCCGAAGGTCAAGTTGGATCCTACTCCAACACACGCCATGCCAATCCAAGTACTCTTCCTCGAGGTCGAGTGCTCACCGCATGCTCCTCCCAAGCCGAAGATGGAGCCGCATGCCAAGTCCGAGTTCATCATCGAAGGTTGTGGCCCTTCATTCATAAGCGTCCGAGCGAAATGAAACAAGAACACCAAAGCTCGTGCTAAAACCCGTGCTCATGCGAAGAAGGCCGACCGCCAAGCTGAGAGCAATGAGAACGTCGCTTGATTGAGTGGGGAAGAATGTCATGGGCCTAAAAAGAGTCAACTCGAGAGGTTCCTAAGGGGCGATCGCAACTCACCTGTGGACCTCCTACTCTCACTCGGATTCCCACCAAGCATTCTCCCTGAAGATTGCAAGGGTGGGCTAAACCATCATTGAGCCATATTACAGAAGTCTGTTCCGTTATTTATGTCGGTAGACGGTAGTTAACATTATGTCGGTAGTTGAGGCGGTGCGATCTCGTCCGTCGATAGAATTCTAGATCAATGGATGTAATCCGAGGCCCTCAACTATAAAAGGGGTGTCCTCCTTCATTTGTAAACATCTACTACTTCCGCAATATAAAGCAAAGCTTCTTTCCAGAGCTCCTCTCTAGATTCTCTCTCTCTTTACGATCCAAGTAAGGCAAGCGAGTAAGCGTTCGACTCTGCAAGGCTTGGCTTAGGTGCTTCGGCGATCCATTCCGATCCTAAAGTGCCCGAGTTGCCGCGCGATCACGATCCCAATCGATCGGCTCGTAACACATGCATCATCAAAATAACAAGAGGAAATTCCAAATAATAGCCTAAAGTACTCTCATTTTCTTAAATAAGGGTTTAACCTCATTGCCTTATCAAGGGCATTTTCGTCCTTTACATTTTATTTATTTATTTATTTTCTTTCCTTTTTTCTTTCTTTTTTCATTTTTCTATTTTTTTCCAAAAAATAAACTCAAAAAAGAAAAAAAAAAAAGAAGCTAAAACTTAAAATATTACATATATATAAGGTGGCAACCATCCCTCACCTGTAACCATCGCCCCATCGTCGAGGCAAGGGTCGGTTGATGCCCCACCAACTAAAGGGTTGTGGCCATAAGCAAGAGCCCTCCCGCCCAAGTTTTTCTTTTTCCTTTTCTTTTCTCTCTCTCTTTTTTCCTTTTTTAAGTTTTAGTCTTTTTTTTTAGTTTGTCTTTATTATGGAAAGAAAAAAAACATAAAAATAAAATAAATAAAAAAATGCAAAGGACAAAATGCCATTGACTAGCCGATGAGGTTGGGCCTTTGTTTAAAACTAACATAATTATTTCAAGCCCTTATTTGAGAACATAAAGGTATTGCAAATATTTATTTGGAATTTTCCCAAATAACAATCAAAAACAACAAACCAAGTGCATATACATGCACACCACATTAGGATTATTCATGCATCCATGTCATCATAGGACACTCCATGCCATCATATTATTAACACCTCAAAATTTGCCCAATTTTCAAGGAAGTGTTATGTTTGATGTATGGGGTTGAGCAAAAAGTTTGGCCAATGAAATACAATAGCTTAAGGCAACCACCTTGTCCTTTATATTAGGGGTAAGAATCGATCTAGGGTCAACCCTGGACTAACCCTGGAACTATCCAATCCTACGGTCTTGGTCCGGTTCTCAAGAGACTGGATCGGCCCTTGGTCGTGGGATCCCTAAGTTAGCACTGTGTGGATTGATCTTCCATCCTGAGAGTTTATGATCAGTCTAACCCGAACCAACCCTGACTATATATTATAAATAATATATCTATATTATATATCTAATATATTATTTATAATTTTTTTATATAGAGAAAATCCTAAGTTAAATGACATTAACACTATTAAACTAGGGGTGAGCACGGTTCTCGGTTCTAGAGGGACTGGTTTTGATTCCCGATTCCCCTTTTTCAACCTAGCGGTTCCTAGTTCCGGAACTAGTGCCGAGAATCGGAATCGGTTTGATTAGGGCTAAAAAAAAAAACCCCAAATCAGCTTTCACTTTCAGTTTCACACGACACTTAGTTTCATAGTTCTCTCTTCCCCATTCTCCACCTCTGCTCGACGCCACCGCCGATGACCTCTGGCTTGTTGACCTTCGCTCGACGCCACCGTTGGTGACCTCTAGGCTTCCTGACCTCTACTCGACGCGACAGCCGCTCGCCCTCGACACCACTGCTCATCGACCTCGAGGATGTAATAGATTATTTGGTCCTTGCTTCGAAGGTGTGTTATGTTCTAAGTTTTGAAAAAGTTGTTGTCTTGTGTATCTTATTAGTGCGTCTCTTTTGTCTCGAGACGTTTTGTTATGAAAGAGCAGAGCTCCTTGGAGATGCTTATTTAAAATGGGTTGTAAGCAAATTTCTATTTCTTAGATATCCTCAAAAGCATGAGGGTCAGCTGACTAGAATGAGGCAACAAATGGTGAGTAACATGGTCTTGTATGAGTATGCTTTGAATAAAGGACTTCAATCAGGATAGATTTGCTCCATCTAGATGGGCTGCACCAGGAGTGCTTCTTGTCTTCGAAGAGGATACAAAGGATGAAACTTCTTTGTTTGATATGGAGCATTCACTTGCTGAAGTTGGAGGTAGGTCAGATGTAATTGGGGCTAAGTTTGATGATGAAATGAAGATGGTGAAGTTGAGAGTGACTCAAGTTCTTACAGAGTTCTGTCTAGCAAGACACTAGCAAATGTTGTTGAAGCATTGATTGGGGTGTATTATGTTGAAGGTGGGAAGAATGCTGCCAATCACTTCATGAAATGGGTAGGAATGCGGGTTGAGTTTGATAATGACGAGAAAGAATGTGCAATAAGGCCATCAAATGTCCCAGAGAGCATCCTTAGGAGTGTCAATTTTGATGCTTTAGAATCTGCCCTTAATTTGAAGTTTAAAGACAGAGGCCTCTTGATAGAAGCTATTACTCATGCTTCATGACCATCTTCTGAGTCTCTTGCTACCGCGCTTAGAGTTTGTTGGTGATGCGGTTCGGATCATCTTATTACAAGACATTTGTTCTTCACTTATACCGATCTTCCACCTGGCCGCTTGACGATTTACGAGCTGCTGCTGTAAACAATGAGAACTTTGCACGTGTCACGGTTAAGCACAAGTTCCATTTACACCTTCGACATGGGTCCAGTGCCTTGGAGAAGCAGGTTTTTCATTTCTTTCTTTCTTGCTCATGACATTGTATCATCATTAAATTTCTTTTATGGTTGTTTGATACATAACATGACCTATAAACAATATTGTTTGACTTGTCTATAAGGGTAATGACCATTAGGTCTTTTGGCCTTTTTTTTTCCAGATCAGGGATTTCATAAAGGAAGTTTAGGATGAATTGTCGAAGCCAGGTTTCAACTCTTTTGGTTTAGGGGATTGTAAAGCACCAAAAGTCCTTGGCGATATTGTTGAATCCATTACTGGTGTTATATTCCTTGATAGTGGACATGATATTGTTGTTGTGTGGAAGGTTAGTTCCATTTGGTTGACCTATGGGCATTCTTTTTTCAATATGCCCTTTTACACGTTTTTTAGCCCTTGTTGCATCCCATGGTCACTCCAGAGACTCCCAATGCATCTTGTCAGGGAGCTACAAGAATGCTACCAACAGTAGGCTGAAGGCTTGGAGTATAAAGCCTCCCGAAATGGCAACTTGGCCACAGTTGAAGTCTTTGTTGATGGAGTATAGGTTGGGGTTGCTAAAAAAGATGGTGCAGAAACTTACTGCACGAAATGCTTTTGCTGTTCTGAAAGAAAGGGATACATCTAATGCTAAGGTGAACAATGATGGAAAGAAGAAAAATGGTAACCAAACATTTATGAGATAGACACTAAACGACATATGTTTGCATAGAAACTAGCCAATGCCATTATATAGGTAAGACTGAATTTGTCCTCTCTTATTGCAACTTCTAAACTATGAAAAAAAAAAAAAAGAAAAATGAATATGTTAGAACTTGGAACCGACCTTGAAACCTGTGACAATGTAGGTTTTAGGTTCTTGGTTCTAATGGGTAGGTTCCAGGTTCCAAAAAATAAGGAACTTGTACTCGATGATAGGTTCCAGGTTCTAAGCGGAACCTGTAAGGAACCAAGAACCGCTCACCCCTATATTAAACGGCTCCTTAGTAAGGAGTCCAAGTAATTTTACATTGTTCTTTAATAGTTTAAAGTTTTAAAGTATTTTACGACATCAATAACCATAATTTACAAAAGAGGAAAATGTCTCTGTGAGGAGTCCTCATAGTGTAAACAGCTCCTCATGATATCTTCCTCCACTACTCATTCTCTTCTATATTCTTTGTCTTCTTAGTATTCAATTTGCCAAAATCGAAAAAAAAAAATAATTCCCATTTGCTGCTTGACACTTGCCTCACTCACTTCTAGTCACTTGTGCTACTCACTAGTCGACACTTGCCTTGCTTATTTGCTTGCTGCTCACCTCGCTCGGCACTCAATGCTCACCCCACTCGACACTTACCACTTGCATCGCTCACCTCTCTTTGCTAACCTCGCTCATCGTTGAACTCATCGATCGGTCCAGTCCTCGGCCGCCTTTTCAGAGAGACACAAAATGAAACAAAATAATTATTGATTAGTCTTGAGTTGACCCTGGAATCGGACTGAACATATTGGGTCGGTCCGATCCTCGATCCTAGGCTTAATAGGGTCGGCCATCAGTCCTAAAAATTAATGACCAATACTGTGCAAGTTGGTCCTAGGGTTAGGGAGTGGAACTAACCCAAACCGGACCATGCTTACCCCTACTTTATATACCCCCATTTTCTCAAAATTCCCCCAGTTTTTGTCCTCACGTGTTCTCCTCGATCTTCACATGTACTGAGTTTCTTGTGTTATATTGGTAGATCCCCAATGCCCTTGCTTAAAACTTTACATAGAAAAACATGTTAAAATGTTATACTCCATGTTTGGACATTTAGATTTGAAAATACACAATTATATCGCCCCTTTGAATAGTCGAAAATACACGTCACTAGACCCTTGTAATGCAAGTATTAATTTTCAAAGTTTAGAATCTGTCGTTATACTGCTCGTTTTAATAATCGAAAAATGTCATACATTTTAGACAGCATAAAGTGGAAATGAAATGTCAAGTCACAGAATATGTTTGATGCTGCCGGAATTTTGCTCGATACCATGCATGTTATTAGACCATCTTAATTAGTATTTGGAATCTTAGATCTGGATAGGTCATTACGATGCTGGCTATCCTGAAGTTGCACTAGATCACATGCTGTTGTCGTTGTTGATGTAAACAGTGTAGCTTGGGAAGGATGTAAGGTGGTGATTAGATTGAACTTATGCATTAGAATAAACCCCTTTTATCTATAAGTGAGCCTATGGTCACATATCGAAGATATTCAATTCATTCGTAGGATATGCTATGGCGATGCAACCAGGGGTCCCAAGTTAATATACATCGCGATTTGAACCCATGAATTGGGGGCGCTTGCTTGTGATCACTCATTTCACAGTTTTTAATTAAATTACAATTTTCAAGTTGAGTTTTGATTTTATTTTGACTAGGTTGGAATGGAAATGTGTTTTTCTATATAAGCGCAATCGTATTCGGAGTAAAGCTATAAATGAAAAGTAGCGTACATTGCATGCATCATATCCACATCATGTTTTTAATCTCATTTGCCATATTGTGTTGCATGTAGATATTGTCATATCATGTTATATTGTTATTATGTTTCAAATCTAATTTTCTATATCATATAATCTCAATATTAGATTTTGAATATAATTTGTCACATCATAATTTTGCCCCGTCATATTATCTTGTTATCGTGTTTTAAATTTGATATGTCATATCATGTTGCATGAGAATATTGCCATATTATGTCATCTTGTTTTATGTTTTAATATTGTTTTGGAATTTGATTGCCATGTTACGTTGCAATTATTATTATCATGTCATTTTCTTACCTTTTTTAAGACCTGCCAAAACTCACATTTATAATGATTGATTTAACATGTCTCAAGAAATATATTTTCTATTTGAAAATATTTTATAGATTTTAATTTTTTTTTTACCTTTATATGTTATGGACCGAAAGCAAAGTAAAATAAAATATTAAGGCTTGTTTGGTAATCATTGTATTATCAGAAATAATTTATGCTTAGAAATGTTTTTTTTTTTTAATTCTATTCCCTAAACAAATTTTTGAGCATTTAAAGGCATTTGGCAACTATCCAAAATGTCTACTCTCGGAATATAAATGTTTTTGGTAGGATCTCAATTTTTTTTTTTGTAATTTAAAATTTCTATTGATTTTTTAAAATAATTTTATGACATATTCACATTTTTCTTTTCTCTTTTCCTTTTCTTCTTCTCCTTCATCCTTTGGCTAGTTATCGGTCTCAACTAGGCAGGCGACCGGCCAAACAAAGATCGGTGACCTCGTAGAAGCGTCACTAGTTCCTAGCAAGGCCGAACGTTGGTTGGGCCAGCGGAGTTTAGCTTTGCCCGGATCTAGTGAGGTTGAGCTTGCCTAGCTCTCAAGCAACGTTGTTGCCCTTGCAGTGGCCTAGTAAGGTCAAGTCTCACTCAGCCAGGCTTGGCCTCACTAGGAGTTGACGACGCTTCAATGAGGTCGTCGGCCAAAGGATAAAGGAGAAGAAGAAGGGGAAAAAAAGAAAATGGACTTGATTTTTGAGTTATTCTTAGGAACAAATAATCAACTTTTTTTTTTTTTTACTTTTAAATTTTGTTTTAAATCTATTTTTAGGAATAAATTTGTTCTCAAGAACAAAAAAGTTACCAAATAAATTTCTAATATTTTTTTGTTTCAAGAAATAAAATAATAGAATCATGCAACTGTTTGATCGGTTACTAAATAGACCATTAGTCTAACCTTGCTAATGCGCATATTAGTCCTAAGGTTGAGTCGAACTTGAAACAACAATTCCATCTATAGTCGTGGATACATGAATTGGACATTGCAATGGTAGAGACTCAAATTCGACTTCCAATGCTTAAATCAATAATGAAAATGAGATTCATAACTAATAACTAACTCGATCAAAGCTTAAGGATGCCCGGCATACTCCGAAAGGGTTGCCTTCTGTTGTGTCTCGATTCTCTAGTTAAGTATGTGGTTGGTTGCGATTTTGTCTCGTGGAGAACCATTTCTCAAATAAGTGTACTCCTTAGTAGGCCTCACAAACCTTCATCTCGATATATGGTAGGTCTTCTAGAATTTGGCTAAGCCCTAACTTGTGCCGAGGAAACACATGTTAGCCTCATCTATCTGGCGAACAACAAGGCTTGTCAAGCCCATCAACTCATCTCGAGGTTTCCAACAATTCGGGTCGGACTTCCTCATTACTATTGGCACAATCCAATCAATCGCCGACATTCGAACCCAAACTATTTTGTTTGGCTGGGTCGGCAAACCAATCCCAGATCCCTTTGGTAATCTTCCGATCAAAACATTGATCACGTGACTCAAGCCCAGAAGTGAACAGGCACTCAATTTCCGGAAATGGAAAAAAAATCGAATTCTTCAAGAAATCCGAGGGAACTTTTTTTTGGCTTCCAAGCCACCCCGACCCTAAGTGACCACGACTCATCCCCCCTTCCGTGACGCTCGATGCAACCGCAGAAGACGACAGTTAGGTGGGACGGAAACTTTCACACCCAAAGCGCACCTCTGAACGCCGGACAATTTGCAGTAAAATCATTATTAAAAAGACAAAAAAATTACTTTAGTAATTCCTTTTTTTTTTTTTTTTTTTTTGGGTGGGCAAGTGCAGATCGTTTTCGTTTTAACGAACGAAGCTAAATCGACATTTTTCTATAAAAAAAAAGAAGATAAAATTGCAAAAATAAATAAAATAATTAATTAAATACGCATAGAACAAAGCTAAGCGACCTCCTCCTCCTCCTCTCTCTTCTCTCTCTCTCTCTCCAGAACTGCGAGCCATCATCGCTCGACTCGCCGTACAAGAAAGCAGCGAGCAGGCGACGCCGTCCGCACGGCGCTCAGCGGTTCCGTTTCGCCGGCCGGCCCCTCCCCCCCGCTGACGTGCGCCTCCCCGAGCACGGCGGCGAAATCCGCCGCGGCGCGTCGCGACCGTGCGGACGCGTCGTCGTGAAGGCGTCGGCCTCGCCACCCGTCGGGAAGTCATTCCCTCCTCTCCGAGATCCGATCGTCTCCAAAACCCTAGCCCAGCCCCCGATTCCGCCGCCGATCGGGACGATCGGATCGCCGCCGCTTCCGGTCCGCGGACCCTCGCGAGCGATCGCCGCGGAATTCGCCGGTCGGAGAGTTTGCGCCCGCGAGCGCATGTGCGCATTTTTAGTGATTGATTGGTGAGGTACGATCGCGGGTAGAGCCAGGGAGTGAGGATGCAGAGACGAAGTCCGCCTAAGCACCGGCACGACGGGACTTCGCCGCTGCCCCTGGGGATGGATTGGAGCCCTCCTCCGCGGAAATGGGTGAGTATACACTGATCGGATATGTTCGGTTTCGCGCTTTCTCGGGTTCGGTACGAGTTGAATTGGGCATGTAGTTCTGCGGATTGGAGTGATTTGAGCTCATTTTTGTGCAATTGAAGTCGTGCCAGTGTGCAGTTCTGTTTTGAATCGGTATCGGGGGGATCACGCACGGCCTGAATTATTGTTTGTAGACTCGTTGACTTAGATGAAAGAAATTATTGACTTGAGGTTATGGAGTTCGTTTTCTGCCTTTCTAGTTAAAGAAATGATTTTCCGTTGCTATTTATCCTTTTTGAGATACAGAATGGGCGGGACACTGTGTGGCCGCACGATCATCGGACAGGATGGAGTTACTGTGTTACGATACCTTCATGGGTCCTGTTGCCGAAATCAAGAGACTCGGATCCTGTTGTGGTAAGCATATATTGTCAAATGGCTGTTTGCTGTATTAGAAACAGATAAGTTGCCAATGCAGTCTTCTTACTTGAAACAGTGCATTAAATGCACGGGTCTTTGGTGTTTCATTCACCTAGGAAACATATTAGTTAAATTGTCCAGCGCAATTTGTTATGCTTTTTAGCTACCTGAGTCTGCTGCAATAGGTGACTTTAGGCTCTCTTTTGCTCGAACCCTCCAATAACCACATCTATAGAGCTATTCTTTTGTTTTCAAATATGGTTTTTGCTAGCAAGATTTATTCCCTAGTATTTCAAGTATCTTTGTTGTTGATGGCGTCTAAACTGTTGGCACTGGATTAGGATCAGTCCACTTGATGGAAGCCTGTTGGAAGGTGCCCCAAAAGTTGTTTAGTTAGTTCCCTGTCAAGCTTACTTCTTCTTGTCATCTTTCTTTCCTTTTTCCTGCTTCTCATTTTGTTTGTGGTCATGGATGTTGTCTTGATCAACATTCTAGTCCCTCGTGAATTGTGTTGCGGAAGTTTAATGTATAACATCAAACCGCTTACCAACCAAAAAAAAAAAAAAGGGTCAAACCACTTGGTTGAGGACGACACTAAGTTTTCATGAGGCAGGACTTGCCTATTGCTTTGCCAATGTTTTATTTGTTATACTCTATCCTATATCTGACCCCTGTCAGCTGGAACTTTCGTTTTTATAATCTCATAGGTGAAAATTAAGAATATCTTTCAAGAATGTCATGACTTTTCATTTTAATTGTATTTATTTGACCTGAAATGCCCGGATGACTAGTCTTTTGCTTCTCTTTGGTGAATGACAAGCTTGTTCAGTGCTCAATAGACCAAGAAGGCTCTGGAGGTTCCTTATTTTTCAATGTTACTTGTTTGGTTGGCAACGTTGTATATTCAAAGTGCTGATTTCTTCACCTTTTGAGGATGAGAAATATAGCCTTGGATTAGATTTACATGAAGAAAAAGGAAGAACACATATGTCAAAACATTTGTGATTATGTCAATATGCAATTAGGTTGGTCTTAATAAAAATGAACTACTACAATAGCCCTTTTTTTCTTTGATTGACTGAATCAATTTGAAATGTCTAGGGGGCCTGAAATGAGTTGGTATGCCTTGGTTCAGTTTTACATTGGACCAAGCTGAAATGTTAATTTTTGGTGCTTAAAATGCTTTGCATTGTGCAGTTTTTTGGTGTTACTTTTCTAATCTTTGTTTGTTCATACCTCTGTCTTCATTTTACTAGTTAATTTCAGAGATTAGCATGTCAAATAGGCAATGTCAAATACAACCAGATGTTCTTTAAAACTTGAATTGAACTGCAACAACTATTTTGATTCAGTTTGCTTTGGTTTGAGAAATAGGAACTTCCCCTATTTCCAACAGCTTTCTAGTTTGCGCTTTTGCCCTTTTCCTTTTCTTTTACTACGTCAGATCTTTTTTGTTCACATATTGTGGCTTCTGGCATTACTGTCCTTTAACATTCTTAATGGGCAGTTTTACAGGGTTCAGATTGGTTTACAATCTCCCGAAGGTGTTACGACTGTTCGTGGAGTGTTAAGAAGATTCAATGACTTTTTGAGGTTATTTTCTGATGTGAGTCTACATAGCTTGTACATTTTTTCTTTGGATTGGGCATCTTAACTCTGTGGTTCATGGTCACAATATGTATTTTTAAATCATGCAACCTGTCCTTTTAGAAAACTGGCAAAAGAATCATGATTCTCAAGCATACATGTTTAGATTCTTTTTTAATTAACAGCACATTTTGCAGCTTAAAAAAGCATTTCCTATGAAGAATCTTCCACCAGCTCCTCCAAAGGGACTTTTGCGGATAAAGAGCAGGGCATTGTTGGATGAGGTAGCAACAGTTTCTCATTTTCTATAGTGATTTTTTAGATTGTATATGAGTGGAGGCAGAGTGTCCTCAGTTGTTATAACTTCATTTGTCTCTTAACTGTCTGATTGCTTGTCATTCATAGATTATCTCGCAATGATTGGTTGAGTGCTTGAGTAAGTGCTGTCTAAAAACGATCATGAGTGTGAATTTTACAAACCCTTTCTTCAAGTTTCCAAGACCAGTTAACTTTTTGAATAGATTGATAGGAACTGCACAAAGATGTTGTCTGACATGGCTTCTTTCGAAGCAATGCAGATTTTTTATTACTACATGATAGTTGGAACAAATGTCCGATGTGTGTTTTCATTTTTGTTTACCTTTTGCTTTTTCCATATAAATTGGTTGATCTGTTGAAGCTTTAATCTCTTTGAAGATTTGGAAGCTTTAATATGTAATGCATCATGTAGTCATTGTCAGCTAAAGTCTTCAAGCTGCTGAGTAAAGCATTTTTCAGGTTTGAGAAGTAAGATTTCAGTGGCAAAGTTTTCTTTTTTCTTTATAGGGGAAAGGATTACTGGGCAAAAGTCTATTGTATGAAGCTCTACTACAGAGAGCACATTCACCACAGTTGTCGTCAATTGTGGACAATGATGCCTTCTTTTTCCTGGAAATACATAATCCATCACAATATTTGTAGATGCTTATGAGCGATGGCCTCTTTGTTTTTGCGTCAAAAGTGTAGGTAGTCTAATCAGCTAGGCCTTTAGGCACTCCTTTCTGGGAATACTGTCTATGCATATGGTGCAATGGTCCTCACTTTATCAGCTCTCAGGATTTTTCATGAGAGCTTTCAACTCCCTTTTATTTGTCAGACAACTGCAATTAAACATCAATTAATGCCAATTTTTAGCATTTGAAGTTTTTCTGGCATAGAAATGCTGTCCCAAAAGTTCGTTAATGGCAACAATTTAGTATGACCCACTCATATTTCATAAGGCTAAGATCTTTTGCAGAGAAGATGCTCCTTGGAGGAGTGGATGACAAAGCTCCTGTCTGACCTTGACTTGTCGAGAAGTTTTGCAGTGGCATCATTTCTTGAACTAGAAGCTGCTGCTAGATCTTGTATGTCTTCAAACCAACTGCTCCGCAGGATTTCTGCTGGGTCACATTGTGATATTTAATTATGAACAATTGAGTTCAGTGAGAGCTAGAACTAGTCATATAGAATTTTCTTGGTAATCTTTGGAATTGCTGGGACATTGGATTTGATTTTGACAACTCATTTTAGGTGTATCTTTTGTTTTTTGTTCAGCTTTTCAAGACACAAATCAAAATGTGCCAGAGGCATTGGGTTCTGGAAATAGTTCAGTATCATCACATCAGCTACAGAATGATTCAGTATTATCTGCTGTTGCTGGTGGTTCATCTCTCACATCAGATTATGGCAGTGATACTGCCTACGAGAACTCCGAACTTGGAACACCAACATTAGGAAGACATGAAAGTTCTGATGTGGGTGTGGAGGAATTTTCTTTGGATGAAGACTTGCCTAATCCCATTGATAGACTTGTCAAATATGGTGTGGCTAATATTGATGAGGGTCTGTTCATGGGTGAAGCAATCTTAGAGCAGCTGGAAGGTTTTGATAGGCGTAAAATCCATGGCAACCATGTAAATAGCAGTGGAAAACACTTGGAAAATGGAAATGTTTCCAAAGTTCCATACCTTATGGGAAATGACTTAGAACTCTTCACAGAGCCAGATCATTTCAAGGTTACTGGCCACACACGGAAACTCTCTTCTGATAGCATATCCAGTGATGTGAGCTCTCTCAGAGAAAGTGAGTCATCAAACTCTGGAATGCCTAATTCATCTGGTAATGGCTCTGCTTACCTTTCTGGAGCTGTTGAAACTTCAAGTGCTCCAGAAATTCTTGGGAACACGGAGCTGCATGCTTCAGGAGATGGGCAAGTCATCCTTCCGATGGATCAGCGCAGTAAATTGAATAGGGTCATGTTCTCCTTTCAACGAAGACTAGTAACAGCAAAAACAGACATGGAGGATCTTATATCAAGACTAAACCAGGAAACTGCCGTGAAAGATTACCTTATGACAAAGGTAAGTCTAAATAAGTGAACAAGTCATTTGGACTAATCATAAAATGCAAACATCAAATGAATATTGTCATATAAGGGTAAGGGCAACCAATGCCATAGACAAATCTACAGGAAAAACTTAACTTGTATGGAAATGTTTCGGACAATATTTTGCCATAACTCTCTTTCGAACACACAATACCTGCATAGACAGGAAGTGCATGCGACTCATATGCACATAGGAAAACAAACATGCGTCTCTCTCTCTCTCTCTCTCTAACATGCTCAAACACACATGCACTGAGTCTTGCACAGACCATGCACGGATTTATATGGATGTCCAAGGAGTAGGGCTGGAAGGTGCTTTATTGGTTGACAAAACGTCAGAAGATGGAAGAAAAATATCAATTCATGGAGTATAATGTTACATCTTTCATTGTCAGTTGCATCTCTGAGATCATGTTTGAGTTTCTCCTAATTAGATTGTTTATTATGGAACACTTGAACCTTCCCTTTGGAGATGCTCACTAATAGAGCAGATATGAAGCAAATGCTCGGTTCACAGGAGAACACCACCATTGCCTGCATGTGACTTTCGATCTATTTTTGTATGGCGTTTAATGCACCTTGGGTACATGCTGATCTGTCCGATGCTAGCTTAGTTGGACCAGACCTTATCTGTTTTATAGCAGTCTACTTTTGGGCAAATTGTATTACACTCCTTCAAAATTTTTGATTAGCGAGGTAGAGGAAGCTCCTATAATTTCAAGATGCACGCTTGCTTTTTTCAAAAGAAGGTGCGACTGTGAACTATGGACTACCTGCTAAGGCGACTTGTAATAATTTTAAATTTCATCTAAGAACGTGGGTAAGTATTAATGGAATGACAAGCTGTTGCATTTTCATTATAGTATAATGGACTTCAAGGGTCATATGGTAATGTTTCTATTCACAAAAACAATTTTTATTCAAAAACAATTTTTTATATTTCTGTTCTCTGAATATGTTTCTAAGCATTTGAAAATGTTAGGTAACTGCACAAAATTTATTTCCAGAACAAAAATGCGTTTGGTACAATCCAAATATTTTTGTGAATTAGAATTTTTTTTAATTTATTAATTATTTTATTACATTTTTTCTTTTCTTTTTGCCTTTTCTTCTCCTTCCTCTAGTTGGCAAGGTCCCCTCAAGCCTTGCTTGGCCACCATGAGGTCGGTGTCACCCGAGAGCCTTGGCTGGGTTGGCCACTACAAGGTTGGCGTCGCCCACCCAGGCGATGCCAACCTCACGGTGGTTGGGTAAGGTTGAACCGTAGCCTCGCCTTGGCTAGGCGAGGCTCCACCTTGCCCAAATCTAGCGAGCCCAAGCCTCACTTGGCCATAGGCAAGGCTTGGCCTCCCTCAACTATTGCGACGTCGACCTTGCCCTTGACCTCACCCAGCCACAGCGAGGCTCGGGGGGCCTCATTGGCGGCTGGCGAACTCGGGGTGACCTCCCGGGGGTTGGCGAGGGTCTAGCGAGTTTGCCAGGCTCGTTTGGCTAGTTGCCGGCCATCACCGAGGCTGGCGATCAACTAAGGGGAAGAAGAACAGAAGAAAAAGGAAAAGATGAAAAAAGAAAGAGAAGACTTGGTTCTTGAGTTGTTCTCGAGAATAAAAAAAATAATTTATTTTTTGTTTTTTGTTTCTGCTCCAAATCTATTCCTAAGAACAAAAAAATTATCAAATGCATTTCTGTTCTATTTTTGATCCAGGGAACATAAAAACAAAAAAATGAGTTCCCTAGAGCGTTACCAAATAGAATGAAAAGTTTCATTTGAGAGTATGAGTAAGTATTAATGGAATGACATTTGTTGTTGCATTTTCTATAATGTACTTCAAGTGATCAGCCTAGGGCATATGTTTTTAAATGCATAAGTTCAAGTGAGATATAAAGCCAAGAGAACCAATGAGACTAAAGCTTAAGACATGTGGGACAGATGTTGAGATCATATAGATCCTAGCACGCCAAAAAGGGAAGTCTAGGCGGCTTTCACTTATGTGGAATTAGGATTATATGTTGTTCGACTTGTGCACATCTGGGCAATGAGGGACTTTTTCCTTACCCAGAAGCCCCTTTTTTAGGGCATCTTTTATGTTGATGGCAGGGGGTGACAGCTTGGTGAATGTGGCCCTAGTTTCCCTTTTGCGCCTCTACAGTAATGGAAGGAGGGTGAAATTGACTGGTGTCCGGGAAAGATCTCTAACACTTTCCAGCTGGACATGTGTCGCTGGCATCAGCTTCAGATACACTACATTAATGTACACCTCTAAATAATCAAGTAGATTTGGGAAGTTCTATGAGTCTGAACTGGATTTAATAACTAAAATAAAAGAAAGAATGAAAAAAAGATGTGGACTATAAGACACAATTATGGTTCCTGTTTTTGTTTGGTTCATAGAAGGCATCTGTACGGTCGAAAAAAGTCATGTATGTGTGCTCATGTAGTTCATTCACTTTCTAAGATAGCCATGGCCTCTCTTTTTTCATTGAGATCCTTGGGTTGAAGCAAAGAGCTCCTGGGGAAAGATCAATTTGCTATATGAGAACTTAATTGCGCTGTTGAGCTGGAGGCATGTTGATTACACTTGAGCTTTTACTGCTTGTGCAGATTACGTGGGAAAATGTCCTTAATTTAGATTAGAGCGATAAATGAGTGAACTTTCCATCAAAAAGCAGGTGGGATATTTGCCACCCATGCAGTACAGGGGCTTGATAAAGATTGTGTGGTGAGGGCAAAAATGGAAATAGCTGTCTTGTTTGACCAGTTATTTGGCCCTAAATCATAGGGATGTGTTTCTACGCAATAATATGCATCAAACGCTATGTATTTCTACTTTGACCAGATCTAACTGGCATTGTTGTTTTTCCCCTGGCAAAAGCATTGAACAACTTCATAGACTCTTATGCATACTGCCTTCTTAGTGCGAGAAGCACCAGCTTGATTACTCATTAAGTGGTGGTAATCAATCGCATCTGAACAGGTTAAGGATTTGGAGGGGGAACTTGAAACTACAAAACAAAAGAGTAAAGAAAACCTTGAACAAGCAATATTAGCAGAGAGAGAGAGATTTACTCAAATGCAGTGGGATATGGAGGAATTACGACAAAGATCTTATGAGATGGAGTTGAAGTTAAAGTCTAAACAGGTATACGATCTCCTGTTATTCTCTCTTTTCTTGTGCCCAAATATTTTAGATTTTAAATAATTAAGTGTGAAATTTTGTAGGGTGGTGAGTCAAGTTCTGAATCAACAGGAGCATCTTTTAGCCCAGGGAGGGACCAGCTGCTTCAGGAGTTGGATGAAAGCAAACAGCAGGTTGGCAATTTGCAGAAAAGATATGAAGAGCTAGAACTAAGGTCAAAGGCAGATCTTAAAGTCCTGGTTAAAGAGGTTAAATCTCTCAGAAACACCCAGAATCATTTGAAGCAAGAGCTTAGTCAATCTCTGGAGGAAAAGAGAAAAGTTGAGGTAACATTTCTTTTTACGCATTTTTTTGTGTTATATATGAAGCTTTTGTCTTTCTTTAGTTAGTACTAGTCTGTATACATGGAGCTTGATTTAAACTGATTAGATGAGACAACAACGCAATGCTTGTGGCGGTTTTAAACAATGTATGTGACCTTACAATACAACTACACAAGATATGGCCTGGATGAACATCCGAGTGGATAGACACAGGTTATTTTGAGTTTCTTTATGGCGAAGCTTTCTTGATGCTGATTCTTATGGTGTCTTGTCAGAAACTTCTTGAAGAGGAAAAACAAATGAATCAACAATGTGAAACTGCCTTGACCAAGCTATTGCAAGAGTGCAAAACCATCCACAATGCATTGCAAGACTGTGTTGTCAATATCACTGCAGATGATGCAAAAGACCTTGATTCTTCCTCTGTTGAAGGCATACGATTCTCATCTATGTTGAATGACCTAATCGGCTGTATAACTGCACAGGTATACTATCTGCTTTTCATGATTAGAATCACCCTTGAAACTTTAGGTTGTTTGATGATGGCATGTGCAGTTAACCTTTCAATGTTTAAAGAGTCCATTAAAACAGTTGCCGGGCAGTAAGTTAAAGCTTCATGTTATTTTGTATATTCTTTACGTTACAATTTTGCAAATGAATGGCGTTCTGTGTCCTTGTGTTCATGACATTGCCACTGAAATTTGATAATTGTACACTTCTTACTTGAGAATATGAAGTTCTTATTTTGTCAGGTCTATGCTAAAGGCACATCTCAAATCTGGATATAGAGGTTGTAGGAATTCATGATACAGATTGGTTAGTTTACCTTGGAATTCTGATCCATAATAGCCCAACTGATAGTTGTTCAGGTCACAAACTTTTTGATTATTGATATATTCTACAATTCCTTAAAAAATGACATCATTTCTGACCACATGCTCATTGAAGTAGTTCAGCCATAAATTTGTACTATAATTATCGAATAATCCCTTCATCTCCTGATTTGATGCGCTTAATTTTGGGTAAGGTCTAGTGCAATAATTGTCAGATTGTGATTTTGTTGCACATTAGGGGATGTAGACTTAAATGTTTGGCATCATTAATTTTGCCTGACTTTAGTGCATTACAATAAGTTATATCCAATTTCATTGATTAGTTGCCATTTAGTCGGAACTGGGGTTTTCATATGCATTCCATAAAAGAGGATGTCATTTAAATATAATCTCAATGGTTGTGATCAAATTTAGGTTATCAGCTCTCTTGTGAGATACTCCTGACCTCTGTAAGTCAGGATAAAAGGCAATTGACTGCATATATAAATTAAAATCTCTGAGGTTAATTGCAAGAGTCCCTTGACTGTCTGAAATTGCACTGCACCCCCTTGAGTTGCAATTTGGAAACTCTTCCTGCTTTGTTGGAATTTTTTGTCTTTCTAAACTAATTAGTTTTTTTCAGGTTTTGTGCTGGTACTTTTCTCGTTCTAGTGATTTTTGTTGCAAATGTTATATGGCCTTTAGTAGCCTCTAGTCAACAATGAAAACCTTTTAGAGTCAGTTGTGACATGAAATTTGTAGCCTCTTTGCATAGACACTGGTTCTATCCTCGTAATAAGAGGAGATATATTTTTTCTAACTATGCTTTATGCAGTTGCTCTTAAATGATTGAATGCTTTATGGGTCAACGTGAGATTTTATACTCGAGGAAAATGGTTTTTTGGGGCCTTGAGCATGTGGTTTTATGACCTAAGAGCAATCCTTTGACTTTAGACAATTGGAACTGGTTTAGCATCTCCTGTATTTATGAGTAGTTCCCCCTGTGCAAATTAAACCTGATTACCACCGCCGAAGGACAAAAGAAAGAAACAGAAGGAAGGAAAGAAAGAGAAGGTGCGTTGAGGAGTGAAGCGTTTGCAATTGCATGACTAGATCTTGTAGACTTAAGCTACATGCATGAAAACTTAACCATAGAGCAGCAAAGTTTTGCAGATCTACTTGAATATCTTTTTCATCCTCCAAATCTTGTGCATGTAAACTCTGTTACCTTTTTAACTCATCTTAGTAATTCCACCATCTCCCATTAGTGCTGTTCTGTTTAGAAGTCTGTGACTGTCTTCTTTATATTTGACAATTGATTTGGAAATTTTGTTTTTGGCTGGTTTTGATGTTCCGTTTTATTTTGTTTTGTGATAATTGAGCTGGATGATGACCACTCTCATATTGTTATCAGAAATATTAAAAGAACTTACTTTATCAGCCATGCATCAAACTTAGACATACCACACACTCACTTTGTCAATACTGTTCTTGTATTTTCCAAGAGAATTCATAACTGTTTTGTTTCTTTTTGGACAATCTAGAAGATTCTCCAGTCACACAATTTATGCAAAGCTAATTTCTGTACCATTTCACATGGTCTTCAATCTGAAATAATTTTATTTGGGGATTTGTTGATTTTCTTAACTAACTGTTTTGGAAATCAGGAATCTGTTTATAACGTCTTATAATTTCTTCCACATGCATAGTTAAGTAGGTAAAATGACATGCTATAGACACTGATACTCTTCATTAACTTCTAGCGAGTTGTCTTTTGTTATTTCTTTCAATGAACTTTTAGAAAGTTTGACCATCCCAAATGTAGTTCTATACTTGGTAACTGCAACTGATCAAAGCTTGTGTATATTCTTGGTTATATTATTCAAACGCAATTCTGAGAGAAAAAAATCACATGGGAGTTAATATGGCTGCCTGGGTTTGTCCTACTTGGAAGTTACCTCCTGACTTTTATGTGGGCCTCGATTGAAATTTTTGAACTCCTAATCCTTGGCATTTGATGTCTCTTCACCATGACCTTGTTATGTTTCATCCTTGTTTGGAACTGCATCCTATGTGGTCTATATATGGCTCTGTCTTAAATATTTTGAAGTCATTCTTCTGCCGTTAGCCATGTACTTGTCACATGTTCATCAGGCACATATGTTAGCCCAAGAAGGCCATGCTGCTGCTTCTGACATATATGGAGATAATGGAGTAAATGACAACACAAGAATGGTAGATGATGAATTGAAGACTACTATAGCAAACATCATCATCGATAGTAGCACTTTGTTTAGAAAACAGGTGAACTCTTTCTTGCAATGTTCCACTAATGATGTTTCCAAAACTGAGACAGCAGAGGCTACTATGGGAAAATCTTAGCAGATTGATTGAGTCTTTTGAAAGGGGAGTGGGGTTTATATTTGTGAGAGTAAATCCTATCCCTTTGGTATAGTCATAATGCCACATCTCCACAGTGTCTTCTCTGCATTTTAGTTAGTTGACGATACCTGCGGAGATGGCAGTCTGTGGTGACATTTTGTAATCCCACATAAATGCTTTTCACAAGATGGCAGTCTATACAAAACGATTTTTCCTTGTTAATGTACATGAATGAGTACAGATATCACCAGAAAAGCTATAGATGAATTTTGGAAATCTTCGAGCTTATTATTTAGATGCATTGTTCTTTTTTTGGTCGATAATTAGATGTAATGTTCAAATGTGTTAATTTAAGGCAATTGCTGGAAAAGCCAGATCTTTTTGTGATGTAATAAGTATATTTGAAATCAAGCTTATTTGCTTGGAGCTGTCACGTTGGATTACATCATTCTGGGTGCAGGTGGATGGGTTGGACTTTTTGGTGGCAGTAATTACTTTTTTGAAACCTAATAAGTTATGTTACGGACAGAGCATGAATCATGAGGACATCGAAGAGTAACAGTAGTGGTCCATGCAGAATGGCCAGTAGAAAATGGTCCATACGGACATTCCTTCATTACTGTTGTTACTAACATGCTGCAGGTAGCAATTCATAATCCTCAAATCAATTCACTTGATTTTAAGATGAGATATATAGTCGACGACGCATGGGACAGAGGCATCAAACGCAAAAACTCTTGGTAAAAGAGTTCGGCGGGTAGATAGATTGTATCGTGAAGGGGGGTATTCAGTGTAATTAGCTGTTTTCCTTTTGGGGATAACTGTAGGATTCAGCTGGAAGTTGATGCGATTCCAAAGACAACGACACATGCATTGAAAGAAGTCGGCCAAGGACCACGCAAAGTTGGCCATGAAAGGTCACCATTCAACGTCCCCATTCACAGACTTTGCTTCCGTCTTTTCCCCTCCTTTGGTGGCGGAGGGTCGCGCCCCGTGCTGCGCTCTCCTTCATTGCCGTGCTTTCCACAAATATCATCGATTGACACGAGCGGTGTAAAACATCACGAGAATTGCAATAGGATCGTATATTACCTATCTAAAGAATGGATATGAGATGGTACACTGGATCCACAATTGAATTGGAAGAGCACTGTTTTAGGACTTAAAAGTGCTTTTATGCAATACCCTAAACGTATCTTTTTGATGCCTTGTACTGCTCAATCACAGAAATCTGTACTTGTGTTTTCGAGATTTTGGAAGATTCACACTCTATATTGGGATATCACTTGCTCCTTGATGTTGCATCTTGATGTCAGACTACGCAGGAAGAAACAAGACGAAATTTTGGCTACTTTCTCAAAAGCAAATATCAACAATTATAAATTGTTTCCAATATTTGGGAAGAAGTCTATCTCCCATCCCATATGAAAAATGAATCGGGATATCACTCGCTCCTTGATGTCGGACTACGAAGGAAGAAACAAGACGAAATTTTGGCTACCTTCTCAAAAACAAATATCAACAATTATAGATTGTTTCCAATATTTGGGAAGAAGTCTATCTCCCACCCCATATGAAAAATGAATCGGGATATCACTCGCTCCTTGATGTCGGACTACGAAGGAAGAAACAAGACGAAATTTTGGCTACCTTCTCAAAAACAAATATCAACAATTATAGATTGTTTCCAATATTTGGGAAGAAGTCTATCTCCCACCCCATATGAAAAATGAATCGGGATATCACTTACTCCTTGATGTTGCATCTTGATGTCGGACTATGCAGGAAGAAACAAGATGAAATTTTGGCTATTTTCTCAAAAACAAATATCAACAATTATAGATTGTTTCCAGTATTTGGGAGGAAGTCTATCTCCCACCTCATATGAAAAGGGGGAGTAGGGGGGATGTTTGAACCTAACCTATTCAAGGAGGTTGGGATAAGGATGATGTAGCTTCTGTGAATTTCGACTCTCACATCCTGTAAGGAAATAAGGCCAAACTCTTAGAGTAAGAGTTATAATAAGAATAAAGTATGACCGACAAAAAAAAAAAAAAAAAAAAAAAAGAGAGGAAGAGATATCCCTTCGAAAGGAAAAAGAAAGAGGTCTCATATTTCTATTTCCAATTCATGCGTTAAAGAGGTCCAGATTGATTAATAGTGATCTTTCTCATTTCAAAAATAAAAACTGCAAGGTACATTTTTTAACTAATTGACAGTTTCTATAAAAATAAAAAAAAAAAAAAGCTAATCCGATGAAGGATTCATTTGTTTCGCGAAAAATGAATAATTCAAAAAACATATTCCAAAAAACAATTGTTTTTTATTCCTTAAAAAATGAATAATTAAAACATATTTTCAAAATGTTTTAGATATGAATTTCTATTGGTGATAAAAACAATCTCTATTAACTTATTATTTCAAACAATCATTTTTTCAAAAAAAATTGAATTATTTATTTTTTCTTAAACTAACAGAGCTTAAATAGAATAATTAAAAAAAAAAAAAAAAAAAAAAAAACACGAGTCAGCAAAATGCCAAACTTTCGTTCAAAAAAGAAAAAAATGCCAAACTGAAGATCCGAAGCCATCTCTCGCGCTCACACGTCGGATTCGTATTCCCGTTTTGGATAAATTGGAGGAGACGTCGCGGCGCATCTTAGCATTTTCTCGGGAAAGCGAAAGGCATCCTGCTAACGTGCGCCCCTCCCACCCCTTTCCTCTTTCCTTCTCCTTCCTCCGCGCGCCACAGATACCTTGTCCGCACACGCAAGCTTCTCTCTCTCTCTCTCTCTCTCTCTCTCTCTCTCCAGGTGAGGTCGATTTTTGTGTGTCCCCATTGCCAGCACGAATGCGCACGCGGGGCGAGGCATGGAGTTCGCCGCCGCCGCCATCCGCTTCAGTCTCCCCTCCACCTCATCCCCTCTCCACTGCGACTGCCAGGTCTCTCTCTCTCTCTCTATCTCTCTCTCTCTCTAGGATGCTTGGGCGGTTTGTGTGAATCTCTGCGGGCGTGGCTTGGTCACGCGTGCATGCGGGTCTACGTGGGAAGAAACGGTGTGCATCTTGGTGGGCTTTGGATGTTATGCGCGATGAATTCCTCTTTGCGTGTTTTGATGCTTAGGGAACGTCTCTATTCGTGTGATTCCGACATGGGTTGGTGTTCTTCTCGGAGCTTATAGAGGAAAGAAAAAGCTTTCGTGTTGTAGGATTGCGGTCTGTTTGTGGGCTCGTCTCTTTCTCTCTTTCTGGGGCTGCAAGCCTACATTGGATACCCAGAGAGAGATTGAGGAGCTGGGCAAGTTGGTTTTCGGTCAATAGTATAGTCGTAGGTTACGGGCTTGTTGAAGGCGAAAGTTATCATATTCATGTCGGTTGTTGAGGAGACCTACTGCGCGAGAAATGACGAGGGAAACTTCATTTGGCGTGTTAGGTTAGGAAAGTTTTGAAATTTCTGTATGAGACGGCGCTTTGCCCCTTACACGGGAGTAAATGACCGTTTAAACTATGGTAATGGACATATTCGTTTGTTCTAGTCCCTGCTGTAATGACTATGTTGGAGGATTGAGCTTCTAGATCTATTTTCTGATCGTCTGCTTTGCTGTGTTCCAGTGCTATGTGAGGCTGAGGAGGAAGCAGCAGAAACTACCTTTTCTGAGTACTGCGCTGACGTGGAAGAACCACTCTCTATATTGTGTGAAGTCAGTTTTGAATAACAGGAACTCGAGGATCAGCGATAATGGCGCAGCTGAACCTGCTAGAGTTCTCCTTGAGAGATTATTTGCGCGAACTCATAAGCTGGAAGAAATGAACAAAGCTTCTAGCGTGCCTCAGGATGTCCAGCTGGATTTGAACTTTGAAGTGTTGGAATCGGACCTCCATGCTGCTCTGGCTTCTTTGAAGAAGAGGGAAGAAGATTTAGAGGAGGCTGAGAGAAAGCTACTGTTGGATGAGAGCGAGTTGAATCGTGCGACAGAGGAGTTGGAGCGTCGGGAGGAAGTGATTGCTGCTGCTTTATCTAGGCAGGAGAAGTTGGAATGGGATTTGAAGCAGGCGAATTTGAAGTTCGCTTCTCAAGCTAGAGAGATAGAAGATTTAAAGCTTCGACTAAGAGATAGGGAGCAGGAGATTGCAGCCTCTCAATCTGCATTATCCCTGAAAGAAGATGAGATAGAAAAAATGAAGACTGAACTGATGAAAAGAAGTGAAGATGCTTTGGTGATCGAATCAGAACTTGAACGGAAATCCCAGCTCTTGACGGAAGCCAACGGAGTTATCAAGAAGCAGGAACTTGAGCTTCAAGAACTTCAAAGAGCAGTTGAGGAGAAAGAAGAAGAATTAGAGTTTTCTATGACATTGAAGAAGGCAGAAGAAGACAAGGTAAAAAGTGTGGAGGCTACTTTGGAGGAACGGACAAGGGAATGGTTGCTAGCGCAGGAGGATTTAAAGAAACTGTCGGATGAAGCCTCTAAACATGCCGCAGAATCTAACGAGACACTAGAGGATTTCAGAAGGGTGAAGAGACTTCTTGGAGATGTTCGGGCTGAATTGATATCATCTCAGCAATCTTTGGTTTCCTCGAGGCAGAGAATGGAGGAGAAGGAGAAGCTTTTGGAAAAGCAAATAACAGAACTTGTAGAGCAGAAGGAAAGTATTGTTGCACACATGGCAAGTTTGAAGGATGTCCAAATAGAAGTAGAGAGTGAGAGAGTGAAACTTAGGGTTGCTGAAGCTCGAAACAAAGAGCTTGAGCGAGATTTATCGTTGGAGAAAGAATTGGTGGAAGAGTTGCAGGATCAGCTGATGAAAGAGAAAGCTTCTCTCCAGCAGGCAATTCAGGATAAGTCCTTGCTGCAGACTGAGCTTAACAGGAGAAACTCTGAATTTCAAGAAACCCAAGATCTTCTGCAGTTGAAAGAAGGAGAACTGGTGGAAGCGAAACTGGAAATTCAGCATTTGCATTCCCAACAGACTGCTCTTCAGCTCATGCTGGAGGAGAAAGATGTCGAACTGTTAAATACAAAGAAGAAGTTGGAAGAATTAAACTGGGAAACTGAAGAGCTCAAGAGACTCATGAATGGGAGAGAAGACCAGCTTATCCAGGCGACAAATTTGCTAAAGGACAAGGAGGAGCATGTCCAGAACATGCAAAACGAGCTTAGTGATACAAAATGGAGATGCACTGAAGCTGAATCTGTTGTAGAGCGGATTGTGGAACTCACGAACAGACTAGTTATCCCTTTAGAGGATAAAGAATATGACGTGGTGAAATTCCTGGGCATGGGTGGTCTAGGGTCACAGCAGCTCATCACGTTACCAACCGATGATTTTAGGTGGAAAAACAAACAGCTTGAAACTGAGATTGATTTAACAAGAGAAAACCTGCGAAAGAAAGAAATGGAAGTTTTGGATGCACAAAGGGCTCTAACACTCAAGGACGAGGAACTCAAAAGTGTCCTGATTAGACTAGGTGAAAGGGAGAAGGAACTTCAAAGGTTGAAAGAAGAAATGATTAATGATGCTAGTGATCTCAGGAAATTGCATGAGTTGGCACAACAGAGAGTTGGCGAGAAGAGTATGGGAGACTTAGCTATTGAGAAACTTCAACTTGAGGCTGCCCAGCTGGAAGTTGAAGCTGCAACTAGTGCTCTTGAAAAGCTTGTGGAAATGACTCGAGAATTTTTAGGTAAAGCTAGTTTAAGCATTGAGGTGGACACTAATGCCAGTGGCCTCCATGAAGAACTGTCTGATATGACAAGTTCAGATGAGAACGATGAATGTTTTACTGAGGTAAAAATGCAGGTCACAAAACTTGCAGCTTTGAGTGAACAGCTTGTAAGGGAGGCTGGCATTACTATCGCTGCTGAGTAATTTAGGTCGTTGAGCTGTGTATATAGTTATCTGACAGCTTTTTCATCATAGTGGAGAGTGAGGATATTCTGCTTGTATTTTGTAGTATCAGTCATTAGATTAGGATGCCAAAAACTACTTGTATAATGTGTGAGGCTTGTTTGTTGGATAGTTGCTAGGTGAGTTGAGGAATCAATCTCTTTTGGGTAATTGTGGCCTAATGTATTGAAAGCTTCGAACTGACCATATAAATCGAGGAATGTTTCATTTTTCTCACTCTTGTTACCACAGCCACAAATTTGAGTTGAGTATTTGTTTTAATTCATGGTACTGTTAGCGATATTTGTTGTGGGCACTCCTTAAATCTGACCGTTCATTGTGGTGAACTATAGCCTAGCTGGTTTCAAGTGCATGGAAGGACGCAGGCTCCTAATTTTTTCGGTTGATATTGAATTTATCCAGATCTTTGGAATGAACGCCTTGCCAGTTTTTCTCTCCTGTAGCCTGGAGCTGCCAAGTCAGACAGCAGAATCCGTTAATTGTCTCATCTGGCTTTAGTACTCATGTACCTTTTCTATTTTGTTGGCCACTTAGTGTTCATGAAGTCTGCTGCAAATGTTAAGTAGGATCAATAAGTTTCAAACATTGGTGAACATCTCACTGAGAATGGACATCACTTCAACGTGACATGATGAGAGCAATTACTTGCCGTAGCTATATCAATTCTCACTTGTAAAAGCAAATATAGAGGACTCAGATAACATATCAACAAATAATGCTGTCGCTACCAAAAAGAGCATGAAAATTGCTGCCGTTTCCTCTACTATTATAAAATCGGCAAACTTGGAAACTGCATATCGATAAAAAAAACTTCCAAACAACCAACGAGTCATAAGTTCAGCAGCTCAGACAAGTTGCTTCTCTCCTTCTAAAGGCTTGCTAAACGCTCGTCTTGATTGGGTAGGAAAGCAGGATGATATAGCAGAGTTCCAAGGCTGTTAAATGGCTGTCAAGCTCCTCAGAAAGCTTTTCTATCTTGAATATTATTGAAAAGTTGGAGTAGCAGCTTCTCTGTAGTTAGAAATTTCCTTTGATTGGTTGGAGTTTGCTTTAAACCATCTTCAATTGATTGCTTGGAATTATACTAGCGCTCATTATCCCAGAACAAGGAGGCTGAAAAGCTTGAAGCTGTCACTTCCCCATGAGCTTGTAGTATGCATACAAGCCAGAGCCGAGAAAACCAAGAAATTGCCCAACAACATTCAACTAAACACAGGAAACACGGGTTCAGGACAAGTTAAAACTGATAATAGTGCCATAATAACAATTAGTTGTGAGTTGAAGTTTGCAAAGAGATCAAATTTAGATCATGAGAAAAAGAGCACTACTCACAATATCAAATGGAAGCCCACCAAAAATAATCCAGCCAAGTCCAATGGTAAAAAGATCCTAAAACAATATAAGAATAAGAGAATGTTAATACATAAAGAAGTGACAGATTACAATTTCCCATATTATTAGAGGGAGAAGTCTATTATGCAGAAACGGACCATTTAAAGCAGCGTGGTCTCACTAAATGCTTGCTATTCATTCGCAGTTAATCTTTATGGGTCATTCCAATGTATGACCATGCCATAGAAACAAAATAAGTACAGTGGAAGTCTTCATAGAGTACAGCTAAATTCCATAAATTATCAATCTATGATTTAAGTCCTAAAACTTTTTTAAAATGACCCAATAGAATTTCCTTAGTGAGTTCTCATCAGAAAATCACACGAGGCATATTTCCAATCTAAGATTTTCTTTATTGGCCTTTTCAAGGTTTAAAACCTCCAACACGGCAACATGACTTCGACAACACACCAGACAACATTGTTTGCACATGATTTTCTGGAAACCTTCTCTCTCTACTTTTGCTATTCTTCTTAACCACAATTTTCAGCTTTACTCTTCTCAAACCTCCCCAAATCAATCAATCGCCACCCAATTCTTATATGCGCGATTAAAGAAGCTAGCTTCTTCCCATCCCTCCTTTATCATGGCCTCACAATTGCTTCCTTCCTCCCAAAGTACCAAAATCCAGGGCCACCAACCTCACTTGCCATTTCAAAGATGCTGAAATTCATGATTTTGGGTATTTCACCATTCGACTAAATCTCATCAACAAGAGGGAATTTTCATGATTTGATGAGGGAAGATAAGCAGTTTTATGGAATGCACATATAGCATCTAACACATTAGCACTAACCCACCAGACATCTCTGTCGTACAGATTCAAATTTCCCACATACTCTCTGATCCTCTTCAAATGACTCAGGTTACACGGATTTGTCTCCAGCAATATGAAGAGCTTTCAGCACCAAATGTAAATCCTGGAAGTCCCTTTGAACACTAATAATCAGGCCTCAAATTGAATCGATAACTCCACCAGCGTCCCATGCTGGAGAATTTATCATCTAGTAATTTGACAAAGTTGTGACAGTCTCTCTTTCGATTGACACATGGATTCTGAACTTGATTGACTCAGCGATGCAGGAGATGGAGATAGTCGAGACTCAGCCCCATCAATTTAAGTTGAAGATGTGAAAGAACGTCATTGGACATAGTGCATGAGGTGACAAAATCTCCAGCCGCACTTAGAACAAGTTTAGGATCAATTTATACCATGTGTGATTTTTTCCAACACGATGAGTCATGTAGATACTTCATTGAGCCACTATAAAAAGTTTTAGGACTTAAACATTGATAAAAAAATTTTGGGAAGCAACGTCATTTGACATTGCATATCAAGTCTGAAAGTCTCCAGCCACAGGGCAAGCTTAGAATTAACTTTAGTGATGTGCAATATTCCAGCGAGGTAAGTCATTGCATATACTTTCTTGTGCTATTTTAAAAAAGTTTTAGGACTTCATTAATTGATGCAAGTTTAGGACTTCTAGAGTGTACTTAGCAATTCCAAGTTCCATATAGTTACTAAAAGAGGAAAAAATCATCAAATCATCTGGTTCATCAAAATGAATTTCAATCTAAATCAAGTTTCTGCCTTTCAGTCTCCTATCATGTCCTATTCTAGAAAATATCACAAATCTATGATAAGGCTGCTATGCCTTTACAAATCACTGAGATATGCAACATCAGGGATCTCAATCATCATGGTCTTTTCAGTTAAAGCATTGGTGTATGGAAACTTATCGGTACTTTATGATTTCACTAGTTTAGAGTTTTTCAACTCCATTGTTTCTCAATAGACAGCAATAGAGCAAAATGTATTCCACAGTTAAAAGCCTTCAGACCACTCAAAGTTGAAAGCACCAACATATTGTGTATAATGCAGATAGTCTCAGAGCATATTAATATATTATGCAGAACTCTCCAGTGTCTGCGAATGTTACTGCATTAGCTGGTGTACATACCTTTAGATTTCCACAGATGGTCTGCGTTACTGCTGAATTGAGGGTTGTGTTTAGGAATATACAGTAATTCAGAAAGAAAGCCAATATGCAGGAGAAAAGCAAGATAACCTGCCAAATCAAGAAAGGAGCAATATCTCAAGTTGAACATTCTCTACTATAGAATTCTGATTATCCAAGCAGCAAAACTTATTAGCTAAAGGGAAGTGTAAAAATTAGGAAGAGTAAAAGTTCAAGAAAGAACATTTCAATTGCTTGACATGCAACCGCAAGAATGTGAGACCCAGTGGATGATTGACTAATAAAGCTGTTGATAGCTAATGAGATAATCAATTCGCACGCACCATATCCAGGTCCTAAATGCAACCTTTATTACATGCACACATCAATGAAAAACTTTGAGGAGACACTTGAATTAACTAGATATATATTTTCCAAAGTGCATCCTTTGATTCACTGATGGATTCATCAGATACTTAAATTAATTAGATATAAATTTCCATAGTGAGTTCTTCTTTGATCCACTGATGAACAATGTATGTACATGCAACACAAGCTGGACGCTCTCTTCTGAACATTTGTCCTTATAATTTTACACAACCACAGTTACAATAGGATTTCCATAAATAACCAATATTCAGGTGAAAACTTTTCCATTATGACTATGCCTGATTATCAGTCTGATGTCCAATGTGTACTGAAATAACTAAACACAATCAGAGATGCATGTGAAATTGGTAGGGCAAACATACCATGAAGCCAGGTGAGAAAAGATACTGAAAATCCAATGCCGTTGCTATGTCCCCCGTGACATATGTCCAGAACAGTAGAATTGGTCCACATATAATCCCTATCATGGATAAAGGAACATCATTTGCACCCGAGATGATCAACAGAGGATAACATTGACTAGATCATTCCAAAGGAAGTATTTGTTCAATGGTATAATCAGTTCTCTATTTCTTTTTTCTTTTGATAGTTAAAAGAAAAGATCACCATAGGGCACCGAGGAGTGCAAAACCCATATACAAAAAGAGCTCAAAACCCAAAGAGCTCAGTAACAAGACAAATCATCTATAATTTCGAGGAAAGAATTTCCATCCAGACACAACTTTCCATTATTTCAAACGTGTAAGACTTTCAACAAAATGAAAATGGCCATCTCCTCTCCATGAAAGCCTTCTTATTCCACACTTTCCAGATCAACCAAGATATAGCAAGGGGGTTTGAAGAATCCTCCTTTTCTTAGCATGAGGCAAAAGAAGACCTTGCCAAGCCCATAATTCTTGTTCAATCCTCCTATAACCACTTTTTCCCATAGATGATCATTTTCGACTTTGAACCGCTATAACCATCTTCCTGGAAAAGCCTTGTTGAGCAATAGAGAGACTTGATGCCAAGACGCAATTACGAAAAGGTTGCTTGACAACTTTCCGATTAACTAGGTGCAATTTACATGACTGATCATAATCCTCCCACAAAGATCTATTATAAATAGATTATAAATAGATCAAACCTTTTGGAAACCGGCCACAAGATAGGAAACAGAGACAAAAAATAATGTGAAGCTTGGAGAAAGTGCTATTAATGAGGGTCAGTTATCTTACCATTGCACCACATTAAGCCAAAGCTATTCAGCCCACTCGATTTCCCTAAGATGAATATAAACAAAGAAGGAATAAATTAAACTAGTGAAAAGCGCATGGATTGTTGCAATTCCAGAGAAGAAAAGAAAATAATACCAATACGAGCTATCGTTGCAAGATATATTGCCGTGGTAATGTTGGACAAGAAGACAACAAAGTAGCCATGAAAGTCAAATGACAAGTCCCTTGCTCCCGCGATAAATGCACCAAGAACAATCAATCCAACACTGACAATAACCTTAAATTTGTGTTAGATGAAGGCAGGGAAAAATGCAACATGAAATATATTTTAACTACTTAAAATCCTAACAAAAGGAGAGCTTATGAAGGCAAATCATAATCTAATGTAATATAATCCTAAAAAAGTTCTAAATGATCACTTTCCTTACCTAAGAAAAGGAAGATCGCACAATCAGGTCTGAATATTCAACAATGCATTATGCAACCTAGTCCATACTAAAAGCCATAGGATGAATATTCTGATGCATATATACATTTGATTAACCAAGTCTATGCAAAGTACACTAAGAGTCTGAATGAAACTGATGCCCAGCACCCCTAAAACACCCTATGAATTCCAATGGTGGCAGTACTGCACTCCACTGCAACTGAGTGATTCTTGGGCCAAGAGGCCCTGGTGTGGCCCCAACAAAGTTGGCTTGTTGAAATTATTTAACCCATCACCATGCTTCCTGGCAAATTTGGTATTGAGTTTTAACCAACTTGGCTAAGCCCTTGGATTGCTAGATTAAAAATTTGTATGAACATACACACTATATCATGTTCCAGCCACAAGGCAAAGCATGTAGACGGGAGACATACCTTCCAATGATAGAAGATGAATACTTCTGACCTGCCAGAATCCACTCTGCTACCATTGTAAATACTACTGTTGTCCGCCTAAGGGTGGTGTACATTGGGACATTTACTCCACGAACAGACTCCATAGTGGCTAGCTTTCAAGTATAAATAAAAGCATGGAAAAATATTTTCCATTAAACAAACTAGCACATAAAAATTCTCGAGTAATCAACACAAAACTTGCAGCAAAACACAATGAAAGGCCTACCATGTACAACAAATAGGCGAGTGAAAGAGGAAGAGTATGAACCAATGTCCTCAATGGCACAAGCAACTTGGTATTATCTGAACCAAACGAAGATTCACCTACTGTAAAGTTGATTATCTTCCTCTTTCTCATTGCATAGAGAAAAGAACAGGAACATATCATCTGTGAGCACATCAGGATGAACTCATGTTAACTTCATACAAATGATATCAGGCAATTATACAAAACATTCAAAACCTCATAAAACTAACTAACATCCATGGAGGAAAGACTACAGGAACATATCATTCCATACGAATTAGTTTTCAGCTTCAGAAAAACTTGAAATTTAATCGTACAGCACATTTGCTAGCACCCTGAACATTCGCTTTAATGATTTCTGTAAGGCTCAATGCAGAGTTAGATCAGTTGTTCCAACCAAAAAAAAAAAAAAATTGAATAAATGTGCACAAGCCAACAATTTTTGTTTGAATTGACTAATACACAAAACAGGGTCATGTTTGCAAGCATATCTGCATCACTTGAAGCCATGGCAAGAGAAGTGTTGCTCTAGACATATGTCACAGAAAACCTTTGAAGGTCAAAGAAGGATTTCCCACAGAACAGCAATTTTCCACATCAACTTAGATGTCCAGCACTGCTATTGGCATAACAACCAATAGATCAAAGGCTGGCCCAATTATACAATTTAAACAGATCAATACCAACATAAACAGATCTAATAAGTAGTTAAAAACACGCATCATTCACTTTCAAGGCATTTCACTTTCCTAATATCAGGTAATCTTTGCTCATTTTACATTAGTTGTATTTGTTTTACACAAACCAACTAGATAGTTTTCCCCTACTTGAATAACATAGCAGTTCTAATCAAGTCAAAAGATTACTCTTTCAATACTATTCAAATCTCAGTAGTAACAACCATAAGGTTCCCATAGACGATTATATCCACATCTTTACAATCTGGTCAAGATAAGAATCCAGAAAGGGAGAGATGATAGGTCAGGAGGAGAATGATCTCAACTGCAGTTTCAAGCACAATTGAATTTTAGAGAAGCAAAGCACTACATAATTTGAGGAATATGGTTGTTAAAGCACAACCATAAAAAGAAAATTGCATTTCAGTTTTGACTGACTCAACCATAAAGTCAATTTTGAGTTCCTAAATATCATATTAAAAAGCTGACTTTGGTTGTCCTAATTTTTGAAAGTCTTGAGGGGGGAAAACATATTTCACACAATCTTCTTTTGCAGCTGAATTCTAGGCCTCCTAACTTTAGTCTGGACTCTGAAGTCCCTCACCCTCTGGCCAGTTACTGCTTCACTAATGATGTTCCAGAGTGAAAAGCAAGCTTCGAGTGATGACTACCACCAAACAATCCATAAATCTAGAGCAGCATCGTGGACTCATCACTCAAATAGACAATGAGACTTTCGAAAAATACTCCACGGTAGTTTATTGTCTCTGAATCACCAATGCAAAAAGCTAAACTTGCAAAGTACATACCTGTAACAGAGTAATGACATTTGCAGATGGGAATTTATAGGAAGAAAGAGCTGCTTTGTTAAACATCACCAAAAGCACTGCAAACATATGGGAAAGAATCAATAGCTAAAGCATATGTGGCCATAGTCAACATGATGGAAAGATAATAAAAGTATTTTAAGCTGCCATGTATCAATATCACCTCTTAAAAGTATTCACCACCCACTAGTTTCAGTTAAGGCTATGGATTCCCCTTTGTTTCAAATTCCCACTTTGTGCCTCATAATGTCACGCACTCTTTGTTAATGATTCCACTTATACTTTCATGCATTTCATATGCACATTCAATTTTATATATCTAATGAATTATGCTGTGGTGTGCATACATATCCGATAAATCGACCAAAAGGGATAATTAAGGCTTTCAGCCAAAATATATCCAAGGAATCATAGACTTCCTATCTATTTTCATTGAATCAAAGCATCCGAATCAAATCAAACGGGCATTCTTTCTTGACCATATATGAATCAAATTCTACGTCACTAAACTAGCAAACTCACGAAACAGTAACTCAGTTAAAGATAAAATCAGTTCCAGATACATAATTACACCGACTGCATAATCGTATCAGGCATGGGCTGAATACACTAATTAAACCATCACATTCATACGCCAAACGCCAAAGAGACAAAAGTGAGCTAAACAGGTTCATCCGGCGGACAAGCCACAGATCCCAACTGACAAAAGTTAACACGGCAGATATACCAACAAGCAATGGAGCACCAACTACCAAGCAAACATGGGGCACCAAGTACCAACCATCTCAACCCAATTTGAACCGTCCAATTTCCCCCACGGCACGTAATTGCGAGGACCATTCCCACACACGATCGAAACCCGCGACCTCCCGACGAAACTCACAATCTCTACCTACATAGTCCTCGACAAAATTGCGAATTTCAAACGACAAGAGCCCACCCAGCCATCCCCAGACGATGCCAAATCATCCTCGGACGGACAAATCAAGCACAACCCTTCAAAGAGCGCAAGCACCCACGAACGAGGAAGAGGCCTGACCTGCGCAGGACATGTAGGAGACGGCGGCGTAAGCGCCCCGCCTGGTCATGGCCGATCCCACGAAGAGCTTGTCGTCGAGCTTGAGGAGCCGCTCCCTCTCCTCGTCGCGCGCCGGCGGGGGATCCGACACCGGCAGCACGTGGTTCTTCGACGAACTCGACGCCATTGCTGACACCTCTCTCTCTCTCTCTACAGCGCTCGCGCAGAGGTTCTTGGAGAAGTCGTCAGTCAACGCACGAGTTATAGAGAGAGAGAGAGAGAGAGAGAGAGTAGAACAGAGCGTGCGTGTCGTCCGAGGGAAGCGACATCGAAGGCTGGTCGGATTTTCGATTGACGAGAATGTTTCAATGTTGAAAATGTAATGCCAAATTGGCTGTAAGGAAGAGAATAATAGGGACAACAGGACAAGTTTGTCTTCCAATTCTACCCCAATATTTAATTTATCTTAGATTATATAAAGATGTTAGAAAAATTCGTCGACCACATTTAGCATTGAACCAGAATTCAAGAATCGCATTGAATAATATAAAATTCAGGGATAACATTGGTGATCTAATTAAAAATTGGGGGATGACATTGTGCATCAAACCAAAATTCAAGAATCATTTGTGTCATTTTTTCTAAATAAAATGATACGGAATAGAGCTATCCTAATTACTTATTAGTGAAGGTTTGCTTACTTGGGTATGCTAAATAAGGCGGCTGAGTGATGTGGGCATATACCGTCTTGAGTATATATAGGAGAGCATTTCCAAAGTCTCGAGAGCTCTAAAGGCCATCAAGGGGCTCTTGAGTCGAATTCGAGCATTTTGAAAGTCATTTTAACTTAATGCAACTCCTGCCCAATACTGGCTATGGGTAGGGTAATCATCACTCAAGAAAAACAAGTAACCCCTTCATTACTAGACTAAATATCTTGGTGGTTCAATTATAGATAGAAATAAAAAATTAAGTTTGAAGAGTAAGTTTGGAAGGAACAAGAAAAAGAGGCAATTGAGGGTTTTTGCTTCAACATAGAGAGGATGTAACATTGTCAAGGGTTTGGTTGTTGTTCTCTTAGATGAAATTACATAAGGTCGTTGCTAGTATGACACATCTACTAACCATCAAAGCATATCATCCATTTTGCAATTCTCTTTTTCCAATCCTCATTATCAAAATCGACATTGCTAATCCTTTGAATACTTAAGTTTTGGATTTGCTAGCTATAATTTGAACTTTGCCGACAAAGGTGCTGTCATGAAGATATCGAAAAGAAAATTCACACATTTTAAAGTCCAAGTACTGCATTTTACTCATTTTAAATAGTGATAGGCATAAACTTGCTATGTAAGTTTGCAATCTTAGATCACACCCTTATAATTGCTAGAGACGGAAATGTAGGATCATGGAGTGATTGTAGGATGGTTTGGATGCCTGAACATCGAAAGTTTTCGAAAGGATCGAAACGTGCTCACTCAAAATGGATCTCTTCATCTCTAGGTGATAATGACCCGAGTAGCTGTTCTAGGCTCGAAGGACAAATGGGCGAGCTTGAGTCAGGGTCTCACCTAGAAAAGTTCCACCTCTGCCATTTACGGTTGTTATGAATTTCATAAAGATAAATACGAAGGCAGTGATCTTTAGCAAAACATCATGAAGAAAATCATGTTGTATAGAGCGATCCAATCTAAGTTGATCCCATCACTTTTATGACGACGTGTTTGATGCTCTACCAGAAATTCTCAATCTATCATTCAAGAATCTCTCAAGTTTTTTTTTTTTTTGGTCGAAAAAAGAGGATTTTATTTATGTAAACACTGAGACAGTAGACCCAACGCCTGGGGCGTCATTACACAACAAGGCCCAAAGGCCAGGAGGTGAAGAAGACATCCAGTTGGGTGGCAGCAAATTTTTCCTCTTCTCACACGCGGCCCAATTTGCAATACCATTAGCAGACCGTCAATAGAGAAGCAAGCCCACCAGAGGCAATTCTTGATGAAGTCCCTTGCAATCCGTCAAAATCGCACGTGCTTCCCAGTGAAGCCCTTCATTGTACTTTAAGCAGTTCAGAAGACGTTGGTTGTCAGTCTCGATTGAAACTCTCCCCAGCTTCTTCAGTTTCATGTGCTTCAAAGCTTCCAGAACAGCTAGGGTTTCCAGCTAAAAACTCGTTTCCATCTGAACAGATTTGGTGAAACCATCCACAAGGCAGCCGGAGGAGTCCTGCACTATGCAGGCGACCGCTCCTTCCATCGACCCATCAACGTTGATTTTCAAGTTATATTAGGGAGGGAGTTTTGGAGGGAGAGGAGATTGTGCATGTTACCAAGTTAGATGCCATCACATATATGACAAATGGTGAGGAACAAAGCTTCCATTTTCCAACTCCTAGCCCCCACAAGAGACGGCTCTGAGATAGGAACGAGTCTTGCAAGTTCGACGAAGGGATGATAGAGGGAATCAATGGACGATACCGGACTCTCGAGTTGGGCTTAAACTTGTTATCCAGGATTGCCCTAAGAAACATATATACGTAACACTCTGCAGGTTGGGCGAGCGGGCCGGGCTTTATCCCTATAGGTCCTTGCTCAGGCCTGCCTAAAATTGCATTCAGGCCCTTGTCGTGTGGATGGGCCGGTCGGGCCGGTCAGGCCCGATGGACTTACAACCTAGTCTAGTCCATTGGACGTGTAAGGAGTCCTTGGCTAATCGCTTCTAAAAGATTTTTATTCTATCCAGTACCCATAATAGATAATGTAAAAGTGACTTTTGGGCATTTAATGGGCTTTGGTAATTTCGGGAAACGAGAAAATCGTAGGGGCTCGCGTATTATGTGAAAAGTCTTGTTAACGAGTGTCTTGAATACTTGCTTATCATAATTAAAAAATGTTTGAAATTTTTTATGCAACAATTACTTAGAAGAAGACAGAGACAGTGCATTAGAATAAGGATTCCACTTTTGGGCCTCAGTAGAGGTTGTGAATACAAGAAAAACCAGGTTGTGGAAAGAGAGAGAGAGAGAGAGAGAGAGAGGAGTCAATCAATGGACTAATAAATCCATTTAAAGATCCTGATCCAATTGAGACACAAAAAAGCACGCTTTGCTCAACCATTCATGCTTGCTTCTTTAACTCAGAAGTTGACGGGAAGCCCTAATGGACTAATAAGTCCATTTAAAGATCCTGATCCAATTGAGACACAAAGAAGCACGCTTTGCTCAACCATTCATGCTTGCTTCTTTAACTCAGAAGTCGACGGGAAACCCTAAAAGAAGACTCTTGATACAAATTCATGCTCAAGAATCCTGGAGTTCACTCAAATTTAGTAGATCTAATGAACAAAGAAGAACAAAGATGATCATGTTGGTGCTTGGTTTCCTTGTAACCCCGCGGTGACATGACATTTTGCAGCCGCTTGTTGCCGGATTGGGGTTGTTAGTACTGCTTGTGAAGCAACCTTTTCCCACATGTGATGATCACAAAAGCAAAATCTGCAATTATTGTAATATAAAGAATCCACAACTTTCTTTAAGTAGTTTCCTGTGAATTTTTTATCCTATTGAGATCATGCTTTTTCTAAGAAGGGATCTAATTGTATCTCAAGGTCTATTAGTTTTGAAGGAAAACCATTCTTAGAAAATTGTTTTATGACTTTCCGCTACTTTGATGGCAAAAAACTAATCGATTTATGAAAATGTTTTCCATGAATTGAAAACAATATACTTAAATTAGGAGAAAACGGCTTCTCCTTATGGCAAAAATGAAATTACTTTCTCTGATCACCAAATAAATGGAAACTAACTATTTTTCTTGAATACGATTTCCTTGAAAAATATTTTCCTTTATCATGAAGTTTTAAGTAAAACAAAGGGAAAAAATCACAAAAAACCTCAAACTTTGCCCAAAGTGATAGATTTATCCCAAACTTTTTTTTGTAACACAAAAAACCCCGGACTTCTATCGTGTGACACATTTACTCTAAACTATAAGGCATTTTGGTCTTTTTGCTGTTTATTTTTTTTTTCTTTTTTTTCTTCTCTCTTCCCTTTGCCGGCCACGGTGGAGTCGGCAGAGGGAAGCCGGCGTCTAGCGAGGGCTGCCCTCACCGGTGTCGGGCAAGGGTCCCCGCCTGGGTTAGCTAGGGCCGCCCTCGTCGATGTCGAGCAAGGGCCTCCCTCACGCTCTCACCTAGATTTGGCAAGGGAGGCCCTCGCCCAACGCCAGCGAGGGCACCCCTTGCCATACGCAGGTGAGGGTGGCCCTCGTTGGCATCAGGCGAGGGTTGCCTCGCCCAACATCGGCGAGGGCAGCCCTCGCTGGACGCCGGCTTCTCTTCGCCAGTTTTGCCATGGCCGGCGAAAGGAAGAAGAAGAAAAAAAAGAAAAAGGAAAAAAAAAGACAAAAATGCCATTGATGGGGGTAAATGTATTACAGTTTGAAAAGTTTAGGGTTTTTCATGTTACAAAAAGAAGTTTGTGGTAAATTTGTCGCTTTAGGTAAAGTTTAGGATTTTTGGTGGCCTTTTCCCTAAAACAAATGCATACCCTTAATGTATTGCCGAGTTAGTTCGGTCGAATGATCTTGTTTCGCAACCAACCACTCTAAAAGAAAAGAAGAGTCCGACTTCGACTGTTCTGCCAAAATTGATATGATATATTACTAGATGTTAAAAGAAGGTAAGAAAAGGCGGGGACATTAAACCTAGGAAAGGTGGTAGGTCAAGACATTTGTGGAGGGGAAAGGCAAGTTCTGCTTCCATAGGTGGTTGAGGAGGCATAATGAGGGAAGAAGCGTGGAGTAACATTGAATGTGACTTCATGTTGTGGAGACAGCTTTGTTCCATGACGCGAAAGAGATGGCCAACAACACATCAGGCCCTACTTCTTCAAAGCGGGTCGGCAATCTCCCCCACACGTGGGTAGCTCGCACGTGCGCGTGCCTAATGGAAGGGGAATCTCAAGGACATTGAGGTACGCCTCTCCGTCTTTCTTCCCGAATTTTGTATCTTAAGAAGCGTGAGATCTTAAATTCAAATAAAAAAGTAATTTCTTATGGATTTTCTTACTCTTGACCGGTTTGTTTTCATTTAATATAGTCACAAATGACGAGAGAAAAATCACTATTATTACTGCTCTTGATGGCAGATGAAAGCATATGGTAATGTTGGACTCCTAGAAAAGACATTAAGTACATGATCAAATCTTACACTAATTTGCACCATCTCCACTTGAAGTAAAGAATTAGCAAGCTATTAGATAAGGTTGAGAAAACCTCAGGCCATCAATTGTCAAGGGTCCCAGACCAGTTTGCCTTTTTTCTTTTTCGTAACCCCATTATGCTTTCTCTTTTAGGTCAAACACCGTTTATGCAATTTGATAATTGCTGGCCCGACGTCGGAGAGATCACCTACTTTTTTTCTTTGTTTTTTTCGATGAGGCCTCACGCTTGGTTCACGTCGCAAGAGAACCCCTAACTAGTCAGTGCCGATAGTCTAATGGTGTGTTTTGCGTGACGATATTTCCCATTGTAGCATCTTGGTGGGGCTGTAGCAATAGGTTCGCTGATTTTAGACTTTCAGGTTTCAAGGTGGTTCAAAATAGTTATGACTCAAACCAAATATTTCACAACGGACATGAAACCCTTCTTGTAATGCCACAAAGGATTGCTAGCGATCTTTACTCATCCCCCCTTGTAAGATTAATCCAAAAAAAAGGGGCAATACTTTTTCTTCCCGTCTTATAAAATTAATCCAAAAAACAAAACAAAAAAAAAAAAAAAAAAGAATTTTGACTGCCTACTATTTCACTTATTGTTTCAATATTAAAGACTTGACAATATCAAAGAAAAAGCGTTAAATCATGAAAAATCCCCAACTAATATACCTAAGAAAATTTATCACAACTTAATTTTTGACCACTAAAAATTCCAAACTATTACGCCTGTGATAAATTTACCATATGTTAGTTTCTATTAAATTTTCTCGTCAAATTATTAAGTTGGATGACATGTAATAGTTGACAAGTGTATCAATTTGAGATTTTAGCCATCGCTTGACATGTGTATCGATTTGTAGTTTTTTGAAGTATTAGTTTAATTTAACAGAAACTAACAAAAGATAAATTTATTATAAATATAAATGTTTTGGGTCTTTTATAGTCAAAAAATTAATTTTGATTAAATTTATCATAAATTTATTAACTTTCGATTTTTAGTGATCAACAAATTAGTTATAGATAAAATTATCATATATATATATATATATATATATATATATATATATATATATATATATATATATATTACCGGTTTTAAGTTTTTCGTTACCCAAAGCAAGGTGGCCAACCTCTTTCCGGTGCGTAGTCCGGTCCAGCGGAGGTCGATTAGGGAGCCGACAAAGCCCCCATCTAGATTCCCTTTAGTCAATCGTGCTCACTGAAACTTAAATTGCAAGACATAATCCCTTTTCTTTTACTAAAAGCACTGACAAACAATCCTTGCATCACACGCGGCCTTCACCATTTTGCCTTATCCACTTTTTGAAATCACAACTTTGCATCCTACGTTAGTCATTGAACACGTATTATTATGTCTTCTTATTAGATAAGGATCATCTAATCATCACTTCCATTTGAATATAACCCTTCCACTTTTCTGATTTGAAATCACGATGGCAGTTGAATCAAGAGAAGAATGAGGCTGACCCAGATCGGAGGGTGGCGGCAGCGGCGGCGGCGGCAGCACCATCCGCAGGGAGATGCTCAGACGCGGGTGGGTGGCAGATGGGGGGAGTGGGGATAGTTGGGGGTAGTGGCTGGTGGGGAGATTAGGGTGTGAATGGGATTGGGGAAAGGCCTTATGGGAGATTTGGGAAATTTGAATTTTTCCACGGAAAGCGTAAGCCCTTTCAATGTTGGATTTTCGCCCAAAGTTGCAAATTCGTTTTTTTCTTTCCCGCAAGTACATGACGCAAAATTATAAGGTTTGAGAACACTTGGGATTAATTTTTGTGTTTTCCCTCAATGCTCCTCAAGTGCATAAATTGAGTCTTTCATATGAAGAATAATAAGTGAATAAAGCCCCATGAAACAAATAATTCAAAGTAGGATTAAACTAACAAAGATGTACAATATCGATAAATAGAATATGAGAGTAGAATTATATCCCAGCATTGTGATAACGTAATGTATGACTGTTTTTCCCGATATGTTATGAATCAATGGAGCTTACCATGCATAACAACCATAACTCTACACCGTAAGTCTCTAGAGAATTCCACCCTAAGTTGTCTATTCCCATGTAGTTGACCAATACCATATTCATGAGATCTTTATCTTCATTACGAGCTCCATCATTATCTTTTTGATGATGTGAACGAGGGTCTTCTGGGTATCTTGGCAATCTCCACTGCCTATATATTTTGTTATAATTAACGATTAATAGCCATATGGATCAACAGTTGAGATAATCGAAAGACATTATATGAAAACAAGAACAAAGGTGAATAGGAGATCCCACTTCCTTTTGGAAATGATCAACTACTTGTTTACTACCTCCACCTTCATTGCCACCGCGACCATCAGAACTCGGTGAAAATGATGGGATTTTACAGATGTCGATTCCTGGTGGAGCCACAGATTGCCGCCAGCTCGACGGGCTCTTGTGGGAATCTTAAGTCGTGGAACAAATTCTTAAGGAATCCCCTCTCAAGTTGAGCCAATTGCTATATGAAATGGACTGGTTGAGGATAGATACAGCCACGCTTTCAATCAGTCTAGGGCTTCTGAAAAGTAGATGCATGCCCCTAGCCGAGACAATAACAAGTCATTCACATAGCCACGAGTGCGGGCTCCCTTGAAACTTTCTATCACGGACAGCTAACCTTGCACCCACTCAGAGGAAATCATTCTTCCGAATCGATCCCGTGGAAAATTTGTCGGAAATTCTTATAAAAGGTGAGCCAACATTGATGGGATGATATTTTGGTTTGTGAAAAGTAAGTTGTTATACAAAGTAAATAAAATATATGGGACAATGTTAGATTGCTTGAATATAGTCATGCGATCATATCACATTGGTTTTAGCACATCTTGATTTGGTATCAATGGAGTGAGACAATACGAGCGTATGCCAGTTTTTTAACAGTGACCACCGATGGAATAAAGAGGTTATGGCCCACTTCCGCTCCTCAATTTATATACTACTGTCTAAGGGAGGAGAAGGAGAGGAAGACCAACTCCCAAATTTGTACGGTTTCATCTGATGGCAGTGATCAATCAAACAAGGTATGTGATTTTGAATCAATCTCACGTACTCTAAATTCTAATGTATGGGCATAAGATTGTTGAATTTCTTCCAAGTGCCCCCTTTTAACTCAAAAGCTCATGAAAAAGATCAAATTGGAAATTTGGATATAGTTGAAAGCAAGTCGTACTCAATGAAGTTCGAACTTGTGATGTCTAACTAAAAAAAGAGTGAAGACAATCCATAAAAAAATTAATGTACTGCTACATAACATGGCATGCTCTTATGAAATGTCGATCATAGTCTACTTACTTAAACATCAACTCATAACTTGTCGAGTTACTTAATACATCGAACATGAACATCGGTGTTTAGCACTTTGTCGCATTATTTACAGTAAAAGTATGAATGTATATACATGTTTGGTACCAAAAAAAAAAAAAAGAAGAAAAAACCCTTTCCAAGTGAATTATAAGTGGGTGGATATGGATGAGACTGATCTTGCCAGATGCCTGGGGGCGTGTCTTATGGCCAATGTCTCATGACACCCAGGACGCTTGCCTCCACGTGAACATTCCAATTCAATCGCTGCTTCCTGCAGTCACAAGCCCCACATAGCTCCACAACCACCGAACGATCCTGATCAAGCTCTGAACACATTACTGCATCTGGCCTCTTGCCTTGCCGCAGAATAAAGTCCCCTCAACGATGAACCCCTTTGGAGTTCACGTAAGGGACCTAACGATGAAACCCTTTGGAGTTTACCTAAGGGACATTTCGGCACAACCCGAGTTTAGTAGGGATCGGATGGTCGGGGCCATCGGATTCGACGTTCTCGACGGTGGTAATTTTGTTAGCTGAATATTAGCAAAAGCAACAACACTGCCCCGCTTTGAGGTTCATAAGTAAGTGCATCGTCATGTGTCGACGGGTTTGACTGTCCAGACAGGCCACCCGCTGCATTCAATGATATCTAGATCAGGTGGTCCAGCTTCCCCTCGATATTCCCAAGCACACGCTCTCCATCTTTATCTTGTCTTAATTACTGAGCCGAGAGAGCACAGAACTAAGGTCAGACAGAAGAACAATCTTTCACTAGTCAAACCAGGAGAACAATGAAGAGATTCCTTTGGGGCTACTGTCTAATGAGTCACATTATGTAATCAAGAACGATAGAGGGAATGACTCGGCACCAAACTCGATCATTGCGATCTTGAACCGTTCTTGAAATATGCGTGATGATGCGTTTGATTGGTATGTGCGGACATGTTGGACCCTTCAATGAAAACACAAGACAGCTCGAGCTGTTCAGCTCTCTTGTCAGATGGAATTATCACAAAGATTCAAGATTAATGTTTGGCCCGGCATATGGTACGGACATCACCCTTATGATTGCACGTAGGACTAACTCAAGAGCCCTGAACAAAGATCGATTTGTGCTCTAATTCAAGCTAATTACGCTCATCTTGATGGGTGTTTCTGCAGGAACTTTAGAGGGAATTCAACTGTAGAAAAAGATGGCTTGGTGAGGCCGGTTAAAGAAAAGGGGCGGGTGGGAAAAGGTGAAAGGGTAAATTTGTTGACTTAATTATTATTAATTATTATTATCTACAGCAATCACTACTTAAGGGTGGTCTAATGTGAACTAAAGAGCCCTTAAAACTCAACAATTAGGGCAAAAAACATGTTTAATGAAGAAAAAACGTTGAGGGGGGTCTTATCAAATCGTACCATAATTCACGGACTTTTCCTTCTCCCCCTCTTCATAATTTCCTCGGAAGAAAATAAATTGTGCCTTCTCGAAGTAATCATTTGACCGAATAAGATTTACCCAAAATTTGATGAATTAGATTAAAATAAAGAGATCAATATATTTACTATAAGAAGTATGTGTTCTGCGTTTTATAATAAGATTTACCCCCATGGAAGATTAAATAATTACCAGATAAAAAATCATTCAGATCTACTCAATACTTTTTCTATCATATTGTCATTTGCCCTACTCATCATACTAGCAGTAGATTCAACCTAGAAGTGGAGCTTATCTCAATAGATTTTGAAAATGTGCATCATATTGGTACTCTAATTTCAACATAAATGTCACCATGCAAGTTTGGTATTGTAATCCAAGCATTCCTTGGAAGTGTATATCTTCAATCGGCCTTTGGGTGTCAGTGTAGATGCGATGCTGCTAATGTTGATAGTCCTTGACCATTTGTGACTTAACTTCATTTTTGTCTACCAGCTGAAACTTTTAGAATAATTAATAGTAATCCCATAAATTATCACTCTTGAAAATGATCATCAGAGAAATGGTAGATAAGGTGATTGTGAAGACATTGACGGAAGCTGGTGTTGGAGGAATTCTTTGAGACGAAAGGGGCATGGGGTGATTGGATTCTATAAATCCATGGCATGAACATAAAAAAGATGCTGATTTCCTCGCTATTGTTCGATCGCACGGAGTTGCTGCGGCGGTGAGGAGATTACAAGATCGATCATATCTACAGGGAAGCTGATCAAAGTGCGGACCAGGAAAGATGGGGATTGAAGGATCTAGTGACATTGTCATTGTTTATCACGTTCCTGATGATGTTGAAGCTATGTTATTAGCTGATAAGGATAGAGGCCATGATGTCTTCTAGACTTTGTGCCGTGGATTAGTCCCCAAGTGAACGCCTTATTATCAACAGAAAAGGAAAGAAACTGCTTGGTACAACGAATAACACCGTTTATCATTCCAAGAAGCTACCGTGCCAGTCTTCAAGGTGCATCTGCTTTGGAGCGGGTATTGCACCCAACATTCTGCGCTTCCCAACGCCTCACGGTAAAGCGACGGCAATAAGTTCTTTTTCCCGCACGGGGAGGGAGGGAGAGGAAGAGTGTGTTGCGGGGACCCAAGGACAACTCCACAAAGACTTCCCATTCTGATGCAACCTCTCGATTTTTCCTCAGCTGTCCACATCACTGCTGGCCTTTTGGCCAACCCAACTTCAATGTTGTCCCAGACTTCCCTTCTTCCTCCCAGACACACTTCCCTTTCACCGTCGCCCTTTCGCTCTACCCCTTACAAATACTTCTCCATTTCGCTTTGAGCCACCGAATATGTGCCCCTTTCAGCTCCCACGTTATCACCATTTCATAAATCTCCCAGTTTTTCCTTTCGTCTTTTTCATGTTTGGGGGGTTCATCAGATATCTCTGAGACATGGATATTCAACTAGGTCTAGCTCTCCCAATTCATGACCACCCTGCCAAAGGGTCCGAACCAAAAGATCATGAAGGCTCGTACAAGAAGTGGTTCAACAACAAAAGGTGTCATGGAGAGGCATTTGGAGAATACTCCTCAGGGAAATCGCAGTTGTTGGCGTGGAGCAGTGGCTCGAATGAGGAAGAAGACCCGAATGCGAGGCGCAGCAAGTTTTCTTGTTCTATAAACCAGTATGTCATGCCAAGTCAATCCTGATTTTAAATTCTCATTATTGTCGACGGACAAAACAGTTATCACTTGCAATATCAATATTCGTTGGAAGTGAAAATCGCTGTGGAATGCGTAATTTTTCAGGTTTAGGTATAGTGAAGGAGCTGATGACGATGATCGGGTCGTGGGGTGGCCACCCATCAAGTCCTGGAGGAAGAAGTTCATGCATGGGCAGCGTCCACCTGCCGAGATCTCCACGAGAATGTCCGGCAGGCCTAACCTGCGCAGGTCACGTGGGAGACAGCGGCGTAAGCGCCTCTCTTGATCATGGCTGATCCCACAAACAGCTCGTCGTGGATCTTGAGGAGCCTCTCCCTCTCCTCGTTGTGCGGAGAATTCGAAACCGGCAGCACGTGATTCTTCGATAAACTCGACGCCATTGCTGACCCTCCCTCCCTCTCTCTCTTTCGCTCTCTCTCTCTCTCTCTCTCTCTCTCTCTCTCTCTCTCTCTCGCTCCAGGTCGCGCAGAGGTTCTTGGAGAAGTCAGCCAACGCACAGAGAAAAAGTAAGCAGCGCGTCTGAGGGAAGCGACGTCGAAGGCGGGTCGAATTTGGATATTTGGAGATGTTGCCAAGCTTCTACCTTCTCTTGTTTTTTTGTTTGGTTGACGCGAAAGTTTCAATGTTGAAAATGTAATGCAAAATGGTTTTTAAGGAAGAAATAAAAGGGACAGTAGCACAAGTTGTCCCGAACTCTAGCTCAATGTGCAAAGTTGTCTTAGCTTATATGAAAATGTCTAAAAGTTAGTTGACCACATTAAACATTAAACCCGAATTTAGGGATGGCATTGAACAGATTAAAATTCCAGGACAATATTGGAAATTGGACAAAAGTTTGTGGATCATATCGAACGTATTAAAATTTTTGGATGGCATCACGCATAAGACCAAAATTCAGGGACCATTTATGTCATTTTCCCTAAATAAAATGATGCAAAGTAAAGCTATAGTTATTATTTATTGATGAAGGTTTGCAAACTCTGGTAAACTAAATGAAGCGGCAGTGATGTGGGCGTGTGCCGTAAGGGTACTTTCAGGAGAGCATTTCCAAAACCTTCAAGGATTCCAAAGGCCATGTCTAGGGCTCTTGAGTCAAAGCCAAGCATTTTGAAAGTCATTTTAACTCAAATTAACTCCCACCCAACACTAACTTTGAGCAGGCTAAACGTTGCTCACGAAAGATAAGTAACCCCTTTATCGCGAGACTATATAATTAGGTCAATTATAAATAGAAATGAATTGTTAAGTTTAATTGTGATTAAGAGTAGGTTTGGAAGGAACAAGAAAAGAGGCTATTGGGTGTTTTGGCTTAACATATAGAGGATGTGATGTTGTCAAAAGTTTGGTTATTCATCTCGTAGATGAAACTGCATTAGGTGGTTTACTAGCATGACAAATATACTAATCATCAACATATATCATCCATTTTGTAATTATCTTTTTCCAATCTCCATTATCAAAACCAATCATTGCTATTCCTTTGAGTACTTAAGTTTTGGATTTGCTAGCTGTAATTTTAACTTCACCAAGGAAGGCACCATCATGAATATATCGAAAAAAAAGTTTGCACAATAAAAAAGTCCAAGTATTGCATTTTGCTTATCTTAATGCGTGATAAGTATAGACTTACTATATAATCATACCCTTATTATTGCTAGAGAGGGAAATGGAGGATTGTTGAGTGATTCTAGAGTGCCTTGGATGTCTAAACATCAAAAGTTCTAAAAAAGATTGAACATGCTCGCCCATAATAGATCTCTACAGCTCTAGGTGATCATGGCCCAAGCAGCATGGCTAGGCCCAAAGGATAAATGGGCAAGCTAGAGTAAAGGATCTCATATATAGAAGTTTGGCCTCTCCCATTTATGGTTGGTAATAATTTGATAAAGATGGATATGGAAGCTCAAAATTAGTGATTATTAGTAGAATATTATGAAGAAAATCATAACATATAGGGCAATCCAATCCAGCTTAATCCCATCACTTTTATGGCAACGTGTTTGATACCCTATTAGAAATTCTCAATCTATCATTCATGAATCTATCAATCAATAATAGGAAGGGAATTTCAAAAGGAGAGAAGATTGTGCATATTACCAAATTGACGCCATCACACAAAAATTATATTCATGGTATACATGACAAATGATAAGGAACCTCATTTTCTCAAAGACATTCAGTGATGTTGAGTCCAATGTCAAGAGTCAATAATTTGAGGGAGAAAAATAGAGCTTTCATTTACCAACTCCTAGCCTTATCGAGAGGATGGCTCTTAGATGATGGAGCTGTCGAGTTTGATAAAGAAAAATAATATTCAAACGCAAAAACAATTTGTTGTGGGTAGGTACTTCCCAGTAAATCACACATCCTACTATGTAAAGCAAATAATAGGGCTTTTACTACTACTAATGGTGTACATGTAATTTTCATCCTAATTATGTATATCCTAGACTCCTGTTATATATAGGGGCAATATTTTTTATAATTGTAATATTGAAGCGTGTAACCTTATAGTTTGCAACGCTAACACTAATAGTGAAGAGATTGCCTACTGTGGTACAGTGGTTTTTCCCTTCCTGAATTTGGGAAAGGTTTTTTAAGTAACAATTCTCACATGTTTTTCTCCTCTATTTTTCTCTTCAAAGATTCACATTCCTAACAATTGGTATTAGAGCCCGCTTTTGGTGAAATATTAGGAGCAAATATGGACAAAGGGAAGGTGAAGATTAATCGGTTTGATGGCAAGGACTTTGGTTTTGGAAGATGCAAATCGAGGATATATTGTATCAAAAGAACTTGTATCAACCTCTATTTGGAGAGAAACAAGATTCTATGAAGTAAGAAGAGTGGGAAATATTAGATAGGCAAGCTATGGATTTGATTCATTTTACATTGACACAAAACATTGCTTTCAATATTGCTAATGAAGCGACAATGGTGGATTTGACAACGACATTGTCCAACATGTATGAGAAGCTTTTTGCATCAAACAAGATATCTTTAATGCATCGTCTTTTCAATCTAAAGAAGGACGATGGTGCTTCTATAACATATCACATCAATAAATACAATGCAATCACTATTCAATTAAGTTCGGTGGATACTGAATTCAATGATGAGATAAAAGCTTTAACTTTATTATCTTTTACACCAAAAAGTTGGAGTGCAACTGTGATTGTAGTGAGTAGTTTGTTTGGTAAGAAAAAATTGAAGCTTTAAGCAATTTGAAATTTAATTCATAGAGAGGATATTCGCATAAGAGAGTTAGGTGAATTTTTAGGTGTTGCCTTAAATATTGAAGGCAGAGGAAGAAGCAATCAATAAGGGCGGAACTAGTACTATGGTAGATCAAAGTCCGGAGATAGAAGTAAATCGAGACCTCATAGTGAAATAATTTGCTGGAATTACGAAAAGAATGGCCATTTGAAATGAGATTGTAGAGCCCTAAAGAAGAAAATTCAATATCAAGATTGAAATCATTTCAACTCTTGAAGAGACACATGATAATGATGCCTTAATTTTGTGCATAGATAGTCTAATTGAGTCTTGGATTCTCCACTTGAGTGCATTATTTCACTCTACTTCATGCAAAGAATTAATTCACGATTTTGTTACTAGAAAATTTGGAAAGATTTATGTTACAAATGATGAATGTTTGAGTTATAGGAAATGCCAATGCTCAACAGTTATCAATGGGAGTTGCATGATGCCATATATATTCCAAGACTGAAGAGAAATGCAATCTCTATAAGTCAATTAAGTAGCACAAGATATACAAATATTTTTGGGATAATTCTTGAAAAATAATTAAATGTGCTTTGGCTGTAACACAAGAAACGAAATCAAGAACTTTGCAAATGATTGAAGCCAATAGAGAAATCACAACAGTTGCTAAGTCGAAAGCCGATTCCAAATTATAGCACCACAAGCTTGGACACATGAGCGAAAGGGAATATTTAAGGGGAAAGCTACCTGATTAGAAGTCCATAGATATTAGTCTATATGAACATTATGTTTTGGGCAAACAGAAATGCATTAGATTTTCAGAGATTGGGAAGAGAACCAAAGAAAAGAAAATTAGAGTTGGTGCATATAGATGTATGGGGACCAGCTCTGGTGCATTCCTTTAGAGGCTCGCACTATTATATTATGTTTATTAACAACTCCACTAGAAAGGTATAGGTTTATTTTTTGAAAAATAAATTTGATGTGTTTGCTACTTTTAAGAGATGGAAAGCTGAAGTGGAGAATGAGATTGGCCTAAAGATTACATGTCTATGGTGCAATAATGGTGGTGATTATGGGTAGCAAGGAGTTTGAGCACTTTTGTGCAGAGAATAAAATGGGCCAATTCCATAAAAAAGCACGAACTTTGGGTGGTGTCCCAAATCTGACCCAACTTTATTTTGTCTAAAAAAAAAAAGCACAAACTTTCACTTGTGTCCCAAATCTAGCCCGCCATTAACTCTCATTCCAGTTATCCGACCTGGCATTTCCACGTCAAAATCTAACACGGCAAAATTGTTCTGGGCTTTCTCTTCCTTCTTTGAACGCACGACTCATCAGTTTGGGGAGAATTCTTTCTAGGGTTTCATTTTGTAGGTGAGTTCATGCGCGGGAGTCTTCAATCCGTTGGAAGATCTCACGCACTAGCTTGCTCACTCATTCTCTCACACAAAGATGCTCACTCTTGTACATACACATGTTCGATCGCTCGGAGACGTCCTTTCCATGGGAAATTTTGGCCTCGAAGGATTTATGCTTCCTTAAGGTCAAAGGACAGAGCATATAAAGGTATTCTTCTTCTCCACCTCCTCCTCCTCCTCCTTCTGTCTACGGTTTCCTTTCTTTAGTGGATAAGTGCGCAGCAGTCTTCAATCCGTTGGAGGATCTCGCGCGCTGACTTGCTCACTCATTCTCTCACACGGAAACTACCACTCTCGCACATACTCACACTCGATCGCTTGAAGACATTGTTTCCCTTGAAAATTTTAGGCTCAAAGGATCTGTGCTTGCTTAAGGGTCAAAGTTAACAAAGCGTTGAAGGCATTCAACTCTTTGCTATTGGACATAGTAAATACGGTCACCATGTGCTCGATGGTTTGTCTAAAAGTGATCTACCTCACAGGAACTGAAGTCAGTTGAAATTTTCTAGACTTAACGAACTTGTGAATTTGCTAGGTCTTTAGAATCTTATTGCTTGGAATGAATTTGATCATGGCCATAGGTGGATATGTCATGACTTGGAGTCTTGGACTATGTTGATACTTTCACGGCTATCGGGTACTTTGTCTTCTGTTGTCTACAGGGGCATATGAAGAATGGGTGATAAATGTTGGAAAAACAAGACTTTTCCATCCTAATGGAAGTGTAAAAGTGCAGCATGCTAAGGTGAAGAGTCATGTTTGTAGGGAAGTGGCTCTTGATTCTTTATCAAATTATTTTGCCCATGAAAATTGTGAAGTTAATGTGCATTAAGTCGAATTGTTTTTTGAATGTCATAAATAACTTTGGTGTCTACTCCTTTGATACAGAATGCTACCATGGAGATGCTTTTGGACTTGATGCTAAGAAGATGCATAAATTTATGGGATTTAGGTGTTACCATAAATGTGCTCCTCCTATTTGCCCTTATGGGTCAACTGTGAAGAGGTCCAAATTTGTTGAGGTGCAGAAAGTGAACATAATTGTTGTTATTGAATTGTTGATTGAGAAGAGCTGTTGCTAACATCAGATGAAGGCCTCATATATATCATTGGCATCAAGCCAATTGTTAGAGTAGAGGATCTAGAAGTGTTTAGATTGAAAAAATGAACCATTTAACATAACAAAGTTGCCACTTCCATCAGGTTAGAATGTTTGTAAATTCTATAATTTAGGATATATTCATGGCAGCTTAGAGAATATTCTAGGGTGATTCATTTTACATTGACAAATAATATTCATTTATCGGGCTTATCTAGAGGGGTGAGCAAAGATATATTATAGCTCGAACAAAGTCAATTAAATATATTACAACATTTCTGCTAGAGTTGCAATGTTGTTTCTACTTATGTTTGTTCTTGCATAAAGGACTTTGAATCTCCTGGTGGTTCTTTTTTTGCATGGTTGGATATTTTGGTCATTAGATTTTGTTTTTAAGTTAGAAGCAGACAGGTATGCCTCGCAAATTGAGCTTGTGTTTTGCACCGAAAGAAAAGGGGAAAAGGAGAAAAAAAATTACCTGGGTTTCATCGAGTTTAGAACGTGAAGTTGATAGAGTCACGACAAGAGCTTGAGTTTTTTCCCCCCCTCAAATAAGGTACCATCTACAATAGTTTTTATAGTATATTTGACTTGCAACCATACACGAAGGGACCCTATTAACCAAAATTCAAGTCAAACTTGCAAATACATGAATAGAACCATTTCAGATACTTGATATTCTCGATTACCCATAAATTGATTAATCTAAATAAACAATTTATGCCCATATCTATACTTATAGGGGGACAAATATTCTTCAAGGGCAGTTTCTCCAACCACCACTTCTCCAAGGCAACGCCTGTTGCACTAATGTCGAAACTTCCAAAACCATGGTGTTAAACTCTCTTGTAGATGTGCCTCATGTGTGGGCTCTATACTCAGAACATGAATGCTCTCAACTGCAAGTGGAGCAAGAGGCTTGTCATCTACTTGAAGGAAATCATCAAATCCAATTGAGGCTACCTAAGTTGGGCGAACAACTGCTCAAATTAATAGAATATACTAGATTCAAACTGGAAGTCACTCACATAGGATCTACGGCAAAGTTACACTCGAGTTATGGTCAATTCATACGGAAAAAAATATAGTTAATGCACAAAAATTATCATCCTCATCATTGGTGATGATTCTTGAGCCGGCAACCATTACATGACTATTAGCATTACAATGCAAACCAATTGGACCAACTTCTAATGACTTGGAATTCTAAGTTCTGTTTATCGTATCAGTAACTCAAGCAACAAATATTTATATTGGCTCATTGCTATCTATTCAAAGCAGTTATAATCTAAACTAAGAAAGTCGAGCCCTCCTGGCTTGTTGTCAAATAAAATATTCAACAACTTGTCATAAAGATTGCCTCCTCCCTCCTTCCTTCTCATAAAATAGCTTCAGCCGAAACAAAAATTCTAGCTTTGGTAGTTGCTCCTAAATAGCCTTTGTTCAAGCCACCCAGTTGTCAAACCTAGACATGTTTGCTTTGTGGAAAACAAATGCTCTTAATAAAAAATTTAGAAGAAATATAATGAGTAAACTATAGTCTACCACTTGAGGCCTGAGGTAACAAATGCCTCCAACATATAATAGGATGAAAGAAACTCATCCTCCTGCCATAGTGCCTACATTTTCAGAATTCGAGATGATTATCAGTCCACACCATACGCACAATTATTCAAGCATGCCGAGATGTAAATTACAAATCACATCGTTCCTAATCAGCTCAACCAGTTTGCACCCAATGTGAAGAATATTTGTAAGCTAGAAATTGGTTCAGCAAGATTCAAATCAACCTCTCTCTCGAAGATGTAAACTACAAAGACTAAGTTTGCAAAATCCAAACGTTTCAAACTCATTTTTGTCAAGCTTTCCGAACCAGCTGAAACACATAGTGCATAGCAAAAATATCGCAAATACAAAAGGACAATGCCAAATCCTCAAACACATAATGCATAGCCAAATTAACCTATAGACAACATCAAGCTAACACTTTTTAGTCTACAACTCAACATCAAGTAGTAGGCACTACACAAAGCATTTTAAGGTCCACAATTGCATCTTTAACCACAAATTCCATATTCTTGAGTGCATAGAGGTTTCGAGACATCAATGGAAGATTGGCCTAGTGAAACTTCAACGACATTCCTTGCTCTTGTTTGCCTCTTAGAAATAGATGGACCTCCAATGTCAATAACTTTATCACTACCAAGCATCTACAAGAAAAAAAAACAAATGAACTAACTTTTCTTTTTGATATATATATTTATATAAAACATTAGGTAGAGATTACCCTTAAATAGGAATTCCCGGTAGCTTCGGATATGAAAAGTCCATATCCTTGTCGAGCCTAAAGAAACAAAATGAGCATAAAACATTAATGACAATATACACGTTATATGAAAGTAAAATTATGCTTGATAAAGCACTAGCATGTGCTCTTTCCTTCCTAATGATAGTGGAGTCCCTATTAGATGGTCTTTTGGCCTGTGAACTAGCCTGTGCATCACTAGCTTCATCAACTTTCTTTGGTCTTCCTCTTTTTGCCTACATGTGGAAAAACACACCAAAAAAAAAAAAATAGCAATATTTTCATTCATAATAACCCAACAAAAATCTTAATTAACAATTACAAAATTGTCCAATTAGACATACTTTGGGTGGCCTTGATGTCGTAGGATTCTTGCATGTCTTCTTGTTATGCCCATATTGAAGGCAATTTGAACAATGCATTTGAATTCCAACTTTCGTCAACTTCTTACCATCACTACTTCGCTCATCCTTATCTTTGGTTCTATTTTTCTTCTCTCTACTCATTTTCCTTCTGTAAGGTGGGGGTTTGATTGGCTCACCACTAACTTTAGGCCACATTTTTTCCCCATTCATGACTGGAGAGGGAAATTTATAACAATTTTCATAAGCATCTTTCTTAAAGTAATCATCAACATAATCATTGATCTCTAACTTCATAAAAGCAATGCAACATATGGCATGTCTACATGGTATTCCAAAGATATCTCATTCCCTACAAGCACAAGCCTTTCTAATCAAGTCAACCACAAATCTATTGACATCCCCTTCAACCTCAAATTTATTCCCTAAAGATGCTCTAGCAAAACAATACCTAGACTCCAGTTTAGTTTTCTCCAACTCCATTCTAATTCTTGGGCAAATTGGATCAATTCAATCAACCATTAACTAGCTTCTCTCTATCATCATTTCCATCAACATGGCTCATATTTCTTAAGCATTTCAAGAATGGGTTTTGCTCTTGGTATGCAAATGTATCCGTTAAAAGTCTCACTTAAATTATTTTCCACTGCATCACACTTAGTACATGTCCTAAGCAGAAGTGTTTAGTGTCTTGTCTCATGAACTCTTCATAACCTTTAAGCTATTATCAAGTCAAAATCAGCTTCAAAAGTACACCTCACAGCCCTCCAGAAGAGATTCTTCAAAGCATCCCCTTTATGCTATTTTTTCCAATTAGCATTTATATATATATCTTCTTGCACAATTTCGATGTTCTGCTTGTGGAGATAGCCATGAAACTACATTCATTAATCCCTGCAACCAAATCAACCAACAAAAAAGAAATATGTCATAGCAATGATTGTACTAGTGTAGCGTAATGGTAATAAAAAAAAAGTGAGATATTATCTTTTGCTTATCATTGATAAAAGTCCAACCTTCACATGTGCCCACATTAAAGTCAATAAATAACTAAATGAGAAACCAAGTCTATGATGCCTCGGACTCAACTTTCACAACTGCCCAAGCTATTGGAAACATTTGATTGTTTCCATCTCGTCTAATAGCACATAACAACATACCTTTCAATCCAGTCTTAAGGAAGCACCCTTCCAAGCCTATGACACACCTACATCCTACTAAAAGCCCATTTTTCAACTCATCAAAGCCTACATAAAACCTCTCAAATACTTTGGTTGTTGGGTTGACCTCCATCATGAATGTTTTATTTTTGCTAACTCTCTTGAGCTCCTCCAAATAAGATCTTAGCATATCATATTACTTTCCTATATGCCCTCTTATATGACTAAGGGCTATCCATATGACTCTATAGCATTTTTTTTTTTTTTTTTTAAGGATCAGGGCAAACCTTTCTCTTGCGTCTGTTTGCATTTCAATAGCTGAATAAGTGAGTCTAGCTCTAATCTTAGGCATGTACTCCCAAGCAAGCCATGTAGAAGTGGCTTGCCTATTTGTGAGGCTTCTATTGCAATATGCAAACTTTCAACTCTCTTGATTACAAAATTTTTCTCATATTGAACCCAACTACCATACAACCTCCAACCACAACCACTTGCACACTTTGCTTCCATTCTTTTCTTTTGACTCTCTAGCCAAAAAATGTCAAATTCATTAATCACAGCATATTTTTGCACATCATTCTTGAATTGTTCATGAGATTCAAATCTCATGCCTAGACTAAACATATTCTCATTATGGTCACACATAGGATCATACCTATTAACCATTCGTCCAATTGTGCTATTAGTTTATTCAAAATCATCAATATTAGGACCACTTAGAAGTTCATCATCCAATATTGCATCTTCTTCATCATCCCCATTATCATGTGGAACAGCACCAACCCCTCCTCCATTCTTATATCAATGGAACCTTCAGGTAAGTCTCTACTATCATCCACCTCCTTTATTATTGCTTCCCTAAATTCTTTCCTCATCTCCCTTGTCTTGATCTCTTCATCATCGAATATATATATATATATATATATATATATATATGTATTTTATTATCACATAAGTCTAATGAACCATCATCATTGTCACTTTCATTCTGTGTAAAGAAACACAAAGTCATATGCTGGAAACTAAAAACAATATTCAAACGTAAAGGTGAACAATTGAATGAACTCACCATTACTTCTTATTCAACCTACAACACTTCAATTCTGCACAAGTAAAACAACAATCGACCTAGAATCCCAACCAACCCAATCCTATAAAATAGAGGTAGAGCAAAAAGTTAGACATTTGAAGTTCAATGTCGGAATTATCATGCTAATCAAATTCCTAGTAAGACAGCAATAACTCTACTATTTGTAAGGCATAATAAAAAGTGACGACACACTTCACATTGTGAAGAAGCATTTCACCCAACAATAGCTTATTGATCAGAAGCTCTAAAGAAAAAAATAAGTTTTGGCTCCCAATATTTAAACACATGACAACCTATTTGAAATACATAACCATTTGAACTAATCTAAAATGATAAAATAGGAGTAAGGGAATTTGAGCTTCCCAAAAAAATATGATTGTAGACATGACAATGAATGAAGAGTTGGTTGTAGCCAAGCTACTCTGTTTACAAAGTGAATTGTATACTATTTATGGGACATTTTGTGCTTAGGATTTGTACCACGAGCTCTTAGGCATTCTGCTCCTTTTAAATCTTTCATAAGATGAATGTGGTGAAGTGCAAAAGGCCAAGTTTAAGCTGGACCAAGATCCTATGGAATTAGCAAATAGACCAAAGAAAGTGGGCAAATCGAATTTTATACTATATTTGTGGCTAAAAATATTAGCTACAGCATTTCCTATTTCTTTTTTTTGCACATTACAGATAACTATAAATAACCAGCATGATGTGAGGGGGAAAGTATACTATCATGAAACATGTGACTTATATTGGTGGAGAAAGAAAGTGGGCAAATCGAATTTTATACTATATTTGTGGCTAAAAATATTAGCTACAACATTTCCTATTTCTTTTTTTTTGCACATTGCAGATAACTATAAATAACCAGCATGATGTGAGGGGGAAAGTATACTATGGGTGTGCATGGAAACGTTTCTAAGAAACGTTTCCGGAACACTTCTGTACGGATTTTGTTCCTGTGAACAAAAAAAGAACAGAAACGCGTTTGGTTGCGTTTCTGTTCTTTTTTTGTTTTTTTTTTTCCGGAACAAAATAAGAACAAAAAAAAGAAACAACAATTTGTTGTTTCTTGTTCCAGAAACAAAAACGAAGAAACATTTCTTCTCTCTCTTCTTCTTCTTCTTCTTTTTTCTTCTTTTTTCTTTCGCCGGTCGTCGGCTTCGGCCATGGCCAGCGACCGGCCGTCAAGGCTCGGGCTTGCCCAGCCAAGGCGAGGCTCGGCGTCACCGGCGCGGGCGAGGCCGAGCCCCGCCTTGGCTGGGCGAGCTTGGGCTTGCCTAGATCCGGCGAGGCCGAGCCTCGCCGGGGGGCCAGCGACGCTCGGCCTCGCCAAGGGCCGGCGAGCCTCGCCGTGGGCCGGGCGAGGCCGCCGGCTCGACGGTCGCGCTAGGCCGGTGACCGGTCGAAAAAAGAAAAATAAAAAAGAAAGGAAAAATGAAAAATAAAATAAAAATGTTTAAAAAATTAAAAGAAACAAAAAAAGAATAAAATTTACCAAACATGTTTCTATTCATTTTTTATTCCCAAACCAAACGTTACCAAACGCGTTCTTTTGTTCAAAAATTGTTCCCCGGAACATAAACACTTTTTTTTGTTTGTTTTTGTATTACCATTCGCACCCTATCATGAAACATGTGACTTATATTGGTGGAGAGATGGTTTACTTACTGATGACACAAGTTATTTTTAGCAACTACCCTGGTCTTTTCTCATTAACCTCATCTTGTGATTTTTACCTTGACAAGCTCATGTTGCAACAATCTTCTTTTGTATTAAGATTCTAAAGACCTAGCAAATTCACAAGTTCATTAAGCTTAGAAAATTTCAACTGACTTTAGTTCCTGTGAGGTAGATCACTTCTAGACAAACCATCGAGTACATGGTGACCGTAATTTAATATGTCCAACAGCAAAGAGTTGAATGCCTTCAACCTCTATCGACTTCAACCCTTAAGCAAGCACAGATCCTTCGAGCCTAAAATTTTTTAGGGAAACAATGTCTCCGAGCAATCAAGTGTGAGTATGTGTGAGAGTGATGGTTTCCATGTGAGAGAATGAGTGAGCAAGTTAGCATGCGAGATCTTCCAACAGATTGAAGACTGCCGCACACTTATTTGCTGAAGAAAGGAAACCATAGCTAAAAGAAGGAGGAGGAGGAGGAGGAGGAAGAATACCTTTAGATGCTCTGTCCTTCAACCTTAAGCAAGCATAAATCCTTCGAGGCCAAAATTTCCGACGGAAAGGACGTCTCCGAGCAATCGAACGTAAGTATGTACAAGAGCGAACATCTCCTTGTGAGAGAATAAGCGAGCAAGCTAGTGCACGAGATCTTCCAACAGATTGAAAACTCCTGCGCGCGAACTCACTGACGAAATGAAACCCTAGAAAGAATTCTCCCCAAACTAATGAGTCGTGTGTTCAAAGAAGGAAGAGAAAGCCCAAAACAATTTTGATGTGTTAGATATCTGATGTGGAAATGCCAAGTCGGATAACCGGAAGGAGAGTTAATGGCAAGCTAAATTTGGGACACAAGTGAAAGTTGGTGCTTTTTTTATAGACAAAATAAAGTTCGGGCCAGATTTGGGACAACACCCAAAGTTCGTGCTTTTTTATGGAATTGGCCCAGAATAAAATCATAATGATAAGAACTATTTTCAACAGATCGCAGCAAAATGCAATTGCTGAGAGGATGGATAGAACTCTCAAGGAGCATGCAAGAAGTATAAGGATATATGTAGAATTACCCAAGATGTTTTGGGCGGATGTAATTAAACGACAGCATACCTAATCAATAAAGGACTTTCAATTTGACTTGATTTTAAGCTACCATAAGAAGAATGGAGTGAAAAAGAAGGTAAATCTCTTGCATTTGAAAGTTTTTTTTATTGTGGTTCATATGTCCGTGTAGATTTTAATAATAGAGATAAGCTTGATGCAAAAGTTATAAAATGGTTTTTTTCATTGGATATGGTTATGATTACTTTGGTTGTCGATTATGGGATGAACACAATAGAAAAACAATAAGAAATGCTAATGCTACAATCAATAAAAACATGTTGTATAAGGTTAGATCCGTGATAGAATCTAGTGTGAAGAAACAAACTATGGAGAATAAAAAGATTGAATATGATGAGATTTTTAAGAGTGTTCTTATTGAAATTTCTACAATTGTTGCTCTAGACTCTAATCAAAAACCAACACAAGAATAACGTACACCTAAACTTTGAGAAAATTTAGCAGAACACATAATATGTACAGAGATATTCTCCATCATTGCATTATATGCTTTTGACTGATACTAATGAACCAGAAAATTTCTCCAAAATTGTGTAGGTTAAAGATTCTGTTAAGTGGGAGTTAGAAATGCAAGATGAGTTGAATTCACTCAAGAAGAACAAAACTTAGGTGTTAACTTAGTTACTAGATGGAAAGAAGGCATTACAAAACAAATGGGTCTACCGGGTCAAAGAAGAACCTGATAGCAACAAGAAGTACAAAGTAAGGTTAGTAGTAAAAGGTTTTTGGCAAAAGAAAGGAATTGACTATACAGAGATTTTCTCTCCACTTGTGAAATTGACTACTATCAAGCTAATATTAAGTATTGTTGCTATTGAAAATTTACATCTGGACCAAGTTAAGACTATATTCCTCCATGGTAATTTGGAGGAAGATATCTACATGGTATAACTAGAAGATTTTTGGGTTTTTGGGGAAAAAAATTATGTTTGCAAATTGAAAAAAAAAAGTTTGTATGGCTTGAAATAGGCTCCTAGACAGTGGTATAAGAAATTTGATACATTTATATGTGGCATCAGATTCACTAGAAGTGATATGAATCACTGCCATTACTTCAAGAAATTTGATAACTCTTATATTATATCACTATTATATGTGAATGATATATTCATTGCACTATCTAGTATGAGGGAGGTCAATATACTGAAGTAGCAATTGTCAAAAGAGTTTGAGATGAAGGACTTGAGTGCAATGAATTAGGTTCTTGGGATTAGGATTATGTGGGATAGATCAAAAGGAATTGTTAAGTTATCTTAAGAAAAGTACATCAAAAAGGTACTAGACAAATTTGGAGTTTAGAATGCAAAGCTCAAAGATATTCCTCTAAGAAGTCACTTCAAGCTCTCAAAGATGCAGTCACCAAAGACAGATGAAGAGCAAGAGTATATGGCGAGGTGCTTTACACGTCAATTGTTGGCAATTTAATGTATGCTATGGTGTGTAATAGACGAAACCTAGCTCACCTAGTGGAAGGTGTGAGCAAATACATGGCTAATCTAGGAATAAAACATTGGGAAGCTATAAAGTGGCAATTAAGATATATGAGAGGCACTTCATGTATGTCATGATATTTTATGAAGAACGGTATAACTTTACATGGCTTTGTTGATGCACATCTTGGTGGTGACTTGGACAATAGGAAGAGCACATCGGGTTAGGTTTTTACCTTAGATGGCACTACAATCAGTTGGATGTCTAGACTTCAAACGTGTATCTTTCTCTCAACTACTAAGATAGAGTATGTTGCTATATTTGAAATTGGTAAGGTGATCATTTGGTTGAAAAAATTTTTGAAGGAGATAGGTTAAGAGCAAAGCAAGATAACAATGTTCTTTCAGTGACAGTTAGAGTGTTATTTGTCCAACAAAGAATCTGGTATTTCACTTAAGAACAAAACACATTGAATTAAAATATCATCAAATTCATCAATTGATAGATTATGGGATATTGTCATTTAAAAAGATTCTTGTTGCAAAAAACCCAGTAGATGTATTAACAAAGATTGTCACCACTAAAAAATTGAAGTTGTGCATTACCTCAATTAGCCTCCATGGTAAGTGATGAAAGGGTCGCCATACCAGGACAATTCTAGTTACAAAGATGAAGGCTATGGAAGATTATTACTATTTTTTAAAGATCAACCTCCAAAGTGGGAGATTGATGGAGTTATGAAGTTTGATAGAGAAAATAATATTCAAACTCAAAAACAATTTGTTATAGGCAGCCACTTCCCAACATGTCACCCAACCTGCTATGTTAAAGTAGGTGATAAAGTTTTTACTATTGCTAATGACATATATATAATTTCCATCGTAATTAGGTATACTCTAGACTCCTTTTACATATAGGGATAATATTTTTTGTAGTTGAAACGTTGAAACTTGTAACCTTAGAGCTCATAATACTGATATTGATAATGGAGAGATTATTTAGTATGGTACTATGGTTTTTCTCTTCCTGATTTTGGGAAGGGTTTTCCACATAAAAATTCGTGCTTTTTTTTTCTTTTCTATTTTTCTCTTCAAAGATTTTTTTTGTTTTTTGGTAAAAGTAAGAATTATATTGACTTTAACCAAACTATACAAGAAGAGATTTTGGCACAAAAACTTACACTCAAAGTGACAAGGAGTCAAAGCAAGTGGAAGGGTGCCGAGAAGGAGAAACAAAATAGCCACAATAGCAGCACAACTAGCCAAACGGCAAACCAACCAACAAAGGTAAGGACATAGCCAAAACATCGGTAAGAACTAGCCAACCAATGGCAAAAAAAGAAAGAAACGGGAAGGGGAAGGGGAAGAATAGACAGCAGTAGGAGCACCCCTCACAACAACCTACAAGCCAATGCTGATCCCATGCAACACCCAGCCAATCGCAACAGCTGCCAACAAAACCTCCTAGTAGACGGTTGAAACTAGCTTTTTCTTCGAAAACCACAAGCCACAAGGGAAAGGGGTCAAGCACAAGAAAATGGGACGCCTTAGCAGCAAGGACACATTGTTAAGGAAAGGGACTTGGACTCTCTAGAAGAGAAGATAATCGGGTCAATCCCCTACCTGCGCTGAAATCTCCTATTCCTTGCAGTATCCATAATGTTCTTGAAAGTCAAGGCCTTGTCCCTGACGACTTTAATGAGATGGTTCTTAAAGTCCGGAATTGCTAAAGATTGTTCTCTAAACAGAATGCTATTCTTATTCTTCCAAATGATATGGCAAAGGGCACCAAAAGAGAAATGGGCGATGCATTGATAGAAATCTTTCCCTGAGAGGAGAGTTATAGCCCAATGGAGATTGTCCGCCCAAGACCTATTTCTCCATGGAGATTGCATCTGGCAGCCTAAAAGAAGGCAAGGCCGGCAATAATGTGACAACTAAAAAATAAGTGATCAATGGAATCCAACCTCGTATTGCAAAAGGCACATGACCCACTTTCTATCCTACCATACGATAATAAAAAAAACTTGGGTAAGAAGTCAGTTCATAATAATAAGCCAAAGGTTGAATTGGTACCATGGGGATATCAAATTGTTTCAAATAAACGCACACCATGGGACCTAACATTCTTCTTTCTAATGGCTTCCCACGCTAACGCTACCATGAACAAACTAGACGAGCTCTCCAGCTAGCCAAATTGGTCCGAGTTTTGAGAAAGGACAGTGAGTGGATGCTCTCACGATTCCAAAATAGTCTTGATAGCCTGGCCAGAAGTGGAGAAGAGGTCAGCCATCGCCGCCTGCCTAGACGACGTGAGCTATAGATGAGTGTCCGAAAATATAAGGTTTAGAGGACCCCTAGAGGGCCAATGGTCGAACCAAAGAGACACGGATAGGCCATCCCCTATTCTCCAATGGAAGGAATTACGAATTTCACTCTTGAGTTGTAGGATCTTCTTCCAAGCCCACGAGCAACGAGTTGGCTTGATGGCTACCCATAAATTTTTCCTTTTTAAAATGGTCAAGTGGATCCACTTACACCACAAGGATTTTTTGTCAAAGAAAAGAACCAGTCAACATCTTATTGCAAGTTTAACTAGGGGATGATAGAGGGGATTAATGGACGATGCCAAGTTCTCAAGGTGGGCTTAACTTGTTTTCTTGCTGTGTGTGTGTATCATTTCGCAGGCCGAGCAGGCCTAGTAGGGCTGGGTAGGTTGATAATCAAGTCTAGTGCATTGGACATATAAGGATTCCTCTACACATCTCTTGGCTGATCACTTCTACAAGAATTTTATTCTATTTAGTACTTATTATAGATAATGTAAAAGTGACTTTGAGCATTTAATGGGCTTTGATAATTTTAGGAATTGAGAAAATCGTAGGGGGTCACATATCATGGGAAGGGTTTTGTTCATGATTGTCTTTGGGCACTTGTTCATTATATTCACTTAAGAAATGTTCTAAATTTTCCATGCATTAACAAAAAAAAAAAATAATATATATATATATATATATATATATATATAGACAGAGAGAGACGGTAGATTAGAACAAGGATTCCAACTTTGGGCCTCAGTAGAGGTTGATATGGGAACACAAGAAAAACATGGTTGTAAATCAATGGGCTGATAAATCCATTTAGAGGTCCTGAATCAATTGAGCCACACAAAGAAGTATGCTTTGCTCAACCACGCATGCTACTCTAACTCAGAAGTCAACGGGAAACCTAAAGGAAGAGATTTTTTTATACAAATTCAAAGTTACCCAATTTTCAACACGGAGTCCTCGAATTCATGCTCAAGAATCCTGGAGTTCACTCAAATTTAGTAGATCTAAGTAAGAAAGAAAAACAAAGATGATCATGTTGGTGCTTGGTTTCCTTGTAACCCCGCAATGACAAGACATTTTGGAGCCGCTTGTTGCCGGATTGGGGTTATATGTACTACTTGTGAAGCACTCTTTTCCCACAAGTGATGATCAAAAAAGCAAAATGGTATAATTACTGCAATATTGAAAGAGGCCACAACTTTCATCAAGTGGTTTCTTGCGAATCTTTGATCCTAATGAGATTATGTCTTTTCTAAGAAGAGATCTCATTGTCTCTCAGGGTCGGCCTGTTTTGAAGGAAAATCATATTTAGGAAATTCTTTTATGACTTTCTGTTGCTTTGATAGCCAAAAACTAATTGATTTATGGAAAACATTTTCTATGGACTGAAAATAATAAACTTAAATTAGGAGAAAACAAGTACACACTCTTAATGTGCCACCGAGTCAATTCGATTGAATGATCTTGCTTGCTTGGAAACCAACCACTCTAAAAGAAAAGAAGACACTGACTCCGACTGTATTGCGAAAATCAGTATGATATATTATTAGATGTTAAAAAGGGGCTAAAAAGAGGCAGGGACATTAAACCTAGGAAAAGTGGTAGGCCAAGACATTTGTGGAATGGGAAGGCAAGCTCTGCTTCCATAGGTGGTTGAGGAGTTATATTGAGGTATGAAGAGTAACATTGAATGTGCCTTCATGTTGTGGAGGCAGCTTTGTTCCATGACATGAAAGAGATGGTCAACAACACATCAGGCCCTACTTCTTCAAAGCTGGCGGGCGATTTTTCCCCTCACGTGGGTAGCTCACACGTGCGTGCGCCTAATAAGAGAGGAAGCTCAAGGACATTGAGGCATACCTATCCGTTCTTCTTCCGAAATTTTGTATTTCAAGAAGCGTGAGGTCTCAGGTTCATAGAAGAAAGTAAATTTTTTATGAATTTTCTTACTCTTAACCGATTTGCTATCATTGAATATAGTCGCAAATGACGTGAGAAAAATCACTATTATTACTTTTCCTTGATGGCAGATGAAAGCGTATGATTAATGTTAGACACTTGGAAAAGACAGTAAGTACATGATCAAATCTTACACTAATTTGGCCCATCTCCACTTGAAGTATAGAAATAGCATATTAGATAAGGTGAGAAAATCTTAGGCCATCAATTGTCAAGGGTCCCAGAACCAGTTTGCCTTTTTTTTTTTTTTCTTAATCCAATTATGCTTTCTCTTTTAGGCCAAACACTCGTTTATGCAATTTGATAATTGTTGGCCCAACGCTGGAGGGATCACCTACTTTTTCTTTTTTTTCTTTTTTACAAGGCCTCATGCTCATTCACGTTACGAGATAACCTCTAACTAATAAGTGCCGATTGTCTAATGGTGTGTTTTGCGAGGCGGTATTTCCTAATTCCAACATCTCGGTGGGGCTGCTACGATAAGCTCACCGATTTTGGACCTTCGAGTTGTGGGGTGGTTTGAAATAGTTATTACTCAAATTAGATGTTCCGTGATGGAGATGAAACCCTTCTAGTAATGTCATAAGAGATTGCTACCGTTCTTTACCCTTCTAGTCTCGTGAAATTCATTTAAAAGAAAGAGGAGATTGGCTGCCAATTCTTTTGTAAATTGTTCCAATATTAAGGACTTGACAATGTCAAAGCAAAAGCATTAATCTCACAAACAATTCTAAATTGGTAGACATGTTGACAAATTTACCTCAAACTAATTTTTAACCACTAAAAACTCCAAATTAATACACTTATGACAAATTTATCCTCTATTAATTTTTATTACGGGTGTAACGATTTGTGGTTTTCATAGTATTAATCCAATTTCATGGAAATTAATGAAAAGTAAATTTGTCACAAATATATCAATTTAAAGTTTTTTAGTAGTCAAAATTAATTTGGCTTAAATTTGTCATAGTGTTCCGCTTTTGGACTTTTAGTGGTTGACAAATTAGTTTAAGGTAAAATTGTCATATGTATATCAATTTAAGGTTCTTCATGATATTAACAAAAAGAAAATCTTAGGTTGCCAACCTCTTTCTAATGCGTGGTCCAGTCTATCGAGGTGGGTTAGGGAGCTGATAAAGCCCCCCACCCACCAAAAAAAAAAAAAAAAAACCCTAGATTCCCTTTAGTCAATCGTTCTCACTGAAACTTAAATTGCAAGAATGTGGACATAAGCCCTATTATTTAAGGAAAAACACAGATAAACCATCCTTGCATCACACGCGGCCTTCACCATTTTGCTCTATCTGCTTTTTTAAGTCACTAACTTTGCATCCTCACTTTTGTCAATAGACACGGATTATGTCTTCTTATTAGATAAGGATCATCGAATCATCACTTTCGTTTGAATATAACCCTTCCACTTTTCTCATTTAAAATCACGGCGGCATCGGATCGAGAGAAGACTGAGGCTGACCTAGCGAGGAGATACTCAGACGCGGATGGGTGGCAGCCAGGGGTAGTGGGGATAGTGGCTGGTGGGGAGATTAGGGTGTGAATGGGATTGGAGGAAAGGGTTCATGGGAGACTTGGGAATTTCGAATTTTGAATTTTCCCCCACAGAAAATGTAACTAAGTCCTTTCAATGTTGGATTTCTGCCCAGAGTTGCAAATTTGTATTTGTTTTTTTTTTTAGGTGCAAGTACGTGATGCGAAATTATGAAGTTTGAGAAAACTTGGGATGAATTTTTGTGTTTTCGCTCAATGCTCCTCAAGTGCATAAATTGAGTCTTTCATATGAAGAATAATAAGTGAATAAGGCCACATGGAACAAATAATTCAAAATAGGAATAAAATAACATAGATGTACTATATCGATAAATAGAATGTGCAAGTAGAATTATGTAAATCAATGTTGTGATAACGTGATATATGGCCGTTTTTCCTGATAGATTATGATACAACGGAGCCTACCATGCATAACAACCATAGCTTTATATCATAAGCCTCTATGGAATTCCACCTCGAGTTAACATGTAATAAATCGATGCCCATCTCAGTTTAGATGTCCATGAGATCTTTATCTTAATTACGACCTCCTTCGTTAGCTCTTTATGATTTCAATGAGGGTCTTGTCAGTATCTCAACAATCTCCACCACCAATATATTTTATTAAAAAGAACGATTCCCATTTATATGGATCAATAGTTGAGATGATCGAGAGACATTATATGGAAACACGAATAAATGTAGATAGGAGATCCCATTTCCATCGGAAATGATCAGACCGCTTGTTTACTACCTCCTCCTCTGCCACTGCCACTGTCAAAACTCGCCGAAAGTGACAGGATTCTACACAAGCTGATTCCAGGTGGAGTCACAGATCACCGCCGGCTCGCGGAATTCTAAGTCCTGGATCAAATTCTTGAGGAATCCCCTCTCAGGTTGAGCCAATTGTTATACCAAATGGACCGGTTGAAGATAGACACAACCACGCTTTCACAAGATCTAAGGCTTCAGAAAAGCAGATGCATGCCCCCAACCGTGACAATAACAAGTCATTCACATAGCCATGAGTGCGGTTCCCTTTGAAACTTTCTATCACGTACAGCTAGCCTTGCACCCACTTGAAGGAAACCATTCGTCCGTATCGACCCCCATGGAAAAACCGTCGGAAATTCTTATAGAAGGCGAGCCAACATTGATGGAATGATATTTTGGTTTGTGAAAAATAAGATATTATAGAAAGGGAATACAATATGTCAGACAATGTCAAATTACCTAAATAGAGTCATGCAATCATATTGTTTTGGGAAAAATTACCAAAACACTCATATATATATTGCAATTTTTTCAATTTAGTTATAAATCTTTTTTTTTCTTCCTCGCTTGCCACTGGGGTGGCGAGGGCAAGGCCCTCACTATTGCTGGGTGAGGTCAAGCTCACCCTCTTTTACCTCAAAAGCTTTCGAGAAAAGATCAAATTAGTACTTTGGAATGTAGCTTAAAGCTAGTCGTACTTAATGAAGTTCGAACTTGTGATGTCTAGCCAAAAAGAGAGTGAAGACAATCATAAAAATCAATGTATAATGCGGCATGCTCTTATGGGATGTCGGTCACGGTCCACTTACTTAAATGTCGATTCATAACTTGTCGGTTACTTAATATATCGAATATGAATGTTGGTTTATTGCATTTGTCATATTATTTACAGTAAAAGTATGAATGTATGTACATGTTTGGTCCCCCCTTCCAAATGATAAGTGGGTGGATATGGATGAGACTGATCGTGCCAAGTACCGGGGGTGTGCCTTATAGCCAACGTCTCATGACACCCCTGACGCTTGCCTCCACGTGAACTTCACAAGCCATTCCAATTCAATCGCTGCTCCCTGCAGTCACAAGCCCCACATAGCTCCACAACCACTGACCGATCTTGGACAAGCTCTGAAGGCATCACCGCATCTTGCCTCTTGCTTTGCCGCGGAATAAAGTCCCCTCATCGATGGAACCTTTGAAGTTTACGTAAGGGGGATTTCGGCTTGACCCGAGTTTAGGATGGACTGGATGGTCGGAGCCGTCGGATCCAACGTTCTCGACGGTGGTAATTTGGTACTCTATATTAGCAAAAAGTGATAACACTGCCCTGCTTTGAGGTTCATAAGTATGTGCATTTCCCGTGTTGACGTGTGGATTGTCCGGACCACCCACCCGCCGCATTCATTCATATCTGGATCAAGTGGTCCAGCGTCCCCTCGAAATCGATTCCCAAGCACACGCTCTCCATCTTTATCTTGCCTTAATTATTTGAGCAGAGAGAACACAGGAAAATCAATCAATACCTGTGAACATACGCGCTTACTTTACTATTTGTTGAACTCTTCTCTCTGGCTGCGGGTCTTATCTGCCCAAGCAAAGGGTCTCCAACTAACTTCAGACAGAAAGAACAATCTTTCACTATTCTAACCAGAAGAATAAGGAAGAGATTCCATTAGGCTTACGGTCCAATGAGTCACAGTATGTAATCAAGAACGATTGAGGGAATGTCTCCGCACCAAACTCTATCATGGCGATCTTGAACGGTTCCTGAAATATGCATGATGATGCGTTTGACGGGAATGTGCCAACATGTCGGACCGTCATTGCACAACACAAGAACAGCTCGCCCTGTTCAGCTCTCTTGTCAGATGGAATTATCACAAAGATCCAAGATTAATGCTTGCCCCGGCTTATAGTACGGACATTCCCCCTTATAATTGCACGCAGGACCGACTCAAGAACCCTAAACAAAGATCGATTTGTGCTCTGATTCAAGCTAATTATGCTCATCTTGAGGGGTGTTTCTGCAGGAACTTTAGAGGGAATTTCAAAGTAGAAAAGATGGCTCGGTGAGGGCGGTCAAAGAAAAGGGGCGAGTGGGAAAAGGTGAAATGGTAAATTTGTTGACTTAATTATTATTAATCATTATTATCTACAGTAAACACGACTTAAAAGGTGCTCTAATGTGAACTAAAGAGCCCTTAAAAGTCAAGAGACAGGCCGAAAAGCATGTCTAATGAAGAAAATATGGTGAGGGGGATCTTATCAAATCGTACCATAATTCACGGACTTTTCCATCTCCTCCTCTTCATAATTTCCTAGGAAGAAAATAGATGATGCCTTCTTGAAGTAATCATTTGACCGAATAAGATTTATCCCAAAAACGTGGTGAATTATAATTAATCAAGATTTTGAGATCGATGTATTTACATTAACAAGTATATGTTCCCTGTTTTACAACATGATTTACTCCAACAAACGATAGGATAATAACCAGACAAGAAATCTTTCAGACCTACTCAGTACATGTATCTTCTCTCTTTCTATCCTATTATCATTTGCCCTACTCATCATATTGGCAGTAGATTCAACCTAGAAGTGGAGCTGATCTCAATAGCTTTTGAAAACATGCGTCATATGGGTACTCTAAATTTCCACATAAATGTCACTAGACAATTTTGGTATGGTAATCCAAGCATTTCTTGGAAGTGTATTTGTTCAATGGGCCTTTGGGTGCCATGGTATAGCTGAAACGCTACTGATGTTGATAGTCCTTTACTGTTTAAAGACTTAACTTCATTTTCATCTACCAGTTGAAATTTTTAAAACAATTATTAGTGATCCCACAAAACCTCACGCCTAAAAATGACCGCCAGAGGAGTGGTAGATAAGGTGGGTGTGGAGATGTCGACAGAAGCTACTGCAGGAGGAATGATTTAGGATGAAAGGGAACATGGTTGATTGGATTCTGTTAATCCGTGCACGAACATTGGAAAGATGCTGATTTACTAGCTACTGCTTGATCGCACGGAGTTGCTGCGGTAGCTCGGGGATTACAGGATCGATCATATCTACATGGAAGCCAATCAACGAGCAGACGAGCTGAAAAGATGGGGAGTGAAGGATCTATCGACATTGTCATTGTCTTATCACGTTCCTGATAATGTTGAAACTGTCATTAGCGGATAAGGATTGGGGCCATGATGCCCAGACTTGTGCCGTGTATTAGTCTCCGAGAATGAAAGCCTTCTTAATTACATAAAAAGAAAGAGAGGAAACTCTTTGGTACAGCTTATGACACCGTTTATCATTTCAAGAAGATGCCATGTCCGTCTTCAAGTTGCTTCAGCTTCCTAGCGCGTATTGTGCCCAACATTCTGCGCTTCCCAACGCATCACGGTAAAGCGACGGCAATAAGTTCTTTTTTCCACACGGGAAGGGAGGGAGAGAGAGAGAGAGAGTTGCGGAGACACAAAGACAACTCCATGAAGACTTTGTTATTTATTTTTATGTGATCCCACATTTATACCCAATTTTCTCCTAAAAGTTACGACTATTCAACATGAAATTTTCCACGCTTCGTGCCTTTTCGTTGACAACCATTCGTCTTGATGGGAGACGATGTATAAATAGGGACGTACGTTCATTTCTGACGGGTGATCAAGGTCTAACACAAAATCCTCACATTTAGAATACACCATCAGTACGTGAGGAGATTTGGTTAGTAGAGTGCGCCTATTGCTTTCTTGTTTTTCAGGAGATTCGACGAACGTGAATGCAAACAATGGCTGGAGGTTTGTCTACAAACGATCTTGGCTTCCGCATATGAATAAATTTATGTCTTACATTTGGTATCAGAGCATGTTTATAGCCTCTGCCTTGTTTTGTTAAATTTTGGTGTATTTTCGGTGTGTTTTCGTTGAATTTTCGGCCATTTATGTACATGAACAGTAACTCGGATTTTGAGGCCGAGAGAGAAACTCAACGATTCCGGCAAATCCGCGAGACCCACCCTCTCGAATTCGGACCCATACGTTCGCACCGCCATGAGGAACATTAGCCATGAGTTATTTCGGCATATCGGTGTTCGCCGGAGGCTAATCGGGCGGCGGAAGTCGCGGTGGTTGAGGATTTGAGTTTTTGGGAAATTTTCGTCTGATTTTGGGGTTAATTTTTGCTCATTTTCGCCGAAACTTGGACCCATGTGGTCGTGCCGGCATGTTCTTCAAAACCCATTATTTATTTTTGTCTGAAATGGGCTGCCGGAGAAGAAACGGCCGGCGAAACCGCGGCGGAACGGCGAAAAACGGCGAAGAAAGGCTTCGTTCGCGCGAGGAAGAAGGCGCGTGGAGCCCACGCGCGCGCTGCGGTTGCAGGCGCGTGGATTCCACGCGCCACGCGCTCACGCGTGCGGCAACCGTTGCGCGCGTGGGATCCACGCGCGCGGTTGCCGCGCGTGCGACGCACGCGCTCGCGGCGAGCGCGTGCGGGTCACGCGCCCGCGCGCCGAACGGCGCGCGCGTGCGGGGCACGCGCCCCGCGGGGGTTCTCGGCGCGTGCCGAGCACGCGCCCGTGCGCTGGACGCGCACGTGCTCGGCACGCGAGTGTCGTCCCCTCTTCCGCGGCTATTTTTTCACTTTTGCCCCAAAATTTTTAAATTTTTGCAATCTTGCCCTTGGCCAATTTATTTATTTACTGTTCTGCCCTTGATGTATTTATTTATTATGTTATTTCATGCATTGTTATGAATATTTTATGCATGAAATTAAATGTCCAATGGTCCATATATTTAATTAATTAGGGAGTAGCCACAGCATCTTTAATTAATTAAATTATATATTAAAAGCCTCCGGATCATATTTAGAAATGGACATTGATTGTAATTAATTATATTAATATGATGAATTTTATCCCACAGGAATTTTCATTATATTAATATGATTAATTGGGATGAAATATCATATTATTTTTCTTAATTTACCCACAGGGATTAAGAAAATGCATATAATATGATAGTTTCTTCATGAAGTAATTATGAATCTATTTAAATTAAAAACTTAGCCCACAGGTAGTTTTTATGTTATGTGATTCATATTGTGACATGTTTACATTGGTAAAACATGATTTATTTATATTTGCCTCAAATTTTGTGACATAAGCATGATTATTTGATATGCGGTTTCGCAACCCGTGAATTTCTCGAATTTAAGTTTGATGTTCCCGTGCGAATGGTGAGAACTATAAAATTTGGAAGGAGTCAGTTCTTCTTCAATTGGGGTGGATGGACATTGACTATGCTATAAGGAAAGACGAACCACCCTCCCTACCGATTCGAGCACTCCAGTGAGATAGCTCTTTATAACCAATGGGAGCGGTCCAACCGCGTTTGTGCCATGTTTATAAGAGCTAAGATATCTCCAAGTATTCGTGGTTCGCTTGCTCGCATAACAATGCTAAGGCCTTATTGGAGGCTATAGATGCGCAGTTGAAAGTTCGAGAAGGCGCATGCCATGACCCTGATTATGAAGTTTTCATCATTGAAGCTCACTAGTGTTAGAGGTGTGCGTGAGCACATCATGCAAATGAGGAACATTGCAGCTCAGCTTAAGAACCTTGAGGTTGAGATATCTGAATCATTCCTTGTGTATTATATTCTGAACACTCTCCCACATCAGTATGCTCCTTTCAAGATCTCTTATAACACACATAAGAATAAATGGTCTATTAATGAACTCATGACCATGTGTGTTCAAGAGCAAGAAAGACTGGCTATGGAATTGGGAGAAAGTGCTCATTTGGCAACACAAGGAAAGAATAAGGGCTATGGCAAGCATAAGGGAAAAGGTAAAATACCTCCCCAAGCCGACATTAAGAAAGAATCCAAGTGTTTCTTCGTAGACGAAGGGGCATATAAGGAAGGATTGTGTCAAATTTAAGGCCCGGCTCGAGAAGAAAGGTAATCCAATCTCTTGTGTTTGTTATGAATCTAATATGACGATGTAAGTCACAACACTTGGTGGATTGATTCTGGATCTACAATCCATATTTCGAATTCCTTGCGGGGTTTTCAAAACCACCGGAAGCCGGTGGGAAGTGAACAAAGCATCTATTCTCGGAAACAAGATGCGTTCGCATGTGGAAGCTATTGGGACATATAGACTAGTTCTCAATAGTGGTTTTGTTTTAAATTTGGAAAAGACCTTTTATGTTCCTAGTTTTTCTAGAAACTTAATTTCAGTTTCAAGACTTGTACCTTTGGGATACTCTTTTAACTTTTCAGATTCAAACTTTAGTTTATCATTTAAATCTGAAATTGTTGGGAGTGGTATTTTGTCTGATGGTCTTTTTCGAATTAATTTACAAGACAATGCCTATTATGATGCGATGCATGTTCATGATAAAGCTGGTATGAAACGATGTGTTGTGAAAGAATATTCCTCTATGTTGTGGCACCGGAGATTGGGACATATCTCCATAGAAAGAATTAAGCGATTAGTTAATGATGGAGTACTCGATACTTTAGATTTTACTGATTGTGATACTTGTGTGGACTGCATAAAGGGAAAGCAGACTAACAAGTCAAAGAAAGGTGCCAAGAAGAGTACGTAAATATTAGAAATCATACATACGTATATTTGTAGTCCGGATATAGACTCATGTGGTCAGAAATACTTCATCTCCTTTATAGATGATTATTCACGTTATATGTATCTCTACTTGATTCATAATAAATATGAAACATTAGATGCCTTTAAAGTATTTAAGGCGGAAGTAGAGAAACAATGCAATAAGCAAATTAAGATCGTGAGATCAGATAGAGGTGGAGAATTCTATGGTAGATACACTGAAGATGGACAAGCACCTGGTCCATTTGCAAGATTTCTTCAAGAGCATGGGATAGTTGCCCAATATACTATGCCTGGTTCTCCGGACCAAAATGGCGTAGCGGAAAGAAGAAATCGGACCTTATTAGACATGGTGCGTAGTATGCTTAGTAGCTCCAAACTTCCTAAATTCTTATGGACTGAAGCACTTAAGACGGCAAAGTGTACATATTAAACCAAGTTCCGACCAAGGCTGTCCCAAAGACACCTTTTGAGTTATTTAAAGGTTGGAAACCGAGTTTGCATCATGTGCGCGTTTGGGGATGCCCGTCGAAGTAAGAATTTATAATCCACAAGAAAAGAAGTTGGATCCAAGAACCATAAGTGGGTATTTCATTGGATATGCTGAAAGGTCCAAGGGATACGGGTTTTATTGTCCATCTCATATCACTAGGATTGTGGAATCAAGAAATGCTAAATTTCTTGAAAATGACTTGATCAGTGGGAGCGATCGACCAAGGGATCATGTTCCTAAGGAAGATCATTCAGACACTCAACTTTCCACCTCAAGTTTAAGATTGGTTGTTGCTCATAATGCCCCTTCGGTTCAGCCGGCTATTGAACAACCAATTGTTGAAGTTCCACAACTCGCGATATTGATCTAGTAGATCCAGTTGTTCAGCAATTACCAGAAACTGTTGAACAACCAGTTGAGCAACATGCTCCTCAAGAGAATGTTGATACAACATTGAGAAGATCTACTAGAACAAGGAAATCGGCTATTCCTAGTGATTATATTGTGTATTTACAAGAGTCTGACTACAATATTGGAGCTGAGAATGATCCCGAAACGTTTTCACAAGCCATGGATAGTGATAAATCCAATTTGTGGTACAATGCCATGAAGGAAGAGATGAGTTCTATGGCATCTAACAAAGTCTGGGATTTGGTTGAGTTACCTGATAGTGCGAAGGCTATTGGTTGTAAATGGGTCTTCAAAACTAAGAAAGATTCATTGGGTAACATTGAAAGATATAAAGCTAGACTTGTTGCCAAAGGATTCACTCAAAAGGAAGGAATCGATTATACCGAGACTTTTTCTCCCGTATCTAAGAAAGATTCTCTTCGTATTGTTTTGGCATTGGTTGCCCATTTTGATATGGATTTACATCGATGGATGTGAAAACGGCGTTCCTCAATGGAGAACTAGAGGAGGAGGTTTATATGAAACAACCCGAAGGATTCTCCTCTAGTAAAGGTGAGCATTTGGTGTGCAAGCTTAAGAAATCTATATATGGCTTGAAACAAGCATCCCGCCAATGGTACTTAAGGTTTCATGATGTTATCTCTTCATTTGGTTTTATAGAGAATGTCATGGATCAATGTATATACCCGAAAGGTTAGTGGGAGCAAAATTTGTTTCCTTGTGCTGTATGTGGATGATATACTACTTGCAACCAATGATAAGGGGTTGCTACATGAGGTGAAACAATTCCTCTCTAGGAGTTTTGACATGAAGGATATGGGTGAGGCATCTTATGTCATTGGCATTAAGATCCATAGAGATAGATCTCGAGGAATTTTAGGACTATCTCAAGAAACCTATATCAATAAGGTCCTAGAGAGATTTCGGATGAAAGATTGTTCACCAAGTATAGCACCCATTGTGAAGGGTGACAGTTCAATTTGAACCAATGCCCGAAGAACGATCTAGAAAGGGAACAAATGTGCAACATTCCATATGCTTTTGCTGTTGGAAGCTTACCATGCTGGTGCAGTCTCTCAATTATTCCTCAGCTGTCCACATCACTGCTGGCCTTTTGGCTGCCCCAACTTCAATGTTGTCCCAGACTTCCCTTCTTCCTCCCAGACACACCTCCCTTTCACCGTCACCCTTTCGCTCTACCCCTGACAAATACTTCTCCATTTCGCTTTGAGCTACCGAATACGTGCCCCTTTCAATTCCCACATTATCACCATTTCATAAATCTCGCACTGTTCCCCTTTTTTTTTCATGTTCAACGGATATCTCTGAGATATGGATCTTCAACTAGGTCTAGCTCTCCCAATTAATGACCACTCTGCCAAAGGGTCCGAGCCAAAAGATCATGAAGGCTTGTACAAGAAGTGGGCCAACAACAAAAGGTGTCATGGAGAGGCATTTGGAGAATACTCCTCAGGGAAATCGCAGTCGTTGGCATGGAGCGGCAGGCCAAACGAGGAAAACGACCCGAGTGCGAGGCGCAGCAAGTTTTATTGTTCGCTGAACAAGTCTGTCATGCCAAGCCAATCCTAATTTTATATTCTAACAATCTTCGATGGAAAAAACAGTCATCACTCGCAATATCAATAATCGTCTTGAGCAAAATCACCTTGGTATGCATAATTTTTTCAGGTTTAGGTATAGTGAAGGAGCTGACGACAATGATCAGGTTGTGGGTTGGCCGCCCATCCAGTCCTGGAGGAAGAAGTTCATGCACTGGCAGTGTCCACCACGCCGAGATCTTTACGAGATTGTCCGTCAGGCCTAACTGAGCAGGTCATGTAGGAGACAGCGGCCTAAGCGCTTCTCCCTGTCATGGCCGATCCCATGAACAGCGTGTCGTTGAGCTTGAGAAGCCTCTCCCTCTCTAGTCACGCCAAGCATCGGACACCGACAATATTAAATTATGTCTCGAATTTGAGCATTTACAGAACGCGTTTCCCTAGACATTTTAAAGCTGCAGAAATGTGGGAATAATTAAAGGATGAATTTTCTCTTTTGGAGTGAAGCCGCCGAAGTCTTCTTTTCTTCGAGGGACGCCGCTGCAGCTTTACGTACCTTGGGCACACACGCATTTCACGCTTGGGCATCTGCACGAAAAGCCCAAAATAGGTGGGCCCAAGACAAGAATTTGACGTTTAGGGCACACGCGTATAATTATAAAAGGGCAGACATCTCAGGGAGGTTTTCTTCTTCTGCGGCTGCTGCACCCGTACGAGAGAAGGAAGAAACCCTAGGCACTTGAGCCGCAAGTCCTCCGTGAGAAGTTTAAAAAGATACGCGATTTCGTACGTATGCGAACTAGACATATGTAGAGTGTTGTATTTTGAGCTTGAACGCGAGTTTTTTAATATCGTGAATTGTTTATTTATAAAAAATCTGAATTTTTATTTAAATCAAAATTCAATCGCATTAAATAGATTAAAATTTCAGAATGATATTGGATATCAAGTTAAAGTTTTTGGGGATCAAATTGAATAAATTAAAAATTATGAAATAGCATTACGCATTAGACCAAAATTAGGGACCATATTATTTGTGTCATTTTTCGAAATAAAATAATGCATAAGATCTATACTTAGTCCTTGTTGATGAAGATTCACTACCTCAGGTATACTAAATGAGACGTCGAGTGATGTGGGCGTGTGCCGCATAGGGTATGTTCGGGAGAGCATTTCCAAAGTCTTCAAAGTGTTCCAAAGGTTATGTCAAGGGGTCTTGAGTCAAAGCCGAGCAATTTGAAAGTCATTTTAACTCAAAGTAACTACCACCCAACACTATTCCCAAAAGATAAGTAACCCCTTTATGATTGGACTAAATATCTTCGTGGACGGTTATAAATAGAAAGAAATTGTTAAGTTTTATTGTGATTATTAGAAGAGTAGGTTTGGAGGGAACAAGAAAAAGTGGCAATTGAGTGTTTTGGATCAACCTATAGAGGCTGTAATTTTGTCAAGAGCCTAGTTATTGCTCTCTTATATGGAACCAGATTAGGTGGCTTACTAGCATGACGCATATACTAATTATCGAAGTATATAATCCATTTTGCATTTCTCTTTTTCCAATCCACATTATCAAACCGATCATTGCTATTCCTTTGAGTACTTAAGTTTTGGATTTGCTAGCTGTAATTTAAATTTCACCAAGGAAGGCACTGTGATGAAGATATCGAAAAGAAAGTTCGCGTATTATAAAGTCCAAGTATCGCATTTTACTCATTTTAATGCATGACAAGCAATAACTTACTATATAAGTTTGTAATCTTAAATCGTACCCTTATAATTTTTAGAGAGCGAAATTGAGGATCGCTGAGTGATTCTAGGGTGGCTTGGATGTCTAAACATCAAGAGGTTTTGAAAAGACGGAAGCATGCTCATCCATAATAGATCTCTACGTCTCCAAGTGATCATGGCCCTGGCTTCCCGTCAAGGTCCAAAGGACAAATGGGCGAACTTGAGTAAGGTTCTCATGTAGAAAAGTTCCGCCTCTCCCATTTATAATTGGTAAGAATTTGATAAAGATTAATATAGAGGCTTGAGATTAGTGATTGTTAGAGAAATATTACGAAGAGAATCATGCCGTATAGGATGATCCAATCTAGGTTAATCCCATCACTTTTACAACGATGTGTCTGATGCTCTATCGAAAATTCTCAATCTATCATTCAAGAATCTCTCAATCAATAATAGGTAAAAATTTCCATAGAGAGAGGATATTGTGCATGTTTACCAAGTTAGATGCCATCACATAGAAATTTTAATCATGGTCCACATGACAAAATGGTAAGAAACCTCGTTTTCTCAAAGATCTTTAGCGATGACAAGTCCAATGCCCTAAGTCGAGGGAGAAAACAAAGCTTCCGTTGACCAACTCCTGGCTCCACCAAAAGGACGGCTCTTGGATAAAGACGAGTCAAAATCTCATCTCAAGTTCAACCTGGGTATGAGAGAGGGGATCAATGGACGATGCCGGGCTCTTAGGTTGCCTTAATTTGTCATCGAACATCACTTATAAAAAAATAGGGTTAATATCACGAGAAATTTCAAATTGATATACTTGTGACAAATTTACCCCAAATTAATTTATTGACCATCAAAAATCTCAAACCAATAAATCTATGATAAATTTATCCAAAGCTAATTTTTTTACTATCAAAAGCCCTAATTTAGTACATATTTGACAAATTTACTCTCTGTTAACTTTCATCAAATTTTACTTTTATATTTATTGATGTGGATAACACGTGGTGATATGTTATCCATAGGGTTAATACCACTAAAAATCCCAAATTGATCATAGCTATACCGTTTTATCACAAGAGTACCATTAAATTTGTTATAGGTGTACCACTTTGGGGTTTTTCATTATATTTACCATATACATTTCCATGTAGACTTGCCTTGTCACCATACTATGTTACCATGTCTCACTAGGTCAGCAAATTTAAAGATTAAATTCGATTAATGATAAATTTGTCACAAATATACCAATTTGGGGTTTGTGGTGATTAAAAATATAGTTTAGGGTAAATTTGTCATGGGTATATTATTTTGAGATTTTTTATGGTCAAAAAATTTGTTTTAAGTAAATACGTCGTGAGTATATTAGATTAGAGTTTTTTTTTAATCAAAAAATTAGTTTGGGATAAATTTGTTATAGACGTATCAATTTAGGTTTTTTCATGATATTAACCCTAAAAAATATATGTATAACCGCAAGTTGTGCGAGCAGGCTAGGCTTTATTCCTTGAGGTCCTTGCTCGGCCCCACCAAAAATTACCTTCAGGCTCTTGTCTTATGGACCGCCTAGTCGGGCTGGTCAGGCTCGGTAGATTCACAATCAAGTCTAGTGCATTGGACATGTAAGGATTCCTCTACATACCTCTTAGCTAATCACTTCTACAAGATTTTATCCTATGCAGAATGCACTACTCATAATAGATAATGTAAAAGTGACTTTTGAGCATTTATGGGCTTTAGTTATTTCAGGAAATGATAAAATCGTAGGGGTTCACGTAATATGTGAAGGGTCTTGTTCAAGAGTGTATTTGGACAATTGTTTGCCATACTCAACTAAGAAATGTTCGAAATTTATATGCAATAATTACATGAGAGAGACGGTATGTTAAATAAGGATTCCAAATTTGGGCCTCTAAAGGTTGACATGGGAACACAAGAAAAACCAGGTTGTAAATCAATGGACTGACAAATCCATTTAAAGATCCTGCTCCAATGGAGACGCGAAGAAGCATGCTTTGCTCAACCATGCATGCTACTCTAACTCAGAAGTCAACAGGAAACCTAAAGGAAGAGATTTTTTATACAAAATCAAAGTTACCCAATTCTCAATAGGTAGTCCTCGAATCCATGCTCAAGAACCCTGCAGTTCACTCAAATTTAGTAGATCTAAAGAACAAAGAAAAACAAAGATGGTCATGCTGTTGCTTGGTTTCCTTGCAGCCCCGCAATGACATGACATTTTGCAGCCGCTTTTCCCCCAAGTGATGATCACAAAAGAAAACTATATAATTATTGTAATATTGAAAGAGTCCACAACTTTAATCGAGTAGTTTCTTGCGAATCTTTGACATTACGCTTTTTCTAAGAAGGATCTCATTGTATCTCTGGATTTGTTTGTTTTGAAGGAAAACCGTTTTTGGGAAATTGTTTTATGACTTTTCAGTACTCGGAAGACGAAAAAATAAATGATCTATGTAAAATGCTTTCCATGGACTAAAAACAATAAGCTTAAAAACAATAAGCTAAACCTGAAAAAATGGCTTTCTCTTCCAGCAATCAGGAGATCATTTTATCAAAATCATAAAATAAATGAAAACCTCGAAAAATCATTTTGCTAAAAAATGTTTTTTTTTTCCCTTTATCGTGAAATTCTAGGCAAAATAAATGCATCATTAGGCTCCATTCGTTTCACGGAAAGTGACTTCCAAGAAAATATTTTCCGGATTTTTCGACGTTCATTTCATGGAAAATAAACTAGTAAAGGAAAGTGTTTCCATTAATGGAAAAATCAACCTTTAAAAGTGAGGAAAATGTCTTCCACCTTACTTATTTTCGCCAAACACATTTTTTTTTATGCTTTCTTTTTTTTTAATCAAGTTTTTCATTTTTTTTCCCTTTCTTTTTTTCTTTTCTTTATTTCATTTTCATATTCTTCCTTGGCCAGTGACCAACCGCGAGCCAGCTCGAGCCTTGCCCTAGGCCGACGAGGCTCCACCTAGCCCAATCTGGTGAAGCCAAGCTCGGGCCTCACTGGATCGGGTGAGGCGGAGCCTCACTAGCCTAGGCGAAGCTCAGTCTTGGCGAGCTTGTCAGAGGTTTGCTAGGCTTTAGCAAACCGTGAACTCACCAAATCTAGCGGGAGAGCTCGGGCTCCCAATCCAAGCTAGCCCAAGCTTCGCCACTAGATCCGGTGAGCTTGCAGCTCGCCAAAGCCCGGCTAACCTTCGCCACCAAATTCAACAAGCTCATGGTTTACCTGGATTGGTCGAGCCTCAAGCTCACCGAATCTAGCGACCGTGTCTTGGTCGACCACCAAGCAGCCGGCCATCGTTAGGCATGTGGCAAAAAGGAAGGAGGAAGGAAAAGAAAAAAGGAAAAAAAAATAAATAATAAAAATTTCGATTTTTTAAAAATAAAAATACTTAAAAATTCATTTTTAAAAAAATATATAAAAAATAAAACTAATTTTTTGGTCAATTAAAAATATAAAAATTCAATTTTTTTTTTTATAATTTTTCCCAAACAATTAAATTAGCTAGCGAATGGTGGAAAATATTTTTCACTCAAAATTTAAGTTTCAGCCGAACACCGAAAAATATAGTCATTTTTCAAGAAAATGACTTCCTAAAAAATATTTTCCAAAAACATGATATTTTCCACAAAACGAACGGACCCTTAATATGCTTACCAAATTGGTCTGGTCAAATGATTTTGCTTCAACACCAACCAGTCAAAAATAAATAAATAAAGAGTCTGCCTATCTCGAATAAACAGATGGGACATATTATTAGATGCTAAAAGGGGTGGTTAAAAGAGGCAGGGACATTAAACCTAGGAAAGGTGGTAGGCCGAGACATTTGTGGAGGGGGAAGGCAAGCTCTGCTTCCATAGGTGGTTGAGAAGGCATATTGAAGCATGGAGTAACATTGAATGTGCCTTCATGCTGTGGAGAGAGCTTTGTTCCATGACATGAAGGAGATGGCCAACATCACACCAGACCCTACTACTTCAAAGCTGGTGGGCAATCTCCCCCACGAGAGCAGCTCACACGTGCACGCTCCTAATGGGAGAGGAAGCTCAAGGACATCGAGGTACGCTTATCCATCCTCCTCCCCAAATTTTGTATTTCAAAAAGCGTGAGGTCTTAGAATCATAGAAGAATCGGTTTGTTTTCATTGAATATAGTAGCAAGTGACGAGAGAAAAATCACTACTATTACTTTCCTTGATGGCCAATGAAAGCGTATGGTAATGTTGGACACACTTGAAAAAGACATTAAATACATGATCGAATCTTACACTAATTTGCACCATCTCCATTTGAAGTAAAGAATTGGCCAGCTATTAGGTAAGGTCGAGAAAACCTTAGGCCATCAATTGTCAAGGGTCCCAGACCAGTTTGTCTTTTTTTCTTTTTCTTAACCCCATCATGCTTTCTCTTTTAGGCCAAACACCCATTTATGCAATTTGATAATTGCTGGTCCAACGTCGAAGGGATCACCTACTTTTCTTTTCTTGTCTTTTTTTTATGAGGCCTTGTGTTGGATTCATGTTGCAAGAAAACCTCTAACTAGTTAGTGCTGATTATCTAATGATGTGTTTTGCATGGCAATATTCCCAATTGCAATATCTCAATGGGGTTGTAGCGACAAGCTTACCGATTTTAGAACCTCATGTTGCATAGTGGTTCAAAATTGTTATAACTTAAACCAGATATTTTGTGAAGGACATGACACCCTTCTTATAATGCCAAAGGGATTACTAGCAATCTTTTCCCTTCCCGTCTTGTAAAATTAATCCAAAAAACAAAAAAAAAAATGAAAAAGGCGATCCTATCTTGTAAAATTAATCCAAAAAAGCTAAAAAGAAGTTTGACTGCCTACTATTTTGCGCATTGTTTTAGTATTAAGGACTTGACAACATCAAAACAAAAGGATTAATACCATGAAAAATTTTGAACTAACACACCTAAGACAAATTAATCCCAAATTAATTTTTACCACTAAAAACTCTAAACCGGTACATTTGTCATAAATTTAATATATGTTAGTTTTCGTTAAATTCTATAGTCAAATTGCTAATTTAATTGATATGTAATAGTTGACAGATGTACCGATTTGAGATTTTATCCATCATTTGTCACATGTATACCAGTTTGTGATTTTTTATGGTATTGATTCAATTTAATATAAACTAATAGAAGATAAATTTATCATAAATGTTTTAATTTTGGGTTTTTTTATGGTCAAAAAATTAATTTAGGTTAAATTTATCTTAAGTATACCAACTTTCAATCTTTAGTGGTCAACAAATTAGTTTGAGATAAAATTGTCACAAATATATTGACTTGAAAATTTTGATGTTATTAACCCATAGTAAATCTTAGGTTGCCAACCTCTTTCCGATGCATGGTCCTGTCCAACGGAGGTCGATTAGGGAGCTGATGAAGCCCCCATCTAGGTTCCCTTAGTCAATCATTCTCACTAAAACTTAAATTGCAAGATATAATCCCTTTTCTTTTAGGAAAAGCATAGATTAACCATCCTTGCATCACACACGGCCTTCACCATTTCGCACTATCTTCCTTTTGAAATCACAACTTTACATCCTCACTTTTGTCATCAGACACTGATTATGTCTTCTTATGAGATAAGGATTATCGAATCATCACATCCGTTCGAATATAACCCTCCTAATTAACTGATTTGAAATCGCGGTGGCATCAGATCTAGAGAAGGACGAGGCTGACCTAGATTGGAGGGCATTGGCGGCGGCGACGGCGGTGGTGGTGGCGGCAGCAGCACAAGGAGACGCTCAGGCGCGGGAATGGTGGCGGCTGTGGGGGAGTGGGGGTAGTGGCTGGTGGGGAGATAAGGGTGTGAATGGGATTGGGGAAAGGGTTAATGGGAGAATTGGGACAGGAAGCGTAACTAAGTCCTTTCAATGTTGGATTTTTGCCCAAAGTTGCAAATTTGTACTCATTTTTTTTTTTTTTTTGCAAGTATAGGATGCAAAATTATGAAGTTTGAGAAAACTTGGGGTGAATTTATGTGTTTTCTCTCAGTGCTCCTCAAGTGCATAAATTGAGTCTTTCACATCAAGCATAATATGTCAATAAAGCCACATGAAACAAATAATTCGAAGCAGGATTAGAATACATAGATTACAATAACAACAAACAGAATATGCGATTAGCACTGTGATAACGTGATGTAATTGACTAATACCAATCTCATTTCAAATGTTCAGGAGATCTATATCTTCATTATGAGCTCCATCCTTATCTCTTTATGATTTGAATGAGGATCTTCTTAGCTTCTTAGCAATCTCCACTGTCAATATATTTTGTTATAAAGAACTATTTCCATCTATATGGATCAACAGCTGAAATGATCGGAAGATATTATATGGAAACACAAATAATGATAGATAGGAGATCCCATTTCCTTTTGGCAATGATCTACCGCTTGTTTACAACCTTCCTCCTCCACCTCCTCTACCACCGCCACCCTTAGAACTCGATGAAAATGATGGGATTTTACACAAGCAGATTCCCAGTGGAGCTGCAGACCGCCACCAGCATGATGGGCTCTCGCGAACTTTACGTCCTGGAACAAATTCTTATGGAATCCCTCTCAAGTTGAGCCAATTGCTAGAGGAAAAGGACCGTTAGAGGATCGACACAACCACGCTTTCAGTTGATTTAAGGCGTCAGAAAATTAGATGCATGCCCCCAACCGGGACAATGACAAGTCATTCACATAGCCACGAGTGTGTTTGCCCCTGAAACTTTCTATCACGTACAGCTAACCTTGCAACCACTTGCAGGAAATAATTCGTCCAAATCGACCCCGATAGAAAAATTGTCGGAAATTCTTATAAAAGTTGAGCCAACACTAATGGAATGATATTTTGGTTTGTGAAAAATAAGTTGTCATATAATGTAAATAAAATATATAGGACAATGTTGGATTGCCTGAATGCAGTCGTGCAATCATTTTACATTGGTCTAAGCACATCTCGATTTTCGGTATCAAAGTAGTGAGACGTTACTAGTGTATGTTCGTATTTTAATAGTGACCCCTAATGGATGAGCCTGTTAGGATTATATGCTATAAATAGATTACAGCCCACTTCCCCTCCTTATTCTATATACTTACAATTTATCCATCAAGAATATCTAAGGGAGGAGAAGGAAATGAAGACCTAGTCCCAAATTCGTATGGCTTCATCCGCTTTGATCGATTCAACGACAGTGATCAGTCAAACCAAGTATGTGATTTCAATTCAATCTTAAGTACTCTAAATTCTAATGCACAGCCATTAGATTGTTGAATTTCTTACAAATGGCCCTTGTCTAACTCAAAAGCTCACGAAAACATCAAATTGGAAATTTGGACCGTAGCTTAAAGTGAGTCGTACTCAATGAAGTTCGAACTTCTGATGTCTAGCCAAAAAGAGAGAATGAAGACAATCCATAAAAATCGATATGCTGCTACATAACGCGACATGCTCTTATGGGATGTTAATTGCAGTCTACTTAAACGTCGATTCATAACCTGTCGCGTTGTTTAATATATCGAATATGAACGTTGGTGTTTAGCACTTGTCGGATTATTTACAGTAAAGTATGAATGTATGTACATGTTTGGTCCCCCCTTCCAAGTGAATTATAAGTGGGTGGATATGGATGAGACTGATCGTGCCAAGTACCCGGGGGCGAATCTTGTTGCCAATGTCTCATAACACCCATGACGCTTGCCTCCACGTGAACTTCACAATCCATTCCAGTTCAATCACTGCTCCCTGCAGTCTCAAGCCCCACATAGCTCCACAACCACTGAGCGATCCTGAACAAGTTTTGAACGCATTGCCACATCCTGCCTCTTGCTTTTCCGAAGAATAAAGTCCCCTTAACGATGAAACCTTTGGAGTTTACGTAAGGGACATTCCAGCTTGACCCGAGTTAAGGACGGACCGGATGGTCGGAGCCGTCAGATCCAACGTTCTCGACGGTGGTAATTTCGTTTTGCTCAATATTAGCAAAAAGCGATACGCTGCCTCCTCTTCGAGGTTCATAAGGAAGTGCATTGTCCTGTGTCGATGCATGGATTGTCCGGATCGGCCACCCGTCGCATTCATCCATATCTGGATCAGGTGGTCCAGCTTCCCCTTGAAATCGATTCCTGAGCACCCGCTCTCCATCTTTATCTTGCCTTAATTTTTTGAGCCGAGAGAGCACACAACTAAGTTCAGACAGAAAGAACAATCTTTCACTATTCTAACCAGAAAAATAATGAAGAGATTCCATTAGGGTTACGGTCTAATGAATCACAATATGTAATCAAGAACGATCAAGGGAATGTCGCGGCACCAAACTCCATCATGGCGATCTTGAACGGTTGCTGAAACATCCGCGAAGATGCGTTTGACGGGTATGTGCCGACATGTCGGACCCGTCAATGAAAACACAAGAACAGCTCGTGCTGTTCAGCTCTCTTGTCAGACGGAATTATCACAAAGATCCAAGATTTGTTTGGCCGGGCATATGGAACGGACATCACCCCTTATGATTGCACGTAGGACTCACTCAAGAACCCTAAACAAAGATCGATTTGTGCTCTGATTCAAGCTAATTATGCTCATCTTGAGGGGTGTTTCTGCAGGAACTTTAGAGGAAATTCGACTATAGAAAAGATGGCTTGGTGAGGCCGGTCAAAGAAAAGGGGCGAGTGGGAAAACGTGAAATGGCAAATTTGTTGACTTAATTATTATTAATCATTATTATCTACAGTGATCAAGACTTGAGGGTGCTCTTATTTGTAAAGAGCCCTTAAAAGTCAGGAGACAGGCCCAAAAGCATGTTTAATGAAGAAAATATGGTGAGAGGGGGTCTTGTCAACTCCTACCATAATTCACGGACTTTTCCATCTCCTCCTCTTCATAATTTCCAAGGAAGAAAATAGATGATGCCTTCTCGAAGTAATCATTTGACCGCATAAGATTTACCCAAAAACGTGGTGAATTAGAATTGATTAAGATTTTGAGATCAATGTATTTACATTAAGAAGTATATGTTCCCTGTTTTACAACATGATTTACCCCAACAAACGATAGGATAATTACCAGACAAGAAATCTTTCAGACCTACTTAGCACACGTATCTTCTCTCTTTCTATCATATCGTCATTTGCCCTACTCATCATACTAGTAGTAGATTCGACCAAGAAGCGGAGCTAATCTCAATAGCTTCTGAAAACGTGCATCATATGGATACTCTAAATTTCCACATAAATGTCACTGAGCGAGTTTGGTATAGTAATCCAAGCATTTCTTGGAAGTGTATTTGTTTGATAGGCCTCTAGGTGTCATGGTATCGGCAAGACATTGACGAGACACTAGTGATGTTAATAGTCCTGAACTATTTAATGACTTAACTTTCTTTTAGTTTGTCGGCTGAAACTTTTAGAATAGTTAGCAGTAATCCTACTAATCTCACACCAGAAATAACTATTGGAGGAGTGGTAGATAAGTTGGTTGTGCAGATGTCGACAGAAGCTGGTGCAGGAGGAATACTTCCTTACGAAAGGGGACATGGGTTGATCAGATTCTGCAAATCCGTGGCACGAACGTAACAAAGATGCTGATTTGCTAGCTATTGCTTGATCGCACGGAGTTGCTGTGGTGGCTCAGAGATTACAGGATCGATCATATCTACAGGGAAGCCAATTAATGTGCAGACTAGCTGAAAAGATGGGGATTGAAGGATCCATTGACATTGTTATTGTCTATCACATTCCCGATGATGTTGAAACTGTGCCATTAGCTGTAAGGGCCATGATGCTACACTAGTCCCGTGGAATTAGTCTCCGAGAATGAAAGCCTTCTTAATTACAGAAAAAATAAAGAGAGGAAACTGTTTGGTACAGCTTATAACACCGTTTATCATTTCAAGAAGCTGCAATGTGTGTCTTCAAGTTGCCTCAGCTTCGGAGCGTGTATCTTGCCCAACATTCTGCGCTTCCCAACGCATCACGGTAAAAGCGACGGCAATAAGTTCTTTTTTCCACACGGGGATGGGGAAAGAGAGAGAGAGTTGCGGGGACACAAAGACAACTCCATGAAGACTTGCCATTCTGATGCGTTCTCTCGATTTTTCCTCAGCTGTCCACATCACTGCTGGCCTTTTGGCCGACCCAACTTCAATGTTGTCCCAAACTTCCCTTCTTCCTCCCAGACACACCGCCCTTTCACCGTCACCCTTTTTCTCTATCCCTTACAAATACTTTTATATTTCGCTTTGAGCCACCGAAAATGTGCACCCTTTCAGCTCCCACATTATCACCATTTCAATAGATCTCGCAGCTTTTTTCTTTGTTCTTTTTTCATGTTTGGGGGGTTCATCAGATACCTCTAAGCTATGGATCTTCAACTCGGTCTAGCTCTCCCAATTCATGACCCTGCCAAAGCGTCCGAGCCGAAAGATCATGAAGGCTCGTACAAGAAGTGGGTGAACAACAAAAGGTGTCATGGAGAAGCATTTGGAGAATACTCCTCAGGGAAATTGCAGTCGCTGGCATGGAGCAGCGGGCCGAACGAGGACGACGACCTGAGTGCGAAGCGCAGCAAGTTTTCTTGTTCTATGAACAAGTATGTGGTGCCTAGCCAATCCTAATCTTATATTCTCACTATCGTCGATGGAGAAAACAGTTATCACTCGCAATATCAATATTCGTTGGAAGCGAAAATCACTGTTGTGTGCGTAATTTTTCAGGTTTAGGTATAGTGAAGGAGCTGATGACGATGATCAGGTTCTGGGGTGGCCACCCATCAAGTCCTGGAGGAAGGAGTTCGTGCACGGGCAGCGCCCACCACGCCAGGATCATTACGAGAATGTCCATCATGCCCAGAAAGAAAACGGCGAACCCGATCATAACATGTTCGTTAAGGTGAAAATGGAAGGAGTGGCCATCGTAAGGAAGATCAACTTGCGGACCTACCGGTCTTATAACAGTCTTAAAGGCGCCTTGATCGCCATGTTCTCGAGATGTGAGCAAACATCGTCCCAACAATCTAATACTACGTTGTGCTGCCTTAGATTTCCTACAAGACAACACAAATCACTAAAATCAGTCATTGTGCTTGCTCAGACAACAGAGATGACTTCAAAGATCATGCCAGCTACACCCTAACTTACCAGGACAAAGAAGGAGACTGGCTCTTGGCTGGAGATCTTCCATGGCTGTATGTCCATCATCCTTCTCAGCACTAATTTATTGTCGTTTAATTGTTCGAACTCATGGAAGGGCACCTCATAGAGAAAAATAGGTGGTATTCATTAGAAAAAATACGAGCAGGTTAAATAAATTTCATTTTCGGAACGGACATGAATTGCGGCAAGTATGCGTTTACAGTAAACTAGGGTGGTCATTTATAGGGGTGTGCAAAATACCCGGGAACCGCCCGAACCAACCGCCCGAAACCGGATCGAAACCACTCGGAATCAGTGGTTCTTGAGGGAACCGGTCCAGTTCCCAATTCCAATTTATGGGAACCGGTGGGTACCGGTCCGGTTCCCGGTTCCATGGGCGGATCCGCCCGCCCGTCCACCCAGATCGGACCGGAAACTTTTTAATATTTAAAAAAAAAAATTACTAAAAGCAACCCTAGATCTCATCTCATTCCTTTCTAGGGTGTGCAAAATACCTGGGAACCACCTGGACCGTATTTGTGAATTCGTTGCGTTTACTTCTCCCACCATACGCATCTCCATGTACTTAAATTTGGTTTTTCTTTCTTTGGTTTGCATTGATGTCACATAGTCATTCTATGTTGAAAACCAAAATTGTTTCACGTCAAGATCAGTTCAATGGATCCACCCGGGAACCGAACCGGACCGGCCATTCGGTTTTCGGGTGGATCCATGTAACAAACGGGTGGATCCTGGTTCCAATTTTTCAGAACCGGTCCTTAGCGGGTGGTTCTCGGTTCTAGATCAAGAACCGCCGGCCCGGACCATGCACACCCCTAGTCATTTAGCACGATTAACTGTTTTCGATTATGTAATGCTTATAGAGAAAGTACTTTCTTCCAATGGACATTCACTGCCAATGTCAATTTTCACCCCCGAAGATCACCATCACCCTCCATGGAATTAGTCCATAAGCACGTAGCTTCGCTTAAGAAAGCAATTATGCAATCGACATTGGATTCACTGGCCATAGAATGTTACGTAGAGTTGAGCGAAAATATGTAAGCTGAAAATTTATTTTGACTATCTACCTGCAGGAACTTTGTGGAGTCGGTACATCGCCTGCAGATACAAAGGAGTAGAGATTAAAACCAGATTCGAAAAGTCCAAAACCATACCACGCTGAGCCCAAACACCATCAATCCCTTCTTAGTTTGCACTAGGTTTCCAGCAGAAAGACATCTTCGATATGTCAATTTGCTTGAATAAGATGATTGTAAGAGTATATTAGGTAGGCTAAGTTAGCTTGTTTACCAGCCAAAAACTGCTGATGAAGCCAAAAATTGGCTTGTTTACCAGCCAAAAACTGCTGATGAAGCCAAGAGTTGGCTTGTTTACCAGCCTCCTCCATGTAATGTAACTCTTTGATTTATAGCCTTGTAAAGTTGCTAGAATCACAAGCTTTTCGCTGTCTGAAGAGCACAACCATAGAGCATTTTCATACTGACGTTGGGGGACAGATGCAAACTCTTTAATACTGCAACATATCTGTTGGGATCCCGTAAAGGGATTGCGATCATCAGCTTTTGGTTAGTCATTTATTTATCGGAAATTGGCAACTCATGCTATGGGACCTGACTTGCGGAGTCTAGCAAGAATTTGTGTCTTCTCGTTGATTTCTCCTTCAAGAACTTAAAAGTTCGGACAGATCAGAGATTTCTAAAATCTCTGAGTTGGGCAATGCATCAAGTTTGAGCTGATCTTAGTACTACTAATGAATTCCTTTAGCATCGCTTCCTATTATCGACAAGTACTAGATTCTGATATCTAGGCACAGTTTATAGTCAGTGACAAAAGTAATAGAGAGCGGGCGGTGAAGGAGAATGTCGATGTGGACGGTGCCGGGAGTTAGTGATGAGAGAAATTTTCCATGGAAAAGTAATTCATTAACAAAAATTCGAAGCCAACCTGTGCTGTCTATCAATTTTCTAATGATCTTTTTCATTAGATTTGAAGTGGGCTGTCTTCTCTAATCTGGAGCAGCTTAAATGTTTCATTTTGATTGGATCTACGATTTGTGACTTCCTGAGAGTCTATAATTTGGTTTCTTCCTGATGTGCAGAAGGAAGAGAACAATTAGTTTTGTATTAAATCAAAGATATTCGCCTAAGAAAGGAAAAAAGAGAAAGGAAACGTTTGGTTACTCTATTCCAGTTATAGCTTTGGTTATGTTTGATTTCAACTTTTCTTCCATTTCGAATAAACTCTGATGTCCAAACCGATTCAAAATATACAGTCCACTAATCAACAATGAAAGGTAAGACATCGTTGTGGTTATAGCGATATAATTAGGGGTGTAAAAAAGGGCCCAGCTAATCTGGACTAAACCAGGCTAGGTAGGGTTGCAATAGTCTGCAAATAGGTCTCGAAATTTTTGTTTGTTCTAGTCCGAATTTTAGGGCCAAAGTAGTTGGCTTATCTAAACAAAATTAAAGTACAAACACAAAATTTTAAAGGTAAGCCATTTACTATATATAAACCTCAATAAATTCACGAGAATATAAATTTACTATCAAACTTGAAATGAACCATAAAAAAATTGCCATAATAAAATTGAGATGTTTGATAATTGCATGTTACTCTTTTGAATTGAACCTATTATGATATGGAAAATAACTTAGAGAAAACACAAGGACCCCAAGTTATAAACTTTTTTTCCAAGTAACATGTAAAATTTTTGGTTTTTAGATTAAAAATGGATCTATCTTAGTAATATGGATTGGGTTTGGGTTGAAACCGTTATGGAATGCTAAAATTACATAAAAATGGCTCAATATGGATTGCATGAATCAATTGAGTTGGATTCATTTTTTACCCATTCAACTTCGACTCGATCCACTCATATGACAGGACTAATGTCGAATATCTTGTCCATTGAAAAACATGAATTAAAAAAAAAAAAAGTGGGGGAAAAACCATGTAAAGAAAAAGGACATTTCGTGGAGAGGAAATCGAATGGTGCCTCTGTCAGCAAAGTTCAGCCGCACTTGGATCGACTTTCGGTGAAGATCACAGCCACATATGGCATGCATCAAACCTCTCTGATGCGTGGTCATGGCTGATCAGACAGTTCGACTACCATCAAGACAAAAGCCTTTCCCACCAACCCTGCTCTACATCTCCATCTTCCAGCTGCCACTGTAAGCGGATAATGTTATACTTTTATACGGAAATACCAAACACAGAATTTTTTATCTTCATGATTTTCATAATGAAAATGACAAAGATATACCTTTATCCATAACGAAACATTTAAAGTATTTATCGTAGAAAAACTAAAGAAATGAAGAAATCTAATTTATCTCCCTTAACTCACTTTTTCTTTAACGTATTCCATCTAATAAAGGATAAAATACTTCAAAATGTATTTTAATTTCCGTAAGAGCCGCACCTCTTCCTAATGAAGATTGTATTCTTTCATTAGAGTCGTAACTTTATAATCAGTATATTTTAGCATTAAATATTTATTAAACCATCAATTAATGATATCATATGGGCCACACAATAATTTTTACTACTACATCACGCATTTTAGTATAATAACAGCCTCAAGTATCAGCTTGACTTGCAAATTGGACTTAGTAAACGATTCCAATCTTCAAGAGGTTTCGAGTCTAAAGCAACGGAGATGGCCTGTTGCAAGAAATTCACTTTGCTTCCTCTCTTGCTCCTAGCCCTGTCGTCCGTAACTGGCGATGATGTAGTCCTCACTTCCCGTCGCCTTCTTGACGCAGGCTTGCCCGAGATTCCCAAGCTTCCCAAGCCTGAGCTACCTCCAGCTTCCCACGATCCCGACTTTGCCTAAGTCAGCGCCTCTGCCGAAACCTGAAGTCCCGACCTTACCAAAGCCCGAGTTGCCTCTGCTGCCGAAGCCCGAGGTCCCAAAGGTACCTGAAGAACTGGTTGTTCCGGAGTTGCCGAAGTTGTTGCCTGCCATCCCTGAGCTCCCAAAAGATTTTCCCGCCGCCATCCCTTGCCTTTTCCCACCCCACTCATCTAGTCCCTGATCAAGCAATCTCCTCAGCATAACATCATCTCCATCTGCTATCATTCAGTTGGCATCACTTCCATTATGTGGAATATGGCTACTCTGGCTTAAGGATTATTATTAGGGGGTTGTAGTTCTGCGACATCTCGCCCATTTAAGGATTCTACACGCAGCACTAGCCTTTTCCAGTATTTCTGATTGGTTATGTAGTTATTGTTATTGTTCTTGATGGGTTTTTCTATGTGTTGATGGGCCTAAGAAGGTCAGTCCACCCATGTTGGGCCTAAAAACCCGACCCACAGGTTAAGAGCCCATGAAGGAATGATTGAGATATGACAGGTACGTTGATGGGTTGCATCTTTTAGAATAAGCATTTTACGTTGAGGGGTTACGTCTTTTCGGGGAGACCTTTTAAGAAATAGAAAGAAAAAGAGAACGTACCTTTACGTATATACATTTTTTAGAAGACGCTCTCTCCCCCTCCAAAAAACGTAAGAACAATATGCTCCCAAAATAGAGTTTTCTCCCCCTCAAAGCAATAGTACACTCCTCAATAGAGCGGGATTAGAATTTTTTCTTGAATTTCAACATTGGTCTTTAATCTGTGAAAGATAAGATATGTTCGACTCCGTAATATAGTTTTGATCAGTGATACATATGCTTCCTGAGCTCGTCTTCCGCGTTCGTTTTAGATGTCCGATTGAGTATCGGATCGGTTTTAGGGTATTTGTTATCTCCAACGGTTCTTTACTTTGATCGACGATGATGTGAGATCTGGTATTCTACTGTCCCCATATTGTCTTTCCAATGTGGTCTTGAAGCGAACGACCTACGTCATGTTGGGTCTGTGACTCATACCATGAATTTTGCATAGATGACCACGTTACGATATGGGCTTGCGAAGAATCGCAATGAGCATGCGAGGCCAATTTAACCCATACCTTGCAGAATGAAGAGACCCTCGCTGGTTTCGTCGAGCGCATTCAAGAAGTCCCAAAATTATGGGTTAGACGCGCCATATTGCAGGCGAATAGACACCCATTTGGCAGCGTGTCGCCCGGGCAAATGCACGGTGCATCGCTGCTCCATGTAGAGTCATCCCTAGTAGCCCTTTTGCGGATCGCAAATAGGAAATTCGCCTACTTTCATAGTAACATTTCGACTTAACCAATCTCTCAAAAGTGAATTCCTCATCCTCATTATACGGAAGTAAGCGTATCATTCAAGATCGCTCAGCACTTACAATCGCAACAAGAACCGCAATGGATGTCTGTCAAAGAAAAAAGTTGGCGAAAATTGCAAAATACAGAAATCGCTGGAGGCGATCACGGTGGGACTCGAACCCACAATCTCCCGCTCCGGAGGCGAGCGCCTTATCCATTAGGCCACGCGATCGTGTTTATGTTTCTTCTGATATTTAAATTTATTTATCCCATTTTCATAGAGGCGCCCAGGTTTTTATACTCTTTTCAGTCAAGTATCATTCACTTTCTCCAAAGCCTTTACGAGTTTATTTAAGTGGATCTTGAATTTGAATGATACAGCTTCAGTTGCTCCTTCCCACCGAGCAACCCATTCCTCATTGTTACCGTAACGTTTTCGCTTAGATCTAGTCCCCATTTGAGCAGGCGCAACTTGAAGCCTATTCCTTTGCTATTCTGTTCAACTATCATTTTGTGCCCTTACATTAATGAAAGATTAGATGCCACTCGCTTTCGTTCTAAAGGTTTTCATTGCATGAACCAGCAGGCCCCAAAAGGTTTGAGGATTGGGGAATCACAAATTTGCCCGATGCAATATATAAGAGTGTGCAAAATGAATCGCCTAAACTAGGAATTGCTCGGACCAGACCAAACCATTCAGTTTGGTCCAGTTTTTGTTTCCTAAAAGTGGAACTGGTGCTTGGGAGATGCAGTTGCCGATTTAAAAAAGGAAATTAGACCGGACCAACTACATATGTTTTTTTTTTTTATTTCTTCAAAAAAAAAAAAAAGAAGTGACCAGCCTTTTCTTTGTTTCTTCTTTATAGAATGCATCAAGCAATGAAAAAAAAAAAGTAGCCGGTTCCATGAGATTAAACCGGTGGTTCTCGGACCGGTCCCCAATTCTTAATTTTTGGAACTGAACCGATCACCCCTAACATTATAGAAGAGGTTGTGAGAATATCCAGATTTGCTGCGGTAACTGGATTCTGTCCAATCAAAAAGCACGCAAGACCCCAGATAAACCTCAAATGCCTCACGAGTTTGCATAGTACGAGGACACACAGGATTTAAGTTTCTTTTCCTTGTATCTTTTGCCAGAGAGTAGTAAGACAGCAGCAGGAAGGAAGGAAACAAAGACAAAATTACTTGCACTTATCGCTCTGGCTTTGAGCAGAGGAATAAATTACATCATGCTCTTCTTTACCCACTTCTCATTGAACTAAGTATTTACACATCTCACGGAGATGAATACAAAAATTCACACCCCCCAAAAAAATACAACTTGCTAGCCACTCAAAGAAACAGATCCTTCCCAAGACAAAAGCAACGAATCTAGAAGGCATTGGCAGAAGGCAATGCAGCAGCCACGGCCTCAGCAGCCGGTGGCTCGGAAGGGTTGGGACAGCAATAGTGGAACTCTACTTGCAGTCTTTGATGGAGAGAAAGAATAGAGGCGGACCCCTTTTTCTCGTCTTCCTCGAGTTCTTGGACCTGTATAGCTGCAAGAAACCTCTTAATGTACTCTCCACAACACTCCCTTCCTGCACACATGACCTCCTCCCACTCATCTTCTTTCTTCTCACTCTTGCCCTCGCCCTCCTCCTTCCCCAAGCCACAGCTCTCGCCATTCTCAGCCTTTCTGTACAGCACAGCAGCTTCATCAATTTCAAAATATAGGCACGGTCACAACCTTCGAAGAGCCGTTCCCCCAATGAGTCAATGACATAGTAGGCATGATCTTCCACCATCAAAACAAAGAAATGATCATTCCAGCTCACTATGTATATTCCCCAACCACTTTCTTCAGCTTCATGCATCATAATTTTTGCCCATATGTCATCAAATGACATAAATCCCTTAAGAGCCTCGAATTTCTCTGGGCTGAAAAACCCAATGAATGACTTATCACGACAGATTGTGAAAGGCCTCATTCCGGCTTCCAAAACGGTCTCGAGATCGAAGTGTTTATTGGGGAACCTCATTAGGTAGGTCTCATTGGTGCAGAGCCTCTGCCATTCTTCAGAACCGTCTTTGATGAGCAAATTGAACTGAGCTCTAGTCGGGAGGTTATACTGGTTTGAGTAGAGAAAATCAACAATCACGGCAGCTACTGCAGAACAAGCGCTCTCTCCACATGCCTTTTCGCTTCTCTGATCAAAGGAAGCAAAAGAGACATTTGTTCTCAGTTTTGTTTGCCCATCTCTGCTGACTAGTTCTTTCTCCTCCCAAAAGCACTCATCTTCCTGACGGTCCATTTCCAGAGGAGTCTCCTCCGCAGCAACTTTCTGCAATTTGCAGCCAATACCAACGCATTAGACCACCAAATCAAATGCATTGCATGATAATAATATTGCAACAGGGTGTGATAAATGCCATACTCGACGCCAAGATCAAGTGCCACATGCTCACACAGGATCCTATTGAGATGGGGTGGGTACATGATCAGGACTAGATCATAGTGACCCAGGGCAACGTGTGCATTGAATATGGCAACATTTCTATATTGAGTATGGTTAACAAGTGTCCCCGGTACTCACTAACAGGACCCCTTTGGGAAATAGGAAATATTTGTTTCTTAACATAAAAATACACAAGTAAATAGATTCACGATATCTGATCAAATTCTATTTCTATTGATCTCATATATAATAGTATTTATATATTTTAGTGTTATTTTCCATATCATCTGTTATCAATGTTCTTTTATTAAAAAATAAAAATCAATCAAACCTTTAAAAGTAAGTGCAGACAGATATTCATCTCCCTTGACAAAAATCTGGCTCTGTCACTGTTCTAAACACAGGTACGTGATCTCAGCAGCATAGTCAGCATAACGAATGAAGAAAACTATCTCGATGTAGACCTCAGAAGGGTAAGCCTGGGAAGGCGATCCCGAAGTTGACTTGCAATGCATTTGTCCGTACCGAAAGTACGGCAAACGGCATGCTTAAAAAAAAAAAAGCACAGCGCAGCCAGCATTATTTGTGGTTTAGTTTGAATCGGTCATCCAGACTATAACCCGAGTTATTTTATCTGCATCAAAAGACAGACCGCTGCGACATACAAGAAAGCGACCAGATTATCTATTATTCACATCATGCTGGACCATGTGAGTTTCGGTAGATTCTTTTGTCCATCATGAAATGCACATGGCACATGGAAATGGAATGAACCCAAAAAATGGACCAGAGGCATGCATCAAAAGCGACGAGCTTTCTCGTTCACTGCCTAGATTCAGATGATCGCTGAAAAAGGCAATGCTGCGTAAAGGGGACAGCGAAGGTTAGATTTTTATACCGTTTCAGCACCGGAGGGAGGTGAGTCGACGACGGAGGGGGGCAGATTGCTGACGTCACGCCCGTCCGGCCCGTCCTCGACCGTCAACGGCTCCACTTTGCTCCTCGTCGCCGGCTTCAGGCTCAGCCGCCGTCGCTTCCACGACAGGAACCCTCTCTGATTGACCGGCTCGGAGCTCGAGGTCGACGACCCCGGCTCCGGGCCGGGGCTCAGCTCGCGGCTGCCGTCGCTCCCGGCGGCGGGGTCCGCCGGGCCGGCCCGGGGAGGCGACCCGTCCGAGGAGTCGGAGGATGGGCCGGGTCCCGGTCCGGGTCCGGGTCGGGCCTCTTGACTTTTCTTCGGCCTCTTCATCACGGCGTTTACTATTTTAAAGAAACCGTCTTCTCTTTCTGACCTGGCCGCCGTCGCGTTCTGGCCTTGCACCACTACTTGCGCCGAGGCCACGTCGCTACAACTCCTGGCTTCCGAGAAGCTAACGCTCACCTGTACAAAAATCAATTAATACAAAAATAAAAAATAAAATAATAATAATAATGACCCCAAGTCTTTTTTTTAACGTATTAGGGTGACCCGAAAATCAAGGAAGTGATTATTTGCCCCAATAAATAAATAAATAAACTATGATGTCGAGGGTTGTTATAATTTAATAGACTTCTAGAGCAGGTCCAAATCAGCCTCCAAAATTTATTACGAGAAATTAGGTATGGTCGGAAAATGTAGGGGGAACCGGCCGGCAACAGCAGCAGAGCACATGCGGATTCTCGATATGATTGAACTAAAAATTTCAAGAAACTCGTTCGAACGACAAGAAAAGCTAGAACAGGAAGATGGGTATGCCTCAAAAAGAAACTTTTTCGGAGGAACCGATGAAGTTCGAGGCTTTGAGGCGAGGGAGAGAAGAGAGAGAAATGTTTGTAATTTATAGTCGCTCACCGTAAGAGAAGCTTCGCGGGTATCGCCGGCGACCTGTAAGGCGATGGGAAGCTTCTTCTCAGCTGCGGACTCCATCTTCGACGCCATTTCTGCCAAATTCAAGGAAACTTTCCCGAGAACAGCCAGCCTGGGCTTCGGTTCCGCGCAATCCCCCTGCAAAATTTCGACCCAGTTTTCAGCATCGTCGCACGCGGTCCTCTCTGCTCCACATTTAATCGAACAAAAGGACGGCACGAACGCGAGGGCAATCTCGTTAACCCGACTCGCACTTACGCATAACACTTTGAAGGAAACTTCCCACGCGGCGGAGGAGCCGCCGAAGCTGCACGTGCCCTCGATCAGCTCCCCCTCGTCCCACTCGACGGCCGCGCCCCCGCTCAGGAGCCTCTGGGTCGTGACCTGCCTGTGGCGCGTCGCTGTCCGCGGGAACTGGACGAGCCCTTGCTTGGGTCCTCGCCACTTGACCTCGAGGAGGATCCCCTTCTCCTTCTCCTTCTTCTTCTTCGCCTCATCGCCGTCGCGCTCCGCAAATGCGTCGAGACCCTCGAGCCTCAAGCGGCGGAACTTGACGTGGACTTTCTTGGTCTCCTCGGGCTGCCATGGCGGCCACTTTCCCATATCTCGTCCTCCTGCTAATTACCGAATCTTACCTACCCATGCAAGATGCAAGATGCAAGGACGGACGATGCGCAGGTATATACCGCTAGAGAGAGAGAGAGGTTTTACTTAGAGGCGAATCAAGGAGGAAGACTGGTTCTCGATTGGAGCGATGACGAAGACTCGAAAGGATTTTTTCCTTTGTACGTCTCGAGGGGCGAGACGTTCAACCCGTGTTTCCGCGTGAAACGACGACGCACGCGTCCTCAGCAAGACGCTGCGCATGCACGTTTTTGTCTTCCCAGTGCTGGGGGGAAATTGCAAAGTGCCCCCCTAGAAGTTAGGTCGTAGGGCATTACAAAATTTGCAAGCGAGTCCCTAACTTTTTCCATTTTTTTTCAAAGTCGTCAAATAGGTTGCAATGTCCCCCCCTAGCATTGTCCTAGAGTAAAACATAGTGAAAAGATAAAAGGTTAAAAAAAAAAAGGATTAATAGAAGAAGACAGAGATATTCGAAGTGGTGTTAAACGATGGTGACCACCGATGTTGCCACCATGTTAACGATGAGGTCATTACAGTTTATTATAAACAATTTTGCCCTTATAAAAAAATCACATGATAAGCACATGATCAGAGCTCCGATTGCAAAATGATTGGAGTTCGCATTAGATGAGACACTGCAACTTAACTGACAGTCAAAAGGCAAATTGGTTGTAGTATCAATTTTTAAAAAAAAAAAAAAAAAGCTTGCTAGTAGTCTCAAAAGTGACAAAGAACTGACCAGTGAAATGACATTTGGAAGTTGAAAGCTCACACATGCGTAATTTCGCCATTAGTATTAACTATCCTAACAGTCTTGATAATAAACATATTGAATATACTAAATTTAAATCGACTTAATATATGGCTCAAGACATTAAAAACTATGAAAATATTCTTAACTTTTTTCGTAATCGGTGCCCTTAAAATCTTTCTTGACAAAATTCGAACAAATATTTTTTCTGTGAAGACATCGATGTAACATCATTGAAAATATTGCGTGATTGTGTTATTTGAAGGATGTACTAATGAGTTAAATTGTAGGTAGCAAGATTATTTCAATTGAGTTTATTTATGTGAGTAATGAGCATTTAGACCATGATAATCAATCTCTTGTACTCTTCTCTATTTGAGTGTCTTGAATAAATAACATCTATACCTTCTTGAATTGAACCCTTTTCTCATGTTGTGGCAACCATCATTCCCATTGACACTCAACCTCATTTAAAAGAGAAAATTGTGCAATCAATTTTAAGTCTATTATTCCAACAAAAAAATCTTAAACTTAATATATATATGCCAATTCAATATTAAATTTTTCAATTTTGCAAATTAATCTTAAAATTTTACATGAAACTCCAATAAAGTCATTGCAATCAATTTTACTATAAATTACTAACATAAGAGTATATCACATGAGACATCTGATAACGACTAGATTATCATGTCGGCAATTTCTCATGAAAACCAACAAGAAGAGCTATTCCAAAATTTTGCCCAAAGATTTAGGATTAAATTAGTAAAATTGAAATTTTTAACACTCCACGTAATATGTTTAAAATTGATTGTGTAATTTTTTTCCAATTAAAATTAATATGTATGAACTTGTTTACGAGTGAATGAAACTCTTTGTGGAACCCAATCATCAACGATTATGCAATTCAAAATAAAAATTAGAATGAATTTCTCAAAAAGTAGTTTTACCACCAAAATATTTTGATAAAAATGCTAAAACGCACAATGTCCTTTCGTTGGTTATTTTTGTTCATCAATATAAAAAAAAAATGACATGAGCATACTACGGATAATTTAAAATGAAATTATCTCTATGGTTATCATTAAGTACCCTTAAGGGAGAAAATGGTAAGAATCACGGAACTATTAACAGAGCAATACGAGTTAATAGCTAGCAAATGACCGGGCTAAAAAAAAAAAAAAGGAAAAAATGATTGAAACGAGAGGAATACGGAGGCATCGCAGTCTTTTTTTATTATTATTAATCAAATCGAAGTCGTCTCCAAAAAAAATATCAGAATGAGCTGCATTTCTCGGAAAGCCACGTCATACCAGACAGGTCGACACGTGGCTTACGCTCTTTTGACTTTGTCGCGTGGGAGAAGGTTGGATTCACACGTGTCTTGTCTGTGCTTTCTTGTCTTCTGCGTGTTTTAAAGTCTTCGGTCTACCTCCCGTGGAGTTTCGCGGAACTGAGATCGCGTGTCGCCGCGCGCCTGGCGATTTTCTTCTTTTTCCCTCGCGAGTTTATTGGTGCCGTACGATATACTATTTGTCGCAACACTTGGGCAAATAATTAAAAAAAAAAAAACCCCAAAATTATGTTGCCACACAAATAAATCCAATTCTTACAAAAAAAAATTTCTTTGCAACACAAATACCCCCATCTTTTTTTTTTCGGGTCACGAAATACTTGTAAATACTCTTAAATTCAATTCCATCTAGGGTGTATTTATCATACTAATATAAATTTCAAGTTTTTTATAACACAACAAAAAAAAAAATTAGGTATTTTTGTCACAATAAATATAGTTTAAGTTTTTTAGTGATAAAAAAACTCAAGATATTTATGTCATGGTGAGTATAATTTAAAATTCTTTTTACAATAATAACTCTATTATTAATCTACAAAAATAAATTTAAAATTCCCTCTAGCGTTGACTCTAGCCAATTTTTAGCGGAATTCCGATCATGTGTTTGACATGGGAAGCTGATCATGCAAAGCGGGCAAAATAATTTTCCTAAAGTAAAATATATTAACATAGTGAATAGATAAAAGAAAAAAAAAAGAGTAATGGAAAAGAAGATTGAGAGATTTGAAATGGTATTGAAAAGATGGTGACTATCGATGTTGTGATTATCTTACCAATGAGGTTGTTAGGGTTTTTATGAACAATTTTGCCCTTATCAAGAGGTCACATGATAAGCATGGAATCGGAGATTCGACTGTAAATTCACCGGAGCTTGTGTTATGGGAGATATTACAACTTAATTGAAAAGTTATTAGACAAATTAGCTGTACTGCCAACTTTTGGGATCATTTTTTCCTGCTAGTAGTCACCATGGGACAAAGAATTGACTAATGAAATGACATATTAAAGTTAAAAGCCAGCATGAATAGAATTTCACTGTTACAATAAAATAATATCATGATAATCATGATAATAAACATATTAAATATACTTAATTTAAATTGATATAAATTATACACCAAATGATTGATCAAGACATTAAAAACTATCAACCTGTTCTTAATTGATTGCTCAATTAGTGCCCTTAAAATCATTTTTAACAAAATCCAAGAACTATTCTTTGTTATGACATCAATGTAACATCATCTTAAACCATCACGTTAGTGTGTTGGCCGATGGGTGAATTGATGAGTTAAATCATCAGTAGCATGATTAATTCAATTGAATTCATATAGGTGAGTGATGAGCATTTAGACCATGATAATCAATCTCTTATACTTTTCTCCATTTGAGTGTCTTGAATAAATATCATCTATACCTTCTTGTATCAAAATCCTTTTCTCAGGTTGTTGCAACCGTCATTTGCATCGATACTTAGACTCAATTAAAAGAGGAAATTGTCCTATTAATTTTTAAACATATTGTATGGATGCCATGTAATTCTAAATTTTTAATTTTGTCAATTTAATCATAAACCTTCATGCAAAATTTCAATGTAGTCCTTCCGATCAATATGTGCTTGAATTTGTTGCAAGAGTAGTGTGTCACATAGGACAAGCGATAACAAGTAGATCACCACATTATTAATTTTCAATGGAAATCGACCAAAAGAAATATATTGAAATTTCGCCCAAAGATTTATAACTAAATCGATAAAATTAAAGTATTGAAGATGAAATTAGCATCCATGCATTATATTTACAATTGATTGTATAATTTTTTCTAATTAAAACACATTTGTATGAACTTTTTTTACGAGTGAATGAAAGTATCCATAGAGCACAATCATCAATAGCTATACGGATCAAAATGACAATTAGAATCAATTTCTCGAAAAATGGTCTTACTATTGAAAGATTTTGACAAAATGTTAAATGCAACACTATCCTTGCATCAACTACTTTCACTTATTAATATGGAAAAAGCGGCAAGGCAATACTATGACTAATTCAAAGAGAAATTATCTCTAAGGTTATCATCAATTTAAGTACCCCTAAGGAGAAAAAGGTCAGAATAATGTAACTAAATACTGAGTAATTCGAGTCAATTGCTAGCAAATTGCCGTGCGAAAAAAGGAAAAAAAAATAATTGAAACAAGGAATAGGAAGGCATAGCAGTTTTTGGATTTAATCAGATCGAACGTCACCACTAAAATAAAAGGAAGAAAATCAAAATGAGCTACATTTCTCGGAAAGCCGCGTCATATCAGAGAGCTCGACACGTGGCTTACGTACTTCGGCTTTGGCGCGTGGAGGAGATCGGATCCACACGTGTTTTTCTTTTTTTTTTTTGTCCTTGTCTTTTGCGTGTGTTAGGTCTTCAGTCTACCTTGGAGTTCCGCGGAATTGAGATCGCGTGGTTGAGATCGCGTGTCGCCGCGCGTCAGGCGATTTCCTTCTTTTCCCTGGCGAGTTTATCGGTGCCGTACGAGATACCATTTGATGCAATATAATTAGTGGCAAATGATTAAGAAACCCCAAATTATATTACGACATAAATACCTCAACCTTATCTAAACTAATTGCGAACAAATTATTAACTTTTTGTTTATATTACGAAAAAAATTCAAAAATATATAACCTTTTATTTTAGTTCATTTGGGGTATATTTATCGTATATATATATAATTCAAGATTTTTAATAAAACAAAAAATAGTTTGGGATGTTTATATTTAGAGTATCTGTGTTATTGTGAGCATAGTTTGTGATTTTTATGAATTGGCGAGTACCGATCCAATTCCAAGTGTAGAACCACTCACCTGGATTATCCATATCGAACTTGTACATATATAAATATTTTTAATTTTTATGTTTTCACAAAATCCTAATTCTTAATTCTCTTGTCTCTTTTGGCTCTCGATTGCCTCTTAAATGAGCTCTCACTTCCAGCCCTCTATCGCGGCATCACATCGCGACTTCGCCTCCGGCCCTTTCTCGTGGTCCCGAACTCACCTCCCTTTGCTCGCCTCATCTCTCTTGCTAGTAACTCTCTCCGTCTCTGTCAACTCTCGCAGCTCGCTCTTAGTGCTCATAGGTAACATCCTCGCTTGCAATGGTGGAAACAAAGACCAAGATATTCAAATTGGTGTTGAAATGATGATGGGAGGTGTTTGATTCTCATTAAAAATCAATTTTTTTTATTGCTTTATTGGTTAACACCACATTACCTAAAATTGAAAATCAAAAACCGAAAAATTGAGGTTACCATAATAATTCTCAGGGGCAATTTTGCCATTTTTGAAAGGTCAAAGGTCACGTGATAAGCACGTGATCGGAGCTCCAGCTGTAAATTGATTGGAGTTCATAGTATATGAGACATTGCAACTTAATTGAAAAGTCAGTAGGCAAATTGGTTTTAGGGCCAAATTTTCGGGACCTTTTTTTCATTGCTAGCAGTCCAATAGGACAAAAAATTGACCAACGAATTGACGTTTGAAAGTTTAAGCTGGCATAAGTAGAATTTCACCTCTACAATAAAAATCAAAAGCAATAAACATCCCAATAATGGAAAATTGTTGAAAAACTCATAAACCAATTACACAACATTCTAATTTTATCAATTGAGTCATAAACCTTTTGATCTTTTGCTAATTAAATTTATCGGGTTAATTTTGCTCAAAATCGTTGATGTAGACATCAACCGTCTTACGTGGCATGATTAGTACTAACGTGAACAAAATTTATTCATTTTTAATTTTTTTAATTTTTTAACTAATCTTACATTTTTAATTAATTTATTTATTTTTATTTCTCTCCTCCTTCATCTGTTGGTCCCCCAACCTTGATGATGGCCGGCAATCAATTAGAGGCTATAATCAGTGAGGCTAAGCCTCGAGACCCTTTCGAAACCTCATGAATTCAATGAGGTCTAGAACCACAAAAGTGAGCCTCAAAGGCCTTCAAAATCTCACAAATCCTTAGAGGTCCAAAACCACAAAACCTCACTAGTCATCAAGGCATGGCCTCACCTAAGGCTAGCAGGTCACCCCTCACAAGATCTAGGTGAGGGCAACTCTCACCGGTCATAGTCTTTATTGACGTTGGGTGATTGGCAAAGGAGAGAGATAAAACAAAAAAGGAAAAAAAAAAAAAGAAATAAAAATATGAAATTAGTTTTAAAAAATTCAAAAAAAAAAAGATTAATAAATTTTGTCAACATCCGCGTGCGGCATTGCTAATTACCACATAAGATGGCCGACGCTTACGTCAGCAATTTCAAGTTAAAATTAGTTAGATAAACTTAATTGACAAAAGATGAAAATGTTTAGGATTCAATTGGAAGAACCGAAAGATTTATGACTAAATTGGTTAAAGTACAATAAGTTTATGATTTTTTTGGACAATTTTCTCATCTTGAATCATGATAATAAACATATTAAATATACTTAATTTAAATCAACTTAATTTATACACCATGATTGGTCAATACATTTAAAACAATGAAATATTTTTAATTGATTCCTCAATTAGTGCCCTTAAAATTTTCTTGGCAAAAGCCAACAAATATTCTTTGTTAGGACATCAATGTAACATCATTTGAAAGTCTCACATTACTGTGTTAATTGATGGGCGTATTGATGAGTTAAATTGTAGATAGCATGATTTATATCAGTGAGTTTATTCACACAAGTAGTGAGCATTTAGACCATGAGAATCAATCTCTTGTACTTTATGTAATGGAGGGTCTTGAATAAATATCATCTATGGAATGTTCATTTACTACAGGAGTTTTTGGAAGAGTGAATTGTCAAAGAAATATTAGCAACTCTGTTAAGCCTTTCACCCACACTAGACAAGCTCATATAGATAGCCAACAACTCAGGCTTCTACATGGTAAAAGTGGTTATAAGAAGCTTCTTGACTTAGACAAAATCCAAACGGTAAACCAGCCATCTACATCCTACTAGCCACCAAAAAAATTATGGACTAAGATCTAGAAGCTAAAGACTTACCCCATACTTAGATTCTTAATTTGGAGTGCGAGCAATAACGCTTTGCCTATAAAGGATAACTTATATAAAAGGAAAATGATACTTGAACCAATGCCCCTTCTGCGGCCAAGTGCCTTAAACAACATAATACATCTTCATTTTTGTGTCCCTGGACAAATCAAATATGGGCGGATTAGAGGATAAAGGTAGATCTATCTCCTCAGATATGAAACCGAATGGACAGATGGGTGTGGGAAAACCTTGCTGTGCGAGATACCCAAGAAGTAAAAGCCATATTTGTGAATCTGGTTTGGCAAATTTGGAAGGTGCAGAATAGCTTCATCTTTCAAGCACAAAAACCAAACCCGAGCTTAACGATTGAGGAAGCAATTTATACAACTCAACTGGTTACGAAGTATGGAGACGGCAAACTCACCCAAAATAAAGCGAACAAACCCGTAAAAGCTGACGAATAGCTAAACGAGCACGCTCCGACACAGATTAGCTACAAACTGAGCGTGAATGCGACATGGAATAGCTGTCCTCTGCAGAACCAGAGATGGGATGTTCCCAGGTGGGTTCGTGCAGTGGATTTTCACTTCCTCAGCCTCAATCGCAGAAGCCCTAGTTGAGCGGGATGCTCTTCGGTGGGTTAAATAGCAGCAGGAAATAGGAAACGCACGAAGTAAAATACCAAGTGAAGCTGTACTTTCCTTTGATCTGCAAGTCCTCTTATCAATAGAAAGCCTATTGACAGTTAGATGCATTAGGGGCTGGGATGAAACGCCATGGGCCTCCAGGTCCATCATCAAAGATTGCACTAACCTTATGAGCCAGTTAAAAAGAGTTTTCATCAAACTGAGAGAATGTAATAAAGCGACCGACTGGGTTGCTAAAACCCACCGAGCCAACTCTCTCTCGATGGATTGGGTTAAACATCCCCCTCATCCCCTTTGATTGATATTATGTTTAGATCTCGAACTTTTTTGTACTTTGGCATCTTCGGTTTAGTAATGAAAAATCATTTTTCTGACAAAAAAATAAAAATAAATGTCATCTATACCTTCTTGAATTGAACCCTTTTCTTGTGTTGTTGCAACCATCATTCACATCAACACTCAAGCTCAATTAACAGAGGAAATTGTCTAATTAATTTTAAACTTATTATAGGGATGTCAATTTAATAACAAATTTTTTAATTTTGTCGATTTAGTCCTAAAATTTATGTAAAACTCAAGTGTGGTCCTGTCAATCAATTTTACTAGAAATTACTAATGTAAAAATGTGCTACATAAGACATTGGCGATGGTTAAACCACTACGTCAACAATTTCTAGTAAAAATTGACCGGAAGAACTATAACGGAATTTTGCCTTAAGATTTAAGATTACATTAATAAAATTGAATTATTTAATATTGAATTGACATTTGTATAATATATTTAGAAATTAGTTGTGAAATTTTTTTCCAATTAAAATAAGTATGTATGAACTTGTTTACGAGTGGATGAAACTATTTGTAGAGCACAGTCATCAACAGTTATATAGATCAAAATGATATTTAGAATCAATGTCTCGAGAAATGGTCTCACCACTAAAGATATGGACAAAATCCTGATAGACACACTATCCTTACGTGGCCTACTTTTGCTCATCAATATGGAAAAACGGCACGACAATACCACCTTTAATTTAAAAGTGAAATTATCTTTACCGTTATCACCAATTTAAGCACCCATAAGGAGAAAATGGTAAGAATCACGTAACTGATGACTGAGTAATACGAGTTAATTGCTAGCAAATTACCGCGCGAAAAAAGGAAAAAAAGATTGAAACAAGAGGAATACGCGCGAAAAAAGGGAAAAAACAAATTGAAACGAGTGGAATACCCTAAAAAAAAACCCATCGCAGTACATTTATGATTTATTAATAAAATCGAACGTAGCCTCCAAAAAAAAAATAAAAAATTGTAAAAATGACAAAGGGAGCATAAAATGTCGAAATGAGCTACATTTCTTTAATAATTTGAAGCCACGTCATATAAGAGACCGACACGTAGCTTGCTTTGGGAGCTGCATTTCTCGGAAGCCACGTCATACCAAAGAGACCGACAGGTGGCTTGCTTCGGGGCATGGCGCGTGGAGGAGATTGGATTCACACGTGTCTTGGTTGTTCTTTCTTGTCTTTTGCGTGTTTTTAAGTCTTCGGTCTTACGGAATTGAGATCGCGTGTCGCCGCGCGCCAGGCGACTTGCTTCTTTTCCCTCGCGAGTTTATAGGTGCCGTACGACATACCATTTGTCGCATTATTATTAAGGGCATGATTAAAAAGAAACCAAACTATATTGCGTAGATGTACTTCACTTTTATTTTATTTTTTTAGTCACAGAAAACATTAAGCTTGCCCATTTTCGCTCGCAAGTCGCTATTCTCGCATAGTCGCTTGTTCAAAATCATCATGACTCTCGCAACCTCACTCCCTCACGACGATTGTCGCTTCCTCTCTCATAGGTCCTCAGTCCCTCTTCAGCTAAAGTGGTCTATTTTGTGGTAAAATCTTGTAGTGATTGCCTTGTTACTCAAAATCGAACTGGATTGATGGTTGGGATCATAGGTGAGTCTAGGAATTAATGGGCGATTCTCCATTCTTATTTTGTGAAATCAGCCCTTAGTATTGAATTTTTCAATTTTGTTAATTTAATTCATAAATCCTTTCGATGATTTATCAATATAGTCTTTCAAATTATATAGGATAACCAATGTTCACACGGGATGTTTAATATCCACGTCAGTGATTTTTGGTGAAAATTGGTTGAAATGACCAAATTAACAAATCGCTGTAAAGTTTATGACTAAATTGGCACATCATTAAAATGTTTATGATTAAATTGATAAAATTAAAAAAAAAATAAGAACTAAATTATCCGTAAGACATTAAATCTAGGACTTTTTGGACCATAATCACAATAAGTAGAGTGACTTCCTTTTAGTGGTTAATAGATAGCGTCGTGTGCTGTTTTGTCGGCTGGACTGCTGATGCTATCTCTACTTGGTTAGTCGAAGTTGTTGAATTGGGCTTGTATGGGTTGTAGTCCTCCCTCTTTTTATTGGTTGTACGATACAATGATATTTACCCATGGAAAAAAGATTTTGCAAAATCGCTTTATAATATCTTTCCAAAAAAATTGCTTTATGATAATGCATTTGAATTATTCGTTAATGAAAAGAAATTATTGACTCAATATGAGGAAAGGAAAGAGAAAAATATTTTGAGATTAAGTAATTAAGGATCTTTTGATGAAGGAAAAAAAAAAAAACGATTGTGATCCCTTAAAAATAGCACATCATCTATTTTAGAGGTGATCGTTAAGCTGGTCCAAATTGAGCAAGCCTAAAATATTGTCCAAACTCGTCCTATCAAACACTTTTTGTAAAGAAATTTTAAGGCCGGGCGGGGTATCTCACAAAATGCCCTAGCCAAGCCTGTCTAGAAAATACCTTTGGACCCTTAATCCTTATAGCTGTGGATGAGTACATGGGCTGCGAAACTCGTGATCAAATCTAGTTGGTATAAAGATATCCGGATCCTTCCTACACCGTTTCAAAACTCATGATCTGTGCGGCCCCTTCTTTTTCCCTCTCTCCTCTCCTTCTATATTACTAGAAAAATGCACAGAGCCACAGAAATTCAACATTTAAAAGATGTTTGCAGGCACGAGGAACCATCGATGCAGCTGCCTTTTCTGTCGAAACTTCTTTAATTTGAATCCATTTTTCAGGAGGGAATTAAGAAAACTTGCTGCAGAAGCCAAGTGCCTTTGTAGGAATTGGCAAAGTGCAAGTGGAGTGAAATCCTTCTGGTAGAGTGAGAGATTGTGTTGTGGTTCAGGTTGTATTTCCTTGATGTATGATAGCTATCGAGTTCCCTCTGTCATTGGATATATGGTGCTTTTGTGGGTTTTTTTTTGTTCTTGATGATGATGGGCTGCTGGTGTATCTTTACTTGGGTAATTGAAGATGTTGATTTGGGCCTGTGTACGATGTAGTTCTCCTTGTTTTCACTGGTTGTGCAATCCCATGATATTTACTTCTAAAAAAAGAGATTTTGCCATATAACAATTTGTTTGAATTATTGATTGAAGATAAATTATTGGCAAAATATGAAGAAAATTGTACAGATCTACGTGGAAAGAGAAAAATGTTTTAAGATTTGCACTTTCTCTAGTGAGTTTTTTTTAAGAGAGAGAAGGTTCGAATTTTTAATTGAAATGCATGAGATATAGAATAGTACCATTAATCTACACATATGTCCACTGATGGTTATTAAAATAAGTAACTGTAAAGGAAGAAATGAAGAATTGTAATCCTTAAAAAAAATAAGAGATCCTTTTTGTTTTGTATAATGCAGTAGACATTAACTAATATTAGAGGTGATCATTAAGCGGGTCCAGGTCTAGCCGATCCTAAAATTTTGCCCTAACTCATCCATCATAAATTTTAGTGTAGAAACCTTCATGCCGGGCAACTATCTCGAATGTGCTTGCCCAGAATTGTAAAGGAAGAAATAAAGAATTGCAATCCTTTAAAAGTAAGGAATCCTCTTTGTTTTGTAGATGTTAACTAACATTAGAGGTGATCATTAAGCCAGTTCAAGTCTAGCCAAGCCTAAGATTTTGCCCAAACTCATCCGTCATAGATTTTTCCATAAAGAAATCTTCATGCCAAGCAGCTATCTCACTGAATGCCCTTGCCAAGCCTGTCCGAAAATGCCCATGGGCCCTTATGGATCAGGATGGGCACACAGGCTGCGAAACTTATGATTGGATCCATTTGGCATAAAGATTTATAAAATTCTTAGAGAAAAATACTATACGTGTCATAACTTTCGTGAGCACCATAACTTTCTTTTTTTCAATCACTTGAATGCCATATTTTCAAGTGCTATGTCGCATTGAATTTTTAACATTTAGGTATTGGAAATTATGATACTCAAGTAGTTGAAGAAAAAGTTATAGCATTCAATTGAGCATTGTAGAAAAATTATGGAAGTTGTAGTGTCCTTAAAGTTCTTCCCATATTGTTCTGAATAGGAGCAATCTATATTTCACACTCTTAATGGCCATATAACTTCCCCTTCTCACATACACCAAGTGATTATGAAGTGCATGAGCTTCTAGCCATGCGATATGACCTCAAAGGAAAACATAAAACTAGTCATTTCCAATCCTGAAAGGGTCCTCCTCACGGAAGAATTTTAGATGTGGTATAATTTTAGAGGAGTTGGCAGTTTACTATTGTATTAACATGTTAATAAAAAGTGTCGGTATTTTTTTTTTTTGATCGAGGAACAGTCGGAGATTACTCTTTAGGGATCACACAACTCTCCAATACCCGATGGCACCGTCGAGCCTCACCGCAAGCCACTATTTAGACCAAGCCGTTATCTAGACGTAAACTTCGGGGGAGACTAACCTAGGACCCCAACACCAGGACCTCCACTTTAAACACTTAAGTAACAAGAGGGTTTGGACCCTCGACCTCTGCGACGAGGGAGAGAACTTACACCAATTGTGCTACTCGTGGTTGGGTTCGGTAGTTTACATATGGCACTTGTAAAAATTTCAACGGAGCTGGTAAGTTACTACTACGTCGGAAGGTCGGTGACTCCCAATACAATTGGTAAATTTTTACTACTAGTTTACCTAAAGTCTGAGCAATGCTATTGGTGGTACTCTTTTACCAATGAACAAAATCGGAAATCTACTGTCGACGGAAAACTTTCCGGACTTTAACATGACTCAACCCTGGAATCGTTCAAAACTCTTGCTCTGCCTTCAATTAATTTGAGCTCTTTATACCAGCCAAGTTAAAATAGGGAGGGAGAGAGAGAGAGAGAGAGAGACCTTTCTTCATTGTATGGTAATCCCACTAGAGTGTACCCTAATGTCAATGAATTGAAACACTAAAAAGCTCTTTTAAGGTCACGTACTGCATATTTTAGACACAAGTTGGTGAGTGCTTTGTTATCAAGAAAATGTTGGGTTTCTTCACTGAAAAGAAAAAAAACGTCGGGCCACCTTCGCACGGTTTGACTAAATGACATCGCCATGTTCGAGTGTCAACACGGCGTAAATTCTACTGTGCAAGTCAAACAAGCAAATGCATTTGTCTTTTCTACCGACGGCAATCGGTAACCTAACTAGCTCCCTCGCGGAAGCTGAAGTCCATCCCCTCTTGTCAACGGCAGATCATTCGCACCGAGTAGGAAATTTGTGCCAAGGAATCGTTTCTCTGTAGCACGACCTTGTACGATCATGTCGAGTAATGATTGAACCTGAGACCTCACGCTGAGGTAAAAAAATTTGGGCTGCTTTCATCAGTTAGCTGGCTCTTCCATACGCAGAACTTTGAGCTTTTTCTCATGTAGTTTGGCTGTATTCATACTCGTCTTTTTTCACAAGTTAACATCACAAAAAAATCCAAACTAGTACATATATAATAATTTTGACAATCAAAAACTCAAAACCGATAACCCTTATTAATTTCTGTTAAATTTTACAAACAAATTTTTGAGTTATGACATGTGACAAGATTGATAGGTGTTCTACTAACTGATCATTGGGGTTTTTTTTAAGTATTAAATATAATGAAAAAAAAAATATCATATATAACGCGCGTCTTACCCGCGCTTGGGGGTCGGGTTTGTGATTTTTTATGGTATTAAATTTAATAGAAACTAGCGGATGATAAATTTATCACAAAAGTACTAATTTAGGGTTTTTCATTATCAAAAAAATTAATTTAAGGTAGATTTGTCACATATGTACTAATTTAAGATTTTTTGTGATATTAACTCTTTTTTCATGGGAGATGTTATGCTGAATTTAGTCCATCGTGAATTGAGTTATTTAAGTCGTCGGGTACGATGGCAAACATGGGGGCAACTTATCCGATGATAGCTAATTTATGAAGGAATGAACTTACCCAAGAACTCATCTGCTTCCACAAATAAAAAGTTCTTGACCACTTCTCGAAAGTCATCTCCAGGAATCCCATAATGCTTCATTCAAAACCCTAAGTCAACATAACATTACATTTTTACATTACCTTATGACTAAAGCGTAATAGCACGACCATCCAACTACCCTTCGGCAATTTGCATAAAAAACCCAAAGCCAAATCAGATTTTTGAAGAAAACCAAATCGAATCAAACCATTGACATCCCTACTCCACCGATGCGATTGCTTAATGACAAATCCGACAAAGCAAACCTAACGTGCCACTGAGATTTGCCCATAATTCATATATTTATGCAAAAGGTGGCTAGTGTTTTCAACCCCCATCGTCCACATGTAATCTTAGCCAGCTCTTCTGCGAACATCTGACTTTGACCCATCAATTGGGTGATAACTTAGGGAGACGATATGTAAAGTTCATCCTCACGAGCAATAATATATGACATCACAGACTTATTTGTTTACTTTACTCACATTTCTTACTATGAAAATTTCAAAATAAAAGGAAAATATTTTTTATGAAAATCATTTAAATAGTGGTTTCCATTTTTTTGGTAATTTAAGAAAAGTAGTTTCATTCTTATTAGAAGGAAAATCATTTTCCTCCAATTTAAAACTCATTGTTTTCTATTTATATAAAACGTTATTTTGTAAAGCAATCAATTTTCTGTTATCAAAACATTAAAAAATTGGAAAACAGTTTTCTAAAAACAGTTTTCCTTCACGAAAAATAAATTATTTGGAAAATATTTTTTTGAAAAATAATTATTTATAGTGCTCATAAAAATGTTAAACGAAAAATATCTTTGTGATCCACAAAGACATAAAATATAAATTATTATTGATAATGAAAATATTTTTTATTAATTAATTATTTGAAGTGATATCTTTTAATAAAATATTTTATAAATCATTCATCTTTGTGAAATAAACGGACTCTTTTCATTATTTCTTAGAGATTGTGACTGTTGGTAAAGGGGTCCAACGACAATTTAAGAAATTCTGGCATAGCCCAAAATATCCTTTTATTGAGTCAAGGATGCCACGTGCATCATTGATCGCCTCTCCTCATTTCAAATCCACCGATGTTGACTCATTACCTGATTGTGAGAAATCGATAGGGTTTTCCTCTGGCTCAAGGGGACATCCCTAATTGCCACCTGGGGTCGCTTTCATCACATGCAGCTAGTTGACTTTTGAAAGTGCCACATTGTCCACTACTTCCAAGTAGCGAGAACAATGTAAGGCTGCATTTGATTCTGCTTTGAAAATGGATTTTGAAAAATTACAAATGCTTGAAAAAATACATATTGCGTTCGGTCAAAATTCATTTATAAAGTAACTTTAGGTTAAGTAGTGTTTGACAAAACAATTTACAAAGAGCTTTGGCTGTAATTTTTCTGTTGAAAAACAAATTAAACTCAACTCAAAGGGTTTAGCTCACTGTTGAATTAGGTCTGGCGTGGGCGGCTGAGGTCGCACGACCTCAACGGCCATCGCTTAAGGTCACCGACAAGCCCAAGCTGCCACTAGTGTTGTGCTACCTATGGTGATTGTCGATGGCATGCGCCCCCAAGTGATGGTTGGGCTTGCCGGCGACCAACCTCAATATGTCCTTAACGAGGGTAAAGGAGGAATTCAAGAAAGCTAGTGAGGGCAAGATGGAAAGATTAAAAAAAAAAAAAAAAAAAAAAAGTCATTAAAATCTCTTGAGATAGCATTTTGAAAATGCTAAAAGCCTTAGGCAAGCGGGGACCTACCTTATACTTTCATTCCTTCCAAGGCTAACTTTCAACCCCAAAACTTCTTTAAGAATAGTTACCAAACACCTCAAATTTTTCCTAAAAGCTAGGCTCTCAAGGATTTTTAAAATGCTAGACCAAACACACTTTAAGATTTTTCATATAATGAGAAAACCCGCCTTAAATAGGTAAATTCTGGGCCCCTAATATGCCCTAGGTGTCTATTAATTTCATGGACCAGGTAAGGCATGAACAAGAACCGGAGTAGGTGGCCTTATCATGAAATGGAATTGTTTTGCATAGAAATATTTCCATTCGTATTTTCGTTCCTTAGCCATTGAATTGGCCAACTCCATGGAATTGAGAGTTCCTGTGATGAAACAAAACTAGCAAGGGTGAATGGACTTGAGACTAGTTACAGGTGCGTTTGGTTCTTTTTTCCAATGGACTTTGTATGGGGAAATGATGGGGTATTTGATAATCATTTTGAAATAGTTTTTGACCAAATGCTGGCATTGAGAATGCTGAAAACCCAAAACAATGAGGGATTAACATTTTGAAGTAGTATTAGTGGAATGTCGAAATTAGAAGTAAATTTGTTTCTTCCAAACTTCCCTTAACAAATCTATAATTTTTCTATTTTGCCCCCTCTTTATGCAAGGGTGGTCGTTGAAGGCCAATTAGACCAGATCTAGCTGGCAACGGGCCAGGCGAGAGGCCGATGAGGGGCCAGTGATGATTGTGCTAACGTCACTTGAGGTCGAGCAACCTCAACCGACGGTCACTAGTGCTAGATTTGGCTCATCAATAGCCTGAGCCCTTTGTCAACTCTAGTGAAAGGTTTGAGTTTTTTTAATAAAAAATAGGGAAAATTCTAAAATAGGACCCGAAGTGCCATCTTTTTCTCAAATAAAGATCCGAAGTGAACATTGTTTCAAATAGGGACCCGAAGTGCCATCACTTTCTCAAATAAGGACCTGAAGTGGATGTTATTTCAAATGAGAACCTAAAGTGGTTATGTTTGTTTCAAATAAGGACCTGACTTTTCGGCGATCAAGGATATTTTTGTCTTTCCATTTTCTGCCTTTTTTTTTCTTTCCTCTTTTTTTTTTTGGTTCTTCTTCTTCCTCTTCGCTAGTGGCCAGCTGACCACCGGCGATGCCCACAAAGGGCTAGGCGAGACCGCCCGCGCCGGTCCTTACTAGTAGCTAGCGAGGGCCAACCTCGTTGATGGCCCCTAGGTGAGGGTTGCCACGCCCAAGCGATGCCATCCCTTACTTGTGGCTAGCGTGGATGGCCCTCACTGGCGAAGGCAACCCTCACCTAGCCCTTTGTGGGCATCGTCGATGGCTGGCAACCATCGATAATGAGGAAGAAGAAGAACCATAAAAAAAAAGGAAATAAGGGGAAAATGCCAAATGATGAAAATACCATTGACCGGTCGAAAAATTAGCTAGTTGGCAACCGGTGAGGTGGGGTCCATATTTTGAAACAACCGAAGCCACTTTAGGTTATTATTTGAAACAAAGTCCACTTTGGGCTCTTATTTAAAAAAATAAAGGCACTTTGAGTCATTTTTTGAAATTTTCCCCAAAAAAAAAAAATAAAGAGGAAAGAAAAAAGGTGAAAAATCACAAAAGACAAAAATACCTTTGATCACCGAAAAGTCAAGTCCTTTGAAACAAACATAACCACTTTAGGTCCTTATTTGAAATAACATCCACTCCAGGCCCTTATTTGAGAAAGTGATGGTACTTCGGGTTCCTATTTGAAATAATGTTCACTTCGGACCCTTATTTGAGAAAAAGATGGCACTTCGGATCCTATTTTGGAATTTTCCCTAAAAAAATATTAAAAAAATTGACCCAAAACCCCTTGCAAAAGTTCTTTTGCCAAACATCACTTGAACTGAAAATAGCTTTGCAGAGAGTTTAGACTGAACACGATTTGCATTTCTCAAAAGAGTTTTGGCTTTTTGTATTTGCATTACACCCAAAGCCTATTACCAAATTTAAACCAAACCCACCTTAAAGTAGACTCAATTGGCACGTTAGAGCAACTCATGGCAAATGCAATTGGCAAAAGTAGGAAAGTGCTAAATAGTCCACCCCAACAACATTTACCAAATTTAAACCAAACCCACCTTCCGTAGGCTCAATTGGCACGTTAGAGCAACTCATGGCAAATGCAATTGGCAAAAGTAGGAAAGTGCTAAATAGTCCTCCCCAACAACAGTTGCACCTTCCACTAAATTAATGTGTACCTTGATTTATGATTCAAACGCATCGAGAAAATCTCTCTCTTCCTGGTCACGGAGTCTACCGCTGTCGAGAAGCCACTTTTATTGATTTGACCAAACTAAAGTGAATTTACAACTTAATGGGTTTTAAATGAGTTTTAAATGGATTATAACTGAGTTACCTAACAAGCTAAACATTTTTATTTTAAAATTTTTGATTTTTTGAACTTTTCATAATTGTTTCTTTTATTGTCTTTTTTTTTCTTTTTTCTTTTTTTATTTTTATTTTTTCTACAAAATTTGGCGAGGGTTGCCAATTGACTCTCTCCAATCATAGGCAAGGGTTGGCTGATCTCGTCCCTTGTCCAGAAGACGATTGGACAAGGGCCACAGCCCTCACCCGGGCTTCGCAGCCCTCGTCAGATTTGGGTGAGGGCCCAACTCTTGCTCGTGGGCCTCGCCAGACTTAGAATAAAGGAAAGGAAAATTAAAAAAAAAAATCAATTTTCTTTTTTAAATTTTAAATATTGGTCACTAGATTTGTATTGTACAAAAGTATTTAAGCAATATAATTTTAAGAAAATCATAAAAAATATGTTTTTCAAAATTGAGTTAGATATGAAAGTGTTTTAATAATGAGTCGAGTCGAATATGGAATGCTAGGTCTATATTGAATAGAACAAACCATTGTCGACCTAACTAGATCCATCCATTTAATAGGTCTAGTAGTGTTCAAGATCTCTGGGGATCCAAACATATCTCTACTAGATGTTGTAGCCTTCCAGCCCACACAGATCAAATAATTAACGGTGGTATACAAGTATGTAATTTCTGGATTGGCCCCAAAACAATGCGCCGGTTTAATGACTCCAGCCTAGGCCTCGCGTGAGGAAAAGGAGCATGCTGATCACTTGAACAATCCCTTAGGGTTTCTCGAGGAGTTGATATTGGCTTCGAAGTGTTTCACAAATAGGGACATTTCTTCTTTTTAGGGGCATAAAACAACAAATCGGATGCGAAGTGACATGCTTTCTTATCTCCGATTTGCCTCCACCACAGACTCCTACTACTCGAGAGAATCATCGCCCTTTCGAGCATCATGATTGATAGAGCAGCAGAAGTAGTGAGTACAAAGCACCGAAGGGGGCTGGTTAAGGCCTCCCTAGGTGCGGCATTGGAATGATACAAATCGGTTCTCTTTCTTTAAGTTTAAGGATTCCCACATCCAGCTTCAACTCATCTCAACCTCCGATTAAGGTTGCGAAATCGAGGCGAAGGGCCAATCCCGAAGCACATGCCACTCCCAATGTGAATCCGGTGAGCCTCATTGGTGGGATCTCCGACCGACACGGCCACGACCGGGGCCGGCTTCGCAAACCCGTGGAGAGACGTCGGGGATCGAGAAGGGACACCTGATCATCGGAGCATGTTGAGTTCGCGGATCGTGCTTCGAGATCCCCCATAAAAAACACAGAAGAATTCAGGAATGCACCAGGGCAAGCGAACATGCGCACGTCCGTACGGGGAGGCGATCAAGGGTTTCCCTTGGAGTCAGGGAAGGCCGACGGAGTCCGTGGATCTGGTCCAGCCTGGACCGTGTCCCGATGCCCATCTTCCTCCCCAACAAAACAGCTAGATCAACCCTCAGTTACATTTCTTTAAATGTATATATTATTATGGTATGGTAAGAAAGATATCTAGACTTTTGTCTTGACTTGTTGATTGTGTTTTTATTTAAATGTAATGGAATCATTGCCTCACATGTTATCATATTCTTAGCTTTGCGAAAATCTTATATTTAAATGTCATTGAGATCGGTGTGTCCAAGAATTTAAAGGAAGAGTTGTTCAAAAAGATCTAACTCAATCCTAAACTTTTTTAATTTAATTAATTTAGTCCTAAACATTTTAATAATTTGTCAATGTGGTTCTTTCAGTTTTTTTTTTTTTTTTTGGCTAGAAATCACTAACACATAAATTTTGACCCATTTAAATCATAACATATGTCATCTATAATGACTATTTTTTTTTTTGATTTACCCAATTTAGTTTTAAATATTTTAACAATTTGCTAATGTGATTCTTTTAGTCAATTTTGGCTAGATTTCGCCGACCCATCAATTTTTAGCTAATTTAAATCACATCATCTATCATGTAGAGTGATTTGCTTATACCGGTTCATAATAGCAACCTCTCCATTACAACATAATAGGAAATCATACAAGAGGGAGGCCCTCACAGCGGTCAGAAGGGAATTATATTCATCAGACTTTGAGTGATCCATGATCGATACTTTCTAAGAAGTAATATGACGTTCAGGTCTAATGACAACCAACTCGCCAACCTATTGAGATTTATTGTGAACGACAAAGGAGAGAATTGAGACAATTCTCTGAATTTTTCTTTATAAAGTATTAGCATGGCCAATTATTAATGCCTTTTTCTCTAGAAGGTTGGGGTGGATGAGACAACTGTGGTATTATTGCATGGTCGCGCATTCCATATTAAACTATTCAAGCATGCTGAATAGATGCTTTCTTATTAGATAATTGAAAAGAAAAAGATGGGGGCGTTGATTAAATTCATTCAATAGGGATGGACTCTCTGACGCTGAACTTAATGCATCTCAGTTGCCAAAACATTTAAAATTATTGCTCTTTTTCAAAAGTATTTTTAATTCGTTTTTGAGAATAAAAACGGAGCCAGGTAAGCAAAGATTGAAGATGTATTGGATCTACCGTACAGACGTTCCACGTTAGAAAGGTTTATACATACGAGTCATGTTAACGAGCGCTTGCAACGTATTCCTGATAAAATTGCAAGGTTTGTGAGAATTTCTGGTCTAATTCGCTAAGAAATAACTTTATATTATAGATCCTTTTTCAATTTTGACTCGAACTTCAAAAAATCCATAACTTTTACTCAAATCTTAAATATTCTCCCGCATTCAAAACTCATCACTAATGTTTTCGAAATTATCAATATCAGGGTTAGGTAGAGGCTTATTATTGGAATTCGTGTCTTCATTAATACTCTATCTTTTATATGGGTCAACAGTAGTCTCCCAATATTGATAATCTCTAAAAATACCGGTGGTGATTTCTAGGTGCGTGGGCAAATTTGGGATTAGAAATGGGAGTTGAAAATTTATTTTAGATAAAAAAAAAAGTTTGTGATGGAATTGAGATTGGACTTAAGGGAATATTTTCCTCAATTTTCGGCATTTGATTCATTTAGAAAATGAATCGATTGAAACTATTTTTTTAGTTAACGGAAAATGTTTTCCTACCAAAATTTAACTTCAGAAAAATGATTTCCTTTTTCAAGAACTAGAAAACATTTTCCAAATACATGACTAATTATTGGCACTTGGCCCCAAAACTCTATCTTTGAGTATGGAAATCCCAGCGTTGGTTCTTAAGTTTTGGCATGTCTCCTAGTGGCGGGGCATGGGCCCCGTGTGCCCCTACTTGCATCCAACAAGGCTGGGCCTAAATCCTGGTGCTTGTACCCAATGGTTTGGCGCCTGAACTTGGGTCCATAAAAGCCGTGCTTAGATTCTCAACGCTCAAGCTTTGTTCCCAACTCTTTGGCCTAGGTCCACAAAGACCATGTGTGGATCCTCAATGCTTGGACTCGGGTTTTGATTTATGAAACGTTTATGAAAATGTTTTTTAAAAATTAATTTTTTTGAAATTGATTTTTTTATAATTTTATTCTTTTCTTTTCTTCTTCCTATTTATTTTCTTCTTTGATCTTTTCTTTTCTTGTTCTTCCTCTTTCCTCTACCGATTGCATACTTTGGTGATGGTTGGCAAAAGCATGAGGCTCAGCCTATCCAAGCGAGCTTGAGCTTAAGACTCACTTGACGCTGGCAAGCTTGTAGTTTACCTAATCGAACAAACTTGAGCTAGCTTGTGGCCGTCACCAGCCATTATTGAGACCTGGCAACCGGCTAAGGAGGAAGGAAAAAGAAAAAGAAAAAAATTTAAAATTTCTTTTTTTCTAAGATAAATTCAAGATATTAAAAATTGTTTTTCGAATAAGATTCAGACACCCAAAAATGTTTCGGTCACATATTACCAAATAAAGGAAAAAAAACTTTTTTTTTGAAAAATAATTTCCCAAAAAGTATTTTTCTTTTTTATATAATTTTCTCTCCAAATAAATACGCCCTAAAATTAGAGTTTTTCTTCTAGAGCTTTAGCCAAAATATTTAAGCGGGTTCCTACCAATAGGGGAGTGCCCTGATCAGAAGGGTGGGAGCAGTTGCCCAAGCGTTGACTCTGCCCCCCTCACACCCGTCCACCTTTCTCATTAAATGTTGCGCACCACCCAACCTCACCATCCGGCGCTCCCCTCTTTTCTCTTACCGTCAATTTCAATAATATCCATAGCAAAAAGCTTTTTTCCTCTTGTGATATTCTAAACTTGAATTCAATCCAAACGTGAAAGCAATAAGTGATCATCTCAGTCACATCCAACAGCCTCTCATTCCATACTGACATTTCACTCCTTTTTGAAGAATTTTTTGAGTTCATTACCCCAAGAAGAAACCCTAAGCGCAACCCGGAACGCCGTGGCTCCAGGTATGTCCAAATTTCATTTCCGCAATTAAAAGCCCGCAGTTCTGCCCTGAATAGAGGAAATGGCGTTGTTTTCTTTGTTCGATGCCGTGCACTTTAGCACCGTAAGCTACGTTAGCATTTGAATTTTCGCTTTTGTAACTACACCTGAAAATAAACAATTGTTCTCAAATTCTTCATTTTGAAGGGAGTACATTTTAGTTTTTAAGAACAAATGCGTTTCTTGTGGTGCATCTGATTCAGTTTTCTTAAAAGATTTGGAGAAATGTAAAATAGTTTAGTCTAAAAGGTTTCAGCATTCCCAAAGTTAACATTTGGCCCAAAGCCCCTTGGCAAACCTTTCCAAACACCCTTCCTCAAGAAATTTTAGGCTGCGTTTAGTAACGTTTCTATTCTTTTTTTGTTCCGGAGAACGAAAACAAAAAAAAGTGTTTACGTTCCGGAACACTTTTTGAACAAAAAGATGCGTTTGGTAAATTTGTTCGGAAATAAAAAATAAACAAAACACGTTTGGTAAATTTTTATTCTTTTTTTGTTTCTTTTAATTTTTTAATATTTTTATTTTCATTTTTTCTTTTATTTTTTATTTTATTTTTTCGGCGGTCGGCCGGTCTCGGGCGACCGGCCGACGGGGCCGGCAGCCTCGCCTTGGCTGAGCGAGCTCGGGCTCGCCTAGATCCGGCGAGGCTCGAGCTCGTCCGCGCCGGCGACGCCTCGCCTCACCAGGGGCCGGTGACGCTCCGGCGAGGTCGCCGACCCTTGATGGCGTCGCCGGCCCTCGACGGCTGGCCATGGCCGAGGCCGAGGCCGAGGCCGGCGACCAGCCAAAGAGAAAGAAGAAGAAAAGAGGAAGAGAAGAGAAGAGAGAGAAGAAGAAACAAGAAACAAAAAAATTGTTTCTTCAAAATTGTTTCTGGAACGAGAAACAACTTTTTTTTTGTTTCTCGTTTCTATTCTTTTTGCGTTCCAGAAACAAAAAAACAAAAAAAGAACAGAAATGCAAACAAACGCGTTTCTGTTCTTTTTTTGTTCCCTGGAACAAAAAAACAGAAAATCTGTTTATAAACAGAAACCAAGAACAAAACATGCAGGGCCTTAGAGGTCAAAAGTCATTGCAAATGTTGAACCAAATGCACATAATAGAAGCAATACCATCATGAATGCTTCCATACTTATATTCACACACACACACACACACACATATATATTTCATGAATGAAACACAGTTTCCAGAAAAAAAAAAATAGCCATCATAAGAAGCAAAGCACAAAAAATTCTATATAAATTTTGAAGATGTGATTAAGTACTAAAACTTGAAGAAATAAATACAACTAAATATTTTCGTTAGCTATTTCAATTTTGAGGAATGGATTAACTCAAAAATGACTTTGTTAGCATATTCCTAGACCAACCCGCACAGTATTGATCTAGGAATGCTAGGACCAAGGACCAACCAGTCTCCTTGGGAACCAGATCAGAACCGATAGGGTTGGGTTGGTCCAGAACCCTGGACCGATGCTCACCCCTAATACTGACACCAAGTGTTCTTGAAAATATTAAATAAATTTGCACTGAATAAATTTTGGATTTAATTATGCTTTTTTTTAAAAAAAAAATGTAGTATTCATTGTACTTAGCCTCAGGACCTGAGTTTATCCTAAATTTATTTTGTTTGGGTCTCTTGTGGACTTTCTTCGGTATTGTTGGACGTAAAACAATTAGGGGTATTTCCTTTTCATAAGGAAGAGAAAGATACAGAAGAAAAATAAGAGGATTGAGGCGTGCTGACATTGGCACATTAAATGGAAGACACGCAAGCTTATTAGCCCACCTATGGTATATTTGTTGGATAGGCGGGCCAACTCTTAGTTGGAGTCTTCAATGCTTTGTGGGGGACTTGAAAATAGTTCAGGATTCACGAAGTACCTCTATTTTCAGGAGTTTTTCTAAAAATTTTAGGATTCATTGTACTTAGCCTTAGCACATTTAATAAATTTATCGACTCTCAAATTCTTCCATGCCTTTTTTATGGCAATTCAAAGGAAGGCCATGATTGTACCCTAACCAGAAATGAATCTTTTTTATGCCTTCATTCTTTTCTTTCTTTCTTTTTTTTGGGATTTTGGCCTGAGCTAGGGACGGTTGATTTTCATGAATTTGTCTTGAAGCAACGTACCCAGATGAACATAAAGCCGAAGCTGCTGCTGACGACTCTTTCTACGCCCGGCCATCATCAACCCATTTGCATTAAACACCATTTGAAAAATGGCGCAAGTTGACCATGATGTCGGATCTGTCATCCCCGCACAGCCGATCAGCTGTCACTTCTTAATTCCCCACGAAAGAGAACGAAAAGCAATCTTTAATGCACCATCTCCAACGCCGATCTTTCGAAACTTCGAACAGCTGCGAGTTCTTGAAAACACAACCGCAATTTCCCTTTTCTTGTCTGGAGATCGCACATGTGTGCAGGGATTTTTAGCGACTGGACGAGGTGGCAACAACCGTCTCTTTCTTCGTGCTTCGCACTCAAGCTCTCTCCTTAGTCTTCTCCTTCTTTCGTCTTCCCGAGTCTGCCATCTGACTCTTGCGCCCGCGGCTTGAGGGGGAGGCTTTCTTCTTGGACTTGCCGCTTTTTCGCACGGCGACAGGATTCGATGAATTCGTGGGACTTGAACGTGAGGTCAATCGCAGCCCACGAGTTTGTTGCTCCTCCGAAGATTCAAATGTGAATGCGTTCGGTGGCCGAGCTCTTTTTCCTTGTTCACATGTCGCGCGAGAGCCTGAAAAAGATTGATGATTTACACTGCTTTGGCTCGAAAGGTGAATGAATCGTCTTCTTCTCGTCAGAGCACTTCTTGAATCTTTCTGCTGCACTCTGATTTCTGGAATTTCTGGTGTTGTCCCTCTGCAGAGCTGTGATTTCTCGGTCGAATTAGAGCTCGCAGTCGTTTATAGTTCGTACCTGAATGATTGGCAACTTCAGCCGCTCACTTTGTAGATCTCTTTTCTCTCCTGGGTCCTCCTGGTAAAGGAGGATTCTTGTAATTGTTTTCTTGAATTTGGTTGTGGGTGGAGGAAGATGGGGACGCTGCACATCGTGGGCTTGTTGTGGCTTAACGCGTTTCTTCTGTTTGGGATTTGTCTGGCAAGCATTCAGACCGTCGGTCAAATCTCGCCGGGGTTTCAAGGCTCTCAAATGAACTGGATCGATCATGACGGCCTGTTTCTCCTCTCGAATGACTCGAATTTTGCTTTCGGTTTCGTTACCACCTCGGATGTCACTGCGTTTTGGCTGGCTATAATCCATGTCGGCACCAAAGCAATGGTCTGGAGCGCCAATAGGGACTCGCCAGTCGTGATGTCGGACAAATTCGTGTTCGACGCCACTGGCAACGCGTTCTTGCAGAAGGGAGGGAGCGTTGTTTGGTCCACGGATACAGGCGGGAAGGTAGTTTCGGCTATGGAGCTGCAGAATTCGGGCAATCTGGTCTTGCTGGGAAGCAACAGCGGAGTGATTTGGCAGAGCTTCAGCCATCCGACGGATACGCTGCTGTCGAAGCAGGAGTTTGCCGAAGGGATGAAACTAGTGAGCCAGAAATCGAAGAACTTGAGCTATACACTCGAGATCAAATCTGGAAATATGATTCTCTCTGCAGCGTATGGAACGCCCCAGCCGTATTGGTCGATGAAGGATGATACCCGTAAGATCATCAACACTAATGGTGGCCGAGTCGCTTCTGCATCGCTTGATGCAAATTCGTGGAACTTTTATGATGAAAACAGAACCTTGCTGTGGCAGTTTGTGTTCTCAACTAATACGGATTCGAACACCACTTGGATTGCAGTGCTGCGTAACGACGGCACCATCTCCTTCACCAATTTGCAGAGTGGCGAAGCTTCTTCGACGATAATACCGGAAAACCCGTGTGGCACGCCAGAGCCTTGTGACCCTTATTTGATCTGTCACAGCAATAAGGTGTGCCGCTGTCTTCCTACTCTTAGCTCTCACCCGAATTGTGGATCGGGAATTAATTCTCCCTGCAATCGTTCGGCAGGTCCTGTAGATCTCATTAATGCAGGGGACTCGATTAGCTACTTCGCTCTCAGTTACGTAACGCCCTCGCTGAAAGCTGATCTAAATGGTTGCAAGACCTCTTGCCTTGCTAACTGCTCGTGCCTTGCAATGTTCTTCCAAAATAGCTCCGGAAATTGCTACATGTTTAATGATGTTGGAGCTTTCATAGCCTCTGAGAGCGGTTCCGGATTCACCGCCATGATTAAGGTATCGAGCAATGGAGGGGCTGGTGCTACTCCGGGAGGGAGCGGGAGCAACAAGAAGCGTGTGATTCTTGCTGTTGTCATTTCCATCGCGACTGTGCTCCTGATTTTCGGTTTAGTTTACGGAGGATTCAGATGGTTTGTGTCGAGGGAACAGTTTCCGGAATCGCCTCAAGTGACGTCAGAAGAGGATAACTTCCTGGAGAACTTAGCCGGGATGCCAATCCGTTTCAGTTACAGGGATCTTCAGACCTCGACCGACAACTTCACGAGGAAGCTCGGGCAAGGTGGTTTCGGCTCCGTGTACCAAGGAGTCCTCCCGGACGGAACGAGGTTGGCGGTGAAGAAATTGGAAGGCATTGGCCAAGGAAAGAAAGAGTTCAGAGCAGAAGTCTCTATCATCGGAAGCATACACCATCACCACCTGGTCAGGCTAAAAGGCTTCTGCGCCGAAGGTTCGCACCGACTTCTGGTTTACGAGTTCATGGCCAACGGGTCTTTGGATAAATGGATCTTCAAGAAGAACAAGGACGACCTGCTCGACTGGGAAACGAGGTTCAACATTGCTCTGGGGACGGCGAAAGGATTGGCTTACTTGCACGAGGATTGCGATGTGAAGATTATCCACTGTGATATAAAACCCGAAAATGTGCTCCTCGATGACAGTTTCCAGGCCAAAGTCTCGGACTTTGGATTGGCCAAACTGATGACCCGAGAGCAGAGCCATGTCTTCACTACCATGAGAGGCACGAGAGGCTATCTCGCACCGGAGTGGATAACGAACTACGCAATCTCAGAAAAGAGCGATGTTTACAGCTACGGAATGCTGTTGCTCGAGATCATTGGCGGGAGAAAGAACTACGATCCTTCGGAAACCTCGGAGAAATCTCACTTCCCGTCGTATGCATTCAAGATGATGGAAGAAGGGAAGCTGAGAGACATCGTTGATTCGAACATCAACTTTGAGGACAAAGACGACCGTGTCTCCGTCACGATCAAAGCGGCCCTGTGGTGCATACAGGAAGACATGTACGCCAGGCCGTCGATGACCAAGGTCGTTCAGATGCTCGAAGGCCTTTGCACTGTCCCGATGCCGCCAATGACATCTCCTCTGGGTACTCGCCTCTTCTCGAGCATGTTCAAATCGATCAGCGAGGAGGGGACTTCTTCGGGGCCATCGGACTGCAACAGCGACGCCCATCTCTCCGCCGTTCGGCTCTCGGGTCCCAGATAACAGCTGTAGATGGTGTTTGTCCTTTCCTCTATCTTGTTAGGTTCTTTCCATGTACATCATTTTGATCCCTCCAAACTTTTGTAATGCTAGAGTTAATACAGAAGAAGCTTTTGGTCTTCTACTTCTGTGCTTTTGCAGCATGTATATAGGGAGGAGAAAATATTCAGTGGCATGTATATAGGGAGGAGAAAGGTGAGATTAGATGGGAATGCTATTGAAATGAAGTAGGCTAGAGCCGTTTTGGGAGAAGGGTGCCTAGCTTGAAAAGATTCTACAGCGGATTTTCTTTCTGAGCAAGCTTTTCAAACCATAATAAAGTCGCTCCAGCTAACAGCACAGCAATCTGATTTTATCATCTTAAAAAGAAAATGGCTTTGGCAGAAGGGCAAGAAAGAAAATCAATGACGGACCGCCTGGACTAAAAAACAAGAGAAAATACAAAACCATGTGAAAAGAACCGTCATCCCTTTGAATCTGACAGCAGAACAGTCAGCATTTTTGTTCCAATCTTTTTGCTTTTTTGTTCATTCCTTATTTAGTCACCTAAAATTAACAAAGGTGTGTGGGTGTTGTGACGGTGGTATGTTCGTCCTATCCGAAACCTATCCTATAAATATCGATTCCAAATTTTTTGCGCTTAAAATCTATCATATATACTTTTGGAATCACCCTAAGGGTGTGTTTGTAAGCTAGCTGAGGACGAGCCGCAATAAAGTAAACGAAAAACAAAAATAATTAAAAATTCAAAGTTTTAATTTTTAATTAAAAAATTCGAATTTTGTTTTTGCTGCGTTATAGTGTCAAATCATTTTTTTAATGGGATTTAAACAGCAGAAAACATTTTAAATTATATATCACCAAATAAAGAAAAACGAACCATATTATTGGAAAATGCTTTTTTGGAAATTATTTTTCTTTATTATTGAGTTTTCCATAAAACAAATGTATCCTAAAATTTGAAACATATTAGGTTCCTTGAGTTCTAGTGTACCTTGAATATTTTCCAATTATTTTTATTGAATAAAAATCATCACAATTTAGTGATTACATATTGAACACTTTGGACCTTAGCAGGTTCTTAAAATGCTATGTTTAGGCCTCTTGCATATCTCAACATCCTTCAAATGTAAAACAACTAGAAAGTAGAACCAAGTATGGGGCTAAAAAAAAAAAATTGTACCAATTGGGAGCATAGGGCATGTGTTCAGGTACGTTAAAATAAAAAATGCATTCTTGCAGCCCATTGAGTTATCGAACAGGCGAAGGAGGTCCCTATAGGGAGGAAAATCCTCTTGTAAACCAAGCCAAGAAACTAAGGTAGCCCCTGGCTACAACAGAATAATGTGGATTAAATGACAAAATCCATGTAGATATGTGACGATAACATAATCTTTAAACAACATGAAAGGTCAAAAAGAAAAAAAGGAAAAGAGTAAACCGGTTTCCATCCATCATTTGAATCTGTGAGTTTACATAAGAACTTATCAAACTCAAATGGGGAGATTCGTTGATCGGACGTGGCATTTGCACATTTAAATGTCAACATTTTGTAGAGAAAAAGAGGTCATAAATAACAAAGTGCACAAATATTCAATTAAGACATACTGTACAGGCTACAATATGCCGAGCATCAGGTGATATGACCCTAAATCTAGAAGCCTACCTCATCTCCAACAGTTACTAAATTTTGAAACTTGAAACCTCCTCGACTATCCAATAAATCCTACTTAAGCAGTGTCATTGCTATTCATCCATTGTTCAGAAGGGTTGTCACATTCTTCTACTATTCTTTGGCTCCCTTTATTTCAAAGAAAATGAATGATTTGAAAATTATATATTTTTAAATAATTGATTCTATCACATACAAAAACAAACAAACCCACCCCGATTCTATCTTCCGGTTGGGAGGAGATTTGAGTCAAATTTAACGACTAAACAATCAAAAAATATTTTTAAAAAAATAAAATGAAAAATAAATAATTGATTTCATTATTTTGGAAATTATCAAGATTAGTGAAAACATTTCTTATTGATTATATATTTCAACCAATACAAGTGATTGATTTTACTAAATCATTCATTTTTTATGAAATAAACGAAACATTATTTCTATTTTTCCAAAAATAATTGATTGATTGCATACAAAAACAAACAAACAAAAAATAATTTCAATGTACATAAATTATTATAGACAATGATAATATTACTCATTAATTAAGTATTTCAACTACTACAACCAATTGATTTAAGAAATTATTTATTTTTGGCGAAACAACGAATTTCTTTTTTTTTTTTGTTCTATGTAGGAAAAAGAGGAACAAGAGATTGCAAGAAAAATCAACGGTCTAGCTCCACGCTCGCACCAATCCAGATTCTCTTCCTCGCGCAAGCCCACCTCTCTGCAGCTTCCTCCTCCGGCGCCGGCGACGATGGCTTCACCGTCGCCGTCGACGACCCCCATCTCCCCACCTCACCTCCTCCTCCTCCTCCTCCCATCCCTCTTCTCGCAGGACGAAATTCGAATTCCCCGCCAAATCCCAACGGTCTTCTCCCTCCCCCATCGCCTCTCCCTTAAGCTCGACCGCCGGCGCCGCTTCCTCCGGCGAGCGCGCCCCCGTGCGCGGTCGATGTTTCGTGAACCCGGTTGATCGCGATCTTCCGGAGCTCGCTGCTGGAGACCGCGTCTCGAGGAGGAGGAGGAAGCTCATAGCCGTGGCGGGCCTGGCGGCCACATTGCCGTTTCTCCTTCAGCTGCGCGGTTACGCGGAGGGAATCGTCGCCGGCGCCGCCGAGTAAGCTCGACGCTCTTTGCTTGACGAAAGTCCATGTCTTTATCGGTTGGAACGAATGAAACGGGAATTTCGAGGGAGATTGAGATGCTTTTGAGCTTTTGGAGTCGAGCCTGCGGGCGAAAGAAGGCTATGTGTTTTTCGTCGGTTGTCGGATATGGGTTTTGTAGCTGCTTCTTTCGGTGATCAGTTTGTGTGTATGCGTGCATGCTACGGAGTTGTCCGGCCGAAATGACGCTTTTTGCTTCCTTTAAAGGACTTACTTGCCGTTTAAAGTAGGAGGTGCGGGTGTGGTCCTTCGGATTATGAGATTTTAGTTTGTGTTTCTGGCTGGCATTTGAGGGGTAGAAACGTATCCTGGGATGGGTTTCCTGGTTGCTCATTCACTGACTTCCTGCATTTTAGCATCTGTAAGTTGTAACTGTGAATTGTCTTGTTTCACACACTGATGTTATGGACACCGCATTCAGCTGGGGAAAAACCATTTTGGGTGATGGTTTGATGGGTCGAAATTGCAATTTGGAAGTACTAATTGGATAGGGCTGTGAGTTTGATATTTTGTTTATCGTGACCTTGGGGCTGCATCTTTATTTGTGTTGACTTGGGGCATTTGGATATGTCCATGACTGTTGGTTTTTCATGTTCGTATATCAAAGATTAGATAATGATGAATACACGATGATAAAGGAAGAGGTCAGAAAGGTAGTTTCCAAGGTGAAGGCTGCTGGTGTGCTTCGTTTGGTATTTCATGATGCTGGAACCTTTGAAATGGGTGAAAACTCAGGTATTTTACATGGACAGAAGGTTAAAGTTCTACAAATAATGATACTCGACATCAGTAACTGTGCTCCATATCTCTGGCTACAATTTTTGAATGCCTACTAATCGATCCAAATTGTTTTATCCTCTTTTCCCCATAATTGAACTTTTGAGCTGAAGCTAAGATGATGCATATATTGATTTCATCTGAATTAGGGGGATATAGCTCTCATTTGCCAAAAAAGTTAGATAATCCCTGTAAATGGGCATAACTTTTTTTTGTCATGATGGTTTACTAAATAAACAAGGGCAAGTAATTCTATGACTGTTAAAGCAACTACAGACTCTAATGGACCTTTATATATGAATGATCGATCATAGAGAGCAGTATCATTCATAGTACCTGTATTTGTGAACTAATGGTCATGTCCAATTCTTTTAATGCATGCACATACTTCTTTTGAGTTGAAAATTTTCTGCGTCATGCTCTTTTGTCTGAGTATGGATTTTAATCCTCATATTGTAATTCTAATATGTTTTTGTGTCAATATCCAGGTGGTATGAATGGTTCCATAGTTTATGAACTTGAAAGGCCTGAAAATGCTGGGCTAAAAAAGCCTGTGAAGGTATGTTTTCTTTTATTGTTACATCCTCAAGCTTAGCATCCATTCTGGAGATGCAACATTTCATTTCAACTGGTGTACTCCCTCATGCATTTCTGGACTGCTAGAAGTTCCTGTATCTTATATCTAGAACAGTCAACTCCAGTTCATCTTCAGGCTAACTCGTCAGTCATTGTGTTGTTGTTTAGATACTAGAGAAAGCAAAGGGTGAGGTGGATGCAAAGAGACCAGGTGATTTTTTTGAGTGTTATATTCTATATGCTGATGGTATGATTGTGGTGATATAGATGGAACTTTCCTCTCTCAGTATCCTGGGCAGACATGATAGCTGTGGCTGGAGCTGAAGCAGTTTCTGTTTGTGGAGGTCCAACTATTCCAGTTGTTCTGGGCAGACTTGACTCAATGTAAGAAGCTATTTCCAATTCAATTACTACTGTTCTGAAGATGCATTGATGGCAGACAAAACATTATTTCACTCTTTAGTATTGTCTGTCAGTATTGCAAGATTCTTTGCATGTCTCCATCTTTGTGCATAGTCCCAAGCTAATATTGGTTTGGTTTCATTTCTTTATTGAAGGAAGCCTGATCCTGAAGGAAGACTTCCCGAAGAAACTCTTGATGCTTTGGGTTTAAAGCAGTGTTTTCAGAGGAAGGGCTTATCGTGAGTTGCTATCCCATGTACATGTTAAATGATGCTTGCAAATTAAACGAAGTATTGTTTATTGACTATTGCATATTGTTATGCATCTTACTGCTGATGGTTAAACTGTTTAATAGATATTTCACTGGTCAACATAGAATTGGTTGTTTAGTCAACTGTGATACATTATGTTTTGCAATTTCGGAATGATAGATTCAGAGAAAATCATCCCCCCCTCCTGTTCCTTCTGTGGCAATAAGCATTCCTTCTTTGTTTTTCCCCTCCATTCCAAAAAAATTATGCCCCCTCTATGAGTTATTAGTCTGACAGTATTAGCTGCATGATTACAAAAATGAAGCTTTCAAAACAGACTAAGAACATGTTTGGTTGTTCCTGCTATGGGCTCTGTTTGAATTTTTTTTTTTTTCTATAGAAATCTGTCCTTTCAGTTTCTTATACTATTCTGTAGTTTCTTCTCTCAGCAAAAGGAACATATTGATGTTGTCCTCATCCTCTCAGGACACAGGAACTTGTTGCATTATCTGGAGCCCATACCCTCGGCAGTAAAGGTTTTGGGAATCCGGTTGTTTTTGACAATTCATACTACAAGGTTCTTCTAGAGAAACCCTGGATGTCTTCAGGTAACGAAAAAACATAGATGGTTCTCATGTTCTTCTGTTAGACTTTTTGCCGGACGTAAGTTACGTTGGCCTACTGGTTCTAGTTTGTTGTAGGTAAAGCATTATTTGGCATGAAATTAGTCCTGCCATCGGCTTTCTAACCCAGGAAAAGATTCTATATCTGATACTATGGAGTCATAATTGTGGTATTGTTTCAATAGTTAGCTCTGATCCAGTGGAAATTTATTTAGTCTGTACTGGGAAAAGGTTATTCTCACTTTTTCTGTTGCAAAAGCGACCTGAGTTTTTCTCATCAGTAATAGTTCTCACTTAAGCTTTGCTCTTAATTATTCCTTGCTTAATTTCCTTTTTCTCAATGCAGCTGGTATGCCAAGTATGATTGGACTTCCTTCTGATCGTGCACTTGTTGAGGACAATGAATGCTTAAGGTTACTGATTTGATATCCCTACTATTTCCTTTTTAATAGGAAGATGGGAACAGTTTAGCCATATCTTTCTGGCCATAGACTATTATGGTGAGATATATATTGCTGTTACTGGCAGTTGTCAACTTTCAGGGATGCACCATTATTGCCACTTTTGATTTTCTTTTTCTCATGATTCTGGATAGAAGTTGGCTTTTGTCTTAATGATCCAGTTAAATCCACATTCCATAAATATGGGAGGTGCTATGTTATCATGGCCTGTTTATGCTTCTGAGAAAGCAATGTAGAATGGAAATGTGCCGACACAACAAACATAAGTAGCCATTCTGAAGTAATTAGTATCACCTGATTTACTATGGATATTTTGCATGAGAATGTTCTGTTTAATGTGATATTTGTTCCTTTCATTTTCTCGATCATGATACTTATATATTTTATATATACAGATGGATTGAGAAATATGCAAATGATCAGAACTTGTTCTTCAAAGATTTTGAGAATGCTTATGTCAAGTTAGTGAATTCTGGTGCAAGGTGGAGGAGCTTGTGAAAACTTTCTATCACATGGTGGCAAAATCTCGCTGCTTTTGCATTGCATGCTGTCGGAGTCCAATCCTACTGCTAAGGGCGCATGCAAAGTTGTTTTCATACCTCCCAAATTCGCACCAGAGGATGAAAGTCAATCAGCAAATTCCTCCCACTGAAGGCTGTTTAAAATGAAAAATGGGCCGAGCCACCGAGCGTGCATGTTTAACTGTAAAACTGACATGGTACGTCAGAAGTCTTATTTTGTGGTTTGAACATTTGTAGTTATGTTGAGCTTGATTTTTGTTGGCCACACTCTTGATATAGGTTTGCTCATATTATACAGAGATGACCAATGATAAAGAAATTAACAGAAGGTGTAGACACGAGTGCACGTTTCTCTTCAGTTATTATTGCCCCTTACAAGTTTTGATCAATACCATAGATATGATAGAAGAGTAACACATCACAGTTCGCGCAGATGATGAACAGGGAAGAGAAGATTTAAAACACACAGAAACCCAGTTGCAGAATGGAGGATTGCGCAAGATTAATACATTCACTCAAACGCTTTAAGCTTAAGGAGAGGAGCTTGTTTTGTTAAATCTTCTAGTTGACCATCGACGATAAGTTTTCTTGAATAGGAAAACATAATTATTACCAAGTCTTGGCCGATCGAAGACAGCTGTGCTAAATAACCATTCCTAAATTCTGTACATTCACGTTGTCACCAAATAATTCAAAACAACATATGAAATGGCTTTTTCACTAGGAATATGCATCGTAGTAATCCCTGTGTAACCTTAAAAACAGAAATAAAGCATCACTGCCCAAAGGAAAAAAAGGATGTCTGAAGATTGGAATAGTAAATCTACGGGATGATGAACTATGTAGAGTCGTCATCAAATCACCTGAAGTTTTGAGTTGATGCACAGCAGGGTGATTTAACGGTTAAACTGCTCTAAGAGTGGAGGAGATGGTCAGGCCAACGGGCGAGATATATAAGACTCTGCACCTGACTAATTCGGTAAAGATACTACTAATGGGAGGTGTGTTTATCTTCCTAGCCTTTAAGAGTGTATTCTACGTAAAGCAGAACATTGGCCAGCCAATGCCATTTGACCTTAGCAACCTAGGGAAGAGACTCGTGGGCTACCGGAGCCATGGAAACCTCTTATCTCTTGGAGCAACCCCTAGGATCCAGGAACTTATACTTCTACCTGATGTGCGTCGGCTAGGGAATCGTCGCCTGCTGTGGGAATTTCTGTCGCTCGCTTTTGGGTTGAAATCGGATCTACTAGAAAATCATCCCAACCGCCGTTGTTAATATGTCCAGCATGGATGAGTGGACACCATCAAAAGAGAAGTCGATTCGTGCCGATGAGTTTCCTAAATTAGCATGAATGAGATACAGGCGTGAGGTCTTTATCTGTCACTTGATAAGGAAAAAGAGGTAGTTGTCAAATATAATCATATGATTAATATCGTTTTAAGTGGTTCTGGATACGTGGGCAGTAGGAGTCCGTTTCCCACTTGGCTTTTAGAAAGGGACCTACGAGTTATTTCTTCGGTTGTGAAGTCCAATAAACAAAAGTGACTTGCTTGGCCCATCCAATCTCCTAGGCAAAAAGTATTGCTATTTGATACCAAGAAAAGGTATGGCATATTCATTTTCCGTAATGAGCTTTCCTTGGCACAGATGATAATTCACTGCCTTATATTTGTCCAGAATTCTAGTGGTAATATGATATTAAAACAGTGATGATAAAAACAAATAATTGCTAACCTAGTTTTAAATAAAGGCTAAATTGATAATAACTCTCAACCAAGGGCATGAAGTGAGGCTGTTTAAAAAAATAAGGTTTAAAGTGAACTTATCTCAAACAAGGGAATGAAGCGAGATAGGTTGGCAAATGATACTAAGGGCCTGCATGGTTGGAGTTTATTTCTGTTCCCAGGAACAGAAATTTCTGTTCTTTTGTTCCTGGAACAAAAAGGAACAAAAACGCGTTTGTGTGCGTTTCTGTTCCTTTTTTATTCTTTTGTTCCCAGGAACAAAAAAGAAACAGAAACAAAACAAGAAAAAACTTGTTTCTTGTTTCGGAACACAAATCGAAACACTTTTTTTCTTTTTTTTTTTTTCTTTTATTTTCTTGTTCTTTCACGGCCGAGGCCGGCCGCCGCCTCGGCCACGGCCGGCGACCGGCCCGACGAGGGCCGGCGGCCTCGCCCAGCCACGGCGAGGCTCGCCGGCCCCCGGCGAGGCCGACGCTCGCCGTCCCCCGGCGAGGCCGAGGCTCGCCGTAGCTGGGCGAGGGTCGGCCTCGCCATGGGCCGGGCGAGCTCGAGCTCGCCCGATCCGGCGAGGCCGACCTCGCCCGGCCCGGCCGGCGAGCCTCGGCCTCGCCGAGCCACCGCCAGTCACGCCGACTGCGGTGGCTCGCGAGGCCGAGGCTCGCCGGCCGCCGGGCGAGGTCGGCCTCGCCGGATCCGGGCGAGCTCGAGCTCGCCTGGCCATGGCGAGGCCGACCTCGCGCCGGCTCCGGGCGAGCTCGATCTCGCCCGATCCGGCCTCGAGCTCGCCCGGCCGGCGAGGCCGAGCTCGCCCGGCCGGCGAGCCTCGGCCTCGCTGGCGGTGGCCCGGCGAGGCCGCGGCTCGCCCGCCCGGCGGGCGAGCTCGGCCCTCGCCGGCCGGTCGCCGGCCAAGGCCTTGGCCGGCGACCGGCCAAAAGAAGAAAAAAAAAAAATGAAAAAGAAAAAAAAAAAATAGAAAAAAATAGAAAAAATAAAAGAAATAAAAAAATTATCCAAATTTACCAAATATGTTTCTGTTTATTTTTTATTCCCGAACAAGTTTACCAAACGCGTATTTTTGTTCAAAAATTGTTCCCCGGAACAAAAATACTTTTTTCTATTTCTGTTCCCGGAACAATTTTTAAACAAAACACACAACCAAACGCGCCTAAGAATACCAGAATTTTAGTGCCAAAATTTTTCATTGGATTACTTAAGTGCCAAATTGGAGAAAAAACACCACTTAGATGCCTCAAGTGACAAATTCTAACCAAAATAATAATAATAAGGGAAAATACCACCAAAAACCCCAAACTTTGCCTTAAGTGACAGATTTACCCCAAACTTTTTTTTGTGACAAAAAAAACCCCAAATTTTGCAACCGTGACACATTTACCCCACTAAGGGCATTTTCGTCTTATTCTTTCTATTTTTTCTTTTATTTCTTTTATTTTATTTTTTTCTTCTTTTCTCCGCCGCCCCGGCGGAGGGAAGCCGGCGCCGGCGAGGGTCGCCCTTGCCTGGGTCAATGCCGGCGAGGGGTGCCCTCGCCCGACACAGGCGAGGGCTGCCCTCGTCGGCGTCGGCGAGGGCCTCCCGGCGAGGGTCGCCCCCGCCTAGGCCTACGCCGGCGAGGGGTTCCCTCGCTCGACGCAGGCCCTCATCGGTGTCGGGCGAGGGCCTCCCCGACAAGGGTCGCCCTCGCCTGGGCCGACGCTAGCGAGGGGTGCCCTCGCCAGATCTGGCGAGGGCGGCCCTTGCCCAAAGCCGGCAAGGGCACCCCTCGCCGGCATCCCGCGAGGGCCGCCCTTGCCCGTCGGCGTCGGGCGAGGGCCTCCTCGCCCGGACCCTTGCTAGATCCGGCAAGGAGGCCCTCGCCCGACGTCGACGAGGCCGACCTCGCCCGACGTCGACGAGGCCGACCTCGCTCGATGCCGGCGAGGGCAGCCCTCGCCCGACGCCGGCGAGGGCCTCCCTCGGCGGACGCTAGCCTCCCTCCGCCGGAGCCGGCGGAGGGAAGAAAGAAGAAAAAGAAAAAAAAAATTTAAAAGTAAAAAGACAAAAATATCCTTATGATTTAGGGTATATATGTCACAAAAATGAAAATTCAGGGTATTTTGTGTCACAAATGAAAGTTCGGGGTAAATGTGTCACGGTTAGCAAACTTCAGGGTTTTTTATGTCACAAAAAAAGTTTGGGGTAAATTTGTCACTTTTAGTAAAGTTTAGGGTTTTTGATGGTTTTTTCCCTAATAATAATAATAATACTATGTGGCTTTTTTAAGAAAAACTTAAATCAGACGTGGTTATTTATTAAAAAACAAGTCCAACGTGGATGATGATCTAGCGATTCCTTAACTAAATCTCTCTCCCTCTCTCTGTTCGCACTCCAGACTCGCTCAATCGGCGTCATCCTCTCTCATTCACTCACTCAATCAACAAGCAGAAACGTTAGGGCTTTGTTGGTGGTTGAAGGGAAAAATTAGAGCTCCTTGGTTGATGGGAAAAAGATTAGGGTTCGGTATCGAATCAGTAAGTATTCTGCTTTTTCTCACCTATGTCTTGGCTCTGTTGATACAAACTTGAGTCGTTTCTGCTTGTTCTCCTCTCTATTGCAAGAATTAGATCTTAATTGCCCAACATCGTCAGTTTAAAATAGGGTTGTTAGGACAGGTGAAATTTTGGGACAAATAGGTAAGGATTTTGCTTATTCTCACCTTCTTCTTGACTATGTTGACATGAACTTCAGTCGCCTATGCTTATTTTCCTCTCCATTGCAAGATTTAGATCTTAATTTTGCCCTAACATCATTGTTTTGAATTAGGGAGGAGAGGTGAATTTTTAGACATATCGGCAAGCATTCAACTTGGGTATGAAGAAGAGGGGAAATTTAAGGTTTTTCATGCATAACAACGTCATTGAATTTTGCCACATTGAATTTTCAGTGAATCATGTAGGTTAGAAAAAATATTAAAATATTACCACATCGGGTTTCTAGCATTTCAAAAGAATTGGCACTTAAATGATCTACCTAAAAGTTTTGATATTAAAGTGAATGTTGTACGAAAGTTATGGCATATCTAGTATTCATTTCTTGAGACAATCTTCTCAAAAGGAGACATAATAAGGGGCCGATATGACCAACTTAATCTCAATTAAAAGCATAAGCATCCTGGCTCGGCTAGTTTGCATGTGTGACTCATGTGGTTATTTCAGTGACAACATTAGTAAGCCCAGAACGACATATGTGTTTGACACAAAGAAACTACATCAATGATATTAGGAGCAAATTTTCCATTAGAAGAATCGTCAAAGAACCCTAACTTCAATTTTGGGTTTCTTTAAATTGGCTCAAAGCATAAAATTTAGTACAAAATTGCCCCCGATGTTCCATTTTGTCGCCGTATAAGCACGTGAGTTGCACGTGTGAACCAACCGATTGACAAGCTCAAGCCCTTATTTGAGTCTAAGTTAGTCATTAGGCACTTCTTTGAAACAAGATCCACCTCGGCTCTCTTTTAAGACAATATCCAAACTCAAGCCCATGTTTGAAATTAAGTTGGTCCCTTCACGCTTTTATTTGAGATAATATTTACTTTGAATTATCTTTTAAGAAAATGATCCCATGAAACTATATTGGCTATTTTAGGTCCTTATTTGAGGTCAAGTTCACTATATGCCATCTTTGAGAAAATAACCAACTTTAAATTCTTATTTGAAATTCTCCCAAAATAGATTGATGCTTAAGATATGGTCAGTTTTGGTCAAGATCCATATAGAAATGCAATGGAATTCTTCTTCAAATATGTAGATGTCTTTCCTTTATACTAATGCCATGTAAATCTTACTCTTTTTTCAATGTACATATTGAAATGCACATATCATCCAATTGATAACTCGAAAAGATTAGATACGCACTATACATTAGTGGATAGCAATTTTATTAATAATTTATATGGGCCTGCATGTTTTTACTTCTTGTTTCTGTTTTTGAACACTTTTTTTGTTCCCGGGAACAAAAAAAGAAACATAAACGCGTTTGGTTGCGTTTCTGTTCTTTTTTTTGTTTTTTTGTTCCCGAAATAAAATTGAAACAAAAAAACTTACTTCTTGTTCCATAAACAATTTTGAAGAAACATTTCTTCTTCTTCTTCTTTTCTTCTTTTTTCTTTGGCCGGTCACTGGCCTCGGCCATGGCCGGCGACCGGCCGTTGAGGGCCGGCAACGTCATCGAGTGTCGGCGACCTCGCCGGAGCGTCGCTGGTCCCCGGTGAGGCCGAGCCTCGCCTTGGTTGGGCGAGCTCGGCCTCGCCCTAGATCCGGCGAGGGGGCTGGCGAGGCTCGGCCTCGCCGGATTTGGGCGAAGCCGAGCTCGCCCAGCCATGGCAAGGCGAGGCTCGACCTCGCTGTGCGCGGGCGAGGCCGAGCCTCGCCTTAGCTGCGCGAGCTCGGGCTCGCCCGGATCCGCCGAGGCCGCCGACCGAAAGAAGAAAAAATAAAAAAGAAAGGAAAAAATGAAAAATAAAATAAAAATATTAAAAAATAAAAGAAACAAAAAAAGAATAAAATTTACCAAATGTGTTTCTGTTCATTTTTTATTTCCGAAACAAGTTTACCAAACACGTTTTTTTATTCAAAAATTGTTCCCCGGAATACAAACACCTTTTTTTTTTTTTAATTTCTGTTCCCGGGAACAAAAAAAGAACAGAAGTGTTTCCATGCAGCCCCTATATAAACTTTAGTTAGGTCGTTTTTTAAATATAACTGTTTATAAACACTTCACGGCTTCATGTATTAATCATATACATTCGTATGAAAGATGATAACTCATAGAATTTTTACATGGGCAACGATTATTAGAGGCTATTCTACCGAACTTTCTTATTGTGTATAGACATTGGGCCAAGTCTATAAGCAACGCCAGGAAAATACTGCCCAATTTTGCCGGACTAAGGGTAAGGCTCTACTGCGACGACTTAAGTAGTTTTATGGGAAAAGTACCATAAAAGTTCTAAACATATTACATTTGTATCAATTCAATTTTAAACTAAATTTTTAATTGGACCAATTTAGTCATAAATATATTCACATTGGTATCGATTTAGTCCACGGCCAATTTTGGCCAGCTAGTGTTGACATGGACACCGATCGGTAGTTGCATACTGATGTGATAATTTTTAAATAATTTTTTTATTAATTTGTTTCTTTTCTTTTTCTTTTTCTTTTGGGACTTTCCTCGTAATGGTCGGCGAGCCTCCTGTGAGATCTAGGCAAGCCACCTTATCTGCAATAAGCAAGGGCTTCGCAACCCTTGCCCAGTGGTCGGTGAGCCTTGTCGAAGGCTCGCAAGCCACTGTGAGGAAAGTCCAAGGAGGAAGAAGAGAGAAAAGAAAAGGAAAAAGAAAAGAAAAAAATTAATAAAATAAATAAATAATTGCCACGTTAGCTTTTGACCATCGGCCGGTGTTTACGGTAATAGCGGCCAATCAAAATTGCCTGGGTGGTTGCCTGGATGGACTGAATTGATATAAATGTAAAAATGTTTAGAATTAAATTAGTTAAATTGAAAGATTTATAACTGAATTGGTATCGATGCAATAAGTTTAGTACTTTTTTGGTGATAGGGAATGCAAGAAGAATTAGTACGATCCTCAAGAATACGGGTTAGTCTTGAAAGCCAATCCAAGGAAACCATTTTCACTTGAGCAAAGAGAGCAACGAACAGCCCGAATTTTGACAGTAAATAAATTTTCCTTCCAAAGACTAATTCAGTCGAATTTTGCTCCTCCCAAAAGTTCATTAGTCGAACTTTCAATACTTACAAATGCTGTAATGATTATAATCCATCGATTGCACGTGAAAGGCAGGTGGATTGCACGTGAATTGCCTAATTAACAATAATTGACTTCTTGTTTTCTTTTGCTGGAGAGTCCAATTTTGGTTGTTCGATTAACCTTCTGTTATTGCCAAAATGCCCATTGTGTCATCATCGACAACATTTTCCATCTAGTTCTTCCTCTTCTTTCCTTGGTGATGGTTATGGCGCCCCACATTTGGACACCTCGGTGAAGCTAATATCAGTGTCTAATGGATACGTAGTTATTTGGAAATACTTCATTTTACTTAGATTGTAAAATAGGGTGTGAATTGTCGGTCTATGTGTGATTACATCCACTGAAATTCCGACTTCCTAAATCCACACCAAGTATTGAAAATCTTTCTTCTTAAATATATGCGGATGTCCTTCCTTTTTTTTTGTATCATGAGAATCTCACTCTTTTTCCCAACATCACCAAAAGACACTCTTTAGTGCCACAATAAATTGTGTCTATGCACATGTAGTTTCACAAATAATTGAGCAAAGGAGTAACGCTTATAGCCTACACCGTTTTACTAGTGCAAGTCACTTAACAAAATAATTATGTGACTACAAATAAGATATTTTTCTTTAAATTACAAAAGCAACTGAAATTTTATTGGTAATGTGGGCGACATATTAAGTAAATTACAATATAATTTCTCTTTGAGCTCCACTGTATAAGGTCTTCAGTTAGCTCAAGCTCTCCTCAACTTGATTAGCAAAAACTAAATTCCAACCTAAGCTTGGGTTAATCTCGACCTTGAGTTTTAAACAATAAAATAAAATCAAAAGAAATAATGTGATATATATATAGGAAACTTACAAATATAATTGCATAGATTTGGCTACACAAAAATTCAACTAGTTGCCCGGGCTCCCTGGCGAATTCAATCAAGTGTAAGAAAAATAAAAGCCGAGTCCCTTTCAAGTTCTTAGAGCTTGACTATATCCAGAAGAATTGTACTCAGAAAGGGAGCCGAGTCGGAATAATACAGAGGTCGAGCTATCTTGAGTAGTTCGCGGGTAGCTCGACTCACGTGATATAATTCGCGGTATGCGTGAAAGCTTAGAGCACCACGGGATTCTGCGAAAGTGCAATGATAATAACGCATCGTTCATCTCTTTCTAAGGGAAAATGGTGAAGCTGCTATGCATACCACCCACCTGGGTGGCTCTTCTGGCGGCGAGCTTCTCCCTCTAACGCAAGGGGAGGAGTTCGATTTCCGGACGTCGTAGGGTAACTTATCCGGTGGTACGTGTGTGGTGGCTAGCATGTGTTATCTTCATGATTTATCTCCCATTATCCCGAGCCTTTCGGGCTAATCGTATTGGTACGGTACGCGGAATTCTTGGATCACCAAAAAAAAAATGATGAAGCTGCGATGCATGTAAATACGAGAGCGGACTTTTAAAGCTTGTCTGCAACTTCCCGGGCGGGATTACCCAGAATAATGAGTTGTATCTGTACGATGTCATGATCGAGGCCAATGAGTTTTGTTCAGAACATAACGTGGTCGGAGAAGGCCAATGAGAATGGAAAGATGGAGTGATGCTTTCATAGTCACACATTCGAGATCACACGTTCGTATAGGAAAAACATCAGCAAGAACAACCACTTTTAACATCGTCCATTAATGACAACAGATACTATTGCTATAATCGACAGTATTTGGAAGGACTCCAGCCAAATCTTTCTCTCTCTCTCACACGCACACACATTCAATTGGAGCAATTTTCGTATTCTGGGAAGTAAGGATCTATGCTTGAGTACATATGTTTCTTTATGTCTAAGCATGATGATTAGAAAGGGAATGAGATTCTTCATTCCCTTCATATGCTGCTTTTCGATGTCCGAATAAAAGTAGTTATAACATTTACGATTGAATGTACATCCTCGAGATCAGTTGACATCCCAATGGAATATCGTATGGGTTAAATGTCGACTTTCAATGACAACAACAATGGGAATAATTTTGTTGGTCAATCAAAAGCTTGGAGTAGAGTATTTGTGATGGAGGTTGGCAAAAATGTCATCGTTAGGATTCATGTTTTTCTATCGATCCCATCTCGTTTATCATTTATGTATTAGTGTGCTGATGGGGCCGATGGGTCAGCTTGGATGCCTTGGTGGTAGCTCAGCATGGATGCAGTGACACCGAGGGAGGCACGGTGGTTGCGGGCTGTAAACAACCTAGGTATGTGCCGAGCATGGCAGAGCGACTTGAAGAAGAAGACCAAGACAACCCCTAAAAACTTTTCGTTTCTTACATTTGCTTTTGCCATTTTTTCTTTGTCATGAGCATTTCCTTACTAAAGTACCATGCAATGTTAGAATATCTAAATAATAACTTACGTTTTTATTTAACAGTTTAAACTTTTAGAATAGTTGGTAGTGGTTCACATGTTATTAATAATGTAATTTGGTCAATAAATAATTTGGAGTAACTCAATTTGGTCTATGATGTGGTAATGAGTGTCATCACATTAAGGCCACATCAGGAAAAAAAAACATTGTTTGATGCACACACGTGCGTAGAGAGATCCAATGATAGTCACTACATATTGTATTTCTCCTATATAAATATACTCTTCATTTAAATAATAGGGGGCATTTTTGCCCAATTCTCTATTTTTGACTATTTCTATAGTTGTGCTCTCTATGATAACATAATTTTTATTAGCTAAATTGCCAATTTAAAAGTTTTTTTTTTTAACACATTCTCCATTGAATGAATAATATGCGGATAGATTCGGCGGCTACTTGATTATTTCTAAGTACATCCAATGATTAATATGTTGAAAAACTTTTACACCAATGGTGGACCTAATAATAGTCCACAAGGATTACTCCAAATTACTTTTATCACCAGTAATTAGCTTGTAAATCTAATGTGCTTTTTAACCTCGTAGTTATGTGCCCTTTTTACCTCGTAGTTAGTGCTTGTTTGGTGAAATTAGAAGTAAATGCCAAAAATTCTTGAATTTTAAGTGCTGATAATCTTAAATGCTGAAAATAGAAATTAACGGCCAGATTTTGATTGATTTCTTACCAAAGATAGATTTTAGCGATAAATCCCACAAAATATTAGTTGCCATCTATTACTTTTGAAGAAATAAATAACCCCCATTTATAATAATAATAATAATAATAATAACCCCCATTTGCTTACCACATTAAGTGGTTTTTTTACTTAATCAAGTATATTAAAAACAACACTAATTAAGATTACCGAACAAATTCAAATCTCATTAAACACCGAGTTTTCAATTTTCAGAGTTTAATTGAGTTACCAAAACAAACCCTCTATTCCTTTTCCTCGCATTATGTACATATATGTACGAGAGAGATGAATAAAACTTATGAAGGTACCCCAAGTGGATTGAATAGATTTTAGAAGTGAGAGATGAATAAAACCTAGGAAGGTACCCAAAGTATATTGACTTTTGTTTTCATTTTTTTAAAAATTATGTACCTTCATAAGGTCAATAAGTATTTGATTTTAATTACTTTTCTTGAAAATGCATATTGTAATTGATTTGGTGCTAGCGTAGACTCTGTAGAGTAAAATCTACCCAAAATCTCACCTCTCTGTGTCTCTCTCTCAGAGGTGACCTGGCAAGAATGGATTTGAAACCCACTGCAACTGCTATTTGTTGTTCCATGTCCCTCCAACAGTGACAGACCCCTTCCCCTTCCCTTTCCCCTGCTTTCCCAGTTCAAAAACCCGCACCACCCCCCCCCCCCACCGATCCATCACTCCACAGTTCCCAGAGCACCCCCCACCCCCCAATTTGAGCCCGGAGATACAAGCCAGAGCTTCAAAATTTCGAATTTCGATCCCCGGGTCCTTGCCCATTTCCCTTCTTCCCCCCAGATCTCCGGGCTCGGGCTTGCAGATCTCCGCCCCTGTCCGCCGGGAGGCTGTCGATGGAGCTTTGACTGCTTCTCTCCGCTTCTGGGTAAGAGCGCAAGCGAGCCTGTAGTGTGCTCTGTCTCTCGACTGCTGAGATGGGTCTGAGGAGCTGCGTGTGATATCGTGTCTGAAACTCTCGGATGGGTGGTTTCTGTTCTGGGTTTTCGGAGTCGAAGCGTTTTCTTGGCTTGAATGGGAGTTTTATTTACTGGGTTTCGTTGTTCTTGGTGCGGTTGCCATGACCGGATCGATGCCGCATTAGTGGAAGGACGTTTCTTTCTGAATGATTGATTCTCGGGTGTGTAGAGGGCGTGGATTCTTGCTTAATGTGCGTCGTTGCGATTGACATGCTTTTCTTGCGCTATCAATGCAAATTGAGTATATATGAAGTAAGAAACACCAGGATATGGACTTCCCGTTTAGTGTGTTTCGAGATTCACATGTTGGACTGCGGAATAGGTGCTTCGACGCTGAGGAGGTGGTGTTGAGGCATGCTATAGCGAAAATCTGAAGCTCGTTTATTTTGGTCTGACCTTGTGATTTTGCAGCATGTTGGTTGTGGCACATTGGCTCACTTTTACTTATTTTCTTATGATTTCTTTTCCTGTCGGCAGATGACTGATACATGATCTGCATACCTTCTGCCTTCTTTGAGCTTTCAGGAACTTCCAATTCCCTGTGCCCTTTTGGTTTCACATTGCGCCAAAGCTTCTAGTATAGTTCGGCATCAACAGTTCTATGGATATGGACGATACCATAGCTGATAATGGTTTTGAGGTGGTCCCTCAACATAGTGCTTATGAGCAATTTCAGGCCTGTGAAGGAGAGAGTAAGGTTCCAACTGCTTTTGACGGGGTTACAGATGAGACTGGTGCAATTGCATCTGTCAATAAGAGCTTAGAAAGTGTTACGTTAGATCAGACTGATGCAAACAAGTCATCGCCTGGGGACTTAAAGGAGGGACCTGTCAATGTTTCCAAGGTATACACTTCTGCTTCTGCTTAGTTTTCAGAAGTGATACAGCTCCTTATGCTTGACTGTATCTATCAATTGGTCCATAGGAAGGAGATAATTTAGATTCAGACCATGCAAAACATGTGAGGAGCCAGCGGGGTCAAGGAACCAAAAACAATAACAAATCTGCTGCGAAAAATGTGCTGGCACCTGGAGCAAAGAAGAACAAAGACGAAAAGGAAGCCAAAGCAGTTCCGAATGGCAATGGTCCTCCAAATTCCATTATAGAGAGGCCTATTAAAAGTAAATCATTAAATTATAAGCAGCCTCGTCTACCCAAGGTGAATGCTTTCTTGAGTGTAGTGTCACGATATTTTGTTTGAAAGTATTAGGTCATCGTTGCCGACATCTGATTGCTAATTGTTATATTTTGGTGCGTTTTCTTTTGACAGCAAGCTGGAAAATCTGATAGAGACTCCTCAGAGGGCTTGAGGTATTCCTAGGTTGCCACGACTTGAATGTTTCTATTGTTGAAGAAATTGTTTTGAATATATCTGCTGCCATTATTACTGCTATGCTTATGATGGAGGATAGTGAAAAGGCTTTGAGTGGTCTTTCAATCCTAAAATGCTAGGCTTTATTTATTTGTTTTTCTCCTGCTCTGTGTAAATTCCGTGGTTTGTATCAATTACTGATCACATTAGATGTCTTTGGAATTTGAAACTAATAATTGCTTTCAACAGCGGGATTAAAAAAGAGAAGCCTTTGGAAGAAGGATCCGTCATTGAACCTGATGGGATTCCACAATCTTCGCCGTATCCCTTGCACATTTTCTTGTAGTTTGATCATATTTCCTTTTTATCTGTTGCTTTGCATCTTCAATAATGATCCCTGATTTCTTTCTTTGCTGTTTACAATTAGTTTATCCTTAAGAATATCATAGAGATCTTACCGCAGCTGATGCCGGACCCCATAGAGTGGGTGCACGTCCAAACTATGGGTTCAGCTTTAGGTGTGATGAAAGGGCTGAAAAAAGGAAAGAGGTGAGTTCCTGTTGTTTGCTTCATTTGCAATTGCGTGGTTATCAGTGGTCAGATTGCTGCAGATATGACTTACTTTCATCATCGTCTTGGGCAGTTCTACACAAAGCTCGAGGAAAAGATTCATGCAAAGGAAGTAGAACAGACAACCTTGCAGGCTAAGTCCAAGGTGGTATCCTTATAGCTTGAGTGGCCATGGAAGTTGCTTGCTTGTTCCCTTTTTGCTTATTTGAGAAAGTGCGATTTGATATCAGGAAGCTCAAGAGGCTGAGCTTAAGATGCTGAGGAAGAGTTTGAACTTTAAGGCCACGCCTATGCCAAACTTCTACCAAGAACCTTCACCACCTAAAGTTGAATTGAAAAAGGTAGATTTTCTTATATCTGCCAGGCCTCATAATGGCAGCCTTGTAATTAGATTTTGTATGAGCCTCAGAAATATATTGTCTGTGTTGAGTAGAGATATTTAAGGCCTTCTTATAAATGGAGAGAGAATGTTTTAGATCATTTTCATTATCAAAAAGAATGGTTACAAAAACCAATGACAAACAAGACTTCCTCTCTGTTATTTATAAAACTATAACGCGACTTTTGGTTAAAAAATCCACAATAGGATTTCTTTTCTTGATCTCTTGAGCAAGTATTTGGAATCTTTAACGTCAGTTAAATGTCCTACCAATTAAGATCCCCAGGATTGGATGGGGTAACCCAGTTGCTCCAATTTTATTGCTAGTTTGAGTTCTGTGCTATTTCACAAACATGTTCTTTATTTCAGAAGGTCTAACACAGGATGGAAGTGCAACTATTTGATGTTTTCCTTGATTGCACCTGTAGCTGCCTGAGTTCCGGCAGTTATCATACACATTTGGTGTCTTAAAGTGCGCCAAAAATTAGATTTGGAACTGAGTATTTAGCTATCCAAGATCATTATTTTAAAGGCTTTTCCGTTAAGTTACCCAATCTCAACTTCTATAACATGATAGGAGTAGGAAACTGTGTAAATAGAATTTAGCATTGGCTGTATCTTTGCCAGAGCACTATTCTTTCTTTTGCTGCAAATTCTCCAGCTGCACTACAAATGTGGTCGTGATGCAGAGCATTTCGGACTGTGTTGCAAAAATTTCTAGTTTGTAGATTGTACTTACAAAATACAAATAATTCTGTGGTTGTCATACTCATGAGGTGGATTAATTCATTATTTTCTCTTCCCTCTCCTGATTTTGATATAAATTGAATTGCTCTATACTGATTTTTTTAACGTGATATTTGGCTATTTCTATCTCTTTCAATTATTTGTGCTACATTTCTCTCAATTTTATCATTACAAACTTCTGGATACAAATTGCTTGTTCTTGTGAGGATCTGGAACCATTTCTTGCCCCATTGAGTATATGAATATCTTTGTCTAACAGATACCCCCAACAAGAGCTAGATCTCCCAAGCTCGGGCGAAGGAAGAGCTCCTCTAGTGAGGGGTCTGAAGAAAATGGCGATGGAAACCGTCCATCTGGTCGTTTAAGCCTTGGTGAGGAAGTATTGAGAAACCAACAATCTAGAGTGGCTCCCATCAAAGCAAAGAAGCCAATTCGGAAATCGCTTCCCGTACTGCCTTCTGAGAGAAACAAGTCATCTAGTGTGAGAATTAAAAGTGCCGTATCTCAAGCAACTCATAATCAAGAAACTGGCAATAAAGCACATAAACCGCTTCTGGTGGATGACTCCCCTAGTGGCCATTTGCATGACCATACACCAATCTTGGATGAGCTAGCGGAGCCAACTATAGCACAAGAAGGGACAGAATCAGGCGTTATGCAGGAGCAGCAATAGAGCTAGATTGAACTTGTTAGAGCTTTCACTTTGGCAAGAACTGGACGACAAGGGTTATTAGGCATAGTTATGCTTGAGGTATGGAAGATTTGCAGAAGAGTCGTGAGTTCTGGCGTCTTTTTGTCTGTGGAAGCATTGGGTTGTTTGTTTTGTACTTGTTCTTGGGATTGCTGGTTATCGTAAGAAATTCTGCATTCCTGCACCTTTTGTAAGTTCCTGATTTCCCAGTGCACTCTTTGATTTAGCATTCTTTGGTTGTCTCACTACAGCAATATTAGGAATATCGGTCGCTGTGAAGTTTAGTGTCCGAAACAATTTGTTGAGTCTGTTGGGGGTGTGACAATTGGATATTGTATTTATGTTTTTGATATTTTTGATTGGCTATATGACTTGATTATGGTCCTTTGCGTCTTTTCTTTCATTTATCCTTGATTTGATTTACTATCTATTTCAGAACTTTTCTACTAGATAGTACTTCCAGTTAGACGACAGCAAGAGAAATTAAGAACTCACCCAATGCTGTGTTGGAAATGATAAAGACATTCTGATGCTTCTGCTCCTGGCTTATCCCCCATGTTGGAAGTTTGAGAATATAGTGTTCAGGCATGTTGGTGTTTTACCGGTTAACTGACATGGTTGTGCAAGTACATTACACCTTTTGGCTTTTAATCGTTGCATCGCGACTTTATTGTCTGGATTACCTCAAATAGGGTGGACGTAAGACACGGCTTCTCTTTCTTGATCCTGTGTTAGCTATCACTTCAGATTGAATCCAAACGATTTGCCATTTATGCGCTGTACTCCCTGAAGTATGAAGATGTCTCAGACTTGTGTTGGTAAATTCATTTCAAAAAGAAAAATGATTGAAGATTTCAATGCTTTGGAAAGCTTCGTAGTTGGTTGTCTTACTTGTGTTTTCTTACTTTTTTTTCCCAACGATGAGATTAGATGGAAAAATATCTTGCCTGTTCGGTCTCCGATGTTCTATCCTTTCAAAGCTGCCTTGAGAGTTAATCCGAGAAGGGGGCAGACTTTGCTTTTCTAACTCACCTCTACAATGATTGATCTTCCGTTCCTTGCGTTTTCATTCTGAGTAAGCTAAGGTTTGAAAGACAGCTATCAAAAAGAAAGATCTTAAGAACATTGAGGACCTATTGTGCTCTTGCACATAGGGATGATCGGTTCTCGATCCAATCCGATTCTACCTAGGAATGAGGAGGATCAGTTTCCAATTTTTGGGATTGGGGATTGGGGATTGGTCGGTCCGATCCGATCTCATGGAACCAATCACTAAGCAAAAAAAAAAATTAAAAAATTAAGAAAAATATAAGAGCAGCTGCTATTTTTTAGAAATTATATTTTAATAAAAAAGAGTCAGTTTAGTCCGGTTCGGTTCCCCTTGAGATCATAAATTGGATCGACAATCACCAATTCCATTTTTATGAAGTTGGGAACTGGACCAATCTTTCCAAGAATCAAACCAAACTTGCCAATTTGATGTGGTCTAGGTGATTCCCTATTTGGGCAATTCGTCATGCTTAACCCTACTTGCGTGAACATCCATTGTATTTGTATACTTGAATTTATCATTTGAAAAAAGAAAGGTGTATGAATCTATGAATGGAGGCGAGAAAAATGATAGTTTTAGGGCATGTTTGGTAATATTTTGATGAACAACTGATTTTGTTATTTTATTTATAGGAACAAAAAAAGAATATAAATCTGTTCAGTAAATTTTTTGTTATTAAGAATAAAAATCCGTTTTTTGTTTCTGAAATAGATTTGGAACAGAATTAATAAGTAAAAAAAAGTTGCGTCTTATTTTTAGAAACAATTTCTAAAATCAAGTTTAATTTTCTTCTTTTTTCTTTTCTCTTCTTCTCTTTTTTTTGGTTGATTGCCGGCCTCAGCCATGGTCGGTGACCGATCGATGAGGGCCAGCAACCTCTGCAACCCTCGGTGACACTAAGCCACGGTGAGGCTTGTTGGCCTTAACCTTGCTGTGGTTGGGTGAGGCTCGTTGGCCTTGCCTTGATTGGGCAAGGTCGAGCCTCGCTAGTGACCTAGCGAGTCTCCGACAAAATCGCCAAACCTCATCCAGTTGGTTGTCGGCCACCGCCGTGGTCGGCAACCAACCACAAAGAGGGAGAAAGAAAAAGAGAAAAGAATATAATAAAAGTATTAAAAAAATTAAAAGAAATAAGAAAAATAAAAATCCTACTAAATGCATTTTTATTCCGAGAATAAAAATTTTATGTAATTACCAAACATATTTTTTACTCAAATTGTTTTGGAGGATAAAAGAAACTCCATATCGGCATAGCAAGAAGGACAAGTCATCTTACATCTTGCAAAATGCTACTATTAAAAAGCAAAGAGCGCCAGAAACCGTAAGCTTGATATTGCTAGAGATGGACATTCATTGTACAGGTAGTCTCTTTGGTTCTGAAGTCATTCTTAAAGTAATTCCAAAAGAAAAAGGGGGGTAAAAATGAATTGTCTTTGAGTCCTCAATTGCCTAGTGCTCTAAAAATAAGGAGCTCTTTGAAAAAGAGCTCAACCAAAGTTAGAAACTGTTTTTTCTTCTTTTTAAGGTTAAGAGCGTTGATCAGATGACCTCTGCGATTAATGATTGCGGTCATCATGTCCAACTAGTAGCTACGGAGTCACTGTCACTAAGCAATCAAGAGCGTTGAGTTAGGACCAGGGACAAGACTCCAGTGGGAGTAATGAAGATATTCATGCTGAAGCCTCAAAATTCTTCCACAAAGTAACTCCATTAAAATACTTGCAAAAGAACTCATCTTCCACAAACACAAGCAAACTTGAACCCCAAAAATGATAAATTAGGAAACGAGGAGAAGAAGAACAGAAACAAAAGCTAAGAAAGAAGAATGACCCAAAACTCAAAACAAAAGACATAGGCAAGTGAGACCACATGTCTTCCTTAAAATGAACAGATCGCATCCATCACTGCAATTACAGGAAGAGGGCAGAGGGGCCCTGACCATTTTAGATGGTTCTTTAGCTAGATTTCTATACAAGCGAATCGATGGACATCCATATGAAGATACTATGATGTCACTTAACTTAGTACATGAGGAAAATTACATAGGGTTTGATTTATCGTGTCAAGGTTGATAAAGCTTGTTGCCACATTTGCACTTCCAAGCGAGGAGGTAGTAGCTATCACTTCCCTCGTGGCTTGAAGCCCTAGCATCTCCTGCTCCTCCACCTCTTCCTGCAGGAGGATGAATCACCAGAGTGGCCATGCATGGCCTGCAACTCAAGCACCTGTTGACACATATCGGCGGCCTTGAACCCACCATCTCTCTTTTGTTCTTCAAACCTTCAGTCCCATCTCCCACTACACAACAAAAAATAAGTCGGGCCAAAGCAAGATTTTGAGAAATAATGTAGGAAAAATAGACGACAAGAAGGCAACTGGACGATGACTTCAACTACTAGGTAATATGATTTTCGCTGTTGGGAAATCCTTGTTTTCTTGCTTTACTCGCATTTCCACACGAGTGACGTGCTTCACTTGATTGGTATGTTTTTTGCTTTCGATAGCATGATTAAAAAAAGGCTTGATGTTTTTACCTGTTATGGGAATGAAACAGAGCAGGAAACAAGCAAGGATCACAGAGGCTTTTAGCCCCCTTTGGTGGTATAGATAGTAACTTAAAGAAGCCATCGCTCGAGAGACGATTTGACCGACGCCCACCAGATACTTCGCTTCTCTCGGCAACTTTGCTTGTTGGGAGGGGACAATAGTGTTAATGAAGTCGCTGCTTGAGTTAACAGAAAAAACTACTATTGACAAGGAAGGCTACTTTTCTCTGTTTCTTCTTCTTCTTGTTTTTGTTTTTTTTGGTTCTTTTGTGGTGCATGGAAAACTGGACAAAAATATTGAATGGTTAAGAGGGTAGTGCAGGGACAAAATAGGTCACTGTTCCCATCACAGTGGACGCATCTGTTGCTGAGGCTGCTGTCCCAGTAATTAATTGCCATCCTCAGTGTACAGCAGCCGTGAAAAATGACTTCAATGACTGGTCAACCGAAAATTTTTCTGCCACGGGAAGAAAGAAGTCGAAGCAAGTCAGGGAGAAGGTTAAAATACCACGTGTTTCTTCATTTCAAAAAACTACAGTCGAGGCACAGGCCTCCACCAGCTAAAAGGAGCCTTCTTTATTTTAGCTTTTATCGATAGGGCATGTACAGGCTCTCCACTGAACAGAAAGTGCAAGAACAGTTTTCAATCTCAAAATTTTAAACCAGAATTATCATGATGGTGTGCTTGAAGTAGGGTTGAGCTGTAGACCATATCATTCTCTGTCTGTCATGGACAGTTTTATCTAATCGAAAGAACTATCGGCAACCCTCAAAGATTGGCATAGTTAGTGTGGGTGTCAAGAATTTACATGTTAGGAACTATAATCGATTAATCAGATCCACCACGTACAATATTTTGGATTGGGACTATTTGCATAGATCAAAAGCCTGAATTTAATTAGTTTATGAGATTTGTAGGGGGTTTCATAAATCTCTATGTAACTAGGTTTATGTACTCATATTCTTGAATTATAAAAAAGAAGTTTTTAAGTTCCTCCCATATTTTAAATTTAATGTTTGTACTCAACTGCTCTCCAAAATAAGTCAAATTTTCAAGAATTGTCATTCTCTCTAAAATGTTTTACAACTCTTTTTTATTCACATTACAAATGCAAATTTCATTTGATCATAGTAATGTTCCTTACTTTACATTACATCATGCCAATATTTAGACATTATAACTCTTAAAACTCATTGTATAGTTAAGGTATCTTAAGAAAAATGTCACATTATATCAACTTTGTTCTATGTCTATCTAGCGGAAAACAAGTAATTTGGAAAATATTTTATTAATTTCAATTGTTTTTATTGTTGCAAAAAACTAGTTAACCAAAAGTACGTTTTTTTACCAACTAAAGTCTATGTCTAAACATTTGTTGATAATAAGAAATTTTTTATTTTCATTGTCCTTAGCGTCAATCAAAATTCGGGATTATCAGTGTCATTTTTCTTAATGTACTTCATCAATTGTTATGGCAACTTCTTTCACATCGTATTCGTTCAATGTATCTTTTGTTCTCACGGTAAAAGAAAAGAGGTGATGATACGTGATGAAAGAGACTGATGAGAAGTGTAATGTGACTACACATTGCCCTTCTTTCTTTTTTTAACGTCCAATCCATCTTCTGCCACGTTTGTCAGCCAATGAGAAAGTACATTCTTTGACCACCCTGTAAATTCATTTTGTGCCATTTTGTCTTTCACGACTCACGATTTCAAGTTCCCAATGCAAGTGAATTTTTGGTATAATCGTTGAAAGAAATGACTCTTTATACACTTAGGATATATATGGTTATCATTGTATTTCTAGTGAGAACTATTTTTGTGTTCTCAAGAATAAGTTAGAAATATAAATTCATTTGATATTGCAATTTTATTTTTTATTTATTTCTAATTTTTACTCTAGAAATAAATTTGAAATAAAAATGAGATTTAATTTTTTTACTTTTTTATATTTCTGAAATATAAATGAAAAATAAAAATTCTTCTCGTTACTTACCTTTATTACTAGCCAACTACCCATTTGCCACCATCGATTATTACTAGCTAACTACCCATTTACCACCACCGAAGGAAAAATTTTATGTTGTTATTAAACGCGTATTTTTGCTCATAAATTCGTTAGGGAATAGAAATAAAAAATATTTTTGGAACAAAATGATTAATATTCTTAAGGAAAGCTTCGTTAACGACGCCACTTGAGAGGGAAAAATTTTATGTCGTTATTAAACACATATTTTTGCTCATAAACTCGTCAGGGGAATAGAAATAAAAAAATATTTTTGGAACAAAATGATTAATATTCTTAAGGAAAGCCTCATTGCACAATCAATATATTCTCCATTTATTTTGCAAAAATATACATTTCTAAAAATAATTGTTTATATCTCTTGAAGTTATTAGTCAATAAAAAATATTTTTGTGATAGCTAATAATTTGCATTTAAATTATTTCATGGATGATGAAAGCTTTTTTTCGTTTAATTATTATAATAAGTGATATGAGAATAACTTCAAAGATTTTTTGAAAAATTAATTATCTTTCGCAAAATGAAGGAAATTCTAACTTACATATATTCTGTTGAGGTGGCCTGACTTGTTCCATTCCGTCCACAAAACCGGAATGGTTCCTTGTAAAAACTAAATGTGATCAATGATGATAATCATTGAAATTAACAATAATTTGTCCTATATGATTTACCCAGTAAACGAAGCATACTATTTTAGCCGTTCTTTTATATATATATATTTTTTTTTATATTTCCATTCATGCGTTGGTGCATCTTTATTCCCAAGAAATTTTCACATCATCACGTTTTGAATATTACCGTTTTTCCAACTTTGGCAATTTAGAAATTGCAAAAATATAGGAATAGTAAAATCTACAATATTCTTTTTGTTAAGACTAAAATCTATATTATTATATAAATTGAAGAGTCTTTCCCACCTTTAAGAGATTTCAATACTTTCTTCCCCAAATATCTCTAAATAACGTATTTTGCAAATATTGTGTCTATGGACATTAGTAATTCTATTTTATTTCTCAAATGTTTCAATCATAATATTAAAATATTTTCTCTATCCTACAACAAATTTTCTGAAAAAAGAAAAAAGAGAGTCAGATCTTCATATATCTTTCTCTTTCCAAATATATTTATTTATAAAATTTATTTATATTATGGGTTTTTGTCAACAAATATTTCCATTAAAATTTGTAATAAGGCATTGTTGCTTAACTTTCGAATTATAAGTTTGCCTTGACGCAACATAAGTGTGCATTTGCTAGCATAACAACAAGCATGAGATTGTTCGCTAAAACCCATGGCTTCCTGCCTCTGCCTAGTCATATGTGTGGCATGCTAGCTCACTGTATCACGTACGTGGCAATGGCGCCCCGACATGCTCCATACTAGCAGTGGCAATTTCACTCTAAACCCCATAGACCACTTCTTGATTGCAATGAAATGGCAGAAAATAAGAGGGGTGAGTGATTCCTGGTTCTTTATAGGTTTCGTCTATAACTTAGAACCTACCATCAAGTACAAGTTCCTCATTTTTTGAACCTTGGAATTTACCTGTTAGAATCAAGAATCCAAAACCTACCCTATTACAAGGTTCAAAGGTCAATTCCAATAGGTTCTCTTTTTTTTTTTTTTTTTTTTTCATTTTCTAAATAAACAATGGAACAAACAAAGTCATAAGACATGGAGAGAGAAAGCGATAGTGGCATGACCAGCCGTGACTACCCTCATAATGGTCTCATACCCATGATAAGATGTTCAGCATTCACCAAACAAAGTCATAAGACTACTTATGCAAGCAAGGTTCAACCCTACAACTTGGAGATGGGATATCAGTGTGAGACCAACCATAAATCATTACTACACAGAGAAACTAAAATAATGCATTCCAGCTATCAAACATATCACAAAATCAAATGTCCCATTCAAGCGCAACATGCAAGTCTTAGCAAATTCTTGTTCCTAGTTCTATGGTCTAATTCGAAAGACCAATACTAGAGAATTCCAAATAATTGTAGCACCTTCTTGGGTTTTCAATTGTTCCTCCACAAGTTTGATTTGTTGTCATGCCAAGGGACTGATGAGACTGGTGGTTTCTCCAAGTTAAGTAGTGGAGAGTTTGATTTCTGCTCCTTGACCTAGTCACTTTCTCCTTTTTGGGAAAATTTTGTGAAATAGTGCTGTACTCTTTCCTGCTTCTTGGTTATCAAGCGTAGCCCTCATTGATTGTCTCATAACTAAATGCTTAGAATGCTTAGAGATCCTCACAGCTATATATACTTCACTAGTTTTATATCACCACAATTACTAGAGTGGAAATGGATACGAAAGGAGTGCAATAAAGCCGAGGCTTCGTGTTTCTAGATTACATTGAGGTAAATACATCCTCTCCTCTCCAGCTAGTTTACAGTACTACCACTGAGCTCATGGTCATTTCATGGTTAACCGTGATTAAACTAAAGTCGAAAAAAAAAAAAAAAGAAATCGGCAATTATGTGAAATCGGGTGATGGATCCCGAAATCTCAGGATCCGAACATGTACATCCTAAAAAGAATGAAGGTAGCGACAGCGCAGAGTAGTTGGCATGTTGTATGAACAGAAGTGGAAAATACTAAAAATCTGTACAGAACAAGTTGGTGGAAGCGCCGAATCTGGGATTAGTCGTAATCTCACATTATCTTCATACGTGTAGGGATATGTTGCCGTCAGCAATTACCGAGGATTAGAGCACTGCCAGCGGCACAGCTTCGGAAGAACCAATTGAGGTTTTTGCAAACAGCGTCAAGTGGAGCTGAGCATTCTAACATAGTGAAGTTGCATTAAACAAAAATGAAGCCTTTTCTCCCAAAGTGGAGCCAGCATTTTGTATAAACATTTTTCATCTAATCTATTAACTTTCAGCTCAAAAATTAGTCATGTGGTTCAAGCTTTTTGCAGGCAGAGAATTTGCTATTCAGCTACTGTATTAGTCTCTTAAAACTTCTCCCTTTACAGGATTCATGTTAAACCAAAAAATGACTAGAAGTTTTGAAGTGATATGGGATCAGAGTATCTATAGCACACACTGTTTAATGCACAAACCTCTGTCGCGTAGATTGCTGTAGATGTCTGGGGCATAAAGGCTGCAGAGGATCCTTTTGATCAGAATCAATATCGGTAACTTGTGGTTTCTCTAAAATTGTTGATATCTCATGAAGACTTCCTTTTTCTGCTGTAACTAAAACCCAAACAAAATGATGCCTATGAGCAAATTTCACCATCTAATTACACTTCAGACAAATGTCTATGCTAATTAACCATGAGAGTGCATACTTCAAGCTCTATTAGATCAAGGCTGTTCTCGATTTGGAGGTAGCAATCTTTCAGGATGCAACCAGCAAATTGATCAAAATTTTTTAAACCTTTAGAACCTTTAAATTCTAATCACACAAGGAGCAAAATGAGCTCATCGCATCATCATCAGAACTCTGTATCGAGCCCCTAAAGGCTTCCTCTCTGGACTTTTCTTGAGGTGAGCTGGGAAAAATATAGACAACTCCGAGTTTGCATTCCTCTACTAATCTTCTACCATCCATATTGAACTGGATATGACATTAATATCAAGTCAATAGAGAAAAGAATGCTATTATCCAGTTTCCACAGTTAATAACCAAGGTCAATTATCAGAGAATTGATCCTCACAGTATCAGGCGGAAGTTCTTTGCCATTAGTATTAGAGGGCACAATGGTGCTTTGAAGAAGAAATTTGTCCTTGCATTGCATATCAGGCGGGTATTCTTGTTGGGCTTGGAGAGTAACTTCTTATCAACCTAAAAAACGCACATCAAAAATTAAAAACAACGAGGAAGTCCCAGAGAAATATCAATAGGCAAAGTGCCGAAAGAAGCATTTGTGAAAAAAGCACATCCATCAAAGTGAACAAAAGCCAACAAAAGCCATCAGAGCGAGCGAGCAGCCTCCATCGAGGGGACGAGCAGTGTCCAGCAGCGATGTCGACGGCGAGCAGCTGAGCGGCAAGGCGAGCGAGGGGTGACAACATCCAATGGTTGCATCAAGGGAGGCAAGGGCGGGGCGAGCGCGGGCCAACCGGCATCCAGCGGCAGGGACGAGTGGCGTCCGGCGGCAGCGTCAAGGGCTAGCGGCGTCTGACGGCAGTGTCAAGGGCAAGCTACATCTAGCGGTGGTGTCGAGGGTGAGCAGCATTGGCGACGGGGCAGAGGCAAAGAACGGGAGAGGATAAAGGAGAAGTGAACTAAGGAGGGTAAACATTAAAATTGATTTAGGGTTTTTTTTGGAACCCTAACCGTTCCAGAACCGGTCTCTTTAGAACCGGGAAATGAACCGTACCCTCCAATTCGGTTCTCCGGTTCCCGTTCTACTAAGAACCGCGCTCACCCAATCTCCACCTCCCTGAAATTTTTTCCTTTTGTGTATAGAGTTTATCAATCATATAGCATGTATGATGACTAGATGATATTAAGGCTAGTTTTGACGCTATTACAGCAATCTGCTTACGGATTCCAGGTAAAAGAGACCGTTCAACTGTCTCTGCGATCTTAGTAAGAAATTTCAGACCATCCTTTCGGGGCACTAACGTATATATTTTGCAACTGTTTTATGTATATGCTCATGTACTGGGAGTTAAGCAAACATCTTGGCACCATCTTGGATCGAATTTCTAAATCTAATTGCACTTTCTCCTCAGTGGAGACGAACGACGACGAAGTATAAGACTAATCCTTGTCACAAACCTCTTTTTTGCGGTGAAAAACCGGCTCGATCATTGTTACCGTCGTAGTACAGGTTAGTAAGATTCGATTTTGGCAAAGTATTTAGCAGCCTCACTTTTAGCAGCCACAGCAACAAAAAACTGCTACGTTGAACTGGGAAAGATACAGCCTCTTAACAGTCAAGTTCTGTATTTAGTGTATTATCTGGATCACTTTGAATCAACTAGAGAGGGAGCACGAGGACCAAAGGCCGTGAAATGAAACAAGCAAGCATTCCATTCACAGGCAAAACAACTGCACATCCATGAGAACATGAACAAGTACACTACTTTTATTTCACTTGACAAACTGTAAAACCAACATATAGTCAGGGGGGAGGGAGATTCTAACAACGTGTGGCGAAACGGTCGAAGAAACTTTCCACACCGCAATGCCCGGAAAAACAAGGCTTGGCTAGAAAAAAACAACCTCACGGGTTGTGATGGCAAGACTGCTTGAGCAGCTGCCGTGACCTAAGCCCAAGAATCCAAGGCATTGTAAGCATGAAAAGCAACCGTGACCGTCACCAAAACTCTGGAGAATGACCCGCCCGTGACATACAAGGATCTGGAACAAGAAAGACCTGTCAGAACCGAAATATTCCTGCAAGTGCAAGGATCCAGACGCGGAGAAAAGTTGATCACGAGCCAGCATAGTTGACCAGCATGATGCCGAGCTAAAACAGCAGATACCAACCCAGGCATCATAAAAACTCTGTCGAAATTGATGATGAACTGAACCGGAACTTGGTCAGGACATTCTCAGGAAAATCTGGCCATAAATGACTCCTCTCGTCTTGGAGAGGCAAAACTACTAAGAACAGATTCCCAATTCGGAAACCTGCCAAAAAAGAAAGGCCATATTCCCTGAAAAAAGGACCAAGAACCGGATTGCTTCAACACCCATATCCGCTGGATTCTGGATCCAAAAACTAACACAAACTGTAGCTGTCCACATAGGCCGAGTTGAACTCTTAAGTCTTCATAACAAATAAATCCAATCTTCAGACGAAACTGCAATTTCCATCCACTCTCAATCAAGCGAGAATGTCACACCTCCAAAGCTCTTCCAAAAGCAGGTCCACCGAACGAGTGCTGATTGCAGTGCAATGTTGGAGATTTAAACCTAAAAGGGTGCGGCCCACTTTCTTAAGAGCAGGCAAGCACTTGTCCGACACCAAAGAGCAACCAGATACGGAAAGGACTTGCAAATTCAGTTGAGTAGAACGAGCCAATGCCATCAATCCAAAATCCGAAATTGCACATTTCGAGACATCGAGATCAGATAGCAGTTGGCAATTTTCTGCAATAGCCAGCAAGCCCAGATCACTAATTTTTGTACAACCATCCAGAATTAGCACCTCAAGGGTCCTACCATGCAACTTAGCCATGGCTGAAACCACTTGATCTGTCAGGTTGATGCATCCACTGAGATTAACCTTCACAAGACCAGCTTCACAGCATTCGAGCAGTCGTAAAAGCCCTTCATCCGTTATTCCTGTAAGCCCACTCAATTCTACTTGCTGCAGATGTGGGCAAATCTTCCCAAGTGCCACCAAGCATGCATCACCAAAGCCTGGGCAGTTGCGAACAGAGAAAGAGCGCAGGACTTGCAAGGAGACACTTGAGGTGATCCAAAATCAAAGTCCTTAAATCCCCAGCAATTTGTCAAAGCCAGAGATTTCAGTTTATCCCCACAACCAACGACAAGACCATATAGTCCTGACAGGGTAATCCTGTGGCACTCCTCCAATTGCAGGCTCTCGAGTGACCTTGCTGACTTCATGAAAGAAACAAGGCCACCATCTGACAGGAATGCAGATGAACGGATGCATAACTGCTTAAGATTAGGGCAACCTTTCCCCAGAGATTCAAGTCCCAGATCGGTAGCACCCCGACAAGCGGTGACTATCAAAGACCTCAGCCTTTGCAAGCCATGACCATTGCCCATGACCCAAAACCCTCTCTCTGTAACATTGTGGAGGCTTGCAAGGGTTAAATCGGTAACAGCCGTGGCATAGTGCCCAATGACCGCAAGAGATACATCAGTTATGTTTAATGCCTGCAATTTGAACTTTGTTAAGGCACTACCAGCCCTCGAAATCAGACCAACAATGCCCTGATCTCCAACACTGGGGCAATTTTTTATTGAAATGGACTTCAGATTCTGGCAGAACTGTCCAACAGCAGCCAAACCTTCATTTCCAATGCTAGAACAAGACTCTATTGATATGTCGGTCAAATTAGGGCAGTTCCTCGCGACTGCAACCAAAAACTTGTTGGTAATGTTGGGACACTGGCAAAGATCTAGCTTCTCAAGCTGGTGACAACCATTTGCAACCTCGAGTAAACCTTCGTCTCCGACAGAAGGTAGGTGCCAAAGGGACAGGGCCTTAAGGGAGGGGCAACTGCGTGCTATTGCCCCAAGACCAAGGCTTGTCACATGGGACAACTTGCTACCCCTGATTGAAAGTTTGCCCAATCCCCCACGATCAGCAGTTCCCACAGCTATGGCAGCAAGACGGATATCAGTGGCCTTTTTCCCTTCCAAGTTCCTAGAGAGAAATCCATCGTCCTCTGAACTCACTTCCTCTCCCCCACAGGTAGGATCCAAATTGTTCTGAGATTTACCAGAGCTGCGTTCATTGGGGCATATATTGCTTAAAAGATTGAGCCAGCGCTTGGAGACACAAGCGCAGGCACTCCTCTCCTGGCCTCCAGGCAACCTTCTGAATATCTCAAAGAGGCACTCATCGGGAAGAACTTCGATTGTGTCCTGCCTTTTCTGCTCGAATAGGTCCTCACTGAAAACAAATGGAGCGCTGATGCGGGACCTCTTGCGAGGAGGAAAATACACGTCCACATGGTTACCAAGGGACAAAAAGAGGTTGGCCTCCTTTGGGCTTTGGTATATTGACCCCCCAGAGTAAAAATCCTCACCTCCTGAGAAAAAAATGAACATGTTCAGGTTCCAAATTCGACTGCTGCCGTGTCGCCTTCAAATTAAAGATACAAGGATCACATACGCTTTTCACTTTGTCAAACAATTAAGTCTTGTACCGGATCAAGGTTCAAATTTACAAGTATCTTTCAATCTTCGAAAACAAAAACAGAAAAGAAATTGAAACCTCCATACACATAAGGTAACCACTGTGAATGACCTTCCAAATTAAGCAAAAGGGAAAGACACAGATCCTAGAAAACAGCCGAACCCCAAAAACCTCCATAATACCAAGTACACAATCAACTTATCCTAATATCAACTACCTTATCATTAACAGACAAGACCAATTCAGCTAACCAATAGATCACTCTATTACCAAACCCAAATCAAGCCAAGTTCCTCCAAACTCCACAAATTTGTTTCTAAGCAACTATGTCTCCTTAAAAACCTCCTAAATCGAGCTATCATCTAGAGCAAGTACCATCTAAACAACCTAAAAAGATCAGACTTTTCAGCTAACCGACAACCGCTAGCGAGCGATCAAGCTCAAACAAGAAATCAAGAACCAATTTTACGGCCAGAGCTCGGGGGTCTTACCAGTGAATCTGAGGACCTTCGACATGGGAACAGCTCCGGTGACTCCGGGAGGCGGGTTCCGAACCGGTCGCGACCCGAAAACCCTCGAGAGAGAGCAAAAAAGGCGGATCCCGAGACGACGATCAAGAAGGTCAGGGCGATTTGCAGGGCCGGTAGCGGGCAAGAATGCATGAGAGGAGGGGGGAAGAAGGGTGGGGAGATGAGGAACCCTATCAGATAGGGCAAAAAGGAAGGGGGGGAGACGAAAATGGGGGAGGGGAGATGGAGAGGAGAATGATAAGAGAGATGGGTATAGGAAAGGTTGGAGCTTTTTATCAATGGCGGTGGGGGAAGGAAAGGTTTGACAGGACAGAGGGAAAGAGAGAGGATAGAAAGAGTTAAGGGGGGAAGAATAAGGAGACACATGCAATGCATTTGCTTAAACAAATGTACAAATCCAATGTAAGATGCATTGCACCTGTGCATGGGTGGTGGCAATTTGCGGAATTTAATATCATATTACTCTCTCTCTCTCTCTCTCTGAATCTCTCTTTTTCTCTCTCTCCATCTTGCTTTTTGTTTTTTGTTTTTTCTTTTTTTTTGGGGTTGTGTTTGGGTGCAATGGATGAGAGAAATGCTTGGACAAATTTGTCCTCCCACGTTTTCTCGAGAAATAAAAGAAAAAGCTCCCGCAGCCCACCCGCCCGACCTGAACGGGACAAACTTTTTTTTTTTCTTGGTAAAAAATGGAGATAGGGATAATGGTGAGGTGGGGTGTGCCGGGTCGAGGTGGATTTCCCCTCGTCAAAAATGGGGGTGGGGATTATTGAGAGATGAAAGCGAGGACGTTCACCCTGTTTATTTAATATATTATACTTTAAGGATGTTTGGTTTTAGGATGAATAGGTTTCCACCTCATAATCGAAAATTGAATTATAGAATGAGTCCGTTATTAATTTGTTGAAAAGGAAACCAATCATTTGATCTTGAAACCATATCAGTCTGGTTTTCAAGTGGGTTCAAAGAATTGGTGGTGGTTTTGGTCTACTTCCAAAGCCATTCTGGTTTGAATCCACTTGAAGAAACCGAGAGATATTTGAGAGTTTGTCTCAATTTTGCATTGGATTCAAAAGGAAGAGAGATGGGTTTGAGCAAGAAGCGAGATCGAGGGTTTCAAGAACAGGGAACTTGTTTCGCCTCTTGAGGAGAGTGAAGATCAGGTCGTCCTTGTCTCGTGAAGTTGGCGTGGCTGATAAAAATTGTCGTTGTCAGAGTTGATATCATCCATCATGCGGGTGATCTCAGTAGGGGGAGGAGGCCAAAAACAGGAGCGAGAGAGAGAGAGAGAGGCGAGAGTCGAGACTTGAGATGAGACGACGAGAGGGGAGGGCATCGAGCGAGACGGATGCGACTCAGGCGAGAGGATGGCGTCGAGGCTACGAGAGGCTTACGAGAGATTAAGAGTGAGTGACCCGTGAGTTGAAAGAATGGATTAGGATTTTCAGGTTTGGGAAAGAGGCGTGTGCGAGGGTAGGGTGATCGAGGATTTGTGAAAGGAATAGGGGTTTCAGGTTTTCAGCTCTGTAAAAAAGTAAAAAAAAAAAAAAAAAAAAAGCTGTTTAGCCTAGGCGGGCGATTTCTCACTTGAAAATGGGAATCGAACTAAAATTCATCGGTTTCAATTTTGCAGAATTAGAAATTGGGCCGATGCCATTGGGAATCGTCTAGAACTAACCAATCTGGTCTAGTTTGGATTAGGGGTGTGCAAAATACCCGAAATTTGCCGGGACCGCCCGGAACCATCTGGAACCGGCGATTCTTGAGGGAACCGATCCGGTTCCCGGTTCCAATTTTTGGGAACCGGTCTAGTTCCTGATTCCATGGGCGGATCTGCCCATCCGTCCACCCGAACCGGACCGGTTCCCTTTTAATATTAAAAAAAAAATTACTAAAACAAACCTAGGTCTCACGCTCACCGTCTCATCTCACTTCTCTTCGGTTTCTGTGGCTGCCTCTCTCTCTCTCTCTCTCTCTCTCTCTCTCTCTCTCTCTCTCTCTCTCACTGTCTCTTCCACTTCTCTTCGGTTTTTGCGGCTACCTCTCTCTCTCTCTCTTTCTTCCTCGATTCCTCTCGCTATTTCGATTCCTCCTTAGTGACCTATGCGTCCGCCTCACCACTTGAGCCGCGAAGCCGCTGTAGCCTAGTCGTCCGCCACCCTCTTGCCAGCGCCGCTTCGATCTCATACCCGCGTGCCCGCCGACCTACGACAGCTCTGCACCTCCACCATCGTCATCCTGCCAGATCCGCCTTCCCCCCGACGTGCAGCACCACAACCGCCGCTCATTTCTTTACACCGGTGGCCATGACTCCAGCAACCCACGAGACCCATCCTCAACCAACGCTTGGCATCCCTTGCTTTAGCCGCGTTGATCTCGCTCAACGACTACAGATTTGAGCTCATCTCAACCCTGACGCCGTCACCGTTCAGCCGCCCAGCGACCTGCGATCCACTTCAGCAACCCGCGACCCAGCTCTGCCGCTGCCTCTCGCCCAAGCGACCCTTCTGTAGATCCCGAAGAACCAACGTCGCTCGCGTCAAGATCGGTTCCATGGATCCACCCAGGAATCGGACTGGACTGGCGGTCCAATTCCCAGGTGGATCCATGCAACAAACGGATGGATTCCGGTTCCAATTTTTTGGAACCAGTACTTAGCGGGCGGTTTCCGATTTTAGGTTGGAAATCGCCTGCCCAGACCATGCACACCCCTAGTTTGGATGTTTCTTTTGCTCACCCATATTATATACAAAGCGTTAACATAAATGGCAATCGATAAACTATATTGATATAGTTGTTACAAAAAAATATATATATATATATATATATATATATATGATTTTAATTTATTTATTTAAAATTACGATTTTTCATACTTTCTATACATAATTTTATTATGTAAAAGAATTTTCATTTAACTACATTAATTCATATATCACGATAACATAGTTACCCAAGCATTAAAATGATAAAACTTTACAAATAACTAGTATACTACAATCTAATTGAAAGAACAACAAAGCAATCTTAGCAAAAAAATTGAAATTTTATTTAAACAAACTCGGCAAAAAGAAATATTGTAAGCAGCTTAAGTATGAAAAAGGCATTTGTTAAAAATAAAATGTAAGTCTACTAAAATAAATTTAATATGCAAATAATAGTTACGATTTGCCATTATAATTAATAGATCCTAACCTACATTTGTACCTAATGGTATATCGCATTAGCTGACATTGTCAAATTTATAGAATTGTCTTGTAAGTCTCATGCCAATAGCTTATCATAGGAAGAAACATGGATGTGGTGTGTACCTAATTATAGATACCGCCAAAATATTCTCGATGTATTTTTCATTCTCTATGAGGTTGGTTTCTTGAATGTATCCATACCTAATTTAGCACCTAATTTCCAAGATATATCAAGTAATCTTAGAAGAGAAAAAGTCCTTGAGGTGATGTAGAACTAATTTTCTATGTTACCAAAACATTCCAACTTCACGGTAGTGTACTGAAGTCCTTCATGCCCAGCTCGCTTAGCAATGCTTTGTAAAGCCTCCTTGAAGACATCTAATAGTTAGTAGCTCGCCTTGATTTTTTCTTTAAGTCTCATTCGATGGTGTAACTATGATGAGCTCGCTCAAATGATTATCTGGCCATGAGTGTAAAAATCTTATGATAACTATGTGAGAGCGTTGCCATGGTTAATTATTGCTTCCTTCCCTCTTGGCTATAGATAAACAATTTTATGTTATTGGTGTTCATATACCTATGAGATAAATTATGGGATTATAATAAACTTTTAATTGCAAGTCACTACTCATGATAGGAAAACTCCTTGATGGATGGTAAACTTCAAATCATCCTAGTACCGTTTGACATCACTTGTAACCATTCCTTTTTCAGATACGACATAATTCAATTTTCAGTGTTCATTGAATAAATAATGTTGAGTTGGACTATCGTCAAACTAATAACGAATCAATAAAAAGTGAATCCACCTATGACCTAACTTTGATTTGCTCTAATTCTTTTTTAAATATACTAAAATCTTAATCGTACTCAAATCGACAATATCTTTCTTTCCGATCATGTGTCCACTTGTACCATTTTCTATTGCAGCTCTCCATGGCCGGTGGTTCTTACCAAATGAAAATTCCTCTCTCTCTCTCTCTCTCTCTCTCTCTCTCTCTCTCGCCCCCCCCCCCCCCTCCACATAAATTAATTTTTGATTTCCCACTTGAGAAATTAAGAAATGCAATCCACGTGGCTTCGCTCTTAAGAATTAGGTTTTCCTAGTACCCGTTCGCTTCCCTAGATTCTCTCCCGACCCAAGTTGATCGTCCCCTCTTTCTAATTTTATAAGGTTTACCAGCTCACGACGATCGGACCATGCACCTTTATCGGTTCAATGATGCATTTAATCTGCTCTAATTCGCAACTTCTTACAAAGAATGTGATCAACTTTGGGACAAAGCAAGTGGGTCGATTTATTTTTTGAAATTTTTCTCTTTTATGCTCACCTCGAGATCCTTGTAAAACGTTTCCGACATTGAAAGCGAGGAAAGGTGAATAGTTGCCCGCGTCTTAAGAAATCAAGATATGCAATTTGCAAAGAAATTGAAAAGAATAATATTGAGTGTAAATTAAGGGAGTCGCATGGGCGCTCAGTAACAGTCAATCCTTTTGATTTATTTATTTATTTATTTATTTTTGGTTGGTGATATGCTCAGTTGGTGATGCTCAGTGGATCTGTCCAATTGCCTTCCATCACTTGCGAGAGAGAAAACCACGTGTTGATCGGGAAGCGAGCACATGCTTCGATAAGATAGCCATGGCAGCCATGTACATGCAGCGCTTAGCTGGATGTTTGTCATCTCTTTGTCCTCGAGCACGGTACTCGCACGCCCAAGGCATCCGTAATCTTTTTTTGCGGTTCTCGAGAGATTTCTCGACATTTTATTCTATTGGTAAGCTTTTTCGGCTGATATTTGATCCGTCGTGTCTCCCTTGATCTTTCTGGTTTGTTGATTAATTGGAGGGTAGAATGATTTATGTGATCGAAAGTTTTACATTTGTGCACTACATTACAAAACTTGCAAAGCACGCGCAAAATATATAGTCAACACGATTGTCCATCACAATCACGTCAGGAAGATACTATTGAATGCAACTTGTTTAATTAACAAGCTAGAAAACATCATCGAAATATAATATGTTTCATAAACAAGTAATCCGAACATGTAGTACATAACTCAGTTTAATTTACTTGGATTGGAACATAATTCGAACTATACCCCTAATCAAACTTTGGCATTAAAAAATGCTTTCATACTTTGCAAAATAATCATATTAGTCTAAAGTCACCAAATCATGTTCACCGATTTCGAAAAGTCAAAAGTGAACAAGTATAAAAAATAGTTTTGGCCGGATAAAATACAAAAAGTCGCAAGATCCTAGCTCAGAAGTGGTTAAATATAGGGATTTACAGAACAGCATATATCTGCTAAGAATAATTCAAGGTAACAAACTTGAATTGACTAAACCTCTCGGAGGACGACGTCGTATACAGTTGATGTCTGTCTCCAAGTTGGCAAGTCAATCAGTACATTTGTTGCCTTCCTGATGTACTCATGGCATAGTTTGAATCCGTCAATGTCCTTCGACAGTTTCAAGATTATGTAATAACAGGTGGCAAATTCACCTCTAGAACGATCGGACTCCATAAGCTAAGATGCTTTAACCAAATGAAGGTCTGAAGGAACCACACCCAAAAAGCCATCGCTTTCCTTTTGATAGGTTAATGCATCTAGCAAGTTTGCTTTACCTTCAAACATCGAATTATATTTAGTTTAACACGTTCCTTAAAAAGTTTAAACAGTTAAGCAGGGGAAAATAGCATACATATATGATCCAGAGTCAAACCCACTAGTCAAGCAATAGAGGTACTTTTAACAACCATCGCACAAGCAAACTGAATTAGAACTGCTTGTTAAAACACACGTGAAATTAAAGGATGGAGAATCATATAAACACAGACTAAACTTATTTTCCGAAGAGTGCAGAAATTGGGTTCTGATAGCATGCTCGATAATTGTACCCAAAATTGTCAAGTCACTATGAAATTTTTTATACCTTTTTTCCTAACCCTTGCCCAAATTCTGATTTTAATGACTAATGCCTTAGGCGTGCAAATCCAATGTGTGTGTACAAAAGAATTTTGAAGCCCATTTGAGCATAACAAGAGGAATTGTAAATGGGTGAAAGAAGCGAAATACCAAACTCAAGATCTCAAATTCTGAATGTTTGAAGTTGAGTGAGCAGCGATTTATTCCAAAAATTTAAGACAATAGATGCAAACTAGATCAAAACTATCCGAAGAAAGGCATATGAAATAGAATAATTGAGAGTCACATGTACGTGGCATAAATATGAGGAATGGAGATTGCAAGACCTCGATTCAAATACCATATTAAAAAATCCAATTCGAAAAAGCAAGCTACTAGAAGGCGGTGCTTGAACACATTTTATATCTTCACCTGAAACATCGTTATGGCAGTAATGAGTCAGAACAAAAGTTAGGAATTAAGAATCTTATCGCGATACGAATCGGTAAGAATCACACATATGAGCATTAATATAAGCACCCGCTTGCAATTATCTTTTAATTAGGAAGATGAGATCCACGCCAATCTCTGGACGTGATATGTCTAGTACTTACATATAAATTATGTTTTGCGCCTATCATAAACTACCATAAATGGGGATTGGAATCGATCCGATTGCGTCATTCCTTTCGTAATCCGGATTCCAAAATGAAAATTCCATTCTAAACTGGGGAAAGTACGAAATGGCCTGTCCAAGTTCGATGGACTGTATGATGAATAGGACCTAACCAATTTTAAAATGCCTGTGCCCCGGTCAAAGAAGGCCAGTGTCTACTTAGCTATCATTATTCAAAACCCAGTTTCCCATCCTAGGGTTTCGTGCATCGTTCATCCATCTCTTGCTTTGGAAACATCCCACTTGGGGCAAGATTTCACATGCCGTGATGAGAAAGGTCTCGATTCAGCTAGACAATCCGCATGATAGGCACGACCTCCGTATAAAATTCAACCTCCTAAATTCTCCTTTCCTACCCTCGCTCTCGTTATGTATGTATGTGCATGTTCTCCTTACCTTTATCTCGATTCATTTGGTAAAGTGCATGCATCGAACTATATACTTTTTCTCTTTTGTCACGGCCAACCCCATCATGCCATTTTTCACGACATGCATGCATCCTCTTCCGTGGCAGTCTTTCTTAACCAAATTCGCTTGACCAACTTGGAGATTTTCTCTCTGGCGAAATAAGAAATTTGATATTTTCCTTTTTTATTTTCTTTTCTAGGGTTTTTATTTTATTTTATTTTATTTTATAATTTTGGTGGGGGCCAACCAACATGGAGAATGACCAAGAAGAAAGCTAAGAGAAGAGCTTAGCCGAGCATAACATGGCTCAAGTGGAAGGATATAGAAAAATATAGGGAATCGAGATTGGTGATTAGCTGTTTGTATATGTTAGAAAATATGTAAGTGGATCCTGTTACTTTTTTGATATTTCTAAAGCTTAAGTCTGATATTCTGATGTAGATTGGTATTTTTTAAATTTAAGGATAGAACTTACGTTTCAAAACCTTATACTTTAGAGGAGGACATATCAACAATATCAATGTCGATACATTGACGTGTTAAATTTTAATGGTTGAAATGCGTTTTCCTCGTTGAACTTTCATTTTTCTTTTCTTCTTTCTTCTTTCTACTTCCTTTGAGTAGCTTCATGTATTCCATGTGGCCATTGTTGTCACTCACCATTGCGATGCCACTCCATTGCCACCATGGAGAAGAAAGCTAAGAGAAGAGCTTAGTTGAGCATAACATGGCTCAAGTGGAAGGATATAAATAAATAATATATATAAGGAATCAAGATTGGTGATTAGCTGTTGTATATGTTAGAAAATATGTAAGTGGATCTTGTTACTTTTTGGATATTTCTAAAGCCTAAGTCTTTTGATCAAAATCGACCAAAAAAAAAAAGTCTTTTGACCAAAAAAAAAGAAAAGCCTAAGTCTGATATTCTGACGTAGATTGGCATTCTTTGAATTTAAGGGATAGAATTTACGTCTTAAAACCTTATACTTTAGAGGAGGACATATCAACAATATCAATGTCGATACATCGACGTGTTAAACTTTAATGGTTGAAACGCGTTTCCCTTGTTCAATTTTCATTTGTCATTTCTTCTTCCTTCTTTCTACTTCCTTTGAGTAGCTTATTGTATTCCATGTGGTCATTTGTCACTCGCCATCGCGATGCCACTCCATCACCACCACCAATTACGGCACCCATTTCTCAACCTTCCTCCCTCGCTTTCTCTTTTGGTCTCTGACTGTGCACAACTTCGATAACTTTTCCAAAATTTTAAAGAACTTACGTCTCAAAACCTTATACTTTAGAGGAGGACAAGATATCAACAATATCAATGCCGATACATTGGCGTGTTAAATTTTAATGGTTGAAACGCGTTTTCCTCGTTGAATTTTCATTTTTCTTTTCTTCTTTCTTCTTTCTACTTCCTTTGAGTAGCTTCATGTATTCCATGTGGCTGTTGTTGTCACTCACCATCGCGATGCCACTCCATTGCCACCATGGAGAAGAAAGCTAAGAGGAGCTTAGTTGAGCATAACATGGCTCAAGTGGAAGGATATATATATATATATAAGGAATCAAGATTGGTGATTAGCTGTTTGTATATGTTAGAAAATATGTAAGTGGATCCTGTTACTTTTTGGATATTTCTAAAGCCTAAGTCTTTTGACCAAAATCGACCAAAAAAAAAAAAAAAAAAAAAAAAAAAAATCTTTTGACCAAAAAAAAAAGAAAAGCCTAAGTTTGATATTCTGACGTAGATTGGCATTCTTTGAATTTAAGGGATAGAATTTACGTCTTAAAACCTTATACTTTAGAGGAGGACATATCAACAATATCAATGTCGATACATCGACGTGTTAAACTTTAATGGTTGAAACGCGTTTCCCTCGTTGAATTTTCATTTTTCATTTCTTCTTCCTTCTTTCTTCTTCCTTCTTTCTACTTCCTTTGAGTAGCTTCTTGTATTCCATGTGGCCGTTGTTGTCACTCGCCATCGCGATGCCACTCCATCGCCACCACCAGTTACGGCACCCATTTCTCAACCTTCCTCCCTCGCTTTCTCTTTTGGTCTCTGACTGTGCACAACTTCGATAACTTTTTCAAAATTTTAAAGAACTTACGTCTCAAAACCTTATACTTTAGAGGAGGACAAGATATCAACAATATCAATGCCGATACATTGGCGTGTTAAATTTTAATGGTTGAAACGCGTTTTCCTCGTTGAATTTTCATTTTTCTTTTCTTCTTTCTTCTTTCTACTTCCTTTGAGTAGCTTCATGTATTCCACGTGGCTGTTGTTGTCACTCACCATCGCGATGCCACTCCATTGCCACCATGGAGAAGAAAGCTAAGAGAAGAGCTTAGTTGAGCATAACATGGCTCAAGTGGAAGGATATATATATATATATATATATATAAGGAATCAAGATTGGTGATTAGCTGTTTGTATATGTTAGAAAATATGTAAGTGGATCCTGTTACTTTTTGGATATTTCTAAAGCCTAAGTCTTTTGACCAAAATCGACCAAAAAAAAAAAAAATCTTTTGACCAAAAAAAAAAGAAAAGCCTAAGTTTGATATTCTGACGTAGATTGGCATTCTTTGAATTTAAGGGATAGAATTTACGTCTTAAAACCTTATACTTTAGAGGAGGACATATCAACAATATCAATGTCGATACATCGACGTGTTAAACTTTAATGGTTGAAACGCGTTTCCTCGTTGAATTTTCATTTTTCATTTCTTCTTCCTTCTTTCTTCTTCCTTCTTTCTACTTCCTTTGAGTAGCTTCTTGTATTCCATGTGGCCGTTGTTGTCACTTGCCATCGCGATGCCACTCCATCGCCACCACCGCTTACGGCACCCATTTCTCAACCTTCCTCCTCGCTTTCTCTTTTGGTCTCCGACTGTGCACAACTTCGATAACTTTTTCAAAATTTTAAAGAACTTACGTCTCAAAACCTTATACTTTAGAGGAGGACAAGATATCAACAATATCAATGCCGATACATTGGCGTGTTAAATTTTAATGGTTGAAACGCGTTTTCCTCGTTGAATTTTCATTTTTCTTTTCTTCTTTCTTCTTTCTACTTCCTTTGAGTAGCTTCATGTATTCCATGTGGCTGTTGTTGTCACTCACCATCGCGATGCCACTCCATTGCCACCATGGAGAAGAAAGCTAAGAGAAGAGCTTAGTTGAGCATAACATGGCTCAAGTGGAAGGATATATATATATATATAAGGAATCAAGATTGGTGATTAGCTGTTTGTATATGTTAGAAAATATGTAAGTGGATCCTGTTACTTTTTGGATATTTCTAAAGCCTAAGTCTTTTGACCAAAATCGACCAAAAAAAAAAAATCTTTTGACCAAAAAAAAAAGAAAAGCCTAAGTTTGATATTCTGACGTAGATTGGCATTCTTTGAATTTAAGGGATAGAATTTACGTCTTAAAACCTTATACTTTAGAGGAGGACATATCAACAATATCAATGTCGATACATCGACGTGTTAAACTTTAATGGTTGAAACGCGTTTCCCTCGTTGAATTTTCATTTTTCATTTCTTCTTCCTTCTTTCTTCTTCCTTCTTTCTACTTCCTTTGAGTAGCTTCTTGTATTCCATGTGGCCGTTGTTGTCACTCGCCATCGCGATGCCACTCCATCGCCACCACCAGTTACGGCACCCATTTCTCAACCTTCCTCCCTCGCTTTCTCTTTTGGTCTCGACTGTGCACAACTTCGATAACTTTTCCAAAATTTTAAAGAACTTACGTCTCAAAACCTTATACTTTAGAGGAGGACAAGATATCAACAATATCAATGCCGATACATTGGCGTGTTAAATTTTAAAGGTTGAAACGCGTTTTCCTCGTTGAATTTTCATTTTTCTTTTCTTCTTTCTTCTTTCTACTTCCTTTGAGTAGCTTCATGTATTCCATGTGGCTGTTGTTGTCACTCACCATCGCGATGCCACTCCATTGCCACCATGGACACCATGGAGAAGAAAGCTAAGAGAAGAGCTTAGTTGAGCATAACATGGCTCAAGTGGAAGGATATATATATATATAAGGAATCAAGATTGGTGATTAGCTGTTTGTATATGTTTAGAAAATATGTAAGTGGATCCTGTTACTTTTTGGATATTTCTAAAGCCTAAGTCTTTTGACCAAAATCGACCAAAAAAAAAAAAAAAATCTTTTGACCAAAAAAAAAAAAAAGCCTAAGTTTGATATTCTGATGTAGATTGGCATTCTTTGAATTTAAGGGATAGAATTTACGTCTTAAAACCTTATACTTTAGAGGAGGACATATCAACAATATCAATGTCGATACATTGACGTGTTAAACTTTAATGGTTGAAACGCGTTTCCCTCGTTGAATTTTCATTTTTCATTTCTTCTTCCTTCTTTCTTCTTCCTTCTTTCTACTTCCTTTGAGTAGCTTCTTGTATTCCATGTGGCTGTTGTTGTCACTCGCCATCGCGATGCCACTCCATCGCCACCACCAGTTACGGCACCCATTTCTCAACCTTCCTCCCTCGCTTTCTCTTTTGGTCTCTGACTGTGCACAACTTCGATAACTTTTCCAAAATTTTTAATTTTTTTAATTTTAATTTTTCTTTTCGTTCCTTTTTTGAGTTTTTTTTTCTAACTATGTGGCCGACGGCTGCCCATGTTATCAATCGTGCTACGCAGGATGGCTGACATTCACGTCAGTTGTTTCCTATCAAAATTTGGTCAAGAGGACTAAATCGATAAATTGTCAAAATGTTCGGTACTAAATTGACGCAATTAAAAGGGTTAGCTTCTCGTATTCCATGTGGCCGTTATTGTCACTCGCCATCGCGGTGCCACTCCATCGCCACCACTAGTTACGGCACCCATTTCTCAACCTTCCTCCCTCACTTTCTCTTTTGGACTCTGACTGTGGACATCTTTTATAACTTTTCCAAAATTTTCTTTTTTCAATTTTAATTTTTCTTTTCATTCCTTTTTCAAGCTTTTTTTTTCTAACTATGTGGCCGACAACTGCCCATGTTAATATCAATTATGTTACGCATGATGACTGACATTCACGTTAGTGAATTCCTATCAAAATTTGGCCAAGAGGACTAAACTAATAAATTGTCAACAGGTTCGGTACTAAATTGACGCAATTAAAAGGGTTAAAACTGAATCGACTGCAGACAACACATTCAGGACTTTTTTGAACAATTTTCCCGGTCTTTCTCACGAATACTCTTCCTTTTCAAGCACAACAGATTTTACCAAGTGAAAAAAGCACGTTTTCGCGTCGCTAAGCGTAACAAGGTCATCCTCCCCGTTTGTGGCTTCTGCATTTTTCACGAGGGGAATCGAAACCGGGAGACAGGACCCGTCAGGTCCAACGCAACAGGAGACCGTGTCTGGAATTAGCCATCATCCTGCCAAACACAGAGAGAGAGAGAGAGAGAGAGAAAAAGCAAGACACGGTTTCACATTGGACTTTCCACCGTTGCGTGGATGACGAACTGAACAGATAAAAAAAGTCATGCGGTACATGGAATGGAGCGCGTCTCAGCATTTCAAATTGGAAAGGACCTGCCTCCCCCTTTCTTATCCCCATCAGTGGGGGAAAGACAACTTGGGGTCCATCGCCCCCTCTCGTTCATGCATCTCTCCATCGCCCGTCCCTTTCGCTGCTGTTAACGTGGACATTGCTGGGAAAATTAGGCCCCCATCTAGAGATTCCGAGAAGCATCCGCGTGGGTGCTATCGCGTTTGGACCGACCTGGGCACAGGAAACCGATACCAGTCGAACCGCTGGCTCAATATGTGATGATGGCTCCGTGTTTGGTACTCTATTTTATTTTTTTGTCGGTGGTACTCTATAGTATACAAAAAAGAAAAACCCAACAAGTCTCAAATTTATTACATTGATACTAATTTAGTCCTAAACTTTTCAATTGAATTAATTTAGTCTTAAATCTTTTATATTTATGTTAATTGAGTCATTCTAATCAATTTTGACAAAAAAAACCACTAATCGGATCCCTAGCTATGGACTGAATTGATCGACAAGTTTAGAACCTTTTTAATACTTTCACCACATTACACATAAATGACAATGGAGTGATGTCAAGGTTGATGGATCGTGAATCTTGAAGTTCTTGGCCAGCATTAATGAATATTTTTTGCAGAACCGCCGGCTCAATATGTGAAGATGGCTTAGCATTTGGCACTCCACATTATGAGAAAAAACACTTAAAAAAGTTCTAAACTTATTGTATTGAAACCGATTTAATTCTAAACTTTGCAATCCAACTAATTTAGTCTTAAATCATTTACATTTGTACCAATTGAGTCTATTTAATTAATTTTGATCAAAAATCACTAACCGAATCACCAATTATGGACTAAATTGATACTAATACCATACGTTTAGGACCTTTTTAATGCTTTCCTCACATTATGCATAAATAACAATGGAGTGGTGTTGGGGTTGATGGATCGTGAATCTTGAAGGGCCTCATGGAGAGTTCTCGGCTGGCGTCCGTGAATGTTTTCCGCAGGTTCGTTTCGTCAGTGTTGTCGATAATTCTTCTAATTCGAGGGCGATATACCAAAAGTACCATGGCATTATTCACTTTCGCCTGTTCAAGCTTTGAATAATTTGCTTTAATGTTTAAGGTAGCTTAGACTTTCATCAATAAAGAAGTTTGCAGGGCCTAAAAACAAGGTAAATTGAACTGGCGACGACGACACGAACACAAACATTTTGTTCAGTCGTCCACACATTTGCAAGTTCCTGTGGATGCCCGGCAGGTAATACATCCAAGCCTCTATGCACATGACTAGCCGGGCATTCAGTCGAGTCAAATGCGCAACACAATGATATGCGGTTTCGCATGATAGAATTCTCAAGCAGCCCAGGAATGCTAACATTACCGAAATTGCCAAACAGTCAACCGTACAAGCCCTCCTGCTCCCAGACATCGACTAGAAAATCTATCATTTCCTGCCATCCGATCCAAAAGCAATTAGGGGCGACGAACTTGTAACGCCTGTGAGAAATAGAAAAACATCTTCCCCCTTAAAAAATGACTTACTGCAAGTGGAATGGGCTGTGGGAAAGGCTTGCTGGTCCTGAGTAGGCTCTCGTAAGTCGCATTCCAGCTACAAAAATGTTGCGATTGAAATTCAGTCCTTCAGCAAGAAACTTCGAGAAAAGAGCAAAAATCACGAAGCTTTTTCATGCGAACATCATTGTGAGGATGCAAGTGACCCATGCACGAGACAAGATACTCAAAGGGCTGCTTGGACGTTTTCAAATGGGTTTAAAATTTTGAACTAGCTCACAAGCCTAATTCTTGTAACTGGTGCTCTTTACTCCTTTCCGTATACTTGGAGTAAGCATGGACAGTATATCCCTCGACATAGACCGATTACTATGGATGTGAGCCCAGACGAACAGGCCCATCATCTACTCAACTGCATGACATGCTCACGAAATCAAATATCAAGTCTCTTAGTGGAGTTTGACTGGTTCTCCATGGTGTTGATTTGCTTAAATAAGACCATAATCAGCAGTGAATAATAAGGTATGAGCTGGATGTAGCGACATGACAGCTAATTCCAATGATTACCACCTAATTTCTACCTTAAAAACTAGTTAAGAATAGGCTCTGCTTTACTTTAGGTTCACTGAATCCTGTAACTTTGATCCTAGACAAAGGTCCTATCTCGAACAGATAAATGACTCAAGGAAGCTATCAACAGCATAATATACTTATTGTTTCATCAGAGTGACTATGTCATAATAGATTATGATAAAAGTTATTTCACCTGATTTTAGGTTCACGGACTTGTTTGTGATTCTGAGCTCCCTTATTTGCAGTCCATTGCTGCCTTGTCTGGTTCCACAGAAGAAGGCCTGCCCCAGCAAATTGCTCAAGTGAAAAGCATAAACAAAAGGGAAAAGAAAGAACTTGCATGAATGCAAAGCTAAGATAAAATGTAAGGCCCTGTAAATTGTTTTAAGCGGTCAAGTAAAGTAACCAGACCAATATCAAAGAGAGCATCTTCTTCTTTAAATAATGACTGTACTGTTCTCAATCCCGAATCGAAATGTCATAGATCAAGAATTTACCAGGTTGACCATGTGAAAATACTCACAATAAGAGCATAGAAACCAACAAACCTTAGAAACCCAAAAAAAAAAAAAAAAGAGCATATGGAGATGACATAGGAATGGATTGGAGATAACAATATGCTTTGCCTAAAAAACTACCTCATTACAAAAAATAAGGACTCGTATAATTTCTCTTAGTTTATGTGTACAGGTGACAAGGTATATGAACCCAGCATGCCACCAATATTCATGTGAAGATTACTCATGTACCCAAATTAGGAGAGAAGCGCAAATTAACATTCTGAAGTACATTCCAGTTATGCCCAAGAAACCATTAACCTCTAGAAACAGTTAAAATACATCACAAACTAATTTTGACAAAAATGACATCACATGCTAATTTTGACCAAAAAGAAAGAAGACATTACATACTAATTAATATCTTCACAATAAGAAGCCAAAGGTGTTTCTGATATGTTAAACAAAATAATGCATGGAGCAATCAGACTTGCCGTGATTTACAAACTCAGTTGGGTTGCTCGGTTCACCAGCATCGCTGTGAGGAGGATCAAGGGTCTGGTTTAATGTGCTGATGGAGGATATACTCATCTGAGAACGTGCAACACTGTTATCCATTTCAAAAGGGCTAGTGCTCGAGGAGTCGTCTGCAAAGAATCGTTTCTTCACTGCTTGGCCTTGAATTTGGTCTCCTTTTGAAGGATCATCCACAGAGATAATTGATGCAGGTTTAGTAAAGCATCCAAGACAGCCTCTGCTCTGTTATAAATCAGGTCCGACCGAAAAAATGATTAGTACTGGATTAATAAAACTTGATGCTCCATCAACTACCAAACTAAAGAAAAGATTATGAGACCAACTATGCCATCATCAAGTACTTGTAATTGTTTAGATACCAGCATTTCACCATGAAAAGCCTATTCTCAGTGTGATAAAATGTTCCATCAAATAAATGATGTCCCCAAGTATGAAAGAATTTAGCTAAATTTCCTTTCCTGTTATTTGACACAATTGCAAACAAAAAAAGAGTCACAACTTAAGGCCGCATATCTTCAACCCAAACTGGTCCAGCCTTTGCCTGGACTTTATGCATTGCAGGAAATTCTTGCACCAGGCTGTCCTTAAAACTTGGTTAACAGTTTTGAATGTTAATCTCAAAGCATGGCAAGTCAAAATTACCTAGATCAACTGACCCAAGGGGAAAAAAGACAAAAAAAATTGCACGTCAACTTTGCAGATGCTAACATCTCAAAATACAATTCTTTCACCTCCTAATACTTATAAAGACAATTCCTTACATTAAAAAGTGTCTTGAACCTTTCCTTAAACTTCTCCATTACGTGAAGTGCAAGAATACGAAAATAGGCTCCTAAAAACAAGCAGCCACTTCTCCTTTGAAAATATCTATCCAACAGAGAAATCGAACAGCATTTATTTCTAAAATGCATCAATCTCACAAAATCCTGTGAAAGAAGGAAAAAGGACTCCCAGATAGGGCAACCAGATACGAAAGCTTTAAAGTGAAGAATGGCAACTATGAAAGGCAAAACAGATTCTTATTAAACATAGATTTACAACGTTCACAACTCTTGAAAGCTTTCACTTGCTGAACAAGCAAGCAAAAAAGGATTCCATACCAGCTGCAAAGCAACCTTAGAGTGTGCATTACCAAACATGCACTTCGTTTGCCCAGGAAGTTAAGAACAAGAAACTAACATTCCCAATAAGAGCATATCAATGTGCATAAAATATTCCTGGAACCAGAAAGAAAGCAAACTCTGCTGGAGCTGAAAAGTTGCAAACAAGAAACAAAGAGTGAAGAGCCCAAGTTCAAGAATCTGATGATAGATACTCTCAATAGGTTTGAACCAATAAAACCGAAATATTACCCTTATGTGAGCCATATTGAGCCCGGAATATAACACTTATCAATCAGTTCAAAGAAACCTTTTTGGTGACGTGAAACTCATATGGATAAACCTCATGAAATGAAACTCTCTACTTTTTCCACCTTAGAAGCAATCTAATTATCATTCTACATTTTTCAAGCTAGCCCCAACTGAGACCAAAGAATCCCAAAATCTTTTTTTTTTTTTTTGAAACGTATCAAAAATGCATAATAATCCACATTACAAAGAAGGGATTACAAAAGTATCATATTCAACCGAGTGTGTTTAACAGTAAACGGGCATCATGACCCCTGCATATCTGAAATTCCCGCAATAAAATCACCCAGCAAGAAAACATCTCTTGAGAATGAGCACAAACCCAGAGAGCAAAAGAAGCTCACCCCATGCATGCAAGAATTTGACAGATGGAAGGTGGGAGGCGTCCCCAGAGCTGCATTTACGGCTACAACCCTCGAGCTCGAGACCCTGTGGTAGAACCCAAGGCAGAGATCTCGCGACCCTGCGGAAAAAAAAGATTACACCTTAAACCATCTTCATCGGATTAAATCAAAACCCAGAAACGATTCTTCACTTCCGATGATGTTCGAGCCCACTCCCGCCACGAAGCACGAACAACAACAGAACCCACGAGGGAAAAAAAGGACCAAGAACACCCATCACTTTCCCCTAAATTTTGCGGCTTTATAAACGAGAGGGAAGGACCGACACATCAAGATGCTTCGCCCAGTACCTCAAGCATGGCGTAGGCTTGTCCGCCGCCTTCTCTCTCTCGCCCTCCGTCTTCGTCTTCCCCTTCGAGTCTGCTCGCTGGCCTCCGTGGTCACTGGTTTCAAGCAAGAAAGTCTTTTTTTTTTTTTTTTTTTTTGGGGGTCGGAGGGGAAGAAAGATTAAGGTACCTTCTGTGTCGCTGTCGAAGCCGTTTTTGATTTCTTCCTTTTCTTGATTTATGGATAATCTTTTGTTCGTGCTCTTTTTTAATCCTTGAACTTTGATTTTTAATTAATTTTATTCGATTCGTTTTTCCGAACTCTTTTAACGTCTACCAGTTTCATCTTTCAGGCTCGTCTCGGCCATGAGACTAAGATTAGCAAAATTATTAGGAAAAAAAATAAAATTTAATGGACTGATAGCGCAAGTTGGATTAAGAGAGAGAGAGAGACGGCGCTGCCTCCGATCGCCAATGAGGTCCAGTGCTGAGGTCTCGGCAAGGGCGGCCGACCCTCACATGGCTGCAGGCACCATCGCCGCGAGCAGCCATGCATTGGCTGGCCCTGGATGGAGAAAGCCAACAAATAGCTCGGGCTCACTACGGAGGACAGAGGTGGTGGAGGAGGTAGAAAGTGAGGCCATGCTGGCTCTGCCGCCGGAGACCTGCTTGAGCTTGTAACGAGGCTGTTCTTGCAGTAGTAGTGGCGGCGGCGGCAATCTGCTCACTGTGTCAAGAATTGCTAACTATTCGATCATACTCTTTATGCATTATGAAACGAGTTTTTTGTGCTTTGCAAGCTAGTAAAGGTTGATGATTTGTCAATTTGGGGGTGCTCAATAGAGCATTGTCACTACAGCAAACGATGTTTGCATCTGATACATCTTCTAAGTCGTCAGAATAGGAGGATATACATCAGATTTTGCTCCCAAGACTGGAGCCTTGGTGTCAGGAAATTGCGTGAACCCAGGCAAGGGCTTGACAGCTCCGTTTTCGGCGACCTGATCGGGTAACGTAGCAAGTGAGCCGGCAAGTCTCCGCTGAAGTTTTCGTCGTAGAAGTCCCAACAGACGCTCAGCGAGATCGTTCATCTGTCGAATGCATTCCAGAGACTCCGGATGATCGTGAAACTTTCTTTGTATGGCCGAGGTGCTCGTGCCACAAGGACATTCGGAAGCCGTAGATTTGGCCACTAGGCGGCCCATCAGGAGTCACCAGATGCTTCGGTTGGAACGCGCCCATTGCAATCTCCGTGTCCCGGGCGCCCTCCATGGACCTCTGGTTGATGTTGGCCGATCCGACGATTATGTACTCATCGTCAACTGAAAAGGGGACACAAATCAGCACCTTCATAAAATAAAATAAAAATCCGACGCGATCTGATTGAAGTTTGTCGGTCGCTGAATCAATGAATGAGAATTTAGTGCTCAATGCCGGTTCACTCACCTATCATCATCTTCGAATGGACATAGATCATGAACCTTCTTGCTTGCTGGGCTCTGGAATAGTCACTATCTGGTGCGGGTTTCTCTTCAGGAACCGGCTCACCGCCCCTCCTGGCTTCCTTGTTTCCAAGGCAGTAGAAGGCCAAGTAATCTCTAGGATTGGCTGGAACCCCCTTCCTGTGGAGGGCATGGGCAATGTCCGTGTACATCATCTCCATCGTCCTCCTCTGCCAATCAGGATTGCCTTCACCGCCTCGCTCTCCGGTATGCCCTCGGGCCACATCGGGATCACCACGTACACAGCGAACCTCTCTCCAGCCTCGATCTTGCTCACGATCTTCAGTGACAGCTCCTTGGGGACCAGGTGCAGCGCCTGGATGTCTGGGACCACGATGCCCCCCGTCCTTCCACCCATAGGAGCTGCCAAGGAAGTACTGGTTCTCGATGTAGATGAAGTTCTTGGCTCGGCGGATTGCGTTGATGTAGGCGTCCTGGATGCTCCGGTCGATGATGTTGTCCTTGCTGCCGACAAGGCCAAAGGCAGCTGCAGAATTGGGGTCTGTGGGGAAGTCAGCCACTGCGCCGGCATCGATGGACCGGAACAACTGTACATTCCATGTCTCCAGCTCATCCGCTATTGCGGCTTGCGATGGGTGGATCACAATCTCCTCCATCTTGCTTATCGGGATGAGGAATTGGTCCCCTACTTGCTTCCTCCACCTCTGCTCGAAGTTATAGAGGACGTCCCACGCGACAGGGCCTTCAAGACAGCAATGAACGTCGTGCCACGGTTCCCTTGGGCCACCTTTCTTGATCGAAGCGCCTTCGAAATTCGGTTGATGGAAATCATTCCTGTGGATGTCTGAATACAGAGTCTTGAACAGCGGGTGGTCCTCGGTGTCGTACCGGCCATCGCACAGATCAATGCCGCCGATGAAGCTCACGATCCTCCGCTTCTCCAATCCTGCCTCAGGAATCTCGGCATCAACCACCACGATCTTCTGGTGATGAGTGAACATCGTTGCCACCTCCACGCCTTGAATTATGCTCTCCGCGCCCTCTGCAGGATTCCGCGGGCACAGGACGCAATGCACTTTCGTGCCCTTAAAGTACAGTTCCGTGTTTTGGTCGTGCGTGCTCATCAGCCCGTCCCGTTTCAGTGGTGGGACCGATGTCCGATCGTCCCAGACAAGCATCAGGACTGTCATGCCCTCCTCATCAGCCTTGTTCTTCAGCAGCTCCCCTAGCGTGACCCCAGTCCCTTTCCTGAGCCCGCGCGGGTCCCTTATCAAGGCGATGTTGATGTGGACTGACCATCCCGCTATGTAAATCAAGTGCTTCGCGTCGTCGATCGCGTCGAAGATGTCCTCCCAGCACCGGTGGGGCTTCCATCCGCCGCGAGAGAGTGGGATTCGAGGACTGAAATGATCCGAAACGTGAGCATCTTGATACAGAGTGACCCTGCAACCTTGCCTCTGGGGGAAGAACGTGCGCGGAACACCTTCGAAGTTCGGGCTAACAATCCCGCGCGACCAGTTGCTGTCTTTTTCGGTGCTCGAGAATTGCATCCGGACACGAATCTTGCCCCCGCCGTAGATCGGGTTGTGCTGGTCGTCTTCGATCGGGACCCACCTGTCCACTATATAGCCCTTTATGACATCCTCGACAGGAATATTGGCCCTCCCGATCAAGGTTGCTCCGACAGGATCGTCATCTTTGATGGTGAGTGTGATCTGGGAGATCAAATGAGCACAGTAGATGTGGAAGTTCTCGTTCCACCGCGGGTGCGAGTTTTCGTTCTGGATCCGCCTCGTCCGTGCAACCCTTGCCCGGTCCAAATCCACAGACGCGTAGAGATACGATCCCAGGGCCTGCACGATCAGGTGTTAAACACTCTTTTATCTACTCAGGCCGAGCGAAAGGATCCAGGAAACGGAAGGACCGGCGAAGATGGAACAGTACCTCGGGGCGGCACAACATCACCCTCTTGACCTCGGATAGGAATCTTCTCGTGAAACTCTGGCTAGTTGCGGTCTTGAAATTTCAAATTTAAAGGCGAAAGGAAAGTAGATTCATGTTCATAATCAAACATAACACTCGAAACTAAAAGGAAAGTACTATGAGGTTTAGTGAGACTAGAGACATGCAAAGAAGCCCGTTCAATTTGGAAACCGAACCATGCCCAACTCGATCGGTTCACTTCCAGCCCAGTTCCCAGTAAACAAAAAAATTGGGATCCAACCTTGATCAGTTCGGTTTCCTATCTTAAACTGGTCAGTCAGTCAAGGCCGGTTATTGGGTATGAACAAAATTTGAACCGACTAAAATCAAACATTAAAAAGCCTCCTCACTTTCATGTCTCAAATACAGGACATCCAGCTTCTCATCCTCTTGACTTTTCTATTGTGACTTTCCAAACAAAGCATGGAAATCAGGTAGCTCTGCTATTCTCTGAAAGCCCAAGATGGCCCAAACTAGTCTAGACACAGTCCATTCTTAAATAAGCAACAAACCTCGAAATTCCACCTAAAGGTAGGTGCGTAAAAAGAGGAATAATAAAAGAAAGGGAAAAAGGGGGGAAGAAGAGTCAATGAAACAGAAAGAAGAAAAAAAGTAGGTCGATTCCTTGATCAACGGGTTTGGCTTCCCAATTTTGAAACTGGAGACCGGCTATAACGAGGTAGGGCTCAAGTTATTGGTTCAGAATCTAACTTATTAGCTCTAAAACCAATCATATTTAATTGAGATCTTAATAGTGAAAATACTTGTTTAATCGTGAAAAAGGAAAATTTCATCATATATTATAATTTGAATGATCACGAGATCATCAATTGCATACAATCTTAATGCTAGAAATATAAAGCATAGTTCATATGAGGATACATCATTTGACGATTATTACTTAGCTAGTCTTATTTCTATTATTAAAATGGGAAAAGTGAGTACAATTGTGGTCTAAGCAACATTTTTGTTTCATCAATTTCAGCAAAAAAAAAAAAAAAGTTCGAAAAAATAGCAATGCCATTATTAGCTTTAAAAACATTGTCCTCTTGGTGGAATCCTCTGATTATTTTATAAAAAAATGAACGTAGTATTTCTAGCAATAAAAATCAAGAAATAAATTGTACAATGAAATTGCGTACCTGCCCACAAAGCATAAATCCACATCCTAGTTGAAGTCTATCGATCTCAAATATTTCCACGTTGAGCACTCCATGAAGCAGACGTGTCGTCCTTTCCCCTTCAAAAACACACGCAGCCATCAACCTAAACAAACTCGAAAATAATTTCACCAGATTCACCAGGTATTTCAAGGACCGAACTCACGTACTCTTGATCCACATGTCCGGCCGCAAAGGGGGAAAAAGAGAGGAAAAGACCTGAAATCAAAATTGGGGTCAAGAAGGAAGTAGAAAGGTGAGTCAAGCATGAACCCGAATGCTCAGAAAATCGAGAGAAGAGTAAAAAGAGGAAGACAAAATGGGAAAAAAGAAAGGTCAGTTTAGCAAAGGAACATACTTTTGGTGTTTGTGTAAGAATTTGCAACTTTTTGGACAGAACGTGGGAGCACAATGGCCGGTAAGAAGTGTTTGGGTTATAAAGGAAGAAGCACAGAGAGAGAGAGAGAGAGAGAGAGAGAGAGAGAGAGAGAGAGAGAGAGATTAGGGCAATGTGAGATGTACAGGAGAAGAAAGAGATAATTCATGTCTTCGTACACCATGGAAGCCGGAATCTGTTGGAGAAGAAAGAGATAATTCAAGTCTTCGGACACGATGGAAGCCGGAATCTGTTCCCACCTTTGCTTCCAAGAATCACTAGCATGTCCCTTCATTTATTCCTCTTGCAACACTAATATTATCTCTCAAGCCTTAGTCCCTTCCTTCATCGGAAAGTCATATATCTAAAAGGGCAATGTCTTGATTTTGCATCTTGTTATCTTTTTATATATCAATAGGTTGTCATGATGACAAAATTCACATTCGAAAATTATGAAAATATGCTTTTATCATTATTATTCTACGGGAAAAGTACCAAAAAAGTCATAAACTTATTGCATTAGTACCAATTCAATTATAAACTTTTCAATTGAATCAATTCAGTCCTAAACCTTTTACTATCGGTACCAATTCAATCCATCTGGCCAATTTTGGCTAGCCGATGCCGACGTGGACGTCGGCTGGTGGCCGGATGTTGACGTTGAAATTTTTATGATTTTTTTAATTATTTTTTCGATTTTTTAATTATTTTTTATTGATTTTTTCTTTTTTCATTTTTTTTCTGTCTTCTTCCTAGCGGTGGCCGGTGAGCCTTTGGTGAGGCTCGCCGGCCACTTGGTGAGGGCCGCAAAGCCCTCGCTTGCCTCCAGTGAGGGTTGCGGCCCTTGCATGGCCTCTCCTAGGGCCGACGGTGAGGAGGCTTCGCCTGGATCTGGGCGAGGCCGAGCGGCCCTCGCTCGGCCTTGCCCAAGGCCGCGGGCAAGGCTGGCCTCACCTAGATCTGGGCTAAGCCGCCTCGCCCATAGCCCTGGTCAAGGCCGAGCGAGGGTTGTGACCCTCGCCGGCGGCTGGCGAGAGCCGCTCGGCCTCGCCCAGGGCCGCGCGAGGAGGCTGGCCTTGCCTAGATCTAAGAGAAGCCGCCTTGCCGGCGGTCGATCTAGGTGAGGCCAACCTCACCCGCGGCCCTAGGAGAGGCCGGGTGAGTCGGCGAGGGTCGCAGCCCTCGCCCAGTGGCCGGCAAGCCTCACTAGAGGCCCGCCAGCCAATGCAAGGAAGAAGACAGAAAAAAAAAAAAAAAAAGAAAAAAAAAATTAATTAAAAAAATAGAAAAAATAATTAAAAAATCCTAAAAATTGCCACGTCAATATCTAGCCGATGTCCACGTCAGCGTTGGTCGCCCAAAATTGGCCGGATAGATTGAATTGGTATCAATAGTAAAAGGTTTATGATTGAATTGGTATCAATAGTAAAAGGTTTATGATTGAATTGGTTCAATTGAAAAGTTTATGATTAAATTGATACCAATGTAATAGGTTTAGGACTTTTAGTACTTTTCCCATTATTCTACTAGAATAAACTTAGGAAATGTTATAATCTCTCTAGGCCATAATTTCGCATGTCATGATTTCCAAAAGGACTTTCAAAACTATAGCTACTGTCCCTTAAAAGTATTGTAGGCGTCGGACGTTGATATCATTTATGGGCTGAAAGGTAAGTATCCCCGTTCAAGTAGGCCAGATAACAAAAGGAATTTGTCAACTTCAAAACTGAGCATGTATCATTTAAGAAAACGTCCTTTAGTCTATTACATAAGCATACACTTGCATATTAGGGCTTATTCATAGTTTGCATGCCAATAATTATAATTCAAAGTATAAACACAAACGGCACATGGAGTCATTTGGGGCCGTAAAATGACGAATGTGTTTCACTCGATTTCGTCTCCATGAAAAAATTGCATTAATAGTTTTTAAGAATTATTTCGACAATTAAGGACCTGATAGAAAAAATGTGGTACCAAAATGGCGTTGTGTGGACACTAACCCCTCCTATGCTTAACCGAATGCCCGGTCTGCAATTTTCTGGCTTTCACAAATGATGATACTTTTGCTTTTGCAGTTAGGCGTCCAATCAGCTTAATTTTCTTTAAAATTGGTTGTTCCCGACTCCCTTAAATTTGATATATTTCAAAACTTCAAGTTTACAAAATCTACCTTCACAATCTTACCTCGAGGTGAACCATCCAGAGATTCAATTAATAAATTATTAAACCTAAACTTAACTTGGGTTCTTCCAAATCCACACTAATTTGTGACATTAGTCAAGTTATTTAACATGCAAATAATTTTTATCTAGAAGTCGCCACTAATCAATTTATGGTATGTCAATTAGATATCGAAATAAAGCATTGGGGAAATTATCTACTTCTACAAACTAGAGAGTAAATAAGTATAGTGACTTAATTACGCCGGTACATTTTATCTTTCATTTTTAAAAATATTTGGTAAGCCGTCTAGATTGATTTTAGCTTGAATCACTAACATGAAAATGATTGATCATGTGAGTGCGCAAACATTAAAGGCAACACTCAATAAATAAATAAGTTGCAGGAAATTAAACACCAAAACATGTAATATTCTTTGGATTTTCTTTTAATTATGGAATTAAAATTAGCTTATATGACACGCAATTTTAAATTAAATGAACTTAACACGCATACTATCTGACATGCATGTAACATGACCTAAACTACCTAACATGCATATAATATTTTGGTATTTTTATATTAAAATTCGAAATAAATAATTAATGAAAATGTAATACTAAACTCAATAAGTTATCCTATTTAAACTAGGAAATAATTTTATCAAATCCTATTTTAATTCGGAAACTTAATTGATAGATTTTACCCTAACATGCAATCTAATTTAAAAGACAAATTTAACTAGACAAATTTTAAACATGCAATCCTAACATGTTTAGAAAACTATCCTATTTATCACACAATTTGGCCTTTTTGGTGTTTTCAAAAATAAGCGTTACATCCGATCCATCTTAAGATATTTCAAATGAAGGTTAAGATAATAGGAAAAAATAATCCATTGTCCATGGATTAAATTAACAATTATAAACATCACCAACACATAGGAAGAATTAAAATAATTAAGGATCAAATTAATAATTATAATGATATGGATGAAATTAACAATTATCTTGCAAGAATAATCAAGATAATTAAAAAAATGATACAAGGACTTATGGATCAAATCAGTAATTATAATGATTTTTGTCAATAAAATTTTGTTGGATAATGCCTAAAATTCCAATAAAATTAAAGCCAAAAAACAATTGTTTAAAATAGGTAATGAAATTTGAATATATTGATCATTACCTAGTTTGTGGAAGTCGTTTCCAATTTCAAGCCGACAAGTGGATCATAGGACTAATTGGTTCCCGGTCTAGTTCAATCTGATTCTAAGGTGGAACTAGGAACTAGATCGAGAACCGAACCAATCGGTCTTGGAATCAGAAACCGGTAAATTTGTTGTTTTTGGCCAAAAATAAAATGAACAATTGGAGAAATTGGGAGGAATCAGGGTTTGTTTTTTAGAAAATTTAAAAATATTATATATAAAATTAACCAGTTAGTCCGATTGGTCTGGTTCCCATCTTTAAATTGGGAATCAGATTGACCATCCATTGGTTCCAAGAGTAGGAATTAGGAACCAGATTACCCTCTTTGAAAACCATTCAAAATTGGCAGGTCTGGTTTGGTCTAACGGCCCCGGTTCGGACAGTTCTCGTTGCACAACCCTAGTGGATCATGACAATGGCCAATGGTGGTGGTCTAGGCGGGGGCCAAGCTCACTGCCAACGCACCTACAAAAGTAGAAGCTTCGTGGGTGTGGCCGCGCAGTTACGTCAGAAGCCGAGTGTCCAATGTTTGCATAGAGAGAACGGTGCGGTCGATAGCATCATTTCTGGTTGCCAGTCATCAGACGAGCTGCTGGTGGGTTGCCGGATCGCGACCAGATGTGACCGCGTGGGTTGGAGAATCGGTAAGGATCGTTGGGATGAACTGGTGCTTTCCCAGTTCTGGCTAGACCACCAAAGACTCAAGGCCAATGTCAAATGTGCTTCCTAGTCGTCATGGTGTAGTTGGTGTGGTGATGGGCCACTCGTCGTGATGAGGGGGCAAATGACTCAGCTGGTTCGAGCTTCTGGTCACACCAAGCGGCTTGGCTGGTCTGAGCTTGGTCGCGGAAGCGACAATCATGAAGGCCGAATGGGGAAGTTCCGCAACCACACTGGTTGTGGCCGAGAAGGGCACGTTTGAGGAAAGGCACGTTTTATAACGTTTCTGTTTCATAAACAATTTTTAAACAAAAAATATATATATATATATATATATATATATATATATATATATATATATATATATATATATTGTTCTTGGAAACAATTTCTGAGTATAAGCTTTACCAAAAAAAAAAATAATTTCTGAATATAAGAATGAGCTTGGTAACTATAAACATTTTTTACTCTAGGAATAGAAATATGTTTGGTAAATTTGTATAATTTCGTTATTTCTTTTAATTTTTTAATATTTTTTATTATGTGGCCTTGGTGGCCAAGGGAGCCTCGCAGGCCGGTGAGGCCAACCTCGCGCTGCTTTGGTGAGGTTGAGCCTTGTCGGTGGCCTCGCAAGGCTCGCTTGGCCACTAAGCTCGCCCAGCCACCAGCAAGGCTCGGCATCTCTAGGGGTCGGCAACGCTTCGGCGAGGTCATTTCTAGCCGGTCGACGGACGCGCCGGCCATGACCAAGGCTGGTAACCGCCAAAAGGAAGAAAAAGAAGAAGAAGAAAATAAAAAGAAAAGAAAGAGAAGAGAGAAAAATTGTTTTTGGAAATAAGAAATAATTTTTTTTTACTTATTATTTCTATTCCAAATCTGTTTTCAAAAACAAAAAAGAAAATTTGTTTTCAGGAATAAAAGTTTTACCAAACGCGTTTTTTTTTTGAAAAACAAAAACAAAAATAAACAAAGAAAGCTGAAGAAGACCCAATTTCCCCTCTCATCCTTTCGGTCTCCTTTTTGTCTTTTCATTAAAAGAGTGTCCCCTCGCGTGTGCGAGACGCAGATAGAGGACAAACTTTTCATTATCTCTCTGATGACTCTTCCTCTCTCTTTTCTCTCCCTCTTCTCAATGCGGCCGAACTCCCCTCTTTTTTTTTCTCAATTCTCTTGTAGAAAGAGACCCCACTTTCTGCATTCTATTTTGCTTGTCCATAGGTAATCCTTCTATGGATAGGGAGGGGCTAGACTTTCTAGGAAAGAGAATTGGGTCTCCTCTTCCTGTGAATATATTATATTTTGCACCTTTTCTTTCTCTCGCTTTGCTGGCATCTAGGCTCCATTTAACAACGTTTTCATTTTTCTAAATTTTCATTTTTTATTCTTCAAAATAGAAAAAAAAAACATAAATTCATTTAATAATGTTTACTAAATTTTCTATTCCTATGGAAAAATAGCGGAGGAGTGGATTTGGAATATAAAAAAGAAGTAAAAAAAAAAAGCTTTTTCTTATTTCCGAGAATAATTTCTAGAATAAGTTTTTTTTTTCTTTTCTTCTTCCCTCTTCTAATTGGTTGCCGACATCATTAGCTAGCCATAACCATCGGCTAGAGGAATAAGAAGAGAGGAAAAAGAAAAGAAAAAACCTAAAAAAATTAGAAGTTAAAATAAATTATACATCAAAAAATTAAAGATCATACCAAATGCATTCCTTTTTCTTTATTTTGAGAAAATAAATTTTGTATAGTTACTAAACACATTTTTTTACTCAAAAACTGTTTCAAATAATAGAAATAGGAAAAAGACTATTTTTGAAAATAACTTATTCTCCAAAACAAAAATATTACCGCACGTACGCATTCCTTCTTGGAAGATCTAAAAAAAAATCATATTCTATCTTTTTCCCCGAGAACTTGCACCATTTATTTCTTTCCTTTCTTGACCATGCAAGCATAATATTTTCCATTGATTTTATTTCTTTAAACCATATACCAGCCCACAAGTTAGTCAAATATCATGCCATAAATTCAGGATTGTGGAGATACAACCACAGAAGAATCAGCCGAAATTTCCTGAATTCCAACGAGATAAGCGCACAATAACTCCTTCGTATGCTTGCCTTTACTGCAAATATATGAATATAGTTTTTTTTCTTGTCCTTTTATGGTCGAATTGCTCTCCAAGTTTTCAAAATTTTCCAATTTTAATTATTGCGGCACATGATATTTTCAGCCACATGGGATATTCATGGGACTTGAATTTCATGCTTCGATGGACTAAGTCTAATTTGCTAAATTACAGCTCAAAACTATCAATTTAAACCCAGTGATCCAATACAAATGCAATAATAAAAATATATAAACTAAATGATAAAAGCTCCTAAAGTCTATATGTAATTTAACTTAATATTTTTATTAGGGATAAAAGCTTAAAGGAATTTAACTTAATATTTTTATTAGGGGTTAGGATCGATCCTTAAATTTTTATGAAATGACTTACTAAATGTGATGTCAAAATTTAAGTGTCAACACCTATTTTTACTTCTTTTACCAACACGGCTAATGCTCCTACCAACTATGGAGGGATGGATTACAGTGCTCGGTTGGTAGCGGTGGTCGACCTTGTAGTGGTGCTTGGTTCATCATGGCGGCGGTGGTAGTGGACTTAGAATTTCAAGGGAATCAAACAAAGCTGTAGGGAAAGAAGTGTTTTCATGAGTCTAAAGAGCTTTGCAAAATTATGCTATTTTAAGCACGTCTAGCAACGAAATCTACATTTGTAGCTAAGGGTGTGTTTGTTAACTATTATATTTCCAAAACAATTTCTACTTAGAATTAGTTTTTTTTTTTTTTTTTTTCTGATTCAATTTCCTAAAGGAATATCTAAGTATTTTATGGTAATTACACAAAATTTATTTTTCTAAAATTAAAAAAACCAAAATGCTTTTGATATAACCCTTAAACTTTTTTGTGACATATAATTTCTTTTAATTTTTAAATAATTTTTTGAGATTTTCCTTTTTTCTATTCTTTTTTTCCTCTCTTTTTCTTCCTCCTCTAGCCGCTAATCTCAAGGGAGCCTTGCCAGCCCCCAATGAGGTTGGCCTTGCCATGGCTAATCTAGGTGGAGCCTTGCCAAGGGCTAGCAATGCTCCAGCGAGCTTGTCAAACCTCATCTCTAGCTGATCGCTAGCCATTGCCAAGCCCAACAATTGGTTAGAGAAGGAAGAAAAAGAAAAGAAAAAGAAGAAAATGACTTGGTTTCATAATTTATTTAAGGGAACAAAGAAGTAACTTTTTTTTTTCTATGTCCTGTTTCTTTTTTAAATCTATTCTTTAAGCATTGATATATTCTTGGGAATAGAAAAATTAATTGATGTTACCAAAGGAATTTTTGTTCTCTCTCTCTCTCCCCTCCGGAGAACAAAAGAATCTCTCTCTAAATGTCCAATGATGTCTAGTCTCTCTCTCTCTCTCTCTCTCTCCTCCGGGGAACAAAAGAATAGAGATAGGCAAGAATTGATTGGTTACCAAATACGGTCTAAATGTCCAATGATGTCTTGCTATAAATGGGTAAAAATATTGTTAGGCAATGGAAACACAAGTTTTGTAGCCAAATCCCCAACAAATATCTACGAAAATAATTACTTTGTCGCTAGAAAGTACTTTTCTTGGCGACGAAATGTGTTTGATGCTGAAAGCTGATTTCGTCGGTAGAGGGTACCCTTGTAGTGAAAAACTTGACTTTTGTCGCTAAAGTTGGTAAAGGCCGGATTTCTAGTGGTGATTTCAATCAAATTTCATTAGCCGATCCCAACATTTCTATATCGACTCGGTTATTGATTGATGAGAATTGAGCTACTCTAAATAGTCACTCTAGCCTAAAGAGCTTGATTGCAATTTCCATCGGTCATGTCAATTCTCACCTATTGACTCGGGAATATACCTAATCTCTTTTCCTTATGGATCATAGTGCTAACTAAGGTCTCATCTGCTCCATTCATCATCTGTTACCCATCCATACTATGCCTTGACTTCATTTAAGTCGATCCTCTACTTGCTTTGACTTATGAGTTTCCCTTTTGCCTTATACTCTCCCGACTTTCTCATCGAGCCAACTCTCGAGTCAATACCATATTTAAAGTCGTAGCAAATGCTTAATTGACAACACCAATTGCTTATCGGCTTTAATTTTTTAGACATTATGTTTGACAATTTGAGGGTGCCAAGATGTCTTCATGTCATGATAAAGAAAAATATTTCTTAAAAAATCATTTTACAGGAAAATATTTTTCCTTTTTTAGATTAGAGAAATTTATATTTCTAACTTTAAACTGAATGTCGCAAATATGTGGATTGAATCGGATTTTAGTGGGTCATAAATAGGTTCAATTCAAATTCACCAATTTATCTCATTTGACAATTTGGATGGCCCATACCCAATCTAACTCATATCTAACTCACACCCACCCAACTAGTTCATATTTTACAATTATATTGAGAATTTAGCAAATTTAGAATATATTTAAAATAAAGAACAAACATTCAGCCAGATTGACTTCCATGGCCAGGCACGAAGTGAGCAACGGTTCCGCTCCTTCCTTCGCCGCTGACACCACCTTGAACTGCTACAGCACCCCCCGCCACCACCCTCTTCATCTACAGGAATGCCACTTCTTACCGCTGTCTTCCCCAAAAGCCTGCCAATGCTCCGGCCTGTCCTTTCCCAACATTTCCTCTAGCCTCCCCAGGGCGTCCAGTTGGTACGTCTCCCTCATCATCGCATTCGGATGGCCTTTCCTTTAACGAACAATCACATGATTGAGAGCTGTGCCGTGCGAGGGAGAAGATGGCCACAAATGACTGTTAGATTTGGTCCTCAATGTTCGGTCACCGCCGGAGCCGTTGTCTCCATCATCGAGCCAAGAGCTCCTCGCGAAGGTGGCATTCAGCTGCTCCTTCAATGCCTTCTTCCCACACTCCTCTGCCCAGGTTTAGCCTTGCCTGCAGGCATGTCTGAGCTTTTCCGCTTCATCGAGAACCTCTGTAAGCGCGAGTCGGTCCTCGAGCGCAGGCTTGTACGAGTGACAGCGTCCCTCGTCCCGTTGCTCAAGGACACGATCTGCACTAATAGAGCCAAGCATGCCAAATCGGTGAAAAGAATGGAAGAGCAAAGCGTTAAACGAGAGGCCAAGGGACTCCAGTGAGAAGACTACGAGTGAAGAGGGAGACAGGAGAGAGTTTGAGCCTTTGCAAATTGGAAATGGGTTCATTGTAGAATCCATTTGTTTTGGGCTTTAAATTTTACAACACATCATGATTAGGTTCTTCAAATTTGAAGTGTCGTATATAAGGGGTGAGCAATCCTATGTTTTGTATAAACTCTAGATGGAACCTGAAACTTATCAACTATAACAAATTCTTTTTTTTTTTTTTTTTTTAACCTGAAACCTATTATACAAATCCCATAACTTAAAACCTATCCTATCAAAGCCTTTAAGGTCTGTCCAAATTCTATCCAGGTTTTACTTATATTATTAGTTATTACTTTTAATGACCACCAATTGCTACTACAATCTACTGACTACAATTTATGCTTGGATACACAAATAATATGAACTATGAACAAGATAAAAATCTCAATCATAAATTAAAAGCTCAGACTCGTCAGACTCATCATCAGATGTCATGAAATATCGCAAGATCGCACGAAAACAGACTAAAAAAAATACAAAAACTTATTTTAGGTTTTATGCTCAATCTATTTAGAACTTGGAATGTATCTGGTATAATAGGTTGCTTAATTTTTTGAACATGAAATCTATTTGTCATAATAGATTCCTCAACTTTTTTAATAGGAAATCTATTTTACATATCTTGAAACTTGAAATTGAATAGGTTCCCACTGGTCTAATTCTTTAATTTCAGGTTTTATCTTTGAATTATGCTCACCCCTAACGTGTATGACCCATTCCACCAAGTTTGGGTTTATAAATGAGTTTAACACTCATATTTTTTTTGGTCAAATGTTTATGACTTGACAAATCTACTTTAAGTATTTATATTTTCTTTGACTGTAAATAGTTTTTCGTCGACTGATTGTTTTCGACAAATCAAATGCTTGAAAGTTTAGAAAACCAATTCATGAAAAATTCTTTCACTCAGACGTACCAATCACTTCGTATCCTTGATCAACCCCTGCTCTCGCCTGGTGTTTCTCGGGATTCAATCAAGCAAAACAGAAGCTTCCCCATTTCTCACCATATGGACTCGTTTAAAATTCATCATAAACGCTCAAGCCAAATGTTTCTGCGTATAACGACGCATCGGCCAAACGCATCGAGTCGTGTCATTTCTGAATTTCGATCGCCTTTGGTTGCAGATAATGTTAAAATTTCATATATTTTTTTAAGTAGGCTCACGCCGCGTTTGAGTCATGATTTGGAACCAGTGGTAATTGTGTCGAGAGCTGATATCTACTCTGTCTTCCTGTCGGAGGTTACGAAATCAGGGGGAGGAAAAGAACAAAAGGAAAAGGAAGGAATGAAGAAGATCCAAACCACCGGCCTATGGTGGTTTCGCTGGATAAGAGCTCCATTGATCCTTGTTCAAAGGTGAGGGGTTTGAAACCCAGTAGAAGCACTTGATGTCTTAAGTGTGATGCCGGGTGGTGGTCTTCCGCTAGTATCACCCAAGTTTGCTTGGCCGACCATCAGATATAAGAGATTCCTCGCTAGCGTCACCTAAGTTTGCTTGGCCGGCCATCAGCTATAAGAAATTCCTAGGTCATAATAAAAAAAAAGAAGATCCCAAGCATGTCTCGTGTTCCACCTCGTCAGCATAACGGACAACGACGTTCGTTCGCTTCCCAGAAACGGAACTTCAACGCCAACGTTTTCGTCAGCTCCAAATGTTGGAAGAAGTAAACGAAGTTAATCCAATCATATATGTCCGATGATATCTCCCAGGAACACCCGAGAAACCCGAGAAGAAGGACTAGGCTCCAGTCCGAATATTCTCACCCGCGTTCTTTCACCCTCTGTCTCTTTCCTCTTCCTTCAAAAACCAGAGAGGGACCGTGAGACACCATTGCGATTACCAATGAAGTTCTGGAAGATCCTGAAGAGGCTGATCGATGAGGCACAGCCCGATTGGCGTGACAAGTTCTTGTCCTACAAGGACTTGAAGAAGTGGCTCAAGCTCACTTACCCGAAAGACAGCAGCTTGCGCCGGGTCAACCGCCTACGCCCGGATTCCGTGGAGGCGGAGGAGGCAGTCAAATTTGTGGAACTGTTGGATGGCGAGATCAACAAGATCAATGAGTTCTTCATGGACCAAGAGGAAGGGCATATCGTCAAGTGGGAGGTAAGTAATTTCTTTCTCACTTTTCTTGCTTGGTTTTCATCTCCCTAGATTTTTTTATAATTTTGAATTAGAAATCTGTGGGTGAGATTTGAGGCAACGAATCCATTGCACCAGGAATGAGATTTAACAATTTATGATAGCTTGTTTTCTGCGAATGGCAGAGGGTGTGATTCATGCTTGTTGAATTAGTCTGGTAATCAATGAATGAATGAAATGGTTCTGTTTTCTAGCATCTTACTGTGAAAGTGCTTTCATAACATGCAAGAGCTTTACCAATTGAGGGTTTGATCAAATTACTCATGGGGTTGAGCTAGAAAGACGAAAGTATCTGAGCTGGATGGTAAATTTCAGAATAACGAGCGGCATGATCAAATTGATTGGTATTTGTGTTTCAATGCTTATAGAATAGCACAGTGGAAATATCAGAAGACATCATCTTGGAATTTTATAATCAGGCCTGCACATCACTATGAATTCTTTCTGTTTCTTGAGGACAGAACCTATTTCAAAACTGAGATTTTGCTCGTGTTCGGTATATGATACGGAAAAAAGGTGCTTTGGACTGATAAAATGCCTTAGGAAGGACCAGAGTTCTGAAAGCTGGCAGCTTCATTAACACGGTGCTACTATTTGTGATAACTACCCCCTTTTCCAACTTTTTCATGCGTGTCTTTGTTCGGTGTCTTTCCTACTTTTCTTCTAATTTAAAAGCAATCCATTGGTTTTGCTACTGTGATACTCTTAACTTGAAACTCCAGTCTCATTCCTCATGGGTCTCTTTGGAGTGTAGGCATTGCAAGATCGGGTAGCAGAGGTCGAGGGCAGAGACAACGAGCTGATGGAAGTGCATAGAGAAATAGTTGATTTCCATGGAGAAATGATTTTGCTGCAGAATTACAGCGCTATTAACTGCATAGGTATCTAATAGGTGATGTTTTTTTGTAGGATAAAGCTTGTGCTATGACAACGTGTAAAATAGTCTGGTCACTGAAGCTCCATTTAAGTGCATACATCCACAGAAACATATAGCAACGGACATGAAGTTCAGAATTTGTGAATTAGCAATCATGCAGTATTAGTCCATAGTTACTTGGAACATGGTTTCTGTCCATTTAGTTATCTGGAAATCTGGTCTAGATGATGCATGGAGATGAATATACCTTTTATCTCAGGATGATTTGCTTGGGTGAAAGCCTTTTCTAAGAATAGCATTGGATTACTGTAATTTGGTAAGTGTTATTATAATTAGTTTCTGTAGTGATAGGCCGACTACACTGCTGGTGACCTTTCATAATTTTGTGAAACCGAAATCATAATATCTGCTAGTTGCGGCAAAAGGCATGCTGATTAAATCATAACTACAGAGCCATCGAGTAGATCTGTCTCATAATATCAAAACGCCTTAACATCTCACTTGAAAGAAACTTCCTGCTTGAAGGTTCAAGATGACTGCTTCGGAGCTTCCCTTGTTTTTCTTGCCTTAGATCATGTTTCAAACTGCAGGGTTAGTGAAGATAATAAAGAAGTACGACAAGCGAAGCGGTGCTCTGATCTGCTTGCCTTTCATCCAGAAGGTTCTGCAGCAGCCATTTTGCAGAACGGATGTGCTCAAAAAGTTTGTGAAGGAGTGCGACATAATACTCAATCAACTTCCCTTCAAGATTGACCACCAGAGGGTAAACTTCGAGGCGAAGTGCAACAAGACTATGGCTGATCTGAAAGATAGCCTGGTTAGAGTTCCCAGTGAACTCGTTGGGATTGAGATCATGGAGAGCGTGTACAAGAAGCTCACTTTATCGGCTTTGCGTGTATTTGAGGAGATTCAGAGCAGGAGCTCAACAGTGAGCACGTTCTCGCTACCGCCTCTGCATAATAATCAAAAGGGTGAAGATTAGAAGAATCACCCATGTTGGTATCACACAAGCTAATTAGTGATTTGGAAGGATCCTTGGCTTCTTATAATGCAGTCTCTTTTCTCTTCCTGCTCAAAAGGTCTACTGATGTCGATGTTGGTTATCCTTCTTCTTTTCCAGAGTCAGTTGGTGCGGCTTGTCCTAAAACTATCCTTGAACAAGCAGAATAAAACATTGAACTTCTAGTGTGGAATTTAAGCAAAATATTTTGTTTCATCTTTGGCAACACTCTTCATTGCTTCATTTTCTTGATTGCTCGCTCTTCTGTGGAGCAAGACCTTGCTATTTTTCATGTCCTTGCTTCGAATTTCTCACGAGTGTCTGAAAGATCAAATTGTTGCAGAATGTTTTTCCTTTTATGAACTAAAGTCGATTTTTATAGGGATTTAGTTGCTGTCGAGACTGCATCGGGTTCTCATATGAAGCTTTTGAAGCAATGCCACAGTTCCACCCCCTTTTGTTGCGTCACCATCTTCGCATCGTGCCTATAATGTAATAGCCATTTGACTCTTTGCATCTGGTGTTCCATGTTCTTTTCATGATCTCCATCGCTCACGCTCTTCATGAACGAAACTGGAGCAACTCACACCTGGCATGAGACTTACCAAACATCAAGTTTAATCCTAGGGGCAAGTTCCATGTGACAGGCTCCAACCTTTTTCCATTATGACGCCCTATATATCAACCTATGCCTCCTTCCAAGTTCTTCCACTCTGATATTTCTTCTGAATGCTCCGAATCTTCTGAACCGTGTGGATCAGTTCAAAGGTTTCCAACAAGATGTCCATTGGTGAAGAAGTGCCCGGTTTCCTTCAGGTCCTGTCTGACGGATCTGTCAAGCGCTTCGTGCCCGAAATCGCCCCTCCCTCAACTGATTCTTCCCTTGGGTATTTCTCAAAGGATGTGACGATCGACCCGACCAAACCAATAACTGCAAGAATTTTTATCCCCAATGCTCCTCCTACTTCCTTAGCCCGCCTCCCCGTCCTAGCCTATTTCCACGGCGGCGGCTTCTGCATTGGCTCCACAACATGGCTGGGCTACCACCATTTTCTCGGGGACTTCTGTCTGGCGTCCCAGTGCATTGTCCTCTCGGTAGACTACCGACTGGCGCCCGAGAACCGCCTTCCCGTTGCCTATGAAGACTGTTACGCATCCCTGGAGTGGCTAAGCCGCTCTAAAGGCACCGACCCTTGGCTCGAGCGAGCTGACCTCTCCCGCCTGTTTTTGTCCGGAGACAGTGCCGGGGCAAACATAGCTCACCACGTGGCGATCAGGGTGCTGCAGGATGCCGCCTGCCCCGTGTCAATCGTGGGGTTGATGTCGATACATCCGTACTTTGGCAGCGAGAGAAGGACCAAGATGGAATTAGCAGATGAAGGAGGCAAAAGCGTCAGCACAAACGACCTGTTCTGGAGACTGAGCATACCGGAAGGCTCAGACCGCGACTATCCCGGGTGCAACTTCGAGATGGCTAGAATGTCGGCCGAGGAGTGGCGGCGGTTCCCCACGGTGGCGGTTCACGTGGCGGAGCTGGATTTTCTCAAGGAGAGGGGGGTGAAGTATGCAGAGTTCCTGAAGGGGCAAGGAGTGAAGGAGGTGGAGCTGGTGGAGGCTAAGGGGGAGCAGCATGTTTATCATGTGTTTCATCCTAAATCTGAGGCCACTTCTTTGCTCCATAAGCAAATGAGTCACTTCATGAAGAGATTTTAGCATATCTTAGATGGGTCATTTAAACTATTAATGTTTATGGAAGTGGACCCAATTCGAGGAAAATTGGAGATTCAATCTGGAAAGTCCCTCGAGTTCTTGTTAGTTATCTAAAGAATAAATAGAACATAATGCCCATTTTAGTGGGTTCGCAACAAAATGAGTTGACATTTCTAGCACTCTAGCTTGCCTTGGCGAAGCATTCCATGTCCCCAAATGCGAAATCAATGTTCTTGACTGTATTAGGTGGAGCTCAGAATAAGAATCTTTGAACTTTATCGTGTAGAAATTGTAGGAAAAAAATTCATGAGAATAAATAAATTTGTCTGAGGCGAGCAAGCATAAATACTGTCCTTAAGGATAATTCCACCCCTCGGAGTACGAAACTCGGTGCGATAGGCTTCTAACATCTATCCTCCCAAGATACAATATGCATTTTTCTATATTCCGCATTGAATATTAGAAGGAACAGAAACAACATTGTGTATAATCCAGCAAGGAAAAAGAAAGAAAATGTTTTTTAAAGAAAGAATATTCTTTGTTTCATTCGATGTATATATTTTTAAAATTGTTTTATGAGATTTTATATTCAAACAAAATAGAGCCGTTAAAAAATATAAAATAATGAAAGATTTATTTGAGAAATAAATTAAATGTTACAAAATGATTGAAAAGCCAACCGTTAAGAAACCGTTATGTGATCGTTAAAAATAATAATGATTTTCAATGAGGTCATAACTTTTATCGAAGCTATTATTGTAAATATTTCAAAATATTATTGAAATATCCAATTGGACTAGGCTTGAGGGCCTCTAAGTTGAGATCTACTAGTCTAATCACATGTGACTTAATGGCAAATTTAACTTGACAATATACGGTGCAGTTTTTTGAACGGGATCCGTTCTCGTCCTAGAAGTTAGATTTGGGATCTAGTTGATGCCATTGTCAACTTAACGTGGTGCCCACGCTAGCTTATTTGGTAAGAAAATAATGAGTTGGAGGATGTTTTATAGTTCAAGATATATCTTTTTATGAAAGGTGTAAAGTCAAGGGCTTTCGATGATGTCTTGCCCAAAAGAGATCGTAGTTTAATACAAAAACACACGCCTAAATAATTTTAGGGATGAGGACGCAAGTGCCTTGGACTTTTTCCAGTTGATTTATTAATGCCATTTGAAATTTTATATTTATTTGTTCAGATTGGTACTTCTATAAACTGACAAAATTGACTTAAATCCACACCAATGCCATATCAGTATTATCGTCCAACTAAGCATCATTGTGAAATGAAAGGACAAACTAAAAATCTAGAACTAGGCTAGGCATGCCGCTGTTGTTGTATGTGTTTGCTCTTAACTTTTTATGATGAAATTATTTTTCTTTATTTATGGACAACGAGTTACCATGTAATAACAAGTCGTCGAAATCTTTATTTTTATTATCTTTATTGTAGGTATAGTTTATGGACGGCGAAAAGCAACATGAAATAGTCTTAATTCCTATATATCTAGACAAATAAAAAAGCAAAAAAAAAAAAGAATTGATATTGAGACAATTATGAATTCCATAGAAATTTCCTTTACTTGTTCAAAATAATTTCAAACGATACCTCCAATTTCTTCTTCATCTCTAACCTAGTCGCTATCGCCCCCTCTCATTGGTTCTTAGATTTTTTTCCTCCTTCGCCATCAATGGTCAATCAGATGAGTAGACCGACGTGGCATATGCGACCGCGATATCGGGTATTCTCATAAAATTTTCTAACGGCACGAGCCTTTAATGGAACATAATTCAAAAGTCTGATCGCCGATCGGATGACTAAAATTGAATAGCACGTTACTTGGCATCAAATCATAGGACGCATGAATTCTTTAATTTTTTCCTTCCTTTTGTGGTCAAACATAGGATCCACGATCGTTTTGCCCTAAATTGGCAAAAGCACGAGACCAAATGCTCCCGCACATCCCCCCTAATCCTAAAAAACATCTGGAAAGATGATGATGACTGGCGATTTCCGCAGCGGAATGCGGGAGGGGCAAAATGGGGAAACCGGAATTTCCCCCTCCGGTATAAATAGGACCCGCTCCGCCACCGGAATCGCAATCGAGACCGAGAAAACCCTAATACGCTCCTCCTTCCTCCTTCCCGATCGAGGTCGTCTTCCTCCTCTGCACAAAAACCAGAGAGATCTTCGCCCCCTCCGATTTTCTCTCTCTCTCGCAGCAGCTAACCTTGTGTTTCCATTGCAGACGCTCCGTGTGTGTGTGTGTGTGTGTGTGTGTGTAAAACCCTAAGCCCCTCTTCTCGCCGAGCTCGGAGGTACTCGCTCTTTACCCCCGCTGTAAAGCCCTAGTTTTTCTCCCACTTCGCGGCTTCCGCGGTCGTGGGTTTCTGTCGGTCGTGTGGGTTTTTTTTTTTTTTTTTTTTTTATGGGTTGACGTGTGGAGTGTTCGTGTTTTGCAGGAGAAAAAAATGGGGGATGCTAGGGACAACGATGCCTACGAAGAAGAGCTCCTCGACTACGAAGAAGAGGAAGACAAAGCCCCCGACTCCGTCAACGCTAAGGCCAACGGCGAGGCCGCCAAAAGGTTTGATTTTTTTTTTTTCGTTTTTTCGGTTTTTTTGGCGATGGGCTCCGTTCTAGTTCAGTTGCTGCTGTTGTTCTTGCTCGTTGAGAAGGGGGATTTAGTTGATTTGGGTCTGGTTTTGGCGTGGGATGAAGGGGAACGGAGAGTAGAAGCTGGAGTTTCGGGGCTTTAACAGTATGTGCTTTTGGGAGCGTGTCTAATTGGGTTTTCATGTGCCTAATGCCAGGGGATACGTGGGAATTCACAGTTCAGGATTCAGAGACTTCCTTTTGAAGCCAGAGCTACTTCGAGCTATTGTTGACTCTGGATTTGAGCATCCCTCTGAAGGCAAAGTGTTTTAAATGATTTGTTGCTCTTCTCTTTTATCTGAATATATCTCTTTGCGCCGTGTGTAAAGGTTTGTGTTTTCCTGTCGTGTGCTTTGTTGAAGTGGATGGCTTTCTGGGGACGTTGTACTGGTCCAATTAAGTATTTAACCGGCATGCAATTTTAATTCGAAAGCCTGAGTAGCCATTTAAACAGTAACAAGCACATAAGAACTGACAAAGATATAGCCATTAGATTGTAGAAGAATTATCTGTTGATTTTGTTAGTAAGAGGCCTTGAATTCAGAACAGGAGACCTTAATCGAGATTTTTGAGCTATATCTTAAGTATATTATTCCATAACAAAAAGTTACTGGACAATTAGTAGAAGTTGCTTCCCACCAAAAAAAAAAAAAAAAAAAATGAAAGGATGTGTACATCAGATTAGACAAAATGATCTGTCAATTTGCTTGTAAGAAGCTTGAACCTCAAAATAGGGACTTAGAATTAGTCTTTCAAAAGGATATCTCTGTCTAGTTGCTGCTTCAATTTTGAACTTCATCCTCTTGAATTGCCTTACTTTTATTGACTTTCCTGGTGAATGTTCTGCTTCAATGACCTTAATTTTGGTCTTATTTTCTTTCAGGTAATATAACATACTAAAGCCATTCTCTTGATTTTGGAGAAATAACCTGGTTTGATAAACCTTTCACTTGAAAGGTTCTGGGAGGTTATAATTTTACTTACCGACGGTTCCTTCCATCCAATTTTCTTTGGTTCTTCACCAGTTCAACATGAGTGTATTCCGCAAGCCATTTTGGGCATGGATGTCATTTGTCAAGCTAAATCTGGAATGGGAAAGACTGCTGTTTTTGTCCTGTCGACTTTGCAGCAGATTGAGCCTGTGGCAGGGCAAGTTGCTGCACTTGTCCTCTGTCATACGAGGGAATTAGCTTATCAGGTTCTTGCTAGATCCGAGATTGATTTAATGTTTATTGTTGTAAATTTTGTGGGCATCACATTGAAGTTTTCTAATGCTTATCTGCTCTGCAGATATGCCACGAGTTTGAGAGGTTCAGTGTATACTTACCTGATATCAAGGTTGCTGTGTTCTATGGTGGCGTCAATATCAAAATCCATAAAGACCTATTGAAGAATGAGTGCCCCCATATCGTTGTTGGAACTCCTGGCCGGATACTTGCTCTAGCGAGAGATAAGGATCTTTCTTTAAAGAATGTCAGGCATTTCATACTTGATGAGTGTGACAAGATGCTTGAATCACTTGGTATGATTCTTGTCCTTTTATGTCTCTAACTTGGTATGCTGGTCTACTTGATATTTTGCCGGGCCTTTTTTTATGGCTTACTTGTTCATGTGCTTTTGCAGACATGAGGAGAGATGTGCAGGAGATATTCAAGATGACCCCACATGATAAGCAAGTCATGATGTTCTCAGCAACACTCAGCAAGGAGATCCGTCCAGTTTGCAAGAAGTTTATGCAAGATGTAATTTCTCGTGGCCAGTTATCGCTTCAATTTAGAAGTCTCTCTTCTGTTTTCCAAGCTACGTCCATGGGTTTTAAGATAGTCATAATTCAATTTGGGTGCTACAGTTGTCTGCTCTCACTGTCACATTATTTCATTGAGTCATCTTGTCGGAATCGCAGCTTGATCGTGGAAGAGTTGGTGAAAGTTGAGGATGTTGAGATGCACGTAGTGACATGAGTTGATTGTCGAGGTCTTGAAGATCGTTCAGTCTGTCCCTGCGCTAGTTTTGCTTTATATAGCTGTTTTGAGTTTGGCTGTGCATAGCTCAAGATGACCTTTTTAACTTTTTGCCACCCATAGAGGGGTTTGTCTAGCTTGGGGTTAGTTTTGCAGCCTCTTGTGGGATGGTTCCTCCTAGGTAGGATGTGTAAAAGGATTCTGGCACTTGCGTGGTACACATTCTGAAAATCCAGCAAGGAGGCACCAGATGAAGCAAGACTAAGCAATCTGCTTCCACGAGTCATTAGCACTGGATTCTGTTAGCTTCGAGAAGGCATCTAATATTATTTTGCTATGACCTTTGTTCCTTTCAGCCAATGGAAATATATGTCGATGAGGCCAAGTTGACTCTTCACGGTCTTGTACAGGTATGAGTTGATTCCTTTGTTTTCCACTAAATTGGTCTGCTTTGTGCGAAGTAATATTTTAACTCGGAAAATTATGCAGCACTACATCAAATTGAGCGAAGCGGAGAAAAATCGCAAACTTAATGACCTGCTTGATGCATTGGACTTCAATCAAGTTGTCATATTTGTCAAGAGTGTGAATAGAGCTGCCGAGCTGAACAAGTTATTAGTGGACTGCAACTTCCCCTCGATATGCATTCACTCTGGCATGTCCCAGGAGGAGAGGTTAGTCATGGCGAGCTTCCTTTCACTAGCTCTTGTTTGCTTGTTTAATGTTGTCTTGGTGTATAGTTTGTATTTTTGTATTTTATCTTGGCCCCTGCTTTATACTAAGGATTTTGGGTGAGCACTATCAATGTGTGCCTGCGGAAGAGATCCTTGTGGTTCATTTACTGGTATGGTGCTTATAGAGTGGAGGTGGAGGTGTTTTTATGTATCTTTTCGATTTGTGACATTTTATTGTGTCTATAACAGATTGAGATGAGAACCCATCTAGGAGACACGACACCGTCAGTGTTATTCAAGACTTGTTAAGACTTCTCATCACCTTTTTTTTGCTACCGTCTGGGACATAATGGTGCTAGATGAGTTTAATTTTGCCAACAGCCAACTCGCAGCAGCTCTAACATCCTTAGTAGCTTTTTGATCTTCACTCTTGATTTTTTATGTAATCTGAGATGCATTAGGAGCAATATCTGATTAGTTTTCTGCACTGTGATAACAGTTCGGCTTTGGGAAATGTCTTCTCATTTGTGGAAAACTTTATGTGCTTAATGAAATGGTATGGGGGCCATATAACTTTATCAGCCTCATGTGAATTTCAAAAATTTTCTATCCAATTTATAGGTAGTCGAGGCAATTGGGAATGTTAACTGGGAGGTTTTATTCTTGATCTTAAGGGAATGAGAAGCTTTTGTGGGCTTCGTGTTAAAGAGCCATCACTCGTGGTAGTGCAAGACTAATGTGTTTTTATTTCTTATAAGTATACTGGAATGGCATGTATGTGTTGCTTGGGCTTGATTAGCATCAAATCTTTTATTCTCTTACAGACTGCTCCTTTAAGTCACCCTATAGGAAGCTGGTTGGCTTCTTACCCATTGACCCTTAAACAGATTAGCTCTTTAGATATACTTTGTCTAAAGACTGTAACTAATGTTTAATGTATAGCCAATCTTGAGGATTGTCGCTAATGTTCCTCTTTTGAATGTGTATTATATTATTCTTTTTCTAGCATGAATAGTTTCACTTGTGTTGGTTTGGTAATTCTGTTGCTGTTGACTTCAAGGACTGGCTTTTTAGTGTAGGATTTAGAGGTTAGCATTGCTTGGTGTTTTTGTTCTCTTTCCTGTTGCTAATACTGTTGTGTGATTCCTTTTAGGTTTATTTGTTGGTTTAGTCTGCATAGACAATTTCACACTGAGCTACACATGTTGCCCCTATGTCGTTTTTGTGAATGTGCACTGCTAAAGTGAATATTGTTATCAGTTGCGAAAAGCCTTCAACTAGCGTCATGTTCTATTTTTGCCTTTGATGTTGGGAATGCTGTTTTGGTGTTCACCATGGTGTTAAGAAGTGATTGACCTTAAGCTGAATTTAATGTGGTTGTAGGTTAACACGCTACAAGGGCTTTAAGGAGGGGCATAAAAGAATCCTGGTTGCTACAGACTTGGTTGGTCGAGGAATAGACATTGAGCGTGTCAACATCGTGATCAACTACGATATGCCAGATTCTGCTGACACTTATCTGCACAGGGTATGCTAGTGACTTTTTCAATGTGAAGTTTTACTTTTTGAACATATTCATAGTACTTTCAAAATGATATTCTGGCCCACTTAAATGACAGGTTGGTAGAGCTGGGAGGTTTGGGACAAAAGGACTTGCAATCACATTTGTCTCCTCTGCCTCTGATTCTGACATTCTCAATCAGGTAGATTTGGTGTTCCTAGTCTTTTATTATCTTGATCCATAGGGATGTGTTTTGAACTTCTTGTGTGGTTTTAGGTACAAGCACGATTTGAGGTCGACATAAAGGAGCTTCCTGAGCAGATTGATACTTCTACATATAGTATGTTTTTTTCTTTTTCCTGAACTCATTCAGAACCTTTGGTTTGTCCATTGACGATTGCATGAGTGTCCAGTTTTAGTGTTGCATGATGTATTTTAGCATGTCTCAGCCTCACTGTAGGACAGGCTGTTTTTTGATAGACTTCTTTCCTTTCATCTTGACATCAAGTTCGTATGCATGGCATTTGTTCTCCTCTTTTATGAGTTTATATTGTATGAGTACGCTTTGTTGGTGTCTGAATTTCTAATGAGGACTTTTATGTATGATTTCCGTTGTGCAGTGCCATCTTAAAGGATTGCTTAGCGATATTGAAGGCAACACCGTTCGCAGAAGACAGGTTTTGCTGCCAGAGGCATTGTGGGTTTTGTTCTTCGAACTTTCTGACAGACTCTTGCGTTGTGGAGAGAGTTGCATGCTTCTGGCGCTCACCCTTTCTTTTAGGAATTTGTAATTTTTAGTATTAAGCCATCTCTACTCTGCTTTTATCATATATCCGGTGTGCTATTAGAGTTCGAGAACTATTTTTGACATTTAATTGCAGTAATACTTTAGTGACTTAGTCCTTAGATGTTATCCGTATATCTCGTTAATTCAGATCAAGTAGATGAGACGATTCCAATTATTTTGGGATTACGGGGTTTTGCTCGGGGTCCTTAGGAGCCTGTTCAAAACTGACTGTCAAAAATTTTATTGCACGGCTGCATTTCCAACTTGTGAACTTAATCTTGAAAGTGATGAGGTCAATCTGTGAATGTCACATTTTTCTTTACATTCTAGTGGAGTGATTCTTGGACTACCCCGTCTGGTGTTAACTTTTAGCGATTGGTTTCTTAGATTACTGTGGTCATGGGATATGGTAGAGAAAATTGTCATTCGACATTTGAAGTTGACGTGTTTTTCTCTATTTTTTTGGTAGGAATAAGTAGTGTAAAAGGGAACTAAGAACTTACACTCAATATGATATGTTTTTCATTTTGCGGAAAATAAACGAATGAATGAATTGAAAAATGTTTTCCTTAGAAATGATTGTATTATTATTTAGTATAATTGATCGTAAAAAATCATCCTCACCTTGGACACGTCGCCAGTAGTCCGTTAAGGGTTTCAAATTCAATATTGGCAACGAGACATAAGAGCTGCTTGTTGCGAGGCAATACCCTACACCTCATGGCATGAGCCAGTGCGAAGGCACACCTTTCTTTCAGGAAGTTTATTTCATTATCCGAACAATATGTTTCTTTCATCCAATGTTGTGAGTACTATATGTAATTAGTTTTTTACAATATGTTTTTCAATTCTTCCTTCTTCATGAAATAAACGGTGCTATGGTTGCTTTTTGAGATTTTACATACTGGTCACCTTTTACCGTTTCAATTTTCGTGGTTGTTTTAAGTCCAACTTGGTCGTCGGTAGGGTGACAGGCTCACCACCGCCCACCATTGACTCTCATTGACTACCCTCGGCCATTGCATCGGTAACATCGTTTGGCGGTCGCTGGATGTCGGGTCGATTCTCTCGGATGTGTAAGCTTTGGCGGTTGCTAAATCCAAGTTCTTATATGTCTAGTGTCTAGAAATTACGTCATAATCAGATGTCTCATGCAAAATGCTATCGAATATGATGGATGATATGGGTATGAATCAACTAAATTATTTTTCAGGTAGCAGTTTAATGTAGTTCTCCTTTCATTGTTTCCTTTTCACTATGAGAGGGAACACTATATATATATAACTTATTTCCCTTAAGTAATTTAACAACTTCGTGGATTACGTAAGATTCCCGAGATGGAACGACTCCTACGTGAAATTGATAGCATTTGATAGTACTATAAAAATTGCGCTTAAAGCACATGCTTGTGTGTACCCCAAAGAGTAACCAAGCGTCTCAGTGGTTAAAAACTATAGATTGAAGATATAAATCTAATCAGGACAAGAAAATTAATTTGAACTTTCAAAAATTGGAGTTTATGGAGAATTATATTGGTAAAACAGGATCTTGCTCATTATTGGATGAAGCAAAAGGGACTCGAATCGTTGCATTTTGTATCACTCTATATTATATATAGAGAGAACGTGAAAAGGTAAAATTAAAATTTTTCAAAGAAAGCTTCTGAAAAATGGAGTGGGTGTGTAGTGATTAATTCATGTGCAGAGTGATAATGGAATTTTAATTTTTTTAGAAAGAACCAAAAGAGAGTTTAGTCATTTTGTCCATCGACACTCATCGTCGTGGCAACTCTATTTCATATAGCAAAGAATTACAAAAGCTAAACGTAGTCAAACAAAAGGAATGGGATCATATGGAGTTAATGTAGAGTAATTAATGCGCGGATTTATAAGTGGACTTCCCTTAATCGTCCAAACGAGAAAAAGAAGGATTCGAGGCACTATATAAAGAAAAAATTAAAGTCAAACAAATCAATACTCGTAAAAAGTCAAAAATGCAGTTGGCAGAGAATATTCTTGTAACATATGGGTAATTAAATTTGCAGTAATTTATAAGCACAAATATTTTTCTTTTCTAAGTCATTGAGTTGACTGCGTTGATACTATATTGCTTCTCGGACTCACGAGCAAAAATTGGGCTAACTACAGTTTTAAGCACAAAATCTTGATTTTCAACTCTAAAAGCAGTCTCTTTTAAGAAAATATTGTTCAAAAAGCCTTTAGCCTATTATTTGGAGGCCAATTTAATCCTAAATTTTTAATTGTTCTAATTTAGTTATAATTTTTTTTTTTGATGATTTGCTTATTTTCTCAATAACCTTTCGACGATTTGCCAATGTAGTTCTTCTGGGTAACTATCCAAGACTAAATTGATAAATCTTCAAAGGGTTTAAGATTAAATTAGGAAGAAGTACATCTCAAGTGCCAAAACTTGACACGAAAGGACACCTAAATGCCATTTCCAATGAATTTCGTTAGAAATCTTACCTGGTAATTTTTTATTATTTTTATCGCTTATGTGGCTCGTCGGAGAGCTAATTTAGCAAAGAATTGCAAAAACGACATCGTTTTGGCGTGGATTTGAATTTTAATATAAAAATTAATTAAACTAAATTATAAAAAATTAATTAAAAATTAAATAAATAATTAAAAAACAAAAAAAGAGCCAAGGGAGGAAGGAGGCAGTTGAGGGTTGAGCCCTCGCCACCACCGCCTCCTTGCCATCGTCAGGAAGGCTTGTGACAATGAGAGGGGGGGGGGGGATTGGCTAGGGTTGACGGGCCTTGGCTAGGGCTTGACAACCCTAGCCGATCGGCGGTAAGGGCCCGCAAGCTCTCGTCTAGATCTCGGTAGCAGTAGGGAGGGCTCAGCTTTCAGCCGCCTTCTTCCTCCCTTGGCTTTTTATTTATTTATTTATTATTATTATTTAAATATTTGTATTTTTAAAATGTTTTAAATAAATTTAGTTTTAAATTTAATTTATTTAATTTTTATATTAATTTTTTACAATGTTAGTAGCAAAACGATATCATTTTTGTATTTGTCTAGCTACATCAGCATGCAAAACGATGTCGTTTTGCACTTACTTTGTCAAAAAATCACAACGTCAACATTTTGGCCGAATTTTCTTGCCATTGGCAGTTAAGTGATCAATTTCGTTCAAATTTTGGTACTTAAGTGTCACTTTCATAACTTTTAGTACTTAAGTGTCCATCCGTGCTAAGTTTTGGCACTTTTAGTGTTTGACACTCGATTAAATTGATACAAAAAAAGTTAAGTACTAAATTGATAAATTATTAAAATTTTTAAAATTAAATTTGTATAATTGAAAGATTTAGGGTTTAGAACTTTTTGGACGATTATCCCCATTTTCGAAATAGGCTTACAGTGGGCACCAAAAAATAAGGACAGATCCAATGAGAATAATGAAATTTTCGAATAACCACGCTATGTAGGATTTGAATACCTACAACATAGGGTTTTTGGAGATCCACCGATTCTCCTGTAGTAGAATCCTCCGGAACCATCGTGTTGTAAGGTGTGGGTTAAAAGTCTTGCAACAAGCGGGTCAGTGAATGAAGGCTTACTTTTAAGCAATGGATATGCTAGTTTTTCTGGGCGGTGCTGTTTTCATCCCCTATATGATTAAATCCACCAAATTTTTACCAAAATAACAAAATCTCCCTAACCAATCCACCGTAGATTAAAGTGGCGGCTGATTTCAATTTCCATGTAGGATTTAGTTGTCATGATTAAGAATTTCACGTGTTGTTTTTGTTTATTGTAGGCAATATTTTTTCATTTTTACTTTAGAATTTTACTTTCATAGAAATTAGTTTTGTTGAAAAGAAAATTGTCAAGAAACCTAATTTATTCTATGTTGGCGAGCAAATTGAGACTCGTACTCCTAGAGTGCCAAAATTTGGGACAAAGAGATATTTAAGTGCCAAAATCGGAGTAAAATGGATCGGTTAAGTACTAATGATGATAAAATCTAGCCAAAATACTAATGTGGCATTTTTTTTTTTTAGCAAAACAAGTGCAAAACAACATCATTTTGCACTTTAACGTGGCTAGATAAACCAAAACGATGTCGTTTTGCTTTCGGATTTGAATTTTAATATAAATATTAATTAAATTAAATTAAAACTAAATTATTTATATAAAAAAAAGACAAAGATGAAGATTGTAGAATGTGAGGGCTCAACCCTCTCCGTTGCCTCCCCATCATCGCCGAGAAGGGCTAATGACGGTAGGGGAAGGGTTGGTTAGGACTTAGTGACCTTGATTTGGGGTGAGGGTTGTGGCCTCTCACCCAAATTTGGGGCAAGGGTCGCCCTAGTAGATGGCAGCCCTTGGCCTAGTTGGGTGAGGGCTTACACGCCTTTGCCATCAACCAGACGACACCGACCCCCTTCCCAATGATAGTGGGGAGGCGAGGGCGAGGGCTAGGGCCTTGCCTTTTACAATCTTCATCACTCTCTCTCTCTCTCTCTCTCTAAAATAAATAAATAAATAAATAAATAAATATTTATATTCAAAAAAGAGGCAAAGCAATGTCGTTTTGGCTCTTCTTTGTTGACTCAGCTCTTCACGAGTCATGTAGGCAAATTATATTATTAAAAAAATTGCCACATAGGAAGTCATTGGCCTAGTTAAGTGTACTTTTTGTAACTTAGCACTTAAGTGTCATTCTATGTCAAGCTTTGTCACTCGAACTATTCTTTTGCCCATATGAATGGGTCAATCGTCAAGTAGAATGTATACAAATTTTGAGCTAGGTGATTTCTTAACACAATCACTTGTTTATAAACTTACACTTTTATTGGGCATTTCACTATCAAATATTTCCTTATCAATTGTCATTTATATACATACACATAATGGGATCATAGGATGAAACAAAAAAGAGACCGTCGTGAAAATTTTTCCAAATTATAATCATAGTTACTTTTTCGAATGTGAGACTTTAAAGGGTAAAATATAATTAAATCAATTGCATAAAACTAGACTTTTTAAAATTATTGGATGGATAGAAAGTGATATCATTGATGACCTGTTTAAAAAAAATATCAACATTTCTTATTATACATAACTTTTTCTTGTCAATGTTTTTAGTGTAATCCTACATACTCCAATATTGTCCTTACATGTGATGTGTAAAGATATCTACTAATGGTAAAGAAAAAAGACAAATTATTTGATTTAGTAAATTAAGAGAGTTGATATACATTTTCTTGGAAATATCTCTTTTTGATAAAACTTATTTCAATCGAAGTAAGATTAAAAAATAGAAAAGAAAACATAATGCCCTTTAGCATATGTGGGGAGAAGTGTTAAAAAAGTCCTAAACCTTTTGCATTTGTGCCAATTTAGTCCTAAACTTTTTTTGGTGCCAATTTAGTTCTAAACCTTTTTTACGTTGTGCCAATTTAGTAATTTCTTGCCAATTTTGGCCGGAATTTACTGATTGGACGCCGACCGACTAACATAGCATCATTTGTGCCGACGTTGACAACTTTTAATAATATTTTAATATTTTAGAATTTTTTTTCTTTTTCTTTTTTCCTTCTCCTCCTCCTTCCTCCAGCCGACGAGGTCAAGTGCCGGCCACCTCACCAGTGGCCGTGAGGGTAGCCTTGTGTTGGGTTGCGAGGCTCGCCCGCCCGGTGTTATCATGGGTGAGGCTCGACCCTTGCCAGATCCGGCGAGGGTGAGCCTGGCCCGCTCGGCGCGAGGCCGTCCTCGAGGCTTGGGCAATGAGGGCAAGCCTCACCCAGGCGAGGCTCAGCGCCAGGTGGACGAGCCTTGCCGGCCATGGGTGAGGCTCAACCCTTGCCACCCAGTGTGAGGCCACCCTCGAGGCCATTGGCAAGGCGGTTGGCGAGGTTGAGCCATCGCCTTTGGCCGATTGCTGGGGTCTGGCGACCAGCTGGAGGAAGGAGGAGGATGAGGAGGAGGAAAAAAGAAAAAAAGAAAAAAAAGAAAAAAAAGAAAAAGAAAAATTCAACAATTTAAAAATATTAAAATATTATTAAAAATTGTCCACGTTAGCGCCAATAAGGCCACGTTAGCTTACTGGTGTCTAGTCAGCATAATCCGGACAAAATTTGCTAGAAAGGACTAAATTAGCACAATATAAAAAAGGTTTAGAACTAAATTGGCATACAAAAATGTTTAGGACTAAATTGGCACAAATACAAAAGGTTTAGAACTTTTTTTTAACTTTTCCCATATATGTGGGATACCACAATAAACAAAAATGAAACATGTGAAATGCTTAATTATAATAACCAAATCCTAAATAGAAATAAATAAATTAGATGGGATCAGCGTATCGAATTGCAATTAAATGATTGAAGGCAATTTATTTTTATTTTCTTTAGTGAAAATAAGGGTGGATAATCATATATGTAGGGTGGAAATATCGTTGCCCACTCTCTTAACAAAACTTGATCCTGATTCAAAAAATGAAGTAAATCTCCTAGTGAGCTATCTAATGCCCAATTGTCATTTGCATCGTATGATCGAAGTATCCAGATTTGCTGGTTAATCTGCCCCTTAAAGTATGACCGATTTCAACCTATCGGGAATACTCTTAACATTTTCCCAATTAGGGAGAGGAGAGTGTTGCCAAAATTGGATATACATCTCACTTTTGAGAAAATATCCAAAATGAAAAAAGGAAACTAATCAGTGAAGATAAGATATATTGGAAAGAAAATTTTGTAGGCATCCACGAATTAATTAAAAAGGGCGTAAAAGATCTGGTAAGCATCAGATCATATCAGAAAATAGGATCACCTCGTAAAAGGAAAGTTGTAATTCCTGCCTTTCATGTTTCATTTTCCTACGAGTCCCCAATAAATATATAGAGAAAGAACGAAGAAGAAGCACGTAAAAATTTCTCAGTTTCTTCTCGATACGATAATGGTGAGACATGTTTCTATATGTCTCCCATCTCTCTGTCTCCTATATCTATCCTCAACCCCATCTCCACCCGTCTCTACTTTTCTTGCATTTTGCTAAATGATTTTTTTTTTTTAAATTTTGGCAGGGATTTTTGGCTGGTATCGTGATTTTATGTGTAGCTTCGACAGCGTTTGGAGCTCGTGGTGCATATGGAGATGGCGACAGCGTCTTCAATGTTTTGGATCACGGTGCCAAAGGAGATGGCAACTCCGATGATTCCCAGGTAAGTCCTCTAAGATATTTTCAATTCTCGTACATGCATGGATCTCATAGAATTTTTATTTATTTTTGTTTCAATTGGTCTTTTTTTTTTTTTTTTTTGGTCGATTATTTTAATTGGTGTTTGATCGTTAAGCTTTTACCTGTTTAAGATATGAGGAGATGCGTGAATAGGTGTGTCAATACTAAAGTTGCGAGACTTTTGGGTATGTTCTTGAAAAGAAACAATCTGTCACTAGAGTGAATCGAAGTGTAAAAAGTAACCACACATCCAGTTCTTATAGAACGTGAATAGACCTGTCAAAATGGGTCTGCACCCATTTTTAACCCATATTTGATGAGTTGAGTCCTTATAAATGTCATTTATATTCAATAAATGAGTCGTAAATATTTTTAAACTAATAAAGTCTAAAATAATATAGGTAAAAAATGAGTTCTCAACTTACTTAGATCTAATGTACTCCTATGACTCTTCAAATTCTTTTGCTTGTTAGATCTCGCATTTAATCAAGATTTGGTAAATATAAGAACATTTTAGCAATATAGATCGATTGGGTTGAGTATGGGTTGATTATAAATCGCTAGATTTACATTGTATGGAAATTTGTCAATTTGTGTTGGATCATTTTCAACTTAACCCAATGCAATAATTAACTCTTTATGTTTTCAACTTTTGACTTTTTAAAATCCATCCTTTTTGGTAATTTTCCCTTTAAATTTCTGTACTCGAGAGTTCTATGGAAGTATGATCTTTTCTAATCGTGACTCCATGCATTAGCCTCTAAGAAAAAATTTCCGAGATCATTTTTTTTTTGAAGAGCTCGCCAAAAGAAGTTGAGAGAAAATGTAGATTTAAGCTAAACTCTAATGTCAATATGAAATTACTTCGACGAAGAGAATTCAAGATTAGGGGATGTGACATAACATACTCAATCAAAACACCATATGTATAATTCACTTTTATTTAGCTAAATTAATCAAAGGATTGACCTAATTCTCATATACCCTATTAAGATCCAATAGGTGGTAAGTTCAATCCCCATCATCTCTTTTCCCTTGTGATACCTATCAAACCCTGAAAAGACACAAAATGAAAGCTACATTATTTGCTTTATCTCGCATTTTTTTTTTTTTTTTTTTTTCAAAAAAGAAACTTAAACCTTCTTTGGGCCAATTTGATTCGGCTTTGGGGAAATGCCATTGGGAAAATGTAAATACCTTTGAGGTAAAAGGGTTTTCCGAAATGCTAGACTATTTAGTAAACTATAACTGAGAAGTGCTTGAAGGAAATGCAAGATTGTTTGGTAAACATATATTTGAAAAGCCCTTTAGTGTGACCAAATTAAGTTTTTTAGTTTTAGTATTTTTAAAATTGCAAAAAAGAAACAATGACTTTATAACATTTTACATTTTCATGTTGAGAGTAATGTAAAAGATATATATTAATAAATTTATTTAAAAATTATATTAAAAGAATTTGATTATAGATTAGATGCAAAGCTCAACTTTTGGCCTATGGTTCTTTTAGGTTTGTTTTCAACTTTGAATAAATTTGTTTAATTATTGCAGTATTAATCATCTTCGTTAATTAATGATCCTTCTAGTGTATTGATAAAAAGTTGGGCTATTAATTGTCAAAAGATAAAAATGACAAAAAAAAAAAATAAAATGTGAACCCAACATTTGCAAAGGGTTTTTTTTTTTAAATAAAAATAAAATCCGATAAAACTCCATCACCGATCAGGGCGATTGGGGTGTGGGGAAGATGATCAGTTTAAAAGAAAAAGAAGAAGAAGTCAACGGATGAATAGTAGAGGTGGACTTGTATTTCAAATACTAGCATTTGGCCAATGACACCTCCAAATGGTGAATCAAACACCTAAATTTTTTTCCAAGGGGCTTTTGGGGCTGAAAGTCTCTTGGGAATGCTGAACCAAACAAGGGCCTATGAAGGTTTTATTTACTTATATTGCATTAATGAAGAACTAATTTTTGTGTGTGTGTGTATTGAAAGGCCTTCTTGAAAGCGTGGGAAGCAGCATGTACAGGTGACGAAGCAGGACAAACTCCAACAGTTGTGGCTCCTGCTGGGAAATCATTCTTAGTCCATCCCCTCCATTTTCAAGGCCCTTGCAAATCCGCCGCCATCAATTTTAAGGTATTTGGGGAAAAATAAATAAATAAAAAGAAAAGAAAACGCTAGAGATGGCCATAAAAAGCCAATTGTTTGTTTTTTTATATTTATATATTATGGACATTTTTCTTTCATGAGGTTTCAATTTATTCAAGTTGTCTTAGTACATTTTATGGGGCTGTTCTCACAGCCATTCTCAATCACCTCTTAGGTTAATTTTAGTTAAATTGTTCCTTAATCAATACGAGAAAGTCAACTTTAGATTGGGTAATTGGAAAGGCGGAGCCACGGCTCCGTTTTAGATTGGAGTGAACAGAAAAATGGGCCAACTTGGACAAGCAAATTTCTTAGGCTCGACTTGCCCACTTCGGCCGGCCTGGCCCAGTAAAATTTACATGGGAAAATTAGTATTTTCTTAATCATGGCAGAGATTTTTGACTCAATTCGCCATCGATCAAATCCTCTCAGATTGTTCGAAATAAAAGACAAAAAAAAAAATGAACTTTAATTTCCCAGCAATCTTGGCTAATCGTTTCATTGAATTATCAATTCTTCTGGGGATTTGAATATAATTTTCTTTTTTTTTTTTTAATAAAACAGATTTTGGGGAATATCACAGCACCCGCCAAAATAGAGGAGTGGAAAAATTGTGAATCTCAGAGCTGGATTCTCTTTTCAAAGATCACCGGTCTGACGGTGACTGGGGAAGGGACTGGATTCCTAGACGGTCGTGGTCAGATTTGGTGGAACAAAGCCAAGTCCGACATCCTTCCACATGATGATAGCAACGGCGATTGCGAAAGACCTAAGGTCAGTCCCCTCTTTTTATTTCCTTTTTAATTAGCAAATGTGGTTTTCTTTTTTGGGGTAAGAAAAAGAAAAAAAAAAAACACTAGGACACCATTTATCATTTAAGTCTACAATAAATTAATTTTATATAGAAAATTGTATTTACATTGACTCTTAATATATATAACACCGGAGGCATACAAGTCCAGCATTTTGTTCATGACCAGATCCACGGTAACGGTTGATTATGTGAAACCTCACTTAAGGCCCGTCGATTTGGGTCCAAACAAGAGTCTTTTGCCAAATGGACGGACCTGCTGGAATTAAAATCGAAGGGGTTTTCTTTCCTTTCTTGGCTTGATCATGGGTGGAAATTTTGCAGGGAGTAACCTTCCACCAAATAGAGAACCTTGAACTCAGTGGGCTCACCCATTTGGACAGCCCAAGGGTGACTTGAGAACTGCACTGGTGCAAAGCTCACTTCCCTTCTAATCCAGGCCCCTGAAGACAGCCCCAACACCGATGGGATCGCCATTGGTGCCTCAAGCCACATCCAAATCTATGACTCCACCATCAGAACTGGTAAGCCCCGCCATGCTCCGTCCATTTCGCGGAAAAATAAATAATTTAAAAAATAATTTTCTAAATATGATCGTTAATTTCATTTGAAATAATCAGTTAGTGACTGATGTTTTCATTATTGATGCCAATTTTTGTCTAAATAATTTCATGGGACGATGTAAATATTTTTTATTCATTCGTTTTTTTAAGTGAAAAGGACGATTAATTTTAATAAAAAATACTTTTTCAAATCATTTATTTTTCATGAAATAAGTTGGGCCTTTTGACTTAAATTTTGCATCATTTTGTTGACTTTTTGACTGCCCTGGTGAGCTAATGAGAATGTGAGCAGGTGATGATTGCATTGCCATCAAAGGTGGGACCTCGTTCCTCGACGTCAACCGCGTTAAATGCGGGCCTGGCCATGGAATTAGGTTTGCCATTCTTCCTCCTCATAACATACATCCCCACAAATTCTTTGTATCTTATTTACTTCGACCCAGAATTCTCAGCCTTTCGTTTGGCGTACCATGTATAAAGTGAGGATAAATCTCGTAAACATGCCATGTTTGAATGTATTGAAAACAGAGATTGCCAAACAACGAAAATGAAGTATAAATGGTAGTTTAGTATTATGATTTTAACCGTCCAAAAATGTTATTTGATACCCTTTTCCAATGACATTATTGAAGTCCCTTTTCTTGCTGAGTTGAGTGCATACAAATCAATCACAGTGTGGGAAGCCTAGGATACGAAGGAGAATACGAGACGGTGGAAGAAGTCAATGTTCAAAATTGCGAATTCAAATCATCTGATAATGGTGCGAGGATCAAGACATGGGAGGTCGGTTGGGATACATTAATTTTTAGTAATCAATAACAAAATTAGGGGTAACACAAATTTTAATCATAATACCCAAATTGACGTCTGTATTAATTTGTATTAATTATTTTATATTGAATTAATCATCTTTGTTTTGTGTTGTGTAGGGTGGATCTGGCTATGTTAGAGGTATCCATTTCGAAAATATTGTTATTTCTGACGCTCGTAACCCAATCATAATCGATCAGAACTATTGCGACGATCAAAAGAGCAAGTGCAAGGTAAACACCATGATTCCAGTAATGCTTGCATGGCTCTTTAGGGAACTTTATCAAATAGCTGCCATCATAAGTCTATCCGTATAGAATGCATTAAAACAGCATAATTTGTGATCCGTGTTGTGTCTCATTCGAACCTCATTCGAACCACGATTGCAGATGAGTTCGTCGTCGGTAGTGGAGGTGAGCAATGTGACATTTCGAAATGTGCGAGGAACTTCAGGGAACCAGCCGTCGATCAAACTGCAGTGTGCGGGAGGCAAAGGTTGCACGAACATCGTGCTAGACCACGTCAAACTCAACCCTCTGGAACCTGGGGAGAAGAGCTACGCCGATTGTGAGAACGTGGTCGATGGTAATTTCGACGACGTTGATCCTCAAGTTTCTTGCAAAACTTCGGGGGGTTAATTGTTGTAGCTGATGGCATCCATGCAATAAGTTGACCGAGGTTCCGGTCCAAAAATAAAGATAGGTTATATGGTTAATTTAATCAGACTTGTCTAGTGGTCGAGATGACTTATGCAATTTGTAATTCAGGGAATGGAGGTACTAGAGCTGATGTTCGGGTGAAACTATTTTCATCTATATCTGAATAACACGTGCCTCTTTTCGTCTTTGTATAAGTACATTTGTTTTGTTGAGTTCTATTTTTTTGGTAGGAATAGACCCATTTTATCAATATAAACGTAAGTACACAAAGAAAGAGCTCCTCCAATATCGTTGGCAATGCTAAAATAGATAGTGTTAGAATTATAGACTTAGTTCGCAGAATTATTAAAAGAATCTTGTTAGGTGATTGGATATTACTTGGTAAATCATTTTTATTAATGAGTTTTAGTATCTTTAGCCAGTGGTGCACTATATGCAATTTGAGTATTCAAATAGTGATGCGATAATTATTTCGTATATTAATAATCACATAAGCAAAGATTTCAAGGACAATTAGAGTGTAAAAATCACATGATTATGAGACATGGGTGAAATAATAGTTAGAATTCATAACTTATATAGGAAAAAGATAAAAAGGATGAGATGAATCTGCCCAATTCCCCCCCCCCCCCATACATTTTTCTTCCCGGAAAGAAGGGAATACTAGAGTATGCAGCAGGGAGTCTCCACCTCTTGAAGGTATTTTTCTCTTGTCATTTCTGCCTTGAGCCTTTCAAGGATTTGTCCAAGTCGAGAATTCTTAACTTATATAGAAAAAGAAAAAAAGATGAAATGCTCAACATTAAAATTGAGATGTACTATGATACCCTATTAAGAAGAGGAAAAAATACTAGATACCCTCATTTCCTTCACCCGATTACAACTTTTCTCTTCTCTATTTTTTAAAATACCGTTCTGCGTATTAACACAAACCACATTATTAAAAAAATCAAATTACCCTCCCTTATTAAATTGTCTCACCCTAACTCTAAAATGACTAACCACAAACTCATAAAAAATCTCTAAAGCCCAGTCTCCCGCACCAACCACCACCACTCGCTACCGCCGAACGTGATTACCTATCACAGGCACCGCAGCGTTGCTCTCCGGCGCAAGCCCACTGTGGGATCGTGAAAGGGCGTGGCGACCTCACGTCTCGGTTGGCAAGGGTGTCCCTCAAACAATGACCAAGTCAATCCATGGTTAAAGATGTAAACTGAAGGTGTAAAATCTGTCAGGAAGAAGTCCAACATGTACCTATAAAAGGTAGATTATACAAAGATTGTATGGCGTGCGTTATTGCAATTCCACTGGATTGTAAAAAGAAACAAATCTGAGCTGCAATTAAAATGCATTCAAACTTGCAGAAAGTGGAGTTCATGGAAAGTAATTGATGAAAAAAATTTGGTGAAATATGATTGTGCTCTTTGCTAAAAGAAGAAAAACGGACTCAAATCATTTCGTTTAGTGGAATCGATTAATAATTAGATTTTATATCTTTCAAGTAAAAGAATAACGGGGAGCTTAAGTCATTTTAGTTTGTTGGCATCTTCTCAGGGAAAATTACCAAAGAAGTCTTAAATCTAGTGCATTTTATTTCAATTCAATCATAAACCTTTTTGTTTTTTTTTTTTGCCAATTTAGTTCTATATGTTTTGCATTTTGTCAATTTAATCAATAACCAATTTTGACTGCTTAGTTAGCCGTCTAGTTGACACTAATGTATCTAGTGCATTTTTTTTTTTCAATTCAACCATAAACCTTTTGTTTTTTTTTTTTTTTGCCAATTTAGTTCTATATGTTTTGCATCTTGTCAATTTAATCCATTTGACCAATTTTGACTACTTGTGTTAGCCGTCCAGTTGACACTAATGTGTCAATTTTTATCTCTCTCTCTCTCTCTCTCTCTCTCTCTCTCTCTCTCTCTCTCTCTCTTCAATTGGCCCCACAGCAATCGGCCAGAGGCTAGGGCTAGCAAGGTCAACCTTGCCAGCCACTGGGAAGGCTCGCCCTTGCCCAACCTCAGCCGCCATTGGCGAGGTTGAGTCTTGCCCTCATCCAACCATGGTGAGGCTCACCCTCGCCAGCCAGCGGTGGCGGGGCTACGGGAGGGTGAGCCTCTCCAGTGGCTGGTAAGGTCGACCTTGTTGGCCGAGGAAGAAGGAAAGAAAAAACAAGAAAATCGAAAAAAAAATTAAAAAAATTGACATCTTAGCTCGGTTGGATGATTAGCATCCACATCAGCGTTGATTGGCCAAAATTGGTAAGATGAATTAAATAAGCATAAATGCCAAAGGTTTGTGATTAAATTGAAAAAATTACAATAAGTTTATGTCTGTTTTGGTAATTTTCCCTCATCCTCAAGGTAGCTCTATTTTTATATACAAAGAACTACACGAACTAAAAATAATCACACAAATAAAATGGGATTATATGGAGTTAATGTGGAGTAATTACTACGTAGATTGATAAGTGGACTTTGTCAAAAAGGGTAAAATTACCAAAAAAGCAATAATTCTATTGTACTCTTACTAATTCTATTCAAAACCTTTTAAATGTACTAATTGAGTTCTAAAATTTTTCATGTTTTGTCAATTAGCCTATTTTAGCCGAAAATTACTAATGTAAATACCTACCATCCTATGTATATAGTCATTAGTGATGTGGAAATTTTAAATTTAAAAATATTCATTTTTTTTAAAAATAATTTTTTTGGTTTTTTGTTTACTTCTTTTTCCCCCATTTTCTTTTTCTTATTCTTTGTTGTGAGGGTTGGCAAGGGTCACCGACTACAGGCAAGAGCTGCGATACCCTCAATAGCAATCTTTGTTAGGGATCTAGCAAGGGCTGGCATGCCCACGCGTTGGCCGATGAGGGTGTCGTGACCCCCACTCAAGGGCTAGGGCGAGGGTAGCCAAGCCCTCACCGGCTTGTGGCCCTCATTGCAAAGAAGAAAAAAAAAAAAAAGAAAGCAAAGAAAAAGAAAAAAAACCATACAATTTATAAAAAGTTCAAAATTAATTTTAAAGGATATCCATGTTTGCGCCAGTCATATAATGTAGGATAGCCAACGTTCATGTCAACAACAATTTCTGATTAAAATTGATTGTATGGACTCAATTGGCAAAATGAGGAAACTATTTATAATTTAATTGACACAATTAAAAGATTTATGATTGATTGGTAAAAGTGTAATAAGTTTAGTATCTTTTTTAGTAACATACAAGGCCATTTCCTTTTTATTCTCGAAATAAAGAAGTATATAAAGAAAAATAAAGTCAACCAAATTAATAATCGTAAAAAGTAAAGTGGATTTGGCTGGGCATATTCTGAAAGCAGTAGATAATTAAATTTGCAGAAATTAATGAAAGAAAAGAAAAGGGTTAAGGGGATTTTGTGCATAGAAATTTGTCATGGATAGAAGCATTTCAGATTGTGAGTGGATATTCAAATTAATCACATAGTGCAATCGATTGTGGTAAAAAGAGAACTTAGGATTGCTTCTCCAACGTATCCTGTCAAATCACATTACCCTTTGGGAAGTTGCAACTGTTGCCTCTTGTCTTTCATGGTTTTCTTTTTAATCTGGTCTAAGCCTTTCATGGTTCATTTTCCTATTTATATTCTAGGACAAGTCCCCAATTAATCTAGAGAGGAAGAACGAAGACAGCGCCGGTACCCCGACTTCGGACCCATCTTGTCTGCACGGTCGCAAGCACCTAAAAATCTCCCATCTTCTTCTTGATTACAACAATGGTGGGACACGTTCTTATATCCCCATCTTCACCTAACTTCGCTTTTATTGCATTTTGCTTAATGGAATTTTCTGATTTTGGCAGGAATTTTTGGCTAGCATCGTGATTTTATGTGTAGCCTTGATCGCGATTGGAGCCCGTAGTGCATATGGAGATGACCTCAGTGTCTTCAATGTGTTGAATTATGGTGCTGAAGGCAATGACCAGTCCGATGATTCCGACGTAAGTCCCCTAAAATTCTCATATTTCTCATGGATGCATGGATTCACGGAATCTTTAATTCTTTTAACTTACCCTAGTCTAGGATCGTTAAGTTTTTACCCGTTTATGGTACAAGGAGACTCGCGAATAAGTGCGCCAACACTAAAATCACGAGACTTTGGGGCAATCTTTCATATTTCCTTTTGTTTTTATTTTCTAATTGGGTTTTCTCATGGGCGAAATTTTGCAGGGGATGACCTTCCTCAAGATGGAGAACCTTGAGCTGAGTGGGCTCACCCATTTGGACAGCTCAAGGGCCCACATAAGACTTGAGAACTGCAAGTCTGCAAACCTCACTGCCCTCCAAATCCACGCCCCTCAAGACAGCCCCACCTTAATTGCTGCCCCAAACCACGTCCAAATCTACAACTCCACCATAAGAACTGGTAAAATCTATTAAAAAAATGACATTTAGGCTCCTTTTATTTCATGTAAACGGAATGATTTGACAAAGTATTCTCTCAAAAATTGTCATTCGTATTACTTACCAAAATGAATGACTAGAAAAAGAATATTTTTTTTCATCTATGAAAATGTTTAGACATAATTGATGTCGATAATGAAAATATCTTTCCTTAACTGATTATTTCGAGTGATACAAGATATTTATTTATTTTTAGATTATTAATTTTTTGTGAAATAAAACGGAGCCCTTCGCTATTCAAATTCCCATGAATTTGTTGAATTTTTTATTTTCTTGTTGATCTAATGACAATGTGAGCAGGCGATGACTATATTGCCATCAAGGGTGGGTCCTCATTCATCAACATCACTGGCATTCAATGTGGGCCTGGCCATGGAATTAGGTTTGTCATTCTTCTTAACATGCTAAATCCCTACAAATTCATCATATCTTATACACTTCGACTTAGAATTCTTGATCCGTCAGCCATTTTGGCGTACTAAGTATAAAGTCTGGATAAATCCCTTAAACAAGTCATGGTGAATGTATTGAAAATGGAGATTGCCAAACAATGAAAATGAAGTATAAATGGCACTTATAGTGTTATGATTTTCACCTTGCAAAAATGTGACTTGGTAGCCCTTTTCCAATGACATCATTGAAGTCCTTTTTCTTACTGAGTCGAGTGCAATGCATACAAATCGATTAGTGCGGGAAGCCTTGGATACGAAGGTGCATACGACACGGTGGAAGAAGTCCATGTTCAAGATAGCGTATTCAACTCAACTGAAAATGATGCGAGGATCAAGACATAGGAGGTCAGGTCAGGTGGTATACATTAATTTTCACTAATGTACTTATACCCAAATTCATGTTTGCATTAATTTGTTTTATAGCGAAGTAATCATCTTTATTTTATTTCGTGTAGGGCGGATCCGGCTATGTTAGGGGTATCCATTTTGAAAATATTACCATTTTCTATGCTCATAACCCGATCATAATTGACCAGGGCTATTGTGACGATCAAAAGCGCTGTTGTAAGGTAAAAGTGATGTTTCCAGTTAATGCTTGCATGGCTTATTAGGGATCTTTTAAACTGCTGCCGTGTGCTCTTATGGTTGCAATCATAAGTCTACATATGGAATGCATTGAGACAGCAGCAGACAATTTGCGTAGTGTCTTATTCGAAGCGTGATTGCAGATGGCGTTGTTGGTAGTGAAGTAAGCAACGCGACGAATCGAAAAGTGAGGGGGACTTCGGGCAACGAGCCGTTGATCGCGTTGCGATGCACTGGAGGGAGGGGTTGCGTGAACACCATGATGGGGCACATCAATGTTGACTCTTCAGAACCTAGGAAGAGGAGCTATGCCGATTGCAAGGACGTCATCGATGCTAGTTTTAGTTCCGTCAGTCCTCCCGTTTTTTGCGTCACTTCGTAGAGTTAACCATCATAGCCAACGAAGTTGATCAAAAATAGTTTTTCTTTTCTCCGCCAAAGATGAAAATAGGTTATATCATTAGTGTTGTATTTTTTTAATACGTTCATGATGTGGTGCAATTAAAACGAACCATTTCGTCTTGATATGTTATGATGGAAATAAAATGGTATGAGGAAATCGTACAAAAAAATATTAAAGATAACCGATAAAAAGGTTAGCAAAAGGACGTTTAGAAAGAAATTATCCTTTATTCCTCTCCATTTTCCATCAAAGAAAAATAATAGGGTGTTCCATTACTCATTTATGAAAACAATTGGTATTTATGATGTGAAAATTAGATATTTTCCTCGTGACTGTATCCAGACCATTGTGAAGTTATATTGTTACCTATAATTCAACGTTCATTCCGAGATAAATTGTTCATTACGAATCCGAAAGAGGTTGGTCGTCTTCCGTTGACTTTCCTCCAACATTTAGTTTGATTAGATTCATACATACTTGATGGTCGTGATGATTTAGTTTTTTGTAATTTATGGGAGAGCCCGAATAGTATTAAACTTGATATTTAGGCGCCATTCTATCTCAAATCCCTTTTTACTTGAAAACACACCTTTTTGGGTCTTTTTGTAAATACATTCATTTTGTTGAATTTTACTTTTTCTTTTTGGTAGAAATAGAACCATAACATCAATATAAACACAAGTACACGAAGAAAGAGCTCTTCAAGAAAGGTTGTAGGCAATGCTACTACTGTAAAAATGGAGAGTGATAGAATTATAGACTTAGTCCGCAGAATTATTAAGAAGAATGTTGCTAGGTGATTGGATATAACTAAGTAAACCATTCTTATTAGTAAATTTTAATATTTTTAGCCAGAAGTGCACTATATGCGATTTGAGTAACTAGATAGTGATGTGGTGCCTCTGTTCATATATATATTTTGGTGCTGGAGGAACCGACTTGTAGCCGACAGCCGCACCGTAAACCCCCAGGTGACACTTAAGTAGGAGGACCCACCACCCCTGAGTCACACTTAATACACCTAGCGCCACCCCTGGGTTTTGAACCCTTCATCTCTGGGCTGAGGATCAGCAGGGCCTTATCCAGCAGAGCCACCGCGGCCGGTGCACTATATGCGATTTGAGTAACTAGATAGTGATGTGGTGCCTTTGTTCATATATTAATAGTCACATTAGCAAAGATTGTAAGGACAATTAAAGTCTAAAAAGTGCATGATTACGAGCAGCTAGTGAAATGATAATGGGAATTCTTAACTTACTTAATAATAATAAGAAAGATAAAAAGGAGAAATGCACAAAATGATAATTGAGATAACTATGTGACACTATATTAAAAAGTAAAAATACTGCATTCCTTCCTTATTTTTTCATTATATTACCACTTTTCTCTCTTTTTTTTTTTTTTTTCAAATACGTTCTACATCTTAAGACAAACCTCAGTATGTAAAGAGCCAGATTACCGTCCCTTATAAGTAAAAAAAAAAAAAAAAATCTCCCTTAGGGGTGAACATATAAAATAGCTCGAATTGGAACTACCTGATTCGAACCTAATTGGCTGATTTTGAGCAGTTCTAGAAGGCACCGATTTGGTTCTTGATTCCATAAAATTGAAATCAATAATTTTTGGTCTAGTTCTCGGTTTTAAGGAAAGAATCTAATTAATTGAACCGGACCAATTTAATTATATTTTTACACTTTTTAAAAAGTAAAGTGTAAACCCAAACTCTAATATCCTCTCGCACCTCCCTTATTCCAAATGATGAAGTAAATCTTTGTTTCTTTCATATTACTGCATTGGCTCATCCAAGTTGCTCCTTTTATTTCTTGCTTCCTTCTTCATTTTACCTTTTTTTTTCCTTTTCCTGCAAAGATTCACCAATTTTACCTCCCTCACTTCTCCTACTTTGTGAGTCCATCATTTATAAAAAAAGAAAAAGAAAAAGAATCCATTGAATCGTCCTCCTTTTTATGAGCATGCCCCTATAAGCATGGCCCCATCATCTCTCAATCTTCTTCGCAAAATTTTGGATGAAATCCTAAATTTGAATTACGACATGGCTTAGCTATTCAATTAATAAAAAACTTTTGACCAAGATATGGAATCTACCAGTTCTATTGGATTGCTCGAGAAACAGACCGATTTGGTTTGGTCCTAGGACCAGTGATCTTCTTCTTGGTTCCTAGTTTTTGAATGAAACTGAAGCAGATCACGAACCAATCATCCCTAATCCCCCTGACTCTATGTTGCAAACTCACATTTCTAGAAATTATTAATACAAAGTGATAATGACTTGAAAAGTAGCAAAATATTTGTTGTTTTTCCTAGAGATAAGGCTATGTTTGATTGTTATGATAAAATTCAGAATAGGATAATATCATATCTTGCGTTCGGTGTTTGCTCAGGATAAATAAAGTTAGATATAAGAAGGATATAGCTCGAAAAAAATTATCATAGGGGGAGGTAGGATAAAGATGAATAAATTTATAATATTTTTTTGGTAAAGGTAATGTATGTATTAACTTTAACCCACAAGGAAACTATACAAGAGAAAGGAGACGTGACACCAATAGTAAGGACTTGCACTCATGGTGACATTAGTAAATGTCAATGAGAGTGCAAGGGTGTCATGATACCGAAATGAGAGAAACAGGGGAAAACAGCCCCGACAAAAGGGGAGATAAACAAAAAGGCCAAGCCATAGCTCACTCAGAGAAGATAGAGGGGCTAAGGCTCCAGCTTTGTTGCATCCTTCTATTGGCAGAGGTATCCAGCACTTGTTGGAACGTAATGGCTTTGTCTTTGACAATCTTGTGTAGGAAAATTATTTTTCTCGAATAACAAAATTTTTAAATTAATAAAATTACAAATATATGTAAATATAAATGATATTTGAATTCTAATAGAAAAAATTCAAAATAAAAAAGTAACAATTTATTTTTTAAATTTGATCTTATTATTTATAAATCCAAATTTTATTCTATCTTATAATATAAATCCAAAATATGGATATAACTTTAGGTATTTTAGTATTTTAGGTATATAAGTACAATTTACTATTCAATAAAATTTATTAGAGAATGATGGAAGGGGACAAAATATAAAATAAAATAATTTTAAAAAAAGACAAAAAAAGTACAAAAAAGCAAATAAATATAAAGTAGGTAAGAATGTTGCAAGAGATTTTTATTATCTCCATTTGTGAACTTTTACATTCATTTACACTAATATGTTATTTATGTAAAAAAAATGTTTATGATACAATGTGGATATATTCAACTTTTTTACTGCGATTTACCAAATAATTGGTAAGATATAACAAAATCCCTAAATTTCATGCATTATCCTATCAAGCCTTATTTTGGTTAGAAATCTAGATAATCAAATATAGCCTAAGTGCATTGAAAGTTCTAAAACTTGTTAAGAAAGTATAATCAAGTTCTAAAATTTACCAAATAATGGATAAGATATAACAAAATCCTTAAATTTCATGCATTATCCTATCAAGCCTTATTTTGGTTAGAAATCTAGACAATCAAATATACCCTAAGTGCATTGAAAGTTCTAAAACTTGTTAAGAAAGTATAATTACATTCTAAAACTTTCAAAAAGTGCACTTGAGTTTTAAAACTTATCATATGAGTATAATCCAAGTCTTTTTTTAACTTCGTCCAACATGATTAACGAAAAAGATTGGCATGACCTTTTTTTTTTTTTATAATTATTTTCTCTCTCATACGTAGCACTGATGTGGCTAAAATATGAAACATAAAACTAAGACGATGTCGTTTTGAATATGGCTAGCCCATTGGCTTAAGATCCAACGACTCTCGCCAATCATTGCAGACCCTTTTCAATGATGGTGAGGCAGTTGCTTGGTTTTTGTTTATGTTTTTCTTTTTTTGCATTCATTTTTTATTAGTTTATTTTTTAAAATTAAAATAAGACTTAAGGAAAAATGACACTGTCACAATTCATGTTTTAGTTATTTCAACATCATGAAAGAGAGAAAATATGAAAAAAAAAGAGGTTACGTCAGCATTTTTTGATAATTAAATTGGATGGAATGAATGAAACGACTTGATTGCATTTAAACAAAAATTAAGTGAACTTATCTCTATTTATCATTAAGAAAGTCTGCACCTATTGGACTACCTCATAAGTGCAAGCTACCAAGAACTGGCGCTCAAAAATTCATTATATATCTTTAGAACTTTCAATTGACACGTCTAGAGGAGAGAGTTATGACCAAGTAAACAATTTATTATGCTGTAAAGAAGACTCGCAAGAGAGGGAGGAACAAAAAGTACTCGCCCCACGCTGAATAGGTCAATTGCGCAATGCAATGGAACATTTCATTTTCTAACGTGCAAGGACGCCCCCGCATTGAAAATGTGCAAGGACGCCCCCGCATTAAAATTCCCTGGCTTATTGAAAACATGGGAAGCAGCGTGTGAATGTGACAAAGCAGGACAATGTCCAAGAATTGTTGTTCCTGCTGGGAAATCACCCTCAGTCCATCCCCTCCATTTTAAAAGGCCCTTGCAAGTGCTCGATTTTCAGGTACTAAAAAGATAATAAAAAAACTAATTGGAAAAAATTAAAATGCCAAGAAGACCCAAGAGATGGCCATAAAAAAGTTAATTATTTATTTTCCTTTTATTGTTATTTCATCTGTTTCATGATCACAAACAATTTCTTCTGTCGAGATTGTCTTTACATTTTTAAGGATGTTCTCATGGAAATCTCAGTACCGGGCAAATTATGATAGCCTTTCAAGTTAATTTTAGACTCGGTTCGTTTAGCAGAAAATGTAGTGTTTCTAGAAAATATTTTCTAGGAAATGTTTCTTCTAGAAAAATGACGATATTTTTTGGTATTCTATTTAAATTTGAAAATAAAGTGAAAAATATTTTTCGCTATTTGGTGAAAAAAATCTTTTCCTTCATGAATTAATTTTCAATATTTTTTTTATTATTTTTAATTATTTTTTAATTTCTTTTCTTTTCTTTCTTTTCTTCTTCTTCTTTTTCAGCCACACGATCAATCACAAGTGAGCTCGAGCTTTGTCATAAGCCGATGAAGACCCAACTTGCTGGATGCAAGTGAGGTTGAGCCTCGCTAGATCTAGCGAGCTAGGTGAGGCTCGAGCCCTGCCCAGCTCATTGGATCTAGCAAGTCTTGAGCTCACTCAAGGTTGTCGGCCGAGCTCGGGTGAGGTGAGGTTCAACCTTGCTGGCTTGTGGTGAGGCCTAATCTCACCTATGGTTGGTCACCGACCGTCGCTGTGGCCAACCATCGGTCGAAGAAGAAGGAAAAAAAAAAAGATAGAAAGGAAAAAAAAAAAAGAAAAATTAAAAGAATTTAAATTTTGAATTTTTAAAAAAAGTATAAAATAAAAATAAAAGGAAATGATGTTGGGTGAAAAAAAGTGTTTGGTTTAGAAGTGAAAGAAAGAGGATGTAAAACTTTACCAAAAAAAAAAAAGAAAAGAAAGAGGATGTAAAAAGTTTTCTACTTTCTAAAAAGTGAAGCATTTTCTCTATTTTAGAAAACTTTTTTCTATTGATGAAAAATATTTACCAATTCATATTCCATTAAATGAATTTTGAAAAATTAGGAAAATGTTTTTTTAGAAAATTTTTTCCATGAAATAAATAAAATCTTAGTTAGACAATTTTAGACCTGACCAAAGTGAAAGGCAAGATGGGTTGACTTGGACAAGCAAAAATATTATCGACCTTTATTTGACTCACTTTGACCCGCCCAAGCCTGATCAAATTTATGTGAAAAAATTAATATTCTCTATATAGAGTGATTTTAGGCTCGACTTATCTATTGATCAAATCCCCTCAATTTGTGAAGGTAATATTGCTCATTATAGAAAAGAAGAGTACCAAAATATGTAACACGAGTTTATTGATTTTATGTAATGTGTAATATTACGAGTCGCAACAATCTTTTCTAATTGTTTTATGGGAAAATCTCAAATAAGGACCTAAAGTGAGCCTATTTTCTCAAATAAGGATCCGGAATGGCCGTTGTCTCAAAATAAGGACTCGAAATGGCTAACAAGCCTCAAATAAGGACCTTAACTTGCCGGCCAGCCAAAATGTTCACCGGTTGGCGAGAGTGTGACATTTCCTGTGGTCGGAATATGCGCAATTTTGTTCAAAAAAATATAGATAGAAATTAACAAACCCTAAAAATCACTCTCCAAACTCTTCACGTTCGTTTGACCTAAAAAGAAAAACTCTTTATGTTCTCACGTTTTTCTTCTTCTACTCTTCATCTTCTCCGTTCTTCATCCTCTCTCGCTTGGAGCACGAAAATTTTCTGTTAATGGGACACAAATTGAAACACAACAAGAAACCCCTACCTTCGTTTCTTCACATCTTCTTCTTTTGTTTTATGTCTTCGTTTCTTTCTAACAAAGAAGACATATCGAGTAAAGCCACTTTTTCGTTATTGAGACACTCATGTGTAACACGAGGACCTCGATTCTTCATTATCTTTTCCTAGGTTTCCCATACACTTTGATTCACACTCCCGTTCAACCGAGGTTAGTTTCATTCAAATTGAGAGGGAGGGTACGTACCTTTGGAACTCAGGGAGACAGGGATCTTGCTCCATCAATAGAGAATTTGGGGTCTCCAAACGAGAGGGGACAAAGAATGTAAAAGATGAAGAGCGGAAGAAGAACGTGAAGAGTTTGGAGAGTTTTGTTTTTAGGGTTTGTTAATTTCTATCTATAATTTTTTGGGACAAAATTGCCCATATTCATGCAATCGGAAATGTCATACGCTTGCCGGTTCGTGAACATTTTGGTCGGCCGGCGGGTTCAGGTCTTTATTTAAAACTTGTTAGCCACTTCGGATTCTTATTTTGAACAATAGTCGCTTCGGGTCTTTATTTAAGAAAGTATGCTCACTTTGGATCCTTATTTGAGATTTTTTCTTGTTTTATTGATTTATCAAATTTTGAGAACTAAATTTTTTGTTTTTGGTCGGTGAGAACTAAAAAATTTAAAAAGTTAAAATTAAACAGGTTTTGGGGAACATCACAGCGCCTACCGAAACAGAGGAATGGGAAGACTGTTAATCTAGAGGCTGGATTTGCTTTCTAGATATCATTTATCTGACGGTGGGAGCGAGCGTGGAGTCATCGACGATCGTGGTCATAATTGGTGGCGCAGAGTTAAGTCCAAGCTCTTTTCACGTGATAACAACCACACTTGCCGAAGCCCTAAGGTCAAAACCCTCTTGTTATTTTCTTTTTATTTGGCAAATATTTATTTTTGTTTTGTTTTGGGTCTACAGGATAAATGATAAAAGATTGCATTTACATGGTTTCCTAAAACATACCAACCAACCAAAATGAAAAAAATAACACAAGTTACAAGGAATTAGAAGAAGACTTTTCCATTTCCTTACTAGCTATTACTCTGTACACGAGATGCGTGTGAGTTCGATGTTCTATAATCGATGATAGGTCGTGTATGGTTAGATCTATCACAATCGTTGATTACATGAGCCTTAGTTAGAGCTATCGATCTAGATTCTGGCTTAGATGGACCCACTAAGATTAAAATATGTGCCGGATAGGGTTCACGAGGCATTTTTGTTTCTAGAATTTTTTTTTTCTAAATCATTCACTATCTGTGAAATAAATTCACCCTTAGACTTTATTTATTTCCCAAAAATTAAATAATTTAGAAAATATTTTTCTAAAGCTGATTGTTTATATAACTTAATATAATCATTCAATGAAATATATTTTTATTATTGACATAATTTATGCTCGAAGATTGTTGTGGATGATAAATATCTTTTTATTTCATGTATTTTTGTAAGTAATGCGAATAATTACTTTCTAGAAAAAAATTTAGATCATTTATTTTTCACTAAATAAATGGAGTCTCAATTCTCAAATTTTCATTATTTTGTGGGAAAATTTCAAATAAGGACTCAAAGTGAGTCTATTTTCTCAAATAAGGACCCGAAGTAGCTAACAAGTCTTAAATAAGGATCTGAACTTTTCATTATTTTGTGGGAAAATTTCAAAATGTTCACCAAATAAGGTGAGTGACATTTCCAGTGGCCGGAATATAGGCAATTTTGTCCAAAAAAAATATAGATAGAAATTAACAAACCATAAAAACCACCACTCAAACTCTTCACGTTCTTTTGGCCTATAAAGAAAAACTTTCATGTTCTCACATTTTCTTCTTCTGCTCTTCATCTTCTCTGTTCTTTGTCCTTTCTCGCTTGGAGCAAGGAAATTTTCTGTTAATGGAACACGAATTAAAACACAACAAGAAACCCATACCTTCGTTTCTTCACATCCTCTTCTTTTGTTTTCTGTCTTCGTTTCTTTCCAACGAAGAAGACAAATCATGAGTAAAGCCATCTTTTCTTTATTGAGACACTCGTGTGTAACACGAAGGCCTCGATTCTTCATTATCTTTACCTAGGTTTGCTATACACTTTGATTGACACTCCCGTTTAACCGAGGTCAATTTCGTTCAAATTGAGGGAGGGAGGGAGGGTATGTACCTTTGGAACTCAGGGAGACAAATGGTGAATGCCACCATCGGTGGGTCCTCGTGCATCAACATCACTGGCGTTCAGTGTGGGACCGGCCATGTAATTAGGTTTGCGTATTCAACTTAAATGAAAATGGTACGAGGATCAAGACACGGGGGGGTTGGTTGGTGTACATTAATTTCACTAACTAATAACAAAATTAGGCAAAAGAAAATATGCTTATACCCAATTCATGTTTGCACTAATATATTTTATAGTAAATTCATTATCTTTATTTTATGTCATGTAATGTGAATCTAATTATGTTAGCAATATCCATTTTCACAAATGTTGCTATTTCCTATGCTCATAACCCGATAATAATCAACTGGGGCTATTGTGATGATCAAAAGTATTGTTGTAAGGTGAAAAACTATGTTTTTAGTTAGTGCTTGCATGGATTATTAGGGATCTTTTAAACTGGCGATGTGTGCTTGTGTGGTTGCTATCATAAATCTACATATGAAAAGCATTGAAACAGTTGAACTTGTAATCCACGTGGTGTCTTATTCAAGTTGCGATTACATATAGCATTGTCGATAGTGAAGGTAAATAACATGACACATCAAAATGTGAGGGGGACTTCGGGGAACAAATTGTCGGTCATGTGACATTGTGTTGGAGGGGACAAGTTGCCCGGACATCGTGATGAAGCACATCAACCTTGACTCTTCGGAACTCAAGAGGTGGAGCTATGCCAATTGCAAGAACGTCGTCAATGCAAGTTTCATTTCCGTTGATCCTCCCAATTCTTGCCACACTTCGTAAGGTTAATCGTTGTAGCCAACATCCCTGCAATAAGTTGACCGAGGTAGTTCTCTTTTCTTGACCTAACATCAAGATAGGTCATATCGTTAGTGTTATCAAACTTAAATACGTTTGCTGGTCAAGATAATTTGTGTGAGTTTTGTAATTCATGGAAGGGCCCAATGGGTGTTAGAATTGGTGTTCGGGTGAAATTATTCACGTCCCTTTTCATTTTGAAACGCATCCTTTTGAGTCCTTCTATAAGTACATTTGTTTTGTCAACTTCTACGGTTTTGGTAGAAATAGAACCATAACATCAATATAAATGCTAGTGCATAAAAAAAGAGCTCTCCAGGCAAAGTTATTAGTGATATTATTGTTGTAAAAATGGATAGTGTCCACACCTGATTTTTTTGACTGGTGCCCGAGAAATTTTTGTTAAGTATGAAAGATTGCAAAGACTTAGGTCAACTCAGTTTGACCCGAGATTGACCTTGGCTCATTAGGCCCAGATCGATAGAACTCGACGCAATCAGGCCATAAAACCGTGGCCCCCTCTCTTCAGCCACAATTCCCATACCACATGACTCACGTTGCCATTAGTCATTGTTCTCACTGTTCACAATTATCACTTGGGTGTCTATTTCTTTTGTTCATGTGGCGCAAGGATACATAACCCTAGCGAGGACAAAGGCGTCTCTTTCCCACTCGAATGTCTTCTTGCGTTCACCGTGGGCCAGTGGGAAAAAACGGAGCTATCCTTGGAATTAAAGAGCTTGCACGTTCAAAAGAAGAAAACGACAGTCACAAGGAAAATAGGTCTTATTTTATTCCAAAATATCTTAGAAGAAGGACAGCACGGTTTTTCTATAGGCCAATTCTCCCTAGCCTTATCTCGGTCGCTCTTCATTAGCCAGCAGTAACCCCTTGTCCGCCATTACCGGCCACTGACGATTCTCCTTTTTAAAAGAGAGCAAGAACAGAGAGCATGGACTGAGGAGACTTGCAGCCTCTTTGGGCGTCCAGAAGTCGCTGCCTCGAGGATTCTCTCTGAGCCATTTCTTTCCTTTTCGTTGCCGATCCTCGCCGTCACAGGAACGCTGTGTAGTTATCGTTGGCCCAGCAAGCGCGGTAAACCCTGTTTTGCCCCTTGTTTTTCTGCTGTCAAGATTCGAAGCAACTCGTGCGCGTTTGAAGCTTCATCGCTGGCGTGCACCCTCGTCGGCAACACTTTTCAGACGTGTGAGTTTGACCAGCAACCGCAACCGACAACTCCTCCTTGACAAAGGTATTGTCGAACCCCCTGCGTTTCCCTGTTAAGAGTGAAACGCCGTAGCTTGGTTTCTTCCGTTCATGCTCGTGTTGGATCTGAATAGGTTGGTTGTGTTGATTTCGAGCATTTCTGAGCGATTTCTTTCGAGTCTGGATGTGAGTTCAAGTCCTGAAACGGTCAAGCACTTTTTTTCCTTGAATCCACGTCCTTAACCTATCCTATAGTGGTGCGTTTGGTAATAAAACCTATTACGAGAATAATTTCTATTTAGAAATATTATATTATTTTATTTTTTCTCTGAAAATAAAAAGTAAATATTCATAACTTTTTATTTTTATTTCAAATCTATTTTTCAACTATTTTCTTATTTTGAAAAATAAAAAAATCAATTGATATTATCAAATTTATTTCTGTTTCGGAAAACAAGAGAACAGAAAATTGAAAAATAGGATGTTACCAAAAAGACCTAATTCAGTGCAAGTTAATTTCCTTTTTTGTCTAACTTAAGAGCATATTTCGCCGGATTAAGTCACCTTAATTGATTTTCAAAATCTTACCAATGATTGAGCGTGCTTTTTTTTTTTTTTTTTCTCCATCATCCGTTTTCTCTCAGATTAAGCTCCTGAGGTCACCAATGGCGATTGTCGGTGAGTTGATGATGTTGTATCCGTGGCCTGAGTGTTTGACCATCTTGTGCATCTAAATTGGTTTTGCTTATGGTGTCCCTTTATCTGCTTCGTCCTAACCATGCTGCGAATATGTGAATGGGGTTGATGATCGAGGGGGGTATTGATGGCTGGCAGTCCCAGGTGTGGGTGACCGGTGAATACGGCGGTGGTTTCGGGGTGAGCGAAGGCGATGTCCGTTTAAAGGTTCGGAGGTGTAAATCATGGACAAAACCCTGTTTCCTTTTTTTGGGGCTGATCCTAGCATGACGACCGTCTAAGGATCGGAGGATAGTCATAAAAATTTTCCTTCCCCAACACAAGCACGTAGAAATTGCCAAGCGAAATACATAGCTTTCTCCCTCTTATCGAAAATGTATGATTGAGAGTATACCGTCCATTTTCCAAGCTAACGGTACTGTTAGCCAATCAATTCCCTTCTTTTGTCGTGGGTCCCTCTTTTTGTACTCACAAATGGTCAAAGGAGGTTTATGGTAAAGGGAATTGATTGGTTAACTGTATTGTTAGCATGGAGAACAGATGGCGAACCCTCAGCCATACATTTTTCATGAGAGGGAGAAGAATTTGTATTTTGCTTGGAAATTTCGACGGGAAAGAATCGTCAGATGGTGACATCATCATGCTAGGATCACCCTATTGAAAAAGAACGGTGGTTGGAGTTCGGGGAATAGGAAGTGAGCGTGGAAGACGATAGGAGCACAAGGAAGAGGAAAATGGGTTAAGTCTAGGTGGGCTTAAGTGAGATTTTTTTGGCAAATTTGGGAAGTTTAGGCCCAATTCGGTATTGATAATTTTTGGGCTTAAATTGGTTTGATATTATTTGCGCTTGGTTGTTCTAGTTATGATTGGGTCGGTGATTTTCGGGCTTGAGAATGGGCTTGATGGATCCAGCCTTAGTGTGGGCTTGATGATTCCCTGTAGTGAAAATGGGCTTACGTTCTGGTAGGTTCAACTGGGTCTAGTTGATTTGGGGCTAATCTGTTTCTAGTAAATAGGGGCTTGGTTTATTTCTAGAGGAAACTGGGCTTTTGAATTTCTAATTGAGAGAGGCTTGACTAGTAAGCCCTTTCGCCTGCGGCGGTCCGTGTCCATGGGAAGTCCATGCCTAATCCCACAAGCGGGTAATAATTTTAAAAAGAAAAGGGAAAAAATTCAAAAAAAAAAAAAGAAAAGAAAATGACTAGGAATAGAAGCCTTGATTAGGTTGTTAAATCTTAATGTTATTTAGCTTTGTTTCAGTTGTATAGCATAACTTTTAATTTTTCGAGTTTTAGTAGTTACTTTTCATATAGCTTAGACTTAGATTGATCAATCTTTTAAGTAACAAATTCAACCCAATTTGAACTCATGGGGCTGCTATCCTGGGGTTTAATAAGAATGCCATGTATATTTTGTACTTGTTGCTTCCTTGAGTCTACTTTCCTACACTTTACTTTTATTGCATTGATTATGACTATCTACTCTTTTTTTTTTTTTTTTTTTTTGTGCACTCATGCATGGATAACATTTAGTGGCATATATTAATAAAAAATGGTCAAAGATTACTTGCATCATTTAGGTAACAAGCCAATCAAGTTAGGGTATTGAAAGAGCACTAGTTGTTTAATTAGTTTAATCAAGCTTTTTCTTAAATCTCTAATTGCACGGAAATGAAGTATCCTTCCATGCACTTGACTCTTAGTCAATCTCATAGGCTAGTGGTGACTCCTATTTAGATTGGACTTCATGGATAGATCAATTTCAATCGTAGTTTCCTAATGTTGAGCGAGGTAATAGTTTGGGAAATCCGCATCAATTGAAGATTGTTGGTCCCAAATTCGACAATACCTCCAAACCTATCTTCTCCTTGACATGCTTGTCGAGAGGATTGCATTAGATAGTGCTAGATTATGAGCCTCTTTTTTTTTTTTCTTTTTTTTTGGGGGGGGTGGGGTCCCGTGTTAGTATTTTAGACTTAATTTGTAGAATTATTAGAAAGAATCTTATTAGGTGATTGGATATTACTTGATAAATCATTCTTACTAGTAAGTTTTAGTATCTCTAGCTAGCAGTACACTATATACAATTTGAGTAATAAGGCTGATGTGGTACTTCCACTCATATATCAATAGTCACATAAGCAAAATTGAAAGAATGTTTAAAGTCTAAAAACACATGAGTACAATAAACCATTGGAAATAATTGTTGGAACATGAGTACAATAAACCATTGAAAATAATTGTTGGATTACCTAACTTATATAGAAAAAAGATAAATAGTAGAAATGCACAAAACGAAAATTGAGATGTACTATGATATCATATTATAAAGGACGCATACCAAATACCCTCCTCATTTTTTCACTTTTTCACTCTATTACAACTTTTTCTCCTTTTAAAAAAATCTTAAAACTTGTTACAAAAGTGCAATTAAATTCTTAAAAATTTCAAAAAGTGTAATCAAGTCTTAAAACTTGTCTAATTAATGCAAACAAGTCCTTCCATTAATTTCATCCTAGTTTTTTTAGTCAAAAGCTCCATCCTACTTGGCTAACATAAAATGTTTATTACTATTCTCTCTCTCCTATGTAACATTACTAAAACATGAAACATAAAGATAAATTGACATTGTTTTGATCCAAATCTTTCTTTTTAAGCCAAAATTCTAGTTAAATTAGATTAATAATAAACGGTTTATTTTCTTTTTTAAATAAAAGAACACAAAACAAATCAGCCCTTGTCGTTGTCGCCCCACCATTACTGAAATTGGCCGGCGATGGTGGGGCGATGCAGGATCGCTTAGGTCTTTAGCTAACAACCGCCTTATCTTGGGGTTGAGAGGGTTGCAGGGTATCATTCTTTTCCTTTTTCTCTCTTTTTTGTGTCCTTTTTTGAAAAATGTGACCATTTTATTTAAAATTTGGGTAAAAAGACTTAGACTTGGACCAAAACGATTTGGTTTTAGTCTTATGTTTTATGTTTAGTGACGTTGATGTCACGTAGCATAGAGAAAATAATAAATAGGTCATGTCATTTTTTTTTTAATTAGTCAAGTTGGATAAAGTTAACAACAAGACTAGATTACTATAATCTATAGATCTTCGAACTTAATTATACTTTTGAAAATTTTAAGATTCAATTATATTTTGTAATAAATTTTAGAAATTCAAGTATATTTCCCTTTTTTAGAATACCGTTCCGCTCCTTATTAAACAAATTATCCAAAGAACCAAATCATGACTCATGTCTTAGGGCAGTGAAGGCCGTGGAGACAGACAACGGTCGGAGGTTGTTGGGGGTGGACAGGAGTTGGGGAGATGGGAATTTGTACTGAAGGATGAAAAACGGTTCTATAAGCAAGTTTAGTCTGTCAACTGATATGAGGTATATAGATGGGTATCCAACATTAAACTTATGGTACAAACTTGTATTTTCATTAAAAAAAAGAGAGGATACAAAGCGTATTCTCTAAGCTTTATAGTCATTATGCCGATGTGGTCAATTGTGCAATGCAGTGAAACATGTCATTTTCCAACGTGCATGGACGCATTATGCTTTGACTAGGAAAAGAAAAAACCACAATGCGTTCTTTGTGGCTTCTGCTCCAGTTGCATCCAATTAAATCGAATTGCCTCTTTAGCATGTCATTGTATAGGTCTCTGTCCCTATATCTCTATTTCTAGACGAGTCAAGAGATAGCATCTCTTCTTATCGTTGACAGTCAATTCTCGGGGAAGAAAGAACCCTAGATCCGAATGCAGCCAAGAACAAGAATTCAGTTCTTTCCCATCCCATCAATCCACAACACTTGTAACTTAAATTACATCTTTATCTCTTTGACTCATGTCACAATCCAACATAAAAAAATTAGGCACTAACAATGCTTCATCTGGTGTTGCAGGGTATCTCGTGTCCAAAACATGTTTTTGCTTCTGATCCTAGTCTCACTCTTCCTCGGTTCTCAGCAAGCTTATTCTTCAACTTCCTCTTCAAGTTTGGAGTCTACGAGTTTCTTTTTCCCTTCTTTCAACCCTGGCTCTTGCACCGGTAAAGAGCTCATTTGCATGGGCTCGGTAACCCCGCAAGATGGGTATTTGGACATCACGCCGGAGGTGGGTAATTCAAGCCTTGCATCAACGCCGAAAAACCAGATAGGGCGGGTTCTTTATTCTCGGCCAGTGGTTGCTTGGCCCGCCATGATATCCACCACGTTCACCGTTAGGATTACGCCATTGCCAAATTCCACAGTCTCTGGTGATGGGATGGCTTTTCTTTTTGCACAGGACAATAGACCCTCTCCGCCGAACAGTTACGGCTCATACATGGGGATTCTTGATCGGTCCACTCAAGGTACTTCCACCCAATCTTTTTTAGATGAATATGAAATCTATGGTACTTCGTTGTAGAGTGTTGATAAAAATATGATTTCTCTTCAACTGAATATATAGGTGGCGTTGTCCATCAACTAGCCGTGGAGCTAGACCCTTGCATGAACGAGTTTGATATTGACGGGAACCACGTAGGCATAGACACGACAAGCACTATGAACTCAGTCTATGCACAGAGCCTAAACACCACAGGAGTGAACCTAAAAAGTGGAAAGGACATTAGAGTCAGAATTGACTATGATGGCTATAATCATGAACTCCAAATCTCAGTGGCATATTCTGGGAATTCACTAATAAGCGTTCTCAATCATTCAATCAAAATGTCGGAAATTGTCCCTAGTCTCGTGTACGTGGGCTTTTCGGGAGGCACTGGTCCTCTTCCTGAAAGCCACCAGGTCTTTAACTGGGCATTTAGCTCTTTTCCTTTATCTTCGGCGGAGGACCGGCTTAGGAGAGACAACAGGATCCAAACCATACTGGTTCTGGTCGTGCCAAGCGTGATGACAGTATTGTTCATCATGATATGCGTCTACCTTGTTAAGAGAGCACCGAGGAAGAGAGACAAGAAGGACACCGACATAGAGAGCCAATCGAGGGAGGCTGCAAATGTTCCAAGGATGTTCACCTACAAGGAGCTAGCAAAGGCCACTCGCAACTTTAGCAAGGAGAACCTGCTCGGCACCGGTGGTTTTGGAAGCGTTTACAAAGGGGTCATCTCAGATCCTCCAGTCGAAATAGCCGTGAAAAAGATCTCCGCAACCTCGAAACAAGGTCTGTTTCTTTACTTGTCATGTCCTTTAGCACTCTTTTTTTGAACATGGTCTCGTAGATAAGATCTAACATCACAGAAACATAATGCTGGAGCAATTTTATAATTGCCGTGAATAAAGTAGAAGAGAGAAATGGGAATAAAATAGAAGAGAGAAATTCCATATTTTTATAATGTATCTAGAAAAAGTGTGCATGGAGCTTAATTATAGGTTTGAATAGACGACAACCTAGGGAAATCAGATCGGATATGTATAATTATAATAATTAAAGAAAATACTTTAAATATGTCTAGAAAATGCCTAAATATCTTTAATACTCCCCCGTCAAACTAGAGCATAGATATTAATTAGATCCGGCTTGTTATAAATATATTCTATCCTCCCATGATTTGGAGGTTTAGTAAACATGTTTGCAAGTTGTTCACCAATCGTAATGTGATTTGGAAGGATCACTTCACTCTATAGCTTCTCTTGTATATAATGACAGTCGACCCTAATGTGTTGTGTTCTCTCATGAAATACAGGATTGTAAGATATATGTATTGCAACCTTATTGTCACAACACAAATGCATAGGAATTGAAGTTTTAAAGCCTAATTTAGTCAATAGCTGCTAAATCCACACTAAGTCACATGTTACTTATGTTGTGACTATATTTTGACTCAACACTTGAGCATACAACAACACGCTATTGCTTACTCTTCCATGGTACTAGATCTCCTCTAAACAAGGTACAATAGCTAGTAGTCAATCTCCTCTTATTTGGAGACCTTGTTCAATCAGTGTTAGAGAATTCTTCTACTCTACTATGGCCATAATTTAGGTAAACAATTTCTTTCCTTGGAACCTTTTTCAAGTACCTCAAAATCCGAATAATTGCATCCTAATGAAATGTACAATGAGAAGACAGAAATTAACTTACCACACTAATTGGAAATGCAATGTTTGGTTGAGCAACTGTGAGATAGTTTAGCTTGCCTACTGGCTTTTAATAACTTTCAGGATTATCATGAATCTCTCCTCCCTCAATAGCTGGATTATCTCCTTGTTCCATTGGTGAATCAAGATGCTTTGATCGCAACATGCCTGTCTCTTCTAGAGAAACTTTCGTTGTAATAGAACAATACCTTTTTGTGACTATGTCACCTCAATTTCTAGGAAATACTTCAACTTGCCCAAATCCTTAGTCTGAAATTATTGCTGAAAACAGAGCTTTAGTTCAACTATACTGACCAAGTCATCTCTCGTTACAATAATGTCATCAACATACACAATTAAAAACAACTTGCCTCCCCCTAACTGTTTATAAAAAGGAGTGATCATTTCCACATCTAGACATTCCAAAAGGGAGGACAACTTTAGAAAATCTTCCAAACCACACCTACGGGGATTGCTTCAAACCATACGACTTTTTTAACTTGCAAACTAGTCATCTAGACTTCCCTTAAGCAACAACCCCAAGAGGTTGCTCAATATACACCTTTTCATATGCAAGAAAGCATTCTTGACATCAAGCTGCAATAATGGCCATTATAAGTGGCTATTAGAGAGATCAAAATACCAACAAATGTGAACTTGACAACAGGAGAAAAAGTGTATAAAGAGTCAACCTCATACACCGAGCATACCCTTTTGCAATAAGTCTTTCTTTTAAGCAAGCAAGAGGACCATTGGGAATGACTTTGATAGCATGCACCCATTGACAACCAATAACAATTTTGCCTGAAAGAAGAAGTACCCAGTCTCAAGCTTGATTAACTTGTAAGGCCTTTAATTCTTCTTTCATAACTATTCTCTAGCTAGAGTTATGTAATGCCTTGGTTGCAAACTTGAGGATAGAATATTGTTCAACCATAGATAAAAAGGACCGAAAGAAAGGAGACATAGAAGAGTATGAACTAAAGTCTATAATGGAATGTTGAGTACAAGCACAGATACCTTTGGGATGAACAATATGGGTAGGCTAATGATGGATTTGGAGCTGAAAATGACCTAGTAGTGGTAGTAGTAAGGGGGGAGCAGTCTCTACTCAAAGATGCCGAGTATAGACCTTGAGAGAAGTTGGTTCTTGTGCAAATAGTAGGAAAATAGGTGGATCAATTGACCAAATGGTGATCACAAATAAAATTTCATCCACCTTAGAAACAGTAATTGGAACATCGTGATATACAATAGATTCAAAGAAGGAAACATTAGTAGTTATGAAGTAATTTTGTAATGATGGAGAATAACAATGGTATCCCTTTTAAGTACGAGAATAACATAGAAACATATACTTGATGGCCCTATGATCAAATTGTGATATTCTAGGTTAATGACCACAAATAGAACAGACACAATAAAAAATATAGTGTGGTAAAAAAAATAATGATTGATTGAGAAACAAACAAGAAAATGGAATACCACATTGTAAAATCAAATAGAGACATGAAGCCCATAAATGTCCCTCTCTCCTTTCCTTTATAAAAAAAGGTATATATATATGTGCCTATTCTTCTTTTTAGCTACATCATTTTATTGTGGTGTATCGAAACAAGAAGATTCATGGATCAAACCATGTTGAGTCATAAAATCAGTGCGGAAAAGTGCTCTTAGCATTATCAAAACGCAAAATTTTAACATGCACACCAAAGTGAGTATGAATTTCAAAATTAAAAGCTCAAAATTTAGAAAACAATTTAGAATGACTTTCCATTAGATATAAGCCAAGAGTAAGTGGCTCTGAAATAGTCACCGATAAAAGTAATAAAGTATATAAAACCTACCAAATATTTGAATGAACTAACAAAAAAGGAGGTATCACTTGCTTAATGACCTAAGGCGAGTAACTAATAGGATGCAATTTGCCAAGTTGACATGACTCACACTCTAAACTAGAAAGAGATTGAAAACTAGAATCTAAATTTTGAAGATTGTGAAACTAAGGATGGCCAAGACGACAATGGATTTGATGTAAGGAAGCAACACTAGAGCATGGGATAGATGGATCATTTTCAAGCACGTAGAGCCTCCTACCTCACATCCTCTACCGATCGTTACCTTTGTAGCCAAATCTTGGCAAATATAAGAATCAAAGTAGAATGTCAACAAACACTGAAAGTTTTTGGTTAATATACCAACAGACAAGGTTAAACGGAAATTGTGGGAGATAAATCATTGAGAATAATGACAATGAAGAAGTTGGATGAACTGCTTCAATCCTATTAACATGTGTAGATGAACCATTAGCTAAGGTAATGGAGTAATGATGATGGAAAAAAAAAAAAAAAATACTTGAAAGACCTGACAAAGGACGAGATATAGTTGAAAGGCATGTAGTAGCATTACTTGTTTGTACCTAAATAGTTGGGAAAGAATTAGGCTATGAGATCTGAAACTAACTATATTGAACAAATTCCTCATCAAACATAACCACTACGTTGCCTTCAGAAAACTATGGCAAAAAGAAGAGTCAGTACTAGACATAGCATTTGCAAACTGTTGTTGCTATCCTAGTTTCCCAAGTAACTAGTAACAATATTTTCAAATGCGATCAAGTTTGCTACATTAATGATATGTCTAAATGCCCCTAAGCTATTAGTGGAATTGTGGGACTATCCATAAAGCCGTTCTAGGCCTTGGCCTCTTCCTATTCCTATGCCTCAGCAAAATATTGTGTAATGGAACACCCATTCCTATTAGATCAGTAAAACTCTTGTGATAGCTCATAAATCCGTGAAAGGTTATTTTGGCCAGAGTACTATATAGCCAAATACTCCCACAATTCTTTAAGTATGTTAATGTCAGTTATGAGATCAACTATATCACTCTTTATGGAGTTCAACATCTTGACCAAGAATATGTGAATCAACTACATTCCAAGTTGCATCAATACTAGGTTTAGGCTTAGTCAAGTGTATAGGTTGATTTTCACCTATTAAAAGTTAGCTTCACAATTTTCTTCTATTGTTGAAAGTTGGCACTATTCTTAAGCTTTTATTGGTAATTCAATTAGAAGTAGAGGAAATCACTCAATCATCGCAGTGTTACTCTTCTCATAATCACCCATTCTTTAATAATAATAAGAAAACTACCACAATATTTTCCTTCAAGCAACTCAACTTTAGTAGTTCAATAATTCAACACAATTGAAAAATATCTTCAATGGACCATTAACAATGATGTCACGACACTAACAACTAATTGAACCAACAATGTAGACATAGTAACAGAGTACTTGTAGCCTTCCAAGGTTCTTTAGGTAGAAAATTCATGCACCAATGGTCATTCCAACTGACTAATCATAGAGAACAAGAGCAACAAAGGCCAAATTAGATAACCCTCCCAGATTTCGTATAAATCTCACAGAGTTGATCATTGCAAAATCAGTTCTTACAACCCAATTTCCTTGGATTTACCCTTGAGATTCCAAACATCTCCACCTCTAGAGACCACACCAATTAACTTCACCAAACTACGCAGTAGCTCATTGCTCACTCACCCATAGCACTGCATAACGAAACATCTCAATCGGTGCAAACTAAAATTGCCATAAAATTCAAATGTGATCCAATATAGCTTGACCACTAGACAAACGGCATGATTTAGGCGGCCTTGGAAGACTTTGAAAAAATAGCGATTAGAGAGAAACACCAAATTGAACTCAATGAAGTGAGAGTTAAGCCCAAGAACCTATACTTGAGTGGTGAAAAGCTGAAGAGATGGAGTAGGCGACATTTGATGATGCCAAATTTGACCTAGGTTGGATGGCGACGCAAGATCTAAGTTGGCAACTTTTTCTTTTTTAATAAGAATTTTCGCAATGTCCAATATCATGTGAATAAAGTGGGAGAGAGAATTTTTTTGTTTTTGTTTTTTTGGTAAGTAAGAGAGAAATTTTGTTTAATTTCAATGTATCTAGAAAAGAGTATATGGAGCTTATTCATGGGCTTGAATACATGACAATTTAGGGAAATCGAATTGAATATGCATAATCAAAATAACCAAAGGAAATATCTTAAATATCTCTAGAAAATACCTAAATATATCTAACAACCGCCAAAACTGCAAAGATCCTTTGTGAAAAAGTTCTCAAGTATTTGTTAATTAACCTTAGGCAATTTTTCAACCTCAAATTCAACAGGTGAAAAACAGTATTTAGCAGAGATATGTACAATTGGGAGGATGAGGCACAAGAACATAGTGCAACTCCAAGGTTGGTGCCATGAGGGGGAACAACTTTTGCTAGTCTACCAATACATGGCCAACGGTAGCCTCGACCGCTTTATTGGCAAGCAATCCCTCAGTTGGGAGACTCGTTACGAGATCCTGATTGGCGTGGCCTCGGCACTACTCTACCTCCACGAAGAATGTGGGAACCCTGTGGTCCATCGAGACGTCAAGCCCAACAATGTCATGTTGGATGCCAACTACAATGCCTACTTGGGTGACTTTGGGCTTGCGAGGCTCATCCAGAGTGATGCCTCAGCGACAACCATGCTCGCGGGCACCCCCGGGTACCTAGCCCCAGAGGTGGCATACTCAGGGAAGGCCACACCAGAGTCAGATGTGTACAGCTTTGGGATGGTGGTCCTGGAGATGGTGTGCGGGAAGAGGTCAAAGGGGATCACAGAAGAGGACAACTTGGTGGATTATGTGTGGAGTCTCTATGGTGAAGGCTCGATCCTAGAGTGTGTGGATGAGCAAATGGAAGGCCAATTTGATGAGGAAAAAGTGGAGAGGGCACTAATAGTGGCCCTTGCTTGCTTGCACCCCTACTCTGCGTGCAGGCCGAGGATGCGAAAGGTGGTCCAGATTTTCCTGAACTTGGACGAGTCACTGATGGAGTTGCCCAAGTCTCGCCCCAACATGGCCTTGGTGCCAGTCTCATTCTCAGGCTTGACCACCGTTGGCTACTCCTCCACCTACAAGACCAATTCCCCCTTCACTCACTCACAGCTCAGTTCACCCCCAGAGATAGAACTCAATCATGAACAAGGGATGCTTGGATTGCGTTAATGGTCTCGAGAATTAAAGATCGTATCTGAAAATTTCACGCCATTCATATCCGAGTCATACAAGAATAAGTTTTACTTTGTATTATGTTATGATGTAGTGCAAAATGGATACTCTTTGAAGCTAGCTGTACTGTATTTACATACCTCTATGAATGTTATGTTCTTATGTGAAATCGAGTTGGAGTGGTTCAAGTCATGCCACCTCATTGCAGGAGTTACATGGAGCATACGAAGAAAAAGACCCACTTAAATTAGGAACGATTTACATATGTCGATTTGTATTTTTATGAATTTCAAGACTCACGACTTAGTTTACCACTAGAGATAGAACTCGATCATAAACAGGGGATGCCTGGGTTGCGTTAATGGTCTTGAGAATTAAAGAACGTATCATAAAATTTCATGTGATTCATATCCGAGTCAAACAAAAATGAGTTTTACTTAGTATTATGCTATGATGTAGTGCAAAATGGATGTTATTTGAAGCCTGCGTTGTATATACATTCCTCAATGAATATTACGTTCTTATGTGAAATCGAGCTAGAGTGGTCCAAGTCATGCTTGCCGCCTCATTGCAGGAGTTACATGGAGCATATGAAGAAGAAGGCCCACTTAAATCAAGAATGATTTACATATGTTGCTTTGCGTATTTATGAATTTTAAGGCTCAAATTAATCTACTGAAAGAAAAAATAATGTGTAAAATGAAAGAGAAGTATTTCACTCGCTCACGGCACAGTTCACTATAGGAGATAGAACTCGATCATGAAAAGGCGATGTTAGGGTTGCGTTAATGGTCTTGGGAATTAAAGATCATATCGGAAAATTCCACGCGATTCACATCTAAGTCATATAGGAATGAGCATTATTCTATATTATGCTACAATGTGATTCAGAATGGATACTCTTTAAAGCTAGTTGTGTTGTATTTACATTCCTCTGTGAATGTTGCATTCTTATGTGAAATCAAGCTAGAGTGGTTCAAGTCATAACGTCTCATTGCAAGAGTTACATGAAGCATACGAAGAAGAAGACCCACTTAAATTGGGAACGATTTACATATGTCGATCAGTATAGTTATGAATTTTAAGGCTCAAATTAATCAACTGAAAGAAAAATAATGTGTAAAATGAAAGAAAAGCGTTTCTAGCGAGAGAGAGAGAGAGCTTGGTTTTGTAGCTACAGGGAAGTCCCACAAAAAAATAAAAGGCAATTGACGTGCGTTTGTCGGGAGTCGAAATCTTTGCTTTCAACAGTCGCTGCACGGCTAACGAACCATTGGGCGGATTAGGCTTGAGCATCGTGGTTGAGATAAAAGCAGCAGCAAACATTTAATGAATGAAGGTGAGCATTTAGGGCCACACCTGTGCCAACTGACATCAGATGAATGGGCTGGTCCGTCTTCACCCAATCAAGAACAAGTTGAAAAGCCGAGATTCTTAGGTTAGCCTCGGGTACTCCACACTGGATTGCCGGTGACAAGCGGTGAACACTTTTTTCGCGACCGCATAAGTAGTTCACCAACTCTACATTTAAGTAAGGCATTGGAGGGCTTATTCAGTGGACGGGCCTCGGCTCGCGCCTAACCCTGTTGTGGAGCGTGACTTTTGACTTCAAGGATCAATTGGAGCACACCTAATCCTGAATCATATAATCAACTTAACGCATCACCAATGTTCAAGAGAAATGGATATATTTCATATCCCGAATGGTATTAAAGTTGATGTTCGGGCCATACTATCTCACATCCCTTTTACTTGAAAACACACCTTTTTGGGTCTTTTTATAAATATATTCGTGTTGTTTACTTTTACTTTTTTTTTTTTTTTTTAGAAATAGAACCATAACATCTATATAAACATAAGTACATGAAGAAAGAGCTCTCCAAGCAAGGTTGTCGGCAATGCTACTACTACAAAAATGGAGAGTGCTATAATTATAGACTTAGTTCGCAGAATTATTAAAAAGAATGTTGTTAGGTGATTGGATATTACTAAGTAAACCATTCTTATTAGTAAGTTTTAATATCTTTAGCCAGCAGTGCGCTATATGCGATTTGATTAATTAGATAGTGATGTGGTACTTCTATTCATATATTAATAGGCACATAAGCAAAGGTAGTAAGGACGATTAAAGTCTAAAAAGTGCATGATTACGAGCAGCTAGTGAAATAATAATTGGAATTATTAACTTACCTAAAAAAAAAAAGAAGATAAAAAGGAGAAATGCACAAAATGATAATTGAGATGAACTATGTGATACTAAATTAAAAAGCAAAAATACTGCATACCCTCCTTATTTTTTCATTCTATTACCACTTTTCTCTCCTTTAGTTTTAAAAATACATTCTGCATCTCAAGACAAACCAGATTATCTAAAGAACCATATTACCATCCCTAATAGAGAAAAAAAAGAAAAGAAATCCCCCTTAGGGGTGAGCATATAGAATAGCCCAAATTGGAACCACTTGAATCGAACCAATCCGGCCAATTTTAGGCGGTTCTAGAGGGCACCGATCTGGTTCTTGATTTCATAAAATTGAAATCGGTGATTTTCAATCCGGTTCTCGGTTTCGAGGAGAGAACCGGATTGACCTCACCGAACCAATTTAAATATATTTTTTCATTTTTTAAAAAGTAAAGTGTAAACCCAAACTCTAATATCCTCTCACACCTTGCTTATTCTAAGGAGGAAGTAAATATTTGTTTCTTTCACATTACTGCATTGATTCATCCAAGTTGCTCCTTTTGTTTCTTGCTTCTTTCTTTGTTTTACCTTTTCTTGTTTTCCTGCAAAGATTCACCAATTTTACCTCCCTTGCTTACTCATACTTCGAGAGTCCATCATTTATAAAAAAAGAATCCATCGAATCCTCCTCCTTTTTTCGAGCATGCCCCCATAAGCACGGCCCCATCATCTCTCAATATTCTTTGCAAATTTTGGATGAAATCCCAAATTTGAATTGTGACATGGCTTGGGAATTCAATTAATTAAAAACTTTTGACCAAGATATGGAATCCATCGATTCTATTGGATTGCTCGAGAAAGAAATTGGTTTGGTCTAGTCCCAAGACCAAATCATCTGCTTCTCTTGTTCCTAGTTAAAATTGAATCAAATCATGAACCGATCATCCCTAATCCCCCTAACTCTATGATGCAAACTTGCATTTCAAGAAACTATTAATACAAAGTGATAATGACTTGAAAAGTAGCACAATATTTGTTATTTTTCTTAAAGATAAGGCTATGTTTGACAGTTATGATAAAATTCATAATAGGATAATATCATATCTCACGTTTGGTGTTTACTTAGGATAAGATAAAGTTGGATATAAGAAAGATATAATCCTAATAAAATTATCATATGGAGAGGTAGGATAAAGATTGATAAGATTTCTAATATTCGTAATAGGAAAATTATTTTTCTAGAATATTTTTTTAAATTAATATAATTAAAAATATATGTAAATATAAATAATATTTGAATTCTAATATACAAAATTCAAAATAAAAAAATAAAATTTTATTTTAAAAATTTAATCTTATTATTATTTATAAATTCGAATTTTTTTTTCATATAATATAAATCCAATGTATAGGTATTTTAGTATTTTAGGTATATTAGTACAATTTACTATTCAATAAGACTTTATTAGAGAATGATGGAAGGGGAAAAGGAAATATAAATGAAAATAATTTTAAAAAAAAAAGATAGGAAAAATTACAAAAAGCGAATAAAATAAAGTAGGTAAAAATGTCAAAAGAGATTTTTACTATCTCCATTTGTGAACTTTTACATTCATTTACACTAATATGCTATTTATATAAAAAACATATATAATATAATATGAATATATTCGACTTTATTATTGCGATTTATCAAAAAATGGACAAGACATAGCAAAATCTCCAAATTTCATGCCTTATCCTATCAAGTCTCATTTTGGTTATAAATCTTGACAATCAAATATAGCCTAAGTGCATTGAAAGTTCTTGTTAAGAAAGTACAATTGAGTCCTAAAACTTTCAAAAGTGCAATTAAGTTTTAAAACTTATCAACTAAGTGTAATCTAAGTCTTTCATTAACTTCATCCAACATGATTAACGAAAAAGATTAGCATGGCCTTTTTTTTTTAAAAATTATTTTCTCTCTCACACATAGCATTGATGTGGCTAAAATATGAAACATAAAACTAAGACGATGTCGTTTTGGATGTGGCTAGCCCATCGGCTTAGATCCAACGATCCTCACTAGTTGGGATAAGTACACTATCAGTGCTAAAACTTATGTACGGCGCTCACTTTGGTGCCAAAAGTTTCCATCGGATCACTTAAGTGCCAAATTAGAGGAAAAACGATCACTTTGGTGTCACCGGCGAAAGATTCCGGCCAAAATGATTACGTGGGTTTTTATTATAAAAAAAAATCAATAGGCCTTTAAATGACGTCGTTTTCGGTCCTCCTTAAGAAAACGACGTTGTTTTGCCGTCCTACATGGATGGCCTCACAGAAATGATGCCGTTTAGCTCACATGGGGATTGAAATTAGGGTTTCCGCCGTTCGGCCACCGTCGTTTGCTCGCCGTCGCTTAGCCACCGTCGCTTGGCTATCATCGCTTGGCCACCGTCGCTTAGCCACCATTGTAGTTGCTTGACTAGGTGAGCAAGGAGAGACTAAGATTGTTGCTCAAGCAATAAGTGGTAGGAAAAATCGGAGGCGAGGGCAGAGGAGGAGGAGGAGGAGGAGGAGGAGGAGGAGGAAGATGGGTCAAAGGTGCCGCTGGTGTGCTACTGTTCCTAGTGCGTTGCTGGTGTCGCTGCTGGTGTTGTTGCTAGTATTGCTACTAATGTCGTGCTGGTGCTATTGTTGGTGTGTGTTTTCGAGGAAGAAGAAGATGAAGACGAGCCTTCCCTCTCTCTCAATTTGGGGATTAGGGTTTTTAAGTTGGAGGAAAGATGCCAAACGGCGTCGTTTTGGTGTTTAGATGCTGACTCAACTCTCCGACGAGCCACGTCGACTTAAAAAATTAATAAAAAAAAAGGCCAAGTCGGATTTCCGGCCAATTTCATCGGTGTTGGCACTGAAATGATTGTTTTTCAAAATTTTTGGCACTTAAGTGATCTGACGGAAACTTTTGGCACCAAAATAAGCGCCGTACGTAATTTTTGACACTGATAGTGTACTTATCCTTCACTAGTCATTGCAGACCTTTCTCAAAACAGAAGCAACATTTGAATTGATTAAAATTAATAACATAACAAAAAATATAAATAAATGAATAAATAACAAATGGATTAGTGTCAATTAAACCGCAGGCAAGCTTGTGCCATTATTCGCGCACCTGCACGGGGTATGGTGGGGTCTAGCCCCACCCAATCATTTTTTTAGGTATACAAAGGAAACCCCACACTTATTAATTGACCCACTTCCTCCCACTTTTCTTAAGTGGGACAAGGAAAACACACTTAGTTTGTTTTTACAAACAAACCTCCAACACTTTTTGCACAGGATAATAGCTCCTCACCACCGGCCAATTATGACTCATATATATGGATTCTTGATTGGTCCACTCAAGGTACCTCCACCTAATCCTTCGTTAGATGAATATGAAATCTGTGCTACTTTGCCAGAGTGCTAATTGAAAGAAAATCTCTCTTCGACTGAATATATATAGGCGGCGTTGTCTGGCAATTAGCCGTGGAGCTGGATACTTTCATGAACGAGTTTGATCTCAACGGGAACCATGCAGGCATAGACATGACAAGCATTATTAATTCAGTCTATGCCAACAGGCTAAACAACACATGAGTGAACCTAAAAAGTGGAAGGGACATCAAAGTCAGAATTGACTATTATGGCTATAAATATAAATTCCAAATCTCAGTGACATATTCTGGGAATTCGCTAATAAGCGTTCTCAATCATCTGATCAGAATGTCAGAAATGATCCCCAGTCTTGTGTACATGGGCTTTTCGAGATCTACTAAGCCTCTACCCGAAAGCCATCAGGTCATTAACTGGGTATTAAGCTCTTTTCCTTTATCTATGGAGGAGCGGCTCAAGAGAGACGACAGATCAAAACCACACTGATTTTGGTCGTGCCAAGTGTGATGAAAATATTGTTCATCGTGATATTCATCTACCTACTCTTTGAGAAAGTGTCCAGGAAGAGAAACAAGAAGGACGCCGACATAGAGAGCCAATCGAGGCAGGCTGCGGACGTTCCAAAGATGTTCACCCACAAGGAGCTAGCGAAGGCCACTCACAACTTCATAAATGAGAACCTGCTTGGTACTAATGGTTTCGGAAGCGTTTTACAAAGGTTTGATCTCAGATCCTCTGGTCAAAGTAGCCGTGAAAAGGATCTCGGCAACCTCAAAACTAGGTCTGCTTCCATACTTGTATCACATCCTTTTAGCACATTTTCTTGAACATGGTCTTGTTGATAAGATCTAAACATGACAGAAGCATAGTACTGGAGCAATTCTGTATTTCGCTTTTGTTCATATTCATCACTAATCACCACAACTACGAAGATCCTCTGTGAAGAAGTTCTCGATTTCACTATCTGCCAATTAACTTCAGGGCAATTTTCAACCTCAAATTCAATAGGTGAAAGACAATATTTGGCAAAGATATGCACCATTGGAAGGATAGGCACAAGAACATGATACAACTCCAAAGGTTGGTGCCACGAGGGGGAACTACTTCTACTAGTCTACCAATACATGGCCAACGGTAACCTTGACTGCTTTATTGGCAAGCAATCCCTTGGCTGGGAGGTCCGGTATAAGGTCCTGACTGGCCTGGCATCGACGTTGCTCTGCCTCCACAAAGAATGTGGAACCCCGTGGTCCACCAAGACGTCATGCCCAACGTCATGCTGGACTCCAACTACAATGCCTACTTGGGTGACTTTACTCCAGAATGACGCCTCAATCATGACCATTGTTGCAGGCACCCCTAGGTACTTGGTCTCGGGGGTGGCATACACAGGGAAGGCCATGCTGGAGTTGGACGTGTACAGCTTTGGGATGGTGGTCCTGGAGGTGGTGTGCGGGAGGAGGTCAAAGGGAATCATGGGAGAGAATAGCTTGGTGGATAATGTGTGGAGTCTCTATGAAGGGCTCACTCTTGGAGTGCGTGGATAGGAAAATGGGAGGCCAATTTGAGGAGGAGCAAGTGAAGAGGGCATTGATAGTAGGTCTTGCTTGCCTGCACCTGAACTCTGTGTTTAGGCCAAGGATGCAAAAGGTGGTCCAGATTTTCTTGAACCCGAACAAGCCACTGATGGAGTTGCCTAAGTCCTGACCTAGAGGGGTCTATGTGCCGGTCTCATTCTCGGGCTTGACCACCGCCGCCTTCTCCTCCAGGACCAGGTTCGCCTTCCATCCCTCATAGCTTGATTCGCTGCATGAGATTGAACTTGAGCATGAATTGGGGACATCGGAATTGTGATGATGCCAATCGAGAACTAGAGACTAAATTGGAAAATTTCAAGCAGTTCATGCCTGAATTGTACGGGATTGAGTTTTCTTTTTGAGTACTTATTATGTTACACATGTTGTGCAGAATGAATATTCTTATAATGCTAGGTGTGTTTACGTTACTCTGTGAAAATTACATCCTTACATGAACTAGGGAAACAACAGACGTACATAGTTTGACCAAAATGAAATCGAGCTTCAGTATTTCAAGTCATGATGCCTCATGGCGGGAATTACATGGAGCACACTAAGAAGAAGACCCATTTCTTTACATGAATTAGGAACAATTCACATATGTCGATTCACATTTTTTTTTTTTAAAATCAAGGCTCAAATTAATCTAGTGAAAGAAAATGATTAACACCACAAAACACCCTAAATTCATATACATATGATAAATTTACATAAAATAATTCTTTAATCACAAAAAATCCCTAACATATTGAAAACATGGGAAGCAGCGTGTAAATGTGACGAAGCAGGAAATCACCCTTAGTCCATCCTCTCCATTTTCAAGGCCCTTGCTAAGTTGCTAGTTCCCCGCCGTCGATTTTCAAGTACTAAAAAGATTAGAAAAAGGCTAATTGGAAAAATTTAAAAAGAAAAGAAGACCCTAGAGATGGCCATAAAAAGTCAATTGTTTTTTATTCTTTATTGTTATTTCACCTTTTTCGAAATCACGAACAATTTCTATTGCTGGGATTGTCTTTGTACATTTACAAGGCTGTTCTCATGGAAATTTAAAATACTAGGCAAATTACAATGGCCTTTAGTTAATTTTGGGCTCCGTTTATTTCACGAAAAATATAGCATTTTTGGAAAATGTTTTCTATGAAATATTTCTTTTAGAAAAATGACAATGTTTTCCGGTATTTAACTAAAATCTGAAAATGAAGTAGAAAATATTTTCCGTTGTTCAATAAAGAAAATGTTTTCCTTCATGTATTCCTTTTCAATAAATTTTTTTATTATTTTATTTTTTAGAATAAAATTTTTAGTTTTTTTTCTTTCTTTTTTTCTTCTTCTTCCTCGACCACGACGGCTAACCATAGGCTAGCTCGAGTCTCATTATAGGCTGCCAAAGTTCCTTGCCCGAGGCCAGCAAGCTCTAGCCTCACCAGATCTAGCGAGATAGGCAAGGCTTGATCCTTGCTAACTCGTTGGATCTAGCAAGCCTTGAGCTCACTAGAGGTTGTCGGGCTCACTTGGGTGAGGTGAGGCTCGACCTTGTTGGAATCTAGTAAGCTCGAGCCTCGTTGGCTTGTGGCGAGGTTTAAGCTCACCTGTGGTTGGATGCGGCCATTGTCGCTTGCGACCAACCATGGTGGGCGACCAGTCAAAGAAGAAGGAAAAATGAAAAAGAAAAAAATTTTAAAAATTTTAAAAATCATTTTAAAAAAATAAAAAAGGGAAAATGTGTTGGGTGAAAAAAAAATACTAGGTTTAGAAGTAAAAGAAAGAGAATTGAAAATATTTTCCACTTTCTAAAAAGTGAAAAAAATTTTCCCATATTTTAGAAAAAAATTGATGATGGAAAGTGTTTACCAGTTCATATTCCGTTCAACAAATGCTGAAAAATCTTGAAAACGTTTTCCAAAAGGTTATTTTTTATGAAATAAATGGAGTCTTAATTAGACCGTTTTAGACCTGACTAGAGTGAAAGGCAACATGGGCTGACTTGGACAAGCGAAAATGTTCTCGGGCTTTATTTGACCCACTTTGGCCTGCCCAAGCATGATCAAATTTATCTGAAAAAGATTATGCTTTCTGTATAGAGCGATTTTAGGCTTGGCTTACCCATTTATAAAATCCTTTCAATTTGCGAAGGTAATATTGCTCATTATAGAAAAGGAGAGTGCCAAGATATGTAATATGAGTTTATTGATTTTATCTAACATGTAATATTATGAGTTCCAAAAATATTTTTTAATTGTTTTATTGATTAAGCAAATTTTGAGAACTACAAAATTTAAAAAGTTAAAATAAAACAGGTTTTAGGGAATATCACAGCGCCTACCGAAATAGAGGAATGGGTGGAAACAAAAAAATAGAGGAATGGGAGAACTGTTAATCTGGAAGCTGGATTTGCTTTCTAGAGATCACGAATTTGACAGCGGGCGGGAGCGAGTGTCGAGCGTGGTCATAATTAGCGGAGTAAAGTCAAGTCATATCTCTTTTCACATGATAACAACAACCACCCTTTGTAAAAGCCCTAAGGTCAAACCCCTCTTTTTATTTTATTTTTATTTGGCAAATATTTCTTTTGGTTCTTTTTTTAGGTCTATTGTAGATGAATTATAAAATATTGCATTTACAGGGCTTCCTAAAACATACCAACCGACCTAAATGGAAAAATTAAAAAAGTTATAAAGAATTAGAAGAAGACTCCGTCCGTCCACCCGAGGGTTTCCTCCTAGACCTTTCATTTCCTCGTATCACGCCCTTGTGTTTCAAGGGGGAATGTGTCGCGAGGATCCAGGCTGCCCTCTACCCCCGTAAGGGGGTTGTGCACTGGAGGAGCAATGGGTTAGAATCTTTTTCGAGGTTTGAACCCGCCTTTACCCGAATTTTTCCGATGGTTAGAGCCTTTTAAGATCTTGCTCAGGACCACCAACCAACCTAAATGGAAAAATTTTAAAAGTTACAAGGAATTAGAAGAAGACTTATCCATTTCCTCACGAGCTATTACTCCGTGAACCATACGCATGTGAGTCTGATATTCTATAATTGACGATGGGTCGTGCATGACCGAACTCATCATGACTGTTGATTAGTCGAAGCTATCGATCCAGATTTAGGCAAGAATTTCTCCCCAAATGGACCCACCGAGATTGAAATCGTTGCCACATTGGGCTCACGAGACATTTTTGTTTCTAAGAAAAAAGTTTTCTAAATCATTCACTTTCGACAAAATTAAACACATCCTTAGACTTTATTTATTTCTCGAAAATTAAATAATTCAGAAACTTTTTTTTTTCTAAAATTGATTGTTTATATCACTTGATATAATCATTCAATGAAAAATACTTTTATTATTGACACAATTTATGTCCGGAAATTGTTGTGAATGATGAAAATATTTTTACTTCATATATTTTTATAAGTGATACGGACAATTATTTTTTAGAAAAATATTTCTTTGGATCATTTATTTTCGCTAAATAAATGGAGTCTCAGCTCTCAAATTCCTATGATTTTGTTGATTTTTTTTTTTTATTGATGTATTGATCTAATGTGGGCGGGTGATGGCAATCGCCACTTTGGGTGCAAAAATGTGGGCGGGTGATGGCGATCGCCACTTTGGGTAGGTACCCATTAGACCTGTTAAATGGGTGGGTCGGGTTGGTTTTGGATCGGGTCATAAATGTTCGACCAAAATTGACCCATTTAACCCGTTTATGACTCATTTATTATAATGCAAAATTTTTGACCCATATTCGATTCAACATATACTCGACCCATACCCGACCCTTAAAAAAACTTATTTGTTATATATATTTAAAAATGATATTGCTAAAATATTTTTATACAATACAAATTTAATGGACAATTTTTAAAATTTTTAAAATAATTATTTTTAAAAATTTAATTTTAATTATTTTTTATATTTTAAAAATTCAATTTTTAATTATTTTTATTTTTAAGAATATAATTTTTAATTTTATTTTTTCTTTTTCTTTTTCGTTCGTCTTCTTCTTTGGTCGGCCGGCCCACGACAATAGCCGACAACCGGCCACTTTAGCGAGCCTCGAGCCATAAAAGGTAACTTAGACATCAGGCTCAAGCCGAGTTGAATTCTTAGAAAGCTAATTTAGCAGCAAGCTAGAGATTAGGACTCCTTCTGCCTAACTCAAGTAATGCCACAAAATATTACCGTTCACAATCGTGAACTCATTTCTATTGTGTTTGCTTTATCTAAAAAAGAAATTGGGATGTGTTATTGCACGTCACATGTAAATATAGACTTCCCTCAACTTCGCATCTCAAAAGTTAACATTGATAGATGGATACTTTTGAATTGGCTTTTTCAGCTTGCTATTCCTATTCATTTTGAGCATTCAATGGTCTTATGAAAACCAATGACCTTTAAACCCATTCAGAAGAGTCTACACCATGGAAAATGTCACAACCTAAAAAGAAATAAGGAGCGGTCATCATTCAAATAAGGAGACAATATGGGAATAATCAATAATAAGGAGTCATATATACTGCATCACTTTGTTCAAGAAGACTTGGAGGGCCTCCCTTAGAAGGCTTCCAAACCAATTCCACCAGTTCAAGCACTTCAGCAGACCAAAGTGGTGTCTCATGGAAAACTTTATCGACATTCCCTTGCGACAATTCGTTTGTAGTTTTGGAGTGCCTCACTTTTCTAACAATATCTAGAAGGATGGCTACCTACACAAGTTGTAGGCAATCAGGTCACATTATGCATCCTTCCATGTAAAGAAAAAATACCCTCATGTCACTTAAGCAGGCTTTAATGCAGTTACCATAAAGGAAGAGTTGCAATTTGTAATCAAGAGCGACGAGCTGTTTAGTGATGCAAGAGCAAAGGATCTTAAGTTAAAAACGCTAACCCTTTCCAATACATCAAAAGCTTTCTTCCTTAGCACAACATCCAATGTGTACATGATGACATTCTCAATCCCCTATATTTTGCACTTTAATGATAAGAAGAATATACAAATTAAATGGCATAAAATCAACATCTTTCACTATAATACCTGCAAGGCAGCAAAATGGCTAGGAACAAATTATGAGAAATCTAGAGTTTCACTCTCACTCTCTGTGAGATATATCCTTCTGTGGTGCAAAGCAAGAAGTCAATGGCATGTTTCTTTAATGTCCAAGGTAGAGTAGTTGAACAGAACACGCCTTAGCATGCCAATTGCTTGCCACCTTCTGGTTTGACTATCCTAAATTTTATTCTTTACAGCAGTTAAATCCTCCTCAGCATTATGAGCAATAGTTGGTTTGACTACTAACAGTTATGGTGCTGGTCATCATGTCAATAGCAGACCCTGTTATCAAGCCAATGTAAGATAAATAGCAACATCTCAAGAAGTGTGAAGGTTCAATCACAACGCGGCAGCTAAACCAGAATCTTAAACTCGAAACAAGGGAAGATCAGCGAAACCAGAATCTTGTGAACCCTTCAAGTTATGAGCAATGCGATCAGCCATGTAAAGTAATCCTTCGTGTTGCGCAAGGTGGCAGCTAAATTGGGGAGTGAGACTGGAGGAGCTTTTGGTCGGAGGTGGCAAAGGCAAAGGCGGCAGCGTGGTTAATTGGATGAAAAGAGAAAATATTCTGATTGGTCTGCCTATTAAATACGCTATATCTATATTACAAGACCACACCCCAAATTGAAATTATTACTGATGATGTACCAATAAAACCTCCCTATTTTCACGCTCTCTGGTACACCAATCAACATCTCTTCCCTTGTATTCCTTCTATCCTTCAAATTATCTCACATACCAAATGAGTCAACACGTACCCTCCGCGAAAAGTCACTCCTTTACAACAAATCTCAAACATCAAAGCAACAAGCTCTCCTTCATTCTTCAAATAGATCCCAGGACTACCCCCGAACAGTAAGACAAAGAAGATCAGAGCCCAGAAATCCTCTCCATTTCCACTACCCACTAGAACGACCAAAACAGAGGCAGCCGGGAAAATCGCTCCTTTACAACATATCTCAAACTTCGAAACAACGAGCTCTCCTTCATCCGATGGATAGATCCCAGGAATACCCCTATACAGCAAAACAAAAGAAGAGCAGAGCCCAGAAATCCTCTCCATTTCCACTACCCACTAGACTGATCAAAACAGAGGCGGCCGGGAAAAGCCCCACGAATCAAATCGACACGAGAGGAACCAAATCACTAGTTCCGACCAAGGACCTTGTTGGCACTGTAGGAAGTGAAGTGGGGATTGTCGTCGTAGATCTAGGGCTTCTCGGGAGAGACGGCTTTGACCATAGCGGAGAGAGCGCGGCCCTCGTCGGAGAAAGCCCAGCGTCAGGAGAGAGCGCGATTCGGGAAGAAAGAGGTTGGGAGGAGGAGGCCGTCGAGTAGAGAGAGGGGCCGTAGTCGGCAGGGAGAGTCGCCGTCGTCGGAGAGCGAAGAGGCCGTGGCGTAGAGAGAGAGGCCGTCGTCAGGAGGGAGCGTCGCCGTCGTCGAAGAGAGCACGGCCGTCGTCGGGAGGGAGCGTCGCCGTCGAAGAGCGAAGAGGCCGGCGAGTAGAGAGACAGGCCGTCGTCGGCAGGGAGCGTCGCCGTCGTCGGAGAGAGCGCGGCCGTCGTCGTCGGAGAGCGAACGCTATTTGGGAGAGAGTCGTCGGGTCAGGAAGGAGGGGATAGAGTGAGAAGAGAGAGGAGAGAGAGGAGAAGGAGCAAAGAGTAGAGAGAATGCCCGCGCGTTGGTTTGAATTGGAACGACGTGGGACAGAAGAGGAGGAGAGACAGCAAGGGGCCCACACTTTCACGTGGCGCCGCGTGAGTGGTCCGGGACCACGCTAACGTGGAGGTCCCGGACCACCCAATATTTTATTCTCAACTTCCCATGATTTTGTTGACTTTTTTTTATTGTTGTATTGATCCAACGAAAATGTGGCCGTGCGATGGCGATCGCCACTATGGGTGCCATGGGTGCCCGTGCATCAACGTCACCGGCATTTAGTGTGGGACCGGCCGTGGAATTAGGTTTGCGTATTTAACTCAACTGAAAATGGTGCGAGGATCAAGACATGGGAGGCTGGTCGGTATACATTAATTTTCACAAACTAATAACAAAATTAGGCAAAAGAAAATATACTTATATCCAAATTCATGTTTGCATTAATATATTTTATAGTGAATTCATCATCTTTATTTTATTGCATGTAGAGTGGATCTAGTTATGCTAGTAGTATTGATTTTCAAAATTGTTACTATTTCCTACACTCATAACTTGATAATAATTGACTAGGACTATTGTGATGATCAATAGTATTGTTGTAAGATGAAAAACTATGTTTCTAGTTAATGCTTGCATGGCTTATTAGGGATCTTTTAAATTGCTATTGTGTGCTCATATGGCTGCAATCATAAATATATGTATAAAATGCATTGAAGCAATAGAACTTGTAATTCTCGTGGTGTCTCATTCAAACTGCGATTGTAGATAATGTCATCAACAGTAAAGGTAAACAATGTGATGTATCCAAACGTGAGAGAGACTTTGAGGAATAAGCCATCGATTTTGTTGCATTGCACTAGAGGGGATGGGTTGCATGTACATCGTGATGAAGCACATCAACCTCGACTCTTCGGAACCCAAGAAGAGGAGCTATGCCAATTGCAAGAATGTTGTTGCTGCTAGTTTCACTTCCGTTGATCCTCCCATTTCTTGCCACACTTCATAAGGTTCATTGTTGTAGCCAACAACACCCATGCAATAAGCTAATCGAGGTAGTTTTCTTTTCTCGACCAATGATCAAGATAGATCATATCATTAGTTTAATCACACTTACATACGCCTGGTGGTCAAGATAATTTGTGCAAGTTTTGTAATTCATGGGAGGGCCCAAAAAGTGTTAGAATTGATGTTCGGATGAAATTATTTTCATGCCCTTTTTTACTTTATATCGCACCCTTTTGAGTCCTTTTTATAAGTACATTTGTTTTGTCGTCTTTTACTTTTTTGGTGGAATAGAACCATAGCATCAATATAAACGCAAGTACATAAAGAAAGAGCTCTCCAAACAAGGTTGTCGGCAATGCTATCGTTGTAAAAATGGATAGTATTGACACCTGAATTTTTTCGGCCGATGCACTGAAATTTTTTTGTTAACTATGAAAGTTAACAAAGACTCCGGTCAACTCAACTTGACCCGGGATTCACCCTGCCCATTAGGCCCGGACCGATATGACTTGGTCCAATCCGGGAATAAAACCGTGCCTCTCTCTCTTTGGCCAAAGTTCCTATGCCACATGGACTCACGTTCCCATTACTCAATGTTCTCACTATTCACAATGATGGCTTGGGCGTCTATTTCTTTTGGTCAAGTGGCGCAAGGTTGGAAAACCCCAGAGAAGACAGAGGCGTCTCTTTCACACTGGACGTCTTCTTCCGTTCACTGTAGAGCAGCTGGAAAAGTGGAGCTGTCTTCGGATTTGAAGAGGTTTCACGTTCGAAAGGAGAAAAGGACAGCACAAGGAAAATAGGTCTTATTTTATTCCAAGATATCTTAGAAGGAGAAGGAGAACACGGTTTTCCCTAGGCGGATTTTCCCTATCCTTATCCTGGTCGCTCTCCATTAGCCAGCAGTAACTACCAGTCCACCATTGCCGGCCACTGACGAGCCTCCTCTTTAAAAAAGAACAAAAGCAGAGGGCATGGACTGAGTAGAATTCCGGCCTTTTTCGGGCGTCCAGAAGTCCCTCCCTCGAGGATTCTCTCCGAGCCATCTCTTTCCTTTTCTTTGCCAATCCTCGCCGTCGTAGGATCGCCGTGTCGTCATTGTTGGTTCAGCAAGCGCAGTAAACCCTGTTTTGCCCCTGTTTTTGGGCTGTCAAGATCCGAAGCAACTCGTACGTGTTTGAAGCTTCATCGCCGGCGTGCACTCTCATCGGCAATACTTTTCAAACATGTAAACTTGACCAGCAACCGCAACCGAGAACTCCTCCTTGGTAAGGTAATGTTGAACCCTCTGCCTTTCCCTGTCATGAGCGGAACGCCGAGACTCGGTTTCTTCCGATCATGCTCGTGTCGGATCTGAATAGGTTGGTTGTGTTGATTTTCGAACATTTCTGAGAGACTTCTTTGGAGCCTGGATAGGAGTTCAAGTCTTGAAACGGTTAAGTACTTTTTTTCCTGAATCCACGTTCATAACCTGTGTGAGGAAATGCTATAACGTTTCTATTTTAAGAATAATTTTTATTTAAAAATAATTATTTTATATTTCTATTCTCGAAAATAAAGATATAGGTGTTTTTTACTTCTTTGTTTCAAATATATACTATTTTTTATTCCGAAAAATAAAATAAAAAATTAATTAATGTTATCAAATTTATTTGTGTTCTGAAGAACAAAAGAACAAAATTAGAAAAAATAGAAAAATAGGATGTTACGAAACATGTCCTAACAATTCAGTGCAAGTTAGTTTCCTTTTTTGTCTAACTCGAGAGCATATTGCCCCGGATGAAGTCACCTTAATTGTTTTTCAAAGTCTTTCCAATGATTGAACGCGTTTTTTTTTTCTCCATCATCCGTTTTTCTTGTGTTCTATGCTCTCGAGGTCACCAATGGCGATCGTTAGTGAGTTGATGATGTTGTATCCGTGGATGAGTGTTTGACCATCATGTGCATCTAAACCGGTTTTGCTTACAACGTCCCTTTATCTGCTTTGTCCTAACCATTTAGTTTATGTGTGAACGGAAGTGGGTATTGATGGCTGGCAGTTAGAGGGGAGAGTAAGCCGTAAATTTGGCGGTGGTTCCGGGGTGAGCAAAGGTGATGCTTGGTTTAAAGCTTTGGAAGTGTAAGTCATGGATGGAACCTTATTTCTTTTTGAGGTGATGCTAGCGGTCCGGAGGATTGCAACAAAAACCTTCTTTTTCCAACACAAGGGCGTGGAAATTGCTAAGTAAAACTCAGCTTTCTCCCCTTCATGGAAAATGTATGGTCGAGGGTTCACCGTTTATTTTCCTAAAACTTTCTTTCTCCAACAAGTGCGTGAAAGTTGCCAAGCAAACGCAGAGTTTTCTCCCTCTGATGGAAAATGTTTGGTTTATTAGCAAATCAATTCCCTCATTTTGTCGTTTATTGTAAGGGGTCCCTTCTTTTTGTACTCATAAATGCTCAAAGGTGATTTATTGTAAAGGAAATTGATTGGCCGATTGTACTGTTAGTTTGGAAAACAGATGGCGAACCCTCAGCCATATATTTTTCATGAGAGGGAGAAAAATTTGTATTTTGCTTGGCAATTTTCACGGAAAAAATCGTCAGATGGTCACATCATCATGCTAGCATCACCCTATTGTAAGAGAACACGGGGTGGAGTTCTGGGAATGGGAAGTGAGAGTGGAAGACGACGAGAACACAAGGAAGAGGAGACTGGGTTTGGTGAAGGTGGGCTTAAGTGAGATTTTTGGGCTTCAATTCGTTTGATATATTTGGGCTTAGTTGTTCTAGTTATGATTGGGTTGGTAATTTTCGGGCTTGGGAATTGGCTTGATGGATCCAGGCTTAGAGTGGGCTTGACGCTTCCCTTTAGTAAAAATGGGCTTGCGTTGTGGTAGGTTCCAATGGGTCTAGTTGATTTGGGCCTAATCTGTTTCTAGTAAATAGGGACTTGGTTTATTTCTAGAGGAAAGTGGGCTTTTGAATTTCTACTGGAGAGAGGCTTAACTAGTAAGCCCTTTTGCCTGCGGCGGCCTGTGTCCATGTAAAGCCCATGCCTAATCCCACATGCGGGTAATAATTTTTTTTTTTCAAGGGAAAACGTTCGAAAAAAAAAAACAGAAAACGGCTAGGAATAGAATCCTTGATTAGTTTGTTAAATCTTAGTGATATATTTAGCTTAGTTTCGGTTGGATAACATAACTCTTAATTTTTTCGAGTTTTAGTAGTTACTTTTGAGATAGCTTTGACTTAGATAGATCAATCTTTTTAAGTAACAACTTCAACCCAATTTGAACTGAACTCATGGGGTTGCTATCCTAGGCCTTAATAACAGTGCTATGTGTATTTTGTAATTGGTGCTTCATTGAGTATACTTTCAGATGCTTTATCTTTATTGCATTGATTATGATTGTCTACTTATCTTTGATCGCGCACTCATGCATGGATAGCATTTATAGGCATAGGTTAATTAAAAATGTTCAAAGATTGCATGCATTATTTAGGTAACAAACCAATCAAGTTAAAAGTACCAAAAGAGCACTAGTTAGACAATTAGTGCAATTAAGTCTTGGTCTTAAATCTCTGATTGCATAAGAAATAAAGTATCCTCCTACGCTTCATTTGACTTCTAGTCGACCTTGTAGACTAGTGGTGACTCCTATTATGGATAGATCAATTTCAATCGTAGTTTCCTAATGTTGAGCAAGTTAACAGTTTGGGAAAATCCATGTTTATTGAAGACTATTGGTTCCAAACTCGACATTACCTCCAAACCTATCATCTCCTTGACATCAATAGATAGTGCTAAAATTATAAGCTTCTTTTCTTTTTTGGTTTGTGCTAGTATTTTAGACTTACTTTGTAGAATTGTTAAAAAGAATCTTGTCAGGTGATTGGCTATTACTTGGTAAACCATTCTTATTAGTAAGTTTTAATATCTCTAGCCAGCAATACACTAAATGCAATTTGAGTAATCAAATAGTGATGTCTTCTATTAATATATTAATAGTCACTTAAGCAAAAATTGAAAGGACAATTAATGTCTAAAACTCATGAGTACAATAAACTAATTAAAATAATTGTCGTAATCCCTAACTTATATGGAAAAAGATAAACAAGGGAAATGCACAAAATGACAATTGAGATGTACCATGATATCATATTATAAAGGAAGCATGCCAAATACCCTCCACATTTTTTCACCCAATAAACCAATGAAAATAATTGTCGTAATCCCTAACTTATATGGAAAAAGATAAACAAGGGAAATGCGCAAAATGAAAATAATGAAAATTGAGATGTACTATAATATCATATTATAAAGGAAGCATGCCAAATACCCTCCTCATTTTTTCACCATTTTGCTCTATTACAACTTTCTCTCCTTTATTTTTTTTAAAGGGATAAGTGCACCATAATTCTTAAAACCTTTTAAAAAGTGCAATTAAGTCCTTAAAAGCTTATAAAATGATACAATCAAGTCGTTCTATTAATTCCTTCTTATTGTTTTTAGTCAAAAGCTCCATCCTACTTGGTTAATGTAAAATGTTTATTGCTATTTTCTCTCTCCTATGTAATGTTGACATTACTAAAACATGAAACATGTAGCTAAAATGACATTGTTTTTATTTAAAACCAAATTTGAGTTAAATTAAATTAATAATAAAAAGGCCATTTTGTTTCTTGAAAAAAGAACACAAAACAAATCGACCCTTGTCGCTATCATCCCACCATTACTAAAAATGGCTGGCAATGGTGGGGTGATGCCCAATTGCTCAAGTCTCTAGCTAATAGCCACTAGTTCCTAGGTCTTTAGTCCTCACCTAAGGTTGAAAGTGTTGCAAGGCACCATTCTTTTTTTCTTTCTCTCCTTTTTTTTTTTTTTAATGTTACATTTTATTTAAAATTTGGGTAAAAAAGAATTAGATTTAGACCAAAACGATATCATTTTAGTATTATGTTTTTTGTTTAGTGATGTTAACATCACGCAGCATAGAGAAAATAGCAAACAAGTCATGTTAGTTTTTTTTTCCATTAGTCAAGTTGGATAGAGTTAACAACAAGACTAGATTACATTAATTTATAAATCTTCAAACTTAATTGCACTTTTGAAAATTTTAAGACTCAATTGCATTTTGGTAATAAATTTTGAAATTTCAAGTATATTTATCCCTTTTTTAAAATACTGTTCTGCTTCTTATCAAACAAATTATCCAAAGAACCAAATCAATCTCCCGTAAAAAAAATATCAACCTAGATCTAATATTACCAACCACAAACTCATAACAAATCTCCAAAGCCTAGTCTTCTACACCCACCGACACTTGCACTTGTCGATCATGGCTACCTATCATAGGCACCACATCTTTGCTCTTTAGCGCAAGCCCACCGTCTCTCTCTGCCTCTCTTTCTCTCGCAAGGACTATGAAAGGGCATGGTGACCTCATGTCTTAGGGTGGTGAAGGCCATGGAGACAGATGACAGTCCGAAGTTGTTGGGGGTGGACAGGAGTTGGGAAATCGGAATTTGTGCTAAGGAATAAAAAATGGTTCTGTAAGTTTAGTCTATCAACCGATATGAGGTATATGGTTAGGTATCCAATGTAAAACTTATGATGCAAACTCTTATTTCGATATTAAAAACAAAGGATACAAAGCATATTTTCTAAGCTTTGTAGTCATTACGTCGAAGTGGTCAATTGCGCAATGAAGTGAAACATGTCATTTTCCAACATGCATGGACGCATTATGCTTTGATTAGGAAAATAAAAATGGAATTGTTCTTTTGGGCTTTTGCTTCTGCTGCATCCACTTAAATTGAATTGCCTCTTTAGCTCAGCAATCGTAACTTAAATTGCATCACCATCTCTTGACTCATGTCACCACCCAACACAAAAAATTAGACACTAACAATGCCTCATTTGGTGTTACAGGGTCTCTTGTGTCCAAACCATGTTCTTGCTTCTGATCCTAGTCTCACTCTTCCTTGGTTCTCAACAAGCTTATTCCTCAACTTCCTCTTCAAGTCTTGAGCCTACAAGTTTCTTTTTCCCTTCTTTCGACCCTGGCTCTTGCACCGGTAAAGAGCTCATTTGCATGGGCTCAGTAAGCTCGCGAGATGGGTATTTGAACATCACGCCAGAGCAAGGTAATTCGAGCCTTGCGTCGATGCCGACAAACCAGGTAGGGCGGGTTCTTTATTCCCAGCCAGTGGCTGCTTGGCCTGCCATGATCTCCACCACGTTCACTGTCAGGATCACCCCACTGTCGAATTCCACAGTCTCTGGTGACGGGATGGCTTTCCTTTTTGCACAAGATAATAGCCCCTCACCGCCGAACAGTACTGGCTCATACATGGGGATTCTTGATCGGTCTACTCAAGGTACTTCCACCCAATCTTTTGGTAGATGAATACGAAATCTATGGTACTTTGCTATAGAGTGTTGATCAAAAAATGATTTCTTTTCAAATGAATATTTAGGTGGTGTTGTTCGACAACTAGCCGTGGAGTTGGACACTTACATGAACGAGTTTGATAGTGACGAGAACCACATAGGCATAGACACGACGAGTACTACTAACTCAGTCGTTGCCCAGAGCCTAAATAGCACAGGAGTGAACCTAAGAAGTGGAAGGGACATCACAGTTGAAATTGAATATGATGGCTATAAAAATGAATTCCAAATCTCAATAGCATATTCTGGGAATTCGCTAACAAGCGTTCTCAATTATTCGATCAAAATGTCGGAAACGGTCCCTAGGCTCGTGTACGTGGGCTTTTCGGGAGGCACTGGTCCTCTTCCCGAAAGCCACCAGGTGATTAACTGGGCATTTAGCTCTTTTCCTTTATCTACAGTGGAAAAACGGCTCAAGAGAGAAAACAGGATCAAAACCATACTGGTTCTGGTCGTGCCAAGTGTGATGACAGTATTGTTCATCATTATATGCGTCTACCTCATTAAAAGAGCACCGAGGAAAAGAGACAAGAAGGACTCTGACATAGAGAGCCAATCGAAGGTGGCTGCAAACGTTCCAAAGATGTTCACCTACAAGGAGCTAGCAAAGGCCACTCGCAACTTCAGCAAGGAGAATCTGCTTGGCACTGGCGGTTTCGGAAGCGTTTACAAAGGGGTGATCTTAGATCCTCCGGTCGAAATAGCCGTGAAAAGGATCTCGGCAACCTCAAAACAAGGTTTGTTTCTTTACTTGTATTATGTCCTTTTAGTATTTTTCTTGAACATGGTCCCCTAGATAAGATCTAAACATTACAAAAACATAGTGCTGAAGCGATTTTAGCACATTTTGCTTTCATTGTTATTCATCACCAATTGTTGTGAATAAAGAGGGAGAGAGATATTCTATATATTTTCAATATATCTAGAATAAAGTACTTGGAGTCTATTTATAGGCTTGAATAGACGACAACCTAGGGAAATCAAATGGGATATGCATAATCGTAATAATTAAAGAAAATTTCCTTAATATCTCTAGAAGATACCTAAATATCTCTAACTCCCCCTTACGTTTGGGCATAGATATTAGTCACATCTAGCTTGTTATAAATATATTCTATCCTCCCATTACCTAGAGGTATAGTAAATATGTCTAAAAGTTGTTCACCAATCGTAATGTGACTTGGAAGGATCACTCCACTCTATCGCTTCTCTTTTATATAATGACAGTCGATCTCAATGTGTTTTGTTCTCTCATGAAACATAGGATTGGAAGTTATATATGCTACAACCTTGTTGTCACACCACAGAGGCATAGGAACTTAAGTTTTAAAGCCTAATTCAATCAATAGCTACTAAATCTACACTAATTCATGTGTCGCTTGTGTCATGACTCTATATTCTGACTCAACACTTGAGCGGACAACAACATTCTATTGCTTCTCTTCCATGAAACTAGATTTCCTTTAACCAAGGTAAAATAGCTAGTGGTCAATCTCCTATTATCTGGAGACCTTGTCCAATCAACATTAGAGAATCCTAAAACTCTACTATGGCCATGATTTTGGTAAACAATTCATTTCCTCACAATCTTCCTCAAGTGCCTCAAAATCCAATGATTGCATCCCAGGGAAATGTACAAGGAGAAGACAAAAATTAGTTTACCACACTAATTGGAAATGCAATGTCTGGTTGAGCAATTATGAGATAATTTAGCTTGCCTACTGGTTTTTAATTATCTCTCAGGATTATCAAGAATCTCTCTTCCCTTAGCAACCATATTATCTCCTTGTTCCATTGGTGAATCAAGAGGTGTTGATCCCAACATGCCTATCTTAGTGAGCAAATTATGGGCATGCTCTCACTATAATAGAACAATACCTTTTTGTGACCATGACACTTCAATTTTTAGGAAATACTTCAACTTGCCCAAGTCCTTAGTTTGAAACTATTGCTAAAGATAGAGCTTTAGTTCAGCTATACTAACCAAGTCATCTCCTGTGACAATAATAATATCATCAATATACACAATTAAGAATAACTTGCCTCCACTTGATTGTTTATAAAAGGAGCAATCATTTCCATATCTAAACATTCCAAAAGAATGTTAACTTCAAAAAATCTTCCAACCACGCCCGTGGGGACTGCTTCAAAGCGTGCGACTTTTTTAACTTGTAAACTAGTCTCCCAAATGTCCCCTAAGCAACAAATCCTAGAGGTTGCTACATATACATCTTCTCATATTCAATAAAGCATTTTCGACATCAAGCTGAAATAATGACCAGTTATACGTGGCTACAAGAGAGATCAAAATACCAACATATGTGAACTTGGCAATAGGAGAAAAGGTGTCTAACTAGTCAACCCCACACAACTGAGCATACCCTTTCACAACAATTCTCTCTTTTAAATGAGCAAGAGAATCATTGGGAATGACTTTGATAGCATACACCCATCGACAAACAATATCAATTTTGCCTAAAGGAAGAGGTACCAAGTCTCAAGTTTGATTAACTTGAAAGGCTTTTAATTCTTCTACCATAGCTAATCTATAGCCAAAGTCATGTAATGCCTCGGCTACTAGCTTAAGGACAAAATATTGTTCAACAATAGATAAACAGGATTGAAAGAAAGGAGACACAAAAGAGTATGAACTAAAGTTTGCAATAGGATATTAAGTACAAGCATGATATCTTTGTGATGAAGAATATGGGTCAGTTAATGGCAAATCTAGAGCTAAAGATGACATAGTAGTGGTGGGAGGAAGGGAGGAGCAGTAGCTACTTGAGGATGCCGAGTATAGACCTTGAGAGAAGTTGGTTCTTGTGTAAATATTAGGGAAATTGGTGGATCAATTGATCACATGTAAGATTTCATCCACCTCAAAAATAGTAATTGAAACATCACGATATGCAGTAGATTCAAAGAAGAAAATGGTAGTACGAGAATAACATAGAAACGTTAGAAGAATAACAATGATATCCCTTTTAAGTACAAGAATAACATAGAAACGTATACTTGATGGCCCTAGGATCAAATTTTAATACTCTAGGTCAATGACCATGAACAAAACAGACACAACAAAAAATACAAGGTGGTAAGAAAAATAATGACTAATTGAGAAACAAATTAGAAAATAGAATACAACATTGTAAAACATAAGAAGGAATGTGATTAATTAGATAGTATGCGATTGGGGCAACATAAAAAAATAAAATAAAAAGAAAAAAGGTTTTACAAATCATCATCTTAAATAACATGGACCCGGTGACTTCCAATAATGCCTATTCTTTCTTTCAGTTACATCATTTTGTTGTGGTGTATTGTAATAGGAAGATTCGTGGATCATACCAGGTTGAGTCATAAAGTCAAAAAAGATGTGAAAAAGTACTCTTAGCATTATAAAAAAAAAAAAATTAACATGTATACCAAACTGATTATGAATTTCGGAATTAAAAGCACAAAATATATAAAACAATTCTAAATGACTTTCCATTAGATGTAGACAAGTGACTTTGGAATAGTCATCAACAAAAGTAACAAAGTATCTAAAATCTACCAAATATCTAAATGAACTAATGAAAAAGGAGGCATTGCTAGCTTAATGACTCATGGCAAGTAACTAACACGATGCAATTTGCCAAGTTGACATAACTCACACTCTAAACTAGAAAGAGATTGCAAACTAGAATCTAAATTTTGTAGATTGTGCAACCAAGGATGGCCAAGACAACAATGGATTTGATGTAAGGAAGCAACACTAGAACATGAAATAGATGAATCATTTTCAAGCACATACAACCCCCTACCTCACGTCCTCTACCAATCATCATCTTTGTAGCCAAATCTTGAAAAATACAAGAATCAATCTAGAGTGTCACCGAACACTGAAAGTTTTTGGTTAATATTCTCATAGACATAAGGTTAAACAGAAATTGTGGGAGATATAGCATCGAGGATAATGTCAATGAAGAAGTTGGATTAATTCCATCAAACCCCTTAACTTGTGTAGATGAATCATTAGCTAGGGTTACAATGGATGATGATGGAGTAAGAGACATAAAAAAAAAATGAAAGACCTAACAAGGGACAAGATATAGCTGAAAGGCATGTGGTAGTATTACCTATTCGTACAAGAGTAGCAATGAAAGAATTAGGTTGTGTTGAAACTAGCTGTATCGAGCAAATTCCTTATTAGACATAGCCATTGCGTTGCCTTTTGAAAACTATGGCAAAGAAGAAGAGTCGGTACTGGATGCAACATTTGCAAAATGTAGTTGCTACCTTAGTCTCCCATGTAACTTGTAACAAGATTTTTGAATGCGACTAGTTTTGCCACATTAATGACAAGTCCAAATGGCCCTTGAGCTATTAGTGGAATTGTGGGATTGTCCATAAAGCTCTTCTTGGCCTTAGCCGCTTCTTGTTCCTACGCCTTAGCCAACACCATGGCCACCACGAGCGTTATGTCCTCTACGTGTTCCTTTATCACTCCCACTACCGCCACCGATTCAAGACTAGGACACAAGAGCTATCTACCATAGACATAGTGTCCTTAGAAGACTCATGAGATACCCAAAGAACTCAAGCAAAGGTATTTGTGAGTGATGCAATAGTCTCTCTCTCCTAAGAATTTGGAAACTAACAGTTTCTATTTTGGACCGAAACCTCCTTAAATCCTAGTACAACCAACTATTCTCTTTGAAGTTGCTTTTTCTCAATAGTGGCTGAAATAGGGAAAAGATGATTTAACTCCTCATACATCTTCTTAAAATAAGCAAAGTATCGTGTAATGGAACACCCCTTCCTATTAGATCGGTAAAACTACTGCAATAGCTAATAAATTCGTGAAAGGTTATTTTGGCCAGAATGCAATATAGCCAAATGCTGCCATAATTATTTAATTGTGTCAACATGAGTTACGAGATCAACTATATTACTCTTCATAGAATTCAGAATCTAACCAAGAATACGTGAATCAACTACATTTTAAGTTGCATCAATACTAAGTTTAGGCTTAGTCAAGTGTGTAAGTTGATTATGTCTATCGAAGTTAGCTTCACAATTTTCTTTTATTGTTGAAAGTCGGCACTATCCTCAAGCTTCTTATTGGTAATTCAATTAGAAGAAGAGGAAATCAACTTGGTCATCATAGTATTACTCTTCTCAAAATCACCCATTCTTTAATAAGAATAAGAAAATTACCACAATATTTTCCTTCAAGCAACTCAACTTCAATAATTCAACACAACTGAGAAATATCATCGATGGGCTGTCAACAATGTTGTCACAACACTGACAACCAATTGAACAAACAATCCAGACATAGGTATAGAGTACATGTAGCCTTTGAAGGTTCTTTAGGTAGAAAGTTCATGCAGCGATGGTCATTCCAGCTGACCGATCATAGGAACAAAGGCAACAAAGACCAAATTAGATAACCCTCCAAGATTTCGTATAAATCTCAAAGAGTCTTGCAAAGTCAATTTTCGCAATCCAATTTCCTTGAATTTACCCTCGAGATTCCAAACATCCCTACCTCCAAAGACCACACCAATTAACTTCACTAAATTGTGCAATAGCTCACCACCCACTCACCTAGTGCATTGCATAATGAAACATCTCAATTAGTGCAAGCAAAAACTACTAGAAAATTCCAATCTAATCCAATATAGCTCGACCATCGGACATAAGGCATGATCTAGGTGGTCTTGGAAGACTTCAAAAAAATAGCAAATAGAGGGAAGCACCAAATTGACCTCAGAGAAGAGTATGAGTTAAGCCCAAGAACATATGCTCCAGTGGCGAAAAGCTGAAGAGAGGGAATGGGTGACATTTGACGGCACCAAATTTGACCTAGGTCAGATGGCGATGCTAGGCAACACTAGATCTAAGCTAGCGACTTTTTTTTTATTTATTTATAAGAATTTCTAAAATGGGTGGCAACTCTAATACTAGTGAATAAAGTGGGAGAGAGAAATTATGTTTAATTTTCAAAGTATCTAGAAAAGAGTACATGGAGTTTATACATGGGTTTGAATAGATGGCAATCTAGGAGAATTAAATTGGAGATGCATAATCAAAATAATTAAAGGAAATATATTAAATATCTTTAAAGATACAAATATCTCCAACAATTGCCACAATTGTGAAGATCCTCTGTGAAAAAGTTCTCTAGTATTTGTTAATTAACTTCAGGCAATTTTTCAACCTCAAATTCAACAGGTGAAAAACAGTATTTGGCAGAGATATGCACAATTGGGAGGATGAGGCACAAGAACATAGTGCAACTCCAAGGTTGGTGCCATGAGGGGGAACAACTTCTACTAGTATACCAATACATGGCCAACGGTAGCCTTGACCGCTTTATCGGCAAGCTGTCCCTCAACTGGGAGACTCGATATGAGATTTTGACTGGCATAGCCTCGGCACTACTCTACCTCCATGAAGAATGTGGGAACCCTGTGGTCCACCGAGACGTCAAGCCCAATAACGTCATGCTGGATGCCAACTACAATGCCTACTTAGGTGACTTTGGGCTTGCGAGGCTGATCCAAAGCGACGCCTCATCGACAACCATGCTTGCAGGCACCCCTGGGTACCTAGCCCCAGAGGTGGCATACTCGGGGAAGGCCACACCGGAGTCAGATGTGTACAGCTTTGGGACGGTGGTCTTGGAGGTGGTGTGCGGGAAGAGGTCAAAGGGGATCACAGAAGAGAACAACTTGGTGGATTATGTGTGGAGTCTTTACGGAGAAGACTCACTCCTGGAGTGTGTAGATGAGCAAATGGAAGCCCAATTTGATGAGGAGCAAGTGGAGAGGGCACTGATAGTGGGCCTTGCTTGCCTGCACCCGTACTCTGCATGCAGGCCAAGGATGCGAAAGGTGGTCCAGATTTTCCTGAACCCGGATGAGCCACTGATGGAGTTGCCCAAGTCCCGGCCCAGCATGGCATTTGTGCCAGTCTCATTCTCGGGCTTGACCACCGTTGGCTACTCCTCCACCTCCAAGACCAAGTCCGCCTTTGCTCGCTCACCGCTCAGTTCACCACAGGAGATAGAACTCAATCATGAACAAGGGATGCCGGGGTTGCGTTAATGGTCTTGACAATTAAAGGTCGTATCAGAAAATTTCAAGTGAGAGTCATACATGAATAAGTTTTACTATGTATTATGCTACAACGTAGTGCAGAATGGATACACTTTGAAGCTAGGTGTGTTGTATTTACATTCCTCTATGAATATTATGTTCTTATGTGAAATCAAGTTGGAGTCGTTCAAGTCATGCCGCCTCATTGCAGGAGTTACATGGAGCATGCGAAGAAAAAGACCCACTTAAATCAGGAACGATTTCATATGTCAATTCATATATTTATGAATTTCAAGGCTCATGGCTCAATTCACCACCAGAGATAGAACTCAATCATGAACAGGGGATGTCAGGGTTGCGTTAATGGTCTCGAGAATTAACATTGGATCGGAAAATTTCTCGCGATTCATATATGAGTCATATAGGAATGAGTCTTACTCTGTATTATGCTATGATGTTGTGCAAAATGGATACTCTTTGAAGTTAGCTATACTATATTTACATTTCTCTATGAATATTATGTTCTCACGTGAAATCGAGTTGGAGTGGGTTGAAGTCATATCGCCTCATTACAGGAGTTACATGGAGCATAAGAAGGAAGACCCACTTAAATCAAGAACAATTTACATATGTCAATTCCTTTTTTTTAAATGAATTTCAAGACTCATGGCTCAGTTCACCACTAGAGACATAACTTGATCATGAATAGGGGATGTCGGAGTTGCATTAATGGTCTTGAGAATTAAAGATTGTATTGGAAAATTTCACGCAATTCATATCTAAGTCAAACATGAATCAATTTTACTTTGTATTATGCTACGATGTGGTGTAGAATGGATACTCTTTGAAGCTAGCTATGCTGTATTTACATTCCTTGTGAATATTACGTTCTTATGTGAAATCGAGTTGGAGTGGTTCAAGTAATGCCGCCTCATTGCAAGAGTTACATGGAACATACAAAGAAGAAGACCCACTTAAATGAGGATCGATGTACATTGGTCGACTCATATATTTACGACTTTCAAACCTCAAGTTAATCCAATGAAAGAAAAATAATGTGTAAAATGAAAGAGAATTGTTTCATTTGCTCACGGCTCAATACACCATAGGAGATGGAACTCGATCATGAACGAGGATGCCAGGTTTGCGTTAATGGTCTCGAGAATTAAACATCGTATTGGAAAATTCCACACGGTTCACATTTGAGTCATATAGAAATGAGTTTTTCTCTCTATTATGCTACGATGTGATGCAAAATGGACTCTTTGAAGCTAGCTGTGCTGGATTTACATTCCCATGTGAATATTACGTTCGTAAGTGAAATCAAGTTGGAGTGGTTCAAGCCATACCACCTCATTGTAGGAGTTACATTGAGCATAAGAAAAGGAAGACCTACTTAAATCAGGAATCATTTACGTATGTCAATTCATATATTTATGAATTTTAAGGCTCATATTAATCCAATGAAAGAAAAATAACGTGTAAAATGAAAGAGAAGCGTTCTGGCGAAAGAGAACTTGGTTTTGCAGCTACAGGGAAGTCCCAAAAATAAAGGCAAACCGACGTGCGTCTGCCGGGAGTCGAACCCACGTTTATTGCTTAGAAGGCAATTATCCTAACCGTTGGACTACAAATGCCAACACAAATGCTCTTGTACTATATAATTTTATAAACATTCTAGCTGTCTCTACCGTTTTACATTAAGGCTGCACGACTAACGAACCATTGGGCCGATTGGGCTCGAGCATCGCAGTTGAGATTAAAAGGAGCAACAGACATCTAACGAATGCAAGTGAGCATTCAAGGCCACACCTGTGCCGACTGACACATCACATAATTTTTATTTTTATTTTTTTTGTCAGTCCTACTCTATACTTACTCTACACTCACTCTCAGACTTTTACCCTGCCTCTTGCAAGGCGTGGAGTCGAAACCTACTCCTGAAACTCATGCGTCCCCACCCCATCCCCCCTGAGAATGTGGAGATTTGAACCCCTCACCTCCTCCTTTCATGTTGGAAGGGTGGCCACTAGGGCGAATCCCAGTGGTTACATCATCACATAATTGAATTGGTCTGTCTTTGCCCAATCTAGAACGAGTTGAAAAGCCGAGATTCTCAGGTCAGCCTTGGATACTCCACACTGGATTGCCAGGTGACAAGCGGCGAGCACTCCTTTTGCGACTGCATACGTAGTTCTCCGACTCTACATTTGAATCAGGCATTGGAGGTCTTATTCAGTGGACGGGCCTAGGCTCACGCCTAACCCTGTTGCGGAGTGCGGGTTTTGACTCCAAAGATCAAATGGAGCACGCCAATCCTGAATTATATCATGAACTTTATGCATCACTGACGTTCAGGAGAAGGATCGCCGTATAGTAGTTGGCGAGACTCTTGTGATCTTGTTGGTGGTACAGCCAAGTTTAGGCCCATTATAAAGTGACTCAAACCGATGTACATGACAAAAATCTTCCGTTCGTGCTGCAGTTCACTCTCACTCTGTGGAAAAGCTTATACATGCACTCTCCGAAAACGATCGGGATGACGTAAGATGAGTTGAATCACAGTGAGATCCTATACAAAGTCGTCGATGAAGCTAAGGATATCTGTGATGCTGAGTAGCAATGCATGCTACTCCAGGGATCAAGCTCAAGATTACAAAAATAAAACCCTTGTTGTCTGGGTTTGCACTCTCAGGAAGATGGCCTTTGGTCTGTTTCAACGCTCCTGAGAGCTTGATGGTTGAGAATGGTTTCTACTTACGGAGTAGCTGGTGAGTCATTCTCTCATCTGATATGGGATTAGCCTGTTATCAGAATAGATCTCGATCGAGGATTTAAAGCTTTAACCCCTCATTCTACACTTCAAGTAATTCCATGGAAGCCATGAGAGTCCTCCTCTCTTTCTGAGTAAGTGCAGAGGCACAGTGGAAGCTAAAAGCTGATAGTTAAGAATAATAATACGGAAAAAAAGGAATTTGGAAATTTATGCATACTTCGATGTGTATTAATGAAGACTATATTGGTTTATATTAGATAATGATTCTAAAATAGTATCTCAATCGAGATTTGCATGATCAAAGAGATATATGCAACCTTGAGATATAAGGATAACTAACATAGAATATTGTTATAAAAAAATCCCTAATTATCTCTAACAACCCACTCGATTGTAAGCGATTGAGACATGGCAAATGAGGCGGCATCCAACCATTGTTCATGGCTAAACTTCCAGATCTAGCTAGTTTGAGGGTAGTAAGTTTGGTGGTGTTTTTGGCTTCTTGACACACAAAAGGTAAGAATTGGAGGGGAAACAACAAGTGACTGATATAGTTAACGGTAACTGAGTGATGTAGCCTATACAGCTGGCATCATAACTTCAAGTGGCCTATATAGTAGGATTGAGAAAATAGTTATTGAGTGATGCGACCTATGCAAGTATATTGAAAGAAAAATCACTTTTGTGAAAAAGGATCAGTTAGGCAACACAACCAATGCAATTCGAGTCAAAACACAACAATCACGAAATGGACTCAATTAGATGCTTTGTTAGATGAGACTTGTGCATATAAAGTGAAACTTGTTGAGCGGTAGGGATGGATTTATTTGGGTTGTAACTAAGGTTCTCAAGGTGCACACCATGCATTTAAGGTTTCCTCAATATTAGTAACTTTGGTACCAAGTCAAGAATAGTAAAGCGAAAAAGAGGAATGTAAAAATTTCTATGTACTTCAATATATGTTAATAAAGAATATATCGATCTATTTATAAGTTTTATTAGATATGCATAATCAAAGGGAGATATACGTGCAATATACATGCAGTCTTAAGAGATACAAATAATCAATAAAAATATCATAATATCTCTAACATATAAAATTATCTTAGAAAAATCCCTAAATCTTTCCAACACTATCATCGTTTTTAGCTGTAGGAGGATATTAGAATATATTGGAAAGGCAGTTGTGATATGTTTTTATTTAGACCTTTTATTTAGGCCGTTTACTTAGGAAGTTTTGTGTACATATCTTTTTTATTGTGTTGTCTTTGTATTTTTGGTAGTTTAGCCTAATTAGGAGATTGTTTGATAGCTGTATCTTGTATATATGTTGCGTTTCCGTGGTAATGAACGACAGAATTCTCATTTCAAAATTCCTCAGTTCTTTTACATGGTATCAGAGCCATGGCCGATGGAAAAAAAGGTGAGGAGAGTTCTAGAACAGACAAGAAAACCTCTAACCCTTACACACTGAATTCGAATGACAACTCGGGTAACTTGATTACCCAAGTTCAATTGAAGGGCGAGAATTATTAAGAATGGGCACAAGCTATGTGGATTACATTACGAGCCAAGAAGAAATATGGTTTTATTGATGGATTTGTCAAGCAACCAGCAGATGATTCGCTGGAACTTGAAGATTGGTGGACGGTTAATTCCATATTGGTTTCTTGGGTGTTTAATACCATTGAACTGACACTTCGTTCGACTATCTCTCACTTGGAGAACGTGAAAGATTTGTGGGAGGATATCAAACAGAGATTCTCAATTGGGAATGGTCCAGGGATGTAGAGATCGGATTTGGCCAATTGTAGGCAAGATGGTCAACCCATCATGTCCTATTTTGGTAAACTCAAAATCTTGTGGGATGAAATAAAAAAACTATGATCAGATACAAGTGTGTGTTTGTACAGGTTGCAGATGCAATATAACCATCGAATTGGAAAGAAAGTGTGAAGAAGAGAGAGTTCATCAATTTTTTATGGGCTCAGATGAAGAGAGATATGGAACAGTGCACGCTAATATTTTGAGCACTGAACCTTTGCCTAATCTAAATTGTGTCTATGCTATGGTTGTTCAGCAAGAGAGAGTGCGAACTATGACACGAACCAAGGATGAAAGAGGCAATCCCATGAGTTTTGCAATCCGAGCAGGTGGTCAAAATTCAAGGGGGGATAAAGATAAAATCCCCTTTTTTTCTAATTGCAACCGAGAGGGACATGATGCTGAAAGTTGTTTCCAGCTAATAGGATATCCAGAATGGTGGGGTAATAGACCACATGGAACCTCTGCTAGATAAGGTAGTGGTCAAAAGCGTAGTAATAGAGGTGGACGTAACAAGGGAGGTGGTGCTCGTGCCAACGTCTCACAGGTAACTGGAGTTGATGGTGGGCGAGGAGTTGTGACGGATTCAGATCGAAAGGGTCTTAGTGGATTGAATAATGAGCAGTGGGCAACTTTATTGGGAATGTTAAGTTCTCATCAGAATGGTGTGCATGAGAGGCTAACGGGTAAACATAGTATTTTTCCTTGGATTATTGACACAGGAGCTTCCCACCATATGACAGGAACGTTGGCATTTTTTAGAGAATTGCATGACATTGTGCCATGCTCAATTGAGTTACCCGATGGAGAAAAAACCATGGCAATGAAAGAAGGAACTGTGTTTCTTGAAGGAGACTTGAAATTGCGATGGAGAAAAAACCATGATGTTTTTTTCAATTCATGAGGTCTCAACTGCCGGGAAGCATAGGCAACAACTCTGCCATGTTGCATCAGCACGCAACCCAATCCCCTAAATGACGCATCACTATAGATCTCGAATACTCCAGGACCAGATGGAATCGTTAGCACAGGTGCGGTAGTCAGCTTTTCCTTCAGCTCTTGGAAACTATGCTCGCACTTGTCTGACCATATGAACTTCTCATTTTTCTTCGTGAGCTTTGTCAGAGGCGACGCTATCGATGAGAATCCTTCCACAAACCGTCTGTAATAACCGGCTAACCCCAGAAAACTTCTAATCTCTATCACTAATGTCGGTCTCGGCCACTTGATCACGGCTTCTATCTTGCTCGGGCCGACAGAGATTCCTTCTCCGGAAATCACATGACCTAAGAACGCAACACGAGTCAGCCAAAACTCGCATTTGCTAAACTTAGCATACAACTGATGAGTTCTTAAGGTCTGAAGCACTAATCTCAGATGATTCTCGTGCTCTTCATTACTTCTCGAATATACCAAGATATCATCTATGAACACGATCACAAATTGATCTAGATATTCCTTGAACACTTTATTCATCAAATCCATAAAGGCAGCTGGAGCATTCGTCAATCCAAACGGCATCACTGCGAACTCGTAATGCCCGTACTGGGTACGAAATGCTGACTTAGGAACATCCTCTTTTCGAATCCTCAGCTGATGGTATCCTGTCCTCAAATCGATCTTCGAGAATATTGACGCTCCTTACAGTTGATCAAATAGGTCATCTATCCTCGGCAATGGATACTTGTTCTTGATCGTTACCTGATTGAGCTGCCGATAGTCGATGCACAAATGCAACAAACCATCTTTCTTCTTAACAAACAGAACTGGTGCTCCCCAAGGCAATGCACTAGGACGAATAAATCCTTTATCCAGTAACTCTTGCATCTGCACCTTCAGTTCCTTCAACTCAGATAACGCCATTCGGTAAGGTGCCTTTGAGATCGGTTCTGTCCCTGGTACTAGCTCGATTACAAATTCAATCTCTCTTTCTAGCGGTAACCCTGGCAATTCTTTTGGAAAGACATCTAGAAACTCCTGTACCACTGCAATATCTTCCATTTTCAACTCTTCAACTGTCGTATCCACGACAGTTGCTAAATACCCTTAGCAACCCTCGTCTAACAAACGAGCTGCTTCCGGCGACGAGATTAAGGAAATCGAAGGTCCTTCTCGATTCCCGACAAACTTGAAGCTCTTACCCCCTAATGGGTCAAACTGAATCGCCTTGCGATAGCAGTCTATTTTAGCTCGTTGATTGGTGAGCCAGTCCATGCCAATTATCAAATCAAAATCATACATGGCTAGGACTAACAAGTCAATTTTCCCCACTCGCTCACTAATTTCTAACTTGCACCCCGAACATCCCAAAGCAGTAATAACTTTATCTTTCAAGGTTGTAGATATGCAAATTGCCGATTCCAATAATACAGGATTCAATCCTAGCATCCTAACATATTGCTCGGTAATGAAGGAATGGGTTGCTCCCGAATCAAATAAAGCATAAGCAGGTTGGTCGTTGAGCGAGACCGTACCTGTAATCACGCTAGGCGCAGCTTTTGCCTGACCTTGGGTAATCGCATACACAGCGCCCTGAGCTGGAGGTCTCTACTGTCCTCCTTGCGGTGCATTCTAAGGGGCATACCCTCCTATCTGTCTTATCGGTGGCGGCGGCGGCAACTGAGGTTGTCCTCTTTGCTTCTTTGGACAAAATCTGGCTATGTGGCCCTGTTGGCCACATTCAAAGCATGCACCCATCCTAGCTGGGCGCGGTCCCGCCCCATGTCTTCTCCCACAGAAGCGACACTCATTAGTCCTAATAGGTCCTAACCTATTAAATCCACTCTTCTTGCTGGGCGGACTTTGGAATCTATTTCCAAACATCGGCCTCTTCCCTTGGCGGATGTTGTCTCCATGTGAGCTAAACCTCGATCCAGATGAGGCTGCTTGCTCCGATATACCTCTCTCTATCATCTGAGCCCGACGGTAGACTTCACGATAATCTACCAAATCCAATGGTAATAGAGGTTGTTTCAGTTCTGTACGAAGACCATACTGATCGACAGTCATCAATCCTTGGCGAAGGCGTTGGAACTCCTTCATCTTCAATTCTCGGGCAGCACTCGGAAAATATTGATCATTAAAAGCTTTAAGGAAGGTGTTCCACACCCTTAGTACTCCTTCCAGGAACACAGCATCCTTGGTGGCTCTCCACCAAATGTTGGCATTATCTTGAAGTTGATACACAGCTAGTATCACCTTTTCTTCTTCATTACACATCAAGACTGCGAATGCTTTCTCCATATCTTGTACCCACTGTGATGCAGCCTCAGGGTCTCCAATACCCCTAAACCTTGGTGGATCTAGCCTTCGAAAGTGCCCCACTAACTTACTTACTGGTCTTTCTGCAACCACTATTCTTGGCTGACCTTCAACGTTCGCTGCAGGAGGAACTATGGCAGGTGCAACTGCGGGTGCGGTGACAGGAGCGGCCTGAGCAGCGGCCGCAGCTACGGCATTAGCGGCGACCTGAGCGGCGGCTTCAACTGTAGCGGCTTGCTGATCCATTCTATTACCCATTGCTTCCAAAACACACAAGATCCCATCCACCCTGGGATCATTAGGGGCTACTACCCCGACATCTACGATAGGTGGATTCACTCCACTCGCGCTAGCCTGTGCTGGTGCTCGACCACGTCCGCCTCGGGTTCCGACACGAGTCGGAGCTCTACCCCGAATAACGACCCTACTGATCCTCTTTGCAAGAGTTCTCGGCTCCTGATCGCTCATGGTGTAGCTTTACTCAACTAACACATATTTCCAATTCAACACCGAATTAGAAATAGAGCGATCCAAATAACAAACAATTTTAGCACTCAGCTAACACAGACATGCACCAGCATGAATTTAAAGGCATTTCCTACTAACTATCCCATGGTCAACGCTCCTTATCACTCCAATCTTCAACCTCGCTTTGATACCACTTAAACTGGATGTCACACCCCGATCCTCAGGTATACACACATCCGTCTCACTTGGTCGATTTTATAATGCCATATCCTAAGACAATGTATCGCCGATCCTTTCATTTTTAAGCACATGCGGAAGCAGTTAAAATCCCCAGACAATAAAACGATGGGATAGAAAAGCAGGGCCATATTTTTCATATTGAAATTTATAACCAAACTTTTGCACAAAACACAAATCACTTCATAAATATTCACATCAAAAAGGAGATCTCAAAAGAAGATAGGATCTCAATCCATCCAGACCGTACTCAAGGCCCCTCTCGGGATTATCTTCTTCTTCCAAAAATCTTTCTCCTTAAGATTTGCCTCCGAGTTCTCCTTCTCGGATTCCTCCTCCTCAGCTCTTTAGTGGGGTCCTGAAATGGTTTCCCCAAACTGGGATGAGACTACGTCTCAGCAAGTTCTACCCCACTAAGCCCGATTAGTAAACCATTATACTATAGATTGCCTAAACACGCACAGGGCAGAGGACTTACCTTGGCCTCGGATCCCACCTTCAAGTCAGTACAATTCACAATAGGCACTCATTTACTCAGCGCAAATCGAACCCGTCGATTACATGTCATACCAATCAATCCCCACAGTGGGATATTTAAAAGCTAAGCCACGTGCATTCTCCAGGACGACATTCAAGGTCTCCGAGTTCACGTGCCTAGAACCTTGGGCCACGTGCATTCTCTAAGGCAACCTCTTCACCAAAGTGATACATCAAGTCACCAAGCCCACGTGCTCTTTTAGATGCTATTCTCAAATACTGGACCCAAGTGCATTCTCTAAGGCACTCAATTGCCAAGGTGATGCATCAGATCACCGAGCCCACGTGTCCTTTTTACGATGCCCGGGCCCATGTGCATTCTCTTAGGTGCTATCTCACCAAAGTGATGCATCAATTCACCGAGCCCACGTGCATTCTCCTGGAGGACATACCGAGTCTCCGAGCCACGTGCATTCTCTCAGACAACCTTTTCGCCAAGGTGACATATTCAACCACTGAATTCACGTGCATTCTCCAGGTGATATTCCAATTCACCGAGCCCACGTGTCCTCTTTCAAGTGATTACCAATCTACTTTCAATACCGACAATCAATGCCCAACAATTTCTCAATCAAATAATTAAATCAACTCAACAAAGCATTATAAATGCTGAATAACATACTTGGCCATTTACCAATCAACAATTCAATCTCAATCAATTCCAATCAATTTAGGGTAAATCCCTAAAATATCACAATTTATTCAATTCCATACAACGTGGAGCTCAAATAAATAAATGGACTGCGCCACGACGATCAGCACGAGATTTCGGTCGTCGGCCATCAAAATCTTAATTTCTGAAAAATAAATTAATTAATTAATTTCGAAAATTAAATAATTAATATTAAAAATTCAATTTAGCTCAAAATAAAGCCCGATTAAATAAACGAACTTCACCATGGTCATCGGCATAATTTTCCAGTTCCAAACCATCTCAGTTGAATTTTCGGAAAATAAATAATTATTTAATTTAATTCCGAAAAATTAATATTTAAATACAAAAAAATCCACTTAGGCCCGAAAAGCCTAATTGGAGCCCGCTAAGGGTCGGGAAAAATCTCGAGGCACTTCCAATAAATAGTAGACCACGTCTACTTGCTAATTACACATTCAATTTATCTAATTCGCATCACAATTGGCTAATAATTGCTAATTTATTCTAATCTAACAACCTAAACATAATTAATTAAATCTAAACCAACCTTAAGCATAATTAGCCAACTAATCCTGAATTAGTGAGATTACTCACCAAATCGTGCGCAAATCGGATCAATCCGACGGCGGCGACGCGAGGAACGATGCTTCCCAAAGCACGGCTTGGGTTCGGGGCCCAGAAACGGCCCAAAAGTGGGCCCGAAGTCGCTGAAACCCACTCCGTGGGCTTGCTGGTCGGGGCTGGTCGAGGCTGCTCCGGCGGCTAGGGCGGTGAGGGGAGGTCGGCGGAGGTGAGGGGGATGTGGGGGAGGTCCGGCGGGGCTGGGCGGTGGCCGGAGGTGGCCGGACAAAGGCGGAACAAGGCTGGGTTGGTTGGATCGCGCGGAGGGAGGAGCGGCAGCAGTGACGGACGCGGGCGGAGCGCATGGCATGTGCGGGCGTGCGTCGTGGGTGCGGGCGGTCCGGCTTTGGCGCGGCGGCGACGGGCGGCGATGGAGCTGCAGCTTCTGGTCTTCCTCCGGCTTCTGGTTCGCTTGAATGGAAGGGGGAAGAAAGTGTCGAGGGAGAGAGATGAGAGAGAGGAAGAGATAAAAGAGAAAAGAGAGAGAGGATGAGGATTAACCGGTCAAAATGAGGAGAGAGGAGAGAGAGAGAGAGAGAGAGAGAGAGAAGTCGGTGGGGGGAAAGCTGTCCGCACGAAGGGGGAGGGAAAGGGGAGAGAAGAGAGAGAAAGAAAAGAAAGAAAAGAAAAGAGGGGAGAGAGAAAAAGTAAAATAAAAACAACACCATTATTCTTATTTTCTTTTCTTTTCTCTTTCCCTTTTTATTTCCTTTCGGGCTTCAATTTTTCTTCCGATAATTTCTTTCTTGAAATTTCGGACCCGTCAATAAATTGACGAGCGATGAGACAAGATCCTAAACATAAGAATTATGGCGCGCTTAAAATTCGATTCCCGAAATCAAGTTCAATTTCGTGGTTAAAAATCGATCAGACGTGATTTTAGTCCAATCCAACCAATTAGGTAGCTTTTAGGGATTTTATAGCTGATACATCCCTTAACGGCTTCACCCGATAGGTTAGTTAACTCGTGAGTGATCAGCTCAGAGAAAAAGGACCCTAAGCACGTTGACAAAATGCCCATTTTACTTTATCGATATGGGGTCAAATTTCAGGATGTCACATACTTTCTCAAGGGAGTGACTTTAGTACATGCTTGCACGGTGGCTAATATGGAATCATTTGAGCTTTGGCACAAAAGAATGGGTCATCCTTCTTCTAAGGTGGTGGAGTTAATTCCAGGAGCTGGAAAAATGGTTAAGAAAACCAATAAAACTTGTGAGGTTTGTTTTAGAGCAAAACAAACAAGAGGGATCTTCTTTTCTAGTGGCAATAATGCTAAAGATTATTTTGAATTAATACATTGTGATTTGTGGGGACCTTATAGAGTGCCAACTTCATGTGGAGCAATTTATTTCTTGAAAATTGTTGATGATTACTCTCGTGCTGTGTGGATATATTTGCTGCATGAAAAAAATGAAGTGGCTAGTGTTCTTAGGAAGTTTATTGCGATGGTTAGATGCCAATTCGAGAAAAATGTGAAAACTGTTAGAAGTGATAACGGAAGTGAATTTTTGTGTTTGAAAGAATATTTTGATGAACATGGGATATTGCATCAGACTTCTTGTGTTGGAACACCTTAACAAAATGGCTGAGTGGAAAGAAAGCATCGCCATATCCTTAATGTTGCAAGAGCTTTGTGTTTCCAAGCAAATTTACCTGTAGAATTTTGGGGAGAATGTGCACTCACAATTGGGTATTTGATTAACAAGACTCCATCTATATTATTGAATGGTAAAACCCCATATGAGATTATTTTTGGCCAACCTCGTTCTTACAAACATATTCGGGTTTTTGGTTGTTTGTGCTATGCGTATAATCAGAATCGGGATAAAGATAAATTTGCTAGTAGAAGTCGTCGAAGTGTTTTTGTTGGTTATCCGTTGGGAAAGAAGGGGTGGAGATTGTATGATTTAGGCTGCGCATGACAAAATTTCTTAAATATAAATTGATTTATGGCCAGAAATTGATTTCTCAATTTCTATTCCCCAGACAATTTTTTGAGCAAAGAAACTTGTTTGATAACGACTCAAAATTTCTGTTTCTAAAACATAAATCTGTTTGATAACAGAATAAAATTTCTATTTCTATGAATCATGTTGTCCCCATCTTTTACCTCACTCTTCTTGGTGCTTGTGATGATAATTTAATTTGATAAAATTTGGTAAATCACTTGAATTTAGATTGGTAATTCAATAGAGTAGTTAGGAACTTCAAAACATTTTCAAAACATTATTTATGTAAATAAAAGCTAGTAATTAGTATAAAAAGTGCTAATATGCAAACTGTAAAAGATTTGGTATTTTCAAATGCTAATATGCAAACTATAAAAGATAAGAGCGCCTCCGTGACAACCACCACGGGTGGTGTTTCGGTTTCAAGGAGTACTACTGCTACATCTTCATCGCCGTTGCCCTCATCGTGTGCTGCTAGTAACAGCGATGTAGCACCGATGCAATCGAGCTATTATTGCCTCACGAGGCTTGTGGTGAAGCTAAAGAAGTGGAACAAGATGTTGCTGCGCCACAACAATAAGAATAAGTAGAGTTCGTTCCGGTGCTTGTATGATCTGCTGAGCTATTCTCTCAACTTTGATGGGAGTGGTAAGGGAAGCGTGTTGGATCAGGAAGACAAAGATTATTACCAGTTCTATGCTTTTTCATCAAAGTTTGTAATGGCGAACTCGAGAAGTATCGCCGCGAGCCCAAGACAAATTGCCATTTCTTGCTGGTTCTAGGCTCTCAAAGATCCAAGTTTTGCTTTACGCCTTCTCCCCATTCCTTTTTCTTTCTTTCTGGCCATGTTTGTATTTTGACAGTGCAATGGTCAATGACTAGTTGGAAAAGAGACTGGTCATCTTCATTTTCCTTTATGATTGAAAAGATCGATAAGATCAGTACATGCTTACTACAGTGAATGTGCATTGATGTGACATCAATCGAACATTCGATCGGGATTGCTAACAGAAGCCGTTGTATAGGTTGTAAGATCACAATTGGATGTTCTAACTAAAAGGGATAGTTTGTTGAATCACCTATGAACAAAGTCTAGGCACCTTTACCATAGTTCATATGAACCTTGTGGGGAGTGGAGGACCCTCAGTCTGGTGTGAAAATCGATTCTTTGATGACACAAGATTCATTCTCATCTCGTGGAACGTGAGATTAACTATATGCAGGACAAGGCTAGTCCTTTTCAATCGTTTGTCGTCCTCTGTGAGTTTCTGGTGGGGACTTTAAATGATAAGCAATGTTGTTTTGGCTGGACAGGGGACATGACCTATTCCCCATAGTCTTTTCCATATTGTAAAACTTAGAAGTAAAGGCATTCGAATCAGCACCTTACCCAAACATTCCACAATCCAAGCAAAGAACTCTCCCAAGCCTTTTAATTTGAAGGGGGCGCTTTGCAAATGGCTTGCATCAAATGGAAGTACAAAAGAAGAAAATAACAAACCGGGCTTTGAATATTGTAAATTATGAAAGCTGGAGGTGAATCCCGCATACAATTGTTTGCTATAAATAAGTGGACTAAGTCAAAAACATGCATTGATACAATTGACTAGCCCAAGAGTTCAGAGTCATGCGCTTGATTTTCAGCTATTGCCAAAGTCCCCATCTAAAGCTGTCGATATAGTATGTTGAATTGTGCCATGAGGTGATTGTCCCCTTGAAAAAACTGGCGTATGAAAACATAATGCTCCAGTTCTTGCCTCAAAGCCGCAAGTTACCATACATGTCAAAACATGTGATCATTTCCACCAAGGACCTAGAGCTATTGAAGACATCATCTAGCAATATGCCCCATTGATATAGAATGGCTTCACCAACAATTATGCGAAGGCAACATCAAAACCGGGCTCTTTGGTTCCATTTAGTCTCCTGACTGCTGATAATCAAGTCACCATCTTAGCTAAATTTTAGCCATGAAATAGAAGGCATCTTGGCCAAGAAACCAAAGAATTAGGTATGGAATTTCAAAAAATGTTGTGCCCTTCCTTGGCCAGTCCCAATTATCTAGACTACACATACATCTAAACTAGCAGTAGAAAGGCATGACAGCTTCTGCAAAGGAAAGGTTAAACTCAAATGAACTCACAGATAAGCGCAACCTCTTTTTGTAAGGAAATTGCCTTAATGACAGATTGATCGTTCTGGCATTACTAAAGCATATCTAAAGCACAGGGGTTACTTCTAGCAGAATGTTAGCCTACATAATAGACTAGAGGAGAGCTTGAATACCACTGTAAGACTGAGAAAAGAATTAGCAAAACGAAAGGGAAATGTTGAGTATAGTTCAGTCTTTTAGTTGGAAAAGTGCAAAAAATAAGAGCATTAAGTGAAAGTTTTTCCAGTGACATGAAAGAATGCACAAACATCCTTATGCATGGAAAGCAATATAAGATCTTGATGAGCAGATCGCATGACAAGATTTGTAGACAAAGCATGACAGATATCCGATGAAAAGTAATGAACAGCTCTCGTTCCATAACCCTTTCAAAGTCACCCGACGGAGTTATGAAGGTACAACTCCTAAAAAGAACCCGAACCCTTGAGCCACACTCTCTGCAGCACAGATATCTCTCAACAACAGATGCCAATTCATCCACAATCACAACAAGCAAGCAAGAAGATAGGTTCTCTCACAGATTGCTAAAGCAATCACAAAGCTAAACACCAACCATTGCTTCCAAAACACCATTTCCAAGACCAAGCACGGCAGTTCTCGACTCTGAAACAGATCCACAATCCACATATCCAATCAACCCTCGACTCACACATGACCGTTCCACATCACGCATCAAACAAAGTTCTAATGTAAGCAGAAACTTAATCAGGGAAAGCATTTTTCCCCCATCCTACATTGGCCAAGATGAGAAACAGTCGACGGCCGAATGCTGAAACATGAAAAGAGAGGTGAGAAGGGAAGGATTGATTAAACCTCATGAGGAATTGTGGGGGAAGTTCCAGAGAAGGCCACGAACGAACACCAACACGAGCGGATTGAGGAATCAAGAGCGAAAAGGGGACGCGGACAGAGGAGGTGGGTCCGACCGGACGACTAGAGCAAATTGGACGGTCTACGAACGGCGACAACAAGATGAGCAAAAATCTAACCGGCAAGAGGATGGCAACGGCATCAACAGCGAGGATGGATTTGGAGTCAACGGCGCTAGGGTTTTTGGTTGGAAGCGTTAAGAGGAGAAAGAGAAGGAATGCCAAGATAGAAGAAAAAGAGAAGGAACACCCATATAGAAGAAAAGCCCATGAACGATGAAAGGATGCCCAAATAGAGGAAAGAAAAAATAATTTATAATTCTATTTCAGAAACAGAGAAGCTAAAATTTTTAGCTTTGGATTTCTCCTCCAAAACAATTTCTGGAATAGAAATCTGTTTCAAAAACAGAAAAATCAATTTGCATTACCAAACGGATTTATGTTCCAAACCTGTTCCGGGGAATAGAGAAATAGAGAAATCGAGAAATAGAAATTTTACCATGCACAGCCTTAAAAGCTGGTGAATACTTTGTATCAAGAGATGTAGTGTTTGCTGAAACATAATTTCCATATGCTGATGAGAAAACAGTAAGTGATGAACTCATTAAAAATAGAGTTATGGAGTTGGGTGATGAAGTTGATGATTTAAAAAGTGACTTGAGAGAGGAGCACGCTGAAAGTGTAGATAGAGAAAATGAGGTGAATCATGAAATTGAGGAATTGATCCACACAAACAATGAGGATGTGGAAAGAAGTGAAGTTGTTGAAGAGCAACTAGGTAGGGGACAAAAGATCAAGCAACCGTCTATTCGTTTGAAAGATTATGTGACAAACGCCATCAAAATAAGCCCCTCGACATGCTCATCTACCCAATCTGATTCCTCAGGTATGCCTTATTCTATAGCACATTATGTGAGTTATAAAAAAAATTTCTACGCTACACCGGTGTTTCTTGGCAGCAATTACTGCAAGACATGAACCAAACTCTTATGCGGAAGCAATTAAAGATGAACAGTGGAGAGAGGCCATGAGTAAAGAAATACAGGCTTTAGAAGATAATGGCACATGGATAGTCGAAAATTTGCCACCCGAGAAGAAAGCAGTTGGGAGCAAGTGGGTGTATAAAATTAAGTACAATTTTGATGGAAGTGTTGAACGATACAATGCGCAGTTGGTGATACTAGGAAATAAACAAGTTGAAGGCATAGATTATCAAGAGACTTTTGCTCCTACGGCAAAAATGTGCACTGTACGCACATTTATTGCCGTTGCGGCTGCAAAGAATTGGGAACTTCATTAGATGGATGTTCAAAATGCTTTCTTACATGGTGATTTAGAGGAAGAGGTTTACATGAAGATGCTGCTTGGATTTGCCTCTCAATCGTCAGGGAAGGTATGTAGACTTCGGAAATCTCTATACGGTTTGCGGCAAGCACCTAGATGTTGGTTTGCAAAATTGGCAACATCTTTAAAAGCATATGGATTTCAGCAATCATATTCAGATTACTCCTTGTTCACTTTTCGAGTTGGGACTGCTCAATTGAAAGTGCTTATTTATGTTGATGATCTCATTATCTCCGGTAATGATATTTCCGCTGTGCAAAAGTTCAAGAACTATTTAAGTCGTTGTTTTCATATGAAAGACTTAGGGAAGCAGAAATTTTTCTTGGGGATTGAAGTGGTGAGAAACTCAGATGGTATTTTCTTGTGTCAACATTAGTATGCATTGGATATGATTTTTGAGGTCGGATTGCCAGGTTCCAAGCCAGCTAAACTCCTCTTGAACAAAATCACAAGTTGGCCCTTACTGAGAGTGATGATGTAGACAACCTTGCTTAGTATAGGCGCCTAGTGGGTCGACTTATTTATCTAACAATAACTCAACCTGAATTGTCTTACTGTGTGCATATTCCTGCACAATTCATGCAGCGGCCAAAGAAAGCTCATTGGGAGGCAGCTGTGAGAGTTATGAGTTATTTGAAAGGTATTATGTTGCATGCCAATTGTGACCTCAAATTGTCTGCTTACTATGATTCTGACTAGGCTAGTTGTCCTTTAACAAGACGATCTTTAACCGGTAACTTTGTTCTTTTGGGAGAATCACCTATCTTGTGGAAGACTAAGAAGCAACAGACAATGTCTCGCTCATCCGTTGAAGCTGAATACAGGTCTATGAGTACTACGGTTTGTGAACTTAAGTAGTTGAAAGGATTATTGGATTTTCTCGGTGTGGAACATTCTCAACCTATGCAGCTATATTGCGACAGTCAGGCAGCCTTACATATAGCCGCCAATCCTGTTTATCATGAGCGTACCAAGCATATTGAAGTGGATTGTCATTTTATTTGTAATGAGATACTTAATGGTAACATTCAAATAGATTACGTACGTAGTTCAATGCAGCTAGCTAATATCTTCACGAAGGTGTTGGGAAAGGATCAATTTAACTTTCTTCTTCGCAAGTTGGGCATTCGAGATCTCCATGCTCCAACTTGAGGGGGGTATTGAAATATATTGGAAAGGTAGTTGTGATATGTTTTTATTTAGGCCTTTTATTTAGGCCGTTTACTTAGAAAGTTTTGTGTACATATCTTTTTTATTGTGTTGTCCTTGTATTTTTGGTAGTTTAGCCTAATTAGGAGATTGTTTGATAGCTGTATCTTCTTGTATATATGTTGCGTTTCTGTGGTAATGAACGACATAATTCCCATTCCAAAATTCCTCAATTCTTTTACAGGGGAAGAGGGTCAATGGTGGTTTCTATGGAAACCATGCGAGTCCTCTCTTTCTGAGTAAATGCACGAGCGACTATGGAAGCTGAAAGCTAAAGGGGTGCATGACAACTATCTATTTTTGTTCTAGAAACAATTTTTCTATTCCATACCTGTTTCTGGAATAGAAATTCGTTTGATAAACTTATTCCGTTTTTCTATTTCTAGAATAAATTTATATTCCAGAAATTGGTTTGGAATAGAAATCAGAAATAGAAATTTTCTACTTTTTTATTTCTGGAACAGAAATGAGAAATAAAAAATTTTCATTGTTCATCAACCGGTCCTTCATCCGTTGCTGCCAACCGCTGTTTGTCGATCATCGACCACCTGCCGGCCCCGTCGGTCACCAGTCGCCTGCCGGCCCCTATCGATCGCTGCCACCACCGCCTACCAATCGTTGGCTCTGCCTTCTGCCCGCTGCCAATTGCCGGCCCCGCCCACCGCCCACCGCCAGTTGCTAACCTTGCCTGCCGCCCGCCGCCGCCACAGCCGCTATCGTCCATCACCTCTATCCGTCGGTCCGCCGCTCTCCAAAAGGAAGAAATTTTGTGTTGTTATCAAACGAATTTCTATTTTTAGAGTAGAAACTTTGTGTTATTATCAAACGGTTATTTTTGCTTAAAAACTCTTCAACAAATAGAAATAGAAAAATCTATTTTTTGTTCTAGAAAGTATTTCTGAAACAAAATTGTTGTCATGTGCGCCCTAATTAGCTGACGTCTTTTTTAGCTGTGAGAGGAAGAGTGTCGATGGAGGTACCGTGCGACTCGTTGCCCACAGATCCGTCCGCTTAGTCCCCCAATGAACGGGTCGCTAGCTATCCCCACTGGTCTCAATGCGCGGTGGGCATTTCTTCTTGATGTCTTCCACGAGCGCATCATGTGGAAAGGTTATCTGAAACTGCAAGCTCGAGGAAGAAGGGAGGGGACAATAGAAGAGCATGATTCCACTGCTCTGTCTTTGTTTAATTTCCTGAGTTGATGCAAAAAAACTGAGGTGAGGACACCTGGAGTGCCATAACTTGGCACGCCAGGACATTTAAGTGCCATCATCGGAGTAAAATGGGACACTTAAGTGCCACTCTAGCGAAAATCTGGCCAAATGGCTGACGTGGCAATTTTCCGGCGAGTTTAGTCCAAAACGGCGTCGTTTTGCACACTGACGTGGCAGAGAAAACGCAAAAACGACGTTGTTTCGTGTCTACGTGTAAATAATAATATAAAAATTAATTAAATTATAAATTATTCAAAAAATTAAAAAAAAAAAGTAAGAAAAATTAAAAAATTAAAAAAATTAAGAAAAATTTAAAAGTTTTAAAAAATTAAGAAAATTAAAAAAAAGGGGGTGGGGGGGGGAGGTCGAACGGGCGGGCCGAGGGCCGAGCCCTCGCCGCCGCCGCCCCCGCCATCGCTGGGAAGGGTCGGTGACGGAGGGGAGAGGGTCGGTCGGGGTCGCCGGCCTTAGGCCGACCGACGGCGAGGGCTGCGAGCCCTCGCCGGATCGCGGCAAGGGCCACGACCCTCGCCCGGATCTGGCGAGGCTCGCGGGCCCTCGCCGGATCGCGGCGAGGGCCCGACCCTCGCCCCGCCGGGGCTCGCAGCCCTCGCCACTCGCCGGCCTCGTCGCCCCTAGCCGGTCCGGCGACCCCGGCCGACCCCCCACTCCGTCGCCGGCCCTTCCGGCGGCGGCGGGGGGCGGCGAGGGCCGCGGCCCTCGCCCAAATCATAGGCCATGACCCTCGCCGGATATCCGGCGAGGGTCGCGGCCCACGCCTCCCCGCCGATCGAGGGCCGGCGATGGAGTAGGGAGGGCGGCCGGGCTCGCCGAGCCCTCGCCAGGGCCGGCGGGCCGGCCGACCGGCGGCCGGCAACCCTAGCCCCCTCCCCCCCGTCGCCGGCCCTTCCGGCGACGGCGGGAGGCGGCGGCGGCGAGGGCTCGGCCCTCGGCCGCCCGTTCGACCTCCCCCCCCCCCCTCTTATTTTTTTAAATTTTTAAAATTTTTTAAAATTAAAATTTTTTTTCTTAAATTTTTTAAAATTTTTTAAAATTTTCTTTTTTTTTTTTTTTTAAATTTTTATGCTGATTTGGAGCTCGCGAGCCACATAGGCAAAAAATAATAATAAAATATTGTCACGTAGGATTTTCGGCAAGGGTCGCCGGAGGTGGCACTTAAATGTCCCACTCGAAAAAAAAAAAAGTAGCACTTAAGTGTACCGTTTTGAAGTTATGGCACTTAAGTGTCCCGGCGTGCCAAGTTATGGCACTTGTACTGGACTTCTACCCAAAAAAACTGGACAAACCCTCCTCAAGCTCACACAAGTCAGCGCATTTAGCATCGCCCCTTAAAAGTTTTACTAGTGGAGGCTTTTGTTTCAAGATGAAACCTCATGTTGTAATCTAGTCAGGTTTTATATATTACATGAAATAGAAGACTTTTCTTTCTTTAAGGAAATAATAGTTTTCCTGCACTCTTAATTATGCAAATAGATCCGACAATCAGGGAGAATACATTGCACTATCAATGTCAGCACAGTTGATTAGGATTTGTGAGGAAATCTGGTTCGAGAATTGAAAGTTACCTGTGTTGATCCCACCAATTATATGCAAACTGCTCTAAATCATGATGTGACTTAACCACTTCAAGGAGTTTGTGAAGTATAGTCGAGTCTCTACCCTTGTGTCCCCATGTATTAACAAAAAACTTAAGGATATGCTTGTTTTGATGGAAATTAACCAACAAATAACTTTCCCTCATTTTCCTGCCATTTGGCACCTCATAAACATTGGTTAAAAAAAATTATTGGCAACAAATGAAAAATTGTATTAAAGTTTGAGAAATTGGCTCATGTTTCTATCGACTGAACAACATTGAATAACAAACTGCATTGACTATATCGGAAGATACATTGCAATCCTTATACTTGATTGACAAACAATTCCAACCAACAAAGGAACATTAACTTGGCTTATTGATTCACTACAAAGTATGACTACAGTTTGTCAATAACATGAAACTGTTGACATCTAAATTTTATCAAACCATTTAAGTATTAATTGCATAAAAAAATTAGAGATTATTCCTAGCCTCAAAACATTTTTTTAATTAAATTGTATATGATTATTAGGAGCATTTGTATTAGTAGAAATTTGATAAGTCCATATAGTTTGCATTTAAATTGGACCAACTGCAGATAAACTTAATTAAATCACTCTTCACCAAAAAAAAAAAAACTTAATTAAATCACATATTCTAAGCCCATGACAGAATAGAGAGAACAAGAGAATAGTTTATAGCCAAATCCCCTCTCGGCCACGCTCTCCTTGCTGCACCACCATTGCACGCCAAACACTATACCATTTTCTCCCAGCCATGCTGCAATCTCCTTCAAAGAAGCAACAGCCTCAAGACCAGCCTTACTATTGCCGATTGGAAAATATGTTTTTGAATTGGATAGAATAATCAAGTTAGACTTCAAGCTGTAATATCACTTTCTTTAAAAATTTATATACCCCATAATGTGGCTTATGGTTACTACAAATTTTCTCCAAAATACAACAAAGTCTCAATTAAGAATACTAGATAGCAATTCTAGTTTTTCTCCAAGTCTCTTTAGGAAACAATTAAAATGATGATTGTAGTTTAGAAAAAGATGACTCGAAACTAACTTGATTCTCACTCATACCAAAAAGTGGCATATGTATGGTCTTAAATAACATATGCAACTCTTCGAGAAATATTGCAAAGTGAACAAAGGCAACTATTCAGGAAAGATCGTAAAGTGAACAAATGCAACCCTTGGAAAATGTTTCAAACTAAACAAGTATAATTTCAAAGGTTACCTTGAAAATACACATATAAAATTCAAAATAAAATAATTAAAAATAATAATTTTTTTAATAAAATAAAATTTTGAATTTTGTAATTTCTAAAAACATTGAATGAACAAATACAATCTTTCGACTAATAAAGGTTAACAAGATAATCATACGAAATAAAATTAAAAATAAAAATAAAGAGGTTAATGCTAATTAAATGGCGGGAGCGCAAGCGTGCCAAGTGTAAAATACATCTAATAATCGCACACCCGCATGCTTGTAGGTTTAATCCACACCCCAACCTTGTTCTTTGAACACATTAGAAAAGGCTCTAACCCATTTCCTCTCAACTTTCGTACGTGGGACAATGAAAAATACATTTTGTTTGTTTTACAAACAAACAAACAATACTACCTAGCCAAGACGCAACTTCCCCAGCAATTTGCCCGCCAGCTGCACCACATCCTGTTGATCGATCCACCACATCCTCTGCTGGGCCACGGCGAAGCAGACTTCCCGCGCCAACCTGCACCACGAGTCTGCACTATCTTGAGCTTGCATCGATGCATCTCCATCGTGATCACCTCAAATCAGCCGCGAAGTTGCTTGACGACGAATCAACCAATTCCCATTGCTCTTGCCGTCGCCTACACCGTTGGCTAGTCACAAACCCTACACTTCCGCGACGCCTCCACCTGCTCGTCGAGCCATACCAGTAGCGCAAACCGAACTTGCTGCCCTCGCGACGAAGCTGTTGTCCCTCACTACCGGTCTCTGCTATGAACACTGACATCTTGGCCCCATCGTGACTTGCCACCGAGAGCTCCCATCTACAGACGCCCTGCCGCCGACTCCCATGATCCACCGTCTTTGGTTTGTTTAAGAAACGAATATTCGAATTAGGTAATCATCAGGTCCAAATTTGAATTCGATATTCTATTGCCTAATTTGATATTATTGTGATCTAACTTGGTTATTTTGAGAATTTAGGCATATCACATCCAAAAATTTCTGATTCCGAAGTCTGCGCAGGGACGATAATTCGATCTTTGGGCATTAAGATTGTGTTATGGATTGCATGAAATCAGCAATTTGATCTTTAGGCATTAAGATCGAGTTGTTTGTTTATTTCTCTCCAATTTTGAGATTGGTGGATATATTTGATTTGTTTGAGCTTATCTTATCGCTTCTCTAATTTTCTTGATTTAAAGATTGCATTGCATGATCGATTACGATAGTTTTCTAGATAGGATTGCATATTTAGATAATATCAAGCAAGTTAAGATAAGATTTCCAGTTAGAATATGATTTAATTTAAATTATTTACTAATTTCAGTTAGTTAATCCTTCCCTTTAGATAGTTTCTTTTTATTATTTATTTTGAATTTTAATAAAAAAAAATAACATGTGCACGATTTAGTTGCATCACACGCGTATCCTATTTGCTATGTCATATTGTCATGTTATGCCATGTCACATATTATGTCATATGCCACGCCACCTATACGTGCCATGTCATCAATGCCATTCCTGTTGCCATATCATCATTATGTGTCATGTCATGAATGCCACATCCTTGTCATATCATTGCCATATCACTATCCCTGCCACGTCATCTACGCCATGCCTTTTAGTAATTGCATGTTTAGGGTCATTTAATTTATAATAATGTCATAGTAGACTAGTTTATATTAATTTTGCCCTTTATTAGAATTAGGCCATGTCACTTGCCACCAAAATAATAAATCATGCATGCAAAACCTAGATTAGAATTTCATATAATTATTCTCCATAAATAAAGAGGAAAATAAAAAATAAAAATAAAGGAATTGATTAGAATTGTTAACTAGTTAGTGAAATCACGGTTAGGGTAGGTGTAGAATATTAGCACTTATACTTAGGAAATCAAGTAACCCGAGTTGTTTGAATTTTTGCTTTATTTCTAGAATTTTATTTATTCAATGCTTTGTTTATTGAGTGTCATTTTATTAGTTGTGTACCCACATGATCATATTTCATATATTAGTGGCTAGGTCAAAAGTATTTTTTGAGAATATAGAAAAGATACTAAAGGGCGTAATTAAGTCCAAAAATCCATTAAATCTATAGTTTGTAAAAGTAAAATATGTTCCCATACTTCGCTTGGATTTATAATTAACCCACCAATAATAGATCAATTGCATCTCCTGAATAAATTAATTTACATCTTAAAATTGAATCGAAAGTTGAAATTGGTATGGGCTTAAAAGAGCTCCAACTGTGTGAACTTAGGCCTTGTTTGGTAATACTCTTGAGAATAACTTATTATGTTATTTATTCCTAGGAGCAAAAAAAGAACAAAGATTAGTTTGATATTTTTTTGTTTCCGAGAATAGATTAGGAACAAAATTAAGAAGTAGGAAAAAGTTGTTTTTTGTTCTTAGGAACAATTCTTAAAATCAATTCCAATTTTTTTTCTACTCCTCTTTTCTTCTCTTTTCTCTTCCCTTTCTTCCGGCCTCGACCATGGCCAACGACCAGCCAAACGAGGGCTAATGACCTTGCTAGAGCATCATCGGCCCTTAGCAACGCCAAGCCACGACGAGGCTTGTTGGCCCAAGCCTTGCCTGGCCACCTCCAAGTCGGCATTGCCTTGTGGTGGCCTACTGGGGCTGAGTCTCGCTGATGGCTAGGTAAGCTCGGCCTCGCCAGATCTAGACAAGGTTGATCTCCCCTAGCCAAGGCGAGGTCAAGGCTTGCTTGACAATCGGCGAGGCTTGCCGTCACCCAGATCTAGTGAGGCCGAGGCTCCCCTTGACAAGGCGAACCTCTGGGAGATTCACCAGACCTTGCCCAACTAATTATTGTTCACGATGGTGGCCAGTGACTTGCTATAAAAAAAGGAGAAAGAAGAAGAGAAAAAGAAAAAGGAAAAACAGAAAAATAAATAAATATATATATATATATATATATATATATATATATATATATGTATACACATATAATAAAAGTATTAAAAAATTAAAAGAAAGAAAAAAGTTTAAAAATAATATCAAATGCATTTCTATTCGATAATAGAAATTTTGAACGATTATCAAACAAGTTCTTTTGCTTACAAATTGTTCTTAGGAATTGAATAAAAAAATCATTTCGATAAAAAATTATTCTCATGAATAGAATCGTTACCAAATGCGCCCTTAGTAACCCATTAACTATCTCTTAGATGGTTCATCGGAGAGAAGGTTGTGACTAGAAACCTCAAACTACAATAGAAAGGTAATCATGCAAGGAAAAACATGCAAATAAATTGACTGAAAGTAAATAAAAAATATCTTGAGTCAAGAAAAAAATAACAATATTTTCTGAAAATGAAGTGGAAAATATTTTCTGCTATTCAATAAAGAAAATGTTTTCCTTCATGTATTCCTTTTCAATAATTTTTTATTATTTTATTTTTAAATCAATTTTTAAGTTTTCTTTTCTTTTCTTTCTCTTTTTGTCTTCTTCTTCCTTGGCCAAGACGATTGGCCACAAGCTAGCTCAAGTCTCACTACAAGTTGACAAAGCTCCTCGCCTAAGGCTAGCAGGCTCTAGCCTCACCAGATCTAGCAAGATAGGTGAGGCTTGAGACTTACTAGCTCACTGGATCTAGCAAGGCTCGGGCTTGCTCAAGGTTGTCGAGGCTCACCTTGGTGAGGAGAGGCTTGACCTCGTTGGAATCTAGTGAGCTTGAGCCTCATCGGCTTGTGGTGAGGCTTAAGCTCGCCCGTGGTTGGTCGCTGGCCGTCGTGGCTTCAACCAGCCACGGGCGGCGACCAATCGAAGAAGAAAAAATAAAAAATAAAAATATTTTTAAAATGAATTTTTTAAAAAATAAAAATAATAATAAAAATAAAAGGCAAAGGTGTTGAGTGAAAAAAAAAAAAAAAAAAACTAGGTTTAGAAGTAAAGAAAGAGGATGTCAAATGTTTTACACTTTCTAAAAAGTGAAAAACATTTTCCCATATTTTAGAAAAAAAATTTGTTGGTGGAAAATGCTTACCAGTTTGTATTCCGTTAAACAAATGCCGAAAAATCCTAAAAACATTTTCCAAAAGGTTATTTTTTATGAAACGATTGAATTCTTAATTAGACCGTTTTAGACCCAACCGGAGTGAATGGCAAGATGGGCTGTCTTGGACAAGCGAAAATGTTCTTAGACTTTATTTGACCCACTTTGGCCCACCCAAGCTTGATCAAATTTATATGAAAAAATTAATACTCTCTGTATGCAAAGGTAATTTGCTCATTATAGAAAAGAAGGGTGCCAAGATATGTAATATGAGTTTATTGATTTTATCTAATATGAAATATTACGAGTCCCAAAAATCTACAAAATCTAAAATGTCAAAATAAAACATGTCTCAGGTAATATTACAGCGCCTACCGAAATAGAGGAATGGGAGAACTGTTAATCCAGGAGCTGGATTTTCCAGGGATCACGAATTTGACAGCGGGCGGGAGCGAGAGTGGTCATAATTGGCGGAACAGAGTCAAGTCGTATCTCTTTTCACATGATAACAACCACCACCCTTTGTAAAAGCCCTAAGGTCAAACCCCTCTTTTTATTTTATTTTTATTAGGCAAATATTTATTTTTGTTTTGTTCTAGGTCGAAGCTATCGATCCAAATTTAGGATGGACCTATCAAGATTAAAATCAACACCACATTGGGCTCACAAGGCATTTTTGTTTCTAGGAAAAAGTTTTCTAATCATTCACTTTCGGCAAAATAAACACATACTTAGACTTTATTTATTTCCCAAAAATTAAATAATTCAAAAAATGATCGTTTTTATCACTTAATATAATAATTCAATGAAAAGTACTTTCATTATTAACACAATTTATGTCCGAAGATTGTTGTGGATGATGACAATATTTTTATTTCATATATTTTTATAAGTGATATGGACAATTATTTTTTAGGAAAATATTTCTTCGGATAATTTATTTTTTGCTAAGTAACTGGAGTCAGCTCTCAAATTCCCATGATTTTGTTGACATTTTTTATTGTTGTATTGATCCAACGAAAATGTGGGCGGGCGATGGCAATCGCCACTGTGGGAGGGTGGGTGCCCGTGCATCAACGTCACCGGCGTTCAGTGTGGGACCGGTCATGGAATTAGGTTCGGGTATTTAACTCAACTGAAAATGGTGCGAGGATCAAGACATGGGAGGTTGTTTGGTATACATTAATTTTCACAAACTAATAACAAAATTAGGTAAATATCCAAATTCATGTTTACATTAATATATTTTATAGTGAATTCATCATCTTTACTTTATTGCATGTAGAGTGGATCTAGTTATGTTAGCAGTATCAATTTCCAAAATTGCTACTATTTCCTATACCCGTAGCCTGATAATAATTGACTAGGACTATTCTGATGATCAATAGTATTGTTGTGAAGGTGAAAAACCATGTTTCTAGTTAATGCTTGCATGGCTTATTAGGGATCTTTTAAATTGCTAATGTGTGCTCATATGGCTGCAATCATAAATCTATGTATAAAATGCATTGAAGCAATAGAACTTGTAATTTCCATAATGTCTCATTCAAACTGCAATTGTAAATAATGTCATTGATAGTAAAGGTAAACAATGTGACGTATCGAAACATGAGAGAGACTTCGAGGAATGAGCCATCGATCACGTTGCATTGCACTAGAGGGGATGGGTTGCATGGACATCGTGAAGAAGCACATCAACCTCGACTCTTCAGAACCCAAGAAGAGGAGCTATGCCGATTGCAAGAATGTTGTCAATGCTAGTTTCACTTCCGTTAATCCTCCCATTTCTTGCCACACTCCATAAGGTTAATTGTTGTAGCCGACAACACCCATGCAATAAGCTAATCAACGTAGTTTTCTTTTCTCGACCAATGATCAAAATAGATCATATCATTAGTTTAATCACACTTACATACGCCTGGTGGTCAAGATAATTTGTGCAAGTTTTGTAATTCATGGGAGGGCCCAAAAAGTGTTAGAATTGATGTTTAAATGAAATTATTTTCATGTCACTTTTTACTTTATATCACACCCTTTTGAGTCCTTTTTATAAGTGCATTTGTTTTGTTGTCTTTTAAATTTTTGTTGGAATAGAACCATAGCATCAATGTTCCTATATCACATGGACTCACGTTCCCGTGAGTCAATGTTCTCACTATTCACAATGATCGCTTGGGCGTCTATTTCTTTTGGACAAGTGGCGCAAGGTTGAAAACCCCAGAGAAGACAAAAGCGTCTCTTTCACACTCGAACGTCTTCTTGCGTTCACTGTAGGGCAATGGGAAAAATGGAGCGGTCTTCGGATTTAAATATGTTTCACGTTCGAAAGAAGAAAAGGACAGCACAAGGAAAATAGGTCTTATTTTATTCCAAGATATCTTAGAAGGAGAAGGAGAACACGGTTTTCCCTAGGCGAATTTTCCCTATCCTTATCTTGGTCGCTCTTCATTAGCCAGCAGTAAATACCAGTCCGCCATTGCCGGTCACTGACGAGCCTCCTTTTTAGAAAAGAACAAAAGCAGAGGGCATGGACTGAGGAGAATTGCGGCCTTTTTCGGGCGTCCAGAAGTCCCTCCCTCGAGGATTCTCTCCGAGCCATTTCTTTCCTTTTCTTTGCCAATCCTCACCGTCGTAGGATCGCCGTGTCGTCATTGTTGGTTCAGCAAGCGCAGTAAACCCTGTCTTGCCCCTGTTTTTGGGCTGTCAAGATCCGAAGCAACTCGTACGTGTTTGAAGCTTCATCGCCGGCGTGCACTCTCATCGGCAATACTTTTCAAACATGTAAACTTGACCAGCAACCGCAACCGAGAACTCCTCCTTGGCAAGGTAATGTTGAACCCTCTGCCTTTCCCTGTCATGAGTGGAACGCCGAGACTCGGTTTCTTCCGTTCATGCTCGTGTCGGATCTGAATAGGTTGGTTGTGTTGATTTTCGAACATTTCTGAGAGACTTCTTTCGAGCCTGGATGGGAGATCAAGTCTTGAAACGATTAAGTACTTTTTTTCCTGAATCCACGTTCATAACCTCTCCGACAAAATGTCTATAGGATTGTGTTTGATATCATTTTTATTTTAGGGATAATTTTTATTCTCAAAAATAATTTTTTTAATTTTTATTCTCGAAAATAAAGATGTAGATGTTTTTTACTTCTTTTTGTTTCAAATTTATACTTTTTTATTCAAAAAAAGTTAATTGATGTTATCAAATTTATTTGTGTTCCAATTAACAAAAAAATAAAAAAAAACAAAAAAAAAAAAGAAAAAATAGAATGTTACCAAACATGCCCTAACAATCTAATACAAGTTAGTTTCCTTTTTTTGTTTAACTCAGAGGATTGCCCTGGATTAGGTCACCTTAATTGTTTTTCAAAGTCTTTCCAATGATTGAACGCGTTTTTTTTTCTCCATCATCCGTTTTTCTCTTGTGTTCTATGCTCCCGAGGTCACCAATGGCGATCGTCAATGAGTTAATGATGTTGTATCCGCGGATGTGTTTGACCATCATGTGCATCTAAACCGGTTTTGCTTACAACGTACCTTTATCTGCTTCGTCCTAACCATGTCGTTTATGTGTGAACGGGGTTGATGATAAACGTGGGTATTGATGGTCGGTGGTCTGAGGGGAGGGTAATTGGTAAATTTTGTGGTGGTTCCGGGGTGAGCAAAGGCGATGCTCAGTTTAAAGCTTTGGAGGTGTAAATCATGGATGGAAACCTGTTTCTTTTCTAGGTGATGTTAGTGGATGACCGTCGGAGGATTGCAACAAAAACTTTCTTTCTCCAACACGAGCGCATGGAAATTGCCAAGTAAACTCAGAGCTTTCTCCCTTTCATGGAAAATATATGGTTGAGGGCTCACCGTCTATTTTCCAAAACCTTCTTTCTCCAACAAGTGCGTGAAAGTTGCCAAGCAAAACACACAGCTTTCTCCCTCTTATGGAAAATGTACGTTTGAGGGTTCACCCTCTATTTTCCAAGCTAACGGTACTATTAGCAAATCAATTCCCTCTTGTCGTTTATTGTAAAGGGTCCCTTCTTTTTGTACTCATAAATGCTCAAATTTATTGTTAAGGGAATTTGATTGGCCAGTTGTACTGTTAGCTTGGAAAACAGATGGCGAACCCTCAGCCATATATTTTTCATGAGAGGGAGAAAAATTTGTATTTTGCTTGGCAATTTCCACAGGAAATATCGTCAGATGGTCACGACATCATGCTAGCATCACCCTATTGTAAAAGAACACTGGGTGGAGTTCTGGAAATGGGAAGTGAGCGTGGAAGACGACGAGAACACAAGGAAGAGGAGACTGGGTTTAGTGTAGGTTGGCTTAAGTGAGATTTTTGGGCTTAAATTCGTTTGATATATTTGGGCTTAGTTGTTCTAGTTATGATTGGGTTGGTGATTTTCGGGCTTGGGAATTGGCTTGATGGATCCAGGCTTAAAGTGGGCTTAACGCTTCTCTTTAGTAAAAATGGGCTTACGTTCTGGTAGGTTCAAATGGGTCTAGTTGATTTGGGCCTAATCCATTTCTAGTAAATAGGGGCTTGGTTTATTTCTAGAGGAAATTGGGCTTTTGAATTTCTACTGGAGAGAGGCTTAACTCGCAGCCCTTTTGCCTGCGGCGGCCCGTGTCCATGTGAAGCCCATGCCTAATCCCACACGCGGGTAATAATTTTATTAAAAAAGGGAAAAAGATTCGAAAAAAATATAATAATCAGCAAATGGCTAGGAATAGAAGCCTTGATTAGGTTGTTAAATCTTAGTGATATATTTAGCTTTGTTTTGGTTGGATAACATAACTCTTAATTTTTGAGTTTTAGTAGTTACTTTTGATATAGCTTAAGACTTGGATAGATCAATCTTTTAAGTAACAACTTCAACCCAATTTGAACTTAACTCATGGGGCTTCTATCCTGGGCCTTAATAACAGTGCTATGTGTATTTTGTAATTGGTGCTTCATTGAGTGTACTTTCGGACGCTTTATCCTTATTGCATTGATTATGATTGTCTACTTGTCTTTGATTGTGCACTCATGCATGGATAGCATTTAGAGGCATATGTTAATAAAAAATGGTCAAAGATTGCTTGAATTATTTAGGTAACAAACCAATCAAGTTAAGAGTACCAAAAGAGCACTAGTTAAACAATTAGTGTAATTAAGTCTTGCTCTTAAATCTCTAATTGCATAAGAACTAAAGTATCATCATATGCTTCACTTGACTTCTAGTCAACCTCATAGACTAGTGGTGACTCCTATTATGGATAGATCAATTTCAATTGTTGTTTCCTAATGTCAAGTGATTTAACAGTTTGGAAAAATCCATGCTTATTGGAGACTATTGGTCCTAAACTCGACATTACCTCCAAACCTATCATCTCCTTAACATCAATAGATAGTGCTGGAATTATAAGCTTCTTTTCTTTTCTGGTTTATGCTAGTATTTTAGACTTACTTTGTAGAATTGTTAAAAAGAATCTTGTTAGATGATTGGATATTACTTGGTAAATCATTCTTAAAGTTTTAGTATCTCTAACCAGCAGTACACTATATAAAATTTGAGTAATCAGACAGTGATGTCTTCTATTAATATATTAATAGTCACATAAGCAAAAATTGAAAGGATGATTAACGTCTAAAAACTCATGAGTGTGATAAACCAATGAAAATAATTGTCGTAATCCCTAACTTATATGGAAAAATATAAACAAGGGAAATGCACAAAATGAAAATTGAGATGTACTATGATATCATATTATAAAGAAAGCATGCCAAATACCCTCCTCATTTTTTCACCTTTTCACTCTATTACAACTTTCTCTCCTTTATTTTTTTTAAGGGATAAGTGCACTAGAAATCTTAAAGTTTGTTAAAAAGTGCAATTAAGTTCTTAAAATCTTATCAAATTGATGCAATCAAGTCATTCCATTAATTCCTTCTTATATTTCTTATTCGAAAGCTCCATCCTACTTGGCTAATATAAAATGTTTATTGCTATTTTTTCTCTCCTATGTAACATTGACATTACTAAAACATGAAACATGAAGCTAAAATGACATTGTTTTTATCCAAATCTTTCTTTTTCAAACCAAATTTGAGTTAATTTAGATTAATAATAAAAAAATCTTTTTTTTATAGAAAAAATAACACAAAACAAATTGACCCTCATCACTATCATCCCACCATTACTGAAAATGGCTGGCAATGGTGGGGTGATGCCCGATTGCTCAGGTCTCTAGCTAATAGCCACTAGTTCCTAGGTCTTTAGTCCTCACCTAAGGTTGCAGGGCACCATTCTTTTTTTCTCTCTCTCCTTTTATGAGTCCTATTTTTTTTTTTTTTAAAAAAATGTAACCTTTTATTTAAAATTTGGCTAAAAAAGAATTAGATTTAGACCAAAACAATATCGTTTTAGTATTATGTTTTTTGTTTAATGATGTCAACATCACGTAGTATAGAGAAAATATTAAACAAGTCATGTTTTTTTTTTTCATTAGTCAAATTGGATAGAGTTAATGACAAGACTAGATTACTTTAATTTATAAATATTCTAAATTAATTACACTTTTGAAAATTTTAAGACTCAATTGCATTTTGGCAATAAATTTTAGAATTTCAAGTATATTTATCCCTTTTTTAAAATAATGTTCCACTTCTTATTAAACAAATTATCCAAAGAACCAAATCAATCTCCCATACAAAAAATTATCAACCTAGATCTAGATCTAATATTACCAACCACAAACTCATAACAAATCTCCAAAGTCCAATCTTCTGCACCCACCAACACTTGCACCCATCAATCATGGCTACCTATCACAGGCACCGTAGCTTTGCTCTCTGGTGCAAGCCCATCGTTTCTCTCTCTCTCTCTCTCTCTCTCTCTCTCTCTCTCTCTCTCTCTCTCTCTCTCTCTCTCTCTCTCTCTCTCTCTCTCTCTCTCTCTTGCAAGGACCATGAAAGGGCATGGTGACCTCATGTCTTAGGGTGATGGAGGCGTGGAGATAGACGACGGTTGGAGGTTGTTGGGGTTGGACCGGAGTTGGGAAATCGGAATTTGTGCTAAGGAATGAAAAACGGTTTTGTAAGTCTAGTATGTCAACCGATATGAGGTTTATGGTTAGGTATCCAACATAAAACTTATGGTACAAACTCTTATTTCGATATTAAAAACAAAGGATACAAAGCGTATTCTCTAAGCTTTGTAGTCATTATGCCAAAGTGGTCAATTGCGCAATGAAGTGAAACATGTCATTTTCCAATGTGCATGGATGCATTATGCTTTGACTAGGAAAATAAAAATCACAATTGTTCTTTTGGGCTTCTGCTTATGCTGCATCCACTTAAATCGAATTGTCCACACTAGTACACTTGAAGTGCCAAAATTATGAAAGTGATACTTAAGAGCCAAAATCGGAGTAAAATGGATTAGTTAAGGCCAACGACTAGAAAATTTGGCCAAAATGCTAACGTAGTGATTTTCCGACAAAATAAGTGCAAAATGATGTCATTTTGCACGTTGATGTCGTTAGATAAGTACAAAAATGACGTTGTTTTGTTGCTAACGTGGATAAATAAGTAATATAAAAATTAGTTGAATCAAATTTAAAATCAAATAATAAAAAAGAAAGAGGAGATTATGAATAGTGGCTAATGGCGCCGCCAGCCCCCTATCGTCATTGGGAAGGGCCAACGATGGTGGGGGTTGCTAGGCCTTTGCCAGGGGTTGGTGACCCCAATTGACCAACGATGAGAGCCTACAAGCCCTTGCTTAGATCTAGGGTGAGGGTCTTGGCCCTCGCCGCTAGTCTGCCAAGGTGGTCAACCCTCCCTCCATCGTTGCCGACCCTTCTCGGTGACAACGGGGAGGTGGTGACAACGAGGACTAAGCCCTCAACCGCTATTCGTCTTCTTCCTTTTAAAAAAATGATTTTAAATTTAATTTAATTAAATTTTAAATTCAAATCAAAGCCAAAACAAGGTTGTTTTTGTATTTTTTTTTTTTTTGTTGAGTTAACTCTCTGGCAAGCCACGTAAGTGAGCAAAATTAATAAAAAAAATTATCACATAAGATTTCTAGCAGCATTCACTAAAGGTGGCACTCAAGTGTTCCATTTTTGTTAAAAAAAAATTACACAAATGTCACTTTCCTAACTTTTGGCATTTAAGTGTCCCTTGTGCTAAGTGTTGGCATTTAGAGTGTTCTTTTGCCTCGAATTGCCTCTTTACCATAGCACTCGTAACTTAGCTTGCACCACCATCTCTTGACTCGTGTCATTATCCAACACAAAAATTATTCACTAACAATGCCTCATCTCGTGTTGCAGGCTTTCTCGTGTCCAAACCATGCTCTTGCTTCCGATCCTAGTCTCACTCTTCCTCGGTTCTCAGGAAGCTTATTCTTCAACTTCCTCTTCAAGTCTTGAGCCTACAAGTTTCTTTTTCCCTTCTTTCAACCTTGGCTCTTGCACCAATAAAGAGCTCATATGCATGGGCTCGGTAAGCTCGCAAGATGGGTATTTGAACATCACCCCGGAGCGAGGTAATTCAAGCCTTGCTCCAATGCCGATAAACCAGGTAGGACGGGTTCTTTATTCCCAGCCAGTTGTTGCTTGGCCTGCCATGATCTCCACCACGTTCACTATTAGGATCACCCCACCGCTGAATTCCACAGTCTCTGGCGATGGGATGGCTTTCCTTTTCGCACAGGACGATAGCCCTTCACTACCGAACAGTACTGGCTCATACATGGGGATTCTTGATCGATCTACTCAAGGTACTTCCACCCAATCTTTTGTTAGATGAATATGAAATATGTGGTACTTTGCTATAGAATGTTGATCAAAAAACAATTTCTTTTTAACTGAATATTTAGGTGGCATTGTTCGACAACTAGCCGTGGAGATGGACACTTACATGAATGAGTTTGATATCGATGGGAACCATGTAGGCATAGACACGACAAGCACTACTAACTCAATTGTCACCCAGAGCCTAAAGAGCATAGGAGTGAACCTAAGAAGTGGAAGGGACATCACAGTTGAAATTGAATATGATGGCTATAAAAATGAAATCCAAATCTCAATAGCATATTCTGGGAATTCGCTGACAAGCGTTCTCAATTATTTGATCAAAATGTCGGAAACGGTCCCTAGGCTCGTGTACGTGGGCTTTTCGGGAGGCACTGGTCCTCTTCCCGAAAGCCACCAGGTGATTAACTGGGCATTCAGCTCTTTTCCTTTATCTACAACGGAAAAGCGGCTCAAGAGAGACAATAGGATCAAAACCATACTGGTTCTGGTCGTGCCAAGCATGATGACGGTATTGTTCATTATTATATGCATCTACCTCGTTAAGAGAGCACCAAGGAAGAGAGACAAGAAGGACGCCGACATAGAGAGCCAATCGAGGGTGGCCGCGAACGTTCCAAAGATGTTCACCTACAAGGAGCTAGCAAAGGCTACTCGCAACTTTAGCAAGGACAACTTGCTCGGCACTGGCGGTTTTGGAAGTGTTTACAAAGGGGTGATCTCAGATCCTCCGATTGAAATAGCCGTGAAAAAGATCTCGGCAACCTCAAAACAAGGTTTGTTTCTTTACTTGTATTATGTGCTTTTAGTACATTTTTCTTGAACATGGTCCCCTAGATGAGATCTAAACATTACATAAACATAGTGCTGAAGCAATTTTAGCACATTTTGCTTTCATTTATATTCATCACCAATTGCTATGAATAAAGTGGGAGAGCGAAATTCTATATATTTTCAATTTATCTAGAATAGAGTACTTGGAGTCTATTTATAGGCTTGAATAGATGACAATCAAGGGAAATCAGATCAAATATGCATAATCATAATAATTAAAGAAAATGTCCTTAATATCTCTAGAAGATACCTAAATATCTCTAATACTCCCCCTTAAGCTAGAGCATAGATATTAATCACATTTGGCTTGTTACAAATATTTTCTATCCTCCCATGACCTAAAGGTTTAGTAAATATGTCTACAAGTTGTTTGCCAGAGGTAATGTGACTTGGAAGGATCACTCTCCTCTATAGCTTCTCTTTTATATGATGACATTCGATCTCAATGTGTTATGTTTTCTCATGAAACACGGGATTGGAAGCTATATACTGCAACCTTGTTGTCACACCACAGAGGCATAGGAACTTAAGTTTTAAAGCCTAATTCAATCAATAGTTGCTGAATCCACACTAATTAATGTGTCACTTGTGTCATGATTCTATATTCTGACTTAACACTTGCGCGGACAGCAACATTCCATTACTTACTCTTCCATGATACTAGATTTCCTTTAACCAAGGTACAATGGCTAGTGGTCAATCTCCTATTATCTAGAGACCTTGTCCAATCAACATCAGAAAATCCTTCAACTTTGCTATGGCGATGATTTTGGTAAACAATTCATTTCCTTAGAATCTTCTTCAAGTGCCTCAAAATCCAAATAATTGCATCCCGGTGAAATGTACAAAGAGAAGACAAAAATTGGCTTACCACTCTAATTGGAAATGCAATGTCTAGTTGAGCAATTGTGAGATAATTTAGCTTGCCTACCAATTTTTAATTATCTCTCAAGATTATCAAGAATCTCTCTTCCCTTAGCAACTAGATTATCTCATTGTTTCATAAGTGAATCAAGAGGTGTTGATCCCACCATGCCTATCTTAGTAAGCAAATTATGGGCATGCTCTCACTATAATAGAACAATACCTTTTTGTGACCATGTCACCTCAATTTTAAGGAAATACTTCAACTTGCCCAAGTCCTTAATTTGAAACTATTGATAAAGATAGAGCTTTTGTTCAGCTATACTAACCAATTCATCTCTTATAACAATAATATCATCAAAATATGCAATTAAGAATAACTTGCCTCCCCCTAATTGTTTATAAAAGCAGTAATCATTTTCCACATCTAAACATTCCAAAAGAAGGTTAACTTTAGAAAATCTTCCAAACCATGCCGTGGGGACTACTTCAAACTATGCGACTTTTTTAATTTGTAAACTAGTCTCATAAACGTCCCCTAAGCAACAAATCCTAGAGGTTGCTCCATATACACCTCCTTGTATGCAATAAAGCATTCTTGACATCAAGTTGAAATAATGGCCAATTATATGTGGCTACAAGAGAGATCAAAATACCAACATATTTGAACTTGGCAATAGGAGAAAAGGTGTTTAACTAGTCAACCCCACACATCTGAGCATACCTTTTCACAACAATTCTTTCTTTTAAGTGAGCAAGAGAACCATCGGGAATGACTTTGATAGCATACACCCATTGACAACTAATATCAATTTTGCCTAAAGGAAGAAGTACCAAGTCTCAAGTTTGATTAACCTATAAGGCTTTTAATTCTTCTTCCAGAGTTGTTCTCCAACCTAAGTCATATAATGCTTCTGCTACAAACTTAAGGACAGAATAGTGTTCAACATTAGATAAAAAGGACCGAAAGAAAGGAGACATGGAAGAGTATGAACTAAAGTTTGCAATAGAATATTAAGTACAAGCATGATATCTTTGTGATGAAGAATATGGGTATGCTAATGGCAAATCTAGAGCTAAAGATGACATAGTAGTGGTGGGAGGAAAGGGGAAGCAATATCTACTTGAGGATCCTTAATATAGATCTTGAGAGAAGTTGGTTCTTGTGTAAATATTAGGGAAATTGGTGGATCAATTGACCAAATGGTGATCACATGTAAGATTTCATCCACCTCAAAAATAGTAATTGAAACATCATGATATGCAATAGATTCAAAGAAGAAAACATCAATAGTTATAAAACAATTATGCAATGATGGAGAATAACAATGGTATCCCTTTTAAGTACGAGAATAATATAGAAATGTATATACTTGATGGCCCTAGGATCAAATTATAATACTTTAGGTCAATGACCACGAACAAAACAGACACAACAAAAAATACAAGGTTATAAGAAAAATAATGATCAATTGAGAAGCAAATTAGAAAATGGAACACAACCTTGTAAAACATAAGGAGGCATGTGATTAATTAGATCGTATGCAATCAGGGCAACATTAAAAAAAAAAAAAGGTTTTATAGATCTTCATCTAAAATAACATGGACCCGATGACTTCCAATAATGCTTATTCTATCTTTCAGCTACATCATTTGTTGTGGTGTATCAAAACAGGAAGATTTGTGGATCATACTATGTTGAGTCATAAAGTCAAAAAAGATGCAAAAAGGTACTCTTAGCATTATCAAAAACACAAAATTTTAACATGTACACCAAACTGATTATGAATTTCAAAATTAAAAGCACAAAATAAAAAAAATAAAAAAACAATTATAAACTACTTCCCATTAGATATAGCCAAGAGACTCTAGAATAATCATCAACAAAAGTAACAAAGTATCTAAAGTCTACTAAATATCTGAATGAACTAACAAAAAAGATGCATTGCTAGCTTAATGACTCAAGGCAAGTAACTAACATGATGCAATTTGCCAAGTTGACATAACTCACACTCCAAACTAGAAAGGAATTGCAAACTAGAATTGAAATTTTGAAGATTGTGTAGCCAAGGATGGCTAATATGACAATGGATTTGATGTAAGGAAGCAACACTAGAGCATGAAATAGATGGATCATTTTCGAGCACATACAACCCCCTACCTTACCTCCTCTACCAATCATTATCTTTGTACCCAAATCTTGAAAAATACAAGAATCAATGTAGAATGTCACCGAACACTAAAATTTTTTGGTTACTATTCTAATAAACATAAGGTTAAATAGAAATTGTGGGAAATAAAGCATCGATGATAATGGCAATGAAGAAGTTGGATGAATTGCATCAAACCCCTTAACTTGTGTAGATGAATCATTGGCTAGGGTAACAATGAATGGTGATGGAGTAAGAGACCCAAAAAAAAAAAAAAAAAACAAACAAACAAACAAACAAACTTGAAAGACCTAACAAAGGACAAGCATGTGGTAGCATTAATTGATTGTACCAAAGTAACAATGAAAGAATTAGGCTATGTTGAAACTACCTATATTGAGCAAATTCCTTATTAGACATAACCATCACGTTGCCTTTTGAAAACTAAGGCAAAGAAGAAGAGTCAGTACTAGATGGCTACCCTAGTCTCCTATGTAACTTGTAATAAGATTTTTGAATGCAACTAGTTTTGCCACATTAATGACAAGTCCGAATGGCCCTTGAGCTATCAATGGAATTGTGAGTCTGTCCATAAAGTTATTCTTGGCCTTAGCCTCTTCTTGTTCCTATGCCTAGCCAACACCATGGCCACTACAAGCATGATGTCCTCTACGAGTTCCTCTATCACTCCCACTACCACCACCGGTTCAAGACCAAAACACAAGAGCTATCTATCATAGACATAGTGTCCTCAGAAAACTCACAAGATACCCAAAGAACTCAAGCAAAGGTATTTGTGAATGATGCAATAGTCTCTCTCTCCTAAGAATTTGAAAACTAATAGTTTCATAGTTTGGACCGAAACCTCCTTAAATCCCAGTACAACCAACGGTTCTCTTTGCAGTTGCTTTTGCTCAACAGTAGTTGAAATAGAGAGAAGATGATTCAACTCCTCATGCATCATCTTAAAATTAGCAAAGTATTATGTAATGGAACACCCCTTCCTATTATATAGGTAAAACTACTGCAATAGCTCAAATATCTGTGAAAAGTTATTTTGGCCAGAATGCAATATAGCCAAATACTCCCATAATTTTTTAATTGTGTCAACATGAGCTACGGGATCAACTATATTACTCTTCATAGAATTCAGCATTTGACCAAGAATACATGAATCAACTACATTTTAAGTTGCATCAATACTGGGTTTAAGCTTAGTCAAGTGTATAAGTTGATTCTGTCTATCGAAGTTAGCTTCACAATTTTCTTTTATTCTGAAAGTTGGCACTATCCTCAAGCTTCCTATTGGTAATTCAATTAGAAGAAGAGGAAATCACCACAATCATCATAGTATTACTCTTCTCAAAATCACCCATTCTGTAGTAAGAATAAGAAAATTACCACAATATTTTCCTTCAAGCAACTCAACTTCAATAATTCAACACAATTGAGAAATATCATTGATAGACCATCAACAATGTTGTCACATCACTAACAACCAATTGAACAAACAATCCAAACATGGGTATAGAGTACCTATAGCCTTCGAAGGTTCTTTAGATAGAAAGTTGATGCACCAATGGTCATTCCAACTTACCAATCATAGGAACAAGGGAAACAAAGACCACATTAGATAACCCTCCCAGATTTCGTATAAATCTCACATAGTCAATTCTTGCAAAGTTAATTCTCACAACCCAATTTCCTTGAATTTACCCTTAAGATTCCAAACATCCCTACCTCTACCTCTAGAGACCATACCAATTAACTTCACCAAACTGCACAACAACTTACCACCCACTCACCTAGTGCACTACATAACGAAACATCTCGATTAGTGTAAGCTAAAACTGCCAAAAAATTCCAATCTAATCCAATATAACTCGACCATCAGATGGAGGGCATGATCTAGGCAATCTTGGAAGACATCCAAAAAAAAATAGCAAAATTTGAGGGAAGCACCAAATTGACCTTAGCAAAGAGTGAGAGTTAAGCCCAAGAACCTATATGCCAATGGTGGAAAGCCAAAGAGAGGGAGCAAGTGACATTTGACAGCGCCAAATCTGACCTAGGTTGGATGGCGACGCTAGGCAATGCTAGATCTAGGCTGGTGACTTTTTTTTTTTTTTTAATAAGAATTTCTACAGTAGGTGATAGCTCAAATACCATGTGAATAAAGTGGGAAAGAGAAATTATGTTTTTTTTTTTTTTTTTGGTAAGTGGAAAGAGAAATTATGTTTAATTTCAATGTATCCATAAAAGAGTACATGGAGTTTATACATGGGCTTGAATAGATGACAATCTAGGAAAATTAAATCGGAGATGCATAATCAAAATCATCAAAGGAAATATCTTAAATATCTTTAGAAGATACCTAAATATCTCCAACAATTGCCACAACTGTGAAGATCCCCTGTGAAAAAGTTCTCTAGTATTTGTTAATTAACTCCAGGCAATTTTTCAACCTCAAATTCAACAGGTGAAAGACAGTATTTGGCAGAGATATGCACAATTGGGAGGATGAGGTACAAGAACATAGTGCAACTCCAAGGTTGGTGCCACGAGGGGGAACAACTTCTACTAGTCTACCAATACATGGTCAATGGTAGCCTTGACCGCTTTATCGGCAAGCTATCCCTCAATTGGGAGACTCGGTATGAGATCCTAACCGGTGTGGCCTCAGCGTTACTTTACCTCCATGAAGAATGTGGGAACCCTGTGGTCCACCGAGATGTCAAGCCCAACAATGTCATGTTGGATGCCAACTACAATGCCTACTTAGGTGACTTTGGGCTCGCAGGCTGATCCAAAGCGACGTCTCATTGACAACCATGCTCGCAGGCACCCCCGGGTACCTAGCCCCGGAGGTGGCATACTCAGGGAAGGCCACTTCAGAGTCAGATGTGTATAGCTTTGGGACAGTGGTCTTGGAGGTGGTGTGTGGGAAGAGGTCAAAGGAGATCATAGAAGAGAACAACTTGGTGGATTATGTGTGGAATCTCTACGGAGAAGGCTCGCTCCTGGAGTGTGTAGATAAGCAAATGGAAGGCCAATTTGATGAAGAACAAGTGGAGAGGGCACTGATAGTGGGCCTTGCTTGCTTGCACCCGTACTCTGCGTGTAGGCCAAGATGCGAAAGGTGGTCCAAATTTTCCTAAACCTGGATGAGCCACTGATGGATTTGCCCAAGTCCCGACCTAGCATGACCATTGTGCCGGTCTCATTTTCGGGCTTGACCACCGTTGACTACTCCTCCACCTCCAGGACCAAGTCTCCATTCACTCGTTCACAGCTCAGTTCACCACAGGAGATAGAACTTAATCATGAACAGGGGATGGCAAGGTTGCGTTAATGGTCTTGAGAATTAAAGATTGTATCAGAAAATTTCAAGTGAGAGTCATACATGAATAAGTTTTACTCTGTATTATGCTACGATGTAGTGTAGAATGGATACACTTTGAAGCTAGGTGTGCTATATTTACATTCCTCAATGAATATTATGTTCTTATGTGAAATCAAGTTGGAGTCGTTCAAGTCATGTTGCCTCATTGTAGGAGTTATATGGAGCATACGAAGAAAAAGACCCACTTAAATTAGGAACGATTTACATATGTCAATTCATATATTTATGAATTTCAAGGCTCATGGCTCAATTCACCACCAAAGACAGAACCCGATCATGAACAGAGGATGTCAGGGTTGCATTAATGGTCTTGAGAATTAACGATTGTATCAGAAAATTTCACACGTTTAATACACGAGTCATACAGGAATGAGTGTTACTTTGTATTATGCTACAAGGCAGTGCAGAATGGATACTCTTTAAAGTTAGTTGTACTATATTTACATTCCTCTATGAATATTATATTCTTACATGAAATTGAGTTGGAGTGGGTTCAAGTCATGTCGCCTCATTGCAGGAGTTACATGGAGCATATGAAGAAGAAGACCCACTTAAATCAGGAACAATATACATATGTCGATTCATATATTTATGAATTTTAAAACTCATGACTCAGTTCACCACTAAAGACAAAACTTGATCATGAACAGGGGATGTTAGGGTTGCGTTAATGGTCTCGAGAATTGAAGATTGTATCGGAAAATTTCATGCAATTCATATCTAAGTCATACAGGAATGAGTTGTACTCTATATTATGCTATGATGTGGTGTAAATGGATACTCTATGAAGCTAGCTATGTTGTATTTACATTCCTCTGTGAATGTTACATTCTTATGTGAAATCGAAGTTGGAGTGGTTCAAGTAATCCCGCCTCATTTTAGGAGTTACATGGAGCATACGAAGAAGAAGACCCACTTAAATCAGGAATGATTTACATATGTTGATTCATATTTTTATGAATTTCAAGCCTCAAATTAATCCAATGAAAGAAAAATAATGTGTAAAATGAAAGAGAATTGTTTCATTCGCTCACTGCTCAATTCACCATAGGAGATGGAACTCGATCATGAATAGGGGATGCCAGGTTTGCGTTAATGGACTCGAGAATTAAAGATTGTATTGGAAAATTCAACACAATTCACATTTGAGTCATATAGGAATGAGTTTTGCTCTGTATTATGCTACAATGTGGTGTAGAATGGATACTCTTTGAAGCTGGTTCTGCTATATTTACATTCCTATGTGAATATTACATTCTAAGTGAAATTGAGCTGTAGTGGTTCAAGTCATGCCGCCTCATTGAAGGAGTTACAAGGAGCATATGAAATGAAGACCCACTTAAATCAAGAACAATTTACGTATGTTGATTCATAAATTTATGAATTTTAATGCTCAAATTAATCTAATGAAAGAAAAATAATGTGTAAAATGAGAGAGAAGCGTTTTGGCGAGTGAGAACAAAAAAAAAAAAAAAAAGGGCAAATTGACGTGCGTTTGCCCTGAGTCAAACGATTGCTTGGAAGACTATTATCTTAACCGTTGGACTACAAGCGCCGAGCTAAGTAAATGTGTGTTATATATTTTATAAATATTCCGTCTCTCCCCTTTCCATAATGGCTGCATGCCTAACGAACCATTGGGCCGATTAGGCTCGAGCATCGTGGTTGAGATAAAAGCAGCAGCAAACATCTAACGAATGCATTTGAGCATTTAGGGCCACACCCGTGCTGACTGACACATCACATAAATGAATTGGTCCGTCTTCGCCCAATCTAGAATGAGTCGAAAAGCCGAGATTCTCAGGTCAAACTCGGGTACTCCATACTAGATTGCCGGGTGACAAGCGGCGAACACTCCTTTCGCAACCGCATATGTAGTTCTTCGACTCTACATTTGAATCAGGCATTGGAGGGCTTATTCAGTGGACAGGCCTCGGCTCGCACCTAACCCCATTACAGAGTGTGAGTTTTGACTCCAAAGATCAATTGGAGCATGCTCAATCCTGAATCATATGATGAACTTTATGTATCACCGACGTTCAGGAGAAGGATCACCGTATGGTAGTTGGCGAGCCTCCTGTGATCTTGTTGGTGGTACAGCCAAGTTTAGGCCCATTATAAAGTGACTCAAACCGATGTACATGACAAAAATCTTCTGTTCGTTCTGCAGTTCACTCTCACTCAGAAAAGCTTATACATGCACTCTCCAAAAACGATCGGGATGACGGAAGATGAGTTGAATGACAGTGAGATCGTATACAAGGTCGTTGATCAAGCTAAGGATATCTGTGGTGCTGAGTAGCAATGCATGCTACTCCAGGGATCAAGCTCAAGATTACAAAAATAAACCCTCGTTGTCTGGGTTTGCACTCTCAGGAAGATGGCCTTTGATCTGTTTCAACGCTCCGGAGAGCTTGATGGTTGAGAATGGTTTCTACTTACGGAGTAGCTGGCGCGTCATTCTCTCATTTGATATGGGATTAGCCTGTTATCAGAATAGATCTCGATCGAGGATTTAAAGCTTTAACCCCTCATTCTACACTTCAAGTAATTCCATGGAAGCCATGAGAGTCCTCTCTTTCTGAGTAAGTGCAGAGGCACAGTGGAAGCTAAAAGCTGATAGTTAAGAATAATAATACGGAAAAAGGGAATATGGAAATTTATGCATACTTCGATGTGTATTAATGAAGACTATATCAGTCTATATTAGATCATTATTCTAAAATAGTATCTCAATCGACATATGCATAATCAAAGAGATATATACAAACTTGAGATATAAGGATAACTAACATAGAATATTATTAGAGAAAAATCCCTAATTATCTCTAACAACCCACTCAATTGTAAGCCATTGAGACATGGCAAATGAGGTGGCATCCAACCATTGTTCATGGTGAAACTTCCTGATCTAGCCAGTTTGAGAGCAGTAAGTTTGGTGGTGTTTTTGGCTTCTCGACATGCAAAAGGTAAGAATTGGAGGGGAAACAACAAGTGACCGATATAGTTAACAGTAACTGAGTGATGTAGCCTATATAGCTGGCATCATAACGTCAAGTGGTCTATATAGCAGGATTGAGAAAATAGTTATTGAGTGATGTGACCTATGCAGGTATATTGAAAGAAAAATCACTTCTGTGAAAAATGATCAATTAGGCAACACAACCAATGTGATTCGAGTCAAAACACAACAATCATGAAATGCACTCAATTAGATGTTTTGTTAGATGAGACTTGTGCATATAGAGTGAAACTTGTTGATCGGTAGGGATGGATTTATTTGGGTTGTAACTAAGGTTCTCAAGGTGCGCACCATGCATTTAAGGTTTCCTCAATATTAGTAACTCTAGTACCAAGTCAAGAATAGTAAAGCGAAAAAGAGGAATGTTAAAATTTCTATGTACTTCAATATATGTTAATAAAGAATATATCGGTCCATTTATAAGTTTTATTAGATATGCACAATCAAAGGGAGATATACATGCAATATACATGCAATTTTGAGAGATACAAATAATCAATAAAAATATCATAATTATCTCTAACATATAAAATTATCTTAGAAAAATCCCTAAATCTTTCCAACGCTGTCATCTTTTTTAGCTGTAGGAGGAAGAGGGTCAATGGTGGTTTCCATGGAAACCATGCGAGTCATCTCTTTCTGAGTAAATGCACGAGCGACTATGGAAGCTGAAAGCTAATTAGCTGACGTCTTTTTCAGCTGTGAAAGGAAGAGGGTCGATGGAGGAACCGTGCGACTCGTTGCCCACGGATCCGCCTGCTTAGTCCCCCAATGAACGGGTCGCTGGCTGTCCCCACCGGTTTCAATGCACGGTGGGCATTCCTTCTTGCTGTCTTCCACGAGCGCATCATATGGAAAGGTTATCTGAAACTGCAAGTTCGAGGAAGAAGGGCGGGGACAACGGAAGAGCCTGATTCCACTGCTCTGTCTTTGTTTAATTTCCCGAGCGGATGCAGAAAAACTGGACAAACCCTCCTCAGGCTCACACGAGTCTACGCATTTAGCATCGCCCCTTAAAAGTTTTACTGGTGGAGGCTTTTGTTTCAAGATGAAACCTCATGTTGTAATCTAGTCAGGTTTATATATCGCATGAAATAGAAAAACTGTTCTTTCTTTAGGGAAATAATAGTCGGTCTGCACTCTTGATTATGTAAATAGATCCGACAATCAGGGACAATACATTGCACTATCAGTGTCAGCACAGTTGTAGGATTTGTAAGGAAATCTGGTTCGAGAATTTAAAGTTACCTATGTTGATCCAACCAATTATATGTGACCTGCTCTAAATCACGATTTGACTTGACCAGTTCAAGGAGTTTGTGAAGTATAGTCGGGTCTCTACCCTTGTGCCCCCGTGTATTAACAAAAAACTTAAGGATATGCTTGTTTTGATGGAAATTAACCAGCAAATAACTTTCCCTCATTTTCTTACCGTTTGGCACCTCATAAACATTGGTTATAAAAAAATAAAAAAAAAAAAAATCTTGGCGACAAATGAAAAATTGTATTAGAGTTTGAAAAATCGGCTCATGTTTGTTTGCTAAAAATTGTCAATAGTAACTATCGACCGAGCAACATTGAATAACAACTGCATTAATGATATCGGAAGATACACTGCAATCCTTATACTTAATTGACAGACAATTCCAACCAACAAAGGAACATGAACTTGGCTTATTGATTCACTACAAAGTATGACCATAGTTTGTCAACAACATGAAAGTGTTGACATCTAAATTTTGTCAAACCATTTAAGTATTAATTGCATAAAAAATTAGGGATTATTCTTAGCCTCAAACCAAAATTTTTTAATTAAATTGTTTATGATTATTAGGAGCATTTGTATTAGTAGAAATTTGATAAGTCCATATAGTTTGCATTTAAATTGGACCAACTGCCGATAAACTTAATTAAATCATATAGTCTAAGCCCATGACAGAATAGAGAGAACGAAGAGAATAGTTTATAGCCAAATCCCCTCTCGGCCACGCTCTCCTTGCTGCACCACCATTGCTCGCCAGACACTACACCATTTTCTCCCAACCATGCGGCAGTCTCCTTCAAAGAAGCAATAGCCTCAAGACCAACCTTATTGCCTGTTGGAAAATATGTCTTCGAATTGAATAGAATAATCAAGTCAAACTTTAAGGTGTAATATCACTTTCTTTAAAAATTTATTTACCCCCATAATGTGGCTAATGGTTACAACAAATTTTCTCCAAGATACAATAAAGTCTCGATTAAGATAGTAGATAGCAATTTTAGTATTTCTTTAAAGTCTCTTTAAGAAACAATTAAAATGATGGTTGTAGTTTAGAAAATACGACTTGAAACTTACTTGATTCTCACTCATACCAAAAAGTGGCATATGTATGGTCTTAAATAACATATGCAACTTTTCAAGAAAGATTGCAAAATGGACAAAGGCAACTATTCAAGAAAGATCGTAAAGTGAACAAATGCAACTCTCGTAAAATGTTTCAAACTGAACAAGTATAATTTCAAAGGTTATCTTGAAAATACACATATAAAATTCAAAATAAAATAATTAAAAATAATAATTTTTTTAATAAAATAAAATTTTGAATTTTGTAATTTCTAAAAACATTGAATGAACAAATACAATCTTTCGACTAATAAAGGTTAACAAGATAATCATACAAAATAAAATTAAAAATAAAAATAAAGAGGTTAATGCTAATTAAATGGCGGAGCGCAAGCGTGCCAAGTGCAAAATACATCTAATAATCGCACGCGCGCATGCTTGTAGGTTTAATCTACACCCCAACCTTCTTCTTTGAACACATTAGAAAAGGCTCTAACCCATTTCCTCTCAACTTTCATATGTGGGACAATGAAAAATACATTTTGTTTGTTTTACAAACAAACAAACAATACTACCTAGCCAAGACGCAACTTCCCTTGCAATTTGCCCGCCAGCTGCACCACAACCTGTTGATCGATCCACCACATCCTCTGCTGGGCCACGGCGAAGCAGACTTCCCGCGTCAACCTGCACCACGAGTCTGCACTGTCTTGAGCTTGCATCGATGCATCTCCATCGTGATCACATCAAACCAGTCGCGAAGTTGCTTGACGACGAATCAACCAATTCCCATTGCTCTTGCCGTCGCCTACACCGTTGGCTAGTCACAAACCCTACACTTCCGCGACGCCTCCACCTGCTCGTCGAGCCATACCAGTAGCGCAAACCGAACTTGCTGCCCTCGCGACGAAGCTGTTGTCCCTCACTACCGGTCTCTGCTAATGAACACTGACATCTTGGCCCCATCGTGACTTGCCACCGAGACAGACGCCCTGCCGCCGACCACTGTGAACCAACCGCCGACTCCCATGATCCACCGTCCTTGGTTTGTTTCAGAAACGAATATTCGAATTAGGTAATTATCCGGTCCAAATTTGAATTCGATATTTTATTGCCTAATTTGATATTATTGTGATCTAACTTGGTTATTTTGAGATTTTTAGGCATATCACATCCAAAAATTTCTGATTCCGAAGTGTGTGCAAGGACGATAATTCGATCTTTAGGCATTAAGATGTGCATTATGGATTGCATGAAATCAGTAATTCAATCTTTAGGCATTAAGATCGAGTTATCTGTCTATTTGTTTCCAATTTTGAGATTGGCGGATATATTTGATTGGTTTGAGCTTATCTCATTGCTTCTCTAATTTTCTTGATTTAAAGATTGCATTGCATGATCGATTACGATAGTTTTTTAGATAGGCTTGCATATTTAGATAATATCTATTAAGTTAAGATGAGATTCCCAGTTAGAATAGGATTTAATTTAAATTATTTAATAATTTGAGTTAAATAATCCTTCACTTTAGATAGTTTCTTTTTATTATTTATTTATTTTAAATTTTAATAATAAATAATTAATTAATTAACATGTGCATGATTTAGTTGCATCACACATGTATCCCTATTTGCTATGTCATATTGCCATGTTATGCCATGTCACATGCTGTGTCATATGCCATATGCTATGTCATATGCCACACCATCTATACATGCCATGTCATCAATGCCGTTCATGTTGCCACATCATGATTATGTGTCATGTCATAAATGTCATGTCATTATCATATCATTGCCATATCACCATCCCTGCCACGTCATCTACACCATGTCTTTTAGTGATTGCACGTTTAGGGTCATTTAATTTGTAATGCATCTCATAGTAGAATAATTTATATTAATTTTTTCCCTTTATTAGAATTAGGCCATGTCACATTCCATCAAAGTAATAAATCAAGCATGCAAAACCCAGATTAGAATTTCATATAATTATTATATATATATATATATATATATATATATATTTTGGTATTGGAGGAAGGCTGCAGTCGATAAATACCAGAAACCCCAAGTGACACACTTAAGCGGAGGACCCATCACCCCCGAGTCACACTTAATACACCTAGCGCCTCCCTGGTTTTGAACCCTTCACCTCTTCATTGAGGATCGTACCAGAGTCTTATCCAAATGGAGCCACCGCGTAATTTCATATAATTATTCTTCATTAATAAAGAGGAAAATCAAAAAGAAAAAGAAAAAGAATTGAATAGAATTGTTAACTAGTTAGTAAAATCACGGTTAGGGTAGGTATAGAATATTAGTGCTTATACCTAGGAAATCAAGTAACCCGAGTTGTTTGAATTTTTGCTCCATTTCTAGAAATTTATCTATTCAATGCTTTGTTTATTAAATGTTATTTTATTAGTTGTGTACCCGCATGATCATCTTTCATATATTAGTGGCTAGGTCATAAGTACTTTTTGAGAATATAGAAAAGATACTGAAGGGGCGTAATTAAGTCCAAAAATCCATTAAATCTCTAGTTTGTAAAAGTAAAATATGTTCCCATACTTCGCTTAGGTTTATAATTGACCCACCAATAATAGATTAATTGTGTCTCCTTAATAAATTAATTTGCATATTAAAATTGAACCGAAAGTTGAAATCGGTTTGAGGTTTGGAGAGTTATAGCTGTGTAAACTTAGTAACCCATTAACTATCCCTTGGCTCACTGGAGAGAAGGTCGTGACTAGAAACCTCAAACTACAAGAGCAAGGGTAGACGTGCAAGGAAAACATGAAAATAAATTGATTAAAAGTAAACAAAAATCATCTTGAGTCAAGAAAAAAAAAATGTGTGCTTAATATAATCTTCGTTGGAGTTGGCTCTGATACCACTTGTAACACCGATCCTCACGATTTTGTTTTTCTCATTGTAGCCCATATTACCCAAAAAAAAAAACACGTATGTACAGTTAGAGGGCCCATTGTCTTATAAGGCAGCTCAAACCTCCCTCCCTAGGAGATGTGGGTCAAGAGAAGAACCCCTTCCTTGCGCACGTTCAGGAATCGAGACACGGACGCACCGCCATCTCTCCTCCCTGCGCACCGCCACTCGAGCCGTCACACTCTCCTCGCTGGCGTATAGCCAAGACGATCTTAATATGTTCCTCTATACTACCTTGGGTCTGGGTCATCACACTAGAAATTAATATCTTAAACCAAACAAATAACATTTGCGACATAGCACATCATTTATTCTATATCCATTCTCAAATCATCATAAACATTTTCATAAATCAGTCGCAAAGTAATTTTAAATATATTTCTCCACTTACTTTGTATAATACACTTTTCAAATATCCACAATCAACCAAAGAGTAGTAATTGCTCGATTTGGCTTTTATGCAATAAAAATGATCTTCTTGATTCAATATATATATATATATATGTACTTCAAGACATGATTTTACAAAACCAAAAAAGATATAATACCACTCACTTCGTCATCTATGACCAAATGACAAATGATACTCATATCGTTGAACTCAAGACTTGTCGCAACCAAATTTTCGAATGTGAACCACCTGAGATTTGGCTAATGGATTATTAAGTCTAGACTTAACTCGGGTTTTCTCAAGCCCATACTAATTCACGACTTATGTTTAGATTATTAACATGCATATAGATTTTATCTATGAGTCGCTACTAATATATTTTTTTGTGGATCGATTAAAAACCCAAGTAAAGTAACGAGTTTTACTTTACTCTTACGAACCAAAAATTATGCATACGGAGATTTGGTTACACTAAATTTCTATAATGCATTTTCGGTATCATTCTTTTATTTTCAAAAGTGCTTTTTGCAAGCAGCTTAAATTGATTTTAAATCTATTTCCCTAACATATGAGGCGATTATGCGAGTACGCAACCACCAATTTAACACACATATAAATAATGAATAAATTGCAAAAACTTACTTCAAAGCAACGAAAGCATTTGTAATATTAAATTATAATCCACATCAACAACTCTAGATATGATTTCTAATAAACACGCAATTTCTTTTTCTTTTTATTTTTTTTTCACTTAGTTAATGACAATCATGCAATATGCAATGCAATACTAACTAAATGACTTAATTCTAATGACATGCAATTTCTAATTGAATGGATCTAGTAACAACCACTAAATGGCATGCATTTCATAAATCTAATCCTAATGACATGCATATGACATTTTTTTTTCTTTTCTTTTTCTTAAAAAGAATGCAAGTCATCCTAGAAAATAAAACTAATTTATTCTAAGACATTTTTTGTATTTTTCATGAAATTCGGAATTAGATAAAATGTGAAAATTATCTAATTAGATTAAGGTTCTATTCAATTTGTATTAGGAATTAGGTTGAACCAATCCTAATTTAAACTAAATATTATCTTAACTCAAATAATCCTAAAATGCAATCTATCTAAACTTATAATAAATTAAGAAAATTATTATCTAGAATTAAACTAAATGCAATTTTACCTAATATACAATAACGTACAAAAAGATGCCTGACTCTACATGATGATTTTTTTTTTTTGTGTTTTGGTTTTCTTTTTTTTCTTTTTTTAATTTCGAAAATAATAATTGCCAAATAGTTAAACATGAAATCCAAAAAAAAAAAAACTAGAAACCTAAATTAAGCATGCAAACCCTAAAACTACATTTTAAAAAAATTAAGAAAACTAATTTAAGTAACATCACAACAAATGAAGCAATATTGATATCTAAATTGACGAACTATATCTCGCACGTGAGATCAAGTTGGCCAATTTCACATAAATCACAAATTGAATTTCGAGCGAGAGATTGGATTGGCAATTTTTCGATTGCGATTCGATCGGATTTCGGTAAAAAAATCAGACTATTAATCTCAAATTTCAGAGTAATTTTATGTCGAACATCTCACCCTCACACTAAGGAATAATTATACTAAAAAAGAACAAATAAAGTAAAATAACAAAAATAAGATAAATAAATAAAAAAAAAAAACTACCTAAATTGATTTTTTTTTCCTTTTTGTTTTTCTGTTCTTGCTTTCTTCACCCACGGCTGAGCAGCTTCGGTGGATCACCGGGGGTTGGGTCGCCGGCGTTCAGAGCTCGGGCAAAGACCGGCAACGGGCAGATCGGCGGCGAGCGGTGGCATCGTGAGGAGCAGCAGCGGGCAGCCTCGCTCGGGCTCGGGCAGAGAGCGAAGCAGCTCGACTCGGGCTCCGGGCAGAGGCGTCGGGTCGCTGGCAGGTCGCTGGCCAGAGTAACACCGGCGGAGAGCTGCAAGCAGAGACAAGACAGGGACAACAGCAGCGTCGTCGGAGCGGAAGGGCTGCGATCCAGTTCGGGTCAGGCTCCGGGGGAGGTGCAGCGACGACCAGCACGGGGAAGAGGCAGCAGGAGGGTCGCGGGCGGACCAGCAGTGACCGGTGAGAGCTGCTGGACGCCGGAGCAGAAGCGAGCTACTGGTGGCAGTGAGGAGCTCGGCTGCTGGCGTCGTTGACGCTCGGGCAGAGGTGGAGGCAGTAGCGACTGGTTCGGGGCTTGCTGGCGTCGGGGAACAGCGGCGTCGAGCAGAAACGGTGGCAGCTGCGGAGGCGAGCGGCCTCAGTGATGGGCGGCAGGCGCGGCGACGAGTGGGCGCGGCAGCAGCAGGCGTCGGCGAGGCAGAAGCAGCGGGTGGAGACGTCGGGTCGTCGGGAGCGGCAGAGGCTTCGCGAGCGTCGCAGACGGGCTGAGGGCGAAATCGGCGAGGGTTTCGACTGCCGGCGGCTCGGGCAACAACGAGCGAGCAGGAGGAAGCGCCGGGGGGACGCGGCGGGCGCTGGGTTGAGCAGATCGCGCACAGAGCAGGGGCAGCAGTGGCGTCACGGTCGAATCTCGAGCGGCGGAGACCGGCGAGGGGGTTCGACAGGCGGTGGTGGCGTGCGGCTGCCGGCACAGCCGAAGCCTAGCTGCTGATGCGCGGCGAGGGGATCGGGCAGCAAAGGGGACGCCGGCAGAGGACCCAACGAAGGAGAAGAACAGTAGTCTCTTCTTTCCTTTTTTTTCTTTTTTTCTCTCTCCTGCTCCTGGCCGAACGTCCCTTCTCCCTGCTGTCTCACTGTTGCTGCTTTCTTTTACTTTTTGACCTTTTCTCTTCTTTTTCTTTCGACGAAGAGAAACCCTAGAAAATGTCCCTTCGACGTGAAAACTAAAAACCTTAGGCGTGTATTTTTATTGTGTAGCCTCCCCTTTAAATCCCACGCGAATTAACTTATTTTTTTTTTTGGTAAAGCGAATTAACTTATTTATAGGCCACAAATTAAGATTTTTTAATCTTTTCAAATCGATATCCACAAAAATTCTTTTTTCTAAATGCAATATTCATTTTGCCGAATGCAATATTCATTTTTCACTTTCCTTATCCGAAAAAATTTCATGATATCTTGAAAAATTTCAAATTCTTATTTTTACGAGATAATTTCCAATTATCATAAAAACAAGCTTCGGCCAATTCACTCGTTTCGTGGGCATAGTCCGGCCTGTTAAATTAAAGCTCAAAATCACTAATTTGAACACATCCACCACCGATCCAATAAATACAGAAAATGTAAATTAAAAATAAATGCAAATAAATTTATATGCTATGCAATTAATATTATTTTTTTAGGGATAAATTAACTCATAATTTTTTAATGCGATAAATGATTAAACAAGCCGCCAAAATTTAAGTATCAACAAGGCCCTAACAAATAACCGAAAAAAATGTTAAAATCTAATAAAATTCTATCTCAACTATCAAACAACTAAATTATGCCTTAACTCTAACAAAAGAACTTCTTCTACGCGCTAACAAATTGCATAACCAAAACGATTGTTCAAGCCATTCGTGATGTGGAGTTTAAGCACAAAACTTAGTTACGTAATAACTTTTTCCTCCAAATCCCGTTCTGAACGTACTTATAGTCAATAGAGAGCCCTTGACACATATTACAAGAATCCCAACTTGACCGTTCCAAAATCAAGCCGAAAAATGATAAAATATGGGCTCAAAGTTGCTGGATAGATACTGCTCACTACACGCAGAAAACTTTGAAATTTTGTTTCGGACAAATCATAAACTCAAATCACGATCCGTAAAATTCAACGGCTCCACAACACCCTAAACTACCATTCCTACAAAAATACGTGGTTCAATGGCTCTAAAATTGGACTTCACTGCTCGATTTTCCAAAAATTCCAAATTTGAACCCTAAATCCATAAATTACTTCAATTGGACAAACGAGAGGCCTAATCTCTTACCGGGTGTTGCATTATGGAGTTGAGTCGGCTTGGTGAGGCGTCGAGGCATGCATGTGCCAAAACTCCTTTCCTTTTTTTCCCATTTCTCTTCCGTTTCTTCTTCTTCTTCTTTTCTTTCTGGTCGAGGGACCTCTCAGCTTCTATTTAGTCGAGCCCTCTCCCCTCTCATTTTTGCTTTATTGACTTTTCAACTTCTTTTTCTTTTTCTTCTTTTGGGGCCCACTAGTCAAATATTACACTATCAATTGATAGATTGAACTATTCACCTCAAGTCCACTTAACTCTATTGGCTTCTCAAAATCAATAATAGTGTTTAACTATCCACTATATTCACAATCAAAATAACATTACATTTGTTGGTCAGCATTTACTCAAATGGTGCTTTACTTTTGTAGACGCTCGATATGTTCAATTTCTCGGTCAATACTCACTGTTGGTCTTGATCTTATTTGGCCAATAACTTTGCTTTTATCATTACTACTAGACTATAAGAGCTTCCTATTTGTAGGGGAAATTACCAAAAAATAAAATTAAAAAAAAAAAGCCCTAAACCTATTGCTTTTGTTTTAATTTATTCCTAAACACTTTCAATTTAGCCAATTGAGTTTTAAACCTTAAGACAATTTATTAATGTAGTCCATTCAATCAATCTTAGTCAAAAATCACTTATGTGGATATTGGTCATTTTATGTGGTATCACTTATGTTGCCATGGGCATTTTTTGCAATTTAAAAGAAAATGAACTTTTTCGAATTATTTTCTTCTTTTTCATCTTTTTTCTCCTTTGTTGCAGCTAGTAACGGCTGACTTATGACCAGCAAGGGCAGCCTTCGCTTAATCAGGCAATGGTGACCCTCGCCAAGTCCTCATCAGCCATCGCCTATGGCGAATCTTCAATTATTACTTGAAAATCATTTTCTAAAATCCCCTTTCATCTCCATCACATCCGTACCCATCCCAATAGTGACAAAAACTTCAAACCTCTGCAGTCGTTAATCGGTGAAACGCGTTCTCTCCTCGCTTGCCGCTACTTCCAAACCCACAATTGGAAGTCTCCATGTCTTGTTCACCGAGGATATGCTTTTGGAAAGTCAGCTTATTCCCGTCGCAAGTTTGATCCTCGGAACATTCCAATCTCTACCGAGAAGTACATATATAATCCCACGAAGTTTAGAAGAGAACTAAGAAAACCCTAAATTTGCCAAACGCCGAAGAGCCAAACCTCGAAACAATACATGCACGAACGTACGACGTCATGATAAGGTTTGGTGCGAAGGCGTTATCAGATGAGCTGTTTTTTATTTTTATTTATTTTGTTTTTTCCCAAGCGATTTGCAAAAGGGACAGAACTGGCTATTCGAAAATCTGGGCACCAACTTAATTTAAGGGAGAGTTAGAGTTTAATTAACTGCATTTATTTCACGAAAAAAATAATCTAAAAAATATATATTTTTTAAATTTATTACTTGTACTACTTGAAATAATTACTTAATAAAATATCTTACGGCAATTCACATTTGAAAATTTTTATGGACATTGAATTTTTTTTATTTATTTATTTTTACAAGTGATATAAATATTCATTTCCATTAAAATGTTCTCCAAATTATTTATTGTCCAAGAAATAAACAGAGTTTGAGATATATTTTTCCTGCACGTCTAGACCATTAATGAATTTTTGATACCTACTCGATAAACGATCGAATAAAGAAATATTATGATTTTCTGTGCACTCACATCCAATTATGAATTTTATACGCTCAAAATTAATTTCTTTTTATATTGGACACGCTTAATAAGTGGCACCAAGCACTCGTTAGTGTCATGCCACATGACAACATTTAACTGCATGTCTAAACTGCCCGAGGCACGTGCTTTTCACGTTGCGGACTAGGCCGGCAGATGCAACGCATGCATTCCAACTTCTGTCTTCCTCTAAATTGGATTATGCAAATATTTTCATTTTTTTTTTGTGTGGTGCAGTGTGATTAAACAATTGTGGTGGCTTTCTCTATCTTTTCCGATGGCACCACCATAAATATATAAACAATGCCAATAATTGAATTTCAAATTTACAAATTGTTGGTTCTTTCGGAATTACTCATCTAGGTTTATCTTTATAACCAAAACATGACAGTTAGGCTAGACAAATCGAATCACATATATCCAAACTTCGCAAAAAGATTAAGTGACTCCAAATCCACCCTTTTGATGTTCTCACTGTTACAAAATCTCACGTCGATTCCAGAAAAATAACACTCGCAAATAATTCACCAGACATAATATAGTAATAAAAGAGCAAAATCAGATGAACACGCCAGAAAATTTGTTATCGAAGTTCACCCAAACCTGGGCTACTTCTCCGCGCAGAGGCACTCTATGAATCCACTAAATTTCAGAAAAAGTTAGAATACAACGACGATCTTCTCTCAAGATCAGGGCACAAAAAGATTGAGAACGCTCATCAAGAAAAAACTCACTTTTTTCTTCTCTATTTTTTCTTGCTTCTCTATTTCCTTTTTCAGCGTCTTGACGGTTAAGGTTTTGCCATCGTTAATATATAGGTACCACTTTTAACCTAAAAGGAAATCTAATAGAAAAGACAAAAAAGTCCCTAAAAACAAATATTTGGCTTTATCTATAACAATCTCCCACTTGAAGACAAATATACCCAAGCACCAAGCAACTTTGCATCCATCTTCTTCAAAAAATAGTAGTTGAAAAATTTGTGCCTCTGCGTTACTCCTCATCAATCAATATAGAGTAATACCAATGGTAGTAGTACAGAAAATATGCTTCCCTCTGTCTACTACCTTGGTCATCATGTCACCGGATTCTTCGAGCCATCAATCTTTTGTAGCTTTAATTCATTATCTTTCAATGCTAACCGATAAAGTAATAACGCTTCTTGATATGTCTAGTTCTTGAGTGATAAGCTGCATTCTTTGCTAAGTGCACTGCACTTTGACTATCACTCCACAGTGTACTGACTGGCTGTTTTCGATGTAACTCCTCCATATAATCTTGTAACCACATGATTTCCTTGGAGGCTTCTGTAATCGCTACATATTCTGCCTCTGTTGTCGATAAAGCAACTACTTTTTGTAGTTGAGATACCCAACTCACTGCTATACCTACAACTGTAAAGACATATCCAATGGTACTCTTACCACTATCTTGATCACCCGAATGATCTGCATCTATATAACCCTGCAACTCTAGAGATGTACCACCATAACAAAGTGAGTAATTGGAAGTACCTGCTAGATATCTCAATATCCATTTAACTGCATTCCAATGCTCTTTACCTGGGTTATGCATATATCGACTCACAACTCCCACTGCTTGTGCAATGTCTGGTCTCGTGCTCACCATGGCATACATCAAACTCCCCACTGTTGATGCATATGGAACTACCGCCATCTCATCTTTCAAAACCTGAGTGCTTGAACACATATCCTTGGAAAGTTTGAAGTGATTCGCTAGAGGAGTTGCAACCGGTTTTGCCTTGTCCACGTTAAATCTCTTTAACACCTTGTTCACATAATCTTTCTGCGACAACCATAATTTCTTATTTTTCCTGTCCCTGATAATTTTCATGCCTAAAATATTCTTGGCCTCTCCCAAGTCTTTCATAGCAAACTGTGATGATAACATCTTTTTCACTTCTACGATTCTCTTCATATTGGAACTAGCCACCAACATGTCATCCACATATAAAGATAGATACACAATGTCACCATCATCATATTTGCAAAAATAAACACAGTGATCAGACTCACAATGTGCAAATTCTTTTTCTTGCATGAAACCATCAAATTTTAAGTACAATTGTCGCGAAGCTTGTTTCAAGCCATACAAGCTTTTCTTCAAGCGACATACCATGTGCTCCTTACTTTTGACTTCAAAACCCTTAGGTTGTGCCGTGTATAATTCTTCATCTAAGTCACCATGTAAAAACGCTGTTTTTACGTCTAACTGCTCAAGATGAAGATCCTCCACTGCAACTATATTTAGCAGAACTCTAATTGATGTCATTTTCACTACAGGTGAAAATATCTCGGAGTAGTCGATCCCTTATTTTTGAGAAAAGCTCTTGACTACAAGTCTCGCCTTATATCTAATACTACTATCTTCTTCATTCTTAACCATGTACACCCAATTATTTAATAAAACCTTTTTACACGTGGGTAACTTAGTCAACTCCCAAGTTTTGTTCTAAAGTAACGAGCTCATCTCGTCTTTCATAGCACACTCCCACTGCAAATGAGACGTGTTTGTCTTTGCCTCATCGTAAGTCTCCGGTTCCCCCGAATCTGTATATAAGACATGGCTCAGAATAGTATTAGCTGATGGATCAAAAATTACCTTTGGCCTTCTCACACGTGTAGACCTTCTCAAGACAGGTACTTCAGGGTCATTCTTTTGCTCCGAATCACTGCGTTCTTCTTGAACTACCTCTTCACTGATAATAGGCTCATCTTGAACCTCTCTTTCAGGTGAACTTTGATCTGCTGGAAACATCTTCATGGGCATTATGTCTAATTCAACATACTCTGGTTGTACTACATTCTCATGCTCTGTCTCTGTATGACGATTCTTGTACATCTTTTCTTCATGGAATACCACATTGCTACTGCGGATGACTTTGTTATTCTCATAATCCCAAATTCTATAGCCATACTCGTCGCCACCGTATCCAATAAAAATGCACTTATGGGACTTAGCATCAAGTTTTTTCCTATCCTCCCTGTCAATCAAAGCATATGCAATACAACCAAACACCTTTAGATGTGAATAATTAATCTTCTTACCTGACCACCGCTCTTGTGGTATTTCTCCATCCAACGCACTGGATGGACTTCTTTTGATAAGATAAACAGCTGTATCAACTGTGGCAGCCCATAAGTGTAGTGGGAGACCCGCGTGTAGTCTCATGCATCTCGCACGTTCTAGAATAGTCCTATTCATCCTTTTAGCTACACCGTTCTCTTGAGAAGTTTTAGGAACAGTCTTTAACCTATCTATGCCTTCTCGACTCAGATAATTTGTAAATTCTTTACTTATGTATTCACCACCATTATCAGATTTCAAAACTTTAATTTGATAACTTGTTTCTTTTTCTACCATGGTCTTCCACATTCTGAACATCCCGAATACTTCTGATTTTTCTTTAAGAGCATAGATCCAAGTCTTTCTTGTTGCATCATCAATGAATGTGACAAAATATCTCTTACCACCATAAGAGAGTTCTTGAACAGGTCCCCATACATCAATATGAACCAACTTTAGCTTCTGGCCTTTATTTTGTCGCCCATTAACAGCCTTCTGTTTTCCATAAATGCAACTCTCACAAAAATCTAACTCAACTTTTTGTATACCCGGAAGTAATTTCCTCGAGTGTAACTACTTTACACATTTTTCACCAAGATGTCCCAAACAATAATGCCAAAGAGTAGATAAATTACCTGTAGTCATTGTAGTTGCAACCATATCACTGATATTGTCTCCTTGGAGAATGTAAAGTGTACCTGTACGCTTTCCTTTTGCTACTGGTCTTACCCCTGAGGTTATCTTCCACTCTCCGCAGCCAAAGGTTATTACCAAACCTTCTTGGTCAAGTTTACTGGTTGCAATTAGATTTTTCTTTAATTCCGGAATATGCCTAGTTTCACGCAAAACTAGACGTCCTCCACCTGAGATCTTCACAGTCACGGTTCCTTTCCCAACAATTGGACACATGTGGCCGTTTCCCACAATCACTTGTCCAAAATCTCCACTGGCATAATCATCAAATATGTCTCTTTGCGAGGTGCAATGAAAAGAAGCGCCATAATCAATAAACCATTTATTTGTTGTCAAGTCAAACCCTGCAGACAAACACAAGTTATCTAGCAAAGATTTATCGCTAACTACATTAGCACCTTGATTCTCATCTTGCTGCTTCTTTTTGTAGGCTTCACACTGAAACCTCCGGTGTCCGATTTTGTGACAAAACCAACACTCATCTTTTGCAACCTGTCTCTTACCCCTTGATTGTGATCTGACATGACCGCTGAAATTTCCTCTACTTTTACTTCTTCCACGGTTCTCCACTGTAAGTACCGTTAAAGATGTAGATGCAGAAAAATTATCTCCACCTGAGACTTTCCTTCGCATCTCTTCATTCATGATACTACTCACAGCATCATTAAGAGTTAAATCATCCTTCATGGTGCTCGAAATTCCCTGCACTGCGGTATTGTAGCTTTCTGGAAGAGAACATAAAAATAATAAAGCTTGAAGTTTCATATCTAAATTTATGCCTGCGGATTCCAATTGACCCGTGACCTGCGTGAAACTATTAATATGCTCGCCCCGTAAACCTCTATCGATAACTTCATATTAACCAGTTTCTTCAAAGAAAAATACCTAATTTGATGTGGATGGCTTCTCAAAAATATTCGTTAGAATATCCATGGCTTCTTTTGCAGTTTTTGCTTTCGCAATGTGATACCCTGTCTTTTTTGTCAACCCTAGATGAATCGCACCTAATGCCTTTCGATCAAGAATTTTCCATCCGGCTTCTACTGTTGGATCCACTTCCGCCATCTCGGGTTTCCAACCCTCAAGTGGTGCATAGAGATCTTTCTGATAAAGATAATCCTCTATTTGTAGTTTCCACCATCCGAAATCCTCTCCATTGAACTTATTGATTCTGATTTTATCTTCTGCCATCCTGTTTGCTTTCAATTGAACGTCACCGAAAACCCTCGATGTTCTCGATTAGCCAACCCAGGCTCTGATACCAATTGTTATGAGATATCACATCGATTCCGAAAAAATAACGCTCGCAAACAATTCACCGGACATAATATAGTAATAAAATAGCAGAATCAGATAAACACGCCAGAAAATTTGTTATCGAAGTTCACCCAAACCTGGGCTATGTCTCTGCGCAGAGGGACTCTGCGAATCCACTAAATTTTGGAAAAAATTGGAATACAACGACGATCTTCTCTCAAGATTATGGCACAAAGAGATTGAGAACCCTTATCAAGAAAAAAACACACTTTTTTCTTCTCTCTTTTTCTTGCTTCTCTATTTACTTTTTCAACGTTTTGATGGCTAGGGTTTTGACATTGCTAATATATATGTACCACTTTTAACCTAAAAAGAAATTTAATAGAATAGACAAAAAAACTCCTAAAAATAAATATTTGACTTTATCTATAATACTCACGTCATTGGGAAGTTCGAGCCCTTATCGATGAAATTTAGGTAAATCGTAATCGACGGTGCAGGACATCATATTGATTCATGATTGTAAAAGCGCGTCAGCCCCAATTTCAAGTTTTGGATATTACTGATCGTACAAAGCCACTCGACGAGTCAAGAACCGCGTCGATCGTTAGTCACGACTCCCTAAATTCTTGACTCTCTAATGTTTTGTTCTTTCTTTATTTAAAAATGGCTTTTGAGAGAGGACCAAAATAGGGTGAAACCGGGAACTGCCCAAACAGGTAACTCAGGACAAAACAAAGACAAAAACGCAAAAAGAAAAAAAAAAAAAAAAAGGGAAAAATAAAAGCCACCGGAGGTGCGAAACCTTTGTACGTACATCGAAGCTCAGCTCAGAACCTTAAAAAAAAAAAAAAATCCCCCGTTCCTGTTCCTGTTCCTGTTTTTCTCTCTCTGTCCGACACCATCTTCTTCTTCTTCTTCCCCAAACCCCCTCCACTCGCCTTGCGAATCCTCCACTCCCTGCTTATCCAGCGCCCATCCCCTGCTTATCCTGCGCGCATTCTCCTCCGCAGTCCTCCTCCGCCGTCCCGCCGCCGCCGCATTCGCCGGAGGAGACAATGGGGAAGGGAGGGTCGCTGAGCGAGGGGGTGGTGCGGAAGATCGTGCTGTCCTACACCTATGTCGCCGTCTGGATCTTCCTCTCCTTCACCGTCATCGTGTACAACAAGTACATCCTCGACCGGAAGCTCTACAACTGGCCCTTCCCCATCTCCCTCACCCTCCTCCACATGTCCTTCTGCTCCGCCCTCGCCTTCCTCCTCGTCAACGTCTTCCGGGTCGTCGAGCCCGTCGCCATGTCCCGGGAGCTCTACCTCTCCTCCGTCGTCCCCATCGGCGCCCTCTACGCCCTCTCCCTCTGGCTCTCCAACTCCGCCTACATCTACCTCTCCGTCTCCTTCATCCAGATGCTCAAGGCCCTCATGCCCGTCGCCGTCTACTCCATCGGCGTCCTCCTCAAGCGGGACCCCTTCAAGTCCCAGACCATGCTGAACATGGTGTCGATCTCGCTCGGCGTCGCCGTCGCCGCGTACGGCGAGGCCAAGTTCGACGCCTGGGGCGTCGCCCTCCAGCTCGGCGCCGTCGCCTTCGAGGCCACGCGCCTGGTCCTAATCCAGATCCTCCTCACCTCCAAGGGGATCCAGCTCAACCCCATCACGTCGCTCTACTACGTCGCCCCCTGCTGCCTCGTCTTCCTGCTCGTGCCGTGGGTCTTCGTCGAGTACCCGGTGCTCGCGGAGGCCTCCAGCTTCCGCCCCGACCTCGTCGTCTTCGGGACCAACTCGCTCTGCGCCTTCGCGCTCAACCTGGCCGTGTTCCTGCTCGTCGGGAAGACCTCGGCGCTGACGATGAACGTGGCCGGCGTGGTGAAGGACTGGCTGCTGATCGCCTTCTCGTGGTCGGTGATCAAGGACACGGTGACCCCCGTGAACCTGTTCGGGTACGGGCTCGCCTTCCTGGGCGTGGCGTACTACAACCACTCGAAGCTGCAGGGGCTCAAGGCGAAGGAGGCGCAGAAGAAGGCGGCGCAGGCAGGCGATGGGGAGGCCAGGAAGCTGCTGGAGCAGAGGGAAGGAGAAGGGCCGATGGGAGAGAAGAGGGATCCTCAAGCCTGAGGATGATTCCTTGAATGTATGATGCCCGAAAAGGCGAAATTGGGAAATTGGTTCGATGGCCACTCGAACAACGAAAATGGATGACTTCTGGGCAATGCGGTTGAGTATTGAGTGCATGCAAGATCTAATTTGGGGGGTTGATTTCTCTCTCAACGTGCTCTTTGGGTAAATTCTTGTTGATTATGCAGTGTCTGCAAATGCATTCTTGCAGTTTCTTGCTCTGCTTCACTTGCTGGTTATGAGGTTTATTTCTTTTGTTAGTGTGCTCAAAAGCCTTATTTACTAGAGGTGAAGAATCTCTTATTGTTAGTCAGTGTCCTCTGTTGCTGCAAATTTTGTGGTTCCTTCTTTTGTATCCTAAACCTCCTTGTCACTTGTGGAGATTTACTCCTGATTTTGCCCTTGAATAATCTCATGTGCCCTGTCCTGTGAAGGCCTTCTTTTGTAGTCACTGCTTCATGTGGACACTCAAAGCATGCTGTCACATTGATTAAACATGGTGCCTTGGCTCTTTTAATTTTGAACACTAACAAAACACTTGGTCTGCTCAGCAATTTGTCTGACTTGGTGGGCGATGAGTTCCTGATTTTTTTGACGAGGGATTGTCTTCCAATTGCTTTACAAGCCATGAGACCCTGTCTTTCTCTTCACTGAAATGCGTGTGTATTGTGAAATTGGAAGTCACAAAGGGCGATAATAAGAGGACTTGAGAACCGACAGAATTAATGGTTGAAGCCAGTGAGAACGCTCAGCACCGCACTTGTGGTTGTTTACATCTTCCCTTGCGAGGGTCGCTTTGATACTCTCTGTTGCTCTCAGGAGTACACGTTCGTTTTTAATTGCATAGGAAAGTGAAGTTCACCTGTCTTCTCTGGGTAGGACCTGGGCGCTTTTTCGGAGACAGCCTCTTAAATTGTGTCAGTGAGGTTAAAGAAGCGCTCTCTCTGATTGAGTTTCGGGTACCATTTGTTGACTAATGCAAGAGAAAAAGGCTCCCACCTAAGATAGGAACTGTATGGGCAGGCAAATGCAGACGCGTTCAATAGGACAATTTTCGGTAAATAAAGAAGATTATGCAGACATTCTTGTCCCTGCTCCACCGCAAGGGGATTATTTGTCTTAATCCGTGTCTTATCATGGCACCGTTCGAATACATGAAGAGCAAATGCGGAGTTTGATCGTTTTATCTCGATCTATGTAATAAACAATGTCTTAGCCCTGTGAAACTCCCAGAAGTTCGTGCAGCATTTGTGTTCAAAAGGCTAAAAAGCATCTTCCCGTGGTCATACACCTCAAGAAGATGCTTCTTCCGTCAGAGGTTTCCCATGTGGAGTTACGATCTAGATGGAACCATCCGACCATCCACGAGAATAGCATGCTGCATTCTGTTCTCTTCGTTCTTGGCCCGACCTTGCAAAGCTGTGCATTCTGTCCTCTTCATTCTTGGCCTGACCTTGTGAAATTGCAGAGAGCTAAAGGAAATTACCCTGATAAGAAACATGCTGTGGATCCCCACAGCACAACTGATCTCAAGCGAACTGTTACCATTAGACCCGTAGCTCTGTCCTTGGATCTAGGTCTGATTGGCAAAGCTTAATTACATTGTAACAACGATGGTCCATGTGATGAACCAATTTATTCTTCTCGACAAGAGCAAGGACAGACCACAATTTGTACTCCCTTACCCACCAAGTGTATTGGCAGCCCATCTCCCCCTTAATTCTCAAAAGCTCAGCGTATGCCTTCGGATTTTGAAGATGAACTTTTCAGCTCTGGGGACATCTTCATTTCCATGACTTTTGCAGATCCTGCTAACCCAACCCTGACTCAATCAGGCCATCTTTACTATTTTTATGGTGGATTACATTGTTATTCCCATCTGGTGCCCTGCCCAGAGTGTAAAACACATTGCTCCTCCCAGACAGCACTCAAGATGAAAAACCAGGCTGTCAATTCCTGTTTCTCAGTTCATAAATCTCACAAGGATCCTCAAGAGAAGATACGTGGAGGTGGCCTTAGCAAGATTCTCCAGGTTTATCCAACACTCAGTAGTTAGTATACAAGATAAAAGGATATAGCACCTTGTCAAGACACAGGTTCCTGCCAAAAATGAATGTTTCATGAAGGTCTGGTGAGAAAGAAAGCCAGCTCCAACCCATCTTATGCTCCAATCCATGTTTTCTGCATTCAAACAAGGAGATCATCACAATTATGCTGGTTGGACTATCGTAGACGCTATGATTCCCAATTGAGGTTTCTGGCTAATAATTTCCGAGTGAAGAACTTTTGTGCTTTGCAAATGACATTCTCTCTCTACAAGTAAAGCATTTGAGTGGACCTAAAACATTTGATCCCAAGCAATGAAACAAGATGTTTCACTTGATGTGAGTCCCACAAAGCAGGGACATTTCACCAAAAGTCTCCACACGAGCACATGCCATCCTTGAAATGGTGAAATCTATTTCTGTCCCTCACAACTATCTCTCGATCATAAATTTTGGAGATGAACTTGGTAGCAGAGTGACAATCCTCACAAACTCGCAAGTTCTTCACTATGCGGATAGAGGTTCCAGGTGGTGTCCTGAGAAGAGCAAATGCAATTGCCAACTTTTCACTGTGCCTATTCAAAGCATCTTCCTTATCCTCATCAGTAATATCGAGGAGCACCTCCGACGTAGAAGGAAGATATCCAGCCTTCTTTATCTCCCTCCCCATCTCATCCAACATCTCATAGATTTCCTTATACTGATCATGTGACTTGTCGCCAGCAACAAATTCATAAATCTCATTCTCTAGTTCAATCAAGGTACTTCCAGGAATCTTTCTCATCCCCTTGGTGTCCATAACCTCTCTGATCTTGGTCTTCTTTTCCCAATGCGACATTTTGGCGTATATATTCGAGAGCAAAACATAATTTGACTCGTGCATGGGTTCTTTTCCGATTAACCTTTTGGTGATGTCCTCCCCAAGCTTTAGCTCACCATGTGCACGGCAAGCATTAATTAGGGTTCGCCAAATAACTGGGTTCGGTTCAAGGGGCATTTTCTCAACAAACTCTATGGCCTTTTGGATGAGACCGGCCCGACAGAGCAGATCTACCAAGCAACCATAGTGCTCTATCTTAGGTTCAATGCCAAATCTCTTTGTCATCAAGCTGAAATAATCTCTGCCCTTCTCAACCAAACCAGAGTGACTACATGCCGAAAGCAACCCAATGAAGGCAACATCATCCGGTACCACCCCAGCTGCCATCATCTCATCAAAAAGAGAAACAGCCTCCACGCCACGGCCATGTACTGCAAGACCGCCAATGACAGAAGTCCACGAGACAATTGTTTTGTTACTCATGCTTCTAAACAACCTTAATGCACTATCCACATCACCGCACTTGGCGAACATGTCGATAAGAGCATTGCACAGCTCCACGGTCTTTCGAACATTTTCTCTCACAACATAGGACTCAACCCACCTCCCCAGCTCAAGGGCACCTAAATCCGCACAAGCCGACAACACCAAAACCATAGTAATCTCGTCAGGCTTGAACCCAGCAATCTGCATCTTCCTAAATAAGGCGACGGCATCCCCCGATTCACCCAAACGTACATACCCACCGATCATGGCACTCCACGAAACAGAGTCCAGCTTCGTCATTCCATCGAACACCTTCCTTGCAAACTCGATCCCCCCTCCTCCACCACAACAGCTGTACATGTGGACCATCGTGTTCTGCACATGAACATCTTCATCGAACCCGAACTTGACCACCGAGCAGTGGACCGCCCGGCCCAACCTCAAGTCCCCGATCCCGGCACAGGCCTTAAGAACGAACGGGTACGTGAACTTGTTCGGCGAAATGCCAGACCGAAGCATGAGACGGTAAAAACCCAAGGCCTCGCGGCGTTTGCTCTGGGCACAGGCCCGGACGACGGTGTTGAAAAGGAAGGCGTCGTAGAGGCGAGCGTCGGCGTCGGGCGCGAAGACGAAGGAGCAGGCGAGGTCGACGGCGTCGAGATCCGAAGACGCGGAGGCGAACTTGGTGAGGACAAGCGGGTTGCTGCCGAGGCCCCATTTGATGATGCGGGCGTGGGCCTGGGCGAGCTTCGGGACGGCGTCGCAGAGTCCGAGGGAAGCAAGGCAGCTCTGCTCCGCCGCCCGCCCGTTCGCAACGGGGGTGATGCCGCCGCCTCCACTGCCGCCGCCGCCGCCGCCGTACGTCGAAAGGCAGGTGAATCTGCGTGCGAGCTTGCTGGCTTTGGTGGCGGGTGAATGTTGCATCTGAACGGTCGGTTCGGACTCGGAATCATTTCTTGAATTTATGTGATCGTTTGAAACGAAAGCATTGGAAAGAAGGACAATTGCCAAAAGTTGTGCATCAGGCTTTGCTAAAAGTTGTCTATCCTGCTCACTCAAGTATGTTAGGGCGAGAAATTCCGAAATAAAATAATTACATATTTTTTTTGGTAAAAAAATAATTACATAATTTTTATGATTAAAATTTGGAAAAATGATATTACAAATGTCAAAAGTTGTGTACAATGTCCACTTTAAAACTAAAAATTTTCTAGATTATTTAAGTGCCATTTTTTTATCACATAAATATCAACTATAGTCTACATCATTGAAAATTCAATATGATCATATTTTATTAATTTATCAATTCTACGTTGCTCGCTAGCATATTTTATCAGTATATAAACCCTAGATGACGTCATGTATACAAGTTGACGAGTAATTATATGAGTGCCAAAAATTATAGGTGTGAATCTTTTGAGTGCCAATTATTGTTAAAGTGCTAGTTATTATTAAAAAATAATCACTTCAATACTAATATTGTTAAAAAATGATGTGTCAATCTCAAGTACAAAGTGATCATTGTGCGACATTGTTTTGAATGTCCACATGGATTACTTAAAAAAATGTAAATGTGCCAAGTCATATTAAAATATTAATTATAAATGCTAAGTAATTAATTTGGCTGAAATTTTTTGTCGAAGGCACTTAAATGATGGTTTTTTCTCTTATTTAGATTCCGTTTGCTTCACAAAAATGATTTTTAGGAAAACATTTTCCGAATTTTCCATTGTTCATTTTACATAAAATGAATCGATCGAAGGAAAATGTTTTTCATCATTGAAAAAAAAAAACATTTAAAAGTAAGGAAAATGTTTTCCACTTTTCAAAAGTGGAAAACATTTTTTTCATAACTTCTTTCACCTTACTTCATTTCACCAACACATTTTCATTTTATTCTTATGCTTTCTTTTTCTTTTTTTTTTTTTTTCTTTTTTTTTTTAAAAAATCTAGTTTTTTTTTTTTTTTGTTTTTTCTTTCTTTCATTTTCATCTTCTTCCTTGGCTTTGGCTAGTTGCCGGCCATGGTGGCGGTTGGTGACTGGCCTTGAGCCAGCTCAAGCCTCACCCCAAGCCGGTGAGGCTCCGCCTAGCCTAACTTGGGGAAGCCAAGCTCGCCCGAGCCCGGCAAACTTGGGCCTCACTAGATCGAGCAAGGCGGAGTGTTGCCGACTTGGGGCGCGAGCTCGGGCCTTGCTAAATCCAATGAGCTGAGTGGGGCTCGGGCCTCGCTCACGCTCACTAAAGGTTCGTTGGGCTCTCACAAGCCACGAGCTCGCCGAATCTGGTGGCGAAGCTCGGGTTCCCAATCCAGGCGAGCCTAAGCTCCACCACCAGATCTCGTGAGCTTGGCGAGATCGGCTGAGCCTCGAGCTCGCCGAATCTAGCAACCGCATCTTGGTCAGCCACTGGGCAGCTGGCCATTGTCAGGCCTATGGCGGCGGAGGAAGGAGGAGGATGAAGGAAAAGAAAAAGGAAAAAAAAAGAATAAATAATAAATAATAAAATTTTTTGATTTTTTAAAAATACAAAAAATTAAAAATTCATTTAAAAAATAAAAAAAATAAAACTAATTTTTAGGTCAATTAAACATATTAAAATTCATTTTTTTGATAATTTTTCCCAAACAATTAAATTAGCTAACGAATGGTGGAAAATATTTTTCACTCAAAGTTAGGTTTCAAATCCGAATATCGGAAAAATAGTCATTTTCCAAAAAAATGACTTCTAGAAAATATTTTTCAAAAATGTGATATTTGTCGCGAAACGAACGAACCCTTAGTCTCCCACTTTTTTAATTTTTTTTTTCCAACTTTTGATATTCTTCTTTTAATCAACTACTTTGTCTAGAGTTACTTTAGAGATTATTCTTTGCGTATGGCACGATTTTTAGTGAATGGTTTTTCAGATTGGGATTTTTATTGATAGTAGTCATCATTTCGAAAATCGTCAGAAATTCAGCGGGCGGTGAAATACAAGAATAGTAAGAGTTCCCACCAAATTGGTAGCAGATGTCGAACTGTGAAAGTACAGCATGTTTTCTACAAGAACGACGATACATCCAGGCAATAGGAACAAAGTCAGCAACTTGGCAGCACGAAGCATTGATCTTCATGACATGCTGAGTGTGGATTGGGACTTACTGTGCCGCAGTATCAGAAAATCAGAGCATGAAAATTTGACACCAATGGAATATGGATGGATCGTTCTTGGTGGATGTCTGATCAAAACGAGAGATCAAGTCCCGCAATGGAAAGCGTGCAATAACCTTTTGTGCTCGATAATTTGACAAGCAACACTTCAAGGATCATTTTGAGGCTGATCCGAGTGCCCAAAGTCGTTGCAATTGTTTTCACTGAGCTTATATGCATCTGATCGGAATCTGTGTTTTGTTTCTTATTATGACTTTGCTTGGCATTTGGCTCCGGTCCATATGAGAAACTTTCGTCAAAACAGGGATCAAGAAACAGGAGATTCTTAGTAAATAATACTTTACTGATCAATTACTCATACAAGAGGTAAAAATACCCATTGACCACTGACATAAAGCAGTGTTTTTATTCTTGGAAGTCTCTCATGGAAACTAGGAATGCTTGCTTAATTTAAATGGCTCAGATGCTCTGTTGGTGTTTTTCTGGTCATCCATTCCATTTAGTTGTTGTCGTACCAAAACTGTGCCTGGAGGTAGTCAACAGTTTTCTCGTCCACTTGGAAGGCCTTGGTGAGAACATCAGCAGAAATGGGTGGCTTTGCTCCAAAGACAGAGTTAGCAATGGTAATGACTCCTGGATTTTGGCTGCTCAATCCGGCAAAGGCCAGCGCAGGGGTCTTTCCAGTATTCAACTGGAAGTGAATGAGTCCAATTGGGAAAACAAACACATCGCCTTTGTACAAGACTTTGGTGAAGAGAGTGTTGTTCAATTGGTTGGATGTGACGAAGCCGACAAGGAGTGTGCCCTCGATGACGACCAAGACCTCAGTGCCACGAGGGTGAGTGTGGGGAGGGTTTAAACCTCCAGGAGCGAAGTCAATGCGAGCCATGGATATGCCCAAAGTATTGAGTCCTGGAAACTCGTTGACGGTTGCAGGTGTGACTTTCGATCCAAGTGGGTTTGCAGTATTCCCAGGGTTTCTGAACCCCATAAAGGTGAAGTCATCTGCACTGGCTTGCTTAGGGTCCTTGCAAAACTCCCCGTTCACAAACACTGCATAAGAAAACAGAACTCATCTTAATATGCATCACTCAATATGCGATGACTATTGTACTAGTTATAGTCGATGACAATGTCGTCATGCTACCAAAACAAAACCTTTTTGCATGTTCTGTTTATAGCATCATTGACAAGAAGAAAACAGTATGTCAATAACGCTAGAATAGAGGTTTAACCTGCAGACTTCGGGACCGATGACCGACCCGTCCCCGTTGATGGCCACGCATATGTCCTGAAGAGGACTTGGGTCATAAGCAAAGGCAGTTGCAGTTGCCAAAGCCAAAATGAGAAGGCTAACTGGAAAGGACTTCATTGTGGGCGGGAGTTGGGGCTGATCTCAGGTTCTATTTCCTAGCTCAGAGTATTATTGCTCAAGGGAGTAATGAGGTGCCTTGCATGACGTGGTCTCTATTTATACATGACAGTGCTTGACCTGGTAAACAATTTATGCAGCAAGTTTCCCTGCAGAAGACCAAGTTTTCAATGTTTCTATCTTTATTTCCCCTTTCTTAATTCCAAACAATGAACCGTTCCATAACCACTATGACCGCGTGGCAGTCAATTTGATTTTCGAATCTCCAGCTTAAACAATGCATATTATCGGCTATGGAAGTGCTCATTCATAACTTTTACAACCTTGCATTATTCCTCCTTCACTTCTTCAGCTCTTCAGCATCAATTTGGAGCAGCATGATTAAACAAGGACTGTTTTCTGAACACAGTTTCATGCGTCCAAAGTGGATTGAATTGACCCTTTCTAGAGTAGGAAAAACTCTTTTCACACTCATCTTCACCATGGAAACTTTTGGGCTGCAGATATTTCCTATCAGTAGTAATTAGGGGACTTCGTCTGATTTAACATCCCAAACACTGAACTTAGTAGCAATCCACATAGCAGTGATTCACTCTCCTGTTGCTCAAAACTTGATTCATTAAGAACCTTTGGGAATAAAAGTTCATGGGAGGTCAGAAATAAGATGCTGTTGTCCAAAGCTGCGACTGCTTTACAACCTTATGAGCAGAAAAGTTTTACGAAAGTTAGAACTTGTGAGCAATATCTTATTCCGAATTCCAATGGCTTCTAGAACTTACATGACATCGCTTACTTGAGGATCAAAGGCGTGATTGTTTCCATGTTGAGCTGGTGGATATTAATTAAGTCACCTAATTCTGTTGGAAAAACGAAGCTTCGGAAGGTTATAATTCAAAAGAGGCTTTTGCTATCAACACCAAAGAATTTTAGCTAATTCCCTTGAAATTACCAAATGTCCCTCTATTGTTTCTAACCTCGAAGCTCCTCTACAGATTTCCTCAGAGAAGTGGGAGAGTTGTTAAAGATGGGTAGATGATTAGGGCAACTTTCCAATCATAATTTTGTCGTGATAGATTTTGTGCTAACCATTTTAAGAGACAAAAGTTGAAAAGACAGTCCCGCTGCCTTATGTCTTTGAGTAACGAGATTGCTAGAAACACAAATTTATTTGATTAATTTTACGCTATATGATATTCCAATACGCAGCTGCTCCATAAGTTTACGAGACTTTTAAATTAGTAATAGCGAGTCTTCCTTCCATGGTTTCTTAGGTCCGTTTGATAATACTTCTGTTTGGAAAAACAATTTCTTTTTAAAAATAGTATTTTTCTATGTCTATTCTCAAGAATAATTTATGAGTAAAAGAATGCGTTTGGTAACTATATAAAATTTCTATTCTTAGAGTGAAAAAAAGAATAGAAATGTGTTTGATACAATCCACATTTTTTTTTTTGTAATGTATAATTTCTTTTAATTTTTAATTATTTTTTTAAGATTTTTTTCTTTTTTTTCTTTTCTTATTCTTCCTTGCAATTGTCACTCGCCTACTAACCTGACTATTGCCATCGCTAATGGCGGTTGGCAAAAGCTGGTAGCGACAATCGGCTAGTGGGCAATGGTAGCGGACGACAAGCAACGGCGAGTGGCTGGTGTTGGTTGGACAACAAGGGGTAATGGTCGAGGGTAGGGGGTGACAAGGAAAAAAAAAAAAAAAAAAAAGAAGAAAAAAGCTTATTTCTAGAAATTATTTTTTTCTACTTTTTATTTCTATTTGCAAATCTATTTCCCGATCACTTTTTTATTTCAATAAATATAAAAATTAGTTGACATTATCAAATAAATTTCCATTTTTTTTATTTATTTCCGGAACAAAAAATTAGAAAAACAAAAGAACAGGGACATCGCCAAACAGGCCCTTACCTTCCACATATCAAATTTTTATTATTAACAATCTTGAGTTTTCTTCCTGGGGAGTAATATCTACATACAAAAGTTTGAATACTCATGGCCCCTGTAAAGCAGACTGGTCAATTGGAGAAGAAGGGGAAGAGATGTCGAGAGTTCTCACACTGTGGTTGATTTCTTAAAACGGTATCTCTGGTGCTCCAGCCAACGGTCCATTGCAGAACTTCTCAAACGCTGAACCATTCAGAGAACAGATTTATTTTTATCCTTCCCTCCGCATCATGTTTTGAACTTAACTACTCCTGCACCCTCTATTCTCATCCTGCACCAATAAAGTACACGTGGCAACATCACACATTTTGATTTGTCTGTGATCGTGACCGTTACTCTTCTGGTTTGCATATTTTATTGTCACGGTCAATCAGAAGAAGATTGAGGCGGCCATCGAGATTGTTTGAGGAGAAATGTTCCGCATCTGCAGCATGAAGACTTTCAAGTTGCTGATATATCCCCGTTAGTAATGATTAACGATGTAAGAATTAGCACCAAAGTACATGGGATGTACTTAGAAACCAAGCTTTCCTTTTTTCTGCAAAAATTCATGAATATGGACCTGCTTCTTTTTTGAGGTTTCGAGGCGAACGATGATAAATAGGAGCACAATAGTTTAGCTTCTGAAGGAGGCCCACATAGGCAAGACCCAGTCAAAAAATTAAAGTGGGAGAGATTGCTGAGATGGTTCGATTATGGTGACTTACTGCCCATATCTCTGTTCAACACCTTTTAAATACTGAAACTTCAGCAATTTAAAATTTTCTTTTCTTTGTTAAATAAAACTACAGAAATTATGAAGAATTTCACGACTCAAACGTTTTCTAAGCGTGGAAAGGCACCTGCTCCTTAGAAACTAAGCTAGAAGAGCTCAATTTCGCTGTAACAAGTCTCTGTTTCCATAGTTTCTTAACTTGACATTGTGATTTGCAAATTATCTTGAGTAAAGTTCTAGGAGAATCTTATCTATGATAGTTTGAATACTGAAGAGTTTTGCCAATCATAATTCTTGGTAAAAGCTAGTCATCCTTTGGACCGCGTTGGCATCACCCCAACGGAGTTGGAAACACAAGTCAATCCGTGAATTATACCTCTTTGAACGTGAATCTGCACCGGGCATACGAAACAGTAAAGCAGAAATAAAAAGACGTAAATTCCATCGGAGAAGACCACTTCCATATCAGATTAACGGAAAAGAGGACGGGTCAAAGTGATGGGTGCTACGACGTAGCAGGTGCGGAACAATTCTTTTCCGGAGTAAGAAATTAACCAGCACACCGGAGACTTGGTACCTGTCAGGCGTTCCTTATCATAGAAACATAATACCAGGTCAGCACTACTTTCATCTATAAAAAGGAATCAAGTGTCCATGCTAGACATCTCACTCCTATCTCAAGCAAAGAAAAGAAGAAGATATCCAGGCCTGTAACTCTCCTGTCTGCAACCGCAATGAAGTTCCTTCCTACTAGCCTTCTCATCTTGGCTCTAGCAACCGCCACCACTTTTGCCTTTGACCCGAGTCCTCTTCAGGACTTCTGTGTGGCCATCAATGACCCCAAAGGTTGGAGCTCTGCTCTAGGGACAGTCGAATCTTTCCGTTCTGATGATGCTAAAAGAACTACCCTGGCAAGTGTTTATGCTTAGATAAGCCTAACAACGTGAATTCTGTTTCTTTTGCAGTATTTGTGAATGGAAAGTTCTGCAAGGATCCAAAACAAGTCACAGCAGATGATTTTCTCTTCAAGGGGTTCAGATACCCAGGGAATACCGCAAATCCACTCGGATCAAAAGTCACGCCCGCTTTCGTTGACCAATTTCCAGGACTCAACACTCTTGGCATTTCCATGGCTCGTATTGACTTTGCTCCGGGTGGCCTGAACCCTCCCCACACTCACCCTCGTGGGACCGAGGTTCTGGTTGTCACTGAGGGCACACTACTTGTCGGCTTTGTCACGTCCAACCAATTAAACAACACCCTCTTCACCAAAGTGTTGTACAAAGGGGATGTGTTTGTGTTCCCAATCGGTCTCATCCACTTCCAGCTGAACATTGGAAAGACCCCTGCGCTGGCCTTTGCTGCTCTGAGCAGCCAGAACCCAGGAGTCATTACCATTGCTAATGCAGTATTCGGATCAAAGCCACCCATTTCGGCTGATGTTCTCACGAAGGCCTTCCAAGTGGACAAGAAGGTTGTTGACTATCTACAAGCACAGTTTTGGTATGACAACAATTAAGTTGATACACTGATGTCCATGACGTCGGATTACCCCTGTATGCTCCATACATGATTGCTGGGATTGATTATTGCTTTGCAATAAAAGAATTGCTCTCTATGAAACCAATGATGAATGTTTGAGTAATAAAAGATGATTCTTAATAAGAATCTCTCTCTCTCTCTCTCTCTCTCTCTCTCTCTCTCTCTCTCTCTCCCTCCCTCCCTCCTTCCGCGGCAATATAGGCATTGAAAGGATTCTGAGTAATGCCTGACAACAATTACATTCACACCTTGGCTAGCGGGTTGAGTTTGCTAAATATTCTGGTGCAATAACAACTAACGCAAAAATATGAAGTTTGGCCAAGCTAGAATATTACATAAGAAGAACTTCAATAACACTATTATTTTGTCTTGACATTTAAATGTTACAGGGAACAAGCATATGTTTAATACTATAACAGTGGCTAATTCATGATTTTTTACGCTTCTTGATTCTTGAAGCACAAACACCAGTTTTGAGCTTTATCAGAGGCCAAGCAGAGCCATCCTCTTGAAGGAACTCCAAGCACGTGTCATCTCTTCTTGCGCTGAAAAAGTGGAGTGAAACAGGCAAACCACTATTTATTGACATTGGAATAAAAGGAGGATTAATGTTTGGTGGCCCCATTGCAAAGTCAGTCTTATACGAACTCTTAATCCTTGTAGAAAATTAACAAAACAAAGTAAGGCAGAAAATTACATAAGATGTACTTCTATATCAGAATGATGAATTTACTTGAGTTAAACAATGCTATCAAAGCAAAATTATTCACACGCTGATACTTGAGATTAGTATGCAGTGATCAAGTGACATATCCCGTTTGGAAAATTAGTCAGAGACCTGGAGCGAGCAAGATGGATAGAGACCTTTGAATTAATTTTTCATTATAGCCCTCGAAAGATTTACGAGAGAGAGAGAGAGATAACAAACAGTGGAACCTTATCAAATATCAGATAACAAAAAATTGTACTAGTACCCAAAGTTCAGCATGTTATTGGAAAGAATTCTTCTTTGTAATATAATGAACAAACACAATTACTCTTGTGAACATCTGCCTAATGGTTGTCAAACTAGTTCTGTGCTTGCAAATAATTGATCAGTTTATTGTCCACTTGGAAAGCCTTTGTAAGGACATCAACATTGATCAGGAGCTTCGATCCAAAGACTGAATTTGCTATGGTTATGAGACCCGGATTTTGGCTGCTCAAGAAAGCAAAGGCCAGTGCATTAGCTTGTCCAATATTCAGCTGGAAATGAATGAGGCCTTGTGGAAACACGAAAACATCTCCTTTGGTCAAGACTTTGGTGAAGAGAGTGTTCTTCAATTGGTTGGATGTGACAAAACTGACGTAGAGCGTACCCTCCACGACCACTAGCATCTCATTGCCATGAGGATGAATGTGGGGAGGGTTTAGACCGTACGGAGCAAAGTCAAGGCGGGCCATGGCGATGCCAAGAGTGTTGAGTCCTGGGAATTGTTCGACAAAGGCAGTCGTTACTTTGGATCCGAGCGGATTCGATGTGTTCCCAGGATATCTGAACTTTGTGAAGGAGAAATCATCTCTACGGCAAGCTTTGGGTCCTTGCAGAACTTTCCATTCACAAACATCACAGAGTTGCTGTCGTTGGTAGCTACACATAAGTCCTGAAGAGGACTTGGGTCGGAGGCAAAGGCATGGGATGATGCCAAAGCCAAGAGGACAAATGTTAGAAGGAACTTCATCATGGAATATTTTCTGAGCTTCGATTAGTCTGTCTCGTAAATTCTGTCCTGTTGAGGATTGTTGTGAAACGCGGCTAATCTATTCATAGTAGTTAGTCATTTGACTTAGTCCCAGTCAACGGGCCTGCAGGAAGCAGCTGAAGCAAGGAACAGTGCTAAGTCTATAACAATTGTTTATTCTTCCGTGTGATTGGTGAACCATTCTACAACTTCAACCCCTGTTGTTTCTAAACCCGTTCTAATTGAGAATTAGTCATTCGATGAAGCATTCCCACTTTACTTCTCGTCTTTTTACATTCTCAGATTTTTAACTTTAGACGCCATGTTCAAATTTTACATTCTCACTGCCCCTATTTGATTGCTGTGATGATATTGGAGGGAGAATCAGTCTGTACTCTAGGCTATCTAATAATATAAAGAGAACAATTTATTTTTCACATGATCTCCAAGGATTAGCCTTATTTGTTGGATGTTATTGAAAAATCGATCTTCAGGACTACCATTGAAAAGTTATATACTTGATGATATTCTCGGTAATCTTCTTGGGGAATCGTATCGATAGTAGCTTGAATAGTGAAAAGTTTGTCATGTCATACTTTTGGTGGAAGCCAGTTGTCCCAATGACAAGGTGTAAAATTTGGCATGTAGATATGGATGGATCATCAGAGTTTTGTGAAATATAGGTTTACAAAATGTTCACGGCAGCAAATTTAAAAACGAGTCAAACCATTCATTTCACCTCTCCGATGCAATTCAAACAGATTTTGATTATTAATCTTATATCATCCAGATGGTGTGAAAACCCTGCGTGTTTTATATGAGAAAGTAAACATAATGTCTGTAGGAAGTAATTCGGCAGCTTCGCAAATGTTTCATGGTGAAGGATGGAGATGCATGTGAAAACACTTGTACCTACATCAATTTCATTTGACAGTTTGGTATGATCATCCGAAGCACTTCCAGAAGAATTGGCCCTCGCTCCATCCAGCTGAATCTGCATAGGAGGTCAAAACAGTAAAGAAGTAGGAAACCGGAGATTTATCAGATATCATGCTTTTTCTTAACAGGGAAAGAGGATAGGTCAAAGAAAGGGGCATTTTGTTGCGGCAGTTGTGGAACAATTCATCTCTCGGAATAAGAAATGAACTACCTTATCGGAGACTTGGTATAGCTGTAGATCTGGGAAGTGTTGCTTGTCAGGGAAAATCAAATACCGGGTCAACACGACTGTCATCTATAAAAGGGGGTCATGCGTCCATGCAAAACATATAATATCATCTCAAGCAAAAAAGTGAAGAGGTAGATATCAAAGCCCTGACCAGAGACTCCCCATTCCACCACAATGAAGTTTCTTCCAATTAGCCTTCTTATCTTGGCTCTAGCAACTGCCGCCAGTTTTGCATATGACCCGAGTCCTTTCAGGACTTCTGTGTGGCCATCAATGACCCAAAAGGTTGGAGCTCACTGACGCATTATTCGTATCTTTCTGTTCTGTGTAATGATGCTGTAAGTATTTCCGTGAAAGGAGTTTCTGCTTAGATAAGCCTATTAACATGAATTCTGTTTCTTATGCAGTATTTGTGAACGGAAAGTTTTGCAAGGACCCAAAACAAGTTACTGCAGATGATTTCCTCTTTAAGGGGTTCAGATATCCTGGGAATACTGTGAACCCGCTCGGATCGAAAGTCACACCTGCTTTTGTTGACCAACTTCCAGGACTTAACACTTTGGGCATTTCCATGGCTCGTATTGACTTCGCTCCAGGTGGCCTGAATCCCCCCCACACTCACCCTCGTGGGTCCGAGACTCTGGTTGTCGCTGAGGGCACACTGCTTGTCGGCTTCGTCACATCCAACCAATTAAACAACACCTTCTTTACCAAAGTGTTGTACAAAGGGGATGTGTTTGTGTTCCCAATTGGTCTCATCCACTTCCAGCTGAACATTGGAAAGACCCCTGCGCTGGCCTTTGCTGCTCTGAGCAGCCAGAACCCAGGAGTGATTACCATTGCTAATTCAGTGTTCGGATCGAAGCCACCCATTTCGGCCGATGTTCTCACCAAGGCCTTCCAAGTGGATAAGAAGGTTGTTGACTACCTTCAGGCGCAGTTTTGGTATGACAACAATTAGGTTGACGCATTGAACTCCAGATGTTGAACTACCCTTATTCTCCATACATGATTGCTGAGATTGATAATTGGTTCCCAATAAAAGAATTGTTCTTATTGTAACTGATCGTGAACGTTTTGAGTCATAAATGATCATTCTTCATAAGAATCTCTCTCTCTCTCTCTCTCTCTCTCTCTCTCTCTCTCTCTCTCTCACTCACGCGCCCGCGCACCCCCCCCCCCCCAATGCAATGTTAGCTTTAAAAGGTTTCCATGTTCTGCCTGACCATTACCACATGCAAACCTTCGCAAGCTGCTCGAGTGAGTTTGCTGAATATACCCGTGCAAAAACTTCAATCATTTCAATTTTTTTGAAAGGGAAAAAGGAGAGGTAATATCTATCCCTACATATTAACCGCATTGCCCATGAATCTCAATGACCACTAATTGGAAATTGACTCTCTAAGGAAATATAGAGTCTATCACACGTAAGCTATGAAGTTTCGCCAAGCTAGAATATTACATCAGAAAAACTTTAATAACACTATTCCTTAGCATTTAAATGTTAAAAGGGAACAAGCATATATTTAATTTCATGACACTGGCTAATTCATTATTCTTTTTAGCATCTCGACTCCCTAGTACAAACACCAGTTTTGAGCATTATCAATGGCCTAGCAGAGGCATCCTATATATAGACTCTCTCTGCCTCTCGAAGGAACTCTGCGCGCATGTCATCTCTTCTTGCGTTGAAGTCGAGTGAAATAGAGAAACCGGAACAAGATCAAGATAATTGCGAAATCATGCTATAATTTACAGATTTGATTTAATGTGGTGAGAGATGGAAACTTAGAAAATGCCTTAAAACTGCAGTCGTCTGGAACCACTATAAAAGAGTGCTGCATTTTTCAAGAAAAGGGGTGTGCGAAAAAATTGGGGGAATTTGCGAAAAAATTCGTGAGAAGAAAAACACGAGAGAATTCGTGAAAGTGAAAAAAGAAGAAGAGGAAACCTCCTTTGTCGTCCAAGAGAAGTCATTTTTTTTCTCTTCTGACAACCTGCAGAAGTGCAAGGAAAAGAAAAGTGAGCGAGAGTTAAAAAAAATAGGGAAGAGAATTCGTACAAAGGGGATCCTCTTCTATTTCTATTGTTCATTTTTCCTTTTTGCATGAGTCAAAGTCCACCAAAAGTGAGTTTTGGTTTCTGCAGAAAGGTACAGCAGAGAGACGTCGTGTGAGGAGACAGAAAAAAAAAAAAAAAAAAGCAGCAAGCAGGTTGTCTTCCTCGCGCACGGGTCTCCTTCCCCTCCCGCAGCCTCCGTCCGCGAGCGTTGCGCCAGCATCGCCCACGCCAGCAGCCGCGCCGTCGACCGCCGTTGCTCCGCCGGCGCCTCACGAGCCCGCCTCTGCACCAGCACCGTCACAGCAGTTCACCCGTTCGTCCCCTGTGCTGGTCTCTGTGTCCGGCAGCCAGTTCGAAGCACGACGCACAGCACCTGCAAACTGCATCCCCCCCTCCGTCTAGTGCCACCGCGCCTCTACCCAAGCAGCACCTTCACCTCCTGTCCGCGTCGCCTGCACGAATACCCCCGCCGGTCGACGCTTCAGCCCCGGCCCCCGACGCTCGCGCCAGCAGCCCGCGCTGTCTCCGCCACCACCGCCTGCGACCTGCTCGCCAATCGCTGCCGCTGGTCCACCCGCGCTTACTCCCATCACGCGATCCTCCTCTGCCCCAACGTCCAACAGATCTGCTGCCCGACGCTGCTGTTCAGCCCCTCGCCGGTCTGCTGCCCCGCCAGACGCCGCGCCGTGCCCTTGCTCTACCGATCTCCGCTACCCCGAGCTCGAGCCCGCCGCCGTCCACCTGCAGCCGCTCCCCGCCGGAGCCCCGACGACTGCCCAGCGCCGTCCACCATCGATTTACTCCCCCTTAGGTAGTTTTTGTTCTTTTTTTATTTTATTTTGTTTTACTTTTATAGTTTAGTTTATTTTACTGTCTTTATTCTTATGTTATTTTTCTGTTTATTTTATTTGATAGTATTCTTTTAGTTTAATTATTTGAATTGTAATATTGAATGTTAATATTTGTGCATTTTATAGGCATTATCCGCTAGGATTTTTGTCCAAAATTAATATAATTATTAATTTGATCCGAGACATCGGATCATTTTTCTAATTATTTTTAATTGTTGGGCTTTTTGGTAAACCTTAATTGTTAAATCATAATAATTATTTAATTTGGTCCCTAAGACTTCAGACCAGATTTTTTTAATTATTTTAAGTTGTTTTGATGATCATGGTTAGAATAATTGTTAATTTAACCTTTGTGAGACGTCAGGTTATTTTTTCAATTATTTTGATCATTTATTTAGTGATTATATTAATTTTTTAGATTTAACCCTTATTTAACAATTATTCAACTTTAAAAAAAAACTAAAAAAATCAAAAAAATCAAAAATCAAAAATCAAAATATTCAAAAAGATTTTCATGAGCATATAGGACATTAAGGTTTAATATAATAGACACGTAGGTTTAATTAATCAAATCTTTAGGATTATATTTCTAGGATTGCATTTTTTAGATAATATTTTTAGGACTGCATTTTTAGATATTTTAAAAGAAATAAGTTAGGATTAGATTTAAATAGCCTTTTTAGAGTTTTAAATATAATTGGCACATCTTCATCCTCTTTTTAAAATAAAAAAAAAAAAAATAGTCTTCTAAGACAGAATAGGGTTTAAGTCAAATTAATCCCAAAAATGGATTAGAAGATTATTTTTAAATAGATTAAGTAGGGTTTTCATAAATTCTAAACTTCAATAAAAAATACAAAAATGCAAAAATCTAGGTGCATGTTAATTAGTTCGCATAATATGATCATTTAATTAGAATTCATTAGTGAAGTTAGGACATGAGGTGCATAATAATTATTTGCATAATAGGCCCATTTAATTAGAATTTGCATATTAATAGGATTAAGTCATTTAGTTTAAAAATGCATTTTTATAAAAGAACTCCAATTTTAAAGAAAATCCAAAAAAAAAAAAATGATTGCTTGCTTTGTGTGATGCAATTTATTTATTTGAATGTTTTAAATAATGGATGAGCACCCGTGTGGTCACCATATTTGCATGATAGTAATTTAGGTTAAAATAAATCAGCTTGCTTGCAAAAACATTTTTAAAAAAATTAAAAAGAAATGGTAACGAAAGGACATTAGAAAATTCTAGTGTAATCAAGTCCCCGTACCCTAGTCTCTGGTCCGTAGGAGTAAAATAAATCTCCCTTTATTTTACTTAAGTGTCTAATTGACCTACCATAAACCGATTAGTGGCAACTCATAATTAATAACCCCTTGCATGTTTAAAAATTTAAACTTAAGTCGCGATTTAGTATGGGCTTGGGAGAGCCCGAGCTAAGTTTAAAAACTTAGTAGTTCATTAACCTAGTTTTAAGTGGTGCACCCAAAAATTAGGTCGCGACAATTGTAAATATAATAGCCCGTGATAGAATGGCTTGTAAACACAACTGATGTAATTGTATATTTGCAAATGCTTATTTTTCTTCACTTGCTTGTTGTTATCTGGGTGTTGTTTATAATGCCTCACATGTGCTTAATGAAAAGATAAAAAGAGATATGGGTTGATGTCGCACGTGGAACGTCACACAAATAATTGTCGTTGCTCGTGACCCTAAGGAAGGAGTTTGGGGTCATTATACCTCAAATTAGTATATTTATAACAAATCTATCGTAAACTAATTTTTTGACCACCAAAATTCCGAAATTTGTACGCATATGAAAAATTTACTCCAAATGATAATAAAAATCTTAAACTTATACATTTGTAACAAATTTATTCTCAACTAATTTTTTTAACCGCCAAAAACTCTAAGCTGATATATTTGTGACAAATATATCTTCTATCAAATTAGATAAATATTACAAAAATGAAAAAAAAAATTGGTACAACTATGATAAAAGAAGAGTAAAATCTCAAATTGGTACACCAATAGACTATCACATGTCATCCAACTCACATTTTGTTAGTAAAATTTAACGAAAACTAACAAAGGGTAAATTTGTCATAAATATATCAATTTAAAGTAAATATCAATAGTGTACCAATTTGAGGTTTTTGGAGGTCAAAAATTAGTTTAGGGTAAATATATCACGAATGTACTAGTTCGAGATTTCTTGTGATATTAACCCCAAAATCAAAACTAGGCAATATAAGAGTTAACAAATAAGTTGGAAATCATATGATACAAATCAAATGAAGAAATAAGTATATGATCATTTTTCATAATTCTCGTTCGATGATTAGTAAAATAAGGATGTATGCTAAAGAATGATCATTTTTTTCGAATATCAGTCCCTTTCCTTCCTTGTAATTTCTTCTGAAATTTGTTCATGTACCCATGTCGTTTCGGAAAATTTTAAATAAAAACTTGAAATGCCATCATTTTATTAAATAAATGCTTCAAATGAATATTATTTCAAATAAGGGCATGAGTAAATCTTATTTTAAATAAAGACTTGAAGGGATCATATCAATCTCAAATAAATGTCTTAACTCACTATTTGATAATGGCAATTTTGTCTATTAATTTTTTTTCTTATTTTTCCATAAAAAAATATTTTTTATTTTTTAAAAAAAGAGAGAATAGAGTCGAGAGGGAAGGCTCCCTCTCATTTGTGGCTACTGCCCCATCATCGGTGGGCTGGTGACAATGGTCAGTGGGCTTGTCGGCACCTGGGCGAGGGCCGATGACCCTCGCTAGAGACAAGAGAGAGCGGCAACCCTCTCTTAGATTTGGGCAAATGTTGCCCGCACTCGCCTCCGCTTGCGCAAGGGTTGTCAATCCTCGCGCAGGTGCTTACGATCATCGCCCAATGCCACTGGATCCCACTTCTAGTGAGGGCTAGTAGGCCCTCGCCCAAGTGCCGACGACCTCACCGGCCAGAGATGCCACCCCACTAGTGATAGGGTGACAGCCACATCCTCCTACCTTTTTTTTTTTAGTTTAACTTTTTTTAATTATTAATCTAATTATCAAGCCAAAAAATTATAATTTAATCTAAATTTAAATTGTGTTTTGACGAAAATACCTCTAGTTAGCTAGAATTTTTTACTAGCTGGTGAGTCAGTGAGGCTAGACCTCTATTTGAAATAAATATAACCATTTTATGTCATTTTTTTAGATTGATATGATTACTCCATGCCTTCATTTAAAATAAGACTCACTTCAAATTTTTATTTGAGGAAAAAAAGTACACTTTGGGCATCTTCTGAAATTTTCCCTATGGTTTTGATTAAAATGTTACATCCGAGTTTTACCAGCGAAAAGAAAAAGGAAAAAAAGTTGCAGACAAAAAACCTAGTAAAATATCCGAAATTCTGAATTTCTACTTGTTTCCTCACCTGTTTTTTTTTTTTTTTTTTTGTCTTTTGTCGGAACCTTGTTTCCTCGTTAGCTCCGAAGAGAGATCGGAGGACCCGGAATAGCAGTCCAATTTCGAACCGTATTCCTCTCACCTCAGCAAACAGTGAAGCAGCCTCAAAACTATATAAAAGGAATAACTTTGCAGAACGATTCATCCAGCGACCCAGCTGGAGGGAACGGGAGAGGGGAAGAGAGAGAGAGAAAGAGAGGTGCTATTCCGGGTTCTCCAATCTCTCTCTCGGCGAACATTCCTTGATCCCCCATCGCCTTCTCTCTCGTAACGTCCGACCCCGATCAGAATCTCTCCACGTCGGGTTCGTATTCTCTGCTCTCGACTCTTTATCAACATGTATTTCGGTTTCCTCCTTTGTCTCTGCGGTTAAAGCTCCAGTCTTTTCATTTTTTTTTTTTTTTTTTTATATATATATATATTTTTTTTTTTTTTTTTTTGGGAGTACCCATCTCGTCAAAATCTAGTCTTTGCCTCTCAAGCTCTTGAATTTTGGCTGTGAGATTGAGTGAACCTTGTCAAGAAGCTTGCTTCTGATATACCCTTTTCTCGCGTTCGCAGGGAGAATTCTCAACTGTCTGAAATTAAGAGGGGTTCTTTTATTTTTTATTTATAAGGATTTGATCGAAACGTCGGAAGCAAGTGCTTGTGGACAAAGGGTTTTGATCATGGGTAGGAAAGATTTGCAGCTTTTTGATGATAGGAAGGATGGGTTCTTCTCTATTAATAACTTGGGCTATCAGTGGAGTTCTGTCGATCCTCATATGTGTCCTGTAGGTGGGTTATTTGCCAGTGTAGGCCAAATGGGGATGAATTTCGGTTTATCGCCGAATTCGCCTAATAACTGTGATGTTGGGGGTGTGAATACCATAAAACTGACCTGCCCTGATTTTATGATTAAGTACGTGTCGTCTCCAGAGGGTATTCGGATTGTTGGTGTCCCAGAGGAGGAAGAAACTGTGCGCAATAAAAAGAGTGGGCTTAAATTGAAACTAAAGGTGAAAAACCCTTCATTGAGGAGGTTAATTAGTGGGGCAGTGGCGGGGGCTGTTTCACGGACCGCAGTAGCACCTCTGGAGACGATAAGGACACATCTGATGGTAGGAAACAGTGGGCATTCTACTGCTGAGGTGTTCCAGAATATTGTGAAGACTGATGGGTGGAAGGGATTGTTTAGGGGTAATTTGGTTAATGTGATTCGGGTTGCCCCTAGCAAGGCCATAGAGGTAACGTTGTTTTATTTACTTTTTGAAAGTTAAATCGACTTCTTGGGACTTTTTTGCGTCTAATAGGTTGAAATTATGCATGCTGTCCTGCTTTGTTCATTAGTGCCCTCAATATTCTCTGTTTAGGAGATCTTTGGGCAAATCTTCTGACGTTTGTTTGTTTGTTTGTCATCCGGTTTGTCCATTGCTCTCTTTTCTGGCCATGCCATATATTGTGCTATTGCTTCATGTGGTTGTTTATTTCTGGTAGAGGTCATGCATTGTCTGCTTTGCTATTGTCAATATTTCTGCAAAGCCACTCGGCAATCTCTGTCTCTTTGTAGTCTCTCGATTTGACAGCACTGTTTCTTAAATGGAATATTGTGCCTTTGTAGAGCTGAGAATTGTCCATCTGTGTTTAACCAGGCCAACAGGACATAGTAAACCATAAGACGTGCTTTGCTTAGGATTTTCTGTCAATTTAAGCTAGATGAATCTAATGTATTGTTGATTGCATGTTTGTGAAAAATTTTATGACTTAATTGGTCGATTGGAAAGACTTTGACTGAGTTGCATTTTGCACTTACTTGATGACTCACAATGCTTTTATCCTTATGTTGGTCAGTTAAATAACCTCTGCATCATTTGGGGCTTGTGACATGTCTGTAGCATTGATAATTTAGGCCCATGCATTGCTCATCATGGTTGAGTACATGTCCAATATCACAATTAGTTTCTAGCTTTGTGCTTTATAGGATATTCTGTCAACCTTTTTTTTGCATATAAGCATTGCGTTCCTTGTGAGACAAGTTGAAATGGTGTCTTTAATGGGAATTTATAAAATTTCTTCACGCTCACATGAATAGTGAGGAGGGATGGTCCTAGTATCCTTTACACTGAAAATACTCTGGTGACAGTAAAGGCTTGTAACCTTACTGATTTGGTTACAGTTCTTGAACTAATGAATGGATCACTTTTTTCTTAAGATTTAATTTAGAAAATTTATTCTGCATAATTAGATTGGTTTTTGGTTTTCACATTTATCACACAAATGTAGCTGGAGTAATCATATTATCTTTATTCCTTATGAAATGAAAGATATGATATCCTTCACTCAAGGGATGATTGTATTGTTAACATCATCAGGTATTGATTAGTTTCTTGGAAGCCAAGGATGATAATGTTTCCTCTTTGGAAAACACTCTATTTTGCCAGCTCGCACAATTGATGTGCTATTATGTTGATTAGAGATTAGGGTGGAACCGATGCTTTTCTTTCTGTTTTCTGTTCTTGTTCATTTAGAGTGGAACCAGTGTTTTCTTTCAGACATAGTTGATCAATTGTCAAATATCACACTAAATTCTACTTGACAGCAGAATATCTCTTTGATAGACCTGAGCACTAGTACCTGTTGCTCTATGATTAATTACATAAACCTCCTAGGTTGGTCTTTTGTGTCAAGTGTTCAAATGCTACCAAATGTCTTGAGGTCTCTTAAATGTGTTGGTCATGGGTACATAGAATGGTTGAGAAGCTGCTTGCTATTTAAGTGTATCATTTGGTGGATAATCTTGTTATAAATCCATCCCTTATCCCATTCTGTTCCTAAGAGGGGAAATAAGGAGGAAAATGACCTAGAAGAGGGGGAAAAACAACTTCAAGAGTTACTAACCGCAATTCACTGAGCTCCTTATTTTTAAGTTGACTAGGTTTCTTCCTTTATCTATGCAATCAAACGTTTCAAAGGCACGGGTAGAGCTACTTCCTCACTAGGCATATCCTCACTAGTACCTGTTGCATATCATCTTTGACAGCAGAGGCAAGTCTTGAGAAAAAAATAATATCATTGTTTCCCTATCTGCCCATCATTAGTGCAGAGCTTTATTAATTTGACTAGCCTCTCATTTAATAAGCCAAGGTTCCCTTTTCTCTTCATGCATTAAGACAAATTGAGTCAGGGAATTCCTTTTGTACCCCTAAGGGACGTTCTTTGGTTACATGTACTCAGAAGGTTTCTATTCTTCTGGTGCAGCTATTTGCATATGATACGGTCAACAAGCAGCTGTCACCCAAACCTGGGGAGCAGCCAAAACTTCCAATCCCTGCGTCATTAGTTGCTGGGGCCTGTGCTGGTATCAGTTCGACGATATGCACATACCCTCTTGAGCTAGTCAAAACTCGTCTGACGATACAGGTACTGGTAAAAAGCTTGCTTGGTATTTAAAGTGTGCATACTTGCATCAATTTATATGTTTCCGCTGAAACTGCAGAGAGGGGTTTATGATGGTCTCTTTGATGCGTTCGTGAAAATAGTAAGAGAGGAGGGTCCAGCAGAGCTCTATAGAGGCCTCGGGCCTAGCGTCATTGGGGTCATCCCTTATGCTGCCACCAACTATTTTGCCTATGACACATTGAGAAAAGCGTATAGGAAGGTTTTCAAGCAGGAGAAGATCGGAAACATCGAGACCCTCTTGATTGGCTCCACGGCAGGGGCTATTTCGAGCAGTGCGACTTTCCCACTGGAGGTGGTGCGTAAGCACATGCAGGTTGGGGCGTTGAGCGGGAGAAAGGTATATAGGGATGTGATCCATGCTTTCATGAGTATCCTTGAGCAGGAAGGAATCGGAGGCTTATATAGAGGTTTGGGCCCGAGCTGCATGAAGTTGGTGCCTGCTGCTGGGATATCATTCATGTGCTACGAAGCATGTAAGAGGATATTGGTGGAGGATGATGAGGATGCTTAGAAATAGATTTTGCAAGGAGCATGTAGTTTTAGGTTTTCGGTTTGGCAGAGAGGAGCTGGTTTTGAGCCATCTCTTAGTTTACTAATCGCAGGCATGTATTTTTTGCGTCTACTTTCTTGGTTTGCATCTTTTTCACATAAGAAGGTCGCAGTTGACGTGATTGTCACGATTTTTCAAGGTGAGTTATGATTTTCAGTCTCTTTCATTGTAGCGGTGACGGTGCATTAGATTTACATAGTGAGGCTCTCGAAAGTACAGGAGAAAAATTGACTTAATGTCTCAAAAATGGTTTTTGTGTATTATCCTTGAGAGCATTGGGACGTACGAGATATGTTGTCAGAGGGAAGCATCGGTTATTCATATTTTTGGGTCGGGTCGGGTTGGGTCAAGTCCAGGTAGGGGTGATCGGGTAGGGTCTAGAATCTGGACCATATACCCGATCCTGTTATAACTAGTTTTCATTTTTCCGATCCTGTACTCGACTGTGTTTGTATTGGACCTTGTACTCGATCCACCCTGTTTTTCCAATCCAATTCTAGGGTCAATCATGTTTCTTCCATTGGAACTTATTTTGCAATTTCCCGATATCTTATATGATTTCGAATTTTATATTAATATGTAAGAAAATAACGCAATCCTCATAATTTGTATTGAAACATTAAGCACTTGTAATAAATAAATACATGAATTTTTTTGACTAAATGAAAAATTAAGGATCCATAGGCTAATTATAATAAATAAAATCATAAGGTAAAAAATTAGCAACAAACATGGGTCTAATATTAATTTGATTTCCACAACTACTACTAAGCATAACTCACACAAAAGAGAAATTAAACAAGTCAATACATGTGGTACACGAGAATTTGGTAGTTATGGATGGTGTTTGTCGTGGGAGGAGTTAGTGAGGGAGGGAAGCAAGTAAGGAAGAGGAACAACAAGGAAGGAGTATCGTGCCGGTGAGGGAGGGAAGCAAGTGAGGAAGAGGAACGACAAGGAAGAAGTACTGTGCGTGTTTGAGAGAGCCAGGAGAAAAAATGCCTTGTGATTGTGGGAGTAAGAATAAAAATTAGGTGGAAAAAAAGGGGTTTTGGATCCCTACTTACAAAATCGGTCCAAGAATCAGTTTCAAAACCGGTCCAAGAATTGTTTTTCAAGTGGGTGATCACTCAGAACCTGTTCCCAAACCGGTTTAAAGTGGTTCCCAAACCAGTACCTAGACCGGTTTCAACGGAACCAGTTCCCAACCCTATTTTTCGGATGGGCCAGTCCGGTTCCCGGGTATACCCAGTCTGGTTGCACACCCCTAAATCCAGGTAGGGACGACTGTACCCATGCCAGGCCGGTGGAGGGACTAAATGCCTTATGGTGCAAGGCGGTGCCCACCGCACTATGATGATGCAAGGCCAAATTAATTTTTCAGCCACTGGATGCATTACAAGAATGAGCATAAGAATGTACTGATCCATGTCCGAAGGAAACAACTCGTACCAAAGAGCCCTCAATTTTTTTGCTTATCAAATTCAAACAGGCTTTCGGAAGCCTGAACTCCTCAAGGGCTCGCAAATGACAATAAACTTACAGGTAAGAGCCAGCAATTTTCATGACGAAATATTCATTTACCATTGACCAGTCTCGGAGAAACAGTGAAAGACCATATTTTTCTTAACTGAAATACTGACGAGACAAGGGATTTAGAGCAATCTCCTTGAAGGACTATAGACAACTCCATGACTAATGTTCACTAAAATTTCAAGTCCGAAACCCTCACTGTAGTAGTACAAGCTGGAACCACGAGTAGCGGAAAGCTCCCCCTCCAAGATACAACGTGAATTACTTCATAGCATGAACCCAACTGGTGGCTTGGTATCTATTATTTACATCACAACAAGCACGAAGTAGTCGGCTCTTACCAGCACCATAAACAAACGTTACTACTCCTGACTAGCAATTGATGCCACATTGACCTTTTGCAGTAGCTTTCATAGCGTCGGAGGTGAATGGATCAATGCGCACCCAAAGCAGAGAGAAGATGGAAGCAAGCAGTATCGACCACACGATCACGATGGTGGGGGTACGATTCTGCCGGCCTACCAAACCCTTCAAGAATGGATAAAGATGAGCAATAACCCATATGGCAAAGAAGAGCTTTCCGAAGAGTGGACCCCATGACTGATAGCCACTGTTGATGGCGTATGAGACTCCGGCTACGATGCCCACCAAGTTCACTATGAGGACAGTGGTTGGGGGAATGAGAAGTGATGTCCACTTGAACACATAGAGCTCTGCGAAATCCCCATCTTCGTCTGATGCCTTCGAAGTGACAGTGAAGTTGGTGTCGATTCCGGCGAGAACTTTCAAGAGCCCTTGAAACACGGCAAAAAGATGAGCTGACGTACCCCCGATGACCCAAAACTGTTCATTCCTCCACCAGTCCTCGATACTCACTCCACTCCATCTGAGCTCAAGGATTCCGGTAGCAAAAATGGAGACAAAGAGGAGAATGAACCACATACTAGCAAAGTTGCTAATCTGCATTAACAAATTAGTAGATATTTGTTACAGCAGCATAAAAATGAAACAGCATTGAGGTTGGTGTTTTAAGGTACACATACACCCATACTATTGCTTAAAGTCCTTGCCACATCAAGGGCTTGTTTGTTTTGAAATAAGTTCAAGTAAAAAAGCAATGTTTTCCAAACTCCCAGAGGTTGAACTGGTCATCAAACCGGTTTCCGGTTCATCTGGTTTAACCGGGCAAGTCAAGTTGGTGACATCATTACTACAAAAAAATAAAAATAAAAATCTGGAAGATTTAGGAAAAAAAAAATCCAGAAAACATCCTGAATACTTAGCAAAATGATGAATGTCTTTAATGAGATGAACTTAATGTCTTAATGATAATAATGACAGAACATTCTAAAAACACAATTATGTTCACATATAAGAAAATATAATGTCACAACTTAAATGGACACAAAAAATTTCTTGAAAGGGGCTCCTTTGAGTGGCAAAATGCCTAATAAGACATTACATCACAAGAAAAGTCAAAGAAAGGCTTCATGGAAGAGAGAGGTCATTCATTTTTGTTTTTTCTCATGAAAAAGACAACGTGACCCTAGTTTCTTTGTGGCTTTTACTTTTTCCAGTTTTGGTCGACAATGTGCTGAAGATTTGATTGGGATTTGAACCATCGGGTCCCAAAATCAAGCTTTTCACTAAAATCCTGGTCCAACCGTCCAAATTCAGGTCATACGGTTCTTCTGGGTTTGACTGGGTTTTGACAAAAATAAGTCTAGGGATTCAACTGAAGCGGACTGACTGGCTCCTGGTTCAACCAGCTAGTCTGGTCTAGAATTAAAAACATTGGCAAAAAGTTATGGAATAAGTATGTGACTCTGATGTGTTAATATACATATATAGTAAAAATTTCAGAAGTTGTCTGCCAGAAAAAAGTCGAAAGTAAATCCATCGTAAGATTTAGACCAAGCAAAAAGCCTATATTTAGACATACCCTAAAACAGCAGTAGAAAAAGCCGAAACAATTGTAATTGATGGGAGCCACTTACCTCTGGGATGATAAATTTTCCAGTAAGAAGGCAAAATGCAGGCAGAATGCAATAAGCAATCAGAGGGATTGAAGTGAGGGGATACACAATGGTATTTATATATGCCAATCTCTCCAACCACTTCAGTCTCCCATTGTAACCATACCATATAGGACAATGCCTGCTTAGTAAAATCTCAATGGACCCCAATGCCCATCGAAGAACTTGGTTCAGACGATCTGAAAGATTTATGGGAGCAGAACCCTTGAATGCTGGGCGGGGAGGCATACAGTAAATGGAGATCCACCCTCGAGCATGCATCTTAAACCCTGTTAAGATATCTTCTGTGACAGAACCATATATCCATCCAATCTGCCAGCAAATAAAATGTAAGTGCCCACAATAAAGACATTGAGAATGTGGTTATGACAATATAGACGCCATAGTAAATTGCTATGTAACCAACCTCTTTGCCCCACTCAGTCTTGTCCTCATAGCCACAGCTGATAACATGAATCGCTTCCTTCAAAAGTGTTGCTGGATTAGTAGATGGTGGAAGCCCTCCCTGTTCCATGAATGTTGCTGCAATGAAGACTGGCGATTGACCAAAGCGCTTCTCTAAGCTTTTCTGGGACATAAGCAGTGATCTCTCCTCATCATAACCTGCACGACAGAAGCAAGACATTTAGCCAAAGTCAACATGGAAGCTGTATTTATTCACCTTCCCATCATTAAGTGACGAATGCGACTATCCCAGAAATCCTCAAGGGGGAATGGGAAGTGAGCTAGGCCAAAAAGTGTAAACCTTATTGATGAGCTGCATAGACCAAAAACAGCAGCAAAAGCAAACCACATCTCAGGCCTGGCACAGATGGGTAGGTAGCGAATACTAGGGGCCTGAGATAACTCTAAAGAATTTGGCACATCAGTCATAATAGCCTTACTTAGAGAAAACTTACCAGGTTGAAAGTATATAAACCTTGTCTCTAATACTATTGGACTTCTCTTTCTGTTACTTTAATTAAACAAACTGGGGAACTGTATCTAAAAACTAAGACACACTGAATTTACTAGGGCTCCTACCTTCCATCCCCTCCTCAATATCCTCCATGTTGAATATTGGAATGTTGGATTCAGTTCTTTTGACAGCTCTCTTCTTGTCGATGTAATTCTTGTCACCACCCTTTCCCTTCTTTCTGGGACCACAGCAGCTTTTAACAATAATATTTGGTTCCAAATCTGCCTCAGTCAATACTGGGTCATACCCATATAGGGCCTGCCTGTTGAAACAGCATCCAGTTCCCACATAGACAGGCCCTTGGATTCCATCAAGTCCTTTCAAGTTAATCTACATAAAATGGAGAGTCACAGAGCAATATAGTTGAGGATAACAGAACCTGAGATAACCTACTTTGAAAATGAAGTTAACCTACATCAAAGAAGACAATATTCCGGTTAGCATATCGATCGTGGAAGTCAATGCCGTCAAAACGCTGTGGAAATTGGACATAGCATGTCTTCTTTCCAAGAGCAGGATCCATCATAAAACACATCGCTTCTTTAAGAGCTTTGCTGTTGTTGAAGTAGTGATCACAATCAACATTCAAAAGATATGCTCCATTGGTTAGGACAGCTGAAACACGAATCTGTTTAACAAAGATAGTAATGAATTACAATGCTACACATGCATACAAGAAAAAGAAATCTGCAACTCTTTGCTTATATTATATGAGAAGAATGAGACCATCTACAGCTGCAAATATTTGCAGAGTGACATTTCTCACACCAACAAAGCATCATTATAAAGAAATATTTTAGACTCCTTATTTCCTATAATTCTTCTGGGAGTTTGGGAGCATGGCAACACAAATGATCAAAACTAAAAGGGAATATTGGATGTAGTAAACAATAAAAATGAAGTTCATAACATTCAGAATAAGCTTGATGACCATGCCCAAGTAATACATGTGACTTTTGCAACTTTAAAAGCCATTCACATGATCTTTTCTTTTCAAGGCTATATTAGAAAGCTGTGTAAAGAGGAACTAGAAGAAAATTATACCAAGGCATTCATTGCCCCAGCCTTTTTGTGATGCTGAAAACCAGGTCGCTTTTCTCGAGAAACATAGACAAGTCTTGGTAACTCATTTCCATCTGTATCAAGCCCACCACTGTGACCCAAGAAAACCTGCATCACCAATAAAAGATTAAGAGAAGTCTCCGGGATGGACTTAAATTGACTCTGGTCATGATGAAGTCTCAATTTATATAATTGTAAATGTATCCAATTTTTCTTTAGTAAAATAAATCAAACTGAGCCTGCTGCTGTAAAATGAAGCAATTTAAGCAATTCACTTCAAAACATAATGGGTGAAAATCAAACGTTTTGAGTAATTTCAAAACACATTGGATGATCCCTCAATCCTTCTTAAATAGAGCTATCCCGCTCAAATCTAATAGTAAGTACCTAGGTGTACCTGAATCATTCCTGGATGATCCCTGGGGTTGTTTCCAGGCCAGGGAGTGCCATCTTGCATTGTCCATCCTTCTTCTGGCACCTTCTGCGCTTTGGCAACTAAAGCATTGATCCGCACCTTAAACTCCTCATATTCTCTCTGTAGATTATATGCAGGAAAACATAAACTTTTAGGTTTGTCACTGTAGGTAAGAGACAAACAGGAAATTTCTGCACAAAATTTTTAAGTATTAAAACAAAACAACACTAATTGCACATTAATTTCAAAAATATGGAAGCACAAACCCCCACAATTGAGAAATAAATTCCCTCAAGAACTTTGAAAAACCACATGAGCATTGGTTGATTTTTCAATTGTTTAGTTTTATGTCTTATCATATGTACATCTAATTCAAGTTGTTCTGCTCTATAATGCTTCTTTACATAACAATATGCCTTCACCTTCACAAAAGTCCTAGGTAGATCACTTCAGGGGTCAAAGTACTTAATTGAACACAACATGAGAAACTATGAAGTGCTCAGTCCAGCATTTGTATTTTAGTTTTTCATAGGGCTCAGTTTTGGTGGGCTTGTTGGGAGGACGCTCAAAACCAACGCCACAGAAGTGCTCTACCTTTCTGAAAGCAATGATTTTACCAGAAATTTCTTTTCTCCATGTAAAAACAGACATCTAGTTGTCCCTCATGAACTCATGATAACTAAAACACATTGGCAATGCCAGTAGACATCACGTTGTTAAATTTAATTCCCAGTGGGAACTTCAGAGCATTCATCCACAATCTTCAACTTTACAAAACATGATGATGTGATGTAGAAGCAATGGTTAGATAAACAAATTGACATAAAGAGAACCCACAAATGGTGTACTGCCACAAAACTAACCTTCATTGCCCTGCGTTCCTTTACAAAAGATGGCTGTATCTTGTCCTTCAAGTAATCTATTTTTTGGGCAAAGTAAAATTCAGGGGCCCTAGGTTCGATGTTGTGCTTCTTGCAGAAGGGCACCCACTTCTTTGCAAATTCCGCAGTCTCTGAAAGTGCTTCAAAGGTCAACATTGCAGATCCGTCATCGGAGACATAGCATGAAACTTTATCTACAGGGTAATCCACAGCAAGTATGGACAAGACAGTGTTGGCAGTTATAAGAGGTGGCTCTTTGAGTGGATCCACCGTACTAACAAAGACATCAATAGGAGCCAATTGAGAAGGTTCTCCCTCACGGTCATATCTGTGATTGAAAATGATGATTAAGATGATGAAAATACTTGCAAATATAGTCATTTTAAAATCCAGTGAAGATAAAATTAGCTCACCTCAATGCTAGCCTGTCAAGGTAAGTCTCACGGTTTATCGGAATCCATTTTGGGAACTGATCCAAAAGCCAAGATAAGGCAAACCAGATCTCACAGATAACTGATGTTAGCCACAGTGGATAAGCATCTTTCACAGGGTGTGTGGCACGATATTGCAAGAAGAAGCCCAAAATAATCAGACGAAGAATAATCACAACACGATAAGGGGTGAGATGTGATGATGATATAGGCACTACACGGCTCAAAGGTAGACGAGCATCATCAGCCCTGAAGAGATCAAATGAAAGTCAATTTTGCTTTGCAATGAATGAAAGCTATGATCAGCAGTCAATAACATTCGCGTCCAAAAATAGAACTGTTACTCCATGGGCATATTGGGACACAAACGCAGTTTCTTAATCTCTTTGGGGTTATGAATGCAAGAAGTGAATGCATACAAACTGTATATTGATAAATGAACCGGCATATTCCTCCTGAAACCTTATATATTCTACATGAAATTTCTTACATCTGAAGTTCTTCTCCATTAGAGCCAGTTCCTTCTATGTCTCCTTTTCCTTCCGGGAATCTACTGGTCATGTGGGGGATGTTCTTTTCCTGCTTGAGTTTCCAACTTTCAACCCTTTCTTTCCAATCAACATTTCCAAGGCCATAAGAGTTCAAGTCCCTGGAGGGGTCCACAATTCGCACAGGAACTATAACAACAGAAAGCATCGTCAACCAATATAATCCATGCTTATCCAATGCAAGTGAACAGCTGCTGAATTAAAATTCAAATTACTATTTACCTGGCTGTCTAGGATCAACAGAATGAACTGAATGCCTATCAGAAGGGCCCAAAGGTCCAGATGTTGTCCGAACAGATTGGTTGTCAGGTGTAGCACAGGGGTTTTCACCAGATATCTGAAATATTTTGTTTTATCAGGATAAGGAAATTTTTGCAGCTTAGCTGCTTTAGATGGTCTTCAATAACATATAATATTCTGGGACAAAGTCTTGGTTGCAACACAACGAAAGATAAGTCACTAGGTTTTATGACTCACAAAAAGCTTGAGAAACATTTCTTCGTTCTGAAAGATTGAATGGTAATACAGACATAACTTGATTCTCTAAAGAAGAAAGGATTCTTTTCACACTTCATCTAAAGCAATGTCAAAGCATCTATCATTGAATATAAATTTTTGACTTTTCCACCGGAACAACAAAGCTACCATGCAAAAGATAAAATGGAATACAAAAGAAGAAGAAAATGTTATTACACAGTACTTGTTAGCTACTTGGAAAAAGGGGTTTTTTGATAAGTTCCCACACTATATATATGCCCAAGTAATGGAAAGACTATTGATTGCCCATATTTATGTTTCCAGTGCATCCTGGTCCCCTGCAAGTTAAATGCTTTTTGCGAGTTTTGGCAGTACATAGTAAGTTTAAAGATCAGGTACATATGTAATCTCAAAGATTAGTATATTTAAATTAGACATTTATAGTGACAATTGTGGAATATGTGAAGTTGCATTTCAATGGCCCCAATCAGTATTATTACTTGGAAGCAGCCACAAATTATGCGTTGCATTCTCATTATTCTCATGAACTATGTGTTATGTGGTCATGAACTCAAATAATGGACCAATGTTCATTTCCCATTTTGCGATAAATAGCCAAATGAATGCTGTTAATGTTCCTTTCACTTTTCGCAATAAAAAAGACTATTGTTTCCATTGATATGCTTATGCCTATCACCGTTGCTTTGCAACAGAGTAAGCATGGAGAGATAGCTCTGAAGAAGATGGCAATAGCCTGGTTCGCTCATCATGATGCAAAGGAGTAACCACTTGATAGGGTATTAACTGGCAGGAAGAAAAAGACAGATTTGCTCTGCTGGTCTAGCAATTAGGATGAGGGAGCTGTCTCAAGTATCTACTTTTAATCCCTTGTGCAAGTCCTTTAGTACATTAATGAATGCTTCAATTAATCAGCTGGTCTAACTTCTTTAATCATTGAAGGTCAACCAAACAATATAATTCAAGAAGGAAGCTTGAGGTGGTCTAATTGCTTACTGGCAGCCCATTAGTGAGAAGGGGGACTGGATGTTGAGATTCACGTCTAGAAGAAGACGAGAGATCAGGATCTTCTCCCTGCCATTGGCGCCTCCTGGCATTTCCTCGCGTGTAGCTGAACTCGTTCTCTAAATCATCAACACCATCTTCATCATCATCTCCTTCCACTCGAGGACTCCCTGAAAGACTTTGCCTTGTTAACTCGATCCGAGTTAAGAAGGATGAGGAACAGGATAGGTACATTTACAAATAAGATAGAAAGAGCTAACCTTTTTGCCTTTTGTAGCGAGTCTTACACTGAGGACAACACTGGTTTCCATCTTTCCTCTCATACTCATAACAGGGACGGCACACTGGGAATGCGCACTCATTACACGCAACAAACACATCACCACTGGCCGAAAGTCCAACGGTATCACCACAAATCTGACACATCTGGCCATCCAAGTGCTTCAGGGGCTTGGGCTGCATAATGTACGGCAATCAACAATTCAGCCTCCACCACGGAAAGATGGCGACCAATTCTCACGCGTGTGAGAATATAAAAGGCATTACTCGAACCAAGGATTAGAAAGTCTAAAACTAGATTTCCATATCCTTGACGCACTTACCAATGGCCGCATCATTTACTAAATAAATCGTAAAGACAACAAAGGAAATCTTAACGAAGCCCAGTACAAACTATACGCTAGAACCCATTAACGCTCTCAAAAGTAACAGTCCAAATGAGACGAGCTATCAGCAGAAAGAGAAGAATCAAAGCCAAGTCTAAGAAAACGTAGACCCCTTGGCCAGGGAAGCAGGGCCACTAACGATCTAATGGCAGGAACGGAGAACGCAGATTCTGACCCAGAACAGTAATCACAAGAAATACTCGATCTTTCCAATAATGCTCGCAAGGAGCGACCGACCACCCAAAAGTAGTCTCCACCGCTAGAGTTCCCGAAAATTCCACGGCGCCTGGGAACTAAAACGCAACAGCAATGCCAGGATCTACACCCTAACTTCGACGCGAACAAAGGACACCCACGAGAAATGAAAACAGAGCAGAGAGGGGAACAGCGGACTGAAAGAGACGAACCGCGCTGTCGGAGTCGTGGCGTATCCGGACCAGCTCGTTCCGCTTGTAAGATCCGGCCACCATCCCGGCATTCGCTTCCATGTCCTCCCCTCTCGCTCTCGCTCGGGGGGCGATCCCGGTCCTCCACTCGCGGTTCGCGATTCCGGGTCTCGGAGAAGAGGAGATCGGCGGCGAGCGGCGGCGACGGTGCTGCGCAATGGGGTGGCAGCAGCGAAGGAGGTGTCGAGAGGGGGAGAGCGAACGCTTGGTGAAGAAGGGAGGGGAGGCTTCCTCGTCACTCCATCTCTATCTCAATTCTCTCTCTCTCTAACATCAGTCAGTCACTTCAGTTCCAGCTCTCACTCAGTGCTTTGTCTTTTCGTCATCTTATGTTTTCGTTTTGTTCCGCTTTTCTGTTTTTTTTTTTAAACAGAAAATAAGGGTTTTGTCGGTACTCGTGGTGCTCTCCGTACATAATTTTAAATTAATACCTAAAAATCTCAAAATAATATATATAATAAATTTATTTAAATTAATTTTTAATTATGAAAAATCTCAAAATAGTATTCATGTGACAAATGCAACCCAAATTACCATAAAAAATCTAAATTAATATATTTATGATAAATTTACTCCAAATTAATATACTCTTCTATGACAAATACATCTTATGTTAAATTGGATTAATACTATAAAAATCATAAAATCGTACAACTATGGCATATGAAAAGTAAAATCTGAAATTGATACATTAGTCAATTGTCACGTGTTATCAAACTTAGATTTGATAGTAAAATTTAACGGAAACTAATGGAAGGTAAATTTTTCACAAAATAAATTCGTGAAAGATGTACTAATTTGGGATTTTTAATGATTAAAAAATTAATTCAAAGTAAATTTATTACATGTATTTCAGTTTGAGATTTTTTAAAGTATAAACCTATAATTTTTCAAGGGAAAAAGACACTAGCAACTCTAAATTATACCCTTTTGTGATACATTTACTTTGCCCAAGTGAAATATTTATCATAAACTCATACCGTGTGACACATTTATCACCAAAAACTAAGACTTGTATCTGTATGACACAATTTGGATTGTCACATGGGTATAAGTTTGGAATTTTTTTGTGTCACGAAAAAAAACTTTGAAATAAATGTATTATAATGGGTATAGTCTAGGGTCTTTAGTGACTTTTTTTTGAATTTTTTTAGCAGGGTCTCTCTCTATATTCAAACTCTACAAAATGTACATCTAATGGCAAATGTACTCGATTGCATGAAGTAGTCGAGTGTTTATCCAAACAATCAAGACATGCCAAACTCGCCAATGAAAGGATACTTTATCTTCTTTTCTTCTATTTTAATGCAGTGCGCATCTAATCTTTTTCGAATGCAATGATTTGCGTGTCTTTGTGCATGATGGATGTTCATGAGACACCCATATCTTTACTTGTAGGATAAGAAAGCGTAAGTATGGTGATCTGAATACATACTCTTTTTTTTTTTTTTTTTTTTGATCGGAAAGAGCCATTTCATTTAAGTAACGCTGAAGAAACACCCAGCCTTAACAGCGTCCGTAAGAAGTAGATTAAACAAAGCTGGGGGAGGGGGAAAGACTTCAACAAAAGAGAGAGACCCGCGAGAATGGGCCTTGGCAGCCCAGTCTGCTGGTGCATTCGTATCCCTTCTTGTAAACCTAATGAGAAGATGAGAAAAACAGGGGAGTAAGGCCGTTGTTTCTGCAAGCAGCGAGCGGCTCTCCCATGGCGTCTTCTGAGGGTCGTGGACAGCATCAACCACCTGGAGACAGTCCGTCTCGATGATAGTGGGCGCATCAGCCTTCCTGATCCGCAGAAGATGGCGCAGCGCAATATTCAAGGCTTGGACTTCAATCTGGAAAGCAGAACTTGCTGTGGTTGTACAGGTAAACCCTTCTTGCATAGCACCAGTATAATCACGACAATTATATGCAGTTGATCCTGAGATATTACCACTGCTGAAAGCTCCATCATACTCTGAATGATGCTACACTAAGCTAAACTTAAGTGTTTCTTTTTATGGGGTACGATGTAATGAAACCTGATAACTTAATGCATTTTTTAAAAGTTCAAGTTGATTCATTAGGAGCATGGATGCTCATCTTAGTTCTTCAATTGTTCAAAAGATAAAGCCAGGTTGTCGTTTCATTTATTAAGACATGAAATTACTCACCAATTTTTTTATAGATCATACTTTTAAGGAAAATGGTCGCCCAGTGACTCCAAGACAATATCAATTTTAAAGGCTTGATATTCAATGAGATTCCATCATTTGACTAGCATTTGTATAGCAAAGAGTATTAAGACATAAAATAAATACCATGTCTTTCTCTAATGGTATGAGCGGGCAAAGATTTAGTTGGAGCCCAAAAACTCTTTAAGCAATAGAGGATTCTTAGAAGCTCTAATCATTAATGGTTGAGTTATGAATGTTCCATTTTAGTCAATTAAATTGTAAATTTTCTAAAAAATGTTGTTAGGGTACAATCTCACCATCAGTAATGCATGTTGTCACATCTACTAGATCTGGTCAACATTCTTGAAAAAGGAGTGGATGCCGCTGATTGTGAACAAACTGAAATCGCCTCTGAGTATGCTCAGCAACCTCATTGCCTTGCATGCCTGACGATGGTAACAGGGGGAAGATAGATCAGCTAAGAGGAAATTTTACAGGCGGCCAAGAACAATGCTCAAGCTCATAGTAGCACAAAGAGGAGCATGACTACTTCACCGGATCTCAACAGCGACCCCCCCCCCGCTTCAAAGGAGCTATAGCTTGCATTTGCAGGGACAATCTAGGAAGAATTATTGATGGCTTTACTAAATTTGTGGAGGTGAGATCGGCTGAGCAAGCGGAGGTAATGGCTTTGGTTGAAACCCTAAATTTTATTTCCTCAAAGCTGACCCCAAATAGAACTTATAACTGAAAAAGAGATACTCATACACTCTGACTTATAATGGTGAATGGGGTCCTCTCTTCGGAGACCTTTAGTTGGGAGATACAACCACTAGTGGATTGGCAAAGTGAAAAATGAAATAGGTGTCGGGTATTACATTAGCCCATTGTAGTTGAACCATGAGTAAGGTGGCTGACTAGTTAGTTAAAGCCCATCGAATGGTCTCTCTTACTAGGAATTGGGTTAATAACCCCCGTCAACTCTTTTGGATCTATCGTGTGTTGATGCTAGTATTGTATTTGCTAAAAACGTTTCATAGTAATGCAATTACGTTTGTTTGATAAAAAAATTAAAAATGATTTTGACCTAAATCGAGAAATAAAACATTGACAAAAATCGATCGGCTAAGAAATCATCCCGAAACAGAAGAACTTCGAACTTACAATAAAAATGCAGAGAAAAAAAAGTGGGAACCGCCTTTGAAATTAAGCTTAGTAATGTCGTCACGTGAGTCCTTGAGCTTTTTCAGATTTTTGCAAAATTGGATATTTAGGCTTTTTCGATTTGGGCAATGCTAGTCCCTCCGTAAATTGGCCGGATAGGATGCTAAAGTGGCAGCCATATATCCCCAACGCGGTGTCTATGTGGCTTATACAAATTTCGAAAATTAAGAAAAATAATGCTGAGATTTCAAAACGATGAAGATTGAAAATAAAATTAAAGAGAAAACCATATTCAGCTTGCCCCTACGAATAAAAGAATGTTCCCAGTGTTGCTAGCCACTGGTCACTAAAGATGGTGGCCAGGCCCTCACCATCTTCTATACACTCACTCCCGTCGCTTGTAAACACCGCAAGCAGTGGAGCGTGCACTCGAGAAAGAGGGGCTGTGGCAGGCAAGTGTCACGGGTTAGTCGATTATGATCAATTAGAACATCATGTGGCTTTAGGATTATCAATCCCAAGTTAGCCTAATGCACACACGCACAAACACAAGAATCGGATGGGCAAAGAGAGTATATAATCACTTGTGAACGAACTAGTTATAATGAGGGAAATGGATCCTTATTTATACAAGATCGAGTCTATTCCTGGCTGTTGATCATCCTTACGATCCAACGGTGGATTTTGAATCCGTATCATCATTACAAGCTACTCAGCATGCTACTTAATGGCTATAGCCCTTGGGAAGCCCATGGGCGTGTATCAAAAGCAAGATCAGGGTTGTAGGGCCATTTGACATGAGAGCAGCTAGACGGTCACGGGCTGCACGCGAGCTGACCGAATATTGCTCACAGGTCATCCATGGGCTGTGCATGAGCCGGTCGTGATCTAATCATGGATCGTTCAAGGGTTGTTCGTGGGCTACTCACATGGGCAGCCCTTGTGCGTGACATGGCCCGGACGGTCTTGGAACATGCTTTGTTCATAGGCCATGTCACAAGGCTGCTAGTCAGTGTCCCAGCCGGCCGTTAAGGGTTAAAAGTCCTCGGCAAACACTCATGAGGTCTGCCGCCCTCACAACTGTGTGCCAAGGGGTCGTTGCGTGCAAGACCACCCTCTCTCTCTTTCCGCGTAGTTATGTACCGCGGTTGTTGTATGGGGGCGACCCCACTATGGCTTGAGCTCAGCAAGGGTTTGGCCACCTCGCCAAAGACTGTTAGCACAGTGACCCCCCTTCTATTTGTTGAAGCAAGCTAAAGATTGTTTTCCTCTAATTTTAGTTTTCAATTCTCTTCTTTCGAAATCCTTAACTCCATACTTTTAAATCTTCAAGTTCGTAAACTCACGTAGGTGCCACATTAACGGCACGTAGCTGCCATAAGCACTTAACAGCTATTTTACTGTCACATCAAACATTTTTATTTCAGATGGAAAGATTAATATTGAGCAAATTTGAGAAAGTTCAAGGACTAAATCAAGGAAAAAAAAAATTTCAAGGACGATGTTGTACAACCCAAAAAGCTGAAGGTCCCATGCCTTTATCCCTAAAACATATTGCAATCAATATCGAGACACTGTTGTGTACTAGCGGTAGCCTTTACTTGTTCATATAATTACTGTCGATGGGCTCAATTTTCGCTTTTTTTTTTTTTTTTTTTAACAAATTCCAGTGGAATAATAGTGTGGATTTCGCTCTTGGTTGTCAACTATAAATTTGATGATTCATTTTATGAAAACACTAAATTGGTATACTTACAATAAATATATCTCAAATTAATTTTTTATATTTCTAAACTAGTACACTTATGACATAATTATCTCAAATTGATTTTTTGACCAAAAAAATCCAAATTGGTATATTTGTGATGAATTTATTCTCCGTTGGTTTCATTAAATTAGATTAATATCACAAATAATTGCAAATTGGTACACTTGTGACAAATGAAAGGTAAAATCTTAAATTAGTACTCCCGTTAACTACCACATGTTATTTATTTCAGTAATTTGACAGTAAAATTTAACTGAAATTAACAATAGGTAAATTTATCACATGTGTATCGGTTTGAGATTTTTCATGTTATTAACCATAAATTTAATTATAATAAACAAATTAGTTACTTTATAAATTTTGCAAAAATATTTAAACTCGGAAAAAAATTCCCCTGTACCATAACTAGAGTTATCAAATTTTTTATGACAATGTTCAAATGAAGCTTTTTCCGATGTCTAAGGAAGTCAAGAGATAGAGAAAAAAAAAAGGCTTTTGTTTGAAAAGAGAGAAGTAGAGGGAATTAGAAAGAAGTGCTATTCATAATATTAAGAGGTAGCTCAATCTTATTTTATTTATTATCATTTTTCACTGAACAAGGTCGTTCAATCTTACAAAGTCTTCGTCTCTTCATGCTTTGAAAAAGAAATATGGAAAAACCTTTGGCATCAGCTACAACCAATGTCTTTTCAACTTTGGAAAAATTTACTTGGATGAAAAATTTACTTAGATGAACCTGTCAGAACAACTAGTTGAGGCGTCAGAAGATCAGTTACTAGAGATCACTTATTTAACTCTTCCAATAAAATAGGTTCCGAATTTGGGCCTAGGTCAATGACCTTGATTTTATTAAAATATAGAAATTTTAAATCATGGCATTAGCTAATTTAAAATCCAAACTTTTTAATAATTTGGGAAAGTTACCGAAAAAAAAAATTCAAACCTAGTCCTACATTTTAAATTGTGTCAATTTATTCTAAAACTTATTATGATTTATCAAATTTTTTTTACCCTATGTCAAATCAATTTGTCAATTTAATCCTAAAGCTCTTGAAAATTCATCAATTTAGTCCTAAAACTTTTGATGATTTGTCAATTTAGTATTTTTGACCAATTTTGACTTGAAGTCACTAACATGGTAGTTGTCCCATTTAGTTCCAAACTTTTTGATGATTTGGTCATCCTAAAAGGCACAACTATTATGATTTATCAAAAAAAATTTGTCAAATCAATTTGTGAATGAAAACTTTTTTTTGTCACTTTTAGTATAAATATTTCTGAATTTTTTTTTTTAATTTTTCTTCTTCCTATTTCCTTTTTCCTACCCTAGGCCCTCTCACTTGGTTGAGGCGTGGGCCCCCCTAGACCAAGAGTGGATGTCATGGCCTTTGCCATCCTCACTTGTGGTTAGCAAGGGTTGTGATGCCATCGCCTAGACCAGGCGAGGGTCAACTAGCTTTTTAGGACAAAAAAAGAAAAGAAAAAAAGAAAATAAAAAATTAAAATTGTCAACATCAACACTAGTAATGTCATGTAGGAGGGTTGATGCTGACTATACCATCATGTCGACAATTATGGACCTAAATCGCGCAAATGACTAAATTGAAATATTGTCAAAAAATTTATGACTAAATTAACAAAATTGAAAAAAAAAATTAGGATAAAATTGACACAATTGAAAGGTTTAGAATGTTCAATATTGAATTGGCACATATACAATATGCTTCGGACTTTCTTAGTAATTTTTCCCTTGCATTGTGTTTGAAAAAGTAGCCAAGATTTTATACTAGCGCCCCATCATTATTGAAAGAAATTTGTACACATTTATTCTAGTTTTAACTTTTGGTTTTTTCATTCTTTACCAAGAGATGTAGCTAATGGAAGGGTTAAGAATGAGAAGAGAAGATAACAAGTTTTTTTTTTTAATTTTTTATTTTCTTAGTCAAACCACATGTTTCATCCACGTTCTATCTCACTAAAACTCCTATGGGATCAAAGGATTGATAGTGAAAGTGCCAAAAAAATCTTAAACCTATTACATTGGTACTAATTTGGTTCTAAACATTTCAATTGTGTCGATATGGTCCTAAACCTTTCACAATTTGCCAATTGAGTCATTTCGATCAATTTTGACTAGAGAAAATCACTAATGTGAATGTTAGCCATTTTATGTTGCATGGTTAACACTGATGTTGACAATTTTAACAATTTTTTTAAAAGTCAAATTTTCAATTATATTTTATAATTTTGTCTTTCCTTTTTTTTCCTTTCACTTTGGCTAGCAAAGGCCATTAAGGCTTTGGGCAAGGGCTTGGGTGAGGGTGTGACCCTTGCTAGCGGTCGATGTAGCCTTACTAGCCCTCACCAAGTGGTTGCTGAGGTTGCTAGCCAAAATGAAAGAAAAAAGAAAAAAATAATGATAAAAGAAAAAATAAAATGAAAAACTTATTACAATATTATTAAAAATATTTATGTCAATGCTAGCCATGCCGTGTAAGATACTTAGTATCTATGTAAGTGATTTCTGACGAAAATTGATCGGATGGACTCAACTAAAAAATGTGAAATTGGTTAAATTAAAAAGTTTAAGAATAAATTGGCACAAATGCAACAAATTCATAATTTCTTAAGTATTTTTCCAAGCATAAATAGTTCTCAAACTTTTTTAATTTGTTTAATTTAATGTCTGAACTTTTTTTTTTTCTGTCCATTTAGGTTCTACAACTTTATACCTTTTTGTTCAATTTAATCTTTCAGTAAAAAGAAAAAGGTAATTGTGACTCAAAGGAAAGAGACAAGATGTCTTTGGATAGCCTAGTTTACTCGAAGTGGCAGGGTTCAATGCCACAGTGAAAAGATCATAGGCATATCTGGAAGGGAAAATGTCTAGTTAAAAACCCTAATGCCCGCACAGCCGTGTCTTGTGCCCTCGAGCGATGTTGTTCCCAACTGTTCGTCTCAGGCTAGCAATTGGCCACAAAACCTGTCTAATCATGTTCTTGTTCGCCCATCATGTGCTCTTCACCCTCTCCTTACTACCCTTTTCCCATGCGCTCTCGTACGCCACCTATTGAAGTAACAAATCAAAAGGGAAAAATTCTGATTGGTTGCAGTGCATAATCTTCTACAAATTAGCATGAAAATAACATATCAAGCAGAGTATGAACAAGTTGATCATTTGAAGATTTTTTTTATGATTTGTCTTTTATTTAATTTCCATGTAGATAAAATTGTTATCTTTTATTTTAAACTTTAATCATAATTATAGGTGGTGATATCTCTATATATTATACAAAATATTAATTAAAAGTAACACTTCATCTTGAATTCTCTGTTTCTTTTATGGTATCAGAGCCACGCAAGGGCACGCTAATCTTTTCTTGAGGAAAAATAAATCGATACAATCATGTTGTCTTCTTCTTCAAACCTAAGATTTCAATTTCCTTCAAACATCAATGTGGCAAATTTTATTACTTTGAAACTCAAGGAACAACTTTTTATTTTGGGAGACACATGTATTGTCTCTTATTGAAAGTTAGGACCTACTTGGTTTCCTTATCGAAGAGACGGTTGCACCGTCGTGGACTCCGAAATTGCAAAATGCAACAGAAGAAAATAATCTAGAATTTACATAATAGATGTGTAGTGACGACTAACTTGTAAAGTCTTGGATCATGGACATACCCTCTGAAGTGGTTCTCAGACATGTTGCGGGACTTCAAACATCAGCAAAAGTATAGAAAGCTCTCACCAATCATTTCGATGACTTGTGAACTTGACCTTCTTGGACAACTTCACTACATCAAGTAAAAAAAAAAAAAAAAAAAAGCCTTTATCTGTTCGTCTTTGTGACTTTAAATCTACTTACGATCAATTGCATTCCATTGGTAAACTTGTATCAGATGCTAATAAAGTCTTCAGATTACTTCAAGGACTCGATGACAGTTATGAGTCGTTCAAAACGACGATGCTCAGACTTCCTCTTTTATCTCAGCTAAAGTGGTTACTCAACTTCAAAGTCATGAGTTACGAGGCAAGCGTGCTTCAACCATGCTCCCAACTAATTCATCGGCCTTTGTCTCGTAGTGACGCAATGGTAACTACAAAAACAACCCCAGAGGAAGGGGTAGAGAATCCAAATTTAATTCTAAGGTTTGTGGCTTTCTCAGACAAACCAAAATGGTTGCCTTTTTTAAGGAAACTACTATAATACTCACCAAACCAAAACCGTTGGCGCACTGCCAAATTCAAACATAGGAGTGCCATATCTCATCTATCATATTTGCAAGAAGAAAGGGCATGATGCATTGAATTATTGGTATCGTTTTGACAACAATAATCAAAATGTTAATATACCCGAAGGCCTAATTGCTCTTCATATCTCAAACTCACAAGATGAAGAGTGGCCGTACAATGATGCTAATACTCATATGACTGATAATCCAAATAATCTTGTGATTGTAGTTCCTTACCTTGGCCATGACAATGTGATAGTTGGGAGTAGTACATCACTGTCAATTACTTCGATAGAAGATAACACATCAAGCAAAGTATCAACAAGTTGATTATTTGGAGATATTTTTGATTCTTTTTTTATTCAATTTTCATGTAGATAAAATTGTTATCTTTTATTTTAAACTTTCACCATAATTATAAGTAGTGATATCTATCTATATATTGTACAAAATATCATTGATAACGCTTCATTGACTCAATTCTCAGTTTTCTCCACCGCCTCCATTGTTTCCTTATAAATATTGTTTTGTTCCTTCTCAGAAGTCAAACTGTTAATCTTGATTTGTCCAGCTCTCGCTATCACCTTTGCCTTCTCTTAAGGCACCTTTCTGTTGCCTCGCATTGTAGGATGGGATTAGTCTCTGCACTAGACAAGCCATTGCAGTATCCCCTCACTCGCTGAGACAAGTCCATTGCTGATGATTACTTCGACATTTAGATGTCCGATCCTCATTGTTGGTAATTAACAATTTTGCTAACTAAAATCAAGTTGCTAGAAGTTTTTTTCCCCGCAGTTTTGGTTTGGTAATCGGGTGGAACCTTTGTTGTTTCTTGTCAAATGTTCAACGTGGAGAGTGAATTTTAAGATTGGCTATTTGATTCAAAGATGTGTTGACCTGAAGGCACGTGCTGGAATTTGATGATTCATATGCTCAATATGTTTGATCCTTATTGCTGATGATTGATGGATCTTGTATTCGAATCTCGTTGCTTACAACATTGTTGTTATGTAGAGTTCAGATTTTCTGTTTGACTAGTTGATTTTGAGGTATGCTAATAGTAGAATCTGTTTGGCAGTATTTGAGATATATGGTCCTTATCGCTAGTTGTTGATGAATTCTATTAGGTCTCGAATTTCAAGATATGTGATGATTATCGATGCTAATTGATGGTCCTCCAATTGAATCTCAGATGTTTTGTTAGTGGTTTCAAGTTTTGAAATAGAATAGACCAATGAAACTGCTTGTTGAATGGTCAGTATAGCCTTGGTGACTTAGGATTTATTTGTTAACATTTCTATTTCTCAAAATTTCTATTTTTATGTTCCCCAGAACAAAAAAAAAAAAAGAATAGAAATTTATTTGGTAATGCTAGCTAATTTTTCTATTTCCTAGACTAAAAAAATGAGCAGGAAATAGATTTAGAGCAAAAATAAGAAGTAGAAAAAATTTATTTCTTATTTTTTAGAACAATTTCTGGAATAAGTCATTTTCTTTCATTTCATTTTTCTTTTCTAACTTATCGCCGGACCTTGTTGGCCCTCGGCGAGGCACCCTCAACCCTAGTGACCTCATTAGCTCTTGTCTTTGGTCGATTGTTAGCCATTGTTGAGGCCTAGTGATTAGCTAGAGGAGGAAGAAGAAGAGAGGAAATAAAAAAAGAAAAATCTCAAAAAATTATTGAAAAATTAAAAGAAATTCTATTTCATAAAAAATTTGAGGATCATACCAAACACATTTATTTATTCTAGGAATAAAAAAGTTATGCAATTATCAAACGCGTTCTTTTGCTTATAAACTATTTTAGGAAATAGACATAGAAAAAACCACTTTATAAATGAAATTCACATTGTGCCTTGGATCGACTTGGCTTTGATTCCACTTGATATGGGCAAGCTATTCTAACGTACCCTTATCTGTATAGCCTTAAGAAACTCTTTCCAACATGGATGTTGGTTAAACTACGTGGCATTGTTGGCATTGACATGGACAATTAATAAAAAATTCAAAAAAAAAAAAACCATGCTAAAATGAAAAATTGATAAAAAAAAAAATCCACATAGGACAATCTGTTGGGAATGACACTTAAATGATTGATTTTATTTTGAAGTGGTACTCAAGTGAGCGAAAAAAATTTATGGTGCTTAAATGAGCACCATATGATAGTTATGACATTCATGTTGTCCTTATCCCAAGCATTTTTATTTTTAAGTGAAAAATTTTGGGAGGGCCAATCAATATAGCTTTTCCTTTGGACTTTACTATAATGGTCCCACCTAGACAAATGCCTTGCATTAATTAATTCTTTAAGTCTGAGGTATTAAGTCATTTCAAGAAGTTTATGAGCTTTGTAGAAAATTAACTAGATAAGAAAATAAAAACATTAAGATCTGGTCAAGGTCGAAAATATCTATATGATGGGTTCATAAATTTATGTGATGAAAAATGAATAAAAAGATAGTTATCTATTTCCAAACTCTTTAACAAAATGGTGTTAAGGAAAGGAGAAATAGAACTCTATTAGAAATGGTTAGGTTCATAATGACATATGCTAACTTACTTATCACTTTTTGAGATGATGCTTTATCAACTGCTACCTATATATTTAACTGTGTGTCTTCCAATTAATTACTTCTACTCCATATGAGTTATGGACAAGTAGAAAACTCGACTTAAGTTTTCTTAAGCTGTTGGGTTGTGTTACCTATACTTATGAACCCTCTCACAAATATGAGAAATTAGGTCCTAGAGACAAGAAAAGCATTTTCATAAGATACTCAAAGCACTCGAAAAAGTATGTGTTTATAGGTAAGCAAGAAAGTATGCTTATAATTGAATTTAAGTCACGAGATGTTATTTTTTAGAGAATAAATTTCCCAATAAAGGCGAAATAGGTAAGGACTACTCCTTATTTGAGACCTTAGATCAAGATAATGAACTTGATAGAGTTCATCTAAGTGGGAGTAATGTGAGAATTGAGGAGTTAAATTCGACTTAGTCTCAATTACAATCACATGATGAGACGATATCGTCATTATCTAATCCGAGCGGGAGCGTAATGAAGGATAATGTGTAAAATGTACAATCTCCCGTAAGGCGAATAGGTCACAAAAGTAATCATTATTGACATTTTGACATTGAAATTGAAACTTTTATAACTGTTCCACAAGATGATGAGTCAAGGAATGTAAATGAGGCTTTAAATTGCTATAATAAAGAAAAATGGATACATACAATGAAAGATAAAATGGAGATAATGAAGTCAAATTTTGTTTGGAAACTAGTTGATTTTCCAAAATAAAGCAAAGTCATTAGGAACAAGTGAATTCTTATAATAAAATGTAAAGTTGATGGCTCAATATAGAGATATAAGGCTTGTCTTATGGCAAAATGATATAATCAATAGGAAATAATTGATTATGAAAAAGCATTTTCTTCTTTAGTGAAATTTACCTCTTTTCACCTTATTTTGGCAATAGTAACTAGTATGGATTTTAAACTATATCAAATGGATATAAAGATTGCTTTTCTTAATGGAGAATTAAAAGAAGAAATTTACATGGAACAACTCGTTAATTTTATTTCAAAAAGTAAATAACAAAAAATACGTCGATTTTTGAGATCAATATGTGATCTTAAGTAGTCATTGAGACGATTATATATACATTTTCATAATGTCATAATGTCATATGATTTTATAATGATTGATGATGATCATTTCATATTTATTAAAAGATTCAAAGATTAGTTTGTGATTATATCATTATATGTTGATGATATACTAATTGTTGGAAGAAATATGGAGTTTGTTAATACCATGAATAGTTAGTTATCTTCCAATTTTAATATGAAAGGCATGGGTGAGGCTGTATATATTCTTGGAATTAAGATTTTAAGAAATTGTTCAAATAGATCATTGTCTCTTTTGCAAGAGACTAATATAAACAAGGTTTGTGAATGATTTTATATGTAAGACTGTAAACCCATAGATACTCTCATTGCAAAAGGTAAAAGATTGAGTCATAAATTGTGTCCAAATACTCCACAAGAGAAAGACTGTTACAATCGGATCCCATTGACCCTCTCTCAGTGGGGAGGAGAAGGCTGGTTTTAGGGGTACTTGACTATGAGAATTCTCTCACGGTTCAAGCCCTAAAAGATGTTATCACCTCGCCTTTCGAGATGAATTATTATGAATTCTCTCATTTATGGTTGTGAGCTCTCTCAAACTTGTATCTTGCATGACAGCAGAAGGTGTCATGATTCGTACTCATATGGGTGACACACCTTGAAAGAGGAGACCGGATGTGAATATCGAATTTGGGGATACTTTTGCCATAGTAGTCCTCCCAATAGTACTCTCTTCCATGGATCTCATCACTTCATCCGTATAGCTAGTGTGCTAAACTATGATGAATCTCATCAAGATCCATCCTCTCACGAAGGGTTTATTTATTAACTAATTGTTTAAAATAACCTATAAAAGACAGGAGTCACCACTAGCCTCATTTTTTAGGGTCAGCTAGAAAATCCAATTAAGGGTCAAGAGTGGTCCTTCAATTTCTATGAAACTAGAGATTCTAGATTCGGAGACTTGAGTTACGCTAATCTTTCTATTGGCACCTTTTCGATTTTTAATAGTTTGTCGTGTTTACTAAGGTGTATGTGCATCTCTATTTTACTTTTTAGGTTGGTTACACTAACTAAATGATTATGCATGGATGGTTGATTTCATGCAATTCTATTTCTATAAAAGAAAAAAGAAGACAAACAATTGAAATCTAAAAATAAGTGGTAAACATCCAAGTGAATGGTTTAGGGAAAGCGATAAATCTAACATGCAACCTGAGTAATGAATGAAAATGAAATGGAAAAAATAAACCTGCAAGTCGTCGGGTGTTTATACAAAGTGAAACGACCATAAACATATATCAGGGTCAGCCGTTGCAATTTATGCATTGATTCCTCTAGACACCTATCCTAATTTATTTTCATGGCTTAAAACCATTGGCTGCCATTTGTGTTCTTGCATGGTAACCTACGCTTATAAGCACCTAGGACGTGTTCTAAGTTTATCCTAAGGTTATTCCATGGAATCATGCATCGTATCTTTGCATATATTAAAAAAGTACATAAATCATGGGAAATAAACATGCAGGCAGGTCCTCGAGTCTTGGTTCTCAATCAATCAGGCAATTTTAGTGAGCCAACATTGGATCACTTATTTAGTCAACAAGCGCCAAATACAATCACGTGCATTTAAGAAAGGTAAACAAGTTGAAGGATATAAAAGTTCAAATGATACTCAAAAGTCATTTGAAGAGCAATTATAATGAATTGTGGGAAAATATGCTAATGGTATAACAAAGATGTGTCACAGCCATGGAAAACATTTAGCCACCAAGGCTAACTCCGGTGCAATGATGGGCACTATGATTGAGCTTTGCAGGTGCCCTAAATATAGTCCAAACTTTAGACAACATCAATAATAAACTAAGTGCATAGTTTGAAAATTTGGAACTCAAAGGACAACATGAAAAATGTGTGCATGAGCATCACTTGAACTAAAGTCAAGTTCAAAATAATAAGAATAAGAAAATTCAGACAAGTTCATAACATTCGAAAGATCTGAAATGCATACTAAAGTTATTTCTATTTTTCGAGAATTTTTATGTGTAAAGTTCAAAAGATGAGGATCAAAGTCCGTTAAGACATGTGAAATAAATTCAGCATGCAAGCTGATCTAAAAAAAATTCTAGAAGAAAATCACAATAGAGAATTGCAATAAAACATCACAAAATAGGATAAAAAAAATTGATGCAATTAAAAATGAACCCATGGATAATTTATACCAAGAAATTACACAACATCGAGAATGTCATAGGGAACAACTTTCATGAAGAAATTTTTCTAAGTTGAGCTATGCAGGAATTTATAAAAAATTAGGAATGCAAAGTCTCACATTAACAACAAAACAGTAGGGTATCATGGTACATTAACAGAGATTTGACCTAGTAAACAAGGTCCAAAAATGTGAAATTTTACCACAATGTAGACAAAAGAAAAACAAACAAACTTCATTAGGGATCCAACCTCAGAATCCTTAACGAGAAAATCACACAAAGAAGAAGAAGAAGAAGAAGAAGAAGAAGAAGAAGAAGAAGAAGAAGAAGAGAGATCAGACTCAATAGGGGTAAAACGGGATTACTGAATTTTACTTAGGATAGATTTCTAACCTAACTTGACAAAAGTGGAAAATGGGCCAAACAATGTGCAAATCATGCAAAATCAGTGCCATTGGAAAGATTAAGGCAATTCCTAAGTTTTCCTAAGGGAGGTTGAGTCCAGTTGAGGTCAAATTCATAGTCAAAAAGCGGTAATTGTGAAAGCATGCGAATGACCTATGAGCAAATCAAAACAGAATGCATGTTAAATGGTTTATGAGATCACCCAAACGATGCAAAAAAAATGTGACACGACATAAGGTTGAATGCGACAAAGGTTTAGTTAATTCATTTAACCTTAAATTGAAGTGCAAAGAAATCACACAATTCATTAACATTGAAGGGTGACTTAGTGCCAAGAACAACATGCTTGACAAATTTCAATTACAACTTGCTAAATTGATGTATGATTTCCATATAGTAAATGATGTTTAAATATAACGTGTGATACATCAATGCGAAGCTTGTAACACATACTCGAAATGTTTAGAAGACATCAAGACCTGATTTGTCCCTTAAGGGACCCAAATAAAGATGTGTAAATGAGTTCATGACAGTTTTTAATTCAACATGACTAGCATAGAACATAAGTGACTTTTGAGAAAGTATGTCAGTTAGATAAGAGATTAGCCTACTTATACATGTAATCACTTCCATTTACTATGTGATAAACAAATATTTATTATGTTCGAAAGTAAAATAACCCACATATTTTACTTTATTTGTTTTTTATACCAGATGTGAGTTCTAATAGATTCTTTGAAAGAATATATATGTGAACTCAAGTTAGACATTATATATGTCTGAGTTATTATCTGTACGGTATTGAAAGTAAAGACATATGCTCAATGAGAAATGAGTTAATACTGTAATATGTATTTCATACTACGTATATATGAGACGACCGATAAGAGTGACAAAAGTTTTGATCTCAACTTTTATATCGTGTGAGACTAATAAGGAAAAGAGTTCCTCAATTAAGTGCATTCATGACTCTTAGTTGTTTTTCAAGATTCCTATTTAATATTTGTTATTTTAGAATGTTACTAATGATCATAAATTGATTTAATCTAATAGAACATTTCTAGAAAAGCAAGTTGAATTGGAATTGAGAGTTTCAAGGAAAGAAGAAGATCGAGTTTGTTATATCACATTCTACTTTTGTGTTCACTAGTTGACTAATTATAACTAGGGGTGTGCAAAAGAACGAGAACCCGCTCGGACTACTCGGAACCGGACCGAAACCGTCCAGAATGGTGGTTCTTGAGGGAACCGGTTTGGTTCTTGGTTCCAATTTATGGGAACCGATGGAATGTACTAATGATCATAAATTGATTTAGTCTAATAGAACATTTCTAGAAAAGCAAGTTGAATTGGAATTGAGAGTTTCAAGGAAAGAAGAAGATCGAGTTTGTCCGGTTCACCGGGGAACCGGTCCCGAACCGATGTTCCATGGGCAGATCCACCTACCTAGACCGGACCGATTATATTATAATAATATATGATTTTTAATATTAAAATAAATTTTGAAATTACTAATTAGTAAATCTAAATTTTAGGACTCTATCTCCTCTCATGGTTTCCATGTTTTAATAAGAATTTAGTAAAGTGTGTAAGCTGCCTTTCAATAACTCAACAAATGGCTCATTCAAATGATACTTTCGGGACTCACATATGACACTATGTTCAAGAATATGTGGAGTACCGGTGGAATTGTTTTTACAAAAAAAAAAAAAAAAAATTCAGTAAAGCAAATGTTGTAAGAGATTGAGCATTGTTAGATGATAAATGAAAAGATAATCTACATATGACAATCATCCAAAATCTTCAACTTAAAGAATATTTTAGATTTCAATTCAAATGATTCAAAAAAGGAAAAAAAAAACCTATTTCTCTTTCTTTGGTAGTGTTTTCCAATAAAATAAAGAAAATTGGTACCCTTAATTAAGCCGGTTCGGTTTAAAGAAAAATATTACTCGATATGAAAAGTACTCACGGCGGGATTTGGAAAATGATATTATTATTGGTGAGACTGGTTCCATGGATCCACTCTAGGAACCGAACCGACTAGCGGTCCGGTTCTCGAGTGGATTCATGCAACAACGGGTGGTTCCTGGTTCCAATTTTTTGGAACTAGTTCTTAGCAGGTGGTTCTCGGTTCTAGGCCAAGAACCACCAACCCAAACCATACACATCCCTAATTATAACTAGTTTAGGATAATCATAATTGTGAATACAATATATCATAATTAAAAAGAGATCGATAGAAATATAAATGTGTTGATCGATCTAAGGTATTGCATATTATATTTACTTGAAAAAGATATGCCTATTTTGAGTTGCTGTATATTTCTAATAGATGTATGTTAATGAGCTCTCGAAATATGTTGGTTGCAAGGATTATTTGCTAGTATGAACATTGCAGAGAGGAGAAGAGAGGGTTATGTTCAGCCCACCATGTGTGAGTGGGTAATGATTGGTTTTTTATAAAACATGTTGAGCCAAAACCCGGCCCGTCCCGTGGCCGTCCCGTGGCATCCGGAAATTTTGATGACCCTCAAATATGCAATGGCCGTGAGTAATCAACGGGAGTATCGTCAGTACCACATTTGGCCTACTTTCATTGCCACTCAACATTCTGAAATATTTACTTTTGGAGAAAAAAAAAAGAAAAGGAAATTCATCTTTGAATGGCCATATGGACAATCGCACCAACGGCCACGTTATTTTATCTCTTGGACCGAACCTCCTATGTACATCATCGCGACCCCATGCAGCCTTGTTGATTTCTTTCTCGACGTAAGAATTTCAGTCACGTACTTGTACATGAAGTGGACCAAATAGGAAGAGATTAGTTGATTCCCATGGAAAACCATGAAACCGAAATGCCCCTTGCATGTACCGAAATTGAGGATTTAATCTTTGGAGGGATTGGGCTTATGGCCACAAAAAAAATCGGTGACCTTATTAACCCAAGCCTCCCTTAATTGTCACAACATGGAGTCAATGAATCATGGGATTGTTGACCGAGAGAAGCCCAGCAATAGCCATGTTACTTCCCATTTAGTTGCCAGCAAGGAAATCCAAGGAGTTGCAAGCTGAAGACACGCCCTCCACAACTATCTTTGGTTTCTGTTGCCACCAAAAACTCTCATGCAATTGACTAATGAGTCAACAAACCAAAGAAACAAAAGGGTTTGGAATTGAGGGGAGGAGAGAGAAGAACCGAGCATAAATTTGAGCGAGTGAGAGGAAGAATTCGAGTGAGCAGAACTGTGAACAGAGAGAGTTTGAGCGAGAGAAGTGGGTGTGCAAGTGTGAGCCGCGAAGAAGGAAGAAAAGGACCACCTTTGCTGTGCTCGAGCTACCGTTGTCGACGCCACTAGTTTTCGCCACTATCGGGCCGCATCGCCGAACCGAACTCCTAGCTATTGAACCATAGGACTAGAGCCAAGTGAAAGTCCATTAATCTATATCATGTTGTGCTATTGTTGTCTAGTGTAGTGCAATAGACTTGGAAATGTTTGGGTTGTGGATGTTGGATGCTAGATTTTGGATGAGTAGAGTAGAAATGGATTGAGAAATTGAGGAAATGCTTTGGTTTTTATAGGTGCTTTTAAATTCCTTTGAATGACATTATGAAATATAGTTTTGGATGGCTTTTTGAAAGTAAAATTTGTCAAGGAATAGGCATTAGATTCTATTGAATTCTTGTGGTCCGGAGTTGCTCATGTGCAGCATAATGATCTTATCGATTTTCTGTGGAAATCTCTAGCATGATTTTGGTCTTGATTTCTCCATGAAAGCTGTAAGGAATTGTTTTAACTATAACATATATTTTAGCCAGATTTTTCGAAATTCATATATAGTGGTATAACTCTATTTCAATGTGTGGTACTTTACTATGGAAGTGTAGATTCTGGAATGAATTCGGGACTGAGTTATGCGATCTGTTGTAATTCATACATAACTATTTTGGCTTAGTGTTCTTCATGAAACTTTTTTCTTTAGGTATTATTTATAACATATCAAAATTTTAGAATTTTCTGAGTTCATTTAGGGGTTATTCTGAAATTGTTACTAAAACTTTGCATTGTGATGTTTGAACTGTTTTATTCCGAATTTGCTCAATTTGTCCCAAAGATGAATGCATCTTTATTGGAGAAAACTTCCTTGAGTGTTTTGAAGTTGATAAAACGTTTTTATCAGTCTAGTCTGAAGACTTGCAGACTCTTTCCATCAAAGTCTAAAGACCTCCGGATTGCCAGACTTAAGACTCAAAGTCTATCCTTATTGGCAGTTTTTAGACCGTCGAAGAAAGTTTATTCGAAATGAAGTATTTTGTTAATGATTTGATTCTATCGTCTAAAGAAGATCTCTTGGTTGGATATAGCATGTCAAAATCTATTATTCAATCAAGATTGATTCAGGGATATTGGATCCGTTGATTGACGAAGTATACTTGAAAGGTTTTACTTATGGAAACGTAGATCTTGATTGTATGGGCGAGCATGATTGATGGGCTATCGTCATGTTCCTTAAATAGCTCGAAAATTTTCCTAATTGATTCTGTCAAATGGGTAAATTGGAAGAATTCATTTAGTAAGTGCCAACGGGTGTGATGGCATAAAGGAGTATATAAGGAAGACGTTCCAGTTGTTTGAGTGGGTGCGCAATAGAAGAATTCCGAAGTCTAAAAAATCATTATTCTTAGTCAATTAAATTGTTGAGCGAAATCTTGTACGCAAAAGAGAGTCTATATCTTTGAAAGACCTTGAAAAAGTGTAGTAGAGTCTTTATACTATGGAATCAAGGAAGAGTTTTACTCTAACAACTCTTTTATTCATAGTGAAATCCAGCCGATGGATTGTCAGTGTGGAAAAGTGGATGTAGGCTTGGATTAAGTCAAACCACTATAAAGTCTGTGTTCATATTGTCTTCCCTACGCTCTTTTACTTTGATCATAACTCGATTTGTTTACAAGAGTCTAATTTCCTTTTCATAATCTATTTCTGATTTAAATTGCACACTTTACCTAGGGGTATTTATTTTTACACCTATTCACCCCACTTTAGGTGCTCATACTAGCTTTCACAATTGGTATCAAAGCCTGTGTACTCATTTAAGTTGAAGTATTTTACTTCAAAGTTAAAGATCCATGGCTAGTATGTTGGCTCCAGGACTGGTTGAAGGGCAAAGCAATACCAGACCGCCTTATTTTCATGGAAATGAATACAACATATGAAAAAACAAGATGAAGGTATTCCTAAGATCAAATGATCATTTGGAATGGAATGTGGTAGACAAATGAATCATTCCTAAAGCTGTACCTGTCTCAGAAAGAGGAAAAGAAGCCATTGAGTCTAGTGAAATGACTCAAGAAGAGATAATCAAGAGACACGCTCTTGATGCAAAAGCAATTTATTCTTTATATTGTGCATTATCTCCTACTGAAATAACAGAATATCTTCTTGTGTTACAGTTAAAGAAGTTTGGGATAGATTACATATCACCTATGAAGGAACTGATCGAGTGAAATAGACCAGAATCAACATTCTGCTCGGTCAATACGAAGCATTCAAAATAAAATTAGAAGAATCTATCACCGACATGTTTAGTCGTTTTACAGAAATTGTGAATGGTTTCAAAAATCAAGGTCAACCAATTTTTGATCCCATAAAAGTGAATAAGCTACTACGTAGACTCTCTAAGAATTGGAATCACATAAAGACCTCAATAAGGGAGACAAAAAGAATTATGCCACTTTCTGTTGATGAATTGGTTAGGATCTTACAGTCTTCTGAAGTGGAGCGAATCAACGAAGATGAAGATCCTAAAGGTAAGAAATTCATTGCATTAAAATCTAATGATGATTCTAATGTCACAGATTCTGAAGACGATATGGATGATGAAGATCTTGCTCTCATGATAAGAAAATTCAGAAAGTTAAACAGAAAGGGAGAAGATTTAATTCAAAGAAACAAAGCTTTCAAAAGCAACAATCTAAGTCAGCTGAGAATGATGAATCCAATAAAGATGTAGTTTGCTTTGAATGTAAGAAAAATGGACACATCAGACCCAACTGTCCCCTTCTGAGGAAAAAGAAAGGAAAAGCTGAGAAATATCGAAAGACACTTAAAGCAGAAACTTGGGGTGATACAAAATGTGAGGAAAGTGATGATGATTATACCAATATTTGTCTCATGGTAAAATCAGACTCAGAATCAAACTCCGAGATAGACTCATATTCAAATAGTGAATTCGAGATAAGTAATTTGAATATCCCTATTAGAGTCTCTACATACATTGATGAATTGTGTCTTAATCTCAAAACTTCTCTCAAAATGATTTTTGAACTTAAAAGAGAAAATTCTACACTAAAACAACAGGAAAATGTTTGGAAAGAAAATGTCAAAAGTCTAGACAAAAGTATTACTACTTTGAAAGAAAATGCAGACAATCTCTCAAAAGAAAATGCATTCTTGAAAAATGACATCTCAAGTATTTCTAAAAGATTTTCTATAGGATCTGAGAAACTTGAAAAAATTCTTTTAGCACAAAAACCTTATTTCAACAAATCAGGTTTATGAATGATTGCTGAAACCATTCATCTAATTGATTTTCTTAAAGTAAAGGAAAGAATTAAGTAAATACATACAAGAGATGCTTACAAAAATCATTTTCAAAAGTTTTTTAAAACCAATAGGTCACAATGCTCTTAAATGTTCTAAGTGTAATAGCTTAGATCATTTTGAGAAAAAAATATCCTATGGTTTGGAAACTTGTTAAGAAGGTATGGGCAAAAACCGTATATTACATTAACACCAATGGACTCAAGAAAATATGGGTACAAAAAAAAGCTTGAGTCTCTTTTCTAAATGTAGGTCACTATCAATAAAAATGTTAAATGGAAGCTTTGGCCATTTGCACATTCGCGGTTTACTATTCATTGGGCTCTCTCTTCGGGCGATAGCTTCTCTGTTTCTGCTGTTTCTCGTGCGATTGATTCTGGAGCCATTGATTGTCGATTGGGGCTGGTTCTTGGTGCGAAGTGGCACCTCCCACCCCTTTCAAAACCCTCTAAAGCTACTCTTGGTACAGCCCTTCCCCTATATTCGCATGGCTCTTTTAGGTTAGGGTTTCTACGCATCTGGGTTGTTGTTGCGTTTCTTCTATTGGGATGGATTGGGTGGGGGATAGGACCCATTTTGTGGATGAGGGGACTGGGTCCCGTGGTAAATCTCCTATCTTGAATGAAGGAGCTTCGTCAATGGCCTTGTTGCTGAACAATCATAACTTGAGCACTATTCCGTTTGGAATGGAGGACTCGCGACTTCCCCGAGCGTCAGTTGGTGCGCGTTCTAGTGGGAGGTGAAGGTCATGATCGAAGCGGCCACAAGGCAGAGACAACTCAAAGAATCCCTCTGGAAAAACGTGGGTGGCTGTCGTGAAAACGGTGGCAAAAGGTTATGACCTTATGTACACATCGCCAACCATGGTAAACAACAAACCTGTCATTGATATTATAGATCGGGATCTAGAAGCGGCAGATCCAAAGATGCATGAATGCTTAATGGGTTACTTCCTTGACCTTCGGCTGCCCTTCAAGGTTGTTGAGGAAGCTTTGAAGAAAGCCCGGGGTCCAAATTTATTTGAAGTTACGTCAAACAGCAAATGCTTATTCATGTTCCATATCCCGAATAGGGAGTTTCGTAGGAATGTTCTGGAGGGCGGACGAATCTCAGTCGCCAGTGTTCCACTTATCCTCTAGCAATGGATGTCGGGTCTTGAGCTGAGCAAGGAGGACCATTTCTCAGTATCGATGTGGGTTAGGTTGTCCAACTTACCCTTTTCCTGCTGGTTTGCCTAATTCATTGGGAAGGTAAATAGTGCAGTTGGGAAACCTTTGTACGTAGACCAGCGTATTGAACAGTTGAAGAGCTTATCTTTTGCTCGGGTGTGTGTTGAGATCACGGCAAACCAACCAGCTTGTGAAGTGATAGAGACAGTTCATAATGGCAAGAAATGTGAGATAGGGGTGGAATTTGAATGGAGGCCTATTGCTTGTGCTAGGTGTGGAATTTTCGGCCATAAATGTTCTGCTACATCTGGTAGAACCCCCAAAGAGCCCGTTGCTGCAGTTAGTCCAAATGTAGAGGCTATACCTCAAGCTCTTGCCAATGAAGGTGCCCCTTCTCAGCAATATAGGTTGGATCCAGCCCCTTCGGTGGTTGCTCCAATTGGCCTTCCTTCGGAGAATAGGACCGTGCCCCGAAAGGAAACTACTCAAGAACCGGAACTTGCTGTGAAACAACATACTATATCGAAGCCTAAGGATTCTGCAGAGCCATCCACTAAGGATGTCTCCTATGTTGTTGCCTCGTCCCAAGATGATGTGATAGTGGAGGCCCCCTTGGTCGGTCCTTCCTCCTCATCCTCTCAACCTTCTCTTGGTTTGAGTGATTTAGGTGGAAGCAATTCAAAAAGAAAAAAAAGAAGTAGCAGACTTCGGTTGGCAAGGCCTTGTTCGAGCTGACCTCTCCTGGTTTTGGAGGGCAATTCCTCAATTTGAAGGATGCTGGGCCTTCAGAGTCTGTCCAGGCATAGAAGCCCCCCAAAGGTCCTTTGAAGTCCTCTGTGAAGAGTATCTCTGCTCAATCCTCCCAAGTTGCTGAGGATTAGGATTTGGCCTTTGTCACATCGGTTGTTAATTTGAAGTATGACATTAGGAGTTTTGCTTCGTCTAGTGAAGACAAAGGTCTCCCGGATAGACCCCTCTCCCCCAAAGCTCCTACAGTTGATACTAGGCTGGGTTCAATTCAGGACCGACTTATCCAGCTTTGCCCTGATCCACCCGAACTGGAACGACCAACTGCCTTGAAGGCAACTAAGGCTAGTTGCAAGGCCTCTAAGCGGAGGTAGTTCCTCTCCCCTCCTCTGCCTATATTTTTTGGATTTTGGAATATCGGGGGATTATGGACCCTATTAGAAGAGGCGGAAGTCAAGAAGTTTGTTGCTTCTAATAAATTAAGCCTTATTGGCCTTATTGAGAATAAAGTGCCGGAGCCGTTTTTTGAGTCCATCTCTTCCACCCTCCTTAGAGGCTGGAATTGGCTTGCAAATTATGAGTATGCTCCGCGTGGCAGAATCTGGATAGGATGGAACCTGGCTTCTATTAATTTTGAGTTGATTTCTCTAAATGACCAAGCCATCCATGGGCGTCTGAATGGGATTTCTTCTAACTTCACTTGCTGCATCTCGGCTGTGTATGGTGAACATTCTTTTGTGCACCGAAGACCTTTGTGGTCAGACCTATCTCGTTGTGGGCGATTTCAACGCTATTAAGGATCCTTTCGATTGCTTTGGTGGCTCTAATTCTTGGATTCCTTGCTTCAATGATTTTAGGCTCTTTCTTGATCAAACGGAACTTGAGGATCTTAGATACATGGGAATGCGATTTACTTGATCCACTTCCTCGGGCGCAACTAGGAAGATGCGGAAGATTGATCATGTGTTGGTCAATTCTAAGTGGAGGATGGATTTCTCCATCTCGGAGGCTTCTTTTCTTAATGCGGGAATCTCGGATCATTCCCCTATGGTTGTTAGGGTTGTTGAACCCTATTTGAGGAGAAAGCCCTTTAAATACTTTGATTTTTGGGAGGAACACCCTAACTTTCGTGCGATTGTTCACCAAGCGTGGAATAGCCAAGTTCGAGGAGTCCCCATGTATAGGTTGGTCTTAAAGCTTAAAATTCTGAAGAGCCGCCTCAAAGCCCTAAACCAGGAAGCCTACTTGGACGTATCTTTAAGAACCTTGGAAGTGAGGGAGGCCCTTTGATCTACCCAGCTGCCCAGCTGCTTCTCCATTCGGATCCCAACAATACCGCCTTGGTTGAGTTGGAGGTAGGCCAACGTCGGACTTTTGTAGATCTTCGTGGCCAGGAGGAATCTTTTTATAAACAAAAGTCCAGAGTTAGGTGGTTAAAAGAGGGTGATCGCAACACTAAATTTTTTCACAACTATGTCAAATCCAGACACCTCAATAATCGGATTCTCTCTATCAAGGACAGTTCTGGTTAAGTAGTTTTAGATCCTAGCTTGGTGCCGCAAGTGTTTGTTTCTTTCTTCTCCGATCTCCTTGCGCCACATTCGGGGCTGACAAAGCCTACGTTGCATGAGCTGACATCACTCATTTGGAAGCCTCTCTCGGATGACCAGGTAAGTTCCCTTGCTTCACCGGTCTCTGATATGGAAATTAAGAATACCTTGTTTTCACTAGCAAAGGGAAAAGCACCTGGCCCAGATAGGTTCACAGTTGAATTTTTCAGAAATAATTGGGACATAGTTGACTCTTTAGTTCTTGAAGCTATTAAAGACTTCTTTTCTTTGGGTTGTCTCCTCAAGGAGGTGAATCTAACTATTTTGGCTCTTGTCCCTAAAGTGCCTAATGCCTGTGAGGTCAATGATTTGAGACCGATTGCGTGTTGCAACACTGTTTATAAAACTATCATGAAAATTCTAGCGAACCGTATTGCACCTTTGCTTAAGGATCTAGTCAGCCCATCCCAAAATGCCTTTGTAAAGGGAAGGAGGATAAGAGATAACATTTTGCTTGCACAAGAGCTGTTTGCTGGATTCCATCTAGACCCATATCTCCCAAAGTGTGCAGTTAAAGTGGATTTTGGTAAAGCCTATGACACAGTTGATTGGGATTTTTAAAACTCACTCTCTTAGCATACCGGTTTCCTCAATGGATTATCCATTTGGTTATGGTTATGTTCGAACTCCTAGGTTCTCTATCTCAATCAATGGTGAGCTCCATGGTTTTTTCTTTGGTGGTAGGGGCCTCCGTTAGGGAGACCCGATGTCACCTTATTTGTTCACACTTGTTATGGAAATTTTCTATGGAATTTTAAATCACAGGACTTCTATTAAGGAGTTCAAATATTATTGGAGGTGTAAAGTGTCTAAGCTTTCCCATTTTCTCCTTGTGGAGTGGCCTGACTCCCAACAAGAGCAAGAGTGATATCTTCCTCTCGGGTGGCCTTCCATCACTTCGCAATAGCATCCTCTTGGCTTTCGAGTTTCAAGAAGGCAAGCTCTTGGTCCGTTATCTGGGGGTGCCGATTATATCAACAAGGCTAGGGGAAGGCTGATTGTCATCAACTTATTGATCGTCTAACTTCTAGAGTCCAATCTTTGGCTCATAGATTTCTGTCCTTTACTAAGAGACTTCAACTAATCAAGTCAGTTCTCCATTCTATTCAAGCCTTTTGGACTAGTGTTTTCACCTTGCCCTCCTCAGTTATCTTAGGTATTGAAAGTATCCTTAAGCGATTCTTATGGAGAGGCACGTCCCTTGGGAGGGGGGGTGCTAAAGTGTCTTGGGTGGATGTTTGCTTACCTAAGGTTGAAAAGGGCTTGGGAATTCGATTGGTCAAGGACTATAATACAGCCTTAATGTTGAAGTATATTTGGTTTCTCTTTACAGACAATGAGTTTTTTTGGCGCTGTTGGGTTCATTCTAATTTTTTAAAGAAGCATAACTTTTGGGTATCCCCTTGGCCTTCAATCTATTCTTGGGGATGGAAAAAGATCCTTCAACTTCGGAGCTATTTCAGGCAATATTTTGGTTGGAAAGTTGGGAATGGACGCTCAATTTCCTTTTGTTTCGACAGCTAGTTGCCTTGCGGTCCTCTTCATTCATTGCTTCTTTTTTTATTGACCTGGACCTTCCTTTGCATGCGGTTGTAGCTTCCCTCTATTCTCATGCAGGGAGATCCATCAAGTTAAGGCTGGAGGAGTGGGGGCTGTCCTTTTCGAGTCTCTCCTCCGCAAAGGACCGATTTATTTGGAGAGGGATTCTTTGGGATCTTTTTTGGTTTCCTCTGCTTGAACCTCATCAGACACAAGCAAAATCGAGTACCGTGGGCTCCTTTCATATGGGATGGTGCTTTTGCACCTTGTTTCCAATTTTTATTTTGGCTTATCACTAAGAACTGCCTACCAACACAAGTGCTACTCTAGGCCTATGGAAGGATTGATTACTTGGTGTGTGTTTTTTGCAATGCTCAGCCAGACTCAATTAACCATCTTTTCTTTGAGTGCCAGACTCAATTAACCATCTTTTCTTTGAGTGCAACACATATGCTATGTTGGTATACTTCTGGGTGTCTAGGTGTAATCTACCATGGCAGAATGGTACTTGGATGGACAACCTCTCTTGGGCATTGAAATTCCTTATGGGTAAGGATTTCTTCCATAGTATGGCTCGGTTTTCTTTTGGAGTTTTATGTTTCTTAATTTGGAAGAAAATAAATGCCATAATCTTTCGAGGTGAATCACTAGCTATGCCTGCCCTCAAAAATCACTTGATGAAGGTGGTCAAAGATAAAGTGATAACCTACAGGAATGTTCCCTCTACTCTAAGGAATCGTCGACTCCAAAGGGGATGGGGATTTGACCCATCTATTTTCACGTAGTCTTCGAGTGGTGTGGCTGTCGTGAGCTTCTCTCTCCATTTCCTCCTCTTCAGTGATCTTCTCTAAGTGTGCTTGGAGGTTCGATTGTTGGTGTTTTGTATTGGCTTTGTGCTTTGTTGTCAGCCTTATTCCTTGTGTTGCCCTTGGTGGCTTTTGTGCAGCTCCCTTCCACTCTTCCTGTTTCCTTCAGTTAGAGTGTAAGTTTTTGGTGTCATTTTCTATAATTTGTCCAAAGCTTTTCAATATATTCTTACCATTACAAAAAAAAAAAAAAAAAATGTTAAATGGTACCTTGATAGTGGATGCTTAAGGCATATGATAGGAGATTCAAATTGATTCATAAAGCTTGTTCAAGTTAATGGTGAAAAAGTTTCGTTTGGAGGAAACATCAAATGAAGAATTATGGGATACAAAATTGTAAAGATTGGAAGCCTCACGATCAGTAATGTTTTTTTAGTAGAAGGACTCAACTACAATTTGCTAAGTATCAGTTAACTATGCGACACCGGTTTTAAAATCAACTTTCAAGAGGGAATATGTTCAGGAACCAGTAAAGACTCCTCTCAGTCTTTCATGGGTTGAAGACATGGAAATATCTATCTCTTGGATGTCAAACTAGATGAAAATCAATGCTTAATCTCAATTTAAGAAGCAAGCTTATGACACAGAAAATTTGGGCACATCAACATGAAGCAAATAGTCAAAATTTCAGCAAAGAACCTTGTTTGTGGACTACCCAATCTGTCATACCAAAAATCTGATCTATGCACACCATGCATGTTGGAAAAATAAGTAAGAAACTCATTTAAACTAATAAATCAAGTTTCCATTAATCGTGTACTACAGCTCTTGCATAACTCAGAACATTGGAGGTAAGAAATATTGTTTAGTGATTGTGGATGATTATTCACGTTTCACTTGGGTATATTTCCTAGCAAGTGAGTTTGAAACCTTTTTTTATTTTACAAAGTTTGCTAAAAAGGTCAAAAATGAGAAAATGGTATATTATTTCAAGTATACGGACAGACTATGGAGGTGAATTTGAAAATCAAGACTTTACAAAATTTTGTGATGAATTTGATTTTCAGCATGTGTTCTCTTCACCGTATACTCCAGAGCAAAATGGAGTCGTGGAAAGAAAGAATGTCACTTTAAAAAATTACTAGAACTCTTTTAATAGAAAGTAACATCTCTTCTCATTTTGGGCTGAAGTAGTTTCTACAACATGTTATATTATTAATAGTCTTTCTAAGGCCTATTTTGGAGAAAATTCCTTATGAGTTATTCAAAGGAAAGAAGCCCATTGTTTCATATTTTCATGTGTTTGAATGTAAATGTTTTATATTGAAAAATGCAAATGATCGAGTTGGTAAGTTTGAAGAAAAATCAGATGAAGGTATTTTCCTTGGATATTCTATCACAAGCAAAGCTTACGAGTTTAAAATAAGAAGACTCAATTTGTGCAGGAATCGATGAATATCAAATTTCAAGACTTTATGCAAAAACAATCGATTCATACTCTTCTTGAAGAATCCAAACTTGCTCCAGACTCTATAAAGTCTAAATCTCCATAAGCAATTCAACCTTTAGAAGACAAGCAACAAATGATCAACGAAGATTCAAATGAGGAAAAAGATCAATAGTCTGACAAATCAACTAGCAATTGGAAGCACAAGTCTAGTCATCCCAAAGATCTCATCATCGGAGACATTAATGAAGGAATTCGCACAAGATCTAATAGGCGCGAAGAGTTTAGTGCTGTGGCTCTTATTTATGAAATAGAACCCAAGAATATAGAAGAAGCATTAATTGATGAAAGCTGGATTGAAGTTATGCAAGAAGAACTCGAGACAATTCAACATCAATGATGTTTGGGAATTGACTCATAAACCGAAAGGTAAATCCATCATTGGAGCTAAATGGGTTTTTAGGAATAAGATGAACGGAAAGGAAAAGTCGTAAGAAACAAAGCAAAACTCGTGGCCAAGGGATATACGCAAGAAGAAGGGATATATTATGATGAAACTTACGCACCAGTAGCAAGATTAGAAGCAATTAGATTATTACTTGTTTTTGCTTGTCATAAGAATTTCAGATTATTCCAAATGGACGTTAAAAGTGCTTTCCTAAATGGATTTATCCAAGAGGAAGTCTATGTGGAACAACCATCTGGTTTTGAAGACCCAAGGAAACCAAACTCTGTATTCAGATTGAAAAAGACTTTATATGGTTTAAAACAAGCACCTCGAGCTTGGTACGATAGACTAAGTAAGTTATTAATTCAAAATGGTTTTGTCAAAGGTAAAGTAGATACTACATTGTTTATTAAAAAATAAAACAAAATTTTCTACTTGTTCAAATTTATGTTGATGACATTATTTTTGGATCTACTAATGAAAGTCTGTGCAATAAATTCTCTAAGTCTATGCATGATGAGTTTGAAATGAGCATGATGGGTGAACTAACCTTCTTTCTCGGATTTCAAGTGAAACAACTGAAGGAGGAAATCTTTATTCATCAAGAAAAGTATGTCAAAGAACTTGTCAAAAAGTTTGGTCTTGAAAATTGCAAAAAGACTGATATACCAATGTCAAGTTCATTGAAGATAGACAAAGATGAAGGGAGAAAGAAAGTTGATCAGAAGTTATACAGGAGTGTCATTGGTTCACTTATTTATCTAACTGCTTCTAGACCTGACATTTTGTTCAGTGTTTGTATTTGTGCCAGATTTTAATTAGACCCTAAAGAATCTCATTTAAGTGCTGCAAAGCATGTTATCAAATACATTGCTTCAATTTCAAATTTGGGTCTCTGGTATCCTAAAGAATGAGACTTTACTCTTCTTGGATACTTAGATGCAGACCTAACCGGATGCAGAGTTGATAGAAAGAGCACCTTGGGCACTTGTCAACTACTTGGAAGCAGGACAGTATTTTGGTTTTCAAGGAAGCAAAGTACAATAACTCTTTCTACAATAGAAGTAGAGTATGTAACTCTTGGAAATTGTTCACAAATTCAGTGGATAAAACAATAGTTAAGAGACTTTGGAATTAAAGATTCATGCACTGAAATCAAATGTGACAATACCAGCGCAATCAATTTACTAAGAATCCAATTCTTCACTCAAGAGCAAAACATATAGAGATTCAACATCATTTCATTAGAGATCATGTTCAAATGGAGAAGTTTCGATTTAGTTTATTGATTCAAAGAATCAACTGGCGGATATATTTACAAAGCCTTTGGAGAAAAATCAATTTGAAGTTATTTGTTCCAGACTCAATATCTTAAAGTTTGAAAAAGTTCAGACTCAAAACTAAAAGCCTAAAGGCACTCCGACTTAGACAATCAAGATCTACGACTGTAAGTTATTTTTATTAGAAACTTATCTCTTGGATCAAATCTTAAAAATATACGATCATCTATCCAAAATTATTTGGTATTATTTTCCCAATTTTCGTGATTAGTGCAATCCTTCCTTTTCGAAAAAGAAGATATTTTTGAAATGGCAGTTATCTAATTTTTGAAAAGGTAGTTATTTTTAAAAGGCATTTTTATATTTCCTTTTTACGGCATTCCATATGCTTCACTTTGACTGCCTTATATATTGTTGGTTCTTCTTCGTTTTACTCACAAAAACCCTAAGAGAGCACCGATCTTTCACTTCTATCTTCTTCTCTTATTTAATCCTCAAAAAGTTTTCATCTTTCTTGGGAAAACAAGTTTAGAATCTCTCAAAGACCGTGAAAGATGTTGTCTCAAATAAAGTCTTCAAGGATCGCAAATAGGGGACCACAACAAATGCGTGAGGGGCCTACGTACTTTAATCTCATCGAGGAAGAAGAATCTCCTAGATAGCAGCAGAGCCCACCACATTCTTAGCAGCGTCCATCTCCTCCATCTAGACCTCAAGAAGTTGCACATCGAGAAGATGAAGAAATCATCGAAGATGCAGAACCTGGAAGAACTCATAAGCCAACTTTTACCTATAAGCTTTATCGTGCTTTAAAGAGGAGTGGTATTCCATTGAACTATATTGATGAATTTCTTAAAGATAAAGGGTATAGAAATGAAACTTTCTTTTTACGCACGATGGAACGAATGGGAATTGCCCATGCGGGGTTGGTGGAAGAAGCTTTGGTGAATATCCCAAGTGATCCACTTGTTGGAGGGATAAGTCAACCAGATGGAATGACGATGATAGGATGTACAGTCAGTTTAAACCTAGAATGGGTATTGCAGCAAAAATCTAAAGCAAAAGGATGGACTTGTTTTGATTGGAGGAACACAAGCAATTGTAATTTAAGTTGCTGAAGCGTGGGATGATAAACCCTACAAATGTGGACTTTGATTTTCTTGACCCTATGAATGTCAATTTGCGGGAAAAATTCAGTCTTTTTCAACTCGAACAGTTTTATTCCGAATCTACAGAAGCTCATGCTGAACTTACTATTTATTTCTATTCAAATCTCAGTTTTTTGGATGCGAATGGATTCTCTTTTAGTGTTCGAGATCAGGATTATGTGGTTGACATGCATACTTTGGTTGATGTGATTGGGGTTGAGAGAGGAGATATCAACCTATCAGTGTGTCTGTTGCTTGTACAATGATTGAGCTTGTTCAGGATAGAACAACGGAAGGAAAGATTTCCTATTTAAGGATGAATGCGTCCAACATTTTGCTTCACAAGATTGTGATTAACTACCTCAAACCGAAATCTACTTCAAAGACCGACGTTTCAAACTCGGAGGCAAAGTTAATGTATGCCATCAATGCTGGGAAAAAGTTCTCTTCCACACACTATTATGTTCCACATGTACAAAACAATGGTGAAGGACAAGGATCAACTTCCGTACGCAGCTCTTATGACCAAGTTATTCAGACATCTGAATGTTTAGCCTCCCTGGATTCTTTGTATTCGATCATACGATCAAATGGTGGTGGGACTAAAAATGGTCTCTAAGATGTGACTGAAGGAACTCAACAAGGCGTTGGAGTAGTTCAAAGTGAAAACCCCTATCAAGACTTATTTAGTATCTTCGGCGGCAAAGCGAAAAGGGAAGGAGCTAATGGTTGCTCCATCTAAGAAAAGAAGAGCTCTCATCATTGAGGATGAAGAGGATGAGGATGACATCACCATTTCTACGATGGCATTGAAGAACTTGAGTCGTTCTATACTAGAAGCAATGGAGAGATAGGAAAAAGACAAGGATGAGATAGAATAGAGGACTAGAGAGAGAGAGAGAAGATTTGGGGAGAGAAGCAGAGAAAGAAGCAGCAAAGAGAGATGCAGAGGAGGAAAGAATTAAGGAAGAAGAAGAAGAGGGAGAGGAGATCAAGCAAAAGCAGAGCATGAGGAACACTTTTCTCCACCTGAAGGCATGGAAACAGGGGGAGATTATGAGAAAAGAGGAACGTCCTCATTCCCTACCACAAGTGAAGGAGTAAGTTGTTTTCTAGCAGATCCAGAGGACATCTATGCCTCTCAATTTCTTGAAGAGGGACATGATGTTTCATCGCCCAATTTGTGTGACCATGCTGATTTGCCATCATCTGCTTATACACCATCTGATCGTGCAGAAATAAGTACTCAGATTGATAATTCAACAAACTTTCGCAGAATACTTGATGTTCTTTTGGAAATGCGCGGTCAAATATATGCTCTAGGATGCGAAGTACAAAACTTGCAAAATGCAGGTCAAACCTCTTTAGTTTATTTGCATGATCAAATTCAGACCCTTGCTCTTCAAGTTTAAGCAAATGCCAAGGGTGAAGATATGGTGCAACTGAAGGAGGATTTGAAAAACCTAGAAGAGATTGTCCAGTCAATGGGAGATTTCCAGCTTGTTCATGTTCCCAAGCAATCTTAATTCCATTCTCTTTTCATCTCTACCTTTTTAATGATGACAAAAAGGGGGAGAGATGTTTTGTAGATTTGATGATTTTAAACTCTTGAATTTTTGAACTTTTGTATCGGTTATGTTTGATTGACTTGACTTTTGTATTTGGCTATTTGGATTTGGACTAGATTTGGATTTGACCGTTTGAACGGTTGTTTATCTTAAGTACTATTGATATCTCATGGCTTTGCTCATTTACAGAACTAACCTACTTTCTGTGGATGTAGATTCTAAATGTTATCTCTACTAAGCCATTTATCTTTGTGAGATATCCATGTTTGCTTGAGTAATGTTTTGCAGGTCAAAGTTATCCAAATTTACAGGAAAGTTTTGTCACCATAAAAAAATGGGGAGATTGTTGGAGAAAACTTCCTTGAGTGTTTTGAAATTGACAAAATATTTCAATCAGTCTAGTCTGAAGACTTGCAGACTCTTCCATCAAAGTCTAAAGATCTCCGAACTGCTAAACTCAAGACTCAAAGTCTATCATCATTGACAGTTTCTAGACCGTCGAAGAAGGCTTATTCGAAATGAAGTATTTCATTAAGGATTTGATTCTGTCGTCTAAAGAAGATCTCTTGGCTGGATATAGCATGTTAAAATTCATTATTCAATCAAGATTGATTCAAGGATTTTGGATCCGTTGATTGGTGAAGTATACTTGAAAGGTTCTACTTATGGAAACCTAAATCCTGATTGTATGGGCGAGCAGAATTGATGGGCTATCGTCATGTTCCTTAAATAGCTCAAAAATCTTTCCTAATTGATTCTATCTAACAGGTAGATTGGAAGAATTCCTTTGGTAAGTGCCAACGGGTGTGATGGCATAAAGGAGTATATAAGGAATACGTTCTAGTTGTTTGAGTGGGTGCGCGATAGAAGAATTCCAAAGTTTGAAACTCATTGTTCTTAGTCAATTAAACTGTTGAGCGAAATCTTGTACGCAAAAGAGAGTTTATATCTTTGAGAGATCTTGAGGAAGTGTAGTAGAGTCTCTACACTGTGGAATCAAGGAAGAGTTTTATTGTAACAACTCTTTTGTTCATAGTGAAATCCAGTCGGTGGGCTGTCAGTGCGGAAAGAGTGGACGTAAGCTTGGATTAAGCCGAACCACTATAAACTCTGTGTTCATATTCTCTTCCTTACGCTCTTTTACTTTGATCGTAACTCGATTTGTTTACAAGAATCTAATTTTCTTTTCATAATCTATTACTGATTTAAATTGCACACTTTACCTAGGGGAATTTATTTTCACCTATTCACCCCCCTTTAGGTACTCATACTAGCTTTCACAATCTTGAGTTGTTATTTGACATGATGATATTGACATTCAGCATATCATTCAATGTTGAGATTTGATGAGACTCAAGGGACATCTTGTCATTGCAATGAAAGTGTTTTTAGAAATTAAGATGTTAATTGTTACCGTTGGACCCTTGGGTCAACAATGCTTCGGGAGTCGGGAGGCCCAAAGGATCGAATGAGTCGATGCCTTGTGGATGCCTGGGGTCCGTAGTGCCCCAGAGGTTTTCCTCGGGAGCATTGGGATGCCCGGTAGTAGGTCGGTACGTAAATTCGGAGGGTAGGGTAACCCTTTTCATGGCGCACCCAAAGATTCCTCATGATGCTAGGTGCGGTGCGAGATGCCTAGAGGTGTAATGCAACACGCTCTAGATGCCTGATGGCCTAGTGGCCAGATGTCGGAGGCTTTCGCGACGCTAGGTTGGGTGCGAAATCCCAGAAGGACGCAAACATTGGTCCTTTGGGGGGATAAAACCTTTTGAATGTTAAAACTGATGATTGTGCTAAGTGTGAGTGCGGTTTGGTTATGGGACTAAATTGTATGGCATGGAATGAGACGTGTCATAATAGCTTGGCCCTATGATCGGGACTTGTGTGACTGAGCATGATGCATCTTATTTGTTGGGGCTACACTGGTCATTGCATAAAAAAAAAAGTTATATAGTATAGATGCATACTTATTCCTTGATGACCTGTCTTGTCTATCTTGCATCAAACTAGATCATGATGACTTGCATAGTATAGTTTAATAGATCTTTTGTTGTTGAGTGGTTGTACTCACCCCGTTTAGGGACTAACATTTCAGACTAGAAGATATGCCTCTGCTACCAATCACCCCCGACAGATTTTATGGTATATTGATTGACCTTGAGTGTGAGTGTATGAAGCACCATCGTCTTGAGATACGAGGGTTGGTTTTTGTTTGAGTGAGGATATTGATCATGTATGACATTGGTTCTCCCGCCGGCCTAGTGATTCAGGAGTTTTTGACTGTGTTCGTTGGCCACGATGGGAGTACGCTAGGGTCGTTGCCACCGTCGCCAGCTGATGGACTGGACTGGGTTTGACCAAGAGTGATGATCAGCAGATGAAGCATTTTTGGACCACCGACACTAACTGATGGGCCTATGTACATAGTTGTTATAGAGTTGAGTACCTTTTGAAAATACCCGAGTTTAGAAAGATCTTGGCATTTTGATGTACCGACCCGTGACTTCCATCTAGTTATGTAAATAAAAATGTTTGGTTTTAACTTATAAAATGTTTAGTTGGTGTGCATTGTTTTTTAATATGGGATAGGGAGATGTTGAATATGCTTCCACTATATAAATTGCGTAGGGACCTATAGAAAGAATATTAACCCCTAGGATTCATGGACTTGTCAAATTTCTATGGTATCGGAGTAATAGACCTTCAGGTAGAGAGAAAGCAAAAGCAAATGTGATTTGTGCGACCCCAACGGATCGGGGACCATTCAGGGGGTACCACACGTCCGCCCATGTTAGGCCACACCTAGCCCATAAGTGAAGGGCCTACAAGAGAGAGGGCAGTTATTTTTATGTAAAATAAATGACTATATAAAAAAGAACGTTGAAAGCAACAAATTAGTATATATGTTCTTCTGATTTTTAAGGTCGATGAGTTCACTCTTAAGAAATGGACTCAAAGGTTTAAATTGATCCCTGTTGAGACTACAATAGTATTTAATCAGTGGCAAATAAGATATGTCCTTTTTGGTGATGTGCCTTTCGATTGGTGTTACATGTATACTTGGGCCCTTCTCCATGTTTGTTTTTAGTATTCGACAGTTCGAAGTATCTGTTTGTTTTTAGGAATCCATTTCCATCACTTTCGAAAGTCCCCAAACGGACAAGTGCCGCATGCCAAGTCGCAAAAATCCCCCAAAAAGTTGCACGAATGTCTTGGCTCACGATATGTATAGACTGAATCTCAGTAAAAACCAACTGATCAACGTCCGCCACGACTACATGGTGAGCACGTAAATTAAACTATGACTCAGGCCCTAGAACTTGTAAGTCCTAAACGAAGCTTGCCACTCCAACTACAAGGATTGCGTCCTTCCCCACAGACCTACGAGAGGGCGGCCTTCAAATCTGAGGCGAGGGCAATTCTAGTGGCATGACACGGGTATTTATGTACTGAAGTGATATTGATGTAGTTCCAAGTCAGCAATTCCATCCATATATTTGACGGAAGGACTAACTTAAGCAAAAAGATATGGTTCAAGGATTCAACTGGACAAAAAAAGAGTTTAAGATTGCAAAAGTATATAGTTAAAGCCTTAAACCATTTATTACCAAAAAAAAATTGTCATAATATTCTTTTTTTAATAAATAATTTAGAGTATTTATTGATACCAAATAATCACAAGGGAGCTAATCCCGGTCATAAGCCGTACATTATTAATATGGGTATATGTAACCGTGGAAAAAGTCTTGGAACAAACATTTTCCAAGAAGAACTTTGCTTTTGCTATTGCGTCATTGAGAATAACTAGAATATAGGGAAAAGTACAAAAAAAGTCATAAACCTATATATATATTTTTTATATATATATATATATATATATATATATATATTGTATTAATTCAATCATAATCCTTTTAATTATAGTCCGTTTGGCTGATTTTGGGCGGACAATATTTGACATGAATGCCGGCCGTTTCACATGGCACGATTGATGCTGACAAGAACAAATTTTACAACTTTTAAATATTATTTGTGAATTTTTAATTTTTTTGTTTTGTTTTCTCTTTTCCTTTCTTACTTTGTTTCTTTTTACGACTTTGGGCCAATGGGGTTGCAACCAACTATCATTGGGCATAGGCAAGGACACCCTCGCCCAGATCCAAGAGAGGGCCGACACCCTCTCTTGTTGATCGGCGAGGGCATTGCCCTCGTTGACCAACATGTGAGGGTTGCAACTATTGCTTGGATTTGGGCGAGAACGTGGAGGCCCTCACCTAGACCTTGTTGGCCCATAGTTGGGGAAAAAGAAAAATAAAGAAAAAAATTAAATAACAAAAAGAAAATAAAAAAATCTAAAAAATCAGAAAAATTCAAAAAAAATTAAAAATTGTCCACATTAGTGTTAATCATGTCATGTAAGATGATTGATTTCCATATTAGCGATTTTCCGTCAAAATTGATTAGATGAAATAAATTGGAAAATCATCAAAAAAATTTAGTTATTTGTTGGTATGATTGTATAAAAAAAAAAGAAATTGATACATTTAAAAGGTTTATGATTTGATTAGCACAAAAGCAATAGGTGTAGAATTTTTTTGGTACTTTTCCCTTGGAGTACTTCATAGGTGAAGTACAATTGTGACTAAAGTATCATCGCTTTTTCTGCGTCAAAAGCTTGTATAAGAGTCTAGATAAAGTTGGACCAAAAGGAGATCTTTCCGTCTTAATGGCAAGGAAACGAATTAACTCTGTTCCGTGTCCTTTTCCTCTTTTTTTTTTTTTTTTTTTTTTTTTTTTGGGGGGGGGGGGTGGGGGTTTACTAGTAACGGCCAGACCTTTAGCGTGCAAAGATAATAATGCTTCATGGAAGGTTAAAGAATATCAGATCTTTCTTTTTATGGTTTGCATGGTTCCTCACTGTATAGTCTGGGACGCAAACCGGACTTCTCCAACAACGGCAAGAAGGAGGAACGAATTCTCGATCTCGAATCTTAGGTCAGCCTTCATAATTTTTATCTCTTTACATCTTTCAACTCGGTGCTTCTTGTGCGGACATAAAGCATCATGCTGCAATTATCTTCAAATCAAACAGTACAAGAACTATGTCTGATTGCCAGTATAATAGCTGAGAAATAGAAGGTTAGATTATGCGTGTTCTGGTAACATTTTTGGGAGTTACGATCTCCTATTGCGACATAATTTTAACTGTAGATGACTTTGTTGCACGGTGGTGAGAGCTCTAGGTACTTGACAATTTTTCATTATTCCCTTCTCAAGCTTTGCAGATTCTTCAAATAATTTCTCGGCTAGCTGAGGCACAAGGCTTCCTGAAACTGAACGACTTTTCCGATTCGCCCAAAGTTGCCTGGCAGAAGCATAGCGGAGCGCCACAGGTTTAATCTTTAAAGAGCAAGGGTTTCTTCATGACAATCAAAATTAGATCACGTTATTCTGTCAATGTAGCCCTTTGTGCCATTTCCAATACATACTGATGCATTGCGAGCTGCAACATGTTTTCTGCTCTATCGGAAAAAAAAAAAAAAAAAAAGAAACATCATTATCATGTTATTTTAGAATAACTGTTCAAAAAGTCCGAAACATATTGTATGATAGTTAATTCAGTCATAAACCTTTTCATTATGCCAATTTAATTCTAAACCTTTTTTTGTATGAATTTGGTCCTAAATCTTTTGAAAATTCACCTATTTAATTCTATACTTCATATTTGGATATTTGCCTAGAAAAATTATGTTGACAAATAGTCAAAAGGTTTAAGGGCTAAATTCGCAAATCATCAAAAGGTTTATAATTAAATTGATAGATTGTCAAAAGGCTAAGATTAAATTAGCACAATTAAAAATATTTAGAATTGAATTGTCTTATTTACAATAAGTTTAGAATTTTTTGAACAATTTTATCTTATTTTGTCTTTGTTATCCTTTTTCATGTGTCTTGAGTCCCATTAAATGGAAGAAAAGAATATATGCTTAATTCATTCTTAAATCACTGTGACATGGAATTATGCCCAAACGTACCTGTTCACTGTTTCTAGTTTCACGGGCTGTAATCTTTTTCTCTCGCTTGTTTAGATATGAGTCAGACTGTCAAGGAAGTTGCGATTACCATAAAGAGGAAGATGAACAACTTGCCTCGCGTGTCCACCGAGTGTTGCATCTATCGAGTGCCTGACAAGTTGCGCAGAGCAAACGCAGAGGCCTACACCCCTCAAGTCATCTCCATTGGGCCGTTCCACCATGATAAAAAAGAGCTTCAGTTGACGGAGGAGATCAAACTGAGGTACCTGACAGGCTTCCTCCACCATAGCAAGGCCGACCTCCCAGCTTGCACTCGAATGATCAGCGAATGGGAAGACCGCATTCGGCAATGCTACCAAGAAAAGCTCACCCAAGGCAGCTATGAGCTCGTAGAAATGATCTTAGTGGACGCAGTTTTTTTAGTTGAGCTGTTCATAAGGAACTATAACTGGAACCATGACCTGGACTGCCGAGACCTGAACGATGAGATATTCAGCAAGCAGTGGATGAGCGACGCCGTATTCCACGATCTCCTGCTGCTGGAAAATCAAGTACCGTTATTTGTCCTTGAGAATCTCTATAATCTCACCGCATTGAGTACCACTGTCACATTCTTCAAGCTTAGCTACGAGTACTTCAAAGACGTCCTGAACGGGCACGAGCTTGCAAGCACGGGAATTCACGTGAATCACCTGGTGGACTACGTGCGAGCCCTGCAACTGCCCATGTTCCTGCGGCGCGCGCCGTCCAAACATGGCAAGAAAACTCGGAGGGTAAAGGAGCTCCATGAGGCCGGCATCACGTTCAAACGGGGAAAGGAAACCTCTATGCTTGATGTCATCTTCAAGGACGGAACCCTCAAGATGCCCCGCGTGGTTGTGCACGAGTGGACCGAGGTGTACCTCAGGAACATGATTGCGTACGAGCAGTGCCATCACGAACACAAGTACATCAGCAGCTACGCCATCCTCATGGATAGCCTCATTGGCACCCCCGATGACGTCGACATTCTAATCAGCGCCGGAATTTTGGAAAATCAGCTCTGCAGTGCGGACGGGGTGGCTAGGATCGCTAGTATCATCAACGGCATTCACAAGGAGACCCTGAGGGACTCCAGCGAGTTCTACTACTCAAGCCTGTGCAAGAAGCTGAATGCGTACAGCCGGACCAAGTGGCACCAGTGGAGGGCCAACTGGTACCGGTGGAGGGTCATCCTCAACCAGGACTACTTCAGCAACCCATGGTCTGGGATCTCCGTGGTCGTTGCCATGGTGCTGCTTATTCTCGCCTCGGTGCAAACTGCGTATTCCATTTTGCAATTTTACGCGGGCGATGGCCAAAGATTGTTCCCAGGGCGCAAGTGAGGACATAAAAGGCATTACTAGAACCAAGGAAGTAGGAAGTCCCAACCTAGACTTCCGTATCCTAAACACGCTTGTCAATCGCCCCATCATTTATGAAATGACGTAAAGATGAAGCCCAATATAACGGTTGAGAAATAATAAGGCAGAAGAGAGAATTGTGGAATTTTTGTATATTTCGATAGATATACAAAATAGTATATGGTGCCGATTTATAGCATTTATTAAATAAATATATATGGTAATAAGATGAACATAACATCAAATTTAAATCATCAAAGATATGTACTATCAAAAGAGATATATGTATAATTCCGAGAAATATGTAATATCATAATATCATTAACATTGCCTAAAACTCAAGTTGCAAAAAAAAAAATGTTAAATTGAGTTTGAATACAAGACAAAATAACGTCCAGCAGCTGGGATGTGGTGGATTATGCAGCATTCGGCGGTTGTTCGTGGTAAAACTTCCAGCTTAGATGTGGTGGATTACACGGCGTTTGATGGTGTTCATAGTGAAACTTCCAAATTTAGATTTTTGTCTCATTTTGGTTCTCTTTAATTTTTTTAGAAAATTAGGGGTCGGTGTTTCTTTTGACCGGCGGAGTAGGTTGCCGGTAGTGGCATGTGGGGGTAGTTTCTTTTTCTATTCAAATCTCTACTTATAGGATCCAAGAAAAAAGCCACAAAAATTTTCAAACTATGCTCATCTATAATTTATTTTCTAGTGATACTAAAATTCCGAAAATTATATTTGTACGACATATTTATCCTCCATCAAAATTTAATTAATGAACATTGTTAAAAATCTGCCTAAAAGGACGCTAGAAGGCAAATGATATGACACAACGCTCACATGACTTAAGTAAAATAAAAATAATGCTATCTTAGCTAAAAAAATCATGAAAAAAAACCTTGATGAAGAGTGAGGTACAAGTTTAGGATTTTTATATCACCCGAAAAAAGTTATGGATAAATGTGTAACAATGGGCATAGCTTTGGGTTTTTAGTGCCACAAAAAAATATAGGGCAAATGTGTCATAACGAGTATAGCTTGGAATTTTTAGTTGCTTTTTCCCTAGGACTTATTGAGAATAAAGCATATGGTGATCTAATCATATACTTTTGAATAATGCTATACTAAACCAAACTTAGAAGTATTTCTTTTCACAGGGTACGGTGTAGCAAAACCTAATAACTTATTCAAAAGTTCAATTTGATTCATTAGGAATGCTCATCTCTTAAATTCTTCTATTAAGACATGAAACTACTCGTTAATAGATCAAAAGAAAGTGGTTGCACCATAACTCCAAGATATGTAAATGTTAGAGGCTTGACGTTCAACAAGATTCTGTTGTTCTACTAGTATTTGTATAGAGAAGAGGGTTAAGACATAAAATATAGCGACAAGTGCATTGAATATCCTAAAATTTATCACAAAATGCAATTAAATCCTAAAATTTATCACAAAAGTGCAATCAAATCCTAAAACTTTTAAAAAGTGCAATCAAGTTTTCAAAATTTTAAAAAGTGCAATTAAGTCATTAAACATGTTAGGAAAGCACAATCGAGTTCTAAAATTTCAAAAAATGCAATCAACTAAATGACTTAATTGGACTAATTTGATAAGTTCTAGGATTTGATTTTACATTTTGAAAAACTTATAACTCAATTGCATTTGGTAACAAGTTTTAGGACTTAATTGTATTTTTTTTTTAAATTTGAGGACATGATTGTACTTTTACGAAAAATTTTAAAAAAATAAAGGATTTTAAAAAATCTAATCAATTTGGTTGAGTTATGAATGTCCCATTTTAGTCCATTGAATTGCAAAGTCCTTCGAAAAATGCTCTTAGTTGGTTTTAATCTCACGGTCGGCGCTGCATGTTTAGTCAACGAAAAGTTGCACACCAATTAAGAACGATTTTGACTTTAAACGAGAAATAAAAAATTGGTAAAAATCGTTTGGATGAGAATCAACCGGAAAACAGAAGAATTCCGAACTTACTTATAGAAGTGCAAAGAAAAAGTAGCAACTTCCTTTGGAGTAAAGCTTAGGGATGATTTCACGTGAGTCCTTGAACCTTTTCCGATTTTTGCAAATTTAGAAAATTAAGAAAAATAATGTTGAGGTCTTTGAATGATGAAGATTGAAAATAAAGATAAAGAGAAAACCATATTCAGCTTGCCCCTACGTATAAAGAATGCTTATAGTGTCGCCTGCCACTGGTGATGGTGGCCAGACCCTCCGCATTGTCTATATGCTCGCTCTCGTCTTTTGTAAATATCGGAAGCAACGAAGAGAACCAGTGTGTGACACATGTAATCATTGGAGGTTTGTTTGTAAAAACAAAAGTACGTTTTCCTTGTCCCATATAAGAAAAGTGGGAAGAATTGGCCAATTAATAAGTGTGGGATTTCCTTTGTATATCTAAAAGAATGATCGGGAGGGGCTAAACCCCACCATATCCGCGTGCAAATGCACGATTTTGGTGCATTTAGCGCGCCCACGGTTTCATTAGCACTAATCCCTTTGTTATTTATTTATCTTTTTATGTTATTAATTTTTTAATCAATTCAAAGATTGCCTTTTGTTTTTGAGAATTTTTGGAAATAAAAATTATTATTATTCTGAATTTTTGTTTGTGTCTCTTCGAGACAACTTTTGGAAAAATATACATTTTAGTTTGCAACTTTTCTTGTATGATTGCAATTGTTCGTTTTTTCAACTTATGAATGGACACGTTTGTTCATTTTTTACAATTTTCTATGGCCATTCTTTTAATTGTTTCCTAGAGAGACCCCGGAGAAATACTAGAATTGCTATCTAATATTCTCATCTGAGACTTTGTTATATCGTGGAGGATTTTTGCTCGTGATAATTAGCAACGTTGTATAGCAAATAAATCTTTAAAGAAAGTTATATCACGTCTCAAAGTTCGATTTGAATACTCTAAATATCTTTGTTTTTTGTTTTTTGTTTTTTTTTTTTTTTTTTTTTTTTTTTGCGGGAGGAATCAGCTTGCAGCCAACAATTGCGCCGTAAACCCTCCGGTGATACTAGCGCAGGACCCACTACCACGGCATCACGCTTAAGACTACTAGCGACCACGCTGGGATTTGAACTCATCCCCTTCATGAGGGGGATGGAAGCCCAAGCCAACGCAGCCACCACATGGGGTGCGTCCAAGTGGTCTAAATATCTGTCTTCATTGTTCTACTCAATTCCAATCCATATTTTTCCCAACAGTAATGGAGTCGGATAGAGCGCACACGTGAGAAAGAGAGTCTGTGCCAGACAAGGCTGTGGCCCTAGGTAGTGTCTCGGACCCTTGGCAAACACTCACGAGGGCTGCTGCCCTCACCACCGTGTGCTGAGGGGTTCCTTGAGGACGAGGGCAAGACCCTCTCTCTCTCTCTCTCTCAAGGTATGTACCTTGGTTGATGTATGGGGTGACACCACCGCAGCTCGAGCCCAGCAAGGGTTTGGCCACCTCGCCGATGACTGTTAGAACAGTGACCCCTTCTATTTGTTGAAGCAAGCTAAAGATGTTTTAACCTTTATCTTAATTTTTAATTGCCTGCTTCCAGAATAAAACTCAATTCTTTTAATTCTTTAAATTTGTAAAGTCACGTGAGTGCCACATTGGCGTGTAGCTGCCATGTCAGCACTTAACAGCTATTTAACTGTCACATCAATATTTTTGTCTAAGACAGAAAAATTAATAATTTGAAAATTTGAAAATCCTTAAATTGCAAACGTTCTTGAACGACGACGTTGTGCAAATCCAAAAAGTTGAAGGCCCCATGCCTTTATTCCTAAAACATATTGCAATCAAAGTTGAGACGTTGCTGGATACTGACGGAAGCCTTTTCTTGTTCATATAATTGCTGCCGGTGGGTTCAATTTTCTCTTTTTCAACGAAATCCAGGTGGTATAATAGTGTAAATTTCACTCTTGGCTGTCAACTATAAATTTATTTATAATAAACAAACTAGTTACTTCATATATTTTGCAAAAATATTTACACCCAGAAAAATTCCCCAGTGCCATAACTTGAGTTATTGGAAGATCTTGACGATGTTATTTTTTTTATTATTTTTTTTTCCAATATTGATGAATGAACAGGGTGTAAAATGAAGCTTTTTTCTAGTGTATAAGGAAGTCTGGAGAGAAAAATACTGCTTTTGTTTGAAAAGAGAGAAGTATAAGGAATTAGAAAGATAACAAATATGCTATTCAGTATGCATAATGTTAAGAGGTAGATCAATCTTAATTTATTTATTTATCTATCTTTTTTCGTTGAATGAGTTTGCTCTTATGAAGTCTTTTTCTCTTCATGCCTTTGAAATAGAAATATAGAAAAATCTTTGGCAACAACTAGATAGATACATTTGACACGTTCAAGAAAAAGAGAAGAAAGTTATGAGATGTAAATGTCTTTTCAACTTTGGAAAAATTTACTTTTACGAGCCATTGCAACAATTAATTGAAGTATCAAAAGATTCAAAACTTAGTTATCAGAGATCACTTATTTAATTTTCGCCATGGTGTACAAAGGTTTCGAATTTGGGCTAAAATCATTGACATGGCAATATTGTTAGTTCTAGCCATCCTACAAGGCATGGCTAACACTAACATGGACAATTGTTTAAATTTTTTTATTATATATATATTGTCTTTTTTTTTCACTTATCCTAGGCCCTACTTGCTTAGGTGAGGTGTGGACCCTTGCATAGGCCAAAAGTGGGTGTCACAACCCTCGTTGTCCTCGCTTATGGTTGGTGAGGACATGGAGGCCCTCACCCATGGCTGGTGAGGGTTGAGACTAGGGTCAACAAAAAAAAGGAAAAAAGAAAAGAAAAGAAGAAACAAAGAGAAAAGAAAAAAAAGAATTAAAAAAAAGAATTATCCATATCAATATTAGTCATGCTATGTAGGATAGCCAGTGCTAATTAAACTACCATGTTAATGATTTTGGGCCCAAATTGACCATAAAGATTAAATTTTCATATTGTTAAAATATTTAGAACTATATTGGCATATCAATTAAAAGTCTTAGCACTAAATCGGCACAATTAAAAGATTTAGAACTAAATTGGCCAAATTGAAAAATTTATGATTAAATGGGCATAAGTACAATAGGTTTATATATATATATATATATATATATATATATATATATATATATATATATATATTTTTTGATAATTTTTCTCTTGCATTGTGTTTGAAAAAGTAAGCCAAGTCTTTATAACGATTCCCCAAGATTATCGAAATAAATTTGTACAATTTTTTTTTTCTAGTTCTAACTTTTTGTTTTTATTTTATTATTTGCCATGAGATGTAGCTAATAGCAAGGTTTAGAATGAGGAGAAAAACCAGTTTTTTTTTTTTTTTTTTTTTTTTATCGTCTTGGTCAAACTACATGTTTCATCCATGTTCTCACTTAAATGCCTATGGGATAAAAGGGTCGGTAGGAAAAGTATATATATATATATATATATATAAAATCTTAAGTCTATTATAGAGTGTTAATTTAATCAAAAAAATTTTACAACTTGCCAGTTGAGTCATTTTGGCCAATTTAGAAATTATTGATATGGATGTCGACTATCCTACGTGATATGGATGATGCTAATGTGAACAATTTTTCAATTTTTTAAAAAATTAAAATTTTAATTAAATGTTATTATTATTTTTTCTTGTTTTTCCTTTGATTTTGGCCGATGATATCAACAAAGGCCCTAAGCGAGGAGACCTTCACCTAGATCTGGTGAGGGCTTAGGTGAGGGTTGCGACCCTCGCTAGCTATTGATGAGGGTTTGTTAGTCCTTGCTCACCAAAATGAAAGAAAATAAAATTAATTAAAAATAAAATAAAATATAAAAAATTAAAATATTATTTAAATATATACATGTCAACGTTGACCATGCCATGTGGGATGGCCATGGTCGTGTCCACGCTAATGATTTCCTGCTAAAATTGGTCGATAGACTCAATTGGAAAAAATATGAAAAAATTTAGGATAAAATTGACTCAATTGAAAGGTTTGAGATTAAATTGGCATCAATGCAATATATTTAAGACTTGCTGGGTACTTTTGCCAAGCGTTGGTTGACCTTGAACTTTTTTAATTTGCTCAATCTAATCTTTGAATCTTTTTTTTGTCCATCTAGGTTCTTGAACTATATACTTTTTTATTCGATTTAATCATTCCATTAAAAAGTGTTAATTTTGACTGGAAGGAAAGAGACAAGATGTCTTTGAACAGTCTAGTTTACCTAAAGTGGTAGAGTTCAATGCCACAATGAAAAGATTGGTGGAATATGAAAATATCTTGTCAAAGCACCCAAACACCTTCAAGGCCTCCCCCCCCCCCCAACACATGAGGCCTTCCCCAATTGTTTCTCTTGGGCTAGCAATCAGCCACAAAACTCGTCCAATCATGTTCTCATTCACCCATTTGCGCCTCGCCCTCTCCTCATTACCCTTTTCCATAGGGGTGCACAATCAAACCGGGTTTACCTAGGAACCAGGCCAAACTGTTAGGAAAACAGGTCTAGGAACGGGTTCCTATTTGAACTGTTCTAGCAATCGGTTCCATTTTTTGGGAATAAGTTGAAATTGGTTCCAAGTAAAAGCCCTCCTAGAAACTAGATTAATTGGACTGGTTTTGGAGCTGGTTTTTACTAATGTTTAAAAAAAATAAAAATAAATAAAAACCCTTGTTGCATCCCTTTCTCCCCTATTCTCTATGTCTCTCTATTTCTCTCTGTCTCTCTTCACACGATCTGCCTCCTTCTCAGTTGCCTCTCTCTCTTAGTCTCTCTCTATATGCCCAGCCACCATCATTGTCACCACCATCGACATTGTAGCCTGAAGGAACGCAACCTAACTCGTTGTTGCCTATTGTCTCATTGTCGTGAGATTTGCCATTATTGCCCAAACAGCACAAACTTAAGCAAGGTGAGTTTGCAATTGTTTTTTTTTTTTGTAGGGTTTTCGATTTTTTGGGGATGGGGTTTTTATAATCTCTTTGGGTTCGTTTGGTAACGTTTCTATTCAAAAATTATTCTAGGGAACAGAAATTAAAAAAAAATATTTCTATTTCAAGGAACAATTTTTTAATAGAAGAACGCGTTTAGTAAACTTATTCTTGGAATAGAAAAAGAACAAGAACACATTTGGTAAACTTGTATAATTTTTCTGTTTCTTTTAATTTTTTAATATTTTTATTTTATTTTTCCTTTTTATTTTTTCTTTTTCCTTCCTTTTGGCCGGTCAACGGCCTCGGCCATGTCTGGCGACCGGCCGATGAGGGCCGGCGGCCTCGCCTAGCCACAACGAGGCTCGCCGGCCTTCGACGAGGCCGAGCCTCGCCTAGGGCGGGTGATGCTCCAGCAAAGGTGGCCAGCCCTTGATGGCCGGTCGCCGGCCACCGGCCAAAGAAAAAAAAAAAGAAAAAAAAGAAGAAAAGAAAGAGAAGAAAAAAACAAAGAGAGAAAAAATTGTTTCTTGAAAGTGTTCTAGAAACAAGAAACAAGTTTTTTTGTATTCCTTATTTCTGTTCCAAATTTGTTTCCCGGAACAAAAAATAGATTTTGAACAAAAACCCAAACAAATGCATTTTTGTTCTTTTTTTGTTTCTAGGAACAAAAAAAACAAGAATTGTTTTCATAAACATGGGCCATGAACACAAACAAACAGGCCCTTTGATTTTGATGACGGCATTGGGCATCCAAATATAGGCGTTCTGGTGTTTGGGTGGGCCATGCCGATTGCTCATCTATTCTTTGTCTTCAACTCCTCTTTTATCTTCTCAATTCAAAGAAATGGAATGGGAGTAGACATTATGGTGCTTGGGCTTCCACATGTAGGCGTCTTGAGTTTATGATAATTAGGCTTATAGGTCCTTAGTTCTTTGTTTAGTTAAAAAGTTCATGTACTTACTGATTGATTACATGTAATTAATGTTTCAATACAAATGATGAGAATTATGTTGTTGTTTTCTCACGTATTTATGTAAAATTTGAAGTCGTATAGGATATTGTGTGGTTGCAAAATAGTTTCTAGTACAAACAAGGTAGACCTTGGAACTAGACCAGAAAAAGTAGGGTAAGTTCCAAAATAGGTTTCAATACAAATATGGTAGGGTACATGATCCAAAAAATGGGGAATTGATTATAACGCGGTAGCATATAGGGTCCAAGTCTAGAATCTACCCACCTTAGAACCGATTACTTCTACTTTCCCATGCGCCCTCTCACCCATCCAACTCTTGTTATTGTCTTCACCGTCTCTTAAGGCACCTCGCCATTACCTTTCGTCCTAGAGTGAGATCTATCACGGTATCTGCTCAATAATAGAGACGAGTCCATTGTTGATGATTACTTCAGCGTTAAGATATCCGATCCTTATCATTGGTAATTAATGAATTTGCTAACTGAAATCGAGTCGCTAGAGGCTTTTTTTTTTTTTTTGTCCCCATAGTTTTTGGTTTGTTAATTTTGAATTTGACTAGTTGATTATGAGATGTGATGAGCTGAAGGCGAGGACTGAAATTTGACGTTCATAGGCTCAAGATGTCTGATCCTTATCGCTGATGATTGATGGATCTTGATTCGAATCTCGTTGCTTTGAGCTTGTTATGTGGAGTCCAGTATTTTAATTTGACTTGTTGATAATGAGATATGCTAATGGTAGAAACTGTTCGATAGACTTTGAGATATACCATAATTGTTGATGAATTCTATTAGTTGTCGAGGCTTTGAGATATGAAATGCTTATTGCTGCCAATTGATGGCCCACCGATTGAATCTCATATGTTTTATTTGTGGATTCAAGTTTTGAAATAGAGCAGAGCAGTGTTACTGCTTGTTGAATGGTCAGTATAACCTTGGTGGCTAGTTGATCCTCGACCTTTCTACCTTGTTCATCTACGACCTTACCGCCTTGTTGATCATATTGGAACGACCGCGTTGTTATGGGTTCTGATTCCACTTGTTATGGGCTATTATAATTTTTCCTTATCCGTACAGCCTTAGGAAGCTCTTTCCAAAGTCAGCCTTACTCAAAACAACATAAGCAATTCTAGAGAGAAGATCTCAATTTGTGTTTACATCTCTTGGTAATCCAAATGAAGGGAAGGGGAGCCATATTTATATAAATACCCCTATAATTGCAATTGCCAATCTACAATACAATTTAACAGTGAAGATTGATGAAAAATCTTTAAAATACAAGTGCATATTTCCTAAATTATCCCCAAGATTACCCTAGAATACCATGTATACATTTCCCTTATTACCCTCGGAACATTCTAGTGTCTCCCTAAAAACTCTAGATACAAAAAGATTCTAGAATACTGGGTGATTTATAGGTTATCACGATCCACTTGCTAAGTCTTTGGGCTTGAAAACCTTTGGACCCTAACACTAGGATCCTAGTTACCATCCTCAGCAGCAGAACCGCTCCTCAAACCTAAAGTCCCCAAAACGCACTTGTGCATGCCAAGTCGCTAAAGTCCCCCAAAATGTTGCACGGATAATACCTTGGCATATGACCTATAAACTGAATCACGGCGAAAGCCAACTGATCACTGTCCGCCATAACTACACTGGCGAGCACTTAAATCAGACTGATTTGCACCCTAGAACTTGCAAATTCTAAACAAAACTTGCCACTCCAACTACAAGGGCTGCGTCCCCTGCCACAGACTTGCAAGAGGGTAGCCTTTGCTCAATTCTGTGGTGAGTGCAAATGACATGGATATCTATGTATCGAAGTGGTGTCGACGCAGTTCCATGTCAGCAATTCCGTTCATGTATTTGACAAAAGGACTAACTTAAACAAAGGAATTTACAGTTCATGGATTTAGCTGGACCAAAAAAAAAAAAAGAGTTCAAGAATTAGAATGAACAAATTAATGAAGTATATAATTCTAGCCTTAAATAGTTTATTACCAAAGAAACTTGTCATAATGTTCTTTTTTATAAATAAGTTAGAGCATTTATTGGTACAAAATAAGCCCAGGGGAGCTAATCCCCGTCATAAGCCCTAAATTAGTGATATGTTTAATGTAACCATAGAAAGAATCTTAGAAGAAACATTACGCCAAGAAGAATTTTTCTTTTGCTGTTGTCTCATTGGGAATAACAAGGATGCTTCGTAGTTGCAGTTTAATTGTGACCAAAGTATATATTCACTGGGGTTAATAGTAATGGCCAGACAACCTTTTGTGTGCATAATATTATAATCCTTCATAAAAGGTTAAAGAATATCAGATCTTTCTTTTGCCCCCAGTAGCGACAGTTTGCATGCTTTCTCACTATATATTCTGGGAAGCAAACGGGATTTCTCCCGTGACGGCAAGAAGGGAGAACGAATTCTTGATCTCGAATCTCAGGTAAGCCTTCTTTGTTTTTCTCTCAATATCTTTCAACAGGGTGCTTCTTTTGCAGGCATAGGGCATTATGATTAGTGACCGCATGCTGCACTTCGTTTCGAATCAAATAGTCAAAAACTATGTATGCATTCGACATTACTAATTGCCCATAGAATAGCCGGAGAATAGAAGGTTGGATTATGCATGTTCCAGTAGAATTTATAGGAGTTATGATCTTGTATGATTTGCGACCACCTGATTTTAACGGCAAATTGTCTTCGTTGCACGTTGTTGGGAGATCAAGGTAGCTGACGGTCTTTTATTATTCATTTCTCAAGCTTTGCAGATTCTTTAGATATTTCTTCAACTAGTTTAGGCGTAAGGCCTCCTCAAAGTGAACGACTTTTCCGATTTGCCCAATGGCAAAAACACGGCAAAGTGCCCGAGGTAAAATCTTTCGAGAGTAGGGTTTCTTCATGACAATCAAAATCCAATCACGTTATTCTGTCAATGCAGACCTCTGCTATTTCTAGAACAGATTGAATGCATCGCGAAACAGGGCGTGTTTTCTGTTCTACTAAAAAAAAAAATTCATTTTATTTTTCTTTTTGGCTTTGTTTTTCTTTTTGACAGGTCTTGAGTCCTGTTTAATGGTGTTAAAAAATATTTTTGAATTTGCGCGTGAGGAAGCATGGTTTTGGAATTAGTTATAGTTTTTGGTTTGTGATGTGTGCAAGTGTATGGTATATTTTGTGGAGAATGAACAAGAGATAAGGTAGGATAATTTGAAGGATATATAATATGAGATATGGGGGAAATAGTTTTATTAGTTAAACAAACTAGTTTGATGAAAGTACAATGAAAGTCTAAGACCTTTCAAGATGGAGAGTTCAATCCCACATACAAGGTGGAAGTAACCTCTCACACGGTGAAGGTATTTCCCTCACACACCCACATGATCAACATTCAAGCCTATTTATAGGCGTGAATCACCGCCATATTCACCGACATTGAGTACAAAAATAATATAAAATTACAGCTGGCTTCTTGTCTTCTCTTGTTGCGACTTCTTCCGCATCTTCTGGTGGCTTCTCAATTATTCTTCATTTTTCTAGTCTCTCGGCTGCCCACGTACTCTAGATCATTCTTTCTTCATGGTCAAGCAGCCATTGTTGACTTTCATTTAAGATTTCCCATGCACGTAGAGCTTATTCTCTTGAAAACTCCAGCAACTACTATAATATTATTTTATTGTGTGCCCATCTTTTCTTGATCAACTTGAGGCTTCTTCACGTGAATGTTAGTAATTTCTAGATTTTGTTGAAAATAGATCACTAATTTGCAACAAATGGAAAAAAAGATGTGCTTAATTCATTCTCGTCATTAGTCACTAAATTACTGTGAAACGAACGAGAATATCATCTGTACCCTTTCACTCTCTAGTTTCATGAGCTTATAATCGTTTTCTTTCACTTGTTTAGAAATGAGTCAGATCGTCAAGGAAGTTGCGGTAACCATAGAGAGGAAGATGGGCAACTTGACTACCGGATCCATCGAGTGTTGCATATATCGAGTGCCTGAGAAGTTGCGGAGAGCAAATGCGGAGGCCTACACCCCTCAAGTTATCTCCATCGGGCCATTCCACCGTGATAAGACAGCAATTCAGTTGATGGCGATCAAACTGAGGTACTTGACAGGCTTCCTCCGCCGCAGCAAGGCTGACTTCCCAGCTTGTATCAGAATCATCAGCGAATTGGAAGACCGCATTCGGCAATGCTACCAAGAAGATATCACCCAAGCCAGCAAGGAGCTCGTGGAAATGATCTTAGTGGACGCAGTTTTTGTAGTTGAGCTATTCATAAGAAGCCGCTACCTCGAGCACCGAGACGAGGACGACGAAATATTCAGCAAGCAGTGGATGAGCAACGCCGTATTCCACGACCTCCTGCTCCTGGAAAATCAAGTCCCATTCTTTGTCCTCGAGATTCTCTATAATCTCACCGCATTGAGTACCGCTGTCACGTTCTTCAAGCTTAGCTACGAGTACTTCAAAGACGTCCTGGAGGGGCAAGAGCTTGCAAGCACGAGCTTTCAGATGAAGCACCTGGTGGACTACGTGCGAGCCCTGCAACTGCCCTCGTTCCCATGGGGTGCGACGTCCAAACATGGCAAGAAATTCGAGCTGACTCGGAGTGCAAAGGAGCTGCATGAGGCCGGTGTTGAGTTCAAACCAGGCAAGGCAAACTTCTCCCTGCCCGATGTCCACTTCAAGGCTGAGACCCTCAGGATGCGGCACGTGGTTGTGCACGAGTGGACCGAGGCGTGGTTCAGGAACATGATTGCGTACGAGCAGTGCCACCACGTGGAAAAGTACATCACCAGCTACGCCATTCTCATGGACAGCCTCATCGACACGCCCGAAGACATCGACATTCTAGTCAGCTGCGGAATTTTGGAAAATCGGCTCGGTAGCAAGGAAGACGTGGCCAGTCTCTTCAACAGCTTGTACAAGGAGACCATGAGGGACTCCAGCGAGTTCCTCTACTCAAGGGTGTGTCACAGACTGAATGAGTACAGCGGGCACCCGTGGCACCAGTGGAAGGCCGCCTGGTACCGGTGGAGGGTCATCCTCTACCGAGAGTACTTCAGCAACCCGTGGTCCGCGTTCTCCGTGGTTGCCGCTGCGGTGCTGCTCGTGCTCACCTTGTTGCAAACTGCGTGTTCCTTGATGGATGTTTACGCGGGCGACCCAGGGCGATTGTTCCGTTGGCACAAGTAATGCCCGTCGGAATGAACCTCGCCCAACTACTCTCCATTTCGCTAATTCTCTTCTTCTTTTTTTCGTTTCCTCATTGTTGTTGTTGCTGTTTCTTTATTTCCTTCTTTTTTCTTTTAAATTTTTTGAAATTTTGAAATTTTTATTTTTTGAATTAATTTTTTAAAAATCATCATTTTATATTCTGGAAGAAGGAGACGGCTATTCAAGCCCAATTTAAAAGCAAATTAAGCCCAACTCATTAACAACCAAATGCTTCCATCAAAGCAGATCAAAGCCCAAAAAACATCAATACAATTATGACTAGAATTAAGCCCAAACTTCCTGAAAAAAATAACTAAGGTCTGTGTCTCCACTCTCCCTCTTTCTCCACATACTTTTCTTTTTCCTTATTCAGTTTTATCGCCTTTCTTCACATTCCAGACCAAAAACTCTCAAAACTGTACATTAAATTCAGAATATTTAAAGCCTTTAATCAATAGATAACGCTTTCCACTTTCTAGTAGAGCACAACAAAGACATCACCACGAGTTATGTCAGTCCACCACCACTAGACCATCATTGGAGAATCTAACTGACTCGCACCCTAGAACTTGCAAGTTCTAAAAAAAACTCGCCACTCCAACTACAAGGGCTGTGTCCCCTGCTGTAGACTTGCAAGAGGGCAGCCTTCGCTCAATTCTGTGGTGAGTGCAAATGACATGGATATCTATGTATCGAAGTGGTGTCGACGCAGTTCCATGTCAACATTTCCATTCATGTATTTGATGGAATGGCTAACTTAAACAAAGGAATTTACAGTTCAAGGATTTAGCTAGACCAAAAAAAAAAAAGAGTTTAAGAATTAGAATGAACAAATTAATGAAGTATATAATTCTAGCCTTAAATCATCTATTACCAAAGAAACTTGTCATAATGTTCTTTTTTTATAAATAAGTTAGAGCATTTATTGGTACGAAATAAGCTCAGGGGAGCTAATCCCCGTCATAGGCCCTAAATTAGTGATATGGATAAATGTAACCATAGGAAAAGTCTTAGGAGAAACATTATGCCAAGAAGAATTTTGCTTTTGCTGTTGCCTCATTGGGAATAGCTAGAATGCTTCATAGTTAAGTGTAATTGTGACCAAAGTATCCATTCGCTTTTTCTGCGTAACAATCTTCCCTGACACTGCAGAAAAAGTTGGACCAAGAGGAGATCTTTTCGGCTTAGTGGCAAAGAAACCAAATGACCCTTTTCCGTGTTTTTTCCGCTTCTCCTTTTTCGTTAGGGTTAATAGTAATGGTCAGACCACCTTTTGTGTGCGTAATATTATAATGCTTCGTAAAAGGTTAAAGAATATCAGATCTTTCTTCTGTTCCCCAATAGCGACTGTTTGCATGTTTTCTCACTATATATCCTGGGAAGCAAACGGGATTTCTCCCGTGACGGCAAGAAGGAAGAACGCATTCTTGATCTCGATTCTCAGGTAAGCCTACTTTGTTTTTCTCTCAATATCTTTCAACTAGGTGCTTCTTTAGCAGACATAGAGCGTTACGATTAGCGACCACATGCTGCACTTAGTTTCGAATCAAGTAGTGCAAAAACCATGTATGCATTCGACGTTATTGATTGCCCATAGAATAGCCCAGAAATAGAAGTTTAGATTATGTGCGTTCTAGTAGAATTTATAGGAATTATGATCTTTTATTAATTGCAACCACGTGATATTAATAACAAATTGACTTTGTTGCATGTTGTCGGGAGGTCAAGGGAGCCGACGGTCTTTTAGGGGGTGCATGACAACCTTTGATTTTGTTCTAGAAACAATTTTTCTATTCTAGACCTAATTCCGGAATAAAAATCCGTTTGATAAAATTATTTTATTTTTCTCTATTTCTGGAATAGAAATGAGAAATAAAAATTGTTCTCATCATTTGTTGCCGCCGACCATCATCCGTTGGACGCCGCTTGTCGCTCCACGTCATTTGGTCACCGGCCGTCGCCGATTGCCGCGGCCGCCGCTTCCGCTTGCCGTCGGTTGCCGATCGCCGATCGCCCGCCGCCGCGCCATTAGTCGCTGGTTGTCGATCACTGCCGCCATCCGCCGATTGTTGCCCACTATCGCCGTCCGAAAGGAAGAAATTTTGCGCGTTATCAAACGAATTTCTATTTTTAGAGTAGAAATTTTGTGTCATTATCAAATAGGTATTTTTGCTTAGAAACTTATGTAGAAATAGAAATAGAAAAATCTATTTCTCTTCCAAAAATCAATTTCTAGCTAGAATGGTTATCATTCACGCCCTATTATTTGTTTCTCAAGCTTTGCAGTTTCTTTAGATATTTCCTCCACTAGTTGACGCGCAAGGCCTCCTCAAACTGAACGACTTTCCGATTCGCCCAATGGAAAAAACACGCCAAAGTGCCCCAGGTAGAATCTTTCGAGAGCAGGGGTTTCTTTATGACAATCAAAATCCGATCACGTTATTCTGTCAATATAGACCTCTATGCTGTTTCTAGAACAGATTGAATGCATCGCGAGCACGACGTGTTCTGTTCCACTAGGAAAACATCATTTTCATGTTATTTTTGGCTTTGTTTTTCTTTTTGACGGCACTCAAGTCCCCTTAATTGGAAAAAAAGAAAAGAAAGAATGGAGGCTTAATTCATTCTCTATCATTAGGCACCAAATCACCGTGACATGTCAAAGAAATTATGCCCAGATGCACCCTTTCACTCTTTTTAGTTTCATGGGCTTGTAATCTTTTCTTTCACTTGTTTAGAAATGCGTCCGACTGACAAGGAAGTTGTGATTACCATAAATACGAAGTTGGACAACTTGCCTCCCGAGTCTACCAAACGTTCCATCTATCGAGTGCCTGAGAAGTTGCGTAGGGCAAACGCAGAGGCCTACACGCCTCAAGTCATCTCCATCGGGCCGTTCCACCGTGGTAAGAAAGAGCTTCAGTTGACGGAGGGGATCAAACTGAGGTACGTGACAGGCTTCCTTCGCCATTGCAAGTTCGACCTCCCAGCTTGTACCAGAGTGATCAGCGAATCGGAAGACCGCATTCAGCAATGCTACCAAGAAAGGCTCACCCAAGGCAGCTATGAGCTCGTAGAAATTATCTTAGCGGACGCAATTTTTCTAGTTGAGCTGTTCATAAGGAACCATTACTGGAACCACGAACCCGAGCACCGAGACCTGGACGACGAGATATTCAACGAGCAGTGGATGAGCAACGCTGTATTCCAAGACCTCCTGCTGCTGGAAAATCAAGTCCCGTTCGTTGTCCTCGAGAATCTATATAACCTCACCACATTGAGTACCACTGTCGCATTCTTCAAGCTTAGCTACGAGTACTTCAGAGACCTCCTGCACGGGCATGAGCTTGCAAGCACGAGAGCTCAGGTGAAGCACCTGGTGGACTACGTGCGAGCCCTGCAACTGCCTGTATTCCCTGGGCGCCCGACCCTCAAAGAGGGCAAGAAATTCCAGCTGACTCGGAGTGCAAAGGAGCTGCATGAGGCCGGTGTTGAGTTCAGACTGGGCATGGGAAGGTCCTCCCTGCTAAATATTGACTTCAAGGATGGTATCCTTGTGATGTGGCAAGTGGTTTTGCACCAGTGGACCGAGGCGTACTTCAGGAACATGATTGCGTACGAGCAGTGCCACCACGCGGAAAAGTACATCACCAGCTACGCCATTCTCATGGACAGCCTCATCGACACGCCCGAAGACATCGACATTCTAGTCAGCTGCGGATTTTTGGAAAATCGGCTCGGGAGCACGGACGACGTGGTTAGTCTCTTCAACAGCTTGTACAAGGAGACCATGAGGGACTCCAGCGAGTTCCACTGCTCAAACCTGTGTCAGAGAATGAATGAGTACAGCAGGCACCCGTGGCACCAGTGGAAGGCCGCCTGGTACCGGTGGAGGGTCATCCTCTACCGAGAGTACTTCAGCAACCCGTGGTCCGCGTTCTCCGTGGTTGCTGCTGCGGTGCTGCTCGTGCTCACCTTGTTGCAAACTGCGTGTTCCTTGATGGATGTTGACGCCGGCGACCCAGGGCGATTGTTCCGTTGGCACAAGTAATGCCCGTCGGAACGAACGTCGCTCAAGTTCTCTCCATTTCGCTAATTCTTTTCTATGTTTTTTCGTTTCCTCATTGTTGTTTTTTTTTTTTTTTTTTTATTGCCTTCTTTGTTCTTTTAAATTTTTTGAAATTATTATTTTTTTATTTTTAAATTAATTTTAAAAAAATCATTTTATATTCTGGAAGAAGGAGACGTGGGGCGGGCCCTTGGGCTTGGTCCGAATACGGCCCATGCTCTATTCAAGCCCAATTTAAGAGCAAATTAAGCCCAACTCATCAACAACCCAATGCTTCCATCAAAGCAGATCAAAGCCCAAAAAACATCAATACAATTTTAACTAGAATTAAGCCCAAACTTCCTAAAAAAAAAACAACTAAGGTCTGTGCCTCCACTCTCCCCTCTTTCTTCTTCCTTATACAGTTTTATCGCCTTTCTTCACATTGCAGACCAAGAACTCTCAAAACTGAACATTAAATTCAGAATATTTGAAGCTTTTAATCAACAGATAATGCTTTCCACATTCAAGCAAAGCACAACCAAGATATCACCATAAATTATGTCAGTCCACCACCACTAGACCGTCATTGGAGAATCTAACTCACAGCTAGTGAAATCACTATCTTCATACTATCACAAACTTTGGAAAAACTCACGACTTATGAATAAGGAAGCCAGATGTGACCCGACAAATCATCATGAATCATCACTGATAATTAGCTCTGGGTCATTTTTTCTCATCACTTGCCACCATCAATTACACTCAAAATCATGGTTAATAATTAATGAACAAATCAGCAAGGTATAAACTATATCAACACTCATTCAGTTTGAATGCTTTGAGGACCTATTTTATGAAAATGCCATGGACGCATTTCGTCAAACAGGTCATGGTCAACGAGTTAAGGAGTAGGCTTCAAATACCCGAATCTCAAACACCATGGACGATAGCTTCGTTTCACCATTCATTCAGAAGCTTCCCAAAGTCCCAAAAGCGCACATGTGCTGCATGCCAAGTTGCTAAAATCCCCCAAAAAGTTGCCCTTAGAATACAATATATAGACTGAATCTCACTAAATTATTCTCCAAACCACCAGGGGAGAATACAATGAATGCAAACATCTGATCAACGTCTGCCAGGACTACACGAGGAGCACGTAAATCAGACTGTGATTCGGGCCATAGAATTTGCAAGTTCTAAACAAAACTTGTCGTTCCAACTACAAGGGCCGTGTCACACTTGTCACATGGATATCCATGTCACAAAGTGGTATTGACACGATTCTATGTCAGCATTTCTGTTCACATATTTGATGGGAGGACTAACTTAAACAAAAGAAGTTTTAGTTTGAGGATTTAGTTGGACCAAAAAAAAAAAAAAAAAGAGTTCAAGAATCAAATTGAACAAATTGAAAATGTATATAATTCAAGCCTTAAACCGTTTATTATCGAAGAAACTTGTCACAATGTTCTTTTAAAAAAAAATTATAAATAAGAGTATTTATTGATACGGAATAAGCACAGGGAGCTAATCCCTTTCATAAGCCTTATTAAATTAGGGATATGGGTATATGGAACCATAGAGAAAGTCTTAGGACAAACATTATGCCAAGAAGAATTTTGCTTTTGCTGTTGCGATATTGAGAATAACTTGAATATTTCACAGTTGCAGTGAACTGTGACCAGAGTATTATCACTTTTTCTGCATCAAAAACTTCTCTAACAGTCTAGATAAAGTTAGATCAAGAGATCTTTTCGGCTCAATGGCAAAGAAACCAATTAACTCTGTTCTGTGTTCTTTTCCCCTTCTCCTTTTTCTTTGGGGTTAATAGTAACGGGCAGACCTTTTGTGCGCATAGGATAATATTGCTTCATAGAAGGTTAAAGAATATAATATCTTTCTTTTCTCCCTCCATAGATGCTGTTTTCATGGTTTGCATGGTTTCTCGCTATATAGTCTGGGAAGCAAACGGGATCTCCAGTGACGACAAGAAAGAAGAGCACATCAATCTCGAATATTAGGTAAGCCTTCTTTGTTTTTCTCTCAACATCTTTCAGCTCATTGCTCCTTGTAGACATAAGAAAATTATGTTTACTAATGGGAAAATTGTCTAAAAAGTCCTAAACCTATTTTACCGTGACCAAATTCGTCATAAACTTTTAAATTATGCCTTGTCATGAACCTATTAATTGTGCCTATGCATTGTGTTCATTCAATTAATTTCAAATAAATCGTATCTTGGTCAGACCAATAAAGAAAGTGGAGTTTTATAGTTAAAGCTGCTAGTAGAAAACCAAGATAACTAGTTATAGTAAGGAAGAAGATTAAGGAGCTAAATGAAATGTGTTATTTTTATACATATATTAAGAAAGCACTTCCCTAAGTTTCAAAATACAAAGATAAGCAAAAATACCAATTAGTCCTCAATCTTATGATAATTTATTAAATTAGTTTTAAACCTTTTAACGATTTGTCAATTTAGTCATTTCAATCAAGTTTGATGCAAAATTGCTAACGCGAAACTCTAGTCAATGTTGATCATTCTATGTGGTGTGTTCGCAGTTAAGATGAACAACTTTTTCATTTTTTTTTTTTTTTTTCCCTTTTTCTTTTCTTTTCATATTCTTCTATTTTCCTTCCATCGGCCTTGGGCGAGGAACATCCGAGTTTTTGGATTGATGAGGGCCACCCTTGCTAGGGCCGCCATGCTGCAATTATTTTAAAATCAAATAGTTTCAAATTTTCATATGCATTCGACTTTACTGATTGCTCGTAGTATAGCCAAGAGATAAAATATTAGATTACTCGTGTTCCAGGGGAACTTATGGGATTTATGATTTTGTATTATTTGTGGCCACGTGACTTTAACGGCAAATTGACTTTGCTGCACGGCCTTGGGAGATCTAGGGAGCTGACGGGCTTTCAAGGTTTTGCAGATTCTTTAGATATTTTCTCAACTAGCTGAGGTGCAAGGCCTCCCGAAACTGAACTTCTTTTCTGATTCATCCAATGGCAAAAACACAGGCACGTGCCACAGGTATAATCTTTCGAGAGCAGGTGTTTCTTCATAATAATCAAAATCAGATCACGTTATTCTGTCAATGTAGACCTTTGTGCCATTTCTAGAACAGATTGAATGCATCACGAGCCGCAGCGTGTTTTCTGTTCTACTAGAAAAAAAAAAAAAAAAAAAAACATCCTTTTCATGTTGCTTTTGGCTTTGTTTTTCTTTTTGACGAGACTTGAGTCCTGTTAAATGGAAAAAAGAACATATGCTTAATTCATTCTCGTCGTGAGGCACCAAATCACCTTGAAAACGAACGAGATTGTCGACAGAATTATGCCCAAATGTACCTTTTCACTCTTTCTGGTTTCATGGGCTTGTAATCTTTTTCTTTCACTTGTTTAGAAATGAGTCAGATAGTCGAGGAAGTTGCGGTTACCCTAAAGACGAACATGGACACCTTGCCTGCCGTGTCCACCGAGTGTTGCATCTATCGAGTGCCTGAGAAGTTGCGGAGAACAAATGCAGAGGCCTACACACCTCAAGTCATCTCCATCGGGCCGTTCCACCGTGATAAGACAGCGATTCAGATGACGGCGATCAAACTGAGGTACTTGATAGGCTTCCTCCGCCACTGCAAGGCCGACCTCCCAGCTTGTATCAGAATGATCAGCGAAACGGAAGACTGCATTCGGCAATGCTACCAAGAAAAACTCACCCAAAGCAGCAGGGAGCTCGTGGAAATGATCTTTGTGGACGCAGTTTTTGTAGTTGAGCTGTTCATAAGGAACCATTACCTCGAGCACCGAGACGAGGATGACGAAATATTCAGCAAGCAGTGGATGAGCAACGCCGTATTCCACGACCTCCTTCTCCTGGAAAATCAAGTCCCATTCTTTGTCCTCGAGAATCTCTATGATCTCACCACATTGAGTACCACTGTCACGTTCTTCAAGCTTAGCTACGAGTACTTCATAGACGTCCTGCACGGGCATGAGCTTGCAAGCACGGGAGTTCGGGTAAAGCACCTGGTGGACTACGTGCGAGCCCAGCAACTGCCTGCGTTCCAACGGCGCATGACGTCCAAACAGGACAAGAAATGCCAGCTGACTCGTAGTGCAATGGAGCTGCAAGAGGCCGGTGTTGAGTTCAGACGGGGCAAGCCCGGTGAGGGAACCTTCTTCCTGCCCGATGTCCACTTCAAGACTGGGACCCTCGTGATGCGGCACGTGGTTGTGCACCAGTGGACCGAGGTGTGGTTCAGGAACATGATTGCGTACGAGCAGTGCCACCACGTGGAAAAGAACATCACCAGCTACGCCATTCTCATGGACAGCCTCATCGACACGCCCGAAGACATCGACGTTTTAATCAGCTGCGGAATTTTGGAAAATCGGCTCGGTAGCAAGGAAGACGTGGCCAGTCTCTTCAACAGCTTGTACAAGGAGACCATGAGGGACTCCAGCGAGTTCCTCTACTCAAGCCTGTGTCAGAGCCTGAATGAGTGCACCCTCGATCGAGAGTATTCAAATTAGTCAAGGAAGTTGCGGTTAACCTAAAGACGAACATGGACACCTTGCCTGACGTGTCCATCGAGGTTTGCATCTATCGAGTGCCTGAGAAGTTGCGCAGAGCAAATGCAGAGGCCTACACACCTCAAGTCATCTCCATCGGACCGTTCCACCTTGATAAGACAGCGATTCAGTTGATGGCGATCAAACTGAGGTACTTGAAAGGCTTCTTCTGCCACTGCAAGGCCGACCTCCCAGCTTGTGTCAGAATGATCAGCGAATCGGAAGACTGCATTCGGCAATGCTACCAAGAAAAACTCACCCAAAGCAGCAGGGAGCTCGTGGAAATGATCTTAGTGGACGCAGTTTTTGTAGTTGAGCTGTTCATAAGGAACCATTTCCCCGAGCACCGAGACGAGGACGACGAAATATTCAGCAAGCAGTTGATGAGCAACGCTGTATTCCACGACCTCCTGCTCCTGGAAAATCAAGTCCCATTCTTTGTCCTCGAGATTCTCTATGATCTCACCGCATTGAGTACCACTGTCACGTTCTTCAAGCTTAGCTACGAGTACTTCAAAGACGTCCTGGAGGGGCAAGAGCTTGCAAGCACGAGCTTTCAGATGAAGCACCTGGTGGACTACCTGCGAGCCCTGCAACTGCCCTCGTTCCCACGGGGTGCGACGTCCAAACATGGCAAGAAATTCGAGCTGACTCGGAGTGCAAAGGAGCTGCAAGAGGCCGGTGTTGAGTTCAAACCAGGCGAGGGAAACTTCTCCCTGCCCGATGTCCACTTCAAGGCTGAGACCCTCAGGATGCGGCACGTGGTTGTGCACGAGTGGACCGAGGCGTGGTTCAGGAACATGATTGCGTACGAGCAGTGCCACCACGTGGAAAAGTACATCACCAGCTAGGCCATTCTCATGGACAGCCTCATCGACACGCCCGAAGACATCGACATTCTAGTCAGCTGCGGAATTTTGGAAAATCGGCTCGGTAGCAAGGAAGACGTGGCCAGTCTCTTCAACAGCTTGTACAAGGAGACCATGAGGGACTCCAGCGAGTTCCTCTACTCAAGGGTGTGTCAGAAACTGAATGAGTACAGCAGGCACCCGTGGAACCAGTGGAAGGCCGCCTGGTACCGGTGGAGGGTCATCCTCTACCGAGAGTACTTCAGCAACCCGTGGTCCGCGTTCTCCGTGGTTGCTGCCGCGGTGCTGCTCGTGCTCACCTTGTTGCAAACTGCGTGTTCCTTGATGGATGTTTACGCGGGCGACCCAGGGCGATTGTTCCGCTGGCACAAGTAATGCCCGTCGGAATGAACCTCGCCCAACTTCTCTCCATTTCGCTATTTCTTTTTCTTTTCTTTTTTTCGTTTCCTCATTGTTGTTGTTGTTGTTTCTTTATTTCCTTCTTTTTTCTTTTAAGTTTCCTGAATTTTGGAATTTTTTTATTTTTTAAATTAATTTTTTAAAAATCAGTTTATATTCTGGAAGAAGGAGACGTGGGGAGGGCCCTTGGGCTCGGTCCGAATACGGCCCATGCGCTATTCAAGCCCAATTTAAAAGCAAATTAAGCCCAACTCATCAACAACCCAATACTTCCATCAAAGCAGATCAAAGCCCAAAAAACATTAATACAATTATAACTAGAATTAAGCCCAAACTTCCTGAAAAAAATAACTAAGGTCTGTCTCCACTCTCCCCTCTTTCTCCACATACTTTCCTTTTTCCTTATTCAGTTTTATCGCCTTTCTTCACATTGCAAACCAAAAACTCTCAAAACTGTACATTTAATTCAGAATATTTAAAGCCTTTAATCAATAGATAACGCTTTCCACTTTCAAGCAGAGCACAACAAAGACATCACCACGAGTTATGTCAGTCCACCACCACTAGACTGTCATTGGAGAATCTAACTGACTTGCACCCTAGAACTTGCAAGTTCTAAAAAAAACTCGCCACTCCAACTACAAGGGCTGCATCCCCTGCCATAGACTTGCAAGAGGGCAGCCTTTGCTCAATTCTGTGGTGAGTGCAAATGACATGGATATCTATGTATCGAAGTGGTGTCGACGCAATTCTATGTCAGCATTTCCGTTCATGTATTTGATGGAAGGGCTAACTTAAACAAAGGAATTTACAGTTCAAGGATTTAGTTGGACCAAAAAAAAGAGTTTAAGAATTAAAATGAACAAATTAATGAAGTTTATAATTCTAGCCTTAAGTCATCTATTACCAAAGAAACTCGTCATAATGTTCTTTTTTTATAAATAAGTTAGAGCATTTATTGGTATGAAATAAGCCCAGGGGAGCTAATCCCCGTCATAAGCCCTAAATTAGTGATATGGGTAAATGTAACCATAGGAAAAGTCTTAGAAGAAACATTGTGCCAAGAAGAATTTTGCTTTTGCTGTTGCCCCATTGGGAATAGCTAGAATGCTTCGTAGTTAAGTGTAATTGTGACCAAAGTATCCATTCGCTTTTTCTGCGCAACAAACTTCCCTGACACTGCAGAAAATGTTGGACCAAGAGGAGATCTTTTCGGCTTAACGGCAAAGAAACCAAATGACACTTTTCTGTGTTTTTTTCCGCTTCTCCTTTTTTCATTAGGATTAATAGTAATGGTCAGACCACCTTTTGTGTTCGTAACATTATAATGCTTCATAAAAGGTTAAAGAATATCAGATCTTTCTTTTGTTCCCCAATAGCGATTGTTTGCATGTTTTCTCACTATATATCCTGGGAAGCAAACGGGATTTCTCCCGTGACGGCAAGAAGGAAGAACGCATTCTTGATCTCGATTCTCAGGTAAGCCTTCTTTGTTTTTCTCTCAATATCTTTCAACTAGGCGCTTCTTTTGCAGACATTGAGCGTTACGATTAGCGACCACATGCTGCACTTAGTTTCGAATCAAGTAGTGCAAAAACTATGTATGCATTCGACGTTATTGATTGCCCATAGAATAGCCCAGAAATAGAAGTTTAGATTATGTGCGTTCTAGTAGAATTTATAGGAATTATGATCCTGTATTATTTGCAACCACGTGATATTAATAACAAATTGACTTTGTTGCACGTTGTCGGGAGGTCAAGGGAGCTGACAGTCTTTTAGGGGTGCATGACAACCTTTGATTTCTGTCCGGAAACAATTTTTCTATTCCGACCTATTTCTAATAAAAATCCGTTTGATAAAATTATTTTATTTTTCTATTTCTGAAATAGATTTTGATTCCAAAAATAGGTTTGAAATATAAATCGAAGTAAGAATTTTCTACTTCTCTATTTCCGGAATAGAAATGAGAAATAAAAATTGTTCTCATCGTTTGTTGCCGCCGACCATCATCCGCCGGACGCCGCCCGTCGCCTCCACCGGTCACCGGTCACCGGCTGCCGCTAGTCGCCGCCGACTGCCGCTGCCGCTTGCCGCCGGTTGCCGGTCGCCGATCACCTGCCGCCGCCTGCCATTAGTCGCTGGTCGCCGATCGTTGCCGCCGTCCGCCGATTGTTGCCCACTGTCGCCGTCCGAAAGGAAGAAATTTTGCGTCGTTATCAAACGAATTTCTATTTTTAGAGTAGAAATTTTGTGTCATTATCAAATAGGTAGTTTTGCTTAGAAACTTATCTAGAAATAGAAATAGAAAAATCTATTTCTCTTCCAAAAATCAATTTCCAGCCAGAATGGTTATCATTCACGCCCTATTATTCGTTTCTCAAGCTTTGCAGTTTCTTTAGATATTTCCTCCACTAGTTGACGCGCAAGGCCTCCTCAAACTGAACGACTTTTCCGATTCGCCCAATGGAAAATACATGCCAAAGTGCCCCAGGTAAAATCTTTCGAGAGCAGGGGTTTCTTTATGACAATCAAAATCCGATCACGTTATTCTGTCAATATAGACCTCTATGCTGTTTCTAGAACAGATTGAATGCATCGCGAGCACGACGTGTTCTGTTCCACTAGGAAAACATCATTTTCATGTTATTTTTGGCTTTGTTTTTCTTTTTGACGGCACTCAAGTCCCCTTAATTGGAAAAAAAGAAAAGAAAGAATGGAGGCTTAATTCATTCTCTATCATTAGGCACCAAATCACCGTGACATGTCAAAGAAATTATGCCCAGATGCACCCTTTCACTCTTTTTAGTTTCATGGGCTTGTAATCTTTTCTTTCACTTGTTTAGAAATGAGTGAGATAGTCAAGGAAGTTGCGGTTACCATAGAGAGGAAGATGGACAACTTGACTATCGGATCCATCGAGTGTTGCATTTATCGAGTGCCTGAGAAGTTGCGCAGAGCAAATGCAGAGGCCTACACACCTCAAGTCATCTCCATCGGGCCGTTCCACCGTGATAAGACAGCAATTCAGATGACGGCGATCAAACTGAGGTACTTGAAAGGCTTCTTCCGCCACTGCAAGGCCGACCTCCCAGCTTGTGTCAGAATGATCAGCGAATCGGAAGACTGCATTCGGCAATGCTACCAAGAAAAACTCACCCAAAGCAGCAGGGAGCTCGTGGAAATGATCTTAGTGGACGCAGTTTTTGTAGTTGAGCTGTTCATAAGGAACCATTTCCCCGAGCACCGAGACGAGGACGACGAAATATTCAGCAAGCAGTGGATGAGCAACGCCGTATTCCACGACCTCCTGCTCCTGGAAAATCAAGTCCCATTCTTTGTCCTCGAGACTCTCTATAATCTCACCACATTGAGTACCACTGACACGTTCTTCAAGCTTAGCTACGAGTACTTCAAAGACGTCCTGCACGGGCATGAGCTTGCGAGCACGGGAGTTCGGGTAAAGCACATGGTGGACTACGTGCGAGCCCTGCAACTGCCTGCGTTCCGACGGCGCATGACGTCCAGACAGGACGAGAAATTCCAGCTGACTCGTAGTGCAAAGGAGCTGAAAGAGGCCGGTGTTCAGTTCAGACGGGGCAACCCCGGTGAGGGAACCTCCTTCCTGCTCGATGTCCACTTCAAGGCTGGGACCCTCGTGATGCGGCACGTGGTTGTGCACGAGTGGACCGAGGCGTGGTTCAGGAACATGATTGCGTACGAGCAGTGCCACCACGTGGAAAAGTACATCACCAGCTACGCCATTCTCATGGACAGCCTCATCCACACGCCCGAAGACATCGACATTCTATTCAGCTGCGGAATTTTGGAAAATCGGCTCGGTAGCAAGGAAGACGTGGCCAGTCTCTTCAACAGCTTGTACAAGGAGACCATCTGGGACTCCAGCGAGTTCCTCTACTCAAGGCTGTGTCAGAAACTGAATGAGTACAGCAGGCACCCGTGGCACCAGTGGAAGGCCATCCTCAAACGGGACTACCTCAGTAAGCCGTGGTTCAGGACCGCTGTGGTGCTGCTCGTTCTCACCATAGTGCAAACCGCGTGCTCCTTGATGGATGTTTATGCAGGCGACGCAGGGAGATTTTTCCGTTGGCACAAGTAATGCAAGTCAGAAGTACTTCGCCCAACCACTCTTGAATTTGCTAATTTTTTGTTTGTTTACAATTTTTTTAAATTTATTTTAATTACTTTTTTTAAAGATGTCATTTTATGTTCTGGAAGACGGGGGACCCGGGCCGGGCCGGGCCCCTCTGGCTCGTACTAATATGGCCCGTACGCTGGTCTCAGTGACCCAGGCTGAGGACACGCTTGGGCTTTCAAGTCAAATCCATTTCAAAGGTGTTCAAGCCCAATTTAAGAGCAAATTGAGCCCAACTCATCAATAACCCAATGCTTCCATCATTTCAATTTTAACTAGAATTAAACCCAAACTTCCTTAAAAAACGACTAATATCTATGTCTCCACTCTCCCATCTGTCCTCGTTCTTTGCCTTCTTCCTTGTTCATTTTTATCGCCTTTCTTCACATTGCAGACCAAGAACTCTCAAAACTGAACATTAAACTGAGAATATTCAAAGCTTTAATCAATGGATACCACTTTCCACTCTCAAGCAGAGCACAACCAAGACATCACCTCGATTACGTCAACCACCACCATTGGACCTTCACCTGAGAATCTGACTCACAGCTGGTGAAATCACCATCTTTATACTATCATGAATTTCAGAAAATTCCGTGGCTTATGAATAAGGATGCGAGATCTGACCCAATGACTCATCACGAATCATCATTGATAAATAGCTCCCGGTCATTTTCTCATGACCTGCCACCATCAATTACACTTGAAATCATGGTTAATGATTAATGAAGAAATCAGCAAGGTATAAACTATATCATTACTCATTAAGTTTGAATGCTTTGAGGAGCTATTTTATGAAAATGCCATAGACACATTTCGTCGAACAGGTCATAATCAATGAGTTAAGGAGCAGGCTTCAAATACCCAAATTTCAAACAGCATGGACGATAGCTACGTTTCACCATTCCTTCAGAAGCATCCCAAAGTACCAAAATCGCACATGTGCTGCATGCCAAGTCGCTAAAATGCCCAAGAAAGTGCCCTTAGTATAAAATCTATAGACTGAATCTCAGTAAATTTTTCTCCAAGCCACCAGTGGGAATACAATGAAAGAAGACATCGATCAACGTCATCCAGGACTACACGGTGAGCATGCAAATCAGGTTGTGGCTCGTGCCCTAGAACTTGCAATTGCTAAACAAAACTTGCCATTGTTGAGAAAACTTCTATCGGGTTTTGAAGTTGACAAAATTTTATAGTTCTTATTATTATTTTGAATAATAATATACTTATGAAGTTATATTGCGACTCTTACCAAAGTCTATTCATTCTAGAAGTCTTTCTAATTCGACATCCAAACTGAAACCGAGTTCAAAATGAAAATAAAATCAAATTTAGATTTACGATCTTGCGACAATGATTCGAATGAACATAATAGGAATTTATTCTTCAATATCGGCTCTCTCGCGAAAATTCTCACTTACATTTTTATAAATACATTGATGAAATCAATTGCCAATTGATGAAATCAATATTGAAGACAAGTTTCTTTTTGGGAAGTATTTACTTATGGAAACCTAAATTCTAATTGTATGAGAAATCAACCGGAAAATAGAAGAACGCCAAAACTTACTTATAGAAGTGCAAAGAAAAAAGTAGTAACTTCCTTTGTAGTAAATCTTAGGGATGATTTCACGTCAGTCCTTGAACCTTTTCCGATTTTTGCAAATTTAGAAAATTAAGAAAAAAAATGTTGAGGTTTTTGAATGATGAAGAAAGAAAATAGAAATAAAGAGAAAACCATATTCAGCTTGCCCCTACAAATAAGAATGCTTATAGAGTCGCCAGCCACTGGTGATGGTGGGCAGACCCTCTCCATTGTCTATATGCTCGCTCGTCTTTTGTAAACATCGGAAGCAACGGAGAGAACCAGAGTGTGACACATGTAACGGAGTCGGATAGAGCGCGCACGTGAGAAAGAGAGTCTGCGCCAGACTAGGCTGTGGCCCTAGGTAGTGTCTCCGACCCTTGCCAAACACTCACGATGGCTTCTGCCCTCACCACTGTGTACTGAGGGGTTCCTTGAGGGCAAGACCCCCCCTCTCTCTCTCTCTCCACATAGGTATGTACCTTGGTCGATGTATGGGGCGACACCCCTGTGGCTTGAGCCCAGCAAGGGTTTCGCCACCTCGCCGATGACTGTTAGAACAGTGACCCGTTCTATTTGTTGAAGCAAGCTAAAGATGGTTTTCCCTTCTTCTTAACTTTCAATTGCTTTCTTCCAGAATCCCTAACTCGATCTTTTAATTCTTTAAATTTGTAAAGTCACGTGAGCGCCACATTGGCGTGTAGCTGCCATGTAAGTACTTAACGGCTATTTAACTGTCACATCAATATTTTTGTCTAAGACAGATTAATAATTCGGAATTTTGAAAAAAAAATTAAGGATTAAATTGCGGAAAAAAAGAAGAAGAATAGAAAACGTTCAAGGACAACGACGTTGTGCAAATCCAAAAAATTGAAGGCCCCTATCCTTTATCCCTGAATCATATTGCAATCAAAGTTGAGACGTTGCTGGGTACTGACGGTAGCCCCTTCTTGTTCATATAATTGCTGCCGGTGGGCTCAATTTTCGCTTTTTCAACAAAATCCGGGTGGAATAATAGTGTGGGTTTTCACTCTTGGCTGTCAACTATAAATTTATTTATAATAAACAAACTAGTAACTTCATATATTTTGCAAAAATATTAACACCCAGAAAATTTACCTAGTGCCATAACTAGAGTTACCTGAAAATCTTGATGATGTTATTTATTTATTTATTTATTTTTTGTCAATAGTGATGAATGAACAACATAGTTAGATCTTATGAAGTCTTTGTCTCTTCATGCCTTTCAAATAGGGAAATAGAATGACCTTTGCCAACAACTAGATAAATTTGACACATTCAAGAAAAAAGAAGTGAAAAAGCTAATATGAACACCCAGAAGGGGGTGAACAGGTGTGAAAAGAAATTTTTGCAAGATTGTTTGTAAAATACTTTTATGTTAAAACAGAGTTTGAAAACCAACGAACTTGAGTGAGCCTTGAATCTCTAACGAATAAACAAAATTACGAATAAGTAAATGAGTTTAGGGAAAAGAATAAAAACACAAGGTTTATAGTGGTTTGGCTTATATTAAGCCTACGTCTACTCTTTAGCTCTAACAGCCTACTAGCTAAATTCCACTATGAATTAAAAGAGATTTTACAGTCACATAATCTCGACTTCACAGTGCAGAGATTTTACTACACTCTTCCGAAGTCTCACAAGTGTTTGCTCTCTCTTTTGAGTACAATTTGAGCTTCAGCAATTGAACACGTAAAAAACTAGGAAGTTTCAGACTTTTGAAATTTCTCTTTTACGCACACTCATTGAACAACTAGAGAATCTGCCTTAAATACTCCTTCATGCCTTCACGACCATTGGCACTTTTCAAAGGAGTTTTTCTAATCTACTAGTTGGATATAATCAATTAAGGAGATCTCGAGTTATATTAAGAGTATGGTAAAAGCCCATCAATCATGTTGTGGCACCCCTCGACGGCCCTCGATCCGTCAGGGTCACCACAGGTACTTGTCACTCATCCTAACATATACCAGTAAGATAACTTTTCTAATTAAAGTGAAACCATAGTTCATAGGGGTTGATCAATAGAATAATTTTTCATTTTTTTTTGTAAAGGTCCCAGCGTAGTTCATCAGCGGAAGCATAAACGTATCTCACCATTTCTCACTTCAATAACCATAATGCAATGCACACCACCTATACTTCAAATGAAAAGATAAAGCCGAGTCACTTTTATTTATATTTTCACGATGAATATTTCGGGTCGGTACAGCAAAAAGGCCAAGATTTTTAATTATACTTGGCTATAACTCAAAAGAGAACTCGACCCTACATCAACATGTACACCTCTCCATCAACAAGAGTCGGCTATCCTAAAAAAGTGTCAGCTCCCACCAGCTATACGTGCCATCACACCCAACTCAGTACATCGAGTGGCGGTGGCGGCAGCATCCCTAGCATCACTCCACTACGCCGGACATGAATAGACAAAAACTCCTGGATAACCGGGCCATCAGCAAGACCCACATCATACATCACTAAGACACGGACTCGGACGTGCACCAGACCAAGCAAACTAACACAGGAATGCTCTGTGCACTCCACCTCGACATCAGATGGCAATCCATAATAGGTACCGAGTGCAACCGGTAGCAATGGTATCTTTTTAATCTGAAATGTTAATCCCCAAAAGGGGTGAGTACAACCACTCAGTAGTGAAGATCCACCAAACTACACAATGCGTCAAACAGAACAATCAATTTATCATGAATAAAACACATATCATTCATGCATTCAAGCATACCTCACCTTACAGCCATGCATATATCATCATATAACGTGCATATATCACCATGCACTTGCACTTATATCATCAAACAGCCATGCATATATCACCATGCATCGTGCATATACCACAATGCACTTATCATCAAGCAGTCATGCATATATCACCATGCAACGTGCATATACCACCATGCTCTTCATGCTTGCATTCCCATGAGGTTCATCCCATGCCATATGTACACATCCATGCGCATGATACAGTCTTAATTTTTTTTTTATCTTTCTAGGGACCAATGTTTGCATCCCATAATTTATAACTCACACCCTACTCAGCATCGCCAAGGGGCCTCCAGGACACACCTCCGGACATCCGGCACACACACTCTGGGCATCTCATAGCCCAACTAGCATCACAAGGAATTCCCTTGGCACACACTTCTAGGGCTTCCGGCACACACCTCCGGCCATCCCAACACTCCCGGGGCATCCGGCACACACACTCTGAGCATTCTAACACTCCCAGGGCATCGTCGGCTCACACCTCTCGACAGTCTCGTTATTATCTCAATTTATATTCACACATGTATTTCAATTTCAACATGGCATTTGATACATCAATATTAAGAGTCTCAACCAAATTTTGATGTCATATAACATGCCATATGTCACCACATATGCAGCATAATCAACCACTCAAAACATCATATCACATGGAGCAATTTTATTTATTTTTGAAAATATAACAAAATTTCGGATAAAAACAGATTGCGTTCCTTTGGTCATAATTCTTGAAAAATTAGTAAAAAGCCTTATTAAATTCTAAAAATTTGACATGTTATATACAAGATCTAGAGGAAAGTATTCCGTGAAGAACACCATATCAAAAGAACATCACACAAATCAGTACAATCCATGCATCACAGTCCTTAAAATTTCGGAATATTGCCATACACAGTTTCATTCACAAATTCGGTAAAAATCCTAAATCAGCTCCAAAAATTATGAAAATTTTATATGTTATAGACAAGGTACAGAAGTAAATATTTCATGTAGAACTCAAAATCATATTTGTGATAGATTAAAAAATATAATCACCATAGCCGTCTCTAACCCTCGGCAAAAATTCCCAGATCTGACCATTTCAAATAAAATTATTTCACCAACCTAAACCCATCCATTTCCTCTAAAATTTTATTATGTTACTTCTTAACATGTCATCTTCAACTTTTATTCATAACACAAGATCTAATTTCAACCGGAGAATTTTATAAAATTCACAGAATCATACTAGGTCAGATATGTTACTCTCCAAGAAGTTCTCTACAACTTTCATCAAGGAGTTGAAATAAGATTCCAACTAAAAAGTCGCATGCATCTCACAATGTCATCAAAGGTTGGACTACCTTCCTAGAAAACAGAATGCAAGGCTACGATATTTCTTCTTAGAGCTTCGAATTTCTTCACTTCTACCACAACCAAAGTTTATCATCCCTCACAACACATATCACAGCAGCAAAGGGTACGTTTGTGGACTCCACTTGCCTCAAATCCGAGCACAAACACAGTGACAAACGGCGGGCAAGGCGGCGAACAAACGGCAGTGACTAGGCAGCGAACTCCTCCTCCTTCTTTCTCTTCTTCTCTCGCATGCTCGCTCTCCCTCTCTCAGATGGTAACTCTCTCTCTCTCTCTCTCTCTCTCTCTCTCTCTCTCCTTTCTCTTCATGCGACACCCCTCTCTTTCTCTCCCTTTCCTCGCTTAATCCGCCCCCTCTTCCTCTCTAATTTTCTTCCTTTCAATAATTAACAATCATTGATCTTGCATGCCGGCGCCACTTGGCAATTTTCATGCAAGAGGGGCTTCATCCGGCTGGGCTTGGGCCAGCCTTGGTCAACGGAAGCTCCTCCTTCTTTGGGCTTCGCGGGCTAGGCCTAAATGGCCGAATGGTGGGGTCTTGTGGGCTGGTCTTGGCCTAAGAGTTTTGGCCCACTCTTCTCTAATTTTTCCCATTTAATCATCACCTAATTTCCCATTTATATAAATACTTAATTTCCCTTATTCACTTGACCATAAAACTTGAAATCATAAATCAATAAATTCCAACTTATAAAACACATGGCCAATAATAGAATTTTCTTTCCTATCAAATAATTATCCATTAAAAGCTTGGCCATAAATCTTATTGCAAATCATGTATCAAATAGCCACAATACAACTTGATGGTACTTCCATCACCTATTCATAGGCCTTAATGTATATGGAGGTTGTCATGAATTTTGGGATGCCACACATGTTCGTTCATACAATTAGGATCTCGATTTCCATAAGTAGAACCTTCCAAGTTTGTTTGCCTTCCAAAAGATTTGATTATCGGAATTGATTATAATAAGGATAATCAATCATATAAGTGTTATATCCAGCCATAGGGTCATCCATAAACTGTATGAATTAAATCCTTGAAGATAATCTTGCATCTAAATAAGTCTTCATTATTCAGTATCGTTCAGTCTGGAATCTGTCAGCATGAGTAGACTTTAATCCTAAAGTCTATCGTTCTTCAGACTTTGACCTTAAAGTCTTGGAGTCTTCAGACTAGATTGTGGAAATGTTTTGTTAACTTTAAAATAATAAATGAGTTTTTCTCCAACAATCTCCCCATTTTTTATGGTGACAAAACTTTCCTGTAGATTTATGAACTTTTGACCTACAAAATAACTTTTAAGCAGTACGCGATATCTTAAAAAAATAAGTTGGTTACAACTTGGATAGCCTTGATTCTACAACCATAGAAAACACGTTAATCTTGAAAAGATAAAACAAATAACTATCCAATGGCAATCATTATCATAGAATAAGTTACAACAAATGTTACATCAAACAGTTCAACAATCAACCAAACAAATCCAAAAGTTAGACTTTAAACAGTCAAATAAAAATCCAAAATCCAAACCAAAGTTAAATACTTAAATCTGCACCATTCTCCCCCTTTTTGTCAATAGCAAAAGTGGAGAACCTCAAAATGAAAGTGAAATGAAATTAGGGCTTTTTGGGGATGTGAATGAGTTTGAAATCCCCCATAGATTGAACAGTCTCCTCCATCTTTCTTAGAGTCTTCTTCAGCTGTTCAATATCCTTACCCTTTGCATTATCTTGAACTTAAAGTTTAAGGGCTTGTATCTGCTCATGTAGAGAATCTGAAGTAGACGCTAAAGCTGTTTTGATGGTCCTGATCTCAAACTCCATCCCATATTGCTGAGCCTTCAAATCCAAAAGGATTTCTAGTAGCCTTTGAAAGTCTACTACTGCTACTATTGGAGCATTAGGTCCAGCCAAATCAATTGCAAGAGTATTGAGATATGAAGGAACATCAGCAGTTCGATCACCGAGACTTGGAGAAGATGCTTCAACACCACCTTCAGGATATTGAGAGGCATATACATCCTCTGGATCGGCAATAGAATGACTAACATCATTACTAGTAAAAACATGTGAAGAAGTACCTCTTTTTTCAGCAGCTCCCCCTGTTTCCATGCCTACAGGTGGAGAAAATAATTCTTCTTCTTGCTCTTTCTCAGCATCAGCACCCAAATGATGTTCTTTCTCTTTGTCATCTCCTGCAGTTCCACTCCTAGTCTTTTTAGAATCATCTAACAAGGATACTACTAAAGTCGGCTCAAAAGAGTCATCTTGACCCTCTCCTTCTCCTGATTTTCTTCATTCTTACTATTCTTCTCTTCCTTCTTTTTCTTCTCTTCTTTCTCTTTCCTTTGTTCTTCTTTCTTCACTCCCTTCTCTTGTCTCTTCTTTCTCTTCACTTCTCTACTCTGTCTCTTCTCGTTCTCGTGTCTCTCTATCCTCTTGTTGCTCAAAACTAACAAAACTATGAAAAATTTTCAAGGTAAGAGTAGAAAGAGTAAGCTCATCTTCATCCTCTTCATCCTGAAGGATAATAACTCTTTTCTTCTTGGTTGATTCAATCATGGGCTCCTTGCCTTTTTCTTTTCTTCGCAGCAGAGTCTTGCTTCATTTTGCTTGGGGACTTCTCCTTAAAGCGCTCTAGGGCCTTGTTCAATTCCTTCAGTCTCATTTTCCACACCATCTTCAAACCTATCAGCATGGGAGAAATGGTTCGAGCACAGAGAGATGTAGGAAGTTGAATTTAAAAGTGTCGAAACAATTTGGTGACCAGTGCAAAGTAAGGAAGCTGTCCCTTATCTTTCATAATAGTCCTACACATGTGTATCAAGATTGTGTGGGGCAGTGAGAACTTCATTCCATTACTGATGGCAAACATCAGTTTAGCTTATGAACGAGAAACATCAATCTTGGAGGTAGACTTGGGTCGAATGTAGTTTATCACGACCTTGTGCAACAAGATGTTGGAGGCAGTTATTCTTTGATAAATAATGCCACCCTAAAAAAGTTTATCCTTCACAAGGAAACTTGTAGCATGACCAACATTCACGTTTATTAGTCGGAAACTCCCTCTTTCCACACCAATAATGTCTACCAGAGTATCTACATCCACCACAAACTCTCTGTCCCTTACAGTAAAATAGAATCTATTTGCATATAGGAAAGACAGATTCGAATAGAAATAATTAGTTAATTCGGCGTAAGCTACAGCGGTCTTCGAACAAAATCTTTCAAGTTGAAGAAGAGCAAATCTCTCTCTCAGGTTCACCTTCATAGAGTCTAAAAAAGCGAAATCCACATTTCAAGGGTTCATCACCCCTCTCTTCAGTAGTTTGGAGTAAGTTCTTTGATGATCTTTGACCGAAATAAATTCGTTCCCTCACCACGCAATTTTGCAGCAACAGCCATCCTAGGCTGAAAGTTCGCATACAACCTCTTATCGTCATCCTTAATCTCATGCTAATTAAAAGAGCCAAATTGATGATCTCTTGGAAAGTTTGCAAAAGTCCTATTTGCCAAACTTTCAGGCACAATGCCTAGCCTTTCTATTGATCTAAAAAACTGAGTCTCATTTCTGTAACCTCCCTCGTTCAAAAACTCATCAATGAAAGTCATAGCAGTACCACCCTGCTTTAACTAGTTGTAGAGTTTAAAGAGGAACTTGGGTTTTAACGCTCTTACTGGTTCAACATTTTCCACAATCTCTTCTTCTGCTGGTTGGCACAGAGAATTTTGAGTAGGACGTTATTGTTGATGCTGCTGCAATTGTTGAGGAGAATCTTCTTCATCACTTAAGTCAAAGTGGGTAGGACCCTCAGGCATGATTCGTGGTCCCCTGGTTGCAATCCAGGAAGACATTCTTTGGAATGACGTTATTGCAGTTGAGGAGAATTTCTTTAACTTATTCATTTAAGAAATGTGAAAACTTGTAGAACGATCTTGAGAGTAAAACAGAGAAAGTAGAGAGTGTATTCTAGGGTTTATGATAGTGTAAATGAAGAAGAAAGACTCGATGGTATAAAAGGTAAATGAGATGGGTTATCCGAACTGTCGTATAGAAACGAGCCATCACACCAATATTTCCTTTTTCGAAAATGAAAACTGTCAAAAATTTGAAATTTTGAAAAATATAACTTCCAAAAATAAAATAGGTAAGCAACGATTGAAAATCAATGTAACTTTTCAAGAGCTTCATACTAAAATTCAATTGCTTATATTTAAGAAGTAATAACTTATAGATGTAGATTTTGGATATTCAGAGTCTGACCACCTTCAGACTTTAATCGATAGAAGATATAATATTCAATTTGGTGCGAATAGACTCAAATAGGCTTTTCTCCAGTGGTTTTGTAAATATATTCACCGATTGATTCTTTGAGTCAATGAATTGAATTATGATTTCTCCATTCTGCACATGATCTCTTATAAAATGATGTCAAATCTCTATATGCTTAACGGCATTAGTGTTGTCACATTTGATCTCGGTACAAGATTCTTCAATTCCAAAGTCCCTTAGCTGTTGTCTTATCCACAAAATTTGAGAACAACAACTTCCAAGAGCCACATACTCTGCTTTTATTGTTGAAAGAGCTACAGTATTCTGCTTCTTTGAGAATCAAGACACTAGCTTGTTGCCTAACAGTTGACAAGTACCAGAAATACTCTTTTTATCAACTCTGTAACCTGCTAAATCTGCGTTTGAATATCCAAGGAGAGTAAAGTCTCATTCTTTGGGATACCACATACCTAACTTTAGAATAGTTGCAAAGTATTTGATGATGTGATTTGTAACACATAGATGAGATTCTTTGGGTTCTGATTGAAATCTAGCACAAATATAAACACTAAACAAAATGTCATGTCTAGAAGCAGTAAGATAAATAAGTGAACTGATAATACTCCTGTAAAGCTTCTTGTCAACTCTCTTTCTTCCTTCATATTTATCCAGCTTCGAAGAACTTGACGTTGATATCTCAGTCCTTTTACAATTCTCCAATTTGAACTTCTTGATGAGATCTTTTGCATATTTTTATTTTATGAATAAAAATTCATTTCTTTAATTGTTTGACTTGTAATCCGAGAAAGAAAGTCAATTCACCCATCATGTTTATCTCAAGTTCATCCTACATAGATTTAGAAAACTTCTTGCATAGATTTTCATTAGGAGATCCAAAAATAATATCATCGACAAAAATTTGAACTAATAAAAAGTCTTTTCATTCTTTCTTTATGAATAAAATTGTATTTGCCTTTCTCTTTTTAAAATTATTTTGGTTTAGAAATTTACCTAACCTTTCATACCAGGCTCGAGGTGCTTGCTTTTAATCCATACAGAGCATTCTTCAATCTATATACTGAGTTTGGCTTTCTTGAGTCTTCAAAACTAGGTGGTTGTTCCGCATAGACTTCTTATTGGATAAATCCATTGAGAAATACACTTTTAACATCCATTTGGAATAACTTGAAATTTTTATAACAAGTAAAAGCAAGTAATAGTCTAATTGCTTCTAACCTCGCCACTGGTGCATAGGTCTCATCATAGTCTATCACTTATCTTGCGTATATCCTTTGGCCACAAGTCTTGCTTTGTTTCTGACCACTTTTCTTTTCTCGTTCACTTTGTTCTTGAAAACCCATTTAGTTCCAATAATATAGTTACCTTTTGGTTTGGAATTAGCTCCCAAACATCGTTGATGCGGAATTGTCTGAGCTCTTCTTACATGTCTTCAATCCAACTTTCATCAGACATGGCTTCTTATATACTTTCGGGTTCTATTTCAAAAATAAGTGCTAGTGCGCTAGACTCTTCTCACCTTTTGGATCTGGCGTGAATTCCTTCATCAATGTTACCAATGATGAGTTTTTTGGGATGACTAGACTTATGCTTCCAGTTATTAGTTGATTTGAAAGTTTGTTGATCCTCTACTTTTGTTGAATTTTCTAATTATGCTCATTGCTGATCTTCAAAAGTCTAAACCATTTTGAGGAAAGTAGACTCGTAAAGTCTGGAGGAGGTTCAGATTCTTCAATTTGAGTTTGATTCAGTTGATTCTGCATAGATTCTTGAAACTTGACGTTCATTGATTCTTCAACAAATTGAGTCTTCTTGTTGAAAACTCTATATGCTTTGCTTAAGGTAATGTATCCAAGGAAAATTCCTTCGTCTGATTTCTCTTCAAACTTCCCAATTCGATCATTTGTATTTTTCAAAACAAAACACTTACAACCAAACACATAAAAGTAAGAAACATTTGGGTTTTTTCCCTTTTTATACTTCATAAGAAGTTTTCTTTAATATAAGTCTCAAAAACACTATGTTGATAATATAGTAGGCTATTGAAACTGCTTCAGCCTAAAATCAAGAGGAAATTTTACTCTCAATTAAGAGGGTTCTTGCCATTTCTTGCAAAGATCTGTTCTTTCTTTCCACGACCCCATTCTCGGTTTAGAGTGTATGGAGAAAAGAAAATATGCTGGAAACCAAAATCATCATAGAATTTTGCAAATTCTTGATTTTTAAACTCACCTCCATGGTTTGTACATATATTTGAAATAGCATATCCTTTTTTCATTCTGAACTTTCTTTGCAAACTTTGAGAAGTGAGAAAATGCTTCGATGTATTTGCTAGAAAATAAATCTAAGTAAATCGAGAGTAATCATCCACAATTATTAGGCAAGATTCTTTCCACCAATACTTTAAGTATTAGTTGGTCCAAAGAGATCCATATGCGAAGCTGCGAAGCTCGATTAGTAGAAATTTGATTTATAGGTTTAAATGAACTTCTAACCTGTTTTCCCAAAACACAAGGAGTGCATAATTCAGACTTTTGATAAGTTAGGTTGGGAAGACCACGAACAAGCTTCTTGGATGAAATCTTGGCAATCTGCTTCAAGTTGACATGACCAAGCTTTTGATGCCAAAGATTTGCTTCATCTTGAATGGACATAAGATACTGAGAACTTTCTAGTTTTATATCCATGAGGTAAATGTTCCCATGCATTCGTCCAGTAAAAGATTGAGAGAAATCTTTACTTATTCTCGAACAAATGCCTTTTTAGAGGTTAATTTTGAATCTAGTGTCACAAAGCTGACTAATGCTAAGTAGATTGTAATTCCGTCATTCCACCAAGGAAACATTGTTGATGGTCAAGCTTCCAATTTTCACAGTTCCACAATCAACGATTCTTTCTTTGTTGTTCCCACCAAATGAAACTTTTCCACCATTTATTTGAACAAACTATATAGAGCAATTGGGGTCTCTTGTCATGTGTCTCGAACAGACACTATCCAAATACCATTTGATCTTTCTTTTGATAGTGACCTATGATCAAGAAAAGAACCCAAGATTTCTTTGGTACCCAGATTTTCTTAGATCTAGGGGAGTTAGTATTAAACACCGTATTTGCCCAATCCCCTTTAACAGGTCTCCAGACCTTGGGATATTCCTTCTTGAAATGTTCTGAACTATTACACTTTGAACATTTGAGAGCACTTTCGCCAATAGGTTTTACAAAAACTTTTTGAAAGTGAGTTTTGTAGAATGTCTTTGTAGGTCTTTGTTTGATTCTTTCTTTAACTTTAGGAAAATCAATTAAAGAAACAATTTCTAGAGTCATTTCCAAACCAGATTTGTTAAAATAAGGTCTTTGTATAGAAATAATTTTCTCTAATTTCTCAAATCCTTTTGAAAATCTTTTTGTGATATTTGAAATATCTTCCTTTAAGAAGAGATTTTCTTTAGAAAGAGAATCCGAGTTTTCTTTGAAATCAGCAAAATTTTTGTTCGGACTTTCAAACTTCTCTTTGCAAGAAGATTCATGTTGCCTCGCTTGGAATTCTCCCTCTTTAGTTCGAAAATCCTTTTAAGAGATGTTTTGAGACTAAGACAGAATTCATCTATATATTTTAAGACTTTAACAGGGATTTTTAAATTACTAACCTCAACTTCTTTGTCTGTGTGTGAATTAGAGTCTGTTTCAAGATCCGAGTCTGATTCAGATTTGGCCATTAAACATATGTTGGCATATTCTTCATCACTTTCCTCGCATTCAATATCGCTCCATGTTTCTGCTTTGAGAGCCTTCTTGTATTTCTTAGTTCTTTCTTCTTCTTTTTTCTTCAACAAAGGGTAGTTGGGTATGATGTGCCCATTTTTCTTACATTCAAAGCAAATCACGTCTTTGTTAACTTCTTCATCCTTAATTGATTTGTTCTGGAATTTTTTAGTGCCTTACTTCTTCCAGTTGAATCTTCTTCCCCTTCTATTCAACTTTCTGAATTTCCTAATCATGAGTGCTAGTTCTTTATCGTCCATGTCTTCTTCTAAATTTGTATCATCGGAATCATCGTTAGATTTTAAAGTAATTGACTTCTTACCTTTGGGATCTTCTTACTCATTGATTTGCTCCACTTCATATGATTGAAGTGTGCCTACTAGTTCATCTACTGAAAGAGACATGATCCTCTAGGTTTCTCTGATTGATGTTTTCACGTGATTCCAGTCTTTGGAGAGTCCACGCCGCAGTTTATTGACCTTCATTGGTCCTGATATTGGTTGTCCTTGATAAGCTAATCCATTTACAATCTCAATGAAACGATTGAACATATCAGTGATGGATTCTCCAGGCTTCATCTTGAAGGCTTCATACTGTCCGAGAAGAATATTGATCTTCGTTTCCTTTACTCGATCAGTTCTTTCATAGGTGACATGCAATCTGTCCGAAACTTCCTTCGTTGTTTCACAGGAAGAAATTCAATTATACTTAGTAGAAGCTAAAGCACAATATAAAGAGTAGATAGCTTTAGCATCAAGAGCTTGTCACTTGGTTAATTCTTTTTGTATCATTTCACTAGCATCTGCAATTTCTTTTCCTCTTCCTGAGATTGATGTAGCTTTGGAATTGATCCCTTTTTCTGCCACTTCCCATTCCAGGGGATCTTTCGTTTTTATAAATGCCTTCATCTTGTTCTTCCACATGCTGTATTCCTTCCCATCAAAGTAGGGAGGTCTAGTGTTGCTTTGGCCTTCAACCAAACTTGGAGCCAAAATACAAGTCATAGATCTTTAACTTAGAAGTAAAAACACTTCAATAAAATGAGCACACAGGCTCTGATACCAATTGAAATGGCTAGTACGAATACCTAGAGAGGGCTGAATATGTGTTAAAAGAAATTTTTGCAAAAATGTTTGTGAAATACTTTTATGTTGAAACAGAGTTTGAAAACCAACGAACTTGAGTGAGTCTTTGAATTTCTAACGAATAAACAAAATTATAAATAAGTAAATGAGTTTAGGGAAGAGAATAAAAACACAAGATTTATTGTGGTTCGACTTAGATCAAGCCTACGTCCACTCTTCAGTGCTGATAGCCTACTGACTGAATTCCACTATGAATCAAAAGAGATTTTACATTCACGTAATCTCAACTTCATAGTGCAGAGACTTTAGTACACTCTTCCGAAGTCTCACAAGTGTTTGCTCTCTCTTTTGAGTACAATTTGAGCTTCAGCAAATGACAATGTAAAGAACTAGGGAGTTTCAGACTTTGAAAATTTTCTTTTATGCATTGTGCTTAAAAAAGTAGCCAAGTCTTTGTACCGATTCCCCAAGATTATCGAAAGAAATGTGTACAATTTTTTTTTTCTAGTTCTAACTTTTGGATTTTTCATTATTTATAGCAAGGTTTATAATGAGAAGAGAAAAGCAAGTTTTTTTTTTTTTTTATTGTCTCACTCAAACTACATATTTCATCCATGTTCTCACTTGAACTCCTATGGGATAAAAGGGTTGGTAGGAAAAGTACAAAAGAAAAGTCTTAAGTCTATTACATTTGTGTTAATTTAATCATAAACTTTTAATTATGTCAGTATAGTTCTAAACATTTTCATAAGTTGCTAATTGAGTCATTTTGTCCAATTTTGATCCGAAATTACTGATATGAGTGCAGGCCATCCTACATGGCACGAATGGCACTAATGTGGACAATTTTTGTAATTTTTTTAATTGAAATTTTAATTAAATGTTATTATTAATATTATTTTTCCTTTGATTTTAGCTAGTGACAATAGCGAAGGCCCAGGCGAGGTGACTTTCACCTAGATCTAATGAGGGCTTGGGTGAGGGTTGCGACCTTCACTAGCTATTGATGATGTGACATCCTAATTTTTCCAATTCTGTTTTTAATTGAATGAGTTGAACTTTTCATCGACGCGCCTATAATTCTATTCTCTTAGCTAATCACTCACGAGATAACTAGTCTATCTTGTGAAGTAGATAAGGGATTTTAACAATAGATTTGATAATTCGACTAGAAATCGACTGCTCGGCCGTGTTAGTAAGCAAGGGTCATTACGACATAGTTAAAAATCGATTAGAGACCGGAGATATGTTGATTCAACTAAGCCATGTGATTTAGTGTGAGTGATTCCACCTAATTGCAAAATTTTTATCGATCGGTACTAGACCAATTTTTCTGTCGTTTTGGTACCCTGTGTCCGTATTTGAAATCTCGAGATTTTCACGACAACCGAGAGTCGTCAATGTGTCGAAGATGTACAATGTGGCTCGAAACAATTTTTAAGCTTATTATTTAGGTGATAATCGAAAACTCAAGTGTAAAATATAAATATTGTCATAATTGAAAATTAAGATGATGACATAATATTTACTATATTCGAAAGTAAAATAACCCATGTATTTTACTTTATTTGTTTTCATACCAGATGTGAGTTCTAATGGATTCTTTGAAAGAGTATATATATGAACTCAAGTTAGACATTATATATGTCTGAGTATTTGTACGGTATTGAAAGTGAAGACATATGCTTAATGGGAAATGAGCTAATACCGTAATATGCATTTTATATTACGTATGCATGAGACAACCAATAAGAGTGATAAAAGTTTTGATCTCAACTTTTATATCGTGTGAAACTAATGAGGAAAAGAGTTCCTTAATTAAGTGCTTTCATGACTCTTAGTCGTTTTTCAAGATTTCTATTTAATATTTGTTACTTTAGAATGTTGCTAATGATCATAAATTGATTCAATCTAATGGAACATTTCTAGAAAAGTAAGTTGGACTAAAATTGAGAGTTTCAAGGAAAGAAGAAGATCGAATTTGTTTTATCACATTCTACTTTTGTGTTCACTAGTCGACTAATTATAACTAGTTTGGGATAATCATAATTGTGAATATAATATTTCATAATTAAAAAGAGATCGATAGAGATATAAATGTGTTGATTGATCTAAGGTATTGCATATTATATTTACTCGAAAACGATATGCCTATTTTGAGTTGTTGTATATTTCTAATAGATGTATGGCAATGAGCTCTCAAAATATGTTGGTTGCACATATTATTTGCTTGTATGAACGTTGCAGAGAGGAGAAGAGAGGATTATGTTTAGCCCACCATGTGTGAGTGGGAGATGATTGGTTTTTTATAAAACATGTTGGGCCAAAACCCGACCCGTTTGCCCATGTTAGGCCACACCCAGCTCATAAGTGAAGGGCCTATAAGAGAGAGGACAGTTATTTTTATGTAAAATAAACGATTGTATAAAAAAGAACGCTAAAAGCAACAAATTAGTATGTATGTTCTTCCGATTTTTAAGGTCGATGAGTTCTCTCTTAAGAAATGAACTCAAAGGCTTACATTGATCCCTGTTGAGACTGCAACAATATTTAATCAGTGGAAAATAAGATACGTCATTTTTGGTGATGTGCCTTTTGATTGGTGTTATATGTATACTTAGGCCCATTTCCATGTTTGTTTTTAGTATTCGACCGTTCGAGTACCTGTTTGTTTTTAGGAATCCATTTCCATCACTTTCGAAAGTCCCCAAACGGACAAGTGCCGCATGCCAAGTCGCAAAAATCCCCCAAAAAGTTGCACGAATGTCTTTGTTTACGATGTGTATAGACTGAATCTCAGTAAAAACTACCTGTTCAACGTCCGCCACGACTACAGGGAGAGCACGTAAATCAAACTATGACTCAGGCCCTAGAACTTGAAAGTCCTAAACGAAGCTTGCCACTCCAACTACAACGATTGCGTCTTTCCCCACAGACCTACGAAAGGGCAAGACCTTCAGATCTGAGGCGAGTGCAACTCTAGTAGCATGACATGGGTATTTATGTACTGAAGTGATTTTGACGCAGTTCCAAGTCAGCAATTCCATCCATATATTTGACGGAAGGACTAACTTAAGCAAAAAAATATAGTTCAAGGATTCAATTGGACAAAAAAAGAGTTTAAGATTGCAAAAGCATATAGTTAAAGCCTTAAACCATTTATTACCAAAAAAATTGTCATAATATTCTTTTTTTAATAAATAATTTAGAGTATTTATTGATACCAAATAAGCACAAGGGAGCTAATCCAGGTCATAAGCCGTACATTATTAATATGGGTTTATGTAACCGTGGAAAAAGTCTTGGAACAAACATTTTCCAAGAAGAACTTTGCTTTTGCTATTGTGTCATTGAGAATAACTAGAATATAGGGAAAAGTAAAATAAAAAAAAGTCATAAACCTATTGTTCTTGTATTAATTCAATCATAACCCTTTCAATTGTAGTACATTTGGCCGATTTTGGGTAGACAATATTTGACATGAATGTCAGTTGTTTCACATGGCATGATTGATACTCAACAGAACAAATTTTACAACTTTTAAATATTATTTGTGAATTTTTTTTTCTCTTCTCCTTTCTTATTTTGTTTCTTTTTACAACTTTGGGCCAGTCAGGTTGCAACCAACTATCATTGGGCATAGGTGAGGACACCCTCGCCCAAATCCAAGAGAGGGCCGACACCCTCACTTGTTGATCGGCGAGGGCCACAACGCCCTCGCCGACCAACATGTGAGCATTGCAACTATTGCTTGGATTTGGGCAAGAAGGTGGAGGCCCTCACCTAGACCTTGTTGGCCCATAGTTGGAGAAAAAGAAAAGAAAGTAAAGAAAAAATTAAATAAGAAAAAGAAAATAAAAAACATCTAAAAAATCAGAAAATTTAAAAAAAATTTAAAATTGTCCACATCGTGTTCATCATGTCGGTAGGATGATCGATCTCCATATTAGCGATTTTCTGCCAAAATTGATTAGATGAAATGAATTGGGAAATCATCATAAAAATTTAGTTATCTATTGATATGATTGTATAAAAAAAAAAGAAATCGATACATTTAAAAGGTTTACAATTTAATTAGCACAAAAGCAATAGGTGTAGAATTTTTTGGTACTTTTCCCTTGGAGCACTTCATAGGTGTAGTGCAACTGTGACTAAAGTATCATCGCTTTTTCTGCATCAAAAGCTTGTCTAAGAGTCGAGATAAAATTGGACCAAAAGGAGATCTTTCCGTCTTAATGGCATGGAAACGAGTTAACTCTGTTCCGTGTCCCTTTCTTCTTCTCCCTTTTTTTTTTTTTTTTTTTTTTTGGGGGGGGGGGGGGCTTGGTGGGGTGGTTACTAGTAACGGTCAGACCTTTTGCGTGCAAAGATAATAATGCTTCATGGAAGGTTAAAGAATATCAGATCTTCCTTTTTATGGTTCGCATGGTTCCTCACTGTATAGTCTGGGACGCAAACCGGACTTCTCCAACAACGGCAAGAAGGAGGAACGAATTCTCGATCTCGAATCTTAGGTCAGCCTTCATAATTTTTATCTCTTTACATCTTTCAACTCGGTGCTTCTTGTGCAGAACATAAAGCATCATGCTGCAATTAACTTCAAATCAAACAGTACAAGAACTATGTCTGATTGCCAGTATAATAGCTGAGAAATAGAAGGTTAGATTATGCGTGTTCTGGTAACATTTTTGGGAGTTACGATCTCCTATTGCGACATAATTTTAACTGTAGATGACTTTGTTGCACGGCGGTGAGAGCTCTAGGTACTTGACAATTTTTCATTATTCCCTTCTCAAGCTTTGCAGATTCTTCAAATAATTTCTCGGCTAGCTGAGGCACAAGGCTTCCTGAAACTGAACGACTTTTCCGATTCGCCCAAAGTTGCCTGGCAGAAGCATAGCGGAGCGCCACAGGTTTAATCTTTCAAGAGCAAGGGTTTCTTCATGACAATCAAAATCAGATCACGTTATTTTGTCAATGTAGCCCTTTGTGCCATTTCCAATACATACTGATGCATTGCGAGCTGCAACATGTTTTCTGCTCTATCAGAAAAAAAAAAAATCATTATCATGTTATTTTAGAATAACTGTTCAAAAAGTCCGAAACATATTGTATGATAGTTAATTCAGTCATAAACCTTTTCATTATGCCAATTTAATTCTAAACCTTTTTTTTTGTGTGAATTTGGTCCTAAATCTTTTGAAAATTCACCTATTTAATTCTATACTTCATATTTGGATATTTGCCTAGAAAAATTATGTTGACAAATAGTCAAAAGGTTTAGGGCTAAATTTGCAAATCATCAAAAGGTTTATAATTAAATTGATAGATTATCAAAAGGCTAAGATTAAATTAGCACAATTAAAAAGATTTAGAATTGAATTGTCTTATTTACAATAAGTTTAGGACTTTTTGAACAATTTTATCTTAATTTTGGCTTTGTTATCCTTTTTCATGTGTCTTGAGTCCCATTAAATGGAAGAAAAGAATATATGGTTAATTCATTCTTAAATCACTGTGACATGGAATTATGCCCTGTTCACTGTTTCTAGTTTCATGGGCTGAAATCTTTTTCTCTCGCTTGTTTAGATATGAGTCAGACTGTCAAGGAAGTTGCGATTACCATAAAGAGGAAGATGAACAACTTGCCTCGCGTGTCCACCGAGTGTTGCATCTATCGAGTGCCTGACAAGTTGCGCAGAGCAAACGCAGAGGCCTACACCCCTCAAGTCATCTCCATTGGGCCGTTCCACCATGATAAAAAAGAGCTTCAGTTGACGGAGGAGATCAAACTGAGGTACCTGACAGGCTACCTCCACCGTAGCAAGGCCGACCTCCCAGCTTGCACCAGAATGATCAGCGAATTGGAAGACCGCATTCGGCAATGCTACCAAGAAAAGCTCACCCAAGGCAGCTATGAGCTCTGTTGGAAATGGTGATCCATTTTCTAGAATTTTCTAGAGTTCCTAAACTAGAATCTAGAATTCCCTAAACGAAGTTTCTAGAAGAAAGAAGAAAAGGAAAGCATTCCACATAAATCTAGAATGTTGTATTTAGACTCTATAAATAGGAAAGAAGGGGGAGTGTAGCAAACCAACAAATGTAAGAGAGTGTGAGGAGCATGAGATAATACTCCATGCTCCTCCACCAATACTTCCGACACTTCCTTGTAAAATTATTTTATCCAACTAATGAAACTATTTCCCATATCCCATGTTCTTTGTCTTTCAATTATCCTAGTCATCTCTTATCCGTCATCTATAAACTACACCATACACTTGCACACACGCCACTAACCAAAAACTATCATCCATAACTAAAACCATGCTTCCATGCACATTTAAATTTTTTAACAAGCTCGTAGAAATGATCTTAGTGGACGCAGTTTTTTTAGTTGAGCTGTTCATAAGGAACTATAACTGGAACCATGACCCCGACCGCCGAGACCTGAACGATGAGATATTCAGCAAGCAGTGGATGAGCGACGCCGTATTCCACGATCTCCTGCTGCTGGAAAATCAAGTACCGTTATTTGTCCTTGAGAATCTCTATAATCTCACCGTATTGAGTACCACTGTCACATTCTTCAAGCTTAGCTACGAGTACTTCAAAGACGTCCTGCACGGGCACGAGCTTGCAAGCACGGGAGTTCACGTGAATCATCTGGTGGACTACGTGCGAGCCCTGCAACTGCCCATGTTCCTGCGGCGCGCGCCGTCCAAACAGGGCAAGAAAACTCGGAGGGTAAAGGAGCTGCATGAGGCCGGCATCACGTTCAAACGGGGAAAGGAAACCTCCATGCTTGATGTCATCTTCAAGGACGGAACCCTCAAGATGCCCCACGTGGTTGTGCACGAGTGGACCGAGGTGTACCTCAGGAACATGATTGCGTACGAGCAGTGCCATCACGAACACAAGTACATCAGCAGCTACGCCATCCTCATGGATAGCCTCATTGGCACGCCCGATGACGTCGACATTCTAATCAGCGCCGGAATTTTGGAAAATCAGCTCTGCAATGCGGACGGGGCGGCTAGGATCGCTAGTATCATCAACGGCATTCACAAGGAGAACCTGAGGGACTCCAGCGAGTTCTACTACTCAAGCCTGTGCGAGAGGCTGAATGCATACAGCCGGACCAAGTGGCACCAGTGGAGGGCCAACTGGTACCGGTGGAGGGTCATCCTCAACCAGGACTACTTCAGCAACCCGTGGTCGGGGATCTCCGTGGTCGCTGCCATGGTGCTGCTTATTCTCGCCTTGGTGCAAACTGCGTATTCCATTTTGCAATTTTACGCGGGCGATGGCCAAAGATTGTTCCCAGGGCGCAAGTGAGGACATAAAAGGCATTACTAGAACCAAGGAAGTAGGAAGTCCCAACCTAGACTTCCGTATCCTAGACACACTTGTCAATCGCCCCATCATTTATGAAATGACGTAAAGATGAAGCCCAATATAACGGTTGAGAAATAATAAGGCAGAAGAGAGAATTGTGGAATTTTTGTATATTTCGATAGATATACAAAATAGTATATGGTGCCGATTTATAGCCTTTATTAAATAAATATATATGGTAATAAGATGAACATAACATCAAATTTAAATCATCAAAGATATGTACTATCAAAAGAGATATATGTATAATTCTGAGAAATATGCAATATCATAATATCATTAACATCGCCTAAAACTCAAGTTGCAAAAAAAAAAAAATGTTAAATTGAGTTTGAATACAAGACAAAATAACGTCCAGCAGCTGGGATGTGGTGGATTATGCAGCATTCGGCGGTTGTTCGTGGTAAAACTTCCAGCTAAGATGTGGTGGATTACACGGCGTTTGATGGTGTTCATGGTGAAACTTCCAAATTTAGATTTTTGTCTCATTTTGGTTCTCTTTAATTTTTTTAGAAAATTAGGGGTCGGTAGTTCTTTTGACCGGCGGAGTAGGTAGCCGGTAGTGGCATGTGGGGGTAGTTTCTTTTTCTATTCAAATTTCTACTTATAGGATCCAAGAAAAAAGCCACAAAATTTTTCAAACTATGCTAATCTATAATTTCTTTTCTAGTGATACTAAAATTCCGAAAATTATATTTGTATGAAATATTTATCCTCCATCAAAATTTTAGTTAATGAACATTGTTAAAAATCTACCTAAAAGGACGCTAGAAGGCAAATGATATTGACACAACGCTCACGTGACTTAAGTGAAATAAAAATAACGCTATTTTAGCTGAAAACTATGTAAAAAAAACCTTGATGAAGAGTAAATGTATCATATAGGTACAAGTTTAGGATTTTTATATCACCCGAAAAAGTTATGGATAAATGTGTAACAATGGGCATAGCTTTGGGCTTTTAGTGCCACAAGAAAATATAGGGCAAATGTGTCATACCGAGTATAGCTTGGAATTTTTAGTTGCTTTTTCCGTAGGACTTATTGAGAATAAAGCATATGGTGATCTAATCATATACTTTTGAATAATGCTATACTAAACCAAACTTAGAAGTATTTCTTTTCACAGGGTACGGTGTAGCAAAACCTAATAACTTATTCAAAAGTTCAATTTGATTCATTAGGAATGCTCATCTCTTAAATTCTTCTATTAAGACATGAAACTACTCGTTAATAGATTAAAAAGAAAGTGGTTGCACCATAACTCCAAGATATGTAAATGTTAGAGGCTTGACGTTCAACAAGATTCTGTTGTTCTACTAGTATTTGTATAGAGAAGAGGGTTAAGACAAAAAAAATAGCGACGAGTGCATTGAATATCCTAAAATTTATCACAAAATGTAATTGAGTCCTAAAATTAATCACAAAAGTACAATCAAATCCTAAAATTTTAAAAAAGTGCAATCAAGTTTTAAAAATTTTAAAAAGTACAATTAAGTCATTAAACATGTTAGGAAAGTATAATCGAAGTTCTAAAATTTCAAAAAATGCAATCAACTAAATGACTTAATTGGACTAATTTGATAAGTTCTAGGATTTGATATTACTTTTTGAAAAACTTAGAACTCAATTGCATTTGGTGACAAGTTTTAGGAGTTAATTGTATTTTTTTTTTTTTTAAAGTTTGAGGACATGATTGTACTTTTATGAAAATTTTTTTAAAAAATAAAGGATTTTAAAACATCTAATCGATTTGGTTGAGTTATGAATGTCCCATTTTAGTCCATTGAATTGCAAAGTCCTTCGAAAAATGCTCTTAGTTGGTTTTAATCTCACAGGTCGGCGCTGCATGTTTAGTCAACGAAAAGTTGCATACCAATTAAGAACGATTTTGACTTTAAACAAGAAATAAAAAATTGACAAAAATCGTTTGGATGAGAATCAACCGGAAAACAGAAGAACTCCGAACTTACTTATAGAAGTGCAAAGAAAAAGTAGCAACTTCCTTTGGAGTAAAGCTTAGGGATGATTTCACGTGAGTCCTTGAACCTTTTCCGATTTTTGCAAATTTAGAAAATTAAGAAAAATAATGTTGAGGTCTTTGAATGATGAAGATTGAAAATAAAGATAAAGAGAAAATCATATTCAGCTTGCCCCTACGTATAAAGAATGCTTATAGTGTCGCCTGCCACTGGTGATGGTGGCCAGACCCTCTCCATTGTCTATATGCTCGCTCTCGTCTTTTGTAAGCATCGGAAGCAACGGAGAGAACCAGTGTGTGACACATGTAATTGTTGGAGGTTTGTAAAAATAAAAGTGCATTTTCCTTGTCCCACATAGGAAAAGTGGGAAGAAATAGACCAATTAATAAGTGTGGGATTTCCTTTGTATATCAAAAGGAATGATCGGGAGGGGCTAGACCCTATCATACCCATGTGCAGGTGCGCAATTTTGGCACGTTTAGCGTGCCGGTGGTTTAATTAGCACTAATCCTTTTGTTATTTATTTATGTTATTAATTTTTTAATCACTTCAAAGATTGCCTTTTGTTTTTGAGAACTTTCGGAAATAAAAATTATTATTATTCCGAATTTTTATTTGTGTCTTTTCGAGACAAACCTTTGGAAAAATACTATTTAGTTTGCAACTTTTCCCGAATGATTGCAATTGTTTGTTTTTTCAACTTCTGAATGGATACATTTGTTTAATTGGGCAATTTCCGAAAGAACAAGTTTGTTCATTTTTTACAATTTTCTACGGCCACTCTTTTAATTGTTTTCTAGAGAGACATTGGAGAAATATAATTACTATATAGTATTCTCATCTAAGACCTTGTTGTATCGTGGATGATTTTTGCTGGTGACCATTAGTAACGTTATAAAGTAAATAAATTCTTAAAGAAAGTGATATCACGTCTCAAAGTCCAATTTGAACACTCTAAATATCTTTGCTTTTTTTTTTTTTGGGCAGGATGAACTAGCTTATAGTCAACAGCTACGCCGTAAACCTTCCGGTGATGCTAGCGCAGGACCCACCACCATGGCATCATGCTTAAAACCACTACCGACCATGTTGGGATTTGAACTCATCCCTTTCGTGAGGGGGATGGAAGCCCAAGCCAACGCGGCCACCACATGGGGTGGGTCCTAGTGGTCTAAATATCCGTCTTCATTGTCCTACTCAATTCCAATCCATATTTTTCCCAATAGTAACAGAGTCGGATAGAGCGCGCACGTGAAAAAGAGAGTCTGCGCCATACAAGGCTGTGGCCCTAGGTAGTGTCTCCGACCCTTGGCAAACACTCACGAGGGTTGCTGCCCTCACCACGAGGGTTCCTTGAGGACGAGGGCAAGATCCTCTCTCCACATAGGTATATACCTTGGTTGATGTATGGGGTGACACCATCGTGGCTTGAGCCCAGCAAGGGTTTGGCCACCTCGTCAATGACTGTTAGAACAGTGACCCCTTCTATTTGTTGAAGCAAGCTAAAGATGGTTTAACCTTTATCTTAATTTTTAATTGCCTGTTTTCAGAATCCTTAACTCAATTCTTTTAAGAGAAAATTCCAAATAAGGATCCAAAATGAACTTTGTGTCAAATAAGGACCCGGAATGAATTTTGTGTCAAATAAGGATTCGAAATGATCAAGTTAATATCTATTGAGGACCTTAGTTCGCCGGCAGACATTTCTGGCGATTAAAATAGGGGCAATTTTGTCAGAAATTTGTGATTTGAAAAAAAAGAGAAAATTCTAAATTAATTAAATTTAGGTTATTCTTTTAGATGTTTACGTTTTCTTCTTTCTTCTCCCCCGCTGCTCCTCAATCGAATCACTACCCGGTCATCGTCACCACTCAATTCTCGTTGCACCTCACCTTGCTTGACCGACGGAGAATTTGGGTCTCCGCAAACAAAGAAAGAAGTATTTGGTTTTCTTCTTATTTTTTAATTCATGCCTCAACCAGTAGAGAATTTGGGTCTTCGACTTTGCAAATGATGGGCACAAGGAACGGGGAGATCGTAGAAAACCTAGGGTTTTTTTGTTTTATTTTATAGGATTTGTTAATTTTCCCTATATTTTTTTTTTTTGGACAAAATTACCCAAACTCCGGTCATTGGAAATGTCACATGCTTGATAGCCGTCGAATATTTGGCTGACCATCAAGCTCATGTTCTTATTTGGATTCAACTACTCCGAGTCTTTATTTGAGACAATGAGTCCAATTTAGGTGTTTATCTGACATAAAGTTCATTTCGGATCCTCATTTGAGAAAATTAGTCAACTTCGGATCCTTATTTGGAATTTTCCCTTCTTTAATTCTTTAAATTTGTAAAGTCACGTGAGTGCCACATTGGCGTGTGTCTGCCATGTCAGCACTTAACAGCCATTTAACTGTCACATCAATATTTTTGTCTAAGACAGAAAAATTAATAATTTGCAAATTTGAAAAAAAAATTAAGGATTAAATTGCAAACGTTCTTGAACGACGACGTTGTGCAAATCCAAAAAGTTGAAGGCCCCATGCCTTTATTCCTAAAACATATTGCAATCAAAGTTGAGACGTTGCTGGATACTGACGGAAGCCTTTTCTTGTTCATATAATTGCTGCCGGTGGGTTCAATTTTCTCTTTTTCAACAAAATCCAGGTGGTATAATAGTGTAAATTTCACTCTTGGCTGTCAACTATAAATTTATTTATAATAAACAAACTAGTTACTTCATATATTTTGCAAAAATATTTACACCCGGAAAAATTCCCCAGTGCCATAACTTGAGTTACTGGAAGATATTGACGATGTTATTTATTTTTATTTTATTTTTGCCAATATTGATGAATGAACAGGGTGTAAAATGAAGCTTTTTTCTAGTGTATAAGGAAGTCAGGAGAGAAAAATACTGCTTTTGTTTGAAAAGAGAGAAGTAGAAGGAATTAGAAAGACAGCAGATATGCTATTCAGTATGCATAATGTTAAGAGGTAGTTAAATCTTAATTTATTTATTTATTTATCTATCTTTTTTCGTTGAATGAGTTTGCTCTTATGAAGTCTTTTTCTCTTCATGCCTTTGAAATAGAAATATAGAAAAATCTTTGGCAACAACTAGATACATTTGACACGTTCAAGAAAAAAAGAACAAAGTTTTGAGACCTAAATGTCTTTTCAACTTTGGAAAAATTTACTTTTACGAGCCTGTTGCAACAATTAATTGAAGTATCCAAAGATTCCAAACTTACTCATCAGATCACTTATTTAATTTTTGCCATGGTGTACAAAGGTTTCGAATCTAGGCCTAAAATCATTGACATGACGATATTGTTAGTGCTAGCCATCCTACAAGGCATGGCTAACACTAACATGGACAATTGTTTAAAATTTTTTATTATACTTTTTTTTTGTCTTTTTTTCTTTTCACTTATCCTAGGCCCTACTTGCTTAGGTGAGGTGTGGACCCTTGCATAGGCCAAAAGTGGGTGTCACAGCCCTTGTTGTCTGGTTGGTGAGGGTGTGAAGGCCCTCACCCATGATTGGTGAGGGTTGAGACCAGGGTCAACAAAAAAATGAAAGAAAAAAGAAAAGAAGAAACAAAGAGAAAAGAGAAAAAAGAATTATCCATATCAATATCAGTCATGCTAGGTAGGATAATCAGTGCTAATTAAACTACCATGTTAATGGTTTTGGGCCCAAATTGACCATAAAGATTAAATTGCCATATTGTTAAAATATTTAGAACTATATTGGCATATCGGTTAAAAGTCTTAGCACTAAATTAGCACAATTAAAAGATTTATAACTAAATTGGCAAATTATCAAAATGTTTATGACTAAATTGGCCAAATTGAAAAATTTATAATTAAATAGGCACAAGTACAATAGGTTTATAATTTTTTTCAATATAATTTTTCTCTTGCATTGTGTTTGAAAAAGTAAGCCTCTTGCATTGTGTTTGAAAAAGTAAGCCAAGTCTTTATAACGATTCCCCAAGATTATTGAAATAAATTCGTACAAAATTTTTTCTAGTTCTAACTTTTGGATTTTTTACTTTATTATTTGCCATGAGATGTAGCTAATAGCAAGGTTTAGAATGAGGAGAAAAACCAGTTTTTTTTTTTTTTTTTTTTTTATCCTCTTGGTCAAACTAAATGTTTCATCCATGTTCTCACTTAAATGCCTATGGGATAAAAGGGTCGGTAGGAAAAGTATAAAAAAAAAATCTTAAGTCTATTATAGGGTGTTAATTTAATCACAAACTTTAGTTATGCCAATTTAATCATAACTATTTTTACAACTTGCCAATTGAGTCATTTTGGCCAATTTAGAAATTACTGATACAGATGTTGACCATCCTATGTGATATGGATGATGAAAATATGAAAAGATTCGTGGAATATGAAAATATCTTGTCAAAGCACCCAAACACCTTCTAGGCCTTCCCCCTCCCCCTCCCCCTCCCCCTCCCCCTCCCCCCACATGAGGCCTTCCCCAGTCGTTCCTCTTGGGCTAGCAGTTAGCCACAAAAACTCGTCCAATCATGTTCTCATTCAACCATTTGCGCCTCACCCTCTCCTCATTACCCTTTCCTATAGGGGTGCACAATCAAACCGGGTTTATCTAGGAACCGGACCAAACCGTTAGGAAAATAGGTCTAAGAACGGGTTCCTATTTGAACTGGTCTGGCAATCGGTTCCATTTTTTGGGAATCAGTTGAGACTGGTTTGGGAATTGGTTCCAAGTAAAAGCCCTCCTAGAAACTAGACTAATTGGACTGGTTTTGGAACCGGTTTTTACTAATGTTTAAAAAAAAAAAAAAAAAAAAAAAAAAAAAAAAAACCCTAGTTGCGTCCCTTTCTCTCCTATTCTCTTTGTCTTTGTCTTTCACTCTTCACACGATCTGCCTCCTTCTCAGTCGCCTCTCTCTCTTAGTCTCTCTCTATATGCCCAGCCACCATCATTGTCACCACCATCAGCATTGCAGCCTGAAGGAACGCAACCTAACTAGTTGTTGCCTCTTGTCTTGTTGTCGTGAGATTTGCCATTATTGCCCAAACAACACAAACTTAAGCAAGGTGAGTTCAATTGTTTTTTTTTTTGTAGGGTTTTTGATTTTTTGGGATGGGGTTTTTATAATCTTTTTGGGTGCGTTTAGTAACATTTCTGTTCAAAATTTATTTTAAGGAATAGAAATAGAAAAAAACTATTTCTATTCCGATGAACAATTTTTGAATAGAAGAATACGTTTGGTAAACTTGTTCCTAGAATAGAAAAAGAACAAGAACACGTTTGGTAAACTTGTATAATTTTTTTTGTTTCTTTTAATTTTTTAATATTTTTATTTTATTTTTCCTTTTTTATTTTTTATTTTTTATTTTCCCTTTTTTATTTTTTTATTTTTCCTTCCTTTTGGTCGATCGTCGGCCTCGGCCATGGTCGGTAATCGGCTGACGAGGGCCGGCAGCCTTGCCCAGCCACAACAAGGCTCAGCGAGGTCGAGCCTTGCCAAGGGCTAGTGACACTCGGCCTCGCTGGGGGCCGACGACGCTCCAGCGAAGGTCGCCGGCCCTCAATGGCCGATCACCGGTCACCGGCCAAAGAAAAAAGAAGAAGAAAAAAAGAAGAAAAAAACGAAGAGAGAGAAAAATTGTTTCTTGAAAATGTTCCAGAAACAAGAAACAAGTTTTTTTTTCTTGTTTCTATTCGAAATTTGTTCCCAGGAACAAAAAATAGATTTTGAACAAAAACCCAAACAAACGCATTTATGTTCTTTTTTTTATTCCCAAAAAAAAAAAAAAAAACAAAAAAAAAAAAGGAATTGTGTTCATAAACACGGGCTAGGAACACAAACAAACAGGCCCTTTGATTTTGATGCCGGCATTGGGCATCCAAGTATAGGCATTCTGGTGCTTGGGTGGGCCATGCCTGTCACACCCCGATCCTCCGAGCGCGCGAACATCCCACTCTGGTCGATAGAAATGCGACTTCCCAGGACACGTCGCCGACCCATTCATTTTTATTACGCATGCGGAAGCGAAACAAATCCCCTGACAACATTTAACTTGGGATAGAAAAGCAGGCAATCAATCACAACCAAACAAGCTTTCTTATAAACACATAGGTTTATATACAACACTTTGGATTGTCTACAAAACACAACTTGTCGACACGTTCGCCGATTCTTCAGCCTCCACCTTCCGAACTCCGGGATTGGTCCTCCACGACAAGGGACCTGAAATATTATCCCACAGGGATGCTCAACAACTAGGAAGAAAATACACCTCGTCCTATGACCAACTTGTCGTTAATACGACATATGCTTTCCAAAGCTCAGAAACTACCGACATAGATAATATAATAAATCAATCCAATCATTCGCAATGATTCAATTCCATCATAATATTCATTCCATAGTATACTATAGCTCAAAGTAGAAGCAATATTTATATATATAGTATACTATAGCTCACCGTAAAACTGCCGCAATTTATATATAGTATACTATAGCTCACCAGAAGCTGCCGCAATATTCATATAGTATACTATAGCTCACCAGAAGCTGCTGCAATATTTATATATAGTATACTATAGCTCACCAGAAGCTGCCGCAATTTATATATAGTATACTATAGCTCACCAGAAGCTGCCGCAATATTCATATAGTATACTATAGTTCACCAGAAGTTGCCGCAATATATATGTATATCATAATTGATCGCCTAAGCGGATACATATATATATAAACCAATGCTTGCCAAAGCTGATCATTCAATAATAAACCATAGAACTGGATATTCAATTTAATAATAACCAACGGTTCAAACTAGTCATACAAACCAATTACGGTGCTAAAAGCCAACACCGGGTATTTTCAAGTTAAATACCACAACTTCATCAATATCACTCAATTCCACACTTTTGGAATAATTAACCATAATCATCAATCACTCAATTTCTCAATTTAAACATACAATTAACACAAACCGACCGCACTCACGTGATCAAAAATTCTAACAACCGCCATCCTGGCATAATTTTCGAAATTATTAAATAATTAAATTTAATTCCGAAAATTAAATAATTAAATATTATATTATATTAATATAATTTAATAAAATAATATTTAAAAATTAGAAATAATTAATTAACTAAAAATAATTAATTAGGGCTTAAACAAGATTACACTAATTTAATCATACAATTAGCCCTAATTAAACATCTTTTAAACTAATCATACAAATAATCTAATTTACATTAAAATAATCTAATCTAACCACCTAAACCTAATTAGAATAATCTAAACACCCCTTAAGCGTCATTAACTCACTAAGCAAGAATTAGAGGATAAACTCATCGGTTTTGCGCATCGGTGAGTTCACGGCGACCACGACACCAAGGCGGTCGATAAACCCCAAAGCGGCGACACCAACGGAGGCTGAGAAGACACTGAAAACGGGCCTCGAAGTCTGGAACTTCTTGCTGTCTTCTGCTTCTGATCTGGGCTGAACTGCAGAGAAGAAACCAGCAACTTCAACGACGAAAACGGGCCGATCGAAGCTCCGGCGAGCAGGTGGTTGGCAACCGGCGGATCCTGGGGGTCTTGGGGATCTTGTAGGAGGTTGGGATAGGCAAAGGAAGGGTCGGAAAGGGGCGAAATAGCAAGAAAACGCGAAACAGGCGGAACCGGGTGAGTCCAGACGGTCCGGCGAGTGGCGGCTTCGGGCGGTCGTATGGGACGACCGGAGAATCGTTCCAGCGAGCGGCGAGATGCTCTGGAACGGGCTGGATGTCGTCTTCGCGGTGATGGGTTGCTCATTCGCTGATTCAACCGAGAAGTTAACTTTTTACTCGGATCTTTGGCGAAAGGTTGGCTAGAGCAGAAACTGGAACGAGGGGAAAACAAGGGAGGAAAACGGCCGACGATGGCCTTCCGGGCGTGTGACGATGGAGGGACTGGAGAGCTTAATTTCCTATGGTTTTCTTGAGCATTTCCTAAGCCTCAACCATGGAGAAAGCCATAAATGAAGGAAGAAGATGGTCTGCTGAAGAGGGGGCCTCCTTGGTGGCTCACTAGAGCTCAACACTTGTCTAAACCTCATTTGCTTTGCCCCCACCATGACATCACATGACATCATCCACTCTCTCTCCTCAATCTTCCTCTACAACCTTGCCAATAGGTGCAAAATAGCTCTCCCCCCATGATATACGAATTTCATACATTTGTACATCAAATTCAATCAATTCTCACTCAATTCCATCCAATTGAAGTTCAATTAAATCAACCCATGTGTTCTCGGCCTTCTCATGACATTTCCCCATCAAATGATCCAACTTGCATCCCGAAGATTCGATTAAAAACGGTCCTCTGACAATCCCGAACAAAAACGGCCTTACTTTGCTTTTTTGCCAAAAATCTCGGTTTGTAGAAAAATCTTCTGGAGATGAGTCGACATTCCTAAAATGAATTGTGACTTGACAAAACTTCCAATTTCTGTAATCGGGTTCAATTTCACGGTTAAATTCAATCTGGCGCGACTTTAGCGCGTCCTAATCTACCAGGTAGCTTTTAGGAATTTTCTGTGCAATTGACCTGTGGTTGATTATTTTCAAGCCATAAAGTGCATCTTCGACACATTGGCGACTCTCGATTGTCGTAGAAATCTCGAGGTTTCAAATACGGACACAGGGTACCAAAACGATAGAGAAATCGATCTAGTGCCGATCAACAAGAATTGTGCAATTAGGTGGAATCACCCACACTGAATTACATGGTTCTGTTGAATCGACCTATCTTCGGTCTCTAATCGGTCTGTGCCGTAATGACTCTTGCAGATTAGTATGGTCGAGCAGTCGTTTCCTGGTCGAATTCTCAAGTCTATTGCGTTTAGATTCCTTAACGGCTTCACTTGATAGACTAGTTATCTCGTGAGTGGCCAACTCAGAGAAGAAAGCTATAGACGCGAAGATGAAACGCCCGACTTATTTAATTGAAACCAGAATTGGAAAATCGGGATGTCACAATGCCGATTGCTCATCTGTTCTTTGTCTTCAACTCCTCTTTTATCTTCTCAATTCAAAGAAATGGAAGAGTAGGCATTATGGTGCTTGGGCTTCCACATGTAGGTGTCTTGAGTTTATGATAATTAGGCTTATAGGTCCTTAGTTCTTTGTTTAGTTAAAAAGTTCATGTACTTACTGATTGATTACATGTAATTAATGTTTTAATACAAATTAGGAGGATTATGTTGTTGTTTTCTCACGTATTTATGTAAAATTTGAAGTCGTATAGGATACTGTGTGGTTGCAAAACAGTTTCCAGTACAAACAAGGTAGACCATGGAACTAGACCAGAAAAAGTAGGGTAAGTTCCAAAACAGGTTTCAGTACAAACATGGTAGGGTACAGGATCCAAAAAATGGGGAACCGGTTATAACGCGGTAGCATATAGAGTCCAGGTCTGGAATCTACCTATCCTAGAACCGATTACCTCTACTTTCCCATGCGCCCTCTTACCCATCCAACTCTTGTTATTGTCTTCACCGTCTCTTAAGGCACCTCTCCATTACCTTTCGTCCTAGAGTGAGATCTATTACGGTATCCGCTCAATCATAGAGACGAGTCCATTGTTGATGATTACTTCAGCGTTAGATATCCGATCCTTATCATTGGTAATTAATGAATTTGCTAACTGAAAAGGAGTCGCTAGAGGCTTTTTTGTCCCTATAGTTTTTGGTTTGGTAATTTTGAATTTGACTAGTTGATTCTGAGATGTGATGAGCTGAAGGCTAGTAATGAAATTTGACGGTTCATAGGCTCAAGATGTCTGATCCTTATCGCTGATGATTGATGGATCTTGACTCGAATCTCGTTGCTTTGAGCTTGTTATATGGAGTCCAGTAATTTAATTTGACTTGTTGATAATGAGATATGCTAATGGTAGAAACTGTTAGATAGACTTTGAGATATACCATAATTGTTGATGAATTCTATTAGTTGTCGAGGCTTTGAGATATGAAATGCTTATTGCTGCCAATTGATGGTCCACCGATTGAATCTCATATGTTTTATTTGTGGATTCAAGTTTTGAAATAGGGCAGAGCAGTGTTACTGCTTGTTGAATGGTCAGTATAACCTTGGTGGCTTGTTGATCCTCGACCTTTCTACCTTGTTCATCGACGACCTTACCGCCTTGTTGATCATATTGGAACGACCACGTTGTTATGGGTTATGATTCCACTTGTTATGGGCTATTATAATTTTTCCTTATCTGTACAGCCTTAGGAAGCTCTTTCCAAAGTCAGCCTTACTCAAAACAACATCAGCAATTCTAGAGAGAAGATCTCAATTTGTGTTTACATCTCTTGGTAATCCAAATGAGGGGAAGGGGAGCCCTATTTATATAAATACCCCTATAATTGCAATTGCCAATGTACAATACAATTTAACAGTGAAGATTGATGAAAAGTCTTTAAAATACAAGTGCATATTTCCTATATTATCCCCAAGATTACCCTAGAATATCATTTGTACATTTCCCTTATTACCCTCGGAACATACTAGAGTCTCCCTAAAAACTCTAGATACAAAAAGATTCTAGAACACTGGGTGATTTATAGGTTATCACGACCCACTTGCTAGGTCTTTGGGCTTGAAAACCTTTGGACCCTAACACTAGGATCCTAGTTACCATCCTCAGCAGCAGAACCGCTCCTCAAACCTAAAGTCCCCGAAACGCACTTGTGCATGCCAAGTCGCTAAAGTCCCCCAAAATGTTGCACGGATAATACCTTGGCATATGACCTATAAACTGAATCACGGCAAAAGCCAACTGATCACTGTCCGCCATAACTACACTGGCGAGCACTTAAATCACTGATTCGCACCCTAGAACTTGCAAATTCTAAACAAAACTTGTCACTCCAACTACAAGGGCTGCGTCCCCTGCCACAGACTTGCAAGAGGGCAGCCTTTGCTCAATTCTGTGGTGAGTGCAAATGACATGGATATCTATGTATCGAAGTGGTGTCGACGCAGTTCCATGTCAGCATTTCCGTTCATGTATTTGGCAAAAGGACTAACTTAAACAAAGGAATTTACAGTTCATGGATTTAGCTGGACCAAAAAAAAAAAAAAAAAAAAAAAGAGTTCAAGAATTAGAATGAACAAATTAATGAATTATATAATTCTAGCCTTAAATAGTTTATTACCAAAGAAACTTGTCATAATGTTCTTTTTTATAAGTAAGTTAGAGCATTTATTGGTACAAAATAAGCCCAGGGGAGCTAATCCCCGTCATAAGCCCTAAATTAGTGATATGTTTAATGTAACCATAGAAAGAATCTTAGAAGAAACATTACGCCAAGAAGAATTTTTCTTTTGCTGTTGTCTCATTGGGAATAACAAGGATGCTTCGTAGTTGCAGTTTAATTGTGACCAAAGTATATATTCACTGGGGTTAATAGTAATGGCCAGACAACCTTTTATGTGCATAATATTATAATCCTTCATAAAAGGTTAAAGAATATCAGATCTTTCTTTTGCCCCCAGTAGCGACAGTTTGTATGCTTTCTCACTATATATTCTGGGAAGCAAACGGGATTTCTCCCGTGACGGCAAGAAGGGAGAACGAATTCTTGATCTCGAATCTCAGGTAAGCCTTCTTTGTTTTTCTCTCAATATCTTTCAACACGGTGCTTCTTTTGCAGGCATAGGGCATTATGATTAGTGACCGCATGCTGCACTTCGTTTCGAATCAAATAGTCAAAAACTATGTATGCATTCGACATTACTAATTGCCCATAGAATAGCCGGAGAATAGAAGGTTGGATTATGCATGTTCCAGTAGAATTTATAGGAGTTATGATCTTGTATGATTTGCGACCACCTGATTTTAACGGCAAATTGTCTTCGTTGCACGTTGTTGGGAGATCAAGGTAGCTGACGGTCTTTTATTATTCATTTCTCAAGCTTTGCAGATTCTTTAGATATTTCTTTAACTAGTTTAGGCGTAAGGCCTCCTCAAAGTGAACGACTTTTCCGATTTGCCCAATGGCAAAAACACGGCAAAGTGCCCGAGGTAAAATCTTTCGAGAGTAGGGGTTTCTTCATGACAATCAAAATCCAATCACGTTATTCTGTCAATGCAGACCTCTGCTATTTCTAGAACAGATTGAATGCATCGCGAAACAGGGCGTGTTTTCTGTTCTACTAGAAAAAAAAAATCATTTTCATTTTATTTTTTTTGGCTTTGTTTTTCTTTTTGACAGGTCTCGAGTCCTGTTTAATGGAAAAAAAGATGTGCTTAATTCATTCTCGTCATTAGGCACTAAATTACTGTGAAACGAACGAGAATATCAGATGTACCCTTTCACTCTCTAGTTTCATGGGCTTGTAATCGTTTTCTTTCACTTGTTTAGAAATGAGTCAGATCGTCAAGGAAGTTGCGGTAACCATAGAGAGGAAGATGGACAACTTGACTACCGGATCCATCGAGTGTTGCATATATCGAGTGCCTGAGAAGTTGCGGAGAGCAAATGCGGAGGCCTACACCCCTCAAGTTATCTCCATCGGGCCATTCCACCGTGATAAGACAGCAATTCAGGTGATGGCGATCAAACTGAGGTACTTGACAGGCTTCCTCCGCCGCAGCAAGGCTGACCTCCCAGCTTGTATCAGAATCATCAGCGAATTGGAAGACCGCATTCGGCAATGCTACCAAGAAGATATCACCCAAGCCAGCAAGGAGCTCGTGGAAATGATCTTAGTGGACGCAGTTTTTGTAGTTGAGCTATTCATAAGAAGCCACTACCTCGAGCACCAAGATGAGGACGACGAAATATTCAGCAAGCAGTGGATGAGCAACGCCGTATTCCACGACCTCCTGCTCCTGGAAAATCAAGTCCCATTCTTTGTCCTCGAGATTCTCTATAATCTCACCGCATTGAGTTCCACTGTCACGTTCTTCAAGCTTAGCTACGAGTACTTCAAAGACGTCCTGGAGGGGCAAGAGCTTGCAAGCACGAACTTTCAGATGAAGCACCTGGTGGACTACGTGCGAGCCCTGCAACTGCCCTCGTTCCCACGGGATGCGACGTCCAAACATGGCAAGAAATTCGAGCTGACTCGGAGTGCAAAGGAGCTGCATGAGGCCGGTGTTGAGTTCAAACCAGGCAAGGCAAACTTCTCCCTGCCCGATGTCCACTTCAAGGCTGAGACCCTCAGGATGCGGCACGTGGTTGTGCACGAGTGGACCGAGGCGTGGTTCAGGAACATGATTGCGTACGAGCAGTGCCACCACGTGGAAAAGTACATCACCAGCTACGCCATTCTCATGGACAGCCTCATCGACACGCCCGAAGACGTCGACATTCTAGTCAGCTGCGGAATTTTGGAAAATCGGCTCGGTAGCAAGGAAGACGTGGCCAATCTCTTCAACAGCTTGTACAAGGAGACCATGAGGGACTCCAGCGAGTTCCTCTACTCAAGGCTGTGTCAGAAACTGAATGAGTACAGCAGGCACCCGTGGAACCAGTGGAAGGCCGCCTGGTACCGTTGGAGGGTCATCCTCTACCGAGAGTACTTCAGCAACCCGTGGTCCGCGTTCTCCGTGGTTGCTGCCGCGGTGCTGCTCGTGCTCACCTTGTTGCAAACTGCGTGTTCCTTGATGGATGTTTACGCGGGCGACCCAGGGCGATTGTTCCGTTGGCACTAATGCCCGTCGGAATGAACCTCGCCCAACTACTCTCCATTAATTCTCTTCCTTTTTTCGTTTCCTCATTGTTGTCGTTGCTGTTTCTTTATTTCCTTCTTTTTTCTTTTTAAATTTTTTGAATTTTTGAATTTTTGAATTTTTGAATTAATTTTTTAAAAATCATTTTATATTCTGGAAGAAGGAGACGGCTATTCAAGCCCAATTTAAAAGCAAATTAAGCCCAACTCATTAATAACCAAATGCTTCCATCAAAGCAGATCAAAGCCCAAAAAACGTCAATACAATTATGACTAGAATTAAGCCCAAACTTCCTGAAAAAAATAACTAAGGTCTGTGTCTCCACTCTCCCCTCTTTTTCCTTATTCAGTTTTATCGCCTTTCTTCACATTCCAGACCAAAAACTCTCAAAACTGTACATTAAATTCAGAATATTTAAAGCCTTTAATCAATAGATAACGCTTTCCACTTTCAAGCAGAGCACAACAAAGACATCACCACGAGTTATGTCAGTCCACCACCACTAGACTGTCATTGGAGAATCTAACTGACTCGCGCCCTAGAACTTGCAAGTTCTAAAAAAAACTCGCCACTCCAACTACAAGGGCTGCATCCCCTGCCATCGACTTGCAAGAGGGCAGCCTTCGCTCAGTTCTGTGGTGAGTGCAAATGACATGGATATCTATGTATTGAAGTGGTGTCGACGCAATTCTATGTCAGCATTTCCGTTCATGTATTTGATGGAAGGGCTAACTTAAACAAAGGAATTTACAGTTCAAGGATTTAGCTGGACAAAAAAAAAAAGAGTTTAAGAATTAAAATGAACAAATTAATGAAGTTTATAATTCTAGCCTTAAATCATCTATTACCAAAGAAACTCGTCATAATGTTCTTTTTTATAAATAAGTTAGAGCATTTATTGGTATGAAATAAGCCCAGGGGAGCTAATCCCCGTCATAAGCCCTAAATTAGTGATATGGGTAAATGTAACCATAGGAAAAGTCTTAGAAGAAACATTGTGCCAAGAAGAATTTTGCTTTTGCTGTTGCCCCATTGGGAATAGCTAGAATGCTTCGTAGTTAAGTGTAATTGTGACCAAAGTATCCATTCGCTTTTTCTGCGCAACAAACTTCCCTGACACTGCAGAAAATGTTGGACCAAGAGGAGATCTTTTCGGCTTAGCGGCAAAGAAACCAAATGACACTTTTCTGTGTTTTTTTCCGCTTCTCCTTTTTTCATTAGGATTAATAGTAATGGTCAGACCACCTTTTGTGTGCGTAATATTATAATGCTTCATAAAAGGTTAAAGAATATCAGATCTTTCTTTTGTTCCCCAATAGCGACTGTTTGCATGTTTTCTCACTATATATCCTGGGAAGCAAACGGGATTTCTCCAGTGACGGCAAGAAGGAAGAACGCATTCTTGATCTCGATTCTCAGGTAAGCCTACTTTGTTTTTCTCTCAACATCTTTCAACTAGGTGCTTCTTTTGCAGATGTAGAGCGTTACGATTAGCGACCACATGCTGCACTTAGTTTCGAATCAAGTAGTGCAAAAACTATGTATGCATTCGACGTTATTGATTGCCCATAGAATAGCCCAGAAATAGAAGTATAGATTATGTGCGTTCTAGTAGAATTTATAGGAATTATGATCTTGTATTATTTGCGACCACGTGATATTAATAACAAATTGACTTTATTGCACGTTGTCGGGAGGTCAAGGGAGCTGACGGTCTTTTAGGGGTGTATGATAACCTCTGATTTCTGCTTCAGAAACAATTTTTCTATTCTAGACCTGGTTCTGGAATAGAAATCCGTTTGATAAAATTATTTTATTTTTCTATTTCTGAAATAGATTTTGGTTCCAAAAATAGGTTTGGAATATAAATCGAAAAAAGAATTTTCTACTTCTCTATTTCTGTAATAGAAATTAGAAATAAAAATTGTTCTCATCGTTTGTTGCTGCCGACCATCATCTGCCGGACGCCGCCCATCGCCTCCACCGGTCACCGGCTGCCGCTAGTCGCCGCCGGCAGCCGCTGCCGCTTGCCACCGGTTGCCGGTCGCCGATCGCCTGCCGCCGCTTGCCTTAGTCGCTAGTCGCCGATCGCTGCCTCCATTCGCTGATTGTTGCCCACTTTGTCATCCGAAAAAGGAATAAATTTTGCGACGTTATCAAACGAATTTCTATTTTTAGAGTAGAAATTTTGTATCATTATCAAATAGGTATTTTTGCTTAGAAACTTATCTAGCAATAGAACAATCTATTTTTCTTCCAAAAATCAATTTCCAGCCAGAATGATTATCATTTACGCCTTATTATTCGTTTCTCAAGCTTTGCAGTTTCTTTAGATATTTCCTCCACTAGTTGAGGCGCAAGGCCTCCTCAAACTGAACGACTTTTCCGATTCGCCCAATGGAAAATACACGCCAAAGTGCCCCAGGTAAAATCTTTCGAGGGTAGGGATTTCTTTATGACAATCAAAATCCGATCACGTTATTCTGTCAATATAGACCTCTATGCTGTTTCTAGAACAGATTGAATGCATCGCGAGCACGACGTGTTATCTGTTCCACTAGGAAAACATCATTTTCCTGTTATTTTTGGCTTTGTTTTTATTTTTGACGGTACTCAAGTCCCCTTAATTGGAAAAAAAAAGAAAAGAAAGAATGGAGGCTTAATTCATTCTCTATCATTAGGCACCAAATCACCGTGACATGTCAAAGAAATTATGCCCAGATGCACCCTTTCACTCTTTTTAGTTTCATGGGCTTGTAATCTTTTCTTTCACTTGTTTACAAATGCGTCCGACTGACAAGGAAGTTGTGATTACCATAATTGCCTCCCGAGTCTACCAAACGTTCCATCTATCGAGTGCCTGAGAAGTTGCGTAGGGCAAACGCAGAGGCCTACACGCCTCAAGTCATCTCCATCGGGCCGTTCCACCGTGGTAAGAAAGAGCTTCAGTTGACGGAGGAGATCAAACTGAGGTACGTGACAGGCTTCCTTCGCCATTGCAAGTTCGACCTCCCAGCTTGTACCAGAATGATCAGCGAATCGGAAGACCGCATTCGGCAATGCTACCAAGAAAGGCTCACCCAAGGCAACTATGAGCTCGTAGAAATTATCTTAGCGGACGCAATTTTTCTAGTTGAGCTGTTCATAAGGAACCATTACTGGAACCACGAACCCGAGCACCGAGACCTGGACGACGAGATATTCAGCAAGCAGTGGATGAGCAACTGTTGAAAAAAAAGTGATCCATTTTTCAGAAAATTCTAGATTACACTAGAGAAAAAGCTGGCCAAAACAAATCAGCAAAAGACAAACCTAGAAGACTCTACAATGCTGAAGAAATTTCTGGTGTACGTGGGCAGCAAGTACATGTATGAAGAAAGAAAGCCAGCTGGAAGTTGGTTGAAAAGTCAAGAAGAGTGGCTAAGAATAGAAAAATGGAGAAAAAGGGAGAAGCAACGAGAAGACCCTGAAGGAGCCGCAACAAGCTGAATTTTATATTCTTTCTTGTACTCAAAGTCGGTGGAGGAAGGCGGTGCGCACGCCTATAAATAGGAGTTGGATGTTTGTTGTTCCTTGTAGCCGTGAAAACCACACACACTCCTTCCTCCCTTTGTAATAAAACCTTTCAAAATAAAAGCTTCCTTTTTATCAATTCTTCCTTTGCCATTGTAGTCCTTTTATTATTCACACATAACACTTGCACATACACACGCTTCCGCAAATAACCAACAGTGGTATCAGAGCCACGTCTTTGGTTGGTGTCAGGCGTTTGTCCTACCCACCAATTCCTAAAACTAACCTTTCCAAATACCCACTAACTAAACCATGGCCAACCCAACCTCATCCTCATTTCCCATTCCCATTTTTGATGGGAACAACTATGACTTTTGGAGCATAAAAATGACTACATTCTTGATGGCCCAAGACTTATGGGACATCGTGGAAAGAGGTTACGAGGCTCCGCCAGAAGGTGCAAGTGTTTCGAAGGATCAACTACAAAAGGATGCAAAGGCGCTATATTTTATCCAGCAAGCGCTCTCGGAAACTGTATTTCCGAGAATAATTGGAGCGAGGACTGCAAAAGAGGCTTGGGATATACTACGAGAAGAATTTCAAGGATCGGAAAAGGTACGCATTATTCGCCTTCAAACTCTAAGAAGAGATTTTGAGAATTCTAAAATGAAAAATTATGAGACTGTACAAGAGTATTGTGGAAAATTAAAGGAACTCGTTAATCAAATGAGAGCCTATGGAGATGGGATAACCGATCAAAGGGTTGTTGAGAAAATATTGGTGTCACTTACCAAAAAATACAACTCTATAGTTACAACTATAGAAGGAACTAAAGACTTGACGACCCTATCAATAAGTGAATTAATTGGCTCTCTAGAAGCATATGAGAAAAGACTAATGGCACAAGATGAAGATTCGGTTGAAAGTGCCTTTCGCTAAAGTAAATATACGGTCTCATCAAACTAAAAATGATGGAAGGAGCTCATGGAAAAACAAAAGAGGAGGAGAAATTATAAAAAAAGAAAATTATCCACCTTGTGGCATTTGCAAGAAAACAAATCACTTGGAGAAGGATTGTTGGTTTAAAAATAAAAAACAATGCCGCTTTTGTAAAAGATATGGCCACGTAGAAAAAGATTGTCGCTCGAAAACAAATAATCGAGCAAACTATGTAGAAAAAAAAGAAAGTGAAGAAAATACATTCTACGCGGGCCAAGCGGCAAATGACAATAAAAATGAAACATGGTACATCGATAGTGGGTGTAGCAATCACATGACAGGGGACGAAACTATATTCACTCATATTGATAAGTCGGTGAAATCTCAAGTAAAGTTGGGCAATGGTGCATTAGTAGATGTCAAAGGAAAAGGCACCATCGCCGTGGAAACGAATAAAGGCCCAAAATATATATGTAATGTATATCTAGTCCCTCGTCTTGCACAAAATCTCTTAAGTGTGGGCCAAATGATACAAAGTGGGTATTCTCTATATTTTAATAGAGATGCCTGCATTATCTATGATAAATATAAAAATATCATTGCCTCGTTAAGATGAAAATAACAATTTTCCTATTCAATGGAAATTGGTCAAAGATATAGCCATGAAAGCTCAACTTGATGATTCATGGCTATGGCATAGAAGATTTGGCCACTTCAATTTTGCTGGATTAAAATTCTCCATCAGAAAAATATGATGAGAGATTTTCCAGCCATCGCAGAAATTTCAGATGTTTGTGAAGGCTGTCTTCTTGGAAAACAACAGAGACAGTCCTTCCCATCTGGAGTCTCATGGAAGGCTAAGAAGCCTTTAGAACTTGTCCACACGGACGTGTGCGGTCCAATGAGGACACCTACACCTAGTCAAAATAAATATTTCATCCTATTCATTGATGATTATACAAGAATGACGTGGGTATATTTTCTTCGAGAAAAATCTGAGGTTTTCTCTATCTTTAGAAAATTCAAGAACCACGTCGAGAATCAAAGTGGCCAAAGAATCAAAGTCCTAAGGAGTGACAGAGGCACAGAATACAATTCAAAGGAGTTTAATAAATTTTGTGAAGATGAAGGAGTCCATCATCAACTAACCGTTGTCTACGCCCCCGAACAAAATGGAGTAGCTGAAAGAAAAATAGAACTGTCATGGAGATGGCAAGGTCTATGTTAAAAGAGAAAGGCCTTCCCAACACTTTTCTCGGGCGTATGCTTTATACCGCTGTATACCTATTAAATAGATGTCCAACTAAAGCAGTTCAAAATAAAACTCCGCTTGAAGCATGGAGTGGACGGAAGCCTTCAGCAAAGCATCTCAAAGTGTTTGGATGCATTTGCTACGTCCACATCCCTGCTCAAAAAAGGAGTAAGCTAGATGAAAAGACAGAAAAAGGAATATTCCTTGGCTACAGTGACCAATCAAAAGGCTATCGGATTTACAACCTAAGAACTAAAAAACTAATAATTAGTCGAGACGTCGAGTTCGATGAGAATGCTGCCTGGAATTGGGAAGACGAGAAGATCGTGAAGAAGTACATAACCTTGCCAGACACACCACCTACTCAAGAGGAGTCAACGTCACAAGAAGAAGGAGAAGTACCGGATTCTACCACTCACGACGTAACTCCACCAAGCTCTCCAAGGGTGACACAAGAAGAATCTACTCCAGAGTCTCCAATACTAAGGGTAAAAGCCCTTAGAAGAATTTATGACACATGCAATTTTGCTATTTTGGAACCGGAAAACTATGAACAAGCATCCAAAGATGAAGTTTGGATAAAAGCCATGGAAGAAGAGATCAAGATGATCCAGAAAAATGAAACCTGGGAGCTTGTTGATCGTCCAGAAGACAAAGAGATTATTGGCGTTAAGTGGGTTTACAAGACAAAGCTTAATGCAGATGGATCAATCCAAAAGCATAAAGCAAGGCTTGTGGCGAAAGGATACTTGCAACAACCAGGTATCGACTATACTGAAACTTTTGCTCCCGTCGCTCGCCTTGATACTATTCGAGCACTTATAGCCTTGGCGGCACAAAAAGAATGGAAGATTTATCAACTAGATGTGAAGTCGGCATTCCTAAATGGATATCTTCAAGAAGAAATCTACATAGAACAACCACAAGGCTTTATTCTCAAAGGCCAAGAAGAAAAAGTCTTAAAGCTTAAGAAGGCCCTATATGGGTTAAAACAAGCACCACGTGCATGGTATAGTAGAATCGATGAGTACTTCATCAAGCAAGGATTTAGGAGGAGTATGAGCGAGCCAACACTCTACATCAAGACCCAAGGTAAGTCCGACACTCTCATTGTCTCTCTATATGTAGATGATCTTATATATACTGGAAACAATGAGACAATGATCCGAAAATTTAAAGAAGAAATGATGAAGACATTTGAAATGACGGACTTGGGCTTGATGAACTATTTCCTCGGTATTAAAGTTAATCAAGATGAAGGAATTTTCATCTCGCAAAAGAAATATACCGAAAACCTCCTAAAGAAATTCAAGATGAGTAATTGCAAAATAGTTTCAACACCACTAGTGATGAATGAGAAACTATTGAAAAATGATGGAGCTGAAAAAGCCGATGCCTCCCTCTATAGAAGTTTAATTGGGAGTCTACTATATCTTACCGCTACACGGCCGATATTATGTACGCGACAAGTTTACTATCAAGGTTTATGCGAGTCCAAGTCAAATTCATTTTGGAGCTGCCAAGAGAATTCTTAGATATTTACGAGGAACTATAGATTACGGCATTTGGTACCGACCTAGTGAAACAACTAAGTTGATCGGTTATACTGATAGCGATTGGGCAGGATCATCTGATGATAGGAGAAGTACTACTGGCTATGCCTTCACATTAGGTTCTGGAATATTCTCATGGGCATCCAAAAAACAAGACTCAGTGGCACAATCTACTGCAGAAGCTGAATACATTGCACCTGCTATAACTACTAGTCATGCAATATGGCTACGAAGAATTCTAGAAGACATTGGAGAGGCACAAATGGAAGCAACTCCAATACTTTGCGACAATAAGTCCGCAATCGCTATATCAAAAAATCCAGTATTCCATGGAAGAACCAAACATATAGACATTAAATATCACTTCATACGAGAGGCACAAAATAAATGAGAAATCGAGCTAAAGTATTGTAAGACTGAAGATCAAATTGTGGACATATTCACTAAAGCATTACCAACAGCAAAATTCGAGACATTGAGAAGCATGCTCGGAGTATTTCAAAAATGGATCAAGGAGGAGTGTTGAAAAAAAGTGATCCATTTTTCAGAAAATTCTAAATTACACTAGAGAAAAAAGCTGGCCAAAACAAATCAGCAAAAGACAAACCTAGAAGACTCTACAATGCTGAAGAAATTTCTGGTGTACGTGGGCAGCAAGTACATGTATGAAGAAAGAAAGCCAGCTGGAAGTTGGTTGAAAAGTCAAGAAGAGTGGCTAAGAATAGAAAAATGGAGAAAAAGGGAGAAGCAACGAGAAGACCCTGAAGGAGCCGCAACAAGCTGAATTTTATATTCTTTCTTGTACTCAAAGTCGGTGGAGGAAGGCGGTGCGCACGCCTATAAATAGGAGTTGGATGTTTGTTGTTCCTTGTAGCCGTGAAAACCACACACACTCCTTCCTCCCTTTGTAATAAAACCTTTCAAAATAAAAGCTTCCTTTTTATCAATTCTTCCTTTGCCATTGTAGTCCTTTTATTATTCACACATAACACTTGCACATACACACGCTTCCGCAAATAACCAACAGCAACGCTGTATTCCAAGACCTCCTGCTGCTGGAAAATCAAGTCCCGTTCTTTGTCCTCGAGAATCTATATAACCTCACCACATTGAGTACCACTGTCGCATTCTTCAAGCTTAGGTACGAGTACTTCAGAGACCTCCTGCACGGGCATGAGCTTGCAAGCACGAGAGCTCAGGTGAAGCACCTGGTGGACTACGTGCTAGCCCTGCAACTGCCTGCAATCCCTCGGCGCGCGACGCTCAAAGAGGGCAAGAAATTCCAGCTGACTCGGAGTGCAAAGGAGCTGCAAGAGGCCGGTGTTGAGTTCAGACTGGGCATGGGAAGGTCCTCCCTGCTAAATATTGACTTCAAGGATGGTATCCTTGTGATGTGGCAAGTGGTTGTGCACGAGTGCACCGAGGCGTACGTCAGGAACATGATTGCGTACGAGCAGTGCCACCACGCGGAAAAGTACATCACCAGCTACGCCATTCTCATGGACAGCCTCATCGACACGCCCGAAGACATCGACATTCTAGTCAGCTGCGGATTTTTGGAAAATCGGCTCGGGAGCACGGACGACGTGGTTAGTCTCTTCAACAGCTTGTACAAGGATACCATGAGGGACTCCAGCGAGTTCCCCTACTCAAACCTGCGTCAGAGAATGAATGAGTACAGCAGGCACCCGTGGCACCAGTGGAAGGCCGCCTGGTACCGGTGGAGGGTCATCCTCAACCGAGAGTACTTCAGCAACCCGTGGTCCGCGTTCTCCGTGGTTGCTGCTGCGGTGCCGCTCGTGCTCACCTTGTTGCAAACTGCGTGTTCCTTGATGGATGTTGACGCGGGCGACCCAGGGCGATTGTTCCGTTGGCAAAAGTAATGCCCGTCGGAACGAACGTCGCCCAAGTTCTCTCCATTTCGCTAATTCTTTTCTATTTTTTTTTCGTTTCCTCATTGTTGTTGTTGTTTTTTTTATTTCCTTCTTTGTTCTTTTAAATTTTTTGACATTTTTATTTTTTTATTTTTTAAATTGTTTTTTTTAAATCATTTTCTATTCTGGAAGAAGGAGACGTGGGGCGGGCCCTTGGGCTTGGTCCGAATACGGCCCATGCGCTATTCAAGCCCAATTTAAAAGCAAATTAAGCCCAACTCATCAACAACCCAATGCTTCCATCAAAGCAGATCAAAGCCCAAAAAACATCAATACAATTTTAACTAGAATTAAGCCCAAACTTCCTAAAAAAAAACAACTAAGGTCTGTGCCTCCACTCTCCCCTCTTTCTTCTTCCTTATACAGTTTTATCGCCTTTCTTCACATTGCAGACCAAGAACTCTCAAAACTGAACATTAAATTCAGAATATTTGAAGCTTTTAATCAACAAATAATGCTTTCCACATTCGAGCAAAGCACAACCAAGATATCACCATAAATTATGTCACCCACCACCACTAGACCGTCATTGGAGAATCTAACTCACAGCTAGTGAAATAACTATCTTCTTACTATCACAAACTTTGGAAAAACTCACGACTTATGAATAAGGAAGCCGGATGTGACCCGACAAATCATCATGAATCATCACCGATAAATAGCTCCGGTCATTTTTTCATCACCCGCCACCATCAATTACACTCAAGATCATGGTTAATAATTAATGAACAAATCAGCAAGGTATAAACTATATCAACACTCATTCATTTCGAATGCTTTGAGGACCTATTTTATGAAAATGCCATGGACGCATTTCGTCAAACAGGTCATGGTCAACGAGTTAAGGAGTAGGCTTCAAATACCCGAATCTCAAACACCATGGACGATAGCTTCGTTTCACCGTTCATTCAGAAGCTTCCCAAAGTCCCAAAAGCGCACATGTGCTGCATGCCAAGTCGCTAAAATCCCCCAAAAAGTTGCCCTTAGAATACGATATATAGACTGAATCTCACTAAATTATTCTCCAAACCACCAGGGGAGAATACAATGAATGCAAACATCTGATCAACGTCTGCCAGGACTACACGAGGAGCAAGTAAATCAGACTGTGATTCGGGCCATAGAACTTGCAAGTTCTAAACAAAACTTGTCATTCCAGCTACAAGGGCCGCGTCACACTTGTCACATGGATATCCATGTAATGAAGTGGTATTGACAAGATTCTATGTCAGCATTTCTGTTCACATATTTGATGGGAGGACTAACTTAAACAAAAGAAGTTTTAGTTTGAGGATTTAGTTGGACCATTAAAAAAAAAGTGTTCAAGAATCAAATTGAACAAATTGAAAATGTATATAATTCAAGCCTTAAACCGTTTATTATCGAAGAAACTTGTCATAATGTTCTTTTTAAAAAAATTATAAATACGAGCATTTATTGATACTGAATAAGCACAGGAGCTAATCCCTTTCATAAGCCTTATTAAATTAGGGATATGGGTATATGGAACCATAGAGAAAGTCTTAGGACAAACATTATGCCAAGAAGAATTTTGCTTTCGCTGTTGCGATATTGAGAATAACTTGAATATTTCACAGTTGCAGTGTAACTGTGACCAGAGTATTATCACTTTTTCTGCATCAAAAACTTCTCTAACATTCTAGATAAAGTTAGATCAAGAGATCTTTTCGGCTCAATGGCAAAGAAACCAATTAACTCTGTTCTGTGTTCTTTTCCCCTTCTCCTTTTTCTTTGGGGTTAATAGTAACGGGCAGACCTTTTGTTCGCATAGGATAATATTGCTTCATAGAAGGTTAAAGAATATAATATCTTTCTTTTCTCCCTCCATAGATGCTGTTTTCACGGTTTGCATGGTTTCTCGCTATATAGTCTCGGAAGCAAACAGGATTTCTCCAGTGACGTCAAGAAAGAAGAGCACATCAATCTCGAATATCAGGTAAGCCTTCTTTGTTTTTCTCTCAACATCTTTCAGCGCATTGCTCCTTGTAGACATAAGAAAATTATGTTTACTAACGGGAAAATTGTCTAAAAAGTTCTAAACCTATTTTATTCGTCATAAACTTTTAAATTATGCCTTGTCAAGAACCTATTAATTGTGCCTATGCATTGTGTTCATTCAATTAATTTCAAATAAATCGTATCTTGGTCAGACCAATAAAGAAAGTGGAGGTTATAGTTAAAGCTGCTAGTAGAAAACCGAAATAACTAGTTATAGTAAGCATGAAGATTAAGGAGCTAAATGAAATGTGTTCTTTTTATACATATATTTAGAAAGCACTTCCCTAAGTTTCAATATACAAAGATAAGCAAAAATACCAATTAGTCCTAAATCTTATGATAATTTATTAAATTAGTTTTAAACATTTTAATGATTTGTCAATTTAGTCATTTCAATCAAGTTTGGATGCAAAATTGCTAATGCGAAACTCTAGTCAATGTTGATCATTCTATGTGGCGTGTTCGTAGTTAAGATGAACAACTTTTTTTTTTTTTCCCTTTTTCTTTTCTTTTCATATTCTTTTATTTTCCTTCCATCGGCCTTGGGCAAGGAACGTCCGAGTTTTTGGATTGATGAGGGCCACCCTTGCTAGGGCCGCCATGCTGCAATTATTTTAAAATCAAATAGTTTCAAATTTTCATATGCATTCGACTTTACTGATTGCTCGTAGTATAGCCAAGAGATAAAATATTAGATTATTCGTGTTCCAGGGGAATTTATGGGATTTATGATTTTGTATTATTTGTGGCCACGTGATTTTAACAGCAAATTGACTTTGCTGCACGGCCTTGGGAGATCTAGGGAGCTGACGGGCTTCCATTATTCGTTTCTCAAGGTTTTGCAGATTCTTTAGATATTTTCTCAACTAGCTGAGGTGCAAGGCCTCCCGAAACTGAACTTCTTTTCTGATTCATCCAATGGCAAAAGCACAGGCACGTGCCACAGGTATAATCTTTCGAGAGCAGGTGTTTCTTCATACTAATCAAAATCAGATTACGTTATTCTGTCAATGTAGACCTTTGTGCCATTTCTAGAACAGATTGAATGCATCGCGAGCCGCAGCGTGTTTTCTGTTCTACTAGAAAAAAAAAATCATCATTGTCATGTTGCTTTTGGCTTTGTTTTTATTTTTGACGAGACTTGAGTCCTGTTAAATGGAAAAAAGAACATATGCTTAATTCATTCTCGTCGTGAGGCACCAGATCACCTTGAAAACGAACGAGATTGTCGACAGAATTATGCCCAAATGTACCTTTTCACTCTTTCTGGTTTCATGGGCTTGTAATCTTTTCTTTCACTTGTTTAGAAATGAGTCAGATAGTCGAGGAAGTTGCGGTTACCCTAAAGACGAACATGGACACCTTGCCTGCCGTGTCCACCGAGTGTTGCATCTATCGAGTGCCTGAGAAGTTGCGCAGAACAAATGCAGAGGCCTACACACCTCAAGTCATCTCCATTGGGCCGTTCCACCGTGATAAGACAGCGAATCAGATGACGGCGATCAAACTGAGGTACTTGACAGGCTTCCTCCGTCACTGCAAGGCCGACCTCCCAGCTTGTATCAGAATGATCAGCGAATCGGAAGACTGCATTCGGCAATGCTACCAAGAAAAACTCACCCAAAGCAGCAGGGAGCTCGTGGAAATGATCTTAGTGGACGCAGTTTTTGTAGTTGAGCTGTTCATAAGGAACCATTTCCAGGAGCACCGAGACGAGGACGACGAAATATTCAGCAAGCAGTTGATGAGCAACGCCGTATTCCACGACCTCCTTCTCCTGGAAAATCAAGTCCCATTCTTTGTCCTCGAGATTCTCTATGATCTCACCGCATTGAGTACCACTGTCACGTTCTTGAAGCTTTGCTACGAGTACTTCAAAGACATCCTGGAGGGGCAAGAGCTTGCAAGCACGAGCTTTCAGATGAAGCACCTCTTGGACTACGTGCGAACCCTGCAACTGCCCTCGTTCCCACGGGGTGCGGCGTCCAAACATGGCAAGAAATTCGAGCTGACTCGGAGTGCAAAGGAGCTGCATGAGGCCGGTGTTGAGTTCAAACCAGGCGAGGCAAACTTCTCCCTGCCCGATGTCCACTTCAAGGCTAAGACCCTCAGGATGCGGCGCGTGGTTGTGCACGAGTGGACCGAGGCGTGGTTCAGGAACATGATTGCGTACGAGCAGTGCCACCACGTGGAAAAGTACATCACCAGCTACTCCATTCTCATGGACAGCCTCATCGACACGCCCGAAGACATCGACATTCTAGTCAGCTGCGGAATTTTGGAAAATCGGCTCGGTAGCAAGGAAGACGTGGCCAGTCTCTTCAACAGCTTGTACAAGGAGACCATGATGGACTCCAGCGAGTTCCTCTACTCAAGGGTGTGTCAGAGACTGAATGAGTACAGCGGGCACCCGTGGAACCAGTGGAAGGCCGCCTGGTACCGGTGGAAGGTCATCCTCTACCGAGACTACTTCAGCAACCCGTGGTCCGCGTTCTTCGTGGTTGCCGCTGCGGTGCTGCTCGTGCTCACCTTGTTGCAAACTGCGTGTTCGTTGATGGATGTTTACGCGGGCGACCCAGGGAGATTGTTCCGTTGGCACAAGTAATGCCCGTCGGAATGAACCTCGCCCAACTACTCTCCATTTCGCTAATTCTCTTCTTCTTCTTTTCGTTTCCTCATTGTTGTTGTTGGTGTTTCTTTATTTCCTTCTTTTTCTTTAAAATTTTTTGAATTTTTATTTTTTGAATTAATTTTTTAAAAATCATTTTATATTCTGGAAGAAGGAGACGGCTATTCAAGCCCAATTTAAAAGCAAATTAAGCCCAACTCATTAACAACCAAATCCTTCCATCAAAGCAGATCAAAGCCCAGAAAACATCAATACAATTATGACTAGAATTAAGCCCAAACTTCCTGAAAAATAACTAAGGTCTGTGTCTCCACTCTCCCCTCTTTCTCCACATACTTTTCTTTTTCCTTATTCAGTTTTATCGCCTTTCTTCACATTCCAGACCAAAAACTCTTAAAACTGTACATTAAATTCAGAATATTTAAAGCCTTTAATCAATAGATAATGCTTTCCACTTTCTAGTAGAGCACAACAAAGACATCACCACGAGTTATGTCAGTCCACCAGACCATCATTGGAGAATCTAACTGACTCGCACCCTAGAACTTGTAAATTCTAAAAAAAACCCGCCACTCCAACTACAAGGGCTGCATCCCCTGCCGTAGACTTGCAAGAGGGCAGCCTTCGCTCAATTCTATGGTGAGTGCAAATGACATGGATATCTATGTATCGAAGTGGTGTCGACGCAGTACCATGTCAGCATTTCCATTCATGTATTTGATGGAATGGCTAACTTAAACAAAGGAATTTACAGTTCAAGGATTTAGCTAGACCAAAAAAAAAAAAAAAAAAGAGTTTAAGAATTAGAATGAACAAATTAATGAAGTATATAATTCTAGCCTTAAATCATCTATTACCAAAGAAACTTGTCATAATGTTCTTTTTTATAAATAAGTTAGAGCATTTATTGGTACGATATAAGCCCAGGGGAGCTAATCCCCGTCATAAGCCCGAAATTAGTGATATGGGTAAATGTAACCATAGGAAAAGTCTTAGAAGAAACATTATGCCGAAGAATTTTGCTTTTTGCTGTTGCCCCATTGGGAATAGCTAGAATGCTTCGTAGTTAAGTGTAATTGTGACCAAAGTATCCATTCGCTTTTTCTGCGCAACAAACTTCCCTGACACTGCAGAAAAAGTTGGACCAAGAGGAGATCTTTTCGGCTTAGTGGCAAAGAAACCAAATGACACTTTTCTGTGTTTTTTTTTCAGCTTCTCCTTTTTCATTAGGGTTAATAGTAATGGTCAGACCACCTTTTGTGTGCGTAACATTATAATGCTTCATAAAAGGTTAAAGAATATCAGATCTTTCTTTTGTTCCCCAATAGCGACTGTTTGCATGTTTTCTCACTATATATCCTGGGAAGCAAACGGGATTTCTCCAGTGACGGCAAGAAGGAAGAACGCATTCTTGATCTCGATTCTCAGGTAAGCCTACTTTGTTTTTCTCTCAATATCTTTCAACTAGGTGCTTCTTTTGCAGACATAGAGCGTTACGATTAGCGACCACATGCTGCACTTAGTTTCGAATCAAGTAGTGCAAAAACCATGTATGCATTCGACGTTATTGATTGCCCATAGAATAGCCCAGAAATAGAAGTTTAGGTTATGCGCGTTCTAGTAGAATTTATAGGAATTATGATCTTGTATTATTTGTGACCACGTGATATTAATAACAAATTGACTTTGTTGCATGTTGTCGGGAGGTCAAGGGAGCCGATGGTCTTTTAGGGGTGCATGACAACCTCTGATTTCTGTTTCGGAAACAATTTTTCTATTCCAGACCTGTTTCTGGAATAGAAATCCATTTGATAAAATTATTTCATTTTTCTATTTCTGAAATAGATTTTGGTTCCAGAAATAGGTTTGGAATATAAATCAAAAGTAAGAATTTTCTACTTCTCTATTTTTGGAATAGAAATGAGAAATAAAAATTGTTCTCATCGTTTGTTGCCGCCGACCATCATCCGTAGGACGCCGCACTGTCGCTCCATGGGTCACCGGTCATCGGCCGTTGTTGCAAGGATTCTGTCCCGGTACTGCCGGCCGCGCCGCGATTGCCAATCGCCACGCGCCGCGCTTATCGCCGTTGGTCGCCGATTGCTATCGCCGTCCCGCCAACCACCGCCACCTCCGCCGTTCGAAATGAAGAAATTTTGTATCGTTATCAAACGAATTTCTATTTTTAGAGTGGAAATTTTGTGTCATTATCAAATATGTTTTTTTGCTTATAAACTTATCTGAAAATAGAAATAGAATCTATTTCTCTTCCAAAAATCAATTTTCAGCCGAATGGTTATCATTCGCGCCTTATTATTCGTTTCTCAAGCTTTGCGCTTTAGATATTTCCTCCACTAGTTGAGGCGCAAGGCCTCCTCAAACTGAACGACTTTTCCGATTCGCCCAATGGAAAATACACGCCAAAGTGCCCCAGGTAAAATCTTTCAAGAGCAGGGGTTTCTTTATGACAATCAAAATCCGATCACGTTATTCTGTCAATATAGACCTCTATGCTGTTTCTAGAACAGATTGAATGCATCGCGAGCAAGACGTGTTATCTGTTCCACTGGGAAAAATTCATTTTCCTGTTATTTTTGGCTTTGTTTTTATTTTTGACGGCACTCAAGTCCCCTTAATTGGAAAGAAGGAAAAGAAAGAGTGGAGGCTTAATTCATTCTCTATCATTAGGCACCAAATCACCGTGACATGTCAAAGAAATTATGCCCAGATGCACCCTTTCACTCTTTTTAGTTTCATGGGCTTGTAATCTTTTCTTTCACTTGTTTAGAAATGCGCCCGACTGACGAGGAAGTTGCGATTACCATAAATACGAAGTTGGACAACTTGCCTCCCGAGTCTACCAAACGTTCCATCTATCGAGTGCCTGAGAAGTTGCGTAGGGCAAACGCAGAGGCCTACACGCCTCAAGTCATCTCCATCGGGCCGTTCCACCGTGGTAAGAAAGAGCTTCAGTTGACGGAGGAGATCAAACTGAGGTACGTGACAGGCTTCCTTCGCCATTGCAAGTTCGACCTCCCAGCTTGTACCAGAATGATCAGCGAATCGGAAGGCCGCATTCGGCAATGCTACGAAGAAAGGCTCACCCAAGGCAGCTATGAGCTCGTAGAAATTATCTTAGTGGACGCAATTTTTCTAGTTGAGCTGTTCATAAGGAACCATTACTGGAACCACGAACCCGAGCACCGAGACCTGGACGACGAGATATTAAACGAGCAGTGGATGAGCAACGCTGTATTCCAAGACCTCCTGCTGCTGGAAAATCAAGTCCCGTTCTTTGTCCTCGAGAATCTATATAACCTCATCACATTGAGTACCACTGTCGCATTCTTCAAGCTTAGCTACGAGTACTTCAGAGACCTCCTGCACGGGCGTGAGCTTGCAAGCACGAGAGCTCAGGTGAAGCACCTGGTGGACTACGTGCGAGCCCTGCAACTGCCTGCAATCCCTCGGTGCGCGACGCTCAAAGAGGGCAAGAAATTCCAGCCGACTCGGAGTGCAAAGGAGCTGCAAGAGGCCGGTGTTGAGTTCAGACTGGGCATGGGAAGGTCCTCCCTGCTCGATATTGACTTCCAAGGATGGTATCCTTGTGATGTGGCAAGTGGTTGTGCACGAGTGGACCGAGGCGTACTTCAGGAACATGATTGCGTACGAGCAGTGCCACCACGCGGAAAAGTACATCACCAGCTACGCCATTCTCATGGACAGCCTCATCGACACGCCCGAAGACATCGACATTCTAGTCAGCTGCGGATTTTTGGAAAATCGGCTCGGGAGCACGGACGACGTGGTTAGTCTCTTCAACAGCTTGTACAAGGAGACCATGAGGGACTCCAGCGAGTTCCACTACTCAAACCTGTGTCAGAGAATGAATGAGTACAGCAGGCACCCGTGGCACCAGTGGAAGGCCGCCTGGTACCGGTGGAGGGTCATCCTCTACCGAGAGTACTTCAGCAACCCGTGGTCCGCGTTCTCCGTGGTTGCTGCTGCGGTGCTGCTCGTGCTGACCTTTTTGCAAACTGCGTGTTCCTTGATGGATGTTGACGCGGGCGACCCAGGGCGATTGTTCCGTTGGCACAAGTAATGATCGTCGGAACGAACGTCGCCCAAGTTCTCTCCATTTCGCTAATTCTTTTCTATTTTTTTTTTTCGTTTCCTCATTGTTGTTGTTTTTTTAATTTCCTTCTTTGTTCTTTTAAATTTTTTGAAATTTTTATTTTTTTATTTTTTAAATTAATTTTAAAAAAAATCATTTTATATTCTGGAAGAAGGAGACGTGGGCGGGCCCTTGGGCTTGGTCCGAATACGGCCCATGCGCTATTCAAGCCCAATTTAAAAGCAAATTAAGCCCAACTCATCAATAACCGAATGCTTGTATCAAAGCAGATCAAAGCCTCAAAAACATCAATTCAATTTTAACTAGAATTAAGCCCAAACTTCCTAAAAAAAACTAAGGTCTGTGCCTCCACTCTCCCCTCTTTCTTCTTCCTTATACAGTTTTATCGCCTTTCTTCACATTGCAGACCAAGAACTCTCAAAACTGAACATTAAATTCAGAATATTTGAAGCTTTTAATCAACAGATAATGCTTTCCACATTCGAGCAAAGCACAACCAAGATATCACCATAAATTATGTTAGTCCACCACCACTAGACCGTCATTGGAGAATCTAACTCACAGCTAGTGAAATCACTATCTTCATACTATCACAAACTTTGGAAAAACTCACGACTTATGAATAAGGAAGCCAGATGTGACCCGACAAATCATCATGAATCATCACTGATAAATAGCTCCGGGTCATTTTTTATCATCACCTGCCACCATCAATTACACTCAAGATCATGGTTAATAATTAATGAACAAATCAGCAAGGTATAAACTATATCAACACTCATTCAGTTCGAACGCTTTGAGGACCTATTTTATGAAAATGCCATGGACGCATTTCGTCAAATAGGTCGTGGTCAACGAGTTAAGGAGTAGGCTTCAAATACCCGAATCTCAAACACCATGGACGATAGCTTCGTTTCACCATTCATTCAGAAGCTTCCCAAAGTCCCAAAAGCGCACATGTGCTGCATGCCAAGTCGCTAAAATCCCCCAAAAAGTTGCCCTTAGAATACAATATATAGACTGAATCTCACTAAATTATTCTCCAAACCACCAGGGGAGAATACAATGAATGCAAACATCTGATCAACGTCTGCCAGGACTACACGAGGAGCACGTAAATCAGATTGTGATTCGGGCCATAGAACTTGCAAGTTCTAAACAAAACTTGTCATTCCAACTACAAGGGCCGCATCACACTTGTCACATGGATATCCATGTGACGAAGTGGTATTGACACGATTCTATGTCAGCATTTCTGTTCACATATTTGATGGGAGGACTAACTTAAACAAAAGAAGTTTTAGTTTGAGGATTTAGTAGGACCAAAAAAAAAAAAAAAAGAGTTCAAGAATCAAATTGAACAAATTGAAAATGTATATAATTCAAGCCTTAAACCGTTTATTATCGAAGAAACTTGTCATAAATAAGAGTATTTATTGATACGGAAGAAGCACAGGGAGCTAAGCACAGGGAGCTAATCCCTTTCATAAGCCTTATTAAATTAGGGATATGGGTATATGGAACCATAGAGAAAGTCTTAGGACAAACATTATGCCAAGAAGAATTTTGCTTTTGCTGTTGCGATATTGAGAATAACTTGAATATTTCACAGTTGCAGTGGAACTGTGACCAGAGTATCGGCTCAATGGCAAAGAAACCAATTAACTCTATTCTATGTTCTTTTCCCCTTCTCCTTTTTCTTTGGGGTTAAAAGTAATGGGCAGACCTTTTGTGCGCATAGAATAATATTGCTTCATAGAAGGTTAAAGAATATAATATCTTTCTTTTCTCCCTCCATAGCTGCTGTTTTCATGGTTTGCATGGTTTCTCACTATATTGTCTGGGAAGCAAGCGGGATTTCTCCAGTGACGACAAGAAAGAAGAGCACTCAATCTCGAATATCAGGTAAGCCTTCTTTGTTGTTCTCTCAACATTTTTTAACTCATTGCTTCTTGTAGACATAAGAAAATTATGTTTAGTGGTAGGAAAATTGTCTAAAAAGTACTAAACCTATTTTACCGTGGCCAAATTCGTCATAAACTCTTAACTTATGCCTTGTCATGAACCTATTAGTTGTGCCTATGCGTTGTGTTCATTTAATTAATTTGAAATAAGTCGTATCTTGGTCAGACCAATAAAGAGAGTGGAGGTTATAATTAAAGCTACTAGTAGAAAACCGAAATAACTAGTTATAGAAGCATGAAGATGGAGGAGCTAAATGAAATGTGTCCTTTTTATACATATGTTTAGAAAGCACTTCCCTAAGTTTCAATATACGAAGATAACCAATTCCAATTAATCCTTAATCTTATGATAATTTATTAAATTAGTTTTAAACCTTTTAATGATTTGTCAATTTAATCATTTCAATCAAGTTTGGATGCAAAATTGCTAACGCGAAACTCTAGTCAATGTTGATCATTCTATGTGGCATGTTCGTAGTTAAGGTGAACAACTTTTTCAATTTTTTTTTTCTTTTTTTCCCTTTTTCTTTTCTTTTCATATTCTTTTATTTTCCTTCCATTGGCCTTGGGCGAGGAACGTCCGAGTTTTTGGATTGATGAGGGCCACCCTTGCTAGGGCCGCCATGCTGCAATTATTTTAAAATCAAATAGTATCAAATTTTCATATGCATTTGACTTTACTGATTGCTTGTAGTATAACCGAGAGATGAAAGATTAGATTATTCGTGTTCCAGGGGAATTTACGGTATTTATGATTTTGTATTATTTGTGGCCACGTGATTTTAACGGCAAATTGACTTTGCTGCACGGCCTCGGGAGATCTAGGGAGCTGACGGGCTTCCATTATTCGTTTCTCAAGGTTTTGCAGATTCTTTAGATATTTTCTCAACTAGCTGAGGTGCAAGGCCTCCCGAAACTGAACTTCTTTTCTGATTCATCCAATGGCAAAAACACAGGCACATGCCACAGGTATAATCTTTCGAGAGCAGGTGTTTCTTCATACTAATCAAAATCAGATCACGTTATTCTGTCAATGTAGACCTTTGTGCCATTTCTAGAACAGATTGAATGCATCGCGAGCCGCAGCGTGTTTTCTGTTCTACTAGAAAAAAAAAAACATCATTTTCATGTTGCTTTTGGCTTTGTTTTTCTTTTTGACGAGACTTGAGTCCTGTTAAATGGAAAAAAGAACATATGCTTAATTCATTCTCGTCGTGAGGCACCAGATCACCTTGAAAACGAACGAGATTGTCGACAGAATTATGCCCAAATGTACCTTTTCACTCTTTCTGGTTTCATGGGCTTGTAATCTTTTTCTTTCACTTGTTTAGAAATGAGTCAGATAGTCGAGGAAGTTGCGGTTACCCTAAAGAGGAACATGGACACCTTGCCTGCCGTGTCAACCGAGTGTTGCATCTATCGAGTGCCTGAGAAGTTGCGCAGAACAAATGCAGAGGCCTACACACCTCAAGTCATCTCCATCGGGCCATTCCACCGTGATAAGACAGCGATTCAGATGACGGCGATCAAACTGAGGTACTTGATAGGCTTCCTCCGCCACTGCAGGGCCGACCTCCCAGCTTGTATCAGAATGATCAGCGAAACGGAAGACTTCATTCGGCAATGCTACCAAGAAAAACTCACCCAAAGCAGCAGGGAGCTCGTGGAAATGATCTTTGTGGACGCAGTTTTTGTAGTTGAGCTGTTCATAAGGAACCATTACCTCGAGCACCGAGACGAGGACGACGAAATATTCAGCAAGCAGTGGATGAGCAATGCCGTATTCCACGACCTCCTGCTCCTGGAAAATCAAGTCCCATTCTTTGTCCTCGAGAATCTCTATGATCTCACCACATTGAGTACCACTGTCACGTTCTTCAAGCTTAGCTACGAGTACTTCATAGACGTCCTGCACGGGCATGAGCTTGCAAGCACGGGAGTTCGGGTAAAGCACCTGGTGGACTACGTGCGAGCCCAGCAACTGCCTGCGTTCCAACGGCGCATGACGTCCAAACAGGACAAGAAATGCCAGCTGACTCGTAGTGCAATGGAGCTGCAAGAGGCCGGTGTTGAGTTCAGACGGGGCAAGCCCGGTGAGGGAACCTTCTTCCTGCCCGATGTCCACTTCAAGACTGGGACCCTCGTGATGCGGCACGTGGTTGTGCACCAGTGGACCGAGGTGTGGTTCAGGAACATGATTGCGTACGAGCAGTGCCACCACGTGGAAAAGAACATCACCAGCTACGCCATTCTCATGGACAGCCTCATCGACACGCCCGAAGACATCGACGTTTTAATCAGCTGCGGAATTTTGGAAAATCGGCTCGGTAGCAAGGAAGACGTGGCCAGTCTCTTCAACAGCTTGTACAAGGAGACCATGAGGGACTCCAGCGAGTTCCTCTACTCAAGCCTGTGTCAGAACCTGAATGAGTGTCATCCTCCACCGAGAGTGTTAGTCAAGGAAGTTGCGGTTAACCTAAAGACCAACATGGACACCTTGCCTGACGTGTCCATTGAGTGTTGCATCTATCGAGTGCCTGAGAAGTTGCGCAGAGCAAATGCAGAGGCCTACACACCTCAAGTCATCTCCATCGGGCCGTTTCACCGTGATAAGACAGCGAATCAGTTGATGGCGATCAAACTGAGGTACTTGACAGGCTTCCTCCGCCGCAGCAAGGCCGACCTCCCAGGTTGTATCATAATCATCAGCAAATTGGAAGACCGCATTCGGCAATGCTACCAAGAAAATCTTACCCAAGCCAGCAAGGAACTCGTGGAAATGATCTTAGTGGACGCAGTTTTCGTAGTTGAGCTGTTCATAAGGAACTATTTTCTCGAGTACCGAGACGAGGACGATGAAATATTCAGCAAGCAGTGGACGAGCAACGCCGTATTCCACGACCTCCTGCTCCTGGAAAATCAAGTCCCATTCTTTGTCCTCGAGACTCTCTATAATCTCACCGCATTGAGTCCCGCTGTTCTTCAAGCTTAGCAACGAGTACTTCAAAGACGTCCCGCAGGGGCACGAGCTTCCAAGCACGGCAATTCAGATGCAGCACCTGGTGGACTACGTGCGAGCCCTGCAACTGCTCTCGTTCCCACGGGGTGCGACGTCCAGAGGTGGCAAGAAATTCGAGCTAACTCGGAGTGCAAAGGAGCTGCAAGAGGCCGGTGTTGAGTTCAGACTGGGCATGGGAAGGTCCTCCCTGCTCGATATTGACTTCAAGGATGGTATCCTTGTGATGAGGCAAGTGGTTGTGCACGAATGGACCGAGGCGTGGTTCAGGAACATGATTGCGTACGAGCAGTGCCACCACGTGGAAAAGTACATCACCAGCTACGCCATTCTCATGGACAGCCTCATCGACACGCCCGAAGACATCGACATTCTAATCAGCTGCAGAATTTTGGAAAATCGGCTTCGGTAGCAAGGAAGACGTGGCCAGTCTCTTCAACAGCCTGTACAAGGAGACCATGAGGGAGGACCTCAGCGAGTTCCTTTACTCAAACCTGTGTCAGAAACTGAATGAGTACAGCAGGAACCCGTGGAACCAGTGGAAGGCCGCCTGGTACCGGTGAAGGGTCATCCTCTACCGACAGTACTTCAGCAACCCGTGGTCCGCGATCTCAGTGGTTGCTGCTGCGGTGCTGCTCGTGCTCACCTTGTTGCAAACTGCGTGTTCCTTGATGGATGTTTACGCAGGCGACCCAGGGCGATTGTTCCGTTGGGAACGAACCTCGCCCAACTACTCTCCATTTCTCTAATTTTTTTTTTTTTCTCATTTCCTCATCTTTGTTGTTGTTGTTGTTTCCTTATTTTCTTCTCTTTTCTTTTTATTGTAAAATATGACATTACAAATATATAATAGAGAGAATAGATAGACTGAGTAGAAAAAGACAGAGGAGAAAATTTTATTTTCAGTATATCACCTTATATCTATGACAAATACTAAGTTCCTATTTATAAGAAAACAAATATGCACTTATCATTAATATCAATGTATTGAATAATACATACATTGGATAGGGGGATGAACATTCATTATATAGGGAGATGTACTTAGAATATACAATATAAATGTATCATAATAAGTACATTAAATAAGATAAATATAATGAATATTCATTTATTCATGTATTTCATAATACTCCCCCTTGAATATTCATTATATTACGAATGTGTATCAAATGATAAAACACCTTAAGCCGAAAAAACCCAATGGGACAAAAACAGGACAAAAGGGAAAAAAACTGTGGAGCAACAAATTTTATGATAGCTCCCTTTTGTGGATGCATTAATTGCCTCATTAAATACTTTAAGCCGAAAAAAACCCTGTGGAAAAAACCAAATAGAAAGAAAAAAGAGAGCAATGCATAGTTTATAATATCTCATCCTCAGTTGAGCTATATAGCCACTACTAAAGCTAGTCAATTGTGCATCTTGTGAACTCGCCGCATACCAATGACATATATTAATTTCTCAAAAGTTGACGTTGGCAATGATTTGGTAAAAGGATTTGCAAGATTATTCATAGATCGAATTTATTTAACATCAATTTGTCGATTTTCTTGGAGTTCATGAGTAGAGAAAAATTTCGACGAGATATGCTTGGTCCTATCATCTTTGATATTTCCTCACTTAACTTGTGCAACACAAGTAGCATTATCTTCATAAATTATAGTGGGAGAATTTGTAACTAGTATTAAATAACAAAATTTATGAATATGCGTTATAACGAATCTTAACTAAATACACTCTCTTCTAACTTCATATAAAATAATAATCTCAGAGCAGTTAGAAGATGTAGTTATTAGTGATTGCTTCGTAGATGCCAAGAAATAGCGGTGCCTTTATAACAAAATAAATAACCGATTTGAGAACGAACCTTATGTGGATCAAATCTATATCCAGCATCAGCATATACAACTAAACCAAAGTTAGTGGAATTCTTAGAATAATATAATCTCAAATCTATGGTTCCTCAAAGATAATGAAAAATATGTTTAACTCCATTCCAGTGTTTTCTAGTTGGTTTAGAACTAAAACGTGCCAATAAATTTACCGCAAAAGCAATATCTAGTCTCGTACATTGTGCTAAGTACATCAAAGCCTCAATTGCATTAAGATATGGTACTTCAGGAATAAGTATCTCTTCATCAGATTCTTTAGAAATAAATGGGTCATTTTTGGGATCTAGAGACCTTACAACTATAGGAGTGCTCAATGGGTGAGCTTTGTTCATATTGAAGTGTTTAAGTAATCTTTCAATGTATGCTGATTGATGGACGATTATTTCATTTGCTTTATGCTCAAGTTCTAGATCAAGACAAAGTTTGGTTTTACCCAAATCTTTAACTTCAAACTCAATTTTCAAATACTCAGTAGTTTTGGCTAACTTTTCTAGAGTTCTATTAAATTTATATTGTTGACATAAACTACTACAATAGCAAATCTGGTTTCTAGTTTCTTAATCAACACGCATGGGCAAATATGATCATTCTTGTACTTTTCCTTAATTGAGTACTCACTTAGGCATTGATACCACATGCGACTAGATTGATTTAACCCGTACAATGATCTTTACAATTTTATTGAGAATAAATTACAAGGAGTGCATGTATCGGACATTTTGAATCCCTTAGGAATTTTCACATAAATATCAGAGTTTAATGAGCCATATAGATATATTATCACAACGTCCATAAGACGCATTTCCAATCTTTTAGAGAGTACTAGGCTAATGAGAACAAAATGTAATCATATCCATAATAGGTGAATATGTCTCATTATAATCAATCCCAAGTCTTTGGGAGAATTCTTGGGCAACAAGTCGGGTTTTATATTTGACAACCTTATTTTTCTTATTTCGTTTCCGGATAAATATCCATTTATATCCAACGAATTTTACATTATCGGGGATTTGAGTTATGAGTTCAAAAACCTCTCGTTTAGCTAAGAAAGCTAATTCAGTCATAATTGCTTCCCCCCACTTAGGCCAATCTTGTCTTTGATGGGATTCAATAATAGATTACGGCTCACAATCATTATCCATAATTTTATGAGCAATTGAGAATAAAAAATTATCATCAATAATGATTTTATTTTGATCCTAAATTTCATTACAATATGTAATGGAATTCTTAGTATTCCCGGGGTTGGTGTTCCTTTCATGGGTTTTTGCCTCTTTAAAGGCAATAAGTTCATTGGGAGCAAGCACAACGCCAAGCTCTTTTGGAGCAGATTCTTGATTCTTTTCCCTTCATTTTCGAGGAACAATATCTTTTGATCCTATCGATTTACCACGCTTCAAGTGCGGGGGATTTTGATCCATTTTAGCCTATCATTCGGGAGCAGTTATCCTAGCTGGTGCATTTGCAACTGGAATATGAAACTTTGTTACCTTATTAGAATCATTAAATGTGTCATGAAGTTTATTGGTCATAGCCTGTAAATATAGTATGCGGTGCACCTCGTTTTTGCACTCAAGAGTCATTGGGTCTAATTGAGATAAAATTTTAACTGGTTTTGGTTTTGTAGTCAAGGAAGTTGTAGGTGTCCCAATTGATGGAAACCTAGTCTTATCGAAATGACAATTCACAAATTTGGCAGTAAAAAGATCACCAGTAATAGGTTCCAAGAACCTAATGATGGACGATGAATTAAACCCAATATAAATGCCCAAACAACATTGAGAACCCATTTGCATTCTTTTTGGTAGTGTTATAGGCACTTGTACTGCACAACCAAAAATGCATCAATGTAAAATATCTTGTTCATAACCAAGAATCATTTGAATGGGAGATTATAAAAGCTAGTAGTGGGGCATAATCTTATTAGGGCCGCCGCATGCAAAACTGCATGACCCCATACTGTATCGTTGAGATTCGTTCTCAATAATAGAGTGCGGGCAATGATTTGGATATGTTCAATTAAGGATTTTGTCAATCCATTTTAGGTATAAATATATGCAACCGGGTGCTCAACCTCGATTCCGAGTTAAGCACAATAGGTATCAAAATTCTTTGATGTAAATTCACCAACATTATCCATCCTTATCCTCTTAATTGGAGAATCAGGGAATTATGTCCGGAGCTTTATAATCTACATGAGTAAACTTACAAATGTGACATTACGCGTAGATAATAGGCAAACATGGTACCATCTACAGGATGTGTCCACTAATACTATAAAATATTGAAATAGTCCACTTGGTGGTTGTATTGGTTCAAAAATATTGAGAGTGCTAGTATGAACACCTAGAATGGGGTGAATAGGTGTTTAAACTAAACCTTAGCAAATATATGCAGAATAAAATAAACTTTAAGTAAAGCAAAGGAGTTAGGGAAGAGAATAAGAATACAAGATTTATAGTGGTTTGGCTTAATCCAAGCCTACGTCCACTCTCCCACACTAACAGCCTTCTTGGCTGGATTTCACTATACAATCAACAAGAGATTACAACTTTGAGTGCAAACATTTAGTAGTAGATCACACTATCTCACTAAGTCACTATTTTGGTATTTCTCTCACGATCACAAACGTTTAAGCTCTCCAAAAACAAGTGTATAATCGAAGGTCGCTTAGACTTTGGAATTATAAATTCTACATTCCATCTCTTACTTGCTCATCGGTCCTTCATCTCCTTAAATACTTCTCCACTTCCAAACTAGCCATTGGATAGTATCCCAAATAATCTTCTTCTAATATACCCATTGGACAGCTCTGTATCTAGAAGATTTGGTAGCCGTTGAGTGACAAAGGTAGAATCCCAAATTGATTTCGATAACCCATACAAACGAAATCTTGGTTTCTATAAGTAAAGCTTCTTCGTATAGAAAATTCTTATCTTCAAGATCCAATTGTCAATAAATTAGATTGATCAATTAAATCAATATTGATGTGGAATCCAAACCAGATCACTAGCCATTATATAATTGGGCTTGAGTTATGTTCTGTCGAATATTGATATAAAGTCTAAGAGCAATAGACTTTACAATCTGAGTCTGAGTGCGATAAATTTTGCAATCTGAGTCTGAACATATTTGCTTCTGAACAGATTTAGCTTTAAGGTCTGAACACCGTCTGAATAAATTCAGCTTCATCATAGAGTTTGTCTTCCGGTTCAGCTTCAACATAGAGTCTGTCTTCTAGCCGTCTTCAGACTTTGACAATATCATTTACATGTTCTATTATCTGCACGGTCTATTACTTAACCATCAAACATGTTAGTAGCCTTTGATTTATTTTGTCATCTTCAAAACATCATAAGGGATTTCCCTAACAAATATCACTCTGAATTCTTTGCAAAAATAAATGGGATTCAAGATTAACCTTTGTTATAGAAAGTTTGATAATGAGTTTTCCTTATGAACAAGTCTCACAATTATAATCTTTGGACAACAATACATTTATATCATTTAAAGAGCGTCCTTTTGTATTATAAATTATTCTACACATCATTGAAGCATTAGGGTGACCAAGGCGATCATGCCACAATCTAAACTAATCAGGGTTTACTAATCTCCAAGATGTGATGGCGTAAGTTTCAATAGCCTTAATCATGACATAATACAAACCTATATAAGAAGCTTCTAACTTCTCATGGATGGTCTTCAGGCCTATCTTATAAGAGGTAATGCCAATATATTCTTTATCTTGCTCATAAATAGTCTCAATATGGTATCCATTATAGCGTATATCTTTGAAATTGAGCATATTCATTTTCGATCTACTGCTTAGAAACACATCCTCGATATGCATAATGGTGCCATTTGGCAAAACAATTTTGGCATTTCCAAAATCATCAATAATTAAAACATGACCTAATACTGTATGGATTTGTGTCTTATGCAATGTCATACTCGAGAAAAAGTGTCTACTACAGAATATGGTATGTGTTGTTGCATTATCAAGAAAACAAACATTATCATTTTTCTTGGTATTTTCCATTTGCATTTATGTTGACAACTTCAGGTGTCAAGTATAATAAAATTTGCATATTAGTTATATTTTGAAATAAAATTTCAAAATAATAAATATATATTACATAACCATATTATAGAACAATAAAAGGTAATACATTTAAACACCTAGAAAAGAAATTATTAGAATCATAAAATTCGAGATCCAAGTTATCATCCACCAGTTTGATGTCTCATCAAAGTAATCAGAGGTCCTCAAAGAAATCAGAGACATCCAGGGATGCATTTGATACTTTAAGAGCAAGAAGAGTCCCACCAACAGAGATATTGTTGGCTTCAACAGTGATTATAATAGTATGATTTATTTCAATGGCATGAGATACTTTAAGGGCTTGCCTGTATTTTTTAAAGTTGTCTGGTATAGATCAACAAAATGCTTTGGTGTACAACAAGTACGTGACCAGTGCCGAGTTATGCCACATCGATAACAAATACTTTTATTAATCACATTCTTTGGCTTCTTTTCTTTGCCATGATTCAAGCCCAAGTTAGATTTCCTAAGATGGTTAAATTTCTTACTATCTCTTCTAGGATTATGTTCTTGCCTGTGCTTATAACCTTTAAAATGACTAGTATTTTTCTCGGAGTTAGCATGTGCTTCAAGTAATGCTTTTAAGTTAGCAGTTTAAGATCATAATTTTTTAGCAGCAATTCATTAGTTTGCTCGGCAATGAGGAGCACATAAATCAATTCAGAATATGTGGCAAACTGACGCTGTTGGTATTGTTGTTGCAATACAATATTCGAAGCATGGAAAGTGGTAAAAGTTTTCTCTAACAGTTCCACATCAGTGAGTTTGATATTGCATAACTCAAGCCACGAAACAATATTAAATAAAGCGAAGTTACTAATTTAAAATCTTGCAGTCTAAGATTTTGCCAGTCATATTGTGCTTGAGGGAGGATAACGGTCTTGGTATGATCATACATATCCTTCAACCTCCTCCACATGATCTTAGGGTCTCGAACGGATGTATATTGAGTTTGCAGGCTCTCATGCAAATGACGGTGAATAAAAATCAGTGCATTTGCTTTATCTTTTGCATTTAAGGTTCCATTCTCTGTAATTGCATTAGCAAGACCCTGTCTTTGGAGGTACATTTCCATGTCAATGCATCATGATAAATAATTGTTTTCACTCACTTCCAAGATGTAGAAATTGAGCTTTTTAATATTTGCCATAATCGTTGCAAAAATAAATCCTTAAACACTTAAGGAGTAGAAGGATACTTTTAGATTTGAAATTGGCTTCAAGCCAAGAAAAATAAAAATGAAGAATTGATAGGAGAAGATGAAGTATAAGTTGATTAATAAAAAGAATACCTACATTGCTACTTACTTAGTTGGTAGATCTTTGTGCCGATAATGTGTTGTAAAATATTACATTGCAAATATATAATAGAGAAAATAGAGAGATTGAGTAGAGGAAATTAGAAGAGAAAATTTTATTTTCACTATGTCACCTTATATCTATGACAAAAACTAAGCTCCTATTTATAAGAAAACAATGATGCATTTATCATTAATATCAATCTATTAAGATGAACATTAATTGTATAGAAGATGTACTTAGAATGTATGATACAGATGTACCATAATAAGTACATTAGATAAGATGAATATAATGAATATTCATTCATGTATTTCATAAAAGTTTTAAATTTTTTGAATTTATTTTTTTTTTTTAAATTAATTTTTTAAAAATCATTTTATATTCTAAAAGAAGGAGACGTGGGGTGGGCCCTTGGGCTTGGTCTGAATATAGCCCATGCGCTATTCAAGCCCAATTTAAAAGCAAATTAAACCCAACTCATCAACAATCCAATGCTTCCATCAAAGCATATCAAAGCCCAAAAAACATCAATACAATTATGACTAGAATTAAGCCCAAACTTCCTAAAAAAAACAACTAAGGTCTGTGTCTCCACTCTCTCCTCTTTCTCCACATACTTATCTTCTTCATTATTCAGTTTTATCTCCTTTCTTCACATTGCAGACCAAAAACTCTCAAAACTGGACATTAAATTCAGAATATTTAAAGCTTTTAATCAACAAATAACGCTTTCCACTTTCAAGCAAATCACAGCCAAGACATCACCGTGAGTTATATCAGTTCACCACCCTGGACTGTCATTGGAGAATCTGACTCACAACTAATGAAATCATCATCTCCATAGTATCACGAACTTTTGAAAAAGTCACAGCTTATGAATAAGGAAGCGAGATGTGACCCAACAAATCATCATGAATCATCACTGATAAATTACACTCGAAATCATGGTTAATAATTAATGAACAAATCAGCAAGGTATAAACCATATCAACACTCATTCAGTTCGAACGCTTTGAGGACCTGTTTTATGAAAATGCCATGGACGCATTTCGTCAGACAGGCATAGTCAACGAGTTAACGAGGAGGCTTCAAATGCCCAAATCTCAAACACCATGGACGATAGCTTCGTTTCACCATTCATTCAGAAGCTTCCCGAAGTCCCAAAAGCGCAGATGTGCTGCTTGCTAAGTCGCTAAAATCCCCCAAAAAGTTGCCCTTAGAATACAATATATAGACTGAATGTCACTAAATTATTCTCCAGACCACCAGGGGAGAATACAATGAATGAAAACATCTGATCAACGTCCGCGAGGACTACATGATGAGCACGTAAATCAGACTGTGATTCGGGCCATAGAACTTGCAAGTTCTAAACAAAACTTCCCATTCCAACTACAATGGCCACGTCACACTTGTCACATGGATATCCATGTAACGAAGTGGCATTGACACAATTCTATACTCGCATTTTTGTTCACATATTTGATGGGAGGACTAACTTAAACAAAAGAAGTTATAGTTCAAGGATTTAGTTGGACCAAAAAAAGAAAAAAAAAAAGAGTTCAAGAATCAAATTGAACAAATTGAAAATGTATATAATTCAAGCCTTAAACCGTTTATTATTGATGAAACTTGTCATAATGTTCTTTTTTTTTAAAATTATAAATAAGAGTATTTATTGATACGGAATAAGCACGGGGAGCTAATCCCTTTCATAAGCCTTTTTAAGTTAGGGACATGGGTATATGGAACCATAGAGAAAGTCTTAGGACAAACAATATGCCAAGAAGAATTTTGCTTTCGCTGTTGCGATATTGAGAATAACTTGAATACTTCTCAGTTGCAGTGTAATTGTGACCAAAGTATTATCACTTTTTCTGCATCAAAAACTTCTCTAACAGTCTAGATAAAGTTAGATCAAGAGATCTTTTCAGCTCAATGGCAAAGTAACCAATTAACTCTGTTTTGTGTTCTTTTCCCCTTCCCCCTTTTTCTTTGGGGTTAACAGTAATGGGCAGACATTCTTTTGTGCGCACAAGTTAATATTGCTTCATAGAAGGTTAAAGAATATCATATCTTTCTTCTGTCCCTCCATAGCTGCTGTTTTCATGGTTTGCATGGTTTCTCGGTATATAGTCTGGGAAGCAAACGGGATTTCTCCAGTGACAACAAGAAAGAAGAACATACTGATCTCCAATCTCAGGTAAGCCTTCTTTATTATTCTCTCAACATCTTTCAACTCAGTGCTCCTTCTGCAGACATAAGAGAATTATGCTTAGTGATGGCAAAATTATCCAAAAAGTGTTAAATCTATTTTATGTTGGCCAAATTCGTCATAAACTTTTAAATTATGCCTGTTATAAACCTGTCAATTGTGTCAATTTATTCCTCAATCTTATGATAATTTCGTCTTAAATCTTTTGATGATTTGTCAATTTAGTTATTTTGGTCAATTTTGGACAGTTATTGCTAACATGGAGGTTTAGTCAATATTGACCATTCTTTGTGGCATGTTTGGCATTAAGGTGAATAACTTTTACAAGTTTTTTCTTTTCTTTTCATATTCTTCCCCACCCCCCTCCCAACCTCGAGCGAGGGACATCTGAGTTTTTGGATTGACGAGGGCCACCCTTGCCAGGGCTGGCATGCTGCAATTGTTATAAAATCAAATAGTATCAAAATTTCATATGCATTTGACTTTAGTGATTACTCGTAGAATAGCTGAGAGATGAAAGATTAGATTCTTCGTGTTCCAATGGAATTTATGGGAGTTATGATCTTGTATCACATGTGACCACCTGATTTTAACGGCAAATTGACTTTGCTGCACGGCCGTAGGAGATCTAGGGAGCTGACGGTCTTCCATTATTCGTTTCTCAATGTTTTTGCAGACTCTTTAAGATATTTTCTCAACTAGCTGAGGTGCAAGGCCTCCTGAAACTGAACTTCTTTTCCAATTAGCCCAATGGCAAAAGCACAGCCAAGTGCCACAGGTAAAATCTTTCGAGGGCAGGTGTTTCTTCATGACAAATAATATCAGATCACGTTATTCTGTCAATGTAGACCGTTGTGCCATTTTTGGAACAGATTGAATGCATCACGAGCTGCGGCATGTTTTCTGTTCTACTAGAAATAAAACATCATTTTCATGTTGCTTTTGGCTTTGTTTCTCTTTTTGACGAGACTTGATTCCTGTTAGATGGAAAAAAGAACATATACTTAATTCATTCTCGTCATGAGGCATCAAATCACACTTGACACGAACAAGAATGTTGACAGAATTATGCCCAAAAGTACCGTTTCACTCTTTCTGGTTTTATGGGCTTGTAATCGTTTTCTTTCACTTGTTCAGAAATGAGTCAGATAGTCAAGGAAGTTGCAGTTACCATAAAGACGAAGATGGACAACTTGCCTGCCGTGTCCACCGAGTGTTGCATCTATCGAGTGCCTGAGAAGTTGCGTAAAGAAAATGCAGAGGCCTACACACCTCAAGTCATATCCATCGGGCCATTCCACCGTGGTAAGAAAGAGCTTCAGTTGATGGAGGAGATCAAACTGAGGTACTTGACAGGCTTCCTCTGCCGCGGCAAGGCTGACCTCCCAGCTTGTACCAGAATGATCAGCGAATCGGAAGACCACATTCGACAATGCTACCATGAAAAGCTTACCCAAAGCAGCTGTGAACTCGTAGAAATTATCTTAGTGGACGCAGTTTTTTTAGTTGAGCTGTTCATAAGGAACCGTAACTGGAACCATGACCCCAAGCACCGAGACCAGAACGACGAGGTATTTAGCAAGCAGTGGATGAGCAATGCTATATTCCATGACGTCCTGCTGCTGGAAAATCAAGTCCCGTTCTTTGTCCTCGAGAATCTCTATAATCTCACCGCATTAAGGACCACTGTCACGTTCTTCAAGCTTAGCTACGAGTACTTCAAAGACATCCTACACGCGCACGAGCTCGCAAGCACGAGAGTTCAGATGAAGCACCTCGTGGACTACGTGCGAGCCCTGCAACTGCCCTCTTTCCCACGGGGTGTGACGTCCAAAAATGGCAAGAAATTCGAGCTGACGCGGAGTGCAAAGGAGCTGCAAGAGGCTGGTGTCAAGTTCAGCTGCGGGGAGGGAACCTCCTCCCTGCTTGATGTCGACTTCAGGGACGGGACCCTCGTGATGCGGCATGTGGTTGTGCACGAGTGGACTGAGGCATACTTCAGGAACATGATTGCATACGAGCAGTGCCACCACGACAACAAGTGGATCAGCAGCTATGCCATCCTCATGGACAGCCTCATCAACACGCCCGAAGACATCGACATTCTAATTAGCTGCGGAATTTTGGAAAATCAGCTTGGGAGTGTGGACAACGTGGCTCGTCTCTTCAACAACATGTACAAGGAGACCATGAGGGAGTCCAGCGAGTTCCTCTACACGAACCAGTGCCAGAGCCTGAACACGTACAGCAGGACCCAGTGGAACCGGTGGAAGGCTGCCTGGTACCGGTGGAGGGTCATCCTGCACCGAGACTACTTCAGCAACCCCTGGTCTGGGATCTCCGTGGTCGTTGCGGTGTTCCTGCTCGTTCTGACCTTGTTTCAAACTGCGTGTTCCTTTCTGGATATTTATGCGGGCGACGCCTGGAGATTATTCCGTAGGCGCAAGTAGTGATATAAAAGGCATTACTGGTACCAAGGAATGGAAAGTCTCACACTAAATTTCCAATCCTAAACGCTCTTGTCAATGGCCGCTTCATTTATGAAATAAAGCGTAAAGACCACAAAGGAAATCTTAATGAGGCCCAGGATAACTATTGACTTGAGTCTCTCTCCTGCCAGAAAGGTTGACTAAACACTAGAACACACAAACCGTTGGCCAGATAAATTTGCCAAGTCAAGACAAGATTTAGGATTAAAGTCCAAAATGTAATAGTTATATTTACCAGAAAAATCATAGGCTATGTTTTGAGGAGATGATGATAAAGATGAAGATGAAATGAATCTAGTTACAGAAGAATCCATGAATGAAAAACTCGAATTACTTTTATTCCAATAAGACTGTACTATCAATCCTCTGTTCTTCCTCCCCTGTTTCTATCTTTCTATCTCAACTAGACTCATCAATTCAGTGCAGAGCATCCATGGCTGATTGCTCTCACTCCCTCTTTCTCTCTCTATCTTCTCTCTCTTCATAGTCTTTACATCAATGAATAAGAAGACTACTTAAAGGAAAACGGAGAAAACATAATACAGCTCATAAAGGAAAAACAGAATCTAACTAACTGTTTTACATTTGTTTTCTTTCTTTCTGCTGAATAACAGTACACGAGTTAGTTTAGATCTATTATGACTTGGCGATCCGTGTCACTCTTTATCTCAGGCTTCTTCTTCATTGATGTCGATCCATTTGTCTTTATCACGAATTCTTCATTGTTGATCATCTCACCGTTGATCATCAGCTCATTGTTGCTTTTCTCGTCTTTTTGTGTTCTTTCTTTTCCTTTAGCAATATTAACTACCGAGCTTATAGTCCTTTTATATTTAACATCCCCCCTCAAATTGGGAAGGGGTAAGGATCCCATTCCCAATTTGGTGCAAAGAGTAATATGAGCTACTCGTAAGAGGGACTTGGTGAAGATATCAGCTAACTGAAGGTGACTGGGAATATGTTGAACATGGATAGACCCAAGAAACCTTTTCACGAACAAAGTGGAAATCAACTTCAATATGCTTAGTTCGAATGCAATATTGGATTAGCTGTAAGAGAAATAGCTAATCGGTTGTCACAAAATAAGAGAGTTGGTGATGTGAGAGAAATTCCAATGTCACGTAAGACAAAGCTGATCCAAGTTAGTTCAGCAGTGGTTGATGCAAGTGCGCGGTACTCGGCTTCGTGGAGGATCGTGAAACAGTTGGTTGTTTCTTAGCTGACCAAGAGAGCAAAGATTAGAGCCAAGAAAAGTACAAAAGCCCGTAGTGGATCGTCTAGTAGCAAAGACACCCTTCCCAACATCCGAGTAGCCATAGAGCTTAGTGGAACTATTAGAGTGAAGATAAATGCCAAGGTGTATAGTCCCTTTAACATATCGAAGGACTCTCTTTAACTGATGAAAATCTGCCACTGTTGGACGTTGCATCTTTTGACAGAGCAGATTTGTGGCAAAGGCAAGATTTGGTCGAGTAATTGTCAAGTACTGAAGACCACCAACTAAGCTTCTATACTCAAAAGGATCAGTTAGCTGATTTTCATCATTGATCATGGTTACTGATCTAAGAGACAAAGGTGTTGAGATTGGTTTGCATTCTGCCATATGAGCTCGTTTAAGCAAATCAGTAGCATACTTTGTTTGACATAGAAATAGATTCAAAGGAGTACGTGTAGCTTCAATTCCTAAAAAATAATGAAGATACCCAAGATCCTTCATATGAAATTGGAGACTGAGGTTTTGAATCAAGGTGGTTAAGAGCTGAGGTGAGCTACCAGTTAGAATGATGTCATCGACATAGAGTAATAACAAAACTGTATGAGAATCAGTATGAAGCACAAATAGAGAAGGATCAGCTGTGCTGCAGAAGAAACCAGTTTCAAGGAGAAACTTACTGAATTTATCAAACCAGGCTCTTGGTGCTTGTCGAAGGCCATACAAGGACTTTTTGAGAAGACAAACATATTTAGATTTCTGAGGATGTATGAATCCAGGTTGATCCATAAAAATAGTCTCATTCAAGTCACCATGGAGGAATGCATTTTTAACATCAAGTTGATGTATTGGCCATTGTTTCATCAAGGCTACAGACAGTACTATACGGATAGTTGTATGTTTTATAACAGGACTGAATGTTTCAGTGAAATCAAGTCCCGCCTCTTGATGAAACCCTTTGGCTACTAGACGAGCCTTTAGTCTATCAAGGCTGCCATCAGGTGCTAGTTTGGTCTTAAAAACCCACTTACAGCCTATCACATTCATCTGATCAGTTCTAGGGACTAATATCCAGGTTTGATTTTCATATAGAGCATCCATTTCTTCTTGCATTGCTCTATACCATCCTTTATCAGCTAATGCTGATTTAATAGATCTTGGTTCCATGGGAACTTGATATTCAGCTAAACAGGCATACTTTGGATTTGGTTTAGTAATACCTGACTTCAGGCGAGTCTGCATATGATGAACAACAGCAGTGTCTTGTGAAGAAGAAGAGCTTGAACTATGTTGTTCTTGATCAGAAGTACTGTTAGTAGGCAAGACCTCTATTGAGGTAAGTACTGGTTGCTCTTCTGGTGTGTAACCATTCTGTATTTGTGTGAAAGAAGTATTTTGTGGCATATGTTCACTATATGAGTAATGACTGTACTGATCTTCCAAAGTAGGATGGTATTGAAATTTAGCTGTTTGGTGAAGAAGACTTCTATCTATTGAGTCAGTACTTGGAGACTCGAGTAGACTAACTCCTTCAACCCATTGTTTGTATAAAGGTGTATATTGTCCATACTCACTGACCAACTTCTTTGAGAAAGGGAAAAATGTCTCATCAAAGACAACATGTCTACTGATATACACACGATTATCGGTAGGTACAAGACAACGATACCCCTTGTGCTGTTCACTATATCCCGTAAATATACGTAAGAGATCTCGGGATCAAATTTATGTTTTGCATATGGTCTTAAGCACGGATAACAAGCACATCCAAACACCCTTAAATGTTCATATCTTGGCTGAGTATGATGAATTTTGTTATAAGGTGTGTCCATCTTTAGTTTCGGTGTAGGTAGTCTGTTCACAATGTAGTTAGCTGTTGCAAAGGCATCTACCCAAAACCTCAGTGGAACTTTAGAGTGATATAACATAGCTAGTCCAAGCTCAACTATGTGTCGATGTTTTCTTTCTGAGATTCCATTCTGTTCTGGTGTGTGAGGACAAGATATGAGCTGTTTTATGCCATAGTTCTTTAAATGATGTTGAAATCTGCTACTTATAAACTCTCCTCCTCCATCACTCTGGAAAGCTTTGATTTGATGATTATGTTGTCTTTCAACTAGTTTCTGGAATTTGACAAATATCTCATAGAACTCAGATTTCAACTTCATTGGATAGAGCCAGCTATATCGTGAAAGGTTATCAACAAAGATCACATAGTATTTGAACTTTTGAAAAGAGCTTACTGGTGAGGGTCCCCAAATGTCACAGTGTATCTTTTCTAGAGGAACATTTGAAGTAGAGTCTGACAAAGGGAAAGATAAAGCTGTACTTTTAGCTATTTGACAATTGCTGCATATAATCTTGGTTGTTGTATTGTAGTGAATACGCTTTTGATGCTGCAGATGTTTCACTATTTGAAAATTTGTGTGAGCCAACCTTTGATGCCATATGTCTTCATCTACAGTTCTTTGTCTCTGAATGAAAAAGGCTTCTGTGGTTTGTGTATCCACTTGATAAAGTCCCCTAATTTTCCTTTTGAGCTTCACTGTCATTTTGGTATGGTTGTCCTTAACATAAACACCATTTTTGTCAAAAACAAATGAGCAAGGATAGTCATTTGTAAGTTTAGAAACTGAAAGGAGGTTCTTCTTTATTTCTGGAACAATCAGTACATCATTGAGTGGTAAAGTATTAACTTTTGTTTTCAGCAAGGTATCACCAATGTAAGTAAATGTATAAACATGATCCATCTCCAATCATGACAGTATCAGTTCCTTTGTATTTAGAAAGAGTATGAAGTATACTAGGATTAGCGCGATGTGGGCTTAGCACCGTATTACCATTCACTTCCTTTTGGGTCTTCAATGTGTAATGCTGTTAATGCTGTTGGAATGTCTTCTGCTTGATAGGAGTTGTCAAAATGATACCACGAAGAGCATCATGTCCGGGTCTCTTCTTTAATCTAACATTACCTGGAGAGTTCTATTTGAGGTTTCGAGAATAACGGCATAGGGTCGAAAACCTTGATTAGTTCCGAAAAGACATTTCTTTGTCTCGTATTGTTGATCTTTTTGTCCTTGAAGTAGGAAAATGAATCCATCGTCTCGCAAGAGGCTAAGAAATATGGGGAAAATTCTCATACTCGGGACCTAAGCCTTCCAATACACCAAACATTTTGGTTAAGCATTCAACTGATCACATATGGACTTATATTCTCGAGATGGGCGAGAGGGTTCGATCATGCTTTCTACCAATGACTTCTGTGTAAAACGATTCAAAAGAGTTTGCCATACCTCATAGGATGTTTCCACACCAATTATCGGCTTCTATAATATGGATTTACCACTTCCGATGCGCATCCTTCAACCTCATTCTGCAACATTTGGAGGTTTTTTTTTTTGTTTGATTGTAAAAATTCGAAATATTCACATTTTACTTTTTTTATCGCCATTGGTTATTTCCAACCTGAGGAAGAAGATGACAGTAACCCTATGAATACAAATACGATTACCGCACTCATTATCTGACTGAACCGCATAAAAAAACCTTTGTTTATCCTCCTGCTCTTCCTCCCCTGTTTCTATCTTTCTATCTCAACTAGACTCATCAATTCGTCAGAGCATCCATGGCTGATTGCTCTCACTCCCTCTTTCTCTCTCTATCTTCTCTCTCTTCATAGTCTTTACATCAATGAATAAGAAGACTACTTAAAGGAAAACGGAGAAAACATAATACAGCTCATAAAGGAAAAACAGAATCTAACTAACTGTTTTACATGACTTGGCGATCCGTGTCACTCTTTATCTCAGGCTTCTTCTTCATTGATGTCGATCCATTTGTCTTTATCACGAATTCTTCATTGTTGATCATCTCACCGTTGATCATCAGCTCATTGTTGCTTTTCTGTCTGTGTTCTTTCTTTTCCTTTAGCAATATTAACTACTGAGCTTATAGTCCTTTTATATTTAACATGTTTAACAACTACATTTTACTTCTTTATTTGAGGAAAATGAATCTCTCGCAAGAGGCTAAGAAATATGGGGATTTGTAGGCTTCTAAGGATTTTTGTTTTTTTGGTAGACTGAACCGCATAAAACCTTTGTTTATCTTTTCTTTTCTTTGTCTATTCCCTCTTTATATTAATGCACTATATGGCCGAGGCACCCTGCCCTTATAATCAGTTAAATTCTCTTATTTTCGTTCCTTTTGCACAATGACCAGCATCTCTATTACCATCGATTTGGGTCGTTTGGGGTCGGACAAAATGGGCACTTGACTTGCCTTTATCATTTTTATTGGTCGCAATTACCTCCCATGGCTTCAAGCGGTTAAAATCGCTTTAGAGGCAGATCAAAGTTGGGGCATGTTAATGGCTTGATCGAACCCCTTCCTATTTCTAATTCTAAATATGCCGAATGGCAAGCTATTTACAATTTCGTCATGTAATGGATTTTTGACTCCATGAACCTCAGACGTAGAAAATTTTTGCATATTCTAAGATTGCAAAAGCCTTGTGGGACTCTCTTTGTGATATGTATGGACATAAAGACAATGCTTTCCAGATTTTGAGTTGCAGTAGGAGATTGCTCATAATGAGCAGGCCTATGGTCAATCCTTCACTGAACATCTTTACGATTTTAAGCAAAAATGGGATGCACTTGGACAGTAACATCCCCTAGTTTAATCTATTGATGTGTATACTCAGTGAGAAGAACAAGATCACATATTTCAGTTGCTTGCTGGTATTCGTCCTGGATATGAAGATGTTAAGAGATGGATTCTTATGAGCGCTACTCTACCATCGCTTGCTAATGTCTGTGCCATTATTCAACGAGAAGACACTTGTCGAAGGTTGATGGATATTGAACCCAAATCGAGGGATAGACTAGTAGAGTTTGTCTGATAAAATTAATTTTGGCAACCAAACTAGTATTAACACTCGTTTTAATGGTGTCAAAGGGAAAGGCTGCGGTCGTAATACCAAGTTTCACTGTCGTATTGTAGCAAAAATGGGCATATATAGGACTGTTGTTGGGATTTTTAGCCTCACTTGCGACCTAATAGGGACAGGGCTACAGATCCTAGAGTTGTTAGTGACGTCATTATTACATATATGCAAACATCTCTAGGATAAATAACTTTGCAACTCCAAAAACTAATGTCCTCCAGCTGTGTGTCTCAGCAGAGTTTTGACTCAAGAAACATGGTTTAAACTTCTGGTAATGTATTTGTTGAGATAAAAACAGTGCAAGTGCCATAACTTTTATATGGCGCTTACTTGAGTAATATAACTTTTTTTTTTTCACTTAGTTCAATGCCACAAATTTGAAAAATCAATCACTTGAGTGCCATTAACAATTTGCCTCACTAGAAAGTCTAATGTGGATGCCGAGCATCTTTTGTGGCATTGTTGGTGTTGACGAAGACAATTAATAATATATATATATATATAACACTTAAGTGAATGCTGTATGAAAGTTATGGCATTTCTGCTATTTTCATCCCAAACATTTTTATTTACAAGTGAAGGTTAGGGAGGGCCAATCAATGTAGTTATCCCTCGAAACTTTATCATAAGGGTCTTACGTAGACATATGTCTTGCATTAATTAATTCTTTGTAACATATTAATAGAAGTGGATGCCATATATATAAAACTAGGCACTTCTCATAAATTAGGCCCCTTACATGTAAAATCCAAAATATTTTAAATTTAATTTTCAATAAAGATTGAAATTAAATATCACCAAAACAATTATTATGCACTAATACATAAGTAATATTAATTATAAATTACCTCCTTCGCCTCTCCTTTTTCCCAATCACCATATGCCCTTGACTCTGAAAATCTATCATACTTTCTCCTTATTTTACTCACATTAACTCGAATATAAATAAATAGATTAAGTTTAACATTTAAATGAGCAATTATGTGAAAATGATAAATGCATAAAGGCTCGCGCTTTTTCCATCCATTTTTTGACTTCTGATGCCCCCTATTACCTCAAATTGACTTTAATATCTCTTACATGTGCCAAATTTAAGATTTTTTTTTTTTTTTTACCTTTTTCTTCCCTTTCTTTGGAAATTCTGATGCATTTAGAATTGGCAAAAAAATATTGTATTTGCCAGTAGATTGATTGGATGGTCTTATAATGCAATTACGACTGTCATAATTTCTTGTCAATAACTAATTATTCCACCTAATTAGCTCTACTTTTAAGTTTTGTAAATGTAGTCCTAAATTTTTAGGTAATATTTCAATGTAGTCTTTTTCACCAATTATCATTGAAAATCACTGATATGACATCTAGTTATTGCTGGCCATCCTAAATGGCATGCTAACATAGGCAATTGGTTGATTTCCATGTCACAATTTGGAATGAGAATAGGCAAGAAAGACTACATTTAAATATTGTGCAAATGTGTAGCACTATATTGATAAAATTAGAAAGTTAAAATTGAATTGACATCCTTAAATTAGGATTAAGACTAAATTGAGAATTTTCTCAAATATTCAAATAATCATTCCTTCAAAGTGGACACATGTATAAGCATTTTTGGGATGAGTACATTGGGAGTACCATAACTTTCGTACTACGTTCACTTGAGGGCCACAATTTTAAAAATTCAATTACTTAAGTGCTATAAGCAATTTGCCTTTTTGAAAAATTTGATGTGGATGTTGGTTGTCTTACAAGGCATCGACACCACTAACGTGGCAAATCAATAAAAAAATTCTAAAATAAAATATAAATCCATGTCTGAATGGCAAATTAATAAAAAAAATTCCACATAGGATAATTTGTCCGGAATGACACTCAAATGATTGATTTTACTTTGATGTGACAATTAAGTGAATAAAAAGAAGTTATGGCACTCAAATAAGCGCCGTACAAAAGCTATGGTGCTCATATTGTATTTGTCCAAGTCTTTGTCTTATTTACATCATTTATGGACCGTTTTATAATTGATTCAGGAGCTATTCATTAGATGTGTGGTAGTGCTCGTTAGATAACTTACTTGCATGAGATTCCTACTAGTTTCTACTCTCCTATTATGGTTGTCAGTGGTGAAAAGGTCCCTATTCACAGGGTTAGGAAATTGGATTTATTTTCTAATTCTTCTGATATGTTTTTTGTGCCCTCAATATCGTCTAACTTATTATCTATTAGCAAAATTACTGGATCTAAATTGCAACATTATCATTTCCTGCGATAAGGTTATCTTTCGGGACAGAACCACAGGAAGGAAGATTGGTGAAGTCTGGTTTCAAAAGGGGCTATGCACTCTTTGATTTTTTTAGTACAGTTTTGGTTGCTAGTTAGAATAAAGGCTCGACATCTCAACTATGGCATTGGCATATGAGGCATCCATCAAATCGGGTGTTATAGTCTATTGATCTTATATTTTCTCTAGATTCAAGTTCTCATAAAACTTGTCATTTTGCTAAACAGCATAGATTGCCTTTTTTTTTTTTTTTTATCAAAGGCCAAATTATGCATATGCACTATTTGAGTTGATTCATTATGATGTTTGGCTAATGCACCAATTGAATCTCAAGATAGTTTTAAGTACTTTATTATGTTTACAGATGATAAATTTCAAACTATTCATTGTATTTTCTTACCTCTAAAAGTGAAGTATAGATTTTCTTCGAGAAATTTACTTGGATAATACATAGTGTGGTGCTTAAATTAAAATACTGCACACTGACAATGAGACTAAATATACCAATCACCCATTTAAGTCTTTCCTCAAAAGTCTAGGTATTGTATATAGACTTCTTGTGTCAAAACTGTCCATAACTTTAGGGTTGCGAAGAGGCAAAATTGTCATCTTCTTAAGGTAACACGATCCCTTCCATGGAAACTTACCTACATTTGTGGTCGGATTCGGTTCTAACAAGCTGCTATTTGACCAATCATATTCCTAGTAAAGTGTTGCAATACAAATCTCCCATGGAAGTGCTCCTTGGCTGGTCGATTAATCTCTCCTATATTCGTGTATTCGGTAGTATGTGCTACACTCACACTTCGTTGGGGAGTAAATTAGATTCTCGTGCACACAAATGCATATTTCGGGATATTCTAGTGTTAAAAAGGTTCATAAATGTTTTGATCTCTTCATCGAAAATAATGCTTCTTTCTCAAGATGTTACGTTTGATGAAACTCGTGTATTTTCCTCCCATGGATCAAATTCAAGGGGAGAATAGTGGTGGCAATACTAACAACTATGATTATAGTAGATTTGATAGGGATTTTCCTCCCTTTACAAATTGTTTCTGATGATTTTGTGATTGACAAGAACTGGAGAGAGAGGGAAGATGCTCTTAATCTAGACATAGCTGCTTTACTTCCAACCCTCTCAAGGATATAGCTCCAGTTTATCAATCAATTTGAGCTTCTCAACCCTCGACTTGTCTTTGGATTTTGTCACATATCATTTGTTGACAATCCATCCCATACAGGATTACGTTTGTTATAATTAAATTTCTTCAGATTTTTGTACCTTTCTATCAGCTATAGTTACAAACATTGAGTCTACAAACTTTCTTAAGGGGTAACAATCAGCTGTGTGGAGAAAGATCACGGATAAGGAATTCCAAGCCCTTGACATAAATCAAACTCGAGATATTATTCCATAACCTAATTAGAAATGTCCCTGTAGGCTATCGATGGATTTACAAGAACAAGTACAAAAGTGATGGTTGAATTGAAAGGCACAAAATTAGATTGGTAGTCAAGGGATACATCGAAACACACCGAATAAACTACAAAGAAACATTTGCTACTATAGTAAAGATTAACCATCAAAGTTCTCACGACAATTGTTGTCAATCGTGGTTGGTTTTTGTTTCAAATGGATGTTAAGAACGCATTTCTTCATAGAGAATTAGTATACATTAACCACTCAAATACCATACCAATTCTCTAATATGGATAACTTTAATACAACTCATACATGCATCCTAACAATCTTCACCTCACATATGAGCTCAGTGTTAGATTTGCTACCTTTTAATTTAGGAATCATTTACTTCAACTTATCTCAACTTGAATATATATCAATGCCCAACTTCATCCCTAGTCTTTTTCTCCAAATCAAACCATGAAGTTTGACTATCAAGCCCCGTATTACTACACTACAATGCCTACCTACCTAGAAACTGCACTGGTCACTAAATTCTCCTTGAGATATTCATCAAACATCTATACAAATTGGGAGTAGGCTACCAATCAACAACTTGTATCTCCCAAGTAACTATGGGTCTAGATTTGTTGGTAAGCTAAGACCTAATACTAGTGTTGGGTAATCTTGGGCCTCTCTTATCTTAGAAGCTAGCTCAAAGAGTAAGATTTTCTCTCACACTTATAAACCAAGCACAAGCCATTCCATAATCAATGTGGGATAACCCAACAATCTCTCCCTCACATATTGGGTCCTGGGTTGAAGTTTGACAATTCTTATCTCCTATATGATTGTTGGGTCTATACTTATTGATAAGTAATACAATCTCCACCTTAATATTGGGCCCTAGGTTGGAGCAGCAACTACTCGTATCTCATGTGTGACATTTAGGTCCAGCCTCGTTGGTAACCTAGACTGCAATACTAGTGTTAGGTGGTCTTGGGTTTCTCTCCAAAAATTAGCTCAAAAAGTAAGATTTTTTCTTACACTTATAAATTGACTATTCGCTCATTTCACAACTGATATGGGATAAACTCCAACAAGAAGTGTAGAGAGAGAGAGCGAACACTTGTTGAAGAAGGAGGAGAAGCTTATGCGTCACTCCTCTCTCTATATCTATCTAGCATCAGTCTTTCTGTTCCAGCTATTACTCAATGCTTGTATTTTCGTCATCATTTTTGTTTCCGCTCCTTTTAAATTCTTAGTAAATTAGGGGTCGTTTTTTTTTTTTTGCTTTTGACCATGGGAGCAGGTAGCCCGTAGTGGCGCTTGACATTGTCTCTCTCTCAATATTCAATTCTACGAATTTATGTCTAATAACAAATTTACTCGATTGCATGAGTAGTCGAGGATTTATCCAAAAAGTCAAGAGATGCCACATCTGCCGACGAAAGATACTTTTTCGTTTGTTCTTTTATGATAATTCGACCCCAGTTAAATTCTATTATGACAGTTTGCGGGTCATTATACATCTTAAATATGTACGAGACACGTAAATCTTTACTTATAGGATTCACCGAGGAGAAAGCATGCACTTACATGATGCTATATACTAAGCTAAATTTAAAAAGTGTCGCTTTGCGAGGTACAATATAGCGAAACCTAATAACTTATTATATTTTTTCAAAAGTTCAATTCGATTCATTAGGAGCATGGATGCTCATCTTAAATCTGATATTTTGTTGGATGAGGCGGCCCTTGCCCAGTGTGGCTGCAAAGGCCTTGGATGAGGAGGGCATCGTGGCCTCATTGGCCGTGGTTGAGGGGGAGGGTCGTTAGTGACAGACCCTAAAACAAGGAAAACCAAAAAAAGAAAAAAGAAAAGATAATTCAATTTTTTTAAATAAAAATTCACGTCGGATGGGAAATTAATAAAAATATCCATGTATGATGATTTATTAGAAATGATACTCCAATGATTAATTTATTTCGATGGGGTACTTAAGCAATTGAAAAAAAGGTTATGCCACTCAGGTGAGAATCATACGAAGTAATAGTACTTGTGCTGTTCTTCTTCTCCAAAAAGTTGCACACTAATTAAGACGATATGTACTTTGATCAAGAAATAAAACACTTACTGATGGATTGGATAAGAAATCAACTAAAAGGAAGAACTCCGAACGTATAGGAAGTGCAAAGAAAAAAATATTAACCTCTTTTGTAATAAAGCTTAGGGATGATGTCACGTGAGTTCTCGAGCTTTTCTGAGTTTTGCAAAATTGAGTACTTCAGATTTTTCGATTTGTGCAATGTTAGTCCATCCGTGAGAAGGTTGGATAAACACTAACGCGGTAGCCAAATGGTCATTAAGTGCTTATGTGGCAATCCCATGTGGCTAGCGCGGGGCCTACGTTGCTTTTTACAAATTTCGAAAATTAAAAAAAAGAAAAAAAATTACGTTGAGGTTTCTGAATGAAGAAGATTGAAGATAAAAATAAAGAGAATCGTATTCAGCTTGCCCCCACAAATAAAGAATGCTCACGGCGTCGCCAGCCACTGGCGACGGTGGCCAGACCTCGCCGGCACCTAGACGCCTGCTCTCGTCGCTTGTAAACACTACAAGCAACAAACAGAAATGGAGGGCAACGCACATAGTAGAGACGGATGAAGTGCGTGCGCGAGAAAGAGAGGTTGCGCTAGGTAAGGCTATGGCCCTGAGCGGCGTCTCTACTGGCGGTTGCCGGTAAGGGTGGCAAGCATTTGGCAAACATTCATGACGGCTGCCGCCCTCTCCACTTCGTGTGATCTATGACGGCAATGCCACCATGGCTTGTGGCCAGCAATGGTTTGGCCACCAATGGTTTAGCCACCCTCGTCGATGGCTGGTAAAATAGTGATCAACCCTCTCTTGTTGAAGCGAGCTGAAGATGGTTTTCCCTCTATCTAATTTTCAATTCTCTTTTTTCAAAATCCTTGACCTTATTAATTAAATTCCTTAAATTCATAAAAGCCACATAAGCAGTGTGTTAGCGGCATGAAGCCACCATGTAAGTGATTCACACGTAATTAATTGTCACATCAGCATTTTAGTCTTAACACCTAACGGAAGGATTACTAATGGGCAAATGCGAAGAAGTTCAAGGATGGAATTGTAAATAACAACAGCAACAGCAGCAACAATAATAATAATAATTCAAAAGACGAGGTTGCACAAACCCAAAAATGTTGGAAGGTCTCATGCCTTTATCCCTAAAACTTTTGCAGTCAAAGTTGAAACGTTGTTGGGTACTGCCGTAGACTCTACTTGTTCATATAATTACCGTTGGGGGACTCAATTTTCGCTTTTTAACAATTTTCAGGTGGAATAATAGCGTGGATTTCGCTTTTGGCTGCCAACAATAAATTTAATTATAATAAACAAACCAGTTACGTATAGATTTTGTAAATAATATTATTATATCCCCAATGCCGGAACTAGAGTTTCCGAAAAATCTAGACGATATTTTATTTTTTTGCCAAAATTAAAGAATGAACAGGGTGTAAAAAAAGATTTCCAGAGTATAAGGGAGTCAGGAGAGAAATTATATTGCTTTTGTTTGAAAAGAGAAGTAACAGGGATAGAAAAACAATACAAGCAGTTCGATTTTATCACGTCTTTGTCTCTTCATGTCTTTAGAATAGAAATACATGAAATCCTTCGGCAACAGCTACATACATTTTACACGTTCGGGAAAAAAGAAGGAAGATATGAGATTCAAGCTTTATTCCTTTCGTGGAAAACAACTGCTAAAGATAATATTTTTCAAATTTTCGGGCATTTGATTCACGGAAAATCGATAAGTCAATGAAACATTTTCCATCTAGAAAAAATACCTTCAAAAATAAGGAAAATGATTTATTCTTTTTGAAAAGAGGAAATCATTTTCCTTCCTTTTTTTTTCACCTAGATCAAACTTGTTCCCCTTTGTGAACTCTTTTTAATAATTTTTTTCTATTTATTTTTTTATTTTTTTTTTGCTTTTGCTTTTTCTTTTTCCTTTTCTTTTTTTTTATTAGAAGGTTTGGAAGGTTGATCTCCTTCCTCTTTCACTCTCAACCTCACTGCTGGTTGGACGTCCGTCGGTGGCAAACAAAGCTTCGTGGGGTGCACGGCCCTGCAGGGCGGCGGTCCCCACCATCGCTGCCACCGCCACAACCGGAAGAATCTCCGACTATCGATATCGTCATCTATTGTCGCAAGCCTTCATCACTGAAGGCATCGGACACGCTCCCATTGCTGTTGTACCTCATGAACGCTGTCTTCTTCACGCTCTTCTTCTCCGTCCATACTATCTCCTCCAATGATGGCACAACAAGATCCGCAGCTTCATCCTCCATCCTTAAGATCACTGCCACCATCCACCTCCTCGGCTTCTTCAGCATCCACTTCGTCCAGTCCTAACTTAAACAAAAAATTTATAGTTCAAGGATTCAATTGGACAATAAAAAGGAGTTCAAGGATCAAATTGAATAAATTGAAAAAGTATATAATTCAAGCCTTAAATCATTTATTAACAAAATAACTTGTCATAATTTTCTCTTTTATAAATAAGTAAGAGTATTTACTTGTACACAACAAGCACAGGGGAGCTAATCCCTGTCATAAGCCTTAAAGTAGTCATAAGGGTAAACTACAGAGAAAAGTGTTAGAATAAACATTACAACAAGAAGAATTTTGCTTTTGCTGTTGTATCACTAAGAATAACTAAAGCACTTCTTAGTTGCAGTGTAATCGTGACAAAAGGATTATGCCATTTTCTGCATCAAAAACTTCTCTTACGGTCTAGATAAAGTCGGCCCAATAGGAATCTTTTCGCCTTAATGGCAAAGAAACCAAATAACTCGGTTCTGTGTTTTGCCCCGTCTTTTCCTTTGTGGTTAACGGTAATTGTCGGACCTTCTTTCGTGTGCATAAGCTAATAATACTTCATAGAAGGTTAAAGAATATTGTACCTTTCTTTTGTCCCCTCATAGCTACTGTTTCATGGATTGCGTGGTTTCTCACTATATAAGTCTGGGAAGCAAGCCGGAGTTCTCCAGTGACGGCAAGAAGGAAGAGTGCATTCTTAATCTTGATTCTCAGGTAAGCCTTCTTAATTTTTCATTCAACATCATTCAACTCTGTTCTTCTTGTGCAGATAGAGTATTATGTTTAGTGACAAAGAATTATTTAAAAGTCCTAAACTTATTGTACGAGGGCCAAATTAGTCATAAACATTAAATTATGCCAATTTAGTCACAAATTTTTTGATAACTTCCCAATTTAGCTCTAAATCTTTCAATTGTGCCCAATGAGTACTCAATATTTTGATGATTTATCAATTTAGTCTCGAACCTTTTGATGATTTGTCAATTTGGTTATTTTGATTAATGATGGCTAGAAATTGTTGATGTAATAGTCTAGTTAGTACCGACCATCGATGATATGGAACATTTTTCAATCTTATGATTTTTTTTAATCTTTATACTTTTTCTTTTTTTTTTTTTTCATATTCTTCTTATTTTTTATTTTATTTTATTCCCTTTTTCCCTCCATTGGCCTCGAGCAAGGGACTTTTGCGCTTGGGTTGTGACGGCCACCCTCACCACCTTTATTTACCAAGGGATGATGAGGGCAGCCCTTGCCTAAAGCTGGTGGAGGGAAAAAGGGATAAAAAGGAAAAGAAAAGATTAGAAAAGGAAAAGAAAAAAAAAGAAGAAGAAAAAAACTCATAAAATACAAAAATTGTAAATATTGTACTAGTGCTGATCATATCATGTAGAATGGCTAACGTAAATTAGACCGCCATGTTAGCAATTATTAGCCAAAATTGACTAGAATGACGAAATTGACAAATTGTGAAAATGTTTATGACTAAATTGATAAATTATTAAAAAATTTATAGCTAAATTAGTACAATTGAAAGATTTAGGACAATTGGCTGCCGTATAATAAATTTAGGGCTTTTTGGGCAATTTTCTTGTTTAGTAACTACATGCTGCAAGTATTTTCAAATCAAATAGTATAGAAACTATGTATGCATTTGACAGAGAAATAGAAGGTTAGATCATGCATGTTCCAGTAGAATTTATAGGAGTTATGATTTTGTATTATTTGCGGCCACGTGATTTTAACGGCAAATTGGCTTTGCTGCACGGCCTTGGGAGATCTGGGGAGCTGACGTCTTCCATTACTCATTTCTCAAGCTTTGCAGATTCTTCAGATATTTCCTCAATTTGTTGAGGCGCAAGGCCTCCTAAACCTGAACGACTTTTCCGATTCGCCCAATGGCAAAAACACAGCCCGCAGGTAAAATCTTTCGAGAGCAAAAAGGTTTCTTCATGACAATCAAAATCAGATCACATTATTCTGTCAATATAGACCTTTGTGCCATTTCTAGAGTAGAGTGAATGCATCGCGAGCTGGGCATGTTTTCTGTTCTACTAGAAAAAAAGCATCATTTTCACGTTGTTTTTGGTTTTGTTTTTCTTTTTGACGGGTCTCGAGTCCTGTTAAATGGATTAAAAGAACACGTGCTTGATTTATTCTCGCCATTGGGCACCACCGTGACACAAACGAGAATGTCGATAGAATTATGCCCAGGGTAAAACCCTTTCACTCTTTCTAGTTTCATGGGCTTGTAACCTTTTTCTTTCACTTGTTTAGAAATGAGTCAGATTGTCAAGGAAGTTGTGGTTACCATGAAGACGAAGATGGACAACTTGCCTCCATTGTCCGCCGAGCGTTGCATCTATCGAGTGCCTGAGAAGTTGCGAAGAGCAAACGCAGAGGCCTACACGCCTCAAGTCATCTCCATCGGGCCGTTCCACTATGGTAAGAAAGAGCTTCAGTTGACGGAGGAGATCAAACTGAGGTACGTGACAGGCTTCCTTCGCCATTGCAAGGCCGACCTCCCAGCTTGTACCAGAATGATCAGCGAATCGGAAGACCACATTCGGCAATGCTACCAAGAAAAGCTCACCCAAGGCAGCTATGAGCTCGTAGAAATTATCTTAGTGGACGCAATTTTTTTAGTTGAGCTGTTCATAACGAACCATTACTGGAACCACGACCCTGAGCACCGAGACCTGAACGACGAGATATTCAACAAGCAGTGGATGAGCAACGCTGTATTCCACGACCTCCTGCTGCTGGAAAATCAAGTCCCGTTCTTTGTCCTCGAGAATCTATACAGCCTCACGACATTGAGTACCACTGTCACATTCTTCAAGCTTAGCTACGAGTACTTCAGAGACGTCCTGCACGGGCATGAGCTTGTAAGCACGAGAGTTCAGGTGAAGCACCTGGTGGACTACGTGCGAGCCCTGCAACTGCCTGCATTCCCTCGGCGCATGACGCTCAAAGAGGGCAAGAAATTCCAGCTGACTCGGAGTGCAAAGGAGCTGCAAGAGGCCGGGGTCAAGTTCAGACAGGGCGAGGGTACCTCCTCCGTGCTCGATGTTGACTTCAAGGATGGTATCCTTGTGATGCGGCGTGTGGTTGTGCACGAGTGGACCGAGCCGTACTTCAGGAACATGATTGCGTATGAGCAGTGCCACCATGATGAAAAGTACATCAGCAGCTACGCCATTCTCATGGACAGCCTCATTAACACGCCCGAAGACGTCGACATTCTAATCAGCTGTGGAATTTTGGAAAATCGGCTTGGAAGCGCGGATGATGTGGCTCATCTCTTCAACAGCATGTACAAGGAGACCATGAGGGACTCTAGCGAGTTCGTCTACTCGAGCCAGTGCCTGGGCCTGAACGCGTACAGCAGGAACCGGTGGCACCAGTGGAAGGCTGCTTGGTACCGGTGGAGGGTCATCCTCCACCGAGACTACTTCAGCAACCCGTGGTCTGGCATCTCCGTGGTCGCTGCGGTGGTGCTGCTCGTTCTGACCTTGTTTCAAACTGCGTGTTCCTTTTTGGATATATACGCGGGTGACGCCCGGAGATTGTTCCGTAGGCGCAAAAGCCATTACTAGATCCATGGAATAGAAAGTCTCAAACTAGATTTGCATATCCTAAACACACTTATCGATGGCCGCATCATTTACGAAATAGAGTGTAAAGACCACGAAAGAGATCTTAATGAAGCCCGGCATAACTATTGACTTAAGTTTCTTCGCTGCCAGAAAGGTTGACTATACACTAGAAGACAATAACGCTCATGAACGGAACGAGCAATCACCAGAAAGAGAACAATCAAAATGTCAGGTCATTGACCAGAGAAGCAGGATCACCGACGATCTAATGGAAGGAATGGAGAATGCTGATTCAGATCCAGAACAGTAATTACCAGAAATGCTCGGTCTTTCCAATAATGCCTGTAAGGAGTTACCGATCTTCGGAAGTATGCTCCACCACTAGAGTTTCCAATAATTTATGGGAGTCTCGGAACTAATTCAACAGCAATGCCGGGATCTAGACAGCTAACTTCAAATTTTAAAGCAGACCAAACCAAAATTGAAGCGAAAGAAGAAGCTTGGAAACAAACAAAAGACAAAACAAAAAAGCAGATAGAGCAACCGCGTTTTAGTATATTTACGAGATTTTGTATATTTTCCTTGATTGGTGCATAGTAATTGTAATTGATATTGTGCTACATTAGATAGTTATCTAGTAAAGCTTATAAACTACTCAGTACTCCATATTCGATAATATGTAATATTTTTCTCATCACAATTTTCATCTGGTGTCGAAGTCTCATTGTGTTTTGAGGGAGCGTCCATCGAGTCTGAATCATAATAATGCCAGCTGAATCGGCCATATTTTTCTCCACGGTGGTCATCACAAAGGTAACCACATCGGCCACGTCACTCTCATTTCTTTGCCAAGCCCTCAACTTCAGCTGCTGTTCGTGACTCTTTTCGTTGCTCATCTGGGAAGACATACAACACCACCAGACTCACCGGCCTTAGACGAACCAGATCCTAATCTACTGAGCCTACCACATTTCAGCACCATTTTGACGCATTTTGGTTGTTCTTTCGAAATGCTAACACCACTACTAGACTCGCCATCGTCACCAGAGCCCGCCACACAAATTTTGTTGCCATAAACCGTCGCACACGCCATATGCACCGCCAGAAGCCATTGCACGTGAGATCCATGCATCATCAGAGCTCTACGAGACAAAAGCTCCTCCTGCGTGCTGATGTCATCCGCCACATCAGCACTGACCGTTGATTGTTGATAGGACCGGTGATGACCAGTTCAGTTAGACCCAATCTACTGGTTCTGAGGCACTTTTCTTACCGGTTTGAGAACTTTTTGACCGATTCTTGGCGATCTAAGACTAGTTCCCAAGGTATTTTGAAGTTCTGAGTCCATCTTTTGCCTTATTTTCTCCAAACCTGCTCTTTAGGTACTAGTTTCTTCACATTTCTCGTCCACCATCTGTGTTGAAACTAGTGAAGTGCATCTTACGGACAAATTAGACGTTTTAATGCCCGATTGCAATGGGCTACGATTTAAGCAACTTACGGGGACAGACAATTGACCTCGAAACTGAGGTCCACATGCAAGTCTATTCTATTGCTAACATAAAGGCTTCTTCCAATATCAACAAAAGTCACCGATGAATTTCATTATAATAAAAATTTAATTACCGGTAAGAGAAAAATATTTACATGCAGGAAAATTCCCCAGGCCAGGCTCAATGTTACCGACATAGCTTGACGAAGTGCATTTTTTTGGGCCAAAATCAATCGACATAGCTTGACCCAATTTTTTATGAGTTTTTGTGTGTGTGTGTGTAAAAGGAAGCCAAGAGAGAAAATATATTTCTTTTCTTATAAATAGAGAAGTAAAGTAAAGGAAAAACAATAGAAGTGCTATTCTTCAACTTTAGAGGTACTTCAATCTTATTTTGTTTATGTTAACGATATATTTAAGGTATTCTATGATTCTGTGATTTTTTATATTCTCCTTAATTCATTCTTGTTTGTCTCTTTAAATAGTCGTTATGTAAGGTCTTTAAATAAACACGTGCACTATTCAACAGTTAATGAACACAATATTATTTTTCTCTTCATTCATAAATCTCAACTCTATATTAGAGCTATTATTACCTAAGGTATGCTTATTGAGTCTGCTACAAGATGGCTGCTACGATGCCAGTTGCATCTCTATCAATTTTCCTTCAAGATTGAAGCTTTGAATTACTATTCGGCACACTTCCATTGTTCATTTCGGTCTACTGCATCTACTATCAAGCCTTGAGGAGGATCAGTTGTGCCTTTTCCAAAAGCGACTTTTAGAGCATACAGAGGAATCTTAGACTCCGGAATAGGACCCTCTCTTTGGCCATCTTGAGCTCGGCGATACCACGATCTGTATTGATGGGGCACCTTATGGGCGAGATTCGCATCGACCCAGACTAAGGACCTTACCAACTTGTAGTCCCAACCCCTAGGGTCCTGATTCATCAGAATATAGGATCTTTGCTCTGTAACGCTCTTGGGTCGTCCAAAAAACTAAGGAGCAGCTATCTAAGGACCTGAAAAGTTATCCCACAACAGGGTGAGACGACGTCTTAGCGAGTTCCACCCCTTAAGACTCGATTAGGAAGAAAATATACTCTAAAGGTTGCCTAAATGCATATTAAGGCCCATAAAGCCTAATTATATGCTGGAACGGGCCCGAAAAAATTCCGAGACTCATTAAATAAATATTAGTGTGACGGCCTAAATTTTCAAAATTAGTTTTTGATTAAATAAATCGGACATTTCGTCGATGCGCATATAGTACTATTCTCTGAGCCAATCATTCACGAGATAATTGGACTATCTAGGGAAGCAATCAAGGAATCTAAATGCAATGGACTTGAGAATTTGACTAGGAATTAACTACTCGACCGTGTTGATCTACAAGGGTCATTACGGTACTGTCGAAATTGATTAGAGACTAGAGATAGGTTGATTTGACTAAGATATGTGATTAGAGTGTGGGTGATTCCACCTGATTGCAAAATACTTGTCGATCGGCACTAGACCGATTTTTCTATCGTTTTGGTACTCGGTGCCCGTAATTGAAATATTGGGATTTTCACGACAACCAAGGGTTGCCGATGTGTCGGAGATGTACATTGTGACTCGAGTTAAATCGATCACGGGTCAATTGCACCAAAGATTCCTAAAAGCTACTCAATAGATTAGGTCATGCTAAAATCGCATCGGATTGAAATTAACCGCAAATTTGAACCCGATTTAAAAAATCGAAAGTTCTGTCATGTCACGATCTATATTAGGAACGTTGACTCATCCTCTAAAAAACTTTTCAGAGATTCCAGGATTTTTGCGGAAAATCGATTCGGATGTTGCGGAAAATTAACGGAAATTCGGATGAGCTAAGTCGAAGGAAATTTGGACTTCCAAGCCAAGCTATATAATGTCAGAGATTTGCAGAAAATTATAAGGGATTTTTCTTCATCAAAATTTCGACCTCAATTTGGGAAATTGAGTGATGAGATTGAAATTAAAGTTGTGAAATTTGGTTTTGAGTAAGGGGCTGGAATTTTGGGCATTTAATTGGATAATGTATGGATTTATTAAGTGGAAAGAAATAGGAAGTGAGTTAGTGTAATGGCTAAGATTGATAATATTGGGCCCCTCCTCCGTGGCTTCTCGGACATGCTAGTCGGCACACCCCATCCGCTCGCTGCTCCTGCTTCGATTCCTTTTTCTTCCTTCGGTCTCTCAATTTGGCACATCTCTTTCTCTCTCTCACGCCTGCTTCTCTCTCTCCGTGCGCGAGCACCCCCTACCAACGCCATCAGCTGCTCCTCTCTTCATTGCCAGCTGCCTCACGCCAACTGCAAGCCTCCCACACGTCCGCACGCCCCTGCAGCTCACCGAAACCCCACGTTCCGGTCAACGGTGCTTCTCCCTCCATCGGTTTGTTGACCGTAAACCCCCACTCATCCATTTCAATTTCACCGAAGCTCTCCACCCAATCTCTCTCTCTCTCTCTCTCTCGCGTTGTTGCTTCTTCGTTCAGTCCACGTCCGCACGTCCTCCACCAGCGATTTCTTTCATCTGCCACGTCCGAAGTCCCTCACCGAAGAAGACCGAGCAATCTTCCACCGAACCGAAGCCACACGAAGTAGCTGCTCCTTCGCTGTTGATCTTCACGAAGCGGGCCCAACATCTTCGAGAATTCCAGCAGCCCAGTACAGCAGTCAGCCCATCAAGTGAGCCCAGCGTTTTGGGCCTGGTTCAACAGCCAACGAAATTTTCTGGTTCAGCCCGCGAAGTCCACAAGCCCAGCCTGCAACGTCAGTTTTTGGTCCAGCCCAACTCAAGAATAAACCTCAGCTTGGGCTGAGATTTATTGGGCTGGTTCTAGGCCCGGTTTGAGCTCCATCGACTCCGTCACAAACCCGAGTTTCAGCCACCGTCGCACCGTCGTTGGTGAACCGGTTTCCGCAATTTGCCGGTGAGTTTATTTACTAAACTCTTCTTAGTAGGTTAATGACATCTAATGGGTGTTTAGATTTATTTAATTAGGAATTAGGTGGTTAGTTAGATTAATTTAGTAATTTAATTATGCAATTATGTATGTTAGGTGGTTAGATTAGATTAAGTGAGGCCTAGATAAATTGTGTTATTTATCTAGAAGGGTTTGAGAATTTTCCGGGTCCGTATTGGTATTTAATTTAGTGATTTTGGCCTAGGTTGGCATTTTAGTATTTAAATTGATTTATTTAATTAATTTTAGAAATTAATTAATTATTAAATATTTTCCGGAAATTAGGCCGGATAGCCGGTGACCGGAATTTCGTGCTGATTGCAATGGTATGGTTAATTTCTACAATTGAGTGTTAAATTACGCAAATTGAGTGTTGATTGGATTTTTGGACATTTATTCCAAAAATTTATAAATTTCATTATTGATTTAGAAAATCCTAAGTGTCGGGTCTTAAACACCAAAAATGGTTTTATATACTATATAAACTAGTGAGATTTTGAAAAGAATGTTATGAATTTTCCAAATCCAATCTGACCGTGTACCTATACATCACTATTTTCCGAAATGTTTTGAATACGAAGAAAATAGGTCAGGATCACTATTTTAATCGAGGCATTTGTGTACAATGCATAGTGTCTTGAACCGAGATTGAGTGGTCGTGTGTTGATTAAAGTGAACTTGTCTTAGCGTTTACATCGGATGTTACTAAATCCTACTTTTGGGTTACCCATGCATTAGGGTAGCGGGTTGTAGTAGATTATGGACCGAAGCTCTTTCGAGATAGTCGTCTTTGTGACGTAGCCGTGCTCTATGGGGAAGAGACGATGCCTAGCTATGCTAGTAGACTACCGAACATGGATGTCGACAATGCCTTGAGTGGCTTGATTAACAATTGGAATGCATGATTGTCTGAGTTCGATGCACCTAATTATGAGACAAAAAGATGTGGCATGATATGGGTTGGGTCATAATGGTTTGATCTTATAATCGAGACTCTTGTGATGGATTGAGTTGAGACCCTTGTAGTTGATTGAGAAAAGTAAGGCGTTTTAATTATCGTATGCATAAATTGCATGCATTTGAGATATGAACTGTGCCGACTTGTAGGAAGGAACTGAGGCGAGGTAAGTTCCCTGTTCTAATTGTGTGATTGTGTGACTAGAGCGTCTTGAAGCATATTTCCCTCATAATTGGGGTTTAGTGGGTGGACTTGCTGAGACATTGTCTCACTGGTTATTGAATAACCATTTTCAGGTCCTTAGAAGGTGGTCGTGGAAGACCAAGGTCTTGAAGTCTAAGGAGGAGTATTGAGGATTGGTGAATATGTCCTATCAATATGTCATAGGACAGTCTCTTGTGAGAGTCGACCATTTTGTAGGCTTTTGACTAAACTCGTTTTGTGCTCGAATCTCGTTGTTTATAAAAGTGTGCTTTTATGAATTGATATGTTGCTTTTCTATCCCGAGATGATTATTGTTAGGGGATCATTTTCGCTTCTGCATGTGCTTAAAAATCAATGGATCGACGACTTGTCCTAGGAAGTTACAAAATTTTATCGACCAGAGAGGGACGGGCATGTGCTCGGGATTCAGGGCGTGACAATTAGAGCCTATCTACTTGCTTATTATACAAAACTAACCACCTAACATACATTGGTAATTAATTAATTCACTAAACTGTTCTAATTATCCACTAAACCAATCTTAGTCTAACTAATCAACCCTTAAGCATCATTAACCTACTAAGCAAGGATTAGTGAGTTAAACTCACTTGATTAACGATTTGCTTGGTTCGAAACGACAGGGATGTGACAGGGATCAACTATCTCCAAACCGGGCTTGTCTTTTGAGTCCGGGAACACCTTTAAAACGGGCCTAAACCACTGCTGGAAACCCACTATTTTTGCTACTAACTAGGGTTAGTTGAAGGTTGTTTCAGTGGCTAAACGGTAAAGCAAGGATCGGTGGAGCTGCAGCGGGATTAAGCGGCCAATGGCGGGGACTCACAGTGACGGATAGATGGCCAAGCAACTTCGGTGACCTCCATATGGCTCTGGTAGCTTGTTGGACAGTGAGCAAGGACGGGAACGACGTAGTTGGACATGACTGAGGCGGAAGGCACGTGCGGGCAAGGACGGGGCAACAATGGTGCGCGCAAGGAAGGGGCGGCAAATGGCGATGGGCAATGGCTCATGGTTGGCTTCTGCTGACGGAGGAGCTTCGAACGACTAGAAGTAGGGTTGAGGGAGTGTTGCTCGACTAGCTGGGGGAAGAGAGATAGATAAGGGAACAAAAGGAGGCCTACTTGGTCTCTTTTTCTCTCAATTTGTCCCCCAAGACCATTCTCCACCACCAGCTGTGTTTCAAGGCCTCAATTCATCCATCAAGGCCTCTTCTAGAAGGCTTGAATTGGTCCATAAGTCATGGGTGGTGGGAGGCTACGAATTTCATGCATTTTATCCTCCATTGGACACTAAATGCCTCTTAAAATAATAAAAATTGACCTCTATAAATTCAACAAACACCTCATAGATCTAATTGGTATTTTTCTCACCAATTGATCCTACTTATATCCCAATTTCGTGATAAAAACGGTCTTTGACATTTTCTGAACAAAAAGGCCCTATGATGACTTTTTCCCAAAAAGTCTCGGTTTGTAAAAAATATTTGGAGACTGAGTCGATGTTCCTAAAATGACTTGTGACATGAAAGAACTTTCAATTTTTGAAATCGGATTCAAATTCACGGTTAATTTCACTCTGGCGTGTTTTTAGCGTGACCTAGGCTATCGGGTAGTTTTCAAAATTTTTTAATGCAAATGACCCGTGGTCGATTTTCTTCCAACCACAATGAACCCACTCGACACATTGGTGACTCTCAGTTATCGTGAAAATCTCGAGAATTCAAATGCGGACACAAGGTATTAAAACGATAGAAAAATTAGTATAGTGCCGGTCGACGAGAATTTCCCAATTTAGTGGAGTCACCCACGTTTAACCATACATCTCAGTCGAACAGACCTATCTCTATTCTCAAATTGATTTTTAATTGTGCCATAATGATCTTAGTAGATGAGCACGGTCAAGTAGTCGAGTCTTGATTGAATCCTAAAGTCTATTGCATTAAATTTTCTTAATGATTTCTCCAAATAGTCTAGTTATCTTAAGAGTGATCAGCTTTGAAAATAATATTATAGGTGTGTCGATGAAATGCCAGATTAATTTAATTTGAAAGCAGAACTATAAAATTCAGGATGTCACAACTCTTCCCCTCTTATAAAAATTGTCCTTGAAATTTAAACATTTATAAAACTTAAGCAAAAAGGTGGGGGCACAATTGTTTCATCAACTCTTTATTCTCTTAGGTTGCTCCTTCAATGCCATGGTGTTGCTAGACCAGTTTGACCAACATAATGGTTTTTGTACGCAAAACTTGCTCTTTTCTATCCATAATTTGAACAGGACTTTTAACGTATGACACACGATCATCCATGACCAATTCTTCAAAATTAAGCACGTGGGTCGGATTAGGCTTGTACTTCCTCATCATTGACATGTGAAAGACGTTGTGTACTTGCACTAGTCTCGGCGACAACGCAAGACGATACGCTAGGGTCTCGATTCTTTCTAGAATTTCAAATGAACCTATATACCTCGGACTCAATTTCCCTTTCTTACCAAAGCACGAAGTTCCCCTCATTGGCGACACCTTTAGAAAAACGTGATCACCAACTTGGAATTCCAATGGCCTCCGGCAATTATCTGCGTAGCTTTTCTATTTGCTTTGAACGGTCTTTAGTTTGCCTGTGATTAGTGCAACGGCATCCACTGATTGCTGAACCAACTATAGGTCTGTAACTTTTCTTTCCCCGACTTCATCCCAACACACTGGTGTCCTGCACCCTTTGCCATATAATGCTTCAAAAGGAGCCATTTGGATGCTTTGCTGATAACTATTGTTGTAGGCAAATTCCACAAAATGAAGTTGTTTTTCCCAACTTCCTTTAAAATCTAGCACGCAAGCCCATAACACATCCTCAAGTGTCACGCCCCTGATCCTCGAGTGCGTACCCATCCCTCTCTGGTCGATAAAACTTTGTGACTTCTCAGGACTAGTTGTTGACCTTTTTCATTTTATTGCACATGTGGAAGCGAATAATAAATCCCCTGACTATAACCATATTAGGATAGAAAAGCAGGACAACAAATTCACAACAAAACACGCCTTTATATACACATTGAGTCATGTACAAAGTTTGTGATCAAAAGACTACAAAAGACTATTTTTCCAAAAAGAAGTGGTCCTAACTGACCCACACTTTGAATCACTTGAGCACGGCTCTAGGTCCTCAGCTCTACGATCTTGAAAATTGAGCGGACAACGGGGTGAGATATAAACCTTAGCGAGTTCACACTCTAAACACCGATTTTAAGGGAAAGACACTAAGAAGTGTCCTAACCACACAATCATATAATCATAGAGACTTATCTCGTCTCAGATCTATCTTGCAAGTTAGTACAATTTATATCATAGACAGCATGAGAGCATGAGCAACAAATAAGCTCCAACAACTAGAATGTCACACTAAATTCTCAAACTAGTACAAAGGTCCAGATTATAGGGCCAAATTGTTATGACACGTCCCGTTCCGTGCCACATAATTTTGTCCCATAATCTAACACATTCACTCAATTAATCATGCGTTCCTAGTTTTGACCTCGGCATATAGCATGGCCTACTCTTTGTTCGACAGTCTTTTGGCGTTGCTAGGCATTGTCTCACCCCATTGAGTATTGCACGTCTCCATCAAATGACTTTCTAGAAGGAGCACGGGTCCAGAATCTACTGCAACCGTTCCTGTTGTCTAGGGGCATCCCTATATAGGGTAACATCCAGCTTAACAGCCTGGGACGGGTTCTCTTAATCAACACATGACTACTCAATCTTGGCCCATGACACCATGCCTTGCACTCAAATGTCTCAATTAAAATGGTGAACTTGGCATTTTTCTTCATATTAGAAATATACGGTCAAATAGTCGCGTGTGGGTACATGGTCAACTCAACCCAGAAAGATTGATATCTTTTCTTTTAAACTCCCGATATTTTATATAGTATATAAAACTATTTTCGGTGTCACAAACCGACACTTGGGATTTTTTGAATAAATATTGGAAATTCATAAACTCTTGAATTAAATACTCAAATTTTCAATTAGCACTCAATTGGCATAATTTAACACTCAATTGTAGAAATTAATCACATCATTGCAAGTAGCACAAAATTTTGGTCACCGGCTATCCCGGTCTAATTTCCGGAAAAATAATTAATAATTAAATAATTTCTAAAATTAATTAAATAGGTACATTAAACATTTAAAAATGCTAACTTAGGCTAAATAATTCTAATCTAACCACCTATTGAACTAATTAAATTTTCCTAACCATTCTAACTATAAAGCTACCTAACGATCTAACTAAATTTAAGCTCTAACCACCTAATTTACTAATCTAACTAACCTAAATTAATTAAATAAACTAATTTACACTAATCTAAACTTAAATAAATCTAAACACCCTTTAAACATCATTAGTCTACTAAGAAGAGTTTAGTGCATAAACTCACCGGTTTATTGGGGAAACCGGTTTACCACGACGGTGGCGCGACGGTGGCCAAAATCCAAATTTTTAGCGACGTCGATGGACACTCGAGCTGGGTGTAAAAGCCTTGTAAGCCCACAGAAATTTCTGGGCTTAGACTTGGGCTTGGACGTGCTTCTTTGGCTTCAAGTGAGCTGGAATTGGGCTGGACTTCAAGTGGGCCTGTCTTCGGATGGGCTGGGAAATTCGCGGGCTTCACTTGGTTGGGCTGTTGGACCGAAACTTGGGCTGACCAGGACAATTGCAAGCTGGGCTTGAAGATTTCGCTGGGCTGGACTCCACTGGTTTGTGGGCTGGCTTGAAGATGGGCTACTGCTTTGACCAAGGAAGACACGCAAAGGAAGGGAGTTCGCTGGAAGAAGAAGCTTGACTGGACAAGCTAGATGGAGGCAGGTGGTCGAAGTTGCTGGAGTCGAAGGGCGTGCGGCTTCGGTGGCAACAGGATTTGAAGGGGGAGAGGGAGAAGACGCATGGCTGAAGCTGTTGTAGACAATGGGCCAAAAAGGAGTCAACGCCTGTGGCTCCTTGCTAGGCTTGACTTGACGCTGTTGCACTTTGACGGAGGCAGCGTGAAAAAGAGAAAATATTGGGTACGTCTAACGTTCCAGCCTGGCAAACAAGAAGGCGCTCGGAGTGCGACACGTGTCCTCGTGGGACCCACGTCCTGGAGGAGAAAAAGAGGCGCTAATTTGAAAAAATTTCAGTCCCGGTTTTCTTTCTTCACGCCTTTCTCTCTCTCTCTACCCTCGCTCTCTCTCCCCGACGAACTCTCTCTCTCTCTGCCCTCGCTTTTTTCCGACCGGCGAACCAGCGCGAGCAACCGACGAACCAGGAGGATGCCGGCGAGACGACCGCGAGCAACCGACCGGCGTGCGACCTCCCCCTCTCTCTCTGCCCTCCCTCTTTTCGACCGGCGAACCACCGCGCCGCCCTTCCGGCTCTGGATCTGGCCCCTACTCGTCCGTCCCCTGCTCTCTCTCCCCTCGCGTCTCTGTCTGCCCTCCCTCTCTTCGCGGCGAACCAGCGTGTGACCGGCGAACTAGCGCCCCCCTCCGGCTCCAGATCCGGCATCGGCTTGTCCTGTATGCTGGATATCTCTCTCTCACGCGCGCGCGCGCAGACACAAAAAGCGCGCATCCATCAGATAGTCCTGCTGGTCTGATATGGTGGTATGAATGCACTCTTGATGACTTTGTTCGAATGAGGTAGCCTATTCTTTTATCCCCCTTTAGTTTTCATTTTTCTCTTTATGTATAATAGAGTGCGGGACATCTGGAGTGCCATAACTTGGCACGCCGGGACACTTAAGTGCCATAACTTTAAAATGGTATACTTAAGTGCCATCATCGGAGTAAAATGGGACACTTAAGTGCCACTCCGGCGAAAATCCGGCCAAATGGCTGACGTGGCGACTTTCCGGCGAAGCTTGGTCCAAAACGGCGTCGTTTTGCAAGCGGCGACGTGGCGGAGAAAATGCAAAAACGATGCTTAGTTTCGCGTCTACGTGTAAATAATAGTATATAAATTAATTAAATTAGATTTAAAATATTCAAAAAATTTTAAAAAAATAAGAAAAATTTTAAAAATTTTAAAAAATTAAGAAAAATTTTAAAAATTAAGAAAATTTAAAAAATTTAAAAAATTCAGAAAAATTTAAAAAATTTCAAAATTTTTAAAATTTTAAAAAATAAGAAAATTTAAAAAAATTTAAAAAAATTAAGAAAATTTTAAAAATTTTTAAAAATTAAGAAAATTTTTAAAAATTAAGAAAATTTTTAAAAATTTTTAAAAAATTAAGAAAAATTTAAAAAAATTAAAAATAAAAAAAATTATAAAAAAAGGGGGAGTGGGAGGCCGAACGGGCGGCTCCCTTGCCGCCACCGCTCTCCTCACCGCCGCCACCTCCGCCGCCGCCTCCCCCCCCTTTTTTTTTAATTTTTTAAATTTTTTAAATTTTCTTATTATTTTTTTAAAATTTTTAAAATTTTTTAAAACTAAAATTTTTAAAATTTTCTTATTATTTTTTTAAATTTTTAAATTTTTTAAAATTAAAAATTTTTTAATTTTTTTTAAAATTTTTAAAATTAATTTTTTTTAATTTTATTTTTTTTTTTTTAATTTTTAAAATTTTTAAAATTAAAATTTTTAAAATTTTATTTTATAAAAAAAATTTTCTTATTTTTTAAAAAAATTTTTAAATTTTTTAAAATCAAAATTATTAAAATTTTCTTATTTTTTAAATTTTTAAAATTTTTTAAAATTAAAATTTTAAAAATTTTATTTTTTTAGAAAAAGTTTTAAAATTTTTTAAAATTAAAATTTTAAAATTTTCTTATTTTAAAAAAAATTAAATTTTTTAAAATTAAGATTTTTTAAATTTTCTTATTTTTAAAATTTTTTTAATTTTTTAAAATTATAAATGTTAAAATTTTATTTTTTTAAAAAAAGTTTTAAAATTTTTTAAAATTAAAACTTTTAATTTTTTTTAATTTTTTTAATTTTTATGCTGATTTGGAGCTCCGGCGAGCCACGTAGATAAAAAAAAATAATAAAATATTGCCACGTAGGATTTCCGGCAAGGGTCGCCGGAGGTGGCACTTAAGTGTCCCACTCGAAAAAAAAAGTGGCACTTAAGTGTACCGTTTTGAAGTTATGGCACTTAAGTGTCCCGGCGTGCCAAGTTATGACACTTGTGGTGGACTTCTGCACTTGGAAGTGCTAATTATATCACTTTAGATCTTTACCAGTCCTTGTCTTTTTCCGAGCTATGATTTCACTTATTTAAGATACTCGATTCATTGATAATGTTTAGTTTTTTCATCGGTTAGTAATAAAATCTTCTGTTCCTTATTCTTTTTCAGCGAGACAAGTTACGGGGGATACCACTGGCATGAGCACTAGAACTTCTTCGGACATTGGAAATGCGGTTTACTTGGGTGAGTTCATTCTTCTTTAGCAGTGCATTGTGCTTACATGGCAAATTATTGTGGTTGGAAAGTAAAATGAAATGGCTTGGAGGCTCTCTCTGTCACTTTGATGGAAAAAAGTTCATTCTTTGTGATGCATATTAGTATTTAGGCCTTGCACATCATACCATGCAGAAAAAGCGAAAATAATCCCAAAGAATCTAGGAAAGAGATGTCTGTAGATGTAAATGGAAACGAGCAGTTTATTATCGTTTCAACAGTCCGAAATTAATTTTTCCCTGCAACCGGTCAAGGTTGGATTTGGCATTTTCAAAGCCCACACATCTTCAACAACGAAATTCACAACTGCACAAAATGACAATTATTGTCACTGCTTATCTCGCAAGTTCGTCATATGCGGATGAGGTGCCTCCTGGAAGAACCAAGATCAATGTTGTTAATTGGGATTCAAATAGGAAATTTAAACCGCATTTTGGAATTGTGAATCTGATTGAATCATGAATGGTAAGATATAGAATAAATAAATAGAAGGATATCTTATTGAAGCCTAGCTATTATTTGTGAGAATATAGAAAAATATTGAACAGATCATTTTGAAGAAATATCACCGATCATGCCAGATGAACCCCGGACGACCTATGTAAGATATTCAAGGAAATAACCCCTCTATCAGTAAAATTGTGATTTGAAAACATCCATGCTATGATTCATGTTTAAATCTTGGTGTCATAACGTTCAGGGCCAACAATCACAAATGTAGAAGTCTTGACTGAATTGTAGTGAATCGTACCTAATCATAATGAATGGTATACGGATCATAAGATTCATTTGCAATTCAGATGCATCTCCACTTCTAGTTGCGTAATGAAATGTTTTGTGGGTGAAATCGATTTGAAATCATAGGATTTCAACAACACTGCTGGTGATTGGCTGTTCCTTAAGCTTGAAAACACGAAAAGCAATTCTGTGTTTTTCGCAACACCTTTCAAAGCACTTGAAAATGGTGGTAGTCAAAGGATGCATTCTCCTTGTAATTTTCTCGGGATTTAGGGCTGTTGAGATAGGGAATCTGAGAGCATTGTAGATCAAATACAATCTTGAAGTTTTATGATTAGAGAAGTACTCTGTACATGCGAACTAGGCGGCCACGGTTACAATGGTGGTTGTTTCTCTTGCAATTGTAGGGGAGTATCTTGAGTCGAGGATTTTATCCTCTCTTATATGGTGTTTTTTCATGAATTTTTATTGACCTAAGGTTGCAATATTATGCAGATGGGCAATGAGCTCCTTGACTCTCAAAGGAAAACCTTCAGAATAAGCACTGTTGCAACCGCGAACTCAAACTACTCTTACTTCTTCAGCTTCCACTTCCAGCTTTGGTATGGTCTTGTTCATTCATTGATATTCGCTGAATGTGTTCCCCGAAGCCTTTAGTGGATATTGATACCAGTCTAGTTATAATTTGTTTGCATAAAGCTTGAGCTGGTTTTGGTAATGGTAAATTTTATTACCGACACTTGTTGTGCATGAATGGTTTGTGCTAGGATTGACTTTCTTGCAGTCTTACTATATGCAGCTGCTGCAGTGTTTTCTCTAAATTTTGAAAAATCAATAGCAAGACTAAGCCCAGATGGATCATAAATTCTCTTTAGAGTCACAGTGCATGCCTTTACTCCGCAAGATGTTTCTTCCTACATTATGGACTGTCAATATAAACCTAGGATAAAATAATTGATATGTACATCACCATGACTTTATTTAATATAATATGCATGTTATGTTGATTGGTTTCTTGGATAGTTTCAGGGGTGGAGACTCCAAGCACCACAATGGTTCATGCTAGTTCTAGCACAGACTTGTCTGATCAGCCCGTACCTATGTCATCGACATCAACCGATGGTTGGGGAGAAGTGGAGAATGGAATTCATGAAGAGCATGAAAGTGACAAGGATGGTTGGGATGATATTGAACCCCTTGAAGAGCCAAAGCCATCTCCTGTTCTTGCTAACATCCAAGCGGCTCGAAAAAGATCAATTGTCGCAACCTTGTTTCACACTCCAAGCTGCCAGGTAATATGAATATATTTTGCTTGATGCCGATCGTGATGAATGCTCATAGTTTGCTGTGAGAGTGCATTGACTATAAAGACCTACGATGATTTGTCACTAGACGACGAACCATTAGACAGTTTTTTAGTCCAAAATGCTATCTTCGTTTGAAAAATTCATTTCAAATCATTATAGTTGTTTCCGGTATCGTAATGTCCAAAGTGAGTATGCGATCTTCAATAGTAACTAGAATATTATAGAATGAGTTGCTGTTCTGGATAATTGGTTCTGAATCACATGAATATGTGTGTGTGTGTGTGTGAGGGCCAGTTACAGAGTATTCAAGTTAAGAGGTCGTGGTGGTAATCATCTTTTGGTCCTTTAACGTCGAAGGATTGTTGTTAGAAATGAGATTTTACTGCAATTAATAACTTTTGCATTTTGATTTTGATAATGCTATTTGCTGCCGATACATCCGGCAGGCTTAAGTATTTTAATTTTGATTCTCAGTGACGAGTTTGAGGCCAAAGAGTGCAGTGAAAGTCACCAAAGATTAAGATGATGATTTGTGGGGATCCATAGCGGCACCGGTTCCAAAGAGCGCCTCAAAACCTGACTGTAAAACCTGCCGTAACATCGGATGACGATCCATGGGCTGCCATAGCTGCTCCTCCGCCTACCACCGCTGCCAAGCCTTTATCTCCAGTAGAATCTGAGGAGCTAAACCCACTGCTCCAAAATTGGGCGCACAGAATATACCGGACATCGTCATCCAGAGTGTAAATCAGACAAATCAAGAAACAGGAACGCTAGAAGAATCTGGGAGCCTGTCCATTTTTGTCTTCGGGGGGTGTGGTCGACCAATCAATCATAGCAAGAATCGGCACACATTCTGTTCGCGATAAGTTCTTTCTTTTTGGCAAAATTTATCATGTGTATCATTTCATTTGTAATATCATTTGTAACCACTTGTAATGTGATGGCTCTTTTAGGCCGGACAAACATTAGTTACTGCTTCACGAAAGCGTGTGCACAAGTTGGTGCGTGTTTGCGACAATCTGAGTCCCCTTCTGTTCCTCCCGTGTACAGCCATTGAATCACAACTGCGGTTCGGCTGCCTGTGTGAGCAGCTCTTTCACGCATTGTCTTGCAGCATGTGGTGTTGTGTGAGGTGAATTTGATGGAGATGTATACTATATCACAAGAGAAAGAGTTGACGCCACAGAAAATGTGATAAACTTATCTCAAAATAAGTTTTTGACCACCAAGACACAAATTGATACATCCAGTTGATGAGGACTTGGAGACGGGCTTATCAGGGCACTTTTATTTGCAGTGGAGGGTTCACAAGAGAGCTCGGTATGAAAGCCATAGCCGATGGCAATGCAGACCTGGTATTGTACGGTCGTCTTTTCATCGCCAACCCAGATTTGGTCCTGAGATTCAAGATTAATGCACCTCTGAACAAGTATGTTAGGAAGACTTTCTATACCCAAGATCCTGCTGTTGGGTACACGGACTACCCTTTCCTCGATAGCAGGAAGCAGAAATTATTGTCGCGCCTATGAGTCCATGACTAGGTTTTTTGTTCAGATTATTATTGTTGTATAAGATGCTGTGTTTTGCTTTTAGTTGGTGGGATTGAATTTGCTAACCGGAAGATTAAGCCAAGCGGTTCCTTCGCAAGAGCTTTACCTAGTGCTTTGCCCTAACAAATATAACATGAATAAGGGAGACGTACAAGGGAAGGAAATGGATTTTTCGCTATGTGTTGATGACTTGACCTTGAATATCCAGAATCAGAATTCCCATATTCATTGCATCACCGCTGCAAACATGAGATTCTAGAATTGCAGATGTAGATAACAGGTGATCCAGTTTACCGGTTATTGCATCGTTTATTGATACTCACTGTAGCTTCCAAGTTACACGTGATAAGATCTTATCTCTGAAAGTCTACACAGCATATGGCAAAAGAAGGTGTCGGAGCTGAGTCCTGTCGATTGGAGCTACAAAAAAATGGGGTAAACTGGAGTTCCATCTGGATAGAAAAGACCGAAATTTTGTTCCGCGCCGGTGGATTTCAGATCCCCGTTGAACATCACGAATACGTTACCAAGCAGCGATCTGGTCTCTTTGGCGTCCCTGTCCCTGCTTTGATTTTCTTCATGAAATTTTGGTTGTAAGTCAGTGCGAACTGTGGAGTAGTGAAATTCCAATTTCCAGAAGAAGGCCACCTGGACTCGGAGATCTCCATGCCCACAATAGGGAAATACTCTCTCCATTGCCGTGTAATAAGCATCCACCATCGCATCAAGCAAGTTCCAATAGCTTAGGTCCACATCGCGGACCACTGGCCCCAGCGCAGTGAACTGCACATAGTCCAATCTTATGTTGGTGGGGTCTGCAGCATTGCCAAAGTAAGGGTACAAATTGATCAACAAAGGGGCATGGTTGTCAGATAGTCCCCGAGACCACCGCGGTCATCACCACAGATGAGAAACTGGAGCTGCTGAGGGCGCTTTGTAGATACTGCATTGCAAGCAACACGCACTGAGCCAATTCTCCAGGGATGACCTCATTGCCTACGACTATGTACTTGATGTTTACACCTTAGTAGCGCTCAACATGAGCGTCGATCCATGACTTGCAGCTTCCACACTTGATGCCAAGTTGTGTAGGTCTTCATTTTTGGTGCCTAGGATCACGCTGATGCAGGAGTTCACTAGAGCTTGGAGCGCTTTGGGGTTGGGATCGTAGAGCCACATTGTCCCACTATTGTGATTCTTGTAGAGCTGTATCACCTCAGCCAGATTAGGCAGATTGTCTCCTTGCATTCCATAGCAAACACCAAGGCGGTCATTGCGGTGAGAATTTGGGCGAGGACGAGATGCCAAAATCAACATCGGGAAGACTCGTGAAGTGATGCCATTTCTGGACTCCCTATCCTATTCATGTAGAGTGAAACATCGGAAGACATTTAAATTTTAACAGATTGCAGCGGGAGAAGGTTCAATGAAAATGAAACCCATGGTCTGGAAGAAATCGGTCTTTGAAGCTACTTATCGGTACATGTCTCAAAATTTCGTCCCCTTAGAGATGCGAAATTATGCATATATGCACCGAAAGACTAATCCATGTGAGGATAGAACTATGATCAATGTGTAGCTGGTTATTTAATTTATGCATAAGCTAACAGAATCAATCTATGATCTTCTCTCTCTATATTAATGACTTGATCTCACAAAATAAGGAGAAAATGTCAGGATTTGTAAGCAAGATATTTCATTGCAATGACTCACTGATACAAGCTACTAATAGAAGGGATATGCTGAAAAGAAGTTTGTCTCTCGGTCGGAGAGAGAGAGGGGGAGAGAGAGAGATTCCCAAGATTTAAAACCTTTCAAGCCTCTACAGTGAAAAATCATGTGCAATGCAACCGCTTAAAGCACAAGTAAAGCATTCAAATGACTCATAAGACGTGCTATTCCATCTCTTTTCGACTGATAAATTGCGAGTCAAAAGTGTAGAAAGTTACTAGGCAGCCTCCTGCAAGACCAAACCAACTTCGCGAAGAAAAATGAAGCGAGACTTCGTCACTCAATATGTCCCCCTTTGGATGATGCTTTTTCACAAGTAAACAGGACAAAAAAGCAAAATCATTTGTCAACGAAGCAATTGCATAATATCCATCATGTCTCTTCAAAGGTTTCTCTATGAAGTCCCACCCCGCCAATAGATTGAACGTTTTCTTTCCCAACTATGCTAGTTTAAGTTTCCCTGAACATGGGGTTCCAGAAGTATAAACTAAGTTCGATTCGAGCTGCTATTTATTTATTGAAGAGCAATGCGAATACTAAACTTTCGAAGGCAGAAAACTCATTAAGGGAAACTCTTCTACTGGAACTAATGAAGGTAAGGCAATCCATGAACTAACCAGCTCGAATGGCATTTATGGGAGCCTGGCAATAATGCTCGACCATATCTTGTATCTCAGAGTGGTTCAAAGCTCTGGGTTTGGGATAAATGGCATGAGACCCATCTGGCATCAAGATCATCCACCTTTGACTTATTGGCTTGTCTGCTGACGACAATGGTGCAGCTCTCCCGGGCTGATAGACTGATCAATTCAATGTGTTCAAAACAGGAATTGGTAAGCACATCACAAAAAACAACTATATATTTTGGGAAAGGAAATGTTATGCAGACTTTCGTGACCGAAAAATTAGAGGAAATGGTCATAAATGGCAGTGCAATGATCATATCGAAATTTGAGTTATCTATGAGACCCAGCACGGACTCCGCAGCTTCCAGATATGTGATTAGTTTATTACAGTTCATTCAGATGCAAAAAGCCGGAAAAGAACAGGCTACGAACGCACAAAGCAAAAGATGGACGCAGAGAATCCACCATCACCAACGATCTCGTGTGCTTATCATGAGGGCAGGGGCCGACGGCTTGGCGCCTCGGTGGTGAAAGCTGTAGAGAACGTGTACCTTAATGGGAGGCGCGGCCAACGTGCCGAAGTTGACAGGGGTTACAGATCTAATTGGAAGTCGCCAAAATGGTCAATCTCAAAAGGGCTCTCTACAGCCCCATGTCCTTTCTGGTGCTGAACTGGTGCTCACTGTCGCTGCTCAGCAAATTGCATTATTTACTAAGCCCATGATCTGTATTACCTCACCAGAACCACAAGACAGAGAAGTGGTCGGGCGGTGGGTGTTTTAAGAGGCCGGTGGGTGTGAGGCGGTCGGGCGCAAACGTTCCAACGTACAGGACAAGCCGGTGTCGGATCTGGAGCCGGAGGGGGGCGTTGGTTCGCCGGTCACGCACTGGTTCGCCCCGAAGAGAGGGAGGGCAGACAGAGACGCGAGGGGAGAGAGAGAGAGAGCAGGGGACGGACGAGTAGGGGCCAGATCCAGAGCCGGAAGGGCGACGCGGTGGTTCGCCGGTCGGAAAGAGGGAGGGCAGAGAGAGAGGGGGAGGTCGCACGCCGGTCGGTTGCTCGCGGTCGTCTCGCCGGCATCCTCCTGGTTCGTCGGTTGCTCGCGCTGGTTCGCCGGTCGGAAAAAAAGGGAGGGCAGAGAGAGAGAGGGAGTTCGTCGGGGAGAGAGAGCGAGGGTAGAGAGAGAGAGAAAGGCGTGAAGAAAGAAAACCGGGACTGAAATTTTTTCAAATTAGTGCCTTTTTTTCTCCTCCAGGACGTGGGTCCCACGAGGACACGTGTCGCACTCCGAACGCCTTCTTGTTTACCAGGCTGGAACGTTAGACGTACCCAATATTTTCTCCGTGAAAAGGGGACGCGGGGCAGCAAAAGGGAAAGTCTTCAATGGAGTTTTAGGTTGACTTGTGGGGAACAACTGGTGGTGGAGAGCAGGCGTGGGGCGCGGATGGCAGCAAAATGAAAATGAACAATTGAGAGAGAGATGGGGCGGCTTCAAAGTAAAATGAAATAAAAGCAAAGCTGAAGCCAGCGGAGAGGATGGGGTTGCGGGGGATGTGCACTAAAGCTAAAGAAAAAGGGAAGAAAGGTCAATAATCCTTAGCCAACTAATTGAGTGTTTGGTCCTCTTAAAGCCCACACAAGATTATCCTCTTGTCTCAAATACTTTCTTGCTCTAATTTCCCACAAAAATATCCAATTTAAAGCCAAAAATGCAGCCTCTAAAATAGCATACGAATTTCACCATAAACACTTCAATTTCTTCTTCAATTATCGAAATCGAGATTCGCTTTTGTTGAAGAAAAATCCCGAACTATTTTATGTAAATCCCTGACACTTAAAGGCTCGGCTTAGAAGTCCAAATTTCATTCAATTAAGCCCATCTAGATTTCTACTAATTTTCCGCAACATCCGAATCGATTTTCCGTAAAAATTCCAGAATCTCCGAAAATTCTTCGGAGGATGAGTTGACGTTCCTAAAATAGATTGTGATACGACAGAACTTTCAATTTATGAAATCGAGTTCAAATTTGCGATTAATTTCAATCTGGCACGCTTTTAGTGTGACCTAGTCTACCGGATAACTTTTAAGAATTTTTGGTGCAATTAACTTGTGATCTATTTATCTCGAGTCACAATATACATCTTCAACACATTGGCGACTCTTGGTTGTCGTAAAAATCTCGAGATTTCAATTATAAGCACCAAGTACCAAAACGATAGAAAAATCGGTCTAGTACCGATTGATGAGTATTTTGCAATCAGGTGGAATCACCCACATTTTGATCACATATCTCAATCAAATTGACCTATATTTGGTCTTTGATCAATTTCGACAGTGCCATAATGACCTTTGCAGATAAACACGATCGAGCAGTTGATTCTTGGTCGAATTCTCAGGTCCATTGCATTTAGATTTCTTAATTGCTTTCCTAGATAATCCAGTTATCTCGTAAGTGATCAGTTTAGAGAATAGCACTATCGGCGCATTGACGAAATGCCTGATTTATTTAATCGAAAACAAATTTTGAAAATTCAGGCAGTCACATTAAGGGTCTGAATCATCCTCTCAAATTGGCCATCCGTCTGAGGATGATATGCCGTACTGTATTGCAACTTTGTACCTAAAGCACTATGCTCTTCCAAAAAGCGGCGGTAAATCTTGGGTCTCAATCTGAAGTTATTGTCACTGGAACTTCATGCAGACAAACTACCTGACGTCCATATAGATCTGCGTGTCTATTTAAACTAAGGTCCTTTCGAATTGCAATGAAGTGGGCCGACTTGGTCAGTCTGTCAACCACTACCCAAATGGAATCATTACATCTTTGACTCCTCGGTAATTCGGTCACGAAGTCTATTGTCATATGCTCCCACTTCTACTCTGGGATCTCAAGAGGTTGCAGAAGTCCTCCCGGCTTGCAATGTTGATCTTTGACTTACTGCCATGTCAAACACTTGGTGACATGCTTGGCGATGTTTGCCTTCATACCCGACCATCGATAGTGTTGACATAGATTTTGATACATCTTGATACTACCAAGATGAATGCTGTAACTGCTACGATGAGCTTCTGACAAAATATCCTCTCTAAGCTCCACATTGTCAAGTACAACTAATCGTCCTAGAAACCTTAATATTCCATTATCAGAAACTTGAAAGTCAACTTTTCTCTTATCAGTATCCTCTTGCAAAATCTTCTGAACGTCTGGGTTTGTCGGCTGAAGTAGCTTGATCCTAATTTGAACATCCAGCTCAATTCTAGGATGGCCATAAGATTAGAAATGTGACCTACCTCAAATTTGAACATCGAATCCCGTGTTCTCTCGATTAAATTTCACTTCTTAACTAGTATATGAGCAATTGAAGACTTTCGACTCAAAGCATTTGTGACCTTATTTGCCTTTCCAGGGTGATATACGATATTATAGTCATAATCCTTCAGAAGTTTCATCTATCGACGCTATCTCATATTCAACTCCTTTTGAGAGAATAGGTACTTGAGACTTTGATGGTCCGTGAAGATTTGGAATCTCTCTCTACACAAATAGTGTCTCCAATTCTTCAACGAGAAAATAATTGCCGCAAGTTCTAAGTCATGCGTCGGGTAATTTTGTTCATGAGGTCTCAACTAATAGGATGCGTATGCAATAACTCGGCCATGTTGCATCAGTACTCAACCCAACCCTTTGAATGACGCATCACTATAGATCTCGAATTCTCCAGGACCAGATGAAATGGTCAGCACAGGTGCGGTAGTCAGCTTTTGCTTAAGCTCTTGAAAATTACGCTCGCACTTGTTTGTCCACACAAACTTCTCTTCTTTCTTTAGGAGTCTAGTCATTGGCGACGCTAAAGCTGCAAACCCTTCCACAAACCGTTTGTAATAACTTGCCAAACTCAGAAAACTTTTGATCTTTGTCACTGTAGTCGGTCTCGGCTAGTTGATCACTACTTCAGTCTTACTTAGGTCCATAGAGATTCCTTTGCCCGAAATCACATAACCTAAGAAAGCAACACGAGTCAATCAAAACTCGCACTTGCTGAGTTTGGTGTACAATTGATGAACTCTCAGAGTTTGTAGTACCAATCTCATATGACTCTCATGCTCTTCCTCATTCCTTAAATACACTAGAATATCATTGATGAACACAATCACAAACTAATCCAGATATTCCTTGAGCACCTTGTTCATCAAATCCATAAAAGTAGCTGGAGCATTCATCAACCCGAATGGCATCACAGTGAACTCATAATGACCATATCGAGTATGGAATGCTGACTTTGGTATATCCTCTTTTTTGATCCTCAGCTGATGATATCCTGTCCTTAAATCGATCTTTGAAAATATCGACACTTCTTTAACTGATCAAACAAGTCATCGATCCTTAGGAGCGGATACTTGTTCTTGATCATCACGTGATTGAGTTGGGATAGTCAATGCATAGACACAATGAATCATCCTTCTTCTTTACAAACAAGACCGGTGCTCCCTAATGTGATGCACTAGGACAGATGAATCATTTATCTAAAACCTCTTGCATCTGCACTTTCAATTCCTTCAATTCAAACAATGCCATCCAGTAAGGAGCCTTAGAGATGGGCTTTGTCTTGGGGGCTAATTCAATTATGGACTCTATCTCTCTTTCCTACGGCAGACATGGCAATTCCTTCGGAAACACATTTGGAAATTCTTACATCACTACAATGTCTTCCATCTTCAGCTCCTCAACTATCGTATCCATGATAGTTGCCAAGTAACCTTGACAACCCTCGTCTAACAAACAAGTTGCCTCTAGCAACAAGATCAAAATAATCGAGGGTCATCCTTGATTCCCAACAAACTTGAAACTCTCACCCTCTAATTGGTCAAACTGAATCGCCTTGCAATAACAGTCCATCTTAGTTTGTTGCTTGATAAGCCAGTCCATGCCAATTATCAAATTAAAGTCATATATGGCTAGGACTAACAAGTCTATTTTCCCCTCTCACTTACCAATCACTAACTTGCAACCAAAACAACCTAAAGCAGCTAACACCTTATCCTTCAACGGTGTAGATGTTCTAACCACTGACTCCAATTATATAGGACTTACTCCTATCAACTTAACATACTGCTTGGCAATAAAGGAATGGGTTACTCCTAGGTCTAATAAAACATATATAGGATGGTCATTCAGCGAAAACCGTACTTGTAATAATGTTAGGCGTAGCTTCTGCCAGACCTTGTGTGATGGCATACATCGTGCCTTGAACTAGGGGTCTAAGTTGTCCTCCTTGCGGTGCGTTCTGAGGTGTGTACCCCTTGATCTGACCCAAAAGTGGCGTTGATGACAATTGTGATTGTCCTCTTGGCCCGTTAGGACAATCTCTAATCATGTGACCTTGTTGGCCATATCCAAAACAAACACCCGGTCTTCGAGGACTCGAAGTTGTATCATGTTGCCTTCCATAGAAGCAAAATAGGCTATTATGACTCGGCCTCGATTTTCCAATTCCACCCTCCTATTGGGCGGAACTTGAAATCTACCTCTAGTCATGGGCCTCTTCCCATGGCGAATCCCTTCTAGATGCGAATCGAACCTCGACCCAGACGAGGTGACTTGCTCATTCTGGATTCTTTCGAGCAATTGTGCTCGATGGTAAATTTCTCAATAATCAATCAAACCAAATGGCAACAGTGGTTGATTTAACTCTTGTCAAGGCCATTCTTGAATCTTTGAGCCTTCTTTTCAGGATCTTTAATTAGCCTCGGAACATACTGAGAAAGCTCCGCGAATTTGACCACATACTAGTCAACGGTCATTGTCCCCTACGGAGATGCTAAAAGTCTTCCATTTTTTGCTCTCTAGCGCTCCTAGAGAAATATTGTTCAATGAATGCCCTTAGGAGGCAACCCATAGAGGGACCACTCCTTTAGGAAATATAGTCTCTTTGGCGGCTCTCCACTAGGTATTGGCGTTACCCTGCAACTGATAGACTGCTAGGGTTACCTTCTCTACCTCGGTGCACATTAAGAGTGTAAAGGCCTTCTCTAGATCTTGGATTCAAAGAGACACGGCCTCGAGGTCTCCAGTACTGTGAACCTTAGTGGGTTGAATTTAAAGAACTATTTCACTAGCTTATGTATCGATCTCTCTCTCTCTACACCACTGCATTCTCAAGCTGAACTTTGGTAGGTGTGGCAATAGGTGCGGCAATAGGTGCGGCCTTAGCGGAGGTGGCAATGGCAGCAATAGCGGTAGCAATAGTAGCAGTAGCTATAATAGCGGCTTGATTCTGTGCCTGCTGTCTTATCGCATCTCCCATGACTTCAAGCGCTTGCATGATCCCTTCAATTTTGGGATCACCAAAGGCTGCTATCCCAGCACCAACAAGAGGTGGTGCCACTCTACTCGCGCTAGCCTGAGTTGGCGTTCTACCTCGGCCTCCTCGGGTATCGACCTTGGTCAGTGTCCTACCCGAGTCACGGCCCTGATGGTCCTCTTACTAGGAGTCCTCGGCTTTTGATCACTCATGGCTCAGCTTTCTCTACTGAAGCCTACTTCCAATTCCACACCGAATTAGAAATAGCGTGATTTAAATAATAAGCAATTCTACTAATCGGCTACCATAGACATGCACCGGCATGAATTTAAAGGCTATTCCTACTACTATCCCATAAACCATTGCACCTTATCACTCAAATCCTTAACCATTGATCTGATACCATTTAAACGGAGATTTCACACCCCGATCCTCGAGTGCGTGTCCATCCCTCACTAGTCGATTAAATAATGATGTCCCAAGATGCATCACCGACCCTTTCATTTTAGTACGCATGCGAAAGCATATAAATAATCCTTAGACAATAAAACAATGAGATACGAAAGTAGGACCATAAATTTTGAACATGAAACAACCACACATATATACATTGCACACCATTGTTGGAGAAATATTCTTGAAGTGTTTTGAAGCTGACAAAACGTTTCCATCAGTCTAGTCTGAAGGTTTGCAGACTCTGCTATTTAAAGTTTGAAGACCTCCAGACAGTCAGACTCAAGACTCAAAGTCTATCCTCATTGACAGTCTCTAATCCGTTGAAGAAAGGTTATCTAGAACTGGTTGTTTCATGAAGGATATGACCTTATTGACTGGAGAAGATCTCTTGGCTGGATATGACATAACGGAATCCTTTGATTGATCGAGATTGATTCGAAGATTAAGGATCCGATGATTGGCAAAATATTCTTGGAAGATTCTACTTATGGAAACCAAGATCCTGATTGTATGGGCAAACAGAATTGATGGGCTATCGACATATTCCTTTAATAGCTCAATTGATCTTCCTAATTGATTCCGTCCAACGGGTAGATTGAAGGAATTCCTTTGGTAAGTGCCAACGGGTATGATGGCATGAAGGAGTATACAAGGAAAGCGTTCTAAGTTGTTCGAGGTGTGCACGATATAAGAATTCCTAAGTCTGAAGCTCCTTGTTGTTGAGTCAATTTTTTTGAGCGAAATCTTGTACGCAAAAGAGAGTCTATATTTGTGAGAAACCTTGAGAAAGTGTGGTAGAACATCTACACTGTGGAATCAAGGAAAAGCTGTGCTGTAACTTCTCTTTTGTTCATAGTGAAATCCAGCCGGTGGGCTGTCAGTGCAGAAGAGTGGACGTAGGCTTGGAATAAGCCGAACCACTATAAACCTTGTGTTCAATTTTCTCTTCCTTACTCTTTACTTTACTTTGATCGTACTTCATTTTGTTAATCAATAGAGAACTCCATTTCTATCGTTTGCCTAGATTTGCTTCCGTATCTCGAAAAATTATTTGTGCACCTATTCACCCCCCTCTAGGTGCTTATACTAGCTATCTCAATTGGTATCAGAGCTAGTGTACTCACTTTGTTTAAAGTGTTTTACTTCAGAGTTAAAGATCCATGGCTAGTATGTTGGCTCCAGGGCTAGTAGAAGGGCAAAGTAATGCCAGATCGCCTTACTTTGATGGAAAGGACTATAATATATGGAAAAACAAGATGAAGGCGTTCCTAAGATCAAAGGATCCTCTGGAATAAGACGTTGTAAAAAAATGAATCATTCCTAAAGCTGCACCTGTCTCAGAAAGAGGAAAAGATACGGTTGAGTCTAGCGAAATGACTCAGGAAGAGATAATCAAGAGACAAGCTCTTAATGCAAAAGCAATTTATTCTTTATATCGTGCTTTATCACCTACTGAATATAACAGAATATCTTCTTGTGATACAACCAAAGAAGTCTGGGATAGATTACACATTACTTATGAAGGAACCGATCGAGTGAAAGAGACTAGAATCAACATTCTCCTTGGTCAATATGAAGCTTTCTGAATGAAATCGGGAGAATCTATAATTGACATGTTTAGTCGTTTTACAGAAATCGTGAATGGTCTTGAAAATCAAGGTCAACCAATTTCTGATCCCATGAAAGTAAATAAACTACTGCGTGGACTCTCCAAGGATTGGAATCACATAAAGACCTCAATCAGAGAGACCCAAAGAATCATGCCACTGTCTGTTGATGAGTTGGTTGGGACTCTTCAGTCTTATGAAGTAGAACGAATCAATGAAAACGAAGATCCTAAAGGTAAGAAATCCATTGCATTAAAACCTAATGATAATTCTGATGTAACAGATTTTGAAGACGATATGGATGATGAGGAGCTTGCTCTCATGATAAGAAGATTCAGAAAGCTAAACAGAAAATGAAGAATATTCAATTCAAAGAAACAAAGTTTTCAAAAGCAACAGACCAAGTCTACTGAAGATGATGAATCAAACAAATATGTAGTCTGCTTTGAATGTAAGAAAAATGGACACATCAGACCTAACTGTCCTCTTCTGAGGAAGAAGAAAGGAAAAACTGAAAAGTATTGAAAGGCTCTCAAAGCAGAAACCTGGAGTGATACAGAGTGCGAAGATAGTGATGATGATTATGCCAACATATGTCTAATGGCACAATCGGATTCAGAATCAAACTCCGAGATGGATTCAGATTCAGAAATTGAATTCGAGGTCACTATCAAGAAAAAGGTAAAATGGTATCTAGATAGTGGATGCTCAAGACATATGACAGGAGATTCAAATTGCTTCATAAAGCTTGTTCAAGTGAATGGTGGAAAAGTTTCATTTGGAGGAAACAACAAAGGAAAAATTGTGGGATTTGGAACTGTAAAGATTGGGAACCTCACAATAAGCAATGTTTCTTTAGTTGAAGGGCTCAACTACAATCTACTTAGTGTCAGTCAGCTATGTGATGCCGGTTTCAGAATCTACTTTCAAGAGGGTATTTGTTCAGGAACCAGTAAAGACTCTACTCAGTCATTTATGGGTCGAAGACATGAAAATATCTACCTCTTGGACGTGAAACCAGATAAATCGCAATGTCTAATCTCAATCCAAGACGAAGCGAGCTTATGGCACAAAAAGCTTGGGCATATTAACATGAAGTAGATAGCCAAAATCTCAGCAAAGAAGCTTGTTCGTGGTCTACCAAATTTATCATACCAAAAGATTGATCTATGTATACCATATATATTGGGAAAATATGTAAGAAATTCCTTTAAACCAATAAATCAAGTTTCCACTAACCATGTATTGCAGCTCTTGCATATGGATCTCTTTGGACCAACAAGAACACAAAGCATTGGAGGTAAGAAATATTGCCTAGTAATTGTGGATGACTACTCACGATTTACTTGGGTATATTTCTTGGCAAGTAAGTCTAAAACTTTCTCTTACTTTGAAAAAATTGCTAAGAAGGTTCAAAATGAAAAGGGGTATGTTATTTCAAGTATAAAAACAGATCATGGAGGTGAATTTGAAAATCAAGATTTTACAAAATTTTGTGATGAATCTGGTTTTCAGCATTTGTTCTCATCTTCATATACTCCAGAGCAGAACGGAGTTGTGGAAAGGAAGAATAAATCTCTTCATGAAATGGCCAGAACTCTTTTAATTGAAAGCAATATCTCTTTACGATTTTGGGAGGAAGCAGTTTCAACATCATGTTATATTATCAATAGAGTTTTTCTAAGGCCTATTCTAAAAAAGACTCCCTATGAACTATTCAAAGAAAAGAAGCCTATTGTTTCATATTTTCATGTATTCGGATGTAAATGTTTCATACTGAAAAATGCAAATAATCGAGTTGGTAAGTTTGAAGAAAAGTCATATGAAGGCATCTTCCTTGGATATTCAACCACAAGTAAAGCGTACAGAGTCTACAACAAGAAGACTCAAATTGTGGAAGAATCAATGAATGTCAAATTCCAAGACTCTATACAATATGAATCTATTCAGACTCATCTTGAAGAGACCGAACTCTCCGAGACTCTACAAAGTCTAAATCCCAAGAAGCAAATCGAGACTTTGAAGGACTAAAAACAAATGACTGTTGAAAATTCAAGTGAAGGAAGTGATCATCAACCTGACAAATTAACCAGCAACTGGAAGCATAAGTCCAGTCATCCCAAAGATCTTATTATTGGCGACATCAATGAAGGAATTCGCACAAGATCCAAAAGGCACGAAGAGTCTAGTGCTGTGGCTCTTATTTCTGAAATAGAACCTAAAAACATAGATGAAGCTTTATCCGATGAAAGCTATATTGAAGCTATGCAAGAAGAACTTAGATAATGTAGAATTAATGATGTCTGGGAGTTGACTCATAAACCAAAAGGTAAATCAATTGTTGGAGCTAAATGGGTTTTCTGGAACAAAATGGACGAGAAAGGAAAAGTCATAAGAAACAAGGCAAGACTTGTGGACTCGTGGCCAAAGGATACACGCAAGAAGAAGGGATTGACTATGACGAGACTTACGCACCGGTAGCAAGGTTAGAAGCAATTCGTTTATTACTCGCATTTGCTTGTCATAAGAATTTCAGGTTATTCCAAATGGATGTCAAAAGTGCCTTCCTAAATGGATTCATCCATGAGGAAATTTATGTGGAACAACCACCTAGGTTTGAAGATCCAAGGAAACCAGACTCAGTATTCAGACTCAAAAAGGCCTTATATGGCTTAAAACAAGCACCTCGAGCTTGGTACGACAGAATGACTAAGTTTTTAATTCAAAATGGTTTTGTTAAAGGTAAAGTAGACACTACTCTTTTTATTAAAAGAGAAAGCAAAAGTTTTCTACTTGTTCAAATATATGTCAATGATATTATCTTTGGATCCTCTAATGAAAGTCTGTGCAAGAAATTCTCTAAGACTATGTAGGATGAATTTGAAATGAGCATGATGGGTGAGTTAACATTCTTTCTCAGTCTTTAAATAAAACAATTGAAGGTAGGAACTTTTATTCATCAAGAAAAGTATGCAAATGATCTTGTCAAAAAGTTTAGATTGGACAATTACAAAAAGGCTGATATATCAATGTCAAGTTCCTTGAAAATAGACAAAGATGAAGGAGGAAAGAAAGTCGACCAAAAGTTATACAGGAGTATCATCGGTTCTCTTCTTTATCTTACTGCTTCTATACGACATTTTGTTTAGTGTTTGCATTTGTGCCAGATTTCAAGCAGACCCTAAAGAATCTCTTTTAAATGCTGCAAAACGTATTATCAAATATATTTCATCAACTTCAAGCTTTGGTCTTTGGTATTCAAAAAGGGGAGATTTCACTCTTCTTGGATACTCAGACGCAGACCTTGCCGGATGCAGAGTCGATAGAAAGAGCACCTCGGGTACCTGTCAACTACTTGGAGGCAGGACAGTGTCTTGGTTTTCAAGAAAGTAGAGTACAGTAGCTCTCTTTACAGTAGAAGCTGAATATGTAGCTCTTGGAAGTTGTTGTTTACAAATTCTGTGGATAAAACAACAGCTAAGAGACTTTGGAATTGAAGATTCATGCACAAAGATTAATTGCGACAACACCAACGCTATCAATCTCACCAAAAATCCAATTCTTTACTCAAAAGCAAAGCATATAGAGATTCGACACTACTTCATTAGAGATCATGTTCAAAATGGAGAAGTTTCAATTCAATTAAACCTTGTGTTCAATTTTCTCTTCCTTACTCTTTACTTTACTTTGATCGTACTTCATTTTGTTAATCAATATAGAACTCCCTTTCTATCGTTTTCCTAGAATCGCTTCCGTATCTCGAAAAATTATTTGTACACCTATTCACCCCCTTCTAGGTGCTTATACTAGCTATCTCAACCATAATGTATATAGTACGATACAAACTATTAAAGTCAAGTTCTACTTAAGCCAGTTCAAAAACAAAGCCTATAAGTAGGGGTGGGGGTTTCCGATCTACTCTAGATCATCATCATCCTCGATCTCTCCTTATTCCACACTCCATCTGGAGCCTTTAGCAAATTGCACTAGAGACTCTAGTATTGCAAGAGCCAGGTCTACTACATCTATTATCGAGCCTTGAGGAGGATCGGCTATGCCTTTCCCAAAGGCGACTTCCAGAGCATACAGAGGAATCTCAGACTCTAGAATAGGACCCTCTCTCTCGCCATCTCGAACCCAGCGGTACCGCGATTTGTATTGATGGGGCACTTTATGGGTGAGACCCGCATCAACAGAGACTACGGACCTTACCAACTCGTAGTCCCAACCCCTAGGGCCTTGAGTCATCGGAATATAGGATGTTTGCTCTGTAACGCTCTTGGGTCATCCAAAAAACTCAAGAGTGGCCTTCTAAGGACTTGAAATATTATCCCACAACGGGGTGAGATGGCGTCTCAGCGAATTCCACCCCTAAGACTTGATTAGGAAGAAAATACGCTCTGAAGATTGCCTAAGCACAACATAGGTCTAAGGGCTTACCTTGGCCTTTGTTCCTTCCTATAGGTCAATTTAATTTAAACAAGTACTAACAAACCATACCATCCAATCAAATCAGATTGAACCATTGATCAATTGACTCAGTCGATTACATGTCACCAAGACCATCACACGGTCATTTCGATTATTCATTCTATACTCTTAGTCATGGCTTAACAAGCACGACTTAGATTAAGTGGTAATCACGGCCCCATAGGCATAATTTAGGTTAAGTGGTCATCACGGCCCCATTGGCATAATCTAGATTTAGTGGTAATCATGACCCCACTGGCATAATTTAGGTTAAGTGGTCATCACGACCCCACCGGCATAATCTACATTTAGTGGTAATTACGGCCTCATTGGCATAACCATACTTTGGCAGTTTTCTTGATCTAACTCACAAGTCTCACACCGCAATTTTTCAATCAATTACCAAAGTTGTCCATTTTTGGAATAATGACCCATAATCACTACTCACACTCAAATTGCATAATCTGGTACTCAATTAAATAAATAGAAAGCACTACTGCAATTAGCACAAAATTTTGGACACCGGCTATCTCGGTTTTAATTTCCAAAAAATAAATAATTAATTAATTATGGAAGTTAATTAAATAATGCCAATATGTACCAAAAATGCATACGTAGGCCCGTAAAACCTAATTATATGCCAAAACGGGCTCGAAAAAATTACAAGACTTGTTAAATTAATATTAGATCCTATCTACTTGCTAATTACATAAAACTAGCCACCTAACATGCATCGATAATTAACTAATTCACTAAACCGTTCTAATTATCCACTAAACCAATCTTAGTCTAACTAATCAACCCTTAAGCATCATTAACATACTAAGCGAGGATTAATGAGTTAAACTCAATTAATTAATGAACTGCTCGGTTCGAAAATGATGGGGATGCAACGGGATCAACTATCTCCAAAGCGGACTTGTCTTTCGAGGCTGGGAACACCTCTAAAATGAGCTTAAACCACTGCTGGAAACCCACTATTTTCGCTATTGACTAGGGTAAGTTAACCGCTGTTCCGGTGGCTAAACAACGAAGCAAGGATCGGTGGAGTTGTAGTAGGATTAGGTGGCCAATGGCGGAGACTCACGGTGATGGATAGATGGCCATGCAACTCCAGCGAACCTCCACATGGCTCTAGCAGCTCATTGGACGGTGAACAAGGACATGAATGGCGCAGCTAGACACGGTTGAGGTGGAAGGCACACGTGGGCGAAGATGGGGCAGCAACGGCGTGCGCGAGGCTGAAGCGGCGGCCATGGCTGGCTTCTGCTGGCTGAGAAGATTCAAACGGCTGGAAGGAGGGTTGAGAGAGTGCTGTTTGACCGGCTGGGGGAGAGAGATAGATGAGGGAACAAAAATGGGCCTATTTAGTCTCTTTTTCTCTCAATTTGTCCCCTAAGACCATTCTCCACCACCAATTGTGTTTCAAGGCCTCAATTCATCCATCAAGGCCGGCCTCTTCTAGAAGGCTTGAATTGGTCCATAAGTCATGGGTGTTGGGGGGCTACGAACTTCATGTATTTTCTCCTCCATTGGACACCAAACGCCTCTTAAATCAACACAAATTGGCCTTAATAGATTCAACCAACATCTCATAGATCCAATTGGTATTTCTCATCACCTATTGATCCCACTTGTATCCCAATTTCGTGATAAAAAATGGACCCTGACATTATCTGAACAAAAACAGCTCTATGATGACATTTTCCCAAAAAGTCTCTGTTTGCAGAAAAATCTTCGAAGATTGAGTCGACATTCCTAAAATAGCTTGTGACATGACAGAACTTTCAATTTCTGAAATCAGATTCAAATTTGCTGTTAATTTCACTTTGGCGCGTTTTAGCATGACCTAGGTTACCGGGTAGTTTTTAGAAATTTTTAGTACAAATGACCCGTGATCGATTTTTTTTTAAACCACAATTAACCCACTCGACACATTGGCGACTCTCGGTTGTTGTGAAAATCTCAATGATTCAAATACAAACACATGATACCAAAACGATAGAAAAATCAGTCTAGTCCTTGCCGACGAGGATTTTTCAATTTAATGAAGTCACCCACATTTAACCACACATCTCAATCAAACCGACCTATCTCTGATCTCAAATTGATTTTTAATTGTGTCGTAATGATCTCAACAGATAAGCATGATCAAGTAGTCGAGTCTTGGTCAAATCCTTAAGTCTATTATATTAAAATTCCTTAATGGCTTCCCCAGATAATCTAGTTATCTCAAAAGTGATGAGCTCTGAGAATAACATTATAGGCTCATCGATGAAATGCCCAATTAATTTAATTTGAAAGTAAAGCTGTAAAATTCAGGATGTCACAAAGGGTGCATATTGCCATTGTTTTATTTTAAGAGGGTGATGAACCTTCAATGATTAAGGAATGAAGTCAGACATGTTTTGAACTTTATAAAGAATCAATCAATGTCACTAGCAATAATTGTTTTTGTTATTTTCTCTTGTGTTGGTTTCGGCTAGTAATGCTGGCAAGATAGTTATCAGTTATGTTGTATAATTTTTTGCTGTTGGTGCAATGTTCTTATGAGGTTGATATTGTTTTTAGAAGTGATGTATGCATATACTGTTGCTGGTTGAAGTTGTGGATGCTAATGAATTTGTGGGTTCTGGTTGTATGTGCTAGTATAAGAACAAAATGCACCAGCTTGCCTTGGTGTAGTTGTGGGAGCTGCATCTTCTTGCATGAGCAATTTTGGGTGCTGGTGCATCTTATTGCATCAACACTTGTATTGGCTAGTGTAAGAACAAGATGCATTAGCAACCTAACTGGTGTAAAAACAAGATACACCAACAACCCAATTGATGTAACAAGATGCAAGATGTACCACGACTGGTGCAAGTCAAGTGACGTTTGAAACTAACATGTTCTCTTTTTTTCTATTTTCTTTTTTAAACTTGTTCAACACAAGTGATCCTTTTGTAATCGCGACTGGCACTTAAATGATCACTTTTATAAAAACTTGGCATTCAAGCAATCACTATTTACAACTTATAACACTAAATAGTTAATCGTGAATTTTCCACTATCCCTTAATTTCGCCATAGTTTGTAATAATAAGTTGTAGCAAACTAGCAAACTATTACCAAATAAAAAATGCAGTAAACCATTATATTTGAAGCAAAAGCTAACCAAAACAAATAATGACAATACACAACTAAGCAAAAAAACTTCTAAGTGCTCACAACTAATACATTCCAACTCCAACTTTCCATTTCTACCATAAATTACAATAAAACCTTATACTCCATACACAAATTGCAGCAAAATAAAAACACACTTTACTTATAAATAATCCAATAGAAGTGCATATTCCATGTCTTCGACTATGGTAGACATACAAACATATTCTCATTACTCACTTCACATATGAATATACTACACAAGAAAATAACAACACAATCAATGTTCAATCAAAGTTTCTTTCAATTTTTAGCCTTGAAACCTCCATCTTCAAATAGTCAACCAGAGATGTCAAACCCTTCATTTGAGTTTGCATTGAGTCGACATCCTCCAAGTCGTTCATTAATGTAGGTGGAGGTTGATGTTGGCTTTCAAGTAACTCCAAGATCACCTCTGTTGCTCGATCATAGAATTTCTTATCAACTCATTTGAAATATTCTCACTTTAAGCCTTTTCTATATCTGTTGCACTCATGGAATCTTCTTTTGAAATTCAACCAAGTCCAAGATGTTCTTCTCAGACTCGGTAACCCATAATAACAATAACAATCACCATCTAATTCTTTTTTTTTTATTTATAGGAATGTGATTCATTGCTGAAACTTTTGCCATCCATTTGCAAAAGCAAGCTGATAATTTTGAGAGAAAATCGAGTATGCACTCAAATTGGGCATTTAGGGTTTTGAACTTCCGGTTCTCTCTCAATTTGGGGATTTATGATTCTTACTTGGGGGAAGCGACGTCGTTTAGTGTCATTTTGTTTGTTTGTATACTGATTGTACTCTCCGACGATCCACGTTGGTTTCAAAAATTAATAAAAAACTACCATGTCACATTTCCGGCTAATCCAGATTGGTGTTGGCATTGAAATGATCGTTTTTCAAAAGTTTTGGCACTTGAGTGATCAAAAACAAAGTTTTGGCACCAAAGTGAATGCTGTACACAAGTTTTGGCACTGAGAGTATACTTACCTCCATCTTTTGGGGGTAAAAAAATCAGTTTTTGACTTGGAGTTGACTTTTGGTTAAAGATTGATGAAAAAGTCAATTCAAAGATCAATCGTTTAACTTTTCGGATTTTTCTTTAGAAATGAATTGGAAATTACTTAAGAGCAGCAACGCAAAAGAAAGAAATGAAAGACAACATTTTTTGGTCGAGAAACGGGCTTTGTTGCAATTAGAAATCAAAATGTCGATTTTTACATTTTTCTAAAAATCAGGTATCAATAGCCTTATTCCATTTTCATTACTTTGGTTACACTAACGTCTATGAGTAAAAGGAGATAAGTGGTGGTAGAAGGAAAATGTGACCATGACTAGGGGTGATTGGTTCTTGATTTGGTTCGACTCCTAAGTAGAACTAGTTCCTCATTTCTAAGACCAAGCACCAAAACAACTAGTCACAAAATCAGAAATTGATGATAATCTATTTCCCATCCCCTTTAAAAAAAGCATTTGCTCTTTTACCCACGAAAAGATCAAAATGCTACAAAAATTGTGTGAACTTCACGCACTTAACAAATATTATATTTAATCCGTTACATTATGAATTTCAACCCCATCTCAATAAAATGAAATGGGCTTTTCATTGATGCGCCTACGGTCCTTTTTCTCTGAGCTGATCACTCACAAGTTAACTAACCTATTAGGTGAAGCAGTTAAAGGATATAACCATGGTAAAATCCCCAAAAGCTACCCGATAGGTTGGATTGGACTAAAATCGCGTCCGGATGATTTTAACCACGAAATTGACTTCGATTTCAGGATTCAAACATTTGAGCGTGTAATGATTTATTTTTAGGATCTCATTTCATCTTGAAGAAATTTTGTTGAGCCAGGAATTTTGGCGGAAAATCAAAATTGGACAATTTTAATTCAAGAAATTCGGAGGGGCATTTTGAAGTGAATTTTTGACACTCAAAATGGATTGTTTGGTGATGCATGGAATTTGTATAGGCTGAGTGGGTGTGGTTTTTGACCACCAAATTGATTTGCTTTTGTGAAGAATTAAGAGAAAATGAAGATAAAATTCGTATGCTGCTACATGGATCTTTCTTGGCCTTCAATTTGGCTTCTTGGTGAAGTTTTGGGAGTGAAAATGACTTGTGGTTGCAGCTTGGACTTTAGAGGCTTGTTAATCATAATTTTGATATTTGGAAAGCTAAAGGATTAGCTTAAGGCTTGACTTTCTCTCCCCTTTGTCTCCCCTCTCTCCCTCTCTTTTCTCACGTTCATCCCTCCCCTCCCCCTTCACATGCACGTTTAGCCTTCCATCAACAGAGAACAACCTTCACTTTCTTTCTTCTTCCATCCCTCACGCTCACCCCTTTCCCCTTCACCTTTCTTCTTCCTATTTCCCCTCCCCTCAACATCTCCACCATCTTCATCTCTCCACGCTAGCAACAACTCCACAAACCTCACACCGCCAGCAACACCGTCCACTTCTCCTCAATCCTACACATCCCCTCACGCCAACAACTCCTTCATTTTGTTGTCGCACATCGAAGCCAGCAGCTTCACTGAGCAGCCGGCTAGCAACCACCACCATCTAGCCCGCCAACAGCTGCCCAAATCCTTTGACCAACAGCCATCGAAGCCTCAAAATAGAACTAAGAACAACAGCTCCAAAATAGAGCAGAAGTAGAACCTACTCCAGTAGCAAGTAGAGGCTTGTGAGGTGTTTTTTGGCATTTTCCAGGCCTCCTTTGGAGTCATCGTAGACATGGGATCTCACCGCCATCACTTTGAACCCGTTTATTTGCTAATCTGATGAGTTAAATCCTAATCCTTGATTAGGTTGTTAATTGCACTTAGGATGTTAGATTAGTGTTAATTAGCTTAGTTAAATTAGTAATAAGTGAGATTAGGCTTAAGATGGATTAATGTTAATCTAATATGGTTAGATTAGCCGTAAAATGGATTAGTGTTGATCTAATTGGTGAGATTAGCATTAATGAAGGTGGTTTAACCCAATTTGGTGGATTTCTCCTGGATCAGTCCACTAGACCCTTGCCATTTGCCATTTTTGTAGATCAAAATGTGCTGCGATTTTGAGGTTGATTCCTTATTGAGAAATTTTTTAGACATCCTTAGAGATGACATATATTTTACTCAATATTTTTAGAGATTTAAAAGAATGAGATTTCAGCTTCATCATTTGCAAATAGAATCAAAGATTGTGCTGGAATCTATGACCTTTTGGTGTTCAAAAGATTTTTATCAACTCTTAAGTTCTATTTTTTAAATGATTTCTTCACAAAAGTTGTTTCTTACATCTTTTAGTTTAACATGGTCAAATTTTAGATCAAATGGACATGTTTGGACTTTGAACCAAATTGATTTTGGAAAAATGGAAATTTTGGAAACGGACCTAGTTTTTGTATTGGATTGAACTATTTACTAGAATTATCTAGAAAGATCTATGTTAAGGTGTCTTCATTTATGTGTCCCTTACAACATATTCAAATTTGAGAATTTTTGGAACTCTTTGATTAAGTTTCTGGATTTAAACTCGGAGATGCGTGAGTGGACCATTTTTGCTTGTTAGGATCGGTTATGGTTTTGTGGTGTTCTTGGTGCAATGCTTGCTAGTTTGTGCATATTTGATGATATGGTTGTTTGTGGCATGCTTGGAACTTGTCCATGATGATGTGTGAAAAGTTGTGCCATGGCAATGGTTTATGGTCATGGCAAAAGATGGCTGTTGAAGGGAGATAACGATCTATTCGAAAAAGATTTGCTTTGGATAATATCTGATTGACAAAAATATATATTGTAATTGTGTCATTCAAGAAAATCAAATGGAGCGATTCTTTCTTTCTTCAAACTTTGAAAGATAGATAAGATACGATTAGCGAATAAGAGATGTTCTCAATCAATTAATGAAATTTTCAAAAACATTATCAGAAAAAAATGAAATGAAGTTTTTTTTTTTTTCAAAATCGGGAAAAGTTATTTATTTTTTATTTAGACATAAAATATTATGAAAGCTTAATAAGGATCCCCTTGTCTTGATATGTGAATATGTGATTATGTTAGGACTATTGAAAGATGAGGTGATGTGTTGAGGCAATCACATGTGTTGTGTGGAGGAAACCAAATGGGTGGTGAGCCGGTAAAAGACTAAGTGCTACATGATAATGTAACTTCATGTAAGCCTCCTTTAGAATCTTGTATCGTCACTTATTGTAGTCAAGGGCTAAGTGCTACACAACAGCATGACTTTCGTGGGAGCCACCTCTAGAACCTTGTATTGTTGCTGATTGTGGTTAGGGACTAAGTGCCACACGATAACGAAACTTCGTGGGGGTCACCTCTAGAACCTTGAGTTGGAATATGGAGTTTGGATATTGAGAGTAGATATTGGGTGTGGATTAAACCACCGATATGAGTTATCCGTGCCTAATTAAGAGACAAAATTGTGTGGCACGGAATGGAACATGTCATAACAATTTGGCACTATAATCAGACCTCTGTGAATATTTGATGAGTGATGTGACATAATCTTAGCCAAAAGGCCAAGAAAGGTATGCTTTGATTGAAGCATGATTTGGCTTTTATGCACAACTTCTCTTATGGTCTTTGTGTGCCTATTTGATGAGGGGCTCTTGGTGTATGGCTTGTTTCTTTGGTTTCTTGTGGTATCCAGCCTTCTATGCCTATTGTTGTGTCTAGCGAATGTCAAGAGTCCCACATCAAATGAGCACACAAAGAATATGAGATGAGTTGTGCATAAAATTCACCAAGCCTTGCTCCAACCAAATCATGCCTCTCTTGACTTTTTATCTAAATGTTTGCATCTCAACAACATTTAGAAAACTCTTAATAATTAAGAGTTACAATTATTAAAGAAATAAAAAAAAAAGTTTTCACAAATAATAGGTCCAATCTAGGCAGCTATTTGGGTTTTGCCGTTCGTCGTAGGTCTTTGCTCAATCTTGCTAAGTTTTAGAGTATTTTGTTTAGGCGATGAGTTCATGAAGAGTCTAGTTGAAGCTAAGATCATTTTACCACGAGTTATGGTCATTTCAAGGTTGATGCATCATGTTTAGGCCTAATGTAGTGTTAAACTTGCTTCTGGGGCTTCTCTGACATTCACATTTATCACTTGGGGTTATCTAAGCAGGCTATAGTTGCGGAACTCTTCTCCATATCGGGCCAATCTACCAAGGCTATTTTGGAGTTGTGGGCATATCCCCTACCTATTCTCTCACAGAACCCGAACCGGTTCCTTTGGCTGGAGAACTCCTCTAGTTCCTTTTTGATAGCATCCACGTGGGAAGCCATTGAATTGAGAAGAAGCCTCGTCCCTTGATTTTCTTTATTTGGAGTAGATCGCTTGCACCATGGCATCAATTCAATCTTTTGCTCATTGTCAAGAACTGGTTACCTACCCAAGTTCTTTTACTATCCTATGGTAGGATTGTAGGTGTGTCATGTGCTTTCTGCAATGTTAGATCGGATTCTATTGATCACTTATATTTTGGATGTCACATTTCCGCCGGCCTTGCTATGTTTTGGGCTGCTAGATGCAACCTTCCATGGCAAAATAGGTCTTGGTTGGACAATCTACAGTGGGCTTTGAAAATTCTCTCTGGCAACGAATGCTATCAATGCATTGCTTGTTTCTCTTTTGGAGCCTTGTGCTATTTGGTCTTGAAGACGAGGAACAATATTCTTTTTCAGGACCAAGCCTTGTTTGTGCCGGCCTTGAAGAACCATATTGTCAAAGTCGTCAAGGACAAGGCCTTGACGTTTAGCAATGTTGCAGACACTCCAAGAAATAGGAGGATTCAACTCAGTTGGGGGCTTGACCCTTCCATTTTCTCTCTTGTAGTGTCGGATATTCTCTTGTAGCTTCTGTCTTGCTGGTTGCCGCCATTGGCTTTCCTGGTTGTATTTGCGTTCTTGTGGAAGACGTGCAACCTTTGGGGTGTCAGTTCTTTCCTTCTTTTTTGTTTTGAGGGTCGCCACTGTTTGGCTTCCCCCTCTTCTTCTTTTCTTTTTTCTCGGTACCCTTCCACTCAATTTGACTTGTTTGTCTTCTTGAGTTCAAGTTTTGTTGGTGCCGAGTCTCTTTTGTTGTATAGCTTTCTTGGTTAAAAGTCAATATATATCTTACCCTTACCAAAAAAAAAAAAAAAAAAAAAAAAACTTGCTTTTGGGGTCAATAGACAATCGTGCACACTAGAGTTGGATGATTTGCTTAAATAAACTGTAGAAACTTAGTTCACAAAACCAAATTTCTAAGCTATATTGATGCGTGATTTATCTATGGATTGTGAAGAATATGCCTAATGCCACATTTTATTCCGTTTTATGTCATGATCCGTGTATTAACAAGTCGACATTGTCGCCAGAATCCATTCCCCTCGTTGGCGTTGTCCACGATTCAAAGCTGCTTTGGTAAGCTCTCTATATCTCGCTCCTTGATCATCTGTGTATCTGTCTAGTGTATGTAAATCGCCATTATTTTTTTTGTAGTTGGAAAACAAGCGTTGTTCAAAGGCGTGCTCGTTTTGATCATCGCTGGTGATAAAGTGGTTACGGCCGGTGGTATGGCCGAGTGGGCTGGGTCTGGCGTCAACGCTGGCACCTATCGTTGACAGCTGATGTAGGACAACGACTAGAGCGATGGTGGCGGCATGCCTCAGTTGAGGTTACTGGTATGGTTAGAGTTGCGGGTGAGGAGAGCGTTGAAGAAGATGATGCAGGGAATGGAATGAAGAAATAAAATAAAATAGAAGAAAAAAAAAAAAAGAATTAAAAAATCAATAAAAAAAGGAAAAAAATGTTTAAAAATTTAGGTTTACTCCGACGCAGGTTTGGTCTGGGTAGACAGATCGGGTTAGTGGGTCGGGCCGGGTTTACCAGCTCGTGTTCCTTTTCTTGACTATAATATTAATAGAAATCACTAAAAAATCTTTAGAAAATCAGAAAAATGGTAAAAACTAACAGAAAAAAAAAACGATTCAAAAAATCCAGAAAATCATAAAAATAAATAAAATAAAAAATAAAAATAAAGGAAAAATCGTAAAATTTCAGAAAAATTTGCTCATTTAGAAAAATTTGAATTCCTTAAAAGTTTTGCTAGTTCTTCGAATACTTTTTCTCTTAAAGTTTGGAAAATCTTTAAAAAATTAAAATTCCAAAGTTGAGCAACCCCTTAGAGCTTTATAATAGGAGTTTTTAGATTGTCATTTTCTTTTAGAGACAATATTGGGTTACTTGAGTGTTTTTACTTCGCTTATACTTGGTTGCGCATCTTAATATCATGAGTATTATTTTCATTTTAGAATAGTTAGGACGAACCCTAAAAATCTTTATTAAGCTACCTAGACTTTTTGGTTAGCACATAATCGAGTTCCAAATCGAAAGGGCAATAGTCTTAGGACTAATATAACCAAGTCCCCGTTTCAAGATCTCTAGTTGCGCATGAAATTAGATACTTTCCCATATCTCATCAGGTTTCCAGTTGACCTAAATATGTTATTGACGACTCATTACATATAAATTTGTATAAAATTAATTGAATGAAAACAAAACGTTCAACATCGTGTGAGGTATGGGTTTGGGAGAATTCAAGTGAACTCAAGGTCATTGGCTCGAATTTGGCAATATCCCTAAATCTAATTCCGTCCATACTAAGGGGTAGGTTGCGACAGTGGTAAGTAATATTCGTGCTTTGAAATGAGGTTTATTTTGGGTTAGTTTAATCATCAATGCTGCTGAGCTACAGAAGATCTATTGGTTCGCACGAATATAGAGCCAAACCATGTCACTGTCCCGATCTTTATTAATCTCTTCGAAGTAAACACAAATAACTCGTTGCCAGAATAAATCTTTATTATTCCTTCCGTGACTTGAGTAGACAAGTTGCTTAGCACAGTTGCTTTTGACTATTTAAAAGGTGCTTGGATCATCTAGAAATTCATTTTGGTTCTTTAATGTTTTTGTGGAACTAGATCAATTAATTTCATAGGATTGGTTCAAAAGATGAACAGCATCATCAAATGATGTCTTTCAGTTGTCTGTACAATAAAGGTATAGTAAAGACATGGGTTATCAAGCTATACAAACGCTATCGTTCTAGTTTTGATTATTTAATGAAACTGAAGCTTAAAACTACCACGTGACAGAAAACTTGTGCTGCAACCTTTTATCGCATCTTTTCCTTGGTGGAAGTCCATGAAACCAAATGATACAATGAAGTTCAGTAAGAAAAATGAATATATCACCCAACAAAGAAAGCATCTATTTGTTACTAAGATCTTTGCTGTTCCAAAGTTTATGAATAATTCAGGTTACAAGATCTAGGAACAGCAATTGCCACAAAGTGAAACTGGAAAACTTGTAGTAGGCACACAAGACAGAATAAAGTCTGCATTATTATGGAGCAAATCAAGCAAACTTTTCTGTTGGTAGTATCGCAATGTAACGTCAACCAGTCATGGGGGTTCCTATCAGGCAAAGAGGAGTCCTCTTGTGAGTCGAAAGGCCATAAGCTTCTTCCATGTCAATATCTTCAACACTCATCCCTTTAGGCAGTTTCCAATCGAACCGATGAAGGAGATTTGCCAATGCAAGCTCAACTATCACGACACCAAAGTTTCTGCCAGGGCATCCCCGCCTGCCAGAACCAAATGGTAGATACTCATAGTTCTGTCCCGTGAAATCAATGGAGCTGTTCAAGAACCTCCCGGGCCTAAACTCTTCTGGGTTTTCCCAAGATTTTGGGTCTGTGGCAATTGCTGCCACATTGACGAATACAGTAGTTCCTCTAGGAACTGTGTATCCCCTTATCTTGCAATCCTCGATCGTTGCTCTTGGAACTAGAAGAGGAAGCGGTGGATGGAGTCTTAATGTCTCTTTGATGACTGATCTTAGGTAGGTGAGTCCTAGAAGGTCAGTCTCTTCAACATATAACTTTCCTTTTGCTACTTCTCGAACCTCTTCTTGTGCTTTTCTCATCACAGCTGGATTGCGGGTGAGTTCTGCCATTGCCCAGAGTACAGTGGTTGCAGAGGTACCTGTTCCTGCATTGAAAATGTTCTGAAAAAAATCCCAGGCAATTAGTCCCAATCTTTTTCTTTTTTGATCTAGTTTGTAACAGAGTGATAAGGAGGTGAACAGAAGGAAATATATGCTGAACAAATAAGGCAAGAGGAACATACAGTTAATACTCCTTTAAATTGTTCCTTAGTGAGGGCATTCATTTGATTTGGATCCCTTTGTAACCGAAGCAACACGTCAACAAGATCTTCATGATCGGGTTTCGGCCTCTGAGGGTCTTGGTGCTGCTCGATCACTTCATCGTAAAACTTGTCTAACTCCATGAAATTCTTTTCAACCTTTGCCCTGAAGCCATTGAGCCTGTTAAACCAAGCCATATATGGGAACAGATCTGCAACACAAAAGCCGCCTAAAATTTTCTGTATTCCGCGGATTGTCTCGTGAAATTTGCTCTTTACACTGCTACCATCAGCCTGATATTTGCTACCAAAAGCCACTCGGCACACGATGTTGTTACTCAATAGAAGTGACAGTTCACCAATATTAACAGGACCTGGAGAAGAAGCGATTGCATCGAGCATGAGCATGACCTCATCCTTCCTCACAGATTCAAACGACTTGACTCTCTTATTGTTCAGGAGTTCTTGGGTCACTAATTTCTTGAGTTCTTTCCAGGATTCGCCATAGGTGCTGAAAGTTATATCAGATTGATTGTACGCTAACTTCTTTCCCGCATAAAAGAGGGGTCTGCCAGAGAAAGCGGTGTCGTGGTCTTTGAATACTTCTCTGGCGACATCTTCGGATGAGATGACTAATGTGGGAATAGAGCCAAGGTGGAGTAACATGATCTGGCCATACTGTTTTGAGAGGCGTGCGAGCGATCGGTGAGGCAAGGAGCCAAGCTGGTGCAAATTCCCAATGATCGGCAACTTCCTAGGACCGGGAGGGAGATTCCTAAATGCTTGTGTCTTCTTTTTCGTGTCAATCAAAAAGACTGCTAGCAGCGGTATCACAAGAGCGCATATGAGGGCCACAATAAGCTGAACACCCATGGCTTGATCTCCCTAGAAATTTTTTATCAAAGATGGAACGAACGTGTGAAAATGTTTCGTAGGGGGTATGGTGATTAAATAGTCTGAAGTAGATGGAAGTGGGAGATTTACATGAGCGTATAGGAAGCTTCGGATGTGCCCTTTCCATCATCTATTTACCACAATAAGGACTCAGGACTTTTTTGTTAGATTGATAGAGCAAAAGTTGAGATGTGGATATTTGGAGTGTCAAAACTTAGCATGGGAGAATAATTAAGTGTCAAAAGTTAGGAAATGTATATTTAAGTGCCAAAATCAGAGTAAAATGGATTAGTTAAGTGATGTCGGCGAGAAAATTCGACCAAAATGTTCACGTGGCGTTTTTCCGGCATGAGAAGTATAAAATGACGTCATTTTGCATGTTGACATGACTAACTAAGCCGAAAACTATGTCGTTTTGCATCCTGACGTGATTAGATAAACAAAAATAACGTTGTTTTGCTTGAGATTTGAATTTTAATATAAATATAATTAAATTAAATTTACAACTAAAATATTCAAAAAAAGGAAGAAGAAGTTGTAGAAGACATTGGGCAAGGGCTTGTGCAAGCCCTCGCCATTCTGCAATCTCCTCCTCATTTTATTTATTTATTTAAATAATTTAGTTTTAAATTTAATTTAATTAATATTTATATTAAAATTCAAAGAAGCAGCCCTCGCCATTCTACAATCTCCTCCCCCTTTTATTTATATATTTAAAGAATTTAGTTTTAAATTAAACTTAATTAATATTTATACTAAAATTCAAAGAAGAGGCAAAATGACATTGTTTTGGCTCTTCTTTGTTAACTCATCTCTCCATGTGAGCCATGTAAACAAGTTATACTATTAAAAGAATGCCATGTATGATTTTCGGGAGCCTTCACCTGACTTGGCACTCACATGTCCCAATTTTTTTAAAAAATGTGGCATTTATGTGTACCTCTTGTAACTTTTCGCACTTAAGTGTCCCCCAACACCAAGTTTTGGCACTTTTGCTATACTTCTACCAACAAAAGTTTGATAAATCCTTCTTTACTCAAAACTTTAGATCAATGAATTATGTGTCAATCATGATTATTTCCTACTCCACATTAAATTACATCCTAACAGCGGTTTTTTTCACCTAACACCTCACGCATGCACCTCTAACACTTTTTGTCAAAGTATTATAAGGCACATGGATCATTAAACTAGCTTGCCTAAAATATAGGAGTTGGTGACATTTATGTTTGAAATGCCCCCTACTTAATGTATAGGCATGTTGACTTGATAATATTTGTTGAATATTTAGGTCGGTGATCATGAAAAATTAGTCTGTTTGGTAGCATGCCAAACAATGTCTATTTATATTCTTTTGTTTCCCGGAACAAAGAAAAGAACAAAAATCCATTTGACAACATTTTTGTGGAAATCTTATATGACACTTGGATCATTAAACTAGCTTGCCTACACCATAGGAGTTGGTGACATTTATGTTTGAACATGCCCCCCACTTAATATATAGGCATTTTGACTTGATACTATTTGCCGAATATTTAGGTCTACGGACATAAAAAATTAGTCTATTTGGTAACGTGTCAAACAATGTCTATTTATATTCTTTTGTTCCTCGGAACAAAAAAAGAACAAAAATCCATTTGATAACATTTTTGTCAAAGTATTATATGGCATATGGATCATTAAACTAGCTTGCCTATACCATAGGAGTTAGTGACATTTATGTTTGAACATGGCCCCCCACTTAATATATAGGCATGTTGACTTGACACTATTTGCTGAATATTTAGGTCGGCGCACATGAAAAATTAGAGCTTGTTTGGTAACTTGCCAAATATTGTCTATTTCTATTATTTTGTTCTCCATAACAGAAAAAAGAACAAAATCTATTTGATAATGTTTTTGTGGAAGTATTATATGGCACATGGATCATTAAACTAGCTTGCCTACAACATAGGAGTTGGAGACTATTTGAACATGGCTCCCCACTTAATATATAGACATGTTGACTTGATACAATTTGCTAAACATTTAGGTTGGCGCACATGAAAAATCAGAGTTTATTTGGTAACGTGCCAAACAATGTCTATTTCTTTTGTTCCCTAAAACAAAAAAAAAAAAACAAAAACAAAAACCCGATTGATAATGCTTTTGTTTCCAGGAATATATTTGGAAAAAAATTAAGATGTAAAAAAGGCTGATTCTTTGTTCTTGTAAACAATTCTAGAATCAAATATTTTCCTTTTCTCTTTTTTTTCTTCTTTTCTTTTCTTCTTATTCTTCCTTTAGCCAATCGAGCCTCGCGGTGGCTACGCGAGCTCACTGGCCCTTGTCTAGCAAATTGCCAACCATGGCCGAGGTCAACAATCAGCTAGAGGAAGAAGAAGAAGAAGAAGAAGAAGAAGAAGAAAAGAAAAAAAGAAAATGAAAAAAAAAAAGATAAAAAAGATAAAAAAGATAAAAGATAAAATTATTAAAAAATTAAAAGAAAATTTAATTCACAAAAAAAAAAAAAATTGAGGGTTGTACCAAATTCATTTCTACTTTGGGAATAAAAATTTTGTCCAATTACAAAACCTTTTTGAATGCTAAGAAAGTTGTCTAGGGAATAGAATAAAAAAAATTATTTCTAAGTAGAAATTGTTCCCAAACACCGAATGGTTACCAAACACACCCTTAGTATAATGTTTGCAGTCACCGGCAGGTAAGTACCAAATGCATTTTTAACTTTTATTGCATTAATTATTAATTATACCAATGTCCTTGTTGTTATATATTGATGCGGAAGCTGACCAGATCCTAACAATTGAATTTAAGAGCAAGTGAAATTGCCAGAAAAATAAAACGAGAAACAATAAAAGACACAAAAGACTTGCGTGGTTCGGTCTAGGCATATATATTAATCTCCGTTGGGAAGGCCAATTGCAAATAACCCACTAATCAATTAAAGAATTGCACAATTGCAATCGCTTATATACTAGAATATTTCCCCATTTGTAAAAAACCCAAAAATGGAGAGTAAAACTCTAAACTAGTATACCTATCAAATTACGTGTCATCCAATTTAGCAATTTGATGACAAAATTTAACAAAGACTAATGAAGGGAAAATTTATTACAGGTGTACCGAGTTGGGGTTTTTGGTGGTTAAAAAATTAGTTTATGGTAAATTTGTCATAATGGAACTAATTTAGGATTTTTTGTGATATTAACTCTAAAATTAATGTCGGAGGAAAAACAATATCTAAGACCTAACAAAAGTTCAACTTAGACTTTATTTATTCGTACGCTTTGGACCATCTTTATTCAATGATTTCAAACTTGAGACATAATTTAACAATGCTATAACTTTACTCAACATCTGTAGTCAAGTTATAGTGTTTGTTATCTATGCTAGCTCTCCTAACGCCCTAATAGGCATTCACTCACTAGAAATGCCAATTAAACTCCATCAAAACTCGGGCTTCTCCAAAGGAATGGGCTTTGTCATCATGTTTCTTGAATTATTCGCTGTCATAATTTTCTTCACAACAACATCGCCCTTTACTATGACATCTTAGATGGAATGGTACATGATATTGATATGTTTTGTTGGCTCATGATAAATCCAATTATAAGTTAGATATATGGCACCTTAATATTGATATGTTTTGTTGGCTCACGATAAACCTGTGTACTTAAACTCAATTGAAGACAAGACAACATGATTTTGTAAGGATGCTTTCCAAAACTCATTGCACCACTTGCCATCATAAACACATAACATGCTAAAAATATATTAGTAATATCCACTAAAATGAATGATTTGGACATCTTAAAAGATGATTGCTTGTGTCACGCCCCGAACCCCGGGTATGCACACATCCCTTAGCAATTGACTAAAAATGTGACTTTGTAGGACACGTCGCTGACCCATTCATTTAATGCACATGTGGAAGTGAATTAAAATTACCTAGACAACAAACAACACAGGGATAGTAAAAGCAGGACAACAACTTTTCATAAAAAAAAAAACACTTTATATACATATCAAGTTAAACCTATAGGTCTATACACATAAGTCCCATTTCAAAAAGAAACTACCAGGCCACCCACACTCTAGACCCTTCCACCTTGGGCTCCGGGTTCTCCACGACACCATCTAGGATGTCGATGTCCATGGGGTGCCCTATTTGCCACTTTCCCTGTATTGATGGGAGGCTTGTTAAAACCCTGTGGAGGACCCTCTCGAGCCCTGTTAGGATAGTGTCACGACCTCTTTTTTTCTTTCAACACTCGATCGGGGTGGGCACCTTACGGAGGCTAATAGTTGGCTAGGTCTATTTTAGCCTAAACTCTCCAAAGTCCACTAATTCACAACTTAATGGTTTGATTTTTTAACCTGTAAGTTGATTTTAAAACGGAGTTGCACTAATCGATTTGGGGTGGGTTGATTAGAAACCCTAGAGAAGTACCGGGAGAAATACTTGCTACTACGCAACCAGAGATATTAAGATCGGGGACTTGATTACACTAGTTAATCACTAATGTCCTTTTGATACCTAATCTTGTTTAAACTCTAAGACTTTTGGATTTTGAGGGATTTTTCATGCATTTGTGGAAGAAAAACATTTGTCTTTTTTTTTTTTTAACATATAAATCATTTTTGGCTTTTTCTAACTTTTTTGTCTTTTTTGGGAAAATATGGATATTTTTGATATTTTTGGTTTTTTTGGAAAATATTTTTTTATTTTTTTATTAAAAATATTATTATATTATAAATGACTTAGGTCGGATCCAAAGTTGGGTCCGACCAGGGCACCTGCCCAAGACACGAGATGGGCTGCAATGCGGGACCCGGCCCGGTTTTTTTTTAATAACGGGAATGCCCGGCCCGTGCGACGAAAATGGGCCCACATTTGAAAATGACCCGGCCCGACTTGATGACTTGGTCCTAACGAAACCCTACCTGACCCGACGACTCGGCTTCACGGGAACCCTAGAGCTCGACGATTCGTGGCACCGAGAGGGAGGAAGCTGCAATGTCACCGGCGATGACTCGGCGGCAAAGGCACGGACGGATGGTGGCTAGGGTTTCGATGGTGATGGTGCGAGTGAGACCCGTCATTACCTACCTATAGAGAAGGCAAGGTGCGGCATGGTGACAAACGGTGGCGGGATGGCATCGTTGGCGGTGGAGGCGACTGCCCGAGCAACTTTACCCTTTACTAGTTTGCAAATGATTAAGTGGACTTGGAGTACGAGGAGGACATGAAGTCCTACGTCTTTCATTTTGTCGGGTCGGTTATTCTCCTTAATTGGCTTATGGATGACACGTTCTTTGACAAAAAATCAGGTGAATTTGATACTAGTCATTTCCATGTACTAGCTTGACCAAGATTTACCGAAATTGACCATTGAGTTTGGTTAATGAATCCTAATGTTTCCTATCAATAAGAGAAAATATGTCATGAGCAAGTTTAGAGAGAGAGTATTGGAAACGATACCGAATTACCCTTCTTCATAGTTTGTATTTGCTGATTCCTAAGGATCTCTAAATGTTAATAACAACCTCTTCGTCTTGACTCAGTTCAACATCTCCTTCGATTGGCCTTTCTCATTCGTGGCTATGTATGCATGATTGATGGTTGTTGATTTATTTTCAATGCCTTCTTTTTATGGAATTTTTCTTCTCCAATTCTCTATGGCAATCACTTCTTGGGAGAGCATGCGTCTAGAACAAGAATTCAAGTTTCTAGGTCCTAATGTCATCCATTTTGAATAGGGGGCTAGAGACCGCTTCAATTGTTTGGATTTCTTCCCTATTGACAGTAGCCAATTCAAAGGGATTGAAGAAATTTCTTCCTTGTGCTTCTTGGCTTGTCGAAGAAAGGGTGAAGGTTGAAGGCAACATGGAAAAGACTATCTCGCCTTGAACTACCATGGTGTGCATGTGTCGAATTTTAACTGTACGCCTATGCCTATTATGTCCTGTCTTTTGTCTCCTGTAAATAGAAGAGAGAGGATGTTATTTTCGAAATTTTGTTCAATGGATAAGACTTACCCTTTTTTGAAGTGGGATGATCATTTCTATTTGCCCTTGCTTTCTTGGAAGGGTGTCTTTGAATTTGGCCAGTTCATATGATGTGTTGGCTTCAAATGCCTCCTATCAATTAAGTCAAAGGGGATAATAATTTTGAGATACGAAGTAAACATGATAAAATTTAACATTTTGTTTTGACAAAAGTTTTGGTAATGAAATGTTTTTTTTTTTTCAAAAGTATATATCTTTGGGGGAAGAAAGCATGAATTGCAACAAATTTTGAAAAGACTTTTATCCTTTTTTTAAACAAACAAAAATTCTTGCAAAAAAGAACTTTGTAACATGCTTGAGGAAAAATAAAGACACCAACTGAAAGTAATTTCCTTTGCCAATTTTTTTTTTATATAACTTTTATGTCAGTTACTTCCAAATTTAATAACCGTGGTATTAAACATGGACTGCTTAATACATACAGGAAGGTAAGTAAATTGCAAAGTACACGAAAAACTTACATTACTTGAGAAAATTGATGACAATCACATAAACATGCGCATGATATGTGTGGCTCGATTTCTAACTAAGAAGGTTTATTGAGATTCAAAGGGTGTCCTCCTGTCACAGTCTTGCATTGGCAACATACCCCCTTAACCTCGGCTAAAGAAATTCAGGGAAAAGAAAGGCAACCTCTACAACTTAGTCTTACGCATTTGAAGCCATATCTTTCTTAACAACATCCTAAATATCTTATGGCAGCCTAGGTTCGGCGGCCGAGTTGTGTGTGCCATGTGTAATGCACAACAGTTTATGATCACAAAAAATTTTATTTTAACGGAATAAAAAAGCTACTAACCTACATAAAAAAAAAAACCAAGTCAGCAAAGCAATTAAACAAGATAAAAAAAAAAAGGCCTAAGTCTTCAATTCTCCTTAGTGGAGTTGCCAAGCTGTCGCGACCTCTTTTTTTCTTTTGGCACCTGTTTTTTTTTTTTTATAATAACAGGAATGCCTGGCTCGTGCGAAGAAAATGGGCCTGCGTTTGAAAATGACTCGGCCCGACCCGACGACCTGGTCCTGGCTAAACCTTACTCAACCCGACGACCCGGCTTCGCAGGAACCCTAGAGCTCGACGATTCACGGCATCAAGAGAGGGGAAGCTGCGACATCACCTAGCGGTGACTTGATGACAGAGGCACAGACGGATGGTGGCTAGGGTTTTGATGGTGACAGTGCAAGCGAGACCCGTCGTTACTCACCTGCAGAGAAGGCGCGGCATGGCAGCAAACGGTGGCGGGACGGCATCCTTGGCGGTGGAGGTGACTACCCATAGCAACAAATGAGACGGGGCAGCAAAGGTCGCGATGGGGCAGCAAGGTGGGTCCTCGGCTTCTTAGATTTGGTCTTCCGGAACCTCCTCTCCTTAGCTCCAACCTTCTATGATCTTAGCTTCTTCCACTTCGGCTTTGATCTCTCTCCTCTCCCTCAGATCTGGGCTTGCAAGCGCTTGGGCCTCCTCTCTCTCGAGGGAAGCTTGTGACGCTTGCCAGCTTTTGATCTCTCTTTGTTGGTGTCCATTTGGCCTTAATCGGGAAGGGCCTATTTATAGGCGGAGGGGTGCCGATTGTTGGGGGTTTGGCTGCCGGTCAGCGCACATCAATCGGCCCTGGGTGCAGCCGAACCGCATCCACTCTAAGTTGCCCACTTGCGTGTCCCGTCTCTGCAAGTCTACTTCTCCCATCTTCGCCGTAGGCATCCTTGAGCGCATCACCATTGCTGCGCGTGACCTACAGAGGCAGAGGAGGAAGGAGTAAAGAAAAAGAAGGAAGAAAGAAGAAAAGGAAGAAAGAGGGGGAAAGGGGGCCGGGCTAAGCGTGGGCTAAGCTAAGGGCCCGCGCGAGAGAGGAGGGGCTAGGCTTGTAGGCCTAGCCCTCCTTTGGTTGCTTCCTTTTTTGTTTTCTTACTTTTTGTAGGTTTTTATAAAAAATTTTGTTGTTTTTATCATTTTTTTATCCAAAAATGAGGAAAAATACATAAATAAAGAAACTTAATTAAAAACCTAATCAAAATTTAGGTGTCAATAGATAGTGAAGGTACCATGCTCTAAAACGATGGGGTACCTAGTGACGAAGACCCTCATCAACCCAAATAGTGATCTCAACTAATTCATGGGTCAGGTTGGTCCTAAGAATAGGGAAATATGAGGGCTCATAGTCTATCTTCTTCGGTACCCCAAAACAAACATGTAGCCTCTATATACCAAGGACCCAAAAAATTTTAAACCATGATGGGGTGAGGTAAAAATCTCGACAAGTCAACACCCTAAACCCCGATTAGGACGTAAATTCATTAGAGGCGTCCTAAACATGCACCATATAGAACTTACCTTGCCTTGGTGTGTTCCTGCATGTTAACTCATCATATATATCATATGAATATAACAAGCGTATTTAATAACTAAAACACCTTAATTTATCTTTCAAACAATCTCAAAGGTCTCAATTATAAGATCAAACCGTTATGACATGTCACATTCCATGTCACACAATTTTGTCCCATAATCAAGCGCAGTTATCTCAATCACTCAAGTGTGTCCCAATTATTTATGACCCATCGGCCATGCCCAACTCAATAGTCGATGGTCATCCGGTATAACCGGATGCATCATCCTCGCTCCGTTAGGTGCGGCAATGTCTACATCTAGATAAACATTTTATAAAGGAGCATCGGCCCACCTTCAACTGCGATCGGCATCCATTGACATGGGGCATTCAAACTTAATCAAGCATCGCCTTCCCAACTCTCATTGGGTGACGGGTTCTAAAATGATCACATGCACATCCATACTTGGCCAATATTACCTTGCTTTGCACTCAAATACCTCAATTTCAAATAATAGACTTGGCCAATTTTCTTCTTATTAAAAATTCCCGGTAAAATAATTGTGCATGGTCATACATTTAAATTGGACCAATAAATATGGTCTCTCCCAATTTAAAAATCCACGATTTTATATACTATAAAAATTTCTAGCATCAAAAACCGACACCCGGTATTTTTCTTATTAAAAAAAAAGAAAATCAAATTTTTGCAATAATAATCAATAATCATCACCAAGCACTCAATTGCACAAATAAGCAATCAAATTCACATATAAATGCAACCACAAAGATCGGTGTAAAATTTCACTAACCGGCTATCTCGGCACAATTTACGCTAATTATAATTAATTAAATAAATTGTAAATTATTTAAACTAACTCATTTAATTAATTTAAATAAACTTACCGAACTAACCTAATTGAGCTAACTAAATTAATCTAACTAGGCTAACTATATTAATCTAATTAAGCTAACTAACTAACCAAACTAACCACCCTAACCAAACTAGCCTAGGTAACTAATCCACCTAACTAACTAGTTACACTAACTAAATTAGCACTAATCTTAATTAAGGCTAAACTAACCTAATAAGTGCAATTAACTTCCTAATTCGATATTAGGGCGTTAACTCATCGGATTAAGGTGGCAATGGGTTCACGTTGATAGTGACGTGAAGACGGTGAAGACCCGAGCCTATGGTGTCTCCAATGGAGGACCGATTGAGGCTGAAAATAGCCCTTCAAACTCACAACTTAAGGGATGATTCGGTGGTTGTTGGATTGTGGCTACTTGAGGGGCTATGGTGGTTGGAATGGGTGGTTAGGCGATCAAATAAGAGCTGGCGGCCTACTAGTGGATGGACAGGCTAAGCTGGATGGCTAGAGGCGTTGGATGGTGAAGTGGGGTGGTGCTGGTAGTTCGGCGAAGTGGTTCAGCTAGCAAACATGGAGCGGTGGTGGTGTTGGCCCCAAGTAGGGACTACCATTGTTGGATGCGGGGGACGGCAAGGCTAGTGGGGGAGTTGAGTGGGTTGGAGTTGGACAAACATCAAGGAAAATGGAGATAGAGTAGAACCGGAGGGGAAATAAAATGAAGAAGAAGAAGGAGAAGCATCATGGGAGTTTGGCTAGGTGGGCTACACATGCACAAAGGAAGAAGAGGTAAGAAGGAGGGAGAGAGAGGTGGGCAATAGCAAGCCAAGCCAAATATCTTGGCACTCAAGTGCCCAAACCTCCAAAGTCTTCAACCCTCTTTGTCAAGGCATCAACCAATGGCAATTTTCCCTCCAAATATTCACAAACAAACTCTTTTTGGTGGCCAAAAGTCCCATGGCAGCAACCCATACGAATTTCCTTCAATTCTTCACAAAAAAAACCAAATTGGTGGCCAAATAACCAAATGAAGGTGCCCATCCGAATTTCTTCTATCTTCTCTTTGCCAAATTTGATTTTCCGCAAAAATTCTGGGCTCGACGGAATTTCTTGAAAAGATGAGACAATATCCCAAAAATAAATTGTGACATGCTCGAATGTTCGATTCTCGAAATCGAGTTCAATTTTGTGGTGAAAATCGACCAAATACGATTTTAGTACAACCTAACATACTATGTAGCTTTTAGAGATTTTATGTGTTTGACCCATGGTCAATAATTCTCGATCCACATTTGTACATCTTCGACTCGTAGATGACTCTTAGTTGTCATAAAAATTGCAAGGTTTCAATTATGGGTACCGAGTATAAAATCAATAGAAAATTGAGTTAGTACCATTTGACGTGAATTTCGTAATCATGTGGAAAGATCCGCAATTTAATTATGTTTTCCATTGAATCGACCTATATCGGATTACTAATCATTATAACGGTGTCGTATTTGTCATGCCCAAACCTCGGGCTCACAACAACCCCTTCCTTAGTTGATAGAAAGTGATGTCTTAGAACTCATCGCCGATCCTTTCTTTTAATTGCACATGCGGAAGCATATAATAAAATCTTTAAACAACAAAAATATGGGATATAAAAGTAGGATACCATTTTCAACAAAACACTTTTCATAAACAAACTAGTTTATATAGAGGCCAACTCTAAGGTCTATGTACAAGAAATCTATCTCCAAGAAGAACTACTAAGCCATCCATGCTCTTGATCTTTCCGCCTCAAGCTCCGGGTTCTTCATACTAAAGACCTGAAAATGGTTATATAATAACTAGTGAGATTAAAATCTTAGTGAGTCTTTCCCTAAGCCCCAATTAGAACACCAACTCAACTCGGGATATCTCTCCAGAACCACCCCATAAACATACCCTGACTAACAACCAATAGTCAACAAATCAATTCGCATGCAACCTTACCTGGTATGCCATACCCTACACGTTGAATCTCATCACAATACACGCAATGCACATGGCCATTAAATGATATAGTTTGTCAATCACATACGAGTCATGTCACAAGCGATCTTACCTAACCATTACCATACCTTGCATATTATCGATTCATGTATACGTGCCATAAACAATATGCTCAACTTATGCATAACCGGAACTAATGATGCTATCATTCTCATGCATTCTTGTACTTTAGTGCGCCACTTTACACATATCAATCAATCACACGGATCTCGATTATAAGGTAAAATCGTTATAACACGTCCCATACCACACCACACAATTTTACCTCATAATAAGGCCCAACCATTTCAACCCTCACGCATGCTCTAGTTATTAATGACCTACTGGCCATAGCTAACTTTCCAGTTAACGATCATCTAACTTTCGTTGGGCTATTGATAAAAATCAGGCTTCATCCCCCTCCCACGTCGGGCATGGCTACATCTAAAACTTCCATTTAGATAGTATCCCAAAAGGGACTTTGGTCAAAAATCTAGTGCGACCAGCTTCCGACTCCCATCAGGTATTGCCCCCAAACTTCCGTTAGGTGACGGTTCAACTTAGCAATCATGTAAACATACCTCCTCAAATCCTTATCTCATAAAAGCGATCCATCTCCAATGTCTCTCGGACAATCCATTATTCATTTTTTGTAAAAATCACTCGATTCATGCGGATGCCCATGCATTTACACTCAAATAACTTCATAAGGTCAAAACACAAAAATTTAGACTATTTTTCATTCTTGGGTGAACAGTGCACGTGAACAGTGTGCACGAATAGTACTTCATGAACAGTGTTTCGTGAACAATGTTTTGTGAATTGTGTTTCGTGAATAGTTAAATTCTAGAATTAAATAACTAATAAATTAAATCCAAAAGTCATTAAAAACACTAATTAAAGCAAACAATTAATCAATTAAAGTTAACCAAGCTTAATTAAGCACATAAGCCACAATTAAGCAAATAAAGCAAGATTAAATTAAACTAATCTTAGTCATTCATCTAACCACCTATCTTAGGACTAATATAACTTAATTAAATCTCCTAAAACAGAATTAACACTAATTAGACCAACCCTAAGCAAGTTTAGGCACTAATCAAGGGATTATGAGTTAAACTCACTCATTAAACGGGTTGGAGACACGGACGCGATGGTGATGATAGAGGCTACGCTCATGGACCTTAACCACAATGATCTAAGGTGGTCTTGGGGCTAGAATAACAACAACAAACACTACCTCCCATTGCAACTCTAGAAACCAAATAGCAAAGAAGGAAAAGGAGATGGGCAATTAATCAAAACTCCAAGAGGGGATGGCCGTTGACCGGCGGCTCTTGGAGGTCAAGGGGGACTTAGTGGTAGTTGGGCTTGGTGGAGGAATGGTTGGAATGTGACAAAACGGGCTGAAATCGCGAAATAGTGTAGGTGGGCAGGCGGATGACAGACCGGCGAGCGGTGACTTCTGGCCGACCAGTAGGTCAATCGGCGGCTCCGTCCGGCGAACAGCCAAGTCCTCTTGTACGGTTTGGGTGTCTTGAAGATGATGATGAGTGGCACAAGGGCTGATTCTCATGGGAAGTCATCTATTATTTCAATTTTTGACAAGAAGGCCAACTAGAGCAAAAACATAAAGAATAGGAAAACAGGGGAGAAAGGACTACGAATTTGGTGGGGCTAAAGAGGGGAGAGAGGGTGATGTGAGGGCTAGTTTCTTTAATTCTCTCAAGCTCTCAAATGTCTCAACAATGGATAAATGAAGAGCAAGGAGGAAGAAGATGGCTGCTCAGCTGAAGGGGGATCGCCATTTGGCCTTAAAAGTCCTGCCTTTTATCCATTTCACTCATTGCATGCCCCCACCACCTTGGCTATCATCCAAGGCCAAGTTGTAGTCCTCAATCTTCCCCCACACACTTCTCAAATGGTCCAAAATATTGAGTCCCCCAAGGCCTACGAATTTTGGACCCAATTCCCCCAAATCCACTTCAATTCCTCATTAATTCTACCTCAATTGGACTCAATTCGGTCCCTATAAATTCAGCTAAGATGCCATCGTGCCTCTTAGGATTTTTCATTGTTGATTTGTCTAACTTGGATCCCAAAAATGTGGTAAAAAACGGTCCTATGATTTTTCCGGTCAAAAATGGCCCTACTTAAATTTTTGCCAAAAATCTCGGTTTGCAGAAAAATTTTCAGGATGAGTTGACGTTCCTAAAATGAATCGTGACATGACAGAACTTTCAATTTCTGCAATCGGGTTTAAATTTGTAGTTAATTTCAATCTAGTGTGATTTTAGCATGACCTAACTTATTGGGTAACTTTTAGGAATTTTTGGTGCAATTGACTCGCGATCGATTATTTTTTAGCCTCATTGTACATCTTTGACACATTGGTGACTCTCGGTTGTTGTGAATATCCCGAGGTTTCAAATATCGGCATAGGGTACAGAAATAAACAAAAAAAAAATTGTTTTAGTTCTGTTCGACGAGAATTTTGCAATTAGGTAGAATCACTAGCACATTAACCACATACCTCTATCGAACTGACCTATCTCTAGTCTTTGGTCAATTTTGACAATGCCATAATGACCCTTGTAGATTAGCATAGTTGAGCAGTCGATTCCTGGTCGAATTCTCGGGTCTATTGCATTTAGATTTCTTAACGCTTCACCTAATAGACTAGTTATCTCATGAGTAGCTAACTCGGGAAAAGAATTATTTGCGCGTCGATGAAAAGCCTAACTTATTTAATCGAAAATAGAACTCGAAAATCAAGATGTCACAGTATTGATCATTGCCGATTATCATGGTTGAGCGATATATTTCCAATCAAATTCTCAAGTTTGCTGCGTTTATATCTCTTAACGACTTCACTTAATAGGTTAGTTAACTCGTGAGTATCCAACTTAGAGAAATAGGACCATAGGCGTGTTGATGAAATGCCCATTTCATATATTTGAGATGGGGTCAAATTTCAGGATGTCATAGCTTGTATTGTGGATTTATGTAAAATTAATTTTGAATTTCAAATGGAAAATAAAGGGAAAAGCAAAAAATTTACACTATGGTCACCCCAGAACCTCGGAGTGTCTTTAGTAGTGCATGTTTAATATCTGCAATACTTAAAAGCTAAAATAGGGGAATTTCTTAAAATCTGTATGTGACTATAAAGGTATTATAATTTATAAGGTGTTTGTAAAAAAAATTTACCTTACTCATTTTTTTTAGTAGTTAAAGCTGTTGTTAAAAGATGTGCCAAATAGGTTCTCTTTCATATGATATCTAGAGTATTTTTTTTTTCCGTATAAGTGAGTTATGTGCTTCATTCCAATTCTTCAATAGAAATGTGGGGATTAATGCCACTACATGCCCATATTTACAGCAATTCAACTAAACCAATCTCAACTTAGGAAAAGCAAGAGCGACAAAGGCCAAATTACTGGAGCACAAAGCAACTAACAGGCTAGCTTTCAGCAAGGAAATGCCCTTATTTCAATCCACATTCCACATGATGTGCCAACTAGCCCATAGGTGCTTATGCCTTGCAGTAGTATTCTTGGAGCTAAGGCCCTGCAACTCCCCAAACCGACAATCAATAGCAAAGTCACGGCAACGGAAATCCTCACCTGCAACGGACCAAGTAGACGTAAAGAAATGAGCAGTAGAACCATCTGGACCAGAAGTCTGATCTACATTCATAGACATTAAAGCTTCTTTACTTTCTTCCCGAGTTATGGGCATCGTTAAACTTTGCTGCAGATCGTCTACTAGCTTACAATTAAGTACAGCATTCAGACAAGATACAGAGATAAGTGTACATTGCCCAAGAGACATTTTGAGAAGTCAATAGCATTCAGAACTAACATATATTTGCTCTTCTATTTCCCCTCCCCTTCATCCATGGTGAGATACCTGACGGTCCCCATGGATGTTTTTAACTGCTCTATGAAGAGCAAAACTGGCGCCCTATGTTCCTTACAATGCAAAGCTCTATTCACAACCTCCAGAAAGAGAGGATCCTACTGTTGATGCCTAAAATTAGAATTTATTTTATTTTGTTTTGTTTTCGGATAATAAACGAAAAAAAAAAAGAAGAAAAGAAGCAAAAAAGAAAAGCAAAAACGGAAAAGAAGAGAAGCAGCCTCCTCATGGGCCCTCGGCCCATTTTCGCCTCAGCCCGGCCTAGCTGGGTCTTCTTCTTCCTCGTGCAGTTGCAGCAAACGCGCAGGGGACCGCGATGTCGGAGCGGAGAGGAGGAGCAGCGGCGATGGGACGTGGAGCAGGGGGAGCTGGCGCCGGATGGGACGCCGGTTCGGCCGGCGAAGGCCGTGGCGATCGGCGGTCGAACTCCGTCAACTGGCTACCCCTCGCCTATAAATACCTCCCCCACGACGACGATGAGGGGGACACGGAGATCGCGGAGGGAGAGAGGGAGCCAGATCGAGTCGCAGCCCTTGGACACCCCACTGAGAGACTTCAGGGGGGCCGAGGGCTCGCGGCCTCAGATCTAAGCCCCGCCGGAAGGAGTAGAGAGAGAGAGAAGCGAGATCGGAAGAGGCGCGGAGGTTCTGGATTCGCGAAGAGGGGCGGAAGAAAGTCCCACCCCCCGACGCCGTTGTTGTGCAAAACCTCGCCGTGCCGCCAAGCACCTCCGCCGCTGCTACCTTCGATTTGGCATTGTTGCCGTCGCCGTCCCCGTTCGAGAGAAGGTAAAAAAAAAGAGCGTCGCTGCTACCGTTGCCGTCGCCGTTGTCGCCTTCGTCGCTGCCGTAGTCGCCGTCGCCGCCAAGCACCTCGGTCCCCCCATTGGCGTCGCGGATTCGCAAACCCTAGGGTTTGCGATTTTCCGGGTCACCGAGTCGGGTCCGGGTCTCGGAACCGGGTAGGGTTTCGGGAGATTCGGGGGGCGGCGGAAGTCGGGTCGCGATTTGGATTCGGGTCGGGTAGGGTTCGCAAGAAGTCGGGTCGCGGAGCAGGTCATTAGCGGCGTCGTTTTTTTAAAAAAAAAAAAAAGAAAGAGAAAAGGTGAAAAAATCCGAGTCGGGCCCGCAACGCGGGCCCATCCTCGTTCAGGGTCGCCGACCGGGTCGAACTAATCCGTGGATCCGACCCGGTCGGTTTCTATTTTAAAATAATATTATAATAAATAATTTATTTTCCAAAATGCCAAAAAATATATTTTCTTTTCAAAATATATTTAAAAAAAATTAATTTCCAAAAAAAGCAAAAATATCAAAAAAATATTTTATTTTCCAAAAATATTTAAAAATGTTTTAATTTCCAGAAAATCGAAAAATAATAAAAAATGATAAAAATATTTTTTTCCAAAAAAATCAAAAATATTCCATATTTTCCAAAAAATGCCAAAAAAATCCAAAAAGGCCAAAAAATTCATGAAAAAGCCAAATTTTTTTTAGAAAAAGCCAAAAAGACTTGTATTTTCCCAAAAATACCAAAAAAAACCCCTTTTGTGTCCAAAAATTAGAAAATGACCTAAAAAATGTTTTTCCTCCTAAAAATGCATGAAAAACCCCTCGAACATCCAAAAACCTTGGGGTTTAAACAAGATTAGGTACCGAAAGGGCATTAGTGATTAACTAGTGTAATCAAGTCCCCGATCCTAATTTCTCTGGTTGCGCAGGAGTGAGTATTTCTCCCGATACTTCACTTGGGTTCCTAATCAACCCACCCCAAATCGATTAGTGGCGACTCCATTTTAAAAATTGATTTACAGGTTAAAAACTTGAACCATTAAGTCGTGAATTGGTGGACTTGGGAGAGTCCGGGCATAATTAAATTCAGCCGAGCCATTAGCCTCCTTAGGCGCTCGTACCCGATTGCGGGCACCGAAAAAAAAGAGGTCGCGACAGCTTGGCGACTCCGCTGGGGACTACTGAAGACTTAGGCCGTTTTTGTCTTGTTTAAATTCTTTACTTGACTTGTTTTTGTTTTTTTATGCGGGTTAGTAGCTTAGAAATTTATTTTAATTTTGCTTAAAATAGATTATCTTGTGATTATAAATTGCTATGCATGCTTTACTGTTGTAAACACTACACATGGTACACACAACCCAAATGGGACTGGGCCGCCATAAGATTTCTAGGATGGTGTTAAGAAAGATACGACCTCGAACGCGAGACTGCGATGTAGAGGTTGCCTTTCTTTTCCCTGAATTTCTTAGCCGAGGTTAAGGGGATATGCTGCTAACGCGAGACTGTGACAGGCGGATACCCTTTTAATTTCATCAAGCCTTCTGAGTTAGAAATCGAGCCGCATGTCCCATTTTATTTAAAAGCAAAGTGATTTCTTTAGTTTTACTCAGTCTTTTATTGGCCCATGGCAATTTAGGATAAGCTTTTCAAAGTCCCAGTCTATATGCGATGGGGAAAGACGATATCCAGTTCATTCATGCTCCCAAAGCGGAACTCTTCAGATGGTGGGGTCAATTGGATCAGTTTGCCCAAGAGCATGTGAAAGCCAAAATCGGTCATCTCCTATCGTTGATTCAAATCACTGTTCGTCCCGAAGTCATACAGGCCATGGCACATTTCTGGTGCCCGAGGACACTTACTTTTATGTTTGGTAGGTTTGAGCTAACTCCAACCCTGGAGGAATACAGCATCATCACTGAAATGCCTCTTGAGAAAAAGCTTGTCAGGCCATCAACAGGCATCATCCCATTGCGTGGGTTGGTGCGACTTTTAAGAACCGAAGCCCATATTATGACACAAATTCTTGAAAACAACCATAATGCATGCCCATTTGAATTTATGAATGCTTGTTTTCAAAATCAGCCTATGACCTAGAAAAGCGAGATTTTCCTCCTGGCCTTTTTCGGACTCATCATTTTCCCTCATCAAAGAAATGCCATAAGTCCTAAGATGGCATGGATAGTTGATCAGATATTGAGGGGGGAAATTATGTCAACATGATTTTAACTGAAACATTCTTGTCCTTTAATCGTTTCAAAGACAATACGGAGAAAATCATGCGGGTCTCTCCTGAAATTTTACAAGTCTGGTTCTTTTCTCACCTAAGCGAATTCCGAGACTTCATACGATCGTCTGAAACAAATGCTTTCGAAAATCCATTGCAAAAATTTATAGTTTTAGGACCATATATTCCCAATCAAAGCTGTTTAGATTGGGTTGACTTCCTAAGAAGCCCAACTCCCGAGGCATTCCAATGGTGTGCTGGTTGGTTCCATGAAAAGAGTGCCCGCTTTGCTTACAAACGCACCCACCCAATTCCGTTGCTCGGCTGCACCGGCGCTGTTCCTTATTACCCATATCGGGTGGCACGACAATTTGGAGCCCTTCAAGAAATTCCACCGCCTTCCAAGAGGAGAATTCCTCCAGTTCTTTTCAACACAAGCCGTGACTATGCGGTCGAAATTTCTATCGTTGAAGAAGCTTGGGACAAGTGCCATCGCAAAAGGATCGTGGTACCTGAAGGGCTTGAGGGAGAAGAAAAAGCCCACCACGCCTCTGCGGCCTACATCCACAATCATCACATCCCAACAAGGTGGAAGCCATCGGTCCCTCGCTCAATCAGAGAGAGCAGCCCGCACAAGCAAGCAGGGCTTATGTAGAGGATATGGGAATAGGCTAGATACTCATCTCAGAGCTAGTCCAAGAAAGCAAGCAGCCTTTGCAAGAACAAGGCTCCCTATCGTATATAGATTAGCAGTTGTGTCTCCCTTAGTATTAATATCCTGAAAGTTTTGTCCCATTGTCTAGAGACTTTTGTTTAATATCTAGTATTTCATTCTGTCATTTCAATTTCAAGTTCTAGATGTCAGAAGTCTGCGGTCTATGAAATCCTCTTTTGATGAATAAAAAAAGCAGTTAGACCATTGCCATGGGTCATTTTTTGTTTACTTTCATACTCATTCATTGTTTTCGCAAGCGGCAGGTAATTATGAATCGCCGGCCACCAGTAGCTCCTGAATGGCCTCATGCGCTAGGGCCCGATCAGAATGATGTACAAAATCGCCTTATTACCATTGAAGACGGCGTAGGACAAATGTCCATTGTCCTTCAACAACTCTCAAGACAAATGAAATCCACTCAAGCTGAGCCCAACTCTATAGTTGCCTCAAACACCGTCATGACGCCCGCAAATTTGCCAGAAAATAGCCAGTACCATAGACAGTTTGAAAGGATCATGAAAAAGTTAAACTAGCTGCAGGAGCAGAGTCCCATGGACCTGTCCAATTACGCCAGCATTGAGATCCCTGAAAAACTCAAAGCACCTGAATGCGAAAGGTATGCTGATACCTCCCGTCCAGAGACCTACTTGCAAGCTTACCTGGTTCGAAGGATGATTCAATCGTACCAATCGAACTTGATTGGCCCTGCCTTGCAATGGTACATTGTTAGGAAGATTAGTCCCCTTAAAACCTGGAGGGAATTAATTCATGTTTTCCATCAAGAATACGATATTGATATCACCCCTGACATCACATTGCCCTACGAAGAGCCAATGATCGTGGAGCATAAGGAGCTCATAGCACGAGATAGGAGAGGAGCATGTCAATGAAGCCTTGCATGATGAATGGGCAGTTGAGCAACATCCTATTACTGGAAAATTTCCCACTAGGAAAGGCAAGGAGTCTTTGTACGAGGTCAAAGACGTAGAGTCTGTTCAAGAGTGGGGCACAACTGGACAACTCCCCAAGCTTACTCCAAGAGCTAGGGTCCCAAGAATACCAACCCCTATCAACTTGGAAAGTGAATCAGACAGTGAAACTCTAATGTCTCTCACTTCCCTTGACAGAATCAAGTTAGCAAAAAGAAGGGCCTTACTCAAAAAGTCTGGACCGGGAGGCAATAAAAGAAAGCCCAAGCAGATAAATTCAGCATCTACCGACGAGCCACTGCACCAAAGCTTTGAACATTCCCAAGAATACAACTTTGAGGGCCACCATCCTCTAGAGTACAATCCTGAAGACTTCCCGGCCCTAGAATACAATCCCAAAGACTTCCAGCGTTATTTCAACAATGAAACTGACGATTCATCGTATAACTGTTTCCTACTCTCATCCGGAGATGAAGGCCTGTCAAAAGAAGAAGCATACGTCTTTATCCACTATGATCCTAACGAAGTACTAAGCTCGTCCTCTGACCATGAGGATAGCTTCAATGCTTCATCCTCACTCGGGAATTTTGACCAAGAAGAAAGCAATGGAGTAATCTCGGCAGAATCCAACTTCCCTGAAACAGAAAAATTCACCACTACAACAGATATGCAGTGGGAAAACCAGCGGCCTAGCCAAGACATACCCGGCTCGTCTTGCCCTCGTAGGATCATGACCCCCATGGAAATGTGGATACCCAATCTCTGCAAGTATAACGGCACAACTTGTCCTGTGGCCCACTTGCAATATCTCCATGCGGAAATGAGTCGGTACTATGGCCCGATGTCATTCACAACTCAAGCATTCCAAGAAACTCTTACGGGGTCTACGTTGCAATGGTTCATCACGGAAAATATTTATCTCTTAAAGGATTGGAATGAGCTGACTTCCACACTCTTGCATCAGTACCAAAACCAGATTGGAACTGAATTGCCTTGTGAAAGTTTAGCTCACTTCACAAGAAGACCAATGGAGGATTTCCAAGCATAAGCAGGGAGGTGGAGAGCTTTCATGATGCAAGCCTGCCCTCAACTAGCTGAAGAGGAGTTAATGAAGCAGTTCATAGAAGCTTTGTCCTGCAAGCATCTGGCTGCATGGGTTACACTTCCATAGCTTCAGCGAGGTAGTCATCGCATGCGAATACTTCGAGTTTATTGAAGGTGAGGAATTCAAACGCGCTTAGCTTCAAGACCAGCACTATCAAAAGCACTCCTTTACACAGGAGTTTTCATGGGTTTTACTCGTTTTTGTAATTTCATATTTCTTATCTTGTCTGGTGTGCTACTGTTGTATTTTCCATTCCAAGTACTCTATTGTATAGTTCTAATGTTTTGTTTTAAGAGCATGAGGCGGTACTCCACACCAGCCCAGTGATGTTATCCAACCATGAAAAGAAAATATCATCCAAGGAGAATACTTGAGGGCTGGGCCTCCTCATGCTTTTTCTCCCCCAAAGACGTATTTTGAAAATATTTCATCACCCAAAAGCTTTTGTTAAAACAAGATGATAAATTTAACCGTGTTTGTCTTTCTGACTCATTCGCTTCATGTCTCAGAAGATCATTCCCATCCCCTTTGACTTAGTGTGACATGGGGCATTTGAAGCAAGCGCATCAGGCGAACTCACCAAATTCAAAGACACCCTGCCAAGAAAACATGGGCAAATAGAAAGAATCGTCCTACACCAAAAGAGGGTAAGTCTTATCCTCTGAATATAATTTGGAAATGATGTCTTCTCTCTTCTATTTACAGGATACAAAAGATGAGACGTAATAGGTACAGGCATAGAGTTGAGATCGAAGCATCCATGACATACCTCACTCCCGCCTCCATCCTAAGCTAAAAGACTATCTTGTCGCACGACGTGCCCAAACAGCTAGATGTTACAGTATCAACTTCAACATAAGGAAGGAGTTCCTCCTCTTCCTTTTAAGTGATTACTGTCAACAGGGAGAAAATCTAGACAGTCAAGGCGATCTATAGCCCTACACCCTAGACAATGACTTTGGAATTTAGAAGCTTCACTCCAGACGCATATTCTCGCAAGAAGTAATTGCCATAAGGGAATTGGAGGTTTTGATTGTCCATCTCAGATTCCATAGAAGCTTGAAGTACATGACTTTGCTCAATACTGCTAATGGTGATATAGTCAAAGACAGAAGGAGAAATTCCACAGAAGGAAGGCGTTGAAGATGAATCAACGACCAGCAATCATGCATATATGGTCATAAATGAGGGAGGCCAATTGAAGGAAACATTGAACTATGCTAAGATAGAGAAGCCATCATCGACATTCAAATATCCTTAGGAATCAACAAATACAAACTCTGGGAAAGGGTAACTTGGTATCGTTTCCAATACTCCCACTACTCAGACCCGCTTTTGACATATTTTCCCTATTGACAGGAAGCATTAGAATTCAAGAGCCCAACTTGATGGTTAGGTTTGGCAAATCGACATTGGCCAAGCTAGTATACAGAAATGGCTTGCATCAAATTCACTTGACTTCGTGTAAAGGGACATGCCATCCATAAGCTAATTAAGGAGAATAATTGACCTGATGAAGTGGAAGACACGAGACTTCGTGTCCTCCTTGTACTCCAGGTTCACCTAATCATCTGCAAACTAGTGAAGGGTAAAGTTGTATCAATTCCAGTTATTCGACTCTTGAAAGAGTTCATGACTAACACATTCCCTCTTGTTTGTTGCAGGATCACTTGACTGTCAAAAGCAAAGATAACAAAGCAATGAGAGGCATGACAAACTCTCCCAAGCAAAATGGCATCTCAAGTATTACCAAAGCAAGTGACAGAGATCCTTCAGGCCTTAATTCACCTTTAATTTTGGCCCTGTTGATTGATCCATTTTCAGCTTTTTCTCTGCAAAAAGCAAGAGTAGAAATTCCTGATCAGATTCCCAATCCCTAGTTGATCCTTCATATGTCGTATCCCTAATCAATAGGGACAACCGTCAACACCCTTTTGTAAATAGCTCTTTTAATGCTCAAGTTTCAACACATTTGTGAATGTCGTTCCACCAAGTAAACACCCCTAAAACTGTTAATAAGTTCTTCTTGAGTAAAAAGCCATTCATTTATTTTGAGAGTACAAACTCCATCACATCATACACTGCATGCATTTTTCTAGGTGAATTCTGTATGATGATTTTGTCTGTCTAAATCATTGATTCCATTGAGAATTATTAGGATAGACAGCTAATTGAAGAATACAAGATTAATTGAGCATGTTGGATGAGGCACATCAGAATGATGAAAGGCAAGCCATATCCTACACACAGCCCCCCCCATCTGTACACTTGTGAGGTGAGTGCAGAAGATTCCATGACTATAGGGTAAAGAGTTCTCTCGCGAATGGTACGATGATCAAAGCAGTGAGGGGCGCTCCATCGCTCACTTTGAGCCCCATACACTAATAAATACTCTCGACAAAGAACCACCCCACACTAGGGCAAGTCAAAAGCAAATCAGCATCACAAGGTGAGAAAGGGGATAGAAATTTTCTTGCTCGCACTTGCATCAATCTTTGAGTGTCTTTATTACATATGAACACTCGCGTTAATTTAAGTGCCCTAGAGTCATGAAGAACAATTCTTTATTTACGCACTTGTATCCATTGTACAAACTCAATTGAGTCTATAAATCCACCCTCACATTGAGGCAAAGTAGAAGCCACTGTTGTTTGAGCAACATAATCAAGAGTGCCAACAAAAGATGAAGACTCCATAGTCTAATGAAGGCGTTTGCTTGAACTCGCCAAGATCGATTCCTCAAGCAACAAGAGTAAAAACTGGGGCATAAAAAAACAGTGTACTTGGTAAAAGTAAGGTCAATGCCCATGAATGAAAAATTGAGATGAGAAATTGGGGCATGAAAAAAAAAGCAGTGTGCCTGGTAAAAGCAAGGCCAATGTCCCAGACAAAAAAACACAATCATTTGTATTCCCAAAAGAAATTGTTGTTGTGATCCATAGAGCATTCATCGGACCGTGAGAAGAAAGACCGGTGACAAATGCCAAGACAGTCACCAACTCTCACCCTTTTACACATGAGCCAAATCTATGTTGCATCCCATTGTAAAAGTCTCTTCAGACTAGGGGCACTTCAATTAATGTAAGATTTCATATGTCTATAAACCTCGCTCGAAGAAGTACGGGCAAAATTACTCTATCTCTTTTCGCAGGATTCTTGACTTCCAAGCTGGGAGACAATCGTGCGACACTCCATTCATAAGCCTTGACCTTGATAGTTCCCTTCGATGAGCCATTAGCCAAGATTTCATCACAGTTTCAACAAAGACCTCTCACATTGGTAAAATCGTACTGTTTGCGAGAATACTCGGACCCCTGTCGACATGATGACAGTGAGATAGTGTGGTCCTTATAAATCCTGCATCAATGGTCAGGATAGCCTTTTCCATGAGAGTGAGTGAAAAGTCCTTTCAGACTGAAAGTCCCTCATTTGGCATGCTTAAGACATCTACATTTTAAATGAATGTTGTCTCTCGAAATCTTCCCCAATGGAAATCAAAAGATGCAAAACCGACAAAATTATCATGCATGAATCTCATTTGAACTCATAGCGTATACAATCATGTGTGCATATTGTGCAAATAGCATACTCTCTTCTTGACACTCGACCTATTCGAGTCATCCCTTGAGTTTGGGTGCTTGCAATTATCTAAGTATCCCCTTGTCTTTGAGTACCGGCCACTGTTCTGATACTCTCTTTTCCTGGCACTCGACCTGTTTGAGTTGTCCCCAAAGTATTGATTCTTGTGACTGACCAAGTATCTGTTTATTATTGAATACCTACTGCTGTTTAGGTATCCCCATATCGTCAAGTACCCATCGTTGTCCAGGTACTTCCTTTTCATGACACTCAGCTTGCCTGATTTGTCCCCAAATAATAGCAGTTGTTCAAGCATTCCACTGTTTTGTGTACCTGCGCCTACCCAGGTATGCTTTCTTACACTTGGACCAACTGAATGGTCCCAAGTTGTATCATTAAATACTTGTATTCATCCAAGTATTCCAGTACTTTGTACACCTGTGGCTATCCAGGTGTTCCACCCCTTTTAAGTGCCTGCGGCAATCCAGGAGGTGAGAGACCTTTACGAATATGCGGGGCACGCCCTCGATATTCCCAATTACCAGGAGGTGACAGACCTTCACGAATAATCGAGGCACGTCCTCGATATTCCCCATACCAGGAGGTGAGAGACCTTCACGAATATGCGGGGCACGCGCTCGATGTTCCCAATTACCAGGAGGCGAGAGACCTTCACGAATAATCGAGGCACGTCCTCGATATTCCCCATACCAGGAGGTGAGAGACCTTCATGAATATCTAAGGTACGTCCTCGATATTCCAACTACCAGGAGGTGAGAGACCTTCACGAATATGCGAGGCACGCCCTCGATATTCCAACTACCAGGAGGTGAGAGACCTTCACGAATATGCGAGGCACGCCCTCGATATTCCAATTACCAGGAGGTGAGAGACTTTCATGAATATGTGAGGCACGTCCTCAATATTCCCAATCACCAGGAGGTGAGAAACCTTCACGAATATCTCAGGTACGTCCTCGATATTCCCATTTACCAGGAGGTGAGAGACCTTCACGAATATGCGGGGCATGCCCTCGATATTCCCAATTACCAGGAGGTAAGAGACCTTCACGAATATCCAAGGTACGTCCTTGATATTCCCAATTACCAGGAGGTGAGAGACCTTCATGAATATGCAGGGCACGCCCTCAATATTCCCAATTACCAGGAGGTGAGGGACCTTCACGAATATCTCAGGTACGTCCTCGATATTCCCATTTACTAGGAGGTGAGAGACCTTCACGAATATGCAGGGCACGCCCTCAATATTCCCAATTATCAGGAGGTGAGAGACCTTCACGAATATCTTAGGTACGTCCTCGATATTCCCATTTACCAGGAGTTGAGAGACCTTCACGAATATGCGGGGCACGCCCTCGATATTCCCAATTACCAGGAGGTGAGAGACCTTCACGAATATCCAAGGTACGTCCTTGATATTCCCAATTACTAGGAGGTAAGAGACCTTCACGAATATCTCAGGTACGTCCTCGATATTCCCATCTACCAGGAGATGAGAGACCTTCACGAGTATCTCAGGTACGCCCTCGATATTCCCATTACCAGGAGGTGAGAGACCTTCACAAATATTTCAGGAGGTGAGAGACCTTCACGAATATTCGAGGCATGTCCTCAATATTCCCCTTTTACCAGGAGGCGAGAAACCTTCACGAATATGCGAGGCACGTCCTCAATATTCCCAATTACCAGTCGGTGAAAAACCTCCATGAATATCCAAGGTACGTCCTCGATATTCGAACTACCAGGAGGTGAGAGACCTTCACCAATATCCCAGGTATGCCCTCAATATTTCCCAATTTCCAGGAGGTGGGATACCTTCACAAATATCCAATGTATGTTCTCAACTTGTGAATGCCCAAGTATCCCCTAAGAATTCATACTGGTGATCATCCAAGTACCCATTCAATGCCTATGGTCAGCCAAATACCCATTTTGACGCCTGCAAAAGCCCAGATACCCTTCAAGTTAGTACTTGTGAATATCCAGGTACTCTTTGATATGCTTGTGAATGTCTAGGTATCTTCCAGAATTGATGCCCTGAGAAAGGTCGGCACATCCTCCCGAGAAAGGTCGGGTTCCAACTGGTGTCTTCGACAGAAGTCAGATGCCCCACAAATAGATGCCCTGAGAAAGGTCGGTGCATCCTCCCGAGAAAGGTCGGGTTCCGTCCAGTGTCTTTGACAGAAGTCAGACACCCCAACAAATACGATGCCCTGAGAAAGGTCGGCGCATCTCCCGAGGAAAATCAGGTACCAGCTGTTGTCTTTGACAGAGGTCAGACACCTCCCACAAAACAGATGCCCTGAGAAAGGTCGGCGTATCTCCCGAGAAAGGTCGGGTACTAACTGGTGTCATCCATACAAATCAGGCACCCACAAATGAGATGCCCTGAGAAAGGTCGGTGCATCTCCCGTCAAGGCAATCGAAGAAAGGTTCGGGTCCTAGACAAAACCCTTGATTACTCCAAACAGGCGACCAAAGAATGGTTCGGGTCCTGGAGGAGCAATCTCCCGTCACGGCAACCGAAGAATGGTTTGGGTCCGAGAAAAACCCTTGATTACTCCAACAGGCGACCGAAGAATGGTTCGGGTCTTAAAGGAGCAATCTCCCGTCAAGGCGACCGAAGAAAGGTTCGGGTCCTTGACAAATCATTGATTGTTTTAATAGGCAACCGAAGAATGGTTCGGGTCCTGGAGAAACAATTTCCTGTCACGGCGGCTGAAGAATGGTTCGGGTCCTAAAGGAGCAATCTCCCGTCAAGGCGACCGAAGAAAGGTTCGGGTCCTCGACAAATCATTGATTGTTTTAAACAGGCGACCGAAGAATGGTTTGGGTCCTGGAGAAGCAATTTCCCGTCACGGCAACCGAAGAATGGTTCGGGTCCGAGACAAACCCCTGATTACTCCAACAGGCGACCGAAGAATGGTTCGGGTCCTAGAGGAGCAATCTCTCGTCAAGGCGATCGAAGAAAGGTTCAAGTCCTCGACAAATCATTGATTGTTTTAACAGGCGACCGAAGAATGGTTCGGGTCTTGGAGAAGCAATTTCCTGTCACGGCGGTTGAAGAATGGTTCGGGTCCGAGACAAACCCTTGATTACTCCAACAGCGACCGAAGAATGGTTCGGGTCCTAGAGGAGCAATCTCCCGTCAAGGCGACCAGAAGAAAGGTTCGGGTCCTCGACAAATCATTGATTGTTTTAACATGCGACCGAAGAGTGGTTCGGGTCCTGGAGAAGCAATTTCCCGTCACGGCGACCGAAGAATGGTTCGGGTTCGAGACAAACCCTTGATTACTCCAACAAGCAACCGAAGAATGGTTCAGGTCCTAGAGGAGCAATTTCCCGTCAAGGAGGCCGAAGAAAGGTTCGGGTCCTAGACAAATCATTGATTGTTTTAACAGGCGACCGAAGAATGGTTCGAGCCCTGGAAAAGCAATCTCCTCATATCACCAGGTAAGATGACGCCTTGATACTTACCAAGCTCAGGGCTCACACCCTATCTCACTCACTCCCGGTAAGTGACTACATGTATCTTCTTATCTGTCTTAATATATATAATGTTATATTGCTCTTTTTACATAGAACAAGTAGGTTCCAAATAAAATATAATCCGCTACGCATATATGGCCAAATTTTAGGCATCATTTTGTTTTTGATTGCAACCTCTGCGAGCTCACCTTCAAAGAGGGGCAGCTGTTGACGCCTAAAATTAGGCTTTATTTTATTTTGTTTTGGTTTTGGATAATAAAAGAAAAAAAAAAAGAAGAAAAGAAGCAAAAAAGAAAAGCAAAAACGGAAAAGAAGAGAAGCAGCCTCCTCATGGGCCCTCGGCCCATTTTCGCCTCAGCCCGGCCTAGCCGGGTCTTCTTCTTCCTCGTGCAGTTGCAGCACACGCGCAGGGGACCGCGATGTCGGAGCGGAGAGGAGGAGCAGCGGCGATGGGACGTGGAGCAGGGGGAGCTGGCGCCGGATGGGACGCCGGTTCGGCCGCCGAAGGCCGTGGCAATCGGCGGTCGAACTCCGTAAACCGGCCGCCCCTCGCCTATAAATACCTCCCCTACGACGATGACGAGGGGGACACAGAGATCGCGGAGGGAGAGAGGGAGCCAAATCGAGTCGCAGCCCTTGGACACCCCACTGAGAGACTTCAGGGGGGCCGAGGGCTCGCGGCCTCAGATTTGAGCCCCGTCGGAAGGAGTAGAGAGAGAGAGAAGCGAGGTCGGAAGAGGCGCGGAGGTTCTGGATTCGTGAAGAGGGGCGGAAGAAAGTCCCACCCCCCGACGCCGTTGCTGTGCAAAACCCCGCCGTGCCGCCAAGCACCTCCGTCGCTGCTACCTTCAATTTGGCATTGTTGCCGTCGCCGTCCCCGTTCGAGAGAAGGTAAAAAAAAAGAGCGTCGCTGCTATCGTTGCCGTCGCCGCCGTAGTCGCTATCGCCGCCAAGCACCTCGGTCCCCCCCTCGGCGCCGCGGATTCGCAAACCCTAGGGTTTGCGATTTTCCGGGTCGCCGAGTCGGGTCCAGGTCTCAGAACCGGGTAGGGTTTCGCGAGATTCGGGGGGCGGCGGAAGTCGGGTCGCGGAGCGGAGTCATTAGCGGCATCGTTTTTTAAAAAAAAAAAAAAAAAGAGAAAAAGGTGAAAAAAATCTGTTCGGGTCGCCGGCCCCGAACTAACTCGTGGATCCGACCGGGTCGGTTTCTATTTTAAAATAATATTATAATAAAATTTATTTTCCAAAATGCCAAAAAATATATTTTCTTTTCAAAATATATTTAAAAAAAATTTAATTTCCAAAAAAAGCAAAAATATCCAAAAAATATTTTATTTTCCAAAAATATTAAAAAATGTTTTAATTTCCAGAAAATCGAAAAATAATAAAAAATGATAAAAATATTTTTTTCCAAAAAATCAAAAAAATAAAAAATATTCCATATTTTCCAAAAAATGCCAAAAAAATCCAAAAAGGCCAAAAAAATTCATGAAAAAGCCAAATTTTTTTTTTTTTTAGAAAAGGCCAAAAAGACTTGTATTTTCCCAAAAATACAAAAAAAAAACCCCTTTTGTGTCCAAAAATTAGAAAATGACCTAAAAAATGTTTTTCCTCCTAAAAATGCATGAAAAACCCCTCGAACATCCAAAAAACCTCAGGGTTTAAACAAGATTAGGTATCGAAAGGGTATTAGTGATTAACTAGTGTAATCAAGTCCCCGATCCTAATTTCTTTGGTTGCGCAGGAGTGAGTATTTCTCCCGATACTTCACTTGGGTTCCTAATCAACCCACCCCAAATCGATTAGTGGCGACTCCATTTTAAAAATTGATTTACAGGTTAAAAACTCGAACCATTAAGTCGTGAATTGGTGGACTTGGGAGAGTCCGGGCATAATTAAATTTAGCCGAGCCATTAGCCTCCTTAGGTGCTCGTACCCGATTGCAGGCGCCGAAAAAAAAGAGGTCGCGACACCTACCTACTCCAGTAATTAAAAAACTTACATGGATGTCCAGGATCAAGTTCTTGAAGCTTCATTAAACCAGTAATCCGCTGCTGCTAGTGAATCGAAATCGGCATATGAATTTACAAAGTAGCTCATCCATGCATCATTAACAAGAACCATGTCCCACTTCATTTCTACAAATTCAACAGGCCTCCTATTTGTCCCTATAAAGAAATAACCATTATACTGCCAGATCAAGCAAACCAGCCTCAGAGAGCTACATTTAAAGTCATCCATATCATGAACAACAGCTTCATCAAGATTACTTTATTGAAGAAAACGTTGCACCTGTCTCTTGTACCATAATTATGGATTTTTTAGGTTACTACTTAAATATCTAGATATTTTCTTGTAAGATATTTTAAGTAGAAATGTCTGGCTAATAGATTGGCCACATCTAGCATTCTCTTAAAATATAAGGGAAGAAATTTTCTCTAGAAATATCTTGGCCTCCTTCTTAGGCTTATAAATAGCCAAGAAGTGCTCCTATTTGGGCGTGCACTTAGTTCCTCTAGTGTGTGTATAAATTCTCCCAATTGATATTGTGGAAAGTGTCTCTAATAAAAATAATGTGTTTTCTTTGAGAGAGCTTTGTGTCTTCCTCAACATACTTGATTTGTAAATGCACGGAAGTCCCATACCATCCTGTCAATAGAGAGAACGAACCACGCCCCAATGTATAGTAGCAGAAGAGGTATCAGTACTTGCATTGAACATGTCCTGAGCACCCAAAAGATTGGAATACTCAATAATTTAGAAAAAGGACAGGGAAAAAATACAGATCAAAAGATATTGGACACTTGGCGCAAGAGATGCATGTAGTTAATACACCTTTATGTTATTGCTACTGAGGGAGATTGCTTGATTTGGATCCTTTTGCAAAAGAAGCAACACATTGACAAGATCTTCATGATTGGGTTTAGGCCTTGGGTCGCGGTGCTTCTCGATCACTTTGTTGTACAGCTCATCTAGATCCCTAAAGCTCTTCTAAAGCCTCGCTTCCAATCCACTGAGCTTTTTGAACCAGGACATCCATGGAAAGATATCAGTAAAACATAACCCTCCTGTAAGGTTTTGTATTTCACAAATGGTCTCGTGAAATTTGCGCTTAAAACCGCCAGCTTCGACTTGACATTTCTTCTCCAAAGTGACCCGGCACATGATGTTGTTCCCTTCTTCCCCCCTCACTTACTCAAATACCTGAACTCTCTAAGTATTGAGTAGCTCTAGGTTCACTATTTTCCTGAGCTCTCTCCGGGAATCACCAAAAGCATTGAACCCGACATCCGAAATATTATATGATATCTTCTTGGCGACATGAAGTGCTGGTCTGCTAGAGAAGGCGCGATCATTGGTCTTGATTACTTCCGTAGCCACATCATCTGATGAGATCACCAAAGCTCGGACTGAGCCGAGCTGGAGGAACATGATTGGTCCATGTTCCGTTTAGAGGCGCATGAGTGAGCGATGGAGTGAGGACCCGAGTAGATGTAGGTATCCAATCATAGCCAACTTAATAAGTGAGTAGATGGAGTGAGGACCGGGAGGGGGATTCCAGGCATATCGTGGAGGGGGATTCTAGGCATATTGTGTTGGAAGTTTATTTGTAAAACAAATAAAGGGTGGTTTTCCTTATTCCACATAGGAAAGTTGGGAGGAGATGGGCCAATTAATAAGTGTGAGCCTTCTCTAGCGTGATTAAAGAAAAGGATGAGAGTGAGCTAGACCACATAATATCCATGGGTGGGGGCACAAATAATTGTGTGATTTTGGTGTGATTATTAGATGCACTTAACATTTTGTGTGCCTGTGGCTAAACCTTTATTTTTATTTTATTTCGTACGGTTAACTTATTAAGCTTTCTTAGTTCAAAGGTTGTTTTTTTTATTTATTAAGTATGTTTGTATATTAAGAAAATTCAGAATTTTATTTATTAAAAAAATTAAATCATTATTAATCATTATTTTGATTTTTTTATATATGTGTCTTTTCAAGACAACTTTTGGAAATTATACTAGTTCAGTTTGCAACATTTCATGAAAGGTTTCTTTCATTCATTTTACAACTTCTTGGATACCTTTGTTCATTTTACAACTTTTTTAGAAGTGATACCTTTGTTTACTTTGCAACCTTTTGTGAAGAATTGCCTATATTCTTTAAGACCGATATATATATATATATATATATATATATATATATATTTGTGTGTGTGTGTGTGTGTGTGTGTGTGTGTGTGTGTGTGTGTGTGTGTCAATTTTTGGATGAACAAGTATGAAATCATTTTTCAAGTGTTCTTTCCAACACTTCGTTCATGAAATCATTTTTCAAGTCTTCTTTCCAACACTACATCCATCTTTTCAACTTTTTACTAGAGAGACATTGAAATATACTAGAATTGCTATTTAGTATTCTTATTTGAGAATTTGTTGTATCATGAACAATATTTGTCGGTGACCATTAGTAGTATTATAGAGCAAATAAATCTTTAAAGAAAATAATATCGCGCTTCAAAGTCCGACTTGATTACTCTATTGATTCGAAGCTATATTTTTCCAACATCTCCCATCTTCTTTTTCTTATCAATCAAAAGCAATAAGAAGACTAGTATGATGAGAGGAATTGCAAGGGTGATAATGAGCTGAAAATTCATGGTGTAATAATCTCCCTTGAGCAAGAAAGATAAGATAGCCATATGAAAGGATGGCGATTCTCCGTCGTTGTACTGTTTTAGATTACATGAGACAATAGGCAAGTTTCTTACAGCGTTACATTTGGTTAAATTGAGCTTCTTTAATGTAATAAGTGAAGATAAAACTTTTTGCTTGTATTTAGAGGCAGCTAGCGTCAATTTGCCACGCTAAATTTCCTATATAAAACGGGAGATGGTGACAGTTGATTGTAGATGATTCGCGATGGAGATAAAGAGATTCATTAATACTCTATTGGCAAATCATTGGCAACGAGGCTAGTTCCACCTTTCCAGAAGCCCCAAGAACAATTCAAGTGAAGTTCTGGTGCAAAGGTTTCTCCCAACTACATGAAAATTCTATATCCACGTTTGGAACACATACAGCTCTGAAACTCTGGTTATGCCGTTTCACTTTTCCTGAGGATTCTATCCCATGTATGCAAATCAATTTTCGTCGACACCCAGGGGTAGTTAAGTAAACCAGGTGACAAGACAACATGCTAAAACTCGTGAGTGGCTTGGCTTCATCACTGACTTGTGCCCAGGGAAAAGGCAACATGGAAATTGCGAATCGAATTTCTATTCTTTCTAGAGCTTCTGAGATTCCAATAACCCGATACACCCCATGAATTGAACATGGTATATGTTGACCAAACTCGACTACCACAGAAACTTATTTCCGTTGCTCCTTCTTGGATTATGTGAAGATTTGTTTGGATTATTCTGCTTCATTTTGGGTAATCTTTCCTTTCTATATTAAATTAACATTTGTTCATTATAAGACCCTGCAATGGATGGTAATCAGATTGATTAATAGTCTACTGTCTCAGCATCTAGATGAGTATGAATAAAGAGTTTTATCTAGTCCACTAGGCAGACAAAAAGGCAAAGTATTTCATTACGTGGTTAGTTGTGTAATCTGGAAATATTCTGTCATCTGGATCTATTATGTACTTATTGATTCCCATGTATCTTATACTTGCTGCAAAGAGGGTGAAATGGTCTATTCCTCTCGTCTAATTAAAAGAGATCTGTATGTCGAACAAATGATCAACACAAATAATAAACATTTCCAGTATATATCTATCTATTAGATAGAAGACAATAATGTTGAATTGACATGCAAAGCTACAGCCATAATCACTGGTATAAAAAGATAAAAGCACTGAAAGCAAAAAGTAGGTATCCATTAAAGCATATCTTTTGCACATGACAAAAACTACCAAAGTCAAATATTTCTTTGGTCTTTATCCATATAATATATCCAAGAATAGCTGATGGTAGGAAAATTCGAAATCATATCTTTCTTTGAAGGTGGTTGCTGATGCCCGATTTTTGTCGGTCTTGTAGGCATTCGTTTATTTCGCACAAAAAAGAAGTAATATAATAATAACAACAAATTCGGGTAGGGGTCTGACTCATTTTTTTAAATAGGTTTTGGATCGGGATAAGCCGATGCGTCCAGCCTTTTTTTTAAAAAAAATTCCCTCGGCCCATCTCTTTATTTCCTTCTAAGCTCATTTCTGTCCTTTTTTTTTTTTTTGAAAGCCTAGCAGAGCTTAAACAAAGCCCAGCCTTATTCCCTTTTCATTACTTTGCATACGCTTACGTCTGTGAGCAGAAGGAGATATGCAGGGACAGGAAAACGTGACCATGACTGGAATGATTGGTTCCCGGCCTGGTTCCTGAGTAGGACCAATTCCCCTTTGTAAGACTGAGAACCAGAACGACTAGTCACGAAACCGGAAAGTGATGATAATCTATTTTCTATTCCGTTAAAAAAATGCATTCTCTCTTTTACCCACGAAAAGATCAAAATGCTACAAACATTGTCTGAACTTCATAAACTTAAAAAATATTATACTTAATCTTAACCAAAAGGCCAAGAAAGTTATGCTTTGGTTGGAACATGACCTGGCTTTTATACACAACTAGTCTTACGGTCTTTGCGTGCCTATTTGATGTGCGACTCTTGGTGTATGGCTTGTCTCTCTGGTTTCGTATGGTATCCAGCCTTTTATGCCTATTGTTGTGTCTAGTGAATGCCAAGAGTCCCACATCGAATGAGCATACAAAGAATGTGAGATGAGTTGTACATAAAACCCACCAAACCTTGCTCCAACCAAATCATGCCTCTCTTGGCTTTTTGTCTAAATGTTTGCATTTCAACAACATTTATAAAACTCTTAATAAAATAAAAGTTTTCACAAATAATTTGTGACATCCGGATTTTGCCGGACCTCGAGTGCGTAATGATCCGTGACATGTTGACAAGTTGTCGTAGGACTACGTTGTTGGCACCATGCACGGCTGACGTTTTGACACTACTATTTCTGTGTCGAAACGTCTCCTTTCGTCACATTTTTATGGCCTACCCCTCACCGTTATGCCTTTGCCGCATCATATGATGATCCGATCACCATTTAGCTTATCTTCTCGTCTAAGAATTTTCTCACATAACGCTACAAGCGAGACCAACCTTCGCTCTCGTGGTACGTCACCAAGTTGTCCCTCATGCAGCCTCCGCCGCCCCATGCATACGTCCAAGCAATGAGCGTAGAGCCAAGAAATTTCCCCCCACCTTCAGCACGTTAATTTCCCAACCCATTCGGCAGTCAACAAAAAGGAAGATGTTGACCATGCAGCCACGTCAAGCTGTCCCTTCCTCATGCAAGCTGAGACCGTTGACTCCAATTGCTTCAGCCACGCCTTCTTCTTCTTTGTCAACCCAGCAAGCAGCCACGTTATTTTTCCCTTCCGTGGCCAGCAAACGAAGAGCAAGACATACAGAAGGCCGCGTCCATGCATGCAGGGGAGAAGGTGGCAGCTGAAGACTTCAGCTGATGGCCACGTCTCTTCCAGCTGCCCTTCGTCCAAGCTGCCACCGGCTAAGAGAAAGGTTGACTTAATTAGTCAACAATTGGAACTCACGAAGCTGAAGCAGAGGACCGTCCCTTCTTCTTCTTCTTTACGCTCAGCCTTTGCTTCATTTACAACAGCAAAGTCTCTAGCAAACTTCACCCAAACTCCCGTGCCGTTTTGCTTGTGCTTCGCTGCCGACTGCCGCACACCAGCTCCATCACCATCTCGCCTCAGCCCGCTGCCGGCCAGGAGAGCTCGCCGCACGCTGTTCCTCAGCCGTGTAGCTAGCAGCTCAGCCCACAGCTTGCTTCACCGTCGCATCGCCTCGCCACAGTCGTGCCTGCCACTCACGTTCCAAGGACTCGAGGCAAGTGGCAGTCCTATTATTCTATATTGCGCGACGAAATCCTACTCGCATGTCCATTTTTGGATCACATAGAGTCCGGGTCCGAATATGGTAGGCAGTTCGGAATTAAGTTCGTTTGTCGATCAGGATTGAGTTGGACGATAGACGTGCGTGAGCTGTCGCGTGTGTGATGGCTGGTGCCGCATGCATGCGGTTGAGGAAATGTGCTGATCGTCGAATAGATGGTGCAAAATTATCATTAGTCGATTTTTGTAGGTGGTCCGGTTTGAATTGTTGCTGTTCGATTCTTGAAAAGCGCAACTTCTTGACAGTACAGACCTGTTCTGGGGGAGATGAGCCGAATTCAGTGTCGATTTGCTTTGTTGTGCATGTGATGACCATTGCCACGGTCGGCATGGGTTCGGGTGTGAAACCATGGGTTCTAACAGTCGTAGGATGGATTGCACCGGTTTTTAGTATAGCCGAGTCATCGCTGGTCAGTCCGGCTTCGTTTTTGCTTTGCTCGGATTCGAGGATTAACGTGAAAGTATCGAAATGTTACAGCAATTGGACGTGTATCACTTAGGGTTAGATGCTAGAAAACCTTAGGCAAGTTGTTGGAATGGAGTCGAACATAGAATGGTACAAACCTCGATTTGATGGTCGGTTTTGATTTAAGTGTCCAAAGTAGTTCGGGTTAGACGTGCATGATGGCTTTAATAAAACCTGTTAGGTGTTGCGTCACGGTTGAACTGATATTGATACCGTCAAACCCCTGTGACGATGATGCCCCAGGTACCGGGTTGCCTGGAGGGTTGTGAAAACGATGCCTCTAGATGCCTAGGGATAGTGACGAGCCCTGGAAGTACCCCAGGTGTCGAGATAACTGGAGGTGTGATGCAACATGCTCCAGATGCATAGAGACTGAAATATGAAACTGGAGGTCCTATTGATGTTAGGTGAGGTGCGAGATGCCTAGAGGTGTGATGTAACATGCTCCGAATGCTTAGGGACTGAAATATGAAATTGGAGGTCCTCGTGATGCCAGGTAGGTTGCAAGATGCTTGGAGGGGTGCAAACACGGGTCTTCTGGAAGATGGTGGCAGTTAGAATTAAAGTTGAGTCGATTATCAAAGTCGTTCTAAGTGTTGATTCAAGTTCTGGCATGTTATGTTGCATTATACGAGTTTTGTCGTTCTTTCTATATTGCATGTTTATAATGTCGTCCATTGAGTAGAGGTAGACTTGTGTAAAATAGTCTAACAGGCTTCCATGTGGTGAGTAGTCATACTCACCCCTTGTGGGACTATCATATTTCAGAGACGTGACCCTGACTTTCCGAGCATCATATTCATCCGAATCACGATGATCCTCATAGTGGATGCCGGTCTCACCACGGGCCCCGTACTCATTGGGTTCATCAAATTGCATGCCCGGGTCAACGGGCGTACAGTGGGACCACTTCCGTTGCCAGATGAGGACAACGACAGTTCGAGTGGGGTCGAGTAGGTAGAGGACCCGGGAGGAGGATAGTAGCATTTTTGTATCAACAGGACATGACCAGAAGATGATGATGTAAATAGACGGCAGGATGGTTGGACAAATTTTGGTCTAGCCAAAAGTAGGAACTTTTGGACTATATGTATTGACGAAGTCATCTTAAAACATAAATAAATACGAGTGCCAAGTTTATAATTCATGTGCATCGATCTAAGTTATGATGAAGTTTAAATACTCGCTTCTACAATGAAACAAGCGCAAGGACCAGGAAAGGGGAGGGGCGGACCCTAAGGATCGAGGATCGTCACAGCTAGGGTCATCACAACTCGAGTAGTATTCGAGCCTAAGTCTATCTGGAGTGATAAGGTGCGCTAGTAGAACAAAAATGTTATGATGATCGCACATGATAATGCACTAGGTGTATGTAGTTGATTGATTGTGAATAACGGGTGACTAATTTTCACGAGTAAAGTACTGGTAACGATTGTGAGTTACCTATGCGTGCCAGTAACATTTCTATGTTTCTTATTTGATCTCAACAACGTGTGAACGCTACTTTTTCTTTCTTAGTCGATTAGTGGCACTAGGTCACTAATTGTTCTTGAGGTAAATGCTTGATAACTTGCAGGAAAGCATGGTATGAATAGGATGTTCTCCCTCATCAAGGACTAAAGCCACTACTTTGAGGGCAGAACCCCAAATGAAAGATATTCTATAGGTGCTGGCTAATGTAGGAAATCTGATGGAAAGACAAACTCAACAACAACCAAGAGTGGAACGTCGTACTCAGGGTTTGGTGGAACAATTCCTGAAGTTGAAGCCACCCATGTTTACCGGAATGGGTAGTCTTGTGGAGGTGAAACAATGGATCAATGGGCTAGAAAGGATATTTTAGTTGTTGAACTGCAACGACATAGAGAAGATAACCCTGATGGAGTACCAATTGGAGGGTAACGTCAAATATTGGTGGAGGGCTTCTAGAGACACAATCTTTCCGCCTGGTACTGCTGTAACTTGGGATGAGTTTGTCAAGGCTTTTAATAGAAAGCATTTTTCTGATTGTGCTAGGGATAAGAAAATAACAGAATTTGTTCAACTGGAACAAAAGGAATTGAAGGTAGACCAATATGAAGCGAAATTTTTTGAGCTGTCTAGGTATGCCCCTAGATTGGTAGATGACCATAAGGAAAAGACTAAGAGATTTTTGAAGGACCTGAGAACAAACCTCAGGAGACAATTGGTGCCTCTGAATATAAGAGATTATAATAAAGTTTATGAACGGGTCCAGCTTGTGGAGCAAGAAGTAATAAGGGAGCGAATGGAGTTAGGACGACAAATGGCATTAAGTGATACTCGACGTGGTAAGAGACCCTATCCAAACCGAGAGCTACCTTGGGATTTTAAGAAGAAATGGAATTTTGGAAATTTTGGAAAGGTCATGAGTGGTCACGCTCTAGGTATAGTGCCATATCAAAATAATTTCTGTCAAAAGTGTGGTAGACAACATGGGCCAGGACCCTACCTAGATCACCAGAGGTGTTTTGGGTGTGGGTAGAGAGGTCACTTTAGGAGAGACTGTCCACAAGGAGGTACATGCACTTCTTGATGAAGGATGTCAAGGATACCTGGCAGTAGTATAGGACCATACTAAGGAAGAAGCCAAACTTGATGAAATTCAAATGGTTTAGGACTTTCTAGATGTATTTCCTAAAGAATTACTTGGATTACCACAAAAACGGGAAATCGAGTTCATAATTGAATTGATGCTTGGAATTGAACCTATAGGATGGCTTTAGCGGAACTAAAAGAGTTGAAAGTGCAACTGCAAGAATTACTCGATAGGTGATTTATTAGGCCAAGTGCATCCCCGTGGGATGTACCGGTCCTATGTAAAGAAGAAAGATAGACTTAAGGTCTGGGTATCATTAGCTAAGTATCAAGAAGGAAGACATACCTAAGATTGCCATCAGGACTCGTTATGGACATTACGAGTTCCTAGTTATGTCATTTGGATTGATGAATGCCCCAGCTACATTCGTAAACCTAATGAATAGGGTATTCAAACCCTATTTGGATTAGTTTGTAATTGTCTTGATTGATGATATTCTAATATACTCGAAGGGACCAGAAGAACATAAGCAACACTTGAGAATAATACTGCAAACCCATAGAGACCATAAATTGTATGCCAAATTTAGTAAGTGTGAATTTTGGTTGTACCGGGTGATATTCCTTGAGCATGTGGTATCAAGGGAAGGAATCTCAAGAGACCCAACAAAGGTCGAGATTGTAGTAAATTGGCCAAGACCGACAACGCCAATGGAAATATGCAGTTTCTTAGGACTTGCAAGTTATTATAGGAGATTTATAGAAGGATTCTCACAACTTGCAGGTCCGTTGACTCAATTGACTAGGAAAAACGTGAAGTTTGAATAGAGTGGTGAACATGAAAGAAACCCTACGAATTGAACTATCCGACTCATGATCTAGAATTGGCGGCTATAATTTTCGCATTAGAAATATGGAGACATTGTCTGTGTGGAGAGAAATTTGAAATCTATACATATCACAAAAGTTTGAAGTATTCATAAAAGGAATTAAATATGAGGTAGAGGAGATGGATGGAATTGCTAAAGGATTACGACTGTAAGATAATGTATCATCTTGGAAGGGTGAATAAGGTGGCAGATGCTCTCAGTCATAAATCAGCAGTAGATATGGCAAGTATAAGGGTAATAAAATGGAATATGTTAGAAATGGTAGCAAATTCAAAGTTTAAGTTGGAAATAGACCATCTCACCAGTGTATTAACTGCATTAAGGATTGAACTGGAAATTATTTGGAAAATTAGAACGTTACAACAGTCTGACTCGGAAATCGTGAAATTTTGAGATGAAGTATCTTTAGAGAAAAGACCAAAGTTCCAAGTTTCTAAGGATGGAATAGTGAGATACCAAGGAAGACTATGTGTTCCCAATAATGAAGAGATAAGGAAGGAAATTATGTTGTAAGCACATAGGAGTAATTATAGTATTCACCCTAGAAATACAAAGATGTATTGAAACTTATGTCCACAATATTGGCGGAATGGTATGAAGGCAGATATTGCTAAGCACATTTTTCAGTGCTTAACATGCCAACAAGTGAAGGTGGAACATTGCAAGCCTGTAGGAATGCTAAGACCACTGGATATACCAGAGTGGAAATGAGAGCATGTAATGATGAATTTTGTGCAAGGATTACCAAGGACGTCAAGTGGCCACAATTCCATCTAGGTAATAATGGATCGTCTGATTAAGTTTGCCCATTTCCTAGTAGTACACATGAATTATCTGATGGATAAATATGCTGAAATATATGTAAGCTAGGTAGTACACTTACATGGTGTTCCTGTAACCATTATGTCAGATTGAGATTTGAGATTTACCTTGAATTTTTGGTGAGGTCTCCAAATCGCATTAGGGACCAAGCTTCAATTTAGTATTGCCTTTCATCTATAGAGGGATGGACATACTGAAAGAGTGATCCAAATACTGGAAGACATGTTGCAAGCTTGGATAATTGATTTTAAAGGAAGTTGGGATGAGAAGTTATATCTGGTGTAGTTCGCGTATAATAATAGTTTCCAGCAAAGTATCGGTATGGCTCCCTATGAGGTGCTATATGGGAGAAGCTGTAGGACACCTATCTGCTGGAATGAGGTGGGTGAGAGAACACTGACAGGACCCGAGTTGGTACAAGCTACTATGGATGCAGTGGAAATCATCGTCAACAGAAAAGCTATGCAAATAAGTGTAGAAGACTGTTAGAATTTGATGTAGGAGATCATGTATTTCTAAAAATATCCCTGATGAAGGGTATATCGCGATTCGGAAAAGGGCAAGTTGAGCCCGAGGTTTGTTGGACCTTTTGAGATCCTCAAAAGGATAGGGGACGTAGCCTATCGATTAGCATTGCCCCTTAAATTGTCTAGTCTACACGATGTCTTCCATGTGTCGATGCTAAGGAAGTATTAGCTCGATCCTGCTCATGTACTCGATCATGAGATTATTGGAGTAGATGAAAAAGTGAGATACGTGGAGGAGCTAATGCAGATATTGGATCGGAAAGAGCAAGTCCTCTGAACAAAGGTGATTCTGCTAGTTAAAGTATTGTGGCAACACCACAATGTGGAAGAGGCCACACGGGAAAGCGAAAAGGAAATGAGGCAAAAGTACCCTTATCTTTTCAATGAGACATTAGGGATGCTCGACTTTGAGGACGAAATTCTCTAAGAATGGAAGAATTGTGACATCCAGATTTAGCCGGACCTCAAGTGTGTAATGGTCCGTAACGTGTTGACAAGTTGTTGTCGGACTATGTCATTGGCACCATACACGGCTGAGGTTTTGACACTACTATTTCCATGTTGAAACGTCACCTTTTGTCATGTCTTTACAGCCTGCCCCTCACCGTTATTAATTCGCTGCATCATGACGATCCGATCACCATTTAGCTTATCGTCTCGTTTAAGAATTTTCTCACGTAACGCTACAAGCGAGACCAACCTTCTCTCTTGTGGTACGTCACCAAGTTGTCCCTCATGCAGCCTCCGCTGTGACGTGTTGACAAGTTGTCGTCGGACTACATCGTCGGCACCATACACGGCTGACATTTTGACACTACTATTTCCATCTCAAAACGTCACCTTTTGTCATGTCTTTACGGCCTAACCCCTCACCGTTATGCCTGCATCATGACCATCCAATCACCATTTAGCTTATCGTCTCGTCTAAGAATTTTCTCACGTAACGCTACAAGAACCTTCGCTCTTGTGGTATGTCACTGAGTTGTCCCTCTTGCAGCCTCCGCCGCCCCCATGCATACGTGCATGTAATGAGCGGAGAACCAAGAAATTTCCCCCCACCTTCAGCATGTTAATTTCCCAATCCATTCGGCAGTCAATAAAAAGGAAGATGTTGACCATGCAGCCACGTCAAGCTGCCCCTTCCTCATGCAAGCCTAGACCGTTGACTCCAATTGCTTAAGCCACGCCTTCTTCTTCTTTGTCAACCTAGCAAACAGCCACGTTATTTTTCCCTTCGGTGGCCAGCAAACGAAGACCAAGACATGCAGAAGGCCTCGTCCATGCATGCAGGGGAGAAGTTGGCGGCCGAAGACTTCAGCTGATGGCCACGTCTCCTCCAGCTGCTCTTCGTCCGAGCTGCCACCGCCTAAGAGAAAGATTGACTTAATTAGTGAATAATTAGAACTCACGAAGCAGAAGCTGAAGCAGAGGACCGTCCCTTCTTCTTCTTCTTCTTCTTTGTGCTTAGCCTTTGCTTCATTTACAGCAGCAAAGTCTCCAGCAAACTTCACCCAAACTCCCGCGCCATTTCGCTCACGCTTTGTTGCTGACCATCGCACGCCAGCTCCATCACCATCTCGCCTCAGCGCTCTGCTGGCTAGGAGAGTTCGCCACCTGCCGTTCCTCAGCCATGTAGCTCGTAGCTCAGCCTGCAGCTTGCTTCACCATCATATCGCCTCGCCACAGCCATGCCCGCCGCTCACGTTCCAAGGACTCGAGACAAGTGGCGGTCCTGTTATTCTATATTGCATGATGATATCCTACTTGTATGTCCGGTTTAGGATCAACTAGAGTTCGGGTCCGAATATGGTAGGCGGTTCGGAATTAAGTTCGTTTCTTGATCGGGATTGAGTTGGATGATGGACATGCATGAGTTGTCGGGTGTGTGATGGCTGGTGCCATATGCATGCGGTTGAGGAAATGCGCTGACCGTCGATTTTTGTAGGTGGTCCGGTTTGAATTATTGTTTTTTTATTCATGAAAAATGCAACGTCTAGACGGTATTTTTACAAGGAAAAAAAAAAAAGAACGTCTAGACGGTACGAACCTGTTCTCGGCAAGATGATCCAAATTTAGTGTCGATTTGCCTTCTTGTGTGTGTGATGACCATCGGCACAGTCGGCACGGGTTCGGTTGTGAAACTATGGGTTCTAACAGTTGTAGGATGGATTGCACCGATTTTTTGTATAGCCGAGTCATCAATGGTTAGTCCAGCTTTGTTTTTGTTTTGCTCGGGTTCGAGGATTAATGTGAAAGCATCAAAATGTTACAGCAATTGGACGTGTATAGCTTAGGGTTGGATGCTAGAAAACCTTAGGTGAGTTGTCGGAATCGAGTCAAACATAGAGTGGTACAAACCTCGATTTGATGGTCAGTTTCGATTTAAGCATCCATAGTAGTTCGGCTTAGACATGCATGATGCCTTAAATAAAACCTGTTAGCTGTTGCGTCATGGTTGAACTAATATTGATGCCATCAAACCCCTATGGCGACAATGCCCCGGGTGTTGGGTTGCCTGGAAGGTCATGAAAACGATGCCTCTAGATGCTTGGGGATAGTGATGAGCCCTGGAGGTACCCCGCTGTTGGGATGCCTGAAGGTGTGACGTAACATGCTTCGGATGCCCAAGGACTGAAATATGAAACCGGAGGTCCTCGTGATATTAGGTGGGGTGCGAGATGCCTGGAGGTGTGATGCAACATTCTTTGGATGCTTGGGGATTGAAATATGAAATCGGAGGTCCTTGTGATGTCAGGTAGATTGCGAGATGCCTTGAGAGGTGCAAACATGGGTTCCTCTAGAAGATGGCAGCAATTAGAATTAAAGTCAAGTTGATGATCGAAGTCATTCTAAGTGTTGATTCAGGTTATGGCATGTTATGTTGCATTATCCTTTTAGAATCATGATTATACGAGTTTTGTCATTCTTTCTATATTGTTTAGAACGTCGTCTATTGAGTAGAGGTAGACTTATGTAATATGGTGTGATAGGCTTCCATATGCTAAGTAGTCGTACTCACCCCTTGTGACTATGCCGCTTCAGCCCGCGTCTTCCTCCATGTTCTATGATAATCCCATAGACCTTACATGGGATTAGATGGAGCATGGAGACCCTGACTTTCCGAGCGTCACATTCATCTGGATCACGGTGATCCTCGCAGAGGATGCCGGTCTCACCACGGGCCCCATACTTATGGGGTTCATCATTTTGTATGTCCAAGTCAACAAGTGTACAGTGGGACTACTTCTATTGCTAGATGATGACGATGGCGGTTCGAGTGGGGTCGAGTAGGTGGAGAACTTGGGAGAAGGATAGTAGCATTTTTGGATCACCAGGACATGATTGGAAGACGACAATGTAAATAGACGGCAGGATGGTTGGACAAATTTTGGTCAAGCCAAAAATAGGAACTTTTGGCATATATGTACTGACGAAGTCATCTGAAAACATAAATAAATACAAGTGCCTAGTTTATAATTCATGTGCATCGATCTAAGTTAGGATGAAGTTTAGATACTCACTTCCGCAATTAAACAAGTGCAAGGACCAGGAAAAGGTTGTGGCGGACCCTAAGGGTCGAGGATCGTCACAGCTAGGGTTGTCACATAATCGGTTCGGTCTGGGCACATCCATCCTTAGAACTAGGAACTAGACCGATTTCACCAGGGAATTGGGAACTGGATTGGCCGAGAGATGCACAGGCCTTCATAAAGGGGCTTTCCCTTAAAGAAATGACGAGCCAGCTATCTGTGTTTTGTTGTTCATCATTGTCCACCAGCGCTCATCATTTCTAATCTGGGTGAAGTTGATTGAAGACAAGTAGGTCTTTGCTCGATCCTGCTGAGTTTTAGAGTATTTTGTTTAGGCGATGAGTTCATGAAGAGTCTAGTCAAAGTTAAGGTCATTTCAAGGTTGATGCATCATGCTTAGGCCGAATGTAGTGTTAAACTTGCTTTTGGGGTCTGTAGTCAATAGTGCACATTAGGTGTTCGACGATTTGCTTACATAAACTGTAAACCTAGTTCACAAAACCCAAATTTTGAGCTATATTGATGCGTGATTTCTCTGTGGATTGTGAAGAATATGCCATGTTTTATTCCGTTTTATGTCATGATTCATGTATCACCAAATCGACATTGTCGCAAGAATCCATTCCCCTCGTTGGCATTGTCCACGATTCAAAGTCGCTTTGGTCAGCTTTCTATATCTCGCTCCTTGATCATTTGTGTATCTGTTTAGTGTATGTAAATAACCAATGTATCACCGAATCAACATTGTCCCGGAGGCGAGCTGGTTTCAATTGTTGCTGGTGCTAAACTGGTTACGGCCAGTGGTATGGCCGAGTGGGCCAGGTCTGCCGTCAACACCGGCGCCTGTTGTTGACAGCCAATGTAGGGCTATGGCTAGAGCAACGGGGGCAGCATACCTCAGTTGAGGTTACTGGTACGGTTAGAGTTGTAGGCGAGGGGAGCGTTGAAGAAAAAGGTGCAGGGAAGGGGATGAAGAAATAAAATAAAGCAAAATAGATGAAAAATAAAAAAGAATTAAAAAAAAGCTTAGATTTACTCTGACGTGGGTCACATCCGTGCAGACAAATCAGGATAGCGGGTCAAGCCAGGTTTACTTGCCCGTATTCCTTTTCCCAAATATAATCATAATAGAAATCGCTAAAAAATCATTAAAATCATTAAAAAAAAGCTATAAAAAAGTAAGAAAGATTCATAGAATCCAGAAAATCATAAAAAATAAAAAAAAATATATAGAAAATCATAACGATAAATAATAAAAAAAGGAAAAATCGAAAAAAAATTGAGAAAAATTTGCTCATTTAGAAAAAATGGAATTCCTTAAAATTTTTGCTAGTTCTTGAATAGTTTTTCTCCTAAAGTTGGCAAAATCCTTTAAAAAATTAAAATTCCAAAATTGAGCAAGCCCTTAGGGCTTTACAATGGGAGTTCTTAGATTACCATTTTCTTTCAAAGAGAGAAGTATCCAAACATTGGAGGATATGCCGAGAGCTTGTACAATTGATTTTAAAGGAAGCTAGGATGAGCACTTGCATCTTGTTGAATTTGCTTATAATAATAGTTACCAGCAAAGCATTGGTATGGCTTTATTTGAAGCATTATATGGTCGAACTTGCAAAACTTGTTGGAATGAGGCTGGGGAAAAGAAGCTTATTGGTCTTGAGTTGGTGCAGCTTACTACTAAGGCGGTGCAGGTAATTAGAAAGAGACTTAGAGCTGCCCAAAGTAGGCAAAAGAGTTATGCAGACAAGAGATGAAAGCCTCTAGAATAAACTCGAATTGACTTTTCTCCAATGGCTTTGTAAAAATGTCTACTAGTTGATTCTTTGAGTCAATGAATTGAATCAAGATTTCTCCATTTTGAACATGGTCTCTAATAAAATGATGTTGAATCTCTATATGCTTTGCTCTTGAATGAAGAATTGGATTCTTTGTGAGATTAATCGCGCTGGTGTTGTAACATTTGATCTCAGTACATTAGTCTTCAATTCCAAAGTCTCTTAACTATTGTTTTACCCACAAGATTTGAGTACAATAACTTCCAAGAGCCACATACTCTGCTTCTGCTCTTGAAAAAGTTACAATACTTTGCTTCATTGAAAACCAAGATACTGTCCTATTACCAAGTAATTGACAAGTGCCCGAAGTACTCTTTCTATTAACTCTGCATCCTGTTAGGTTTATGTCTGAGTATGCAAGGAGAGTAAAGTCTCATTCTTTAGGATACCAAAGATCCAAATTAGAGGTTGTTGCAACGTATTTGATGATGCGTTTCGCAGCACTTAAATGAGATTATTTGGGATCTAATTGAAATATGGCATAAATACAAACACTAAATAAAATGCCAAGTCTAGAAGTAGTAAGATAAACAAGTGAACCAATAATACTCCTGTATAGCTTTTGGTCAATTTTCTTTCATCCTTCATCTTTGTCCAGCTTTGAGGAACTTGACATTGGTATATCAGTCTTTTCGAAATTTTCCAAACCGAACTTTTTAACAAATTCTTTAGCATATTTTTCTCGGTGAATGAAAGTTCTTTCATTCAATTGTTTTACTTGAAGTTCGAGAAAGAAGGATAGTTCACCCATCATACTCATTTCAAACTTATCCTACATAGACTTAGAAAATTTATCGCTTAAATTTTCGTTAGGTGATCCAAAAATGATATCATCAACATAGATTTGAACAAGTAAAAAGTTTTGCTTTTTATTTTTTTATAAATAAATTAGTGTCTACTTTACCTTTAACAAAGCCATTTTGGATTAAAAATTTACTTAACCCGTTGTACCAAGCTCGAGGTGCTTGCTTTAAACCATATAGCACATTTTTCAGATTGAATACAGAGTATGGTTTCCTTGGGTCTTCAAAACCGGGAGGTTGTTTCACATAGACTTCCTCTTGGATAAAACCATTCAGGAATGCACTTTTGACGTCCATTTGGAATAGCATGAAATTCTTATAACAAGTAAAAGCAAGTAATAATCTAATTACTTCTAATCTCGCTACTGGTGCGTAAGTCTCATTATAGTCTATCCATTCTTCTTGCATATATCCTTTGGCCACTGTCGCGACCTCCCCGAAGCGGGTTGGGCCACCTAAGGGTTCGGCTAATGGATTGCTAAGCCTAAACTTAGCTCGAGCTCTCCCAAGCCCATATTAATTCGCGACTTAGGGTTTAAGTTCTTAATATGCAAATGATTTTTCAATTAGGAGTCGCCACTAATCTATTTTTGGTGGGTCGATTAGAAACCCAAGTAAAGTAACGGGAGAATTACTTCACTCCTACGAACCAGAGATTGTGAGTTCGGGGACTTGGTTACGCTAGATTTCTCTAACACCCTTTCGGTACCTTTCTCTTTTAAAAAAACATGTTTTGCAGGCAGCTTGGATTGATTTTAATTCAATTTCCTAACATGTGAGGTGATCATGCGGATGCGCAAACCACCAATTTAACACCCAAGAAAGCGATGAATAAATTGCAGGACTTACCTCATAGCAACGAAAGCATCTACAATGTTAGATCGAAATCCACATCAACGACCTAGATATGATTTCTAATTAACAGCAATTTCCCCTTTTTTTTTTTCACTTATTTAATGAGGATCATGCAATATGCAATGCATGCTACTAATCTAACATGGAATGGCATGACAATGTGTTCTAAACTACATGACTTGAGTAAAATATATATTTTTTTTTGTGTTTTCTTAATGAACATGCAATAATTAAATATGCAAATTAAAATGACCTAATTATAATGACGGGCAATTTTTACTTAAATGAGCCTAATCCTACATGACGTGCCCATGATATTCCTATTCCTAAAAGTGCAATTTATCCTAAAAATTGAAATTAATTTATGAGACATGCAATTCTATTCTAATATGCATGATGATTTTTTTTGTTTTTTTTATATATATAATTCGAAATTTAAAAAATTGCACACAATTAAACATGCAACCTAAAAAAACTAGCACCCTAAATTAATTAATTAATTTTTTGGGGATTTTTTATAAAAAAATTAAAATAAAAAATCCTATTCTAAATTGACTAGTGCAATCCTTAAGAAAAACTAATATCCTGAATGCATTTTTTTGAGTTTTTCGGTTATTTTAAAAAAATGAAATAACTAAATACGCTAACCTTAGCCCTAATCTAACTTGCATTTTTTTGAAATTTTTTATGCAAAATTTCCAATTCAATCAAGATAAGATTAATATCCAAAATTGACGAACCATATCTCGTACATGAGATCGGGTTGGTCAATTTTAAATTAAATCGCGAATCGAATCTCGGGCATGAGATTGGATTGTCGATTTTTGTACGAGATCGTGAGTCAGATTTTGGGCACGAAAATCAAACACCTAATCCCTAGTTTGAGGGGTTATTTCACATTGGAACCTCAATCATGCATTAATGAATAATCACACTAAAAAAACTATATAAAAACAAACTATAAACTATATAAAAAAATAAAGATAAGACAATAATAATAAAAAAAAACTACCTAATGTTCCCCTTTTGCTTTTTTCTTTTTTGTTGTCTTCTTTTTTCTTTTCCCACGCACGATTTGGCAGCTTCGTGGAGGTGCGCAGCCGAGGGTGGTGGTCGCCGGCGTTCCGGTGAGTGGCGGCGGGCAGAGGCAAGTGCAGCGACTGGTGCAGCGGCAGAGGGTGGAGCAGCTTGGGACGCCGGGGCAGAAGTGCAGGCGGGGGCAGCGGCGACTTCACGGGCTGCTGGTGTTGCGAGGAACCGAACAGCGGTGGAGCGCAATGGCGTCGGGCAGCAGCGACTTCACAGATGGACGGGATGAGGGGCAGCAGGAGCGGCGTCGTGGCTGGGTCGTGGTGACGCAGTGGTGCGGCAACGACAGGGACGGTGGTGCTGCGACGAAGAAGCTGGGGCGCGGTGACGGGTGGAGATGGTGTAGCGGACAGGTGTCGCAGGGGGTTGTAGGCGTAGTGGACGACGCGGACTCACAGTTGCTGGGGCGAAGATTGACGGTTGAGTAGTAGCGGTGTGAGCTCCTATGGCGTCGGGAAGCAGCAGAAGGCGAAGAATGTAGGGACGTCGGGTCGCAGTTGCTGGGGCGAAGATCAACGGCTGAGCAGTAGCGGTGTGAGCTCCGGTGGCGTCGGGTTGCAGCAAGGATGGAGGCGCGGCAGCGAGGGATGAGCAGCAGCTTGACATTTGGGGCTTCTGGCGTTGCAGATCCGTGACGGCAGAGGTGGAGCAGGGGCGTCGGTGTCGGGAACAGGCAGAGAGGAGCGTCGTCAGGTGCTGGCTCGAGCGGAGGCGGTGGGCGACGCGGGCGGAGGTGTCGTCGGGTCTATGAGCGGTGGTCGGCTGCAGTAGCGGGCAGAGGTCGATGGGCGAACTGACGCGGGCCGCCGGCGAGGCTGGGCGCTGCGGTGGTCGGCGGCTCCGCGGTTTTTTTTGTAGATGGGGCCGATGCTGGCGGAAGCGTGAGTTCGCGGGCGATGGAAGCGCGGCGCGGAAGCTAGGGCAGCAGGGGTCAACAATAGAAGAAGAACTCGCAAAGAAGAAGATGCACAGTGTTTTCTTTCTTTTCTTTTTTTTGTTCTGCCGCACACCCCCTTTTTTGACTTCACTTTGTCTCTCTCTGACAAACTCTCTCTCCCTCTCTTCTTTTGAACGAAGGAGAAGCTCCCCTCCCGATGTAATTTTTCTTTTGTTTTCTCTTTCCCCCTTGTCTGACCGAAAGAGGAGAGGAGAGAAGCCCTTCACGATGAAAACTTTTTTCTTTTTCGCTCCCCTCACAGACCTCTCGAATGAATTTTTTTTCCTCCCCCCAGACGTGGCTTCTTGGGGTCTTATTTATAGGCCGTTCATTGCCTCTTGAAGATAGCCAACTTTATTGTGACAAGATGCAGCCACAACTTTTCCAGAATTTAAGTTGAACTTTGCCATTTTTTAATCTTCTCCAGACCATTCTTTCGGCCACCACTCCGCTCTTCAGCAAGGAAATCTTCTAGCAGGCACCTGTCCCATTTCGTGCGTGTATGTGCATGCATTAATGAGGAGGTTTCTTCTTGGTGCCACCAAAGCTGACATATTGTATAATATTATGGGCATATGATAATAATACAATATGGGCATATTATATAATATATCATGGGCTGCTTTTGCTTCTTTGAAGATTTCTCCCGAGTCCACACGTCCACTGAATTTGTGCATGCATTAATGAAGAATAGACAATGGACGTGCGAGAGCTTCTTTCCTCATTTTTTTATGCGTGTTCAGACCAGCGAAAGAGGGACCATCCTTTTATGCATGCAATTGACCGCGAGCCCCTGCTTCTTGTTGTCTTCTCAGTACCGATGCAAATGCAACTACGTGAAATGCAATTTTACTACTATTTTGTTTAGGAGTTAAAGATTAATCCCTAATTTTCTATGCAATTAATTACTACATGATTAGTCAAAATTTAGGTGTCAACAGCTGCCCCTCTTTGAAGGTGAGCTCGCAGAGGTTGCATTCAAAGACAATATGATACCTAAATTTTGACCATGAAGATGCAATGGATGATATTTTGGCGGGACTATGGATCCCTTTTTTTTTTTTTTTTGAAATGCAATTTATATGATGCATGGAAATGCTAATGCCAGTGATAAAAGGAACTTACCTAGAATAACTTACCTTCGAGGAGGGTAGAGTAACTCGAGATAATTGGTGTTACATGTCCAGGACCCGTACCATTCTACGGTCGCCTATAATAGTAACATGACTTTACAAAGAGACTACTTTCCCAGGACTCGTACCATTCTACGGTCACCCAGTATAGCATTGCTTGGTTGTGTCTAGGACCCGTACCATTCAACGGTCGCCTAAACGGGGAAAAATTTTGAGACATCCAGATCCAGCCCGAGATGTCAAGAATTTGGGAACTTAACCAATAGACACTCAATATTAGGTGAGATGAATATTGGATTAAGAAGATTCGAAATACCTAGATCCAGACTAAGGTATAACGAAAAAGATCGAAAAACATTCACATCCAGAGTGAAGAGTTTTGAGACATCCAGATCCAGACTGAGATGTCAAGAATTTTGGGACTTTAACCAATAAACACTCAATGTTAGGTGAGATGAATATTGGATTAAGAAGATTCGAGATACCTAGATCCAGACTAGAGTATAACGAGAAAGATTAGAAAGCATTCATATCCCGAATGAAATGCTTAACGACCAGTTTTGAGACATCTAGATCCAGACTGAGATGTCAAAAAAAATTTGGGACTTAACTAATAAACACTCAATGTTAGGTGAGATGAATATTGGATTAAGAAGATTCGAAATACCTAGATCCAGACTAAGGTATAACGAAAAAGATCGAAAAACATTCACATCCAGAGTGAAATGTTTAACGAAGAGTTTTGAGACATCCAGATCCAGACTGAGATGTCAAGAATTTTGGGACTTAACCAATAGACACTCAATGTTAGGTGAGATGAATATTGGATTAAGATGATTCGAAATACCTAGATCCAGACTAAGGTATAACGAAAAAGATCGAAAAACATTCACATCCAGAGTGAAATGTTTAACGAAGAGTTTTGAGACATTCAGATCCAGACTGAGATGTCAAGAATTTTGGAACTTAACCAATAAACACTCAATGTTAGGTGAGATGAATATTGGATTAAGAAGATTCGAAATACCTAGATCCAGACTAAGGTATAACGAAAAAGATCGGAAAGCATTCACATCCTGAGTGAAATGCTTAACAACGAGTTTTGAGGCATATATCAAGAATTTGGGAATACTTAGGACAAACCTGGGATATTCGTGAGGGTCACTTACCTCTTGGTAAACAGAAATTTTGGAACATCGAGGATGTACTTCAAATATTCATGGCGGTTTCTCACCTCGAGGCTTCGAAATGCAACATAAATGTCGGGAGCTCTTGGGTCTTCAAGGAAACATTACATCGGACATGATTAGAGCAAAAATACATGCATTTGCCAAAGAAGTAAGCAATTCAACACACTCGAAAGTCCACTGAAGCTTTTATCCATTCAATCAAGATTTATGCATGATGGTTTTACCAAATTTGCACCACCGAAATTCCACCGGGAGAATCATCGTTTATGACAATTTTCACTCATGACATGGATTTTCAAGAATACCAAATGAGAGACTTTCGTTAGAAAGGACTTTCACTCACTCTCATTAAGAAGGCTATTTTGTCCCAACCATTAATGTCGGATCACAGGAATCACTCAATCTTACTTTCATCATGTCAACAAGGGTTCGAGTATTCTCGCAAGCGGTACGACCTTATCAATCTGAGAGGTCTTTATCAGGACTGTAATGTAGGCTCGGTCAATGGCTCAACAAAGAGGGACTCTTCAAGTCAAGGCTAATGAAAGAACAATACTTTGCAATCATCTTCAGGTTTACAAGTCAAGGAACCTGCGAAATGAGATAGAAATGGTCTTGCTCGCACTTCTTCGAGCGATGCTTTTAAGCATATGAATTCCTACGTTAATTTCGGTGCCCTAATCTGAAGAGACTTTGTAAGGGACGTAGCGTAGGTTAAGTTCATGGATTGAGAAGTGAACGGATCATTAGGCTCAAAATGTGTATAGGGGGATGAGAATTGGTGATCATCTTGGCATTGTCACCGGTCTTCTTCTTCATCATTGGGATTTTCCTCATAGGTGCTATAAAAACTTGGCATTTGAGTTCTTTGAGTACCACTCCATTGGGAACACACCCTTTTACAATTGATAGTCATTTATCTTGACTCTTTCTTTCATTTTCTATGGGCATTGGCCTTGCTTTTACCAGGCACACTACTTTTTCATGCCCCCTTTGTTTTGTTTTTTCTTTTTTGAATAACCACGTAATGCTTTAACATTCGGGTTCTTGAGGAGTTTTCATTTTTTGTCAGCACTCGGGATTTTACTGCTTGAACATTTGCCTTTTGCCTTGCCCCGGTGTGGGGGATGATCACCAATTGGGTTTAAATGAAACGAATTTACAAGCTCAAGGGGCTACGCAATGGATAAAGTGTGTAGGATAGAGAAAGAACTGCTCTTCATCATCCTAAGGCACTTGAATTATCGTATGAATTCAATGTAATAGTAATACCCGAAGATTGATGCAAGTGAGCAAAAATATTCCTATCAAATTCCTCACCTCATGATGTCGTCTTACCTCCAGCTTGCCCCAATGTGGGGTGGTTCTTGACAGGGGTAATTTAAAATTGTTCTCGTGCGTGGGCTCAAAAGGGTTTAAACAATGGATGATCACATAGTGTTTGGGATAGAGAATGAACCGCCTCTCATCATTTCTATCATCGTACCTTTCGCGAGAAAACTCTTTTCCTTAGAAATATGGAATTTCCTATACTCATCTCACCAGTATATGAGCAAGGGACTGTGTATAGGATAAGGCTTGCCTTTCATCATCCTGACATGTCTCATTTAGCATGTTCAATTCATTCCACATCATTCACTAACTTGATTTGCGATGATAATCTTCAGCGGAATTGGTAATTAAACAAGTAAAATTATCATGCAAAATTCGCCTTTGAAAGGTCACAAGTACTTCATGAACTCATCAGATTTGAACACAAAGAGTTTGTAGCTCAAAAAGAAAGGAAAAGGATTGGTAAAAAAAAATGTTTTTTTTGTTTTTTTTTGTTTTTTTTTTGTTTTTATTTTATTTTGTTTTTTATTTTGTTTTTATTTTTTTTTGTTTTTTTTTGTGGCAAACTTGTTGCCATTTCCGAGATCGAACCCCGGTCGCTCTCGGACCTTTTCATTCCCCGTGCCACCAGGCCGAGGCGCTGGTGGTGTCCTCAGGGCATTTCTTTTTTTATTTAATTGAACTGACACTGGGTCAACACGTTTGATATACCGAATCAAATGAATTCGATATGTGTATGGAACAGGGCCTACTTCTCATCTCATTCAATCCATTCCCACATAATTCAATGAAGAAATGAGTACCTTCAATTCACAACAAATTCTTTCAAGGGTAATACTTCTTCATAGCATCAAAGTTAACAGGATTAGAAAACTCACGACCATCCATTTCTGTAAGGATTAAGGCACCTCCAGGGAGTACCCTCTTCACCATATACGGGCCGCTATAACTTGGAGCAAATTTGCCTCTAGAATCAGGAAAAATCGGCAACACCTTTCTTAGAACTAGATCATTCACATCAAAGTGTCTTGGCCGTACCTTCCGATTGAAAGACTTGGCTACTCTTTGTTGATACGTCTGACCATGGCAAAGAGCTTTTAACCTTTTCTCGTCAATTAGGTTCAACTGCTCAAACCTTTGTTGTGTCCATTCTGCCTCGGACAATTCCACTTGGGATAAGACTCTCAGAGAGGGGATTTCTACTTCCACAGCAAGACTGCCTCCATGCCATAAACTAAGGAAAAAGGGGTTGCCCCGGTAGATGTTCGGATCGAGGTTCGATACGCCATTAGAGCAAAGGGTAACTTGTCATGCCAATCTCGATAATTCTCGGCTGTCTTAGCCGGATCTTCTTGATGTTCTTATTAGCTGCCTCAACGCTCCATTCATTTGTGGGCGAAGGTGATGAATTCAAATGATTGATTTTGAACTCAGCGAACAACTCATCAACGAACTTGTTATTCAGATTTGTCCCATTGTCAGTGACAATTGCTTCGCGGACACCATAACGGGCGATTATGTCACGCCTGATAAACTTCACAACATTTCGGGCCGTGACATTAGCATATGATACGGCTTCAATCCACTTTGAAAAATAATCTATTGCCACCAATATGAATCGGTGCCCATTTGAAGCTTTGGGATTTATTGGGCCAATCACATCGATCCCCCACATTGAGAAAGGCCATGGCTCAGATAGCTGGTGCAACTCCGTTGGAGGAACATTTATTTTATCTCCATGAATTTGGCAACAATGGCAACTTCTAACATGTTGTATGCAGTCACTTTCCAGCGCAAGCCAATAGTAACCTAGTCTCATAATCTTCTTGGCTAACATGTGCCCATTCATGTGTGGGCCACAAACTCCTTCATGCACTTCTTGCATGATTTGGGTAGCTTTTGCTTCATCTACGCATCTCAATAAAACTGAATCATAAGATCTCTTGTATAAATTCTTACCACTGACGAAGAACTTTGAGGCCATCTTCATTATGTATTTTCTATCGGCTGGAGTGCTCCCTTCAGGAAATTCTTGCTTTTGAATATAGTTCATGATGTCATAATACTTGGGCTTCTCATCAAGCTCTTCATTCACAGCCATGCAATAAGAAGGTTTGGCTAGAACCTCAATTTTCAAAGGCTCAACTTCTAAACCATCAGTAACTTGCAACATAGATGACAACGTCGCCAGGGCATCGACAAATTGATTATGAGATCTAGCCAAATAGTCAAACGAGATTTCGTCAAACTCCTTCACCAACTCTTCGAGGTACTTATGATATGGCAGTAATTTGGCATCACTGGTCTTCCATTCACTTACGGTTTGGAGTATGATCAGTGCAGAATCTCCATATACTTTCAATTTGGCCACTCTCATTTCAATTGCGGCCTGAAGTCCGAGAATACAAGCTTCGTATTCAGCAATATTGTTAGTGCATGGAAATATTAATTTCGCAGCAATCGGGTGGTGTTGTCTATCCGGGGATATTAGTACGCCCCCGCAGGAACCGGACAAGTTCACAGCTCCATCAAAGAACATAGACCATGCATCTTCGTTTATGGCCAAAATACGATCATCTAAAGGACAATCATCATCATTGAAGATTCTAGGATTCTCAGCCAATATGTCAGCAATTATTTGGCCTTTAACTGATTTTTGTGACATGAACTGCACGTCGAATTCCGAAATCAAGACCTGCCATTTGGCTAGCTTACCCACCAAAGCTAGTTGATTAAATAAATACTTGATGGGATCGTTCTCGGTCACGAGAAACGTCTGGTAATGCAAGGTGTACTGTCGCAGTCTATGCAGTACCCATACTAACGCAGCACAAGTTTTTTCAGCATCAGAATACTTTAGCTCCAAGACAGTGAACTTTTTACTGAGGTAATAAATGGCCCATTCCTTCTGATCCACGGGACTCTTCTGAGCTAACATCGCGCCGAGTGACTCACTATGGATTGTGAGGTATAAAATTAAAGGATGCCTCGATATTGGTGGGATAAGAACTGGTGGATTCATCAAATATTGCTTCAGCTTATCGAACGCCTCTCGACATTCATCATTCCACTCAACTCGTACGTTTTTCCTCAAGAGTTTGAAGAATGGCTTAGCGGTCTCAGAGAGTTGGGAAATGAATCGTGCAATGTAATTCAATCTCCCTAGGAGACTCCGGACCTCCTTCACTGTCGACGGAGGTTGCAATTCACATATTGCCTTGGCTTTAGATGGATCAATCTCGATCCCTTTACTACTCACCATAAACCCAAGTAATTTTCCTGATGCTGCCCCGAACACGCACTTGGTAGGGTTTAAACGGAGTTTGAATTCACGAAGTCGATCGAATAACTTCTTGAGGGTTTCAACATGACTTTTCCCAGGCCGGGTTTTTGCAATCATATCGTCAACATAGACCTCGATTTCTTCATGCATCATGTCATGGAACAACGTAACCATGGCTCGTTGGTAAGTTGCCCCTGCATTTTTGAGTCCGAAGGGCATGACCTTATAATGAAAAGTTCCCCACGGGGTGATAAATGCCGTCTTCTCTTTGTCTTCATCCTTCATTCTTATCTGGTTGTAGCCAGAAAAACCGTCCATGAAAGAGAATAGTTCAAATCCGGCAGTACTATCCACGAGAACATCAATATGTGGCAATGGGAAGTCATCCTTTGGGCTGGTCTTGTTCAAATCGCGGTAATCAACACACACTCGGACTCGACCGTCTTTCTTCATGACCGGTACTATGTTGGCCACCCATTCAGGGTATTGCGAGACTTCGATGAACCCCACTTCGAGAAGTTTCATTACTTCCTCTTCTATCTTCTTCGAGAGCTCTGGTTTAGTCCTCCGGAGCTTCGCTTCTTAGGATGCACGTCGGATTGGTGGGTAAACAGTGTTCCATAATTGACGGATCTAAACCCGGCATATCGGCGTATGTCCAAGCAAAGATATCCTGATATTCTTTTAGCAACTGAGTCGGTGCTCGGCCTCATCTTTGGGAAGATTTTCCCCAATCTTTATCTCTTTGGGCTCCTCGGCATCACTCGATTGATAGTGATGGTTTGCTCGGAGAGGTGAGAACTTTGGGTTTTTCATGTTGCTCCCAACTTTGTTGTACTCCAATGGAGTCACCATTTGGATCATCAGGGTCATCACCGTCATCGCTCATGACATTGGATTGGACCGTTTTCTCCTCTTTGCCTATCATAAGGCTGCTCCTGAAACATAAGATGGATAGTTCAAAAAGACAAACGGGGCTAAAAGGCATGAATTTCTTTTCTATTTTTTTGAATTTTCCTTCCTTTTGAATTTTTGATTGATTTTTTATTTTATTTTATTTAAAGAATTTTGGCAAAATATTTTGGAAAAACTTTTTGACACGAGGAAGCATGATGAAGCCCAGGCCTCAAAATTCTCCTTGGATTTTTCTTTTCTTTCATCGGGTGGATATCATCAACGGGCTGGTTTGGTATACCCCATCATGCCCTCAAAATAAAACTTGTAATCATAATTGATATTCATCAACCAAATTACATTTATTGGATTGAAAAGTACGGCAATCAAAGTGAAATGAAACCCTGACAGTCAAACCCTAGCAAACATCAACAAACGACATGCAGAATACGATAAGCAAACCCTAGAAAACATCAAATCCTAAAAGAGATAAGATTCCCACGCAGGGGAGTGTAGAAAAGTAAACGTGTTACTCTTGTGGGTTAGCACCCATTTCCTCCGATGGTTCTTCATCAATGGCACCTATGAGGAGATCATCGAATAGAGTCGTGATCCCTTCCATCCCATCACCTGGATCCTCTGTCTTTGAAGTTGTCGGGTCGTCCATGCCACTCCATCCGTCGGGTATGATACCTCGGGTGGCGATCACTCCTCCTTCATCATGCATCATTCTAGCAGGGTTGGGGAATGTCTCGTGGATATCGAGGAGTAATGAGTTTTTCCTCTCTTGTTCATGTCCTCCACCTTTTCCATGGTACCCTAATCCGGCAGAACGAGACCTTCGAGGGGCTTCAATAGGGTTCCGGATACCCTGTTCTTTTTTACCAAGTCCACGACCAGGAACAAAGCCATTTCCAACCATCACTCTTGCTACCATAACTGCTGCTTTTGACACATCAGGGATGGGTGCTGTCGATCCTCGAGATGCATGAATAGTGGATACAAGCTCGAACGATTGGTAACTTGACTCCTCCTTACGTTCCGGCTCGATATAGGGGATGGCCGTCTCATGATAGATCCGATGATCCTCCTCGCCATGAACAATGACTAGCTTTCCTTTGACAACAAATTTCACGCTTTGGTGAAGACTTGATGGCACAGCTCCAGCAGTATGAATCCAAGGACGCCCTAATAGGAAATTGAATGCGGTAGGAATGTCCATCACCTAGAAAAGGACGTTAAACATCACCGGCCCTATTTGTAGATCAAGGTGGGTCTCCCCTATCACCTCCTTTCTCGTACCATCAAAAGCTCGGACGGAGCTCTTTGCAGCACTTATCTTTGAAGGGTCTATTTTCAGGCGGTGAAGAGTTGCCAATGGACAGATATTCAAGGCAGACCCATTATCAATGAGTACACGAGCCACATGGGAAGCCTTGCACTTGACGGATATATATATAATGCCTTGGTATGTCCCCTCCCCTCAAGAGGGAATTCTTCATCAGAAAAGGCTATTAAATCCTTAAGAAGAATCGATCCTACGAATTCCTCCAACTTGTCTACCTCGATCGTCTCTGGTACACGAACTTCGCTTAGAACCTTCATTAGAGACTTTTGATGTGTAGGAGATGTTTGCAAGAGTTCAAGTAAAGAGATCTGAGCAGGCAATTTCTGCAACTGGTCGACCACGTTATACTCACTTGCTTTGATTATAGCCAGAAATTCCTTGGCCTCTTCGTCAGTAATTGGCTTTGCAGGTTGGGCATTAGCTTGAGCATAGGTCCGACCAGACCTTGTAATCAGGTCAACATCTAGCTCGTATGACCAATGGACTGCTTTGTTATCCTTGTACTCATACAGCTGGGGCATCTCAATAATTATTTCTTCTTCAGTTGAAGGCACTTCCACTATTAGTCCTTCATGGTCGGAGGCGTCCTCAAGTGGGGGCATGTCCTCGATCAATGGATCTGGTTCAATCTTTTTAGCACTTAGCTTAGCAAATTCCTTCTCCCAATCAATGACGACTTCGGAGATAGTTGACACTGTTCCAGCTTGGTCAGCATATATGATCATGCCAGCCTTAACCATTTCTTGAACCCTTTCCTTCATGGTAGGCAAGGGAGGATTCTCATCTGTCGGTTAATAACCAACTCTAACTAATCCGCTATAGATATCTTTGACAGACACCTTCAGGTTCATCTTTTTGCCAGTATTGAACTCGAAGATTGCATTCACGTTTCCCTGATGTTCCGGTAATAGATTCTTCTTGACATTCGGTTGGGTGGTACGGAAAGAAAATGCCTTAGTATCCAACAAATTTTGGATCTTGTGTTTCAAAGTCAAACATTCATCAGTTGAATGGTCGACCTCTCCCATATGATACTCACATTTTTTGGAGGGGTCATAGTTGGAGAAGTTTTCAGCATTGGGCCGCTTTGGTCTGTGAGAGATCAATCCCTTGTTTCGGAGTATCGGTAAGACCTGAGATAGAGGGCCAGGAAGAGGAGAGAATTGTCTTTTGGTGAATTGCTGCTGTGCAGGCACTCGGCCTCCATCTTGCTGATTCCCGGGGATACGAACCATCGGAGGCTTACTAGGGGCTGGTTGCACATATGCAACATTGACTTCAGTGGTTGGTTCTTTATCTTTCTTCATGGTGAACCTTTTGCCCTGAAGAGTTGGTTCATTGAACCATCCCTCCCTTAGCCCCATCTCGATTTGTTCACCCACTGGGATAAGCTGGTTGAAGTTCTCAACGTATGTGCTAGCCATCCGGTTACGGAACTCATATGGGAGAGTCTTGACGAACAACTTCATCAACTCCTTGTTTGTAGGCTCAGGAGTGATTTGAGCCGCCAAGTTTCGCCACCTTACAGCGTACTCCTTAAATGACTCACTTTTCTTCTTCTCCATCTGCTCAAGATCCTCTCGGGAAGGTGCAATGTCCATGTTGAACTTATACTGCTTTAGGAAAGCGTCAGCCACTTCATTCCAGGTGTTAAGAAGGTTTACATTCTTCATTATGTACCAGTTGAGTGCGGGCCCCGTCAAGCTTGTATGAAACGATTGGATCATGAGAGGCTCGTTCTTGACGTATTGGGCCATGCGTACGTGGTACATTTGCAAATGAGCTTTTGGGCAGGAAGTACCATCGTATTTCTCGAACTCCGGCATCTTAAACTTCTTCGGCACTTTGACTTTCTCATAAACTGACAAGTCGAACGGGAGTGAATTCTGCGATTCTTGCAATTGTTTCAGTTTCTCTTCAAGTTTGGCGAAGCGTTCATCTTGCTCCGCCTTAGGGACATTGTCGGGCTTAGCCTTTTCAGCTGTGACGAACAGTGGGTCATCCTCCAGTTCCGGCATGTCATCATCACCTATTTGGGCCTTGTTTGTCTGCTTTGGGACTACTATCTTGGGGAGAGCGGATGCAAGAGTCTGATTCACTTGGAGGGATTGCATTTGATCTGTCATAAGTTGATAGAGGTGAGCAACTGCTGGAGTTGATTTTCCACAGCGGTCATACGATCACGCATTTCGATTTGATCGGCCATTTTTGCTCTTGATCGTGTAATGATGGGTGAACGTGGAGAATACGTTATCACCTAATTGGAAGAAACAGACAAAAATAAATATCTCATATGAAATACACCGGTCCATGGCAATGGTCTAAAACTTTTATTCATTAATGGAGTTTTTGACACTACTAACAAAATAGAAGCAAGATTGATTCAAGCACTTCATTAATGAAATAGAAGCTCAAAATGCCCTAAACAAACGAACTAGGAAAGTAAATGACTCAACTTCCTAAACATTAATCTAGAAATGAAACAACAAGATTGACTCAAACACTTCATCTAGCTTGATCAATATACACTCGGGACACCACTCGGCGCAATCGCTTATTCTCCTCTTGAGCTTTTTCAGCAACCCTTTTGAGGTGTTTATTCTCAGCGCGGTTGGTGATCTTCAGCGGCACCTCTAGTATCTTTGGAAGTAACTCCTCTGGAATCTTGTGTTGTTGAATGTACTTAATTGAGGCATAGTACTTCATTTCTTTGCCCTTCAACTCCTCCTCGGGCCACTTGAGTTTTCGTGGCTGGCACATATCCCACATTGATTTAATTGTGAGAATGGAATCTTCATGGCCTCGGTCTCCATCAATGAAGCTGACTCGGAGTGGATCTGCTTGCAATGTCGGGGGAAGTTCTTGCACAACTTGATACTGACGGGTTACTCTAGTTGGATAGTACTCCGTTGCTCCGTGAATCCCGTGAGGGATTGGGCCAACACCTCCACATGAAAGTCTCGCCACACGAACTTGGAACCACTTAGCATGCCATAGGAAACCCTTGGAAGTTGGTTTTTTCATGAAAGCTAGCCACCTAGAATAATGATAATCCGGTGCATGTTTTTGGTTGTTCTCAAATCTCATAATAGGGTGATTAGAGTTATTAACATCAAGTATAGTCATTGAACCACCAAACCCTTTTATATGAGAAAGAAACCAAATTTGTAAAAGCTCAAGAGAGGAATGGAAGGTCTTATCACCGCTTCCTTTAAATCGAGTGAGGGAAAGAAAAGTTTCAGCCAAAATAGTGTTTACGAAATTTTTTCCTCCCAACACTTGTTCAACTAAGTGAGCCATTAAAGGGTTAATAGCATTCTTGCAATGAGGAAAAAGTATAAACCCAAAGAAAGCTAAAAGGAAAACCCTTCTCATTTGAAATGAATTGCCATTTTCAAAACATTCTTTTAGAAAAGATAAATGACATGTATTGTGGTGAGCTTTTAAAACCTTTCTTACATTATCCTCCTTAATTCTTAGAAAATCGGATAAGGCCACAACGGGGTCTATTCCGATAGGTGAGCTAATTAATTCAGCTTTCAAAGGTTTCCCTATGGCAATGCTATACTCTTCTAAGGTAGGCGTGAGTTCATGCTTATCGCCGAAGATGAAAGTAGAAGTCTCGGGGCACCAACAATGAGCAAGTGCTTGGATGAGGCCGCCATGAATGTTGATACGCAGCAATGGAAGTAGTCGACTAATGTGTGACTCTACAAATTGATGGCCAGCTTGGTCTAACTTGTCCCACCATGCGCTAAGCTCTTCCTTTGGAGGGAGAATAATTCGAATGTCCGGTATTCCCATTGTATATTGATCAAGACTCAGGACAATCCTAATGCCATGGACTGACAAAATGATATAATAAAGTAAGTAGATTGCAAGAGTGCGAATTTAGAAGACTTACTTTACCTATAAACAAAGGGCAATCACACAGACATGCGCATGGTAAGTGGCTCGATTTCTAGTCTATCAAGCTTAACAAAGTGAAGCCACAAGAATGATCAGATTAGCCGCGGGCGTGCGAACTAAGTCGGGTCCTCATGACTTCGGCTTGGTCAAAGAGCCGACCTGGGTTGCGGGCATGCGAACCGAGGTAGGTACTCCTGACGCCATAAAAGAAACTTCGGGATTGAGATGGGGGACTCATACCGCGGGTATGCGGTCAAAGTGGTATCCATCTCAATACCATCCTAGATGATCCTACGCGGCCCAGGTCCGGCGGCGAGTTGTGTGTGCAATAGTGTAGTGCTAGATGCAAGGCATGCACGACAATTTATATCAAGCAACACTTCGTAAGCGCAAGTAAACCATACATTCCTACGCCTCCCTGCAAAACAAAGGTCAGCAAAGACTTCCCCTTATACCTCCCATCCTACAAGAACATTTGACACCTTAAATGTTAGGGACGTACCTGGAATCCTCGCTGCCAAACAAAAAAGTTTTTTCAAAAAGAAAATTGGCCTAAGTCCACTAAGAGTTTCAACTCAATCCCCAGCGGAGTCGCCAAGCTGTTGCGACCTCCCCGAAGCGGGTTGGGCCACCTAAGGGTTCGGCTAATGGATTGCTAAGCCTAGACTTAGCTCGAGCTCTCCCAAGCCCATACCAATTCGCGACTTAGGGTTTAAGTTCTTAATATGCAAATGATTTTTCAATTAGGAGTCGCCACTAATCTATTTTTGGTGGGTCGATTGAAACCTAAGTAAAGTAACGGGAGAATTACTTCACTCCTACGAACTAGAGATTGTGAGTTCGGGGACCTGGTTACGCTAGATTTCTCTAACACCCTTTCGGTACCTTTCTCTTTTAAAAAAACATGTTTTGCAGGCAGCTTGGATTGATTTTAATTCAATTTCCTAACATGTGAGGTGATCATGCGGATGCGCAAACCACCAATTTAACACCCAAGAAAGCGATGAATAAATTGCAGGACTTACCTCATAGCAACGAAAGCATCTACACTGTTAGATCAGATCCACATCAACAGACCTAGATATGATTTCTAATTAACAAGCAATTTCCCCTTTTTTTTTTTCACTTATTTAATGAGGATCATGCAATATGCAATGCATGCTACTAATCTAACATGGAATGGCATGACAATGTGTTCTAAACTACATGACTTGAGTAAAATATATTTTTTTTTGTGTTTTCTTAATGAACATGCAATAATTAAATATGCAAATTAAAATGACCTAATTATAATGCCGGGCAATTTTTACTTAAATGAGCCTAATCCTACATGACGTGCCCATGATATTCCTATTCCTAAAAGTGCAATTTATCCTAAAAATTGAAATTAATTTATGAGACATGCAATTCTATTCTAATATGCATGATGATTTTTTTTTGTTTTTTTTATATATATAATTCGAAATTTAAAAAATTGCACACAATTAAACATGCAACCTAAAAAAACTAGCACCCTAAATTAATTAATTAATTTTTTGGGGATTTTTTTATAAAAATTTAAAATAAAAAATCCTATTCTAAATTGACTAGTGCAATCCTTAAGAAAAACTAATATCCTGAATGCATTTTTTTTGAGTTTTTTGGTTATTTAAAAAAAAAAACGAAATAACAAAATACGCTAACCTTAGCCCTAATCTAACTTGCATTTTTTTGAAATTTTTTATGCAAAATATCCAATTCAATCAAGATAAGATTAATATCCAAAATTGACGAACCATATCTCGCACATGAGATCGGGTTGGTCAATTTTAAATTAAATCGCGAATCGAATCTCGGGCATGAGATTGGATTGTCGATTTTTGTACGATCGTGAGTCGATTTCGGGCACGAAAATCAAACTCCTAATCCCTAGTTTGAGGGGTTATTTCACATTGGAACCTCAATCATGCATTAATGAATAATCACACTAAAAAAACTATATAAAAACGAACTATAAACTATATAAAAAATAAAGATAAGACAATAATAATAAAAAAAAAAACTACCTAATGTCCCCTTTTGCTTTTTTCTTTTTTTGTTGTCTTCTTTTTTCTTTTCCCAAGCACGATTTGGTAGCTTCGTGGAGGTGCGCGCCGAGGGTGGTGGTCGCCGCATTCCGGTGAGTGGCGGTGGCGAGGCAAGTCACGGCGGTGCGGCCGCGGCAGGGGCGGAGCAGCTTGGGACGCCGAGGCAGAAGTGCAGGCGGGGGCAGCGGCGACTTCACGGGCTGCCGGTTTCGCGAGGAACCGAACAGCGGTGGAGCGCAATGGCGTCGGGCAGCAGTGACTTCACAGATGGACGGGATGAGGGGCAGCAGGAGCGGCGTCGTGGTTGGGTCGCGGTGACGCAGAGGCGCGGCAATGACTGGGACGGTGGTGCTGTGACGAAGAAGCTGGGGCACGGTGATGGGTGGAGATGGTGCAGCGGACAGGAGTCGCAGGGGGTTGCAGGCGCAGTGGATGACGCGGACTTGCAGTTGCTGGGGCGAAGATTGACGGCTGAGCAGTAACGGTGTGAGCTCCTATGGTGTCGGGAAGCAGCAGAAGGCGAAGAATGCAGGGACGTCAGGTCGCAGATGCTGAGGCGAAGATCGACGGCTGAGCAGTAGCGGTGTGAGCTCCGGTGGCGTCGGGTTGCAGCAAGGACGGAGGCGCGGCAGCGAGGGATGAGCAGCAGCTCGACGTTTGGGGCTTCTGGCGTTGCAGATCCGTGATGGCAAAGGTGGAGCAGGGGCGTCGGCGTCGAATGAACGAGCGAGAGGAGCGTCGTTAGGTGCTGGCTCGAGCGGAGGCGGTGGCGACGCGGGCGGAGGTGTCGTCGGAGTCTACGAGCGGTGGTCGGCCGCCGAGCGGCGAGAGGTCGATGGGCAAACTGACACGGGCCGCCGGCGAGGCTGGGCGCTGCGGTGGTCGGCGGCTTCGCGGTTTTTTTGTAGATGGGGCCGATGCTGGCGGAAGCGTGAGTTCGTGGGCGATGGAAGCGCGGTGCGGAAGCTAGGGCAGCACGGGTCAACAATAGAAGAAGAACTCACAAAGAAGAAGATGCACAGTGTTTTCTTTCTTTTCTTTTTTTTTTTGTTCTGCCGCACACCCCCTTTTCTGACTTCACTTTGTCTCTCTCTGACAGACTCTCTCTCCCTCTCTTCTTTTGAACGAAGGAGAAGCTCCCCTCCCGATGTAATTTTTCTTTTGTTTTCTCTTTCCCCCTTGTCTGACCAAAAGAGGAGAGGAGAGAAGCCCTTCACGATGAAAACTTTTTTCTTTTTCGCTCCCCTCACAGACCTCTCGAATGAATTTTTTTTCCTCCCCCCAGACGTGGCTTCTTGGGGTCTTATTTATAGGCCGTTCATTGCCTCTTGAAGATAGCCAACTTTATTGTGACAAGATGCAGCCACAACTTTTCCAGAATTTAAGCTGAACTTTGCCATTTTTTAATCTTCTCCGAGACCATTCTTTCGGCCACCACTCCGCTCTTGACAAGGAAATCTTCTAGCGTGGGCGCTTTGTCCCATTTCGTGCGTGTATGTGCATGCATTAATGAGGAGGTTTCTTCTTGGTGCCACCAAAGCTGACATATTGTATAATATTATGGGCATATCATAATAATACAATATGAGCATATTATATAATATATCATGGGCTGCTTTTGCTTCTTTGAAGATTTCTCCCGAGTTCGCACGTCCACCGAATTTGTGCATGCATTAATGAAGAATAGACAATGGACGTGCGAGAGCTTCTTTCCTCATTTTTTTATGCGTGTTCAGACCAGCGAAAGAGGGACCATCCTTTTATGCATGCAATCGACCGCGAGCCCCTGCTTCTTGTTGTCTTCTCAGTACCGATGCAAATGCGACTACGTGAAATGCAATTTTACTACTATTTTGTTTAGGAGTCAAAGATTAATCCCTAATTTTCTATGCAATTAATTACTACATGATTAGTCAAAATTTAGGTGTCAACAGCCACGAGTCTTGCTTTGTTCCTTATGACTTTTCATTTCTTGTTCATCTTGTTCCTGAAAATCCATTTAGTTTCAATAATAGATTTACCTTTTGGTTTATGAGTCAATTCCCAGACATCGTTGATACTGAATTGCCTGAGTTCTTCTTGCATAGGTTCAATGTAGCTTTCATTAGTTAAAGCTTCCTCTATACTTTTGGATTCTATTTTAGAGATAAGAGTCATAGAGCTAGACTCGTCATGCCTTTTGGATCTTGTACGAATCCCTTCATCAGTGTCATCAATAATGAGCTCTTTGGGATGACTAGACTTGTGCTTTTAGTTGCTGGTTGGTTTAACAGACTGTTGATGTTTTTCTTCATTTGATTCTATAACGATCGTTCGTTGTTGATTTTCTGAAGTCCGAGCTGCTTCTGGTGATTTAGACTTTGTAGAGTTTGGAGTAAGTTAAAATTATTCAAGTTGAGTTTGAATTGATTGATTTTGTATAAGGTCTTGAAATTTGATATTCATCGATTCCTCCACCGATTGAGTCTTTTTGTTTTAAACTCTATAAGCTTTGCTGGTGGTTGAATATCCAAGGAAGATGCCTTTGTCTGATTTTTCTTTAAACTTACCAATTTGATCATTTGCATTTTTCAATATAGAACATTTGCATCCAAACACATAAAAATAGGAAACAATTGGTTTATTTCCTTTGAACAACTCATAGGGAGTTTTCTCCAAAATAGGCTTTAAGAAGTCTTTATTAATAATATAACATGCTGTAGAAACTACTTTAATCCAAAAACGAGTAGAAATGTTACTTTCAATTAAAAGTGTTCTAGCCATTTTTTGCAATGATCTATTCTTGCTTTTCACAACTCCATTATGCTTTTGAGTGTATAGTGAGGAGAACACATGCTGAAAGCTAGATTCTTCACAAAATTTAGCAAAATCTTAATTTTCAAACTCACCTCCATGGTTTGTTAGTATACTTGAAATAACATACCCTTTCTCATTTTGAATTTTCTTAGCAAATTTTATAAAATAAGAAAAAGTTTCAGATTTACTTGCCAGGAAATATACCCAAGTAAATCGTGAATAACCATCCACTATTACTAGGCAATATTTCTTACCACTAATGCTCTAGGTTCCGGTTGGTCCAAAAAGATCCATATGCAAGAGCTGCATCACACGATTAGTGGAAACTTGATTTATTAGTTTGAAAGAATTTCTAACATATTTTCCCAATACACACGATGTACATAATTCAGATTTTTGGTATGTCAGATTGGGTAGTCCACGAATAAGCTTCTTTGTAGAGATCTTGGCTATTTGCTTCATGTTGATGTAGCCAAGTTTTCTATGGCCAGAGATTAGCTTCCTCTTGAATTGAAATTAGAATTGGGATTTTTCTGGTTTGATTTTCAAAAGATAGATGTTCCCATGTCTCCGTCCCGTGAAAGTCTGAGAGGAGTCTTTAATGGTTCCTAAACATATTCCTTCTTGAAAGTTGATTTGGAAACCTGTGTCGTACAATTGGCTGATACTCAACAAGTTGTAGTTGAGTCCTTCCACTAAGGAAACGTTACTGATTGTGAGACTTCCAATCTTTGTAATTCTGCATCCGACAATTTTGCCTTTGCTATTTCCACCAAAAGAAACTTTTCCACCATTAACTTGCATAAGATTTATGAAACAACTTGAGTCTCCTGTCATATATCTTGAGCATCCACTATCCAAGTACCATTTAACCTTTTTCTTGATAGTGACCTACATTTAAAAATGAAACTCAAGCTTTCTTTAGTACCCATACTTTTTTGGGTCCAATGGAGTTAGTGCAATATACAGTCTTTGCCTAAACCTTCTTAACAAGTTTCCAAACCATAAGACATTGTTTCTCAAAATGTTATAAGCTGTTACACTTAGAACATTTAAGAGCATTATGGCCTACATGTTTTATAAAGACTTTATGAAAATGATTTCTATAAAAATCTTTTGTAAGTCTTTGTTTAATTATTTCCTTTACTTCTGGAAAATCAATTAGATGGATGGTTTCAGCAATCATTCCCAAGCCTGATTTGTTAAAACAAGGTATTTGCGCTGAAAGAATCTTTTCTAATTTCTCAGATCCTATAAAAAAACCTTTTTGTAATACTTGAAATATCATTTTTCAAAAGTGCATTTTCTTTTGAAAGAGGCATTTGACCCTTTGAAATCCTAGAAATGATAGGGAATATGGCCTATTAGTTGGCATTGCCACCGAAACTTGCTCAGGTACACAATGTATTTCATGTGTCCAATGTTAAGAAAGTATGAGCATGATCTAGCACATGTGCTCAACTTTGAAGAGATCGAGGTGGATGACCAAGGGTCATATATTAATGAGCTAGTGTGGATTGTGGATAGACATGAACTAGTAATAAAAAATAGGGCCATTCCCTTAGTCAAGGTCCTATGGAAGCACCATGGTACATAAGAAGCTACCTAGGAAAGTGAAAAGATTATGAGGTGCAAGCACCCTCACTTATTTTGAGTACCTAGGTACATTATGAAATTTCGGGGACGAAATTTTTAAATAGGGAGAATGTAACATCCTCGATTTTGACCCCATCAGGATTGGCCATAAGGTCCAAAAAGGATTGATAATGGGCCATTGGCCATGGATCGATCGATTCGATCGGCAAGGAATCACATATTAGTCATGGTCCTATTAACCAATCGATTGACCAGTCACGAATTGGTCGAGGTGTTGGCAGTGAATTTGTACCGACCATATTGATGGGATAGGATCACTAGCTCATAAGATGATATTTTGATTACACGAATTGGCTGTGGGACAATTTTGGATTCGTGGATGGTCATGGGTCGATCCAACCAGTCATAGTTTCTGGCTGCAAGTGATTCTGCCTGGCTATGCATCGATACATAGACGATCTGAATTGATCAAATGTGACCATCTTCTAACCAAAAATGTATCATTCCATATTTAATTCTTAGTGATCAAAATGGAATCTCAAATTGGTGATGTTCGATCATAAATCGATAACGCATTGATCATGAATCCTATTGGTGGATCAAGTGTCGACTAGAATGAGCCCCAAGATAGACCCGGCTATTCCGTCACTAATTCTAAGATCCACGAGTGCCTTGGCTTAGTGCTAGGCCATGGGTAGCCTTAGGATTGGTCTCGAAATGATTAAAGGACAATCGACCCTATTGGCCGATCGATATCCAAAGGAATAGTTTAGGCGAATATGAGGATGTAATGGCCGAACCTTGGGTGTACATGATTTGGTTTTTCAAGGTGTACCTAATCATCCCTTCTTTAGCCCTAAAACTAACTTAGATGATTGAATTCTCTAGATCACCTTATTAATGAATAAAAAGACAAAAGTAAATAAATTTCTAGTAACCCCTCATTAAACAAAGGGTTGAGTTATCCTTTGAATATTCAAAAGTCATTATGGCAGCCCAAAATATCCTTGGATATTCTAGAAAAAGGTGGCACATATGTGGACCAATTAGAGAGCGATACACGAGCCCTCATTAATGACCAAAGGTTCTAGAATTGCTGAGTTGGCAACTATAGCAGCATTGTTGTCAAACTTTATTAAATGTTCATTAAATGTGGCATATAGGTGGACCAATGGGAGATTGAAAAGTCACCATCATCAATGACGCCTAGAGGCTAAGAATGCCAACTAAGATCTTTTAGCTTGGCCAACTCATCTTCTAGGTATAATCGTGAGGTAAAGTAGACTTGCCACCCAAGGATTTTAGGCGGGACACTTGGAAACATTGGAATGGACCTTTTGGCTTAGTAATGATGGCACCAAGGGCTATAAATAGGAGGAACCCCTTCTCATTTTCCTCACCTTGCTCCCTCATCCTCTTCCTTAGTCACCTCCTCCTCTCATGCCATTCTCTCTCTTGCGGCCATCAAAGCAAGCCACCCATCTTGTGTAGTTCGAGTTTTAGTTCGAGGTTCATCCAAGTAAGTGTAGTTTCTCCCTTCTTTTAGTAACATTCAGGATGACTTCGACTCTAGGAAATCCTCTTGTGAACAAGCCGAGGGTAGGTCAATTTTTTCATGGATGATTGATGTATCCTATGACTTGTTCATGTACTTGAATTTCTTATATGACTAGAACGAGGTCATGGTTCATAGCTTTTGTTTGATACAAGTCAAGGTGTGCCCATAACCATATGATGTGATTCGGTATTGAAGCGTGCCGAGTTCATGTCTTGGATTGGTGTGGGGTTCCTTTATGTCTATTACTTGAGCGGGGCCTTGGGCTTAGACTCGTTCGTGATGTTGTTGATGAGGAAATTCATGATTTCATGGCACGTGCATCATGTTTGAGCATAGAATGCATAATACATGGCATGTGCATAAGGTTTGAGTACCCCTTAAGAAGGACTTACTACTCGAGCAAAGATAAGAAAAGATAAGAATGGAGTTTGTGTCACCGAATTCCTGGCAAGAACTGGTTCAAGTCCCAAAGGCTGGCATAAGACTTGGGTTCGAGTCCCGAGCATATTAACTGGGTTTGAATCCTAAAAGGTAGCAAAAAGCCAGAAGCCCGGTTAAAAAGCCTGAATTGAATTGGATTCGAGTCCCAAGATGGCTTCGGGAAGCCTAGTTTAAAAGCCCGAATTGAATTGGGTTCGAGTCCCAAGATGGCTCGAGAAGACTTGGGTTCGAGTCCTAAGCATAAGTGAAAAGCTTAATAACCATGGCATGCATGAGTAACAAAGAAAGGTTAGAGTGCATAAGCTTAGGGCATGCATCATATGCATGAATGATTGCAAGAATTGTCATTCATTTGTGCTTGAAGCTTGGTTGCTTCTTTACAATTGCTTTGCCTTCACCACGGTCTGCACAAAATGATTGACTAGTGTTGATGATGAATCAATGTTCCAAGTGCTCACCCCTATTTCTTTTATAGGTACTTAGAATCATGGCTACTGTGTATTTTGGTTCTCCTATAAAGATATATACCCCTACTACAAATTTGGTAGATATAGAAACTAATATTGCTTATTGTAAAGTGTCATCCATTGTATGGATAAAAAAGGGCCTAACTGAGGTTGTCCCAATGCACTTTGAAGCCTAGTATAGGAGGTACAACGACATATCAATAGGACCTTTGTGGGTTTGACAATTTGAACCCGAATCCCAGTGATATGGATGAACTGTCCGAGGCTTCGGACTAAGATAGATGCACCAGGCCTATGTAATAGAAGAAGGGTTTCCAATTTTGGTTGGTACCCACTGTAGCGAAGTCAGGGATACCCCAAGCTACTTTTGTATGTAAGATAGGTTTGTAATCACCACTACTCATGTAATATATGAAGTATGTTAATGATATTTGTATCTCATGTTCCCATCTTATTTGTGTCGGGGATTGTATGTTTATGCTTTCCGCATGTGCATAAATAAGAAGCAAATGAATCCGAGATGGTGACAAAGCCTAGAATGTTGCAAATTAACCCGCAGCTCAACCTTCAAGTATAGGGGGCTTGTCACAACATGTGTCGAATTTGGCTCATACTTTCTTAACATAGAAAAACATGAAATACATTGTGTACTAGAGTAAGTTTCGGTGGCAATGCCAACCGATAGGCCATATTCCATATCCTTTCTAAGATTTCAAAGGGTCCTATGTACGGTGGACTTAACTTACTTTTGTCACCAAAATGAGACATACCTTTCAATGGAGACACCTTGCAAAATACATGGTCTCCTACTCGGAATTCTAAAGGCTTTCATCTTTTGTCTGCATAATTCTTTTGCCTACTTTTGGCAGCTCTAAGTCTCTTTCTAATTACCTATACTATTTTGGTAGTAAGTTGCACCAACTTAGGACCAATGAGCTTATTTTCCTCGACCTCATTCCAATAGACTTGATTTCTGCAGCTCAACCATACAATGCCTCAAATGGAGCCATGCCAATGCTCTGCTAGAAACTACTATCATTGGCGAACTTAACGAGATGTGGGTGCTCATCTCTACTTCTCTTGAAGTTGATAACACAAGTTCATAACATGTCTTCTGACTATCATGGTCTCCTATTGGTTGTAGTGCCTTAATTTTTCAGTAGTATTTTTGGCTCTATCATGCTTTCATTGCACACTTTGATCAAATAAGGCACTCTCTACATTCTATGATGAATAGTACTTCATTTTGTAATGATGGTCTTCGAGTTATCCATTTCCTCCAGAGTGACCGCATAAATCTTTCCATGCGCTTAGCAGATGTTAGAAATTGTCGTATTGTGGTGCTTCGTTTTGCAACATTGTTTGCGATTGCTACAACGGCATTATTTGCCACCATTGTGGTCAATCTCTAATAATGTGGCCTTTCCAACCACAACCAAAACAAGCTCTTGTTTGAGTCAAGCATGGAGCATTACCATGTCGTTTTTTGTAATTGTGGCATACATCCCTTGAAGTGAAGGTTGGTGTCATGACCCCAACTCCATCTCCAGGGTCTCGAGCGACAGGGGTTATTTTTTTTGATGTCTTAGGCTCATCACCATCCCGTTTTCCTTTATATTTTCATTAAGCACATGCGGAAGCATACATACAACACTCGGACAAAAACAAGTAGCTAGGAAAACAACCATTTACAAACACAAAATTACATTAGCTATGTAAACAAGCCCTTCTATTGCAAGTTGTTATATTTACGACTACCGCATCTTCAAAAGGTTGGGGTAAACCTTAGCTCCTATAGGCAAGATTGCAACTCCCAAAATTGCCATGAGACTTCCAAGCCTATAAGACTAAAAGGATGAGGGGTGAGTTTTGGGGAAACTTAGTAAGTAAAACCCACTAATTTTTGGGTAGGAGGATGCCTCGCCTATCAACAAGCATACAACTCATCCAAAACATTAGTCAATGATAGATCAATACCAAAACAAAAGCTTTTTCTTAGATGAAACATGAGGAATCCTTAATCAATGATATGAAAGCATAACCCAATATTCATCCACACCATGAGGAACTCAAGCCTCACTAATGATATGTAGTATAACCAAAATCCATTTCATAAAGGGAGAAACTCATGCACACAAGATTCATTTATTAACAATCGAAATCCATCGACTCCTCCGAAATCCACTAGGCATCCGAACTTAATCAGGCAACGTCCCCTAATCCAAGGGTGACAGCTAGAATTGTCACAACATCTCACCCTTCAAACGAGGCATCCCATTGGCGTGGGGGCATCTCGTTAGCGAGGGGGCAACATTGCTGAATCCATCAGTCGATGATTAGAAATTAGTCCATTGTGTGACCATGCATTAGGCATCACAATCCGGTTCTTATCTTTACTTTTAGTTCAAGGGCACGAAGGCGCACGATGCATAAGTGTGTGAAATGACTTATCGAATCGAGACGTTAAGCATGCCAAGCACGAATCAAGAATTACAACTTGATCCGACACGTTTGAGCACCAATTTAGTACCCAACTTGGCTTAGGAATGACATATCTCAATATCGCACTGAGACCATGATAGGACCGGCCCATCGTCACATGTTCACTAACCTAGTACTAGACTTGGCTCGGGAATGATATGCCTTAATACCGCACCCATACCATGAAAGGGCTGGCCCATCGTGACATGTTCACTGACCTAGTACCAAAGTTGGCTCGGGAACGGTACACATTGATATAGCACCAAGACTAAGAGAGGATAGATCCATCGTGATCTCACGTACGTCAAGGCCACAAAGCCCTTTTTTCAGAGCTTGAGGTGTGAACTAGAACATCAATTTGTGAAAATGGTTGGAAATAGTTTAGTAAGGAAATAGCAAGCTTTCCCAAAAACACTTTTTAAATAGGTTTGTATCAAAACAAAAACCAAAGCATATCAAACAAACACACAAACCCGGCTTCTTCCAAAGCAACTTATGCCAAAGCATGAGTCAAAGCTCATCAAATTAAACTCAAACTCAATCAAGGAACAAAGTCTAAACCAATCCAAGCAAACACAAGCCAACCTCAAGCAACAACAAGCCGATCAACTTCAGTCAAGAAGTTGTCACACGCTTGGAATAGTGTAACATAACGTTCTAGCCAAATATTAGTAAGTTCTACTTACATGACTTCAAGGAATGGCCCGGGTGATTGAGCAACATGTAGGTTGGCAAACAAGCAAGAGGGCGTGGCCACGTAAAAGAGAGAAGGTGATGGTGAGGGTGTGGTCAAGAGAGCAAGGGAGGTAGAGGAGGTGGTGTGGAAATGAGGCGAGGGAATGCCTATATTTATAGGCAAACCCCTCATGATGATCTTTCTAAATGGACTAATCATCTTCATGTAGGTGGACAACCTAGGTTGGGGAGGTGGCAAGCTAAAGAGATGGGTGGCAAGTCTAGTTCCTAGGGCTGATACTTGCTCATCTTTCCATTGGTCCATCTAAGGGGTTGAGTCATCATGAAATAATTGCACATAATTATTATGGGGACACCTTAGCTAATGACTAAGCGTCTCCCATTTAATGTTTGGATCTTGAGTAATAATTAGGCTAGATATCTTCATATTACAAACTTGCTCTCAAAGTTTTTAGGTTAGGAGGCATTATGGTCTATTCCTTTAAGGGACACCTCAACTTGGCATTGAAGAACTAGAGTCCAAAGATATTTGATGCATCCTAAAAATAAATTAAAAAGACTCTAGATTAGCCTTGCTCCTTAAGTTGGATGTGCAATCATCTCCACTTCCAAGTTGGGCGTATGGTCTTCTTATCCTAGTGTGAAAACAGTTTCAAGCGGTTTTTGAAATAAGCATAAATACCTTATCAAATGGGCTTGAAAAGTTATGAAATTTTAATATGTTGTAGATAAGACCCTGGATGACATTTTTCATGCATTAAGTCAAGTCCAATTCGTGCTGTGGAAAGAGCAGTAAATCACTGAACACAACCCAAAAATTCGTCCATCGAGCAAATTCAACAGTTAGAGAGAGAGACCCATTTTGAAATCCAAATCTTTACAAAACTCTTTGAAATTTCTATATGTTATAGAAATGGATGTCCTTTAAAACTTTCATGAATGAAGCATGATTAAATTTGAAAGGAAAAAGTTTATAAAAATTCGAGAAGGCAACCTGGTCACCGTTTTCACTGCACGGAACAGGTTCCAAATGGTGAATGATTGGGCCTTCATCCCTACTAGTTCACCTCATAAAAATATGAAAGTTGAATATCTTTTAGATTAAGATGTTTAAAATAACTTTTATGAAGGAAGTTTCTTTAAATTCGCACCACAAAAATCTGTGTAAAATTAGAAAATAGAGAAGGTCCAGAAATTTTGAAAATCAAAGGTGGCAAACTTAGTTGGGAAAAGGAGGCATCCCACTTGGTCAAGAAGTATTAATTGTGGGCATCCTTATCTTCCAAGTTTCCAACTAGGTTCTAGGTTAGCTTGGACACCTCATCCTCCTTCATTTATTGAAGAGATTCAAGAATTCTCTTTTGCTTTATCATTTCCTTCCTCAAGAAGGTGGTCTAACTTCCTCAAGAAGGCGGGCTAGAGAATTTTATCGTCCAAGTTGATTTCGGGTCTGAGAAAGGGATCATTAGGCACACCTCAAAAAATCAAATCACGTACACCCGAGGTTTGGCCATTACGTTCCATATTCGCCCGAACTGTTCCTTTGGACGATTGGTCGGCTAATAGGGTCGATTGTCCTTTGATTGGTTCAAGGCCAATCCTAAGGCTACCCATGGCTTAGCACTAAGCCAAGGCACTCATGACCTTTGAATTAGTGACAAAATAGCCAGGTCTATCCTTAGGCTCATTTCGATCGTCACCCAATCCACCGGTAGGGTTCATGGTTGGTGCGTTACCGATCCATGATTGGACATCACCAATTCGAGATTCTATTTCAATCACTAAGAATTAAATAGGGTATGGTGCATTTTGGGTTGGAATACAATCACATTTGATCAATTCAAATCGTCCGTGTATCGGTGCATAACCGGGCGAAATCACCCACTATCGAAAACTACGACCAATCGAATCAACCCATGACTATCCACCGATCCAAAATCATCCCATGAGCAATTCTCCTGATCAAAAAGTCATCGTATGAGCTGGTGACCCTATCCCATCTAGGTTTGGTTGGTAGAAAACTCGAGGCCAACACCTCGACCAATTCATGACTAGTCGATCGGTTGGTCCATGACCGATCCACAATTCCTTACCGATCGAATTGATCGGTTGGCCCATGATTGATCCTTTTAAGACCTTATGGTCAATCCTTACGGGGTCGGAATTGAGGATGTTACAATTGGCCTTAGGGTCTTACTCTTCTTGTTGGAAGCGAATGAATGTTTTTCTTCTTGTCTCAATCTCTTGTCATAATGGCGATTGACTTGAGAGGTTGGATGATAAGGCCCTCCTTGATAAGTTGTTATGGTAGCTTGCTCTAGGAAATCTCTTTCTATTAGCTAGGCTCACTCGTATAGCTCGTTGTAGTTCTTGAGGTTCAATGGCACTAATAAACTTTAGATTTCATGTTTCAAGCCATCTCGAAATCTCTTCGCTTTATTCACTAGATCCTCAACCAACTTGGGGGCATATCTTGACGACTCGGAAAATTTTGCCTCATACTGATCAACGGTCATGTTGTTTTATTGAAGTCATAGAAACTTATCCATCTTCTTGTCATGAGCACATTCGAAAAAAATATTTTTCATTGAATGCCTCAATAAACGCATTCTAAGTTACAGCAGTTTTAGTAGGGAACACCATTCCTCGCATTGCCTTCCACCAGTATTTGGCGTTACTTTATATCTGGTACCCTACTAAGGTCACCTTATATTCATCATAACACCTTAAAGTGCGAATATCTTTTCCAACTTATTGACCCATGATTCGGCTTCTTCGGGATCTCCTGTCCTAGCAAACCTCTGGGGTCGCAGCTTTAGGAATTGCTCCACCAGTCCTTGCATAGGACATTCACCATTTCCGCTTCTGTTTCTAGCCACATAGGCATTCCTAGAAGTAGAAACCTCTTGATGCTGTGCTTGCTACTCCATTATGCTTCAAATGGTCTCAAGAGCTTGTAGAATTCCATCTAGTCGAGGGTCCTCTTTTGACTTCCCGTTGGACCTCGACTGGCTTCGAGTCAACTTTCCTCTTTTAGCAACTATAATAATTCTAGGGAAGCTTTTCTTCAACACAATAAGGGGTTAGTGGTCACAAACTACCGTTGGAAACATCAACCAAACAACAAATCACAAGCACAAGTGTTTTCCTAGCTAACTATCCCAAGATTCCTAGCACACCTTATCATTCTAGGTAATAACCTCACTTCAATACCAAAAACTATAACGACCCCAACTCCATCCCTAGGGTCATGAGTGGCGGGGGTTATTTTCACAACGTCCTAGGCATGTTGCCGTCCCGTTTCTTTTATCTTTCCATTAAGCACATGTGGAAGCATTACAAATAACACCCAAACAACAACAAGCAGCTAAGAAAACAACCATTTACAAGTACACAATTACATCAGTTACATTTACAAGCCCTTTTTTCACGGGCCATTATATTTACAACCACTATTTCTTCTATGTTCAAAAGGCTAGGGTAAACTTTAGCTCCTCTAGCGATACTACAACTCCTCCATGCCTACAATTATGAAAAATAATAGGGTGATTAATGGACTCAGTAAGTAAAAACCCCTAATTCTCTACTAGGATGACAACTCATCATCAAATCTAGTGTCCTAAAAGGCGAGGTGATGATGCCTTTGTGGATGTGAACTATGAGGAAACTCCTATGGTTAAGTACCCCTAAACCTAACATTTTCCCCGAGGTTGGGTCATGATAGTAGAAATCAAGGGATAATCCCCGACCCTCAATTGGATTTTTTAGCTTGACCCCAAAAAATGAGGCTAGTGCCGACTCCTATCTTATTTTCTAGGTTGTCTTAAACAACTAGATTGATAAACAAACCTGTCATGAGGGGTATGAACCTTAGGTAAAGGTTTACGATCATGATTTAGCATACTCAAGATGGTGAAGTTGAAAGATAAAGTGATGCCATATTTAGCGGATGTATATCTTGAGAGAGCTATCATGGTCATTGAAATGCCTTTGAACCCACCTTTACATTTAGTTTCCTTTCGATCTGAAAATTGTCGATCAAGACATGCTGTGACATTAAGGTAAGGTCACGACACCTTATGCTGTCACGCGAGATACAAGCTTGGGATAACTTGCGACCATGTGTGAGGGAACTCACAAATGGTTTGTTCTAAAAGGCAAGGTGATGACGCCGTTGTGGATGTGAACTGTGAGGAAACTTCCATGGCCAAGTACCATAAATCCAACATTTTCCCCCTTTTTCCCCAAGGGAGGCAGCGAGGTCAAGTCGCGACACCCACATCGAATGAGCACACAAAGAATGTTAGAGGAGTTGTGCATAAAACCCACCAAGCCTTGCTCCAACCAAATCATGCCTCCTCTTTTGGCTTTTTGTCTAAATGTTTGCATCTCAACAACATTTACAAAACTCTTAATAATTAAGAGTTAAATTACTAAAGAAATAAAATTAAAGTTTTCAAAAATAATCGGTTCAATCTGGGTGGATCCATCCTTAGAACTGGGAATCAGATTGATTTCACTAGTCCCAATTTTAGGGAATGGGGAACTAGACTGACCAAGAGACACACAAGCCTTCATAAAGGAGCTTTCCCTCAAAGAAATGATGAATCGGCTATTTGTGTTTTGCCATTCGTCGTTGTCCACCAGTGCTCACCATTTTTGATCTTGGCGAAGTCAATTGAAGACAGGCAAGTCGTTACTCGATCCTGCTGAGGTTTAGAGTATTTTGTTTAGGCGATGAGTTCATGAAGAGTCTAGTCGAAGCTGAGATCATTTTACCATGATGTCTAGGCCGAATGTAGTGTTAAACTAACTTCAGGGGTCCATAGTCAATAATTCACACTATGTGTTCGATGATTTGCCTAAATAAATTGTAGAAACTTAGTTTGCAAAACCGAATTTCTGAGCTATATTGATGCGTGATTTCTTTGTGGATTGTGAAGAATATGCCTAATTACATGTTTTAATCCATTTTATGTCATGATCCATGTATTGCCAAGTCGACATTGTCGCCGGAATCCATTCCCCTCATTGGCGTTTTCCACGATTCAAAGCCACTTTGGTTAGCTTTCTATATCCTCCTTGATCATTTGCGTATCTATTTAGTGTATGTAAATCGCCGTTATTTATTTGTGGCTAGGAAACGAGCATCGTTCGGAGGCAAGCTCGTTTCGATTGTCCTCGGTGATAAACTAGTTACGGCCGATAGTATGGCCGAGTGGGCCAGGTCTAGCGTCAATGTCGATGCCTGTTGTTGACGGCCAATGTAGGGTGACGACTAGGGCAACGGGTGTGGCATACCTCAGTTGAGGTTACTGGTACGATTAGAGTTGCAGGCGAGGAGATCGTTGAAGAAGAAGCTGCAGGGAAGGGGATGAAGAAATAAAATAAAATAGAAGAAAAAGAATAAAGAATAAAAAAAGATCAATAGAAAAAGGGAAAAAAAAAGCTTTAAAAGTTTAGGTTTAATCCGATGCGGGTTGGGTCTGGGTAGACAGATCGGGTTAGTGGGCTGGGTTGGGTTTACCGGCCTGTATTCCTTTTCCCAAATATAATAATAATAAAAATCACTTAAAAATCATAAAATTCATGAAATTCATAAAAATCACTAAAAAATCATTAAAAAAATATATAAAAAAAGATTCAAAGAATCTAGAAAATCATAAAAATAAATAATAAAAAATTCAGGAAAAATTAAAAAACAAAAACAAAAAATTCTCATTTAGAAAAATTGGAATTCCTTAAAATTTTTGCTAGTTCTTTGAATAGTTTCCTTAAAGTTTGAAAAATATTAAAAAAATTGAAATTCCAAAATTGAGCAAGCCTTTAGAGCTTTACAATAAGAGCTTTTAGATTACCATTTTCTTTTAGAGACAATATTGGTTTACTCATTCCGCACCTTAATATTTTGAGTATTATTTTCACTTTTAGAACAGTTAGGACAAATCCTAAAAAGATTTGATAGGCTACTTAGACTTTTTGGCTTGCACATAATCGAATTAGGAATTGAAAGGGCATTAGTCTTAGAACTAATGTAATCAAGTCTCCGTTTTAAGATCTCTAGTTGCACATGAAATGAGATATTCTCCCGTACCTCAGTAGGTTTTTAGTCGAACTAAATACGTAAGTGACGACTCATTACGTAGAAATTTGTATAGAACTAATTGAATGAAAACCAAATGTTCAACATCGCACGAGGTATGGGTTTGTAAGAACCTAAGTCAACTGAAGGTCATGGGCCCGAATTTGGCAATATCCCTAAATCTAGTTCCATCCATACTGAGGGGTAGTCCACAAAAGTGGTAAGTAATATTCATGCTTTGAAATGAGCTTTATTTTGAGTTAGTTTAATCACCAATGCTGCTGAGCTGCGGAAGATCTAGGGGTTAACACGAATTTATAACCAAACCATGTCACTGTCCCTGATCTTTATTAATCTCTTAACAAATAACTCGTTGCCAAAATAAATCTTTATTGTTCCTTCCGTGACTTGAGTAGACAAGTTGCTTAGCACAGCTGCCTTTGACTATTTAAAAGGTGTTTGGAGCGTCTAGAAATTCATTGTGGTTCTTTAATGCTTTTGTGGAACTAGATCCATTAATTTCCTAGGATTGGTTCAAAAGATGAACGGCCTCACCAAATGATGTCTTTTAGCTGTCGGTACAATAAAAGCATAGTAAAGACATGGGTTATCAATCTATACAAGCACTATCGTTCTAGTTTTAGTTCTTGACTAAAATTGGAGCTCAAAACTACCACATGACAGAAAACTTGTGCTGCAACCCTCTATCGCCTCTTTTCCCTGGTGGAAGTCCATGAAACCAAAATGATACAATGAAGTTCACTAAGAAAAATGAATCTATCACCCAAAGAAAGAAAGCATGTGGCATCCCCGACACGGCCCCGATCCACTAGAGTCACCACAGATTACTTACATTTCCTTTGTCCTAATAACATGTTACCCTGATACCATTGAATTATAGTGGGTCCATAAATCCCGGGGGTTTGTACCATCTCAATCGGTCCCAGTGCAGTTCATATAACGGAAGCATACTCGACATCTCCCTAACCCGTACACAAACTAAATAATACAATGCAATGTTGTGGCACCCCCGATTCCACTTGAGATCGCCATGGGTGATCTCTCTTCACAGACTGATACCCTTTAACTAGGGATTTTTTTTTTTTGAAAGCAGTCCCAGCACAACTTATTAGCAAAAGCATAAACAAGTCTCACAATCTCTCCCTCCAATAACCATAATGCAATACACACCAACGACGCACCATAAGAAAAAATAATGCCGATTCACTCTTATTTATATTTTCATGACGGACATCAAGGTTGATACAACAAAAAGGCCAAGATTTTAACTATACTTAGTTACCACCCTAAAAAGGACTCGATTCTATATCGAACATATACCATCTTCCATCAACGAGTGTCGGCTATCTCCAAAAAGTGTCAGCTCCCATAAGCTATATGCACCATCATACCCAATCCGATCATCGGGTGGCGGCGACGATAACATCTCTAACATAACTCCATCATGTCGGATATGAACATATAAAAACTCCTGGATAATCGGGCCATTAGCTCGACCCACGTCGTACATCACCGGGACACGGACTCAAACAAAAACTAAACCAAGAGCACCGACACAGACATGCTCAGTACACTCCACATCCACATCAGTAGGTATGCCATAGTAAGTACCGCGTGCAACTAATCGCAACGGCATCTTTCTAATATGAAATGTTAATCCCCAAAGGGATGAGTACAACCACTCAGCAGTAAAGATCCACCACGCTGCTCAATGCATCAAACAAAACAATCAAGAATAAAACACATATTATTCATGCATTCAAGCATACCTTACCTTACAGTCATGCATATATCACCATGCCATATGTGCATATACCACCATGCACTCATCATCAAGCATTCATGCATACCATGTACTCATTATCAAGCATTCATGCATTTATCCATGCCATATGATACAATCTCAATTTTTATCTTTCCAGGGACCAGTGTTTTCATCCCACAATTTATCGCTTATATCCAACTTGGCATCACGAGGAACCTCCGGCACACACACTCCGGGCATCTCGTATCCCAACTAGCATCACGAGGTATCCCCCTGGCACACACCTCTGAGGCTTCCGACACCCCCACACTCCGGGCATCCCAACATTCCCGAGGACATCTAGCACACACACTTCGGGCATCCGGCACCCCCACACTCCGGGCATCCTAACACTCCCAGGGCATTGTCAGCTCACACCTCCGACAGTCTCGTTATTTTCTCAAGTTATATCCACACATGTATCTCAATTTCAACATGGCATTTGATGCAATAATATCAAAGATCTCAACCAACTTTTCATGCCATATAACATGCCATATGTCACCACATATGCAGCAAAATCAACCGCTCAAAGTATTATATCACAAGGATAAATTCATTTATTTTTCAAAACACATCAATGTTTCGGATAAATTAGAATGCATTCCTCTAATTAAAACTCCAGAAAATTAGTAAATGACATTAATAAATTCTAAAAACTTGACACATTATAAATGAGACCTAAAGGCAGATATCTCATAAATAACTCCATGCCAAAAGAATCTCACACAAAACAGTATGGTCCATGCATCACAGAATTCAAAACTTCAATATTTCAGCTTGCACAGTTTCGGGAGTAATTTAAATTAAATACGCAAGTGAACTCCAAAAATTCTGAAATTTTGACATGTTATAGACAAGTCCTAAAGGTAAATATCTCATGAAGAAATTGAAATCCAAATCGTTTTAGGTTAATATATGTAGATGATTATTTCCCCCCTGTTCTTGGTGTCATCTTTTCTCAGATTATCATCTTTGAAAAGAAACTCATTTCACCAACCTACATATGTTCATTTCTTCTAAATTTTTAGTATGTTATTCCTCAGAATATTACATACAACTTTCATTAAGGAAACATGAAAAAATTTTAATTTTATGATTTTATAAAAATCACGAAATCATACTGGGTCGAAGTAACGTTTTTCCCAGATCCAGTTTCTTCAAAGGACAACGATCTCACCGACCTATCTTTGTTCATTTCCTCTAAAATTTTGATATTTTCTACCTCAAGAAGTATAATACAACTTTAATTAAGAGATCAAAGTGATATTTTCACTAAAAAGTTACTTTACAGACCACGAAATCTCTAAAAGTCAGCATAACGAATTTCAGATCTAACTTCTCCAAAGAAAAATCATTTCACTAACCGATACTTGTTCGTTTTGCCTCAAATTTTAGTATGTTATTCTTCAAGGTGTCCTGTACAACTTTCATGAAGAGATAGAAACAAGATTCCAACTAAAAAGGCACATGCAACACACAGTCTCATGGACAGTCGGACTGGTCTTTCCAGAAACAGCATGCATGGCCAACGAATCTCTCTTCAAAGCTACAAAGTCTCATCCCATCTACCACAACCAAGACTTACCATCTACTACACATACACACAGCAATGCAAGGGGTAGGTTTAGGACTTCACTTGCCAAGCACAAACAGCAACAAGAACAGCGGCAAAGCGGCAAATGGACGGCGGCGAGCTAGGCGGACGATCCTCCTCCTTCCTCTCGCACGCCCTCTTCCTCTCTTTCCCTCTTCCTCTCTCTCAGATCCCTTTCTCTCTCTCTCTCTCTCTCTCTCTTGGTTTCCCTTTCTCTCTTTAGCTTTCTTCCCCTACAATCATTTGCAATCATTTGATTGCATGAAGCCGCCCAAGGGAGCCGATGGGGGCAGCCGCACTTGGCTTCTCCTCCATGCCACTTGGAAACTCACATGCAAGGTTGATGGGCTTCAAGGCTAGGTCGGCCTTGGGCCTTCATGGACCGGTCGAATAGGGGGCTGGCGTGGGCTAGTTGGATGGTCTTTGGGCCTAAAAATCCGCCCATCCTCTCCTATTCCTATTCTATTTAACCCTCATTTAAATTAACATCTAATTTCAACTTATAAATCCACAAAAATTTGTAATTTAAATCAATAAAATTCCTCTTATAAAGTGCACCACCAAGAATAAGATTTCAATGTCAATTTGCATCTAAATAAAATCCTTGGTTCACTTGTAGACAATCTCCATCCAAAACAATCAACCCTTACAATGCTCGGCCTTAAATTAATTGAAATTCATTAATTCAATGGCTAATACAAAATCAAATGGCACTTCCATTACCTAATCATGGTTCATGGTACCCCAGAGGTTGTCATAAGATTTTAGGATGCCACAAATGCACACCAACTACACTTTTCATATATATATATATAAAGAAGCTAATGCCAAACCACTTTTATTTACATAACTATGATGGACATCACGAGTCGGTACAACAAAAGGCCAATGCTTTAACTAAGCTTGGCTATAACCCAAAATAACCTGACTCTACATCAAACATGTACATATCATTCGTGTGATCATGCTTACATTTCCATGAGATTCATTCATTGAAGCGATTCATATTCCATGCCATATACACAATTATGTATATATCCCCATGAGATCCATTCAATACCTTCATGATCGCATTCTCAATGCTTTATAATATCAACTCAATTTCATAGGTGATTATATCCCATGCCATATGCATACATACATGCACATGATTCAATTTCCATTTTTAACTTTCAAAATGATCTCATTTTTCTTCCAACGACCAGTGTTTGCATCCCTCATATATCGCTCATACCCAACCTGGCATTGCGAGGAACCTCTAGCACACACCTTCAAGCATCCGGCACACACCTTTGGGTATCTCGCACCCCAACTGGCGTCACAAGGCCATCTAGCACACACTTTCGGGTATCTCGAAACTCCCGAGGATATCTGGCACACATTTTCGGGCATTCGACACACACCTTCGGGCATCCGGCACACATCTCCAGGCATCCCAACACTCCTAGGGCATCATCGGCTCACACCTCCGAAGGTATCATCATCATCACAATACATACATACATACATACATACATACATATATATATATATATATATATATATATCATCTTTGGAAAATGCCATTTTATGCAATGATGCCAAAAGTCATGGAATTTATAAAATCTCATCAATTTGATGTCATATGAAATGCACAATTTTCACCACATATGCAGTACAAATAACAATTCAAGATATCATATCTCATAGAGCAATTCATTTGTTTTTAAAAATTGAACAATTTTTGGACAAAACAAAATGCACTTCTTTAGTAAAAATTCTTGAAAAATTTGTAAACAATCTCAATAAATTCTGAAAATTCAACATGTTATAAACAAGATCTAGAGAAAAAGGTTTAATGAGAACACCATGTCAGAAGACCTTCGTACAAGTCACTATAGTCTATGCATCACGGCTTAAAGTTTCGGAACATCATTATTGCACAGTTCTATTCATAAATTTGATATAAACCCTCAATCAACTCAGCAAATTCTGAAATTTTGATACGTCATAGTTAAGACCTAGAGGTAAAAGTTTCATGAAGAAATCAAAATCAATTTCGTTCGGGATTAAAATCTATAATCGATTTAATTCTTCCTACTCTGGGACAGTTTTCCAGATTAATCCATTTCAAAGAAAATTCGTTTTCACTATCAATACTTGTTCATTTATTCTAAACTTTTAGTACGTTACTCCTCAAGGTGTTAGATACAACTTTTATCAAGAACATGAAGTCAAATTCCACCTGAATAATTTTATAAAATTCACGAAATCACAAGGGGTCGGATTGTTCCTGCATGCAACAGCTTACTTGTTCTAGAAAACTACCACCATTCACACGAACTTCAGCATCCAACATCACAACTCAAGCATCTCCAACACCCATTACACTTCACACACAACTATAGCAAGAAAAATGTAGGCTAATAGACTCTACTTGCTTAGATCCAACAAAATCAAGCAAGCAACAACGACTCGGGGCTTTGGCAGGCTCCATCGACGGCAGTACTAGGCGGCATCAATGGTGGCGGCTGCTGGTGCATGCATAGTGGGGCCAGTCCTCTTCTCCCTTCACCAAAGCACCCACACAAACCCTCTCTCTCCTTTCTCTCTTTCTCTCTTTCTCTCCCTCGCACGACCACTCTCTCCCTCTCTCTCCATCGCTGCCTCGTCCATTTCGCCCACTCTCTCTCTCTTTTTCTTCTTTCACCCTCATGATTAGCTAGTAATCATGAGGCTTTGCATGGCAATGACAAGTGGGAGTTGGTCTTGGACAAATGTACTAGAGCATGCAAATCTCTCTTGCCACTTGTCGATCTTCATGCAAGGCTAATGGGCCTCATTTGGGCTGGGCTTGGTTGACCAATTGGGGGGAAACGGTGGGCTGGTTTGGGCAGTTTTGGGCCTTAAGAAATCAGCCCACTCCTTCTCCAATTTTTTTTTATTAATCCCCACTTATATAAATACCTAATTACAATTTATATGGCCATAAAACTTTGTAACATAAATCAATAAAAATCCAACTTATAAAGTTCATGGCCAAGAACAAAATTTCCTTATTAATTCATCCTTCAATACAATCCTTGATCACTCATGGACATGGAATATATTTCCAACAAAATAATTGTCTATTAAATGCTTGGCCTTGATTAATTGAAATCCCTTGGTCTAATGACTATAATATAGTCCGATGACGCTTCCATCACCTACTCATGGTTCATGGTATATCCAGGGGTTGTCATGAAATTTTAGGATGTCACAAAGCATCCATTTGTTATTAAGATCTTTGCTGTTCAAAAGTTTCTGAATAATTCAGGTTACAAGAGCTAGGAACAGCAATTGCCACAAAGTGAAACCGAAAAACTTGTAGTAGGCATACAACACAATAACATGCTAAGACAGAAGAAAGTCTGCATTATTACGGAGCAAATCAAGCAAACTTTTCTGTTGGTATTATTGGAACATAACGTCAACCAGTCACGGGGGTTGCTATCAGGCAAAGAGGAGTCTTCTTGTGAACCGAAAGGCCATAAGCATCTTCCATGTCAATATCATCGACACTCATCCCTTCAGGTAGTTTCCAATTGAACCGATGAAGGAGATTTGCCATTGCAAGCTCAACGATCACAACACCAAAGTTTATGCCAGGGCATCCTCGCCTGCCAGAACCAAATGGCAGAAACCCATAGTTTTGTCCCTTATAATCGATGGAGCTGTTCAAGAACCTCTCCGGCCAGAACTCCTCTGGGTTTTCCCAAGATTTTGGGTCTCTGGAGATTGCTGTCACATTGATGAATGCAGTAGTTCCTCTAGGAATGTCGTATCCCCTTATCTTGCAATCCTCGATCGTCTCTCTTGGAACTAGAAGAGGGAGCGGTGGATGGAGTCTTAATGCCTCTTTGATGGCTGATCTTAGGTAGGTGAGTCCTAGAAGGTCAATCTCTTCAACCTGTAACTTTCCTTTTGCTGCTTCTCGAACCTCTTCTTGTGCTTTTCTCATAATAGTTGGATTGCGGACGAGTTCTGCCATTGTCCAGAGTATAACGGCCGCAGATGTTTCTGATCCCGCATTGAACAAGTTCTGAACAAAATCCCAAGCAATTAGTCGCAATATTTTTCTTTTTTGATCTAGTTTGTAATAGAGTGATATAGAAGTGAACAAAAGGAAATATGTCGAACGCTCAAGGCAAGAGGAACATACAGTTAATACTCCTTTCATTTGTTCCCTAGTGAGGGCAATCGCTTGATTTGGATCCCTTTGTAACCGAAGCATCACGTCAACAAGATCTTCATGATCGGGTTTAGGCCTTTTAGGGTCTTGGTGCTCCTTGATCACGTCATCGTACAACTTGTCTAGCTCCCTGAAGTACTTTTCCACCTTTGCCTTGAAGCCATTGAGCCTGTTAAACCAACCCATCTGTGGGAATAGATCTGCAACACAAAGGCCACCTAAAATCGTCTGTATATCGCGGATTGTCTCATGAAATTCGCTTTTTACTCCGCCACCTATAGCCTGGCATTTGTTACCAAATGCCACTCGGCACACAAGGTTGTTATTCAATAGAAGTGCCAGTTCACCAATATTGACAGGACCTGGAGAAGAAGTGATTGCATCGAGCATGAGCTTAACCTCTTCCTTCCTCACGGATTCAAACAAATGGACTCTCTTACTGCTCAGGAGTTCTAGGATCACTAATTTCCTGAGCTCTCTCCAGGAATCACCATAGGCACTGAAAGTTACATCAGAAAGATCGTATGCTAACTTCTTTGCTGCATAAAAGGGAGGTCTGCCGGAGAAAGCGAGGTCATGGACCTTGAATACTTCTCTAGCGACATCTTCGGACGAGATGACTAATGTGGGAACAACGCCGAGTTTGAGTAACATGATCTCGCCATACTGTTTCGAGAGGCGTGTGAGCGATTGGTGAGGCAAGGAGCCGAGCTGGTGTAAATTTCCAATAATCGGCAACTTCCTAGGACTGGGAGGGAGATTCCTAGATGCTTGTGTGTTCTTTTTCGTGTCAATCAAAAAGACTAGTAACAACGGTATCACAAGAGCACATATGAGGGCCACAATAAGCTGAACACCCATGGCTTGATCTCCTTGGAAAAAAATTATCAGAGATGAAAACAATGTGTGAAGAGGTTTCATCGGAGGTATGCTGATTAAATAGTCTTAAGTGGATGGAAGTGGGAGATATACATGAGCGAATAGGAAGCTTCGGACGTGTCATTTTCACCATTTTATTTACCATATTAAAAACTTTGGACTTTTCTGTTAGATCGGTAGACCAAAAGTTGAGATGTGGACAACTGGAGTGCCAGAACTTGGCACAAGAGGACATTTAAGTGTTAAAAGTTAGGAAATTTACACTTAAGTATCAAAATCGGAGGAAAATGGATCAATTAAGTACTAATGGTGAGAAAATCCAGCCAAAATGCTGATGTGGTATTTTTCTGGCAAGACAAGTGCAAAACGATGTCAATTGCCACAGTGGTATGGCTAGATAAGCCAAAAACAACATCGTTTTGCATGCTAACGTGACTAAATAAACTAAAAACGATGTTGTTTTGTCTAGGATTTGAATTTTTATATAAATATTAGTTAAATTAAATTTACAACTAAATTATTCACAAAAAAAAAAAGGAAGAAGAAGAATTTGTAGAAGGTAGCCTTCACCATTTTGCAATCTCCTCCTCCTTTTAATTAATTATTTAATAATTTATTTTTAAATTTAATTCAATTTATATTTATATTAAAAATCAAAGAAGAGGCAAAACGACATTATTTTGGCACTTTTTTGCTGACTTAGCTCTCTAGTGAGCCACATAGGTGAGTTATATTATTAAAAGAATACCACGTAGGATTTCCTAGAGCTTTCACCGGACTTAGTACTCAGATGTCCCAAATTTTTTTTTTTTTTTTTTAAGTGGCACTTATGTGTATCTTTCATAACTTTTGGCAATTAAGTGTCCCCCGTGCCAAGTTTTGACACTTATGCTAGCAAAAGTCTGATAAATCCTACTTTACTCAAAACTTGAGATCAATGGATTCATGATATATTTCCTACTCCACATTAAATTACATTCTAATGTTGGATTTTTTTCACCTAACACCTCATGCATGCGCCTCTAATAGTTTTTATGGAAGTATTATATGCCACATGGGTCATTAAACTAGCTTGCCGACAACATAGGATTTGGTGACATTTATGTTTGAACATGGCTCCCCACTTAATCTATAGGCACGTTGACTTCATACCATTTGCCGAATATTTAGGTTGGCACACATGAAAAGTTAGAGTTTGTTTGGTAATATGCCAAACAATGTCTCTTTCTATTCTTTTGTTCTCTAGAAATAAAAAAAAGAACAAAAATTCATTTGATAATGCTTTTGTGGAAGTATTATAGGGCACATGGATCATTAAACTAGCTTGCCTATAGCATAGGAGTTGGTGACATTTGTGTTTGAACATGGCCCCCCACTTAATATATATAGGCATGTTGACTTGATACTATTTGCCGAATATGTAGGCAGACGCACAAGAGAAATTAGAGTCTATTTGGTAAGTGCCAAACAATGTCTATTCATATTCTCTTGTTCCTCAAAACAACAAAAATCTGTTTGATAATTTTTTTGTGGAAGTATTATATGGCACATGGATAATTAAACAAGCTTGCCTACAACATAGGAGTTGGTGACATTTATGTTTGAACATGGCCTCCCACTTAATATATAGGCATGTTGACTTGATGCTATTTGCATAATATTTAGTTTGACACACATGAAAATTAGAGTATTTTGGGAATGTGCCAAATAATGTCTATTTCTATTCTTTTGTTCGCTGGAATAAAAAAAGAACAAAAATCTATTTGATAACGTTTTTGTGGAAGTATTATATGGTACATGGACCATTAAACTAGCTTGCCTACAACATAGGAGTTGGTGACATTTATGTTTGAACATGGCCCCCCACTTAATATATAGGCATGTTGACTTGATGCTATTTGCTAAATATTTAGTTTGACGCACATGAAAAATTAGAGTATGTTTGGGAATGTGCCAAACAATGTCTATTCTATTCTTTTGTTTGTTGGAACAAAAAAAGAACAAAAATCCATTTGATAATATTTTTGTGGAAGTATTATATGGCACATGGACCATTAAACTAGCTTGCCTACAACATAGGAGTTGGTGACATTTATGTTTGAACATGGCCCCCCACTTAATATATAGGCATGTTGACTTGATGCTATTTGCCAAATATTTAGGTCGAGGCACATGAAAAATTAGAGTATGTTTGGGAATGTGCAAAAATGTCTATTTCTATTCTTTTGTTCGCTGAAATGAAAAAAGAACAAAAATCCATTTGATAACGTTTTTGTGGAAGTATTATATGGCACATGGACCATTAAACTAGCTTGCCTACAACATAGGAGTTGGTGACATTTATGTTTAAACATGGCCCCCCACTTAATATATAGGCATGTTGACTTGATACTATTTGCTGAATATTTAGGTCAGCACACATGAAAAATTAGAGTTTGTATGGTAAGAATTCTCTGTTCTTTCTAAATAGTTCTATTTCTATTATTTTGTTCTCCATAATAAATAAAAAACAAGTAAAAAACAAATCCATCTCGTTTAATAAAGTTTTTGTTTCTTGAGAATATATCTTTTATTTTGTTTTTCTTAAAAAAGGCAAAAGTTGATTCTTTGTTTGTTTTGAAAATTAATTCTTTTGAATTTATGAATCAAATATTTTAATAAATCTCTCTCCATTTTTCCTCTAGAACTTTTTTCTGTGCTTATTTCTATTATTTTGTTCTCTTTTGTTTCTGAGAATATAGTAAAAAAAGTTGATTCTTTGTTCGTGAAAATAATTCTAGAATCAAATATTTTCTTCTTCTTGCTTTAGCCACTCAAGCCTCGCGGTGGTTGGGTGAGCTCATTGGCCCTCATTTGTTAGGTTGCTAGCCATGGCCGAGGTCGGGGTTTGGTTAGAGGAAGAAGAAGAGGAAGAAAAGAAAAAAAGAAAAGAAAAAAAAGGAAAAAAATGAAACAAATCATAAAATTATTAAAAAATGAAAGAAACTCTAAGTCACAAAAACATTTGAAGGTCATAACAAATGCATTTCTATTCCGAGAATAAAAATTTTGCACGGTTATCAAACATTTTGAATTCTAAGAAAGTCGTCCATGGAACGGAATCATATAAAATCAATTATGAGCATAAATTGCTCCCGAGAATAGAATGGTTACCAAATGCACCCTTAGTATAATGTTTGAGGTCGCAAGTAGGTATGTACCAAATGCATTGTTTAACTTATATTGCATTAATTATCAAATATACCAATGTCCTTGTTGTAATTTATTGATATGGAAGCTAACCGGATCCTAACAATTGAATTTAAGAGAAAGAGAAATTGCTAGAAAAATAAAATGAGAAACAATGAAAGGCATGAAAGACTTGTGTGGTTTGTTCCAAGTGTAGATATTTATCTCCATGGGGAAAGCCAATTGCAAAGAACCCATTAATCAATCAAACAATTACATGGCTACAATCACTCATGCACTCGAATATTTCCCCTATTGTAAATAACCCAAAAATGGAAATTAAAACTCAAAAGTGGTATATCTATCAACTGTCATATGCCATTCAATTTAGCAATTTGGCAACAAAATTTAATGAAAATTAATGAAGGGTAAATTTGCCACAAGTGTATCGAGTTGGGGGGTTTTTTGTGGTCAAAAAATTAATATAGGATAAATTTATCATAAGTGTGCTAATTTGAGATTTTCCGTGGTATTAACTCTAGAATTAATGTCGGAGGAAAAACAATATCTAAGACCTCACAAAAGTCCAACTTAAACTTTATTTATTCATATGCTTTGGACCATCTTTATTCAGCAAATTCAAACTCGAATCATGATTTAACAATGCTATGACTTTACTCAACATTTGTAGTCAAGTTGTTGTCAAGTTATAGTGTTCGTTATCCATGACAGCTCTCATAACACCTTAATAGGCATTCACTCACTAGAAATGCCAATTAAACTCCAGCAAAATTTGAGCTTCTCTAAAGGAATGGACTTTCTCATCATGTTTCTTGAGTTCTTCATTGTCACAATTTTCTTCACAACAACATTGCCCTTTACTATGCCATCTTAGATGAAATGGTATACAATATTGATATGTTTTGTTCACTTATAATAAATCTAATTATAAGATAGATATATCACACTTTAATTGTCATAATGTACGGTGACACTTTTCTACTCAAATCCAAAGTCCAAGAGCAAATTCTATATCCATATCACCTTTTTTGCTACAAAGGTCAGTCCCATATACTTAAACCCAATTGAAGACAATGCAACACCGTTTTGTAAGGATGATTTCCAAAAATCATTGCACCACCTGCCATCGTAAATGCATAACTTGCTAAAAATTTATTACTAATATCTGTTAAAATGAATGATTTTGAAAACATCCTAAAAAATGATTGCTTGCATTGCAAATTTATGTAAAATTAATATTTAATTTCAAATGCAAAATAAATGGAAAAGCAAAAAAATTACACTACGGTCACCCCAGAGCATGGGAATGTGTTTGATAATACATGTTTAACATCCACAAGACTTAAAAGCTAAAATAAGGGAATTTCTTAAATCTGTATACAGCGATGGAGGTATTATAAGGTGTTTGTCAAATAAAATTTACCTCACTTATTTTTTTAATAATTAAAGCTGTTATGAAAAGATGTGCCAAATACTTCTCTTTTATGTGATATCTAGAGTATTTTTTTTTCCCGTATAAGTAAGTTACATGCTTCATCCTAATTCTTCAATAGAAACGTGGAGATCGATCCCATCACATGCCCATATTCACAACAATTCAACTAAACCAATCTCAACTTAGGAAAAGCAAGAGTGACAACGGCCAAAGGACTGGACCGCAAAGCAACTAATAGGCTAGCCTTCAGCAAGGAAATGCCCTTATTTCAATCCACATTCCACATGATGTGCCAATTAGCCCATAAATGCTTATACCTTGCAGTGGTATTCTCGCAACTAAGGCCCTACAACTCTCCAAATCGACGCTTAATAGCAAAGTCACGGCAAAACGGAAATCCTCGCCTAGAGTGGACCAAGTAGATGTAAAGAAATGAGCGGTAGAACCATCTGGACCAAGGGTCTGATCTCCATTCATAGACATTAAAGCTTCTTTACTTTCTTCTTGAGTTATGGGCACCGTCAAACTTTGCTGCAGATCGTCTACTAGCTTACAATTCAGTTTAGCATTCAGACAAGATACGGAGATAAGTGTACATTGTTGGATGCAAATTGCCCAACCCCAAGATCTCCATAACTAGAACGAGAATATATATATAATTGAGTAGAAAGATTAACGCACCTGTTTTGGGATCCATCAAATATAAAGCGGAAGCAGAAAATGGATTACCCACATATAAAGGGGATCTACGCATCAAGTCATTCTCCTCTATTACCATTCGTATCACTGGCTCAATGAGGCGGCCCCCTCACGTGTAGCGTTAGGTAAACGCCCCTTAAATGAGGATACATGTGAGAATTAGGATTAGATGAGAGACTTGAGCACTATTTATAGAGTTTCCAGCCAGTCTCCCTCATTACGGGCCAGGCTCAACTTGGCTCACACTAACCAGCCCATATTAGACTAATTAAGAAACATTCTATCTCACTTTAGACCAACCATGTTTTATGATAACCGTAAAAATAGTAAATTACAATATCAATTAATTTAGTCCACATTAGGAAAACTCTTATATTCTCCCACTTGGACTATATTAATTGAAATCGTACTGTATGTGCGCACACTTGGTCCAATGAATAATTCTTAATAGTCAATCATATCCCATAAAGTTTTAAACACCGAATCATGGCGGTAACTACATGTATACACATAGAGCCTTCCATGGTTATGAATGTTCTCAACTTTATTGATATTGATTCAATATGGTAGTATGTCAAATGGATAACATCTCTCATAGAGAGATCTCATTTGCCAATCATCATTCTCTTACCTTAGGTGTCACAAAAACTAGTGCCACAAGAGAATGCTTTACGGTTCCAATGAACCCACATATGTCTTGTCCTTATGGTTAACATTTCTTTATGTATCACAGGACATATGCACAAGGCTAATAACTGGATGCCCGGATGCCCCTAGCCTTCACAAGACATATGTGCGCACAGTTGGTCCAAAGATAATTCTTAATAGTCAATCCTATCCCATAAAGTCTTAAACACCGAATCATGGCGGTAACTGCATGTATACACACAGAGCCTTCCATGGTTACGAATGTTCTCAACTTTATTGATATTGATTCAATATGGTAGTGTGTCAAATGGATAACATCTCTCATAGAGAGATCTCATATGCCAATCACCATTCTCTTACCTTAGGTGTCACAAAAACTAGTGCCACAAGAGAATGCTTTACGGTTCCAATGAACCCACATATGTCTTGTCCTTATGGTTAACATTTCTTTATGTATCACAAGACATATGCACAAGGCTAATAACCGGATGTCTGGATGCCCCTAGCCTTCACTCAAGGTTTATACAATCCCTTGAGACTTTATCAATATGTATTCAATATAATAACAACACATTCAAAATATTTTATTGAATGCAAAAATTGATACATATCAAACCGTTACAAAGTGTAACGAACACAGATGAAACATTTATCAGAGTAAAGCCAAAATAGCTCCCACTAAACAACAGTATCTGAAGATACTCCTAGGCCCATGCTAATGACATGTCACTCAAATACACATGGCGTAGGCCTTTAGTTAGTGAATCTACAATCACATCATCTGTAAAAATATATTATATTAAAACGTCACATTTCTGCACCATTTGCTTTTGGTCAAAAAATTTTATCACCATATATTTAGACCCATTGAGACCTCTGTAGTAAATAAATAATACTATAAATTTGTTATCTCAATACAACCGTATGGATCTATCCATAAAGTTAAAACGATCAACTCCTTCATGAGGTTCTAGAGCCTAAAAGCCCAAGTAACAGCCTAAAAGAATGTTACTAATACTACTTACATGGTAGAAGATGACATAAAACTTTATTTACTGCACTTACTGCTAACATAAATATGTATTCCGTTATTAATTGCATGTTATCAGAACAGCCAGCAAAGTTTATATCTAAATACTCTACTAACTGCAAAAATTGAACATGTCTATAAATTAACATATAATCTCTTGTCTTCTTTAAGTACCTTAAAACCTTCTTGACAGCAACCCAATGATCATGTCCTGGATTTGACCGATATCTGTCTAGAAGTCCTGTCACAAAGACAACATTTAGTCTAGTGCAAATTCGAATATACATTATACTTTTAAGTGCACTGACACAAGGTACTCCCTTTAATTAGATTTTCTCAATATCTAAATAAGGACAATGTGATAGATTTAGTCCATCACCCTTAACAACAGGAGCAATTCCTAGCTTGCAATAATGTATATTGAATATTTCCAATATACAATCAGCAAATGTTATCCGAGAAAATCTAATATAATATGGCAAAAACAATCCTTATAGATCTTAATATAGATGATATAAGATGTCTCAAGGTCACAACTTGTAAGCAAAATATAATATACATAAAGTATGAGAAAAAATAAATTTCCTCTCACTGACCTTGCGGTATATTGAATTACTTTGTTTCCAATTGAACAAAAAATAACAACACTATGAAACTTTAATAATATTGTCTGAAAACTTGCTTAAGACTATAAATAAGACTTTTTCAGTCTACACACAAGTTTATTCGAAACATTTATTGTAAAATTTTCCAATTGCACAATATAGATTTTGTATCTATTTGGCATAACTCCATATATAAATAAATAAATAAATAAACTATCAATGCCACATTCACTTTGAAAGAATTTTTTAAAGAAATATTTATTTCTTCACTATAAACAATCCACCCCTCTTTCAGAGTGAAAATTTTAGTTACTAATTTAGCTTTAAATTCCATAATCTTTCTTTGAAATTCTTTTAGTTTTGTACGCCAATTTGCAACTAATAAACTTGTGATCTTTAGACAAGTCAGTAAGTTTCCAAACATGTTTCATAGATTGTATATCGCATTTTATGGCATCTAATCACATACTTGATTGAGGATAAGAAACAACATTTATTTATGTCGCTAAATCAACCATGTAGTGGATATTATAGTCATGCTCTCACAAATAGACTATATAGTCTAATGGAATAACTGATCGTATTTCCCTAACAAATCTCCTTAATAAAGTTACCACCACTTCATTCTATACTTGAGAGATATAAAAAACATTTCATCATAACTATATCAAGAATAATTTCTTGAACCTCAACAAGTTTAATTTATGGTATAGGAGATTCTACAATTGTCTATACCACAATTGTCTGTATAGGCAAAGACAAAGACACGGTGATCTTCCATCACACTATTATCCTTAATAGTTTGAGAATAGCTATCCTATACAATTACGTCGAACTGTAGAAATTTTATAGTATGTGATTTTATAATTCTTATACCTTCTTTAGGGTCATAAAATCAATACCCTTTTGAACAATCTAGGTAAGATACAAAATAATTTCAAGAGAATCTTTTGTCAGGATTTCCAAGTATAGTAATTAAATCACCACTCTAGAATCTATCAAGTATTTGACAAATGACCCTTTAAGCTATTTCGCATTGTCATACTTGTTAAAATACTCATGACCACTGTTAAACCTGACAACCTTTTAAGACCTTTATCTCGGTCATTTTCCTTAAATAAAATTTTTTTGGAAACAATCTTTTAATCATATATGAGATGTATATGTCATTAGGACTTAAACACAATCTTTGCAGATGTGTCCTAATTTCAATATCAGTCAAGACATAATTTCAAGCAACTGAGGCTTCCATCATTTTATAGTAGTGCAGTCTGCAAGTAAACCTCTTTTCAAGTATTCCAGAATAGAAAGTTTCATGGACAGTAAGCAAATTCAATTGGTCTTTTCTCAAGCAACAAATCATATGTCCACAACTTAAAATTTGAAGCAGTAAAAACCTCAATAACAATGAAGTTATTAATTACAGAAAATGTGATTGAAAACCAAACAATGTATATAATTAGCATCATGTGAGCACTGTATAACTTGACATACAAGTACACATCCAGAGAGTTACACGCATAATTATATAATCACCTTTAGGTAGAATACATGACATGCAGTTGTACACTCCCCACATGATAGCAGTTATGAGAAGATATTCCAATTTTTCGTGAATTCATCATCTTTGGGCATATGAATCACTAGAATCAGTCACTCCTCCACCTCATTATCATGGACCCCTCCATGAACTAATACACAATCACCTCCTTTGGGAGTATGACTACGCATTAGACCAGGAGACATCTCAATCATCATATGAGACCGAATTTTCTCCAACCCAATCAAGCGTGCCACTTTTGCGGTCACTACTCAATTGAATCATTGAAATTCTCTCATACCAGGGATATAAATTTTACTCCTCACGTACACCATATACATGTGATTTTAACTTTAGTGATAGGGGCAGCATATCACCAAAATCACATATCATGCTAATTACATTGCTTTATTAATTGATAAAAATTAATTATACACACACACACACACACACACACACACACACACACATATATATATATATATATATATATATATGTATATATATACAGTGAACCTGAAAGATAGATTCCAATGAGATCACTGATTACAGTAACACAAGAGAATTCTCATAGAAGCAAGCATCTTGTGCACCCCAATTACTGATTACTAAAACAACATTAAAAGAATGCCGATCCAAAGGATCCCTCACAAGTTAACATCAATAGCAAAACAGGGTACTCCAGATTGATGAGCTTGATAACTAATCAACTATTGCTCATGAGTTTCATACGGCAAAACATGACTCCAAGGCCAACAACTGATTTATTAATCAATTTTAGGTAACAAATATCATTACTTCAACCAGTAGCTTATAAATTGAGTCAAATCACAGAACTAAATATCTAAACTATAACAATAGATACTATTGCTCTGCATAAATATTGTCATACTCCTTAACCATAAAAATATTCAACTTGATAGACATTAACAAGTGACCAGATGAGTTCATGTATAATATGCAGTAACTTAGTCGACATGCATTACCCACATACAGTAGATATGTTAATCAGTATAATCAGTTTGGTCACGAGTTCTTAAGACGTCCATCATTCAAAAATTACTAGCGTGTCAAGGAGTATGCTTGAGTAACAAAAATTTCATGACTTTGACTGTTTCTCATTATCTCAAGATATATTCAATTACTATCTCATAATGATTGTATGTGATAATATACCTATAACCCAACACTTGTATTTCCAAAATCACAGAAAAATACAAGGAAAAATACGCAAAAATTCATTTAAAATACACGTATTTAGGGTTTCATATGCAATTCACATCAATAAACCATCAAACATATAAAATAAATATACCATGAGATAGGAAATCACCATACGAGTCCAATGCTGCTAGCCATGCGTCGATTGGAGTCTCCACGAGCCCACACGCTCCGCCTGAGTGCGTGGCGCGTGGAGCTCACGCATGGCGTGTGTTCGACGCCCAGGCGGCGCGTGGCTGCACGTGGGGGCGCGTGCGGCCTCCTCCGAAAACGCGCCGCCGACCGTCTTGCTCGTCTCGTCGAGCCCAGTCCGAATTTGTGATATAATTTAATTTTTATTGAAGAAAAAGTCTCGAAAATCACATATTATGGCAAGATCCGTACTAATTAGGGCTAATTCGTACAAATTAGGGCAAAAACTTTATGTGTTCAAGTTTTAGGGTTATGGTTGCTTTGATACCACATGTTGGACGCAAATTGCGCAATCCCAAGATCTCCGAAACTATAACAAGAATATATATAAAATTGAGTAGAAAGATTAATGCACCTGTTTTGGGATCCATCGAATATAAAGCGGAAGCAGAAAAGGGATTACCCACATATAAATGGGATCCACGCATCAAGTCTTTCTCCTCTATTGCCCTCCGTATCACTAGCTCAATGAGGCGGCCCCCTCACATGTAGCGTTAGGTAAACGCCCCTTAGATGAGGATACATGTGAGAATTAGGGTTAGAGAAGAGACTTAAGCACTATTTATAGAGTTTTTAGCCAGTCCCCCTCATTACGAGCCAGGCTCAACTCGTCCCACACTAACCAGCCCATATTAGACTAATTAAGAAACATTCTATCTCACTTTAAATCAACCCTGTTTTACGGTAACCGTAAAAACAGTAAATTACAATACCCATTAATTTAGTCCACATTAGGAAAACTCTTACATACATTGTTCATCTGAAGTACCCAAGAGACATTTTAAGAAGGCAATAATAGTAGAACTAACATATATTTGCTCTTTAGTTTCCCCTCCCCTTCATCCATGGTGAGATACCTAAGGGTCCTCATGGATGTTTTTAATTGCTTTATGAAGATAAGCGATGTCTTGATCCCCCAATTTAGTTCGTTGCACTCTCGATTTCTACCTGCAGAAAGATTCTTTATAGGATTGAAGCTTCCAAAGTTTAGATCTCAAAGAAATTCTTCCTGTAGTATGGAAGGACATGGATTGCGCGAGTGTATTGTCTGGTGTAGACGCAAGAAATCCACTTTAAGATGATTCATATTCTGAGGAAGCCAATGGGAATGTTACGTTTTTAAAAGCTTCAAGGCGTCTTTAACATTGGAAAGTATTTGACAAAAACAAAACACACCCCTTATTCCTAACAGAGCAAAGCTCTATTCGCAACTTCCCAAAAGGAGGATCCTACTTCAATAATTAAAGAACATACATGGATGTCCAAATCAAGTTCTTTTTTTTTTTTTTTTTTTGTGACCGAGGAACCACCGAAGACCCCTTTGGGGTCACACGCCCTTCGATGCCTGGTGGTAGCGTTGGAACGTTGTTGCAAGCCACTATTTAGACGTAAACATCAGGGGAGACTAGCCTAGCAACCCACCGCCGAGCCCCCACTTAAATCACGGAACTGCTCTAGGAGTTGTGGCAAATGTGAGTCAAACCCCTAACCTGCAGGATTAGGAGGCCTGTCCTCAACCAGCACAACCATTCGTGGGTGGGTTCCAAATCAAGTTCTTGAAGCTTGATTAAACCAATAATCTGTTGTTGCTAGTGAAACGAAATCAGCATATGAATTTACAAATTAGCTCATCCATGCACCATTAACAAGAACCATGTTCAACTTCCTTTCTACAAATTCAATAGGTAACATCCTCGATTCCAACACCATAAGGATCAGCCATAAGGTCCTAAAGGGATCGATCATGGGCCATTGGCCATGGATTGATTGGTTTGATTAGCAAGGAATCGTGGATCCACCATGGGCCATTGGCCATGGATCGATCAATTTGATTAGCAAGGAATTGCAGATTGATCATGGACCATTGGCCATGGATTGATCAATTCAATCGATAAGGAATCACAAATCAATCATGGACCAGCCAACCGACAGATCAGTCACAAATCAGTCGAGGTGTTGGTCCCCAAATTTTTTACCAACTATACTAATGAGATAGGATCACTAACTCATAAGATGACTTTTTAATCACAAGAATTGGACACGATATGATTTTGGATCAACGGATGGTCACGGGTTGATCTAACTAGTTGCAATTTCTAGTCGTGGGTGATTCCGCCTAGTTATGCACCGATACACAGACAATCTGACCATCTTATAAACAAAAATGCATCATTCTCTATTTAATTCTTAGTGATCGGAACAAAATCTCAAATTGGTGATGTCCGATCATGGATTGGTAATGTACCGATAATGGTGATGAGCCAAAGGTTAAATTTGTAACGAGGTAGGATAGCATTGTTCTAGATGAACCAATGCCAGCTGACTCTCCTTCTTCCACCTTATGGTCTCCTAAGCCAAGGCAACCGAGAAAACATCAGTCAAGTCCTCCCTCCAATCGAAACAATCATGAACTCTAGATAAAGGAAGGAAGTGGTGATTCCCAAGACTCAATCACTGATCTAATAGCTCAACCATCCTCAAAGAAGAGATCAGCCACCAATGCCTGTCTAGAGAGACCTAAGCTGTAGATGAGCGAATATGTGAAAATTAGATTCAGAGGGCCCCAGGGGTGCCAATTATCGAACCAGAGTGAGGCCGATAAACCATCGCCTATCCTCCAGTAGAAGCAAAGATGGAAATTTGACCTGAGTTGTAGCATTTGTAGTAGGTCAACTTCTTCATGACCCAGAAGTTCTTGTTCTTTAAGAAGGTCAAATGGACCTACTTACACCATAACAACTCCTTATTTGAAAAAATATTCCAAATGTGCTTGAGCATAGCCACCTTATTGTACTTGCGTAATCTCCAGATACCAAAACCTCCCTCTAAATTAGGAAGGCAGACGTCCTCCCAAGAGACTTTGGCACCCCCTCTACCCAACTCAGGTCCTTTCCATAGGAATTGTTTGAGAATATGCTCAATCTGATCCAGCACTATTGCAGGAATAATGAAGACACTTGCCCAATAGGTGTGAATGGCATGGAGAATTGACCTGATCGGCTGAAGTCACCTAGCAAAGGAAAGGAATCAATGAGTCTAGGACTAGACCCTATGTGATGATAAGAACACCTAGATAACGGACTGGGAGGTTGCCCTCAACGAAGTCAAGGTCTTGAAGAATTTGATTCCTTAAGGCTGCCAAGCCCCTTGAGAGGAACACCTCACTTTTCCTTGGGTTAGGAAGAAGGCCAATCCAAGAAGAGAATAGTTGGAGACCCTCCCTAAGAAGTTTCATAGAAGGCAAATGACCTTCACAAAATAGGAAGACGTCATCTGCGAAGAACAAGTGCGAGAGGCTAGTGGGCCTACACCTCTAGAAAAATCTAAAATCTGGCTGTCGATCACCTCCCAAGTATCCCAGAGAGCATCTCCATAACTAACGTGAATAAGTATGGAGAATCGAGGCGTCCTCACATAGGTCATGATAAGGTGAACGAGCCATTCAGGGAATCGAAAGGCAAGCAAAACATTCTCAAGGAATCACCAATCGACAATGTCATACACCTTCCTGAAGTCAACTTTAACAGCGCACTTCGGATTATAGGGTTCAAGGTGAAAACCAAAGAAAAGCTCCTATGCCAAGAGGATGATGTCCCTAATTCTCCGTCCTTTGACAAAAGCACTTTGAGTAGGACTAACAAGGTCCTTAAGCACGGCGGAAATCCCTATTCGCCAACACTTTGGTAATAATCTTGTATATCGTGTTGTAACAAGCAATGGGCCTAAAGTCATCAACTATTAGGAACCTTGGGAACCAACACCAAAGTGGTGTTATTGATTTCCTTAAGGATCCTCCCCAAGATGAAGAAGTCCTCGACGGCTTCGATGACCAGAGGACCCATCGTATCCCAATTCTCCTTCAAGAACTCAACTATGTATCCATCCGACCCATGCGCCTTCCCCGAGGAAGGGAGAAAAAGTATCCTGAATCTCAAAGTTCAGATGGGCCACGATCAAGAAAGGTGATGTGGTCAACATTTAAGTGGGCATGGATAACCCCCCTAATCTCTGAAACCAATGAAGTATCCTGGTCCAGCCATGGCAAAAGTAGATCACAGAAATAACCCACAAAGTGCTGCTGAACCAGCTGAAGGCTTCGGTGATTTGGTTACCCAAGGAATCCGCCACACAGAGAACTTCGTATTGCGATCACCCTCCCTAATCCATCTGATCCTAGATTTCTGTCTAAAGAACGATTCCTCCTAGGAACAAAGCTCTAAGAAGGATCATCGTTGAACCCTCTCCCTTTCTGCGAGCACCTTACTAGTAGGATCTTGAAGGACACCCACCTGAGTCAGTTTTAAAGCTTCCTTTGTTTCAGAAAATCCTTATGGAGATATTGGCAAAGGAGTCTCTATTCAACTACTTGAGCCACCTTTTTTAGGCCTTTAACTTAGAAACAGGCCTAAACATAGGCACACCTCGAGATGGATCCTCCTAAACTTGTTTCACAATTGATTCAAACTCCAAGTGCTGCATCCAAAAATTGAAAAAATTTGAACGGTTTCCTCTGAAAGACCGGGTCCTCAACCTTAACCACCATAGATGAGTGGTCAGAAATCTCAGGAGCTAAGAAGAAAGCCTCTGAGTAGGAAAAAACCCAACTTCAACCAGGGTTAACCAGGACACTGTCAATCTTCCTTGCCTTGCGCGAGGGGCTTAAAGAAGTTGACCAAGTGTACCAAATCCTACATATTTGAGGTCTTCCAGCTCTACTTGATCGATAAAGTGTTCAAACTCATCAAAGCATGGCAACTAGAGATCCGAACCACCCAGCCTATCTGAGGGGTCTTTAATAGCATTGAAGTCTCCCATAATCAGCCAAGGCAAGTCATGAAGAGAAGAATTTCTAGCCACCAAATTCTCCCAAAGAGGACACCATGAAGTAAATGAATGCTCAACATAAATAATAAAAATATAACATGCCACTTTAATATCCAACCTTCTTAGATTCCCATGAATCATCTGGTCCGACACAGATATAATTTCAAAGGAAACCACAACAGGATACCAACCAACCTAGATCCTACCTCAAATGGAGTACTCATAATTGGCCCGCCAACACCAGTTCAGCAACAAACTCCAAGAAACTGCACTAAAGAGATTGTGGAGAACTTTGGTCTCAACTATCCCGATCAAAGACAACTAGTTGTCCAAGACAAGATTCCTCACCTCTGCTTGCTTGAGAGGGGCACCAAGGCTCATGATATTCCAACAACCTATATACATATTTACAAGGGGAGAGGAGATAGGGTTACCTCTTTTTAGAGGAGCTACGCCTAGTGGAAGGTGGAGCAGGCTAGGGCTGTCGAAAGGGGAGGATCCGGTGCTAGGGCGAGCAATCTATCCTGCAAAGTGGAATGGGGAGGATCCGGGAGCTTGAGCGGGCCTACTAACCCCAGTAGAAGCCTTCGATGAAGAGCAATGGGAGAGAAGATTGTCATCCAGGAGGAAATCAGGTTGTCCGAGACCCTAGCCACCTCACCTAGAAAGGGCAACTTGAGTTCGGACGACTCCGAAGGAATGGCGGTCCCGGCCATGGAAGAAGGGGCTGTCTCAACTGGTTCAATAATGGTCAAAGAACTGCTAGGGCCTTTGTGAGAGTAGATGTTAAGGAGTCTCTTTGCCACAACCATGGACTTGAGTTTGGATAGCTTGCCTTCATCACTCAAACCAGTAGGGTTGGTCGTAGTATCATCCACCTAAGGGGTAGGCTTCTTCTTCTTAATTTTCACATTCTTCCATCCTTGTTCCACCTCATCGGGTGCTGTCGGATCAGGAACGAGAGTTAGAGAAGGGTCCAAAGTAGTAGGGGCCATATGGACCTTCACCAGTGCCACGGAGGTCGAGAAGGGTTCTTGGCAGCGTGACAATTGTGGCCAAACACCCCACATTTAAGGCACTCAACGGGCCTTTGTCACGCCCCGATCCTCGGGCACGCACACATCCTTCTCACTTGGTCGATTTTATAATGCGATATCTCAGGACAATGTATCGCCGACCCTTTCATTTATTAAGCACATGCGGAAACAGTTAAAATCCCCAGACAATAAAACGATGGGACAGAAAAGCAGGGCCATATTTTTCATATTGAAATTTATAACCAAACTTTTATACAAAATACAAACCGATTCATAACTATTCACTTCAAAAGGGATTCTTAAAAGAAGATAGACTCTCAGTCCATATAGGCCATACTTATGGCCCCTCTCGGGATTATCTTCTTCTTCCAAAAATCTTTCTCTTCAAGTTTCACCTCCGAGTTCTCCTTCTCAGACTCCTTCTCATCAGCTCCTCATCGGGGTCCTGAAATCTTTTCCCCAAACTGGGATAAGACTACGTCTCAGCGAGTTCTACCCCACTAAGCTCGATTAGTAAACCATTATACTATAGGCTATCTATACACGCACAGGGCAGAAGACGTACCTTGGCATCAGTCTCAACCTACAATTCAAGGTTATATATAGATATTTCATATATCTCCATGCATTCTCAGTCAAATCATAGATCAATCAACTTAGTCGATTACATGTCAGTCAGACCATTTCTAGGTCATTCTAGTCATTGCTAGACAGTCTCAACTGATAAAACCAATCACCGAGCCACGTGCATTCTCCGAGGCGATACTCTTTATCACCGAGCCACGTGCATTCTCCGAGGTGATGGAACCGATCATCGAGCCACATGCTCTTTAAAATGTCATTTTAAATCAGCGAGCCCATGTGCATTCTCCAAGGCGATGCATCAGGTCACCGAGCCCACGTGTCTCTTCAAGATGCCAAATGTACTCATTGAGACCACGTGCATTCTCCAAGGTAATGCATCAAATTACCGAGCCCACGTGTCTCTTTCAAGATGCCACACTTAATCACCAAGCCACATGTATTCTCCAAGGCGACATACTTCGTCACAGAGCCATGTGCATTCTCCGAGGTGACATATCTAATCATCAAGCCTCGTGCATTCTCCAAGGCGACGTACTAATCATCGAGCCACATGCATTCTCCGAAGCGATATACTAAATCACCGAGCCACGTGCCTTTCATGATGATTCATCCCATTTCTAAAGTAATTATCCACAACCTTAATTCGTACTCAATTTACCCAAATAATCAATTTAGGAACATATCCTAAAAATCCACAATTAAATCAATTTAGTACAAATTAAAGCTCAAATAAATAAATGGACTACGCCACGATAATCAGCATGAGATTTCGGTCGTCGGCCATCTCAATCTTAATTTCCGAAAAATAATTAATTAATTAATTAATTTCAAAAATTAAATAATTAATACTAAAAATTCAATTTAGCTCAAAATAAAGCCCGATTAAATAAACGGACTTCACCGCGGTCATCAACATAATATTTCGGTTCTGGACCATCTCGGTTGAATTTTCGGAAAATAAATAATTATTTAATTTAATTCCGAAAATTAATATTTAAATACTAAAAATTCCACTTAGGCCCGAAAAGCCTAATTGAAGCCCCTAAGGGTCGGGAAAAATCCCGAGGCACTTCCAATAAATAGTAGACCACGTCTACTTGCTAATTGCACAATCAATTTATCTAAATTGCATCACAATTGACTAATAATTGTAATTTATTCTAATCTAACAACCTAAACATAATTAATTAAAACTAAATCAACCTTAAGCATAATTAGCCAACTCATCCGGGATTAGTGAGATTACTCACCAAATCGCACGCAAATCGGATCAATCCGACGGGGGCGACGTGAGGAACGATTCTTCCCAAAGCACGGCTCAGGTTCGGGGCCCGGAAACGGCCCAAAACGACCCACGAGTGAGCTGGAAACCCACTCGTTGGGTTGCTGAACAGGGCTAGCCGAGGCTGGTTCGGTGGCTAAGGCGGCAAAGCAAGGCCGGGGGAGAGCGAGGGAAGCTCCGGCGGGTCCGAACGGTGGTCGGACGAAGCTAGGCGACGGCCGGAGGTGGTTGGACGAGCTGGACAAAGGTAGAGTAGGGTTGGGTCGCGCGGGGGGAGGCGCTGCAGCGGGCAACAGACACGGGGCGTGCGCGGGCAGCGGGCGCGCGGGCGTGAGGTGCAGAGGCGGGACGGGCGGCGACGATGCAGCGACGGCAAGCTGCAGCTTCTGGTTCGGTTTGCTTCTTCGGACGCACGGGAAGGAAGAAGAAGAAGAAGAGAGAGAGAGAGAGAGAGAGAGAGAGAGAGAGAGAGAGAGAGGATAAGAGTTGACTGGTCAAAATGAAGAGAGAGAGAGAGAGTCGGTGGGGGGAAAATCGCACGAAGGGGGAGGGAAAGGGGAGAGGAGAGAGAAAAGAGAGAGAAAAAGGAGAGAGAAAAGAAAAAGGAAAAGAAAATACTATTTTAATAAGAAAGCACAATTTTCTTATTACTTCTATTATTTTCCTTTTCTCATTCCCTTTTTATTTTCTTTCGGTCTTTGATTTTTCCTCCGATAATTTCTTTATTGAAATTTCGGACTCATCAACAATTTGACGGACGATGAGACAGAATCCTAAAAATAAGAATTATGACGCACTTAAAATTTGATTCCCGAAATCGAGTTCAATTTCATGGTTAAAAATCGATTAGACGTGATTTTAGTCCAATCCAACAAATTGAGTAGCTTTTAGGGATTTTATTGCAGATACATCGCTTAACGGTTTCACCCAATAGGTTAGTTAACTCGTGAGTGATCAGCTCAGAGAAAAAGGACCCTAAGCACGTCGACGAAGTGCCCATTTCACTTTATCGAAACGAGGTCGAATTTCAGGATGTCACAGCCTCCATTCGAATTCAATTGCAATGGACCTCGACACTCCATCCACATTGACATCAACCGAAGAAACTCCGGGCTGGTTAGCTTGGATCTTAACACAAACCCAGGAAAACGAGATCATCCTCTCACCTGCAGTGCTTTGGTCCACAAAGAGGAGCTTACCCACGGAGCTAGCAATGGCTTCAATCACCGGTGCGGACTAAAGATCAAGTGGAAGGCTCTTGATTCTAATCCACACCGGAACGGAAGATTGCTTTTCCTTCTTCAATTCCATGAGAGGCTTCCACTGCTGCAATATGAGAGGAACCCGAGCAACAGTGAGGGGTCCTTTCTCCAAGATCTTCCTCCGAACACCGAATCCGAGACACGGAAGAAGAAGACAGCACATCCATTAGCTTAGATCCCTAGGTATTCTTCAACATTTGTCAGTAAGCTGAAATGGGAGTCTTTTCCCCTCATAACCCCAACTAGGAACTCACAAAGTCAGGCGGCACATAAGAGAGCTCATAGCCCTTCCCAGCCAACCGCGCCACATTTGCCCATGACTAGGCTTGGGGAGGCTTGGCAACGCTAGGAGGCTTACTAGGGGCCCTCTTGTTCGGAGCCTGCGAATGGCTTCAACCCCTGGACCTGTCAACCCAATGAGGCCTAAAGAAAGGCCCATGCTCAGCATAACTGCCCAACGTTAAGCTTCTCCCTTTGGGTCGAGGATTCTAGACCAAGATCCTAGCTTGTCGTTCCACAAGATTGTAAGGAGGGGAGTTCGGACCTTCCCCTACTAATGCCTTGTTGGGTCTCAGCAGATGTGGAGGTCATCAAGACCAGCAACCCTCTAACCAGCTACGAAGCCCTCTACAGAATAGCCAAGAGAAGGAAGTCCATACCAGGGCTAAGAAGCAGAGGGGAAGGTTCCTGATAGCCCACTACACCCACCTCGAAGCCTAGGAGCACCCACGACAGCTCGAGCGAACTTGCACCCAGTAGGCACCAACGTCGAGACAAGCAAAGCAAGCAAGAAAGGCAGAGGAGATCTCCACAAGGAACCCCACGTCCACCCTAAGGCCTAGACTCCACCCAAAAGCAACTCGAGAAAGCCCACGAGCAAGCGACTTCAGCATCGAGTCAAGCAAACTAGGTGCGAGTACGACGAACGAGATCTCCGCTTGGGGAGAGAAGTGAGCCAATCCGTTCAATGTGATGCAAGAGTGGAGGAAGAGGGAGAAACCCCTCAAAACTTGGAGCAAATGGGTGGCTAAAACTCCCAAGCCGAACGCAAACCAGAGGAGGTGAACAGGATCGAAATCGCCCCCTTTAAGAGAGATGATGAACAGTATTGCGAGAAAAGACAAATGACCAGCCCCTTTTATTTCTATTCTTATGTAAAAAGAAAATCACAAAAAGATGTAGATTTTAATTAGTAACATTGCATATTTTTATAAGATTACACGTTTAATTTTATTTTAGATAATCTCTCTAAAAATTAATAAGAATAAGCTTAGGTAGCTCTTTCTAGATAGATTGCATTTTACGTTAGGGATTATCTAGTTAAGATAACATTCTAGTTTAAATTAATATTTGGCTTAGTTTGATTCCCAATTTAAGTTGGATAATATCTTAATTTAGATAGTCAATTTTCACTATTTTCTTATTTCGAATTTTATATAGAATACCAAAAAGAACATTATCTTAGAATAAATTAGATTTTTTTCTATGATAGGTTGCATGTTTAAGTTACGGTACTTGATTAATTCTGAATTTAATTCAAAAATACGTAAATATATATATATATATATATATATATATCATGCGTGTCTCATACAAAATTATGTAATCTAATTATGTAATTTAGTTGTTGCATGTTTAAGGTCATTTAAATTAAAGTGTGTGACGGGTTAGAATAGTCGCATTAATATTCACCGGTCAATTAATTAGGCCATTGACTTAAGGTTGCCTGACATATAGTTTGCATGTTAGGTTGCATGTTCCATGTCATATCTTATTTTAGCATAGGCATTAGTTATTAGGTTTCATCAAATTAAGTGAAATCCTCAAAAAAAAATATATATAGTGATTAAGTATTAATTATATAACATATCTAAGATTGCTAATGTGATTTTTAATCTAATATTACATATGTTTTTGTTGCTTTGAGGTAAGTTGTACAATTTATTTATAGCTTTATTGGATATTAAATTGGTGGTTTATGCACTGGCATAGTCACTTCACATGTTATAAAGTAATAAAATGAATCCAATATACTTGCAAAACATTTTTTTTTTAAATAAAAGAGAAAAAATACTAAAAGGGCACCAGAAAAATCTAGTGAGATCAAGTCATTAAACTATTTTAATCTCTAGTTCGTAGGAGTGGAGTAATTCTCATGTTACTTTACCTAGGTTTCTAGTCGGCCCACCAAAATTAAATTATTTGTATGTTAAGAACCAAAACCCTAGGTCATGAATCGGTATGGGCGAGGGAGAGCCCGAGTTAAGTTTAAGTTTAATAATCCATTAGCCGAGCCCCTAGGTGGTGCACTTGGCAAGGGTAAGGTCGAGACAATATGATTAAGGAGTAACTGATTCTAGTGGTTTGTACACCCAAGGGTAATGAATTCATGAAGGTTTAAATATATTCTTATGGCCACTATCATGTGGAGAAGATATAATTGTATATTATGTATTATACCCAAATGTGATTATATGATGATATATACAATTCTCTAGATGTGTACTTATATGATTTCAAGTTACACATGCTGATTGTATACATTGCTTGTTTTCAACCATCTTCTTTGTGAACGATAACTCCATTACCATTGAGTTTTTTACTTGTTCAAACTTTAAGAATGGAGAGTGAATTTTTTGTTTGGTATGGAACTAATGGATGTTCATGTTACTCTTTCTATTAATAAGCTTGTAGATCTCACTATTGAGAGTACGGATCTCTAGAAAGCATAATTTGCTGAATGGGAAAAGAGTAATCGAATTTGTTTGTTACCTATGGAGCATTCTACTTAAGAACACTTGAAAAGTGGTATACCAAATGACTACATTACCATACTGATAATGGAAGTCTTGGTGGCTAGAAAGCATGTCTCATTTAATGCCGAGATTGGGAAACATCTGCAAGTACTCTTCAATATGAAGTATGGTGATTCTAGTGGAATTAGAAATTACATTCTAAGGATGGTAGATCTACGGACAAAACTTCAAGCTCTTAATTTTACTATTCCCGCTCTTAACAATTGAATGTGTTCCATAACCTAAATATTCCTTAGTCTCAAATATTTTCAAATTCCTTTAAATGCTAATTTGACATTGTGAAAAGCTACGGTTTGAATTGTATTCAAAATACCTGTGATGATGATGAGTGCATTTATGCGAACCTCAAGTTAGCCTTAGCAATTGAATGTCTTTTATAGCCGAGACATCACTTTGTCCCAAAACTTTTTGTGGATGATTTTGAAAAAAAAAATGTCTTTGAAAGATAACACGTACCCTCATGCATGCAATCGCGTCATTCATTAGAGATACCTGTGTTTGTGATTGGCACATGTCCTTGATAATAAGCAACCCATCAATGGTTCACTTTCTTACTTGAATGGTTGAAAAATAAGATCCAAAAGATCTACATGCAACCACCCGTGGTGGTGACGTAGTGGTTGAGCGTAGGTTCCTTTCGAGAGAGGTCCTAAGTTCGAATCGCTGCGTCGTCTGCCTTCCAAGAAAGGAACCCACAACTTATCCGGGACAGCAAAGGTGGTGGTGACTCTACTACTACTCCTCCAGGGTTTACTCCGCCACAAAGCAGTGCATGGAGTTTCCCTGGGTACCAAAAAAAAGATCTACATGCATGTTTAATTCCCATAATATATGTGACTTTTAGATGTATGATAGGGTCGATGTATGATATCAAGGAAAAATCCTAGGATCACATAAATCGTTTGGCTAAGAGACTTATAAGCGTTATTGGTCATGCGAGAACACAATTGATCAATAATGACTATAAGTCATAAAATGAATCGGGTAGGTGTCTTAGAGAGACCTATGTCACACCCCAATCCTTGAGCACGTGTCCATCCCTTGATGGTCAATGAAAGTTGCGACATCTCAGGATGTGTCGCTAACCCATTCATTTTAATGCACATGCAGAAGCGAATTAAACACCCTTGACAACAAATAGCATGGGATAGGAAAGCAGGACAATCACATTAAACCAAACACTTTTATACACAAGCTGAGTTTATAACTCAAGGTCTACGAAAGACCGGCTTTCAAAAAGGAACTATCCTACAACCTACTAGTCAGACACATTCACCGATCCTTTAAACTCCACCGGCTCCGGGGGCTCTGGGTCCTCATTAAAAGGGTTAGCTGCACCCTCACCAGAAGCAAGGTCAACAACCCCCGCGGGATTTCCAAACCCTAGAGATGACCAACTCAGTATCCATTGAATCCATGGTAGAAACATGTCCTGAATTGATGAGGTATATTTTCAGGTAAGCACTCATCGACCCAAACAATGGTCACAATCAACTCGTAGACCCAATGACTACCAGGGACCCGAACATCTATCCCCAACTCAGTAATAGGCCGCGGCTGTCCAAAACATTTCGGAAGAACTACCATCTAATGACTTGAAAATATTGAGCCCACGACAGGATGAGACAATGTCTTAATAAGTTCACCCCCTAAACTCCGACTACGAAGGAAATACACCTAAGGCGTCCTAACCATGCAATCACACAATCACAAAGACTTACCTCGTCTCAGATCCTTCTTGTATGTCAACACAATTCATATCACAGACATAACAATATTCATGCTCAAAACTATTGGAACGCCAACACTTTCATCTTCACAAACACAAGAGATCCCGATTATAGGGCCAAATCGTTATGACACGTCTCATTCCTTGCCACACAATTTTGTCCCATAATCCGGCATGTCAATTTCACTCAACATTCGTTCCAATTATTAATCACGGCCACACACAAGCATGGCTTACTTGAAGTTTGGTGATCTTCTAGCATAGCCAGGCATCGTCTCGCCCCATCGAACATGGCAACATCACTACATCGACGGCATTCCATAAAGGAGCATCGGTCCAGAATCTACTGCGATTGGCATCCATTGGTAGGGCATCCCATTTAGAGTCACGTCCAGCTCAACAACTCGGGATGGGTTCTCTTAACCAACACACGGCCATTCAATCTCAACCTAGAACAACATGCATTGTATTAAAATGCTTCAATTAAAATGGTGAACTTGACATATTTTCTTCGTATTAAAAATACACGGCAAAATAGTCGTGTGTGGGTACACGGTCAATTCAACCAAAAAAACCAATACCCTTCCTTTTCAAATCCCATTATTTGATATAGTATTTAAAACTATTTTCAATGTCGAAACCCAACACCCGGTAATTTCTAAAATAATTACCGAAATTTCTTAATTTTGAATTATATACTCAAAATTTCAATGACCACTCAATTTGTATAATTTAATACACAATTGTAGAATTTAACCACATCATTACAATCAACATGAAATTCCAATCACCGGCCATCCCGATAATTTTTGGAAAATATTAAATAATTAAATAAATACCATTAATTACCAAAAATACCAACCTAGGCCGGAAATGCTTAATTAACCGCTCGAATGGGCCAAGAAAATTTCTGAAACTATCTACATAAATAGTACAGCTTATCTAGCCCTTAATTTATCTAATCTAACCACCTAATATGCATAATTGAATAATTAAAACACTAATCTAATCTAACTAACCACCTAAACCTTAATTAGCCTAAACTAATCATCACTTAAGCATCATTAACTTCCTAAACAGAGTTTAGCAAGTAAACTCACCAGTTTAGCATTCTGATGAGTTCATGGCGACGGCGACATAATGGCGGGTGATAAACAACTATGCGGCAACTCCAAGCGGGGTCTAAAAGGGCTTGGAAAAGCCTCACGAAGTCTCAGTTGGGCTGAGATTTTCAGCTTTTGCTCTTGGCCGAGAAAGGCTGGACTAATGGCTAGAAACGACAAGGTGGGACGACAAACGGTAGTAGCGGTCTAGACGAGGCTACGGTGGAACTTGTGGCAGCTTGGACAACCATGTACGATGGTTGGCGAAGCTTCCAGGTGGCCTAAACGGCTTGCTAGGTGTGAACAGGTGTGGGATGAGCGTATGAGACATGCGAAGCAGCACGCAAGCAAGGGTGGTAGCAATAGGCTCGGGCGATGGGCGGAGGAGCTCTGACGAGTGTGCAATGAGCAGGGGCTGCTCGCTCGGTTTCTCTGGTTTTCGGAGCTCAAATTCTGACCAACAATGGATAAAGGAGGGTGGTTAAGGGAGAAGAAGACTACGAAGCTTTGGGGGTCTCCTTTGACCACAAATATCCTCTTTCTTGATCATTGCATGCCCCCCCCCCCCCCACTTAGGCTGTCATCCTTAGTCATTTGCAGCCTTCAAGCTTCCCAAACAAGCTTCCCCAATGGGTCGAAATGTTGCTCCCCCTTGACTACAAATTTGTGACCATTCCTCACTAATTTCATCTAATCTCCCTTCAATTCTCCTCCAATTGAACTCAATCCGGTCCCTATAAAGTCAACCAAGGTGCCATCATCCCTCTTAGAATTTTTCTTCATCAATTGAACAAACTTGAATCCCAAAAAAGTGACCAAAAACGATTCTCTGATTTTCCTGGTCAAAAACAGCCCTACTTTGATTTTTTGCCAAAATCTTGATTTGCAGAAAAATCTTCGAAAGGTGAGTCGATAGTCCTAAAATGAATTGTGATATGACAAAAATTTCAATTTCTGAAGTCGAGTTCAAATTCGCGGTTAACTTCAATCTAACGCGGTTTTTTAGAGTAACCTAACATATTTGGTAGCTTTTAGGAATTTTTAGTGTAATTGATCCGTGGTCGATTATTTTCGAGCTACATTATGCATCTTCAACACGGGACAGGGTACAGAAATGAGAGAAAAATGGGTCTAATGTCGTTCGATAGAAATTTTGCAATCAGGTGGAATCATCCACACACTAATCACATACCTCTATCAAATTGACCTATCTCCAATCTCTAATCGATTTTAATAGTGCCGTAATGACCCTAAAAGATTAGCACTGTCAAGCAATCAATTCCTGGTCAAATTTTCAAGTCTATTACATTTAAATTCCTTAACGGCTTCACCCGATAGACTAGTTATCTCGTGAGTGGCCAACTCAGAGAAAAGAACTATAGGCGCGTCGATAAAAAGCCCTACTTATTCAATTGAAAACAGAACCTGAAATTCAGGATGTCACAACCTACGCATGAACTATAAAGGCCAACCTTGAGGCCCAAATTTTCTTTTTGAATTGAACTTCCTTTGAGTGATTGACTTTGGCATGATGTTATGCTTTTGATTGTTTTGACATGTACACTTGTTTCTTTCCATTGTATTTATCTAGTTATAGTTCTTAGACTAGGTTTAGATTAGAATTGTGAAGATGGAGAGGACACGAAGACAATGGAGGTCAATGTCCATTCTGTCTATCATTCTGTACCATCCATTCCCGACATATGTCTCAGGTTTTTATTATCTATACAAAAACCCAATGAGTTGTTGGTTTTTTTCTTTCTTGTCCTTTAGTTCTATTTCTCTTTTTATCTTTCTTATGATTGCATGATAAATTTACTACTTTACTTAATTGTTTACTTACTATCTCGTAATTTCAATTCTATTGATTGTTTTCTTTTCTCTCTCTTTTTTTTTTTTAGAAATATAATAGCATGTAAATGACCAACCACGTACGGTCGCTTAATTTAGATGAGCAATCCTAAAAAGGTTAAAGAAGAAATGCATGGACACACTAAGTAAACACAACATACTATTAGGTACCAAAAGAACACTAATAGAAAATTGGCGTAATATAGGTCTCTGAATCTATTCGTTTGGGGGATGAGGTGATGACGCTCCTATGGTTGAGAACCGTAAGGGAACTTTCATGATCAAGCATCCCTAAACCCAACATTTCTCTTTCCTCTCCTTGTGAAAGGGATCGGCGGCAAGATCAGGTCATAACACGAGTGGACTTTTTGGTCAACCCTTTGATCAAAAGTCAACCCCAAGTCAAGAATTGAATTTTCATCCCAAAGATACTATTTAACTTTATTTCACTTTTCTCATGTCAATTTTACAAAAATTCAAGGATTTGGCTCAAAAATCAACTAAATGGTTGACTTTTAATCAAGTTTTGGATCAAAAAAATTATTAGAAAAATAAAAAACATTTCTTTTAGAACTAAAATCAACTAAATTTGACTAGAATGTGGAAAATTTTGCAAAGTTCGATTAAAAACATTATTTTTCGAACTTTTTGGTTTCAAATTATAAATCAACTAAAAAAAAGATTACTTTTGTTTTAGTCAAAATTAAGTGTAGTTCCTTCTTCGATGCTTGGTTTGGGGACTATTCTAAATTTGCTCGTATATTCAATTTCATAAATTGCCACGTCAAGGGATAAATTGCCATTTTAAGCCCTAATTACGGGATTAAAATCGATTTTTCATGACTTGTGAATGAATAGATATTTCCACTCATTTTTTTTTTTTAAAGATAAGTCTAAATTCGATGTCAATTTTGAAAAATCTGCATTAGAGCTGCCCGATTTGAGGGATTTCACTTTCTTGAAACTAAGAAAATTGACCCAGCAAGCCTCAATCAAGGAAATTCAAGTTGACCCATTCAAGGTTAGGATTCAATTGCATGAATCTAGGTCCAATTTTGATATTAGACCCTGATTCATTTTTTCTCTAAGTTTTCAGCACTCCAATTTGAAGTCAACTTGAATACATTAGGCAATCTCACACATGAGTAGTTAATTTAATAGATCTATTGCAACATTAATTGAATTCAATTTCAATTAATTTGCAATTTTAGCCAATGAATTGCAAAATTGCTCATTTTAGCCCCTCAGTCTCAATCTTAAGTACCCATAATTTTAGTTTATTATTTCTCACAATAATCACTCAATAATCGCTCAATCACATTTATGAAGTTTGATTGGCTTAATTGAATTGAAATCGGATAATTTTTCCTCAAATCATGCAAGTTTTCTCTTCAAGGACTAAATTAATCCACAAGGACCATAAATGCATAAACCAACCAAAATTGGAAAGAACTAGTCAAGAACCGATTAAATTGGCATGAACTAATCCGATCAATTCGACCAACCACCAGCGGGGCAAGCCATTTCGGCCCTTTATTGACCAGTTTTGGACTTCCAGCAATTGGTTTCAGGACTCTCAGTATGCCAATTTCATTTCTATCCCTCGGTTTCTCACGATTTTGCAAATTGGCTCTCAGATTTCGTGAATTTACAATTTGACCCTTAATTAGGCCCTTAAGTGCAATTCTCGTTTTTAGCTCAGATTTTTGCAAATTTAGCCCATCCAATCAATTAGCCGACACCTTCTAATGATGATTAGGCTTTTGAAATCATGTTTCAGCCATTATGTTAGAATTTCGACCGTCGAATCAGACTGACACTCAAGATCGATCAATTTGAGAATGGTATAAAATACTAGTTTTCCCTCCAAAATGCAAGGGGGTTCATTTGCATATCAAAAATTATCTTTTTAAACTCAATTCTCTCTCCTTTCTTTTTTCTCATTTTCCCTAATCACCTCTCTCTGTCTCCTCGCCGATTCGCTTGTTGCCATTTTGATCAACCTCACACCGGCGAGCCACCAGCCACCACCAGCCTTCGCGGTGGTCTTGACCTCTTTCCCATCTAGATCAGAAGAGCAACAAGGCTAGATGGCATCTACTTTTCTCCATCCAATCTTCCTCAATCACGGTGAAGAACATCGACGAAGAAACCAATTCTGACCAATACAAAAAGCCTTGATCGATGGCCAGCAATGGCTAGCTCGCCATCCGATTAGTCCCAATCTTCCCCCTAGTGAATCCTCAACCCTTTGGTGGTTGGGGTTTGGCTATATGGTCACTGAAACAAGGTCGGTGACCTCTTCTCTCTGGCGACCTTTAAGACGGATCTAATTAGACCGTTTCAACTTTAGAGACCAAACCGACGACCAGCTTCTATTCTGAGGTAGATCAACCATTTCTTATCTATCCTTAAGCCCTTCCTCGACTAAGTCTTGGTCAAGATCAGTTGAATCAGTCATCGGATTCATTCTAATGATCTCCTTTCTCCATCAACGTCCCATTGAGGACTCAAGCCGGTAGTCCAACTGGTATGAAAGAGATCCAAGGCGTCTCAATCCATTCCTTCGAGGTCCGATCATGTTTCAGCAATGCTATTTCATTTGATTACGTAAAAATTGATGAAATCAAAGCGAAAGATTAGAATAACTAACCAGGGCTAAGATTCACACTTAGGGACTATATGAATACTTAGATGCTTGATTGATAGATTAGATCATTGAATTATGTATTGCAAGCTTCCTGTGCATATGCGATTTGCCATAATTGAACGACATTTCATATGTGAAAATCATGTCACAACTATGCTAGTTACATTTGGAAACTTTCAAGGACGTCATTATAAGTCTTAGATCATCTTGTATTGACATTAAATTGCATGACATTTCAGCATACTGATTTAGGGTTAGATGATTACCAAATCACTTGTCACATTCAATTCTAGGTCGTATATGTTTTTCATGCATTGTAGCCATTTGTGTAATGCATGAATGATTTTGAGGCTTATTAATGCATGTCTATGTCCTGGTTTTTAATGGCTGATATGCACACTTTTATAAACCTCGATCTTAGAGAACCAAATTAACCTTGACTGGATTCAGACCCTTCTAGGAAGTTATAAAGCACACCTAAAGCTTTCAAATTCCTTTGATTTTATGCAAATTGCTTGTCGTTAGGTCCATTTTCCATTTTTCCTAAGCTAGACTAGAATCTAGAATTAGGATTAAGTTCGAACCCTTGTTTAGACAAATATTCATAATTTTTGTACCAATTTTTTGGTAGGGATTCTTGAGTCACTCCCTTAATAAAGTTTGTTCGTTACTCTATTGGCTGTTGGTTACTCTATTGGCTATGTTGTGAAAAATTTCATGAATTTTAGACTTCATTTGGTATGTTAAATCTTGGTTGCAATGACTTGGTGTCCTACTATTTTGGCAATTTCCAGATGCATTATTTTTCATTGTTTGATTTTTAAAATCATACTTAATTCTTTTAGGAAAATTTTCTTATAAAATTTGTTCCATATTACATTATGCATGTTAAATAATTTTTTCATAGCTAGATCATCAATGGATATCACCCAATTTTGCTGATTTGCTATGATTGGTTTGAAAATTCCTATTATAAGTTTTTGGTTGTGATTGCTTAGTTAGGCTTCTTAGACTAGTTTGTGTATGTTATTAGGGCATACCATCTTCATGAAAATTATTTTAAATCCTTTGATTTTCATTGTCAAATGATTTTCAATAAATGAACTTTTCAAATTGCCCATTCAAATGCTTTGGTACATGTGATATTTCCAAAAGCAAATCTTTAAAATTTCTTTTCAATACTTGATTTGATTTAGGGAAGTCACAGTTTAGACCATATTTAAAATGTCTACGATTCTTATGAGTGTATTATATGAGTCTTGAGTTAGCCTTGGTAATTCAATGTATTCCATGATCTATATATTCCTTAGTCTAACAAGTTTTCAATTTTTTTTTTAACATTGATTTGACATTGTGAAAGTCATGACTTGAACTATATTCAAAATGTCTGCGATGCTTGTGAGTGTATTTATACGAACCCCAGGCTAACCTTGGCAATTTGAATACATTTCATAGCTGAGACATTGTCACGCCCCAACCTCGAGCACGCACACATCCCACAATAGTCGATACAATTGCAATTCCCAGAATTAGTCACCAACCCTTTCATTTTTAATGCACATGCGGAAGCAAACAATAAACCCTGACAACAAACAACATGAGATAGGAAAGCAGGGCAACATTTCATAAAAGCACACTTTTATAAACAAATGGGTTTATATACAAAAGAGTCTAGGTAAAAGCCTTCAAAATGATCGACTCTCAAAAGAAGTTATCCTACAGCATCCTCGCAAGACACATACGCCGATCCTTCAAACTTCACTTCTACAAGCTCCAAGGTTTTGATCCTCCACGACCACCATCTAAGGACCTGAAAATGGTTATACAATAACAAATAAGACAATGTCTTAGCAAGTCCACTCCTTAAACCTCTATTATGAAGGAAATACGCCCTAGGGCACTTTAGCCGCACAACCACACAATGAGAACAGGGAACTTACCTTGCCTTAATTACTTCATGCATGTCAACACATTTCATGTCCCAATTGCATATAATTAATGCACATAACAATTGAAACGTCCCATCAACTCAATCAATCACTAGCATTCCAATTGTTAAATTTGTCCCTTAAGGGTACCACTTACTCATAAATTCAGTATCTACTGGCACAGCCAGGCATCGTCTCACCACCATTAAGCACGACCACATCTATATCTTAATAGACGGCTTCTCCGAAGGGGCATAGGTCCAGAATCTATGACCCGAGTCACCTACTCATAAGTTTGATGTCCTTCTAGCATAGCCAGGCGTCGTCTCATCACCAAACGGCTTCCCCGAAAGGGCAAAGGGCCAAAATCTACCGCGACCCGCGATCCAAAGAATGGATATCCCATATAGGGTAATGTCCGACTTAAAAGCACAAGACGGGTTCTCATTAACCAACACATTACCAATCAATCTCGGCCTAGGACACCGTGCATTGCACTCAAATATCTCCATTAAAATAGTGATTCTAGCTTACTTTCTTCATATTAAAAACACCCGGTGAAAATAGTCGTGTGTAGGTTCACGATCGATTGAACCAGAAAAATTCATAACTTTCAATTTAAAATCTCACTATTTTATATAGTATATAAAACTATTTTTTGTGTTAAAACCCAACACCTGGGAATTTCTAAATAAATATTGAAATTCACAATTTTTGGAATAAATTACCAAAAATCCAATCAACACTCAATTTGCATAATTTAACACCCAATTGCATAAACGAACATATCATTGAAATCAGCACAAAATTCTAGTCACCGGTTATCTCGGTCTAATTTTTTAAAAATATTTAATTATTAATTAATTATCAAAATTAATTAAATAAATCAATTAAATGTCAAAATTGCTAACCTAGGCCGGAATTGTCTAATTAAATACCGAGATAGGCTCGGAAAATTTCTGAACCAATCTAGATAAAACATGTCTAGGCCTTAATTAATCTAATCTAACCACCTAACATGCAAAATTTGATAATTAAATCACTAATCTAATCTAACTAACCACCTAATTCCTAATTAACTTAATCTAATTACCCTATAAGCATAACTAACCTATTAATCGAGGTTTAATAAGTTAACTCACTTGATTTGTGATCCGCTCGGACTAAAACGACGGGGACGCGACATGGATCGACAAGTTCCAAAACGGCAATGCTAACAAGGCATGGATTGAGCCTAAAAAATGGCCCGATGAAGCCCACGATTCTACTGAACTTGGTTGAGCTTCATTGTTGCTGGACTTGCGGCTGTGAGTGGCTAATTTCACTGGCGTTGCTTAGATGAATCGGTGGTAGTGAAGGACAGAAGGGAAGGAAACGTGGAAGGCTTCGGTCATTGCTTCAGTCAAAGGGAGGAGGAGCTAGCTTCGATGGGACGCGTGGGCATCGATGTAACGGAGATGGCATCAAAGAGGGGTCAACAATAAGGGCTTCCTCTAGTTTTTTTTTTTTTTTAACTCAAATATGGCAACATCTGGGAAGGCAGAAGCATTAGCGAAGAGAGAGAGGGAGTGAACGCTTGGGGGAAAGAAAAGAAATGTTCAGTTGAGCTTCAATTGAGGGGGGCAGTGGAATGCGAGAGAGAGAGAGAGAGAGAGAGAACGGTGGAGGTGTGCCGAGGAAGTTATGGAGAGAAAGGGGCAAAAAGTCAATCTCTATCTCAAATGATTAATGCTTTGTCCCCCCCTAAAGTCTTCATATATATCCCTTATGTCTCTTAATACTTTCTTGTAAAGTAAATCCACCAAATTAACAAATTTGAAGCCAAAAAATGCTGCCCCCTACAAAGCTCCGAATTTACTCACTTTGGGACTTCAATTCCTTAACAAAATTCCCCAATTTGATGTCTAATTTTGATAAAAAAAAAAAAAGCCCACATAATTTCTACAATTTCCTTTCACCCAATAGCTCAATTTGGAAGTCAAAAATCCCTTTAATTCGGCCAATCCAAATTTATGTTCTTTTCCGAAACATCTAAATCGATTTTCTATAAAAATCCCAGAATCGCTGAAAATTCTTCAAAGAATTAATAGACATTCCTAAAATAAGTCGTGACATGACAAAACTTTCAATTTTTGAAATCGAGTTCAAATTTGCAGTTAATTTTAATCTGACGCGATTTTAGCATGACCTAACCTACTAGGTAGCTTTTAGGAATTTTTAATGCAATTGACTCGTGGTCGATTATTTTCAATCCATAATGTACATCTTTGACATATTGGCGACTCTTGGTTGTTGTGAGAATCTTGAGGTTTCAATTACGAACACAAGGTATCCAAAACGACAGAAAATTGGTCTAGTACCGATCGACAAGAATTTTGCAATCAGGTAGAAGCACTCACAATTAATCACACACCTCGGTCAAATCGACCTATCTCTAGTCTCTGATCAATTTTTAATCGTGCCATAATGACCCTTGCAAATTAGCACGGTTGAGCAATCGATTCCTGATTGAATTCTCAAGTCTATTGTATTAAAATCCCTTAATGACTTCCCTAGATAATCTAGTTATCTCATGAGTGATCAAATCAGAGAATAGCACTATAGGCACGTCGATGAAAGGCCCGATTTATTAAATTGAGAATAGGATTGAAAATTCAGGATGTCACAGACATCACTTTGTCTCAAAAACCTTATCAATGATTTCAAATCCATTTTTGAAACATAACATGTACCTCCATACATATAATCACATGATCAATTAGAAATACTTGTGCTCTCGATTGATGCGTGCCTTGGTAATAAGTGATTTGCCGACGATTCATTCACCTAGTTGATTGATTGGGAAATAAGGTTTAAAAGGCCTACATGTGTGTTTAATTCCTACAAGGCATATGGATTCTAGATGTATGTTAGGCATGATGCATGATATTGAGGGAAAATCATGGGAAAACACATAGAATGTATTTTTAGGGACTTACAAGCATTATTGGTTACCATGAGAACATAAATGGTCAATAATGGCCATAAGTCATTAAAAATGAATTGAGTAGGTGTCTAGAGGTATCTATGTATGAACTACAAAGGCCAACCCCAAGGCTCAAATTTGATTGATATTAATCATTGTTTTGTTGGATCATGTGATATTGACCTTGTGTTGTACTTTTGATTGTTTTGATGTGTATGTTTGTTTCTTTCTATTGCATATACCTAGTTATAATTCTTGAACTAGGTTTAGATTAGGATGTCGAAGATGGAAATACATGAAGACCTTGGAAGGTCGAAATCCATTCCAACAATTATTTTGTACCATTCATCCCTAACATATGTCTCGGGTTCTCCTTATTTGTATAAACACCCTACAAATTGCAAATTTCTCTTTTTGCTTATCTTTTTGAATTTTCATATTTCTTGGAATTGTAAGATAGATTTACTACTTTCCTTACTTGTTTACTTACCGTTCCGCACTTTCAATTCAATTGATTGCCTTCTTTTCTTTTTTTTTTTTTTGGAAAATAAAATGGCATGAAAATGACTACTCACGCATGGTCGCCTAGTTTATGATAAAACGATCCTAAAAAAGTAAAAAAAAAAAAAAAAAACATGGACACCTTAGGTAACACGACATATTGTTAGGTACTAAAAGGGAACTAATAGAAACATTAGCATAACTTAAGTCTCCAAATCTAGGTATCTAGTCACATAGAAATTAAGGGACTACTCTTGACTCTCAATTGGGTTCTCTAGTTGATCCCCAAAAATGAGGCTAATGGCGACTCTTGTCTTATTTATATGTTGTCTAAAACAACTAGACCATTTAATAAACCCATCATGAGGGGTATAAACCTTTGGAAAAGGTTTACGGTTGTAATTTAGCATACCCAAGATGGTGAAGCTGGTAAAGATGAAGTAATGCCATAATTGGTGGATATATATCTTGGGAGGGCTATCATGATTGTAAAAATACTCTTAAACTCACATTTACATATAGTTTTCTTTTGACCTTAAAACTGTTGATCAAGACGTGTCGCAATGTTGGGGTAGGATCACAAGACTTTCTACTATCACGTGAGATATGAGCTTGGAAGAGCTCACGACTACGACAAGGGAACTTACAAGAGGTTTGCCCAAGAGGTGAGCTGATGACACCTTTATGGATGAGAACCATGAGAAAGGTTTCGTGATTAAGTACCTCTAAATCTAACCTTTCCCATTTTCCTTTCCTCGAGGGTCAAGTGGTGGAGAGATGGGGTCACAACACATGCATGATTACCTAGTTAGCTTCATCGACACGAAAAGTAAAAAAAACATGCATGGACATCTTAGGAAGCACGATAAATTGTTAGGTACTATTATAGAAAAACGCCAATCAAAGATGCATCAATCCAAGAAAAAGTAGCACACGAGACGCAAGATTTATAAGGAAAGCCTAAGATGGGAGAAAATCATGGAGAGAGAGAGGAGGGTTTCACTATCTTCAACAAAAAAACACGAGAGTACAATACAAAAGGCTCTCAAATCACTTGGTGAGTCATAAGATCTAAATACCCAACAAGAAGATAGGAAAAAGAAAAATGGGAAATATTATAGAGGTTAACGTTGGAGATATGCTATTAAGCACATTCTTTTTACAGTCTCCCTTAAAAAATTCCTAAAATAATGGTGCATGGTCTAAAATGCCCTTATCTATTGATTTGAAAGTCAAAATTCAATAAATCTCCACCTTGACTTCAAATCTCCAAATGAGCATTATGTCAAACACCATAGGACCTCCGTCCCTCACCACCAAAAGTGACCCCACAAGGCCACCCCCAAAACGGTAGAATCAAGATGCATACCCCAAAGCCTATGTGAGCGTGCTCAGTGTGGAAAACAAGGGATTTAATGTCACGCCCTGACTCTCGGTCACATGACCATCCTTCAGGCTTGGTCAATTTTATAATGCGATATCTCAAGACTACATATCACCGACCCTTTTCATTTTTTAATAGCACATGCGAAAGGAGTTATAAAACCCCAGACAATAAAGCAATGGGATATACAAGTAGGACTAGGAAATTGAACCTGAAAACCAACCCCCTTATGTTCATATACAAGCCATACTAAAATGATTGGTTTATATTCAAATTGATTCTATAGCAAAAGTCATCAAGATCCCACTCTGGATCATCCTCGAGGTTCTCCTTCAACTACTCCTCTTCGAGTTCTTTCTCCTCAGGTTCTTCATCAGGGTCCTGAAATGTTTTCCCCAAATCGAGATGAGACTATGTCTCAGCAAGTTCTACCACACTAAGACCCAATTAGTAAACTAATACACCTTAAGGTTGCCTATACATAACATGAGTCAGAGAGCTTACCTTAGCCTCGATTCAACTTGCATATTAGCATAGATCAAATAGGCACCCAAGCAATCACATCATAGATTGAAACATCGATCTAATCGACCTAGTCAATTACACACCAAGAAGACCACTCACAATCATCTCCATTCAATCATTCAATCCACAACATCAAATCAAGGCGACGATCAATCGACCTAATCGATTATGTACCAACAAGACCACTCACGGTTATTTCAATTATTCCAACTCCCTTTCCAAATATAAATCATGGTCTTTAGGGCACAACTCATTTATATGAGGTAATCACGGCCCCACCAAGCAATTTTCTTAGATTTAGTGGCTTTACAGTCCCACCCGACCTTTTCCAAGATTCAATGGCTTTAGTGGTCCCACCCGACCTTTCTAAGATTCAGTGGCTTTATGGTCCCACCCGACCTTTCCAAGATTTAGTTGCTTTATGGTCCCACCCGACCTTTCCAAGATTTAGTGGCTTTATGATCCCACCCGACCCTCTCAAGATCTAGTGGCTTTATGGTCCCCCCCGACCTTTCTTACGATGCCATACTTTATCATCAAGCCACGTGCATTCTCCAGGAAGACATGCTAAGTCTTCAAGCCACGTGCATTCTCCAGGTGATTTACCCACTCACTTTCGATACTAACAACCAATACCCTATCAATTCTCAATCACATAGCGAAAATTGCATTATTTAAGAACATAACTTCAAAATGCACCACTAAATCAATTCGACACGAAGTAAAGCTCAAATAAATAATCGGACTTCTCCATGACAATCAGCACGAGATTCCGGTCATCGACCATTCCGGTTGAATTTTCGGAAAATAAATAATTTTGAAAATTAAATAAATAAATACAATAAATTCAATTTAGCACAATATAAAGCTCAATTAAAAAACGGACTCACGCCATGATCATCAACATAAAATCCCAATCATTGGCCATCCCAGTTGAATTTTCAGAAAATTAAATAATTAAATAATTAATTTCAAAATTAATATTTAATTCCTAAAAATACCACTTAGGCGCGAATTGCCTAATCAACACCCGATAAGGGTCAGGAAAAGTCCCACGAAGCATCCAATAAATATTATAGGCAATTCGCTATCTAAGTACACTAACCACCTAACTAATATGCAATGCAATTAACTAATAATCGCTAATACATTCTAATCTAACAACCTAATTACACTTAACTAACACTAATCAACCTTTAAGTGTAATTAGCAAAATAATGAGGTTTTAGTGAGTAAAACTCACACAAAACGACGCGCTCGACGCGAGGATCGACTTTCCTCAAAGCGGCCTGAGAATCCGGGCTTGGGAAGGCGGCTAAAACGAGCCAAACGTCCGCTGCCATACCCATTTCTGCACTCTTTGTGCACTGCTGGTTAGAGGCAATGGAGGGCGGATCCAGGGCTGGTTGGGATCGGGAATGGGTGGAGGAGCCAAACCGAACCTAGGCGGGGCTTCACGGTGGCCGGAGGTGGGCTGGACGGCTCCGGCGGAGCTCCACCAGATCTGAAACGATTGTTGGAATAGAGGCTGGACAGCAGGGACGACAGTGAGAGGGAGATGGAGACAGACAGAGTCGTGGCAATGCAAGAGACGGCGAGCTGGCTGGGCAGCAGCTTCGGCGGTCCTTGTTGGCTACGACGATGGTCGACCCAGCTTGCACAATGGCTTGGACAAGCAGATCCAGGCAGAGTAGTGACTGGACGAGCCGGGGAGGCGCGACGGCAGTAGCTGGCTTCGGCTGGCTTCCACAAGCGAGCAACAGTAAGGACAATGTTCGGCGGTGAGGCCTCAATGGTGAGCTAGCTCCGCCGGTCTTTTGCTTACAAGGGCGTCGAACAACAAGGAAACGGGGAGAGAGATGGAGGTGTGCGCGGGTAGGGTGAAGTAGCGATGGCGGTGTCGTGGGCTGTGACGATGAGCAAAAGCGACGACTCCGGCTCCGACTACTTGGTGTGACGACGCCAAGAGGAATCGCTACTTTGGCCCGCTGGTTCGTTGCTAGTCTTCGGTCGCTGCTGAAGAAGGAACCGAAAGGAAGGGGAAGAAGATGGAGATGCTCGACGGAGGAGAGAGGAAAAACCGGTTTTCTCTTCCTCTCTCTCTCTCTGGCCACACCATTCCAGCTATCTTACACTCACTTTTTCTTGCCAAAAAATGCCCCTTCTAGAAGCTTTAAGGTAGACAAAATGTGGGGGTAGAGGTGGCATACGAATTTTGCTAAGTTTTCTTCCCAATTGGATTTTAATCCTTCATTATTCAATTTAAATTGACTCCCGTAATTTCATTCAACACTTCATCATTCCAAGTGGTATTTTTCCTTACCAATGTAGCCCACTTGCACCCCATTTCACAATCCCTGGCTTCAACTGAACAAAAATGGCCCTATTTATCCAGTTGAAATTAGAACCCGAAAATCTGGATGTCACATTTAATACCATTAACTTCACCTAAACAACTCAAATAGCGAAAATGCCAACCAAGTCCATGCTTGAACTTGATCAAACGAATTGGTTTGGTTAATGTATCTCTTGGATTATCTACCATAGATACTTTTTTCATCGTAACCATAGTTTTTTATTTTTATTTTTTTGGTAAGGTAAGAATATATTGACTTTAACCAAACTATACAAAAGGGGGTCTAGCAACAAGAACCTACACATACAAACAAATGAGTCAAAAAGAGTGGAAGGGTGCTGAGAAAAAGAAACAAAAACTACCAAAACTGAGGCAACAACATAACCAAACATCGACTAGAACCGACCAAACAAACGGCATCTAACTAGCTAAAACAGCAGCAAGGACCAACCAACCAGCGGTAACACCAAGAGGGAAAAGAAAAGAAAACTAGACAACAACCAGTAGGAACCCTCTCACCAATGACAGCTACCTCCGAAGACTAATCTAGCCCCCACCTTCGCCTCCAAAGACATACAAGTCAAAAGAGAGGAAGTGGCCAAGTGACACTCGTAGCAGCAACAAAGCGTTGAATAGGATACTCAGAGACCCTAGAAATGAAAATGGACGGGTCAATTCCCCAATTGCCCACGCCGAAGCAACAGAAAATAATTCGGAGGAGTTCTCTAGCAAGCCAAATCGATCCGGGACCTAAGAAAGAGTAGGGAGGGGATGCTCCCACGACTCCAAGATGGTCTTGATGGTCTGGCTAGAAGTGGGGAAAAGGTCAACCACCGTCGCCTGCCTGGATAACCCCAAGCTATAAATGAGCATGTCGGACCTCAAAAAACCAAAGAGACACGGATTATCCTTTTTAAAATTCCCTCCCGAGTTGCGGATCTTCTTCCAAGTGGATCCACTTTTTAAAAAATTCACCACAAGAATTCCTTGTTAGAAAATAGGATCCAAATATGTTTAAACATGGCTGCCTTATTACAATCCCACAACCTATGAATGCCAAGCCCTCCTTCCTCTTTTGGAAGGCAAACTTCTTCCCAAGAAACCTTTGCATTTCCACTACCCAGGCTCGGGCCTTTATAGAGAAACTGTCTTAGGATTTGTTCAATACGATCCAACACAACTCTACGTATTATAAAGACACTAGCCTAGAAGGCTTGAATCGAGTGAATGATAGACCTTATCAACTGTAGCCAGCCTACAAAGGAAATGAATCACTGAGCCCATGATTGCATCCTTGTTGTAATGCGATTGACTAGGGAGCTACAATCTGCCTTTCCGAGTTGCAAGGTAATAATGGGAACCCCTAAGTAACGCACTGGCAAATTCCTTCATGGAACCCAAGGGCAAGAGTAATGTGGTTCCATGATAACACCATCCCTCCAGCAAGGAATACCTCGCTTTTATTTATGTTTGGCCTCAGCCCACTCCAAGACAAAAAGGTTTCAAGCCCTTTCTTTAAGAGAGTAACTGAAGCCATATCTGCTTCATAGAAAAGGAAGACATCATCCGCAAAGAATAAGTGTGATAAACACGTTGCTTTGCACCTCCAAAAGTATTTAAACTTTGGTTGCCTAGATTGAAGGTAAAAAATCCTTGAAAAAACATCCATGACCAAGGTAAATAAGTAAGGAGATATAGGGTCCCTCTGACGAAGCCCACGGCCACTTGAGAAGAAACCATGTAACTCCCCATTTAAGGAAATGGAATATTTAGGAGTGTGTACACAAACCATGGTAAGCCAGATCAGATGATCGGGAAACCCAAAAGCACTAAGAACCAGCTTGAGGAAGTCCCAATCCATGGTATCATAGGCTTTTTGGAAATCCACTTTGACTGCACACTTAGGCAAATAAGGGTTAAAGAGTTCCTGGGCTAGGAGGATGTTGTCCTTGATCCATCGGCCCTTAACAAAAGCGCTTTGAGATGGGGCTGATTGCAACTTGAAGAACGGACGCTACTCGGTTAGCCAAGATCTTGGTGATGCATTTATAAATTGTATTACATCAAACAATGGGTCTATATCATTAACTGAAGACGCATTGAGAACTTTAGGCACCAAAACTAAAATGGTGTTGTTTATCTCCCATAAAAGTGTCCCTAAGATAAAGAATTCCTTAACCGCTACAAGGACCAACGGCCCTACAATCTCCCAATTGTGCTTGAAGAATTTGACAATAAATCCATTTGACCCAAGTGCCTTACCACGAGCTAAGGAGAAAAGGATATCCCGAATCTCTAAAAGAGAAATCAAACGAGATAGAGAACTAACCTTCTCCACATTTAGAGGAACATTGAATGACCTCATGTAACTCCTACAACGTAGGCCTCAAAGGCTGATCCATGGCGGTGCCAATAGGTCCTAGAAATAGGTAACGAAAAGATGCTGCACCATACCTGGGTTCGTAACAAGATTACCGAAGGTATCCTTGATCAAAAGAATTTTGTTCATTAGCTGTCTTCTGTTGATAGGTGAAAGAATTTAGTATTCCGATCTCCTTCTTTAAGCCGCAAGACCCTAGACTTCTGCCTAAAGAAAGACTCTTCTCAACTCCGAAAATCCAAGAAGGTTTGACGTTGAGTCTTCTCTAGCTCTGTGAGAACTTTGCTGGTCGGGTCCTACTGGAGGCCAACTTGGGTGAACCGTAAAGCATTCCTCACCTTAACTGTTCTGGCAGAGATATTAGAGAATGACTCCCTATTGAGCTGCTTGAGACGGCCTTTAGGGACTTTAGCTTGCACACTAACCTGTACATGGGCACTCCCTCTCCCGAGCTCTCCCACACTTGAGTAATGATTTTATGGAAGGCCGAGTGCTTCGTCTAGAAGTCGAAGAACTTGAAAGATTTCCTCTAATGTACAGGGTTCAAGACTCTTACTACCATAGGGGTATGATCAAATATGCCTAGGGTGAGGAAGGAAGCTTCCAAGAAGAAAAAGTCTTGGCTCCATTTAGTATTCACAAGAACTCTATCTATCTTCCTTAACTTATAACTAGCTCTAGAGGAAGTTGTTCAAGTGTAAGGAAAGCCAACATACCTCAGATCAACTTAACTCTGACTGAGCTAAACACTGACTAAACTCATCAAAACAAGGGATCCAAGTGTCTGAACTATCAATCCGGTCAAACGAGTCCCTGATGGCATTGAAGTCCCTAGCCACTAGCCAAGACGAGTCCTGCAAGATGGCACTTTTATGGATAAGGTCCGCCCAAAGTGGCCGCCAAGATAGGAATGTATGCTCAGTATAGATAACCGAGATGCAACAATCCAAGCCCGACATAAGAAACTTTAGCCTCCCATGGATCGCCTAAGCTTTGGTTGAAGAAACATCAAAACTTACAATAGAAGGGTTCCAACCAACCTAGATTCTCCCTCTTGGGGAGTAGTCATAATTAGTCACCCAACTCCAACCCATCAAGAGTCTCGCAAAAATGGAAAGGAAACGAGACTCCAGGACTTTAGTCTCCAGCAAATCAACAAAATGCAAACCATTTAAGGAAACCAGGTTCCAAACTTCAGTCTGCCTTATGGGGGTCTACTAGACCCCTAATATTCTAAACTCCTATGTACATATAAAGTATATACAGATGGACAAGGGATTACCTCCACTTGCTCGACCGATGCCGACTGGCCACCAGACCAGGTGATCAGCAAGGGGCAGAGCTGGGCAGGGATTCAAACACTTATCCTACTCGAAATTAGGCTTCCTAATAGCAAAGGTAGCTCTTGGAGAGAGAGAGAGATAGTAAGACCTAGTCATCTTCATTTGAGCTGCTAGTCGAGCTAGCCGAGTCTTCTAAGTCTTCCCCAAAGCTAGATGACGGAGCTGTAGAGGTAGCCCCCGCTAGGCTGGCTTTAATAGTAGCCTAGGTTGCACCGACACGGACACGCGACATGTGACACGACATGACACGACACGCCGACACGTCATTTCTCAAAAGTAGAAAATTTCGACACGTTCGACACGTTATATATTAAATAAATATTTTTATTTTTAGTTAATTTTATTCAAATTTATAATTAAAAAAAAAAACCTATAATGAATTTACACTAATGATTCAATATACAGTACTTTTATTTTTCAAAATCATTTTTTTTATTTTATTTAACAACTTTTTCGATTAAATAAAACCCCCAACCCCTTCAATTAAATAAAAAGCGCCCACCACCTTCCCCCCCCTCTTTACCCGGGCGCCCAAACCCCTTCCATTAAATAAAAAGCCCCCTCACCCTCCCACGCGCCCAAACTCCCTTTTCCCTCATTTCTTTCCCATCCCCCAAAATTTTTTCACTTTTTTTTCCTGACACCTGACACTTGACACCGTCGCTTCCCCCTCCCTCCTATCACTTCCCCTCCCTCCAACACACCAAATCCCTCTTTTTATTCTTTTATTCTCAAAACCCTAGCAACGCTTCTTCTCCTCCTCCTCGCCGCATGACGCATTTCCTCTCCTCTTCCTCTCGAATTCTGCTTGCCAGGGATGGAACGCGCGGTCCTATGCGCCGAGAGGCTGCACACCGTCACGAACTCCTCCTCCTCCCCCTTATCGCCGCTGCCCCGCTCGACGACACCGCCCTCCCCACGCGCACCTCCCTCGTGAAGTTCCTCCTCACAGCCCTCGCCTTAGTCTCTACTCTCTCTCTAGCTATCTCTCGCCATCATGAGCTCGCCTTCACTCAACTCGCGGCTTCGTCTCTCCTCCCTCACCCTCGGACACGCATGTCGAAACGTGTCAACAAAAGTTGACCCCGTGTTGACAAATCCGACACGCGATCAATGCGTGTCCAAGCATGTCGACGTGTCCGACACGCTCCGACACATGTCGAACACAACACGGAGGCACATATAACGTGTCCATGCAACCTAGACAGTAGTAGAAGAGATGGCGAGGGTATCACTAGGCTTCGACTAAACTTTAAGTCCCCTCTGGACCTTACGGGTTGATGTGGAAGGCATACCAATTCCTGGACTGGTATCCTTCAACTTCAGGATCTGACTTGCTTCACTAGGAGTAACCAAAAGAAAAGGTAATCCCTCCTTCAAAGCCAAATATTTCTTTTCTTCTTACCCCCTACCTGATTCCAACATGGCTTAGGACTACCAAGGACCATAACCACTACTAAAGCAGGGGAAGGACCCTGGTCTTGAGCAATAAGGGATTCACTAGCCGAGACTTGATGAAGCACTTCCTCAAGGTTAGAAGTACTCGGAAGAGCCGCACACTTGTTGCTAAAAGTGCCACATCTTGGGCACAACACTGGTCTCCACTCATAAACGACATCCACAGTTTGAGATACCCTATTGAGGACTACATCTACTGAACTACACCAAGGCTGCTTGGTAGAGATCTCCATGCACACTCTAACGTAGGAGATCATCTTCATTTGTTCGGTTCGCTGATTGACATATAACGTCTTCCCAACTACACTAGCAACAACACTTATACCTAGTGCAAACCAGAGATCATAGGGGAAGTTCTTCAATCTTATCCAAACCGGGACAAAGCAATGATTATCTTTTTTTCAATTATAATAGAAGCTACCATTATTGTAGGATAAGAGGAACCCTAGCAACCATTAGTGATCCATCTTCAAGAATCTTCTTGCGAACTCCCGGTCAGGGATGAGGAAGAAGTAAAAACCTTGATCATTTGCCAACACTTCAGTCAACTTCGGTCCCCAGGTGTGTTTCAAGGTTGTTTCCATGAGCTTGAATGGGATTTTCTTCCCAACATAGTTCTTGACCAGGCACTCATGCCATTTTAGGTTAATGGCCTCAAGAACATCCTCAGAGAGATTGATAATAGGCTTATTATCAATGATGTTTGGGGGAATAAACGACAAGTCATACCCCTTTGTTGCCACTCTAGCGATGTTGACCCAAGAACAAGCGGGGGTTTTGAGCTCCTAGCTTGTTGGTCGTTGGGCTGGGGCATTTGGAGGAGGACCTGATGTGACTACGACCATGAGACCCATCCAAGCCTTTAGGGACCTTGAGAGAACCCCAATAGCCTTCCTTCAAAGCAACCGCACATGCCTTATGAAAGCACAATTGCCCCGCGAGCATTGTAGGTGGGGCTTTTTTAGGAAGGGTAGTGGGCTTCACCCACCTCATACCATTCACACCTAGATGGGCCTTACCCAACTGGTCACCCACCTCAATAGACAAGAAGGCCATAACATAAGTCAAAACCCACAAGAAAACCTCAAAACCCTACCATAGAAGGAACATATCAGAACTTGTAGGGCATATTAGGGAGATCACTTTGGAGAGGATGTGGAGGGTGGTCAAGCAAGCCAATCCTCCAAATATTGGCTCCAATGATCGACTAAAACTCCCAGCAACAACAAAAACCCAAATCGGCAAGAAGAGTGAATTGGGCGCACTCTAGAGAGAACCTAATGAACAGTATAGCGAGAAAGAAGAAATGGCCAAAGTTTTTTGTTATCTTTTGTCCTCACATAATACATCGTATTATTGCTTAAGTGGATCACACTTTAGTTATTGCAAAAGATAATGGAGGTTTCCTCCCACTTCACATTAAGTTCTGTAAAAAAAATGCTTCAACTAAAGAGCTTCTTTTACCACTTCTATTGTTGCTATATGTTCCGTTTCAATAGTAGACAAAGCAACTATGTCTTGCAAAGTTACTCTCCAATTAATTTGGAACCATCAAGTGTAAAAATATAACCTATCGAAAATCTCCTTTTGTTGAGATCACCTACATAGTCAAAATCAACGAAACCAACAACTGAATATCATATATTATAACCTCTATTAAAGACCAAACCCACATTTGAGGTGCCTTGAATGTACCAAAGAATCAATTTCATGACTTGCTAGTAAGTTTTACCCGAATTTGCCATATACCTACTCATAATGCTAACAGCTTTAAAATATCTGGACGAATGCAAAGCATAGCATACATGAGACTACCCATAGTACTAGAATATGAAACTTGAGACATCTCATCTTTTTCTTCTTTAGTTTAAGGTGATAAAGAAGCCAAAAGTCTAAAATTGGACGCTAAAGAAGTACCTATCAGATTAACATTCTTCATGCCAAAGTACTTAAGCATTTTCTCAATATGCTTCTTCTATGAGAGGTATAACTTCCCAACCTGTCTATCTTTACGAATTTTCATACCTAAAATTTTCTTGGCAACTCCAAGATCTTATCTCAAATTCCCAACTAAGTTGCCTCTTCAAATTTTATCTCTAATATGTTCTTCACTGCAATAAACATGCCATCCACATATAATAATAAATAAATAAAACTACTATTATGCAATCTTTATAGTACACACAACCATCATACGCACTTCACAAGTAGACATGACTTAACGTAAAACTATCAAACCTCTTATACCATTGCAGCAAAGATTGCTTGAGACCATACAAAAAGCATTTCGATTGACCTGCAAACATGATCTTCTTTACTCTCAACAATGAATACCTCGAGTTAAGACATATAGATTGTTTTCTCAAGCTTTTATGCAGAAAAAGCAGTCTTGACATCAAGTTGTTCAAGTTCTAGATCATACAGGGCTATTAACATGAGCAACGTACAAATGGAACTATGTTTCATAATTGAAGAGAACATTTCATTGAAGTCAATCCCCTCCTTCTAACTAAAACCCTTTGCTACCAAATGTACCTTAAATCTTTCATCTTCAACCCTTGCAATTCCCTCTTCTCTTTTAAAGACTCACTTGCACCCAATAGCTCTTTTGCCCTCAAGCAATTTCACAATTTTCGAAGTTTGTTTTTATGAAGAGACTCAATCTCTTTATTCATCACAACAAGCCACTTCTCAGATTTAGAACAAATAATAGCTTCATGGAATGTAGAAAGTTCTTCAATACCAAGCCCTTCAACAGCTATAAGAGCATATGCTACCAAATAAGCAAAATTATACCTTTGGGAAGGTTTAATTTGTCGTTGAGTCCTCCCTACGGCCAAACTTTGAGGTTGCTTAATCTCTTCTACTTCTTCTTTGATAAAATCTAAATCTTGTTACTCATTATCATTTTCTAACTAAATAGGAACATCTTCAATTATTTTCTATGGATGCTCTCATGAAGCTCTACCTCCTTCCAAACATACTCTTCATGAATACCTGGAAACTCAGTAATAACCTTTTTATTTTCAAGCATATAATTGTCATAAAAAATAGCATCCCTACTAATTATAAACTTTGATGATTGAGGGTTAGAACACCATAGCCTATATCCTTTAACCCCATTTGCATAACCAAGAAAAATATACTTCTTGACCCTAGGTTCATGCTTACCCTCTTTTACATGATAATAAGTAAGACATCAAAATATTTTAAATCAGAACAATTAGAAGGTTTACCTTACCATACCTCATTAGGAGTCTTACATTCAATTGTAGTATTCACTAAATAACATGTCGTGTTCATAGCTCCAGCCTAAAAGTATTTCCCAAGTCTAGTATTAGACAGCATATACCTAACTCTTTCTAAAAGCCACTCCATTTTATTGAGGTGTGTACCCAATTGTTCAATGTCGAACAATCCCCGAATCTTCACAATATTTGTTGAAATCACCTTCACAAGTCCAACATTAGAGAGCATATACCTAGCTCTGTCTAAAAATGTTCGGTTCATACACTTTGCTAGCCCAGTTTGTTGAAGTGTGCACCTAACTATTCGATGTCAAACAATCCATGAATTTTCATAATACTTGTTGAAACTAAGGGTGTGCAACGGACCGGTATACCTAGAAACCGAATTGGCCCACCCTAAAAACAGGGTCGAGAACCAGTTCCCGTTGAAATCAGTTTGGGAACCAGTTTCCAAAATTTGGAACCAATTTAAACCATTCTAGGAACCGGGTCCGATTTATTACCCACCCAATAACCCGTTCCCGGACCGGTTTTAGAGCCGGTTTGGGAACTGGTTTTGTAAATATAGGTCCAAAACCCTATTTTTTCCTTATTTCTATTCTTACTCCCGCAATCACATGATGTTTTTCCTCTTGGTTCTCTCAAACACGCACGGCACTCCTCCTTCATCGTTCCTCTTCCTCACTTGCTTCCCTCCCTCATCGGCTCCCTCTTGCACCATCCAACGGATAGATGGTGTTTATTGCTACCAAATTCTTGTATACCACATGGATTGGCTCACCTAATTTCTCTTTTGTAGGACAATTTGTGCTTGCATAAATGACTAGTTTCATGTAATAATTGTGAGAATAAGACTAATATTAGACCCACATTTGTTGCTAATTCTTTGCATTATGATTCTATTTATTATAATTAGCCCTGTGGATCTTTAATTTTTCGTTTAGTCAAAAAGTTCATGTAGTTATTTATTACAAGTGCTAAATATTTCAATACAAATTAGGAGGATTACGTTATTTTCTCGTGTATTAATATAAAATTCAAAATCGTATAGGATATTGGAAGATTGCAAAATAGGTTCCAATAGAAACAAGGTTGACCTTGGAACCGGACCGTAAAAACAAGGTGGGTTAGGTACAGGATCCAATACAAATAAAGTCGGGCACATGGTTCAAAAAAGGGAAACCAATTATAACAGGGTTGGGTATAAGGTCTAGGTCTAGACCTTACCCACCCTAGACTCGATCACTCTTAGTTGAAATCACCTCTACAAAACTCAGGATCATTGTCCATTCTAAGACACTTTATCTTCTTCCTAGTTTGACTTTCTACTAACATCTTCCACTTCTTGGACGTATTAAAAAACGTCACCCTTACACTTCAAGCAATAAACCGAGACTTTACTCGAAAAATCATCAAAAAATGTTAGAAGATAAACACCATCATCTTTAGATGCTACTTGTGTCGGTCCCCACAAATCAGAGTAAATATAGTCCACTATGTCCTTCATCGATTGCACTCCAATATTGAAACTAACTCTGCACTACTTTCCAAAAACACAATGTTCACAAAAGTCAAGTGAAACCGTATGATCCCCACAAAGTAAACCACATTTACTCTAGATAGTCATTCATCTTTTGCTTATGTGGCCCAACCACATACGTCACAACGTTAATTTTTTAGAATCTAAAGAGGATGATATCTTTAAAGAACGAACAACGGTACTTCCCAACAAAATGTAAAGATTTTTCTCTTTATTATGTCACGCCCCAATCCTCCGAGCGCGTGCCCATCTCCCTTGGTTGATTAAATAGTGACGTCCCAAGATGTATCACTGACCCATTCATTTTAATGCACATGAAGAAGCAAATAAATAATCCCCAGACAACAACAAGATAGGATAAGAAAGTAGGGCCATATTTTGAAAACCAACATCATAACACACTTATATATACATATCACAACCAGTTATATACTATATAAATTAATATATATATATATATAAGTTCTACAGAACAGGGGGGGTTTCACAAAACTACGGATCCTCGTCCTTCTCTCCATCATCATCCACACTCCAACTGGAGCTTTCGACAGAATACACCGGGGACTCTGGTTCTTCAAGATTCGGGTTTATCGTGTCTATGAGCCTTGAGGAGGATCTATAGTACCCTTTCCAAATGCCAGCTCCAAATACCGCGTCTATGATCGAGCCTTGAGGAGCCCTCTCTCTGGCCATCCTGAACCTGGAGTTACCAAGATCAGTATCGGTAGGGCACCTTATGAGTGAGACTCGCATCAACCCAGACTATGGACCTTACCAACTCATAGGTACAACCCCTAGGGCTCCCATGCAATGAAATGTAAGACGTCTATTCTGTAACTTTCTTCGGTCGGCCAAAAACTCAAGAGCTGTCATTTAAGGATTTGAAATGTTATCCCACAATAGGGTGAGACAATGTCTCAGTGAGTTCTATCCCCTAAGACCTGACTAGGAAGAAAATACGCCCTGAGGGCTGCCTAAACACAAACATAGGCTGCAGGACTTACCTTTGCCTCAGTCCTTCCTACAAGTCAGTATATCTCATAGATAAACATATCACATTAACCAATCATTTGAACTCACCAAATTAGATCGAATCATCGAAATACTCATCTTTAGGTACATGGTTGGCCTTAACCAAAAGAAAAGATTTTCCCCTTTGAAAATCCCACTAATTTCAACAGTCCACAAACCCATTTTTGGCGTTGTAAACCAACGCCCAGTGATTTTATAATTAATTACTGAAATTAAATAAATTTTGGAATAAATACCCAAAATTACAAATCATACTCAATCGGCACAAATTAGTAGTCAAATAAATAATTCAATCATATTATTGCAATCAGCATAAAATTCCAATCACCAACTATCCCGGTCTAATCTCTAGAAAATAATTAATTAATTAATTAATTAATTAATTACTAAAAACAATTAATAAATGCAAATAAATAAAACTTAGGCCTGTAAAGCCTAATTGGAAGCCGAGATGAGCCTGGAAAATTTCCAAACTACTCTAGATAAATACTAAAGCTTTCCAAGGCTCTAATTATACTACTCTAACCATCTAACATGCAATAACGTTTAATTAAATTGTTAATATCCTCTAGCTATCCACATAATCCACACTTAGTCTAAACTAATCAACCCTTAAGCATCATTAACTTATTAAACAAGGATTAGTGAGTTAAACTCACTTGTTAAGTGATCCACTTGAATCGAAACAACGAGGACGCGGCAAAGGATGAGAAACTCCAAAGCGAGCTCACCAAATGAGGTCTAGAAAGGCTAGAAAATGGGCCCGACAGTGGGCTAGAGACCCACTCGGTTCTTAGCTGGTTGAGGGCTTGAAGATGCTGCTCCAATGCTGGCTTAGGTTGGAAACGAGCAAAGATGGGCATAGGGGCTAGTCATGGGTCCAAGCAGAGGCAAGCGGACCATGGACGGTGGTAAGCGGGCACGTGCATGAGGACATGCGTGCTGGGCAAATGCAGGAGGTGGAATTGGCGGTGCAGGCGAACGGCGTGAGGACACACGTGAGGGCGAGCAACGCGAGCGATGGTGTTCGGTGGCTCCGACGGGCGGCAGGGGTGTCTAGTGGTTTGCTAGCTTGCCGGTTCTAAGTTTTTGGGCTTTTAGGGTCTCGAACAATAGGGAGAAAGAGGGGATCAATGAGCAAAAGGGAGAGGAAATGAGGGGGACTAGTTGGATAAGAGGGGACCACTTTTGGCCTTCAACTTCATATTCTTATCCCCTAGCTTGGCCCATCAACACAACTATGTTCCTTAGCTGATTACTAGACCAAAAAGCCCTCTTCTATTGAGTTGGTCCAAAGGTTAGATCCGAGGGGAGCATACGAATTTGCATTGATTCCCCTCCAATTGGACTTCATTCCTTCATGAATCAACTCAATTCGGCCTCTATAAATCCCACCGACGTAACATCGATCAAATTGATAGTTTTCCTCACCAATATAATCCTCTTGCATCCCAATTTTGTGATTAAAAAAAAAAAAGTCCCCTAAATTTTCTAGACAAAAATGGCCCTAAGATGACTTTTTCCGCCAAAACCTCGGTTTGTAGAAAAATCTTCGGAGACTGAATTGACGTTCCTAACATGACTGGTGACATGATAGAACTTTCAATTTCTAAAATCGAATTCAAATTCACGGTTAATTTCACTCTGGCACAATTTTAGCGTGACCTAAGCTACTAGATAGCTTTTAGAAATTTTTAGTGCAAATGACGCAAGATCGATTTTCTTCGAGCCATAATGAACATCTTCAACACATTGGTGACTCTCGGTTGTTGTGAAAATCTCGAAAATTCAAATATGGATATAGGGTACCAAAAAGACAAAAAAATCAGTCTAGTGCCGATCGACGAAAACTTTTGCAATATAGTGGAATCACTCACGCTTAACCACAAATCTTAGTCGAACCGACCTATCTCTTATTTCTAATCAATCTTAACTGTGCCATAATGATCTTTGTAGATGAGCACGGTCGAGTAGTTGATTCCTAGTCGAATCCTCAAGTCTATTGTATTAAAATCTCTTAATGATTTCCCCATAGAGTCTAGTTATCTCAGGAGTGATCAGCTCTAAGAATAACATTATAGGCGTGTCAATGAAATGCTCGATTTATTTAATTGAAAGAAGTAAAAATCCATGATGTCACATATTACCTCTCACCACAATTAAGGAGCCTTTTGAAAATTTTCAAAACTCCATCTACACCTATTTACATACATCTAATGGAATCTAAATCACTTAATGAAATAAGGTTTTTTCTTCAAATATGGGATGTGCTTAACATTTGTCAAAGTTTTTACTATATTGTCATGGCATTTAATTTGCATCGTACCAACAATCTTGCAAACTACACCGTTACCCATTAAAACTAAACCACCATTGATTTTATCATATACATGGAACAAATTTCTATGTGGACACATGTGGTATGAACATGCTAAATCCAAAATCCATTCATCATCAACATGACAATCTAAAGACAAAATAGCAAGAACATTGTCTACAATAATGGACTCATTATTTTATAACAGGTTAGCCAAATCGGAATTCTCCCTCAACTTCTTTCCCTTAACTTTGAGCATTAGACACTCACTTTTGTAGTGTCCAAATTTGTGACAATAGTAACACTTCACTTTATTCTTATCTCAACCTATTCTAAATTTTAAATGTCCTTTACTATTACTGCGTCTATCATGATAATTCGACCTTCCCCTAACAATTAAGCTATAAGTTTTATCACCATTACTACTCACATTCAATTATGTACGCATCTCCACGAAATTCAATGAAGCTTTCACATCCTTAAGAGTTATAGATTTCCTTCCTTATAACATATAAATCACAAAATTATCATATGAGTTTGACAATAAACATAACACAATTCGGGCCTAATCTTCATCATCTAACTTCAAATCTAGATTTTTCACATCCATAACGATTTTATCAAATTCATCTAGATGTTCTTGGATAAGGGTACTTTTTTGTATCTTTAGCATGTAAAGATGCCGCTTTGAAAATAATCTTGTCGTAAGAGGTTCCTTCATGCAAAGGTTCTTGAGCTTATTCCACAATCCCAAAGTTGTTTCTTTATCCGTGACTTCACGAAGCACCCTATTAGATAACAACAATTGGATGGTGCTATGCACCTTTTCTTCCATCTCCTCATCTCAACCGTAGTCATATTGTCAAGATAATTTCCATCCAAGGTTCTAACCGAACCTTCCTGACGTAGCAACACCTTCATCTTGATTGTCCATAGCTTGAAATTGTTTTGACCATCGATGGGTGCCACTTTGAACTTGATAAATGCCATCTCGAACAAAAAGACCGAAATTCCTTCGCTCCGATACCAATTTGTTGCAAAAAAAAAAAGGCCAATCAATGATGCATCAATCTAAAAACAAGTAGAAAAGGATGAAAGAAAATTTAAATCATACGAGATGCAAGATTTACGTAGAAAACCCAAAATGGGAAAAAAAACCACGAAGAGAGAGAAGTTTCATTATCTTCAACAAAAAAGCACTAGAGTACAATCCAAAAAGCTCTCAAACCACTTGGTGAGCCACATGATCTAAGTATCTAACAATAAGATAAAAAAAAAATAGAAAATAATATAGAGGCTAAAATTGGAGGTGTGTTATTAAACACATTCCATTTGTGGTCTCCCTTCAAAAATTCCTAAAATAAATGTGCATGGCCTAAAATGCCCATTATCTCTTAATTTAAAAGTCAAAACTCAACAAGTACTAAAAGGTCACTAATAAAATGTTAGCATAACCTAAGTCCCCAAACCTTAAAATCTCTAGTTATGAAGATATCGAGAGATCACTCCCGACTCTCGATTGGGTTTTCCAACCAACCCCTAAAAATGAGGTTAGTGGCAACTCTTAGCTCTTATCTAGGTTGTCATAAACAACTCATAGATTATAAATGAATTCATCATAGGGGGTATGGTTCTCAACGAGGATCACCATAGTTTAGCATACTCTAAATGAAAATCTCCTAAAGGAAAAAGCGATGCCATCATCATGGATGAATGTACTATTGGGAGGACTACCATGGTAATGATACCCTTAAAGTTGTTATTCACATTAGATCTTTTTTTTCAAGGTGTATCATTCGTGTGGATACAATCACAACAACTTCCACTATCACTTGACATACGAGTTTGGGATAGATCATGACCGTGATCAAGCAAACTCATAATGGTAAATCCCAGAAGATGAAATGATGAGGTCTCTTGAGACATGTACCATGAATGAGCTTCTATGGTCAAGTACCCCTAAACTTGACATTTCCCCTCATCAAGGGGATGTGAGGGGTCGGGTCATGATAGGCTGGACCATGGATTGGGTTCAAATTGGACCATTAACTGATTCAAACTGGACTAGTTGGATCGGTTCCATTGCTTTTTTAGCCAATTTGATCGATTTCAGACTAGTTTTTGGTGATTTGAGACCAATTCCTAAGGTATTTCAGCACGCTAAATTAATTTTTGGCCTCAATTTCTCCATATTTTCTCTTCAATCTTCTACTCATGTCCCTTTCTTTACTAATCCTTTGGTGGACCTATTTCTAGAAGATGTTGTACTACCATCCACTAGTGAATCTTCCTCTTCACAACTGTCTTCTTCTCATCTTGATGCAGGCTTCTTTGGCAATCCCACTTCCACAACTTTTGACACGTTTGCCCCAATCGAGGATTCTACACCTTCAACCATTCCATCTAAATAATGATTAAACCTTTGAGGCTTGAAGGATAAGGTTGGCCAAGATTAGTCCTTAATGTGACACATGGATGGATATGATTTAATCTTGCAAACCAAGTCAAGGAAATCATCATTACCTATCCAATTATTGAGTTTCTCACAAAAAGGCTTAGAACCATTCTTTCTCTCTCTCTCTCTCTCTCTCTCTCTCTCTCTCTCTCTCTCTCTCTCTCTCTTTTTGAGACCACTCATCTTCCTCTACCTCTCTCTCGGTCGTTGCTCACCATCACCATTGTCACCATCATGAGCTATGAGCCACCCACCATCCGTCTTCATTCTTGTTCCAATTTCATAAGTAGATCCCCTAAACATTGGTTAGGTTGTTGTCTTGTGTAGTTTGGACTTAGGTTAGGTTTTCTTCTTATGTATTATTTTGTATGGTTTGCTCATATTATGCTTAAGTTATGAGGTTCGAGAATAGGCAAGATCTTGCTATGTGACCATTGAGGTTACAATGACTTGTTGTTGTTAATGGATGCAATTTATCTATGTGTTATTGTCTATGCTTGATTACAAGGATTTGTTGTTGTTAGTGGACGCGGTTTATCTATGTGTTATTGTCTATGCTTGATTACTAGGATTTGTTGTTGTTAGTGGATGTGGTTTATCTATGTATTATTGTCTATGCTCGATTGCAAGATTTGTTGTTGCTAGTGGATGTGATTTGTTTATGTGTTGTTATTTATGCTTGGTTGCAAGGATTTGTTATTGTTTAGGCATTTGGCAACTTGTCCAATAGTAATAATTTCTATTTTTTTGTTCCTAGAAATAGATTTGGAATAGAAATCTATTTGGTAAATTTTTTGCTCTTAGGAATAGATTTGGAATAGAATCAAGGTGTAAAAAAAAAAAAAAGTTGCTTCTTTGTTACAAGGAACAATTTCAAAATCAAGCAACCCAAATTTTTTTCTTTTCTTTTCTCTTCTTCTTTTCTTCTTGTTCTTCTTCCTTCTCTCTTCTTCTTCCATCATCGTCACGTTAGGCCACCACCGCCTTTGTCCACTGCCACTAGTCAGTCAACAAGCTCGCTAGGCCTAGATGAGGTCCAATGAGCTCGCCAAGACCTTGCCTAGTAGCCTTGGCTAGGCAAGGCCAAGCTCACCTAGCTACTAGTGGGGCTCGACCTTGGTGGACCACCGCAAGGTCGACATCATCTAACCAAGGCAAGGCCAACCTCATGGTGGCCTGGCGAGGCCAAGCCCTATCAACACTTGGGCAAGCTCGGCCTCACCAAATCTAGGGAAGGATTCTCACCCAGCCAAGGCTTGGGCAAGCCTTGCCCAATTGTTGGTGAGGCTCGGCTAACAAGGTGTGGCCTTGCCAAAAGTCAACAACCATCTTGAGAGGTTGCAGCCCTCATCTAGCTAGTTGCCAATCATCCTGAGGCGAGCGACTAGCCAAAGGTTGAAGAAGAAGAGAGAGAAAAGAAAAGAAGAAAAGAAGAAAAAAAGTAATAAAATTATTTAAAAATTTAAAAAAATGGTTTGTATTAGAAATTTAGAGGATCGTATCAAATGCAATTCTATTTTAGGAATAAAAATTTTTGCCAATTACTAAACGCTTTTGAATGCTTAAATTTTTTTCTCAAGAACAAAATTAAAAAGAATCATTTCTAATTAGAAATTGCTCCCATAAATAGAATAATTACCAAACACACCCTTAGTAGATATGATTTGTCTATACGTTATTGTTGATGCTTGAAAACACACCCTAAGCCTTGAAATGAGATTCACGTTGGTCTTAGATGTGCATGGAAGTACGCTGGGCTGGGTCTCTCTCTTGGTTTGGCAATATTGAGGTGTATCATTTATGAACAAGGTTTGACTTAAGTCGGTGCTTGAATGTAACAAGTCAAGCCACGGTTCTCATTTCATACTAGGCATATTGTAACAATGCAGTTTTGGTAAGTCATAACATACACTTCACTTGGCACACCTTTGAGGCACTATTGCATCAAACTAGAGAAATGATAAAAACCAGTTGTGTGCTTGTTTGCACATATGGTCACATGAGGAAAGCCATCACCAATGGATTTCGAGACGATGTCATCACCGATGGATTTTGAGACAATGTTCAATGGATTTCGGATGCCATTTGCGAATAGGATTTCAAAACGAAGCCTAATGGATTTCGGATGCTGTCACTAATGGATTTCAGGATGTTGTCGTGCCAAATGAGGCGAGACGATGCCCAGTAGATTCTGGAAGAACCAATAGATTTTGGTTATGTGTGTAATAAATGGAAGCCATGTGATGTGTTGCGGATTCTCGTGTGCATATATTATGGAATATAATGTGGTTCTTGATCGAGATTACATTTGAGACATTTGAAAATCATGTACATATTTTAGAACTATTAGTTGGCACGTACATATTTTATATGCCATTATTTGTGACTTGAGAGACACGTGCATATTTTATATGCTTTTATTTAGGACTTGAGAGCCACATGATTATTTTAGAAGCTATTATTTGACTCAAACATATTTTATATGCCATTATTGGTGACTTGAAATGCACGCGTGTATTTTATACATTATTATTTAGGACTTGAGAATCATGTGTATATTCGACCAAAAAAAAAAAATCATGTGTATATTATAAAAGTTATTATTTGACACGTATATAATTTTTCCGATTACATAACATTTTTTGGGTCTTGGATCATGTGAACATTTTAGGTATTTGGGAACCCCATGTCATGTATTTAGTTTAGGCAAAGCAAGAGCTTTGCTATTGATTTACCATCGACATATTGGTGTCAAGTATTCGTACGATTCCGATTTGAGACATTTGCTTATATGAGGTTTAGGTGATTAACTTATTAAGTGTTCACTCAATTGTTGTTGTTTTACCCTTTTTAGATCTCTAGGTATGAGTCTCCCTTTGGTCTGTTTCAATTTGCTTGTACAGGATGGAGATAGTTATTATGGACATAAAGGACATGGGGATTGATATCACATACCAGAGGCACACTACTACATGTTAGCTGGGTTCACTCCTATGTGGAGGAGACCCAATGAGTTGCAAGCCCAAAAATGGTTTGAGCCCATATGATAAGTCCAAAAATGGTTTGAGCCCATATGATAAGTTATATGACGAAATATGGTTTCTCACTATATATATATAAAGTATATATATATATATATATATATATATAAAGTGGTAGCCACAAAAGGAAATAGTAACAAGAGAAAAAGAGAAAGCAGAAAATCTAGGGTTTTTGGCAATATCTAATTTACATCAAGCTGGCATCGGAGGTCGATTCGTGGTCCGATTGAGCTGAAATTTTGTCAGCATGTTCGTGGTGCAATTTTATCAAATCTGAACAGTTTGATTTTTGTTTGAAGCTCCATACATCAGGTTTTTTGTGGATTGATTAAAACCTACATTTTTTGTCAGATTTATCATTGATCTCTTGTGAAGTTCATGTGTATTGCCAAGAATTATGTTCTTAAGGTGTTTGCTGCTATGTACCTCTAGTATTTGCTAGAGAAAAACAATTTTGTTGATAGTGAGGATTTTTGGGTGGACTTCGATCTCGTGGTTTTTTATCTCTTCACATCGAAGAGGTTTTCCACGTAAAAAATCGTTTTGTGTTCACGTGCTTGGTATTTATTTTACTCTATTATATCGATTTCTATTAGGTTTACACAAAAGAGGAGATTATTTTATTCCACTGCGTTGATTTGATATTGTTCAAATTATTACTATTCTCCCATCAGAGTGGTATCAAAGCATTTGGTTATTGCTTGATTTTTATGTCTTATGTTAAACAATAAAATGAATACGAGTAGAATGGTTACACTTAATGGTTCAAATTATCATATTTGGAAAGGGAAGATGGAAGATCTTTTATATGTGAAAGATTTTTATTTGCCCGTATTTACTTAAGAGAAACCAAAGAATAAAACTGATGCTGAATGATCTATATTTCATCGTCAAGTGTGTGGCTATATTAAGCAGTGGGTGGATGATAATGTTTTGAACCATATTATTAAGGAAACACATGCACGCAGTTTATAGGACAAGCTCGAACAGTTATATGCTCGAGAGACTGGGAATAATAAGTTATTTTTGATAAAACAGATGATGACTCTGAGATATCAAGATGGTACTCGTTTGATTGATCAGTTGGCTGCGATGGGAATCAAGTTTGATGATGAGATACAAGCATTATGATTACTTGGTACTTTGCCGGACTCATGGGTGACGTTCCAAACGTCTTTGTCTAATTCTGCCCCAAATGATACAATTACCATGAATTTGGCCAAGAGTAGTAGTTTGAATGAAGAGATGAGAAGGAAGACACAAGGATTGTTATCTTCACACTCTGATGCCTTGGTTGTTGAGAAAAGGGGAAGAAGTGAGTCTCGAGGTCCGAGAAATAGAGATAAAAATCGAGACAAAAGCAAAGGTAAGTATAATAAATTTGCTAATGTTGAGTGCCATTATTGTCATCAGAAGGGACATATTCAGAGGTTTTGTCGCTGGTTAAAAAGAGAGAAACAAAAGGAGAAAAGTAAAGAGAAGAAAAGTGATAATGACAGTGATGACAATCGTGTCGCTGCACCTAAAGAAGACTTTCTCACTATTTTTTATGGTGATGTGGTAAATTTTGTATCTCATGAGACTAGTTGGGTAATTGATAATGGTACATCCATTCATGCTACGTCTCGTAGGGATTTCTTTATATCATATAGGTCAAGTGACTTTGGATTTATGAAGATGGGAAACAATGGACTGGCTCAAGCTATAGGCATCGGTGATGTGTGCCTAGAAACCAGCAATGACACAAGGTTAGTATTGAATAATATTAAACATATACCTAATATCCGCTTGAATTTGATTTCTATAGGCAAGTTGGATGATGAGGGGTGTTGCAGAACCTTCAGTAATGGTCAATGGAAGTTCACCAAAAGTTCTCTTGTTATGACTAGAGGTGAAAAATATTCTCCGTTATACATTATACAGGCAAAGTTATCCAAAGACAAAATTAATGCAGTAGATAGAAAAGATGCAACTGAATTCTAGCATAAGAGGCTCAGTCACATCAATGAGAAGAGTTTGTCAATATTGGCCAAGAAGAAGCTCATTTCAAGATTGAAAAGTTTAGCGCTAAAGAAGTATGCTCACTGTTTAGCAGGAAAACAGAACAAAGTTGCATTTAAAAGCTCCCCTCCTTCAAGAAAGTTAGGTATACTAGAATTAGTGCATTCTGATATTTGTGGTCCTATGAAAACAAAATCACTTGGTGGCTCTCTTTATTTTGTTACCTTCATAAATAATTTTTCAAGGAAAATTTGGACTTATACCTTGAAAACCAAAGATCAAGTGTTAGATGCTTTTAAGCAATTTCAGGCTTTAGTTGAGAGACAGACTGGAAAGAAATTGAAATGCATCAGAACTCATAATAAGGGAGAGTATATTGGACATTTTAATAAATATTGCAGACAACAAGATATTCGACATCAAAAAACACCTCCCAAGATGCCTCAATTAAATGGCTTAGCTGAGAGAATGAACAGAACACTGGTTGAAATGGTAAGATGCTTACTTTAATAGTCAAAGCTACTTGGATCTTTTTAGGGTGAGGCTTTAAGTGCAGTTGTACATGTATTAAATCTTACTCCATGCGTTCCTTTTAGAGTTTGATATTCCTAACAAAGTTTGGACAAACAAAGATATTTCTTATGATTATTTGCGTGTCTTTGGGTGCAAAGCATTTGTGCATATTCCCAAAGATGAGAGGTCTAAACTTGATGTTAAAACACAACAATGCATATTTATTGGTTATGGACAAGATATGCTTGGTTACAAATTTTATGATCTGCTTGAAAAGAAAATTATAAGAAGCAAAGATGTTGTGTTTATGGAAAATCAAACAATAGAAGATATTGAGAAAGCAAAGATGATTTCAGCACCATAGGTTAGTGATAATCTAGTTGATTTAAATCTAGTTCCTCTTACAAATATTCATACACAAGTTGATGAAAAGCAGTAGGAAGTCAATGTTCCAAATAACGCACATGTTCTTGAACATGTTGAAATAGATAATACTATTTCTGAACGAGAGGCTCAATTAGATATTCCACTGGATGTTCTAGTTTGGAGATCCGTTAGAAACCGACGACCTTCCACCAGGTATTCTAAAGATGAGTATGTATTATTGACTGATGCAGGTGAACCAGAGTGTTATGCAGAAGCAATAGAAGATGAGTACAAAAGCTATTGGTTTGATGCTATGCGAGATGAGATACAGTCACTTTATGATAATCATACTTTTGAGTTGGTGAAGTTATCTAAAGGTAAAAGAGCTTTGAAGAACAAGTGGTTATATAGGTTCAAGCAAGATGAACATACTTTACAACCACGATACAAAGCTAAATTGGTTGTTAAGGGATTCGGTCGGAGAAAATGTATTGATTTTGATGATATATTTTCTCCGATAGTGAAAATATCTTATATTCGTGTGGTACTAAGCTTGGCAACTAGCCTAAATTTGGAAATTGAGCAAATGGATGTTAAAACAATCTTTCTATATGGTGGCTTAAGGAAGAGATATACATGGAACAACCTTGAGGGTTTCAAAGTGAAAGGGAAAGAGGATTATGTGTGCAAATTGAAGAAAAGTCTCTATAGCCTAAAACAAGCACTGAGGTAGTAGTATAAGAAATTTGCGTCAGTTATGACAAAACAAGGCTATAAGAAGACTTCTTTGGATAATTGTGTGTTTGTCCAAAAAAATTTTGATGATGACTTTATTATTCTCTTGCTTTATGTTGATGATATGCTGATTGTTGATAGGAATGTTTCAAGAATTGAGTTATTGAAAAACGGTTGAGTAATTTTTATGAAAGACTTGGGCTCGGCAAAGCAGATTCTTGGCATTAGAATTACTCGAGACAGAGATGTTAAGAAGTTGTTTTTGTCGTAAGAGAAATATATCGAAAATATCCTTTAGAAATTTTACATTGACAAGGCTAAAGTGATTAGTACTCCTCTTGCTGCCCACTTTAAGTTAAATATGAAGTAAAGTCCTACGACTAATAAAGAAAATAAAGATATGGAAAGTGTTCCATATGCTTCATCTATAGGAAACTTAATGTATGCGATGGTATGTACACGGCCAGACTTGGTGTAAGCAGTTGGCATTATTAGTTGCTATTTGTCAAATCTAAGCAGAGAGCATTGGAATGCAGTGAAGTGGATTATAAGGTATCTTCGGGGAACTTCAAATTTGAAACTCAGTTTTGGGACCGGGAAACTTGAGTTAGTTGGGTACACAGATTCCAACTTGGCTGAATATATTGATACTCGTAAATCTACTTCTGGTTATTTGATTTCTTGTGCGGGTGGAGCTTTGTCATAGAAGTTAAGATTGCAAAAGTGTGTTGCACTTTCTACAACCGAAGCTGAATTTATTGCAGCGACTAAAGTTAGTAAAGAGATGCTATGGATAAAGAAATTCTTAGAAGAACTTGGGTTCAAGCAAAAAAGGTATGTATTATTTTGTGATAATCAAAGTGCAATTCATCTTGGTATGAATTCATCTTTTCATTCTAGATCAAAATATATTGATGTTAGATATCATTGGATAAGAGATGTTCTAGATGAAAAGTTGTTGGAACTTGAGAAAATTCATACAGATCATAATGGCTCTGATATGATGATAAAGACTCTACCAAAAGAGAAGCTTGAACATTGCCAATTGATAGCAGGGATGGTGAATCCCTCTACATTGTCGTAAGGGAGAGATTTATTAGCTAGGTTCACTCTTATGTGGAGGAGGCCTAATGAGTTGCAAGCCCAAAAAGGGTTTGAGCCCATATGATAAGTTATACGATGAAATAGGGTTTCTCAATATATATATATATATATATGTATGTATGTATGTATAAAGTGGTAGCCACAAAAGGAAATAGTAACAAGAGAAAAAAAGAAAGCATAAAATTTGAAGTTTTTGGCAATATTTGATTTACATCAAGCTAGCATCAGAAGTCGATTCGTGGTCTAATTGAGCTAAAATTTTGTCAGCATATTTGTGGCACAATTTTATCAAATATGAACGGTTTGATTTTCGTTTGAAACTCCCTACATCAGTTTTTTTTGTGGATTGATCAAAACCTTCAATTTTTGTCAGAATTATCCTTGATCTCTTGTGAAGTTCATGTGTATTGTCAAGAATTATATTCTTGAGATGTTTGCTACTATGCATATCTAGTATTTGCTAGAGAAAAATAATTTTGTTGATAGTAAAGATTCTCGGGTGGACTTCGGTCACGTGATTTTTTATCTCCTCACATCGATGAGATTTTCCACGTAAAAAATTGTCTTGTGTTCACGTGTTTGGTATTTATTTTACTCTACTATATCGATTCCTATTAGGTTTACACAAGATGGGAGATTATTTTATTCCATTGCGTTAATTCAATATTGTTTAAATTATTACTATTCTCCCATCACTACAGTGTGGGTGGACGAAGGCTTAAGACACCTAGTTCAGCATTAGTACAAGGCACGGTTCGTTTGGATCAACGAGGAGCTCTTTGAGCCCATCTGCGGGTTTGATAGGAGCCGGTGGTCCCAATGGATCCTCATCGGACCCCACGGTGGCGAATCATCCCGATGGCATAGAGGACGACCTTGACTCCAATCCGGACTATGACCTTGAGCCGGAGCCATGGAAAGCCAACCTTCTGATGGGCACCGTTTTTGGCAGTCACCGTTGTAGAAGAGGTAGGACTAACCCTCTACCCCTTTTGAATGTAATCTGAATGGCCCAACTAGGTGGACTTGTAATTACAACTTTTCAATTCTAATGAAGCAATATATAAATATTGTGTTTATATATGTGTTTTCTTTACTATCCATTTATTGTTTGTTGATTGGGTGTTACAGAGGCACACTTTCGCATGTGATAAATCAAAGGATAAAAGTAACAAGACAATGACACCTCTTAGGACGTCGCAAATTAATCTTGCGGATGTCATGCTCCCACAGTGAGGGGAGGTCTAGGGTGTGACATCTACATTGCCGAAGTTCTTCTAACAAGTGGAAGGCGACATTCATGCGCGATTACTACAGTAGCCCGTGGAAGTTCCTCTCAGTTATCGCTGCAATGGTGTTGCTTGCACTGACTGTAGTACAGACCTTGTGCGCCCTCCTATCCCTCAAATAATTTTTCTTTTTGAATGGGACATTGCCATTGTAATACTCTTAAGTTTTGATTGAATTTTGTGTGATCATCGGTCATTATCTATCAGAATAAGCAGACATCCATTTATGTGTGTTAGTCGGGGCTCAGATTATTAGCTTTTCCCTACCATTACATTTCACGACGACAGAATGGTGAATATGAATGGGATGTGGCGATTCGGCCTTTATCCTAGGATGGTTCACCCAAAAAAAAAAAAAAAAAGTCGCCGCAACTGAGATTGGCTTGCAGGCCCGTGTCAGCGTTTAGCTATTAATAAACTTGAGGCGCGATGAGAAGGAATGGCGGAATATTGCACTAAGTTTTTGTCAACGCTGCCTGCAGAAGATGGTGGATCAGAGACGGAGGGAATGAAAGCCTAGGCTAAGTGAACCTGAACTTGTATAGTTAGCATCTCACAATATCGCCTTCGCCTTTCAGATGCAAATAAGTCTTTAATTACATGGTGCAAGAATTTGGATGAGATGGAGACGTTCTCATAACGTAACTTGAAAATCAACTGCAGCAATCTGCCTTCTGCATAAGATTGCATCGTCTGTAAGTTTTCCCAACATGATGCAACCAAACGTGAACATGGTAGATGAGCTACACTTTGAACTGAGGTTCCGTTTGTTTCAGAAAAAATGAGGCTAGGAGCACTCTTTGAACTGACATTTCGTTTATTTCACAAAAAATATTTTCCAAAAAAATATTTTCTAAATTTTTCCGATATTCCTTTTATGTCACTTTCCCTCATCAAACACCTTTTTCTTTTATTTTTAAATTTATTTTTAAATTATTTTTATTCTTTTCTTTTTTTTCTTTCATTTTCTTTCTTTTTCCCTCTCTTCTTCGTTGGCCGGTCACTGGCCATTATAGTAGCCAACAACTAGCCACAAGCAAGCTAAAGCCTCGCCATAGGCCGCAAGGCTTGAGCTCACCAAATCCTAACAAGTCGAGCCTTGTTAACACCCAAATTTTATGGATGTTTTTAAATATCCATTTATTTGCAAAAATATAAAACAAATTATAAAAAGATAAGAAGCAAAAAAAAAAAAGGAAAAATGAATAAAGTGGACCCAAAAAAAAGAAATAAAAACAAAAATAAAGGGGGAAATCGAGCGGGCCGGCTTGTCTAGCCCACTTGGTCTCGGCTCACCTGCAACCCAGCTTCCCATTTCCTTTCTTTCCCTTGGCCCATTTTCCTTCTTTTATTTGGCCCACCAGAGCCTAAAAGGTGGCCCAGCCCAAGGCCACTTCTTCCCCTTTGTTTGCACGAACCAGCGCCCACGAAGCAAAAACGCCGTAAGAGTGACGTGAGAAAAAATGGGGAGCCTTCTGGAACGCATGAGCTGGCGTGGGCGAGGAAAAAACAAAAAAGATTCCTTACGGAGGCGAGGAGGGGAATGGGGCGTATAACGTAAAAAAGGATGGACGATAGGGAGGAGGGCGGATGCTTCCACAACCGCCTGTAGATCCAGGTCCGGGCAATTCAGCAAGTCACGGATGAGTGGACAAGGAATATAAGAAGATATCTGAGCAGATCAATGAAACTCGAAGAGCTTTGAAGGCGACGTTTATGGAATTCATGGACGATGCTCAAACCTGCACATCTCACGAAGATCGCCGCCTATTCTCTCTCCGGCTGCTGTTCGTTGGCAGAAGAGGAGAAAGCGGGTAAGGGGGGAGAGAGAAGAGAGGGGGGGCGCTCCGCGTTATGGCAGGAGATTGGCTCGAAAGTTTTTGGGGGTTCGTTCTCCTCACGGGCACCTCATTCTGGGCTGGGTCCAGATCGCAAAAGGGAGAGAGAGAGAGAGAGAGAGAGACGTGCGCTAGCCATGAGCTCCGACCGGAGAAGACGACGAACATCGATCATCGCGCTCGGACCTCGACCGCCGACCCATAACCACCCGTCGGTCGTTCCCACCGACCGGCGCCTATCACCTCCGGTTTGCCATTCCCGACCACCGTCTTTGTCCACGGTTGAGCGGAAGCCTTCCTTCTCGTCTCGTCGTCCTTCGCCGGCGACTGTACAACGCCAAAACTTCACCCCGTAACAGGTAGGAGTTCGCTCTCAAACACCATTTTTCGGCCGTGTCTCATTGAGCCCGAAATCTAGTTTTTCTATTTTTTAGAGATCATAGGCGATTGATATAGTCATGAGACTGAGTTATAATCTATGATGTGGGTTCATGTTGTCATTATGTGTCGAAATTTGAGTCTCATTTCACCATGATATCAGTCTGGAGCTTGTTTCATAAAGTGCACACCATGCTTTTGTTAGAATGCTTAAAAGAAGACCGGAAAATTTCTCGCGTTTAACTCGAAACCGATCTCATTCGTTTCTGTATTCGCCGAACCCTACTTGATTTCTTCGTATTTTTGCTGTTTTTTCATGTGACTTCGCGATGTGTTTTTCGCCGCCCAAGTTGGCCTTGCAAACGCTCCTTCACCGGAGCTAGCCTCCCCACGTCGGCGAGCCTACGGTGTGTCTCTCTCCATTTTTTAGTGCCTTTTGTGTCGTTTGATTTCTGGAATTTCTGGTGTTCATACCGGAGTTTAGGTGAGGATTTTTTGTGAAATTTCGGGTCGCTGGAGTAGGCGCTCGGCGTTGGTCGTCGCCGGTCGGGACGGATGGCGGGCGGATGATGGTGGTTTGGTGGCGACGTAGGTGCTGGCCGCCGTCGGCCGGAGCGATGGCCGGGCGTCGGGAGGGGCGGTCTTAGTTCAGTAAAGTTGCAGGTGGTGGAGTCTTCGGTGAAGGAGGGTTGGCGTAAGGTGGAAGATGAAGATAGAAAAGGACAAAATAGGAAAAGACCAAAAAAGGAGAAAAGAAAACGAATTTAAAAAAGGGAAAATTAAAAGTCTTTTTTTTAATCCGACTGGGTCGGCGGTCGGGTCCGGGTTTTGCTCAGGTCAATGGGCCGGATCGCGTAAAACCGGTGCGAGCCCGTTCCCCGATTGTGATGATAATAAATAAACTAATAAAAAAATTAATTGAGAGTGTTCGGAAAATATTTTTTTAAAATTAAAAAATTATTAAAATTCAGTATTAAAGTTAAAACTTAAAAATGCAGAAAATGATAAAAAAATTTAAAATTTTAGGAAATAATAAGAAGTTCAAAAAATTCAAAATATTAATAAAAAATAGAACTTTAGAAAATCATTAAAAATTTGGAAAAATTCGAAAAATTCATTAAATATATATAATTAGAAAAAAATAATTTTTTTTGGAAAATAAGAAAAGTTATAAAACTTTAGAAAATTCATAAAGTCATTAAAAATAGAAAAGTCCAGAAATAATAAAGAATTAGAAAAATCATTAAAAATCTCAAACAATCATAAAAAATTAAAAAAAAATCTAGAAAAATTGGAAAATCCTTTTAAAATGTTAAAACGTAAAATTGGATAAGCCTTTAGAGCTTTACAACAGGGATCCTTGTCTGGTTTTGTCATGTTTTCTTTTTTATGGACAATTTAGAATGTTTGCATATTTTCCGTTATGATTATAATTGATTACGCCTTTTCAATATTTGGATATTATTTCCTTGTTTTGGAATTGTTATGACAAACCTTAGATTTTTGTTAATACACTACTATGGTGTTAGTTAGCACATGATAAAGTTAGGTATTGAAAGGGCATTAATCATAATCAAGTCTCGAGTCTAAAATCTTTGGTTACGTAAATAGTAAGTTATTCTCCTATATCTTATTGGATTTTTAGCCAATCCCAAAAAAGTTAGTGGCAATTCCTTAGTCAAAATATAGACTATCGTGCGGGGTATGAGCTTAGGAGAACTCAAGTCAATGGGTGGTCATTAGCTCGAAATTGACTATACCCATAAACCTAACAAAAGCTTTCTCACCCATAAGAGGGGTTAGGTCACGACAACTTAGACAAGGCCAAGTTCGCTCGACGCTAACGAGCTCAAGCCTTGCTAGATCTGGCCACCTCTATAGTCCTCAAGCCTCGCCCAGGTCGGCAGATTTGGTGATGTAGTAGCATGTCTGACTGACCTTGAGTGAGCTCGGGCAAATCTAGCCACCTGGGTGAGGCTTGAGCTCGGCCTCCTCAGCCTATGGCAAGGTCTAGCTTGCTTCTACCCAATTGCTCAACCGTCGCCATGGTTGGCGATCGATCAATGAAGAAGAAGTAAAAGCAAAAAATAATAATAATAATAATAATTGCTTTTTAAAAAATATATAATAATAATAAATTGTTGAAAGGGGTGCATAGAGAAAAAGATTTTCCATAGTGAAAAATATATTTAGTGCATTTTCAAATTTTAGTTGAACAGCGAAAAATATGGTTATTATTATTTTCTTTTAAGAATGGCTTTTTGAAAAATATTTTTCAAAAAGTCACATTTTCCACGAAACCAAAAGCTAGGAATCCACTCTTTTGTTTTAGCTCTTTTAGTTCTTCCTGTGCTAGGGGGTCTAGTAACCTTTTTGGTCATAGATTAAGGGAAATCTATGTCGTTTCATATTCTCTACGGCTTTTTATGTCGTTGGATACCAAATCGTGCCACTCGGTCACTTTCGCTTCTCTCGCTGCAAGTTACTCTAGAGTCACTAAAATACATGAAGTGATAAGCACCAATTCACTTGAAATCTTTAACATACGCTGATTCACACACAAATAGAAAATCAATTTTTGGCAAAGGTAAGATTTTCTGTTCGACTTTTCGGCCACCATCTTTGACACCGGCTCATGCCCTAAATGAAACAATTTAGAATCATTTATCAGGAAAAAACTGGAGTCTCATAAGTGTGACTTAATATCCACACATCCTTGTCGAATTTGTTCCCTTTTCTAATAGCTCTTATTCAAATTAGAAATTATTTCACTTTGTAGACATATAATTACGATATGTTCTTTAAGGTTGACATATAGGAATCCAATTTTGAAAGGATTAATTATGGGCTGCGCTATTTCCACTCCTATATTACTAATTCACTCCATTTTCCATTAAAAAGACAAAATTGTCTTCAATCATGTAAATGCAATTAAAAGTGGTGGCCCCAAATTAATTCACTTTTCTTATTTATTCTTTTTCAAATCCTATTTATAATCTAGTTGGCATAATTAAGCATATTACATATTTTGTTTTTGTTTATTGTGGGTTTCTGGTGTATATTAGAGGCACACTGCTTTCATTTTTATTTTTGAATTTTATTTTTGTAGAAATAAGTTTTGTCGAGTAATCAAGTGATGGTGAGATGCACAACAAAAGTGATAGTTCATAAATAAGTGATATTGTTAAAAAAGGCATCAATGTTAAAAAAAAAATTTCTAGATTATACTTTACAATTAATATAAAAATTTTCTCGACAACATTGAAAAGAATTATGTTTCTTGGAAATTTCTTTTTTTTCGACAAAACTAATTTCTATGAAAGTATAATCTATCAATAAAATAAAATAGTGCATTTAATATACATTGGATATCTGCAATAAACAAGCCAAGACGTGAAGTTCTTATTTATGGCAACTAGATCCTACATAAAAATATAAAAATTAGGAAAGTAAATAAATTTGAGACCAGTACTTAAAATTACAATTGATTGATTGAGGGCAATGTTATCTTCTTTTTCTTTATTTATGAAAATTGAGTGAATTTAATCGTATAAGAGATGGAAATAGTTTCGTCTTGAATCATTCTCAAGGGGCAATTTTCCTGCACTCTTTGTCCTTTTAGCTTCCACTAGAATGTTGTACTTGCCTCGTTCAATCCCTGAATTTTGCTGGACAACATGAGTTTTGATATTGCAATTTAACAATAATGGAAGACTCTGCCTTCTCTTATAACTCATACTAGTAAATATTTCCTTGAAAATATTTCATTATTTCCTATTAATATTATAATAAAGCTTTTAACTACACATAAAATTTTCTCAGCGTGATACATATCATATAACGAATGGATTTCTTTTCTTTTCATGGTGACTAGCTTCTGCGGAAAGTTGGAGAAATGCATTTGTTTGATTGAGAGAGCTACACTCGGTATGGACTACCTTGATTCTGAAAATTAGGTTAGAATTCGTGTACGTTAAAGGTTTGACTCCTCTATTGTGATTTTAGGTTTGACTCCATAGTAAATTTCCGTAAGTTTTTGAGCTAGGGTTTTTTTACGTAAATCTGTGTATTATCGACAAAAGGCTCAAGATGGCTGCACATACATCCACAATGGACTTTTATAGTTACTAAGTTCCAACTTTTCCTTTTCTTCATTATTCGATGTTGTTTCATTTTATGTTGGTTAGCTGAGTTTTGTATTTTCATTACGTGGTTAACTACTATTTTATTAACCAAAAAAGGTTGATAAATTAACTTTTAAAGGGAAGAATGTGATGGATAATAGAGCGAAATGTTGCATTTTCTTTTCTGAACTGAAAAGTAGTTGAGTGGGTTTTTGTACTTCTTTTAAAATCACCAAGAAGTAATATTCTCATAGAGCCGTCTTATGACTATCATTTAGTGTAAATCTTACCATCACGCTGTATATACAAAAATAATAAGAGTTTTGACGTTAATTCTGATTAATTACTTCCGTTAAGTTGATTTTACCTTTTGTATATGTAAATAGCTTAAAATGGTGAAAGATACCCATGAGTGCCGGCCCCTTGACTCATCTTTAATGGCCACACCATCTTTTACTTAGCTTTCCTTTTTGGAATTTTCGAACTTTTTTCATTAGAAATCCCGCACAGAACAATTTACTTTTATGCATATCTTTATGTGATTATTTGATTACGTACTCAAGACTCTTGACGAAATTTAATATATATATATAATTTTATTTTAAGTGAGATGCTACTTTCATCGGTTGCTAGAGTCTAGAACGAGTTGGGCTTGGGCCAAAGACAAAGTGTCCGTGTATAATGACACAGCTTGCGCATGTGTAAAGGCCAAATGGGCTTTGAATATATTTTATCTAATACATAGAAGAAACTCTCTAAATCTTTTCCGTTTCCTACACCCAAGAGGCATTTTCATAATTTCAGATATGATGTGAGACTTGAGCCCACGGGTTCCCAATCATCATGTACTTGCGTCCCATGGACATCGAATTTGGCTTGCTGCAAGGGCAAAGCTGACACATATATGTTGATGTCATAGAACTCATTGAATGAGCCCCATCTTAAATGCACGGTGAAGTCTCGATTGAGTTAGGAAGATCATACACGATTACTGTTGTTGCTCTCCATTGCGATATATAAACACCACCAAATCATTTGAAGGGGAAAGGAGATAAATGAAAGTGACAAAAAGTTTTAAAGAGCTAGAGCGTTTGGAAATGATATATGGTTGAGGATGGATAAATGATGAAATATGAGCGAGCTAAGGGCCAATTTATAGAGAGCCGAGTTCTTTTTCCCCTCAACGGCTACCATGGCTAGCCATTGAAGTTTTGACTTCTCACTTTTATTGTGACTCGACGGTTGGCCGTCGGGGTAGGCTTGGGTCATTGGATCAATGTTTGAGTTTGTGGGGCCGAGGCTCATTCAAATTATTAATGAATGGGACCGTGAGGCCAAGCCACTCTCCATGGGCTAGAATGGCAACTTCTTTATGATTTTTTTTTTTTTTGGTCGAGCTTCCTGATTTGGTTGACCGCAACTCTTTTCACTTGTTCAATTAGGAATTGTCTTTCACTACTGTAGTAGTGAACATTTGCATGTTAGAGTAAGGGGCTATTTGGTAACTTACCAAATAGTAATAATTTCTATTCTTTTGTTCCCGGAGTAAACTTGGAATAAAAATTCGTTTGATAAAATTTTGTTCCTGGGAACAAATTTCTATTTTTTTTTTGTTCTCGGAAGTAGATTTGGAACAGAATTGAGAAGTAAAAAAAAAAGTTGATTCTTTGTCCCGGAACAATTCTAGAATCAAGGCTCATATTTTCTCTCTTTTCTTTTTTCTCTCTTTTCCTTTCTTCTTTCTTGTTCTTCTTCCCTCTTTCTTCTTCTTCACTTGCTGCCATCGTCCCCATTGCCATCCTCTACCATTCGCCACAGCCAGTCACCATCAATCGTTCCAGCGAGCTCGCCGATGGCTAGGCAGGCCTCGCTTGGGCGGGCCTCGCTTGGGCGGGCCTCGCTTGGGCCTCCCCCAGCCACCGGCGAGGCTTGCTTGACCGGGCGAGGCTCAACCAATCTCGTTGAGGCTTGGGCGAGGCTCGACCTCACCTAGATTTGGGGAGGCCAAGCTTGCCCAACCGCCGACAGGGCTCGGCCTTACCTCTCGCCTAGATCTAGCGAGGCCGAGCTTGCCTAGCCGCAGGCGAGGCTCAACCTCGCCAAACCACCTTTAGGTTTATCTTGCGAGCCCTACCGATAGCCGGGCGAGCTCGGCCTCGCCAAATCTAGGCGAGGCCACTCGCCTAGCCATGGCTCGACCGAGTCTTGCCGGCAGCTGGGCAAGGCTCGGCTGATGAGGCACGGCCTGGTCGAGGGTCAGTGACGCTCCGGTGAGGTCGTCGACCCTCGTTTGGTCGATCGTCGGTCAGCCCAAGGCCGGCAACTTAAAGAAGAAGAAGAAGAGAAAGAAAGGAAAAAAAAAAAAAAAAAGAAGATATATATAAAAAAAAAAAAGGAAAAAAGTAATAAAATTATAAGAAAATGATTTGGAGTAGATTTTTTTAGCACGGTACTAAATGCAATTCTATTTTGGGAATTGAAATTTTGGACAATTACCAAATGGCTTAAAATTCTTAGAATTTGTTCTCGAGAACAGAATAAAAAGATTCATTTCTGATCAGAAATTGTTCCTAGGAATAGAAACGTTACCAAACACGCATTTATTGTCTTTGCTTCTCACTTCAGGCTTGAGTTATTCTGCCTTTGAGAATCTTTTTTCACCACTATAGCACTAAACATGTGCATGCTTGAGTTACTCTACCTTTGCTTCTCACTTCAAGCTTGAGTTGCATGAGATTTTGTTGGAACATTGGCAACTGTTCTAAAAACTTAAACTATTAGATGTAGATGTGATTTATTACATATTTTAAAGCTCCCCCTCATGCTTAGTTTTAGTTAGCAATATTGTATTAGAGACTATAAACATTTTCTATTGAATATTATCTTATGTTAGAGACAATTAAGATATTAATGTTTATTATCTGGTTAGGAACGCGAACTTTGAAGAAAAATAGAGAAGAAAAACAAATGAGAATTTCTATGTAGAAAACCCTTTCTAAAATAAGAAAGGGAACAACCATGATCTCACACTAGACAATCTTTTTATTGTAAGTATCAGCATTAATGTTACAAGCTCTAAGGTTAAAAGATTCAACATTACAACTATAAAAGATATTGCTATATATAGCATGAGTCTAGGGAATACATAATTATGATGTAAATTACACGTATGCTATTAGCAGTAACAAAAACTATATTATTTGTTGCAAGATGGGTGACTTACTGAAAAATGTGTCTCCCCACAATAAACTATTTCTACGCTTTAATATTATTTTTCTCTTTTAAACTCCACAATTCCATCAATCTCCCACTTGGAGGCTGATCTTAAAAAAACAGTAATAATCTTTTATAATCTTTGTCTTTCTAACCCACATTGTCCTAGTGCGGTGAACCCCTCATCACTTATCATGGAGACTAATTGAGGTAATGCACAGCCTTACTTTCTCAGTGGTGACAACATTTGCTAACATATCTATTAGATTTTTTGCACCAAAAATATTCTTCAATGATGATGTCCCAATATCTATCAATTGATGAATTTGATGATACTTTAACTCAATGTGTCTTGTTCTTGAATGAAATATCGGATTCTTTGCAAGACAAATACTACTTTGACTATCATTGTAATGAACATTGTTATCCTACCCCTTACCTATCTCTTTCAAAAAAAAAAAAAAAAATCAAAATTAATCTCCTTACCAACTTCAAATATAACAACATGCTCTGCCTCAATGCTTGAGAGAGACACATGTCTAAAGTCTATGCATATAACTAATTGCAGTACCACCTAAGGTAAAAACTTAACTCAAGACACTTTTCTTATTATCCAAATCATCACCAAGATTTACATCAACAAACCTTATAAAGTTACACCATTTTTTCATAAAATATAATGACATATCTAAAATACTTCTCATATATCTTACAGCTTCCCAATGCTTTATTCTTGCATTTGGAAAGTATCTACTTGCAACTCCCACCACATGAGCTATGTCTAGTCTAATAAATACCATAGCATACATTAAACTGCCAACAGCTAATGCATAAGGTACTTTAGCCATATATCGTCACTCTTCATTTGTCTTAGGTGATTACTTCTTTGAGAGCTTGAAGTGACTTCCTACAGGAATACTTATAGGCTTTAAATTCTGAAGTCAGAATCTGTCCAACACCTTTTTAATATACTTTTCTTGAGATAACTTTAAAATTCCTTAACATCCATCCCTCGTGATCATCATCCCAAGAATCTGATTTCCTGCGCCCAAATTCTTCATCTCAAACTCTTTTGACAATTGCTGCTTTAGTATGTTAATCTCCCTTATGCTAAATCCTACAATGAGTATATCATCCACAAAAAATAGCAAAATAATACAACAGTCACTAAATTTCATGAAGTAATAGTAATGATCCATTTCACTTCTAGTGAATCCATTATCACATATAAAGGTGTCAAATTTCTTATACCATTGTCTATGAGCGTGTTTCAAGCCCTACAAACTTTTCTTAGTTTGTAGACATAGTTATCTCTTTTAGAAACCTGAAAAAATTTCTGTGAAGTCAATTTCACAATTGGAGAAAATTTTTCGTGTAGTCAATTCATTTCTTTTGTTGAAAACCTTTTACTATTGACCTTGCTTTATATCTCTTGTTGCCATGAGGTCTTTCTTTGACTCAATATACCAACTTGTTCTACAATGCCTTCTTCTCATCTAGTAACTAAGTTAATGCCTAAATTTTGTTCTTCTCAAATGAATCCAACTCATTCCGCATTGTTAACTCCCACTAAACAGAATCTTTACCTACATTGCTTCTGAAAAATTTTCTGATTTGCTAGCATTGGTCAAAAACAAATAAGGCAATGATGGAAAATATCTTTGTACAAGTTTAGGTGTTCTACTAAATCTTCTCAAAGTGGGTTCAAGTGTACATGATTCTTGTTCTAGTTTTTTATCAAAGTCTTACAGTAACATATTTCTAACCTGAACACTCTTAAAAGCCTCCACCAATTTAATCTCTCTATTTTTCGCCATTTGTTTCTTCACACTAGATTCTATCACGGATCTATCCTTACACACATGTTTTACTTGAATGCAACATCAATAGCTCTTATTATTTTTCTATTTTTGTTCATCCGAGAATCGATAGCTAAAATAATTAGAACCATATCCAATGAAAACACATTTTTTGGCTTTTGCATTAGCTAATATTTATTTTCAGAATTTATGCAGAAATAGGAAACATAACAAAAAATTTTAGATGTGAGAGATTTACCTTCTTTCCATTTCATTCTTTTTCCGGTAGCTTAAAATCAAGTGGAACCGAAGGTGTTCTATTAATCAAATATGTTGTCATGTTAATTGCATCCATCCAAAATGTCTTGGGTAATCCAACATGCATCCTCATACTTCTTGCACTCTAATCCACAATTCTATTCATCCTCTCAACAACTCCATTTTGTTGCAATCTATTGGGAATAGTTATTGTCATTTTGATTCCGTTACTTTGCACAAAATTGCTTGAACTTCTTTTTATCATACTCACTACCATTATCGGGCCTTAGACATTTAATTCTTAGACCAGTCTCATTCTCCACTTTAGCATTGCATCTCTTAAAAGTAACAAACACATCATATTTATTTTTCAAAAAATGAACCCATACTTTTCTGGTGGAGTTGTCAATAAACATGACATACATGATAGCACAAGCCTCCAAGGGAATGCACAAGAGTTGCCCCCACACATTTGTATGCACCAACTCTAGTTTTTCTTTCTTTGGTTCTCTCAATCTTCGAAAAATTAACACGTTTTGCTTCCCTAGAACACAATCTTCACATAGACCAATATCAATGGACTTTAGATCAGACAGTTTTCCCTTTGATGCTAACAATTTCATCCCCTTTTTCATTCATATGTCCAAACTTGTGGTGCCATAATTTGGAATTAGCTTCCGACTTGGCAACTATTGCAATTTCTTTATTGCTTTAGTGTTCTTGACATTATTCCTGGTGTTACAACCAAAATACCTTTAATTTTTTTCCAAGAGTTATTCCCAAAAATAGTTTTATATCCTGTGCTACCTAATTGACTTATAGAGATCAAATTTCTCTTAAATCCTAGAATGTATCCAACATCATGCAACTTCCATTGATACCTCATCATTGCTTCACGTAAACATTACCCTTTCCATAATATCCAAATGTTCATCATCAGCAAGATAAACCTTTTTCGAATTTTCCGGTAACAAAATTATGCATTAATTATTCGCAAAAAATAGAGGGAAACATCGCATTTGAGTCAAGAATTCAAGACTCCAAACTATTAATGCTCAAAATTAAAGCATCACTATCATTTGTCTCTTCAAGAGTTGCATTTATAAATTTCTCTTCCTCTTGATTTCGATCTCAATACTGAATTTTCTTGTGTGGGGCTCTACATTCTCGGATTAGACGACCATTTTTTCACAATTCGAGCAAATTATTTCACCATGTAGTCTCAATTTGCTTCTTCTTATGGACTTCAATCTATCATGGTGTTGGTTCCATCCTCGTTAATTGCATCTCCTTCTACCTTTGGTATTTAAGGCAACACTTGAAAATTCACCCGATTCTCTTCTGCAAACATCCTCACTAAGAATCAAATCTTGGATTTCTTGAAGCTTCAATTTTTTTTTTTTTAAACTAGACGAATTGTTCATTGTAGTCATAGGTGCACTCTAACTTTTAGGTAGTGAAGATAATAAACTCAAAGCTTTTACCTCATCATCGAATTTGATATCCATCGAACTTAATTAAGTTGTGATTAAGTTGAATTCCTTGATCTGATTTGTCATAGAAGCACCTTCATCTATCTTCAGATTGATAAGATGACGCATCAAATATACCTTATTTGATATAGAAGGCTTTTATACATGTTGGACAACACAGCCATTAAATCCACTATTGCCATCTCATTGGCAATATTAAAAGCAATGTTCCACGCCAATGTAAGATGAATCGAACCCACAGCTTGATAATCTATCAAATCCTACTCGACTTGCTTCATAGAATCCGATTTCTCTTCAGACAAAGGCTGATGCAAATTCTTTTCATATAGCATTTCCTCGATCTGCATCTTCTAGAAACCAAAGTCCTTATCATTGAACTAGTTGATCTTCACCTTCCTTTTATCCATATCCGCTCCCACTATTTTGCTGAAATCAATCTCTAATATTAGTTGTTAGGAACGTGAATATTTGAAGAGAAAAATAAAGAAGAAAAACGAGTAAGAATTTTTATGTGGGAAACCCTTTCCAAAATCAAAAAGGGAAAAACCACGGTGCCACGCTAACCAATCTTTCCACTATTAGTATAAGTATTAGCGTTACAAGCTTTAGGGTTACAAGTTTCAATATTACAATTATAAAATATATTGTCCATATATATAATAGAAGTCTATGGCATACATAATTATGATGAAAATTACATGTATGCCACTAGTAGCAATAAAAGCTCTATTATTTTCTTTAACATAGTAGAATGGGTGACCTACGGGAAAGTGTCTGCCCACAACAAATTGTTTCTATGCGTGAAATTATTTTTTTCTATTAGACTTCACAACTCCATCATAATATCAATCAAGATTGCATGAATATTTCCTTTGATTGTGCATATTTTGATTGATATATGTTTCATTAGATGGTGGTATATAGACTAATGTAATGTTCATATGATACATCAAAATATACATAAAATTTTCTATTTGTCTCTTCCACGTTATTTTTAACTTGGCATCAAAGTCTTCGATCCTATGGAAACCTAAGTGCATTGGGTGAACTTTGCATCCAATGCACATCCTAATAAATCCATCCCTATCGTGGCCGCTCAATAGTGTTCACTTCGTATGCACAAGTCTCCTCCGGGAAGCACTTAATCAAATCCTTTTCATAATAGTCGTGTGTTAACACCTGATTTTTAGTCGACACATCATTAAAAGGTAAAAAAATCGAGCTTTGAGTTTTAATCATGACGGAGCCCCATTTTTCAGCCAAAAAATCTCGTTTTTCATTTCTTTCTTTTGCATTGTTGTTTTTAAGTAATTTCTATTTCATTTATTTTTTTAAGAAAAAACCTAAAAAGTCAAATAATTGATTTTCAAGTTAACTTTTCTCAACCCTTTGACCAAGAGTTAACCCTGAGTCAAAATTTGGCTTTTTACCCAAAAGATGTCATTTAGTCTTAATTTCACTTTTGTCAAATCAATTTCTCAAAAATTTAAAGGTTTGACCAAGAAATTAACATTTTAGGAAAAATCAACTAAATAGTTGACTTTTGGTCAAACATTTGACCAAAAAAATTGAAAAAATATAAAAAATGCTCAAAAACATTTATTTAATGTCAATTTGACTCTTATGTTGAAGATTTCACAAAATTCGATTAAAAACCTTATTTTCCAAATTTTCCGGCTTTAAATCCACTAAAAATAAAATTGCTTTTATTTTAGTCAATTTAATTCATTCTTCAAATTTGTTTAGGAACGCCATTCATGCATTTAATTTCAAAATACAAATTGCCATTTTAAGCCCCAATTAGGGATCCGAAATTGATCATTCATGACTTGCAAACAAATAGTCGTTCTTTATTCATTTTCTTAAGATAAGTCCAAATCCGAAATCAATTTTGGAAAATTCACATCAAAACTTCTCAATTTGAGGAATTTTACTCTCTCAAGCATAAGAAAGGCAAAGAATTGAGCTTCAATTGGCAAAATTCAAGTTCACCCATTTAAGGTTATGGTTTAATTTCATAAATTTAAGTCTAATTTTGACATTAGACCTAGATTCATATTTGACATAAGCTCAAGCACTTCAATTCGAGATCAATTTGAACATGATAAGTGATCTTGCACATGGATGGTTGATTAGATAGGGCAATTGCATCACTAATTGAACTTAATTCAATCAATTTCTAATTTTACCCATTGAATTGCAAATTTGATCAATTTAGCTCTTTAAGCTCAATTCTAAGCAACCATCATTTTGGTCTGTTGTTTTTTGTAACAGTTATTCAGTTAAGTCAATAAAAGCTCATAGATCACATTTATGAAGTCTAATTGGCTTAATTGAATCACAATTGGGTAATTTCCTCTCAAATTGGATACGTTTTCTTTTCAATTTGATCCTTGAAGGACCAAATTGCATAAATTTCAAGTCCACAAGAACCACAAATGAGTGAACTAGTTGAAATTGGTTTAAATCGATCAAGAACCGATCAAGAAAAGGTCATAAACCGGTTAAACCAACCGTCGGTGGGTATGGCCAGTTCGGCAATTTTTCCGTCGATTCTTAACCTTTGGTGACTGGTTTTGGAATGCTCACTGTACCAATTCATTTATGCACCCTCAATTTCCAAAATTTTGCATATTGGTCCTTGGATTTCATAAAATTGCATTTTGACCCCTAATTGAGCATTTTGACACAATTCTTGATTTTGACTTGGGTTTCCGAAAATCAAATCCATTAGATCAATTACCTAATACCTCTAGATCATAATAGTCTTTGAAATTAACTTTTGACCGTTGGATCAAGATTTTGACCATCGAATCGAACCGACGATCGAAATTGCTCAATTTGGGAATGGTATATATACTTATTTTCGCTCCATTTTTTGGGGGGAAGGCCTCATTTGTGTACAAAACTCCTTCTCTCTAAAGCAAAATTCTTTCTCTTCTCTCTCTATTTCCCGTCATTTCTCTCTCCCTATCTTGCTCGTGAATTAGATCCTGCTTATTAGAGTTAACCAGCCGCAATTCGACGACCAAGTGGCTGCCGATCAGCCCCCCTCAACAGCCATCTCCTCTACTTGAGCCTCTTCAGGTGTTTGCCAATCGAAACAAGCTTCATTGGAGCTGTTCCGATCAAGCCAAGCCTCAACACCGCTCGAATCGGTCCTATTCGGACTGGTTGTTTCATTCACTCGGACCAATGATCCAGCCGATTCGAAGTTGATCTTTGCTGTTCAAATTTAGTTCATCGAGGTTTGATCGGAGTTCCAGCGAAAACTTTGATCGATTTCGATCAAAATTGATAAAAACGCATAAAAGGTAATGATTTCGGTCTCAAACCCCATGAAGTGAGGCCGGATTAACCGGCCGGACTAAGGTTCAATTTTAGGATAATATACTATGTTAGATGTTAGATTAAAGGATTTGGATGATGATTTGCTGCAATTGATTGTTTTTGAATGATAAATTTGAATGATTGACTTGATTTAGCCTTAAACTTGCATTTTTCGTATCCTTGAATTGATCTACTATTTTGGCTAAAATGAGGGTTGAAATGACCTTATTTGAGTTCGAGTCCTCTAGACTTTTTAAACACACATCACTAGCTTCAAATCGATAAAGTCATTTGACCTTCAAAAATACCTCCAAAATGCCTCGATCGAGTGTTTTCGTTTGATTTTTGACCTTCAAGAATTTGTTTTTATTGTCATTTTTTTTTTTTTTTTAAATAATTTTTGGACATGATTAGCTAGATCAAAATCACTCAGAGCTAAGCCTAGGACGGTCTGCTCTATGTTGATTTTTGATTTGTCATTTTTTTTTACTGATCTCTATGTTAATTTTTGGAGGAAATTTTCTTCATGAAAGTTGCTTGTAATTATGTGGAGAATGTCATGTAATGTTTTCAGAATTTTTGGATGTGTTTAACTAGGTCAAAATTGCATAAATCCGAACATAAGATAGTCTGCCCTACACTATTCCAAATTGTGTTTTGATGAAATCGAGTCCATAAATGAGTTTGTTTGGTCTCAAATCCTTCATGAAAGATGAAATACATACTGTATGTGTTCAATTGATGCATGATTTGCAAAGTGTTGATGTTGTCTAGTGTATCAATTGCATGAGTTAATGTGAAAAGATGCCGCAACAATATATAGCTTGGATATGCACCTCTACTTTGCCATTTTTGTTATAACTCATGTGATTACATTTAGGTTTCGAACTTTCAATGAGAAATGTTCCTCATTGCATTTATGTTTGCGGAATTTTTCATAAGATTTTTGCATGTTTTGAGATGGCTGAAATCATCTCCATCTGTGAAGTTAATGCTGAAATGAAATCTTACCGTATATGCACGTTGACATGTTTGTTTGAGTCATCTAGAAACAAAATCTTGCTATTATGCCTTCTTGACAATTGAACCACATGTTGCAAGGTTTACATATATGTTTAGGTCCTATCATTTGAATATCATCTTGAATGTTAAATTTGTATTACAAGAGTATTCATCATGTTTAGAATTCCCAAGCATATCATTAGGAATCTTAAATCATTTCGTAATGTCATTTAAATTGTATGACCTTTTTGCATGCTGATTTACAATTAGATGATTATCCAAATTTTCTGTCACATCCAATCCTAAGTCCCATGTGATTTCTTCATGCCGTTTGTGCATTATTTGAATGACTTTGAAGTTTTCTAATGCATGATTGTGTTATGCTATTCTTAGTTACTAACATGCACACCTTTAGAGATCTCGATCTTAAGGTATCAAATTGACCTAGTTTAGACTCAAGCCACTAGAGGATTTCGTAAAGCACACTTATATGTTTCCAATGCTGCTAATTTCATATAGATCACTCATCGTTTGGATCACTTTCTATTTTTTTTTTCAAAACTAGATCAGAATCTAGACACGGGATCAAATTCAGACCCCTATCTAACCCCTGTTTGGATAGACTTTTGGCATTTTTGTTCTATTTTTTCTATATAATTCCACACTTGATCCCTTAATGAAACTTATTTGTCATTATATTGGCTATGTTGTGTGAAAATATGATGATTTTTAGACCTATTTTGATAGGACAAATCCTCACAATATTGACTGAATATCCTGTTATTTTGACAATTTTCTGACATATTGTTACTTGTTATTTGATTTTTATAAAATCATATGTAGCTCATTTAAGAAAACTTTCTTCACAAAAGTTTTCATTATCATGTTATGCATGATAGGAATTTTGTCATCGCCAAATTGTCATTAGGCATTGCCCAATTTTGCTGTCTTTATATACTTGTTCTGAAATTTCCTGACATGAACTTGATTGTGATTGTTTAGATAAACTTCCTAGATTAGTTTGTGCATGAACCTAGGTCATTTCATCTTCATGAAAGTTGCTTTAAAAACCTCGATATTCATTGTTAAATGATTTTCAATGAATCTTCTTTTCAAATCAAATTTAAAAATGCTTTGGTACATGTGATATTTCTAAAAACCATTTACCAAGAAATTTTTCTCCAAAGCTCGATTTGGCTTAAGGAAGAGTTGTGGTTTGGATCATATTCAAAATGTCTATGATGCTTGTAAGTGCATTTATGTGAGTCCCAAGCTAGCCTTGACAATTAAATGTGTTCCATGGCCTAAATATTTCTTAATTCTAAATATTTTCAAACAATTTTAAATCCTGATTTGACATTGTGGAAAGTAACAGTTTGAATTGTATTCAAAATGTCTACGATGCTTGTGAGTGCATTTATGTGAGTCTTAGCCTAGCTTTGGCAATTGAATGCCTTTCATAGTCGAGACATTCACTTTGTCTAAAAACTTTTTATAGATGATTTTCAAAAGATTTCTTTGAAATATCACATGTACTCCCTCTACATATAATCACATGATTCATTTAGAAGTGTCCGTGTTTGCGATTGGTGTATGCCTTTGGTAATAAGTGATCCACCGACGGCTTACTCATTTGTTTGATTGATTAAGAAATAATGTCTAAAAGGCCTGCATACATGTTTAATTCCCGCAAATGCATGTAATTTCTTGATGAATGATAAGGTTGATGCATGATATCAAGGGAAAATCTTGGGATCACATAGAACACCTCATTAGGGACTTACAAGTGTTATTGGTCATATGATAACACATTTGGTCAATAATGGCTATAAGTTACAAAAATGGATTGGGTAAGTATCTTAGAGAGATCTGCGCATGAACTATAAAGGCTAACCTTGATGCCCAAATATTCTTTTTTAATTGAACTTCCTTTAAGAGATTAATTTTAGTATGATGTTGTGCTTTTGTTTGTTTTGACATGTATTGTAGCATCCCCGACATGGCCCCCGATCCGCTGGGCCACCACAGATTTACTTACCTTTCCTTTTTGCCCTAATAACATGTTACTCCGATACCATTTGAACTGTAGTGGGTCCATGAATCCTAGGGGTTTGTACCATCAATCGGTCCCAGCGCAGTTTATATAACAGAAGCATACCCGACATCTCCCTAACCCGTACACAAACTAAATAATACAATGCAATACACACCAACTACACTTTTCATATATATAAGCTAATGCCGAACCACTTTTATTTACATACTTTGATGGACATCACGAGTCGGTACAACAAAAGGCCAAGGCTTTAACTAAGCTTGGCTATAACCCAAAAGAACCCAACTCTACATCAGACATGTACATCAATCCATCGTCCAGTGTCGACCATCCAAAAAGTGTCAACCTCTACCAGTCACACGCTTCTATCACACCCAGCATGGTGCATCGGTTGGTAGCGGTGGCAGCATCCCCATCATCCTCCCGTCATGATGAACATGGACAGACAGGAACTCCTGGACTACGGGGCCATTAGGTAGGCCCACATCATGCATAACCAAAACACGAATGCGGATAAACACAAGACCATGAACACCAACGGAGGGGTGCTCCGAGCACTCGACATCAACATTAGACAATAAGCCATAAAATGTACCACGCTTGACCGGTGATAGAGGTATCTCTCAATCTGAAATGTTAGTCCCCAAAAGGGGTGAGTACAACCACTCAGCAGTAAAAATCCATCAAACTACACAATGCAACAAGCAAGACAACCACAATTTCATGTGAAATGCATATATCATCCATGTAATCATGCTTGTATTTCCATGAGATTCATTCATTAAAACAATTCATGTTCCATGCCATATACACATACGTATGCAAGATTCATATCATTCATACCATCATGTATCTATCCCCATGAGATCCATTCAATACCTTCATGATCGCATTCTCGATGCCATATAGTATCAACTCAATTTCATAGGCAATTCATGCATCATGCCATACGCACACGCAGGCACATGATTCAATTCCCTTTTTAATTTTCAAAATGATCTCATTTTTCTTCTAGGGACCAGTGTTTGCATCCCTCATACATTGCTCGCACCCAACCTGGCATCGCGAGGAACCTCCGGCACACACCTCCAGGCATCTCGCACCCCAACTGGCATCACAAGGCCATCCAGCACACACCTCTAAGCATCCGGCACACACCTCCGGGCATCTCGAAACTCCTGAGGACATCCAGCACACACACTCCGGGCATTCGACACATACACTCCGGGCATCCCAACACTCCCGGGGCATCGTCGGCTCACACCTCCGATGGTATTATCATCATTACAATGCACACACACACACACACACACACACACACACACACACACACACACACACACACACACACACACACATATATATATATATATATATCTCATTTTTCCAATTAACATTTGCTGCAATAATGTCGAGGTTTAAATCGGCTTTTTTGATATCATATGATATGCCAAATATCACCATATATGCAATACAAATAACACCCAAAATATCACACTTTATAAAGTAATTAATTAGTTCTAGAAAATGAAGCAAATTTTCAGATAAAGCAGAATGCACTCCTTTAATTAAAATTCTGGAAAAATTAGTAAACAGTCTCAATAAATTCTGAAAATTTAACATGTTATAAACAAGATCTAGAGAAAAAGGTTTCATGAGGAACACCATGTCAAAAGAGCTTCGTACAGGTCACTACAGTCCATGCATCACAACTTAAAGTTTCGGAACATCACCATTACACAGTTTTATTCATAAATTCGGTATAAACCCTAAATCAACTCAGAAAATTATGAAATTTTGATATGTCATAGCCAAGACCTAGAGGTAAAATTTTTGTGAAGAACTCAAAGTCAGATTCGTTATATATCATGAGCTACATTCACCAAAACTCCCCTAACCCTCGGTAACGATTTCCAGATTTAACACTTCAAAGAAATATCATTTCACTGATCAATACTTGTCCGTTTCTACTCGAATTTTAGTATGTTACTCCTCAAGATATCATCTACCACTTTCATTAAGAACACAGATCAAATTCTAACTGGATAATTTTATAAAATTCATAGAATCACGTGGGGTTGGACTGTTCCTACATGCAATAGCTTTCTTGGAAAACTACCACCATTCACTTGAATTTCTAGCATTCAACATCACAACCCAAGTATTTACAGCACCCATTACACTTCACACACAGCCACAACAAGCAAAGTGTAGGCTAACGGACTCTACTTACCTTAGATCCGACGAAATCAAGCAAGCAACGGCGACTCGGGGACTTCGAACACATCATGGTTGACGGTGAAGCTAGGTGCATGCGCAGCAGCAATAAGTCTTCTTCTTCCCTTCCTCTCTCACAGGCTCGCTCAGTCTCCCTCTCTCTCGCAAACACTCTCTCTCGGCTTTCTCTCACTCTCTCTCTCTCTCTCTCTCTCTCTCTCTCGGTACTCCCACTCACTCCGCCCCCTTCTCTCTCCCTTTTTCTTCCTTTCACCCTCATGATTAGCTAGTAATCATGAGGTTTTGCATGCAAGAGCCACTTCACTAATCTCTCTTGCCACTTGTAGATTTTCATGCAAGTTGATGGGCTTAAATGGGCCGGGCTTCTCCATCCAGTCTCTCCTCCTTCGGTCGACAGCCCTTTGGGCTTCTTGGGCCGAGCCTTGGTTGGTCGAATGGTGTGGGCTGTGGGCTGGTTTTTGGGCTGGTTCGGCCTTAAGAAAATCAGCCCACTCCTTCTCCAATTTTTCTATTTAATCCCCACTTATATAAATATCTAATTACAATTTATATGGCCATAAAATTTTGTAACATAAATCAATAAAATCCAACTTATAAAGCACATGGCCAAGAATAAAAAATTTTCCTTATCCATTTGTCCCTTAGTACAATCCTTGATCACTCATGGACATAGAATATATTTCCAACCAAATAATTGTCCATTAAATGCTCGGCCTTAATCTATTGTAATTCATTGGTCTAATGGCTATAATATAATCCGATGGCGCTTCCATCACCTATTCATGGTTCATGGTATATCCATGGGTTGTCATGAAATTTTAGGATGCCACATGTATGCCCGTTTCTTTCCATTGTATGTACCTAGTTATAGATTTCCTAAACTAGATCTAGATTGGACCCTGAAGATGGAGAGAACATGAAGACGGTGGAGGTCGATGTCCATTCTGACCATTTTTTTGTACCATTCATCCCCGACATATGTCTCTGGTTCTTTTCATCTGTATAAAAGTTCAACGAGTTATGGGTTCTCTTTTCCTTTTATCGTTTTCAATTGTGTTTCCTTTTTGTATTTTCTAGGATTACACGATAGATTTATAGCTTTATTTGATTGTTTACTTACCGCTTCACAATTTTCAATTTAATTTGGTGTTTCCTTTTCATTTTCTTTAAAAATAGATTAGCATGAAAACGATCAACCACGTATGATCGCTTAGTTTAGGACTAACAATCCCAAAAATGTAAGAAGAAATGCATGGACACATTAGGTAAACACAACATACTATTTATGTATCGAAATAACACTAATAGAAATATTGGCGTAGCCTAAATCCTTGGACCTAAATATCTAGTTGTGTAGAAATCGAGGGAATACTCCTAATCCTCAATTGGGTTTCTAGCTGACCCCCAAAAATGAGGCTAATGGTGACTCCCGTCTTATTTTTAGGTTGTTCTAAACAATTAGACCATATATTCTTAAGATTTTCTAGAGAATATTATCCTATGTTAGAGACAATTATGATATTATTATTGATTATCTAATATCAATCAAGATTGCAATGAATATCTCCTTTGATTTCGCATATCTTGATTGATATATGTTACTTTAGATAGTGGTCTCATAAAGCCTATATATAGGCTAATGTAATGTTCATTATGATTAGGGGTGAGCATATCAAACCGACATAATTAGGAACTATCTAGACCAGACCGGATCAGCCGGCGTGGTCCGGTTGTTAAGGATGTCCGTTCAGTTCTCGATTCCATAAAAATGGAAGTGGTGATTTTCAATCTAATTCTCGGTTCTAGGAGGGAATCGGACTAGACTGCACCAACTCTTTTTTCTTTTATAACGATTTTTAATTCTTAAAAATAGCGCTAAACCCTAAAATAATAACAATTCTAATATTTTTAATTATTTTTTAAAAGTAATAAGTTCTATTAGAATAGACTGGACTGGTTGGTCTGATCTGATTCCTAATCCCAGGATCATCCGGTCCGGTCCTTGGTTCCAAAAATGGGAACTAGTTTGGTTCTCGATTCTTAGGTGGGACTGGACTAGATCGAGAACTGATCTTCCCTTAATTATGATATATTAAAATAACAGAAAGTTCTTTATTCCTTTCTTCCGCATTATTTGTTCACTGCCTTTGCTTCTCACTTCAATCTTGAGTTATTCTGCCTTTGGGAATCATGTTTCACGGCTATAGCACTAAACATTCGCATGCTTGAGTTATTCTACGTTTACTTCTCATTTCAAGCTTGAGTTATTCTACCTTTGGGAATCATTTTTCACCAGTATAGCACTAGACATGTGTACACTTAAATTATTCTACCTTTGCTTCTTATTTCAAGCTTGAGTTATTCTTCCTTTGCCTCTCACTTCAAGCTTTAGTTATTCTGCCTTTGGGAATCATTTTTCACCGCTATAGCACTAAACATGTGCATGCTTGAGTTATTTTACCTATGCTTCTCACTTCAAGCTTGAGTTATTCTGCCTTTGGGAATCATTTTTCATCGCTATAGCCCTATACATGTTCATGTTTGAGTTATTGTACCTTTGCTTCTCACTTCGAGCTTGAGTTATTCTGCCTTTGCTTCTTCCTTCGGATAAAATTGAGCATCTCTTGCTTTGCAATTCTTTAGGATCTAGAGTAATGGGAGGGCACGTTTTTGACACACGGACCCCTAGAGTGCCAAAAGTTGGCATAAAGGGACATTTAAGTGCCAAAAATTACGAAAATGACATTTAAGTGTCAAAATTGAAGCAAAATTGATCACCGAAGTACCAATCCGGTCAAAATTTGGTCGAAATGCGACGTGGCAATTTTCCAACAAAGCAAGTGCAAAATGGTGTCGTTTTGGTGCTGACGTGGTAAAAAAATAATATAAAAAATAATTAAATTAAATATATTTAAAACATTTAAAATAAAAAAATTTATATTAAAAAAATTAAAAAAAAAAAAAAAAAAAAAAAAAGAAAAAGGGGGAGGTGGCGAGGGCTCATCCCTTTGTTGCTTTGCCGTCGTGGCTTTGCCGAGAAGGGCCAGCGGTGGATGGGGGAGGGTTGGCTGGGGTCGTCGGGCCCTGGCCAAGGGCTATGAGCCCTTGCCCAGATTCGGCGAGGGTTAGCGGCACCCTTACCCCAGGGCTCACGGCCCTCGCCCAGATCCAGCGAGAGTCGATGGCCCTCGCCCTGATTTGGGGCGAGGGCTCGTGAGCCCTTGCGATCGATCGGTTGGGGTCGTCGACCCCTGGCCACAGCCCGGCTAGCCCTCCCTCCTCCATCACCGGCCCTTCCCAACGGCGGTGGGGAGGCGGCGGCGGCTCAACCCCTAGTTGCCTACCTTGTTTTTTTTTTTTTTTAAATATTTGTATTTGTATTTTTAAATATTTTAAATAAATTTAATTAATTTTATAGTAATTTATTACCACGTTAACACCAAAACGACGTCGTTTTTGCATTATTTTGCCACGTCGGTGTATAAAACGGCGTCGTTTTGCACTTACTTCATCGAAATTACGCATGTCAGCATTTTGGCTAGATTTGGCCAGAGTGGCACTTAAGTGATTCATTTCTCTTCGAATATGGCACTTAAGTGCCACTTTTGTGACTTTTGACACTTAAGTGTCCATTTGTGCCAACTTTTGGTACTTGAAGCAATCTTTTGCCGCACGTTTTCCTTTCAATAATTATGGTTTTTTTACCTTGATCAAAGATCTAGTACACCGAATCAATCATGGAAGTTCTAACCGAGCGACAATTAATGAATTACTTTCATACAAATCACTTTGCTTTGCCTCTGGTTTTTTACATCATTAAATTCTTAGATGTTGACACTTGAATTTTTCGCCTCAATGGTTGTTTTTCATATTTTACGAAATTAAGGGATCAAAACCATTGACATTGTTGGAATTTGACTCTTAACAAAAAAATTTGCATTACATTTTGGCATTTTGCATTTCGCATTTGGGAGATGTGTTGAATATAGTTTAGGATCACATTGCTGTTAACGTTTTATTAAGTTAGAGTTGTATTTACTTGCATTTGACGACATTAGCATCTTTTATGAATTTCATTTGCATGTTATTATCTACTTGGACGTTTACTATGTCGTAGCACGCTGTGTTACATGACGTAGCATATTAGAAGATTATTCACCTTGAGAGATCTTAAGCACGTTTGGGAAGGAAGGAAATCGAGAGATAGAGAGGATCACACTCATTGGGAAACCTTTACTGCTAAACCTTCACCATTATTAATCTGTGTGGTATTTCTGGTGACCCTTGCGCGTAATTTCTTCATAAATTATTAGAATGAAAAAGGCAAGAGAAAGCATGGGCTAGCCAAATTGATTGAGGGAGAGGTTCAGGGTGAAATATGAGGGAGTGTGAGATTTGGTTACGCAGGGTGGCTGAAAAGGAAATATAAATAAAAAACAAAGAAAAGAAAGAGTGTGGCCAAGAGTGAGAGGGAGAATCCGATAAAAAGAAACAGATAATTAATAGAGAGGAATTGTGTGATCACAAGAAAAGAAACTCGAAAATTCGGGTCGTTAGTTGAGGATTGGTCTCTGCCATTTGCAGATTTTCCTATCATCTAATCCAGTCTTGGGACGACCCTCGATGTTCCTTGGATGCTGCCTCATCCTAACTTTATTATAAGTCAAACATTGTGTTAGAGTTATTCCACATCGGGTCAATCGAACCAAAGTTTATGGAATATTCGTATCAATTTTCTAAATAAAAACTGATTTGGGAAAGTTTGGAAAATTGTCTAATTTTACAAAGATTGGAGTAGGTTATGATATGAATTTACGAGTGGGTTTGCCGGGGGTTGGGTTGGGACCCACTGACGTTAAGGAATTTGGGCTCACATTTAGAGAATCAATTAAGAATTTTACATGCATAGGCAGGAGAGGGCGGAGAGGACAGACGGCTGTTATGACTTGCGCAAAAAGTAATTAGGTGACAAAATTACATGTATGCATATGTATACTATTCCTTTAAGTGTGATATTTTTTGTCTGGTCTCCCAACCTAAAATTGCTGCAAAACCAAGTTCATAATAGATTGAATTGATTTCAAATGAACCCACGCGTTATATTTGTCTTATATCCCTCAAAAGTGAATATAGTCATTAACATAATCAATTATCAATTAAATAAAAAAGACATGCGATTTGCTTCTCTTTCAAGAGGAAAGGCTCAATCACTAAATAATAAATCGGCATGCGTGAGGTCTATTATATAATAAAAGCAATAAGTGCTGCCTCGTGCTCGAGCGGCAGCCAATTGCCGTTGACCAGACACCAACTAAGTTTAGTCCTTTCTAAGCACTATCGATTCTATCATATCATTTGAATTTTCAATTACCGGCTCCATTTAGCACACGTGGTCAAAAATCCAGGAGAAGTGAGGTCTGCTAAACAATAAATTCAAGAGTTAATATTACAAAAAAATGATAAATTTACTCCAAACTAATTTTACTGATTACAAAAAATAATAAATTGGTATACTTGTGATAAATTTATCTCAAATTAATTTTTTAATTACAAAAATCTCAAATTAATATATTTATGACAGATTTACTCATAACTAATTTTTTAATTGCCAAAAATCCTAAATTAGTACATTTATGACAAATATACCCTCTCTTAAATTATATTAATATCAGAAAAAAAAACACAAAATCGATAAACATGTGACAAACATAGAAAAAAGCCATAAATTAATACATCTATCAATTGTTACTTGTCATCCAACTTAGCAGTTTAATAGTAAAATTTAATGGAGAGTAAATTTATTATAGATATATGAGTTTGGAGTAAATTTATCATATATGTATTAGTTTGGGGTTTTTCATTATGTTAACTTTAAATTCAATAAATGGTTGCCTATAGCCAACGTTTGCTGACGCCAGCAAAGCTATGACGTTTTTTAAGTTATGTCCTTCTGAACATGCAAATTCAAGCGGCCGATAAATATGTGGGTCCGCATGAAACAGAATTAACAGTTGGGGAAAAGACACGGGGATCATACCTGACAAAAACAAAAATTAATTTCTTTATCAAAGAAAGTTTAGGAGGAGGGGAGGTTACCCCATGCCAAGGCCAAGGCGGGAATTCAAACCTGGACATGGTGCGCGAAGAGAACGAGCCTTATCAGCCAACTTACTTTGGCACAAAAATTAATTTAAAATTACGTATGTATTCATTGTGAACTGCAATAGCCAGTCAATCATAATATGAGGTGCGAGGTACAAAAACCATTTCGTCGTTGTGGCGTCCACTTTCTTGTCGTGCCTAAAAGTCAAACCAACCGACCACCATTCCTTCACCCCTTTAACCAAATTGCCGCTAGATTTATTTTTTATTTTATTTATTTCTGATTTCATGATCACTCTCTATAAAAGCTGCCAAATCTAGTGTGTGGGCTTATTCTGGCACAAAATGCCCTTTTCTTGGACTGGATTTTGCTAAATCCTTTGCTCTTGATTGACTGAGCACGGAAAAAAAGAGGATGGCAGGAGCAGGAACATCTGCAAGTGACGATGAACTCGCAATTTCAATAGACAGGAGAATTGAGGGACTATCACTGCCATCCCACTGTTGCATCTTCACCGTTCCCGAGAGGCTTCGGCGAAATAACGAAGAGGCCTACATGCCCCGCATCGTCGCTATCGGCCCTTATCACCATTGCAATCCAAGCCTTATGCCGATGGAAGATCACAAGCTGCTTTACTTGCAGAACTTCCTCCAGCACGACCAGAATTACTGTCTCAAGGACTACATTGAGAGGGTCAAGTCCTGGGAGGATGAGGCCCGGAACTGCTATGATAAGCAGATCAACCTCGACTCTAACCAGTTCGCCGAGATGATCCTCCTCGATGGCATTTTCGTGATCCAACTCTTACTGATGGACGGGGGCCATCGGATGAAGCTGCCCAATGACCAAATCTTCGGCAAGCCGTGGATGTTGACTGATATCTCCGACGACATGGCACTGCTGGAGAACCAGATTCCATTTTTCGTCATCCATCGGCTGTTTGAAATGGCGTTTGGAACGCACCAGCAGCACAAGTCCCAGCTGCTTGAACTCGTGTGCCAGTTCTTCAACCAGGTTATGAGGGAGGAGAAGATGCTAGAGCGGGTGATGGAGTTGGAGGTGAAGCACTTTGTCCACGCGATCAGCCTCTCGTTCTGGCCTCTGGAGAGGAAGCAGCGGCCACCAAATGATAACCATAAAGAGCTTAAGTTCTCCCCTCGTGCGACGGAGCTGGTGGCGTCCGGAGTGAAGCTGAGAAGACGTAAGAGTTGACCTGTGTCATCTTGTTTTCTGAACATGAATATGTATTTGATTCTGTTTCATTCTCTGTTTATTCCACTATTATTAACAATGCTTTCAGGTGGGAGCAAGTGCTTGTTCAATGTCAAATTTGAGAATGGAGTGCTCAACATCCCGTATCTGGTTCTGGAGGACTCGACGGAGCTTTATTTTCGGAACATTATCGCCTTCGAGCAATGTTACTGCACAAATAGGTATCTAACTGACTATGTGGCTTTCATGCATCACCTGGTCGAAACCCCGGGTGACGTAGAGGTACTGGTCGACAAGGAAATCATCGAGAACTGGCTCGGCAATAAAGAAGCTGCCACGCAGGTAATCAACAAATTCGGTGAGGGAAATGCACTGTATGAGGATAACTACTACTTCAACAGCCTCAGCCACATGCTCACCAACCATTGCCAAAGGCCTTATAACAAGTGGAAGGCGACGTTCAAGCATGACTACTGCAGTAGCCCGTGGGTGGTCATCCCGGTTATCGCTGCAGTGCTGTTGCTTTTACTGACCGTAGTACAGACTATGTGCTCAGTCATCTCTCTCAAAAACCTTCATTTTTAAATGGTAAATTGCTACTGTAATTCTCTAAATTTCTATTGAATGATGTGTGATCAGTGGTCACTTCCTATTTGAATCAGCAGAACATCGATTAATATATGTTAGGGAGGGCGCTCGCTTTTCCCCATTCAATACATTTCACGAGTAGAACTGGCGAATATGAATGGTATGTAGTGATGCAACATCTATCCTAAGGATGGTTCGCCGAATAAATGTCGCCGCAACTGACATTAGCTTGTCTGCGCTTATCAGCATTTAGCAATGAATAAATTTGGGGCATGTTGAGAAGGAATCAATGAATTTTTTCACAAAGTTTTTTCTGTAAGTGCGCCTACAAAAGATCCACCTCGCTAAGGCCTTGCCAGCCATGGTGGGGAAAAAAAAAGGAAAAAGAAGGAAGAAGAACAAGAGAAAGAGAAAGAGAAAAATAAAATAAAAAATAAAAAATAATTGAAAAGATAAAATATTTTTAAAAAATTGTTCACATGAGCATTGGCCAACCAAATTTAGCCAAATAGATTGAATTGATCAATTGTAAAATTTAAGATTAAATTGGCAAAAATAAAAATTAGAATTGAATTAGAAAAGTTGCAATAGGTTTAGTACTTTTTTTATTTTATAATTTTCCTGCCAAACTCTTAGGTGGTTTACCAGAGTTAAGTTTGCATCACCCATATTTTTCTATGGTTTTGGAAATACAAATGCTAGCTCACATATATATTGTCACATATATAATGTATAGAGCATGATTTATTGATAGCGTGTATGAAGTTTAACATGTAACAATGAATGAAACAATGTAATTGGATTTGCTTGTGATTTTAGTGATAAATTACCTATTGTCTTTAAGTGTAAAATTATATGTATACGATAAATGTGAGATATAAACTTCATATCCCTAATATGAGAGACTTTTGAGGATTCAATCGAGTTGTAACTGCCAAAATGGCATCGTTAATTGAGTTCGAGAAATATCGATTTTATATTATGATGGGATGTCTCATATTCTAATACATGGTCATACTCCTATCAAAGAGGTCCACATCGAAGTCTCTGATGTATCCAAAAGAAGTGTAAACAAGCATGAGGATGAGTATCTGAGTGTCTTGGTAAATAGCTTTTGTATTAGGTTTTTCTGTTGTCAAGCATTTTTAGCACATCTGTTAATTACCACGTCCCTAATTTGAGACAGCCCTTCCTTCATTGCCTCAAGCCTTCTTTAAATGAAAAGGCGATTCTTCTTCATATTTCAAATATCTAGTGAAGTCATCAAACATCTCAAGGACATTTTCACGCTTCCTTGAAGTGGAACGCACATCCACGAAGAGGAGCCAGGGTGAAAGGAACTTTCATTTAATATTCATCCTAATAGAACAAGTTGGGCTTGGCCCGAAGACAAAGTGTCCACATATGGTGACACGACTCGCGTGTCCAAGCCATATGGGCTTTGAATAGATCTTATCTACTACATGTATAAAACTCTCAATTTTTTTTTCCATTTCCTACACCCAAGGCTCATTTTCGTAATTTTTTGAATGACATGAGATGCGAGGTCGTGGATTTCCAATTATTGGGTTGTTGACGTTGAATTTGACTTGTTGCGGCCAGAACTTGCTGAATGAGGCCCATCTTAAATGCACGATGCAGTCTGGATTGAGTTGAGATGATTCTACACAATCATTGTTGTTGTTTTTCATTGTGATATTTAGAATGCGATCAAATTATTTGAAGGGGAAAGGAGATAAATGAAAGTGGCAAGTAGTTTTAAAGAGCAAGAGTATTTGGAAGTGACATGTAACTGGAGGATTGACGAACGATGAAAAATGAGAGCGTATCGCCGTTGACGTTTCAAGGGTCATTAATCATATAATCCAATCGTCACTTATCACTTTTATTGTGACTCAACGGTCGGCTGTTGGGCCGGGTTGGATCACTGGATCAATGTTCGAGTTTTTGGGACGATGCCCATTAAACTTCTTAATGGGTGGGCCCATGTGGCCAGGCCACTCTCCATGGGCTAGCGGACAGCTTGTTGCTGATTTGGTGACCGCAAACCAGTTTTAATTGCTCGATATAGAATCATTTTTCACCGCTAAAGCACTAAACATACGCATGCCAGGCATGCTTCTCACTTCAGGCTCAAGTTACCGTGTCTTTGCTTCTTCCTGCTCTGGATGGACTCTTGAGTATCTTTGTCTTTGCATTTCGTTATTGCACTGCTTAAACTTGTCCCCCAGTGCTAGATGATAGGAAGTAAGGCAAATGTTGATGGAGAATCGTGCTTTGCTATTCTTTTGGGGATCTTTTGGAAGTTGGAGGTATTTTAATGTTGACATAATGTTGAGAGCATGCAGCAAAAACCCAACATTTTTATCTAGGGAAATCGTCAAGAGAGAGTTCAAGTCCAAGTCCATTAACATATCTAGTTGAAGTCACTTTCACTCAAAATGTTAAGCAAATGAGTGATAAGCCAACTATGATATATTAATAGCTCAAGACCATACCAATTGTTTAGTATGGGATTTTTCTAACACAATTCACACGTGTATCTCAACAATCTCTTCCTTACGTGTGAGTTCAGTGTTTGGTGTACTCCTCCTTAATCAAGGTATTCGCAATGCACATGGTCAAAACTATTACTTAGTAATCTCGCTTTCATAGCTTGAGGCTGCATTAGAATTAGATGACGCTGATGAACTTGAGGAAACCTTGGAAGCATAATTATCTAGGTCAATTGATTCCTGAATCCATATCTCTAAGTTCAATTATAGTCTTTCACGGGGGATTTTATTTTCATAAATATCAGGTGATATCCAAGACACCTTCCAATGATCAAACTAAATTTTACCTTTGGTGATCCGATAAAAAGTGGGGGTAAACATGTGGATATAAGGAGATTTATGATTAATGAAATTTTCTCTTTACTTGATCACATAGAAAAATGTCGAGTTGTAATGAGACTTTTTTTGTCGAGTTGTAATGGGACTTGATCATCAGAAAAAGTGAAGGGTGATCCAACCAACTCTTAAAATCAAAAAGGGCCCTTGAAGCTCAGAAACCATCACAGCTTGGCTGTTAGTGGCACAATCATATTTTATGTCATATATATTAATCGACTCCCTTTCAATTACATACATATTATATATACATATCCATTATATGTTAAGGCAAACTCCATGAAGAGAGCATAATTGGTTTATTGAGAAGCAGGAAAGGGGCAAAACTAGTTGATTATTTAATTGAATAGCCCCACGTGGAATGTAACTATAAAGCCTTCGAATCTCGTTATATCTTGGCACGTTTCTGTTCCCTAATTTTTGCGGGTCCAAAGCACGCGCATTTAGATCTCTCTCTCTCTCTCTCGCGTGATGTCGCCTTCCTCATCTCTCTCGTCGTAAGTGAAAACCACACTTTCACATGGGGGACGATTAATTCTGATGCCTAGATTAGAGCAAAGTTTTTTATTAGATGCTAAGCAACTCTCCATTAAATTAATAAGCCTTTACTCCTTTTTCCGGTTTCCCGCTTCTTTTCTGTTTTTATTTATTTCCAGTTTCATGATTGCACTGCACAAAAGCGGCCAAATCTAGTTTATGGGGTTATTCTGGCACAGAATACCCTTTTCTTGCACTGGATTTTGCTTAAACCTTTGCTCTTGATTGACCGAGCAGGGAAAAAAGGAGGATGGCAGGAGCATGAACAACATCAGCAAGTGATTGTCATCTCGATAAAGTCTTAATTTCAATACACAGAAGATTTGAGGGACTATCACCGCCATCCGACTGTTGCATCTTCATCATTCTGGAGAGGCTCCGGTAAACAAACGAAGAGGCCTACACGCCCTGTGTCGTCGCGATTGGACCTTATTGTTAGGGAAATCCCTTATGATGTTTTGAAGATGACAAAATAAATCAAAGGCTACTAACATGTTTGATGGTTGAGTAATAGACCATGCAGATGATAAAACATGTAAAGGATATTGTCAAAGTGCGAAGACGACCAGAAGACTGAACGTAACACATGTCCAAAGTATATTTTGAAGATTTCCAGACTTCTGTGTCAAAGTCTGAAGACTGCCAGACTCAAGACTCAAAGTCTGAAGACTGCCAGACTTTAGTGTCAAAGTCTGTTCTACATCAGAAGTCTGTCAACTCTGACTAATTCCAGACTGAACGTGAATGATGAACCAGAAGATAGACTCTATGCTTTGAACTGAGTACGAGACCTTAAAGCTAAATTTGTTCGGAAGCAGATATGTTCGGACCCAGATTGTAAAGTCTACGACTCAGATTGTAAAGTCTACGGACTCGGACTTTACATCCAGATTTGATGAATCGTAACTCAAGCCCAATCATATAACGGCTAGTGATCAGGTTTGGATTCCACATCAAGATTGATTTGATTGATTCAATCTAATTGATTGACGATTGGATCTTGAAGACAACAACTTTCTATACGAAGAAGCTTTACTTATGGAAACCAAGATTTCGTTTGTATGGGCGATCGGAATCAATTTGGGATTTTACCTTTGTCACTCAACGGCTACCAAATCTTCTAGATACAGAGCTGTCCAATGGGTATATTGGAATACGATTCTCTGGGATACTGTCCAACGGGTAGTTTGGAAGTGGAGGAGTATTTAAGGAGATCATGGACCGATGAGCAAGTAAGAGACGGAGCGTAGAATTTATAATTCCAAAGTCTGAGCGACATTCGATCATATACACTTGTCTTTGGAGAGCCTAAACGTTTGTAATCGTGAGAGAAATACCAAAAGAGTGACTTAGTGAGATAGTGTGATCTACTACTAAGTGTTTGCACTCGAAGTTGTAATCTCTTGTTGATTGCATAGTGGAATCCAGCCAAGAAGGCTGTTAGTGCAGGAGAGTGGACGTAGGCTTGGATTAAGCCGAACCACTATAATTTCTGTGTTCTTATTCTCTTCCCTAACTCCTTTATTTTGTTCATACTAGCACTCTCACTTATCACCATCTCAATCCAAGCCTCATGCCGATGGAAGATCACAAGCTGTTTTACTTGCATATCTTCCTCCAGCGTGACCAGAATTACCGTCTCGAGGACTACATTTAGAGGGTCAAGTCCTGGGAGTATGATGCCCGCAACTGCAATGATAAGCAGATCGGCCTTGACTCTAACCAGTTTGCTGAGATGATCCTCCTGGATGGCATCTTCGAGATCCAGCTCTTACTGATGTACTGGGATCGTCATAGGAGGCTGCCCGAAGACCAGATCTTCGGCAATCCATGGATGTTGCCTGATATCTGCCGCGACATGGCACTGCTGGAGAACCAGATTCCATTTTTCGTTGTCCAGCGGCTTTTTGAAATGGCGTTTGGAACACACCAATAGCACATGCCGGAGCTGCTTGAACTCGTGTGCCGATCCTTTGAGCCAATTATGAGGAAGGACAAGTTGTCAAAGCCAATGATGGAGTCGGAGGTGAAGCACTTCGTCCATGCGATCAGTCTCTCGTTCTTGCCATCGGTGAGGAAGCTACCAAATGAGAGCCATAAGGAGATGGAAGTCCACCCCGAGTGCGACAGAGCTGGTGGCAGCTCGAGTGAAGCTGAGAAGACATAAGGGTTGACCTGTGTCATTTTGTTTTCTAAATATTTGATTCTGTTTCGTTCTCTATTTATTACCAATTATTAACAATGCTCTTAGGTGAGAGTGAGTGCTTGTTCAATATCAAATTTGAGAATGGAGTGCTCAACATCCCGTATCTGGTTCTTGAGGACTAGACGGAATCTTTTTTTCGGAACATTATTGCCTTTGAGCAATGTTACCACCTACACGACAGCTATCTAATCGAGTACATGGTGTTCATGGATTACCTAGTGGATACCCTGGGCGATGCAAAGTTGCTGATTGACAAGAAGATCATCAAGAATTGCCTCAGCAATAAAGAAGCTGCCATGCAGCTAATCAACTCCTTGGGCAAGGGAGCTAACTTGTCGAAATAATATTACTACTTCAACAGCCTCAACCGCAAGCTCATCGCCCATTATGAAAAGCCTTATAACAAGTGGAAGGCGACGTTCAAGCGTGATTATTGCAGTAGCTCGTGAGTGGTCATCTCTGTTGGAAGATATGCCGAAGATCCACCAGATTATGATGGATATATTTTCCAGATTGTAATTGATTATTTTGTATCAATCTAGGATTAAATCTGATATACTTTCTTTTTATTGAACATCCTCTGTATTATTTAATTCTCTTTGTACATTGAAACAATTAATGAAGTGCACAGAATACATTTCTCTCTATTCTCTCTATTCTTCTTGCTTCCACTTTATTTTCTGTCATGGTATCAGAGCGAGGTTCTTTTTTCTTCTGACTTCCGCACCTTTTGATTGCCTTCCGAATGTTTCTTGTCTTTGTTGTTGTAGGAGCACTAAACCTGCAAAACAAGATTAGCACTCCGGTGCAAGAATCAGTATCTAAGCACTTCAAAATTAGAAAAAACTTTTTCTTCTTACCGTTTTTTTAATTTCTTACCGACACCACGGTTAAGGAAGATTCATCGATTTCTGGAGGAAAAGCCGCAAAAGAGTCAACTGTGCAGCAAGAACAGCCGAACCAAGAGCAAAGAATCCAAGCCTAGCCAAACCAAGGATAGCCCATTGCGGGCCAGGCCACTTCGGGACAACCAATCACAGCCCAGCATGCTTCAGGGCAATCCATCCAGTGGCTACCTATTCAAATGGCACCCGGCCCATGGAGTTGTTTTTATCAGGTAATTTGAAAGTGAACTGCAGCTATCTGCATTATCCATAGCATTGTATCTAAGCCATTGTCGCGACCTCCTTTTTTTGTGGCACCCGCAATCACGTACGGGCGCCTATGGAGGCTAATGGCTCGACTGAATTTATTAAGCCTGGACTTTCCCAAGTCCACCAATTCACGACTTAATGGTTCAGGTTTTTAAACCTGTAAATCAATTTTTAAAATGGAGTCACCACTAATCGATTTGGGGTGGGTTGATTAGAAACCTAAGTGAAGTATCGGGAGAAATACTCACTCCTGCGCAACCAGAGAAATTAAGATCGTGGACTTGATTACACCAGTTAATCACTAATGCCCTATCGGTAGCTAATATTATTTAAACCTAAGGTTTTTTTGATGTTTGAGGGATTTTCCATGCATTTTTGGGAGGAAAAACATTTTTTGAGTCTTTTTCTAATTTTTTTGGACATAAAGGGGATTTTTGGATTTTTTGGTATTTTTTGGAAAAATACAAGTCTTTTTGGCTTTTTCTATTTTTTTTTGCTTTTTCATGAATTTTTGGCTTTTTTGGATTCTTGGCATTTTTTGGAAAATGTGGAATATTTTTTATAATTTTGATTTTTTTTGGAAAATAAAACCCTTTTAAAACATTTTTAAATATTTTTTTGAAAATAAAACATTTTTTTTTTATTTTTTTGAAATAAAATAGTTACTTTTTATTTATCAGAATATTATTTTATATTAAAATAATAAAACAAAATAAAAACCGACCCGGGTCGGATCCACGGGTTGGGTCCGACTCGGGCTAGCCCGAAAAACAAAACGGCGCCATGGCCGGGCATTCGGGGACACCCGGCCCGGCCCGACGACCCGCTCCACGACTCGGCTCCCCTGGCAAAACCCTACCCGACCTGACTCCCGCCGCTCGCAGACCACGAACCCTACCCGATTTTCCGGGTCCGAATCCGCTCCGTGACTTGGAAAATCGCAAACCCTAGGGTTTGCGAATCCGTGGCGCCGGAGACGGAAACCTAGGTGTTACGGAGGCGACGACGGCTACGGCGACGGTAGCAAGGACGATGGCGACTACGACGATGGCGACAGTGACGAAATGGAGTTGCGATGAACGGCAGGGACGACAACGTCGTGCTTTCATTACCTTTACTCAAACGGCGGCAATGACGGCGGCAGCAAGAGTCAATTTTACGACGGCGGAGGTCACGACGAGCAACGACGAAGCTGGAGAGCTTGATCTGCGACGGTGAAGACCATGGAATCACGATGGCAACGGCGAGACTTAGGTCCGGTCAAATCTGGCCGAAACACTCTCTCTCTCCCTCGGGTTCACCATTTCAGGCCCCCCTCACACTCAGATCTCTCTCGAACGACTCTGGCCGACCTTAGATCTCGGCCCGCTCGTCCTCGGCCCCCTTTCTGAAGTCTCTCAGTTGGGAGGTTTCGAGGATCTGCGACCCTCAACCTTCACCGCCTCTCTCTATCTCTCTCTCTATTTCTCGGCTTCCTTCCTCCTCCTCTGTCGACGGTGGCCCCCCTCTATTTATAGGCGAGGGGGTGGCCGGTCGGCGAGGCTCAACCCGCTGGTTGGACCGCCGTCCCATCCGCCATCATCTCCTCCTACGATCACGTCCCGTTGACACCAACTTCTCCTTTGCTCCACGTGCGTCGCCGTCTATTCATTCTCCTCCGGCGTCCCGCCTGCCCGCGCATGTGTTGTAGTGGTGCAAGGAGGAAGAAGACTCGGCCGGGTTGGGCTAAGGTGGAGATGGGCCGAAGGCCCATGCGGAGCTGCTCTTTTCTTTTTGTTTTTCTTTTGCTTTGCTTTACTGTTTTTTATTGTTATATATTTTTATTATTATTATTTTATTTTATTTTCTATTTATCCGAAAAAGGCAAAATAAGATAAAATAAAATAAAAACCCTATTAATTAAAAAAGAGAAATTTATGCATCAACAGCTACCCCTTTTTGAAGGTGAGTTCGCAGAGGTTACATTCAAAGACAAACTGATGCCTAAATTTTATCCGTAGATGCGTAGCAGATTATATTTCATTTGGGACTTATTATCCTATGTAAAAAGAGCAATATAACATTACATATACTAAAACAGATAAGAAGATGCCTGTAGTTACTTACCGAGAGTGAGTGAGATAGGGTGTGAGCGCCGAGTTTGACAAGTATCAAGGTGTCATCTTACCTGGTGATATGAGAAGGTTGCTTTTTTAGGACCCGAACCTTTCTTCGGTCGCCTTGACGGGAGACTGCTCCTCCAGGACCCGAACCATTCTTTGGTCGCTTGTTAGAGTAATTAATAGTTTGTCTTGGACCCAAACCATTCTTCGGTTGCTGTGACGGGAAATTGCTTCTCCATGACCTGAACCATTCTTCGGTTGCCTGTTAAAACAATCAATGATTTGTCTAAGACCCGAACCTTTCTTCGATCGCCTTGACGGGAGATTACTCCTCCAGGACCCGAACCATTCTTCGGTCGCCTGTTAAAAAAATCAATGATTTGTCTAGGACCCGAACCTTTCTTCGGTCGCCTTGACAGGAGATTACTCCTCCAGGACCCGAACCATTTTTCGGTCGCCTGTTGGAGTAATTAGTGGTTTATCTCGTACTCGAACCATTCTTCGGTCACCGTGATGGGAAATTGCTTCTCCAAGACCCGAACCATTCTTCGGTCGCTTGTTAAAACAATCAATGATTTGTCTAGGACCCGAACCTTTATTCAGTCGCTTTGATAGGAGATTACTCCTCCGGGACCCGAACCATTCTTCGGTCGCTGTTGGAGAATGTCAGTGGTTTGTCTTGGACCCGAACCATTCTTCGGTCGCCGTGACGGGAAATTGCTTCTCTAGGACCCGAACCATTCTTCGGTCGCCTGTTAAAACAATCAATGGTTTGTCTAGGACCCGAACCTTTCTTCGATCGCCTTGACGAGAGATGCGTCAACCTTTCTCAGGGCATCTCATTTGTGGGTGCCTGATTTGTATCGAGGACACCAATTGGTACCCAACCTTTCTCGGGAGATGCGCCGACCTTTCTCGGGAGATGCGCCGACCTTTCTCAATGCATCTGTTTTGTGGGGGTGTCTGACCTCTATCAAAGACAACAACTAGTACCCGACTTTTCTCGGGACGATGCGCCGACCTTTCTCAGGGCATTGATTTTGGAAGATACCTGGACATTCACAAATATATCAAAGAGTATCTGGATATTCACAAGTGCTTAACATAAAGGATATTTGGGCCTTTGCAAGCGTCAAAAGGGGCATTTGGCTGATCATAGGCATTGGAGGGGCACTTGGATGATCACAAGTACGAATTCTTGAAGGATACCTGGCATTCGCAGGTATCGAAGGGGTACTTGATAATTGGAAATATCGATGACATACCTTGGATATTTGTGAAGGTGTCCCACCTCCTGGCAATTGGGAAATATCGAGGGCATACCTTGGATATTCATGAAGGTCTCTCACCTCCTGGTAGTGGGAATATCGACGACGTACCTGGGATTTTCATGAAGGTCTCTCACCTCCTGGTAATTGGGAATATCGAGGGCGTACATGAGATATTCGTTAAGGTCTCTCACCTCCTGTAATGGGAATATCGAGGACGTACCTGGGATATTTATGAAGGTCTCTCACCTCCTGGTAATGGGAATATCGAGGGCATATGCCCCGCATATTCGCGAAGGTCTCTCACCTCCTGGTAGTGGGAATATCGAGGATGTACCTCGCATATTCGTGAAGGTCTCTCACCTCCTGGTAGTGGGAATATCAAGGATGTACCTCGCATATTCGTGAATGTCTCTCACCTCTTGGTAATGGGAATATCGAGGGCGTACTTGGGATATTCGTGAAGGTCTCTCACCTCTTGGTAGTTGGGAATATCGAGGACGTACCTCGCATATTCGTGAAGGTCTCCCACCTCCTGGCAACATAAACTTGAATGCAGCACGAGGCTTATCTGGATGGCCACAGGCACTCAAAATGGCTAGAACACCTAGGTAACCACAAGTGTACAAAGTACTGGAATACTTGGATGAACACAAGTATTTGATGATATGATCTGAGACAACTCAGGCTGGTCCAAGTGCTAGAAAGCATACCTAGACGGCGGTGCCAAGCAAAGCAATGGAATGCTTGAACAGCTGCTATATTATTTTGGGACAACTCGGGCAGGTTGAGTGTCATGAAAATGAAGTACCTGGACAATGGTGGGTACTTGACGATATGGGGATACCTAAACAGTAGTAGGTATTCAACAATAAATGGATACTTGGTCAGTCACAAGCATCAATACTTTGGGGACAACTCGAACAAGTCGAGTGTCAGGAAAAGGGAGTATTCGAATGGTGGCCGGTACTCAAAGACAATGTGATGCTAAGACAGTTGCAAGCATCCATGCTCAAGGGACGACTCGAATAGGTCGAGTGTCAACAGAGGGAGCACCCGGCAAGTGGTGGGTACTCAAAAACAAGGGGGATAGTTGCAAATATCAATACTATGGGGACAACTCGAATAGGTCGAGTGTCAGGAAAAGGGAGTATCCGAATAGTGGCAGGTACTCAAAGACAATAGGGATACCTAGACAATTGCAAGCATCCCATACTCAAGGGACGACTCGAATAGGTCGAGTGTCAAGAAAAGAGTGCCTGGACAGTGGTAGGTACTTTAAGACAAATGGGGATTAGGATATGCTTACCTGGCAATATCTCTGATCTCTGAGAGTATGTCTGCTATTTGCACAATATGCACACATGATTGTATATGCTGTAAATTCATGAGTTCAAATGAGATTCATGCATGATAATTTTGTTAGTTTTACATCATCTGATTTCCACTGGGGAAGATTTTGAAAGACAACATTCATTTAGAATGTAGATGTCTTAAGCATGTCGGATGAGGGACTTTCAGTCTGAAAGGACTTTTCACTCACTCTCGTGGAAAAGGCTATCTTGACCATTGATGCAGGATTTATAAGGACCACACTTCTCACTATCATCATGTCAACAGGGGTCTGAGCATTCTCGCAAGTGGTACGACTTTATCAATGTGAGAGGTCTTTGTTGAAAGTGCGATGAAGTCTTGGTCAGCGGCTCATCAAAGGAGACCATCGAGGTCGAAGCTGATGGACAAAAATGCTGCACGGTCATCTCCGGGTTTACAAGTCAAGAACCTTGCGAAAAGAGATAGAGTAATCTTGCTCGTACTTTTTCGAGCGATGCTTATGCACATATGAAATCCTACATTAATTGAAGTGCCCTTAGTCTGAAGAGACTTTTACAATAGGAATGTGACGTAGACTTGGCTTTTGTCACTAGTCTTTTTTTTTTTGTCAGATGAAGGTTCTATGGATCACAATAACAACTTTTTCTTGGCTGTATTTTTGACTGAGGGGGCATTGGCCTTGCTTTTACCAGGCACACTGCTTTTTTATGCCCCTATTTTTTATTCAAGTTCTTCATTTCTGGGCATTGACCTTGCTTTTACCAGGTACACTGCTTTTTTATGCCCATGTTTTTCATTCTTGTCGTTAGAGGAACTAGCCTAGGCAAGTTTTAATCACGACACTGTTGTTAAACTCTTGACTCTTCATCTTCAGCTAGCGCTCTAGGCTATGCTGCTCAAATGGCAGTAATTTCCATTTTGCCTCCATGTGATGGTGAAATTACAGACTCAATTGGGTTGTACAATGAATACAAGTGCAGAAAGAATTTCTCTTCACGACTCTAGGGCACTTAAATTAACGCGAGTGTTCATATGCAATAAAGACACTCAAAGATTGATGCAAGTGCAAGCAAGAGAATTTCTATCCCTTTTCCCACCTCGTGATGGTGACTTACCTTCAACTTGCTCCCGTGTGCGATGGTTCTTCAACAGGGGGTAGGACAGAAACTTCACCAGTGTAAGGAGCTCAAAGTAAGCAATGAAATGCCTCACTATCTTGGTTATCGTACCATTCGCGAGAGAACTCTTTACCCTGTAGTCATGGAATTTTCTGCACTCATCTCACAAGTGTATAGATAGGGGACTGTGTGTAGGATATGGTTTGCCTGTCATCATTCTGACGCACCTCATCCAACATGCTCAATTAATCTTGTATTCTTCACTTAGCTGTCTATTCTAATAATCCTTAACAGAATCAAAGATTTAGATGGACAAAATCATCATGCAAAATTCGCCTGGAAAAAGGTATGCAACAAATGATGTGAGAGAGTTTGTAAAAATAAATGAATGGCTTTTATTCAAGAAAAACCTATTAATAGCTTCAGGGGTGTTTACTTAGGTGGAATGGTATTCACAAAAGTATTGAATTTTAAATATCAAAAGAGTTATTTACAAATAGCTATTAACAAATGGGTGTCGATAGATTGCTCATATCAGCTAGGGACATGATGCGTGAATAATCAACTAACGGTTGAGAATTTGATCAGGTGTCTCTACTCTTGTCCCGGGTTTGGATCACTTGGTTTGCCCCATTTAAACATTAAGCCTGGCCCTTCAATCCCAATGCTTCCTGTCAATATAAGTTCAGAGAGTGAGTGTTAGAAATGACACCAAGTTGCATTTCCCCAGAGTTTATATGAGCTGGCTTCTAAGGATACTTGAATGTCGATGACAGTCTCTTTACAGTTCCATGCTTCCTTCGTCCGGCCTTTCTTACTTGTGGCCATGTAGGCATGATTGCTGGTTGTTGATTCACTTTTAACGTCTTCCTTTTGTGGAACTTCCCCTTCTATCTTTGATTAGCAGTATTGGGCAAAGTCATGTATCTCAAGCTTCTATGGAATTTGAGATGGATAATCAAAACTTCCACCTTTCTAATAGCAATTGCTTCTTACAAGGGTATGTGTCTAGAACAAGAAGTGAGGCTTCTAGATTCTAAGATTGTTGACTAGGACAGAAGGTTCCTTTTAACCATACTAGTTCCTGAATGACGCGTCCTTTACACCGAGCTAGGCGAAATTGACATGAATTACTCTTATGCGTTTGCCTAGGTAATGTCGATTTGCTCAAGTTATGCCATCGAGTTTGCTACTTGATTTTCGACACTTCCTTAAATGCTGGTGATTACCATTCATTTTTCTTCATTGAATCAACCAAACACACATTATTTATGATGGTGTAAATACATCACTCATATATAAATGGTGCATAGGCATTTTCAATCTGATAGAGAAGTGTTTGGCAATGCCAGACAATGAACATCATTCAAGGGTAGTACTTTTTTACAGCATCGGAATTAACTGGTTTAGAGAACTCTCGCCCATCCATTTCAGTTAGGATCAAGGCTCCTTCGAGGAGTATCTTCTTTATTACATAAGGACCCTTATAATTTGGGGCGAACTTCCCCCTAGGCTCTAGAAAGATTGGCAGCGTCTTTCTTAAGACTAGCTCATCTACCTCGAAGTGCTTGGGTCGCACCTTTTGATTAAATGATCGAGCTACCTTCTACTAATAACATTGACCGTGACAGAGGGCTTTCAGTTGCTTTTCATCGATCATGTTTAGTTGCTCGAGCCTTTGTTGTGTCCATTCCTCCTTAGATAATCTAGCCGGGGATAAAATTCGTAGGGAAGGGATTTCTACTTCCACGGGTAAAACTGCCTCCATACCATAAACCGAGGAAAAAGGGGTTGCCCCAGTAGAAGTTCGAATCGAAATTCGATACACTGTCAATGCGAAGGGTAGCCTCTCGTGCCAGTCGCGGTAATTTTCAGCCGTCTTGGCTAGGATTCTCTTGATGTTCTTGTTGGCGGCCTCTACAGCCCCATTCATTTACAGATGATAAGGGAATGAGTTCAAATGCTGGATCTTGAACTTAGAAAATAATTTATCAATCAACTTGTTGTTCAAATTTATCCCTTTGTCGATGATGATGGAATCTGGCATGCCATATCGGGCGATTATGTCATTTGATAAACTTCATAACATTCCGTGCAATTACGCTTGCATATGATGTGGCCTCAATCCATTTCGAAAAGTAATCAATTGCAACCAAGATGAACCGATGCCCGTTTGACGCCTTTGGGTTAATTGGGCCAATTACATCGATGCCCCACATTGAAAACGACCATGGCTCAGATAATTGATGCAGTTCAATTGGAGGGACATGTATCTTATCCCCGTGAATTTGACAACAATGACAACTTCATACATGTTGAGCATAATCATTCTCTAAGGGGAGCCAATAATAACCCAGTCTCATTATCTTCTTGGCCAACATGTGTCCATTCATGTGAGGGCCACATACTCCCTCATGTATTTCTTGCATTATTCGTGTGGCTTTAGTTGCATCCACACATCTTAGCAGGACTGAGTCATACGATCTTTTGTACAGATTTTCACCGTTGATGAAAAACTTTGAAGCCATTTTCATTAGGTATTTTCGATCAAAGGGAGTGCTTTGTTCAGGGAACTCCTGCTTCTAGATGTATTTCATGATATCGTAATACCAGGGCTTCCCATCGGGTTCTTCAATTATGGCCATGCAGTAGGCTTGTCTTGCCAGGACTTCAATTTTTAAAGGCTCTACTTCTAACCCTTTCGTTGCTTGCAACATAGATGATAGCGTTGCTAATGCATCAGCGAACTTATTATGAATTCTAGGTAGGTATTCAAACGAGATGTTTTGGAATTTTCCCGCCAACTTTTCTAAGTAACCATGATAAGGCACAAGTTTGGCATCTTTTGTCTTCCATTCGCCCAATGTCTGGAGGATTATTAAGGTGGAATCACCGAACACCTTTAACTTTGTCACTCCCATTTCAATAGCTGCTTGCAGGCCGAGGATGCATGCTTCATACTCGGCTATATTGTTGGTGCATGGAAACATCAATTTTGCAACCACAGGATAATGTTGTCCATTTGGGGATATCAAGACAGCCCCAGTGCCGGAGCCTGACAAATTTACAGCTCTATCGAAGAACATAGTCCATGTGCCTTCTTCTACCGCGGAAATTCAATCATCCAGGGGATTATCCTCGCGTACTTCTTTAGGACAGTCTGCTAACATATCAGCAATCACCCGCCCTTTAACTGATTTTTGTGACATCACTTGAATGTTGAATTCCGAGATCAGGATTTGCCATATGGCCAATTTTCCTACCAATGCTGGGCGATTAAGCAAATACTTGATCGGATCACTTTTGGTTATGAGGAAAGTTTGGTAATGCAAGGTATACTGTCGGAGTCTATGCAACACCCATACTAATGCGGCGCATGTTTTTTCTAATTTGGAGTATTTTTGTTCTTACGTGGTGAACTTTTTGCTCAAATAGTAGATGGCTTGCTCCTTCTGGTCATGGGGCTCCTTATGTGCTAGCATTGCACCTAAGGATTCACTGTTGGTGGTAAGGTAGAGAATTAAATGGTGCCCCGGGACTTGAGGTACTAGAATCGGGGGTTTCATCAAGTATTGCTTTAGGTCTTCAAATGCCAGTTGGCAATCATCATCCCATTCAATTTGTGCATCCTTCCTGAGAAGTTTAAAGAAAGGTTTTGCAGTTTTAGAAAGTTGGGAAATGAATTGGGCAATGTAATTTAATCTCCCCAGGAGACTCCGGACTTCTTTTACAGTCGAGGGAGGAGGCATCTCAAATATCGCCTTGGTTTTTGATGGATCTACTTCTATTCCTTCACAGCTCACAATGAATCCAAGTAATTTGCTAGTAGTTGCCCCAAACACACATTTCGCTGGATTCAAGCGCAACTTAAACTGGCGAAGTTGCTCAAATAGTTTCTCCAGGGTCTTCACATGGTTTTCTCCATGTTTGGTCTTAGCAATCATGTTATCGACATATACTTCAATTTCTTTGTGCATCATGTCATGGAAAAGGGTGACCATGGCTCGCTGGTAAGTTGCTCTAGCATTTTTCAGGCCAAAAGGCATGAACTTATAATGGAAAGTTCCCCATGGAGTAATGAATGCCGTTTTTTCTTTGTCTTCCTCTTTCATCTTTATTTGGTTGTATCCCGAGAATCCATCCATAAAAGAGAACAGTTTGAACCCTGCAATACTGTCTACCAGAACGTCTATGTGGGGTAATGGGAAATCATCTTTTGAGCTTGCTTTGTTCAAGTCACAATAGTCGACACAAACACGTATTCGACCATCCTTCTTCTTCACTGGCACAATGTTTGCTACCCAGCTAGGGTATCGCGAGACTTCAAGGAAACCCACTTCGAGGAGCTTCATTACCTCTTCTTCAATCTTTTTTGACAATTCTGACTTGGTTCTTCTTAGCCGTTGCTTCTTGGGGGCTATATTAGGGTTGGTTGGCAAACTATGCTCCACGATCATTGGATCAAGGCTTGGCATATCCGCATATGACCATGCGAATACGTCTTGATACCTCTTTAAAAGAGCAATCAGGTATGCAGCTTCTTCTTCAGGAAGGCTGGTGCCAATCTTTATCTCTTTTGGACCTTTTGTGCTGCCTAAATTGACAGTGACGGTGTCTTCAGTGGTAGAGGGCCTTGTTTCTTCATGACGCTCCCAGTCTCATTGAATTTTATTGGAATTATCAAAGTCATCATCTGAGCTATCGGAATTCCTATCATGGCTATCCACGACGTTGGTCTGGACCGTTCCCATACCCTTGCCTGCCGCTAAATTATTTCTGTGTCATAGAGTAGATGGGCTAAGGGGACAAATAAGGTTAGTAGTATGCATGCTTTTTTCTTTTGGAAATGTGATAAATTGTTCTTAAAGATTTAGGATAAGGAAACATGAGGAGACCCGGGTCTCAGATTTCTTCTTTCATTTGATGGCTAGCTATCATCAACGGGTAGGTTTGGTGTGTCTCCCCATGCCCTCAAAATGTTTTCAACTTTATTTATTAGTAGACGGATTTACAGAATGATTTCAAAAAATGGTTCCCCGGGTAGAACTGATGTTGAAAACAAAACAAGCTAGACTTTAAAAAAATATGTGTAGGCTCCCACGCAAGGGAGTATGCGGAGCAAAATAAAAGGGATTCTACTCGAGCGAGTCTGCACCCATTTCCCCTGACGGTCCTTCATTAATAGCGCCCACGAAGAAGTCTTCATACCAGTCGCCAACCATGTCTCCTTTTGCTCGCGGCTTTGCAGATTCCAGATCATCAATACCTTCCTATCCATCAAGGACGATGTGGTGATGATGATCATAGAAACTTTGGGGGATTGAATAATTGACATAATAGTCAAATTTACCACTTGGTTGGCCCAAAGTGTCCATGATCACCTCTCCTCTACATGCTTCCTTAGCATGCTCAGGGAACATGGTACGAGTGCTGGGTACCACGAGGAGGTGATCCTTGCCAAAACACAATCACAGAGAGCGGAACGTGAATACTCCAGCATCCAAAAGATCCTGAACCTTGTCTCTCAAGATGGTACAGTCATCTAGCGAGTATCCTTATTCCCCCGAATGATAATCACATTGCTTGGATGGATCATAATCAAGGAAGTATTCGGGAGTAGGATGGCTCAGTTCCCTGCCGATTATCCCTTGCTCTAAGAGGACGGGGAAAATGATGGCCATTGATTTAGGAAGAGGTGAATATGGCCGTGCGCTTTTTGAGGACTGAGATAGCTGAACCCCTTGCCAGATTGTATCAGTAGGGTCTTCTTCATTTACTACCAAATCCTCATTATGACAAGAGCGGAATGCGCGAGCAGCTTGAGCGAAATTTTCTGTCAAATGGTGCACTGCTTCGTGTAGTTTATCAACTTGGCATTGAAGCTGGATGAACGAGAAGTTATCGCCTGTTCCTTCTAACTGCTCCTCCTCAATGGCACCTATAAAAATGTCTCCAAACATGATGGTCATGTCATCCGGTCCTTCTTTCTTTAAGGGCCAAGTTGTGCCTTCTTGGATTACGGGCAAGTTCGAGCTTTCGAGGTTGAACCATTTTGCGAGTATTGATCACTTCCTCTTCCTCATGCATCATTCGGGCTGGGCCTGGGAAAATTTCCTTGAGACGGGAGTATACAAGGCCGACTTTTTTCTTCGCTTTTCTATCCGGGGAATATCCTAAACCGATAGTATAGGGTCTCCTCAGGGCTTCAATAGGTTTACAGATGCCTTGGCCTTCCCTACCAAGCCCTTGTCTTGGAATGAAACCGTGTCCCACCATGATTTTACCTACCATGATTGCAGCGCTTGATACCTTAGGGACGAGGGGCAAAGTCCCACGAGTTTTGTGTATAGTAGACACGATCTCGAACGATTGATAGCTGGCTTCGCTTTTGTCACTAGGTTCAACATAAGGGATGGTCGTCTCATGGTAAATGCGGTGATCCTCTTGTCCTCGGACTGTGATCAGTTTTCCTCCAACCACGAACTTCACACTTTGGTGGAGGCTTGAAGGTACTGCTCCTGTGACGTGGATCCATGGGCGCCCTAAGAGGAAATTGAATGCAGTGGAGATATCCATTACTTGGAACAAAATCTTGAATACAGTTGGGCCAATTTGAACGTTGAGCTCAATCTCTCCTATTGTTTCCTTCTTTATTCCATCAAATGCTCGAACGGAAGTCTTGGGTACTTGGATCCGTGATCTGTCTATTTGAAGGCGACAGAGTGTCGCTAGTAGACATATGTTAAGAGCAAATCCATTGTCAATCAGCACTCGAGCGACATGAGATGCGTTGCATTTGACTGATATGTAGAGGCCCTTGGTGTGTCCTCTACCTTCTTCAAGGATTTCTTCATCAAAGAATGCCATTTGATCCTTCAGAAGGATGGTGCTGACGAATTCCTCGAGTTTGTCATGCTCAATCGTTTCAGGGACATGTACCTCACTTAATACCTTCATAAGAGATTTTTGATGTTTGACAGATGTCTGAAGCAATTCTAGCAGAGAGATTTGTGCTGGTGATTTTTGTAACTGCTCCATCACATTGTATTCACTGGCCTTAACTACGGCCAAAAACTCCTTGGCTTCTTCGTCAGTGACGGGCTTAGCAAATTGCGTATTTGCATGAGCATAGGTTTGCCCGATCCTAGTGACTAAGCCCAAATCAGGGTCATAAGACCATGGTACCGCATTGTTACATTCATATTTGTAAGGCTGGGGGACTTCAATGATTATAACTGCTTCTTCTATCGATGTTTTGACTATGGCCCCTTTTCCTTCAGATACATCCTCGGTGGGGTGGAATCCTTCTTCTCTTTTTTGGCATTTAGCGCGGCACATTCCTCATCCCAGTTGATGAGGACTTGTGATATAGTGGAGACTATGTTGGTGTGATCAACTTGCACGATTATTCCGGCCTCTATCATTCTTGATACCTTTCTTCCATTATCGCAAAAGGTGGTATTTTGTCACCTAAATAATACTTGGCTTCTACTAGCCCTCGATAGATATCAACAATATGTGCATTGACATTTTTTATTTGACTGGCTTTAGAACCAAATATCGCATTTACTTTGTTAGCATGATCAGGGAGCGGATTGCTTTAGACATTTGGCTTTGTAGTTTGGAATGAGAAGGCTTTAGTGTCCAGTAGGTTCTAGATCCGATGTTTAAGGATGAAACAATCATCAGTTGAATGGCCTACTTCTCCCATGTGATAATCGCATTTTTTGGATGGGTCATAGTTGGAGAAGCTTTTAGCATTGGGTCGTCTTAGCTCAATTGAGAGGAGATTCTTGCTCCGGAGGATCGCCAAAACTTGGGAAGGAGATCTAGGAAGCGGAGTGAATTATCTTCGGTTGTTGTAGCGTTGAGGCTGACAGCTATTGGTCTACTGTTGGCCTGTGCTTGTCTGAACAGTCGGGAGGTGACCAGTATTCACAGTGTAGGTGGCATTGACATCGATCAGGGGCTCTTTATCCTTTTTCATGCTGAACCTTCTGCCGACAGGTGCAGGCTCGGTGAACCAGCCATCTCTTCACCCTATCTCTATCTGCTCTCCCACTGAAATGAGTTGATTGAATGATTCAGCGGTCGTAGTCACCATCCGGTTGCGGTGTTCATAGGGGAGGGTTTTGATGAACATTTTTCTTAATTCAAAGTCAGTCGGTTCGGGACTGATCTGGGCGGCGAGATTCCTCCACCTAATAGCATACTCTTTGAAAGATTCCTCCACCTACCAAGCTTGATTATGAATTTGTACTTGCTTGAGGAATGCTTCACTTGCTTCACTCCATGTTTCAATGGATCATTAAAGGCACATTATTAACAATTGGATCATTAAAGGTCATTCGAACCAAGTACATTTGCAAGTGAGCTCTTGGGCAGGTTGTGCCATCGTACTTCTCAAATTCAGGCATCTTAAACTTTTCGGGCATTTTGACTTTGGAGTATATGGAGAGGTTTGTTGGAGTACGATCATGTAGGCCTTGCAATTGCTTTAGCCTTTCTTCAAGCTTCTCCAAATGCTTATCATGCTCAATTTTAGATGAAATGCTAGGTTTTACTTTCTTAACTATGATTTGGTGCACATCGTCCTCCAATTCGGGCATGTTATCATCGGTATCTCTTCCTTGCTCTCCTCGAGTGGATGATTGTGATAATACCACTTCAATTGAGGCCGGGGTGGGAGCCAATTTGCCCTGGATGGAATCTATTTGCTTTGAGAGTTGTTGAAGCACATTGAAGACCTGCTTCATTTCTCTTTCCATAATCTCGACATAGCTTGGTACATTTTCTTCGACCATCCTAGCTTTCGGCTTCGGTGAATATGGCTATGTTGTGATTACCTACCGACACAGGAAATGGAGAAAACGTAAACAAAGGAAACACACGAAACACTGGCTCATGGCAATGGTCGAGTCATTCTTATTTATTAACAAAAGATTTATACAATGCTAAAAGGATTTTTGACACAAGTCAGAACGACCCCAGATATTCACATTGAAATATTCACATCAAAAAGCCACGACACCCATTTTTATATGCGATGGGAAGTCTCGATCTTGCGACGCCGCTTGTTCTTTTGAGCTAGCTTTGATGGGTGTCTCTTGCTAGTCTCCAAATGATCTTCAAGAGACTTGATCTTTTCGTGCTTAGTAAGTTTATTACTTACATCAGGGATTACCGGCTGCAACTCCTCAGGAATCACATGATTGAGGATGTAAAAGGTGGATGCATGATGGGCTTTTTCCTGTCCTTTTAGCCTTCTGGGTACGATAATCCTCTCCGGGTGGCATCTATCCCATGCATTCTGAATTATGCTGATTTCCTCTGAGTAGTCATAACCAGTGAGGTTGAAAGAAACCTGAAACAATCCTAACTTGAGTGGTGGCGGAACTTCTTGAAGGATCTTGTACTGGCGAGCCACCCTATATGGATAGTACGAGGTAGCTTTGGAGAGGCCCAACAATGAAATGGGATCATAATAATCAAGCGCAAAATGTGCCTCGCCCGCGATGAACCATTTAGTTCGCCATATGAATGTCTCTGGGACCGGGTTTTTTAATAAGTCAATCCATCGAGAGTATTCTTCATCGGGAGAATATTTCTCCAAGCTTTGGAACTTTTGCAATGGGTGCTTGAACTCATTAATTTCAAATATTTGCATGAGGTGCCCAAATCCTTTGACATGGGAAAAAAACCACATTTGTAAAATTTCTAGGGCGGCTCTCATGATCTTCTCTTTTTTGTCCTTGAAACGATTAAAGGATAAGATGTTTCGGCTAAAACCATGTTTACATATCCTGCTCCGAAAGCAACTTGATTTATTATCTCCACGATTGAAGGATTTATGGCATTCTTTCTATAGGGGAAGATAATAAATCCAAAGAACACCAAAAGGAAGATCTTGGTTTTTTGGGACATCGATTGTTTTTCAAAACATTCAGTTAAGGATAATAGTGGGAAAGCATTGTTGTTGGTTTTGACAATTTTTCTTACTAAATGATTTTTTAAAAAACGTGATAGACTGAGTATGGGGTCGATGCCAATTGGTGGCTTAGCAAGCTCCACTCCCAGGGGCATCCCTATGGCGAGACTGTACTCCTCCAAAGTGGGAGTCAATTCAAATTTGCCAAACACGAAGGTGGATGTTTCCGAACACCAGAAATGTGGTAAGGCTTGCATGACCCCAGAGTGAATATCGATTTGGAGCAATGGGAGGAGATGACCAATCCTTACTTTGACACGCTCTTGGCCAAGCTGATCTAACTGATTCCACCATCTGAGAAGCTCTTTCTTTAGGGCAGGAATGAATTGGATATCGATTCTTCCCATCGCATTTAGAAAAGGGAGCTACACAACCTGACCCTACTTTGCCACGAGCCAGAAAAGACTAAGTAAAAGTAAATAAATTACTTTGCTTTTAAATAAAAATGGCAAGCACAAAGACATACAGATGGGATGTGTGGCTTGATTTCTAACTCAGAAGGCTTGATGAAATTAAAAGGGTATCGACCCGTCGCAATCTCGCGTTAGCAGCGTACCCCCTTAATCTCGGCTAAGAAATTCGGGGAAAAGAAAGGCAACCTCTACATCGTAGTCTCACGTTCAAGGTCGTATCTTTCTTAACACCATCCTAGAAATCCTATGGCGGCCCAGGTCTAGTGGCCGGGTTGTGTGTGCCATGTGTAGTGTTTAAAATAGTAAAGCATGCATAGCAATTTATAATCACAAGACATTTTATTTTAACAAAAATTAAGATAAACTTCTAAGCTACTAACCTGCATAAAGAAAAAACAAAAACAAGTCAGTAAAGAATTTAAACAAGACAAAAATGGCCTAAGTCCTCAAATCGCCCCCAGCAGAGTCGCCAAGTTGTCGCGACCTCCTTTTTTTGTGGCGCCCGGAATCACGTACGGGCGCCTAAGGAGGCTAATGGCTCGGCTGAATTTATTAAGCTTGAACTCTCCCAAGTCTACCAATTCACGACTTAATGGTTCAAGTTTTTTAACCTGTAAATCAATTTTTGAAATGGAGTCGTCACTAATCGATTTGGGGTGGGTTGATTAGAAACCTAAGTAAAGTATCGAGAGAAATACTCACTCTGCGCAACTAGAGAAATTAGGATCGGGGACTTGATTACACTAGTTAATCACTAATGCCCTTTCGGTACCTAATCTTGTTTAAACCCTAAGGTTTTTTTTTTATGTTTGAGGGATTTTCCATGAATTTTTGGGAGGAAAAACATTTTTCGAGTCTTTTTCTAATTTTTGGACATAAAAGGGGATTTTTGGATTTTTTGGTATTTTTTGGAAAAATACAAGTCATTTTAGCTTTTTCTGAAAATTTTTTTTTGCTTTTTCATGAATTTTTGGCTTTTTTGGATTCTTGGCATTTTTTTGGAAAATGTGGAATATTTTTTTTTTTATTTTTTCGAAAAATAAAATATTTTTCAATATTTTTGGAAAATAAATTATTTTTTGATTTTTCTTGATTTTTTTGGAAAATAAAACCCTTTTTAAACATTTTTTAAATATTTTTTTTGAAAATAAAACATTTTTTATTATTTTGAAATAAAATAGTTACTTTTTATTTATCAGAATATTATTTTATATTAAAATAATAATAATAAATAAAAACCAACCTGGGTCGGATCCGCAAGTTGGGTCCAACCCGAGCCAGCCCGAGACGCAAACGGGCCCGCTATGTGGGCCCAATTTCTTTTTTTTAAATTATTAAACAAAACAACGCCGTGGCCGGGCGTTTGGGGACACCCGGCCCGGCACGACGACCCACTCCACGACCCGGTTCCCATGGCAAAACACTACCCGACCCGACTCCAGTACCCGACCCGACTCCCGCCACCCGCAGACCGCGAACCCTACCCGATTTTCTAGGTCCGAATCCGCTTCACGACCCGGAAAATCGCAAACCCTGGGGTTTGCGAATCCGCGACATCGGGGACGGAAACCTAGGTGTTACGGAGGAGACGACGGCTACGACGGCGGCAGCAAGGACGACGGCGATGGTGACGAAATGGAGTTGCGATGAACGGTAGGGACGACAACGTCGTGCTTTCGTTACCTTTACTCAAACATGGGCAATGACGGCGGCGGCAAGAGTCGACTTTACGACGATGGCGGTCACGGCGAGCAACGACGAAGCTAGGGAGCTTGATCTGCGACGGTGAAGACCACGGAATCACAACGGCAACAGCGAGACTCGAGCCCGGTCAAATCTGGCCGTAACACTCTCTCTCCCTCGGGTTCGCCGTTTCAGCCCCCCCTCACACTCGAATCTCTCTCGAACGACTCCGGCCGACCTCAGATCTCGGCCCGCTCGTCCTTGGCCCCCCTTTTTGAAGTCTCTCAGTTGGGAGGTTTTGAGGATCTGCGGCCCTCAACCTTCGCCGCCTCTCTCTATCTCTCTCTCTATTTCTCGGCTTCCTTCCTCCTCCTCTATCGATGGTGGCCCCCCTCTATTTATAGGCGAGGGGGTGGCCGGTTGGCGAGGCTCGACCCGCCGGTTGGACCGCCATCCCATCCGCCATCATCTCCTCCTCCGGTCACATCCCGTCGACGCCAACTGCTCCTCTGCTCCACGTGCGTCGCCGTCTATTCATCCTCCTCCGCCGTCATGCCTGCCCGCGCGTGTGTTGCAGTGGTACAAGGAGGAAGACTCAGCCGAGGTGGGCTAAGGTGGAGATGGGCTGAAGATCCATGCGGAGGCTGCTTTTTTCTTTTTTTTTTTCTTTTGCTTTGCTTTGCTGTTTTTTATTGTTACATATTTTTATTATTATTATTTTATTTTATTTTCTATTTATCCGAAAAAGGCAAAATAAGATAAAATAAAATAAAAACCCTATTAATTAAAAAAGAGAAATTTAGGCGTCAACAGCCATAATATTCTATCTAGTAGTTGATATATGCAAGTTTTGGAGGATTCTTTATGAAGTTGGAGGACGCAATCGAACCTGAACATGATAGATGCCTCTTCACTATCCTTTGCAACAGATGCTATGCATTATGAAGTCAACTGGGAGCTCCAGAATCCACACAGTAGCAAAAATCAATAACTGAAGGAGGTGATGCTGAAGACAATGATAATCCTAGCAAGAATCCTAATAGTAATACCAAAACAAAAACAAATGATTGTACATGTTGATAGATCCTGGATGGAAGACATGCATAGTTTCTGTTTCCCACGAGTTGTGGATATAGTTGGATACGTTATACCTTGCAGACCACACAAAGTGTACGAACAAATATGCTGTTGAAATTGCATGACAATTTCATTCACAACATAGTGCTCCAAGTAATGACAGCTTCGGTCAGTTTGTTGTACCCCTCAAACTGTAGTGCATCCACAGAAAGAATCGCGAATCTTTTCCATTCACATACTCCTTGGCGTTACTTTCCGTGTGGTTGATGTGAAGTTACTGAGCCTCCCAGTCCATGGAGTTGCCATTTCTGCTCCCACAAGAATACAAAGCATCCTACTCACCCAGAGAATTGTCAGCTCTTCAACCACCAATAAAGCGAAGTATGGTCTCTTGTATTTTATGAGTAAATATATAGTCTACAAACACAATTAGTTCAAAATTTCAAATACAGAAATGGTAAGATCAACCAATCACAACATGACTCCAATTACATAAAATGGATTTACTTTATTGTTAATGTCTTATCCTAAACTCCCACGCACCATGAATGGCCTTGCAATTTAAATACTCCCTCCGCTCCTGCTGTTTCTCACGCAAAGCTGAAAAGTCCAAGAACGTCATGTAATTGTTTTACCCCGTTCCAGGCGATATTTACCTCATTTGATGCCAAAATCCTTCCCATGTGCAAACAACATTTGCTATTTTCACCGTGTCCCCAGCTCCCACAAGAAAGAACTGCCTCCAGGCCTGAATATCCACAGAGATAATACAAACGAAGAGTAAACAAGCATGGAAATGAGTATCTGAGCGTCTTGGTAAGTTCCCTTGGCACTAGGCTTTCCTCTTGTCGAGCATCTTGATACCCAATACCTCTGTCAACTACCACATCCCTGATTTGAGACAACACTTCCTTCATTGCGTCGAGCTTCTTTAAATGGAAAAGCAATTCTTCATATTATAAACATCTAATGAGGTCATCAAGCATCTCAAGGACATCTTCCCACTTTCTTGAGGCGGATGATTCAGCCTCTGCAGCTGGTGAAACGTGCATCCATGCAGAGGAGTTGGGATGAAAGGAACTTGAAGTTTCATTTAAGAAATCTAGGCAAACAGAAAAAATATGCCCACCCATATCTGCTGCTGTGTCACCTGCAGGTACACTGTGACGCACCGATTCAGCTTCTTGGGAATTGGCCATCCATCTAGTCCAATTCATATTTCAAGCCATTTAGTATCTCCTCAAGCGTAGGGGTCCATATCTGGTGCTGTGTCACCTGCAGCTACACTGTAACGCACCGATTCCCTTTGCTGAGTGAAGTGTTAATGATGTGTCCCTTGTCTCGGACAGGAAATTTATGACCATGGCTCTCTTTCACTTGCTTTACTAAAACAAACATGAGATGTCGACTTTGCATCTGCAGAAGATGCTGGGATACTTCACTTCAGTGTCTGTTGGATCAATGGAAAGCCCATAAAAGCTCTAGCAACCGAATCTTTAACATGAGCCATCTATAACATTCACGAGTCTGTCCTTGAACTAAATCCACATCCTTTAAGTAGTCGCTCAATTTTTTAATTCCATCTAGCAGGCAACGTCACCCCACGGGCTTCACCAAAACAATGATAAAACATCACAATCCAAGGCCCGAATCCATTTCTTCGGGTGTCAAGTGCTTTCCCCAGCAGAGGCTATTCCACACATTCTTGTGAGCCATTATGAGCAAGCTCTAACAACTCTTATTGTTCCTTAGATTTTTCACCAGCTTGATTCTAATCTTCAAGAAACTCTACACAAAGCACAAACTTGATCGCTGGGTTCATCCATACTATTACTTCACTTAGACAACGATTGAACAGGTGGCTATTGTGGCCATGCGCTAAAAAAAATGATCTTTCCCTCTATCTCATTTAGTTGTGGAATGGCAGCGTACACAATCGCGCACACTTGCAAGTTCTAGAAAGCTGGCGACTAGAAAGTCAATATGACCAACATCAATGAGAAAATTGCGGAAATCCATGAGACCCCTCCGTTCAAGCAAAGAAGAGGCACCCTCTTGTTCAAGCAAACAAGAAATGCAACAATATGTGAAGAAGTAAATCGCATGAAAAGTCATTGACAATACAAATTATGCAAGACATGTTCATTGACCGATTACACCACGTCAGCTGTGTAATCCAAAGATAAAACACTTTGCTGCGATAAGAGTTTGGGTAAATATTATCAAAAACCCCAAATAGATATCCCTTCACCACATTTACCCCTAGTTACATTTTCACTCATAACGCTGTGCTTGTACTTTTCTCATCCTTATGAAAGCCTCTATTTGATACACCCATTTATTTAATCCAGACCGTGGAATGACTTTGCAGACAGAATCTGGTTTATAATCTCATGGATCTAAACTAATGCAGACACAGAGGAAGGATGAGAGTACTGTCGTATGCAGCCACCTAGGACCAATCCAGGCCAAGGATACAAGATGTTGATATTCCCAGACCTGTATGTTGCTTATTTGCAGGTGTTTCAAGATGAGAAAAATGCACATCCATCCTGAAAGGAGAGCCGAAGAAAGCAAGAAGCACAGCAAGATGATGAAGATGTGTAGAAGGATTTTTCTATTACTTGAGTTCTCATCAATGTACAATCATTTGTAATTATAATACACGATGTACATAGAGAAAGGAAATAAAATATTTTACAAATATTCTATAAATCAATTCTAAATCAATCCTCTCAAAAATGGATTAATTGATGCAAATTAGATCAATTAGATCAAATCTTGCGGATCTTCAGGCATATCTTCCAACACTCCCCCTCAAGCTGGTGGTTGTAGATGTCCAAGACGCCTAGCTTGCTTAATAGATATGCATGTTGTCTCGAACACAAGGGTTTGGTGAAAATGTCCGTAGGTTGTTCAACGGTTCCAATCCCTCTTGTTTCGATTACCCCTTCTTGGATTTTCTCCCGAGTGAAGTGACAATCCACCTCTATATGCTTGGTTCTTTCATGCATTACAGGGTTGGCTGCAAGTTTCAGTGCTGACTCATTATCACAAAATAATTTTGTTGGCCCTTTTACTTGTACTCCGAGATCTCCAAGCAAACCTCGTATCCATACAATCTCACATGTGGTTTTTGCCATGGCCCTATATTCCGCTTCGGCTGAGGACAAAGAAACCGTTGCCTGCTTCTTAGTTTTGCAGGAAAGAAGAGATTCCCCCAATTTAATGCAAAATCCATAAACAGATCTTCGACTCATGGGACAAGTGGCGTAATCTGCATCACAATATGCTATCATTTCCATGTTGCATTTTCTGGATAAAAGTATTCCCAATCCTGGACAGCTCTTCAAATATTTTACAACTTTCAGAGCAGCATTCATGTGAGATTCTTTTGGTTTGTGCATAAATTGGCTGAGATTTTGCATTGCATATGATATATCAGGTCTGGTCATAGTCAAATATATAAGTTTTCCAATGAGCTTCTGATAACTTGACGGATCTTCAAGAATAGGATCATCTTGAGATGTAACATGATCTGCTACAGTCAATCTGGTATTTTGCTCAATTGGAATAACTGCTGGTTTGCATCCTGATAAACCTGTTTCTGATATAATCTCTAATACGAACTTCCTTTGACTAAGAGAAATTCCTTGGTGAGATCTGGCAATCTCAATTCCAAGAAAGTACTTTGGTGCTCCCAAGTCTTTTATATGGAATGTAGTATGCAAATATTTCTTAAGATTTTCTATCAGGCTTCATCATTTCCCATAATGAGAATGTCATCTACATATATCATTAGATAAATAGATGACTTACCTCTAGTCCATGTGAACAAGGCATAATCATATCTTGGATTGTTTGAAGTCTGCAGTTGTGAGAGCTTTAGCAAATTTTGCATACCATTGTCGGGAGGCCTGCTTTAGTCCATAAAGGGATTTGCGGAGACGACACACTTTATTCTCCCCCTGTCTCCGTAAACCCTGAGGAATATCCATGTAGATTTCCTCATCCAAGTCGCCATGGAGAAAGGCGTTATGGACGTCCATCTGATGTAGCGACCAATCATGGATGGCTGCAACTGATAAGAAAGATCGCACTGTGACATCCTTAGCAACTGGTGAAAAAGTTTCGTGATAATCGAAACCTTCTCGCTGGGTATATCCCTTGGCCACCAATCGAGCTTTGTAACGTTCAATGGATCCATCGGCTTTATATTTGATTTTGTAGACCCATTTGCATCCAATAGACTTTCTATTTGGAGGAAGCCTGACCAGTTCCCATGTATGATTCTCAGTCAGTGCCTGTAATTCTACTACCATGGCCTGTTGCCATCGTGGATCTCGGGATGCCTCATTATAACTGGAAGGTTCCCTTTCATCGGATATATGACTAATACAACATCTACGTTGGGACGAAAGCTTATCAAAAGAAACATATGATGATATTGGATAATTGATACCTGGCGATTTGAGAGATGCACAGATATAATCCTTTGTCCAAGTTGGTGGTCTAGTGGCTCATCTCGAACGACGTGGTGGATCCATGGGTGGATCCACTGGTGGAGAAGGGGATGTTCCTTCAATAGTTGTATCGGCCGAAACATCAGGGATATTTTCCACATGTGGTTGAGTTGCAGGCATATTTTCCATCTCTTCCTCAGTCTGCTGCTGATTATATGAAGTAGATGCTGAAGGTGAGGAAGTAACCTGTTCTTGATATCTCGGGAGAAGATATTCAGGACATACATCTTCTTGCTGTGGGGAAATTTGAGATTTGTTGGAGACAATCAAATCCTCTTCCTTTGTTTGGAATGGGAAGATATTCTCATGAAAAATGACATCTCTGCTTACAAAAAAATTCCCTATTGATTCATCAAGGACACGATATCCTTTCTGCAGGTTGGGATAACCCATAAATATGCATCGTTTGGCACGTGGGGTCATCTTGTCCCGAGTTCCCAAAGTTGCAGTATAGCATAAACAACCGAATACTCTTAAATGATCAACTGCTAGTTTTTTACCATAAAGTAATTTGAAAGGTGATTTACCAGACAGTATACGAGATGGCATCCGGTTGATGAGGTAAGCTGCAATAAGAATACAATCTCCCCAATAAACATCTGGAATGGATCCTTGAAACTTTAGTGCTCTTGCGACCTCCAGCAGATGATGATGTTTTCATTCTAGCACTCCATTTTGTTGTGGAGTGTATACACATGAGCTTTCATGGAGAATCCCATGAGATAAGAAAAGTGAACTGCATTCATGGTTAAAAAATTCTTTTCCATTGTCAGTGCGGATCCGCCGTATGGACTTTCCAAACTGATTTTTGATCAGAATGATAAAGGATTTTATATTTGAAGGAACTTGAGCTTTGGACTGCATAAGAAATATCCAAGTAGCACGGGAGTAATCATCTACAATAGTGAGGAAATAACGTGAACCATCACGATGTGCTGTGTGATATGGCCCCCAAACGTCCACATGGATTAGTGAAAAAATATCATTGGAATGGCTTTTACTGATAGGAAAAGGTTTGCGAGATTGCTTTGCCATGGGACATATATGACATTTGGAGCAAGGAAAAAAAGCACTATGACCCATTCTTGAATGCAAAAGAAAGGTTTTATCATCGGTAGCAGCATTACACAATGACATTTTTTTTTTTTTTGAGGCAACAAATGAAAGATCAAGATGATGTGGAAATTCATCCCAAAAAAAAAAAAAAATCCTTCTGAGAGATTACCCAAGCCCATCAGCTTGCCAGTCGAAAGGGCCTGGAAAAAACAGCTGTTAGAATTAAAGAGTACTTGACAGGAATTTTCTTTGCAGACTTTGGAGACAGAGATAAGATTGAATTGAAATTGAGGCACATAGAGGACATTTTGGAGGGTAATTTGAGGATTCAGCTAAACAGTGCCTGTGAAAGTGACATTGGTGATATCTCGATTTGGCAGTTGCACAGAAATAGATATATCTAATTTCTTATGCATAGCAGAGAATAAATTTTTATCACAAACAATGTGATCACTTGCTCCTAAGTCCACTATCCATGCCCTTTTTGAAATAGAATTTATCGGCAATAAGATATACCTGAAAAACTTCCTCCTTTGCTTGTGATTTCTGCCTTTTATAAAGCCTGCATCAATTGTTCATATTGACCATGGGTAATTGGGTGATCATTACTGAGACCAGTAACTTGGTAAGCTGTAGAATATTCCTTCTTTTTTTCTTTTTATCCTGACTTTCCATGCAATTTCCAACAATTATCAATAGTGTGATGTGGACGTTTGCAGTACTCACAATACAATTTACCTCTTCCTTTGGAATTTTGGCCAAAATTCCTTGAAAATGCCGAAATAATCTGACCGTCCGATGCCCTTTTTGCGGAATAATATCCGCCGTCTGATCCCTTTTTCGCGAGATGATATCCGCCGTCGGATTCAACCGACAGATCAAGCTCTTGGACACCGTCAGATCGCCGTGGAGGATCTGAGCCGTTCGCTCCCCCTTTTTAAAGCCTCTTTCGCCGCTCCCCTGTAACCCTAGTGCCTCTTTGTCTCGCGTTAGGGTTTTGAACCCTGAATCTCTCCTCTCCCCGCGAATGGCGAGAGCGATGCTGTCGCTTCCTCGTGTTTGTTCTGGAGCCGTGAGTCGCTGGTTTTCCTTCTGGACAGCTAGCTGAAAAATCCTCCCAAGAGGAGGAACCGGATCCATTGCCAAGATCTGTGAGCGGAACGTTAGGTAACTCTCATTCAAAATTAGGAGAAACCGAGTGGTTTTCTCTCTTTCCTTTATGGATCTATACTGTTCGAGGGTTTTTGCCGGTCCCTCGAGTTTCTCTTCCGCGGCCTCGAGCTCGTTCCAGAGCGATGAGAGTTTATTGTAACACGCCGTGACGCTCATATTTCTTTGTTTGAGATCGCTGAGTTCCTGCATGAGGGAGAAAATCTTAGCCCGATCTAATTTTCCATACATTTCGTTGATGTTGTCCCACATTTTTTTGCTGTCTTCTGTCGGCGGGAGACCGGCTGCGACATCTGGAGAGATGCAGTTGCCGATCCACGTTCGGATGAGGTGATTGCATTTTCTCCAATGTCGGGCCAGTCGCTCGTCCGAAGGAACGGGCACAAGCCCGTCAAGGAAACCGTCCTTGTCCTTTGTCACCAAGGCTCGCCGGAAGTCCTACGACCATCTGGAGTAATTTTCCGTCCCGGTTAGTTGCAAAGTTATTAAACGCAGCTCTGGACCGTCGGCGGTTGATACGTATAGAGGGTCCCCAGGCTCCGGTCGGCCGGTGACGGCCGTGATTGGAAAAGGGAAAAAATTCGGGTAGGGATTCCTCCCCATCCCTGACCCGACAGATCCGATTCCGTGACCTGCATTATGGAAATTCGGGTAGGGATTTGATCCCTGACCCGTTTCGCTTGACCCGCCAGTTTGCCCTGTTCCGACGGTTGGGCTTGCCCCACTCATGGCTGGTGGGCTCCCGTCGAGCTGGATGCCTACAATCCCCGGCAATGATGTATTTGGGCCTTGCCCAACGTACCATGGATAAGGTACCCAATGTTAAGGATGGCCTGTAGTGGGCAGCGCCATACTAGACTGAGCCGGAAAATATTGCCATTGCATCCCTTGAGCCTGGATCTGTTGTTGAGGTGCAGAAGTTGGCCCAATAATATCTTGTGCTTCTGAGATTTGTGGCGTGACGTTTACTGTAGGCGAAGCATCAGCAGCCGAGGAGGGATTCTCTAAATGAGCCATGGTAATCGATTTGGATTCGCTTCTTCTTCCTTTAGCGAAAAATTGATTCCTTCGCAAATCTCTTTTGCAGGTTAGAGAGTTCGAAGGCAATCGGTGCGGAAGTAGGTTTAAGGAGCTTGCTGCTCTGATACCATGAAAGGAGAGCCGAAGAAAGCAAGAAGCACAGCAAGAGGATGAAGATGTGTAGAAGGATTTTTCTATTACTTGAGTTCTCATCAATGTACAATCATTTGTAATTATAATACACGATGTACATAGAGAAAGGAAATAAAATATTTTACAAATATTCTATAAATCAATTCTAAATCAATCCTATCAAAAATGGATTAATTGATGCAAATTAGATCAATTAGATCAAATCTTGCGGATCTTCAGGCATATCTTCCAACACATCCATCCCAAAGATTTCATTTTGGGACTTAAAACCATGAGATAAGGCACAATTTTATATGAGCAATCGACAGTGATTAGCCAACAGAATTTAAATTTTCTATTTGAATTTTTTTATCCATGCTGATAAATTTCAATAAATGTTATTCAATGTTAAAAAAACTGTTAATAAATAAAATGATCGGTGACTTTTGTTTATGGTAACTTGTTCATAAATTACCATTCTTTTTAAGAAATTAACGACTTTTTTGACGGTTCGTAAATTGGCAATTTTTTACATACTAACTTACCAACTTTTATTTGCATAATTTACCATCATTACGAACTTATCAACTCCTATATGAAATTATAAATCTAAATTAAAATAATTTACCAAATTTTGTCATATTAAATTGACAACTAGTTTTGAGATACAAAATTTCATTTGAGTTACATATAGTTTAATTGTTTTTCTCAATTTTACAACTTTTTTACGAACATACCAATTTTCATTAGGCTTGATTAGTAACCTTTTTCACTTAACAGCTCCATTTTGACATTCCCAGTCTAAATTGGTATGACTCATCACTAACTGTTAAATTACCACATAGTTCAACCCAAAAAAAAAAATTACCCGATGGTATTAATTTAAACAACTCTCATTTGAATTTATTGCCAACATTTATTTATTTACTAAACTTCCCAACTTTTAATATCGTTTGCAAAAATTTATTTGCATTTCTTAGCAACACCAACGAGCAAATTACTAGTCGAGGTTGATTTTCACCTTACTCCAACAAGAGGCAAGTCTCAGCCAATTCTCTTATTGAGTTGCACACGTAAAACAGTATCTATTGATCGATTGTACTGCACATAGATAGGCAAGTCTCAGCAATTCTCTTATTGGGTTGCACTTGCAAAACAGTATCTATTGGTTGATTGTACTGAACATACACACACACACACACATACGCAAGTCACCTCGAGGCTACTCAGGTGAAAACATGAAATATGGAGGTATCGATTTCTATTGCCAAGAACTCCAAAACTTCATTTAATTGTGGGCAAGAACACTCGATTTTCATCGGCCTTCCCTGGACATGCAAATACATACATTAAGTGCACAAGGCAATGGCATGATCTGTACATGGCTAAGACAAGAATAAGCATTTATGAAAGTAATGAAAGGCGCCATTCATCAGTTGACAATATAATTGTTAAACCAATCATGCTCAAAATGAAGATTTTATACTTCTAATAGAAAAATATAAAGAAAAGTTGCAGCCAAATCAAGCATATTTGGCGAACTTCGTAATCAATGTATTACTAAGATAGGCTTAATGAGGAGAATAAAACATCTTTGCCAAAAAGGCAACTATCGTGCTAATCTTCGTAAAGAAAATCAAACTGTCCGTAAATTTACCGAGATTAGTCTTATGAAGATCTCTGACCTTGACCAAAATTAAGAATCCTTATCCATCCATAAATACCACCGAATCAGCAGATTAACTACTAACTATGGATATCATATGGCTATTTGAATAGCCGCTGGAAAGAAGACTTGCTTGGTCCAAAATGATACTATCTCGATGCTTTCCTTCTCCTCCTCCTCCTACTCCATCTCCTCAATTAAAAAACTACATGTCAATCTATCCGATCTTACCTGCATCAGTCCTCCAAAAGCATGAAAAAGGATGACTAAGTTTGTTATCACTGTTTTCCCTTGAGCCCGTGATTGTATGCCACCTTTGCTTTTATCCCTTCATCGCAACATCGGTCACGTTCTCCTTCTTGACGTCAATTTCTTTTCCATTAATTGTTTTGCCATTTTTTGCGAGTTCTTTTTCCTTTGACTTTCCAGTATCAACAAACAAGTGCTCCTTGATGTATAAGCAGGGCCTTGCATCTCTCCTCCCTAAACTCGCATTACCACTTGAAGAAGCTCCAAAGGTGTGAGTGCAAGATCAAGCTCCTAGCCTCCAATAGGAGCATCTATAAATTCCTAACAGATAAGCAAGTGAGTGGGGACCAGATGAGGGAATTAGAACATTTCGCCTCTTGGAATTGTCCATAATTTATTTGGACCGGATGCTTTTGAAACACAGTCCTGAAGCCACAAATATGAGTGTAGCAATGGCTACACCGCGTTCCTCAATGCAATCTTCAATCACGTAGCTGTGTATTAGCTCATTCAGGCTTAACTCATTCCAATCGAGAGACCAATTCCTATGCAGAGCCCAAACATATCCTTTTAGGGGATAAATCTGAGCTAAGCCCCTTGTTCCTTGTGGCGTTTTAGTGCCCAGATTTAAATTGGGATAGATAAGATAAAATTCTCTGGATCATAAAAGATTCCATCATATGTTTGGTGCAACCTAAGATAGGATTAAAAATCTCTAAAATACTCTGTTTTGTCAAGCACACCAAAGGGGTCCTGATTCTTCATCCGGAGTCTCAGGTTCAAACAAAAAGTTCTCTCTCTAACACACTTGCTTGAACTCAATCAGATCGCGGTTACTCTTTTCTTTGCTCAAATTTACCCTTCATTCAACAGTTTGAGATACTAGGAAATGTGCAACAATGGGCAAAAACGAAGGACATGTGCTCTACGAGATTCATTGTCATACATCAGGGCCTTGGTTTTCTATTATCCTCCTAAACAGGTCCAATCCAATTCTCTTAACTCCATTTCTCATAAATTCAACGCCTTTTCAGTTTCTGATCTTCTTCTTCTCCGTTTGCTTCTGAATTCAGGTGAATGAGGCTTCAAGTGGAAACTTCCTCTCCTTAATTTCAGGTACGTCTTCGTTTTCATATAAAAGTCTCATTTGAACCTTTTTTAAGCTGTTGTGAGAGTGAGTGAGTGATGGTCATCCTTGAGTCTTTTAATGCATCGCTATGCTTCTCGAGTTATAGCTTGGCTCTGTTGAGATTTTGCAAGGGTCAATTAATGTTCCTGTTTTATGTGTCATGAAGGTGTGAGTTGACTTCAATAGAAATGAAGCACAGAGCAACAACAAGAAGGGCAACGAAGCATGGACCAGATCGACTTTAGATTCCTTTTCACATTCGGTTGTTGGAACATGATTGGCGATGGTCGGAGGCAACGACAATTGCACGGTGATTGGAAGTGACAACAATCAGCTGTGGTGGTGGTGGTCATCGCTCGGTGGCCGACGGCAATATCCACATGCTCCATCGCTCCATCTTTGGAAGATGACACGGTTTGCTTGTTCCTCTTGTTTTGATACTTTTTTTTTTTTTTTAACTCTTTTATTCAATGATGGCTTATCGCACCCTGTTTCCCTGATTTTTTATCCAGCATTTTATCCAAATATTTTTGGGTCAAGAGGATGTTGCTAAACACTAAATATCTAGAATCTAATCTAGACCATCAAAGATTTCCCTATCCGCGTATACCCACAAGTTTTGGCAAGGCCAAATCCAACCCAACGCAGAGAGCGCGGTTCTTGGTTACTTCTAGATGAAGCCAACTTATGCGCAACTTGAATGGTTTCGATGTCATGACATTATGGATCAAAGCATGGGAACAGGCCATCCCATCATCATCATCATCATAAGTAGCCCAGACTTGATTATTACCACTTGAAACCTCTGTCCAATCATTGTCAAAAAAAAAAAAATGAAAATATGGGTCTTCAATGAGCGTTTGCTTTGGGACTACGTTCTCCACTTCAGATTCAACATTAGAAATGGCATGGGAAAAATTTTTGATCCGACTTTTGTCGTTTCTGTCCATGGGCTTCCTATGCTTAGCTGCAGCAGAATTTGGACCATTTGTAGGAGCTTTCTGCTCCATGTTGTACCCTTCCTTGCTGTTTCCTTATGAAGAATTTAGTCCATCTGCAAGTTCTTTCTCACTACTCCAATCATCAAGCTTCTTAAGAATTTCCTTCTTTGCTATATGTATTAACAAATATGGTGTTAAAATATAATGCAGGTGGGTGGACACTTCCCTCACTTGAAGCGATCAAAGATTGCAGTGAGGATTGTGGTGTTACTGTTGTTCTACTGATCAAAGTTTGTGGCTTCAAGACTGTGTTTCATAAGCATCCGGATCCAAGTAAAGTATGGACAATTCCAAGAGAGAAATGTTTGGTTCTCTCATCAGGCCCTGCTCACTTACAAGTCAAGAAGGTGCAAATGCTTCTATTGGATGCTGAGAGCATAATCCTGCATCCACACCTTTGCAGCTTCTTCAAGTGGTGACACAAGTTGAGGGAGGAGAAACTTGTTCTCAGGGCACTGCTGATACAATTACCAAGCACTTGTTTGCCGGTACTGGAAAGTCGAATGAAAAAGTAACTCCCAGAAAATGGCAAAACAATTGATGGAAAAGAAATGGAAGCTAAGATAGACAGCGTGATCGATGTTGCGATAAAGGAAATGAAGCGGGTGTACTAACGCAAACTTAAGGGAAAGCAATGATGAAGAATATAGTCATCCTTTGGCTTGCTTTTGGAGCATTGCAACTGGCTAGATAAGATAGACTGACATGTAGTTTTTGATTTGAGGAGATGGAGAAGGAGGAGGGAAGCATCCAGACAGTACCATTTCGGACTAAGTCAATCTTCTTTTCAGCGTTTGTTCAAATAGCCGTATGATATCCATAGTACTTAATATGTGGATTTGGCTGGTATTTATGGGTGGATAAAGAATCTTAATTTTGGTCAAGGTTGGAGATCTTCAGAAGACTAATTTTAGCATTATAGATAACTTTGCAGACAGTTTTGATTTTCTTTACTAGGTGTAGCAAAGTAGTTCTTTTTCTGTTGAAGATGTCCTATTGTCTTCATTAATTTTATCATGGTGATACATGGAAAACAAAGTTGGCCAGATCTGTGTTATGTGGCTGAGACTTTTCTTTACATTTTCATATCATATGTATAAGATTTTTGTTACAAGCGTGATTAGTTTCGGCATTATCTGTCAAGTATGAAGGTGGATTTCATTGCTTGCATAAATCTTTATTCTTTTCTTAGCCCTCTACAGATTGTGTAATTGCCTTGTTCACTTAATGTACATATTGGCATATATGGGCTGAGATTCTACTCACGATTTCATTAAGTTTAGGAGTTCTTGGCGATGGAAATTTCTACCTCCATACATCATGTTGTAGCCTGAGTAACCTCAAGGTCAAAGAATTCATTTCGGATGAGAAGCTGCGAGATTGAGAAAAAGCAAGAAGCCAATCCGAAAACAATTGGAAAAAGGCATCATGGTCAAACTGCGAGATTGAGTCGAGAACAAGAAAAGCACGGTGAGAGCTTGATATAAAAGGAAAAGCACACGCTCACGCACAGCCAAAAGAGAATGAAAAGAGGTGTGCATTCAATGATAAATTCGATCAAGCAAGAAGAATTCGATGTTCGTCATGATCTCAAGGAATAAATCAAAACTTTTATTTCTATCTTTTGATTGATTCGATTCCTCGAGCCTACTAATGTTTCACTTTGGTTTCATCCGAGCATTGATTCCAGAACCAGTAGCAATCCGAATCAGAAACACGGAAGGACTCATCCTGAATTTGACTTAATCCGGACCAATTCCCTTGCGTTTAATTAATTGGATCTTTTTACTGGTTTTGTTCCAGCATATTATAGTTTAAGAGTATTGGTTTAGTTCTTATCTCATTCATTAGCAATTAGTTTACATAACAAAATGAAAAAAAGGATAAAATTGAAAAAAAAATTGAAAAAGAACTAGTTAATTCAAATTAGATCAATCTCATCTAGTTTAGTATTTATCTTTTAACACTTAGATTTAAGAATTCACATTTATTAGCTTGCACATTTACTCATTATGTATAGCTCATGTGGTCCTATTCCGAGGTCATTTCTTTCCTCGTATCTCACTTGCTTTATTATTGCTTGGTTTGATCATTCGTTATTTGAATGTACACGCATGATAAAAAATAAGACTGATCGCATGCAAAGCCTTTTATAAAAAGGGAAAAGGTAATGAATTTAGACTAAGCCTCCGGAACCACAAATACTTGGTTTGTAGAAGCGGACACCCATATCTTACTTGGCCCCTAGCCTCACTTTGACTCCTAAGTAAAATCAATTGGTATAATTAATGAGAAAACCAATTGCGATCAATAGGGTCTGTGAGAGTCCATGTTAAGTGCACGCACCATTTTTCAGCTACTCGTCAAACAACACCACAGACTATAGCAAGAAAATGAACACTAGAAGCCCGTCTAGATCATGTGACACTTGATGCTGTGAATTTGTAAAACCAGCGACTTTATTAGCAAACAGTCTAAAGGGCTTCAGGCTCCTATTAGAAGCCAAGCCAATGTTGAAATCAAAATTTCACATTATGCTTATTGGTAGAGTTGAGCTTTTCCTACTTTCGGCCATAAAAGGGTTGAGTTGAGTTGATAAATCTTATGCAACATTGCGTTATTCAGAAGAACTTTGAGCTTAGGTTCCTTATTACCGAATCCAAAGCAAAACCCGAAGCGTAACCATCGTCACTATCATGAAGAAACGGCGGCAAACCTACAGCTCCGGGGCGACAATGGGAGAGATCTGCAGACAACCACGTATCGATCAATATTGAAAGCCTCAACATTGAAAATCTCAACAACGACAAATTCAACTCCAGAAGAGAGAATCCAAATCTGGCATTTTCGATCCCAGAGAAGCTCAGGTCCTTACCTACGCTATCCTCCTAATGCAGCATCTTCCGCGTACTGGAGAAGCTCTGACATAGCTATGAAGAGGCCTACTTGCCCCACGTCGGACCTCATCACCATCACAGCCAAAGCGTCATGCAGATGGAAGATCACAAGCTGCAGTACTTGCAGAGCTTCCTCGGGCACAACCAGAACTGCCGCCTTGAGGACTACATCAAGAGGATCAGATCTGGACCGCACCCGGAGTTGCTATGACAAGCAGATCGACCTCAGCTCTGACGAGTTCACCAAGATGACACTCCTCAATGGCATCTTTGTGATCCAGGTCTTCCCGATGTACCGAAACCGTGAGTGGAGGCGCCATGGCGACCAGATCTTTGGCAGACCGTAGACGCTCAATGACGTCCACCGCAACATGAAGCTGCTGGAGAACCAGATGAACAGCTGTTCCAGATGGCCTTCGGATCACACCAGAAGCACACGCTGGTGCTGCTCGAGCTCACATATGGGTTCTTCGGGCCAGGGATGAAGATGGAGGAGGTGCCAGAGGCAGTGATGGAGTCAGAGGTGAAGCGCTTCCTCGACGCTATCAGGCTCTCGCACTTACCGGTGGCAAGAAGGTGCCATACGACACCAGGAGGAGGTCAAGCTCATCCCTGTGAAGAAGACGAGAACAGGAACAGAGAAGAAGAAGAAAAAGCTAACAGAGATGAAGAATCGAAAAGGAATCTTGAACTTCTGTATTCAATCAATCTTTTTTTTAGAGAAAAAAGTTTTACAAAGAGCACCACACTTTGTCTTCAATACAATTCAGTATTTATCTCGTTCAAACTTATAACGAGAGAACAACAAACTTATTAACCGAACTAACTGAAGCGAAAAATAACAGAACAAAAGGAAGTATTCAGTTCCAACTTAAAACTGAATATCTATTATTTAATGAGCACGTGTTGTTGACGTAAGTCATGCTATCTTTGTTCAGCTTATCTCTATCCTCAAAAGTAGAATTAAACTTGTCGCTTCCAGTCTTGATATCAGTAATATCATTTGTTACTTCATTTCCCAAATCAGCAGACTGCCTTACTTTACTTCCCCTGTTTTCACCAGAACTGATCTTCCGAACATCAACATTTAGCTTCGGCTTCAGCTTGAACTTCCTTACTTCACTTTCCTTGTTTTCACCAGAACTTAACTCTTGTTCAGCAGTATTTAGCTTATCAGCAGCATTTAGCTTCGGCTTTGGCTTATATCTTTTAACAATCCCAAGTGTGACAGAGCTGGTGGCAGCCGAAATCGAGCTGAAAAGAGGTGAGAGTTGATTGTGTCATTTCGATTTTCTAAATTTGAATATCTATTGTTCTATTGTTCTATTTATTTCCCTATCTTTTATTAACATGCTCTCAGGTAAAAGCAATAGATAGTTTGACATCAGATTAAAAAACGGAGTGCTTGAAATCCCACACCTCCATCTTTACCACACAACGGAATCCTATTTCCGGAACCTAATCGCCTTCGAGCAAATATGGATCACCTAGTCAATTCCCCAGCTGACTCAAAGGTGCTGATCGATCTGGGAATCATCGAGACCTGCCTTGGTAATGAAGATGCTGCTGCGGATCTAATCAACAGCTTTTGCAAGGACACTTACTTATGGACGAGGAATGCCTACTTCTACAACCTCAGGCATGAGCTCGTTGCATATTGCTAAAGGCCTTATAATAAGTGGAAGGCATCTTTGAAGCGCAATTACTGCAGTAGCCCATGGGCGGTCCTCTTGATTATCACTGCTGTGGTGTTGCTTACGCTAACTGTAATGCTTTTTTAATGGTACATTGCCACTGTAATGCTCTAAGTTTTGATTGAATTATGTGCGATCATCAGTTACTTTCTATCAGGATCAGCAGATCATCCTTCTACGTGTGTTTGTCCGGGGGCAGAATAATTAGCTTTTCCCTGTCCAAAGCATTTCAAAATGACGACCCGGCTAATATTAAGGGGACGTGGCTATTCAGCCTCTATATCAATTATGGTTTGGCCGTGAAATGTCGCCACAACTGAGTAAAGCTTGTAGACCCTTATCCGCAGCAATTCCTTGAGGCATGTTGAGAAGGAATTCTTGAATATTTAACAAAGTTTATGTTGAAAGCACGCCTTCAGAAGCTGGTGCATCAGAGACAGAGGGAATGAAAGCCTATCCTAAGGGAACCAGACCTTGCGTAGCTAGTTTCTTATAAAATTGCCTTCAATTTTCAGATGCCATCGAAGTCTTCGCAGTGTGAGACTTTGGCCAAGATCAGGACGTTCTCATAATGTAACTTGAAAATCAACTGCAGCAATCTGCATTATGCATAAGACTGTATCCACGCCGTAATATTCTATCTACCAGTACATATAGAAAAGTTTTGATGGATTTTTTACAAAGTTGCAGATTGAGTTCTTCCAAACATGAAGCAACCGAATGTGAACATGATAGATGCCCATTCACTACCCTGTGTAACAGATGCAGTCAATTTTGAAGTCAATGGGGTTCCAGAAATTCACACAGTAGCGAAAAAGGGGATAAGTATACTAGAAATACTAAAAGCTATGTATGGCGTTTACTTTAGTACTAAAAATTTTCAAGAACTCATTTAAATGTCAAATTTTTTGAAAAACTTTTTAGTGCCAACTCTGATCTGTTTGGCCAAAAATCCGATGTGGCCTTTTTGTAGAAGTTTTTAAGCCGACGTAGGGTCTAATTAGCATTTGAAGCATGAGATGCAGTAGCTTTCCCAAAAATAAAAAACCTACATCGTCATATTGAAATAAAGCTCTAATTTGGAACCCTAATCAGTCATTGAATGAGTCCTTCCACCTTGATCTGCCATGTTCCGGCAAGCCACGAGAAGCTGCTCCACCAGCTCATTCCGACCTCACCAGCCTGTCCCACCCCTTCTTGAGAAAAGAGAAGATCAAATCTCAGCTTCAACTTTGGTCTGAACAGAACAAAATGGGGAGTCGGACACTACCTGGTATATGGACGATGACGGAGTTGCAATCTGTGATGAGATCAAGGACAGAAAGTTCAACTATAACTGCCAGGTGGGAATCAAAGTGAATGAATAGATTTCGGGAGCAATTTCATCAATTCGTAACCGGCCGCAAAGCAGAGTAAAACAGAGTGTACCTCACACTCTTGCCGAATCAATTGTTGGTGGCGGCAAACGAAGGTCAGATCAACGGGGAAGATTCTCAGTGACGAAGAAGCTGAGAATCAAAGCCAGCAATGTTGTGTTGAGCCGGATCCGACTTCTTTAAGTACTCGGATCGCAGAATAGAGAGTAGAGCAGGATAATTCATGGCACGGCGATAATATTTCGACGATTGAGAGTGGCTGACAATTTGGGAGCTCCATAACATCTGAGCTTTTGCTTCCTTTTTCATGAGAAAAAATGTGTTTTTCGAGACCGTACCCCTCCATCCTTCTAAGTTCTCTGTGACGTGTGTATATACCCTAAAAGAAATGAATCCTGCTCCGTCAAACCTCAAAATTGATTCTGTTGAACAGCTTTTCTAGAATCTTCTCGAAAGGACATTGCTTCGCCCGGCCACATCGAAGAGGTGCGGGACGCACGTCTGAAGCTTCGGGAGTGGGTGAACAGAGATTCAAGACAGACAGGCGAGCTCTTAAAAAGCGAAAATTGAAGACACGAAACAAAGGCCTCCCGGCCGAGCTTGCCGGAGACAATTGGGGTGGTTTGCGAGCGACACCGACACTCGTCCATGGATGGAGCAATTCGCGAGCGTCCACGTCACTCGAGCAGATCTGGTGGCGACTCCACTGGTGGCGACGATGGAGGAGGGGCGGAGGTCGAACTCGGAGAGAGGGCATGACCAGATGAGTTTTTCGAGCAAGAGAGACTGGAGGCGTGCTGGTGAGAAAGAGGGCCGACGCCATTGTTGCAGAAAGCGAGCTTAGGGAGAGGATAACGGAGGAGAGAGATCAAAGGGAAAAAAAAATGCCCATATTTTCTCCTCTTCGTTGGACACTGGACAGCAGCCAAAAAACACGTGGACTTCTTTTTTTTTTATTTTTTTTAATGCCGAGTTATATTATAGTCCCGTAAATTTTTAGTTGGAATTTATTTAAGTGATCTTTCTTCTTTAATTTAGCACTTAAGTGAGCTGGCGAAAATTTCGGGCACTAAAGTGAGCGCTATACATAACTTTTGATATTTTTAGTATATTTATCCCAACAAAAAACAATAATCTAAGGAAGTGATGAAGTAAAAAATTGAACAGACAATGACAATACTAATAATACTAATACTAATAGTAATGCCAAAAAAATTGAACTGACAATGACAATACTGACAATACTAATACTAACAACAATGCCAAAATGGTACTACCAAAACTATAGTACTCATCACTCAACTGTGCTAACGAGCAAACATGTCGGTAGAGCCTAGATTGAACAAGAGCAGAGTTTGTTCCCACTGCATGTTTTGTACATAGTTTGATATATTATACCTTGCAAATTATACATATTATAGGCGTTGATTTCACAATTGGACAAACACTAATTAATAATGTAATTTACTATTTTACAAAAGTGATCGAATATGTTGAGATATAAAGATTATTAACTAATGGGAAAATGTCACAAATGGACCCTATACTTTTACTTAATGTATAATTTCATCCCTAAACTTTGATTAGCTCAATTTGACCCCTGAACTATCGATAAATGTTCGATCTAGTCATTTCGTTACTTTTTTTCTTTTTCTCTTCTCTCTGCCGGCCATGGCAAAGCCGACAGAGGGAAGCTGGCATTCGGCGAGGCTCACCCTCACCTGGGCTAGCTAGGGCGGCTCTCACCAGCGTCCAACGAGGACGGCCCTCACCTGCGTCAAGTGAGGGCTATCCTTGCCCAACACAAGCAAGGGCCGTCCTCGCTGGACGAAGGCGAGGGCAGCCCTTGCTAGCATCCGGCGAGGGCCACCCTAGCTAGCCCAAGCAAGGGCGACCCTCGCCGGACGCCGACTTCCCTTCATCGGCTCAGCTATGGTCAGTGGAGGGAAGAGAGAAGAAGAAGAAAAAAAGAAAAAGACCAAAATGCCCAATTTCATTAACTTTAACTAATGGAAGGACGAAATTGGTCAATTTTCAAATAGTCAAGGACTAGATTGGACATTTATCGATAGTTTAGAGATCAAATTGAGCCAATCTAAAGTTCAGGGACAAGATTACACATTAAGTAAAAGTATGGGGACCATTTGTGACATTTTCCCTTAATTAATCTAATATGAGCTTGGTTAATATGGGCCGAGTAAAGCTCAACTTGTGATGAGAGGGCGTGTGGTTTGAAACTCTATAAATAGTACTCAAGTCTCTCATCTAACCCTAATGTACAAATATCCTCACATAATAAGCGTTTACTGAAGGATGAGGGAAATAGATAGTGTTAGTGATATAGAGGGCAATAAAGAAAAAGCTCTTGAAAGCACTTGAACTTTGGATCATCTTTGTTCCGCATTAAAAACAATGGATTCTATATCATATGCTCAAATCTCTTTTACTCAATTATAAGTGTTCTCGATTCTAGCTATAGAGATCTTAGGTGCCGTTTTTATAGCTGATATGTGGTATATAGCCTAGAACTCGAAAGTACGAATTTGGCTTTTTAGGAATTTTTTTCAAGTGAAAATTGATTTTAATTGCATAAAAGGTAAGAGATCGTTCAAATGAGCATTTTGAGTGGTTGCACGCAACCAGGGGCACACGCCCCCACGCATGGCCACACTTCGATGGCCGATTGCATGCATCGAGCACATGCCTCCATGCACTCTTACGCGCAGGTGCTCCCTACACACATTCTTGGGCTAACGTCATGCTAACGTTGGCGACCCACAAAGTGGGTTAACCCGGTGACTCAAACCAACCCAATCCAGGACTCGACTTGTTAACCCACTCGACCCAATTCTCTATTGACTGGACCAGTCAACCATCAAACCAGTCAAACCTCCATTGAATCGGCGGTTCATGCCGATTCAAGCACTCTAGTGCGTGCGTTACATGTGCGGTGCACTCTAGTGGCACATGAGGACGTGTCCAATCTCTTATTGGAGTGTTCTTGGAGCCTAGGTGCTCGTATTGAGATTCTTTACATTGTGATATATTTATTTTACATGTTTGATCATTTTATCAATGTGAAAATACATATAGAACACTAAATATGTATATTTTTAAGGTATTTTTCGTATTTTCCTATATTTTTCTATGATATTAGAAATAAAAATACTAGCTCTCATGCATATCAGAGTGCCATTCATTGATAATATGCATAATTTAATATGTATCAATAAATGGAGTAATGTAATTGACATGATATGTGATTTTAGTAACAAATTGCCGATATCTTCAACTCTAAAATTACATGTATATGGTGAATGTAAGACAAAATTTATTCCCTAGTAGAAGAAAGTTTCAAAATTCAACCGGGTTATGATTGTCAAAATGATACACTTAATGGGATTTTAGAAATATTTATCTTATACTGTGATGGGATGTCTCCTATTCTGCTGTGTGGTCATTCTCCCAAAGGAGAGGATTTTTTATTGGTTCATGGAGGATTACATGAACAACTTATGTGTTGATACCTAAATTTTGCCTAACCATTTATAAATCAGTTGCATAAAAATTAAAGATTAATATCTAACCCCTAAATAAAAATATTAATTACATATAGATATTGGGAGCATTTGCGTTAATAGTTGCATTCATTGGACCGATGGATGGATTTAAATGAATGGGTCTGGACAAATTGTGCTAAGCTCATGGTGAAAGGAAATTTGGGCTAGCCCGTAAACATTGGTAGCGGCCAAAAATCTCATATAGCTCTGAGCGTTGAATCAAGAAAGATGGATTTCTCAAGGAGCAATTAGGCTATACGTGATTGATTTTTTGGCAATTGGCAGACAAGACGAGGAAGATACAGTCAATATCTTTATAGAATCGAGTCCCTAGTCTAACCAAATTGGGAATGTAGCTCGCGGCCAATGGATGAGAAGGAAAGAAAATCGATTTCTGCACATGCAAAAACAAAGAAGGGGAAAGAATAACACAAGCGAGGAAGAGATAAAGATAACTATATACTAAGCACTCCCAAGAGGAGCGAAGATATGCTCTCTTCCCTTCCTCAGCTGTCCCATCTATGAAAAGGACCCATTACAAGACAGAGGAGGCCATACAATTGATACACACGGCCACATTGGGGGGATCCGTTCATAAGAACACGTCCACAATAGTGATGGAGAGAATATATGGCTACATCAAGAGAAGGGGAGTCGTTCCCAATGCACAAATAAGAGAGGGAGAGAGAAGATTTCTTTTCTTTTGACTACAGGCTACGCTGGTCCCCGGTTGCTGCTTTCTCTTCCAAGAAGCTGTTGTCATCGGAAAATACATCCAGCCACCGCAGCGCAAGTCTACTAGAACCATCAACGACTTGCAAAGCTCTGTCCACCCCTTGCCCAGTACCTTCAAGTTCCTCCTCCCTTCACCAACGCGGATGTTGCCCCAACGAAGCTGATCCAAACTGCGATGACGACTCGCTGGCTCTGCCACTGCTGCAGCGGCTGACTTGCTGCTCCGTCTCAGCAGCCATGACTCGGGATCCCAGCACACGGTTGCTGGGTTCCCACCGAAATTGCCGATTGCTTCGTCACTTGTGCAATCTTTCCGGTCATTATAAATCCAAGCGTTCTCTACAGTCCTCCGCATCAGCTTCGGCGAGACAATCCCCAGCACTCCTCTCCTCGCCAACAAGTTTCCCAGCAAGAACCATTATACTTAACGTGTTCACCAATCATCAATCTAGTGCCAAGTGGGGGGAAGACTCGGTGGAGATCGCAAAGGGTAGAGGACAAGAACAAAAGCCACCGAAAAGAAGAAGATGAATCCACTTGGGAGGCTATGAAGTTCTATTTGTTGACGTGCAACGGAGTCCAGCGCCCTCAACGACCCACAACTCGCACCGCACCTTGACCCGCGTAAGCCGCCAGCCATCCACCATGCAGAACCACCGTTGGTACTAAGCCACTGTGTGTTGGATGTATGCCCTAAAGCTACTATGTAATAGTTACATATTAGGGATTTCGGTTGTAGTATTATTATTATTATTTAATTAATGGTAATGACATATTCATTCATTTGTCCAATTATTTATACTTATGAATGATTCCATAAGATTAGTTCCAACTAGACATATTCTTGAGACGTTAAGAATATATGTGACGGGTCCATAGTTAGACTGAATTTTTAAATTATTCTCGGTCAATAGATTATTAAGTTGATATTAATAATCCTATTGAGAGTATTGGATACCTAAGGGAATGATGAGTCACATGTTATTGTGTATTATGATGCATGAGTTAGAACACGGGTGTTTATTAGAACACGGGTGTTTATATTAGACAAATTCACTGAACATGACGTATATGGAACTGTTAGCGACATAAAAGCTTTTAGCATGGTCAATGTCTAATTGTTTATGCTTTGATTTTGTGTAAATACTCTTTAGACCTAAGGCACAGTGTTAACTTGTATATTGAACAACTATGGTTCACAGGTGCATGTAATGCCGGGTTGTTAATCCGTCTTAATACCTGATGATCATAGTTTGTTCATATACAAAGTTGCACGTGTGGGCAATATGAAATATGTCTCCTTGTTACATGCAAGGTATGCCAATAATGTCCTATGCGATCTAATTATAACACTGCATTGAAATCCTCAGCTGAGGTTGTAACCGATAATAAATTGTTTATGTCTCGAATAAAATACATGTCAATTAGATTTGTGCATATAATCGAATTGGTGACTTGACATATATTCCATGATCTTTGTTTGGTCAAGACATAGTAAGATAGAGGGATTAAATTACACTGTAACCAAAGCTGACGGGTTCATTATATTCTTAAAACATTCACACTATCTAGATAGCTATGACATATTACTAGATGTCAATCATGGCTTGTAGGACCTAAAGATTAATCGAGACAATTAATTCTTTTGAGAGTACTAATGTGTTAGCAGTACAAGTCTTACTACCAGCTTAATGATAAACCTAGGGATGTCACTCACCATAAACAATTAGAATAACGTGGAACAAGAAGAAATAATGTTGCAAATGTGTTTACAATTACTGCAATCAAATTGTGTCAACTTGAAATTAACTTAAATGAGATTTAATTTAATTTGTATTATAGTCACACGCCTATTTACATATGATGCACATACATGCCCAAAGTGAATATATGTTAATGTATTCCCAAATGTACATATAAAGATTATGTTCTTTTTGTTTTTAAAGGGGATTGATTAATTATTTATTTATTCGTTTAATTAATTAATTAATTAAATGTTTAATAAAAATAAAATAAAAATATATTTAAAGCTTCCTACATGTGCACAAAGCACATGCATGAAACTTGGATGGTCAGCAACCGCTAACCATCATGCACGATCGTTTGTGCATGAATGGACGATCAGCAACAGTTGCTAATCGTCCCCTCGATCAGCAACTATTGCTGATTCATGCATTTTTCATTTTAAAATGCTGCATTGAGGACAGAAAATAAGGTTGTTGAAAATAGAGTAAAAGGTGCGTGTTCTTATGTTTTTCGAGACGTGAGAAAGAAGAGTGTTCTCTCATTTGGGCCATGACTATAATACATCAAGGATATGGCAAATAGTCTCCACGAGATTGCTAGCACGATCATAGTGGTAATTATTTGAAAGTCCTCTTTTCCATTCGACGTCCATTGTTGGTGTGTCTGAACTAGAGGTCTGACGTTCGTGGGACTCGAACTGAAGAACATCCGAACCAATTTGTTTAAAGCGCACTTCGAGAGGCACTTTGTTTAATTTTCTTTTTACATTCATATTTTTGATTAAAACACACGAACAACGTCTTCGGAGAATTATGTATAAAATATATCATCTTTGTTTCCGCTACGTACTTTTGTTAAATTTTACCTATACATGATTCATGAAACCCTAACAATGTGAACACCACCAACTACAATTCCCGTGTCCAAATTCAAATTTGGAAAAACAATATTTGAATTAGGTAATGATCTAGCACAATATCAATTCGGATATTTCGTTATATGATTTGATTGATTCTCATTATTTTTCTTGGTATTGTCATACCCGAAAGATTTTTTGAGTATCTGTGAAGTAGAATAATTTCATAATTTCATAACGTGCAATGACCAGCAGTCTGATTTTGTGCATGAAATATGACTCACAACTTTGCGAAAAATTGATCAATCCGATCTCATGCCTGAGATACGATTCGTCGATTTTATTTGTTTCTAAATTTAGATGGATATGGATGATATTCTAAGCGGTATATGTCATCCATTGCTTGATTTTATTTCTATCTTATCTAAAAAGAAAATCACAAAAAGATGTAGATTTTAATTAGTAACATTGCATATTATGATAAGATTACATGTTTAATTTTATTTTAGATAATCTCTCTAAAAATTAATAAGAATAAGCTTAGGTAGCTCTTTCTAGATAGATTACATTTTATGTTAGGGATTATCTAGTTAAGATAACATTCTACTTTAAATTAATATTTGGCCTAGTTTGATTCCCAATATAAGCTGGATAATATCTTAATTTAGATAGTCAATTTTCACTATTTTCCAATTTCTAATTTTATATAAAATACCAAAAAGAACATTATCTTAGAATAAATTAGATTCTTTTTCTATGATAGGTTGCATGTTTAAGTTACGGTACTTGATTAATTCCGAATTAATTTGAAAAGATGTAATATATATATATATATATATATATATTTATTTATTTATTTATTTATTTATTTATATATGTATATATCATGCGTGTGTCATATAGAATTATGTAATCTATTTATGTAATTTAGTTGTTGCATGTTTAAGGTCATTTAAATTAAAGTGTGTGACATATTAGAATAGTCGTATTAATATTTACCAGTCATTAAATTAGGTCATTGACTTAGGGTTGCCTGACATATAGTTTGCATGTCAGGTTACATGTTCCATGTCATATCTTATTTTAGCATAGGCATTAGTTATTAGGTTTCATCAAATTAAGTGAAAACCTCAACAAAAAAAAAAATAGTGATTGAGTATTAATTAGATATCATATCTAAGATTGCTAATGTGATTTTTAAGCTAATATTACATATGCTTTTGTTGCTCTAAGGTAAGTCGTACAATTTATTTATACCTTTATTGGGTATTAAATTGGTGATTTGTGCACTGGCATGGTCACCTCACATTTTATGAAGTAATAAAAAGAGAAAAGATACCAAAAGGGCGCTAGAAAAATCTAGCGAAATCAAGTCATTAAACTCATTTAATCTTTAGTTTGTAAGAGTGAAGTAATTCTCCTGTTACTTTACTTAGGTTTCTAGTTGACCCACCAAAAATAGATTAATGGCCACTCTTAAATGAAAAATCATTTGCATGTTAAGAACCTAAACCTTAGGTCATGAATCAATATGGACGAGGGAGAGCCTGAGTTAAGTTTAGGTTTAATAATCCATTAACTGAACCCCAAGATGGTGCACATGGCAAGGGTAAGGTCGCGACAATATGATTGAGGAGTAACTGATCCTAGTGGTTCATACATTCAAAGGTAATGAATTCACAAAGGTTTAAATATGTTCTTATGGCCACCTATCATGTAGAGAAGATACAACTGTATATTATGTATTATGCCAAAATGTGATTATATGATAATATATACAACTCTCTAGATGTGTACTTATATGATTTCAAGTTACACATGTTGATTGTATACATTGCTTGTTTTCAGCCATCTTCTTTGTGAATGGTAACTCCATTACTATTGAGTTTTTTACTAGTTCAAACTTGTGAATGATAATTGTTTTCTGATAATCAAAATGAAAAGGGTTACAAATGTGTGTGTGTGTGTGTGTGTGTGTGTGTGCGCGCGCGCGTGCGCGCGTGCTTAACCCTACTCATAACTAAGTTACTATTTTACCTTTATTACTCACAATATTTCTCAACATCCCCCCTCAAGTTGGGATATAGATATCAAATAATCACAACTTGTCACATAAGACACTCACTCTATTCCCACCATCCGTCTTCATTCTTGTTCCAATTTCGTAAGTAGGTTCCCCAAACATTGGTTAGGTTGTTGTCTTGCGTAGTTTGGACTTAGGTTAGGTTTCGTTCTTATTGTCGAATAGGTAGATTCATGTATTATTTTTGTATGGTTTGCTCATATTATGCTTAAGTTACGAGGTTCGAGAATAGGCAAGATCTCGCTATGTGATCATTGAGGTTACAAGGACTTGTTGTTGTTAATGGAAGCAGTTTATCTATGTGTTATTGTCTACACTTGATTACAAGGATTTGTTGTTGTTATTGGACGCGGTTTATCTATGTGTTATTGTCTATGCTTGATTACAAGGATTTGTTGTTGTTAGTGGATGCAGTTTATCTATGTGTTATTGTCTATGCTTGATTACAAGGATTTGTTCTTGTTAGTGGACGCAGTTTATCTATGTGTTATTGTCTATGCTCGGTTGCAAGGATTTGTTGTTGCTAGTGGATGCGATTTGTTTATGTGTTATTATTTATGCTTGGTTGCAAGGATTTATCATTGTTTAGGCATTTGGCAACTTGTCCAATAGTAATAATTTCCATTTTTTTGTTCCTAGAAATAGATTTGGAATCTATTTGGTAATTTTTTTGCTCTTAGGAATAGATTTGAAATAGAATCAAGGTGTAAAAAAAAAGGGTTGCTTCTTTGTTACCGGGAACAATTCCAAAATCAAGCAACCCAAATTATTTTCTTTTCTTTTCTCTTCTTATTTTCTTCTTGTTCTTCTTCCTTCTCTCTTCTGCTTCCATCACCGTCACCGTCAGCCACCACTGCCGCTATCCCCTGCCACCGGTCGTTAGCAAGCTCGCTAGGCCAAGATGAGGTCTAATGAGCTTGCCAGAGGCCTTGCCTAGTAGGGCGAGGCTCACTTAAGCCTTGGCTGGCAAGGCCAAGCTCACTTAGCCACTAGTGGGGCTCGACCTTGGTGGACCACCGCGAGGTCGACATTATCTAACCAATGCAAGGCCAACCTCATGGTGGCCTGGCGAAGCCAAGCCCTATCAACGACTGGGCAAGCTCGACCTCACCAGATCTAGGCAAAGCTTCTCACCTAGCCAAGGCTTGGCCGAGCCTCGCCCAACTATTGGCAAGGCTCGGCCAATGAGGCATAGCCTTGCCAAGGGCCGACAACCCTCCTGAGAGGTTGCAGCCCTCGTCTCGTCGGTCGCCAATCATCCCGAGGCAGGCGACTAGCCAAAGGTTGAAGAAGAAGAGAGAAAAATAAAAAATAAAAAGAACAGAATAAAAAAAGTACTAAAATTATTTAAAAATTTAAAAGAAAATGGTTTATATTAGAAATTTCAAAAATGGTATCAAATGCAATTCTATTTCGGGAATAAAATTTTTTGCTAGTTACTAAACGCTTTCAAATGCCTAAATTTTTTTCCCAAGAGCAAAATTAAAAAGAATCATTTTTGATTAGAAATTGCTCTCACAAACAGAATAGTTACCGAACACACTCTTAGTAGATATGATTTGTCTACACGTTATTGTTGATGCTTGAAAACACACCCTAAGCTTTGAAAATGAGATTCATGTTGGTCTTAGATGTGCATGGAAGTACGCTGGGCCGGGTCTCGCTCTTGGTTTGGCGATATTGAGGTGTATCATTTCTGAACAAGGTTTGACTTAAGTCGATGCTCAAATGTAACGGGTTAAGCCACGGTTCTCATTTCATACTTGGCATATTGTAACAATGCAGTTTTGGTAAGTCATTACACTTTGCTTGGCACACCTTTGAGGCATTATTGCATCAAACTAGAGAAATGATAAAAACCAGTTGTGTGCTCGTTTGCACATATGATCACATGAGGAAAGCCATCACCAATGGATTTCGAGATGATGTCATCACCGATGGATTTCGGGACAATGTTCGATGGATTTCGAATGCCATTTGCGGATAGGATTTCGAAACGAAGACTAATGGATTTCAAATGCTGTCGCTAATGGAATTTATGATGTTGTCGTGCCAAATGGGGCGAGATGATGCTTGGTAGATTTTGGAAGAACCGATAGATCTTGGTTTATGTGTGTAATAAATGGAAGCCATGTGATGTGTTGCGGATTCTCGTGTGCATATATTATGGAATATAATGTGGTTCTTGATCGAGATTACATTTGAGAAATTTGAGAATCATGTACATATTTTAGAAGCTATTAGTTGGCACGTATGTATTTTATATGTCATTATTTGTGACTTGAGAGGGGCACGTGCTATTTTATATGCTATTATTTAGGACTTGAGAGCCACATGATTATTTTAGAAGCTATTATTTGACTCAAACATATTTTATATGCCATTATTGGTGACTTGAAATGCACGCTTGTATTTTATACATTATTATTTAGGACTTGAGAATCATGTGTATATTGTAAAAGTTATTATTTGACACGTATATAATTTTTCCAATTACAGAACATTTTGTGGGTCTTGGATCGTGTGAACATTTTAGATATTTGGGAACCCCATGTCATGTATTTAGTTTAGGCAAAGCAAGAGCTTTGCTATTGATCCACCATTGACATATTGGTGTCAAGTATTCGTACAATTCCGATTTGAGACATTCGCTTATACAAGGTTTAGGCAATTAACTTATTAAGTGTTCACTCAATTGTTGTTGTTTTACCCTATTCAGATCTCTAGGTATGAGTCTCCCTTTGGTCCATTTCAGTTTGCTTGTACAGATGGAGATAGTTATTATGGACATAGAGGACATGGCGATTGATATCACGTACCAGAAGCACCCTATTACGGTACGGGTGGACGAAGGCGTGGATCATTTGGATCAAAGAGGAGCTCTTTGAGCCCGTCCGTAGGTTTGATAGGACCCGGTGGTCCCAATGGATCCTCATCGGACCCCACGGTGGCGAATCATCCCGATGGCATAGTGGACGACCTCAACTCCAATCCGGACTATGACCTTGAGCCCGAGCCATAGAAAGCCAACCTTCTGATGGGAACTGTTTTTGGCAGTCACCGTTGTAGAAGAGGTAGGACTAACCCTCTATCCCCTTTTGGATGTAATCTGAATGGCCCAACTAGGCGGACTTGTAATTACAACTTTTCAATTCTAATGAAGCAATATATAAATATTGTGTTTGTATGTGTTTTCTTTACTATCCATTTATTGTTTGTTGATTGGGTGTTACAGGGGTACACTTTCGCATGTGATAAATCAAACAATAAAAGTAACAAGATAGTGACACCTTTTAGGACGTCGCAAATTAATCTTGCGGATGTCATACTCCCGTGGTGAGGGGAGGTCCAGGGTGTGACATCTACAACCCTAGATACGAGCTTGTTGTGCATTGCCGAAGTTCTTCTAACAAGTGGAAGGCAACATTCATGCGCGATTACTGCTGTAGCCCGTGGAAGTTCCTCTCAGTTATTGCTGCGGTGGTGTTGCTTGCATTGACTGTAGTACAGACTGTGTACGCCCTCCTATCTCTCAAATAATTTTTCTTTTTGAATGGGACATTGCCATTGTAATACTCTTAAGTTTCGATTGAATTTTGTGTGATCATCGGTCATTATCTATCAGAATAAGCAGACATCCATTCATGTGTGTTAGTCGGGGCGCAGATTATAGCTTTTCCCTACCAATACATTTCACGACGACAGAATGGTGAATATGAATGGGATGTGGCGATTCGGCCTTTATCCTAGGATGGTTAGCCCAAAAAAAAAAAAAAAAATGTCGCCGCAACTGAGATTAACTTGTAGGCCCTTGTCAGCGTTTAGCTATTAATAAAATTGAGGCGCGATGAGAAGGAATGGCGGAATATTGCACTGAGTTTTTGTCAACGCTGCCCACAGAAGATGGTGGATCAGAGACGGAGGGAGTGAAAGCCTAGGCTAAGTGAACCTGAACTTGTATAGTTAGCATCTCACAATATCGTCTTCGCCTTTCAGGTGCAAATAAGTCTTTAATTACACGGTGCAAGAATTTGGATCAGATGGAGACGTTCTCGTAAGGTAACTTGAAAATCAACTGCAGCAATCTGCCTTCTGCGTAAGATTGCATCGTCTGTTAGTTTTCCCAACATGAAGCAACCAAACGTGAACATGGTAGATGAGCTACACTTTTGCATATACATATATAAATGAGCCCAGGAGCAATCTTTGAGCTGAGATTCCGTTCGTTTTCCAAAAAATAATTTCCAAAAAAATGTTTTCTAGATTTTGTGACATTTCTTTTTCAGAAAATGAATTAATTTGGGAAAACATTTTCCATGAAGAGAAAGAAGTTGTCTAAGATTGGAAAAATGTTTTCCACTTTTCATACCTTCTTTTACATCACTTTCCCTCATCAAACACCTTTTTCTTTTATTTTTTAAATTGATTTTCTAATTATTGCTTATTCTTTTCTTTTCTTTCATTTTCTTTCTTTTTTTCATTTTTTCTTCATTGGCTGGTCACCAACCATTACAATAGCCAATGACTGGCCAGTAACCTGAAGCCTTGCCATAGGCCGGTGAGGCTTGAGGTCCCCAGATCCTAATGAGTCAAGCCTTGTTAACACCCAAATTTTATTGACATTTTTAAATATCCATTTACTTTGCAAAAATATAATATATATATATATACCATAAAGGGGTTAGGATTGGAGTACTATGTGAGAGAACAAGGAAATATAAGAGATTAACAGATCTATATGAAAGCAAGGAATGATGTATCTAAAAGGAAATGATGTATAAGAACAAGAAAGTAAATGACTTAAATAAAATCGCGAGAATTAAAAATAATGTAAAGACTGAAAGCAATATATAAAATATAAAGTAAGAGTATGCATAAACAAAAACCAACCATGAATGTGGTATGAACTTGTATTATATAAAGCTGAAAAGCTGAAATTACATGTATTGAATGATGCAGAAACTAAAGCATCAAGTCATCCACTAGGACGGTAATCCACACTCCAGGGAGTATTGATGTTTGTATTATAAGAAATGATTAACCAACTATCATGTAAGTTGGTAACCCTGTATAAAACTATGTATATATGAAAACTAACTTACTTTGAAACCAGGGGATACAAGGTAAGAGAGCTTGGAGATGGAAGAGATGAGGATGGTTTACAAGTGAGAGGAAGAGAGAAGAAGAGAGAAATATGGAAAATTTCGAGGTGCCTTCTTCTATGTTGAGAGGGTGTATTTATAGATGATGCTACAGTGAAAGTGCTACAGTGCTGAACAGTGTAAAGTGAACAGTACTGAGTGAACAGTGTAAAGTGAATAGTGAATAGTGAACAGTGTATGTCTATTACGCTCCGGTGTGTAGCCTTTGCGCCGCTTGTAACAGTATCTGCATGTGATGTCTTTGAATTTTAATCTCTGTCCAGATTGATCCCATAGCAGTCGTCTTCATTACCGTTTCCACTGTGATGTGACTGGGAGGATCCGTCTTGACTGTCTTGAGATTTGGAAGATCCACATTGTGATTCTTCTGCTTCTGAGAGCATTGTCCTGAGGATGTTGCAGTGTTCCTCTCTGTTTTAGACTGCTGCAAGTGCTGCACTTGCCATAGATTTTTCCTGTAAGAACGATGTATTTGATAGGGATGCGATTATTTGGGTTTTCTGGCTATTTAGCCATGTTTTAACCGCAGCTTCGGATCCTTGATCAAGAAATCTGAATCCATCCCACCATTTTGTTTTGTATTTTCGGACAAGTACTGATACACCCGGTTTATTGGATGTATTATATTCAAATTCCCATTCTGTTACCCAAGAGATTCTGAATATTATAAAGAAATGCATAAGGCATGGGAACCTTATATCATGAGGTGTTGGTATGAAGTGTTCACTGAAAACCTTGTATCATTGTTTGACTATGGGGTGTAATATTATGTCCAAAGGACCAAAGAGATCCCACCAGGAGTCAAACCAGTTTGGTAAGCTTTGTCTTGGGAAGTTGTCTTTGAAGAATAATAACCAGGAGTGTTGGAAATTTGTATTCTGTCTAAAAAAGACGTTCCACCAAGCTTGTTGGTAGTCCCAGTATGTATATGAGGAGGAGTATGGCAGGCTTTGGGTAAGTCTGGTTTGGAATTTTCTGGGTGTATGGGGTGAGGCTCCCCAGTGTGAGGGGTGTATGACTTTACTGATGGATATAGTGGAATAAAGGATATTTTCTGTATTGTTTTTATCAGCAAAGTGAGTGAACCTTGCCGATTCTGTTTCCACTAGAATTTGCTCATAATAAGCAAGGGTTTTGTTTGTATTGTGAGGTTTGAAAAGCCAATTTTTTGGAAATATGTTTTTTGCAAATTTGATTGGATCTTCATCGAAGAATCTGTCTTCCACAAATCAATATTTTTTGAAAAGATGTTTTGGGGAAAATTTTTGATCTTTGAGAAGGAGGGGTTGCTGTGGCCTAATAACCACCTCACTTGAAATTCTTTTGTATTCCGCTTGTTTTTGTGTAGCAATCAGGGAAGGATTGTTACTTACCTCTATGGCACTGGACGGCTCTTTCTTTACGTTTTGTAAAGACTGGGCAAGTAACATTATTGTTTCTTTTGGTAGTATGTTGGCTAACTGATTAAAGGCTAGCATGGGTTCAGATGATATGGGTTCTGTTGTCAAAGGTGTTTGCTGTAAGAATGTCTGGTTGTTTTCTGCCATTTGGAGCCATATCTTGACGGATGTTAAGCCTTTTGGCTTTGGTGGTGTATTGGAGGGTTCGGCGGTGGCTTTGCCTTTGCCTTTATCTTTGTCTTTTTTGGATCTTGGCATATTGGTATCCCCTGTAAAAATTCTGTTGTGAGAAAATCAGGTAATGAATTTGAAGAACCATTTATAAATTCAATGTCAAAATCAAATACTGAAAGTATGGCTTACCATCTAGCAAAAATCTGTTTTGATGCAATGTTTAAAACGTCTTTTTGTAAAATGTATTTGGCTGATTTGCAATCAATTCGTAAGAGAAATTTTTGATTTAATAAATCTCCTTGGAATTTTGATATAGATAAAACCATAGCAAGTATTTCTTTTTTGATTGTCGAATAATTTTGTTGAGTGGAATTCCAATGTTTTGATATAAACCGAACAACTTGTTCTTTGTTGTTTTTGACTTGTTTGAGAACGCCACCATATCCTAATTCAAGCATCTGTTTCAACTATTTTGAAAGCGAAGGGTCGGCAAGGTGTAAGCATGGTATATCTTTTACATGCATTTTTATTTGTTTGACAATGTCTGTATGGACCGAAGTCCGAGGTGGAGGATCCTTACAAAGCCTTTGATGTAAAGGTTTGCAGAGGATATTTATATTGGGGAAGAAATCTAAAATATAATTGAGACTACCCAAAAACCTTTGTAATTGAGTTTTATCTTTAATCTCATCTGGAAATTTATCGGTAAAAGAAATTGATCTTTCTATTGGGGTTATAGTACCTAAATGGATGTAATGACCTCAAAATTTTCCAGATTTCTCTCTTTTTCTCTCTCCCTCTCACTTGTAAACCATCCTCTCTTCCATCTCCATCCTCATCTCTTCCATCTCCAAGCTCTCTTACCTTGTATCCCCTGGTTTCAAAGTAAGTTAGTTTTCATATATACATAGTTTTATACACGGTTACCAACTTACATGATAGTTGGTTAACCATTTCTTGTAATACAAACATCAATACTCCCTAGAGTGCGGATTACCGCCCTAGTGGATGACTTGATGCTTTAGTTTCTGCATCCTTCAATACATGTAATTTCAGCTTTTCAGCTTTATATAATACAAGTTCATACCACCTTCATGGTTGGTTTTTGTTTATGCATATTCTTACTTTATATTTTATATATTGCTTTCGGTCTTTACATTATTTTTAATTCTCACGATTTTATTTAAGTCATTTACTTTCTTGTTCTTATACATCATTTCCTTTTAGATACATCCTTCCTTGCTTTCATATAGATCTGTTAATCTCTTATATTTCCTTGTTCTCTCACATAGTACTCCGATCCTAACCCCTTTATGGTATATATATATACACACACGAGATAAGAAGCCAAAAAAAGAAGAAGAATAAAGTGGACCCAAAAAAAAAAGAAATAAAAACAAAAATAAAAGGGGGAAATCGAGCGGGCCGGCTTGTCTCGCCCACTTGATCTCGGCTCACCTGCAACCCAGCTTGCCATTTCCTTTCTTTCCTTTGGCCCATTTTCCCTCTTTTATTTGACCCACCAGAGCCTAAAAAGTGGCCCAGCCCAAGGCCGCTTCTTCCCCTTTGTTTGCACGAGCCAGCGCCCACGAAGCAAAAACGCCGTAAGAGTGACGTGAGAAAAATGGGGAGCCTTCTGGAACGCATGAGCTGGCGTGGGCGAGGAAAAACAAAAAAAATTTCTTACGGAGGCGAGGAAGGCATGCTGGTGTTCACTGGACGAAGCGGGGAATGGGGCGTATAACGTAAAAAAGGATGGACGATAGGGAGGAGGGCGGATGCTTCCACAACCGCTTGTAGATCCAGGTCCGGGCAATTCAACGAGTCACGGATGAAGCGGGTAAGGGGGGAGAGAGAAGAGAGGGGGGGCGCTCCGCGTTATGGCAGGAGATTGGCTCGAAAGCTTTTGGGGGTTCTCTGCAAGTTCTCCTCACGGGCACCTCATCTTTCTGGGCTGGGTCCAGATCGCAAAAGGGAGAGAGAGAGAGAGAGAGAGAGAGAGACGTGCGCTAGCCATGAGCTCCGACCGGAGAAGACGACGAACATCGATCATCGCGCTCGGACCTCGACCGCCGACCCATAACCACCCGTCGGTCGTTCCCACCGACCGGCGCCTATCACCTCCGGTTTGCCATTCCCGACCACCGTCTTTGTCCACAGTTGAGCGGAAGTCTTCCTTCTCGTCTCTTCGTCCGTCCAAGCTTTGCCGGCGACTGTACGACGCCAAAACTTCACCCCGTAACAGGTAGGAGTTCGCTCTAAAACACCATTTTTCGGCCGTGTCTCATTGAGAACGAAATCTAATTTTTCTATTTTTTAGAGATCATAGGCGATTGATATAGTAATAAGACTGAATTATAATCTATGATGTGGGTTCATGTTGTCATCATGTGTCGAAATTTGAGTCTCATTTCACCATGATATCAGTCTGGAGCTTGTTTTATAAAGTGCACGCCATGCTTTTGTTAGAATGCTTAAAAGAAGACCGGAAAATTTCTCGCGTTTAACTCGAAACCGATCTCATTCGTTTCTGTAATCACCGAACCCTACTTGATTTCTTCGTATATTGCTGTTTTTTCATGTGACTTCGCGATGTGTTTTTCGCCGCTCAAGTTGGCCTTGCAAACGCTCCTTCGCTGGAGCTAGCCTCCCCACGTCGGCGAGCCTACGGTGCGTCTCTCTCCATTTTTTAGTGCCTTTGTGCGTTTTTTTTTTTTTATTTCTGGAATTTCTGGTGTTCATACCGGAGTTTAGGTGAGGATTTTTTGTGAAATTTCGGGTCGCTGGAGTGGGCGCCCGGCGTTGGTCGTCACCGGTCGGGACGGACGGCGGGCGGATGATGGTGTTTTGGCGGGGACGTAGGTGCTGGCCGTCGTCGGCCGGAGCGATGGAGGGGCGTCGGGAGGGGCGGTCTTAGTTCAGTAAAGTTGCAGGTGGTGGAGTCTTCGGTGAAGGAGGGTTGGCGTGAGGTTGAAGATGAAGACAGAAAAGGACAAAATACGGAAAAGACCAAAAAAGGGGAAAAGAAAACGAATTAAAAAAGGGAAAATTAAAAGTTTTTTTTAATCCGACTGGGGTCGGGTCCGGGTTTTGCTCAGGTCAATGGGCCGAATCGCGTAAAACTGGTGCGAGCCCGTTCCCCGAATGTAATGATAATAAATGAACTAATAAAAAAAATTAATTGAAATTTTTCGGAAAATATTTTAAAAAATTTTTAAAAAATTATTAAAATTAAAAATTAAAAATTCAGAAAATGATAAAAAAATTTAAATTTTAGGAAATAATAAGAAGTTCAAAAAATTCAAAAAATTAATAAAAAATTAGAACTTTAGAAAATCATTAAAAATTTGGAAAAATTCGAAAAAGTCATTAAATATATAATTAGAAAAAAAATTTAAAAAAATGGAAAATCAGAAAATTCATAAAACTTTAGAAAATTCAGAAAATCATTAAAAATAGAAAAATCCAGAAAAAAATGAATTAGAAAAATCATTAAAAATTTTAGAAAATCATAAAAATTTTAAAATTCTAGAAAAATTGGAAATCCTTTAAAAATGTTAAAACATAAAATTGGATAACTCTTTAGGGCTTTACAACAGGGATCCTTGTTTGGTTTCGTCTTGTTTTCTTTTTTAGGGACAATTTAGAATGTTTGTGTATTTTCTATGTGATTATAATTGACTACGCTTTTCAATATTTTGATGTTATTTCCTTGTTTTGGAATGGTCAGGACAAACCTTAGATTTTTCTTGATACACTACTATGGTGTTAGTTAGCACAAAATAAAGTTAGGTATAAAGAGGGCATTAACCATAATCAAGTCCCGAGTCTAAAATCTCTGGTTACGAAAATAGTAAGGTATTCTCCTGCATTTTCATATCCTTGAAAAATCTACTATTTTGGCTAAAATGAGGGTTGAAATGATCTTATTTGAGTTCGAGTCCTTCTAGACTTTGAAAACACATATCACTAGATTCAAATCGATAGGTTGTATGCCCCGACCGAGCGTCATTTGACATTCGAAAAATACCACCAAAATGTGCAATTCTATAGTAGTTTAGGTTAGTTCTCATTTCTATTCTTATTTTGCCTTTTGTTTTTGTTTTTTTCTATTTTTGTGTAATTTTCTATGTTGATTTTTGGAGGAACTTTCCTTCATGAAAGTTGTTTGTTATTGTCTTAAGAATGTTCTACATTTTACATTTTTTTTAAATAAAATAAATTTTGGACATGATTAGCTAGATCAAAATCACTTAGAGCTTAGCCTAAGATGGTTTGCTCTATGTTGATTTTTGATTTTGTCATTTTTTTTACTGATCTCTATGTTAATTTTTGGAGGAAATTTCCTTCATGAAAATTGCTTCTAATTGTGTGGAGAATGTCGTGTAATTTCGTTGGAATTTTTGGATGTGTTTAACTATGTCAAAATTGCCTAGATCCGAACATAAGATAGTTTGCCCTACACTATTCCGAATTGTGTTTTGATGAAACTTAGTTCATAAACAAGTTTGTTTGGTCTCAAATCCTTCATGAAAAATGAAATACATGCTATATGTGTTCAATTGATGCATGATTTGCAAATTGTTGATGTTGTCTAGTGTATCAATTGCATAAGTTAATGTAAAAAGATGCTGCAACAATATATAGCTTGGATATGCACCTCTACTTTGCCATTTTTGCTATAACTCATGTGATTACATTTAAGTTTCGAACTCTCAACGAGAAACATTCCTCATTGCATTTTTGTATGCAGAATTTTTTGTAGGATTTTTGCATGTTTTGAGATGGTTAAAATCATCTCCGTCTGTGAAGTTAATGCTGAAATGAAATCTTACCGTATATGTATGTTATCATGCTTGTTTAAGTCATCTAGAGACTAAATCTTGCTATTATGCCTTCTTGACAATTGAACCACATGTATATGTTTAGATTATATCATTTGAACATCATCTTGTATGTTAAATTTGTATTACAAAAGTCTTCATCATGCTTAAAATTCCCGAGCATATCATCAGGAATCTTGAATCATTTTGTAATGTCATTTAAATTGTATGACCTTTTTGCATGTTGATTTAGGATTAGATGATTATCCAAATTTTCCGTCGCATCCAATCCTAAGTCCCATGTGATTTCTTCATGCCGTTTGTGCATTATATGAATGATTTTGAGGTTTTCTAATGCATGATTGTATTCTGTTTTTCTTAGTTAATAATACACACATCTTTAGAGATCTCGATCTTAAGGTATCAAATTGACCTAATTTGGACCCAAGCCATTTGAGGAAGTCATAAAGCACACTTATAGGTTTCCAATGCCGTTGATTTCACATAAATCGCTCATCGTTTGGACCACTTTCTATTTTTTTTTCAAAACTAGGTCAGAATCTGGACATGGGATTAGATTCAAACCCCTGTTCTAACCCCCGTTTGGATGGAATTTTGACATTTTTGTTCTATTTTTTCTATAAGGATTCTGCACTCGATCCCTTAATGAACTTATTTGTCATTATGTTGGCTATGTTGTGTGAAAATATGATGATTTTTAGACCTATTTTGATAGAACAAATCCTCGCAATATTAACTGAATGTCCTGTTATTTTGACAATTTTCTAGCAAACCGTTGCTTGTTGTCTAATTTTTGTAGAATCATGTGTAGCTCTTTTAGGAAAACTTTCTTCACAAAAATTTCCGTTATCATGTCATGCATGGTAGGGAATTTTGTCATCGCCAAATTGTCATTAGGCTTTGCCCAATTTTGCTGTCTTTATATGCTTATTTTGAAATTTCATAACATGAACTTGATTGTGATTGTTTAGATAAACTTCCTAGGTTAGTTTATGCATGAACCTAAGTCATTCCATCTTCATGAAAGTTGCTTTAAACACATCGATATTCATTATTAAATGATTTTCAACGAGCCTTCTTTTCAAATCAAATTAAAAATGCTTTAGTACATGTGATGTTTCTAAAAACCATTTACCAAGAAATTCTTCTCCAAAGCTCGATTTGAATTTAAGGAAGAGTCGTGGTGTGGACCATATTCAAAATGCCTACGACGCTTGTGAGTGCATTTATGCGATTCCCAAGCTAGCTTTGGTAATTGAATGTGTTCCATGGCCTAAATATTTCTTAATCCGAAATATTTTCAAATCTTTTTAAATCCTGATTTGACATTGTGGAAAGTCATGGTTTGAATTGTATTCAAAATGCCTGTGACACTTATGAGTGCATTTATGTGAACCTCGGGCTAATCTTGGCAATTGAATACCTTTCATAATCGAGAAATTTACTTTGTCTCAAAACTTTTTGTAGATGATTTTCAAAATATGTCTTTGAAATAATTAATGTACTCCCCATGTCTATAATCACGTCATTCATTTAGAAGTGTTTGTGTTTGCAATTGGCATATGCCTTTGGTAATAAGTGATTCGCCAACAGCTTACTCATTATTTGATTGATTGAGAAATAATGTCTAAAAGACCTGCATGCATGTTCAATTCCCACAAATGCATGTAATTTCTCGATGAATGATAGTGTCGATGCATGATATCGAGGGAAATCTTAGGATCACATAGAACACCTCATTAGGGAATTACAAGTGTTATTAGTCATGTGATAACACATTTGGTCAATAATGGCTATAAGTTACAAAAATGAATTGGGTAAGTATTTTGGAGGATCTGCGCATGAATTATAAAGGCCAACCCTAATGCCCAAATATTCTTTTTGAATTGAACTTCCTTTAAGAGATTGATTTTAGTATGATGTTGTGCTTTTGTTTGTTTTTGACATTTATGCCCTTTTTTTTTTTCATTGTATGTACCTAGTTATAGATTTCCTAGACTAAATCTAGATTAGGACCCTAAAGATAGAGAGAACATGAAGACGGTGGAGGTTGATGTCCATTCTGACCATTGTTCGTACCATTCATCCCCGACATATGTCACAGGTTCTTATCATCTGTATAAAAGTTCAACGAGTTGCGAGTTCTCTTTTCCTTTTATCATTTTCAATTGTGTTTCTTTTTCGTATTTTCTCGGATTGCACGATATATTTATAGCTTTCTTTGATTGTTTACTTACTGCTTCGCAATTTTCAATTCAATTTGTGTTTCCTTTTTATTTTCTTTAGAAATAGATTAGCATGAAAATGATCAACCACGTATGATTGCTTAGTTTTAGACTAACAATCCCGAAAATGTAAGAAGAAATGTATGGACACGTTAGTTAAACACAACATACTATTTATGTATCGAAATGATGTTAATAGAAATATTGGCATAACCCAAGTTCCTGGACCTAGATATCTAATTGGTAGAAATCGAGGGAATACTCCAGACCCTTGATTGGATTTCTAGTCGACATTTTTAGATTGTCTTAAACAATTAGACTGTATAAATGAACCCGTCGCACATGGTATGAGTTCTGATAAGACTTACCATTGTTTAGCATACCCACATGTGCAAAAATTCCTAATGGATGAAGTGACGCCATCCTTAGGAAAGAGTACTAGAGGGAGGGCTATTATGGTAAAGGTATTCTTAAATTCGATATTCATGCCCGACTTCCTCTCTTGAGGTATGTCACCCGTGTGGGTATGGGTCATGAGATTTTGCTGTCAAGCGGGATATGAGTTTGGGAGAACTCGCAATCTTATAAAGAGAACTCACAAGAGGTTCGTCCGGGGAATGATGTAATTACATCCCTATGGTTGAGAACCGTGAGAGAACTTTTGTGGTCAAGTACCCCTAAATCCGATTTTTTTCCCCTTTCCTCTTCTCATGAGAAGGATTGAGGGCGGCGAGATTGAGTCGCCCAATCGCACTAATCACGTTGTCCAATTTGAGCCTTTTTATGGAGGTGGCTTGCTTTCAATGCCAACCTCATAGGCCACATCCCAATAAGTATTTTCCAAGCTAGTTGTATAGGCCGCTTGATGTTATGATGCCAGCCATATAAGCTACATCGCTTAGTTACTGTTTCACAAGCCAATCACATCGATCGTTTGTTGTTTCCCCTCCGATTCTCAACCTTTCACGTGTTGTTTTAAGAAGCCGACACCACCACCAGACGTTCCACCATCAGACTAGCTAGATTTGGAAGATGGTGCCTCACATACTACCCCTTCATGGCACTAGTTGACATTAATTAAAACTATAGTTGACTACTTTGATGTCACCTTGAGTTTGAGAGGGATATTAGCAATATTATATTAGAGATTCTTAAGATTTTCTATAGAATATTATCCTATGTTAGAGACAATTATGATATTATTATTGATTATCTATATCAATCAAGATTGCATGAATATCTCTTTTGATTTTGCATATCTTGATTGATATATGTTACTTTAGATAGTGGTCTCATAAAGCCTATATATAAGCTAATGTAATGTTCATTATGATTAGGGGTGAGCATATCAAACCAATAGAAGCAGGAACTATCTGGACCAGACTGGATCGGCCAGTGTGGTCCGATTCCTAGGGCGTCCATCTAGTTCCTGATTCCATAAAAATGGAAGTGGTGATTTTCAGTCTAGTTCTCGGTTCTAGGAGGGAATCGGACTAGACCGCACCAGCTCTTTTTTTTTTTTTTATAAATATTATTTAATTCTTAAAAATAGTGCTAAACCCTAAAATAATAACAATTCTAATATTTTTTAATAATTTTTTTATAAGTACTAAGTTCTATTAGACCAGATGGACCAGTTGGTCCGATCCGATTCTTGATCCCAGGACCGTTCGGTCCGGTCCTTGGTTCCAAAAATGGGAACTAGTCTAGTTCTCGATTCTTAGGTGGGATTGGACTAGATCAAGAACTGATCATCCTTAATTATGATACAGTGAAATAACAGAAAATTCTTTATTCCTTTCTTCCGCATTATTACTTAACTGCCTTTGCTTCTCACTTCAATCTTGAGTTATTCTGCCTTCGGGAATCACGTTTCACGGCTATAGCACTAAACATTTGCATGCTTGAGTTATTCTACCTTTGCTTCTCACTTCAAGCTTGAGTTATTCTGCCTTTGGGAATCATTTTTCACCACTATAGCACTAGACATGTGTACGCTTACATTATTCTACCTTTGCTTCTCACCTCAAGCTTGAGTTATTCTGCCTTTGCCTCTCACTTCAAGCTTGAGTTATTCTGCCTTTGAGAATCATTTTTCACCTCTATAGCACTAAACATGTGTACACTTAAATTATTCTACCTTTGCTTCTCACTTCAAGCTTGACTTATTCTGCCTTTGCTTCTCACATCAAGCTTGACTTATTCTGCCTTTGGGAATCTTTTTCATCGCTATAGCACTAAACATGTTCATGCTTGAGTTATTGTACCTTTGCTTCTCACTTCGAGCTTGAGTTATTCTGCCTTTGCTTCTTCCTTCTCTGGATAACATTGAGCATCTCTGGCTTTGCAATTCTTTAGGATCTAGAGTAAGGGGAGGGCACGTTTTCCTTTCAATAATTAAGGTTTTTTTGCCTCGATCAAAGATCTAGTACACCGAATCAATCATGGAAGTTCAAATTGAGCGACAATTAATGAATTACTTTCATACAAATCACTTTGCTCTGCCTCTGGTTTTTTACATCATTAAATTCTTAGATGTTGACACTTGAATTTTTCGCCTCAACGGTTGTTATTCATATTTTATGGAATTAAGGGATCAAAACCAATGATATTGTTGGAATTTGACTCTTAACAAAAAAATTTGCATTACATTTTTGCATTTCACATTTCACATTTGGAAGACGTGTTGAATATAGTTTAGGGTCACATTGCTGTTAACGTTTTATTAAGTTAGAGTTGTATTTACTTGCATTTGACGACATTAGCATATTTTATGAATTTCATTTGCATGTTATTATCTACTTGGACGTTTACTATGTCGTAGCACGCTGTGTTACATGACGTAGCATATTAGAAGATTATTCAGCTTGAGAGATCTTAAGCACGTCAGGGAAGTAACAATGAAGGAAATCGAGAGATAGAGAGGATCACACTCATTGGGATAAGTTATGATATGAATTTACAAGTGGGTTTGCCCGGGGTTTGGGTTGGGACCCACTGACGTTAAGGAATTTGGGCTCACATTTAGAGAATCAATTAAGAATTTTACATGCATAGGTAGCAAGGGGAGAGGGCGGAGGGGACAGACGGCTGTCGTGACTTGTGCAAAAAGTAATTAGGTGACAAAATTACATGTATGCATATGTATACTATTCCTTTAAGAGTGATATTTTTTGTCTGGTCTCCCAACCAAAAATTGCTGCAAAACCAAGTTCATAATAGATTGAATTGATTTCAAATGAACCCACGCGTTATACTTGTCTTATATCTCTTAAAAGTGATACAGTCATTAACATAATCAATTGTCAAATAAATAAAAAAGACATGCGATTTGCTTCTCTTTCAATAGGAACGGCTCAATCACTAAATAATAAATCGGCATGCTTGAGGTCTATTATATAATAAAAAGCAATAAGTGCTGCCTCGTGCTCGAGTGGCAGCCAATTGCCGTTGACCAGACACCAGCTAAGTTTAGTCCTTTCTAATCACTATCCATTCTATCATATCATTTGAATTTCAATTACCGGCTCCATCCAGCACACGTGGTAAAAAATCCAGGCCAAGTGAGGTCTACTAAACAATAAATTCAAGAGTTAATATTACAAAAAATGACAAATTTACTCTAAACTAATTTTACTGATCACGAAAAATCGTAAATTGGTATGCTTATGATAAATTTATCCTAAATTAATTTTTTAATTACAAAAACCTCAAATTAATATATCTATAACATATCTACTCATAAATAATTTTTTAATTGCCAAAAGCTATTTAGTACATTTATGACAAATACACCATCGCTTAAATTGAATTAATATCAGGGAAAAAAACACAAAATCGATAAACATGTGACAAACATAGAATAAAGCCTAAATTAATATATTTGTCAATTGTTACTTTTCATCCAACTTAGCAATTTAATAGTAAAATTTAATGGAGAGTAAATTTATTATAGGTATATGAGTTTGGAGTAATTTTATCATATATATATATATATATATATATATTAGTTTAGGGTTTTTCATTATATTAACTCTAAATTTAATAAATGGTTGCCGACGCCAGCAAAGCTATGACCTTTTTTAAGTTGTGTCCTTGTGAACCTGCAAATTCAAGCGGCCGATAAATATGTGGGCCCGCATGAAACAGAATTAACAGTTGGGGCAAAAAACACGGGGATTATACCTGAGAAAAAAAAATTAATTTCTTTATCAGAGAAAGTTTAGGAGGAGGGGAGGGTACCCCATGCCATGGCCAAGGCGGGAATTCAAGCCTGGACACGGTGGGCGAAGAGAACGAACCTTATCAGCCAACTTACTTTGGCACAAAAATTATTTAAAATGACGTATGTATTCATTGTGAACTGCAATAGCCAGTCAATCATAATATGAGGTGCGAGGTACAAAACCATTTCGTCGTTGTGGCGTCCACTTTCTTGTCATGCCTATTTATTTTTTATTTTATTTATTTCTGATTTCATGATCACTCTCTATAAAAGCTGCCAAATCTAGTGTGTGGGCTTATTCTGGCACAGAATGCCCTTTTCTTGGACTGGATTTTGCTGAATCCTTTGCTCTTGATTGACTGAGCACGGAAAAAAAGAGGATGGCAGAAGCAGGAACAACATCTGCAAGTGACGATCATCTCAATGAACTCGCAATTTCAATAGAGAGGAGATTTGAGGGACTATCATTGCCATCCCACTGTTGCATCTTCACCATTCCGGAGAGGCTCCGGCGAACAAATGAAGAGGCCTACACGCCCCATGTCGTCGCGATAGGACCTTATCACCGTCTCAATCCAAGCCTCATGCCGATGGAAGATCACAAGCTGCTTTACTTGCAGAACTTCCTTCAGCACTACCATAATTACCATCTCAAGGACTACATCAAGAGGGTCAAGTCCTGGGAGGATGAGGCCCGGAACTGCTATGATAAGCAGATCAACCTCGACTCTGACCAGTTCGCCGAGATGATCCTCCTTGATGGCATCTTTGTGATCCAGCTCTTACTGATCTGGAGTGGCTATGGGAGGATGCAGGTCACTGACCAGATCTTTGGCAAGCCGCAGAAGTTGTATGAAATCTACCAAGACATGGCACTGCTGGGGAACCAGATTCCATTTTTCGTCATCCATCGGCTGTTTGAAATGGCGTTTGGAACGCACCAGCAGCACATGCCCCAGCTGCTTAAACTCGTGCGCCAGTTCTTTGCTAAGAGGGGGGCGAAGTTGCCGGAGGGGGTGATGGAGTCGGAGGTGAAGCACTTTGTCCACGCGATCAGCCTCTCGGTCTTGCCGCTGGAGAGGAAGCCATCAAATGAGAAACATAGCGAGATGAAGTTCACCCCGTGTGCGACGGAGCTGGTGGCGTCCGGAGTCAAGCTGAGAAGACGTAAGAGTTGACATGTGTCATTTTGTTTTCTGAACATGAATATCTATTTTATTCTGTTTCGTTCTTTGTTTATTCCATGTTATTAACAATGCTCTCAAGTGAGAGCAAGTGCTTGTTCGATATCGAATTCGAGAACAGAGTGCTCAACATCCCAAATCTGGTTCTTGATGACTCAACGGAGCATTATTTTCGGAACATTATGGCCTTCAAGCAATGTTACTGCACAAACAGGTATCTGACTGACTACGTGGCTTTCATGCATCACCTGGTCGAAACCCCAGGCGACGTAGAGTTACTGATTGACAAGGAAATCATCGAGAACTGGCTCAACAATAAAGAAGCTGCCACGCGGGTAATCAACAAATTCGGCGAGGGAAATTTACTGTCTAGGAATTACCACTTCAACAGCCTTAGCCACAAGCTCACCAAACATTGCCAAAGGCCTTATAACCAGTGGAAGGCGACGTTCAAGCGTGACTACTGTAGTAGCCCGTGGGTGGTCATCTCAGTTATTGCTGCAGTGTTGTTGCTTTTACTGACCGTAATACAGACTGTGTGCTCAATCATCTCTCTCAAAAACCTTCCTTTTTAAATGGTAAATTGCCACTGTAATTCTCTAAATTTCTATTGAATGATGTGTGATCAGCGGTCACTTCCTATTTGAATCAGCAGAACATCGATTAAAATATGTTAGGGAGGGCGCTCGCTTTTCCCCATTCAATACATTTCACGAGTAGAACTGGCGAATATGAATGGTACGTAGTGATGCAACATCTATCATAAGGATGGTTCGCCGAATAAATGTCGCCGCAACTGACATTAGCTTGTCTGCGCCTATCAGCATTTAGCAATTAATAAATTTGGGGCATGTTGAGAAGGAATCAATGAATTTTTTTCATAAAGTTTTTGCTGTAAGTGCGCCTACAAAAGATCCACCTCGCTAAGACCTTGCTAGCCATGGTGGAAAAAAAAAAAAAAGGAAGAAGTGCAAGAGAAAGAGAGAAAAATAAAAAATAAAAAAAATTTAAAAGATAAAAAAATTTAAAAAATTGGTTCACATGAGCACCAGCCGGCCAAAATTAGCCAAATAGATTGAATTGGCCAATTGTAAAATTTAAGACTAAATTAGCCAAAAAAAAAAAAGGATCGAATTAGAAAAGTTGCAATAGATTTAGTACTTTTTTGATAATTTTCCTGCCAAACTCTTAGGTGGTTTACCCGAGTTAAGTTTGCATCACCCATATTTTTCTATGGTTTCAGAAATACAAATGCTAGCTCACATATATAATGTATAGAGCATGATTCATTGATAGCGTGTATAAAGTTTAACATGTAACAATGAATGAAACAATGTAATTGGATTTGCTTGTGATTTTAGTGATAAATTACCTATTGTTCGTAAGTGTAAAATTATATGTAAATGGTAAATGTGAGATATAAACTTCGAATCCCTAATATGAGAGAGTTTTGAGGATTCAATCGAATTGTAACCGCCAAAATGGCACCTTTAATTGAGTTTGAGAAATATCGATTTTATATTGTGATGGGATGTCTCATATTCTAATACATGGTCATACTCCCACCATAGAGGTCTACATCAAAGTCTCTGATGTATCCAAAAGAAGTGTAAACAAGCATGAGGATGAGTATCTGAGTGTCTTGGTAAATTTCTTTTGTATTAGGCTTTTTTTTTTGTCAAGCGTTTTTAGCACATCTGCTAATTACCATGTCCCTAATTTGAGACAGCCCTTCCTTCATTGCCTCAAGCCTCTTTGAATGAAAAGGCGATTCTTGTCACGCCTCGATCCTCGGGCGCGCGCGCATCCCTGCTTGGTGGATCAAATAACAACGTCCTAGGATGTATCGCTGACCCATTCATTTTAATACGCATGAGGAAGCAAATATAATCTCCAGACAATAAAACAATGGGATAGGAAAGTAGAGCCATATTTTCGAACCCGAAAATGTCAACCACACTTATATACATTGCAAACCATAATGTATATATTACAAAACTAACTACCAAAGTTAGGTCCTACTCAAAACTAGTTTAGAAACACACAGGATCTACAAATAAGGGGTGGGGGTGTCCAAACCACTACGGGTCATCATCATCCTCGATCTCTCATTCTTCCACACTCCAGCTGGAGCCTACTACCAAGCACTCTGGAGAATCAGGATCTTCAAGATTCGGGTCCTTTGTGTCCACCACCGAACTGTCCTTGGGGTCAGTCGTACCTTTCTCGAACGCAACCTCCAACGCATACATAAGTACCTCAGATTCCGGCACGGGGCCCTCCCTTCGTCCATCATGATAATGGTGATATCATACCCTATATTAATGAGGCACCTTTTTGGGTAAACCCACATCAACCCAAACTATGGATTTCACCAACACATTTTCTAGTCCTTCAGGGTGCCCATGTATCGGAATGTGGTAACTCTGTTTCGTGAATTTCTTAGGTTGTCCAAAATATTCGGGAGGGTTTGGAGGGGCTGCCATCTAGGGACCTGAAAATGTTATTCCACGACGAGGTGTGACGACGTCTCAACGAGTTCTACTCCCTAAGACTCAACTAGGAAGAAAATACGCCTTGAGAGCTGCCTAAGCATAATCACCAGATAAAGGACTTACCTTGGCCTCGATTTCCTTCTTGCAATTCAATACAATTCAAACCTCATCGAGTCATATCAACAACTCAAATCGTTCAAGCATATTGAATCATCAATCAATCGACTCAGTTAATTCCATATCAACAGGACCTTCACACGGTCAATTCCATTACTCACTTCAATTATAAATCTCGGCCTCACTCAGACACGGCCTACTAATTCTTCGGTGGTAAATCACAGCCCAAATGGGCACAACCTCTGTTAGGTGGTAATCACAATCCAATGGGCATAGTCGGTTTCTATTTCGGCGGTAAATCACGGCCCAATGGGCACAGCCGGTTTTTATTTCGGCGATAAATCATGGCCCAATAGGCACAACCTCTACTAGGTGGTAATCACGGCCCAATGGGCACAACCATACTTCGGCGGTTTGATCACGGCCCAATGGGCACAACCTAGATTAGGCGGTTCACTTACTCCAACCCATAACATCCCACGACTATTCAACCACGGCCAACGATACTACACCTCGCAATTAAATTCCTCAATTAACATAGTATCTTGGCCTAATTTTCTTGTATTAAATGTACTCGATAAAAATAGTCGTGTGTGGATACACGATCGGTCTCAGCAAAAAATATAATATTTTCCTCTTTATAAATCCCACCATTTTGTATGGTTCACCAAAATATTTTTGGCATTGTAAACTGACGCTTAGTTATTTTCCAATTAATTATTGAAATTAATTAATTTAGGAATAAATCCCTAAAATACATGTGGCATCCCAAAATTCATGGCAACCTACAAATACATTAAGACCTATGGAAATGTGATGGAAGTGTCATTGATTCATGTTGTGATCATTAGACCAAAGAATTGTAATAGATTAAGACTAAGTACTTTAATGGAAATGTATCTTGTGTTCATGGGTAAATTAAGGTTGGTGCTACAGGACAATTTGATAAGAAGGATTTTGGTTCTTGACCATGCACCTTATAGATTTGATTCTTATGGTTTAATGTTGCAAGTTTTTGGCCATATTATTTTGTGATTAGGTATTTATCTAAGTAGGAAATTAAGGTGGGATTAATTGGAATAATGGTGGGCTGGATAATTAAGAAACCAAACCAACCCATAGCCCCACCATTCGGCCATATGGGCCTGGCCCGCAAAGCCCAAAGGAGGAGGAGGAGCTGCCGTCGACCAAGTTGGCCCAAGCCTAGCTAGATAGAGCCCATCTTGCATGAAAATTTACCAAGTGTCACCTGCATGCAAAGAAATGATTACAAGCTAATCATGAGGGGGAAGAAAATTAGAGAGGATGAAGGGGGTGGATTAAGCGAGGAAAGGGAGAGAAAGAGAGGGAGTCGGGTGAGAGAAAGAGGAAGAGAGAGAGAGTGGTCGTCCAAGAGAAAGAAAGGAAGAGAGAAATGGGAGACCGTGCGTGCCAGAGAGAAGAAGGAGGTCTGTTCGCTGCCGATCGTCCGCCTAGCTCGCCACTGTTCGTTCACTGCCTTGCCCCTCCGTTCGTTGCTTTCTATGTTCGCTTGAGCTAGAGGCAAGTAGAGTCCTAAAACCTACCCTTTGCTTGCTGTGATGTGTGTATAGAAGATGGTGAACTTCGGTTGTAGTGGAAGGGATGAAATTTCGAAGCTTTGGGGAGAAATTTGTTGGCCTAGCATGCTGTTTTCTGGAAAAATCAGTTCGACCCTTCATGAGTTTGTGAGCTGCATGCGACTTTTTAGTTGGAATCTCGCTTCAATCTCTTAATGAAAGTCGTAGAGAGCATCTTGAGAAGTAACATACTAAAATTTGAGATAAAACGGATAAGGATTGCCTAGTGAAACGATTTTCCTTTAGAGAAATTAGATCTGGAATGTGTTGTGCTGATCTTTAGTGATTTTGTGGATTGTAAAGTAGCCTTCTTGCGAAAATATCACTTTGATTTCTTAATGAAAGTTGTAGGTAATATTTTGAGGTATAACATACTGAAAATTTAGAAGAAACGGACATATGTAAGTCGATGAAACGATTTTCCTTTGAAAGAAGATAATCTGGAAAAACGACACCGAGAATAGGGGGAACTAACCGTCTATATATATATATATATTAATCTAGAACGATTTGGGTTTCAATTTATTCATGAGATATTTATCTTTAGGACTTTTCTATAACATATGAAAATTTCAGAATTTTTGGAGTTCATTTGGATATTTAATTTAAATTACTTCCGAAACTGTGCAAGCTGAAGTGTTAAAATTTTTGAAAACTATAATGTGTGGACCGTACTGTTTTGTGTGAGAATCTTTTGGTATTGTGTTTTTCATGAGATATTTGCCTTTAGGTCTCGTCTATAATGTGTGAAGTTTTTAGAATTTATTAATACCATTTACTAATTTTTCTAGAGTTTTAACCAAAGGAGTGCATTATGTTTTATCTGAAAATTGATGCGTGTTAAAAAATAAATGAATTTTTCCTTGAGATGTAAAGCTTTGAGCGGTTGATTTTGCTACATATGTGATGATATATGGCATGTTATATGGCATCAAAAGCTGATTGAGACTCTTGATATTGATGCATCAAATGCCATGTTGAAATTGAGATATATGTGTGAATATAAATTGAGATAATAACAAGACCGTCGGAGGTGTGAGCCAACGATGCCTCGGGAGTTTCGAGATGTCCGGAGTTCGTGTGCTGGATGCCCAGAGTGTGTGTGCCGGATGTCCTCGGGAGTTTTGGGATGCCTGAAGGTGTGTGCCAGAAGCCTCGGAGGTGTGTGCCGGGGGGACACCTCGTGATGCTAGTTGGGGTACGAGATGCCCGGAGTGTGTGTGCCAGAGGTTCCTCACGATGCCAAGTTAGATGCGAGCGATAAATTGAGGGATGCAAACATTGGTCCCTGGAAAGAAAAATGATGTGATCTAATTGAAAGATAAAGATCGAGAATTGAATCATGTGCATGGGATGAACCTCATGGGAATGCAAGCCTAGAGTGCATGATAATATGTGCACGTTGCATGATGATATATGCATGGCTGCTTGATGATATAAGTACAAGTTGCATGATGATATATGCATGGCTGCAAGGTAAGGTATGTTTGAATGCATGAATGATATGTCTTTTATTCATGAGACCTTGATTGTTTTGTTTGATGCACTGTATAGTTTGGCGGATCTTTACTACTAAATGGTTGTACTCACCCCTTTTGGAGATTAACATTTCAGATTAGAAAGATGCCTCTTTCACCATTTGTGCGTGGTACCTTCTATGGCATACCTACTGACGTTGAGGTGGAGTGCATCGAGCATTCCTGTATTAGTATACCTGGTCTGGAGTATGTCCGAGTTCAATGGGTATTTAGGAACAAGATGAACGAAGAAGGAAAAGTTGTACGAAATAAAGCAAGACTCGTGGCCAAAGGATATACGCAAGAAGAAGGAATAGACTATGACGAGACTTACGCACCAGTAGCAAGGTTAGAAGCTATTCGTCTATTACTTGCGTTTGCTTGTTATAAAAATTTCAGGTTATTCCAAATGGACGTCAAAAGTGCTTTCCTAAATGGATTTATCCAAGAGGAAGTTTATGTGGAACAACCGTCTGGATTTGAAGACCCAAAGAAGCCGACTCGGTCTTGACCGAAAAAGGCTCTCAGATGGTCTAAAGCAAGCACCTCGAGCTTGGTACGACAGACTAAGTAAGTTCTTATTACGTAATGGATTTGTCAAAGGTAAAGTAGATACTACTCTGTTCATCAAAAAGGAAAACAAAAGTTTCTTACTCGTTCAAATATATGTTGATGACATTATTTTTGGATCCTCTAATGAAAGTCTTTGCAAGAAATTTTCTAAGTCTATGCAGGACGAATTTGAAATGAGTATGATGGGAGAGTTAACATTCTTTCTTGGACTTCAAGTGAAACAAATGAAGGAAGGAACTTTCATCCATCAAGAAAAATATGCGAATGATCTTGTCAAAAGGTTTGGATTGGGAAAGTGCAAAAAGACCGACATACCAATGTCATGTTCTCAGAAGATAGACAAGGATGAAGAAGGGAAGAAAGTAGATCAAAAGTTGTACAGGAGCATGATCGGTTCACTTCTTTATCTTACTCGCTTCTAGACCTGATATTTTGTTGAGTGTTTGCATCTGTGCTAGGTTTCAATCAGATCCTAGAGAATCACATCTCATTGCCGTGAAACGTATTATCAAATACGTTGCCTCATCTTCAAGCATCGGTCTTTGGTATCCAAAGAGGGGAGACTTTAATCTTCTAGGATACTCAGATGCAGATCTGGCCGGTTGCAGAGTCGATAGAAAGAGCACTTCTGGAACTTGTCAACTGCTTGGAAACAGGACAGTGTCTTGGTTCTCAAGGAAGCAAAGCACTGTAGCTCTCTCAACGACGTAAGCGAGTATGTAGCTCTTGGAAGCTGCTGTTCGCAAATTCTATGGATAAAACAACAGCTACAAGACTTTGGCATTGAAGACTCATGCACAAAATCGAGATGTGACAACACCAAATTGCGATCAATCTCACCAAAAATCCAATCCTTCATTCAAGAGCAAAGCATATTGAGATTCGACATCACTTCATTAGAGATCATATTCAAAATGGAGAAATCTCGATTCAATTTGTTGATTCAAAAAGTCAACTAGCGGACATATTCACAAAGCCTTTGGAGAAAAATCAATTCGACTTTATCCGCTCAAGACTCAACATTTTGAAGCTTGAAGAAGTTGAAGTCTAGAGACTCACCAACTCTAAGACTCTGATCTCTTAGACTTTAAATCCTGAGACTCAAACATTCATGGCTAAAGACTGTAAGTTGCTATCTTATCTTAAAAAGGTACGTTCTTTCATTCAGATATAATTCGTGTGAAATTTGAAAACTTGTCTTTTTCAAGGAATTAATTTTGGCAGTTATTGATTTTGAAAAGAAGTGTTCGTACACTTTCCTTGTACTGATTAAACTTCTCTTTTCAAATCCGAGGTATATATATATATATATATATATATATATATATATATATATATATATATATATATATATATATATACGTTTTTCTTCGCCCAATTTTCAAAACCCTAAAAGGCACTCTCCTCCCGATCTTGTTTCTACTTCTTGTTCATCGTCGAGAAAGTGGTCATTTTTCTTGGGAAAAGCAAGTGAAGGAATCTTCCAATAGACAAAGAAAAATTATGGGAATGAGTATCTTTTTCTGCGAAAAATGGAGGAATTGGGAATTGCTCCTAAAGGAAGGGCAGAGGAGGCTCTAGCGAACATTCCTAGTGATCCTCGTATGCCAGGACAAAATCTGACTGACGGGAACGATGATGACAAAATGTTCCTTGAATTTAAACCTAGAATGGGTGTGGCAGCAAAGGTGAAAGGAAATCGGATGGATTTGTTTAAATCCAAGGATCAGGAAAAAGTGTATTTCAGGCTGTTGAAAAGAGGGGTGATAAACCCTAGAAGTGTCGATTTTGACTTCCTGGACACCATCAACTTGAACTTAAGAGAGAAGTTGAATTTGCTTCAACTTGAGACTTTTTGCTTTGACTCTACAGACGGGTATGCTCAACTGACCGCTTATTTCTATTCAAATCTTAGCTTTTTGGATGCGAATAGAATTTCATTCAGTGTTCGAGACCAAGTCTACGTGGTAGATGTGAATATGTTGGCGGACATAGTCGGAGTTGAACGGGGACGCTATCTCCCAATCAAAGTCTCACCTGCTCGTACTACTCTGGATCTTGTCAAAGATAGGGACGTAGAGAAGAAAATTACCTATTCCGGGATGAATGCCATCAACATTGTGCTTCATAAGATTGTGATCAACCTGTCTCGGACCGAAGTCTACGTCAAAGACTTCGTGTCTCTTTTCGAAGTAAAGTTGATGTATGCGATCAACTCAGACGGAAGTTTTCTCTCCCGCACACTATTCTCTTCCATATGTACAGAGCAATGTCAAAAGACAAAGGACAATTGCCTTATCCTGGTCTGGTGACCAAGATCTTCAGACATCTGAACATTGAACTGCCACATACATTTTGTGTTCGACCGTGTGATAAGATGGTGGTAGGGTTGAAAATGTTAATGAAGATGCGTCTGCAAGAACTCTCCAAGGCAATGGAGAAATTCAAAGTGAAATCTCCAGTTCAGTCTGCCTCAAAGAGAAAAGGAAAATAGGTCATTGGTGCTCCATCGAAAAAGAAGAAAAGAACTCTCATCCTTGAAGATGAAGATGAAGATGATGAAGATCCCACTATCTAAGCACTGACAAGAACAAGACGTTCTGTGTCTCATCCAACAGATCTTCAGAAGAGCAGAGAAGAAGGAGAGAAGAACAGAGAAGAGGAAGAACAGAGAGAGAAGGAGAAAGAAGTTGAAGAAGAAGGAGAAGGAGAAAAAGAACAGTCTGCTGATAAATCTGGAGAGAAGGGAAATCAAGAGCATGATCATCACTCTTCCCCTTTCGATGTCCTAGAGACAGGGGGAGTTAGCGAGCAAGAGAGGTCTACACCTCATGCTGCTGCCAGTGAAGATCTAAGACAATCTCCAGAAGACCCAGAAGAAGTTCAGGTCTCTCAATTGCCTGAAGAAGGTGATACGTCGATGCCAAATCTGCCAGACTATACTGAAGCGCCATCGTCTGCATTTACTCCATCAGAAAAAGCTCATGCCAGTACACAGACGGATGATTCTGCAGATTTTCGTAGCATCATGAATATTCTTCTGGAAATGTGTAGCCAGATATATGTTCTGGACTGTGAAATCCAAGCTTTGAAGAATGCTGGACAAGCATCTTCAGTCTCTCTGGAGGATAAATTCAAAGACCTCGCTCTACAACTTCAAGCCAATGCCAAGGGAGAAGAGGTAGCTCATCTGAGAGAAGACCTGAAGAAGCTCGAAGGAGTAGTCCAGTCCATTGGGGATTTCCAGATCGTGCGCATTCCCAAGCAGACATGACTCCTTTCTCACCCTTTTTAATGCTGACAAAAAGGGGGAGAACCAATTTGAACCAACAACTATCTTTTAAAACTTTTTAGTGGTTATGTTTATTTTTGAGTATGACTTGAGAACTTGAACTTGGGTGTGAATTTGACTGAATTGACTGTGGATTGTGATGCTTGACTGGTTGCATTTTTTTTCAAGTGTTGTTATATGGTATTACTCATGAAAGACTAACCAATTTTCTGTGGATGCAGAGTCTGGTTGCTTTATTAATCTTTTTGAGTTAGCCATATTGCTTGAGAAATGTTTTTGCAGGTCAAAGTTGTTCAAATCTACAAGAAAGTTTTGTCCCCATCAAAAAGGGGGAGATTGTTGGAGAAATCTTTCCAGAATATTTTGAAGCTGACAAAACGTTTCTATCAGTCTAAGTCTGGATGTTCGGAGACCGACAGTTTAAAGTTTGAAGACTTTGTATTCTCAAGACTCAAGACTCAAGACTCAAGACTCAAGACTTAAGACTCAAGACTCAAGACTTAAGTCTATTCTCACTGACAGTCTTTCTAATCCAGTGACGAAGAAAATCCAAAGCCGAGGTATATGGTTGAGGATTCGATCCTATCCTCTGGAATAGATTCTGGTTGGATAATCATTTCGGATTCTTTAATTCTTATCTAAGATCGATTGAAGATCCGATGGTCGACGAAATAATCTTGGAATGTTCTATTCTTGGAAACCAAGATCCCGATTGTATGGGCGAACAGATTGATGGGCTATCATCGAGATTCCTTAAATAGCTCGGATGATCTTCTTGATTGATTTCGTCCAACGGGTAGATTGGAGGAATTCATTTGGTAAGTGCCAACGGCTATGATGGCATAAAGGAGTATAAAAGGAAGACGTTCTAGTTGTTTTAAGTGTGTGATCGATAGAAAAATTCCAGAATCTGAAGACCCTTGATTGTTAGTTGAGACTGTTCGAGCGAAATTGTATACACAGAGAGTGTTTGTACTTGGTGATACCTTGAGTGAGTGTGGTAGATCATCTACGCCTAGAAATCAAGGAAGATCAACACTGTAACATCTCTTTGTTCATAGTGAAATCCAGCCAATTGGCTGTCAGTGCAGAAGAGTGGACGTAGGCTTGAATCAAGCCGAACCACTATAAACTAAGTGTTCAATTCTCTCTTTCCCTTACTCAGTCTCACGATTGGTTTTTAATTATTGCTAATTCTTCAACTGTCTAAAGTATTGTGCAATCCTTAAGAAAAATCTTTGTATACCTATTCACCCCCTCTAGGTACTCATACTAGCAATATCATGTACGACGTGGGTTCAACTGATGACCCTATCATCCAAGAGTTTTTGTCCGTTCACGTTCGACGCAATGGGGTGATAATAGGGATGTTACCGCCGCCGCTGACCGATGCACCGGGTTGGGTGTGATGGCACGTATGACTGGTGGGAGCTGACGTTTTCTTTTTGGGGATAGCCAACGCTTTTCGATGGAGGGATGTACATGTTTCATATAGGGTCGAGTTCTCTTTTGGGTATAGCCAAGTATAGTTAAAAATCTTGGCCTTTTTGTTGTTGTATCGATCTGAAATGTCCATCATGAAAATAGAAATAAAAATGAATCGGCTTTATCTTTTCTTCTGGTGTGTAGTTGCATTATTGTTATTGGAGGGAAAGATGGTGAGACTCGTTTATGCTTTCGCTGATGAACTGTGCTGGGACCTTTACAAAAAAAAAAATGGAAAAGTATTCTATTGATCAACCCCTATGAACCATGGTTTCACTTAAATTTAAAAGTTACCTTACTGGTATGTAGTAGGATGAGTGTTAAGTAATCTATGGCGACCCTAACGGATTTGGGCCGTCGAGGGGTGCCACAATACAAATCATACCAATTCAACACAAATTTGGGCTTAATTAAATAAACAGATCACACCATTGTAAGTAGCATAAAATTCCGGTCACCGGCTATCCCGATCTAATTTCCGAAAAATAACTAATTAATTAAATCATTATGAAAATTAATTATTAAATGCCAATAATTAAAACTTAGGCCTATAATGCCTAATTGAACACCGAGACGAACTCGAAAAATTTCCGAATTACTCTAGATAAATATTAGAGCTTGTCTAGGCCCTTATTGCACTAACTATCCACCTAATATGCATCGATAATTAATTAAATTCACTAATCAAATCTAACTAACCATCTAATCCTAGCTTAACTTAAAGTAATCAATCCTTAAGCGTCATTAACCTACTAAGTGAGAATTAGTGAGTTAAAATCATTTGTTTAGCGATCCGATCAGTTCAAATCAATGGGGATGCGGCGAGGCTCGATCTTCTCCAAAGTGGGCTTGGCTTTTAGGGTCCAGAAACGACCAAAGCAAGCCTAAACAGTAGTTGAAAACCCACTAAACTTTAAGCAACGGTGCAGCGGCTCTTCACGGCGGTAGGCGAGCTGTATGTCAACTCCAGCGACGATGAGATGGCTACGATGGACTTGGGGAATCTCCTAGAATCATGGAGGAAGATGGATGGCAGTCCAAGATGGTGGAGATGCACGCGTGGGCAGGCGAGGCGCGACGAGCAGGCAGTGGCGTCGCGAGCGATCCGGCGGGTGGCTAGGGTGTTTGACGGCCTGCTGGCTTCTTCTTTGCAGAATTTTGGAGTCCTCAAAGCACAATGAGGAAGAGGGCTGGCCGACAGTTTGAGAGGGAGAGAGGGGGCAAGGGGTCCACTTCTCTCTCTTATCTCATTTCTTTGCCCCCCAACTTGTCCACCTTGCATGGTTGTCTTTCACCGCCCAATTCCAGCCCTCAAACCCTTCTAGAAGCCTTTTGAGGGGTCCAAATGTTGTGAGCGATGGGGGGCTATGAATTTCATGTGTTTTACCTCCAATTTGGACTTCAATCCTTCTTAAATCAACCCAATTTGGCTTCTATAAATTCAACTAACACCTCATCGATCAAATTGGTATTTTTCCTCACTAATAGGACCCACTTGCATCTCAATTTCACGATAAAAAATGGTCTCCGATCTTTTCTGGACAAAAACGGCCCTATCTCGACTTTTTCCCAAACAGTCTCGGTTTACAGAAAAATCTTTGGAGACTGAGTCGATGTTCCTAAAATGATTTGTGACATGACAGAACTCTCAATTTCTGAAATTGGATTCAAATTCGTGATTAATTTCAATTTTGCGCGATTTTAGCGTGACCTAGGTTACCGGATAGCTTTTAGAAATTTTTAGTGCAAATGACCCGTGGTCTATTTTTTTCTAGCCACAATGAACCCACTCGACACATTGACGACTCTCGATTGTCGTGAAAATCTCGAGAATTCAAATACGGACACAAGGTACCAAAACAATAGAAAAATTAGTCTAATCCTAGTTGACAAGAATTTTCCAATTTAGTGGAGTCACCCACGTTTAGTCACACATCTCAATTGAACCGACTTATCTTTGGTGTCTGATCAATTTTTTAACTGTGCTGTAATGACCTCGAAAGATGAGCACAGTCGAGTAGCCGATTCATGATCGAATTCTCAAGTCTATTGCATTAAAATTTCTTAATGGCTTCCCCAGATAGTCTAGTTATCTCAAGAGTGATAAGCTCTAAGAATAGCACTATAGGTGCGTCGATGAAAAGCCCGATTAATTTAATAGAAAGTAATATTGAAAAATCCAAGATGTCACAACTCTTCCTCTCTTATAAAAATTTCATTTTCGAAATTTAAACCATTACAATACTTTAAGCAAAAAGGTGGGGGTACAAACGTCTTATCGACTCTTTAGTTTCTCACGTTACTTCTTCAGTACCGTGGTGTTGCTAGACCACTTTAACCAACAGAACGGTCTTTGTACGTAGAACTTGCTCTTTTCGATCCACAATTTGAACCGGGTTTTTAACATATGACACTTGATCATCCACGTCCAATTCTTTGAAATTTAGCACGTGGGTTGGGCCAAGCTCATACTTCCTCAATATCGACACGTGAAAGACGTTGTGCACTTACGCCAGTCTTGGCGGCAACGCAAGACAATATGCTAGGGTTCTGATTCTCTCTAGAATTTCAAATGGATCTACGTACCTCAAACTCAGTTTCCTTTTCTTACCAAAGCGCGAAGTTCCCCTCATTAGTGACACTTTCAGAAATACGTGATCACCAACTTGGAATTCCAACGGTCTTCGGCGCTTATCTGCATAACTTTTCTATCTACTCTAAGCGGTCTTTAGTCTGCCTCTGATTACTACAACGGCATCCACTGACTGCTGAACCAACTTTGGGCCCGTAATCTTCCTTTCCTTAACTTCATCTCAACACACTGGTGTCCTGCACACTCTGCCATACAACGCTTCAAAAGGAGCCATCTGAATGCTTTGTTGATAATTTCTGTTATAGGCAAATTCCACCAGATGAAACTGTTCTTCCCAACTTCCCATAAAATCTAGCACACAAGCTCGCAGCATATCTTTGAGGGTTTGAATTGTCCTCTCAGACGGACCATCCATCTGAGGACGATATGCCGTACTATACTGCAGCTTGGTTCCTAAGGCAATCTACAAGCTTTTCCAAAATGCAGCTATAATCCTTGGTTCTTGATCTAAAGTTATCGTAATTGACACTCCATGCAGTCAAACTACATGACGCACATACAACTCTGCGTGTCTATCCAAACTGAGGTCCTTTCACACTACAATACAGTGAGCCGACTTTGTCAATCTGTCGACTACTACCCAAATTGAATCATTTCCTCTCTGACTCCTCGGTAGTCCGGTCACAAAATCCATCATGATATGCTCTCATTTCCACTCTAGGATCTCGAGAGGTTGTAGAAGTCCTCCCAACTTCCAATGCTGGGCCTTGACTTTTTGACACGTCAAACACTTGGCGATATGTTTGGCGATGTTTGCCTTCATACCCGACCACCAATAGTGTTGACGCAAATTCTGATATATCTTGGTATTGTCAGGATGAATGTTGTAACTGCTACGATGTGCTTCTAAAAAGATATCATCTCTAAGCTCCACATCATTAAGTACAACCAATTGTCCTCAGAACCTCAATGTTCCATCCTTAGAAATCTGAAGGTGAGCATTTCTTTTCTCAGTGTCCTCTTGTAGAATCTTCTAAACATCAAGGTATGTCGGTTAAAGTAACTTGATTATGATCTGGACATCTGGTTCAATTCTGAGAGTGGCCATATAATTCGAAAGGTAACCTACCTCAAACTTGAATACTGAATCTCGAGCTCTCTCGATTAAATTACACTCCTTAACCAACATATGAGCGACTGAAGACTTTCGACTCAAAGCATCGGTGACCTTATTCGCCTTTCCTAGGTGATATAGGATATCACAGTCATAGTCCTTGAGCAATTACATCCATCGGCGTTGTCTTATATGCAACTCCTTCTGAGAGAATAAGTACCTGAGACTTTGATGATCCGTGAAGATCTGGATTCTTTCTCCGCACAAATAGTGTCTCCAAATCTTCAATGCGAATATGATTGCCCCGAGTTCTAAGTCATGCGTTGGGTAATTCTGTTCATGAGGCCTTAACTGACGGGAGGTGTATGCAACAACTCGACCATGTTGCATTAGCACGCAACCCAATACTCTGAACGACGTATCACTATAGATCTCGAATTCTCCAGGACCAGATGGAATGGTTAGCACAAGTGCAGTAGTCAGCTTTTGGTTCAGTTCTTGGAAACTACACTTGCACTTGTTTGGCCACACAAATTTTTCTTCTTTCTGCAAGAGTCTAGTCAATGGCGACGCTAATGTCGAAAACCTTTCCACGAATCGTCTGTAATAACCTGCAAAATCCAGAAAACTTCTGATCTCGGTCACTGTGGTCGATCTTGGCCAGTTGATCATTGCTTCAATCTTGCTCGGGTCCACGGAAGTTCCTTCGCTTGAAATCACGTGGCCTAAAAAAACAACACAAGTCAATCAAAACTCGCAATTGCTGTATCCGGTGTACAACTGATGGACTCTCAGAGTTTGCAGCACTAATCTCAAATGACTCTCATGCTCTTCATCACTTCTTGAATACACCGGAATATAATCAATGAACACAATCACAAACTGATCCAGATATTCCTTGAACACTTGGTTCATTAGATCCATGAAGGCAGCTGGAGCATTCGTCAACCCAAACGGCATCATTGTGAACTCATAATGACCATAACGGTTACAAATTGCTAACTTTGGAATGTCCTCCTTTCTGATCCTTAACTGATGATATCTTGTCCTCAAGTCGATCTTTGAAAATATTGACGCTCCTTGTAACTGATCGAACAAGTCATCGATCCTTGGAAGTGGATACTTGTTCTTGATTGTTACCTGATTGAGTTGAATAGTCGATGCACAGATGCAACAAACCATCTTTCTTCTTTACAAACAGAACCGGTGCTCCCCAAGGTGATGCATTGAGACGTATGAATCCCTTATCCAATAATTCCTGCATCTGCACTTTCAGTTCCTTCAACTCAGATAACGCCATCCGATAAGGAGCCTTAGAGATTGGCTCTGTACCAGGTGCTAGTTCAATCACGAACTCAATTTCTCTCTCTAGCAGTAATCCTAGCAATTCCTTCGGGAATACATCTAGAAATTCTTGTACTACAGCAATGTCTTCCATCTTCAGCTCTTCAATTGTCGTATCCACGATAGTTGCTAGGTAGCCTTGACAACCCTTGTCTAACAAACAAGTTGCCTTTGGCGACGAGAGCAAAGTAATTGAGGGTCCTCCTCGATTTCGACGAACTCGAAGCTTTCACCCTCTAACGGGTCAAATTGAATCGCCTTGCGATAGCAGACCATCTTAGCTCGTTGCTTGGTGAGCCAATCTATGCCAATTATCAAATCAAAGTCATACATGGCTAGGACTAACAAGTTTATTTTCCCCTCTCGCTCACTAATCACTAAATTGCAACCAAATAACCCAAAGCAGCTATCACTTTATCCTTCAATGCTGTAGATATGCTAACTGCCAACTCTAATAATACATGACTTAATCCTATCAACTTAACATACTACTCGGTAATAAAGGAATGAGTTGCTCCTAGGTCGAATAAAGTATAAGCAGGATGGTCGTTCAACGAAACCATACCTGTGATCACGTCAGGCGTAGCCTCTACCTGACCTTGAGTGATGGCATACACCGTGCCTTGAACTGGGGGTCTAAGCTATCCCCATTGCGTCGCGTTCTGAGGTGCGATTCCTCTAATCTGACCCATCGATGGCGGCAGTGGCAATTGTTGTGGTCTCCTTAGTCTCTTGGGACAGTTCCTGGCTATATGGCCCTATTGGCCGCATTCAAAACATACACCCGGCTTGGATTGGCATGGGGCTGAACCATGTTGCCTTTCGCAGAAGCAACACAAGTTGTTCTAACTTGGCCCAAACTTGCTAATTCCACCCTTCCTGTTGGGCGGTATCGGAAATCTTCCTCCGACCATGGGCCTCTTCCAATGTCGGATCCCTTCTCGACTCGATCCAAACGACGATCTAGATGCGGTGGCTCTATGGTTCACAAGTGCACGTAATGTCAGGTCGTTGATCCGTCTTTATACCTGATGATTATAGTTTGTTCATATACGAAGTTGCATATGTACGCAATATGGAATATGTCTCCTTATTACATGCAATGTATAATAATGATATATTATGCAATCTAATTATGACATTGTATTGAAATCCATAACCGGGGTTGTAACCGAGAATAAATTATTTATGTTTCAAATAAAATGCATGTCAATTAGATTTGTGCATATGATTGAATTGGTGACTTGACCAATATTCAATAATTTTTGTTCGATCGGGACATCAGAAGACAGAATGATTGAATTATACTATAGCTAAAGCTGACACGTTCATTATGTTCTTAAACCATTCATACTATTTGGGTAACCATGACATATTGCTAGATGTTAATCATAGCTCGTAGGACTCAAAGATTAATTGGGACAATTAATTCTTTTGGGAGTACTAATGTGTTAGTACAAGTCTTATTACTAGCTTAGTGATGGACCTAGAGATGTCACACACCATAAACAATTAAGATAACGTGGAACAAGAGAGAAATAATGTTGCAAATGTGTTTGCAATTACTGCAATCAAATTGAGTCGACTTGAAATTAAATCAAATGAGATTTAATTTAATTTATATTATAGTCACGAGTCTACTTGCATATGATACACATGCATGCCCAAAGTGAATATATGTTAATGTATTCCAAATACACCCATAAAGATTATGTCATTTTTATTTTTTTATTTTTCATTTATATTTATTCAATTACTTAATGAGCACATGGTCAGCTATTGTTTCTGACCATGTGCAACGCACATCACATGTGCGTGTTGTTTCAATAAAAGAAAAAAGTATATATATTAAGGGAAGCTTCATGCATGAACGAACGATCAGCAATGGTTGCTAATTGTCCCACTATCAGCAGTCGTTGTTGATTGTGGGATGGTTTCCCACTTGTAGCAACAATTATTAGTAACCGTTGTTGATTCTTTAAGGACATAAGCAACGGTTGCTAAAAAAGAGAGAAGTGTGTGTGTTTTGTGTGTTGGTACGCGAGAAAGAAAAGGGATTCTCTCTCATATGGGCCGTGGCTAAAAACATCAAGGATACGGAGGATTGTCTCCACGAGATTACTAGCACGATTATAGTGGTGATTATCTGAAAGTTCTCTCTTCCATTCGACGTCCATTGGTGATATGTCTGAACTAGAGGTCTGACGTTTGTGGGGCTCAAAGTGAAAAACATCCGAACGAACTTGTTTAAAGCACACTTCGAGAGGTAATTCGTTTAACTCCCTTTTATATTCAGATTTTTTATGTAAAACGCACGAACAACGTCTTCGGAGAATCATGTATAGAAATATATCATTTTTCTTTCCGCTATGTTTATGTTAATTTTGCCTATACATGATTCATGAAACTCCAACAGCTTGCACTGACTGTAGAACAGACCGTGTGCACCCTGCTATCCCTCAAATAATTTTTCTTTTTGAATGGTACATTGCCATTGTAATACTCTATCCCCTTTTGGATGTAATTTGAATGGCCTAACTAGGCAGACTTGTAATTACAACTTTTCGATTCTAATGAAGCAATATATAAGTAGTGTGTTTGTATATGTATTTTCTTTACTATCCGTTTATTGTTTGTTGATTGGGTGTTACGGGGGCACACTTTTGCATGTGATAAATCAAAGGGTAAAAGTAACAAGACGGTAACACCTCTTAGGACGTCGCAAATTAATACTGCGGATATCGTGCTCCCGCGGTGAGGGGAGGTCTAGGGTGTGAAATCTACAACCCTAGATATGAGCTTGTTGCGCATTGCTGAAGTTCTTCTAACAAGTGGAAGGCGACATTCATGCGTGATTATTGCATTAGCCCATGGAAGTTCCTCTCAATTATCGCTGCGGTGGTGTTGCTTGCACTGACTGTAGTATAGACCGTGTGCGCCCTCCTATCCCTCAAATAATTTTTCTTTTTGAATGGTACATTGCCATCGCAATACTCTTAATTTTCGATTGAATTTTGTGTGATCATCGGTCCTTATCTATCAGAATAAGCAGACATCCATTTATGTGTGTTGGTCGGGGCGCAGATTATTAGCTTTTCCCTACCAATACATTTCACGACGACAGAATGGTGAATATGAATGGGATGTGGCGATTCGGCCTTTATCCTAGGATGGTTCGCCCAAAAAAAAATGTCGCCGCAACTGAGATTAGCTTGTAGGCCCTTGTCAGCGTTTAGCTATTAATAAACTTGAGGCGCGATGAGAAGGAATGGCGGAATATTGCCCTAAGTTTTTGTCAACGCTGCCTACAGAAGATGGTGGATCAGATACGGTGGGAATGAAAGCCTAGGCTAAGTGAACCTGAACTTGTATAGTTAGCATCTCACAATATCGTCTTCGCCTTTCCGGTGCAAATAAGTCTTTAATTACACGGTGCAAGAATTTGGATGAGATGGAGACGTTCTCGTAAGGTAACTTGAAAATCAACTGCAGCAATCTGCCTTCTGCGTAAGATATCATCGTCTGTTAGTTTTCCCAACATGAAGCAACCTAACGTCAACATGGTAGATGAGCTACACTTTTGCATTTACATATACAAATGAGCCTAGGAGCACTCTTTGAGCTGAGATCCCGTTCATTTCACAAAAATAATTTCCAAAAAAATATTTTCTAGATTTTGCGACATTCTTTTTATGGAAAATGAATTAATTGGGGAAAATATTTTTCATTAAGAGAAAAAAAGTCCTCTAAGGTTGGAAAAATGTTTTCCACTTTTCATACCTTCTTTTACATCACTTTCCTTCATCAAACACCTTTTTCTTTTATTTTTTAAATTGATTTTTTAATTATCCTTTATTCTTTTCTTTTTTCTTTTTCTTTCCTTTTCTTTCTTTTTCCTTTCTTCTTCATTGGCCAGTCACGGGTCATTACAGTAGCCAATGACTGGCCATAGAGCTAAATCCTCGCTATAGGCTGGGAGGCTCGAGCTCACCAGATCCTAACAAGTCAAGCTTGTTAGCACCCAAATTTTATTAATTTTTTTAAATATCCATTTATTTGCAAAAATATAAAAAAATTATAAAAAGATAAGAAGCAAAAAAAAAAAAAAAGGAAAAATGAATAAAGTGGACCCAGAAAAAAGAAATAAAAACAAAAATAAAAGGGGAAATCGAGCGGGCCAGCTTGTCTAGCCCACTTGTTCTCGGCTCACCTGCAACCCAGCTTCCCATTTCCTTTCTTTCCTTTGGCCCATTTTCCCTCTTTTATTTGGCCCACCAGAGCCTAACAAGTGGCCCAGCCCAAGGCCGCTTCTTGCCCTTTGTTTGCACGAGCCAGCGCCCACGAAGCAAAAACGCCATAAGAGTGACGTGAGAAAAGTGGGGAGCCTTCTGGAACGCATGAGCTGGCGGGGGCGAGGAACAAACAAAAAAGATTCCTTACGGAGGCGAGGAGGGCATGCTGGTGCTCACTGGACGAAGCGGGGAATGGGGCATATAACGTAAAAAAGGATGGGCGATAGGGAGGAGGGCGGATGCTTCCACAACCGCCTGTAGATCCAGGTCCGGGCAATTCAACAAGTCACGGATGAAGTGGACAAGGAGTATAAGAAGATATCTGAGCAGATCAATGAAACTCGAAGAGTTTGCAGGCGACGTTCATGGAATTCATGGACGATGCTCAAACCTGCACATCTCACGAAGATCGCCGCCTATTCTCTCTCTCGGCTGCTGTTCGTTGGCAGAAGAGGAGAAAGCGGGTAAGGGGGGAGAGAGAAGAGAGGGGGGGCGCTCCGCGTTATGGAAGGAGATTGGCTCGAAAGCTTTGGGGGGTTCTCTGCAAGTTCTCCTCACGGGCACCTCATCTTTCTGGGCTGGGTCCAGATCGCAAAAGGGAGAGAGAGAGAGAGAGAGAGAGAGAGAGAGAGAGAGAGAGACGTGCGCTAGCCATGAGATCCGACCGGAGAAGACGACGAACATCGATCATCGCGCTCCGACCTCAACCGCCGACCCATAACCACCCATCGGTCGTTCCCACCGACCGGCGCCTATCACCTCCGGTTTGCCATTCCCGACCACCGTCTTTGTCCACGGTTGAGCGGAAGCCTTCCTTCTCGTCTCGTCGTCCGTCGAAGCTTTGCTGGCGACTGTACGACGCCAAAACTTCACCCCGTAACAGGTAGGAGTTCGCTCTCAAACACCATTTTTCGGCCGTGTCTCATTGAGCCCGAAATCTAATTTTTCTATATTTTTGAGATCATAGGCGATTGATAGAGTGATGAGACTGAGTTATAATCTATGATGTGAGTTCATGTTGTCATCAAGTGTCGAAATTTGAGTCTCATTTCGCCATGATATCAGTCTGGAGCTTGTTTCATAAAGTGCACAACATGCTTCTGTTAGAATGCTTAAAAGAAGACCGGAAAACTTCTCGCGTTTAACTCGAAACCGATCTCATTCGTTTCTGTATTCGTCGAACCCTACTTGATTTCTTCGTATTTTGCTGTTTTTTCATGTGACTTCGCGATGTGTTTTAAGTTGGCCTTGCAAACGCTCCTTCACCGGAGCTAGCCTCCCCACGTTGGCGAGCCCTACGGTTTAAAGCCATTCGAGTAAGTGTCTCTCTCCATTTCTTAGTGCCTTTGTGTTTGTTTGATTTCTGGAATTCCTGGTGTTCATACCGGAGTTTAGGTGAGGATTTTTTGTGAAATTTCGGGTCGCCGGAGTGGACGCTCGGCGTTGGTCGTCGCCGTTCGGGACGGACGGTGGGCGGATGATGGTGGTTTGGCGGCGACGTAGGTGCTGGCCGTCGTCGGCCAGAGCGATGGCAGGGCGTCAGGAGGGTTGGCATGAGGTTGAAATGAAGACAGAAAAGGACAAAATAGGGAAAAAAATCAAAAATGGGGAAAAGAAAACGAATTAAAAAAGGGAAAATTAAAAGTCTATTTTTAATCCAATTGGGGTCGGGTCCGGGTTTTGCTCAGGTCAGTGGGCCGGATCACGTAAAACCAGTCCCAGCCCATTCCCCGAATATAATGATAAGCTCGGCAATTGAATATCTTTCATAGCTGTGACATTCATTTTATCTCAAAACTTTTTGCAAATGATTTTCAAAAGATGTCTTTGAAATATCACATGTACTCTCCATGTATATAATCACATTATTCATTTAGAAGTGTCTGTGTTTGGGATTGGCGTATGCCTTTGCTAATAAGTGATCCGTTGACGGCTTACTCATTTGTTTGATTGGTTGAGAAATAATGTCTAAAAGGCCTGCATGCATGTTTAATTCCCACAAATGCATGTAATTTCTCGATGGATGATAGGGTCGATGCATGATATCGATGGAAATCTTGGGATCACATTGAACACCTCATTAAGAACTTATAAGTGTTATTGGTCATGTGATAACACATTTGATCAATAATGGCTATACATTACAAAAATGGATTGGGTAAATATTTTAGAGGGATCTACGCATCAACTATAAAAGCCGACCTTGATGCCCAAATAATTTTTTTGAATTGAACTTTCTTTAAGAGATTGGTTTTAGTATAATGTTGTGCTTTTGTTTGTTTTGACATGTTTGCCCGTTTCTTTCCATTGTATATACCTAGTTATAGATTTCCTAGACTAGATCTAGATCAAGACCTTGAAGATGGAGAGAACATGAAGACGGTTAAGGTCGATGTCCATTATGACCATTATTCTGTACCATTCATCCTCGACATATGTCTCGGGTTCTTATCATCTGTATAAAAGTTCGACGAGTTACGGGTTCCCTTTTCCTTTTATCATTTTCAATTGTGTTTCTTTTTGGTATTTTCTAGGATTGCATGATAGATTTACAGCTTTCTTTGATTATTTACTTACTGCAACGCAATTTTCAATTCAATTTGGTGTTTCCTTTTCATTTTCTTTAGAAATAGATTAGCAAGAAAACGATCAACCACGTATGATCACTTAATTTAGGACTAACAATCCTGAAAATGTAAGAAAAAAAATGCATTGACACGTTAGGTAAAAACAACATATTATTTAGGTATCGAAATGACGCTAATGGAAATATTAGCGTAACCCAAATCCCTGGACCTAGATATCTAGTTGCGTAGAAATCAAGGGAATATTCCCGACCCTCGATTGGGTTTCTAGCTGACCCCCAAAAACAAGACTAATGGTGACTCCCATCTTATTTTTAGGTTGTCCTAAACAATTAGACCATATAAATGAACCCGCCAAGTGGGGTACGAATCCTGATAAGACTTACCATTGTTTAGCATACCCACATGTGGAAAATTCTTAATGGATGAAGTGACGTCATTCTTAAGAAGGAGTATTAGAGGGAGGGCTACCATGGTAAAGGTACCCTTAAATTCGATATTTACGCCCAACTTCCTCTCTCGAGGTGTGTCACTCGTGTGGGTATGGATTGTCACATTCTGCTGTCAAGTGGGATATAAGTTTGGGAGAACTCACAATCTTGTAAAGGGAACTCACAAGACGTTCATCCGAGGGATGATGTGATCACATCCCTATGGTTGAGAACCATGAGAGAACTTTCGTAGTCAAGTACCCCTAAATTCGATTTTTTTCCCCTTTCCTCTCCTCACGAGAAGGATTGAAGGCGGCAAGATCGGGTTGCGACATCGTGTTTTGACGCCAATCTCACTAATCACGTTGTCCAATTTGAGCCTTTTATAGAGGTGGCCTGCTTTCGATGCTAGCCTCATAGGCCACGACCCAATAACTATTTTCCAAGCTAGTTGTATAGGCCGTGCTATTATGCCAGCTGTATAAGCCGCATTGCTTAGTTACTATTTCACAAGCCAATCGCATCGACTATTTGTTGTTTCCCCTCCGATTCTCAACCTTTCATGCATTTTTTTAAGAAGCTGACACCACCACCAGACTCTCCATCGTTAGACAAGCCAGATTTGGAAGACGATGCCTCACACACCGCCCCTCCACGGATCAACAAGCCCAATGCCATGCAACATCGTTAGAGAAACAAGATTTGTGGCACTATTTGACATTAATTCAAACCGTAGTTGACTACTTTGATGTCACCTTGAGTTTGAGAGGGATATTAGCAATATTATATTAGAGATTCTTAATATTTTCTATAGAATATTATCCTATGTTAGAGACAATTATGATATTATTATTGATTATCTAATATCAATCAAGATTGCATGAATATCTCCTTTGATTTTGCATATCTTGATTGATATATGTTACTTGAGATAGTGGTCTCATAAAGCCTATATATAGGCTAATGTAATGTTCATTATGACTAGGGGTGAGCATATCAAACCAATAGAATCAAGAACTATCCAGACCAGACCAGATCGGCCGGTGTGGTCCCATTCCTAAGGGCGTCCGTTCGGTTCCTAATTCCATAAAAATGAAAGTAATGATTTTCGGTCTAGTTCTCAGTTCTAGGAGGGAATCGGACTAGACCGCACCAACTCTTTTTTTTTTTTTTAAATGCTTTTTTAATTCTTAAAAATAGCGCTAAACCCTAAAATAATAACAATTCTAATATTTTTTAATTTTTTTTATAAGTAATTAGTTCTATTAGACCAGACCGGATCGGTTGGTCTGATCTGATTCCTGATCCCAGGACCATCCGGTCTCGTCCTTGGTTCCAAAAAATGGGAACTAGTTTGGTTCTTGATTCTTAGTTGGGATTGGACTAGATCGAGAACTAATCATCCCTAATTATGATACATTGAAATAACAGAAAATTCTTTATTCCTTTCTTCTGCATTATTTCTTAACTGCTTTTGCTTCTCACTTCAATCTTGAGTTATTCTTCCTTTGGGAATCACGTTTCACGGCTATAGCACTGAACATTTGCATGCTTGAGTTATTCTACCTTTGCTTCTCACTTCAAGCTTGAGTTATTTTGCCTTTGTGAATCATTTTTCATCACTATAGCACTAGACATGTGTACGCTTAAATTATTCTACCTTTGCTTCTTATTTCAAGCTTGAGTTATTCTGCCTTTGCCTCTCACTTCAAGCTTGAGTTATTCTGCCTTTGCCTCTCACTTCAAGCTTGAGTTATTCTGTCTTTGGGAATCATTTTTCACCGCTATAGCACTAAACATGTGCATGCTTGAGTTATTCTACCTTTGCTTCTCACTTCAAGCTTGACTTATTCTGTCTTTGCTTCTCACTTCAAGCTTGACTTATTCTGCCTTTGGGAATCATTTTTCATCGCTGTAGCACTGAACATGTTCATGCTTTAGTTATTGTACCTTTGCTTCTCACTTCGAGCATGAATTATTCTGCCTTTGCTTCTTCCTTTTCTGGATAAAAGTGAGCATCTCTGGCTTTGCAAATTCTTTAGGATCTAGAGTAAGGGGAGGGCACGTTTTCCTTTCAATAATTAAGGCTTTTTACCTTGATCAAAGATCTAGTACACCGAATCAATCATGGAAGTTCTAACCGAGCGACAATTAATGAATTACTTTCATACAAATCACTTTGCTCTGTCTCTGGTTTTTTACATCATTAAACTCTTAGATGTTGACACTTGAATTTTTCGCCTCAATGGTTGTTATTCATATTTTACGAAATTAAGGGATCAAAACCATTGACATTGTTGGAATTTGATTCTTAACAAAAAAATTTGCATTACATTTTGGCATTTCACATTTCGCATTTGGGAGATGTGTTGAATATAGTTTAGGATCACATTGCTGTTAACGTTTTATTAAGTTAGAGTTGTATTTACTTGCATTTGACGACATTAGCATCTTTTATGAATTTCATTTGCATGTTATTATCTACTTGGACGTTTACTATGTCGTAGCACGCTGTGTTACATGACGTAGCATATTAGAAGATTATTCACCTTGAGAGATCTTAAGCACGTTTGGGAAGGAAGGAAATCGAGAGATAGAGAGGATCACACTCATTGGGAAACCTTCACTGCTGAAGCTACACCATTATCAATCTGTGTGGTATTTCTGGTGACCCTTGCGCGTAATTTCTTCATAAATTATTGGAATGATGGGCTAGCCAAATTGATTGAGGGAGAGGTTCAGGGTGAAATATAAGAGGAGTGTGAGATTCGGTTACGCAGGATGGCTGAAATGGAAATATAAATAAAAAAACAAAGAAAAAAAAGGAGTGTGGCCAAGAGTGAGGGAGACTCCGAGGAAAAGAAACAGATAATTAAGAGAGATGAATTGTGTGATCACAAGAAAAGAAACTCGAAAATTCGGGTCGTTAGTTGAGGATTCGTCTCTGTCATTTGCAGATTTTCCTATCATCTAATCCAGTCTTGGGATGACACTCGATGTTCCTTGGATGCTGCCTCACCCTAACTTTATTATAAGTCAAACATTGTGTTAGAGTTATTCCACATCGGGTCAATCGAACCAAAGTTTATGGACTATTTGTATCAATTTTCTAAATAAAAACTGATTTGGGAAAGTTTGGAAAATTGTCTAATTTTACAAAGATTGGAGTAGGTTATGATATGAATTTACCAGTGGGTTTCCCCGGGGTTGGTTTAGGACCCACTAACGTTAAGGAATTTGGGCTCACATTTAGAGAATCAATTAAGAATTTTACATGCGTAGGTAACAAGGGGAGAGGGCGGAGGGGAGAGGCGGCTCTCATGATTTATGCAAAAAGTAATTAGGTGACAAAATTACGCGTATGCATATGTATACTATTCCTTAAAGTGTGATATTTTTTGTCTGGTCTCCCAACCTAAAATTGCTGCAAAACCAAGTTCATAATAGATTGAATTGATTTCAAATGAACCCACGCGTTATATTTGTCTTATATCTCTTAAAAGTGAATATAGTCATTAACATGATCAATTGTCTATTAAATAAAAAAGACATGCGATTTGCTTCTCTTTTGAAAAAAGGGTCAATCACTAAATAATAAATCGGCATGCGTGAGGTCTATTATATAATAAAAGCAATAAGTGCTGCCTCGTAGGCAGCCAATTGCCGTTGACCAGACACCAGCTAAGTTTAGTCCTTTCTAAGCACTATCGATCCTATCATATCATTTGAAATTTTAATTACCGGCTGCATCCGGCACACGTGGCCAAAAATCCAGGAGAAGTGTGGTCTGCTAAACAATAAATTCAAGAGTTAATATTACAAAAAAAATCTCAAAATGATATACATATGATAAATTTACTCTAAACTAATTTTACTGATCACGAAAAATCATAAACTGGTACATTTGTGATAAATTTATTCTAAACTAATTTTTTAATTACAAAAACCTCAAATTAATATACCTATGACAAATTTACTCATAACTAATTCTTTGATTGTTAAAAATCCCAAATTAGTACATTTATAAAAAATATACCCTCCCTTAAATTGGATTAATATCAAGAAAAAAAAACACAAAATCAATAAACATGTGACAAACATAGAATAAAACCCTAAATTAATATATCTGTCAATCGTTACTTGTCATCCAACTTAGCAATTTAATAATAAAATTTAATGGAGAGTAAATTTATTATAGGTATATGAGTTTGGAGTAAATTTATCATATATATATTAATTTGGAGTTTTTCATTATATTAACTCTAAATTTAATAAATGGTTGCCGACGCCAGCAAAGCTATGACCTTTTTTAAGTTGTGTCCTTCTAAACATGCAAATTCAATCAGCCGATAAATATGTGGGCCCGCATGAACCATAATTAACAGTTGGAGAAAAGACACGGATTATACCTGAGAAAAACATAAATTAATTTCTTTATCAAAGAAAGTTTAGGAGGAGGGGAGGTTACACCATGCCAAGGCCAAGGCGAGAATTCAAGCCTGGACCCGGTGGGCGAAGAGAACGAACCTTATCAGCCAACTTACTTCGCTACAAAAATTATTTAAAATGACGTATATATTCATTGTGAACTGCAATAGCTAGTCAATCATAATATGAGGTGCGAGGTACGAACCATTTTATCGTTGTGGCGTCCACTTTCTTGTCATGCCTAAAAGTCAAACCAACCGACCACTATTCCTTCACCCATTTAACCAAATTCCCGCTAGATTTATTTTATTTTATTTATTTCTGATTTCATGATCACTCTCTATAAAAGCTGCCAAATCTAGTGTGTGGGCTTATTCTGGCACAGAATGCCCTTTTCTTGGACTGGATTTTGCTGAATCCTTTGCTCTTGATTGAGTGAGCACGGAGAAAAAGAGGATGGCAGGAGCAGGAACAACATCTGCAAGTGACGATCATCTCAATGAACTCGCAATTTCAATACACAGGAAATTTGAGGGACGATCACTGCCATCCGACTGTTGCATCTTCACCGTTCCAGAGAGGATCCGGCGAAAAAACAAAGAGGCCTACACGCCCTGCGTCGTCGTGATCGGACCTTATCACCGTTGCAATCCAAGCCTTATGCCGATGGAAGATCACAAGCTACTTTACTTGTAGAACTTCCTCCAGGACGACCGGAATTACTGTCTCAAGGACTACATTGAGACGGTCAAGTCCTGGGAAGATGAGGCCTGGAACTGCTATGATAAGCAGATCAACCTCGACTCTGACCAGTTTGCCGAGATGATCCTCCTTGATGGCATCTTTGTGATCCAGGTCTTACTGATAAAGGGGCACCATCGGACGATGCTGCCCAATGACCAGATCTTCGGCACGCGGTGGATGTTGACTGATATCTCCGACGACATGGCACTGCTGGAGAACCAGATTCCATTTTTTGTCATCCATCGGCTGTTTGAAATGACCTCTAGAACGCACCAACAGAACATGTCCCAGCTGCTTAAACTCGCGTGCCAGTTCTTCGACAAGGCTATGAGGGGGCAGCAGTTGCCGGAGGGGGTGATGGAGTTGGAGGTGAAGCACTTTGTCCGCGCGATCAGCCTCTCGTTCTGGCCGCTGGAGAAGAAGCAGTGGCCACCAAATGAGAACGATAGCGGGAAAAAGTTCCCCCCGCGTGCGACGGAGCTGGTGGTGTCCGGAGTGAAGCTGAGAAGACGTAAGAGTTAACCGGTGTCATTTTGTTTTCTAAACATGAATATCTATTTGATTCTATTTGATTCTCTATTTATTCCATGTTATGAACAATGCTCTCAGGTGGGAGCGAGTGCTTATTCGATATCAAATTCAAGAATGGAGTGCTCAGCATCCCGTATCTGGTTCTGGAGGACTCAACAGAGCTTTTTTTTCGAAACATCATTGCCTTCAAGCAATGTTACTGCATAAACATGTACCTGACTGACTGCATGGCTTTCATGCATCACCTAATCGAAACCCAGGGTGACGCAGAGTTATTGATCGACAAGGAAATCATCGAGAACTGGCTCAACAATAAAGAAGCTGCCACGCAAGTAATCAACAAATTCAGCGAGGGATGTATATTGTCTAGGAATTACTGCTTTAGCAACCTTAGCGACAAGCTCACCAACCATTGCCAAAGGTCTTATAACAAGTGGAAGGCGACGTTCAAGCGTGACTACTGCAGTAGCCCATGGGTGGTCATCTCGGTTATCACTGCAGTGCTATTGCTTTTATTGACCCTAGTACAGACTATATGCTCAGTCATCTCTCTCAAAAACCTTGCTATTTAAATGGTAAATTGCCACTGTAATTTTCTAAATTTCTATTGAATGATGTGTGATCAGCGATCACTTCCTATTTGAATCAGCAGAACATCAATTAATATATGTTAGGGAGGGTGCTCGCTTTTCGCCATTCAATACATTTCACGATGTAGAACTGGCGAATATGAATGGTATGTAGTGATGCAACATCTATCCTAAGGATGGTTCGCCGAATAAATGCGGCCGCAACTGACATTAGCTTGTCTGCGCTTATCAGCATTTAGCAATTAATAAATTTGGGGCATGTTGAGAAGGAATCAATGAATTTTTTCACAAAGTTTTTGTTGTAAGTGCGCCTACAAAAGATCCACCTCGCTAAGGCCTTGCTTGTGGCACCCCTCGACGGCCCCTAATCCGTTAGGGTCATCGCAGTTCGCTTACCTTTCACTTTCCTTATTAACATGTTACTTTGATACCATTTCAATCGCAGTAGTGGGTCCATACAACAATGGGGGTTTACACATTTTTTTTTTTGATAGGTCTCTTGCGCAATTCATATACGGAAGCACATCTAACAAACTCCCTTCCCTATATTCAGAAAACGATGCACACCTACTAAACATCTTATATAAGTTAAAACGAACATGTTTATTTACATAGAGCAGATGGACATCTTTAGTCAGTACATCGAAATGCCAATGTTTCTATACTCGGCTATACTTCAAAAGATGACCGACATCTCCTCCCACAATCATATGCTTAAGGTCCATCAACTAGTGTCGGCGTCCAAAGGTTCCCTCCTTTGCTATTCTTCTCCTCGCGGTCATATCCAACTGCTCAAACCATCTACTAATATGAAATGTTGGTTTCCAAAAGGGGTGAGTACAACCACTCAGCAGGTAAAGAAATCCAATAACAACTCAATGCATCATGCAAATTATACATGCATTGCAGGCGTTACTTACCTTGAAGCCATGCGCATACTATCATGCATCATCATCACAATCATAACACATATATGTGTATCATCATCATATCATACATGTCATCATTATCATGACATCATGACATCACACATGTCATCATCATCGTGGCATCATCATATCATACATGTCATCATCATCATGGCATCATCACATCACACATGTCATCTTGCCATGTCATATATCATCATCATCATCGTGACCTCATCACATCACGCATGTCATCATTATCATGGCATCATCATATCTTACATGTCATCATCATCATCATCATCATCATCATCATCATCATCATCATCATCATCATCATCATCATGCCATGTCATATATCATCATCATCATCATCATGCATATCATCATGCATATCATCATGCATATCATCATGCCATGTCATATATCATCATCATCATCATCATCATGCCATGGTTTAATTTCCACTTTTAATTTTCAATTTGATCACCACATCACCCATTCTTCAAATCATCAATTTCATTATCCCCTCGGGCAAAGACCTCCGAGGCTTCCGACATTCAGCCATCCCAGACCACCAGGCATCCGGCCCCCCACATTCCGGGCATCTCGCATCCCAACTGGCATCACGAGGCATTCCCTTCGGGCAGAAACCTCCGACAGGGCTTCCGGCATTTACACTCCCTGGCCGGGCATCTCGCACCCCAATCCTGGCATCGCGAGGCATTCCCTTCAAGCAAAAACCTCCAACAAGGCTTCTGGAATTATGTACCGACATACCACCAAGCCTCCCTTGGAATTACGTACCGTATACTACTGGGCATCCCGACACTCCCGGGGAATAATCATCCACCACAAACGGTTTCCTCATTCATCATTATCCATGGCCACCAATTTAGTACTCAACTGATCATGGCACACAATATAATGACCAACAAGATCATATGCAGCATTAAATTCATGCATGCATCTCAATTTATAGTCATGCATGCATCAATACATCATCATCCAATCCATACAAAATTCCAGCAAATACCACTTTCAGAAAATATTTAGATTAAATATTCATATGATTCTCAAAAATCATGAAATTAAGGCTAGTGGTAGACAAGTCAATAAGATAGCAATTTCATGAAAGATACATGCCCAATCGTATTCCACACAAGAAGGTACAATTCACACAAAACAGCATGTAAATTCGGATGGAAGCAGAATGCACAGTCCCCGAAATAATTCGATTAAAATATCCATATGACCTCCGAAAATTACGAAATTTTACCAAGTTATAGCCAAGACATTTTTGTACATCTTTCGTGAAGACTTCCAAGCCAGATTCATTCTATATTAGTTTCTACATTCTCACGAAGCTTCTGGATCCATCACCGAATCGTCCAGTGCATACTTCTCCGAAATACCGAGTTTTTACCTACCTATTCTTCTTCGTTTCCTCTGAAATTTGGATATGTTCTACACCTAGATGTTCTCTACAAGTTTGATGAAGAGATATAAGTCAAATAACCAGAGTATAGTCGTCATTTAGGTCCATGAAGTCTCGAGTGTCCTGTAATACATCTCCAGAATTACAGTCTTCAAGATCTAGTCGATTACTAGGTTATACTTGTTAATTTTGCTTCAAATTTGAGTATGTTGTATTTTAAGATGTCCCCTACAACTTTTGTGAAGAAATCGAAGAGAGATTCTTAGCACAACTCAACATGCAACCACAAATCCATCAAGAGGTCAGTGAAATCGTTCCAAATCTGAGGTCTCCGTAGGATGAGAGTTTAACCCCTTAAATCTCCATCATTTTCCACCAAATTTTAGTATGTTGTATTTTAAGATGTTAGCTACGACTTTCATGAAGAGATCACAGTCAAAATCGAACTCAAAACATGCATGCAAGCTCTCACAAAGTTCTGACTCAAACAGTTTTATACGAAAACAGCATGCACCCAAGAACAAAACACATTAGCTTCACTCTCATGCCTCTAGACCACACGAACGGCGGCACACCGGCGACGGACGAACGGCGTGCAGGCGGCGATGGCTCCTTCTCCTCCTCTCTCGGCCTCCCTCTCTCTCGCATCTCACTTGGACGGAAGCCCTCACCATCAGCCACTCCCTCTCTCTCTTCCTTTTTGTTGTATATATATTGCATGTATTCTCTTTTTGCATGGGGGACAAGTGTAATTGTGGAGGAAGACAATTGTCCACCATGCTTCACCTCCTTCATGCCACTTGTCCGGTTACATGCAAGGCTGATGGGCCTTTTTCTTGGGCCAACCTTGGGCCAGCAAATGGGCTGGTTGACAGCCCCTCCTTGGCTCCAATGGGCCGACCATTTGGCCCTCCAAAATCCATACTCTTGGGCCTAAGGCCCAACCTAATTAAACCCACAATTTCCCTTTCAATTATTCATCTTTAATTCTTTCTTTTAAGAATTTAATTACTAAATTCCACATGGCCAAAATCTTGAAATCATAATTCCATAAATCCCAATTTATAAAACACATGGCCAATGATAGGATTTTCTTTCCTATCAAATACTTGTCCATTAAAAGCTTGGCCATAAATCTTATTGCGAATTATGGATTAAATGGCCATAAAATAACTTGATGGTACTTCCATCACCTATTCATAGACTTTAATATAACTAGAGGTCATTATGAATTTTGGGATGCCACATTGCCAACCATGGTGGGGAAAAAAAGGAAGAAGAAGGAAGAAGAGCAAGAGAAAGAGAAAAATAAAAATAATTGAAAAGATAAAATATTTTTAAAAAATTGTTCACATGAGCACCGGTCGGCTAAAATTAGCCAAATAGATTGAATTGGTCAATTGTAAAATTTAAGACTAAATTGGCAAAAAGAAAAATTAGGAATGAATTAGAAAAGTTGCAATAGGTTTAGTACTTTTTTGATCATTTTTCTGCCAAACTCTTACGTGGTTTACTCTAGTTAAGTTTGCATCACCCATATTTTTCTATGGTTTCAGAAATACAAATGCTAGCTCACATATATATTATCACATATATAATGTATAGAGCATGATTCATTGATAGTGTGTATAAAGTTTAACATGTAACAATGAATGAAACAATGTAATTGGATTTGCTTGTGATTTTAGTGATAAATTACCTATTGTCTTTAAGTGTAAAATTATATATATACGGTAAATGTGAGATATAAACTTCATATCCCTAATATGAGAGAGTTTTGAGGATTCAATCGAGTTGTAACCGCCAAAATGACACTTTTAATTGAGTTTGAGAAATATCGATTTTATATTGTGATGGAATGTCTAATATTCTAATACATGGTCACACTCCCACCAAAGAGGTCTACATCGAAGTCTCTAATGTATCCAAAAGTGTAAACAAGCATGAGGATGAGTATTTGAGTGTCTTGGTAAATTTCTTTTGTATTAGGCTTTTCTGTTGTCAAGCATTTTTAGCACATCTGTTAATTACCGCGTCCCTAATTTGAGACAGCCCTTCCTTCATTGCCTCAAGCTTCTTTAAATGAAAAGGCGATTCTTCTTCATATTTCAAATATCTAATGAAGTCATCAAACATCTCAAGGACATTTTCACGCTTCCTTGAAGTGGAACGCACATCCACGAAGAGGAGCCAGGGTGAAAGGAACTTTCATTTGATATTCATCATAATAGAACAAGTTGGGCTTGGCCCGAAGACAAAGTGTCCACATATTGCGTGTCCAAGCCATATGGGCTTTGAATAGATCTTATCTACTACATGTATAAAACTCTTTTTTTTTTTTTTTTCCATTTCCTGCACCCAAGGCGCATTTTCGCAATTTTTTAAATGACATGAGATGCGAGGTCGTGGATTTCCAATTATCGGGTTGTTGACGTTGAATTTGACTTGTTGCGGCCAGAACTTGCTGAATGAGGCCCATCTTAAATGCACGATGCAGTCTGAATTGAGTTGAGATGATCCTACACAATCATCGTTGTTGTTCTTAATTGTGATATTAAGAACGCAATCAAATCAGTTGAAGGGGAAAGGAGATAAATGAAAGTGGCAAATAGGTTTAAAGAGCAACAGCATTTGGAAGCAATATGTAATTGGAGGATTGACAAACGATGAAAAATGAGAGAGGGAGATGGCCAATTTATAGAGAGCCAAGTTCTCATTCCCCTCAACGGCTACCGTGGCTGGTCATTGAGGTTTCAAGTGTCGCTAATCAGATGATCCAATAGTCACTTATCACTTTTATTGTGACTCAACGGTTGGCTGTTGGGCCAGGTTGGATCACTGGGTCAATGTTTGAGTTTTTGGGACGATGCCGATTAAACTTCTTAATGGGTGGGCCCATGTGGCCAGGCCACTCTTCATGGGCCAGTGGGCAGCTTCTTTTCGATTTGGTGACCGCAAACTAGTTTTACTTGTTCGATATAGAATCATTTTTCACCGCTAAAGCACTAAACATGTGCATGCCAGGTATGCTTCTCACTTCAGGCTCCAGTTATCGTGTCTTTGCTTCTTCCTGCTCTGGATGGACGTTGAGTATCTGTCTTTGCATTTCTTTATTGCACTGCTTAAACTTGTTCCCCCTAGTGCTAGATGATAGGAAGTAAGGTAAATGTTGATGGAGAATCCTGCTTTGCCATTCTTTTGGGGATCTTTTGGAAGTCGGAGGTCTTTTAATGTTGACATAGTGTTGAGAGCGTGAGTAGAAACCCGATATTTTACCTACGGAGATTAACAAGATAGAGTCCAAGTCCGAGTCTGTTAATATATCCAGTTAGATTTACTTTCATTCAAAATCGTAAGCAAATGACTTATAGGCCAACTATGACATATCAATAGCTCCACACGATAGCAATTGTTTAGTATGGGATTTGTCTAACACAATTCACACGTGTATCTCAACAATCTCCTCCTTATGTGTAAGTACAATGTTAGGTATGCTCCCCCTTAATTTAGGTATTTGCAATGCACATGGTCAAAATTATTACCCAGTAATCTTGCTTTCTTAGCTTGAGGCTGCATTAGAATTAGATGACTGATGATGAACTTGAGGAAACCTTGGAAGCATAATTATTTAGGTCAATTGATTCCTGAATCCATCTCTCTAAGTTTTTTTTTTTTTTTTTGTCTGAATATATATCTAAGTTCAAATGTAGTCATTCACGAGGGATTTTATTTTCATAAAGATCAAGTGATATTTGAGACATCTTCCGATGATCAAACTAAATTTTACCTTTGGTGATCTGATAAAAAGTGGAGATAAACACATGGATCCAAGGAGATTTATGATGAATGAAACTTTCTCTTTACTTGATCATATAGAAAAATGTCAAGTTGTAATCGGACTTGATCATCAGCAAAAATGAAGACTGATCCAACCAACTCTTAAAATCAAAAAGGGCCCTTGAAGCTCAGAAACCATCACAGCTTGGTTGTTAGTGACACAATCATATTTTAGGTCATATATATTAATCGACTCCCTTGCAACTACATATATATATATATATATATATATATATATATAAAAGATGTTAAGGCAAAGAGAGCATAACTGATTAATTGAGAAGTAGGAAAGGGGTCAAACTAGTTGGTTAATTAATTGAATAGCTCCAAGCAAAATGTAACTATAAAGCCCTCAAATCTCACTACATCTTGGCATGTCTTTGCTCCTTAATCTTTGCAGGTCTAAAGCTCGTGCTCTTCGTCACACCCCAAGACCATCGTGAAGAGAGAATGACACGGTTGCCCTTTCACTCGAAGAATGTAGCTTCAAAACTTCCAAAATCCAACTCCTAAAAGTCCACTCGTTGATATCACTCTCATACTACTCATCTTTAGTTGAGGAACCTGAAATGGATTGGAAAATAGAGTGGTGAGCAACCATGGCTCAGTGAGTAGTGCATTTCTCCTAAGCAGATTGAGCACCCACTATGTATATTTATAAGATCAAACCATAACTTTTTTAACTAAAATCCAGGATATAACAAACATACAGTAAGATAACAAGTTACACATGCTTCAACATATCTATATTTATAGTAGAAATAATCATTTCACAATAATATCAAAACACACATCAATGGTCTAATCCATTTATCAAATATCAAAACACACATCAATGGTCTAATCCATTTATCAATCTCATTAATTCACATGCTAATAGTCCATTACATTGGTTAATCTCATCTCACTAATGAAATCACACTGTTGACATCTAAATTTTTGCATAATTTTTGGGTTAATTTTTACTAAAATAAAAAAATAAAAATCACATGGCATATAGTTTAGGAACGTTTATGTTATTTTTGTTTTGTTTAATTTTATTTTTAGACCACCGGTGATGGAAGGATTTTTCACATATTCCGTTCAAATTTTTCATATTTTCAAGTAATATATATTGGGGGATACATTTTAGGTGAAAAGGAAAGTTTTGGATGGAATATGCGAAAAATACAAAAGATAATATCACCCTATTTCAAACAATATATTCAGGGGGATGATGCACCAGCAAAGTTAGAAGTAAAATATTCCATCAAAATTCAATTCCGCCTCCTATATAAGCTATGTGCGTGTACGGCAAGAGAGGGGGGAATTTTTCGAGCAATACATAGAAAACACGTGAGAATCGAGAGAGGAGAGGGAGCTCCGCCGAAAGCTCTTCACGGCCGTGACTTTGCTGAGTTCGTGGCCGCACCTTGACACCGACCTTGCTGCCGATCGTCCGTTGCATTGACAACGACCAGCTTTCCAGTGATCCTCCCCGATGATAGAGCAACAGCGTTCACTTCCTGTCAAGCCTTGATCAATAACCACGAAGTTTTGGGGGCTTCACAGAATACATATACGGCCATTGAGAGAGCAAAGTAACTAGAGAGTGTGAGAGGAAGAGAGAATTTGTCATCATCCGCAGGGAGCTTTTGACCCAAAAGGAGAAAAAAGAACTTGAGGGGAGCAGCAAAGAAAAGACACGAAGAAGAAAACAATAGGAAAAAGACAAAAGAGGCTGTTCATGTTCTGAAATTCATGATCTTTGTCTTTGCTTTTTGACCACCGAACAAAGGACTCTGCAGGTTATCCCCAACGGTGCTGATCTTCCTCGTTGTCACCTTGAACGCCGTCTTGCTCCAACCGGCCACTGTGAGCTGCACTAGCGAACCCTCATCGCTAAACCTGCAATTCCAGTGAAGCACCTTCACTGACGCACCAGATCAGTCGCTCCTTCGTCCAGTGACGTCGCTCACCGCAACCAGCAACCTCAGCAGCTTCCTGGCGAGCCTCAAAATTCACATAATTACAGCAACAAACCGAAGGATTCTCGGCAAAGGTCTGGCTTTAAATTTGAAGATTTCTTCTCCACTGCTTGCAATGTGGAATTTGCGTGCGTGCAGGCTACTTGGGTCAGGGGGACACGTGAACCCAGTCAAAAGGAACATGTCAGTTTGAAGCCCAAGAGAGCCTTCGTGAGCCAGGCCCATCTCCTGGAACTTCAGGCACCCACCGTGATTTGCATGACCCATCATCCATCCGAATTTGGAGACGTCACCCGCGTGACATCGTGAATTAGGTAAGACTCTCGATCAATCTAATTTTCATATATTCGGATGCCTAATTCGTAATATCGCAATATTTTTTTTAATGTTTGATCGATATTGCCATATCCAAAAGATCTCTTGATCCCTCATGAATTAGGAAATTTTCCTAATTTCGCAACATGTATATGATTGATAGTCCGATTTCACGCTCGGAATACGACTCGCAATTGCACGAAAAAATCGCCAATTCAATCTCACGGTCGAGATACGATTCGTGATTTTATTTGAAATTGGCCAATCCAATCTCATGTGCGAGATACAATTCGTCAATTTATTTCCAAAATGGACATTGATGATATCTTGCCTGATTTGTTGCTGTGTTGTCCTTGATGTCTTATTTTGATTGCTCCCGTAAAAGAAAGGAAAAATCCAAAAAAATCTGAGTTAGATTAGGTTCGTTTTAGAGTATTCATCGTTTTAGGGTTATCTTGCATGTTTAGAGTAGGAAATTTATTTATTTCGAATTTTTGAAAAAATGAAAAATCCAAAAAAATGCATGTGTTTAGGATGTTAGTTTTTTTTTTTAATTTAAGTTGCATGTGGCAATTTTTTAATTTCGAAATTAATAAAAAAAACAACAAAAATCATCATGCATATGTCATGCAGAATTAAGGCATTTAGATCAATCTTTTTAGATAGACTGCATCTTAGGTTAAAGATTACTAAGTTAAGATAATATCTTGGTTAAATTAGGGTTTAGCCTGACTTGATCCTTAATATAAGTGGGATAAAATCTTAATCTAGCTAGGTAATTTTGGCATTTTTCTAATTTCGAAATTTCATGGAAAATACAAAAAAAAATTGTCTTAGAATAAATCAATTTCATTCTTTAGGATAGATTGCATTTTATTTATGTCATGTAATTTAAGTCATATCACCATGTTAGATTAGTAGCATGCATTGCATATTGCATGATTCTCATTAATTAAATGAAAACAAAAAAGAAATTGCATGTTAAATAGAAATCATATTTAGGACTATTGATGTGAATTCGATTTAACATTGCGAGTGCTTTCGTTGCTATGAGGTAAATCCTGCAATTTATTTATTGCTTTACTTGGCTGTTAAATTGGAGGTTTGCGCACCCGCATAATCGCCTCACATGTTAGGGATATAGATTTAAAATTAATTTAAGTTGCCAGCAAAAGCATTTTTTGAAAATAAAATAATGGTGCTGAAAGGGCATTAGAGAAATCTTCGTGGGAGTAAAGTAAATCTCCCATTACTTTATTTAGGTTTCTAATCGACCTACCAAAAATAAATTAGTTACAACCCCTGATTGAAAATCATTTGCATGTTAAGAACTTAAACCTAAGTCGCAAATTAGTATGGGCTTGGGAGAGCCCGAGCTAAGTTTGTGCTTAGTAATCCACTAGCCAAACCCTAGGTGATTCACTCGAAAAATTTCGGTCACGACACATACGTCAATGGTCCATTCCAATAACTAATCTCAAATCACATGTCAATGGAAGTCGATGGTCCATTCCATCGACTAAACTTAAATCATATGTCAATGGTTCACTCTATTGACCAAACTTATATCATATGTCAATGGTCCACTCCATTGACCAATTCGTTGCTCAATATCAAACCATGTTCACAACATAACACCTAGTGACAAGTCGACCAAAATTCTCCCTTAACAAGGTCCCCGCTAATTATTAGTAGGTGGTTGGGCCCATAAGGATATCTTAGAATAGTATACGCATATCTATAAGTCCCTTATTGGGCTCATTGTGATATTGAGGGTCAATACCAATCCATAACAATACCCTCCCAAATGCACAAAGCCACATCTAGAAATCATTTCATATACCACCAAAAGCTTTCACAACTCAATTCATCTACCAAAAATACTTTTCATAAAATATTCTCAATTCATTTCAAGACTCGTCTTAAAAACCGATTTTACAAATCGAATCAAATCAAATGCATGTCATAAAGCATTTCACAAATCAATATCTCTATAACATAAGACAACAACAATACTTTCCAGCTTCACAACATTCTATCTTGTATCTTTTATGTCGGCCAAATAATCACCATAATATCATGATATAAAGATAACCAAATAATCCCTAAAGTAATATCGAGATCATGTATTATTCAAATTAACTAGATCTCCATGCGGCCCTTTATCATCCATTTGAAACCACACTCCATGAACACACGATTTGCAACTAAGAAATTATTATGTTACAATCCTCAATTAAATCAGTTTGGGGCTCATCTCTTGCTTCATGTGAATCAGAACTTAGATCATAATGACTCTTTTATCTCTTTCTCGAAATCGTCCCCCAAGAACCTTAAGATGCATTCCTCAAATCAAAGGCAATAACTCATTTCACGACTTTACAATGCCAAGTATGCTCCTCTAAATCAACATCAATGACCACTTAGACTCAAATGAATCATACATTCCAATACTTAACAAAAGATTGACGTGTTCTAACACACAACATCATAGCGTTCCATAAAATCTACACCCAAAAAGATTACAACCTAAGCTTTGATATCACAAAATGTCACACCCCAAAACTATCATGAATAGAGGATGACACGGCCGTCATTCCACCTGAATAACGTAACCTCAATGTTCCCAAAGTCCAACTCCTAAAAGTCCTCTTGTTGATATCGCTTTCATACTACTTATCATTAGCTGAGGAACTTGAAAAAGAATGGAAAATAAAGGGTTGAGCAACCATAGTTCGGCATCTCTTGTAAGCGGATCAAGCACCCACTATACATATTTACAAGACCAAACCACAACTCTTTTAACCCAAATCTAGGATATAACAAACATACAGTAAGAGAATAAGTTACACACGCTTCAACATAGTTATATTTATAGCAAAAATAATCATTTCACAATAATATCAAAACAAACATCAGTGGTCTAATCCATTGATTAATCTTATTAATTCACACTCCAATGGTCCATTCCATTGATTAATCTCATTCCACATATCCATGGTCTAATGAAATCACATGTTGATGGTTTATTCCAATGACTAATCTCGAATCACACATCTATGATCCATTCAATCAACTAAACTCAAATCACATGTCAATGGTCCACTCCATTGACCAAGCTCATACATAATGGTCTACTCCATTGACCAATCCGTTACTCAATATCAAATCATGGTCACGACATAACGCCTAATGACAAGGCTACCAAGATTCCTCCATTAGCAAGGTCCCCACTTATTATTAGCTAGCGGTTCAACCTATAAGGATATCCTAGACCGGTATGTGCATACCCATAAATTCTTCACTAGGCTTATAGCGATATTGAGTATCAATACCAATTCACAACGACACTCTACACAATCCATAAATCAAAATCCAAAAAGCATTTCACATACCACCAAAAGCTTTCACAACTCAACTCATCCACTAGAAATACTTTTCATAAAACATTCTCAATTCATTTCAAGACTTGTCTCAAAAACTGATTTTACAAACTGAATCAAATCAAATGCATGTCATAAAGTATTTCACAAATCAATATCTCTATAGCATTTGTTAAACCATCCCAAAATCAAGAGTTTTTCATAAAAAAAGGTTTTATGAATCCATAATATATATATATATATATATAATGTTTCTTAACTTCGTTTCTCAAACAGAACATATTTTTCCACCAAAAAGTTGTCATGTTATTCACAAATACCAAAACGTAATAAATATCCTATCCAATTTTATGCAACAAACATGCTTATTCATAACTGAAAAAAATACCAAATCTTTATTATTTTGAAGACATGAGTTTATAAATTCTTAAAAGAGATAGTACCACTCGCTTGGATATGTCCCAAATCAAACAAGGCTTACTCAAATCAATGAACTCGCATTTCTATCATATAAGCAAGAAATATCATCAAAATTAAGTAAAATGCTATCTCAAGTAATGACTTGCGTTGATAAAACAACACTTACACACTAATAAATCACATATCCAAAGCGATTACTCAAGCCATCCACAATACCGAGCTTGAGCGTGAAATTTGGTCACGCCATAATTTTCTTCTCCGAACCCCGTTCTAAAGGTACTTATAGTTAATAGAAAGCCCTTCAAATATACAAGAGTCCTAAATTGACTGTCTCAAAATCAAGCCGAAAATGACAAAATACAGGCCCGAAGCTGCTAGACGTGCACCGTTCATCGTGCGCGAGAAACTTTAAAATTGTTTCCGGCAAACCGTAAGCTTAAATCACAATCCGTAAAATCTTATGGTTCCACAACATCATAAACTATCATTTCTAAAAAAAAAAAAAAAAAAAAAAAAAAAAAACAACAACAACAACAACAACACAGCCCAACGACTCAAAAATCGAACTTCACCGCATGAATCTCCAATAATATTGAATTTCAAGCCTTAAGTTCGAAACTGTGACATCCCCCCATTTCTCCCATGTTTCCTTTTTGTCTTCTTCTCTCTCCTCTTTCTCCTTTTCCCCATGTTGTCCCCCCTTTCCCCTTTCCCCTTTCTTTCTCTCTCTCTCTCTCTCTCTCTCTCTCTCTCTCTCTCTCTCTCTCCTCCTCCCCACACGCTACCCCTCTGCCCTCCACACCCTTTTCTATTTTTTTTTTCCTTTTTCTTTTCCCCTCTTCTCTTCTCCCCTATGCAATTTCTCTCCCCTCATCTCTCGACCAAACCCCCCCTTCTTCTTCGTCTTCTTCTTATTGTTGTAGGTTGTTGCTTCACCCACCACTAGCACCACTGCCGCCCCACACCCTACTCACCACCACCTCTTGGCCATCGAACCACCACCACCCACCACTTGTTCGATGAGTCATCTTGCTATTGAGCCTAACGAGTCATATTTTTCCTTTTTGTCTTCTTCTCACTCTCCTCTTTCTCCTTTTCCCCACGTTTTCCCCCCTTTCCCCTTTCTTTCTCTCTCTCTCTCTCCTCCCCCCCACACACTACCCCTCTACCCTCCACACCCTTTTCTTTTCCCCTCTTCTCTTCTCCCCCACGCAATTTCTCTCCCCCCATCTCTTGGCCGAACCCCCCTTCTTCTTCTTCTTCTTCTTATTGTTGCAGGCCGTTGCTTCACCCACCACTAGCACCACCACTGCCCCATGCCTTACTCACCACCACCTCTTGGCCACCGAACCACCACCACCCACCGCTCGTTCGACGAGTCGTCTTGTTGTTGAGCCCGACGAGTTGTCATGCTGTTCCCGCCGCCACTCACTCACTGTTGTCGCAAGCCACTACCCTGCCTGTGTCACGAGCCGAAAGATGGACGACCCGAGAGGTTCCCCAAAGTCGACTCCAACTCGCCCGTGGACCTCCTGCTATCACTCGGATTTCCACCAAATCTCCTCCCCGAATTGCAAGAGCGGGCAAAACTGTCATTGAGCTAGATTACGGGAGTCTGTTCCTTTTATTTTTGTCGATAGATGGTAGCTCAATACTAATGTCGGTAGTTGAGGCGGTGCGATCTCGCCCGTCAGATGAAAAGTAGATCTATGGTTGTAATCCGAGGCCCTCAACTATAAAAGGGGTGCCCTCCTTCATTTGTAATAACCCAACATTTCAGTAATATCAAAGCTTCCGCTTCCTTTCAGAGCTCCTCTCTCTTACTTTCTCTCTCAACGATCCGGGTAAGCGAGCGGGTAAGCGTTCGATCGAGCAAGGCTTGGCTCGGGTAGTCCAAATTCGCCCGAGTCGCCGCGCGGTCACGATCCCAATCGATCGGCCCGTGACAAGTGGTATCAGAGCAAGAGAGAGATCCGTTCGAGAGATCAAGGAGCGCCAACTGTTCGAAGGAATGTCGAGCCAAGAAGCTATCATGGTTGGAGAGACCGTGCAAGTCCAAGAGGATCGCGGTCGTGGAAAGAGAAGAGACGCCTCAAGGGACGTCGTAGCTGCGTTCGATGAGAAGATCTCGAATGTCCGGAGCGCTGTGCAGGAACTCATGGAAGGTCTTGACGACGTGCGAGACCGGATCATGGAGGTCGATAGTTCACTCCGTGAAGACTTTACTTCGTGCATCAACGAAGCTACCGCCCCATTACACGACAAGGACGAAGCCCTTGAAGCATCGATCGATGTGTTGAAGGAGCGCGTCCAAGTCGTTGAGGAAGAAGCTCCGCGTAGGGACGAGATCGAAGCCATGAAGGCCGAGATCCAAGAGCTCAAGACCGAGCTTGCCTTGTGCAAACTAAGCATCACCAATGGTGCTGTGCCGAACCAAGCGGTGCCCAAAATCGAGGTGCCAAGGCCAAAGGAGTTCAAGGGCGAACGATCCGCCAAGGAGGTGGACAACTTCATCTGGAGCATGGAGCAATACTTTGGCGCCGTCAACATACACGACGAGTCGATCAAGGTACGAACCGCGTCCATGTTCTTGTCTGATACGGCGATGCTTTGGTGGCGCAATAGGTGCGACGAAGTTAGACGAGGCGCTGATCCTGTATGCACATGGGACGACTTCGTACGAGAATTCCGGGACTACTTTTTCCCTGAGTTTGCTCAGCATGAGGCCCGTAGCAAGCTCCATCGCCTCGAACAAAGAGGCACGGTCCGAGAGTATGTGAAGGAGTTCACCGAGCTCAAACTCCAGATTCGCAACCTGAGCGAAGAGAAGGCTCTCGGAGCGTTCATGGATGGATTGAAGCCATGGGCGCTACTCGAGTTGAAGCGGCGGGACGTGAGTAGCCTGGCGCGTGCGCTAAGCGTGGCCGAGTCGCTCGTCGACCTTACCAAGACCGAACCAAGAAGTCGGCAAAGAGATTGGAGGAATGATCGACCTTGCGAAGATGAAGCTAGAAGAAACACTCCCCGGGTTGCGCATGATCAAGGCGGCCGAGCCAAAGCATGGGGAGAAGGGTCTTCAAAGCCAGCCTTCCAAAAGGGTAGACCACCGACGGACTACGCAAGCAGGTTTGATCAACCCCCGCCTTCTCCTTGTTTCATTTGCCAAGGTCCGCACTGGACCCAAAAGTGCCCGAAGAAGGGTCGAATCAACGCCCTCCTTGCCCTCGAGGAAGAAAAGGAGGAGTCCAAAGAAGATAAGCGGCAGATCCGGATTGGAGCTGTGAGGATGATCAACTCAGTCCAAGCCCGATCGCTGACCAAAGAAGAAATTGCTCCAAACACCGACATGTTCTTTGTGGAGGTCGAAGTGGGCGGCCGACCGCTTTACGCTTTGGTCGACACCGGCGCATCCAACATGTTCATGTCGACCGAGGTTGTGAAGACCTTGGGACTTCACGTGGAGCCATCTGAGAAGTCATACAAGCCGATCAATTCGGGCGACTTCCATGGCGTAGGATCAACACCCGACGTGGATGTCAAGATTGGCGGATGGAAAGGTCGAATGGCGTTCGAGGTAATCCCTCTTGACGACTATGATCTCATCCTTGGCATGCAATTTTTCCATAGTGTGGGAGCCATGATCGACATGAGGACGAAGTGCATGATGATCCTCGACCAAAAGTGCCCGTCGATGATCCCCATGATCAAAGGGGTGGTCGACACCAAGACCATCGCGTCGATCCGACGCCTCGACAAGAGCTTGAAAGCCGTCATGCGCATCAACAAGCTGACCGAGGTGAAGCCAAAGGCAAAGTTGGATCCTACTCCGACTCATGCCATGCCCATCCTAACGCTCTTCCCTGAGGTTGAGTGTGCGCCGTGTGCTCCGTCCAAGCCGAAGACCGAGCCGCACGCGTCCGACTTCATCATGGAAGGATGCGGCCCTTCGTTCGTGAGCATTCGAGCGAAGAGAAACAAGAACAAGAAGGTTCGTGCCAAAGCTCGCAAGGTTGCTCGTCGAGCTGAGAGCGACGAGGACGTCGCTCGATTGAGTGGGGGAGAATGTCACGAGCCGAAAGATGGACGACCCGAGAGGTTCCCCAAAGTCGACTCCAACTCGCCTGTGGACCTCCTGCTATCACTCGGATTTCCACCAAATCTCCTCCCCGAATTGCAAGAGCGGGCAAAACTGTCATTGAGCTAGATTACGGGAGTCTGTTCCTTTTATTTTTGTCGATAGATGGTAGCTCAATACTAATGTCGGTAGTTGAGGCGGTGCGATCTCGCCCGTCAGATGAAAAGTAGATCTATGGTTGTAATCCGAGGCCCTCAACTATAAAAGGGGTGCCCTCCTTCATTTGTAATAACCCAACATTTCAGTAATATCAAAGCTTCCGCTTCCTTTCAGAGCTCCTCTCTCTTACTTTCTCTCTCAACGATCCGGGTAAGCGAGCGGGTAAGCGTTCGATCGAGCAAGGCTTGGCTCGGGTAGTCCAAATTCGCCCGAGTCGCCGCGCGGTCACGATCCCAATCGATCGGCCCGTGACACCTGCATCCCTCACTCATTTGCCGTGCCGTCGCCACCACCCGCAAACTGCCTGCTCGTTGCCGCAAGCCACCCCCAAGTTGAGCCTCCCCCCTGCCCTTAATCGTGGGTTTGAGAAGCCGCGACTACCGCCATCTTTGCCTTGCCATTGGTGCCGTGAGACTCGTGTCTTTGTTGCCATTGCACCACCGTCATCGCGGGCTCGCCGTTGCTGAAAATCAGTGAGTTAACCTCCTAATCATGGAGTAGAGCGTTAATTGCGTTTAGGGGGTGGTTAGTTTAATATTAACATCGATTAGTTTAAGTAATTACAATTAGATTAATTAATCGTGGTTATAATAATTAATTGAGTTTAGTTTAATTAATCGTTATTTATTTAATTAATCCTAATTTATTTATTTTAATCATCATTTATTTAATTAATCATAATTATTTTAATTAACATCCACTAATTTTTAATTAATTAAAGTTAGGCTCATTAATTGATTTTAGTTTAATTAATTGTAATTGTCCTAATTAATCATAATTAGTATAATTAATCACAATTAGCTTAATTAATTAGATTAGCGTAATTAATGATGGATTAGCCGTTAAATAAAATTTTATGCTCATTTTATTGGATGAATTTACTTAATTTTGTTCATTTGAGCATGTAATGCAATGATGTTTGATTGCCTATATCATGTATTTTAAATGCTATTTTTCAAAGATGGTTTATTGGAAGAAAATAGCAAACTTTGAGGTGTCGTGATTAAATGCCGTATTTTACATGATAAAAGGGGCAATGATGTTTTAAAATAGAAGTGTGTAAATTTTGATGGATTGATTATAGATACGTGACCACGTGCGAATATTTTTATTGAGATTTTTTATTGTGAAAAATTGCCAAAGTGATTATTTGAAAGCGAACTATTTTGTTCTTGGCTAATTAATGGCAATAAGAATTGGCTTGGTTGATGATGTGCTTGAGTGGTCATTAATTGAACCCGTCACCAAATGGGAGTTTGGGGATGATGCCTGATGTTTATCAGATGCCCAGCGAGGGTCTGGATGTTGAGTTGCGGTTGAGGCTAGACTGATACTCTTTTATGGAATGCCGTCTAGGTGAGGGTTTTAGACAATGCTGTGCCCAATGAGACGGGACGATACCTGGTCATGCCGGAAGACCACCAACTCGTGTGTTGGTTATGGCCCGATGGGTCGTAATAATCGAAACATAATGATGGTGATGCATTGTGCTTGATTTTGAGATAAAACTGTTAGGCATGGTGTGACATTCTGAAATTCCACCCCGTCTCGAAAATAGGAAATGGTTGTTCCGTCGACGCGCCTATGGTCATTTTACTCTAAGCTGGCTCCTCACGAGTTGACTAATCTAGTAGGTAAAGCTGTTAAGAGATATAAACGCGGCAGACTAGAGAATTCGATCGGAAATTGATCGCTTGACCGTAATAATTGGCAAGGGTCAATACGATACTATTATAATTGAATTGACATAATTGAATTGCAGGTGATTCCGCATGATTGCGAAATTCACGTTGAACGGCACTAACCCGATTTTCTATAGAAATTATACTGGGACATATAATTGAAAACTTGCGATTTTTACGACAACCAAGAGTCGTCTATGAGTCGGAGATGCACAAACGTGGATCGAAAATTATCGATCATGGGTTGAACATACTAAAATCCCTAAAAGCTACCCGATAGGTTAGGTTGTACTAAAATCGTGTTTAGTCGATTTTAACCACAAAATTGAATTCGGTTATGGGAATCAAACATTCGAGCGTGTCATGATTCATTTTTAGGACGTCTCTCATCTTTCAGAGAAATTTCAACGAGTTCGAAATTTTGCAAAAAAATCAATTTCAGACAAAAAGGAAAGTAAAGGTGTAATTCGGATGGGAGGAGGTGTGGGATATTTTGCTGCCCAAAAAGGTTTTTGGTTGTGAGGAATAGAGGAAAATGGCCATTGGATGGCCACTTGACTTCTATGCATGAAGACTTTGGAGGCAATGGTCATGAGTGGCATGATATTTATCAAGGCTCCCCATTGGCCCTCCCCTTGACCTTCATGGCTTTCTCTCTCTCTCTCTCTTTATTCTCTATTCTTTCATGCGCACACCCCTTCAGCCGTTTAGCCTCCCCCTTTGCCACTCTCTTTTTCTTATTCTTTTTCCCCTCAAGTTCTTCCCTTACGTTTCTTTCCCCTCCCCTTAGTTCGGTGTTCCCTTCTTCTTGGCCACTGCACCAACGACTCCATCATCATCGTCGCTGCTCTATCTTCCATCATACCATCACTCTCATGCCCAACTCCACCAATTCCACCATCAGCACACTTATCATCCCTTCCACTTCTACCAACGTCCACCAAGCAGCCGACCAGCAACACCTTTACCACACACCTCCGCGTTCAGCCACCGCTCTGCGTCCACTGTCCAGCCGTGTCCGTCACCACCCGTGGCCACCGGCTTCATCTAGCCTCACTAGCATCCAGCTAGCTCCACCCACCATTGGCCAGCAGCACCACCAGCAAGGACCAGCCCTCCATAGAACCGTGCCCCTTAGCCATGAGCTTGTTAGGCCGTTTCTTTCGCTGGTTGAGCTCCGTTGGAGAAATGGTAGTCCCGAGTTTTCATCATCATCGCTGTGAGCCCACTGCCGTCGAATTCCGATGAATTAACTCCCTAATCCTTGATTAGGCTGTTAATTGTGCTTAGGGGTTAGATTAGTGTTAAGTTAGATTAGCCTTAAGATGGATTAGAGTTAATCTAGTTTTGTTAGATTAGCCTTAAGACGGATTAGTATTAATCTAGTGGGTAACGGTTTGGGCGATTTACTGCTCTCATTCTAGAAATATGTGGGCCAATGTGTCTTCATGAAAAGTGTTCGTTTAAGTGTCATTTTTGAGAATTTTTTGAACTCATTTAGTTAGGTTTCCGGAATTAATCTGCTAGATGCGCAAGTGGACCAATTTCTACTGGTTAGGGTTGGTTGTGGTTTTGTAGTTGTTCTTAGTATCTTGCTTGCTGGGAAATGAATATGTTATGATTTGGTTAATGTTTGGCATGATGAGAACTCATGCATGATATTATGAGAATGGTTGTTTTATGATGATTGTTTATTAGTATTGCAAGAGATGGCCTTTGGGCATTTAAATAGAAAGAAAATTTAGGTGTCAGGCTTGGACACCAAGTCTCATTTGCTCAATAAAACAACGAGATTTTAAACTAGGTACATGCAAATTTTGACGGATTAATTTTGAGTACGCAAGCACCTATGAATTTATTTTAGAAAGTTTTGAACAAAAAAAAAGGGTGCAAGGTTTATTGTTTAAAAATGGATTTTGATGTTTTGGGCTAATCAACGAAAGATGAGAAATGGGTTGATTGATTTCGGAACAAAGCTCCTATGTGGAATGCCGTCTAGGTGGGGGTTCTAGATGATGCCGTGCCTGATGAGGCGGGATGATGCCGGTTATGCCGGATGATCGCTGACTGTTGAGTTGACCGTGGCCGATGAGTCGTAATAACTAGAACATGCCTAAATGGTTGTGATAGTTGCGCCTGATTATGGAACAAAATTGTGTGGCATGGTATGAGACATGTCATAATGATTTGGCCTTATAATCGAGACCCATGTGAATGAATTAATGTGTTCAGGTTATTAAATTATGCTTGTTGCATTGACAATAACATGATTGATGAGCTAACATGTAGGGATGCACAGAGGTGAGGTAAAATCTGTGTGGTGCATGTTTAGGACCGTCTTCGAGGTGAATTTGTATCCTAATCGAGGCTTAGAGTTTTGACTCGCTAAGATTTTATCTCACCCCGTCGTAGTTAACATTTTTCAGGGCCATAGCGTGGAGATCTGCTGAGTGCAGATGTGGTGGGCGCGGGATGCGACACCTTTTGGCTGGCCCTATCGCTAGTGAAGTAGGTTGAACCCTAACCCTTAGAGGTTTTTGAGAGGGTTGATAGGAAGTGGCTATGGAAAGGCTTGTAAGTGTTAAACTTCCCAAGGTTACCAGTAAATAAATGAATATGTTGTTTTCAGCAATGGTTGTAGTGTTTTTACTATCCCTGTGTTTGATTATTGGCCGGGTATTTATTTAATTCGTTTCCACATGTGCTTAATTGAAACATAAAAAGAATGGATCAGCGACACATCTTGGGACGTTGCATTTTTAATCGACCGCTAAGAGATGTGCGCGCTCTCAGGGTTGGAGGCATGACACACAATATGTGATGTGCCAAAATGGGTTTTTACCTTATAATTAGGACCTGTGTGGATGTTTGGTGCATGAAAGTTATGTGTTCGAATTATCGATTATCCTCGTTGTATTGATAATGGCATATGTGACATGCTAACATGCAAGGATGTGCCAAGGTGAGGTAAGATGCCGTTGCATGATTAGGTTGCCTCCGAGATGAATTTGCGTCCTAATCGAGGTTTAGGAAGTTGACTTGCTGAAATTTTATTTCACCCCATTGTTATTAACCATTTTTAAGGCCGTAGCGTAGAGATCTACTAAGTGCGGATGTGGTGGGTGCGAGATGTGACACTTTTGGGTTGGCCTTGCCGTTAGTGAAGTTAGAATTAACCTTGACCTTTTTTGACCCCTTTTTGCTCATAGGTCGTGTAGGAGTTGTATTTTATCGTAGACATGTAAATGTTAAACTCCTTCAGTTAACAAGTGAATAAATAGATGTACGGCTTTTGGAAATCGTTTGTTGTGTTTTACTAACCTTGCTCTGTTTATTGACTGGGTGTTTTTATAAGTTGCTTCTGCATGCGTTTAATTGAAAGATGAAAAAGATGGGTCGATGACGCGTCTTGGTACATCGCAATTTAATTGATCGCAAAGGGATGTTCGCTTGCTTGGGATTTGGGGCGTGACAGAAGCTGCTTCAATTGAATAAATGGGGGGGCATGATCGCTTACCGAGCGTTGTGTTACATAGTTGAAGTGGCTTGACGAGGCTCTCATGGCGAGAACACACGAAATCCTTTTCTTATTCTTTCTTTCTTCTTCTCCTTTCTTCCTCTCTCCCTCACGTGCTCTCTGTCTCTAATGGCCAAGGATTTTTTCACCATCTCTTTTCTTTTCTTTTCTCTCTCTCTCTTCTTCTTTTTCTTCCTCCCTCTTGAAGACTCTCGGTGTCTCCTCCTCATTCTCCTTCTTTCTCTTCTTTCTTCTTCTTTTGACCGTTCAACCTTTTCTTTCTTTCTTTTTTTTTTTTAATTTTTTAATTTTTTTACTTAGTCACCCATATTTTACACATTTAGATCTCTCTCTCTCTCTCTCTCTCTCTGCATGATGTCGCCTTCCTTATCTCGTGAAAACCACCCTTTCACATGAGGGACAATTAATTCTGATGCCTAGATTAGAGTAAAGTTTTTGATGAGATGCTAAACAACTCTCCATTAAATTAATAAGCCTTCCCCCCTTTTTCCGGTTTCTTGCTCCTTTTCTGTTTTTATTTATTTCCGGTTTCATGATTGTACCGCACAAAAGCGGCCAAATATAGTTTATGGGGTTATTCTGGCACAGAATACCCTTTTCTTGCACTGGATTTTGCTTAAACCTTTGCTGTTGATTGACCGAGCAGGGAAAAAAAGAGGATGGCAAGAGCAGGAACAACATCAGCAAGTGACTGTCATCTCGATAAAGTCGCAATTTCAACACACAAAAGATTTGAGGGACTATCACTGCCATCCGACTGTTGCATCTTCACCATTCCGGAGAGGCTCCGGCAAACAAACGAAGAGGCCTGCATGCCCCGTGTTGTTGCGATTGGACCTTATCACCATCTCAATCCAAGCCTCATGCCGATGGAAGATCACAAGCTGCTTTACTTGCATAACTTCCTCCAGTGCGACCAGAATTACCGTCTCGAGGACTACATTCAGAGGGTCAAGTCCTAGGAGTATGATGCCCGCAACTGTTATGATAAGCAGATCGGCCTTGACTCTGACCAGTTTGTTGAGATGATCCTCCTAGATGGCATCTTCGGGATCCATCTCTTACTGATGTACTGGGACCGTCAGAGGAGGCTGCCCAAAGACCAGATCTTCGGCAAGCCATGGATGTTGCCTGATATTTGCCGCGACATGGCACTGCTGGAGAACCAGATTCCATTTTTCGTTGTCCAGAGGCTTTTTGAAATGGCGTTTGGAACACACCAGCAGCACATGCCGGAGCTGCTTGAACTCGTGTGCCGATTCTTTGAGCCAGTTATGAGGAAGGACAAGTTGCCAGAGCCAGTGATGGAGTCGGAGGTGAAGCACTTCGTCCACGCGATCAGTCTCTCGTTCTTGCCATCGGTGAGGAAGCCGCCAAATGAGAGTTATAAGGAGATGAAGTTCACCCCGAGTGCGACAGAGCTGGTGGCAGCTGGAGTGAAACTGAGAAGATGTAAGGGTTAACCTGTGTCATTTTGTTTTCTGAATATTTGATTCTGTTTCGTTCTCTGTTTATTACCAATTATTAACAATGCTTTCAGGTGAGAGTGAGTGCTTGTTCGATATCAAATTCGAGAATGGAGTGCTCAACATCCCGTATCTGGTTCTTGAGGACGGGACGGAATCTTTTTTTCGGAACATTATTGCCTTCGAGCAATGTTACCACCTACACGACAGCTATCTAATTGAGTACATGGTGTTTATGGATTACCTGGTGGATACCCCGGGCGATGCAAAGTTGCTGATTGACAAGAAGATCATCGAGAATTGCCTCGGCAATAAAGAAGCTGCCGTGCAGCTAATCAACTCCTTGGGCAAGGGAGCTAACTTGTCGGAAAAAAATTACTACTTCAACAGCCTCAATCACGAGCTCATCGCCCATTACGAAAAGCCTTATAACAAGTGGAAGGCGACGTTCAGGCGTGATTACTGCAGTAGCCCGTGGGTGGTCATCTCGGTTATCGCTGCAGTGGCGTTGCTTTTTCTGACTGCAGCACAGACTATATGCTCAGTCCTCTCTCTTAAATAACCTTGCTTCCCTGCCACCGTAATGCTTTAGTTTTCTATTGAATGATGGTGATCAACGGTCACTTTCTATCGGCCAGCAAACTAATTCGGCTTTTCCTATTCAATTCATTTCACGACGCAGAACTGGCAAATATGAATGGTATGTAATCTCTATCCCTGGGATTCACGACCCAAAAAAAAAAAAAAAAAAACTCTATCCTAAGGATGGTTCGCCGAAGAAATGTTGCCACAACTGAGATTAGGTTGTCACGCTTATCAGCATTTAGCATTTAATAAATTTGAGGCATGTTGAGAAGGAATCAATGAATATTTTCACAAAGTTTTTGTTGTAAGTACGCCTACAAAAGATGGTGCATCAAAGCCAGAGATAGTGGTGTCAAAACAGGTTAAAACCTCACTTTTTAGCTCATATTTAAAGGGCTAGGTTGTGTATGTATATTTTGTAGAACTTCAAAGTGTATATTCCAACTAAAAATAAAAACTATTTATCATTACAAGAACAAATACATAACACCCCTCTACACTAACACTCACCAACACTTGCTACACACACTTCTCTGCCACTCACTATACTCACAACACCACCCACAACACTTTTTTCTTGCTGCACACCAACGCACTTTGCCACTCACTAGTCCACAAAGCACTCTTTACAACTTTGTTCTTTCTTTTCCTCTCTGCACTCAAGTCAATAAGGTGGACTACCTATTTATATAGAGTTTCCCACCAACAAAGTACAAGAGTTGTGTATTACAAGGGTTCAAACGTGGACTCATATGCAATTTCAAACTTCAATTACTCCCTAAGTGATTTTTAACCGCACAACTTATCCAACACTAAGAAACTTCAACAAACTTCAACACTACAAGTACTAACTACCTATTTTAGATATTTGTTTCTAAACAAATCTAGACAAGTGGAGGGGGAGAGGCGGTGATTCCTCGATTCTTCCCCTCGCTGACTACTCTCTCTTCGCATGGACCTCACAATCATATTAACAAGTTACCTTCGAAACTCTTCAAACTTTGCAACTCCGAGTCCTTTGGTGAAGATGTCTACAACTTGATCATTTGTCTTGGCATACTCCATCTTTATCTTGCCCCATGATACTTTTTCCAACAAAAAATGATAGTGTACTTCCACATGCTTGGTCCTTGCGTTGAAAACTAGATTCTCTGCTAAGCTTATGGCTGATAGATTATCATAATATAACTATGTTGAGTGGTCTATTGGTCAATGAAGATCCTCCATTAATTGTACCAGCCATGTACTCTCATTGTTGCTTTATACTCGGCTTCTATCGTACATGGTGACAGAGTTGATTGCTTCAAGATCCTCCATTAATTGTTCCCATGTGTTATGGCTTTTGGAATCCTTTCCCGGCGCATCTTCCCTTTGCCCGCTGTTTTTGCCATTGAGTTCAACCTTGAATTCCAATAATCCTAGCGAGGGAAAAATCTTGTTTAAGAAATGCAATGAACTTATCGTATGATCGCCAAATCAGTCTTAAAATGTTATATTTGGCTAGTTGAGTCATATATCTTTTGATGATTTTTTAATATTTTCTGAAGATTTTCCAATATAGTTTATCTGAGTATTTTGATTGGAAACCATTGATGTGGCAATCCAACTGCACAACTAATTTAAACTTGTCAAGCTGAATATAAATGAGTAATTCATTGACCGGGAGTAGTAATGGCGTGATTAAAGTTGTTACCTTTATTTATTTATTTATTTTTTTGGTCGGTTCACCGGAGGAAATTTCAATAAACAAGAGAATCACATGCGATTCAATGCCCAGGAAGAATACAATATGTGAGAAATAACAACGCAGAAGCAATGGATAGGAACAAAACTGAAGGTGATAAGACAAAGTGCTGTAAAAATTTCGATACAAGAGAGTTGGGGAAGATGGAAAGTGGGGAGCAGAGAGAGAGAGAGAGAGAGAGAGAGAGACGGAGCGCTTATTTCCAGACATATACAGACAAAAGCGTCAGGACGGTGATGAGAGCACGCTTAGTCCAGTGCTTTGCTCCGTCGAACTTATCCTTTTATTAATTTATGTCCCCCCAGAAAAGGTCCTTTGAGCCTGTCGCATGTTTTAGTATCAAATGGACAAACTCCATTTCACTACTTAAATGTTATATTATTAACGATCACTTATATTAAAAAGATTACGTTACTAAAGCGGGCCAAGGATTTTGACCAAAAAAAGCGGATCAAGTATCATGAATAATATATATTTCTCTTTTCTTTTTTCATTTTCCAAGTACACAATGAGAAGAATTTTAAGAATTTTGGGCTCTATCCTTAATTCCTTATTAAAGTCTCGTAAGGAAATCAAAATGCCTTTTCTCTATTGTTTATACGTTATTATGGAAAACATCAAAGAGCAACCAAAAGAGTCACATAGTGACATTATGCATGCATGGTAAGATTTTCTTTTTTATTGTGAAAGACGATTAAGTTATGACCATAAATATCGCGAAAAAGTATCTACTTACAAGTCTTGGTCTAAATCGGAAAACGGTAGTTTTATAAGTTTTAGTTTGAGGGGAGATAATTTGCATATAAAATCTTTTGACAGAAACTCTAAATTGATATATTTTGCTTATTCATCGAATCTACGAAACTGACATCATAAAGTTGAAAGGTCAGCAAATTTTCCATGAAGATTAATACATAATTAAGTCGAAAGTTTGGGACATTTTGAAGATTCTCAAAAATATTAGGCTAAAGAAATATGGAGAATTCACTTTTTCCAAAAATGGTTTTTTTTTTTTTTTTCAAAAGAGAATGAGATTCGTCAACATTTCCACACTTGTATAATGCTAATTTCATAAATCTATTTGTTCACTTGCTAAATGTTAAATTAGAATTTGCTTATGTAACTTAATATATTTTGATTTTGGTATACTTATTGTCATTACTGGTAAATAATCTGGACTTATTTGTCAACCTTCAAATGATGGACAGCGCAACCTTACTCAGCAAAAGTGCACATCTTTTTTTAACATAATTGAAAATAAAATTTACCTATTGATAGCAATTGTAATCAAAAGCGTCAGTAAATAAAATTTGTTATGTAAAACGGTGAAGGCACGTCATCTTGCAAATTTTCATTGAGAATCCATAGAAAATATTAAAACTCTTGTCTTGAATCATTTACAAAATGCTGGTGTCCGAAAAAGGAAACCATTTATCAAATGGTGGCCAGAAGAATCATATATCAAGCAAACTATCAAAATCATAAACCCACCGGCTTGATGATTAGCGTCGTTCACGGCAAAGTTGGCCCGACCGCCTGAGGGAATCTGAGGAAATTTTTAAGAAAAAGCGAACTGATACTGACAAGAAACTAAGCAAAATTTATTCATTATTGGTCAAAACTTTAGTAAAAAATATTCGCTCAAGGAAAAGACAATGTTTTAGTCCACCTTTGTGTTGTCGCCAAGACAGAGGCTGGAACGGCGGTGGCTGGACATGACAAGGCGGACGGGCGCGGATGGCGCTCGTGGCGGTGGCACGCAGACACGGCAACAGCGGCATCATGCGATGGTGTCGACAGCTTCAACAGCTCCGGTGGCTTCCTTGGCTGCTGCTGGTGTGCGAAAATGGAGGGGAGGAAGGCAGAAGGTGGCCGGCTGGCTTGTGGAGGAAGAGAGGGAGACAAGGGCTCCACATACCTTCATTTTCCTAGTCTTTGTCCCCTTTGACCATCTATGGCCACTAGCTAATCCTTGGCTGTCAGTGAGCCACCGAAGCACACCCAACAACCCTTGAAATGGTCCATTTTGGCTAGGCATGGGGGAGCTACGAATTTCCAGCAAATTTGGCTTCAATTGGACATGGTTTCATTCTTGATTCAATCCCAATTAACTCTCAACAAATCCCGTTGTTGAGTCCTTGATCCAATCAATATTCTTCCTTGCCAATTGAACTATCTTGCATCCCAAATTTACGATAATAAACAATCACGGCATTTTCTCGAACAAAAACGATCCTATGCCAACTTTTTCTCAAAAAGTCTCGAGTTGCAGAAAAATTTTCTAAGATTGAATCGATGTTCCTAGAATTTATTGTGACAGGATAGAATATTCAATTTCTGAAATCGAACTCAAATTCGTGGTTAATTTCACTCAGGCGCGTTTTTAGCGTGACCTAGGTTACTAGGTAGGTTTTAGAAATTTTTTTAATGCAAATGACCTGTAGTCGATTTTCTTCGAGCCACAATGAACCCACTCGACACATTGACAACTCTCGGTTGTCGTGAAAATGTCAATGATTCAAATATGGACACAGGATACCAAAACGATAGATAAATCAGTCTAGTATCGGTCGATGAGAATTTTCCAATTTAGTGGTGTCACCCACGATTAGCCACACATTTTAGTCGAATCGATCTATTTCTGATTTCAAATCGATTTTATACTATTGCATAATGGCCTCTAAAGATGAGCACGATCGAGAAGTCGATTCTTGGTCGAATTCTCAAGTCTATTGTATTAAAATTCCTTAATGGCTTTTTTGGATAGTTTAGTTATCTCAAGATTAATCAGCTCCAAGAGCAACCTTACAGGCACGTCAATGAAATGCCAGATTTATTCAATAGAAAATATGACTGAAAATCTAGAATGTCATATTTTGATTCCAATAATGACCTAAGGAACTTCATACTAGGGCAACACCCATAGGAAGGAGTCATTGGATACTCGTGTTTTGTCCATATTCCTGCATAATTAATAAAAAAAAAATTAGTCCCCAAGGCAACCGCATGTTTCTTCCTTGGATATGCTTAGTCTAGATATAAATGTTAAACATACCATAAAAAAAATGAAAAATTAGTTTGAAATGACTTGTGTATGATTGTATACTATAATAGGGAGTCAATCTTGAGTCATCATAAATGTGAAAATACTAAATTAATTCAAAATGACCAGTGGATTTGAACCGTAGTAGCCAGTCAATCATGATATTAGGTCATCACAAATTCGGGAAAGCAATGTCCCCACTTGTGGTGTGCTCCCATTTTAGCGTTTGGTGAATATCTCTAGGAATAAATCTCCTGACCAATGCATGGTCTAGCGTTGCAATCCTGATGGCAGCCTCCATAGTTCGATTTAGAGAAAGAGACCACAATGAAGGTGGGCATTTGAGATTCAAGAATTAAAATGGGAATCGGTCCCATTATTCCTACAATATAAACCCTAAAGCAGTAGAAACAACACCTACAAATTTTACGTTAAAAAACTCAATGTGGGAAAAACCAATGGCCCTCACCAAGAATAACGGAATATACAATAATTCATCTCGAGTTGCACAACTAGAAGCTCTTTACATCAACAAAATATCGATATATCATTGCCACAAAGGTGGATTAACTTAAAAATGCGAGATACATCCAACCACTACTAGAGAAACTAAGAGACAATTTGGAGAAGGATTTCCACAAACAAAACCAATCAACTTCTAGATCTTGATTCTTATAATGACCTCAGGCACTTCTTACTGGGGCAGCGCCTACAGGAACGACTCTTTGGATGCTCATGCTTTGTTCATATTCCCCACGGTTAAGAGAAAAATAAGTCCCCAAGGCAACTGCGTGCGTCCTCCTTAAATATGCCTTGTCCGGATATAAATGCTAAGCATACCATATAAAATGAAAAACTAGTTTAAAATGACTGGTGAATTATTGTGAACTATTAGAGTAATTTGTATATTAAGCCATTACAAATGTGAAAATACTAATTTTTTTTTTTTTAAATGACTTGTGTATTTGAATCGTAATAGCTGGTCAATCATGATATTAGGTCATTATAAATTCAGAAAAATAGAGTCTTCACTTCTTGCCATGCCTGAATATCAAACCAAACCTATCCCTACTTCATAAACTTCTCGACCTTCTTCGCCTGCATGAAGGTGACTCGAGGGGGAATATAAAAACTTGTGGAGCATACCTTGGAAAATTAGAAGTTAATTTAGAATAGAATGATTTGTGTGTTCATTGTGAGTTGTAATAGCTAGTCAATCATGATATGAGATCATTATAAATGTGAAAATACACACAGTACGAATACGAATCCATTTCACCAGAGCGGTCTCCACTTCTTGCCCTGCCTAAAAGAAAAAAATCAGCCAACCACTGTTTCAAATACTTATCTTCCTTCAGTCCCCAATTTCTGAATTCCCGCTTCGTTTTTTATGCTTTCAAATTGCATGATTGCTCAGCCTAAAAGTGACCAAATCCAATTCCAAGATTGTTCAGCTTACCACTGTTTCAGATACTTACCTTCCTCTTCGTAGATTGGATATTGCTAAAACCTTTGCTCTTGATAGACTAAGGGGCATCTTTTTTTCCGAGGTTGAGAAGAAACAGAGGATGGCCGGTGCAGGGACAACATTTGCAAGAGACAATAATCACAATCAACTCATAACTTCAAAACTATAAACACGTGCTTTGGTTATTAGTATACCAAAATGGATTTGGTAATACCAATTGAATAGAATGGGTGCGTCGGGTTCACCAAAAAGTCCCTCAAAACTTCCTTATGAACATGCAAATTTTAGCGGCCTATATGACTCTGTTGGCCCGCATAAAGCTGACTTAATAGGGGTATAAAAGAACACCTGGAGCCTATCTCAAGAAAATGCAAATTAGTCTAGAATGACTTGTGTATCAATTATAAATGTGAAAATACAGATAGTACGATGACGAAACCATATCATCATCAGTGATCTCCACTTCCAGCCATGCCTAACAGTCAGACCAACCAACCCTTCGTCTGAATTTCCGCTCCTTTGTTTGTGCTCATTTTATTTTTTATTTTTGGCTAATTCCTTGATGGCTCTGCGTTAAAGAGGCCACATCTAATTTATGGGCTTCTTCTGGCACAGAATACCCTTTTCTTGCACTGAATTTTGCTCAAACCCTTGCTCTTCTTGATTCACTGAAGAGGGAAATTTTTCTTTAAGGTTGAGAGGAAACGGAGGATGGCAGGAGCAGGGCCATCATCTGCAAGTGATGATCAGCACCATAAGCTCGTAACTTCAATAAGCGAAAGATTGGAGAAACTATCTGACACATCCTTCGACGGTCGCCTGTTGACTGTTCCAGACAAGCTCCGCAAGACCCACAAGGAAGCCTTCTTGCCGAAGCAAGTCTCCATCGGACCATTCTACCATCATGGCAAACAATGGAAGGCCATGGAAGACCAGAAATGGAGATACCTGCAAAGCTTTCTGCAGCGGACACAGAAGCAATTGAAAGAGTGCGTTGAGGTCATCAGGGAGTTGGAAAACCGAGCTCGCCAGTGTTACTTGGCTGAGATCGATCTCGACCATGATGAGTTCATCAAAATGGTTCTTGTAGATGGTGCGTTCATCATTGAGCTGTTCTTGTTGAACCATAAACCAGACAGGAGGGCCGAGAATGATGTCATCTTCAACAAGCAAAAAGAGTGGATGATCTCCAACGTGAGAAGGGACATGAGTTTGATGGAGAATCAGCTCCCTTTTTTTGTTCTTGATAAGCTGTTCACGTTCGCACTCGAAAGTCAATTGAGAGAACTCCCACCCTTATTGGAGCTCGCCTATGATTTCTTTGGCTCCGAAGTGATTCTCAAAGCAGAAAAGCCAGGGATATTCGACTCCAATGTCAAGCATTTATTGGATGCTTTAAGGTTGTGGCACTTGCCTGCCATGCAAGATGCGCAAGGTGAGGGATGGAAGGATGTAAAAGCAATACCTAGGGCATTGCAGCTTCGAGCAGCAGGAGTGAAGTTTAGGATGATTGAGAACAATTGCTTATTTGACATTGAATTCTTAGAGGGTGTTCTTTATATCCCATGTCTCAAGCTGTTTCCTGCAACCGAGTCTTTCCTCAGGAATATGACAGCTCTTGAGCATTCCTATTATAAACATGATAGTTACTTCATTGATTAAGTAGCATTGTTTGGGAGTCTCATCAACACTAGAGCTGATGTGAAGCTGCTGATCAAGAAAGGCATAATCAATATTGATAAGTGGTTGGATCATGATGGGGTGTCGGCAAAGGTTGATGAGGCATTGGTAAAACTTTTCAACAGTTTTGGAAAGGAAAGCCAATTTCGGACCAGGAACGTCAGGTTCTGCAGCATCCGGCAGAAGCTGAAAGCATATTACAGAAGTCATTGGCACTGGTTGAAGGTTAGAATGAAACACATTTCCGTGTCCAAGAGGAAGCTTTAAATTTGATACTAGGAATGTACTTTCGAAGGGGATTTCTTTTCTTGCTGAATAAATCCTGTAATGTCTTTTAATTTCCTCTGATATCACGACTTCAAAAGGAAATAAGAAGAAAGTGCTCGCTTCTGAACTCAAGTGTACTTCTATCTGACCCCTTCCGGCCTTCCCTCTTCCCTCTTCCTTTTTATGTGTAAAGGATTCTTTCATATCTTGTTGCGAAACCCCAACAAACCCTAAGATTAGGCAACAAAGTGTCTGCTCTTCCCTTTTCTCTTCATATTCATTTGAAAGAAAAGGCATTTTTAGGCATCCTCTCATTAGAGCATAAGTTCATGATCGATCATGAGAAGGGTTAGATCATATTCGTTGTGCTATACACAGGAAATTGTTCTGAGATGAGTGATGACACAGATCATATCTTATCCTCTAGAGTTACATATATGTTCATGCTGTGCCACTGACACAAATTGTACCTGACTTGCGTTATTCAACAACTCTCCAATCTTATCTGTTTTTTTTTTTTTTTTTTGGCGGACTCTCTAATTTATCTTACATATTTCTTGGCTCCATTCCTTCTGTTCTCTTTGCTCATTTTACGTCTAATAATCTATTAAAGTGGTGGTGGCTTAGCCATAATGATTATTCATCGGAGTGTCTGCAAATTTCTTTTAATGAAAAAAATTATTTTTCACAAGTAAAAATCAATTTAAATGGTCAATATAAGATCAAACATCGGATCCACCTATAAATTACTTTCCTTTTCCTCTGCCATTGAATGACGATCATCCAGTTCATGAAGGTTCGACAAAATTCATGAAAATGGTCACAGAAGCAATGAAAAAAGCGGTGATTTCTAGAGAGAGATATCGTGCTTGCACAATTTGGCGGAGGGGACTCCACTCTTGTTAAATGATCCAATGAAAGGGGGTTCGCGCTTTTGGTGTGCGATTCAGTGGAGTTACCGTATCTTTCCTTCAATGTCTTGAATGCTCATCATCTTCGACCCCTTTTTTGTGCTCCGATTTTCTTCAATCTTCACAACTCAGCTTCCTAATCAACACCTTCTGCAAATACACCTTGCTGTGGACGAGGAACGCCCACTTCTACAGCCTCAGGCACGAGCTCGCCAGCATTGCCGGATGCCTTATAATAAGTGGACGGCATTGTTCGAGCGCAATTACTGCAGTAGCCCATGGGCGGTCCTCTTGGTTATCGCTGCAGTGGTGTTGCTTGCACTGATGTAGAACAGATTGTATGCTCACTCCCATCTCTCGAATGCCTTCTGAAGGGTAAACCACCACCATAATCCTCTAAGTCTTCGCAAGTGATATTTGTGGGTACAATCAGTGCGTATGAGTGTAATGCATTCTAATTATAAGTTCACGTGAATCCCACATGAAATCTACCAATATCAAGAGCTTTGGGCTCATATTTGATCATATAAGAATTGTTCATGTATACATGACAAAACAGAGAGAGCGAGGGGATGAGAAGATGTCATTTCTTTGAAAAAGGTAATTGCGTGACAAAATTATGTATGTGTGTCTGTGTATATATATATATTCATAATTTTCTTTTAAGTGAGAAATTTCATTTGTGTCTCTTAACCTAAATCGCCCTAGAATCGCAGGATCAAATTCATCTTAATTTGAAATAATTGTAATTGAATCTACAGGTTATTTTCGTCATTTATTTTTAAAAGTAAATATCATCATTGACTGCTGTATTGTTTAGATATATTCAGTCAATTGTCAAATGAAAATATAAGCACGTGCTTTGCTTATTAGAATACCTAAATGGAGTTGGTAATAGCAACTGAATAGAACGGGTGCATCGGGTTCACCAAAAAGTCCACCAAAACCTCCTTACGAACATGCAATTTTTTTAGCGGCCTATGTAAGTCCGTTGGCCCGCATGAAGCTGCTTAAGAGGGGTATTAAAAAAACACCTGGAGCCTATCTCATGAAAATGCATATTAGTTAAAGAATGACTTGTGCATCAATTATAAATGCGAAAATACTGCGAGTAGGAGGACGAGACCATATCATCAGTGGTCTCCTCTTCCGGCCATGCCTAAAAGTCAGACCAACCAAACCCTACGTCTGAATTCCCGCTCCTTCTTTAATTTTGTTCATTTCATTTTATATTTTTACTAAATCTATAATAATGACCCAATAAACCCAAGCCCATGTCTTTAATAGACAAACTCAGCCCCTATTCCTTCTTCTCTTCTCTAGATAATTCACGTGAGGGCAAGGAGCGGACAAATTAAGAAAAAGAAGAGAAGAGAGGGAGTTCATTCGCGAGAAGGAAAAGGGGAGGAGAGAAAGAGAAATTTTCATGCGCCCACGATCCAAACGACTTGTCAAGCCAAATGAACACCGTTTGCAATGCCGTTAAGTAATGGAAACCTCTAATCGTTTATTCAAAGGAACCGTCGAAATTAGGGCTTGAAATTTGGATTTAGGAAAATTATGACTTGCTGCGTTTGATTAGGAAGTTTTCAAGCAACCTATTTATATATAGAAATGATAGTTTAGGATGTTGTGAAGTTATAACATTTTACATATCTCAATTTGAGTTTATGGTTTATCCGAAATGAAATTTTCAAAAATGTAGTGCATGTTGATCAGATTGCGAACAGTAAATTTTGAGTTGAATTTCAGCTGCTTTGGCAGGGTTTTTGGGCGGCTAAGTTGAGGTTCTTATTGTATATTGAAAGGCCTTTTTTTTATGGACTATACGCTTGCTTGAATTGGAGTTCTCTGAAGGAAGTTATGGCGCAAATAAATTTAGCATGCAAGCTGCACATAGCAGACAACAATAGGTTTCCACTATGGATATGCTTTTCATTTCTGCATAAGTGTCATTTTATCAATGAATAGACACAGTGTAGTCGAGTTATTTATTAGAATATCATTTTACTTGATCTTTTGATATTGTTTTTTGATTAATTATTAGGAATTTGACTGCGTCAGCTTGAGTAACTACTGTAGGTTAGTTTTCGGCTCTCCTATATGCTAGTTCTTCCTTGAATTTGTAAACTCATATTTCAAAAATGAAATGGATTAGGTATAGTGTGGGTTAAGAATGAGCATATTCTTTGCATATATTGGATTGAGCATTTACTATCATTTATGTATTAGATGTGAATGTTATCTTTTAATTATAGTCTAAACTAATTGCCTGCAAATGAGTTTGCAAAACCTTTTAAGAAAGACTCACGAGAAATTCTTGATTTTTTATATGGTTTATGAAAGTTATACATTGATTTGTGCACTAGTTTACAAAATGGAGTTTGAAATAGTTTGGGAAATATATTGTGAAATATAAAATATGATTTAATAGAGATTTAATCAATGGACTTGACCATTCATATTTGAATTGGGATGGTGAAAAATTGTGTTTTGGTTATTAAATCTAAGTTGTGAGATGGTTTCTAATTTTGGTTGTAGATTTCTGGAGATTGAGGTTGGTGGATTATGCTCAATGTCTCTATAAACCCATTGAGGAGTGTTTGGGTATATATGCTAGTCTATGATATCCCCATGGGCTAAGCCGCTAACTTATAATAAGTGGAGACCTAACCAATAGGGGAATCTTGGTTGCCTTGTCCCAGGGCATTATTTATGACCATGGCTAGATACTTGAGCTTGAGTTTAGCCGATAGATGAACCATCGACATGTATTTTGATGAAATTGATATATGGACTAGGCCATTGATTATTTGTTTTGATATTAGTGATGAAAAGGGTATATCCACTATTATTATAGTTATGATGAAGTAAAATATGACTCATTTTGGTCTTGCAAGTTTGAGATATTTTGGATTAGGTGTAAATGAGTTGTGATTTGGCTTTGTAAATGTGTATGGTGATTGTTCAATTTGCTTAGAAAAAATGTATCATTCATTAGGCCATGTAACTCATTCCTTTCTTTTTATTATGCTTTTCAGGCTCCTCAATTAGTGGATGTTAAAGAGGACAACCGTATCGCTCCCTCGTACCTATAGGATATGGGGTGTGACAAATTCCTCAATGGCTCTGCATTAAAGAGGCCACATATAATTTATGGGCTTATTCTGGCACAGAATACCCTTTTCTTGCATTGAATGCTGCTCAAACCTTTGCTCTTCTTGATTGACTAAGGAGAGAAATTTTCCTTTAAGGTTGAGAGGGAAAAGAGTATGGCAGGAACAGGGCCAACACCTGCAAGGGACCATCGTCACGATGAACTTGTAAGTTCAATAAGCAACAGATTGAAGCAACTACCCAAAATATCCTCGACTGTCGCTTGTTGACCGTCCGGACAAGCTCCGCAGGACCCACAAGGAAGCCTTCTTGCTGAAGCAAGTCTCTATTGGACAGTTCTACCACCATGGCAAACAGTGGAAGGCCATGGAAGACCATGAGTGGGGATATCTGCAAAGCTTTCTGGAGCAGACGCAGAAGCAATTGAAAGAGTGCATTGAGGTGATCAAGAAGTTGGGAAACCGAGCTCCCCAGTGTTACTTGGAGAAGATCGATCTCGACCGTGATGAGTTCATCACAATGGTTCTTGTAGATGGTCCATTCATCATTGACCTGTTCTTGCTGAACCATTTCCCAGAAAGGAGGGCCAAAAATGATGTCACCTTCGACAAACAAAAAGGGGACAAGTACAACAAGAGTGCTATAACTTTTGTACATCACTTACTTGAGTGTCATAATTTTTTACGCTCACTTAAGTACCACATCAAAGTAAAATCGATCAATTGAATGCAATTCTCAACAGATCATCCTATGTGGATTTTTTTATTTATTAATTTCCCATTCTAACGTGGGCTTTTCTTATTTTTGAATGTTTTGTTAGTTGTCCACGTCAGGCCACGTGCATGACCGGCATCTAGGTTGGATTTTTCAGCACAGCAGATTGCCATTGATACTTAAACAATTGAGTTTTCAAATTTATGGCATTCAAGTGAGCGTCATATGAAAGTTATAGTACTTCTAGTATACTTATCCCAAAAATGCTTACACGTGTCTTTTAAAGGAGTGAATATTAAAAAAAAAAAAATTAGGAAAATTATTAATTTATTCTCAAACTTATTGTACGGATGTTAAATCAGTTTAACTTTCCAACTTTTTTCAATATAATCCTACCCATTTGCATGAAATTTAAATGTAGTCTTTCCTCTAAATTGTTGTCATAAATTTGTGACATGGAAATCAACAAATGGCCCATATCGGCATGTTACTTAGGATGGAAAGCGATGACTAGACGTCATGTCAACAATTTTCAATGGCAATTGGCAAAAAAGACTACATTGAAATATTGCCCAAAAGTTTAGGACTGCATTAACAAATCTGGAAAGTAGGGCTGATTAAGGGAAATAATTAGTTGTTGACAAGAAAATTATGACAATGTAATTGCATTACAAGACAATCTAATCAAACCATTGACAAATGCATATTTTTTTGTCAATTATAAATTAATCAAAATTTTCAAAGAAAGAGAAGAAAAAAAGGTAAGAAATAATCTTGAATCTAAGACTTGCAAGAGATATTGTGGTCAATTTAAAGTAACAAAGGGCATTGGAAGTCAAAAAATGGATGGAAAAAGTGCGAGCCTTTTGCGTTTATCCTTTTCACATAATTCTCATTTAATGTTAAATTTAACATTCTTATTTATATATGAGTTGACCTGAGTAAAATAAGAAAAGAATACAATGGGTTTTTGTTTTTTTTGTTTTTTGAAAAGAACAGAGAACACATAGACAGCAAAAATAGAAAAAGGAGTTTACAGCAGAAGTAGAGAACAAGTTTACAGCAGTAGCAGAGCGTTGTGTTCAGAAAACTGAAAAAAAATGTTCAAAATACATAATAGAACGTAATCACAAACCCACGTTGCCAACTAACGGCTTGCTTGATCCACAAAATTAGCAACAAATCAGAATATCTAAGATACGTGCAGCTAACTGCTCCTAGGAGATAAGATTGACTAACCAACTCCTAAAAAACAGGACACCAACAAACTGACTAAACAAAACAAAAAAGAGAAAAACAGCACGTGCAGTCTTGATACATCAACACTTTCCTCCTGGATCAAGTACTGCACACTCCTAGCTTTGCCCTGAGAAGTTCAAATCGACCAACATGAAATGACTTTGTGAATATATCTGCAATCTGGTTTTCTAAATTGCAATACACCAGTTTCACCTTTTCAGCCTTTTGCACTTCTCTCAAGAAGTAAAACTTGACCTTAAAATGCTTTGTTCTTCCATGAAATACCGGATTTTGTGAAATGGCCAAAGTAGCTTGATTATCCACAAACACTTATATATCTTCTTCCTGCTGCATATGTAGATCATCCATTAGCTTCTTCAACCATAATGCTTGATTCATAGCTGCAGTAGCTGCAATGAACTCAGTTTCTGCAGTTGATTGAGCCACTATTTCCTGCTTCTTTGAACACCAAGAAAAACATGCCGACCCAAATGTAAAGCAATAACCTGTAGTGCTCCTCATATCATCCATTGATCCTGCCCAGTCACTATCAGAATATCCCTGCAACTTAAACTCCTGAACTCTACAAAACTTAATCCCATATGAAAGAGTACCTCTCAAGTACCTCAATACTCTCTTTGCAGCTACCATATGCAACTCACTTGCACAATTGAGAAATCTAGATAAGACACTTACAGGAAACATGATGTCTAGCTTAGTTGCAGTGAGATACATAAGACAGCCAATCAAACTTCTATAAACTCTTTCATCTACAGGTGCTGATCCATCCTCCTTTTGAAGCTTTTCCTTATGACCCATTAGAGTACTCACACTCTTGCGCTCCTCCATGTTGAATCTCCTTAGAATCTCCTTCAAATACTTCTTTTGACAAATAAAAACTTCATTCTGAGTCTGCCTAACTTCCATTCCTAGAAAATATGACATCTCACCAAGATCAGTCATTTCGAACATCTTCATCATCTCTTGCTTAAATGCAGTAATCTGAGCACTATTACTCCCTGTCTCCAGCATATCATCCACATAAAGAGAAACCACCACTAAGTCAGATACTAACTTCTTGACATATAGAGTGGATTCATTGAGACTTTTCTTGAAACCTAGACCCAACAAGTGCTCATCCATCTTACTGTACCATGCTTTAGGAGCTTGCCTCAAGCCATAAAGAGCCTTTCTCAACAAATAAACTTTCTCCTCCTAGCCTAGTGTGACAAAGCCTTCTGGTTGCTCAACATAAATCTCCTCCTGCAACACTCCATTCAAAAATGCAGATTTCACATCTAACTGATGTACCTTCCATCCTTGTTGAGCTACCAAAGCAAGAATCATTCTTATTGTATCAAGTCTTGCCACAGGAGCAAAGGTTTCTGAGAAATCAACTCCCCAAATCTATGCATATCCTTTCACCACCAACTTGGCCTTATGCTTATTCACTGAGCTATCAAGATTAAATTTGGTCTTGAAAACCCATTTTACTCCAATCACCTTCCTATCTTGAGGCCTCTCCACTAGCTCCTATGTCTGGTTCTTTTCTATCATAGCCAACTCTTCCTACTCTTCCTTCATTGCATTCATCCACCTCCGATCGCTTTTAGCTTCCTCAGTCAAAGATCTGGTACCTCTAACTGGAACATCATCCACCAGTTCATTAGGTTCCAATGAGACCTCTTTGTGCCTGCCTTGTGGCTCATTTGTCCAATCCCATTTCTCATCTTCTAGGAATTGAACATCCCTGCTAGTGATCACCTTCCCTGTCTGTGGTTGATAGATCCTGTAAGCTTTTGATACTAAACTGTAGCCAACAAAGATCCTAGGTTCGGCTTTTTCTCCCAACTTGTCTCTCTTAGCCTGTGGAATATGAGAAAAATACAAACAGCCAAACACCTTCAAATTTCTTAGAATTGGCTTGACATCAAACCAGGCTTCAAAGGGTGTCTTCATCTCCAATACCCTCGTAGGTAATCTATTCAGCAGAAAAACTGCTGTGCTTGCTACTTCTGCCCAAAACTCTTTTGGTAGACTCTTCTCATAAAGCAAACACCTAGTCATCTCCATAATGGTTCTATTCTTCCTCTCACTAACTCCATTTTATTGTGGAGAGTAAGGAGCAGTAAGCTAATGCTCAATTCCAGCCTCTTCACAGAAAGATTTAAACCTCTGTGAAGTGTATTCTGTTCCATTATCAGATCTAATGACCTGAATCTTGCAGCCACTTTGGTTCTCAACCCATTTCTTAAACCTCTGAAATACCTCAGCAACTTCTGACTTTTGCTTCATAAAGTAAATCCAGCACATTCTAGTATAATCATCAATGAAAATAATGAAATACCTGCTGCAATTTAGTGAAGGAGTCACTTGTGGACCACATAGATCCGTATGAATCAGCTGTAGCTTCTCTGTTGCTCTCCAAGTGGATTTCTTGAAGGGAAGTCTTGTCTGCTTGCCTAGCAAACAAGCTTTGCACCTTGTGATATGCTCCTCCAGGTTTGGTAACCCGGTTACCATTTCATTCCTTTGCATGAACAGCACGCCTTTATGATGAAAGTGCCCCAACCTCTTGTGCCATAATTCTAAATCATTAGCCTGACACTTGAATGCCATCTGCTCCTTCTCAAGAGGATTCAAAGAAAAACTTTTCTGTTACATTTTTATCTTGAACAACTCCTGACTATTGGAGTCAAAGATCAAACACTTCTCCTCTTCAAATATCACCTTAAATCCCTTTTCTACCAACTGCCCCACACTCAGCAAATTTTGATCAATTTTAGGCACGTACATCACATCAGAAATCAGCTTAGTTCCAGCACAACTCTCCATTGTTACAATCCCTTTACCTTTCACTTTTAAGTACTCCACATTCCCAATCCTCACTCTTGACTTCAACGACTTGTCAAGATTTATAAACAGCGTTTCATCACTTGTCATATGGTTTGTGCAACCACTATCAACAAGCCAACTGTCACATGGAGTACTAGAGGAGAAACAAGAGGCAACAAACAGTTGATCTACCTCTTGCTGAGCTGCAGCATGTGCCTCACCCTGCTGCTAATCTCTCTTCTCTTTGCAGAACTTCTCAATGTGTCCAAGCTTATGACACTTTCTGCACCTTACATCTGGTCTCTTCCAACACCTAAAATGTGAATGATTCTTTTTTCCACAGTGATGACATGAGGAATATCTTCCCCAATTGTTTTTGGAGTTGCTCGCACTATTCTCTCCTGCAGCAGCTTCTGAACCACTACTGCCATTTCCTTTTTCCCCTCTCCGCTTGTTAACTTTTCCTCCTACATTCAGCTGTTCTTTGGCCGGCAAAGCTCCTTCTATACTTCCTTCCACCCTCATTAACCTCCTCTGGTCTTGTGCTTGCAAAGAACTTAGCAATTTTGCCAACTTGATCTGAGACAAATCATTGGTATTCTCCAAAGAGGCAACGTTTGCCTCAAACCTTTCGGGCAAGGAGACAAGAATCTTCTACCTAGCCTATTATTAGAGAGGTCAGTGCCTAGAACTCTTGCCTGATTTGCAATGCTTATCAACTTACTAGAATACTCCTTAATTGTCTCAGACTCCTTCATCTGCAGTCTCTCGAATTCTATGATCAGATTTAGCCCCTTTATGCTTCTAATCCTCTCATCTCCTTGATACACATTTTTGAGGAAGTCCCAGATAGCTTTGGCTGATTCACAAGCCATAATTCTGTTGAAAATGGCAGGTGAGACAACAGCATATAAACAAGACTTTGCCTTTGCTTTCCTTGTTGTCCTCTCCTTGTGAAATTTGATTTGATTGATGGTTGGATTATCAGGAAGGGGAGCAACTTCATAATCTTGTTCCACAGCTTCCTAAAAATCACAACCCTCTAGATAGGCTCGCATTCTCACTGCCCTGGCTTGATAATTTCCTCCATCAAACACTGGCGGAGCCTTTAGTGAAAAACCACTTGATCCTGCCTCCATCTTGCTTTTAACTTCTATGGATGCAGACACACCTCTCAATCAATCTCACAAATCACTCACAGCCCCTTAAGATCAAGAGAGCTCTGATACAAGTGTCTTTTTTTTTTTTTTTGAAAAGAACAGAGAACACGTAGACAACAAAAATAGAAAAAGGAGTTTACAGCAGAAGCAGAGAACAAGTTTACAACAGAAACAGAGCGTCGTGTTCAGAAAACTGAAAAAAAAATGTTCAAAATACATACTAGAACGTAACCACAAACCCACGTTGCCAATTAACGGCTTGCTTGATCCACAAAATTAGCAACAAATCAGAATATCTAAGATACGTGCAGCTAACTGCTCCTAGGAGATAAGATTGACTAACCAACTCCCAAAAAACAGGACACCAACAAACTGACTAAACAAAATAGAAAAGAGAAAAACAGCACGTGCAGTCTTGATACATCAACAGTTTTTAGAATCAAGGGTTAGGAAAGAGGAGAGGTGAAGGAGATAAATTATAATTAATACTACTTATGAATTAGTACATAATAATTGTTTTGATGATATTTTAATTTCCATCTTTGTTGGAAATTAAATTAAAGTATTTTGGATTTTATATGCAATGGCCTCATTCATGAGAAATACCTAGTTTTATATACTAATATGTCACATAAAAAATTAATTAATGCAAGACATTTGTCTACATGGGATCCTTGGGAAAGCCTAGAGGGATAGTTGCATTGGTTGGCTCTCCCCAACCTTTTCACTTATAAATGAAAATGCTTGGGATAAGAACAATAAGAGTGTTATAACTCTTGTATGTCACTTATTTGACTGTTATAACTTTATTTCACTCACTTAAGTGCCATATCGAAGTAAAAATAATCATTTGAGTGTCATTCCTAGCAAATGATCGTATGTGGACTTTTTTTATTAATTTTCCATTTCAACGTGGACTTTTATGAATTTTTTATTAATTGTCCACGTTAATGCCGGCAATACCATGTAGAACGACCAGCATCGAAGTTAGATTTTCCAATAAGACAAATAGTTAATGAAACTTAAGTGAACAATTTTTCAAATTTATGATACTCAAGCAAGCAAAAAAAATTAAAGCACTCAAACAAGTGCCGTATGAAAATTACAATATTTTTAGTGTACTTAATCCCCATAATGAGAGTGCGTGATCTCCAAAGTGAGAAGGGACATGAGTTTGATGAAGAACCAACTCCTATTTTTTGTTCTTGATAATCTGTTTAATTTCGCATTCGAAAGTCAATAGGGAGAACTCCCATCTCTATTGGAGCTTGCCTATGATTTCTTCAGCTCCGAAGTGAATCTCAAAGAAGAAAGAGCAAGGATATTTGTCTCCAATGTCAAGCATCTATTGGATGCTCCCACTTAACTCACAGCTGAAAACTTAAATGAGTAGGAAGTTGCCGTTGAAAGTAGGAGAATCCAACCACATATCTTTGATAATTGTGAAAGATTCCATAATGACCGCTATCCAGGAGCCATTCTTAATTCTCTTAATGCTATGGAGTACCTTATTCACATTGAGGAGCAGTATGAAGGCACTTTCAAGACGCAGGCTACTATCTTATTTTCAAAATGATTACCCTCAATTATAATGTAATCAATGGTGTTCGTGAACATATTATGTGGATAAATGATATGGCTACTCAACTTAAGTACTTAAATATGGAAATCTTTGAAGCTTTCCTTTTTTACTTCATCATGACATCTCTTCCTCCACAGTTTGGTCCTTTTAAGATCAACTATAATACGCAAAACAAGAGAAATGGAAGATGAGCGAGCTAATTTTTATGTGTGTCCAAGAAAAAGAGAGGTTGGAATTTGAACAACTTGATGGTGCTTATGTAATTACCTCTGTTTTAAATAAAGGAAAAAGAAATATGCATGGCAACAGTTGCAATTATGGAAACAAGTGTACTTCCAACCTTATGATTTGTGGGGCAGGTCATTCTGGTTCAAACAGTCATCCTAAGTGTCATTTTTGTAGAACTAAAGGACATATGAGGAATGAATTATTGAAATTCCAACAATGGCCAGAGAAGAAAAGTAATACTTTAAACACATGGCGGATTGACACCGGTGCGACCTTACACATCACCAATTCATTACAACGATTCCTTTCAAGGAAGAAACTAAATAAAAGGGACCATAACATTGTTGTGGGAAATGAAGAAGAGGTTCTAGTTGAAGCTGTTGGCGCTCTCCATTTAGTATTGGAGAGTGGTTTCAATTTGAATTTAATTGATACTTTTTATAATCCTAGTATTACAAAAAAACTTAATTTCTGTTTCAAAACTTACAACTTATGGTTATCCGTTTAAGTTTGATAATAAAAGTTGTTCTATTTCTTGTTATGATGAGATTATTGATTATGGTTTGTTAGAGGGAAACTTCAAAAATTGTGTTTAGATTCTTTGTTTACTGAATCACTAGTTTCAATTAACGTGAATGATGAAGTTTCTAAAACAAACAAGAAATGGAAATCGGAGAATGAGTGTTCCTCATAATTATGGCATGAGCATTTGGGCCATGTATCATGAGGTAAAATGGAATGCCTCGTTAAGGATGGAATTCTACATTCTCTACATTTCTTTGACTTTGACCCTTGTATAAAATGGATCAAAGGAAAATCCCCAAAGGGTAATAAACATGGTGCCACAAGGACTAGGGGACTTTTACAAATCATCCACACTACTATTTGTAGACATTTCCCTACTCCGGTATTAGTGATAATAAGTATTTTATCACTTTTATCGATGACTACTTAGATATCAGTTATGTCTGTTGTGACATCCGGATTTTCGAGTTCTGATTTCGATTAGACAAATTGGCCATTTTTGTTGAGTTGAAGCCAGGAATTAATTCGGGCTGTGAAATTGAGAAGGAAGAGGGATTCTTGGATGAGGAAAATAATCAATTTGATAAGTGAGACAATCAATTGATTTTTATGAGAGTCATTTGAGAGAAATTCAAGAGGGAAACTGGATGTAGAAATGCAGGTGGGAACCGAGTATCCTAATCTGAAATTTCTTTTGAGAATCTATGAGCTTATTCAAAAGAAATTGAAATAAGAATTTTCTATTTGAGGAAATTCTTTTCCTTTGAATTTATTCCCATTCCTTTTTCCTATTTGGCCAAACACCTTTTCCCCACAAGCTCTCTCTTCTTTCTTTCTCTCTCTCTCTCTCTCTCTCTCTCTCTCTCTCTCTCTCTCTCTCTCTCTCTTTTCCCTCGTGCGAATTCCCCTCTGCCGACTGCCCCTTATCAATTTCAACTTTGCTTCTCCTTCTTCACTTTTTTACTTTTTGACTATTCAAACTCTTATCTTCTACTCTCTCTCTTATCCCTTCTTCTCTCTCACACTCTCTCTGGGTATACTCTCTCTCCTCTAGTTCGAGCAAACCAGCAAAACAGAAGCAGAAGCAAACACAGCAGCACCGAGAGGAGAAGACCGAAGTAGCTCGCCATTGCTGCCCGCATATCGCCTTGCTGCTCACTGCTCGCCGTTCACCTCCGCCTCTACCTTACTCCCCTCAGTCGTCGTCAACACTCTCTTTCTCTTCCTCTCTATTTCGGACGAAGACCAGTGGAAACAGAAGAAGAAGCAGCAACGGACATCGCCTGAGACCGAAGCTGCCGTCGTCGCCGGTCACCCTTCCTCGTGTGTGCACGCATGCAGCCGCGCGACCGCCTGCCCTCTCCATGTTGGAGAAATCTTTCCAGAATATTTTGAAGCTGACAAAATGTTTCTATCAGTCTAAGTCTGGATGTTCGGAGATTGACAGTTTAAAGTCTGAAGACTTTGTATTCTCAAGACTCAAGACTCAAGACTCAAGACTCAAGACTTAAGTCTATTCTCACTGACAGTCTTTCTAATCAAGTGACGAAGGAAATCCAAAGCCGAAGTATATGGTTGAGGATTCGATCCTATCCTCTGGAAAAGATTCTTTGGTTGGATAATCATTTCGGATTCTTTAATTCTTATCTAAGATCGATTGAAGATCCGATGGTCGACGAAGTATTCTTGGAATGTTCTATTCTTGGAAACCAAGATCCTGATTGTATGGGCGAACATGATTGACGGGCTATCATCAGATTCCTTAAATAGCTCGGATGATCTTCTTGATTAATTCCGTCCAACGGGTAGATTGGAGGAATTCCTTTGGTAAGTGCCAACGGCTATGATGGCATAAAGGAGTATAAAAGGAAGACGTTCTAATTGTTTTAGTAGTGTGATTGATAGAAAAATTCCAGAGTCTGAAGAACCTTGATTATTAGTCGATACAGTTCGAGCGAAATTGTATACACAGAGAGTGTTTATACTTGGTGACACCTTGAGCGAGTGTGGTAGATCATCTACACCTAGAAATCAAGGAAGATCAATACTGTAACATCTCTTTGATCATAGTGGAATCCAGCCAATTGGCTGTCAGTGCAGAAGAGTGGACGTAGGCTTGAATCAAGCCGAACCACTATAAACCGCGTGTTCTATTCTCTCTTTCCCTTACTCAGTCTTACGATTGAATTTTTAACTGTTGCAAATCCTCTAATTGTTTAAATATTGTGCAATCTTCAAGAAAATTTTTATATACCTATTCACCCCCCTCTAGGTTCTCGTACTAGCTATATCACTCCACCATCCAGGCGTCCCCACCGTGCGACCCCAGCTCCTGTTCCGCCTCTGTTCAGTCCTATTCGGCCACCTCAGGACGTAGTTCAGCCACCTCCAGCCACCATACACCGCCACCTTGACCCACTGGAGCCCCGCTCGTCCTCCACCGGCCTTGCCTCGCCATCTCAGCCCCGGATCTTCCCCCAACCAGCAATGCACAGAGAGTGCAGAAATGGGTATGACAACAACGTTTTGGCCTGGTTTGGCTGTCTTCCCGAGCTCGAATGCTCAGCCCACTTTGAGGAAAGTCGATCATCGCATCGATCCCATCGTTTTGAGTGAGTTTTACTCACTAATGCCTTCTTAGTTTGCTAATTATATTTAAAGGTTGATTAGATTTAATTAAGTGCAATTAGGTGGTTAGATTAGAATATATTAGTGATTATTAGATAATTGTGATGCATCTTAGTCAATTGGATTGTGCAATTAGTGAGTAGGAATGTAATACTATTTATTGAATGCTACTTGGGATTTTTCCCAACCCTTATCAGGTGTTAATTAGGCAATTCGGGCATAAGTGGAATTTTTAGGAATTAAATATTAATTTTCGAAATTAATTATTTAATTATTTATTTTCCGAAAATTCAACTGGGATGGCCAATGACCAGGATTTTATGCTAATGATCATGACGCAGTCCGTTTATTTAATTGAGCTTTATATTGTTCTAAATTGGAATTATTGTATTTATTTATTTAATTTTCGAAATTAATTATTTAATTATTTATTTTCTAGAAATTCAACTGGGATGGCTAGTGACTGGGATTTTATGCTGATGATCATGGTGTAGTCCGTTTATTTAATTAAGCTTTATGTTGTGCTAAATTGGAATTATTGTATTTATTTATTTATTTTTCGAAATTAATTATTTAATTATTTATTATCCGGAAATTCAACCGATGGCCGGTGACCGGAATTTTGTACCGATCATCGTGGTGCAGTACATTTATTTAATTGAGATCAAATTGTGCTGAGTTGATTTAATTATGAAATTTTATGATATATTCCTATTGGGTTGATTTTGATTATTTGGTTAAGGAATCTAATTATGAAGTGCTATCATTGGTCATGCTTGATTGGTCGAGTGGGACCGTAAAGCCATTGAATCTTGATTGGTTGAGTGGGACCGTAAAGCCATTGAATCTTGATTGGTCGAGTGGCACCGTAAAGCCATTGAACATTGAAAGTGCCAAGTGGGGCCATAAAGCCACTAAATCTAAGAAAGTTGCTTTGTAGAACTGTGATTACCACCTATAAATAAGTTGTGTCCTAAGGACCGTGATTCATAATTGGGAATTGAGTTGGAATAGTTGAAATGACCGGAAATGGTCTCATTGCTATGTAATCGACTAGGTCGATTGATCGTTGCCTTGATTTGATATTGTGAATTGATTGATTGAATAGAATGATAGGTGAATGGTTGATTGAGACGTAATTGACTAGGTCGATTGATCGTTGCCTTAATTTGATATTGTGAATTGATTGATTGAATGGAATGATTGGTGAATGGTTGATTGAGACATAATCAACTAGGTCAATTGATCGTTGCTTTGATTTGATGTTGTGGATTGATTGATTGAATGGAAATGACCGTGAGTGGCCTTGTTGGCGTGTAATCAACTAGGTCAATTTGATCGATACTTCGATTAGTGATGTGATTACCTGGGTGCCTATTTGATCTGTGCTAATATGCAGGTGGAATCTAAGGCCAAGGTAAGTCCTCTAACTCATGTTGTGCATAGGCAACCCTAAGGTGTATTAGTTTACTAATCGGGTCTTAAGGGGTAGAACTTGCTGAGACGTTGTCTCAGTGATTATTGAATAACCATTTTAGGACCTGGATGAGGAGCCTAAGGAGGAGGAATTTGACGAGGAGATCCCTGATGAGGAACCCGAAGAGGAGTACATGTAGAAGGACCCCGGGGATGACCTCGAGTACGACCCAGATGAGGACTGAGATGTCATCCTGTCTTGTTAGACTTTGTCTGCATGTGAATAGATGTTAGATCAGACTTACGTATATATAGTATTGTAGAATACTATGAGATGCGTGTAAAAAGGTGTGATTGTGAATTTTCAGTATGAAAAATATGGCATGCTTTTCTATCCCATTGTTTTATTGTCTGGGGATTTATAATTGCTTCCGCATGTGCATATTGAAAATGAAAGGGTTGGCGATACGTAGTCCTGGGATATCGCATTTTAAAATCGACCAAAGGTAAGGGATGTGCACGTGCTTGAGGATCGGGGCGTGACATCCCCTTTTTATGGTATCAGAGCAATGGTTAGGTATTGGAGTGATAAGGTGCAATGACCTATGGGATAGTAGTAGGAAAGGCCTTTAAATTCATGACTGGTGCATGTTTTTGATAACTGATTGGCAGAATTGTTTGTCGTATGTGAATCGCTTGCTTTTAATTATTGTGGATTCGAAAGGTAGAGTGTTGACTCTGGCCAGCTCGAGTGTAAGAGTGCCACCGTGGGTTGGTATGAGTGTAGTAGCATTGAATGATCCTAAGTCTGATAAGATCGATTTGATGCAAGTGTACCTTGGGATCTTGATGAGCCAGTAAGATCAGGATCAAGTTGTTGTTGTTGCTACCCTTGCTGAGATTCAACCTGGAAAGATGATTAGGAAATAGACTTCGATATTTGACTCAAGATTCAACGCAAGTAGATTTGGAATTCGGTCAGGAAAAAAGACTGATGTTGAGGGAAGAGTATTCTATCCCTCTCAATAGGAAGGGTGGAACAATCAGGTCAGTATTCAGACAAATGGAACATGTTGTTCCATGGAAGATGGTATGGATCAATCTCAGGTGTTCTAAGGATAGGAGTTTATGTTAAACATCCCCAACTCGGACAGTGATTTATGGGTTGTCTGCATTGGTAGATGGAATCTTGATAACGGTTACTACTGTCACCGTCGATAGGACAGGTTAGAAGAAATGCGCCATAGAACGAATCGTGGAATTGTTGGGATAGGTCTCTGGTACAAGAAATAGTGCATGCTAGCACTTGACGGGAGGTAGAAGACTCACCAGATATGTGTCGAAATTGTGGAAGAAAACATGGATGAATTCAATGTCTGGATATGGTGAGAAGAACAAAAAAGGAACCGACTCGGCATAAGTCAGAGAAAGAATGTTTTGGGGAAAATTCTATAAGAGTATCGTAACAGAGTTTTGACAAAGTTTGGGGAACTTCAGTTTATTGAAATAAGAGAAAGAAAGGGGAATCACTAGTAATAGTCATGCTTGACTAGTTGCTAAGGTGTAACTTTGACGCTAGATGAGTAGAATGGGGTCATGGAGCAATTCCACTTAGTCCAGAAGCACATGAAAGTCTCGAGTTTACTGGGGGTCGAAATGAATCTTCGATTTCTTTAATCTCGTCGATTGAAGACAACCCACTTGTTAAATGGAGATTGCCGAGGTTACTTGGTGGTGGTTATAGTTAAGATAGATTGGAGAATTTGAGATAGAAGACATGTCAATAGTCTAAGAATTCTAGATGTGTTGTCATAAGAACTGTCAGACTGTTGCCAGAGAAAGAGATAGAAATTATGATCGAGCTAGCACCAACATAGAGCCACTCTCGAAGGCTTCTTACTAGTTACTGTTGTTTGAATTGATAGAGCCGAAGGCACGGATATGAAGATTGATGAATGAGGAATTCATGCATGTCAGTGCATCACTTTAGGGAACATCAGTTTTGTGGAGAGAGAAAGGAAAATGGTTCATTGCAATCATGCATCAACCACTGTCAACTCAATTGGGTGACTTGTTATAAATAAAAAAAAAGTGTTGATGTCTTCAAGGATCGACTTGAGAACAGGTTATCGCTAGTTGAGACCCAATAAGTTGAATACAAAACAGTATCGTGAATCAGAACCTTGGCAGGACTGTAATGGTGTTATCAAGTATCACCCTGGAGGAACAAAATGAGTCATTAATGTGTTGAGCCGAGAGTCTTCAATTGTGCAGAGGCTGGCTAAAGTATAGACTTTACTTTAAAAGGGTTCGAAATTTGGTATTCAAATTTAAGGTAAGCTACCTTTTGAATTTTTATAGCCGCCCTCAAAATTGAACCATATATTCAAAGTAGATCAGAATCGGCGTTAGCTAGATTGGCAAACTGATATAAAGATAGATACCGCCGGTTAGGTTGCAAGTGTCAGAGGTGTCAGTAAGTGGAAATTCAATAATGCAAACCGGGAGAACTTTTACCATCACTTGAGAGTCTCCAGTGGGAATGAAAATATATCACAATGGAACATTGTGGCAGGCTTACTAAGGAGTTGGGGGAGTATTGATTCCATTTGAGGATAGTGGTCGACCGATAGATGAAATCAATTCATTTCAATACAATATGAGTGAATCTTGTTTTGAATGGCTATACCAAAGTGTGTGTGTATCGGATAATTCACCAGCATAAAGTGCTGAGGATGAATTATATTTTGAATCTAGATTAGAGGTTACAAGTTTGGCAGAGTTTATAGATGATTCTTTCTTAAGCAGTGCATAGTAGAGGGTACAAAATTTTAGCGGTGAAAAAAAAGTGAAGTGAAGAAATATCACAAGCTAGAGTCAGCTCAGTAATCAGTGATTGCAATTGTTGTGATCAGAGTCAGATGTGAACGACAAAGTGCCATGCGCGAGAAGATCAGTTCAATTGTTAGTTTAGAAAGAGCATATTTTGTGTACCAAGATGGTCTCCTTTGTCAAAGAGGTCAGATAACACTAAGAGACCGAAGGATCAGTGTGGAAAAGTGAGACTCGATGAGACGACAACACACTCACCTTTTGTTTAAGGATTGGTAAAGGTTTAAAATTTCGAGGACAAAATTTTTATAAAAGGGGAAGAGTTGTGACATCCGGATTTTCAGGTTCGATTTCAATTAGATAAATTGGCCATTTTTGTTCGGTTGAAGCTAGGGATTAATTCGGGTTGTGAAATTGAGAAGGAAGAGGGATTCTTGGATGAGGAAAATAATTAATTTGATAAGTGAGACAATCAATTGATTTTCATGAGAGTCATTTGAGAGAAATTCAAGAGGAAAATTGGATGCAAAAATGCATGTGGGAACCGAGTATCCTAATCTGAAATTTCTTTTGGGAATCTGTGAGCTTATTCAAAAGAAATTGAAATAAGAATTTTCTATTTGAGGAAATTCTTTTCCTTTGAATTTATTCCAATTCCTTTTCCCCATTTGGCCATACACCTTTTCCCCACAAGCTCTCTCTTATTTCTCTCTCTCTCTCTCTCTCTCTCTCTCTCTCTCTCTCTCTCTCTTTTCCCTCGTGCAAATTCCCCTCCGCCAATTGCCTCTTATCAATTTCAACTTTGCTTCTCCTTCTTCACTTTTTTACTTTTTAACTATTCAAACTCTTATCTTCTACTCTCTCTCTTATCCCTTCTCCTCTCTCACTCTCTCTCTCGGTATACTCTCTCTCCTCTGGTTCGAGCAAACCAGCGAAACAGAAGCAGAAGCAAGCACAGTAGCATTGAGAGGAGAAGAACGAAGTAGCTCGCTGTCGCCACCCGCGTGCCACCTTGCTGCTCATCGCTCGCCGTTCACCTCCGCCTCTCCCTTACTCCCCTCAATTGTCGTCGACACTCTCTTTCTCTTCCTCTCTGTTTCGGATGAAGAAGCAACAACGGATATCACTTGGGACCGGAGTTGCCATTGTCGCCGGTCGCCCTTCCTCGCACGCTCACGCGTGCAGCCGTGCGACTGCCTGCCCTCTCCACCGTCCAGGCATCCCCACCGTGCGACCCCAGCTCCTGTTTCGCCTTTGTTTAGTCCCGTTCGGCCACCTCAGGCTGCGGTTCGGCCACCTCCAGCCACCATATGCCGCCACCTCGACCCATTGGAGCCCCGCTCGTCCTCCGTCGGCCTTGCCTCGCCATCCCAGCCCCAGATCTGCCCCCAACCAGCAGTGCACAGAGAGTGTAGAAATGGGTATGACAGTAGCGTTTTAGCCCGTTTTGGCCGTCTTCTCGAGCCTGGATGCTCGGCCCACTTTGAGGATAGTCGATCCTGTCGTTTTGAGTGAGTTTTACTCACTAATGCCTTCTTAGTTTGCTAATTATATTTAAATGTTGATTAGATTTAATTAAGTGCAATTATGTGGTTAGATTAGAATAGATTAATGATTATTAGATAATTGTGATGCATGTTAGTCAATTGCATTGTGCAATTAGCGAGTAGGCACGTAATACTATTTATTGAATGCTACTTGGGATTTTTCCCAATCCTTATCAGGTGTTAGTTAGGCAATTCGGGCATAAGTGGAATTTTTAGGAATTAAATATTAATTTTCGAAATTAATTATTTAATTATTTATTTTCCAGAAATTCAACTGGGATGGCCATGACCAGGATTTTATGCTGATGATCATGGCGTAGTCCATTTATTTAATTTAGCTTTATGTTGTTCTAAATTGGAATTATTGTATTTATTTAATTTAATTTTCGAAATTAATTATTTAATTATTTATTTTCCGAAAATTAAACTAGGATGGCCAGCAACCAGGATTTTATGCTGATGATCATGGCATAGTCCGTTTATTTAATTGAGCTTTATGTTGTGCTAAATTGGAATTATTGTATTTCTTTATTTATTTTTCGAAATTAATTATTTAATTATTTATTTTCTCGGAAATTCAACCTAGGATAGTCGCGATCGAAATTTTGTGCTGATCGTCGTGGTGCAATACATTTATTTAATCAAGATTCGAAATGTACTAAGTTGATTTAATTATGAAATTTTATGATATATTCCTATTGGGTTGATTTTGATTATTTGGTTGAAGAATCTAATTACGAAGTGCTATCATTGGTCATGCTTGATTGGTCAAGTGGGACCGTAAAGCCATTGAATCTTGATTGGTCGAGTGGGACCGTAAAGCCATTGAATCTTGATTGGTCGAGTGGGACCGTAAAGCCATTGAATCTTGATTTATCGAGTGGGACCGTAAAGCCATTGAATCTTGATTGGTCGAGTGGGACTGTAAAGCCATTGAATATTGATTGGTCGAGTGGGACCGTAAAGCCATTGAATCTTGATGGTCGAGTGGGACCGTAAAGCCATTGAATCTTGATGGTCGAGTGAGACTGTAAAGCCATTGAATCTTGATTGGTCGAGTGGGACTGTAAAGCCATTGACTCTTGATTAGTCGAGTGAGACCGTAAAGCCATTGAACATTGAAAGTGCTGAGTGGGGCCATAAAGCCACTAAATCTAAGAAAGTTGCTTGGTGGAACTGTGATTACCACCTATAAATAAGTTGTGTCCTAAGGACCGTGATTCATAACTGGGAATTGAGTTGGAATAGTTGAAATGACCGGAAATTGTCTCGTTCTTATGTAATCGACTAGGTCGATTGATCGTTGCCTTGATTTGATATTCTGAATTGATTGATTGAATAGAATGATCGGTGAATAGTTGATTGAGACTTAATCGACTAGGTCGATTGATCGTTGCCTTGATTTGAAATTGAATTGATTGATTGAATGGAATGATTGGTGAATGGTTGATTGAGACGTAATCGACTAGGTCGATTGATTGTTGCCTTGATTTGATGTTGTGGATTGATTGATTGAGTGGAAATAACCGTGAGTGGCGTTGTTGGCGTGTAATCAACTAGGTCAATTTGATCGATGCTTCAATTAGTGATGTGATTACTTGGGTGCCTATCTGATCTGTGCTAATATGTAGGTGGAATCTGAGGCCAAGATAAGTCCTCTGACTCATGTTGTGCATAGGCAACCCTAAGGTGTATTAGTTTACTAATCGGGTCTTAGGGGATAAAACTTGCTGAGACGTTGTCTCAGTGGTTATTGAATAACCATTTCAAGACCCGGATGAGGAGCCTAAGGAGGAGGAATCTGACGAGGAGATCCCTGATGAGGAACCCGAAGAGGAGTACGACTCGGATGAGGACTGAGATCCTGTCCTGTCTTGTCAGACCTTGTCTGCATGTGAATAGATGTTAGATCAAACTTACATATATATAGTATTGTAGAATACTATGAGATGCGTGTAAAAAGGTGTAGTTGTGAATTTTCAGTATGAAAAATATGGCCTGCTTTTCTATTCCATTGTTTTATTGTCTGGGGATTTATAATTGCTTCCGCATGTGCATATTGAAAGCGAAAGGGTCGGCGATATGTAGTCCTAGGATATCGCATTTTAAAATCAACCAAAAGTAAGGGATGTGCGCGTGCCTGAGGATTGGGGTGTGACATCTATCTCATCCATGATAAATTTAAAACGCTAAACATGTTTAAGATCTACAAAGGCAAAGTTGAAAATCAACTCGAACTAAAGAGTAAAGTTGTATGACGTGGAGGAGAATATTATGGAAGGTTCTTAGACACAGATCACAATTATGGCTTTTTTACTTTATTTTTGGATAGATGTCAAATAATTTTTCAAAATACAATTTTGGGTACTCTCCAACAAAATGATGTTGTTGAGTGATGAAATTGTACTCTAATGAATATAGTACGAAGTATGATGTGTCATAGCACTCTCTAGAATATCTTTGGGTTGAAGCTCTCAAAACAATTGTGCATATCCTTAATCTAGTCCTTAGTAAATCAATGGTTAAAATGCCTTATGAATTATAAACACAATGGAAATCAAGTTTTAAATATTTTCATGTATGGGGCTGTTTGGCTGAAGCAAAAATATATAACCCACAAATGAAGAATCCCGACCTACAGATCATAAGTTATTATTTAGTTAGTTACCCTAAAGGATCAAAAGATTTTAGATTTTACTGCCTTTTTCATACCATATAATTTTTTGAGACTAGAAATGCGGTGTTTTTGGAAAATGCTTATTATAGTACCACTAGATCAATAGACCTTGAGGAAACCCTACATCAAATTTCCAATTGGAGTCATGTTTTGGTTCCTATTATCCAAGGGTCTAGTGTACCATTACCTTCACTAGAAGGTTTTGGTCCAGTGAAGGTTTTGGTCCACCAGAGAAGGTACCTAATGAAGAACCTCACAATATAAAGCCTATTCTCCCCCCAGTTGATGAACAACCTTGTAAGAGGTCGAGAAGAGAAAAGAAATCAACTATCTCTTATGACTTACATCATGTATCTAGATGAGTCAGACCATGATGTTGGCATTGGAATTGATCCTATCTCTTATGATGAAGCCATTACAAGCAATCATTCAACTTAGTGGCTTGAAGCCATGAAAGATGAGTTGAACTCAACTAATGATGTCTAGGACCTAGTAGATTTGCCTAAATTTGGCTATAAATGGGTTTACAAAATTAACTAGACCATAAAGGTAACGTTGAAGGTATAAAGCCAAACTGATCGCAAAAGGTTCCACTCAAAGAAAATGAGTGGATTTCTTTTCCCCTTGTGTCAAAGGACTCTTTCATAATAGACCTAGACTTATTAGCTCATTACAATTTAGAGTTACATCAAATAGACATGAAAACATCATTTCTTAATGAAGACTTGCAAGAAGATATCTAAATGGAACAACCACAAGGTTTTGTGATTGAGGGCAAGTACATGAAATGCAAACTGAAAAAGTCCATATGTGGTTTGAAACGAGCCTTAAAGCAATGGTATCTTAAATTGCATGATGTGATCAATAATTTTGGCTTTAAAGAAAATTTAGTGGATCAGCGTAGATATCTTAAGATCAGTGGGAGTAAATTCATCATTTTGGTATTGTATGTACATGATATACTACTTGCTAGTAGTGATAAGGATATGTTATATGAGACCAAGAGTTCTCCTTCACATAACTTTGAGATGAAAGACTTTGGTGAAGCCTCTTATTTAATAGGCATTTCGATTCATAGAGATAGATCTTGAGTAATCTTAGGATTATCTTAGAGAATCTATATTGAAAAGATTCTCAAGAGATTCTACATGCATAATTACTCTCCTAGTGTTGCCCCTATTGTTAAGAGTAACAAATTCAGCTTACTGCAATGCCCCATAAATCAAGTGGAGCTTGGAAAAATTGAGCATATTACCTATGCATCTACTATAGGGAGTCTTATATACGTTCAAGTATGTACATGCCCAAACATAGCGTATGTTGTTGGAATGCTTGGCTGTTACTAAATAAATCGAGGAATGGGTCATTAGAAAGCAACTAAGAAAGTGATGAGTTACTTATAGGGTACAAAAATATTTATGCTTACCTACAAGAGGACAGATAGCCTTGAGGTTATTGCTTATTCTGATTTTGATTATGCCAGGTACATCGACACCAAGAAATCCACATTAGGTTATGTTTTTGTACTCACTAGGGGACCTATCTCATGGAAGAGTGCAAAGTGGTCCTTTTACTATGGAGGCTAACTTTGTAGCATGTTATAAGGCAAGTTCTCATGGTTTATGGTTGAGGAACGCCATTATGGGGCTTAAGGTAGTTGATACTATGTTGAGATCACTGAAGAATCATTGTGACCATCAAGCTGCTATTTTCTTCTCAAGGAACATGAAGTCAAATGGTGCATCCAAACATATAGACATTAGGTACCTTGTTGTGCTAGAAAGAGTCCAAAATCAAATTATGTCTATTCAGTTCATTAGTATGAAAGCCATGTTAGTAGATCCCATGATGATAGGCTTACCACCCAATCTCTTTTGTAAACACGTTGCTAGTATAGGTTTGGTTACTAGCCTTTAGTTTAGACCATGGTTTTGGACATATAACATATTTTTATTTATTTTGTGATAATTGATGTAATGGATTTGGATTTATCATTTGTTGCTTCTTACTATATGTGCACCTTTGAAGCTTTTTGAAACAAACAATTATGTATAGACCTCATGAACATATTTATATTTTGAAATGTTATGGTTCATGACTATTAAGCAATTATATATCGTTTTTAATGTTTGTGCTGGGATAGTAACTAGAGAACAAAACTGTGGCAGTAGAACAAGGATACTAGCTCCAATTATTTTTTATGTAAATGTCGGACATGACTTTACTTAAGGGATGTTCTACATGCTTGATTATGTTGTGTTGAGCCTCATGAATTAGATTGATAATAGAACCTTTGGCCAAGTGGGAGAATGTTGGACTTGACAAGGTCCAATCCATTTATGTGGCCTATCAAGTCTATTATTTGACATTTGATATAGGCCCAAATTAATTAAATATATTATGAGCAATATATTTATGACATCCAAATGGGCATGTAGGATCCATATCTTAAACCTTGATGGAAGATTGAGATTTGGCAACTCTATATTTGATTCCATCATTCCCTCTATAAAAAGCTCTCTTTTGGTGGAGAATGTTTGAATCCAATTATCAAGCTTCAACTATTTCCACAAAATTTTCGGAAGAAAAATACAAACCATCACAACCATTGAAGAGGAGAGTGGTGAAGACTCATACCTACAGGAAAATATCTTCTCTCTTATTGAATCAATAATGACTTCCTTTGATTCATATACTTTATATTTATTAATTTGATATCATGTTTATGTGATTGAAAGATCTTATTATTTTAACACTTTTCCCCTTTCTATTTATATTCATTTGAAAGAAAAGGCATTTATAGGCATCATCTCATCATAGCACCGATTCAAGATCGATCTTGAGAAGGGTTATAGATCATATTATTTCTGCTATACATGGGAAATTGTTCTGAGATGAGTGATGATAAAGATCATATCATTTATCCTTAAGAGTTAAATATAATGAGCTCAAGAACTTCTTGCTAGGGTAGCTCCCATACGAACGAGTCTTTGGATGCTCGTGTTTTGTTCATATTCCAGCACAATTGAGAGAAAAATAAGTCCCCAAGCAACTGTGTATCTTCCCTGGATACGCTTAGTCCGGATATAGATGTTAAGCATACCATAAAAAATGAAAAATTAGTTTAAAATGACTCATGTATCATCGTGAACTATTATCTCAGGTCAATCTTAATATTAAGTCATTACAAATGTGAAAATACTAAATTATTTTAAATGACTTGTGTATTTGAACTATAATAGCTAGTTAATCATGATATTAGATCATTATAAATTCCTAAAAACAGAGTCTCCCCTTCTTGCCCTGCCTGAATGTCAAATCAAACCGACCCCTACTTGTAAATTCATTGTGATCTATAATAGTTAGTCAATTACTGGTATGAGGTCATTAAATATGTGAAAATACAGACGGTGCGAATATGATTCCATCTTACCCGAGCACTCTCGTGTTTTGTTCATATTCCTGCACGGTTAAGAGTAAAATAAGTCCCCAAGGCAAATGCACGAGTCTTCCTTGGATATGCTTAGTCCAGAGATTGATGCTAAGCATACTATAAAAAAATGAAAAATTAGTTTAAAATGACTCGTGTATTATCATGAACTATTATATCGAGTCAATCTTAATATTAAGTCATCATAAATGTGAAAATACTAAATTGTTGTAAAAGGACTTGTGTATTTGAACTATAATAGCTAGTCAATCATGATATTAGGTCATTATAAATTAAGGAAAGAAAAAAGTGTCTCCAATTCTTGCCATGCCTGAAGGTCAAACCGACCCCAACAGAAACTTACCTACCTTCTTCGCCAGCATGAAGGTGACTCGAGGGTGAATAGAACAACTTGTGGATCATTCCTTGGAAAAATCGAAGTTAATTTAGAATAGGATGACTTGAGAATTCATTGTAATCTGTAATAGCTAGTCAATCGTTGATATGAGGTCATTATAAACGTGAAAATACAGAGAAAACGAATAAGAATCCATTTGATGAGAGTGGTCTCCACTTCTTCCCCTGCCTAAAAGTCAAACCAGCCTACCTCTGTTTCGGATACATTTTATCTTCCTTCGTCCCCATTTCTGAATTCCCGCTTATTTTCTCTGTCTTGAAATTCCATGATCACTCAGGATATAAAAATGTGCATGACAACTTTACCAAAAAAAAAAAAAAATGTGCATGACAACGTTTTTTTTTTCTTTTTTTTTTTTCTGCTCTTTTGTTTCTCATAATAAAAAAACAACATAAATCCATTTGATAACATCAATTAATTTTTTTATTCCCCAAAATAGAAAAGTGAATATGGCGGCGAGTGGCAGTAGATGACGCAAGGAAGAAATGAAAAAAAAAATTAAAAAATTAAAAGAAATTTTACATTACAAAAAAAATTTGTAGATCATACCCATCACATCCTTTTTTTTTTCTATTCCGAAAATATAAATTTTGTGTAACTACCAAGTGTGTTCTTTTACTCATAAATTGTTTTTTTTTTTTTTGGTGACCCAGGGAACCTCCGTGCGCCGCTTTGCGGCGGAGTAAACCCTGGGGAGACACGTGGGAAACCACCACCCACGTGCTCCAGGTAAGGCGCGGCTAGCACTTAAGCAACGACAATGCCATGGATCGAACTCAGGACCTCTCATGAAAAGTTCCCTTACTCAACCACCTACGCCACCACCACGAGTGGTTTACTCATAAATTGTTTCTAATAATAAAAATAGAAAAAAACTGTTTCCGAAAAGAAATTGTTTCCTGTAGTAGAAATGTTACCAAACAGGTCATAAATGACCAGATTTAATTTTTGGGCTTATTTTGGCACAATGCCCTTTCCTTGGACTAAATATTGCTAGAGCCTTTGCTCTTAATTGGTGAGGGGCATTTTTTTTTTCGAGGTTGAGAAGAAATAGAGGATGGCAGAGCTAGGAGAATGTTAGCAAGATGACAATCATCACAATCAACTCGTAACTTCAAAAATATAAGATAAAAAGCCACAAAAAAAAAAAAAAAAAACCCTCAAACTTTGCTTAGAGTGATACATTTGCCTTAAATTATTTTTTGTAAGACAAAAAATTCCCAAAATTTGCTCACTGTGGCCATTTACCTTAAGCTTTATCCCGTGACACCAAAAATCCTAAATTTTTTCTATGACACAAACTTTTGGGATAAATGTGTCACACATGTTAAAGTTTGGGGTTTTTTTTTTTTTTTTATGTCACTAAAAAAAATTTAGGGTATTTGGTGTCACAAAAAATAAGTTTGGGAAGAAATATGTCACATTGTATAAGTTCAGGATGAATGTGTCACGTGGTTGTAAGTTTAGGGTTTTTTGTGTCATAAAAAAAAAAATTTTTAGAGTTGACGTGTTATGTAGGCAAAGTTTGACGTTTTTTTGTGGCTTTTATCCAATAATATAAACAAGTGTTTTGCTTATTAGAATACCTAAATAGAGTTGGCAATACCAAGCGAATCGAATGGGGGCATCGAGTTCACCAAAAAGTCCCCCAAAACCTCCTTACCAACCTGCAAAGTTTAGCGGCCTATACAAGTCTGTTGGCCCGCATAAAGCTGACTTAAGAGGGGTATAAAAAACACCTAGAGCCTATCACCGGTGGTCTCCACTCCGGCCATGCCTAAAAGTCAGACCAACCAAACCCCACGTCTGAATTCCCGCTCCCTCTTTGTTTGCGTTCATTTTTTTATTTTATTTTTTGGCTAATTCCTCAATGTCTCAGCGTTAAAGAGGCCCCATCTAATTTCTGGGCTTATTCTGGCACAGAATACCCTTTTCTTACACTGAATTCTGCTCAAACCTTTGCTCTTCTTGATTGACTGGAGGGAAATTTCTCTGTAACGTTGAGAAAAACAGAAGATGGCAGGAACAGGGCCAACATCTGCAAGCGATGATCATCATGTGGAACTCGTAACTTCAATAGAAAACAGACTGAAGAAATTACCTAAAACATCCGTGAACTGTTGCATCTACTCCGTTCCGGAGAAGCTCCGGCAGGGCTACGAAGAGGCCTACAAACCCCGTGTCGTCGCAATCAGACCTTATCAATGTGGCAATAAAAGCCTCCAGCCGATGGAAGATCAGAAGCTGCGGTACTTGCAAAGCTTCCTCCGGTACAACAAGAAATGCGGCCTTGAGGACTACATCAAGAGGATCAAGTCCTGGGAGGATCGGGCCCGGAAGTGCTACGACAAGCCGATCATCCGTGACTCTGATGAGTTTGCGCAGATGATGCTCCTCGATGGCATCTTCATGATCCAGCTCTTCCTGATGTACTGGAACTATAAGTGGAGACCGTCTGGCGACCCGCTCTTTGGCAAGCCTTGGATGATTAACGACGTCCGCTGCGACATGTGGCTGCTGGAGAACCAGATACCGTTCTTTGCTGTCCAAGAGCTGTTTGAGATGGCATATGGATCACACCAAAAACACACTCCGGGGCTGCTCGAGCTTGCGTACGGGTTCTTTCAGCCGGCAATGAAAATGAAGGAGCTGCTGGAGGGGACGATGGAGTCAGGGTGAAGCACTTCCTCGATGCGATCAGGCTCTCACACTTGCCATCAGTGAGGAAGGTGCCATACGAGAGCCATGAAGAGTTCAAGTTCATCCCAAGTGCGACCAACCTGGTGGCGGCCGGAGTCAAGCTGAGAAGAGGTGAGAGTAGACCTGTGTCATTTTGTTTTCTGAACTTGATTCTGTTTTGTTCTCTATTTATTTCCTTATCTTTTACTAACCATGCTCTCAGGTAAAAGCCAGTGCTTGTTAGACCTCAAATTCAAGAATGGAGTGCTCGAAATCCCGTGCCTCAGCCTTTACCACTCAACAGAATCCTATTTTCGGAACATCATTACCTTCGAGCAATGTTACTTCCGGGATGACAGTTATCTGATCAACTACATGGCCTTCATGGATCACCTGGTCAATACCCCTGCGGATGCAAAGTTGCTGATCGACAAAGAAATCTTAGAGAACTGGCTTGGCAATGAAGATGCTGCTACACGCCTACTCAACACCTTCTGCGACGAAACTTATGTGTGGACAAGAAACGCCTACTTCCACGACCTCAGGCACAAGCTCGTCACGCACTGCTGAAAGCCTTATAATAAGTGGAAGGCAACGCTCAAACGCGATTACTGCAGTAGCCCATGGGTGGTCCTCTCAGTTATTGCTGCAGTGGTGCTGCTTGCCCTGACTGTAGTGCAGACCGTGAGCTCACTCTTCTCTCTCAAATAACTTTGCTTTCTGAATGGTATATTGCGACTGTAATGCTCTGAGTTTTGATTGAATTATGTGTGATCTTCAGTTACTTTCTATCAAAATCAGCAGACATGCATTTTTGTATGTTAGTCCGGGTGCAGAATTATTAGCTTCTCCCTATCCAAGACATTTCATGACAACCGTGCTGAATGAATAGGATATGGCGATTCAGCCCTGAAATTAGGTTGTAGGCCCTCATCAGCATTTCACAATTAATAAACTCGAGGCATGTTGAGAAGGAATTTGTTGAATATTTCACGAGGATTGTATTAAAAGCACTCCTGCAGAAGATGTTGCATCAGAGTAGGGGGGAATGAAAGCCTAGGCTATGTGAACCCGAACTTGCATAGCTAGAATATTACAATAATGCCTCCACCTTTCAGATGCCATGGAAGTCTATGGTTACATGGAGCAAGAATTTGGCTGAGATTGACACATTCTCATCAGGCAACTTGAAAATCAATTGCAGCAATCTGCACTATGCACAAGATTGTATCCACGCCGTAATATTCTATATGGCAGTAGATATATGCAAGTTTTTGGAGGATTGTTTACAAAGTTGTAAAACTACTTCTTCCAAAAATAAAGCAACCAAGCCTGAACATGATAGATGCCTCTTCACTAACCTCTGCAACAGATGCTAGGAGGTGATGCTGACAAGTGAAATGCTGAGCAGACAATGATAATACTAATGATAATCCTGATAGTAATAACAATATTGTTGGAAATTGTGATCCATTTTCTAAAACTATCTAGAAACTACTAATCATGAAGGTGAGAACCTTCTAGAATTGTTGAGAATGGAGGTTGCTAGCTGAATCTAGAAGATTCACGTAGGAATGCAAGCAAGCAATAAATCCCAGAACAAGCTAGAGAAGCCTACATGGACAGCATTCAAGAAAAGTCCAGAATTAGCAGCTTATATAAAGGAGCAATAGCTCCCTCACCAACACCTCCTTCAACTATTGTAAAATTATTTTATCCAACTAATGAAACTATTTTCCTCATGTCCTATATCCTTCAATTATCATGTCTTGTCCCTTGTCCATCCTCTACAAACCGTATCATAAACTTACACATACCATTAACCAAAAAATTATAACTAATACCAAAACCATGTTTCTGCAGTGCACACATGCAAGCCATTCGAGGTTTTATAACACAAGTCCGGAGTATCCCAAAATTGGATCAAGGGGGAGTGTTGAAATTTGTGATCCAATTCTAGAAACTTCAAGATAGATTTGAGCTAGAAAATTCAAGAAAAATTCTGGAAGAGTCTACAAGCTGCCATCTCTTATTTGTTCTAGAAGTTTCATCTTATGTTACTATAAAATAATAGTAGCTATTTGTAGAAAAGTCTAGAAACTTCCTCCACCGACTTTGGTAGCTATATAAAGGAGTACTCCATGTTTTGCGAGGGGAGCTCACCATAAAAACCACATCATGTAGCTCCCTCACCAACACCTCCTTCAACTATTGTATAATCATCTTTATAAGCTAGTAAAACTATCATTGTCCTGTGTCTATCCTTTGCTATCTCATCTCTTGTCTATTCTCTACAAATTATATCATACACTTGCAGAGGCCACAAACCAAAAACTAAAACTAATACCAAAACCATGTTTCCACCCGTGCACATTTAAATTCTAACATGGTATCAGAGCCAAATGCGCCCAGGTTCGTAACTGAGACAAGCTTAAGGGACCATGAAGCCAGAGCTAGGAGTACTTGGATGGAGTTTTTGGCATTTGTCCTCACTATCCTCAACTAAAAAAGGCCAGAGCTCGAGCGAGAGCTAAGAGAGCCGGAGCTGGAGCCAGAGCCAAAACCAAAGCCGGAGTTAGAGCTAGAGCCTACGAGAGCCAGAGCTTAAGCCCGAACTAACAACTATAACTAAGAACATTTTGATGCCCCAAGACATATGGGACATCGTTGAAGAAAAGACATGCGCATTCGAAGGCGGGTGCAAGTGTTCCGACAAGAGAATGCAAGGGATCGTGGAACGAAGACGACATAAAAGGCATGGGACAAACTACAAGGAGAATTTCAAGGTACGTCCGAGGATTTATGACACGATGTCCAGATTATCCCGAAAATGAATCAAGGAGAAGTGTTGGAAATTGTGATCCATTTTCTAAAACTATCTAGAAACTACTAACTTAATCATGAAGGTGAGAACCTTCTAGAATTGTTGAGAATGGAGGTTGCTAGCTGAATCTAGAAGATTCACGTGGGAATGCAAGCAAGCAATAAATCCTAGAACAAGCTAGAGAAGCCTACATGGACAGCATTCAAGAAAAGTCCAGAATCTTCTTTAGCAGCTTATATAAAGGAGTAATAGCTCCATGTTTTGGGGGGAGCTAACCATAAAAACCAGCTCCCTCACCAACACCTCATTCAACTATTGTAAAATTATTTTATCCAACTAATGAAACTATTTTCCCCATGTCCTATATCCTTCAATTATCATATCTTGTCTCTTGTCCATCCTCTACAAACCATATCATACGCTTGCACATACCATTAACCAAAAAACTATAACTAATACCAAAACCATGTTTCCGCAGCGCACACATCCAAATTTTTTTTTATCAAATATAAAAACTAATGATTGTACATGTTGATAGAGCCTGAATTGAGGACTTGCATACCTACGGGTTGTGGATATTTTTGGATCCATTATACCTTGCAAATTATAGATTTTAGACACGCTGATTTCACAGGTGTACAAATAAATATGCGGTTGACAGTGCTTGACAATTTCATTCACTACATAGTGCTCCAAGTAATAACAGCTTCTGTCAGTCTGTTGTACACCTCAAACTATAGTGCGCCCTCAGAAAGAATCGCGAATCTCTTCCATTTACAAATTGCATTTATTCTGGCTGTATGGAGCTTTCCAATAAAATTCTTCCAGAAATAAGCAATCTAATTCTCGTTTACATACTCCTTGGCGTGACTCTCCATGTGGTTGATGTGAAGTTATTGATCCTCCCATTCCATGGAGTTGCCATTTCTGGTACACAACAATACAAAGCATCCCACTCACCCAGAGAAATGTCAGCTCTTTAACCACCAAGGAAGTGAAGTATGATCCCTTGCACTTTATGAATAATTAATAGTCTACAAACACAGTTAGTTCAAACACAGAAATGGTAAAGATCAACCAATCACAACATGACTCCAGTTATATAATATGGATTTTCTTTATATGTTAATGTCTTATCCTCAGCTCCCAGGCACCATGAATGGCCTTGCAATTTCAATACTCCTTCCTCTCCTGTTGTTTCCCACACTAACCTGAAAAGTCCAAGAAACTCATGTAAATGTTTTACCCTGTTCCAGACGATATTTACCTCATCCGATGCCTAAATCCTTCGCACGTGCAAACAACATTTGCTATCTTCACCATCTCCCCATTTCCCACCAGAAAGATCTACCTCTAGGCTTGAATATCCATAAAGATAATAGAAAAGAAGAGTAAACAAGCATGGAAAGGAGTATCTGAATCTCTTGGTAAGTTCCATTTGCACTAGGCTTTCCTGATGTCGAGCATCTTGATACCCAATACATCTGTCAACTAACACATACCTGATTTGAGACAACCCTTCTTTCATTGCTCAAGCTTCTTTGAATGGACAAGCAATTCTTCGTATTATAAGCATCCAATGAGGTCATCAAACATCTGAGCGGAAGTGTTAATGATGTGTCCCCTATATCAGACAGGAAATTTATGGCCATAGCTCTCTTTCACTTACTTTACTGAAACAGACATGGGATGTTGACTTTGCATCTGCAGAAGATGCTGGAATACATCTCTTCAGTGTCAGCTGGGTCAACGGACACCCAATAAGAGCTCTAGCAACCGATCTATCTTTAACCTGAGCCATCTTTAACATTCACGAGTCTGTCCACAAACTGAATCCGCATCCTTTAAGCAGTCGCTCAATTTTTTAATTTCGTGGAACGCCTTTTTCATACCATCTAGCAGGCAAAGTCACTCCACAGGCTTCACCGAAACTATGATAAAACATCACATTCCAAGGCACGAATCCATACGTTCGTCAAGATGCTTTCCCCAGGAGAGGTTGTTCCACACATTCTTGTGAGCCATTATTAGCAAGCTCTAACAACTCCTATTGATCCTTGGATTTTTCACCAGCTTGATTCTCATTCTAATCTTCAAGAAACTCCACACGAAACACAGGCTTGATCGGTGCGTTCATCCATACTATTGCTTCACTCAGAGAGACGATCGCACAGGGGGGTGGCTGTGGCCACCCTCTACAAACATCTAATTTTTTTTCCATGATCACATTTATTTGTGGAATGGCAGTGTATACGATCTTGTTGCGACCTTGCAAGTTTCAGAAACTTGGCGACAATAGAATTAGAAAATCACAATCGCTGACATTAATGAGAAGAATGCGGAAATCCATGACATACCTCTGTTCAGTCAAAAGAAGAGGCACCCCTCTCGATCCTGGTTCTTCACAAGAAATCAGGAATCTTTCGAGCACATCAAATTGCAATTTGACAGTCGGTGATTGACAAATGACAGAGTAGTTGGGGGCGAGAATTTGCGCATGGACTTTGTTGGGCTTGAGTTTACCCAAAATTGCAGGCGCTTGATTTAGAATGAAGTAGCCATTCTAGAGCTTGCAAATGCGTGGTTTAAACCAGCGACGAGGCGTAATCGTGGATGGATAATGTGAACATGAAGGAATTCATGTTTTTTAAAAACAAATTGACTGATTATTCAAGCGAGTGGACGGGTGAATTGAGCAGTAACCAGGACCGATCGATGTCTGGTCCGGGCCGATTCCGAGGTGAAATCGGGAATCGGATCAACCAGTCCTGGAATCGGGAACCGAACAAACCAACTGGTTCGGTTTGGAACCGGTAAATTTGCTGTTTTAGGTCAAAAGTATATATCAATTCATATGTAGTTGGCAGGAGTTGCAGCAGCCAAACGCAGGCAAAAAACACAAAAGCTCCAGGATAGTAGAATGGAGATATTATTGGAAAAAAAGAAGAACGAGTGGGATTGAACTTGCGTTTCGGTTTTTTCAAGCTTTGCTCTTTTCTCTCTTCTTTATTTATTCTTTTTTGGTGGTGCAAAACGAGTGGGATTGAACTTGCAGCTCCCATTTCACGTCCACGTCGATTACACTCCTAATTTAGGGTTTATTTTTAAAAAAAATTAAAATATATATTATATATATAATCAATTAGTCTAGTTTGGTCGGTTCAGTTCCCACCTTAGAACCAGGAACTGGACCAACTAGCCGCTAGTTCCAAGAATGGAAACTAAGAACCGCCCAAAACCTATTGGTCCAATTCGGTTCGGGCGGTTCTCTATTCGAGAGGTTTCTGATGCACACACCTAACAATAACTTGTTGAAAGAGAGGAGAGGCAGTATTTTCAATTTTGATGGAAGGGTAATTTTTAAATATTAAAAGTGAGACTAATGATAAATCTGACTTAAATATATGGAATATTGTAGGGAGAAATACACTATAAGTGCCAAAAATTGTATATAATACTCACTTTAGTACCAATTTCTTTTTTCGAATCATTTAGGTGTCACTTTTTTTAAAAAATGATCACAACTCTAGTTTTTTTTTTTTGGTCGGAATCACAACTCTAGTTTAGTTGCCGGAAATCTGATGTGGTCATATTTTATTAATTTCTCAGCTTTACGTGGCTCACTGGCGTGCCTAGTCAGCATATAACCCCTAAACAACGTCATCTAGAAGTCATAAATAGTGATCATTTTAGTGCCAAATTAGGATTAAAGTGATCACTTCATTATCAATTATTATTGAAAAGCGACCACTTCAGTGCCAAGCACACTACACGGAAATGCCGCGTGATTGGATTTTTTAAATAATATGCCATGTCATATAAAATTTTTAATACCACATATTATTTTTGGTTTGAATTCACACCATTGGCATTTAAATGATCATTCTTTTTCTCCAATTTGACACTTGAAACTTTTGGCACTAAAGTAAACACCTTATATAAATTTTGGCACTTCTAATATTATTTTGCCAATATTCTACCTTGTCCCGACGGTGGTCATGGGGCAACAATATGACGCGAAATGTCATTGACAATATAAATTATGCAAGACATGTGATTGACTGATTACATTACGTTAGCCACATAATACATAGATAAAACACCTTGCTGTGATAAGACTCTAGGTATATATTATTAAGAACCCTAAATTGGTACCCCTTTGACATATAGGCCCTTAATTACATTTTCATTCATAATGTTGTGCTTGTACTTTTCTCATTCTTATGGAAACCTCTCTTTGATACACCCACTCATTTAAGCCAGACTGTCTAGTGGCTTTGCAGACACATTCTGGTTTATAATCACATAGATCTACATTTGTACAGACACAAAGGAAGGAGAAGAGTGCCGTAGTATGCACCCACTTAGAACCAATCTAGGCCAAGGATATAAGATGTTCATATTCACAGACCCTGTCTGTTGCTTATTTGCATGTGTTTTAAGATGAGAAAAGTGCACATCCATCCATCACAAAGATTTCATTTTGGGACTCAAAACTATGAGATAACTGCAGTTGCATATGAGCAATCGACCAGTCATCAGCCAATAGAATTTAAATGTTCTCTTCGAATTTCTTTATCCATGCTGATAAATTTCAATAAATGTTAATCAATGTTTAAAAAAAGCTCTTGATAATTAAAATAATCAATGACTTCTGTTTATGGTAACTTGTTCGTAAATTATCACCCTTTTTTATGAAATTAACAACTATTTTGATAGTTTGTCAATTGGCAATTTTTTATGTATTAACTTACCAACTTTTATTTGCATAATTTACCATCATTTCGAACTTATCAACTCTTATATGAAATTGCAAATCTAAGTTAAAGCAATTTACCAACTTTTGTCATATTAAATTACCAACTAGTTTTGGGATACAAAATTTCATTTAAGTTACTTATAGTTTAATTGTTTTTTTCTCAAATTTTCAACAATTTTACTAAGTTCACAATTTTCATTAGGCTTGATTAGTAACCCTTTTCACTTAACAGCTCCTTTTTTTCTCCTATTAAATTACCACATATCTTGACCCAAAAAAAAAAAAAAAAAATTACCACCTAGTATTAAGTTCACAACTCTCATTTAAATTTATTGCCAACATTTATTTATTAAACTTCCCAACTTTTAATATTGTTTGCAACAGTTTATTTGCATTTCTTAGCAACACCAAACAGCAAATTACTAGACGAGGTTGATTTTCACCTTACTCTATCGAGAAGTAGGTCTCTGCCAATTCTCTTTTTGCGGTGCACTTGCAAAAAAGTATCTATTTGTTGATTGCTCTGCATATCCATGTACCGCGAGTCACCTTGAGGCTACTCAGATGAAAACATGAACTATGGAGGTATCTATTTCTATTGCCGAGAACTCCAAAACTTCATGTAATTGTGAGCAATAACACTTGATTTTCATCGGCCTTCCCCTACATGCAAATACATACATTAAGTGCACAAGGCAATGGCACAATCTGTACAGGGCTAAGGCAAGAATAAACATTTATACCCCATTCATCAGTTGACACTATAATGGGTAAACCAATCATGCTCAAAATCAAGATTTTGTACATCTGATAGAAAAATGTAAAGAAAAGTTGCAGCCCCATCATGCATATTTGGCCAGCTTCGTAATTAATGTATTACTAAGACAGCCTTGATGAGGAGAATAAAACATCTTCGCCAAAAAAGCAACTCCTGCGCTAATCTTCGTAAAGAAAATCAAACTGTCCGTAAAGTTACCGAGATTTGTCTGATAAAGATCTCCAGCCTTGACCAAAATTAAGAATCCTAATCCAACCATAAATACCAGCCGAATCAGCAGATTAACTACTAACTATGGATATCATATGGCTATTTGAATAGCCGCTGGAAAGAAGACTTGCTTGGTCCAAAATAATACTATCTCGATGCTTTCCTTCTCCTCCTCGTCCTACTCCGTCTCCTCAATTGAAAAACTACATGTCAATCTATCCAATCTTACCTGCATCAGTCCTCCAAAAGCATGAAAAAGGATGACTAAGTTTGCTATCATTGTTTTCCCTTGAGCCTGTGATTGTATGCTACCTTTGCTTTTATCCCCTTCATCACAACATCAGTCACGTTCTCCTTCTTGACGTCAATTTCTTTTCCTTTAATCGTTTTGCATTTTCTGCGAGTTCTTTTTCCTCTGACTTTCCAGTATCAACAAACAAGTGCTCCTTGATGTATAAGCAGGGCCTTGCATCTCTCCTCCCTGAACTCGCATTACCACTTGAAGAAGCTCCAAAGGTGTGAGTGCAAGATCAAGCTCCTAGCCTCCAATAGGAGCAACTGTAAATTCCTAAAGTGGGCGGGGACCAAATGAGGGAATCAAAACATTTCCCCTCTTGGAATTGTCCATAATTTATTTGGATCCGGATGCTTTTGAAACACAGTCCTGAAGCCACAAATATGAGTGTAGCAATGGCTACACCGCGTTCCTCAATGCAATCTTCAATCACGTAGCTGTGTATTAGCTCATTCACGCTGAACTCATTCAAATTGAGAGACCAATTCCTATGCAAAGTCCAAACATATCCTTTTAGGGGATAAATTTGAACTAAGTCCCTTGTTCTCTGTTGCGTTTTAGTGCCCAAATTCAAATTGGGATAGATAAGATAAAATCCTCTGGATCATAAAAAATTCCATCATATGTTTGGTGCAACCTAAGATAGGATTAAAAATCTCTAAAAATACTCTGTTTTGTCAAGCACACCAAAGGGGTTGTTGTTGGAGAAATCTTTCCAGAATATTTTGAAGCTGACAAAACGTTTATATCAGTCTAGTCTGGATATTTGCAGACCGACAGTTTAAAGTCTGAAGACTTTATGATCACCAAACTCAGAACTCAAGACTCAAGACTCAAGACTACTCTCACTGACAGTCTTTCTAATCCAGTGACGAAGGAAATCCAGAGCCGACGTATATGGTTAAGGATTCGATCCTATCCTCTGGAGAAGATCTCTTGGTTGGATAAATATAACGGATTCTTTTATTCTTATCTAAATCGATTGAAGATCCGATGGACGACGAAATATTCTTGGAATGTTCTATTCTTGGAAACCAAGATCCTGATTGTATGGGCAAACGGGATTGATGGGCTATCGTCAGGTTCCTTTAATAGCTCGAATGATCTTCTTGATTGATTCCGTCCAACGGGTAGATTGGAGGAATTCCTTTGGAAAGTGCCAACGGTTATGATGGTATAAAGGAGTATAAAAGGAAGACGTTCTAGTTATTTTTAGCAACGTGATCGATAGAAAAATTCCAGAGTCTGAAGCACCTTGATTATTAGTCGATACAGTTGAGCGAAATTATATACACAGAGAGTGTTTATACTTGGTGATACCTTGAGCGAGTGTGGTAGATCATCTACACCTAAAAATCAAGGAAGATCAACACTATAACATCTCTTTGTTCATAGTGGAATCCAGCCAAATTGGCTGTCAGTGCAGAAGAGTGGACGTAGGCTTGAATCAAGCCGAACCACTATAAACCGCGTGTTCAATTCTCTCTTTCCTTTACTCAGTTTTACGATTAATTATTAATTGTTGCAAATCCTTCAACTGTCTAAGTATTGTGCAATCATCAAGAAAAATCTTTTATATACCTATTCACCCCCTCTAGGTACTCGTACTAGCAATATCAATTGGTATCAGAGCTCGTGTTCTTACTTTATTTGAAGTGTTTTACTTCAGAGTAAAAGATCCATGGCTAGTATGATAGCACCAGGGCTGGTGGAAGGGCAAAGCAATACCAGACCACCCTACTTTGATGGAAAGGATTACAACATCTGGAAGAACAAGATGAAAGCTTTCCTACGGTCAAAGGATCCTCTGGAATGGGACGTTGCGGAAAGAGGAATCACTCCTACTGCTGCATCAGTATCTGAAAGAGGGAAAGAAACTGTTGAGATCAGCGGAATGTCTCAAGAAGAGATAAATAAGAGACAAGCACTCGATGCAAAAGCAATTTACTCTTTATATTGTGCTTTGTCACCAACTGAATATAACATAATATCTTCTTGTGTTACAGCAAAAGAAGTCCGGGATAGATTACACATCACCTATGAAGGGACAGATCGAGTGAAGGAGACCAGAATTAATATTCTCCTTGGTCAATATGAAGCCTTCAAAATGAAACCAGGAGAATCTATAACTGACATGTTTAGCCGTTTTACAGATATTGTCAATGGTCTTGAGAATCAAGGACAGAAAATTTATGATCCCATGAAGGTGAACAAGCTATTGCATGGACTCTCCAAGGATTGGAATCATATAAAGACTTCAATAAGAGAGACACAAAGAATTATGCCATTATCTGTAGACGAGCTGATTGGAACTCTTCAGTCTTACGAAGTAGAACGAATTAATGAAGACGAAGATCCAAGAGGTAAGAAATCCATTGCATTAAAATCTAATGATGATTCTGATGATACAGATTCTGAAGAAGATCTGGACGATGAGGAGCTTGCTCTTATGATAAGAAGATTCAGAAAGCTGAATAGAAAAGGAAGAAGGTTCAACTCAAAGAAACAAAGTTTTCAGAAACAACAAACCAAGTTTTTTGATAATGAGGAACCAAACAAAGATGTAGTCTGCTTCGAATGTAAGAAAAAGGGACACATCAGACCCAACTGTCATCTTCTAAAGAAGAAGAGAGGAAAAGCTGAAAAGTCTCAAAAAGCTCTCAAAGCCGAAACCTGGAGCGATATAGAGTGTGAAGAAAGAGATGAGGAATATGCCAACCTGTGTCTGATGGCACAATCAGACTCAGACTCTGGATCAGACTCAGACAGTGAATTTGAGGTAAGTGATTTTAAAATTCCTGACAAAATCTCTAAATACATTGATGAATTGTGTTTTAGTCTTAAGACTTCTCTCAAAAAAAGTTCCGAACTTAAAAAGGAAAACTCAGCTCTAAAACAAAAGGAAAACATTTTAGAAGAAAGAGTGAAAAATTTAGACTTGAATGTTTCTTCTCTTAAAGAAAATGAAGATAATCTTTCGAAAGAAAATGCTCTCTTAAAAACTGACTTATCAAATATTTCAAAGAAATTTTCAATAGGGTCTGAAAAACTTGAAAAAATTCTTTCAGTTCAAAGACCTTACTTCAATAAGTCCGGTCTAGGCATGACAGCAGAAACAATTCCCTTGATTGATTTTCCAAAAGTAAAAGAAAGAATTAAGAAAAACCCGTCAAGAGAGGCTTACAAAAATCATTTCAAGAAAGTTTTTGTAAAGTCTGTAGGTCGAAATGCTCTAAGGTGTTCAAAGTGTAACAAAGATCACTTTGAAAAAGAGTGTCCTATGGTTTGGAAGCCTGTTAAGAAAGTATGGCCTAATAATGCTTATCCTACTAACACCAAAGGACCCAAGAAAATTTGGGTACCAAAGAAAGCTTGAAACTCTCTTTTGAATGCAGTCTCTCACAAAAGAAGGTAAAGTGGTATCTTGACAAAGTGGATGTTCAAGACACATGACAAAGAGACTCAAATTGCTTCATAAAGCTTATTCAAGTAAATGGTGGAAAAGTTTCATTTGGAGGAAACAACAAAGGAAGCATTGTAGGATTTGGAACTGTGAAAATTGGAAATCTCACAATAAGCAATGTCTCTCTCGTGGAAGGACTCAACTACAATCTTCTCAGCATTAGCCAATTGTGTTATACTAGTTTCAAGATCTCCTTTCAAGAAGGCATATGTTTTGGAATTAGTAAAGACTCGACTCAGTCTTTCATGGGTTGAAGGCATGGAAATATCTACCTCCTTGATGTAAAACCAAATGAAACACAATGCCTAATCTCAATTCAAGATGAAGCGGTCCTATGGCACAGAAAGCTTGGCCATGTCAACATGAAGCAATTAGCCAAAATCTCATCAAATAAGCTTGTTCGAGGTCTACCTAAATTGCCATACCAAAAGTCTGATTCATGCACACCATGTATTCTGGGAAAGCAGGTAAGAAATTCATTTAAGCCAATAAATCATGTCTCTACTAATCATGTACTACAGTTGCTGCATATGGATCTCTTCGGACCAAAAAGAACCCAGAGCATTGGAGGTAAGAAATATTGTCTAGTAATTATGGACGATTACTCTCGCTTTACCTGGGTATATTTTCTTGCAAGTAAGTCAAAAACCTTTTCATACTTTGAAAAATTTGCTAAAAAGGTTCAAAATGAAAAATGATGTGCTATCTCAAGTATAAGAACAGATCATGGAAGTGAATTTGAAAATCAAGATTTTACAAAATTTTGTGATAAATCTGATTTTAATCATGTGTTTTCCTCTCCATACACTCCAGAACAAAATGGAGTTGTGGAAAGAAAGAATAGATCTCTTCAAGAAATGGCTAGAACTCTTTTAATTGAAAGTAAAATTTCTTCACGATTTTGGGCTGAAGCTATTTCAACAGCATGCTATATCATCAATAGAGTCTTGCTAAGACCTATTCTAGAGAAAACCCCCTATGAGTTGTTCAAAGGTAAGAAGCCTATTGTTTCATACTTTCATGTGTTCGATTGCAAATGCTTTATTTTGAAAAATGCAAATGATCGAGTTGGTAAGTTTGAAGAAAGATCAGATGAAGGCATCTTCATTGGATATTCTACATCAAGCAAAGCCTACAGAGTCTATAACAAGAAAAGCCAGTCGGTGGAGGAATCAATGAATGTTAAATTCCAAGACTTATCGCAAGATGAATCCAGTCAGACTCAGTATGAAGAGTCTGAACCTGCTCCAGACCTTCCAAGGCTTACAACTCAAGAAGCATCTCAGACTCTGGAAGTCAAGCATCAAGATGTTCATGAAGATTCAAATAAAGAAAGAGATCATCAACCAAGCAAATCAACCAATAACTGGAAGCATAAGTCCAGTCATCCTAAAGATCTCATTATCGGCGAAATCAATGAAGGAATCCGCACCAGATCAAAAAGGCGTGAAGAATCTAGTGCTGTGGCTCTCATTTCTGAAATTGAACCAAAAAGCATAGAAGAAGCTTTATCTGATGAAAACTGGATCGAAGCTATGCAAGAAGAACTCAGACAGTTCAATATCAATGATGTCTAGGAATTGACATCTAAACCAAAAGGTAAAACTGTTATTGGAGCCAAATGGGTATTCAGGAACAAGATGAATGAGGAAGGAAAAGTCGTACGAAACAAAGCAAGACTTGTGGCCAAAGGATATACGCAAGAAGAAGGAATAGACTATGACGAGACTTACGCACCAGTAGCAAGGTTAGAAGCTATTCGACTATTACTTGCGTTTGTTTGTTATAAAAATTTCAGGTTATTCTAAATGGACGTCAAAAGTGCGTTCCTAAATGAATTTATCCATGAGAAAGTTTATGTGGAACAACCACTTGGTTTTGAAGACCCAAAGAAGCCAGACTCAGTCTTCAGACTGAAAAAGGCCTTGTATGATTTAAAGCAAGCACCTCGAGCTTGGTACGACAGACTAAGTAAGTTCCTAATACATAATGGTTTTGTCAAAGGTAAAGTAGATAATTGATCAAAAAGGAAAACAAAAGCTTTTTACTTGTTCAAATATATGTGGACGATATTATTTTTGGATCTCCTAATGAAAGTCTATGCAAGAAATTTTCTAAGTCTATGCGGATGAGTTTGAAATGAGTATGATGGGAGAGTTAACATTCTTTCTTGGACTTCAAGTGAAACAAATGAAGGAAGGAACTTTCATTCATCAAGAAAAGTATGCAAATGATCTTGTCAAAAGGTTTGGACTGGAAAAGTGCAAAAAGACCGACATACCAATGTCATGTTCTCTAAAGATAGACAAGGATGAAGAAGGGAAGAAAGTAGATCAAAAGCTATACAGGAGCATGATCGGTTCACTTCTTTATCTTATCGCCTCTAGACTTGATATTTTGTTGAGTGTTTGCATCTGTGCTAGGTTTCAATCAGATCCTAGAGAATCCCATCTCAGTGCTGCGAAACGTATTATCAAATACGTTTCCTCATCTTCAAGCATCGGTCTTTGGTATCCTAAGAAGGGAGACTTTAATCTTCTAGGATACTCAGACGTAGATCTGGCCGGTTGCAGAGTCGATAGAAAGAGCACTTCTGGAACTTGTCAACTGCTTGGAAATAGGACAGTGTCTTGGTTTTCAAGGAAGCAAAGCACTGTGGCTCTCTCAACGATAGAAGCAGAGTATGTAGCTCTTGGAAGCTGCTGTTCGCAAATTCTATGGATTAAACAATAGCTACAAGACTTTGGGATTGAAGACTCATGCACAGAAATCAGATGTGACAACACCAGCGCGATTAATCTCACCAAAAATCCAATCCTTCATTTAAGAGCAAAGCATATTGAGATTCGACATCACTTCATTAGAGATCATATTCAAAATGGAGAAATCTCGATTCAATTTGTTGATTTAAAAAGTCAACTAGCAGAAATATTTACAAAGCCTTTGGAGAAAAATCAATTCGATTTTATTCGCTCCGCACTCAACATTTTGAAGCTTGAAGAAGTTAAAGTCTAGAGACTCACCAATCCTCGACTTTAATCTCTCGGACTCTAAATCCTCGGACTCGTACATTCATGGCTATAAACTGTAAGTTGCTATTTTATCTAAACTCAAAAAGGTACGATCTTTCGTTTAGTTATTTTATAATTTGTGTGAAAATTGAAAACTTGTCTTTTTAAAAGGATTAATTTTGGCAGTTATTGATTTTAAAGAAGAAGTGTTCGTACACTTTCCTTGTGCCGATTGAACTTCCCTTTTCAAAACTGAGTTATATATATACAGTTTTCATTTTCCAATCTTCAAAACCCTAAAAAGCATTCTCCTCCCAATCCTGTTTCTACTTCGTGAAGTTGTCAATTTTTCTTGGGAAAGCAAGTGAAGGAATCTTTCAACAACAAAGAAGAATGTCTTCTTCGAGAAAGTCATCAAGAATCACGAACAGGGGACCACAAAGAATGGAGAAGGGGCCTACCCACTTCGATCTCACCGAGGAGGAAGATTTATCGAGTCAGCGACAGAGCCTGATTCACTCTCCTCCACGTCAATCTTCACCATCTACCCCACAAGGTGTGGGTCATCAACAGGAGGAAGAAATAATCGAAGACGTTGCACTCGTAAGAGTCTAAAACCCGCTTTTATTTACAAGCTCTATCATTCGTTGAAAAGCATTGGGACTCCGTTGAATATCGTATATGAATTTCTTAAAGATAAGAATTATGGGAATGAGTATATTTTTCTGCGAAAAATGGAGGATTTGGGAGTTGCTCTGAAAGGAAAGGCAGAGGACGCACTTGCGAACATTCCAAGTGATCCTCATATGCCAGGAAAAAATCTGATTGAAGGGAACGATGATGACAGAAAGTTCCTTGAATTCCAACCTAGAATGGGTGTGGCAGCAAAGGTGAAAGGAAATCGGATGGATTTGTTCAAATCAAAGGATCAGGAGAATGTGTATTTCAGACTGTTGAAAATAGGGGTGATAAACCCTAGAAGTGTTGATTTCGACTTCTTGGATGCCATCAACGGGAACTTAAGAGAGAGTTCAATTTGCTTCAACTTGAGAAAATTTGCTCCGACACCACAGACGGTTATGCACAACTGACAGCATATTTCTATTCGAATCTCAGCTTTTTAGATGCGAATAAAATTTCATTCAGTGTACGAGACCAAGTCTACGTGGTAGATGTGGACATGTTGGCGAACATAATTGGAGTTGAATGAGGACGTTATCAACCAATCAAAGTCTCAGCTGCTCGCACTACACTAGAGCTTGTCAAAGACAGGGATACAGAGAAGAGAATTACCTACTCAAGGATGCGTGCCATCAACATCGTGCTTCATAAAATTGTGATCAACTGTCTCAGACCGAAATCTACATCAAAGATTGACATGTCTAACTCTGAAGCAAAATTGATGTACGCGATTAATTCAGGAAGGAAGTTCTCTCTCCCTCACACCATTCTCTTCCACATGTACAGAGCAATGTCGAAGGACAAGGGATAATTGCCTTATCCAGGTTTGGTGACCAAGATCTTCAGACACATGAATATTGAACCGCCACATACACTTTGTGTTCGATCGTGCGATAAGATGGTGGTAGGTTTGAAGATGTTAACGAAGATGCATCTGCAAGAACTTTCCAAGGCAATGGAGAAATTCAGAGTGAAGTCTCCAGTTCTGTCTGCTTCAAAGAGAAAAGGAAAGGAGGCTATTGGAGCCCCATCAAAAAAGAAGAAAAGAACTCTCATCTTGGAGGATGAAGATGAGGATGAAGATCCCACTATCTGTGCATTGACAAGAACTAGACGTTCTGTGCCTCAACCGATAGAACTTCAGAAGAAACAGAGAGAAGAAGAGGAGCAAGCCAAGAACAGAGAAGAAGAAGAGCAGAGAGAGAAGGAGAAAGAAGCTGAAGAAGAAAGAGAAGGAGAGAAAGAAAAGTCTGCAGCTGAATCTGGAGAAAAGGAAAATCAAGATACAGAAGAGCATGATCATCACTCTTCCCCTTTTGATGTCCTAGAGACAGGGGGAGTTGGCGAGCAAGAAAGGTCCACACCACATGCTGCCGATAGTGAAGGTCTAAGACAATCTCCAGCAGATCCAGAAGAGGTTCAGGTTTCTCAATTGCCTAAAGAAGGACACGATACGTCGACTCCAAATCTGCAAGATTATACAGAAGCTCCATCGTCTGCATTCACTCCATCTGAGAAAGCACATGCAAGTACAAAGACGGACAACTCAGCAGATTTTCGTCGTATTCTTGATATCCTTCTGGAAATGCGAGGACAAATATATGCTCTGGACTGTGAGATTCAAACCATAAAGAATGCTGGACAAGCATCTTCGGTTACCCTGGAGGACAAAATGAAAGACCTCGCTCTACAACTTCAAGCCAATGCCAAAGGAGAGGAGGTAGCTCAACTAAGGGAAGACTTGAAGAGGCTAGAAGGCATAGTCCAGTCTATGGGAGATTTCCAGATCGTGCGCCTTCCCAAGTAGACCTGATTCCTTTCTCACCTTTTTAATGATGACAAAAAGGGGGAGAACCAATTTGAACCAACAACTTTTAAACTTTGACTTTAAATTTGTTTTTGTGGTTATGTTTGTTTTTGAGTTTGAGTTGAGTGAACTTGGGTGTGAATTTGAATTTGACTGAATTGGCTGTGGATTTTGATGCTTGACTGGTTGCATTTATATCAAGTGTTGTTATATGGTATTACTCATGAAAGACTAACCAATTTTCTGTGAATGTAGAGTCTGGTTGTTTTATTAATTTTTATGAGTTAGCCATATTGCTTGAGAAATGTTTTTGCAGGTCAAAGTTGTTCAAATCTACAAGAAAGTTTTGTCACCATCAAAAAGGGGGAGATTGTTGGAGAAATCTTTCCAGAATATTTTGAAGCTGACAAAACGTTTCTATCAGTCTAGTTTGGATATTTGCAGACCGACAGTTTAAAGTCTGAAGACTTTATGATCACCAAACTCAGAACTCAAGACTCAAGACTCAAGACTCAAGACTACTCTCACCGACGCCTTTCTAATCCAAAGGACGAAGGAAATCCGAGCCGACGTATATGGTTAAGGATTCGATCCTATCCTCTCGGAGAAGATCTCTTGGTTGGATAAATATAACGGATTCTTTTATTCTTATCTAAATCGATTGAAGATCCGATGGACGACAAAATATTCTTGGAATGTTCTATTCTTAGAAACCAAGATCCTGATTGTATGGGCAAACAGGATTGATGGGCTATCGTCAAGTTCCTTTAATAGCTTGAATGATCTTCTTGATTGATTCCGTCCAACGAGTAGATTGGAGGAATTCCTTTCGAAAGTGCCAACGGTTATGATGGCATAAAGGAGTATAAAAGGAAGATGTTCTAGTTGTTTTTAGCAACGTGATCGATAGAAAAATTCCAGAGTCTGAAGCACCTTGATTATTAGTCGATACAGTTGAGCGAAATTGTATACACAAAGAGTGTTTATACTTGGTGATACCTTGAGCGAGTGTGGTAGATCATCTACACCTAAAAATCAAGGAAGATCAACACTGTAACATCTCTTTGTTCATAGTGGAATCCAGCCAAATTGGCTGTTAGTGCAGAAGAGTGGACGTAGGCTTGAATCAAGCCGAACTACTATAAACCGCGTGTTCAATTCTCTCTTTCCTTTACTCAGTTTTACGATTAATTATTAATTGTTGCAAATCCTTCAACTGTCTAAGTATTGTGCAATCATCAAGAAAAATCTTTTATATACCTATTCACCCCCCTCTAGGTACTCGTACTAGCAATATCAGTTGTGATTCTTCATCTAGAGTCTCAGGTTCGAACAAAAAGTTCTCTCTCTAACGCATTTGCACGAACTCAATCAGATCGCAGTTACTCTTTTCTTTGCTCGAATTTACCCTTCATTCAATAGTTTGAGATACTAGGAAATGTGCAACAATGGGCTCTACGAGATTCATTGTCATACATCAGGGCCTTGGTTTTCTATTATCCTCCTAAACAGGTCCAATCCAATTCTCTTAACTCCATTTCTCATAAATTCAATGCCTTTTCAGTTTCTGATCTTCTTCTCTGTTTGCTTCTGAATTCAGGTGAATGAGGCTTCGAGTGGAAACTTACTCTCCTTAATTTCAGGTACGTCTTCGTTTTCATATAAAAGTCTCATTTGAACCTTTTTTAAGCTGTTGTGAGAGTGAGTGAGTGATGGTCATCCTTGAGTTTTTTAATGCATCGCGCTTCTCGAGTTATAGCTTGCCTCTGTTGAGATTTTGCAAGGGTCAATTAATGTTCCTGTTTTATGTGTCATGAAGGTGTGATTTGACTTCAATAGAAATAAAGCACAGAGGAACAACAACAAGAGCAACGAAACATGGACCAGATTGACTTTAGATTCCTTTTCACCTTCGGTTGTTGGAACACGATTGGCGATGGTCGGAGGCAACGATGATTGCATGGTGATTGGAAGTGACAACAATCAGCTGTTGTGGTGGTGGTCATCGCTCAATGGCCGACGGCAATATCCACATGCTCCATCGCTTCATCTTTGGAAGATGACATGGTTTGCTTGTTCATCTTGTTTTGATACGTTCTTTTTTTCTAACTTTTTTATTCAATGATGGCTTATCGTGGCTTATCGCACCCTGTTTCCCTGATTTTTTATCCAACATTTTATCCAAATATTTTTTTGGGTCAAGAGGATTTTGCTAAACACTAAATATCTAGAATCAAATCTAGACCATCAAAGATTTCCCTATCCGCATATACCCATAGGTTTTGGCAAAGCCAGATCCAACCCAACGCAGAGAGCGCGGTTCTTGATTACTTTTAGATGAAGCCAACTTATGCGCAACTTGAACGGTTTCGATGTCATGACATTATGGATCAAAGCATGGGAACAGGCCATCCCATCATCATCATCATCATAAGTAGCCCAGACTTGATTATTACCACTTGAAACCTCTGTCCAATCATTGTCAAAAAAAAATAAAAATGAAAATATGGGTCTGCAATGAGTGTTTGCTTTGGGACTACGTTCTCCACTTCAGATTTAGCATTAGAAATGGCATGGGAAAAATTTTTGATCCGACTTTTGTCATTTCTGTCCATGGGCTTCCTATGCTTAGCTGCAGCAGAATTTGGACCATCTGTAGGAGCTTTCTTCTCCATGTTGTACCCTTCCTTGCTGCTTCCTTATGAAGAATTTAGTCCATCTGCAAGTTCTTTCTCACTACTCCAATCATCAAGCTTCTTAAATATTCCCTTCTTTGCTATATGTATTAACATATTTGGTGTTAACATATAATGCAGGTGGGTGGACACTTCCCTCACTTGAAGTGATCAAAGATTGCAGTGAGGATTGTGGTGTTACTGTTGTTCTACTGATCAAAGTTTGTGGCTTCAAGACTGTGTTTCATAAGCATCCAGATCCAAGTAAAGTATGGACAATTCCAAGAGAGAAATGTTTGGTTCTCTCATCAAGCCCTGCTTACTTACAAGTCAAGAAGGTGCAAATGCTTCTATTGGATGCTGAGAGCATAATCCTGCATCCACACCTTTGCAGCTTCTTCAAGTGGTGACACAAGTTGAGGGAGGAGAAACTTGTTCTCAGGGCACTGCTGATACAATTAACAAGCACTTGTTTGCTGGTACTGGAAAGTCAAATGAAAAAGTAACTCCCAGAAAATGGCGAAACAATTGATGGAAAACAAATGGAAGTTAAGATGGACAGCGTGATTGATGTTGCGATAAAGGGAATGAAAGTGGGTGTACCAATGCAAACTTAAGGGAAAGCAATGATGAAGAATATAGTCATCTTTGGCTTGCTTTTGGAGCATTGCAACTGGCTAGATAGGATAGACTGATATGTAGTTTTTGATTTGAGGAGATGGAGAAGGAGGGAAGCATCCAAACAGTACCATTTCAGACTAAGTCAATCTTCTTTTCAGTGTTTTTAGGGTGGAAAACAAAGTTGGCCAAATCTGTGTTATGTGGCTGAGACTGTTCTTTACATTTTCATATTAGATGTATAAGATTTTTGGTACGAGTGTGATTCACTTCGACATTACCTTGTCAAGGATAAATGGTGGATTTTATTGCTTTCATAAATCTTTATTTTTTTCTAGCCCTCTACAGATTGTGTCATTGCCTCGTTCACTTATTTCCTTTGATGGGCGAAAATGTTAAGTATGTCGCTTATCTTGGTTAGGGAACTTATGACCATGGGCTCTCTTTCACTCACTTTACCGAAACAAACATGGGTCGTAGACTTCGAATCCACTGAAGATGCTGAGAAGATTATGCATTCATACAGAAGAATCAACAATGCAGAAGCTCTGGTGCAGAGAAATCGAAGATATAGAAATAGGAAGATATAGATGTTGAGATCGAGATTGATCAGTGAAGAACTCTGTATATTCTCTTCTGTTCTTGATCACAATGTACTTCAAGATCTTTACATCAATCGAAAGAAAAACTCTATATTGATCTTTGTATCAGAAAAGACTACAGATCATCTCTCTTTCTATCTCTCTATTCACAGCTATATATCTTCCTCATTAAAGAAGATGAAGACGAAACTGAAAAGCTAACTAACTTCTGTTCTGCTCAACTGACCGACGACTTCATATGGCTTTATAGTGGTAGTCCACAATCCGTGTTTATCCTCCATCGTTGATCACAGACTTTATTAATTTTTATCTTAGCCGTTCATTTCCACTGGTATCAGTCGCAATTACTTCTTTCCCTTTTGCTTGTATCGGCTTCACTTGCTTTTCTCTTTTGCCAACTTCGGCAGCCTTGGCAGCATCCTCTGTTCTGACTTTAGTAGCCTCAGTAGAAGCTGCTCTCTGTTTAGCAGCATCCTCTGCTCTTTGTTGATATATGATCTTAACATTCCCCCTTGAATTGGGAGTAGGTGGAGAACCAAGTCCCAATTTAATGCGTAGTTGGCAATGTGTAAAGTGTGAGAGAGATTTGGTGAAAATATCAGCAATTTGGAAATTGCTTGAGACATACCGAATAGTGAGTGATCCTGAAGAGACTTTTTCTCTAACAAAGTGAAAGTCGACTTCAATATGCTTTGTTCGAGCATGTAGTATAGGATCAGCAGTGAGAGCTATAGTTGATTTATTGTCATAAAATAGATGTGTAGGAGAGTTGAGAGTACAGCCTATGTCTCGTAAGACAAAGCTGATCCAAGTGAGTTCAGCAGAGGTGGAAGCAAGTGCTCGGTATTCGGCTTCTGTAGAGGACCTGCTAACTGTGGATTGCTTTTTGGCTACCCAAGAGATAAGATTTGAACCAATGTAAGTACAGAATCCTGTAGTTGAGCGTCGTGTTTCTGTACAACCTGCCCAATCTGCATCTGAAAAACCATATAGATGCGAAGAACTCTGTGAATGAATGAATAAACCAAGATTGATGGTGCCTTTAATGTATCGCAGCACCCTTTTAAGTCGAGCAAGATCTGCCATTGTTGGTGTCTGTAATTTTTGACACAGTAAGTTGGTAGCATAGGCTATGTCAAGTCGTGTCAAAGTTAGATATTGAAGAGCACCTACCAAGCTACGATACTCAGTAGGATTGGTCAGAGGAACAGAGTCTTGTTGCATAATAATTGGCTTTAGAGAGAGAGGGGTAGCAATTGGTTTACATTCAGACATGTAAGCTCGAGTGAGAAGATCACTAGCATATTTGGTTTGACATAAAAACAAATGATCTGAATTTTGTTTGACTTCGATGCCAAGAAAATAATGCAGAGGGCCAAGATCTTTCATGTAGAATTTGAGACTGAGAGACTGAATAAAAACGGAGAGTATTTGAGAAGAACTACCAGTCAAGACAATGTCATCAACATACAAAAGTAGAAGAATAGTATGCTATTGATGATGATATATGAATAACGATGGATCTACTGAGCTGCAAAAGAATCCATATTCGAGTAAAAAGTCACTGAACTTATCAAACCATGCTCTAGGAGCTTGTCGAAGACCATAGAGTGATTTCCTGAGTAAACACACATGATAAGGTCTCTGTGGGTCTTGAAATCCAGGAGGCTGCTCCATGTAGACTGTTTCATTAAGTGTGCCATGTAAAAATGCATTTTTAACATCAAGTTGATGAATAAGCCACTGTCTCATCTTTGCTATAGATAGAACAATTATGATTGTGGCATGCTTGATTACTGGACTAAAGGTCTCTGTGAAATCAATACCTTCTTCTTGATGGAATCCCTTAGCAACCAGACGAGCTTTCAATCTATCAAGACTACCATCAGATGCAAGTTTTGTTTTGAAGACCCACTTGCAGCCAATTATATTCATATGTTCAGTTCGAGGAACTAAGTCCCAGGTTTTGTTTTGATATAATACCTCCATTTCTTCTGTCATTGCTTTATGCCAACCTTCATGTGCTAATGCAAACTTAATTGTCTTTGGTTCAGAGGGTACCTTATAGACAGCAAGGCATGCATACCTGGGATTTGGTTTGATAATTCCAGATTTTGATCGTGTCTACATTGAATGACTAGAAGAAATCCCTTGAGTTGTGTTAGAGGTAGCTTGATCAGATCCACTGCTTGTACTATTGGATAGTGGTGTATCAGCATCAGGTATGTAATGATTAGAAGAAATCCCTTGTGATGTATGAGAAATAGCTTGATCAGATCCAATGCTTGTACTATTGGATATTAGTGTATCAACATTAGATATGTCTTGGCTCTGTATAGGTGAAGTTGCTGCATCAAGTGTAGCCATTGTAGAAATGACATGTCTCGATTGATCAATATAGGGAATAGAGTTTTGTTGAGTACTTTGAGAGTTGATGACATGTCTCGATTCAATATTGTCTTTATCGAGTTGCAGATGGGCTGCACATGTATGAGAACCAGTATAAGGTATATTAGAGACTATTTTTCTATTTGCTGACTCTGTTAACTGAACTTCTTCTGCCCATATCTGGTATAATGTTGTGAGAGGTGTATACTTTGTCAAGCACAGCTTAGTGAATGGAAAAGACTTCTCATCAAACTTCACATTTCTACTGACATATATTCGACCTGTTGAAGGCACAAGACATCTGTAGCCTTTATGATGATCACTATAACCAATGAATACACAGGTGAGAGATCTTGGATCAAACTTATGCTGAGCATAGGGTCGTAAACATGGATAACATGCACAGCCAAATACTCTGAGGTGATCATAAGTTGGTTCTTGGTGATATAGTTTTCTATGTGGTGATTGCATGTCCACTCTCGGTGTTGGAAGAAGATTGATGACATAGTTAGCTGTAATGAAAGCATCAACCCAATACTTTAGTGGAACTCTGCCATGATATAACATGGCAAGACCTAATTCAACAATGTGCCGATGCTTCCTCTCAGATATCCCATTCTGTGCAGGTGTATATGGACAAGAGAGATTTTGTTTTATACCACAATTTTGCAAATGAGCTTGAAACTTGTGGCTAAGAAATTCTCCTCCTCCATCACAATGAAAAACCTTGATTTTTGACTCAAATTGGTTTTCTACATGCTTTTGAAACATAACAAAGATCTTATAGAAGTCTAACTTCAATTTCAATGGGTATATCTAGCTATATCGAGAGAAATTATCCACAAACAGAACATAGTATCTGAAACTCTGAAATGAAGTCACAGGTGATGGTCCCCATATATCACAGTGGATTTTCTGTAGGGGCATGGTTGTTACAGATTCAGAGGATGGAAATGGTAAAGCTGCATTCTTAGCAGTTTGACAGCTGCTACATACACTCAACATCCTACTGCTACATTGAATGAGTTTTTGATTATGCAAATACTTCAAGATATGCAGATTGGTGTGTGCTAGTCTTTGATGCCATGTGTCCTCTTCTACTGCTTTGTGTCTCTGAGCTAGAAAGGCTTGTGTTGTTTGTGAATTCACTTGATATAGTCCTTTAGTTTTCCTTCCGAGCAGCAAGGTTGTGTTTGTCCAATTGTCCTTTATATATACACCAAACTTGTCAAAGAAAAATGAGCATGGGTAATCATCTGTTAATTTGGACACTGATAGCAGATCTTTCTTTATATCAGGGATGATTAGAACATCATTCAGAGGCAATAGACTTTCTTCAGTATGCAACAATGTATTACCAGTATGTGTAATTGACAAGTATGATCCATCACCAATCATAACAGTGTCATATCCAGTATATTCAGAAGGGTTTCGAAGTATACTAGGATTAGCTGAAATGTGTGCAGTTGCTCTAGTATCTAGATACCACTCGCTGCCTTTGGTATCCTCGAGATGTATAGCTGCTAAAGCTGTTGGTATCTCCTCAGCTTGATACGAGTTATCAAATCTATACCAGCAGTGCAACGCAGCATGGCCTGGTTTCTTGCAGATTTGACATTCTAATTTTATGTTGTTAATTGGCTTCTCATCCTGCACATTCTTGGGAAAAGTTAGATTGGAAGGATAAGATTTTACTTCTTGGTATCTCTGTGATGGACCTGCATAGGGACGAAATCCAGAGGTGAAAGCGGGTTCAGAGGAACTGTAATAAGGTTTGGTTTTCTGATTTTCTTGCATATAGTTGATGTTGTTAGATCTGTAACCTGAGTTATCTCCAGGGTATCTGAATCCACGACCTCTGTTATTAAAAGAACGTCCTCTTCCATAACTGCGGCCTCCTCTGTAATTACCTCTTTGGGCTGCAAAGCTTAAATTTTGAGGAATATACCCTCCATCAGAAGTTTATTTAAACTGTGCCTGAGAATGTCTTTGCCCAAAGTAAACCATGTTGGGGTTAAATTGCATTCTTGAATAATTCTGCATTCTTGACTCGAACCTTTCTAATTGTGCAATTACCTCATCATACTCAGGTTGAGGTTTCAGACAATATATTGTTGTTCGAAAACTTTCATACTCAACTCCTAACCCTTCCAACACACCAAACAGCTTGGTTATATCATCCACTGGTTTCCCGATAGCATTTAACTGATCACATATTGTCTTATATTCTCTAAGATAGACTGACAAATCTCGATCATGTTTTTGACAGGCTTGGAGTTTCCCCCTCAACTCAAACTCTCTTGCTGCTGATTTTTGTGTGAATCGATTTAAGAGTGTCTGCCACACTTCATAAAATGTTTCTAAGCCAATTATTAAGCTTAGTATGTTCTCAAATATAGCTCTGCTTATCCATGAGGATACTAGCTGGTCTGTTTTTATCCAGTCAATCGATATTCGGATTTACACCTCGCTTCATCTCTTCCAACTACATTCGCGATTCGAGTAGGTGGTGTAATATCACCATTAACAAAGCCAAAGAGTTCTTGGCTTTTCAGAAACCTAAGGATCTGAGCTTGACATAAGAGAAAATTGTCTTCGGCAAGTTTTATGGTGACAAAATTAGAAATATTCACATGTATAGCGAAGGGATACTTCGATGCTCTTACTACCATTGCTGTACTCTTTCAACTATGAAGAACCAGGAAAGCAATTTCGTTTATGGAAAAACTAACTTAAGTTACCGTGATACAATAATCTGTATAGCTCCAGCTCCTTCTTTCTCGATCAACCAAGAAGCTTCTGAATGGATCCTTTTAGCTTAAACAATCAACCAGCTCTGATACCATGAGAAGATTATGCATTCATACAGAAGAATCAACAATGCAGAAGCTCTGGTGCAGAGAAATCGAAGATACAGAAATAGGAAGATATAGATGTTGAGATCGAGATTGATAAGTGAAGAACTCTGTATATTCTCTTTTGTCCTTGATCACAATGTACTTCAAGATCTTTACATCAATCGAAAGAAAAACTCTATATTGATCTTCGTATCAGAAAAGACTACAGATCATCTCTCTTTCTATCTCTCTATTCACAGCTATATATCTTCCTCATTAAAGAAGATGAAGATGAAACTGAAAAGCTAACTAACTTCTCGTTACGCTCAACTGATCGACGACTTCATATGGCTTTATAGTGGTAGTCCACAATCCGTGTTTATCCTCTTTGACAAATTTCCATCATTGATCACAAACTTTATTAATTTTTATCTTAGCCGTTCATTTCCACCGGTATCAGCGCAATTACTTCTTTCCCTTTTGCTTGTATCGGCTTCACTTGCTTTTCTCTTTGCCAACTTCGGCGGCCTTGGCAAGCATCCTCTGTTCTGACTTTAGTAGCCTCAGCAGAAGCTGCTCTCTGTTTAGCAGCATCCTCTGCTCTTTGTTGATATATGATCTTAACAGATGCTGGGTTACTTCTCCTTAGTGTCTGCTGGATCAACGAAGGCCCAATAAAAGCGCCAGCAAGCGATTTAAAGGTATTGACTTTATCCTTCACAAGATAATCAATGACAATTGAACCATTTTTAACATTTACGAGCCGTCTGTCGACTGGATCCACGTCCTTTAAGCAGTCGCTCAATTTTGTCATTTTGCGAAAGACCTTCTCATACCATTTAGTAGGCAAAGTCACTCCACGGGCTTCGCCAAAAATATGACAAAACAACACATTCCAGCGCATGAATCCATTACTTTGGGTGTCAAGATGCTTTACCCAGCAGAGGCTGTTCCACAGATGTTTGCGAGCCATTAGTAGTTAGCTCTAACAACCCCTATTGATCCTCGGATTTTTCACCAGCTGGATTCTCAATTTGATCTTCATGAGGCCCATTCAAAAACAGTGACTTGATCAGTGGGTTTCATCCATGCTATTACTTCACTCAGACAAACGATCGAACAGGTAGTGGCTGTCGCGACACACTAAAAACATTTCATCTTTCCCGCGATCGCATTTAGTTGTGGAATGGCTGTGCTATAGAATCTTGTCGAGACTTGCAAGTTTAAGAAACTTGGTGACAATGGGACAAGAAAATCACTATGACCAACATCGATAATTAAAACGGCGTCCATACACACTAGGCATGCGCTCAATTGAGAGTAATCGAGTGAATGTTTAATTGAGTGGCAACTTGATGAATGAGAATAGGGGGTATTTTTAATTTTGATAAAATTTGATTTTGGAAAATTAAAGTGAGAACATGAGGAACGAACTGAAAGATGATAATTCTGATATGTCCGATAATCTCTTTGTTAGTCATGTGTTAAGCAAACTACCAACTAAATGGAGTTCTTTCAAGACTAAAATGCACAGACTGAAGGTACAGATGTGACTAGATGAATTAAAGAGGTATATTTACATTGAGGATCAAAACATTACTAGAAAGAGTCTGGGACAAGTAGGACAACAAAATTTAGTTGCTAACTTAGTTTCACACTCTAATAAACCTTAGAAAAAGTCCAAGTCACCAAAAGGTGAATCCGCTTTACAATTAGAGACCAAAAAGATTATCTCCAAAAAGAATAAGAAGGACAAGTGCCATAACTGTGGAAAGTGGGGTCACTGGGTAGCAGAGTGTAAGCTATTAAAGAAGCCAAAGAATGAAACACCACAAAATGAGGCCAATATGCTAATTAGAGAATCTAAGCCTTGAGCCTTCATTGGAATGATGAAGAATGGAAAAGCCAGTGTCTCTTCAGAGTGGTGGTTGGACAATGACGCTACTTGTCACACTACAAATAACAAGAACTTACTAACTGAGGTCATAAAAGTGAAAGATATTGTGGAAAATTGCAATGGTGATGAGGCAAAGGTGACTCATTCTAGAACTGCAAATTTGGTGCTTTTTTTCAAGTAAGTTACTAACTCTGAAATATGTTAGAGTAGTACATTTACTTAAAAAGAATTTGATATCTATGAGTTTACTTGATAAAGCTAGTATATCTTTGTTAACTATGAATAGTAGAGTAACTTTATTTGTTAACTCATATTATTTTGGGTGAAGCTGCTATTACTTGGAAATCCAAACAATAGACTTATATTGCATTGTTGTCTATGGAATCGAAAATTTTTGCTTTAGCCTCAGCCGGCGAAAAGACCGAGTGGATAAAAATTTGATTATGGATATTCTTTTGACTCGGCTAAAGATTAATTTTTTAAGTCTATTATGTGATAATCAAGTAGCTATCCAAATTGTCAATAATGCTCTCTTTAATTCAAAGCAAAGACATGTGAGACTGAGACATGCGTTATTGAATTATCTGAGAGAATAAGGGGTTATCTCCTTGATCAATATGAAATCAAAGGATAGCATAGCCGATACTCTCACTAAATGTATGCCTAAAGATCGATTATTCAAAACAGTGGGGGAAATGGAGTTAAAGACTATATAGACAAGTCTTAATTACCATTTACTTACCTTCTAATTGTGTGTTTTGAATTATCGAATCTTTCTTTATTGGCTACAATGATAAGCACAGTTTATATATTTCATCAATGTTCACAGTTGCTAACTAATTTAAAAAGGGTGAGTTGTCTCATTCCAAACTTGATAAAAATAACTTTAACCTAATTCAAATATTCTATTGAGAAAACTTGTGTCATTCCAAACTTGATGATACAATTCAACTAGGTTAGACTATCTTTTTGGTTAAATGATCTCATTCCAAACTTGATGCTAAATTATTTCACTTTAAAGAATCAGTAACTGTGACATTTCAAATTAAAACATAGAAACAATTGTTTACATAAGAAGTCTGCTGGTCTTGTTCTTAATTGAAACTTGATATTATATGACTAGGTTATTGTAAGTGGCTTGACTATTGGTCATGTTCTTTGAAACTAGACAATAGTTATTCTCTTATAAATAAACTTAAGTTGATGGCTTTTTGTAAATCACATTATTTAGGTTTTGCTCATAATTTATAAAACTGGCTTGATGCTTATGAACATGATATTATGATGCTTTGTAATATCAATATATGTTCTTTTTTGCCCGATGGAATGGCGCTAAGTTTTTATTCAAATGATTGAATTTATGATAATATGAAATTCATATTTGACATTCTACAAGAGATGACAGAGATAGAAGAGAGCTTAATGAGTGGGATCCTGACCAGGATAACCTACTTGATGAATGAATATGTATCATTTAGAGCGTGTGGGGACTTGACAGTTTATCTGCTATTGCCTATTCTGATGAAATCTATTTACTTGAGACTTACATTTTGCTATTTTTATTTTGTGAACATTATTATGTTTGTTTCTTATATTTGTAAGGCCTTAAATTATTTTGACTGGCCTACTTATATTTGACTATTATGCATATATTGATTGTGAACTGAATCTGAGATTTATTTTGAGATTTGGATGAGTTTAGACTAAATCTAAAACTCATAATACTTAATTTGACTTGTTGATCTCAGAACAGATTCATGATAAGAATGATTCACTTATTTAGATTGCAAATGATGATTGAGTTTAATACTTTACTGCTGAAAAACTCTTTGACCGATCTGAGTTGATTGTCTTGGACTGAATATGAATGATTCATGTTTGTCTGAACATCACATTAATCATCTTATTGGATTGTGCTATATGGTGAACATAGAAGGGGATTGTTGGATATATTGTTAATATAGTCCAAAAATTAATATGTTCACATACAAGCCCAACAGATGAAAGCACGGTGATTTGGATCCATATGAGCCGGAACTCAATAACTTGCATATAAAAACTTTAGGGTTCCCCTGTACTAGAGGTAACACTGTTAAGCATTTCAAACTTGACGTCTCTTGGTGTAATACTTCAAGCAACCGCTTCTTCTTTCTCAAACCTATAACCTCCAACATAGATAACATTCTTTGCCACAATGAGACTTTGAGCCCTAAACTCGTACCTTTTGGAAGCTAACTCCCCAAAATATTTTTCAACCTAATATAAACTATTTTGATTCCGACTACTTGACAAGCAATACCTTTTTTTTTTTTTCCAGTAAGCAATTTACCATCCTTCGTATATTGGTAGGTAGTAAACTAGTCCCTATGAAAAGCCACATGATAAGAACATTTAAAATTAAGCACCCAATAATCACCTAATAAACTCATAGGGAGAGCTAACGCATCGTTGAGGCATCATTGGAATGGTTATATGCAGTAATAACAATTTTGTCATTACTTGCAGTCTCAATTTTAACTCATTTACCCTAGTACTTCGAACATTCTCTGTCTTCTCCATTAGCTCCATCTTGTTGGCCTCTTTCATCGTTTGAGGAAATTTATCCTTGCCCAACAATACCTTTGTCAAACCCTTGATTATTAACGCAGCACGCACCTTAAGGCTTCATCACCCAAAATTGCTCCTCCCATTAGAAAATTCTCTATATCAATTTTTGCTCCAAACATAATTGCAAACACAAATTTCTCATATAGTGATCAAACCAGTAAAAATCTCAGATCAACCGTAGAAACTCTAACCTTAGCTTTGATATCAATTGCTAAGAAAGTAACACACATCTTGCAATTCAAGACTAACACGAGTAAAAAATATTACCAAAGGAATCAACGAGGAATGACAAAGAACACCAAAAGCTTACATGGTTTAATCCGAGTGCCAACACCTATTTCATGGGAGAGCCAGTTGCAAAGAAATCTACCATGGATCCGAAGAATTACAAAATTACAATCACTCGAGTGTGAGTGTTTTATAGCCCTAGATTATACTCAAAGTAAACTCAGAAGCATTATCTCACAATCATTCATATAAAGTTCACTTAGATTACTCAAAAAGAGAAAACCCTAACATTCCTCTTGTTTGCTCTAACGTGTAACTTGTGAAAATAAGTCATAAATAGAATTCAAACCTAAATTTCAAGAGGTCCGCGAATATCGGATGTTAGCCTAGATGACCAAAATGGGCCAAACACCGGCCGGATGACCAGTAGCACAACCGGTCATCCAGGCAAGAGGAAGGGCATCTGACCAAATTTGCCCTGGGCACTCAGCTGCTGGACTAACAAGCAAGCTGGTCATCCTGCCATGCCCGGCTGCTTTGGCTACTGGACTTCATCAGACCGGCATATGTTTTTTCCTGAAGGAGAACAAGAATCACGAAGTCAGCAGAGAAACACCAATTAAAAGTTGGAGAAAAAATACTCAATCAATTCTAAATCTATTACATAGATGCCTGTTTAATCCTAAACTTTCCAAATTTACTAATGTAATCTTAAATTATTGCACAAAGTTTCCAATGTGAACCTTCAGGCCAATTTTCAACTAGAAAATGCAGACATGGCAACAAGTCCTCTATATAGCACAACTAGAGTTTGACATGGATAATTTTAGGTAAAACAGTGTTGTTTTGCTTAATTTATTTATAGAAAAATGATTTGGTGATTTAATTTACTATGAGATTAACAGTCTATTACTGTGAATCACAAAAAACCAAATAGTAAATAATTATAAATTATTGTAGGGTCTACTTTTTCAAGAATTTATTATTCACAACAAGTCGTTATTCTCACAATAACCTAAAGATTATTATGCTAGCAAAGCTCTTAATTAAAATTCTAGGACGGTTGACATCTAACGTGGATAATTTCAAGTAATTCAATGTCGTTTTGCTTAATTTTTTTTAATTTCCAATTTTATTTTATTTTCTTGTTTTCTTTCTTTGTTACTGTTCATCTTATTTCCGTCATCCCCTCTTTCTTCTTCTTTGTTGGCGAGCATCATCGAGCTTAAGGTGGAGGGCCTGAGGTCAAGCTTGAGGATTTGCGTCCGCCACCGGGCGTCCCGGTTATGGTACCAGATGGCCCTCCAATTCGTTACTTCCTAAATTTTGGGCCGAATTTTGTCTAATTTTGTCGAGTGAATCGAGTCCACAGAGAAATGGTTATGGAGCTTCTAGCTAATCGAGTCCTCATTCACGATGGCGGCTTCTTTATTTTCTCTCGTGGCACGCCATTTGTTTGCTCGAAATTGTCTACCGTGACCGAATTAAGTCGTGTAAGGAATCTAAAAGATGTGTCTAATAGTAGTATTTCTTTTTGCCCTCTGTTCCTTCTCTACATTTTCGCAGTCGTTCGTCTGAGTGAACTACAGGCAGGTCGCCGACAACATCCTGCTGCCCCCAGCCACTGTGAAGCTCCTGCAGTCGACGACAATCGAGGAGGTCAAGCTGTACGTCACCGATCCGATGACAATCAAGGTGTCCGCGAACACCGGCATCGATATTGTGGTCGGGGTGGCCAGTAGTGACATACCGTCCCCGAAATACTCAAATTTTCAATGGTCAACAACTCGTTCTTCTCCTTTCTTCCCCTCCCCGCCTCTGCAATACTCTAGCATTGGGGCAACGACGGCCCTCGACGCTTCTGCCACCAACGCTGCGCCTGTAATAGGAGTGACAAGAGAGAGCTGCAGATATGGCTTTGCTGGCTGAAGAAGTGCTGAAGAAGTGCTGAAGTAGATGAACAACCACAAAATAAAAGGAAAAAATATATATTCATTAAAGAATGAAAATCACGCTGGCCAATCCACATGCAACTAGAAGGGTTATATTTGAATTTTACACGAAAATTTATGATTACATTCATAAAATTGGAAAGTTAATGACTAAATTAATGTATGTATAATAAGTTTAGAACTAATTGCATAATTCTCTCAAAAGTTCATGCCACTTAAAGTTTTAAGTACAAAATTTTTTTATGAGCTTAAGCAAAACAACATATAGGGATACATATACATATATACTTTTGACTTGTTCCTTTGAACGCAAAAAATAATATTAAAAAAAAAAAGAAAAGGCAACTACAATGGCCGTTGGCCTATAGTTTTCAAAGTATATGAAGTTGAGTCCAAAACAATAAAAAATAAAAATGCAGATGGCCCCTTATATTATTATTATTATTATTATTATTATTATTATTATTATTATTATTATTATTATTATTATTATTATTATTATTATTATTACTACTATTATTATTATTATTATTATTATTATTACTATTATTACTATTACTATTATTACTATTATTATTATTATTATTATTATTATTATTACTACTATTATTACTATTATTACTATAATTACTATTATTATTATTATTATTATTATTACTATTACTATTATTACTATTATTACTATTATTACTATTATTACTATTATTATTACTATTATTACTATTATTAATATTATTATTATTATTATTATTACTATTACTATTACTATTACTATTATTATTATTATTATTATTATTATTATTATTATTATTATTATTATTACTATTATTACTATTATTATTACTATTATTATTATTACTATTATTACTATTATTATTACTATTATTATTATTATTATTACTATTATTATTACTATTAGGGCTAATACCTTGAAAAACCCTAAACTGGTACACTTGTGACAAATTTACCCCGACTGATTATAAAAAACCATAAACTGGTATATTTATGACAAATTTACCCCAAACTAATTTATTCGACTGCAAAAAACCCTAAACTGGTAAATTTGTGACAAATATACCCTATGCTAAATTGAATTAAGGGTTAATACCCTGAAAAACCCCAAACTGGTACACTTGTGACAAATTTACCCCAAACAATTTTTTTGACCACCAAAAACCCCAAACTGGTATACCTTTGACAAATTTACCTCAAACCGGTACACTTGTGACAAATTTATCCTATGTTAGTTTTCGTTAAATTTTATTATCAAATTATTAAGTTAAATGACACGTGACAATTAACCGATATACCAATTTAGGATTTTATGCTCCGTTTGTCACAGTTTACAATTTTTGTAATTTTTTTGTGGTATTAATCCAGTTTAGCAGATGGTATATTTGTCACAAATTTATCATTTTAGGGTTTTTTGCAGTCAAATAAATTAGTTTGGGGTAAATTTGTCATAAATGTACCAGTTTAGGGTTTTTTTATAGTTAGTCGGGGTAAATTTGTCACAAGTTTATCAGTTTTGGGTTTTTCATGGTCAAAAAAATAGTTTGGGGTAAATTTGTCAAAAGTGTACCAGTTTAGGATTTTTCAGGGTATTAACCCTTGAATTAATACCACAAAAAAATCATAAAAATTGTAAATTGTGACAAACGGAACGTAAAATCTTAAATTGGTATACTAGTTAACTCACATGTCATTTAACTTAATAATTTGAGAATAAAATTTAACGAAAACTAATATAGGGTAAATTTGTCACAAGTGTACCAGCTTGGGATAAATTTATCAAAAGTATACCGCTTTGGGGTTTTTTGTGGTCAAAAAATAGTTTGGGATAAATTTGTCACAAGTATACCAGTTTTGGGTTTTTAGGGTATTATCCCTTACTACTACTACTACTATTATTATTATTATTATTATTATTATTATTATTATTATTATTATTATTATTATTATTAATGTTATTATTATTAATTTCAAGAATATATACATGACTCTTTTCTGGAGATCTCTCTCCTTTTCTTTTTCCTTTCAGATTTGTATGGACAACAAGGGCTTTCGATTTTAGGGCAAGTTCTTCTTCTTCTTTTTAAGGTATTGAATTATTTGTCGGGCTGTAGATGGGATTTACAAGATGTTGAATTGACTAGAGTTCTCTCTCGGAGAGGTAGTCTTGTACTAACTTTTTCCAACCATGCTATAGATATCTAGTACAGTCCTAAGCAAGACCTTAAAAGGCTTTGACATCCTGGAAGCAGACAAGATAGAGGAGGGGTCGCCCTCGATAAAAAATAGACCCCCACGGGGGGCTCGGCCACAAGGGAAGCCCTCACAAAGGGTTTCCCATGGTAACCCAGTTTGGATTCCCGCGACGCCTTCCCCCTTGAAACACAGGGGCGTAGATGGGATTTACAAGACGTGAGGTGAGGACACCTGGAGTGCCATAACTTGGTACGCCGGGTCACTTAAGTGCCATAACTTTAAAATTGTACACTTAAGTGCCATCATCGGAGTAAAATGGGACATTTAAGTGCCACTCCGGCGAAAATCCGGCCAAATGGCTGACGTGGCAATTTTCCGGCGAGTTTAGTCCAAAACGGCGTCGTTTTGACGCCGACGTGGAGAAAACGCAATAACGACGCCGTTTCGTGTCTACATATAAATAATAATATAAAAATTAATTAAATTATAAATAATTCAAAAAATAAAAAAAAAAAGAAAAATTAAAAAAAAAATTAAAAAATTAAGAAAAATTTAAAAGTTTTAAAAAATTAAGATAATTAAAAAAGGGGGGGTCGAACAGGCGGCTAAGGGCCGAGCCCTCGCGCCGCCGCCTCCCGCCGCCCGGAAGGGCCGGCGACGGAGGGGGGAGGGTCGGCCGGGGTCGTCGGCCCCTGGCCAACCGACGGCGAAGGCTGCGAGCCCTCGTCGGATCGCGGCGAGGGCCGTGACCCGCCCCGCATCTGGACGAGGGCTCACGGGCCCTCGCCGCCCCCGGCCGGGCCGGCGACCCGGCCGCAGCCCTCGCCGCCTTCCCGCCGCCGCCGGAAGGGCCGGCGACGGAGTGGGGAGGCTCGGCCGGGTCGCCGGGCCCCGGCCGGGCCGGCGAGGCCAACCGACCGGCGGCCCTCGTCGCGATCTGGCGAGGGCTCGCAACCCTCGCCATCGGTCGGCCGGGGGCCGGCAACCCCGGCCGACCCTCCCCCCTCCGTCGCCGGCCCTTCCCAGCGACGGTCGGGAGGCGGCGGCGGCGAGGGCTCAGCCCTCAGCCGCCCGTTCGACCTCCCACCTATGAAGCACGGACACGCTCGAGAACCTTCCGTGTCGTGTCGGACACGTGTCGGCGTGTCCGACACGCTCCGACACGCTCGGACACGCTCGGACATGCGGTCAACACGTGTCGGATTTTCCGACACGTGGTCAACTTTTCTCGACACGCGAGTCGGAGCGTGTCCAAGCAAGAGGCTGGGTTTCTAGAGCGGATCTGCAAGCGTGAAGGGAGAGTGAATCGTTGGCGATGGAGGGTGAAGACGAGGCGAGGGAGAGGAAGCAAGGCTGCAGAGGCAAGGCAGCAGCAGTGAGGCCGCGACGGTGAGGCCGCGACGGTGAGAGAAGGCTGGAGGAAGAGAGAACCAGGCGACTGAGATGGCCGCGACAGAGGACCGGAGACAAGGCTATGACCGCAAAAGAGAGAGGAGTGAGCAGCTACAACGAGGTGACCAAGAGAGAGTAGGGATTGAGAGGAAGAGGATCGTGCAAACGGAGGAGGGAGCGGCTGTTTTCCGAGAGTTTTCAAGCTGCTCTCGAAGGGTTTCTAAAAGATAGAATGGGTGCCGTGCAAGGAGGATGAGCAGTGAGCACAAAAGGAGGAGGAGGGAGGCTACGATTTAGTTTTCCAAGGAGGGGGTGCCGTAAAGGAGGAGTCAAAAGGGGGATGAGGCAGCTAGGTTTAGGTTTCCAAGGAGTGCAGAAAAAAATTTAAAACTATAGCTACCGTGCATTTGGGTTTTCAAGGAAGAGCAGGAAAAATAAAAGTAAAATATGATGGTGCCAGAAGAGCCAAAAACAAATTAAAATGGGATGCTTGTCCTGGGCGGGATGTCCGTTTTTTCATTTCTTTTTTGGAGGGAGAGGGTGGAGGGTGATTTAAAAAATAAAAACGAATAATATTGAATAATAATAAATTATAATCATCATGAAAAATAATAAATTTATTTAAATAAATTGACTTTATTCTTTATTTTTGAAATAATTATATGTATATATAAAAATATTTATTTAATATTTAACGTGTCGGAACGTGTCGAAATTCTCTACTTTTTTAAAAATGACGTGTCGCGTGTCGTGTCGTGTCGTGTCGCGTGTCACGTGTCGCGTGTCGTGTCGGTGCTACATAGCCTCCCACCCCCCCTTTTTTAATTTTCTTATTTTTTATAAAATTTTCTTATTTTTTAAATTTTTTAAAATTAAAATTTTTAAAATTTTCTTATTTTTTTAAAAAAAATTTAACTTTTTTTTAAACTAAAAATTTTTAAATTTTTTAAAATTAAAATTTTTAAAATTTTCTTTTTTTTTTAATTTTTTAATTTTTATGCTGATTTGGAGCTCGGCGAGCCACGTAGGCAAAAAATAATAAAAAATATTGCCACGTAGGATTTCCGGCAAGGGTCGCCGGAGGTGGCACTTAAGTGTCCCACTTGAAAAAAAAAAGTGGCACTTAAGTGTACCGTTTTGAAGTTATGCACTTAAGTGTCCTTGCGGCGTGCCAAGTTATGGCACTTGTGTTGGACTTCTGCCTACAAGACGTTGAATTGACTAGAGTTCTCTCTCGGAGAGGTAGTCTTGTACTAACTTTTTCCAACCATGCTATAGATATCTAGTACTTATTTCTGAATTGCCCCCCCCCCCCATTAACTTCCATGAAGTCCTCTAATACTTCTTCCCATTTACAAAATACAAACTAGCAATTATGCTTACTGTAAATAATTAAGACTTAATTGATCACCTTTTTCATGCCCTGATGATGCAAATAATCAATTATTAGATGCAAAACTTATGCAGATGCTTAAAGTGACTAGCAATTTGCGTTGCATATGATGAGCATGTTTATTATTTGCATCAATTCATCTTGATCTAAAATATCTTTATTTTAATTCTATATGCCAAATAATCGAATTACGATGAAAACAGTCATGTCAATTATTGTCGACTTGTAGATTATTGTGTTTGTAATTTGTGTTTTATCTCGTATCATGTCTGTATAGTAAAAAGTGATTATGTCCAATCTTACCACCCATGAGCCTATTTGAAAAGTTGCTTGTGTGGTTAGCACTTTTAACCAATATGATTGGGCCATGAATAAGTGGACATTGATACTCTTTTCTTATTCCTCGCAAATAAGTTGCATTACTTTCTAGAACCATAACTATTTGCTCCGTTTCATATGGGCCAAACCAAATTAGGAGATCATTTAAAATGGATGTTAACTTTTGACGCACTTCACAACATATCTCCAACCCAACTAATGTGGACCTGAGGATGTCATGAATGCAAAACTAAAGACTAACAAGGGGACCCAGTGGGAATGTGTTTACTGGGGAGAAAAATATTTGGGAACAAAAAGGTTTGGATTAGAAGAATATATGAGCTAGCTAGGAGGCGCATCGATGAAACTAACCTGAAAAGAGGATTTGATTCGATCGTTTTCACCCAAAAGAACCCTTAAAGAGAAGATGCACCAATCAGCTTTATCAAAACCCAATCCTTTTGGGAGGATGTCTTTTTCAGAATCTTCCGTTTAGATTTCCATTTTTTTTTTTTTTTGGGCGCAATCTTGATTTTGTAGAATCCATTATCCAAGGATAGGTAAAGCGAGGAATATATCGAAAAGGAAAATCCTACGAACCCTCAAACCATCAAATTGTACAATCAAAAGGGATTCTCGTAACCTAGACAAGTATAAAAGACCATGTTTTCTCATCTCCAAAATCTTCATCACCTAAAGGTTCATTGGTACAACCCTTCTTCAATTGGTTGCATTTCAAACTCTCTCTCTCTCTCTCTCTCTCTCTCTCTCTCTCTCTCTCTCTCTCTCTCTCTCAATTTGTGATTTCTTTCAAGGTAAGTATGAGTCCCATTGATAGTATTTGACATTATTATTGTGACATCCCGATTTTCCAATTCTAGTTTCAATTGAATAAGTCGGGCATTTCATCTGTGCATCTATAGCTCTCCTCTAAGTTGGTCACTCACGAGATAACTAGTTTATCAGGTGAAGTCGTTAAGGAATCTAAACACAATAGACTTGAGAATTCGACTAGGAAACGACTGCTCAACCGTACTAATCTGCAAGGGTCATTACGACACAGACCGATTAGAGACCAGAGATAGGTTGATTCAACAGAACCATGTAATTAAGTGTGGGCGTTTCCACCTAATTGCACAATTCTTGTTGATCGGCATTAGACCAATTTCTCTGTCGTTTTGGTACCCTGTGTTCGTATTTGAAACCTTAAGATTCCTACGACAACCAAAAGTTTTCAATGTGTCGAAGATGCACTTTGTGGCTTGAAATTAATCAACCATAGGTCAATTGCACGAAAAAATTCCTAAAAGCCACCAAGTAGATTAGGACGCGCTAAAGTCGCGCCAGATTGATATTAACCGTAAAATCGAACCCAATTACAGAAATTGGAAGTTCTGTCAAGTCACAATTCATTTTAGGAATGTCAATTCGTCTCCAGAAGATTTTCCTACAAACCGAGATTTTTGGCAGAAAAGCAAAGTAAGGCCGTTTTTGTTCAAGATTGTCAGAGGGCCATTTTTAAATGAATCTTTGAGATGCAAGTTGGATCATTTGATGGGGAAAAATCATAAGAAGTTCGATGACACATGGGTTAATTTAATTGAGCTTCAATTGGATGGAATTGATTGAGAATTGATTAAATTAAGTGTACAAGATTTCATGCCACGGCGGAAAATGAAATTGCAACCATTGGAATAAGGTTGTGGGAGATAGTGGAGTGTGACATCATCCATGAGGTCATGGTGGGCCATGAGAGAGAGAAAAGTGGTCCCCTCTTCCTTCTCTCTCTTCCCTCTCTCTCTTCGGTTGCCTATCTCCTCCCTCTCCCTACCATGCGACCGTTTCCTCCTCTCTCCATCTTCTTCTTCTTTGAAAGCCCAACAGACCAGCGAACCATAGAAGCTCCGTCTGAAGTCGCACGCCGCCACCGTCGCTGTTCGTCCCAACTGAAGGTCGTTGCTGCTCGCCGTTGCTTCGCATGCCTCCACCTCTCTCCTCCATCTCTGGTTCCTGCTTGAAAACCAAGCAGATCTGAGGACGCCGAAGCAGCCAACTAGCTGCTGGACCACCGTCTCGTGCCTCCGCCCTTCACCGTTCGCTGCTCGCCATCTTGTGCACCACCGCGGCTCCGCTTGTCTCCATCTCCCTCTCACCGTCGTCCCTACTTCAGCCAAGTTCCAGCGACCATTTCAGATTTGGTGGAGCTTCGCTAAAGCCGTCCAACCCACCTCCGGCCATCGTGAAGCCTTGCTTAGGTCCGATTCAGCTCCTCCGCCCATTCTCGACCCCAACCATCCCTGGATCCACCCTTTCTCGGCCTCAACCAGCAACAATCAGTGAGCAGAAAAATGGGTATGGCAGCGGCTATTTGGCCTGTTTTGGCCGGCTTCCCGACCCTGGAAGCTAAGCCCGCCTTGCAGACTATTGACCCTTGCGTCATCCCCGTCATTTTGAGCCGTTCGGCTCGTTAATTGAGTGAGTAATCTCACTAATCCCTGCTTAGTTTGCTAATTATGCTTAGTGGTTGATTAGTTTAATTAAGTAGGATCAAGTGGTTAGATTAGAATGGATTAGTGATTATTAGTTAATTGCATTGCATATTAGATAGGCGGTTAGCGTACTTAGCTAGAAAATTGCCTATACTATTTATTGAATGCATCTCGGGATTTTTCCCGAGCCTTAGTAGGCTTCAATTAGGCATTACAGGCCTAAATTAGATTTTTAGTAATTAGTTATTAATTTTTGAAATTAATTAATTAATTATTTATTTTTCTGGAAATTTGACTGGGATAGCCCAGGACCGGAATTTTATGCTGATTATTGTGGTGCAGTCTGTTTATTTATTTGAGCTTTAATTTGTGTTAAATTGATTTAATTGTGGATTTCTAGGTGTCACGCCCCGATCCTCGAGCACGCACACATCCTTCTCTTGGTCGATTTTAATATGCGATATCCCAGGACTATATAACGCCGACCCTTTCTTTTATTAAGCACATGCGGAAGCAGTTATAAATCCCCAGACAATAAAACAATGGGATAGAAAAGCAGGGCCATATTTTTCATATTGAAACTTATAACCAAACTTTTATACAAAACACAACTAGAGAACTTCATAACTATTCACATCAATTGGAGTTCACAAAAGAAGATGGAATCTCAATCCCTTCAGGTCATACTCAAAATCTCTCTCGGTATTATCTTCTTCTTCCAAAAATCCTTCTACTCGGGTTTCACCTCCGAGTTCTCCTTCTCGCATTCCTCCTCGGCTCCTCAACGGGGTCCTGAAATGTTTTTCCCCAAAGGATGAGACTACGCTCAGCGAGTTCTACCCCACTAAGCCCGATTAGTAAACCATTATACTAAAGGCTGCCTATACACGCATAGGGCAGAAGACATACCTTAGCATCAGATCCCACCTGCAAGTTAGTACAATTCACAATAGGCACTCAAGCAATCATATCACCGATCGAAGCATCGATTAAATCGACCTAGTCGATTACATGCCAACAAGACCACTCACGGTCATTTCCACTATTCCAACCAATTTACAACATCAATTCAAGGCAATGATCAATCGACCTACTCGATTACGTCTCAATCAACCATTCACCGATCATTCCATTCAATCAATCAATCCACAACATCAAATCAAGACAACGATCAATCGACCTAGTCGATTACATATCAACAAGACCACTTCCGGTCATTTCAACTATTCCAATTCAATTCCCAATTATGAATCACGGTCCTCAGATCACATCTTAAGCAAAGGTGGAAAACACAGTCCACCACTCGACAACATTCAATAATTAATGGCTTTACGGTCCCACTCGACCACTTTCGATACTCAATGGCTTTACGGTCCCACTCGACCACTTTCGATACTCAATGGCTTTACGGTCCCACTCGACCACTTTCGATATTCAATGGCTTTACGGTCCCACTTGACCACTTTCGAAACTCAATGGCTTTACGGTCCCACTTCGACCACTTTCGAAATTCAATGGCTTTACGATCCCACTTCGACCACTTTCGAAACTCAATGGCTTTACGGTCCCACTCGACCACTTTCGAAACTCAATGGCTTTACGGTCCCACTCGACCACTTTCGATACTCAATGGCTTTACGGTCCCACTCGACCACTTTCGATACTCAATGGCTTTACGGTCCCACTCGACCACTTTCCATATTCAATTCAATTTGGCACAATTCAAAGCTCAAACAAATAAACAGACCGCGCCACGACAATCAGCACGAGATTTCGGTCGTCGGTCATCTCAATCTTAATTTCGAAAAATAATTAATTATTAATTAATTTCGAAAATTAATTATTAAACATTAAAAATTCCGTTTAGCTCAAAATAAGGCCCAATTAAATAAACGGACTACATCACGATCACCAGCATAAATTTCCAGTCATGGGCCATCCCAGTTGAATTTTCGGAAAATAAATAAATAATTAATTAATTTCGAAAATTAAATAATTAATATTAAAAATTCAATTTAGCTCAAAATAAAGCCCGATTAAATAGGACTTCACCACAGTCATCAGCATAATATTTCGGTTCCGGACCATCTCCCTTGAATTTTCGGAAAATAAATAATTATTTAATTTAATTCCGAAAATTAATATTTAAATACTAAAAATCCCACTTAGGCCCGAATCGCCAAATTGAAGCCCGATTAGGGGTCGGAAAATTCGAGATACTTCCAATAAATAGTAGACCACGTCTACTTATTAATTGCGCAATCAATTTATCTAAATCGCATCACAATTGACTAATAATTGCTAATTTATTCTAATCTAACAACCTAAACATAATTAATTAAAAACTAAATCAACCTTAAAGAATAATTAGCCAACTAATCCTGAATTAGTGAGATTACTCACCAAATCGCGCGCAAATCGGATCAATTCGTCGGCGGCGAAGCGAGAAACGATTCTTCCCAAAGCGACTCACGGATCCGGGGCCCGGAAACGGCCCAAAACGAGCCCGAAGTCGCTGGATACTCACTTCGTGGGTTTGCTGGACGGGCTGACCGAGGCTGCTCCGGCGGCCAAAACGGCGAGGGGAGGCCGGCGGAGGGTGAGGGGAACGCGAGGGAGGTCCGGCGATGCTGGGCGGTGGCCAGAGGTGGCCGGACAAGGGCGGAACAGGGCTGGGTCGGCTAGATCGCGCGGAGGGAGAAGCGGCAGCGGCGACGGACGCGGGCGGAGCGCACGGCATGCATGGGCGTGCGTCGCGGGTGCAGGCGGTTCGGCTCCAGCGCGGCGGCGACGGGCGGCGACGGAGCTGCAATTTCTGCTCGAGCTTCTAGTTCGCACGCGAAGAAAAGAAGGAGAAGAAAGAAGCCGGTTCTGTCGTGTGCGGGAAGGAAGAAGAGAGAGGAGAGAGAAGAGAGGGATAAGGGTGAGGGGTTTTGACTAGTCAAAGAAGAGAGAGAGAGTGAGAGTCCGTTGGGGGATTCGCACAAAGGGGGAAAGGGGAGAGGAGAGAGAAGAGAGAGAAAAGAAAGAAAAGAAAAGAGAGGGAGAGAGAAAAAAGGAAAATAAAATACATAATGCCTTTATGTACATTTTCCTTTTCTCTTTTCCTTTTCCTTTCTATTTTCTTTTGGTCTTCAATTTTTCTTCCGATAATTTCTTTATTGAAATTTCGGACTCATCAATAAATTGACGAGCAATGAGACAGATCCTAAAAATAAGAATTATGACGCGCTTAAATTCGATTCCCGAAATCGAGTTCAATTTCGTGGTTAAAAATCGCTTAGACGTGATTTTAATCCAATCCAACCAATTAGGTAGCTTTTAGGGATTTTACAGCTGATACATTCCTTAACGGCTTCACCCAATAGGTTAGTTAACTCGTGAGTGATCAGCTCAGAGAAAAAGGGCCATAGGCACGTCGACGAAATGCCCATTTCACTTTATCAAAACGGGGTCGAATTTCAGGATGTCACAACTCTTCCTCTCTTATAAAATTTTCGTCCTTGAAATTTAAACATTTACCAATCCATAAACGAAAGGTGGGGGTATTTTCGTCTCATCGAGTCTCACTTTTCCACGCTGATCATTCGGTCTTGTGGTGCTGTCTAACCACTTTGAATAAGGAGATTATCTTGGTACACAAACTCTGCTCTTTACTCCGACCAGCAAGCGAACCGAGCTTCACATAAGACACGCTGTCATCCACATCTGATCACTTTTTCTCGACTCTCTAGTAAACCTTCGAACCTCAACAATTCAAAATTTCTGACAGTTCTTAGCAGTCTTTACTCTGACATTGGTCTGACAACTGCAAACACTGATTACTGAGCTGACTTTGGGCTGTAATCTTTCTTCACTTTCTTTTCACCACTGAAATTCTGTACCCTTTGCTATACACTACTTAAGAAAGAATTCTCTAAAAACTTGGCCAAATTTATAATCTCTGATCTAGATTCGAAATATGATCCATCCCCGGCACTCCATGCCGGTGAATTATCTGATGCACACACACTTCGGTATATCCACTCTGTGACAAGATAGAATATTCAATTTCTGAAATCGAACTTAGATTGGCAGTTAATTTCACTCCGACATGCTTTTAGTGTGACCTAGGCTACTGGGTAGTGTTTAGAGCTTTTTAGGACAAATGACCCGTGGTTGATTTTCTTCGAGCCACAATGAACCCACTCGACACATTGGCGACTCTCGATTGTCGTGAAAATCTCAAAGATTCAAATACGGACACAGGGCGCCAAAATGATAGAAACATCAAATTAGTGTCGGTCGATGAGAATTTTCCAATTTAGTGGAGTCACCCACGATCGGTCATTCATCTCAGTCGAATCGATCTATCTTTGATTTCAAATCGATTTTATACTATGCTGCAATGATCTCTAAAGATGAGCACGGTCGAGAAGTCGATCCATGGTCGAATTCTCAAGTCTATTTGCCTTAAGGTCCTTAATAACTCACCCAGCTAGTCTAGTTATCTTATGAGTGGCCAACTCAGAGAAAAAACGCTGTAATCGCATCGATGAAATGCCCAATTTATCTAATCGAAATCAGACCGAAATCTGGATCACACACTCAAAACAAGATATATTCGTACTGTACCAAAGTGGACCAACTCCATCTATCGATCAACCACTATTCTCAAATGGTATCAGTAATCTCCTGAATCCTTAGTAAGTCATATATTTCCATTTCCACTTGGGACTCTCGAGTGATGCTAAAATCTTCCGAATTTGCATTACTGAACTTCCACTTACTGACACCTTTGACACTTGCAACCTGCTTGGCGATATCTATCTTCATATCGATCTACCAATTTAGCTGACGTCGATTCTGATTACTTGCCCCATCTGGTCAAAACTGCGATACTAAATGAACTTCTGACAAGATCTTTTCCCTAAGTGCTACACTGTTAAGTGTATTCAATCACTCATGAAACCTGAACTTTCCATTCTCATAAATCTTAAAGTTAGATTCTTTCTTGTCAGTATCCTCTTATAAGATCTTCTGAACATCTTTGCTTGTCAACTAGGCGCCGATTCTAACTGGAACATTTGGTTCAATCTTGAGGGTGACTATAAAATTCAAAAGGTAGCCTACCTCAATTTTGAAAACCAAATTTCGAACCATTTTCAAGTAAAGTCTATACTTTAGCCAGTCTATGCACATTTGAAGACTATCGCCTCAACACATTAATGACTCATTTCGTTCCTCCAAGGGGATACCCGATATCACTATTATAGTTCTGCCAAAATTCTGGTTCACGACACCGCTTCGTATTCCACTTATTGGGTCTCAACTGGTGGAATGGTTATACAACAATCTTCTCATGTTGCATCAATACGTACCCCATCCTTTAAGCTCTAGAAATTATCCTCATACCTGTCAATGCCGATGAATTTCTCTTCTTTCTCAAGAGGTTAATCCTGCGATGATACTGATATTGAAAATCCTTTCACAAACCTTCTGTAGTAATCTATCAAATCCCCACAGCTTCTGATCTCTAACACTATTGTCAATCTCGATCCGCTAACAACTGATTTGATCTTGGCTTGGTTCATGAAGATTCTCTTACTTGTAACCACACAACCATTCTTAAGGGCTTTCCTAATCCTCAGCACTTAATGAATACCCTAGAATGTCGCTACACCACACGATCACCATCGATCTAGATATTCCTTGAACATTCTGTTTGTCAAATCCATGATAGCAACTGGAGTGTTCACCAAGCCAATCGATCTTACAATACTCTCGTAAAGATCATATCAAGTACGAACAGCTGTCTTTCGTATAACCTCCGTCCTGGTTCATAATTGATGACTTCATAATCTCAAGTCGACCTTTAAAATATCGATACTCTTTATAACTAGTCACACCATTCATCGATCTTTGGCAAAGAACACATGTCCTTGATCTTCACCTAATTGAGTTGACGACGGTCGATGTAGACTCACAACAAACCATCTTTCTTCTTCTCACAAACAAAACTGATGTTTCCCCAAAGTGATGCACTGATATGCACGAATTCCTCATTCATCAATCTTTACATCTGCATCTTCAATTCTACCAATTCAGACAACAACAACTGGTAAGAAGCCTTTGAGAGTGGCTCTATCCTGGTGCTAGTTCGATCGCGATTTCTATCTCTTTCTCTGACGACAGTCTAATAGTTCTTGTGACAACACATCTAGAAATTCTTAGACCACTGAGATGTCCTCCATCTCTAGTCCTTCAATTTGTCCTACCCAAGACAATCTCCAAACAACCTTGGCAACCTCCATCTAACAAATAAGTTGCCTCCAGTCAATGAGATTAATGAAATCGAAGATTCTTTTCGACTCCCAATAACCTCAACACTTTCACATTTTAATAGACTAAACTGGGTTACTTCATGACCATGATTCATTATCACAATATGCTCCATAAGCCCACACTATTCATGTGACATCAAATTCACACCTCAGCAACTAATCAAGCACAACTATTGCTAATGATTTCCCCTCTGTCACTTTTACTTCAACAATTTAAGTTCTACCAACTCAGCACAAAACTCAGCTACATTACTCTGATGAGATCACTTCCAACACATTCTTTCTCTGATCGGTGCAAGGTCCATTCTACTCCCATTCTTTCCTGGCCGCAGTAACGATATCTATGCCACCTTAGACTTCCACTGACAGTCCTTCACCTGATGGTCACGCTAGTCATCATCACAACATGCTCTAGTCATACTCGGACACTGGATTTATCCATGCTTCCTTCTACAATTCTGACACCTATCAGGTGAGTCTTCTATCTCCCGCCAAGTGACACCACACACTCTTTCTGGTTGCCCCATCAGTCTGCTAAAACCATTCTCGACCTCGATCTTTTCCCTGATCGATTTTCATTTCTGCCTGAACTGGATCTATACCTCGGCTCGAATGCAATGACTCGCTCTTGGATCACATCTCCACTTTGGACCTCAACAGGTGAAGCGCCAATGGCAGTTGCAACACTAACGGCGGTTCGATCCTGAGCCTTTTGGCTCATTCAATTCCCAAGGAACACTCTCATCAAAACGATTCTATCGAATTTAGGATCATTCGACGCTACTACACTGTACCAACTTGCAGTGGTACTCTTACGCTCGAGCTGGCCAGAGCCAACACTTTGCCACAACCACCTCGGGTACTGACCTTTGTCAGTGCTTTAACCCGAGTCACAGAGGACATTGTCCTCTCACTAGGAGTTCTCAACTCCGACTCGCTCATGGTTCAGTCTTTACACTGAAACCTGTCTTCCATATCCACACTGGATTAGAAGATGAGCCATCCACACACAACAAACAATTTTAGCACTCAGCTAACACAGACATGCATCGGCATGAATTTAAAGGCCATCCTACTAACTATCCCATAGTCAACGCTCCTTATCACTCCAATCTTAAACCTGGCTCTGATACCACTTAAACTGGATGTCACGCCCCGATTCTCGAGCACGCACACATCCTTCTCTTGGTCGATTTTAATATGCGATATCCCAGGACTATATATCGCCGACCCTTTCTTTTATTAAGCACATGCGGAAGCGATTATAAATCCCTGACAATAAAACAATGGGATAGAAAAGCGGGGCCATATTTTTCATATTGAAACTTATAACCAAACTTTTATACAAAACACAACTAGAGAACTTCATAACTATTCACATCAATTGGAGTTCACAAAAGAAGATGGAATCTCAATCCCTTCAGGTCATACTCAAAATCTCTCTCGGTATTATCTTCTTCTTCCAAAAATCCTTCTACTTAGGCTTCACCTCCGAGTTCTCCTTCTCAGATTCCTCCTCAGCTCCTCAACGGGGTCCTGAAATGTTTTTCCCCAAACTGGGATGAGACTACGTCTCAGCGAGTTCTACCCCACTAAGCCCGATTAGTAAACCATTATACTAAAGGCTGCCTATACACGCATAGGCGTAAGACATACCTTAGCATCGATCCCACCTGCAAGTTAGTACAATTCACAATAGGCACTCAAGCAATCATATCACCGATCGAAGCATCGATTAAATCGACCTAGTCGATTACTTGCCAACAAGACCACTCACGGTCATTTCCACTATTCCAACCAATTTACAACATCAATTCAAGGCAATGATCAATCGACCTACTCGATTACGTCTCAATCAACCATTCACCGATCATTCCATTCAATCAATCAATCCACAACATCAAATCAAGACAACGATCAATCGACCTAGTCGATTACATATCAACAAGACCACTTCCGGTTATTTCAACTATTCCAATTCAATTCCCAATTATGAATCACGGTCCTTAGATCACATCTTAAGCAAAGGTGGAAAACACAGTCCACCACTCGACAACATTCAGTAATTAATGGCTTTACGGTCCCACTCGACCACTTTCGATACTCAATGGCTTTACGGTCCCACTCGACCACTTTCCATATTCAATGGCTTTACGGTCCCACTCGACCACTTTCGAAACTCAATGGCTTTACGGTCCCACTCGACCACTTTCGAAACTCAATGGCTTTACGGTCCCACTCGACCACTTTCGAAATTCAATGGCTTTACGGTCCCACTCCACCACTTTCGAAATTCAATGGCTTTACGGTCCCACTCGACCACTTTCGATACTCAATGGCTTTACGGTTCCACTCGACCACTTTCCGTATTCAATGGCTTTACGGTCCCACTCGACCACTTTCCATATTCAATTCAATTTGGCACAATTCAAAGCTCAAACAAATAAACAGACCACGCCACGACAATCAGCACGAGATTTCGGTCGTCGGCCATCTCAATCTTAATTTCCGAAAAATAATTAATTATTAATTAATTTCGAAAATTAATTATTAAACATTAAAAATTCTGTTTAGCTCAAAATAAGGCCCAATTAAATAAACGGACTGCATCACGATCACCAGCATAAATTTCCAGTCACGGGCCATCCCAGTTGAATTTTTGGAAAATAATTAATTAATTAATTAATTTCGAAAATTAAATAATTAATATTAAAAATTCAATTTAGCTCAAAATAAAGCCCGATTAAATAAACGGACTTCACCACAGTCATCAGCATAATATTTCGGTTCCGGACCATCTCCCTTGAATTTTCGGAAAATAAATAATTATTTAATTTAATTCCGAAAATTAATATTTAAATACTAAAAATCCCACTTAGGCTCGAATCGCCAAATTGAAGTCCGATTAGGGGTCGAAAAATTCCCGAGATACTTCCAATAAATAGTAGACCACGTCTACTTATTAATTGCGCAATCAATTTATCTAAATCGCATCACAGTTGACTAATAATTGCTAATTTATTCTAATCTAACAACCTAAACATAATTAATTAAAACTAAATCAACCTTAAAGAATAATTAGCCAACTAATCCTGAATTAGTGAGATTACTCACCAAATCGCGCGCAAATCGGATCAATTCGACGACGGCGAAGCGAGGAACGATTCTTCCCAAAGCGACTCATGGATCCGGGGCCCGGAAACGGCCCAAAACGAGCCCAAAGTCGCTGGATACCCACTTCGTGGGTTTGCTGGACGGGCTGGCCGAGGCTGCTCCAGCGGCCAAAACGGCGAGGGGAGGCCGGCGGAGGGTGAGGGGAACGAGAGGGAGGTCCGGCGGTGCTAGGCGGTGGTCGGAGGTGGCCGGACAAGGGTGGAACAGGGCTGGGTCGGCTGGATCGCGCGGAGGGAGGAGCGGCAGCGGCGATGGACGCGGGCGGAGCGCACGACGTGCGCGGGCGTGCGTCGCGGGTGCGGGCAGTTCGGCTCCGGCGCGACGGCGACGGGCGGCGACAGAGCTGCAATTTCTGCTCGAGCTTCTGGTTCGCACGCGAAGAAAAGAAGGAGAAGAAAGAAGCCGGTTCTATCGTGTGCGGGAAGGAAGAAGAGAGAGGAGAGAGAAGAGAGGGATAAGGGTGAGGGGTTTTGACTAGTCAAAGAAGAGAGAGAGAGTGAGAGTCGGTTGGGGGATTCGCACAAAGGGGGAAAGGGGAGAGGAGAGAGAAGAGAGAGAAAATAAAGAAAAAGAAAGAAAAGAAAAGAGAGGGAGAGAGAGAAAAAGGAAATATAAAATACATAATGCCTTTATGTAAATTTTCCTTTTCTCTTTTCCTTTTCCTTTCTATTTTCTTTTGGTCTTCAATTTTTCTTCCGATAATTTCTTTATTGAAATTTCGGACTCGTCAATAAATTGACGAGCGATGAGACAAGATCCTAAAAATAAGAATTATGACGCGCTTAAAATTCGATTCCCGAAATCGAGTTCAATTTCTTGGTTAAAAATCGCTCAGACGTGATTTTAGTCCAATCCAACCAATTAGGTAGCTTTTAGGGATTTTACAGCTGATACATCCCTTAACGGCTTCACCCAATAGTTTAGTTAACTCGTGAGTGATCAGCTCAGAGAAAAAGGGCCATAGGCACGTCGACGAAATGTCCATTTCACTTTATCCAAACGGGGTCGAATTTTCAGGATGTCACACTAGGATATGTTCCTAATTTGATTATTTGGGTAAATTGAGTACGTATTAAGATTGTGGATAATTACCTTAGAAATGGGATGAATCATCATGAAAGGCATATGGCTCGGTGAATAATACATCATCTTGGAGAATGCACATGACTCGGTGATTTGGTATATCGCCTTGGAGAATGCACGTGGCTCGATGATTAGTACGTCGCCTTGGAGAATGCACGGGGCTTGATGATTAGACATGTCGCCTTGGAGAATGCACGTGGCTCGGTGACTAGAGATATATATCACCTCGGAGAATGTACGTGGCTTGGTGATTGGTTCTATCAGTTAGGACTGAATAGTAATAGCTTGAATGATTGGGAAATGGTCAAGTTGACATGTAATCGACTAGGTCGATTGATCAACACTTTGATCTGATGTCGTGAATTAAATTGTTGAGTGATTGATTGATTGATGTAATGTAAGGCATCTGTGAATAACCGTGATTTGCAGGATGGAACTAAGGCCAAGGTAAATTCTCTGACCTGTGTGTGTTTAAGCAGCCTATAGTATAATGGTTTACTAATCGGGCCTTGGTGGGGTATAACTTGCTGAGACATAGTCTCATCTCGGTTGTGGGATAATATTTCAGGTCCCTAGAAAACGATCGTGGAGGACCGGAAGTCTTGGAGTTTATAAGGTGGAGGCTAAAGAATCGGCAAACGTGTCTGACTAGTTGATCATAGGACAGTTCCATTTTTGTTGAGCCAGTCTATTTTGTAGACAATCTAGTGTTGTATATAAACCTATGTGTTTGTAAGAAAGTTTGTTTGGTTGTGATTAATTGCCTGCTTTTCTAACCCAAGTTAAATGTTGTCAGGGGATTTGTTTCGCTTCCGCATGTGCAATAAAAAAAAAAAAAAAAGAGTGGGTCGGCGATGCTTTTTGAGAAGTCGCATTTCTATCGACCACAGTAGGATGTATGTGTGCCCGAGGTTCGGGGCGTGACAATTATTATATCGTAGCTCTTGATATGTGAACACAGTTCCCTTTTATGAGGGGAAAAAAAAAAGAATTTAAGGGTCCGTTCATTTCGCGGAAAATATCATATTTCTGGAAATCATTTTTCTATAAGTCATTTTCTAGGAAAATGACTATTTTCCGGTGTTTGGTCAAAACATAAAATTTGAGTGGAAAATATTTTCCACCATTCGTTAGCTCATTTAATTGTTTAGGAAAAATTATCAAAAATTAAATTTTTAATATTTTTAATTGACCAAAAAATTAATCTTATTTTTTTATATTTTTTTAAAATGAATTTTTAATTATTTTTATTTTAAAAAAATTGAAATTTTTATTCTTTATTCTTTTTTCTTTTTTCTTTTTCTTTTCCTTCCTCCTTCCTCCTCCTTCTTCCTCCTCCTTCCACTGCCACCGCCACCTTCCTGCCTGATGATGGCCGATTGCCCGACGACCGACCAAGACCCGGTGGCCAGATTCAACGAGCTTGAGGCTCGGCCGATCTCGCCCGAGCTCGCCGAAAGCTTCGCTGGGCTCTGGTGAGTAGCAAGCTCGCTGGATCTGCGGCGAAGCTCGAGCTCACCAAACCTCAATGAAGCTCGCGGCGAGCTTGGGCGAGGCTCGAGCCCCACACAGCTTGCAGGATCTGGCAAACCACGAGCTTCACCCAAGCCGGCGAGAGCTCGACCTCGCCCGATTTGGCGAGGCCCAATTTCAGCTTTGCCAGATTGGGCTAGGCGGAGCCTTGCCGGCCTGGGGCGAGGCTGGCGAGGTCGCTGGCCATTGGCTTGCAGCAAGTCGTCGAACACCACCGTGGCCGATCGCTAGGCACCGCCAAAGAAAAAGATGAAAAGGAAAGTAAGAAAGGAAAAAAAAAATTAAAAACTCGATTTAAAAAAAAAAGAAAAAAGAAAAAGATAACATAAAAATAAAAAGAAAATGAGAAAGCGCCGTGAGAGCCACAAAAGTCCACGGACCGCCTAATTGACACTTGGAAAGGGTGGACAATTAGTTAGAGCAGCGGGTGCTGTAGCGAAACTAATTGCAAAAGAGGGGAATAGGATAATGGCTAGGAGGATTTGAAAGGCATTATGGCATTAAGATTTCCAAGGTTTAGCCATATTGATAAAAAGAAGTAAAAGGGAAGAAGTCATGGAAAACATTTTCCACTTTTCAAAAGTGGAAAACGTTTTCCTCACTTTAAAGGTTGTTTTTTTCAATGAAGGAAAACATTTTCCTTGACTAGTTCATTTTCCGTGAAACGAACACTGGAAAATCCGGAAAACATTTTCCCGGAAGTCAATTTCCACGAAAAAAACGGACCCCAAAAGTGACTATTTTCCCCCTCCCCTTCATTATTCTTGAAGAAAATGAGTAGGCGTGGAGATTGGAATTGCCGGTCATGCCACCACCTGAACTTCCAAAGGCGAGAGTCGTGCCAGAGATGCGGAGAGCCATGCCCCAGCAGTTTAGGTGGAGGAAGGAGCAACTCGTCTTTCAGGTCCGGCACCGCCATGGATGTGAGGCTTGGTGATTGGTATTGCGGTGTCAGGGGCTGTGGAACGCACAATTTTGCCAGCCGCTCGAGCTGCTTTAGGTGTGGCGCAGCAAAGGATGAAACACCAACCGTTGGTGGGTATGACGGCGACATGCCTCTAATGCGAGGTTTCGGGTATAGCAGTGGCACTAGCTCGTACCGGTCAGGGTGGAAGCCTGGCGATTGGATATGTGGAAGCCTTGTAGACCCTTATCCGCAGCAATTCCTTGAGGCATGTTGAGAAGGAATTGTTGAATATTTAACAAAGTTTATGTTGAAAGCACGCCTTCAGAAGATGGTGCATCAGAGACAGAGGGAATTAAAGCCTATCCTAAGGGAACCTGACCTTGCGTAGCTAGTTTCTTATAATATTACCTTCAATTTTCAGATGCCATCGAAGTCTTCGCAGTGTGAGACTTTGGCCAAGATCAAGACGTCCTCATAATGTAACTTGAAAATCAACTGCAGCAATCTGCATTATGCATAAGATTGTATCCACGCCATAATATTCTATCTAGCAGTAGATATAGAAAAGTTTTGATGGATTTTTTACAAAGTTGCAAATTGAGTTCTTCCAAACATGAAGCAACCGAATGTGAACATGATAGATGCCCCTTCACTACCCTGTGTAACAGATGCAGTCAATTTTGAAGTCAATGGGAGCTCCAGAAATTCACACAGTAGCGAAAAACGGGATAAGTACAGTAAAAGTACTAAAAGCTGTGAAATGTCAAATTTTTTGAAAAATAATCTATTTGGCCAAAAATCAAACGTGGCCTTTTTGTATTAATTTTTTAAGCTGATGTGGCTCACCAGAGGATCTAGTTAGCATTTGAAGCATGAAATGTAGTAGCTTTCCCCTAAAAAAAATCTTCAATCGTCAAATTGAAAGAAAGCCCCAATTTGGAACCTTAACCGGTCATTGAATGAGTCATTCCACCTTGATCTACCATGTTCTAGCAAGCCACGAGAAGCTGCTCCACCAGCTCATCCCGACCTACGCCACCGTGAGGGCCTGTCCCACCCCTTCTTGAGAAAAGAGAAGATCAAATCTCAGCTTCAACTTTGGTCCGAATAGAACAAAATGGGGAGTCAAACACTACCTGGTATATGGATGATGACGGAGTTGTAATCTGTGATGAGATCAAGGACAGAAAGTTTAGCTATAACTGCCGGTGGGAATCAAAGTGAATGATTAGATCTCAGGAGCAATTTCATCAATTTGTAACCGGCCGCAAAGTAGAGTAAAACAGAGTGTACCTCACACTCTTGCGGAATCAATTGTTGGTGGCGACAAACGAAGGTCAGATCAATGGGGAAGATTCTTAGTGACGAAGAAGCTGAGAATCAAAGTTAGCAATGTTGCGTTGAGCCGGATCCGAGTTATTTAAGTACTCGTGTTGGAATTCAAGTCGGCAGAAGACGACTTACCGGATTCCGATGCACAAACTGCAAATAGCCCCGGAGCGAACGTTGAATTGCTGATGAAACACAAACAACACTTCATCACGTTAGTTCGGATGCAATCACAAGGAAAACACCCGATTTCCATGGCATAAATGCCGATTGTTCTTGCAAAACCGAAATTGAAATGCCTTCTTCTTTTTTGATGGAAATGGAGAGAATTCTGGTGCGTATGTTTGCCAACCGGTCCAACAGTTGTGTTCAGGAGGCTTTTATACGTCTCCCTTCGTACCCCTCCATTAGTGTCTTTCCATTGTAACGTATCAAGATGAAACGATGCGTTCCAATCGCACCCCATCATGGACGTACTAGCTAAAGTACTATATCTCACACTCGGACATGATGGGCTTGATAGCGCTTTATCAAGAATATAATGCATTCAGCATTCATCAACTTTACAAAACAATTCATATTGGCAAATAAGCCGTGCGACCAGTGAGTACACCTGCACTTGGGAGCTCAAATTATGCACCTGTTAGAGATGACATAATGGCTACAACCCCAAAAAGATATAAACAATCGATGTCTCACAGTGCCCCAGACATATTTTGTTACATCAGTCCAAGTATACATATCCCTTAACGGTTATACTTGACTATTCTCAAAAACACCATGTATTTATAATTACATCTGCAACCACATAGGGCGATATAATTGGTCAACTAGTAAATATATGTGATAGATGTAAAACAACAATAGTCTTCTTTTGCACTCATGTCTCTCTCGATTTTAGAACAACTATTTTCCTAGACACGTCCCATAGGCCATATCTATTCATGACCGCCTGTAATATGCTAAAGTAGCAATATTGATCTTTCACTTCGAGAACATAATCAGAAGTAATATAAGGCACATAATTGAGGTAAATTATAAATTACATCAAGGGCTCACACGATGAGTAAATAGGGATAATTTTACTCATCTTCCCTTATTGGTCGTATAATGCATATGTAGTATGAATTACATGCTATAGTGGATTTCTCTTTCTATAATAGTGTATGACATTTATGAAATATATCCACTATACGGATCTTAGTCTAAACATAGTCACGTGCTTCTCACGTACTCATGTTTAGCCCGAGTGCTATATCAGCTGGCTTTCTATAGCGCCCAATTAAGTACTCGCATTCGTCATCTTTCAAGCATATATGATTGTGGGAATATCATGTTCGGTCTTATTATAAACAAATCATAGACCTCATCTTGACTCCAATCAAGACGACACATTTTATGTACCAAACTTGCTCTTCAGCATTTATTTGTACATAACGTCTCATCTCAACGTGCTAACTACTACACTTGAGGCGATTGCTTGTGTGAGTGAGCCAGTCATTGCCCACTGACATACTTTTCAATAATACATGTGTATTTGTGCTAGTCTTATAGTGGATTTGTACTTATTGATAAAATATCAAATCACTAATAAATAAACAAGTATAATATATCTGTCCACAAATACATAAACCAATGATCCTCTACAATAACAAATATCACATTCTACGCAATCCTAGTGACATCCTATGAGTCAAGAATATGTCTCTAGGAATAGCCTTCGTAAATGGATCAGCAACCATTCTATTGGTTGAAATGTATTGCAGGATCACTTCTTTTTGCGCTATAATATCTCTAATGAAGTTATTCTTTATGTCAATGTGCTTTGTCCTTCCATGATACTTGGGATCTTTCACATAAGCAATGACTGCTTGACTATCATAATAAACTATCACTGGTCTTGGAATTTTAGTGATAGTGGTTAAATTTTTCAAGAAATGTTTTAGTCATACTGCTTCTTGCACTACAGCAGAACATGCAATAAATTTTTCGACCATAGTAGATAAGGACGTGCATGTATGTTTCTTGCTATTCCAAGAAATCGTATCTCCATTAAGCAAGAACACATATCCAGAAATCGATTTACGCTCATCCAGGTCTCCATCCCAATCGGCATCTAAATAACCCAATAAACGTAAATCATTCTCTTGGTAACAAAGTCAATTGTCCATGGTGCCCTTCAAGTATCTCAGGATCCTCTTCACTGCTTTTCAGTGTGCTTGACCGGGATTTGATTGATATCGACTCACCAATCCCAGGGCATAGCATATGCCGGGTCGAGTACACATCATAACATATATCAAACTTCCGACCGCACTACCGTAAGGAACAGTTTCCATCACTTTAATTTCTTCTGGAGTCTTAGGACACATCTCAGTACCTAGACCTTCACCTTGCATGACATGGGTATCAATGAGATTACAATGTTGCATATTGAAACGCTCAAGAATCTTCATAATATAAAACTCTTGTGATAAAGTAAGGAGTTTCCTTGATCGATCTTGATCGATCTTTTTCAATCTTAACTCATAATATATAAGCAACTTCTCCCATATCCTTTATTTCAAAATTAGAGGACAACAATTCTTTTATGGTGATAACCAAAATCTTGTCATTTCCAGCCAATAGAATATCGTCCACATAAAGTGATAAAATCACAAATTTATCTTTGGACCGCTTGACATATACACAGTGATCTTCATCGATCATCATGAAACCAAAAGTGGTTATGGCTCGATGAAAACAAAGATACCACTGTCTAGATGATTACTTAAGGCCATATATTGAGTGATGAAACTTGCAAACTTTATGCTCTTGACTTTTAGCTATGAAACCTATCGGTTGTTTCATATAGATTTCCTCATCTAGTTCTCAATTGAGAAATGCCGTCTCTACATCCATTTGATGTAATTCAAGGTCCAAATGTACAACGATAGCTAGAATAAGGCATATTGAAGCGAACCTTACAACTGGTAAAAAGGTTTCGCCACAAAGCGAGCCTTATACTTTTTAATGGATCCATCCGTCCTTCGCTTAATCTTGAAGACCCATTTATTTCCAATGGCCTTATGGTTGGATGGTAGATTAACCAAGTCCCAAACATGGTTTGCCCTTATTGACTCCATCTCATCTTCCAAAACTTTTCTCCATTCTTCCTTATCAGAGAATGAGAGAGCCTCTTGAATAGTCTTAAGCTCGGCATCGTCATTTTGAGCAATCATAAATGCTTCCCCTTCGATCTTAAAACGACAACGAGGAATACTCTTATGATTACTTTTACGCAATTGAATTTCTCTTGAATTCAATTCGTTAGGCGATGCAACACTCCTACTAGGTCTTGCATGCTGAGGTAAATTTTCATTTCCCTCTACAATATCAGTGGATGTGTTATCAGGATCTTCCATCTCATATAATTGGAAATCTTTATCAATCTCACATCTATTAGGAAAATCGTTCTCCAAGAACGTGACATCTCGTGACTTCATTTTGATCACACTTCCATCAGCTTGTTTACCTATGAACACGTACCCTTTGAAATGTTTGAAATATCTTATAAAGATACATTTCTTCCCCCTATGACCTAATTTGACATGTTTATGGGAAGAATCATGAACATAAGTTGCACATCCTCATGGACGTAGATTACTCAAGTTTGGTTTCTTACCAGTCCATAATTCATAAGGGGTGAAAGTAATCGATTTTAAGGGCACTCGGTTAAGTATATAGGCAGCATTCAATAACGCATCTCCCCAATAGAAGATATGTAAATTTGCTTGCGCCATCATAGACCTAACAATTTCCAATAGGGTTCTATTCATTCTCTCAGCTACCCCATTTTGTTGTGGAGTACCAGGAATAGTCAATTATTGTACAATTCTCTTTTCATCACAAAGAGTCTTGAATTGCTCCAGTAGATACTCACGTCCACGATCAGTTCTCAATGCCTTTATTGTTTTGTTCAACCGATTCTCTACAATCGCTATATATCATCTAAAGCAGTCTAATGCTTATGACTTATGGGAGATCAGAAAGACATAACCGAAACGTATGAAGTCATCTATGAAAGTGATGAAATATGAAACTCAATGCCTCACTCTCACATTCAAAGGACCACAAATGTTAGAATGTATCAGATGTAATGGAAATTCAGCTCTAGTCCCTTTACCGAATGATTTTCTATTTATTTTTCCCGCTAGACAATGTTCACATACGGATAGACTAACATTAGTGAGTGACCCTAAAAGGCCTTCTCTAGCTAATCTTTGCATTCTTTGCAATCCAATGTGACCTAATCTAGCATGCCAAGTACTTGCATCAATCTCAACATTATTAGAAGATGCAATTAAAGAAAAACAACCATCAACATTAACATTGTACTGATTATCGTCAATGTCTAACACCATAAAACCATTCGATACATAATTTAAACCATAATAAACTATTCCATACATAATGTCAACACAATCACCATGGAAATTCAATACATAACCTAAGCTAAGAACAACAACTACAGATATCAAGTTTCGTCGAATATCTGGAGCATAAAGGACATCATGCAGGAACAGGTTTTGACCACCACGTAAGATTAATTTACATGTGTCGATATCCTTCACTTCAACTCTTGAATTATTCCCAACATATATCCATCTTCTTCTAGGCGGTATCCGACGATACTCCACAAATGCTTCTCGGTCTTTAGCTACGTGGTCTGTTGCTCCTGAGTCTACAGTCCATATTAGATGAGATTCAGCAAGCATTACAGTATTAGAAACAAAAGCATTACTCAAAGTAATTAAGTAATATGGTACCTTTTTCGGCTCAGTGCATTCACGAACAAAGTGACCCATCTTGCCACAATTGTGGCACTCCATCTTGACCTTGTCCTTCTTCCCACTACACTTCTTGCGTCGGAAGGTCTTAGCCCTCTTGGATGTTTGATCAGTCTTCTTCCGTTTGTTGTTGAACTGAAGATTCCTCTTGCGCTTGAAGCCCGAAACTTTGCGCGAACTCAATTCAACAATATAAGCATGGGTAGAGGATCTCGCAGCCTCTAAGCGCTCATCCTCTAATTCCAAGTGACACGCAATATCATCAAAAGTGACAATATTCTCATTATGTGTCATATTGATCTTCATATGCTCCTAATTGTTAAGAAGAAACCTTATAACAGCATGAACTTGCTGTTCATCAGTAAGGGAGTGAACTGCCGTCCTCAACTCATGAATCATGTTTGACATCTCCCGAAGATACTGCCTCATCGTTACATTTGGACGCTTTCAGAATGTGTCAAACTTGATAGTGAGTCTCCTCAGCTTAGTGGCAGATGTACCCCCAAACTTATCCTTCAAGGCAACCCACATATAGAACCCTAAATATGTATATTTTAAAGGTATTTTTCATATATTCCAATATTTTTATATAATATTAGAAATACAAATACTAGCTCACACCGTATATCGAGCATCATTCATTGATAATATGCATAATTTAAAATGTATCAATGAATAAAGTAATGTAATTGGTATGACATGTGATTTTAGTGACAAATTGCCCATATCTTCTACTCTAAAATTACATGTATATGGTGAATGTAAGACATAAAATTTATATACCTAGTATAAGAAAGTTTCAAAAATTTAACTGGGTTATGACCGCAAAATGACACACTTGATTTGGTTTGAGAAATATTTATCTCATACTATGATGGCATTGTCTTCTATTCCGCTGTGTAGTCATTCTCCCAAAGGAGATGATTGTTAATTAGTTCATGGAGGATTACATGAACAACTTATGTGTTGATACCTAAATTTTGCCTAACAATTTGGAAATTAGTTGCATAAAAATTAAGGATTAATATCTAACCCCTATATACAAATATTAATTACATATAGATATTGGGAGCATTTGCATTAATAGTTGCGTTCATTGGACCGACGGATGGATTTAAATGGATGGGTCTAGACAAATTGTGCTAAGCCCATGGTGGGAGGAAATTTGGCCTAGCCCATAAACATTGTTAGTGGCCAAAAATCTCATATAGATCGGAACTTAGAATTAAGAAAAATGGATTTCTCAAGGAGCAATTAGGCTATACGTGATTGATTTTTTGGCAATTGGCAGACAAGATGAGGAAGATACAGTCAATATCTTTATAGAATCGAATCACTAGTCTGACCAAATTGGGAATGTGGTTCGCGGCCAATGGATGAGAGGGAAAGAAAATTGATTTCTGCACATGCAAAATCAAAGAAGGGGAAAGAATAACACAAGCGAGGAAGAGATTTATATTATAATATATTAAGCACTCCCAAGAGGAGCTAAGATATGCTTTCTTCCCTTGAAAGCCTCAGCTGTCCCCATCTATGAAAAGGACCCATTACAAGACAAAGGGGAGGCCATACAATTGATAAACACGGCCACACCGGGCCGGATCCGTTCACAAGAACATGTCCACAATAGTGATGGAGAGAATATATGGCCACATCAAGAGAAGGGGAGTCGTTCCCAATGCACAAATAAGAGAGGGAGAGAGAAAATTTATTTTCTTTTGACTACAGGCTACGCTGGCCCCCGGTTGCTGCTTCCTCTTCCAAGAAGCTGTTGTCATCGTAAAATACATCCGGCCACCACAGTGCAAGTCTACTTGAACCATCAACGACTTGCACAGCTCTGTCCAACCCCTTGCTGAGCACCTTCAAGTTCCTGCTCCCTTTACCGACGCGGATGTTGGCCTGACGAAGCTGATCCAACCTGCAACGACGACTCGCTGGTTCTGCTACTGCTGCCGTGGCTGACTTGCTGCTCCGTCTCACCAGCCATGACTTGGGATTCCAGCACACAGTTGCTGGGTTCCCGTCGAAATTGCCGATTGCTTCGTGACTCGCGCAATCTTTTCGGCCATTATAAATCCGAGCGTTCTCTACAGTCCTCCGCATCAACTTCGGCGAGATAATCCCCAGCGCTCCTCTCCTCGCCAACGAGTTTCCCAGCAGGAACCATCATGCTTAACGTGTTCTTTTCTTATAGGTCCCTTGTGATTGCAGCGCATTCAACGATCACTTGCAGCAGCTTTAAAAATATTGGATTTTCCGGTGAGACCCCACCATCACCAATCATCAGTCTAGTGCCAAGGGGGGGGAAGACTCGGTGGAGATCACAAAGTGTAGAGGACAAGAACCAAAGCCACCGAACAAAAGAAGATGAATCAACTTGGGAGGTTATGAAGTCCTATTTGTCGACGTGCAACGAGAGTCCAGACCCGCCAAAGCCGCCGGCCATCCACCATGCAGAACCACCACATGATTGCTTTGTTTAGGATAAACGATCATGGAAAAATTAAAGAAGAAATGCATGGACATTTTAGGTAAACACAATATACTGTTAGGTATTAAAAGGGCGCCAATAGAATATTAGCGTAACCCAAATTCTTGAATTTAGATATCTGGTTGCGTAGGAATTGAGGAAAAACTCATAACCCTCGATTGAGTTTTCTTACCAACCTCCCAAAAATGAGGTTAGTGGCAACTCCCGTCTTCTTTCTAGGTTGTTTTAAACAACTAAACTGTATAAATGAATTCGTCATGAAGAGTATGAATCTTAAGAAAAGGTTTACAATTGTGTTTTAGCATACTCAAGATGGTGGCTGTACATCTTGAGAGGAATATTAGGGTTGTCAAAAATACCCTTAAACTCACCTTTACATCTAGATTCCTTTCAGCTTTAAAATCATTGATGTCACGTAGGATACGAGCTTGGGAGAGGTTACGATCATGATTAAGTGAACTCACACGAGATTCATCAGGGGGTGAGATGATAACATCCCTATGGTTGAGAACCATGAGGGAATTTTTGTGGTCAAGTATCCTTAAACCCGACCTTTCCCTTTCCCTTCCTCATGAGGGGATTGGCAGCGAGATCGGGTCGCAACAACCACAAAGGTATATTAACTTTAAAAAAGAAAAAAAAAAAGATCTAACTACTACTAATAAAGAAATTGAGAGACAATTTGGAGAAGGATTTACAAACCAAACCGATCATCTTGCAGGTTTTGATTCCGATAATGACCTAAGGAACTTCATACTAGGGCAACACCCATAGGAAGGAGTCATTGGATACTCGTGTTTTGTCCATATTCCTGCATAATTAATAAAAAAAATTAGTCCCCAATGCAACCGCATGTTTCTTCCTTGGATATGCTTAGTCTAGATATAGATGTTAAGCATACCATAAAAAAATGAAAAATTAGTTTGAAATGACTTGTGTATGATTGTATACTATAATAGGGAATCAATCTTAATATTGAGTCGTCATAAGTGTGAAAATACTAAATTAATTTAAAATGACTGTGCATTTGAACCGTAGTAGCCAGTCAATCATGATATTAGGTCATCACAAATTCAGAAAAGCAATGTCCCTATTTGTGGTGTGCCCCATGAAGTAGCATCAAAGCTGATGATAGATTGGTGGACCACCTAATCTTTTAGCGTTCGGTGAATATCTCTAGGAATAAATCTCATGACCAATGCATGGTCTAGCGTTGCAATCCTGATGGCAGCCTACATAGTTCGATTTAGAGAAAGAGACCACAATGAAGGTGGGCATTTGAGATTCAAGAATTAAATGGGAATCAGTCCCATTATTCCTACAATATAAACCCTAAAGCAGTAAAAACAACATCTACAAATTTTACATTAAAAAACCCAATGTGGCAAAAACCAATGGACCTCACCAAGAATAAAGGAATATACAATAATTCATCTCGAGTTGCACAACTAGAAGCTCTTCACATCAACAAAATATCGATATATCATTGCCACCAAGGTGGATTAACTTAAAAATACGAGATACATCTAACCACTACTAGAGAAACTGAGAGACAATTTGGAGAAGGATTTCCACAAACAAAACCAATCAACTTGTAAATCTTGATTCTTATAATGACCTCAGGCACTTCTTACTGGGGCAGCGCCTACAGGAACGACTCTTTGGATGCTCATATTTTGTTCATATTCCGCACGGTTAAGAGAAAATAAGTCCCCAAGGCAACTGCGTGCGTCCTCCTTAAATATGCCTTGTCCGGATCTAAATGCTAAGCATACCATAAAAAATGAAAAACTAGTTTAAAATGACTGGTGAATTATTGTGAACAATCAGAGTAACTCTGTTTATTAAGGCATTACAAATGTGAAAATACTAAATTATTTTAAAATGACTTGTGTATTTGAACCGTAATAGCTAGTCAATCATGATATTAGGCCATTATAAATCCAGAAAAATAGAGTCTTCACTTCTTGCCATGCCTGAATATCAAACCAAACCTATCCCTACTTCATAAACTTCTCCACCTTCTTCGCCTGCATGAAGGTGACTCGAGGGGGAATAGAAAAACTTGTGGAGCATACCTTGGAAAAATAGAAGTTAATTTAGAATAGAATGACTTGTGTATTCATTGTGAGTTGTAATAGCTAGTCAATCATGATATGAGGTCATTATAAATGTGAAAATACATACAGTACGAATACGAATCCATTTCACCGGAGCGGTCTCCACTTCTTGCCCTGGCTAAAAGACAAATCAGCCAACCACTGTTTCAAATACTTATCTTCCTTCACTCCCCGATTTCTTAATTCCCGCTTCGTTTTTTATGCTTTCAAATTCCCTCTTCGTAGATTGGATATTGCTAAAACCTTTGCTCTTGATAGACTAAGGGGCATCTTTTTTTCCGAGGTTGAGAAGAAACAGAGGATGGCCGGAGCAGGGACAACATTTGCAAGAGACAATCATCACAATCAACTCATAACTTCAAAACTATAAACACGTGCTTTGGTTATCAGTATACCAAAATGGATTTGGTAATACCAATTGAATAGAATGGGTGCGTCGGATTCACCAAAAAGTCCCTCAAAACTTCCTTATGAACATGCAAATTTTAGCGGCCTATATGACTCTGTTGGCCCGCATAAAGCTGACTTAATAGGGGTATAAAAGAACACCTGGAGCCTATCTCAAGAAAATGCAAATTAGTCTAGAATGACTTGTGTATCAATTATAAATGTGAAAATACAGATAGTACGATGACGAAACCATATCATCATCAGTGATCTCCACTTCCAGCCATGCCTAAAAGTCAGACCAACCAACCCTTCGCCTGAATTTCCGCTCCTTTGTTTGTGTTCACTTTATTTTTTATTTTTGGCTAATTCCTTGATGGCTCTGCGTTAAAGAGGCCACACCTAATTTATGGGCTTCTTCTGGCACAGAATACCCTTTTCTTGCACTGAATTTTGCTCAAAACCTTGCTCTTCTTGATTCACTGAAGAGGAAAATTTTTCTTTAAGGTTGAGAGGAAACGGAGGATGGCAGGAGCAGGGCCAACATCTGCAAGTGATGATCAGCACCATGAGCTCGTAACTTCAATGAGCAACAGGTTGGAGCAACTATCTGACACATCCTTCGACCGTCGCCTGTTGACTGTTCCAGACAAGCTCCGCAAGACCCACAAGGAAGCCTTCTTGCCGAAGCAAGTCTCCATCGGACCATTCTACCATCATGGCAAACAGTGGAAGGCCATGGAAGACCAGAAATGGAGATACCTGCAAAGCTTTCTGCAGCGGACACAGAAGCCATTGAAAGAGTACGTTGAGGTCATTGGGAAGTTGGAAAACCGAGCTCGCCATTGTTACTTGGCTGAGATCGATCTCAACCATGATGAGTTCATCAAAATGGTTCTTGTAGATGGTGCGTTCATCATTGAGCTGTTCTTGTTGAACCATAAATCAGACAGGAGGGCCGAGAATGATGTCATCTTCAACAAGCAAAAAGAGTGGATGATCTCCAACGTGAGAAGGGACATGAGTTTGATGGAGAATCAGCTCCCTTTTTTTGTTCTTGATAAGCTGTTCACATTCGCACTCGAAAGTCAATTGAGAGAACTCCCTCCCTTATTGGAGCTCGCCTATGATTTCTTTGGCTCCGAAGTGATTCTCAAAGCAGAAAAGCCAAGTATATTCGACTCCAATGTCAAGCATTTATTGGATGCTTTAAGGTTGTGGCACTTGCCTGCCATGCAAGATGCGCAAGGTGAGGGATGGAAGGATGTAAAAGCAATACCTAGGGCATCGCACCTTCGAGCAGCAGGAGTGAAGTTTAGGACGATTGAGAGCAATTGCTTATTTGACATTAAATTCTCAGAGGGTTTTCTTGATATCCCATGTCTCAAGCTGTTTCCTGCGACCGAGTCTTTCCTCAGGAATATGACAGCTCTTGAGCATTCCTATTATAAACATGATAGTTACTTCATTGATTATGTAGCATTCTTGGGGAGTCTCATCAACACTAGAGCTGATGTGAAGCTGCTGATCAAGAAAGGCATAATCAATATTGATAAGTGGTTGGATCATGATGGGACGTTGGCAAAGGTTGATGAGGCATTGGTAAAACTTTTCAACAGTTTTGGAAAGGAAAGCCAATTTCGGACCAGGAACGTCAGGTTCTGCAGCATCCGGCAGAAGCTGAAAGCATATTACAGAAGTCATTGGCACTGGTTGAAGGTTAGAATGAAACACATTTCCATGTCCAAGAGGAAGCTTTAAATTTGATACTAGGAATGTACTTTCGAAGGGGATTTCTTTTCTTGCTGAATAAATCCTGTAATGTCTTTTAATTTCCTCTGATATCACGACTTCAAAAGGAAATAAGAAGAAAGTGCTCGCTTCTGAACTCAAGTGTACTTCTATCTAACCCCTTCCGGCCTTCCCTCTTCCCTCTTTCTTTTTATGTGTAAAGGATTCTTTCATATCTTGTTGCGAAACCCCAACAAACCCTAAGATTAGGCAACAAAGTGTCTGCTCTTCCCTTTTCTCTTCATATTCATTTGAAAGAAAAGGCATTTTTAGGCATCCTCTCATTAGAGCATAAGTTCATGATCGATCATGAGAAGGGTTAGATCATATTCGTTGTGCTATACACAGGAAATTGTTCTGAGATGAGTGATGACACAGATCATATCTTACCCTCTAGAGTTACATATATGTTCATGCTGTGCCACTGACACAAATTGTACCTGACTTGCGTTATTCAACAACTCTCCAATCTTATCTGTTTTTTTTTTTTTTTTTTTTGGCAGACTCTCTAATTTATCTTACATATTTCTTGGCTCCATTCCTTCTGTTCTCTTTACTCATTTTACGTCTAATTATCTATTAAAGTGGTGGTGGCTTAGCCATAATGATTATTCATCGGAGTGTCTGCAAATTTCTTTTAATGAAAAAAATTATTTTTCACAAGTAAAAATCAATTTAAATGGTCAATATAAGATCAAACATCGGATCCACCTATAAATTACTTTCCTTTCCCTCTGCCATTGAATGACGATCATCCAGTTCATGAGGGTTCGACAAAATTCATGAAAATGGTCACAGAAGCAATGAAAAAAGAGGTGATTTCTAGAGAGATATCGTGCTTGCACAATTTGGCGGAGGGGACTCCACTCTTGTTAAATGATCCAATGAAAGGGGGTTCGCGCTTTTGGTGTGCGATTCAGTGGAGTTACCGTATCTTTCCTTCAATGTCTTGAATGCTCATCATCTTCGACCCCTTTTTTGTGCTCCGATTTTCTTCAATCTTCACAACTCAGCTTCCTAATCAACACCTTCTGCAAATACACCTTGCTGTGGACGAGGAACGCCCACTTCTACAGCCTCAGGCACGAGCTCGTCAGCATTGCCGGATGCCTTATTTTAAGTGGACAGCATTGTTCGAGTGCAATTACTGCAGTAGCCCGTGGGTGGTCCTCTTGGTTATCGCTGCAGTGGTGTTGCTTGCACTGATGTAGAACAGATTGCATGCTCACTGCCATCTCTCGAATGCCTTCTGAAGGGCAAACCACCTCCATAATCCTCTAAGTCTTCGCAAGTGATATTTGTGGGTACAATCAGTGCGTATGAGTGTAATGCATTCTAATTATAAGTTCACGTGAATCCCACATTAAATCTACTAATATCAAGAGCTTTGGGCTCATATTTGATCATATAAGAATTTTTCATGTATACATGGCAAAACAGAGAGAGCGAGGGGACGAGAAGATGTCATTTCTTTGAAAAGGTAATTGCGTGACAAAATTATGTATGTGTGTATATATATATATTCATAATTTTCTTTTAAGTGAGAAATTTCATTTGTGTCTCTTAACCTAAATCGCCCTAGAATCGCAGGATCAAATTCGTTTTAATTTGAAATAATTGTAAATGAATCTACAGGTTATTTTCGTCATTTAGTTTTAAAAGTAAATATCATCATTTACTGCTCTATTGTTTAGATATATTCAGTCAATTGTCAAATGAAAATATAAGCACGTGCTTTGCTTATTAGAATACTAAATGGAGTTGGTAATACCAACCGATTAGAACGGGTGCATCGGGTTCACCAAAAAGTCTACCAAAACCTCCTTACGAACATGCAAATTTAAGCGGCCTATGTAAGTCTGTTGGCCCGCATGAAGCTGCTTAAGAGGGGTATTAAAAAAACACCTGGAGCCTATCTCATGAAAATGCATATTAGTTAAAGAATGACTTGTGCATCAATTATAAATGCGAAAATACAGCGAGTAGGAGGACGAGACCATATCATCAGTGGTCTCCTCTTCCGGCCATGCCTAAAAGTCAGACCAACCAAACCCTACGTCTGAATTCCCGCTCCTTCTTTAATTTTGTTCATTTTATTTAATATTTTTACTAATTCTGTAATAATGACCCAATAAACCCAAGCCCATGTCTTTAATAGACAAACTCAGCCCCTATTCCTTCTTCTCTTCTCTAGATAATTCACGTGAGGGCAAGGAGCGGACAAATTAAGAAAAAGAAGAGAAGAGAGGGAGTTCATTCGCGAGAAGGAAAAGGGGAGGAGAGAAAGAGAAATTTTCATGCGCCCATGATCCAAACGACTTGTCAAGCCAAATCAACACCGTTTTGCAATGCCGTTAAGTAATGGAAACCTCTAATCATCTATTTAAAGGAACCATCAAAATTAAGGATTGAAATTTGGATTTAGGAAAATTATGACTTGCCGCATTTGATTAGGTAGTACATAATAATTATTTTGATGATATTTTAATTTCGATCTTTGTTGGAAATTAAAATTAAAGTATTTTGGATTGTATATGCAATGGCCTCATTCATGAGAAATACATAGTTTTATATACTAATATGTCACATAAAAAATTAATTAATACAAGACATTTGTCTACATGGGATCCTTGGGTAAAGTCTAGAGTGATAGTTGCATTGGTTGGCTCTCCCCAACCTTTTCACTTATAAATGAAAATGCTTGGGATGAGAACAATAAGAGTGTTATAACTCTTGTATGTTGCTTATTTGAGTGTCAAAACTTTTTATTTCACTCACTTAAGTGCCATATCGAAGTAAAAATAATCATTTGAGTGTCATTCCCAGCCAATGATCCTGTGTGGACTTTTTTTTTTATTAATTTTCCATTTCAACGTGGATTTTTATGAATTTTTTATTAATTGTCCACATTAATGCCGGCAATACCATGTAGAATGACCAGCATCGTAGTTAGATTTTCCAATAAGACAAATAGTCAATGACACTTAAGTGAACGATTTTTCAAATTTATGATACTCAAGCAAGCAAAAAAAGTTAAAGCACTCAAATGAGTGCTGTACGAAAATTATGATATTTTTAGTGTACTTATCCTCATAATGAGAGTGCGTGATCTCCAAAGTGAGAAGGGACATGAGTTTGATGAAAAATCAACTCCTATTTTTTGTTCTTGATAATCTGTTTAATTTCGCATTCGAAAGTCAATAGGGAGAACTCCCATCTCTATTGGAGCTTGCCTATGATTTCTTCAGCTCCGAAGTGAATCTCAAAGAAGAAAGAGCAAGGATATTTGTCTCCAATGTCAAGCATCTATTGGATGCTCCCACTTAACTCACAGCTGAAAACTTAAATGAGTAGGAAGTTGCCAATAAAAGTAGGAGAATCCAACCACATATCTTTGATAATTGTGAAAGATTCCATAACGACCGCTATCCAGGAGCCATTCTTAATTCTCTTAATGCTATGGAGTACCTTATTCACATTGAGGAGCAATATGAAGGCACTTTCAAGGCATGGGCTACTATCTTATTTTCAAAATGATTACCCTCAATTATAATGTAATCAATGGTGTTCGTGAACATATTATGTGGATAAATGATATGGCTACTCAACTTAAGTACTTAAATATGGAAATCTTTGAAGCTTTCCTTTTTTACTTCATTATGACGTCCCTTCCTCCATAGTTTGGTCCTTTTAAGATCAACTATAATACGCAAAACAAGAGAAATGGAAGATGAGCAAGCTAATTTCTATGTGTGTCCAAGAAAAAGAGAGGTTGGAATTTGAACAACTTGATGGTGCTCATGGAATTACCTCTGTTTTAAATAAAGGAAAAAGAAATATGCATGGCAACAGTTGCAATTATGGAAACATGCGTACTTCCAACCTTATGATTTGTGGGGCAGGTCATTTTGGTTCAAACGGTCATCCTAAGTGTCATTTTTGTAGAGCTAAAGGACATATGAGGAAAGAATGCTTGAAATTTCGACAATGGCTGGAGAAGAAAAGTAATACTTTAAATACATGGTGGATTGACACTAGTGCGACCTTACACATAACCAATTCAATACAACGATTCCTTTCAAGGAAGAAACTAAATAAAAGGGACCATAACATTGTTGTGGGAAATGAAGAAGAGCTTCTAGTTGAAGCTGTCGGCACTCTCCATTTAGTATTGGAGAGTGGTTTCAATTTGAATTTAATTGATGCTATTTATAATCCTAGTATTACAAAAAAACTTAATTTCTGTTTCAAAACTTAGAACTTATGGTTATCCGTTTAAGTTTGAGAATAAAAGTTGTTCTTTTTCTCATTATGATGAGATTATTGATTATGGTTTGTTAGAGGGAAACTTCTAAAAATTGTGTTTAGATTCTTTGTTTACTGAATCACTAGTTTCAATTAACGTGAATGATGAAGTTGCTAAAACAAACAAGAAATGGAAATCGGAGAATGAGTGTTCCTCATAATTATGGCATGAGCATTTGGGCCATGTATCATGAGGTAAAATGGAATGCCTCGTTAAGGATGGAATTCTACATTCTCTACATTTCTTTGACTTTGACCCTTGTATAAAATGGATCAAAGGAAAATCCCTGAAGGGTAATAAACATGGTGCCACAAGGACTAAGGGACTTTTACAAATCATCCACACTACTATTTGTAGACTTTTCCCTACTCCTGGTATTAGTGATCATAAGTATTGTATCACTTTTATCAATAACTACTTAGATATCGGTTATGTCTATCTCATCCATGATAAATTTAAAATGCTAAACATGTTTAAGATCTACAAAGGCAAAGTTGAAAATCAACTCGACCTAAAGATTAAAGTTGTATGACGTGGAGGAGAATATTATGAAAGGTTCTCAGACACAGATCACAATTATGGCGTTTTTACTTTATTTTTGGATAGATGTCAAATAATTGTTCAAAATACAATTTTGGGTACTCTCCAACAAAATGGTGTTGTTGAGCGATGAAATTGTACTCTAATGAATATAGTACGAAGTATGATGTGTCATAGCACTCTACTAAAATATCTTTGGGTTGAAGCTCTCAAAACAATTGTGCATATCCTTAATCTAGTCCTTAGTAAATCAATGGTTAAAAGACCTTATGAATTATAAACACAACGGAAATCAAGTTTTAAATATTTTAATGTATGAGGCTATTTGGCTAAAGCAAAAATATATAACCTACAAATGAAGAATCCCAACCTATAGATCATAAGTTGTTATTTAGTTAGTTACCCTAAAGGATCAAAGGATTTTAGATTTTACTGCCTTTTTTCATACCATAAAATTTGTCGAGACTAGAAATGCGGTGTTTTTGGAAAATGCTTATTCTAGTACCACTAGAACAATAGACCTTGAGGAAACCCTACATCAAATTTCTAATTGGAGTCATGTTTTGGTTCCTGTTATCCAAGGGTCTAGTGTACCATTACCTTCACTGGAAGGTTTTGGTCCACCAGAGAAGGTACCTAATGAAGAACCTCACAATATAAAGCCTATTCTCCCCCCCCCCAGTTGATGAACAACCTTGTAGGAGGTCGAGATGAGAAAAGAAATCAACTATCTCTTATGACTTACATCATGTATCTAGATGAGTCAGACCATGATGTTGGCATGGGAATTGATCCTATCTCTTATGATGAAGCCATCGCAAGCAATCATTCAACTTAGTGGCTTGAAGCCATGAAAGATGAGTTGAACTCAACTAATGATGTCTAGGACCTAGTAGATTTGCCTAAATTTGGCTATAAATGGGTTTACAAAATTAACTGGACCATAAAGGTAATGTTGAAGGTATAAAGCCAAACTGATCACAAAAGGTTCCACTCAAAGAAAATGAGTGGATTTCTTTTCCCCTTGTGTCAAAGGACTCTTTCATAACAGACCTAGACTTATTAGCTCATTACAATTTAGAGTTACATCAAATAGACATGAAAACATCATTTCTTAATGAAGACTTGCAAGAAGATATCTAAATGGAACAACCACAAGGTTTTGTGATTGAGGGCGAGTACATGAAATGCAAACTGAAAAAGTCCATCTGTGGTTTGAAACAAGCCTTAAAGCAGTGGTATCTTAAATTGCATGATGTGATCAATAATTTTGGCTTTAAAGAAAATTTAGTGGATCAGTGTATATATCTTAAGATCAGTGGGAGTAAATTCATCATTTTGGTATTGTATGTACATGATATACTACTTGCTAGTAGTGATAAGGATATGTTATATGAGACCAAGAGTTCTCCTTCACATAACTTTGAGATGAAAGACTTTGGTGAAGCCTCTTATTTAATAGGCATTTCGATTCATAAAGATAGATCTTGAGTAATCTTAGGATTATCTCAGAGAATCTATATTGAAAAGATTCTCAAGAGATTCTACATGCATAATTACTCTCCTAGTGTTGCCCCTATTGTTAAGAGTAACAAATTCAGCTTATTGCAATGCCCCATAAACCAAGTGGGGCTTGGAAAAGTTGAGCATATTACCAATGCATCTACTATAGGGAGTCTTATATACGTTCAAGTATGTACATGACCAAACATAGCGTATGTTGTTGGAATGCTTGGCTGTTACTAAATAAATTGAGGAATGGGTCATTAGAAAGCAACTAAGAAAGTGATGAGTTACTTATAGGGTACAAAAATATTTATGCTTACCTACAAGAGAACAGATAGCCTTGAGGTTATTGCTTATTCTGATTTTGATTATGCAGGTACATCAACACCAAGAAATCCACATTAGGTTATGTTTTTGTACTCACTAGGGGACCTATCTCATGGAAGAGTATAAAGTAGTCCTTTTACGATGGAGGCTAACTTTGTAGCATGTTATAAGGCAAGTTCTCATGGTTTATGGTTGAGGAACGCCATTATGGGGGTTAAGGTAGTTGATACTATGTTGAGATTACTGAAGAATCATTGTGACCATCAGGCTGCTATTTTCTTCTCAAAGAACACGAAGTCAAATGGTGCATCCAAACATATAGACATTAGGTACCTTGTTGTGCAAGAAAGAGTCCAAAATCAAATTATGTCTATTCAATTCATTAGTATGAAAGCCATGTTAGTAGATCCCATGATGATAGGCTTACCACCCAATCTCTTTTGTAAACACGTTGCTAGTATAGGTTTGGTTACTAGCCTTTAGTTTAGACCATGGTTTTGGACATATAACATATTTTTATTTATTTTGTGATAATTGATGTAATGGATTTGGATTTATCATTTGTTGCTTCTTACTATATGTGCACCTTTGAAGCTTTTTGAAACAAACAATTATAAATAGACCTCATGAACATATTTATATTTTGAAATGTTATGGTTCATGACTATTAAGCAATTATATATCGTGTTTAATGTTTGTGCTAGGATAGTAACTAGAGAACAAAACTGTGCCAATAGAACAAGGATACTAGCTCCAATTATTTTTTATGTAAATGTCAGACATGACTTTACTTAAGGGATGTTGTACATGCTTGATTATGTTGTGTTGAGCCTCATGAATTAGATTGATAATAGAACCTCTGGCCAAGTGGGAGAATGTTGGACTTGACAAGGTCCAATCCATTTATGTGGCTTATCAAGTCTATTATTTGACATTTGATATAGGCCCAAATTAATTAAATATATTATGAGCAATATATTTATGACATCCAAATGGGCATGTAGGATCCATATCTTAAACCTTGATGGAAGATTGAGATTTGGCAACTCTATATTTGATTCCATCATTCCCTCTATAAAAAGCTCTCTCTTTGGTGGAGAATGTTTGAATCCCATTATCACGCTTCAACTATTTCCACAAAATTTTTGTGAGAAAAATACAAACCATCACAGCCATTGAAGAGGAGAGTGGTGAAGACTCATACCTACAGGAAAATATCTTCTCTCTTATTGAATCAATAATGACTTCCTTTGATTCATATACTCTATATTTATTAATTTGATATCATGTTTATGTGATTGAAAGATCTTATTATTTTAACACTTTTCCCCTTTCTATTTATATTCATTTGAAAGAAAAGGCATGTATAGGCATCATCTCATCATAGCACTGATTCAAGATCGATCTTGAGAAGGGTTAGATCATATGATTTGTGCTATACATGGGAAATTGTTCTGAGATGAGTGATGATAAAGATCATATCATTTATCCTTAAGAGTTAAATATAATGAACTCAAGAACTTCTTGCTAGGGTAGCTCCCATACGAACGAGTCTTTGGATGCTCGTGTTTTGTTCATATTCCAGCACAATTGAGAGAAAAATAAGTCCTCAAGCAACTGTGTATCTTCCCTGGATACGCTTAGTCCGGATATAGATGTTAAGCATACCATAAAAAATGAAATATTAGTTTAAAATGACTCATGTATCATCGTGAACTATTATCTCAGGTCAATCTTAATATTAAGTCATTACAAATGTGAAAATACTAAATTATTTTAAATGACTTGTGTATTTGAACTATAATTGCTAGTTAATCATGATATTAGATCATTATAAATTCCTAAAAACATAGTGTCCACTTCTTGCCACGCCTGAATGTCAAATCAAACCGACCCCTACTTCAGAAACTTCTCTACCTTCTTCGCCAGCATGAAGGTGACTCAAGAGGGGGAATGGAAAAACTTGCGGAGCTTGCCTTGGAAAAACAAAAGTTGATTTAGAATAGAATGACTTGTGAATTAATTGTGATCTGCAATAGCTAGTCAATCATTGATATGAGGTCATTATAAATGTGAAAATACAGACGGTACGATATTGAATCCATTTCACCATAGCAGTCTCGTGTTTTGGTCATATACCTGCACAGTCAAGCTAAAAATAAGTCCCCAAGGCAACTGCGCTATGCTTAGTCCGGATATAGATCCTAAGCATACCATAAAAAATGAAAAATTAGTTTAAAATGACTCGCGTATCATCGTGAACTGTTATATCGAGTCAATCTTAATATAAGTCATTACAAATGTGAAAATACTAAATTATTTTATAATGACTTGTGTATTTGAACTATAATAGCTAGTCAATCATGATATTAGGTCATTATAAATTCCTAAAAACAGAGTCTCCCCTTCTTGCCCTGCCTGAATGTCAAATCAAACCGACCCCTACTTGTAAATTCATTGTGATCTGTAATAGTTAGTCAATCATTGATATGAGGTCATTAAATATGTGAAAATACAGACGGTACGAATATGATTCCATTTTACCCGAGCAATCTCGTGTTTTGTTCATATTCCTGCATGGTTAAGAGTAAAATAAGTCCCCAAGGCAACTGCACGTGTCTTCCTTGGATATGCTTAGTCCAGAGATAGATGCTAAGCATACCATAAAAAATGAAAAATTAGTTTAAAATGACTCATGTATCATCGTGAACTATTATCTCAGGTCAATCTTAATATTAAGTCATTACAAATGTGAAAATACTAAATTATTTTAAATGACTTGTGTATTTGAACTATAATTGCTAGTTAATCATGATATTAGATCATTATAAATTCCTAAAAACATAGTGTCCACTTCTTGCCACGCCTGAATGTCAAATCAAACCGACCCCTACTTCAGAAACTTCTCTACCTTCTTCGCCAGCATGAAGGTGACTCAAGAGGGGGAATGGAAAAACTTGCGGAGCTTGCCTTGGAAAAACAAAAGTTGATTTAGAATAGAATGACTTGTGAATTAATTGTGATCTGCAATAGCTAGTCAATCATTGATATGAGGTCATTATAAATGTGAAAATACAGACGGTACGATATTGAATCCATTTCACCATAGCAGTCTCGTGTTTTGGTCATATACCTGCACAGTCAAGCTAAAAATAAGTCCCCAAGGCAACTGCGCTATGCTTAGTCCGGATATAGATCCTAAGCATACCATAAAAAATGAAAAATTAGTTTAAAATGACTCGCGTATCATCGTGAACTGTTATATCGAGTCAATCTTAATATAAGTCATTACAAATGTGAAAATACTAAATTATTTTATAATGACTTGTGTATTTGAACTATAATAGCTAGTCAATCATGATATTAGGTCATTATAAATTCCTAAAAACAGAGTCTCCCCTTCTTGCCCTGCCTGAATGTCAAATCAAACCGACCCCTACTTGTAAATTCATTGTGATCTGTAATAGTTAGTCAATCATTGATATGAGGTCATTAAATATGTGAAAATACAGACGGTACGAATATGATTCCATTTTACCCGAGCAATCTCGTGTTTTGTTCATATTCCTGCATGGTTAAGAGTAAAATAAGTCCCCAAGGCAACTGCACGTGTCTTCCTTGGATATGCTTAGTCCAGAGATAGATGCTAAGCATACCATAAAAAATGAAAAATTAGTTTAAAATGACTCATGTATCATCGTGAACTATTATCTCAGGTCAATCTTAATATTAAGTCATTACAAATGTGAAAATACTAAATTATTTTAAATGACTTGTGTATTTGAACTATAATTGCTAGTTAATCATGATATTAGATCATTATAAATTCCTAAAAACATAGTGTCCACTTCTTGCCACGCCTGAATGTCAAATCAAACCGACCCCTACTTCAGAAACTTCTCTACCTTCTTCGCCAGCATGAAGGTGACTCAAGAGGGGAATGGAAAAACTTGCGGAGCTTGCCTTGGAAAAACAAAAGTTGATTTAGAATAGAATGACTTGTGAATTAATTGTGATCTGCAATAGCTAGTCAATCATTGATATGAGGTCATTATAAATGTGAAAATACAGACGGTACGATATTGAATCCATTTCACCATAGCAGTCTCGTGTTTTGGTCATATACCTGCACAGTCAAGCTAAAAATAAGTCCCCAAGGCAACTGCGCTATGCTTAGTCCGGATATAGATCCTAAGCATACCATAAAAAATGAAAAATTAGTTTAAAATGACTCGCGTATCATCGTGAACTGTTATATCGAGTCAATCTTAATATAAGTCATTACAAATGTGAAAATACTAAATTATTTTATAATGACTTGTGTATTTGAACTATAATAGCTAGTCAATCATGATATTAGGTCATTATAAATTCCTAAAAACAGAGTCTCCCCTTCTTGCCCTGCCTGAATGTCAAATCAAACCGACCCCTACTTGTAATTTCATTGTGATCAGTAATAGTTAGTCAATCATTGATATGAGGTCATTAAATATGTGAAAATACAGACGGTACGAATATGATTCCATTTTACCCGAGCAATCTCGTGTTTTGTTCATATTCCTGCATGGTTAAGAGTAAAATAAGTCCCCAAGGCAACTGCACGTGTCTTCCTTGGATATGCTTAGTCCAGAGATAGATGCTAAGCATACCATAAAAAATGAAAAATTAGTTTAAAATGACTCATGTATCATCGTGAACTATTATCTCAGGTCAATCTTAATATTAAGTCATTACAAATGTGAAAATACTAAATTATTTTAAATGACTTGTGTATTTGAACTATAATTGCTAGTTAATCATGATATTAGATCATTATAAATTCCTAAAAACATAGTGTCCACTTCTTGCCACGCCTGAATGTCAAATCAAACCGACCCCTACTTCAGAAACTTCTCTACCTTCTTCGCCAGCATGAAGGTGACTCAAGAGGGGGAATGGAAAAACTTGCGGAGCTTGCCTTGGAAAAACAAAAGTTAATTTAGAATAGAATGACTTGTGAATTAATTGTGATCTGCAATAGCTAGTCAATCATTGATATGAGGTCATTATAAATGTGAAAATACAGACGGTACGATATTGAATCCATTTCACCATAGCAGTCTCGTGTTTTGGTCATATACCTGCACAGTCAAGCTAAAAATAAGTCCCCAAGGCAACTGCGCTATGCTTAGTCCGGATATAGATCCTAAGCATACCATAAAAAATGAAAAATTAGTTTAAAATGACTCGTGTATCATCGTGAACTGTTATATCGAGTCAATCTTAATATAAGTCATTACAAATGTGAAAATACTAAATTATTTTATAATGACTTGTGTATTTGAACTATAATAGCTAGTCAATCATGATATTAGGTCATTATAAATTCCTAAAAACAGAGTCTCCCCTTCTTGCCCTGCCTGAATGTCATTTATATGAGGTCATTATAAATGTGAAAATACAGAGAAAACGAATAAGAATCCATTTTATGAGAGTGGTCTCCACTTCTCCCTGCCTAAAAGTCAAACCAACCTACCTCTGTTTCGGATACTTTTTATCTTCCTTCATCCCCATTTCTGAATTCCCGCTTCTTTTCTCTGTGATCACTCAGGATATAAAAATGTGCATGACAACGTTTCTTTTCTTTTATTTTTCTGCTCTTTTGGTTTTCAGAATAGAAAAAACAACATAAATCCATTTGATAACATCAATTAATTTTTTTATTGCCCAGAATAGAAAAATGAATACGGCGGTGAGTTGCAGTAGATGACGGCCGGGAAGAAGAAATGAAAAAAACAATTAAAAAAATTAAAAGAAATTTTACATTACAAAAAAATTTGTAGATCATACCCATCATATCCTTTTTTTTTCTATTCTGAAAATATAAATTTTGTATAACTACCAAGTGCATTCTTTTACTCAAAAATTGTTTCTGATAATAAAAATAAAAAAAGACTATTTCCAAAAAGAAATTGTTTCCCTGTAGTAGAAATGTTACCAAACAGGCCTTAAATGACTAAATTTAATTTTTGGGCTTATTTTGGCACAATGCCCTTTCCTTGGACTAAATATTGCTAGAGCCTTTGCTCTTAATTGGTGAGGGGCATTTTTTTTTTTCAAGGTTGAGAAGAAATAGAGGATGGCAAAGCAAGGAGAGTGTTAGCAAGAGACAATCATCACAATTTACTCGTAACTTCAAAAATATAAGATAAAAAGCCACAAAAAAAAAAAAAAACATCAAACTTTGCTTAGAGTGACACATTTGCCTTAAACTATTTTTTGTGAGACAAAAAATCCCCAAAATTTGCTCACTGTGGCCATTTACCTTAAGCTTTTTCCCGTGACACCAAAAATCCTAAATTTTTTCTATGACACAAACTTTTGGGATAAATGTGTCACACATGTTAAAGTTTGGGGTTTTTTTTTTTTTATGTCGCTGAAAAAAATTTGGGGTATTTGGTGTCACAAAAAATAAGTTTGGAGGAAAATATGTCACATTGTATAAGTTCAGGATGAATGTGTCACGCGGTTGTAAGATTAGGGTTTTTTGTGTCACAAAAAGAAAGTTTAGAGTTGCATATCATGTAGGCAAAGTTTGAAGTTTTTTTGTGGCTTTTATCCAATAATATAAACAAGTGTTTTGCTTATTAGAATACCTAAATAGAGTTGGCAATACCAATCGAATCGAATGGGGGCATCGAGTTCACCAAAAAGTCCCCCAAAACCTCCTTACCAACCTGCAAATTTTAGCGGCCTATATAAGTCTGTTGGCCCGCATAAAGCTGACTTAAGAGGGGTATAAAAAACACTTAGAGCCTATCATCAGTAGTCTCCACTCCGGCCATGCCTAAATGTCAGACCAACCAAACCCCACGTCTGAATTCCCGCTCCTTCTTTGTTTGCGTTCATTTTTTTTTTTTTTTGGCTAATTCCTCAATGTCTCAGCGTTAAAGAGGCCCCATCTAATTTCTGGGCTTATTCTGGCACAGAATACCCTTTTCTTACATTGAATTCTGCTCAAACCTTTGCTCTTCTTGATTGACTGGAGGGAAATTTCTCTTTAACGTTGAGAAAAAACAGAAGATGGCAGGAACAGGGCCAACATCTGCAAGCGATGATCATCATGTGAAACTCGTAACTTCAATAAACAACAGACTGAAGCAACTACCTAAAACATCCGTGAACTGTTGCATCTACTCCGTTCCGGAGAAGCTCCGGCAGGGCTACGAAGAGGCCTACAATCCTCGTGTCGTCGCAATTGGACCTTATCACTGTGGCAATAAAAGCCTCCTGCCGATGGAAGATCAGAAGCTGCGGTACTTGCAAAGCTTCCTCCGGTACAACAAGAAATGCGGCCTTGAGGACTACATCAAGAGGATCAAGTCCTGGGAGGATCAGGCCCGGAAGTGCTATGACAAGCGGATCATCCTTGACTCTGATGAGTTTGTGCAGATGATGCTTCTCGACGGCATCTTCATGATCCAGCTCTTCCTGATGTACTGGAACTATAAGTGGAGACCGTCTGGCGACCCGCTCTTTGGCAAGCCTTGGATGATTAACGACGTCCGCCACGACATGTGGCTGCTGGAGAACCAGATACCGTTCTTTGCTGTCCAAGAGCTGTTCGAGATGGCATATGGATCACACCAAAAGCACACTCCGGGGCTGCTCGAGCTTGCGTACGGGTTCTTTCAGCCGGCAATGAAAATGGAGGAGCTGCTGGAGGGGGCGATGGAGTCAGGGGTGAAGCACTTCCTCGATGCGATCAGGCTCTCACACTTGCCATCAGTGAGGAAGGTGCCATGCGAGAGCCATGAAGAGTTCAAGTTCATCCCAAGTGCGACCGACCTGGTGGCGGCCGGAGTCAAGCTGAGAAGAGGTGAGAGTAGACCTGTTTCATTTTGTTTTCTCTGTTTCGTTCTCTATTTATTTCCTTATCTTTTACTAACCATGCTCTCAGGTAAAAGCCGGTGCTTGTTAGACATCAAATTCAAGAATGGAGTGCTCGAAATCCCGTGCCTCAGCCTTTACCACTCAACAGAATCCTATTTTCGGAACATCATTGCCTTCGAGCAATGTTACTACCAGGATGACAGTTATCTGATCGACTACATGGCCTTCATGGATCATCTGGTCAATATCCCTGCCGATGCAAAGTTGCTGATCGACAAAGAAATCTTGGAGAACTGCCTTGGCAATGAAGATGCTGCTACACGCCTACTCAAAACCTTCTGCGACGAAACTTACGTGTGGACAAGAAATGCCTACTTCCACGACCTCAGGCACGAGCTCATCATGCACTGCCAAAAGCCTTATAATAAGTGGAAGGCAAACTGCCGAAAGCGTTATAATAAGTGGAAGGCAACGCTCAAGCGCGATTACTGCAGTAGCCCATGGGTGGTCCTCTCGGTTATTGCTGCAGTGGTGCTGCTTGCCCTGACTGTAGTGCAGACCGTGTGCTCACTCCTCTCTCTCAAATAACTTTGCTTTCTGAATGGTATATTACAACTGTAATGCTCTGAGTTTTGATTGAATTATGTGAGATCTTCAGTTACTTTCTATCAAAATCAGCAGACATGCATTTTTGTATGTTAGTCCGGGTGCAGAATTATTAGCTTCTCCCTATCCATGACATTTCATGACAACCGTGCTGAATGAATAGGATATGGCAATTCAGCCCTGAAATTAGCTTGTAGGCCCTCATCAATATTTCACAATTAATAAACTCGAGGCATGTTGAGAAGGAATTTGTTGAATATTTCACGAGGATTGTATTAAAAGCACTCCTGCAGAAGATGTTGCATCAGAGTAGGGGGGAATGAAAGCCTAGGCTATGTGAACCCGAACTTGCATAGCTAGAATATTACAATAATGCCCCCACCTTTCAGATGCCATAGGGGTTGTCACGCCCCGAACCCCGAGACACATGGAACAACCCGTCATGGTCATGCAAACGCGACAAAAGAAAGGATCACGTCCTCAGGATCTGACACCCAAGATTGCGGGGGCGAGGCATTGATCACTCCACCGGTAGGAAGGTCCGCCACACCTTCGCCCAGGATGGCATTCAAGACTGCCAGCGGAATATCCATGCTATCTAGAGGGCCGACCCTAACACCATCTGCTCCGGTACGATACCAAGATCTAAACATGTATGGAACTCTGTCATGCACGTTCACCTGGACCCAGATGAGGGTCCTAATCAACAGATAGACCCAAGGACTCCCGAGGTCAGGAGCACTCTCCGTCGTCTGGTCGATCTCTGTCGGTAGGCCACTCATCTCCGGGGGTCTCGCCATCTAGGGTCCTGTAATATTTTTCCCCAAACTGGGATGAGACTTTGTCTCAACAAGTTCACCCCTCCTAAACCCCTATTAGAAAGTAAATACACCCCAAAGTAGTTTAGCCACGACATCAAGAAGACTTACCTCGTCTTAGCCCTCATCTGCAGGTTAGCACAATTTATATAATTCAACCACGTGCAATCATGATAACCAAACAACTGCAGCACAATCACATCATCAGAACAATTCAACCACTTGGATCGTCTCAGCGATCAATCGACTCGGCCGATTACATGTCATACTAGCAATCAATCATTGCTCTTAATTACTGCCCTACAGGAAGGTACAACCACCAGTGGTACTCCCGGCCCCACTCGGCACGACCTTTAATTAGGTGGTCAATCACAGCCTCACTGGGCACGACCTCTCATAGGTGGTCCATCACGGCCCTATTAGGCACGACCTCTAATAGGTGGTCAATCACGGCCCCATTAGGCACGACCTCTCTTAGGTGGTTCATCGCGGCCCTATTAGGCACGACCTTTAATTAGGTGGTCAATCCCGGCCTCACTAGGCACGACCTCCAATCGGTGGTTAATCATGGCCAATCTCCCACAATTTCCCACACTTAGGGTTTTCTAAAGAATCCTCATAAATCACAATCACACTCAATTCGCCACAACCAATCATCAATTTCAATTTCTACATGCACAGCAGCGATCGGCACGAAATTCTGAGCAACTAGGGTCAAAATAAATTTTTCGAGTTTTTTTTTTATAAAACAATATTTTAATGAATTTCGGAATAAGATATATTATTAAATAATCCAACAATTTCGAAGCTTTTATTTAAATCATAAATAAACTCCTTTAAGTCACATCAAGGTTATTTAAAAATAAACATACTTAACCATTAAACTAAACACCATTTATCTTAATAAAACCTCTTAACATAATCCATACTAATTAAGCCAATCTATCCACCTAATCACAATCAACCTAAGTTAAACATACTTAGGGCATCATTAACTCGCTAATCGCGGATTAGTGAGGTAAACTCACCGAAATCGCTTTCCGACGGGTCTCCGGCGAAGAGCACGATGACGCCGACGATAAACCTACACGGATCAAGACCAAATGAGCACTTATAGGGGACCAAAATGAGCTCCAAAGAGGCTAGATCTTGCTGGTTTTTCTTTCCAGCAACTAACCGGCTTGAAGGGGCGGCTGAACGGCGGCGAACGGTGGCGGCGTGCGACGGCGGCGAGACGGCGACGGCGGGCGAGGCGGCGACGAACGACGACCAGCAGCTCGGCGAGAGGACGGCGGCGACGAAGGCGCGACTTGCTCGCACCCGGGGCCTCACATGCAAGGCTTCGCAAGCAGACGAGCGGTGATGGAGGCGGCGTGCGACCGCGAAGGCGACGACGGAGGCGACGACGGAGGCGAGCGGCGGTGGCGACGATCGAGCGGCCAAGGCGGACGGGAGGGGCGTGCGGTTCCGCTGGTTCTTTGCTGCCCTTTTCTTTTTTTTTTTTTCCCTCCTATTCTCTCTCCTCTCAAGGTTGAAGATGATGGAGACAAGGGGGGAAGTGACATCCCCACTTTTGGTGAGCCAATTGGCTTGTGACACTTGTCAAGCTCTCCTTGAATTCGGCCTCCACCATGACATCACCTGCTGATGTCATCCTCCACTAATTCAAATCCTCCACAACATCTTCTAATAGGTTCACTTCATTTTCCGCCGGGGTCCAAGTTCTTGCACATTTAATTATTTCAGCTTCCACCAATTCTCTTCCAATTGAGTCCAAATTAAAGTCCATGAATTAATCCAATGCTCCTAATAAGATTAGCAACACCCTTTGACTTTCAAATTTCATAATTCAATTTCAATTTCACGGTTAATTTCACTCTGGTGCGATTTTAGCGCGCCTAGTCCACTGAGTAGCTTTTGGGGAAATTTTCTTGCATCCGACCCGAGGGTGATCAGTCCCCAAGTCTGAAGCGGTAAAATTCCTTAATTACTTTACTCGATAGACTAGTTCTCTCGTGAGTGGCTAACTTTGAGAAACGAACTATATGCACAGATGAATTGCCCGACTCAATTAACTGAAAATAAACTTCAGGAAAAATCGGGATGTCACAAGTCTATGGTTACATGGAGCAAGAATTTGGCTGAGATTGACACATTCTCATCAGGCAACTTGAAAATCAATTGCAGCAATCTGCACTATGCATAAGATTGTATGCACGCCGTAATATTCTATCTAGCAGTAGATATATGCAAGTTTTTGGAGGATTGTTTACAAAGTTGTAAAACTACTTCTTCCAAAAATAAAGCAACCAAGCCTGAACATGATAGATGCCTCTTCACTAACCTCTGCAACAGATGCTAGGAGGTGATGCTGACAAGTGGAATGCTGAGCAGACATTGATAATACTAATGATAATCCTGATAGTAATAACAATATTGTTAAAAATTGTGATCCATTTTCTAAAACTATCTAGAAACTACTAACTTAATCATGAATGTGAGAACCTTCGCAGTAGTATCCATGTTGAAGATTGTCTAGAATTGTTGAGAATGGAGGTTGCTAGTTGAGTCTAGAAAATTCAGGAATGCAAGCAAGCAAGAAATCGCTAGAGAAGTCTAGCTGGACAGCATTCAAGAGAAATCTTCTTTAGCAGCTTATATAAAGGAGCAATAGCTCCATGTTTAAACCACATTATGTAGCTCCCTCACTAACACCTCTTTCAACTATTGTAAAATTATTTTATCCAATTAATGAAACTATTTTCCCCATGTCCTATATCCTTCAATTATCATATCTTTGTCCCTTGTCCATCCTCTACAAACCATATCATACACTTGCACATACCATTAAACAAAAAACTATAACTAATACCAAAACCATGTTTCCGCAGCGGACACATCCAAAATTTTTTTATCAAATATAAAAACTAATGATTGCACGTGTTGATAGAGCCTGGATTGAGGACTTGCATACCTACGGGTTGTGGATATTTTTGGATCCATTATACCTTGCAAATTATAGATTTTAGACACGCTGATTTCACAGGTGTACAAATAAATATGCGGTTGACAGTGCTCGACAATTTCATTCACTACATAGTGCTCCAAGTAATAACAGCTTCTGTCAGTCTGTTGTACACCTCAAACTATAGTGCGCCCACAGAAAGAATCGCGAATCTTTTCCATTTACAAATTGCATTTATGCTGGCTGTATGGAGCTTTCCAATAAAATTCTTCCAGAAATAAGCAATCTAATTCTCGTTTACATACTCCTTGGCGTGACTCTCCACGTGGTTGATGTGAAGTTATTGATCCTCCCATTCGATGGAGTTGCCATTTCTGCTACACAACAATATAAAGCATCCCACTCACCCAGAGAAATGTCAGCTCTTTAACCACCAAGAAAGTGAAGTATGATCCCTTGTACTTTATGAATAATTAATAGTCTACAAACACAATTAGTTCAAACACAGAAATGGTAAAGATTAACCAATCACAACATGACTCCAGTTACATAATATGGATTTTCTTTATATGTTAATGTCTTATCCTCAGCTCCCAGGCACCATGAATGGCCTTGCAATTTCAATACTCCTTCCACTCCTGTTGTTTCCCACACTAACCTGAAATGTCCAAGAAACTCATGTAAATGTTTTACCCTGTTCCAGACGATATTTACCTCATCTGATGCCTAAATCCTTCGCACGTGCAAACAACATTTGCTATCTTCACCATCTCCCCATTTCCCACCAGAAAGATCTACCTCTAGGCTTCAATATCCATAAAGATAATAGAAAAGAAGAGTAAACAAGCATGGAAAGGAGTATCTGAATCTCTTGGTAAGTTCCATTTGCACTAGGCTTTCCTGACGTCGAGCATCTTGATACCCAATACATCTGTCAACTAACACATACCTGATTTGAGACAACCCTTCTTTCATTTCTCAAGCTTCTTTGAATGGACAAGCAATTCTTCGTATTATAAGCATCTAATGAGGTCATCAAACATCTGAAGGACATCTTCCCACTTTCTTGAGGTGGATGAGTCAGCCTTCACAGCCGGTGAAACGCGCATCCATGCAGAGGAGTTGGGATGAAAGGAACTTGAAGTTTCATTTAAGAACTCTAGGCAAACAGAAAAAATATGCCCACCCATCTTAGTGGTATGTCTTGGGAATTGGCCATTCATATAGTCCAACTCATATTTCAAGCCATCTAGTATCTCCTCAAGCGTAGGGGTCCATATCTGATGCTGTGTCACCAGCAGATACATGTGACGCACCGATTTCCTTTTCTGAGCGGAAGTGTTAATGATGTGTCCCCTATCTCAGACAGGAAATTTATGGCCATAGCTCTCTTTCACTTACTTTACTGAAACAGACATGGGATGTTGACTTTGCATCTGCAGAAGATGCTGGAATACATCTCTTCAGTGTCAGCTGGGTCAACGGACACCCAATAAGAGCTCTAGCAACCGATCTATCTTTAACATGAGCCATCTTTAACATTCACGAGTCTGTCCACAAACTGAATCCGCATCCTTTAAGCAGTCGCTCAATTTTTTAATTTCACGGAAGGCCTTTTTCATACCATCTAGCAGGCAAAGTCACTCCACAGGCTTCACCGAAACTATGATAAAACATCTCATTCCAAGGCACGAATCCATACGTTCGTCAAGATGCTTTCCCCAGGAGAGGTTGTTCCACACATTCTTGTGAGCCATTATTAGCAAGCTCTAACAACTCCTATTGATCCTTGGATTTTTCACCAGCTTGATTCTCAATCTAATCTTCAAGAAACTCCACACGAAACACAGGCTTGATCGGTGCGTTCATCCATACTATTACTTCACTCAGAGAGACGATCGAACAGGGGGGTGGCTGTGGCCACGCTCTACAAACATCTAATTTTTTTTCCATGATCACATTTATTTGTGGAATGGCAGTGTATACGATCTTGTCACGACCTTGCAAGTTTCACAAACTTGGCGACAATAGAATTAGAAAATCACAATCGCTGACATTAATGAGAAGAATGCGGAAATCCATGACATACCTCTGTTCGATCAAAAGAAGAGGCACCCCTCCCGATCCTGGTTCTTCACAAGAAATCAGGAATCTTTCGAGCACATCAAATTGCAATTTGACAGTCGGTGATTGACAAATGACAGAGTAGTTGGGGGCGAGAATTTGTGCATGGACTTTGTTGGGCTTGAGTTTACCCAAAATTGCAGGCGCTTGATTTAGAATGAAGTAGCCATTCTAGAGCTTGCAAATGCGTGGTTTAAACCAGCGACGAGGCGTAATCGTGGATGGATAATGTGAACATGAAGGAATTCATGTTTTTTAAAAACGAATTGAGTGATTATTCAATCGAGTGGATGGGTGAATTGAGCAGTAACCAGGACTGATCGATGTCTGGTCCGGGCCGATTCCGAGGTGAAATCAGGAATCGGATCAACCAGTCCTGGAATCAGGAACCGAACAAACCAACCGGTTCAGTTTGGAACCAGTAAATTTGCTGTTTTAGGTCAAAAGTATATATCAATTCATATGTAGTTGGCAGGAGTTGCAGCAGCCAAACGCAGGCGAAAAACACAAAAGCTCCAGGATAGTAGAATGGAGATATTATTGGAAAAAAAGAAGAACGAGTAGGATTGAACTTGCGTTTCGGTTTTTTCAAGCTTTGGTCTTTTCTCTCTTCTTTATTTATTCTTTTTTGGTGGTGCAAAACGAGTGGGATTGAACTTGCAGCTCCCATTTCACGTCCACGTCGATTACACTCCTAATTTAGGGTTTATTTTTTTTTAAATTTAAAAATATATATTATATATATAATTAATTAGTCTGGTCTGGTCAGTTCAGTTCCCACCTTAGAACTAGGAACTAGACCGACTGGCCACTAGTTCCAAGAATGGGAACTAAGAACCGCCCAAAACCTATTGGTCCAATTCGGTTCGGGCGATTCTCTATTCGAGAGGTTTCTAATGCACACACCTAACAATAACTTGATGAAAGAGAGGAGAGGCAGTATTTTTAATTTTGATGGAAGGGTAATTTTTAAATATTAAAAGTGAGACTAATGATAAATCTGACTTAAATATATGGAATATTGTAGGGAGAAATACACTAGAAGTGCTAAAAATTGTATATAATACTCACTTTAGTGCCAATTTTTTTTTCCAAATCATTTAGGTGTCACTTTTTTTAAAAAATGATCACAACTCTAGTTTTTTTTTTTTTGGTCGGAATCACAACTCTAGTTTAGTTGCCGAAATCTGATGTGGTCATATTTTATTAATTTCTCAGCTTTATGTGGCTCACTGGCATGCCTAGTTAGCATATAACCCCTAAACAACGTCATCTAGAAGTCATAAATAGTAATCATTTGAGTGCCAAATTAGGATTGAAGTGATCACTTCATTGTCAATTATTATTGAAAAGCGACCACTTCTGTGCCAAGCACACTACACGAAAATGCCGCGTGATTGGATTTTTTAAATAATATGTCATGTCATATAAAATTTTTAATGCCACATATTTTTTTGGTTTGAATTCACACCATTGGCATTTAAATGATCATTTTTTTTCTCCAATTTGACACTTGAAACTTTTGGTACTAAAGTAAACACCTTATATAACTATTGGCACTTCTAATATTATTTTGCCAATATTCTACCTTGTCCCGATGGTCGTCATGGGGCAACAATATGACGCGAAATGTCATTGACAATATAAATTATGCAAGACATGTGATTGACCGATTACATTACGTTAGCCACATAATACATAGATAAAACACCTTGCTGTGATAAGACTCTAGGTATATATTATTAAAAACCCTAAATTGGTATCCCTTTGACATATAGGCCCTTAATTACATTTTCATTCATAATGTTGTGCTTGTACTTTTCTCATTCTTATGGAAACCTCTCTTTGATACACCCATTCATTTAAGCCAGAGTGTCTAGTGGCTTTGCAGACACATTCTGGTTTATAATCACATAGATCTACATTTGTACAGACACAAAGGAAGGAGAAGAGTGCCGTAGTATGCACCCACTTAGAACCAATCTAGGCCAAGGATATAAGATGTTCATATTCACAGACCCTGTCTGTTGCTTATTTGCATGTGTTTTAAGATGAGAAAAGTGCACATCCATCCATCACAAAGATTTCATTTTGGGACTCAAAACTATGAGGTAACTGCAGTTGCATATGAGCAATCGACCAGTCATCAGCCAATAGAATTTAAATGTTCTCTTTGAATTTCTTTATCCATGCTGATAAATTTCAATAAATGTTAATCAATGTTTAAAAAAAGCTCTTGATAATTAAAATAATCGATGACTTCTGTTTATGGTAACTTGTTCGTAAATTATCACCCTTTTTATGAAATTAACAACTATTTTGATAGTTTGTCAATTGGCAATTTTTTCTGTATTAACTTACCAACTTTTATTTGCATAATTTACCATCATTTCGAACTTATCAACTCTTATATGAAATTGCAAATCTAAGTTAAAGCAATTTGCCAACTTTTGTCATATTAAATTACCAACTAGTTTTGGGATACAAAATTTCATTTAAGTTAATTATAGTTTAATTGTTTTTTTCTCAAATTTTCAACATTTTTACTAAGTTCACAATTTTCATTAGGCTTGATTAGTAACCCTTTTCACTTAACAGCTCCTTTTTTCTCCTATTAAATTACCACATATCTTGACCCAAAAAAAAAAAAATTACCACCTAGTATTAAGTTCACAACTCTCATTTAAATTTATTGCCAACATTTATTTATTAAACTTCCCAACTTTTAATATCGTTTGCAACAGTTTATTTGCATTTCTTAGCAACACCAAACAGCAAATTACTAGACGAGGTTGATTTTCACCTTACTCTATCGAGAAGTAGGTCTCTGCCAATTCTCTTTTTGGGGTGCACTTGCAAAAAAGTATCTATTTGTTGATTGCTCTGCATATCCATGTACCGCGAGTCCCCTTGAGGCTACTCAGGTGAAAACATGAACTATGGAGGTATCTATTTCTATTGCCGAGAACTCCAAAACTTCATGTAATTGTGAGCAATAACACTTGATTTTCATCGGCCTTCCCCTACATGCAAATACATACATTAAGTGCACAAGGCAATGGCACAATCTGTACAGGGCTAAGGCAAGAATAAACATTTATACCCCATTCATCAGTTGACACTATAATGGGTAAACCAATCATGCTTAAAATCAAGATTTTGTACATCTGATAGAAAAATGTAAAGAAAAGTTGCAGCCCCATCATGCATATTTGGCCAGCTTCGTAATTAATGTATTACTAAGACAGCCTTGATGAGGAGAATAAAACATCTTCGCCAAAAAAGCAACTACTGCGCTAATCTTCGTAAAGAAAATCAAACTGTCCGTAAAGTTACCCCGATTTGTCTGATGAAGATCTCCAGCCTTGACCGAAATTAAGAATCCTTATCCACCCATAAATACCAGCCAAATCAGCAGATTAACTACTAACTATGGATATCATATGGCTATTTGAATAGCCGCTGGAAAGAAGACTTGCTTGGTCCAAAATGATACTATCTTGATGCTTTCCTTCTCCTCCTCCTCCTACTCCGTCTCCTCAATTGAAAAACTACATGTCAATCTATCCGATCTTACCTGCATCAGTCCTCCAAAAGCATGAAAAATGATGACTAAGTTTGCTATCACTGTTTTCCCTTGAGCCTGTGATTGTATGCTACCTTTTTTTATCCCCTTCATCGCAACATCGGTCACGTTCTCCTTCTTGACGTCAATTTCTTTTCCTTTAATTGTTTTGCCATTTTCTGCGAGTTCTTTTTCCTCTACTTTCCAGTATCAACAAACAAGTGCTCCTTGATGTATAAGCAGGGCCTTGCATCTCTCCTCCCTGAACTCGCATTACCACTTGAAGAAGCTCCAAAGGTGTGAGTGCAAGATCAAGCTCCTAGCCTCCAATAGGAGCATCTGTAAATTCCTAAAGTGAGCGGGGATCAGATGAGGGAATCAAAACATTTCCCCTCTTGGAATTGTCCATAATTTATTTGGATCCGGATACTTTTGAAACACAGTCCTGAAGCCACAAATATGAGTGTAGCAATGGCTACACCGCATTCCTCAATGCAATCTTCAATCACGTAGCTGTGTATTAGCTCATTCACACTTAACTCATTCAAATTGAGAGACCAATTCCTATGCAGAGTCCAAACATATCCTTTTAGGGGATAAATCTGAACTAAGTCCCTTGTTCTCTGTTGCGTTTTAGTGCCCAGATTTAAATTGAGATAGATAAGATAAAATCCTCCGGATCATAAAAAATTCCATCATATGTTTGGTGCAACCTAAGATAGGATTAAAAATCTCTAAAAATACTCTGTTTTGTCAAGCACACCAAAGGGGTCGTGATTCTTCATCTAGAGTCTCAGGTTCGAACAAAAAGTTCTCTCTCTAACACATTTGCTCGAACTCAATCAGATCGCAGATACTCTTTTCTTTGCTCGAATTTACCCTTCATTCAACAGTTTGAGATACTAGGAAATGTGCAACAATGGGCAAAAACGAGGGACGTGCTCTACGAGATTCATTGTCATACATCAGGGCCTTGGTTTTCTATTATCCTCCTAAACAGGTCCAATCCAATTCTCTTAACTCCATTTCTCATAAATTCAATGCCTTTTCAGTTTCTGATCTTCTTCTCCGTTTGCTTCTGAATTCTGGTGAATGAGGCTTCGAGTGGAAACTTACTCTCCTTAATTTCAGCTACGTCTTCGTTTTCATATAAAAGTCTCATTTGAACCTTTTTTAAGCTGTTGTGAGAGTGAGTGAGTGATGGTCATCCTTGAGTTTTTTACTGCATCGCTATGCTTCTCGAGTTATAGCTTGCCTCTGTTGAGATTTTGCAAGGGTCAATTAATGTTCCTGTTTTATGTGTCATGAAGGTGTGAGTTGACTTCAATAGAAATAAAGCACAGAGCAACAACAACAAGAGCAACGAAGCATGGACCAGATCGACTTTAGATTCCTTTTCACCTTCGGTTGTTGGAACACGATTGGCGATGGTCGGAGGCAACGATGATTGCATGGTGATTGGAAGTGACAACAATTAGCCGTGGTGGTAGTCGTCGCTCGGTGGCCGACGGCAATATCCACATGCTCCATCGCTTCATCTTTGGAAGATGACATGGTTTGCTTGTTCATCTTGTTTTGATACGTTCTTTTTTTCTAACTTTTTTATTCAATGATGGCTTATCGTGGCTTATCACACCCTGTTTCCCTGATTTTTTATCCAGCATTTTATCCAAATATTTTTTTGGGTCAAGAGGATGTCGCTAAACACTAAATATCTAGAATCAAATCTAGACCATCAAAGATTTCCCTATCCGCATATACCCACAGGTTTTGGCAAAGCCAGATCCAACCCAACGCAGAGAGCGCGGTTCTTGGTTACTTTTAGATGAAGCCAACTTATGCGCAACTTGAATGGTTTCGACGTCATGACATTATGGATCAAAGCATGGGAACAGGCCATCCCATCATCATCATCATCAGTAGCCCAGACTTGATTATTACCACTTGAAGCCTCTGTCCAATCATTGTCAAAAAAAAAAATGAAAATATGGGTCTGCAATGAGCGTTTGCTTTGGGATTGCGTTCTCCAAAATGGCATGGGAAAAAAATTTTATCCGACTTTTGTCGTTTCTGTCCATGGGCTTCCTATGCTTAGCTGCAGCAGAATTTGGACCATTTGTAGGAGCTTTCTGCTCCATGTTGTACCCTTCCTTGCTGTTTCCTTATGAAGAATTTAGTCCATCTGCAAGTTCTTTTTCACTACTCCAATCATCAAGCTTCTTATGAATTTCCTTCTTTGCTATATGTATTAACATATTTGGTGTTAACATATAATGCAGGTGGGTGGACACTTCCCTCACTTGAAGCGATCAAAGATTGCAGTGAGGATTGTGGCGTTACTGTTGTTCTACTGATCAAAGTTTGTGGCTTCAAGACTGTGTTTCATAAGCATCCGGATCCAAGTAAAGTATGGACAATTCCAAGAGAGAAATGTTTGGTTCTCTCATCAGGCCCTGCTCACTTACAAGTCAAGAAGGTGCAAATGCTTCTATTGGATGCTGAGAGCATAAACCTTCATCCACTCCTTTGGAGCTTCTTCAAGTGGTGACACAAGTTGAGGGAGGAGAAACTTGTTCTCAGGGCACTACTGATACAATTAACAAGCACTTGTTTGCCGGTACTGGAAAGTCGAATGAAAAAGTAACTCCCAGAAAATGGTGAAACAATTGATGGAAAAGAAATGGAAGTTAAGATGGACAGCGTGATCGATGTTGTGATAAAGGGAATGAAAGCGGGTGTACTAATGCAAACTTAAGGGAAAGCAATGATGAAGAATATAGTCATCCTTTGGCTTGCTTTTGGAGCATTGCAACTGGCTAGATAGGACAGACTGACATGTAGTTTTTGATTTGAGGAGATGGAGAAGGAGGAGGGAAGCATCCAGACAGTACCATTTCGGACTAAGTCAATCTTCTTTTCAGCGTTTGTTCAAATAGCCGTATGATATCCATAGTACTTAATATGTGGATTTGGCTGGTATTTATGGGTGGATAAAGAATCTTAATTTTGGTCAAGGTTGGAGATCTTCAGAAGACTAATTTTAGCATTATAGATAACTTTGCAGACAGTTTTGATTTTCTTTACTAGGTGTAGCAAAGTAGTTCTTTTTCTGTTGAAGATGTCCTATTCTCTTCATTAATTTTATCATGGTGATACATGGAAAACAAAGTTGGCCAGATCTGTGTTATGTGGCTGAGACTTTTCTTTACATTTTCATATCATATGTATAAAATTTGTGTTACGAGCATGATTAGTTTCGGCATTGTTTGTCAAGGATGAAGGTGGATTTCATTGCTTGCATAAATCTTTATTCTTTTCTTAGCCCTCTACAGATTGTGTAATTGCCTTGTTCACTTAATGTACATATTGGCAATATGGGCTGAGATTCTACTCACGATTTCATTAAGTTTAGGAGTTCTTGGCGATGGAAATTTATACCTCCATACTTCATGTTGTAGCCTGAGTAACCTCAAGGTCAAAGAATTCATTTCGGGTGAGAAGCTGCGAGATTGAGAAAAAGCAAGAAGCCAATCCGAAAACAATTGGAAAAAGGCATCACGGTCAGACTGAGAGATTGAGTCGAGAACAAGAAAAGCACGGTGAGAGCTTGATATAAAAGGAAAAGCACACACTCACGCACAGCCAAAAGAGAATGAAAAGAGGTGTGCATTCAATGATAAATTCGATCAAACAAGAAGAATTCGATGTTCGTCACGATCTCAAGGAATAAATCAAAACTTTTATTTCTATCTTTTGATTGATTCGATTCCTTGAGCCTACTAATGTTTCACTTTGGTTTCATCCGAGCATTGATTCCAGAACCAGTAGCAATCCGAATCAGAAACACGGAAGGACTCATCCTGAATTCACCGTTCTTATATTTTATATATATATATATATATATATTCAATTGACATTGTAGCTTGCACCTTTCTAGTTTATTTTGACGCGGCTAGTTAGTTCGTAAATTATGGTTTTGATTTTCATTAGTTTCCATTAGTACTTATTACAGAAATAGTCTAGAATCATTTATGAGCGATCCTGGACTTTCTTTGTTGTTTGTTTATCTGTTTTTGCGTTATCTAGCACTTTTCCCTCGCATTTAGATTCTCTTTTTTTGCATTAAAATCTAGTATGTATAGTGTTTATTATTTGTGTTTTTGGAGGTGTTCCAACCTTTGTTTTTACAAATATCTAGAAAAATTTGAATAAATTTCACCGATGTTTTCTTCTGCCAAAAATTGGATATTTTTACTATTTTTGTTCCAGCATATTATAGTTTAAGAGTATTGGTTTAGTTGTTATCTCATTCATAAGCAATTAGTTTACATACCAAAATCAAAAGAAGAATAAAATTAAAATTGAGAAAGAACTAGTTAATTCAAATTAGATCAATCTCATCTAGTTTAGTACTTATCTTTTAACACTTAAATTTGAGAATTCACATTTATTAGCTTGCACATTTACTCATTATGTATTGCTCATGGAATCCTATTCCGAGGTCATTTCTTTCTTCGTATCTCACTTGCTTTATTATTGCTTGGTTTGATCATTCGTTATTCGAATGTACACGCATGATAAATTATAAGACTGATTGTATGCAAAGCCTTTTCTAAAAAGGGAAAAAGGTAATGAATCTAGACTAAGTCTCCGGACCCACAAATATTTGGTTTGTAGAAGCGGACACCCATATCTTACCTGGCCCTAGCCTCACTTTGACTCCTAAGTAAAATCAATAGGTATAATCAATGAGAAAACCAATTGCGACCGAAAGGGTTTGTGAGAGTTCACGTTAAGTGCACGCACCATTATTTAGCAGCTTGTCAAAAAACACCAGAGACTATTGCAAGAAAATGAACACTAGAAGCCCGTCTAGATCATGTGACACTTGATGCTGTGAATTTGTAAAACCAGCGCCTTTATTAGCAAAAAGTCTAAAGGGCTCCAGGCTCCCATTAGAAGCCAAGCCAATGTTGAAATCAAAATTTCACATTATGTTTATTGATAAAGTTGAGCGTTTCCTACTTTCGGCCATAAAAGGGTTGAGTTGAGTTGATAAATCTTATGCAACATTGCGATATTCAGAAGAACTTTGAGCCTAGGTTCCTTATTACCGAATCCCAAGCAAAACCCGAAGCGGAACCATTGCCACTATCATGAAGAAACGGCGGCACACCTACAGCTCCGGGGCGAGAATGGGAGAGATTTGCAGACAACCACGTATCGATCAATATTGAAAGCCTCAACATCGAAAATCTCAACAACGACAAATTCAACTCCAGAAGAGGGAATCCAAATCTGGCATTTTCGATCCAAGAGAAGCTCAGGTCCTTACCTACACTATCCTCCGAATGCAGCATCTTCCGCGTACCAGAGAAGCTCTAACATAACTACGAAGAGGCCTCTGTTGGGAATAACGGATCCCCGAAAACCGGATTCGACACTAAATCGAACCCCTAAATCAATGCGGAAGCGAAGCCCGGGAAAATCACGTATCACCGATCGTAAAGCACACCACGGATTCGAGCGTACCTTGTTAGCCACAAATTAAACACCAATGCTGAAGACCGAGGAAGAAATTCTGATTCGATGATGTCAATTTGCCTTGAAAAGGGAAACAACGTGCCTTAAGCGTTTGGAGGGAAAGAGAGAGTGAGAAGCGTACGTTAGAATGGCCAAAGGGTGTCTTCTCTCTCTCTCTCCTCCCTTTTATACCTTCCCCCCATCCACGGGCCCTATTCCCATGGGCCAGGCCTTTTTGGGCCCAACTTGGGCGGACGGGCCAACTCAGGCCCATCAATAAATAAGAAATCCATCATCTCCCACTCACACATGGTGGTCCAAAACCAACATGGGCGGACAGGCCCTACTCAACCCCATCAGAGAAAAATCCATCATAGACTCTCACTTAACATGGCGGGCCAAACAGAATCCTATTTTCCTCTCTTCAACATTCATACCGGTGAATAATCCGTGCGACCAGCATACTTTGAGAGCTCGTTGCTATACATCTGTTAGGACTATATAGCAGCTCATAATGGGCATCACATCCTGAGTAGATTTAGTATGCAGTACCCTAGATCGATCGATTACATTTATATCTCTCCTGATCTCTTTTAAACAATGATATATATATTGTATTCACAATTATGATTATCCCAAAGACAGTCATAATTGGTTAACCGGTGAATACAAAACTACAATGTGATTCTCCAAAGTCGATCTTCCTCTTTCCTTCAAACTCTCAATTTCAGTTCAGCTCGCTTTTCTAGAAATGCCCCATTAGATCGAATCAAACTCATGATCATTGGCAACATCCTAAGATAGCAAATACTAAATAGAAATTTTGAGAATAAGTAAGAGTCATGAGAGGACTAAAATTGAGGAACTCTTTTCCTCAAGAGTCTCACACGACATAAAAGTTGAGATCAAACTTTTGCCACTCTTATTGGTCGTTTTATGCATACGTAGTATGAAATACGTATTACGGTATTAACTCCTTTCCCATGGAGCATATGTCTACACTTTCAATACCGTATAGATGATAGTTCAGACATACCCAATGTCTAACCCGAGTTCACGTATCTACTCATTCACAAAATTCATCAGAACTCACATCTGGCATCATAGACAGATAAAGTAAAATATGTGGGTTATTTTAGTTTCGGACATCTTTAGTATTATGTCCTCATCTTAACAGTCAGTTAAGGCGACATACGTGTTTTAAGCTTGAGCTCTCGATTATCACCTAGATAATAAGCTTAAAAAACAGTCTCATCTCTATTTATCACATAGCAAATAGAGGCGATTACCCGTGTGAGTGGGCTAATCTTTTATCTGTCCGACATACTTTCTCAACTTAAAATAATGCACTGAGCATTAAGATGCATAAAGATTAAACAAAGATTCATAGGTATTAATGATGAAAACACAAATTCATCAAATTGTGAACACTTAGGGAAATTACAATATTCAGTACATCAGCCTCTACGCAATCCTAGAAATTTCATAGGCCACAAAAGCACATCTCTAGATATTGGCTTTGTCTTAGGATCTGCTACCATTCTATGCGTAGCATGTACTGTAAGTTCACATCCTTTCGTGCAACCATATCTTTTACAAAGTTATACTTGGTATCTATATGTTTGGTTTTGCCATGATACTTTGGATCTTTGGTGTACGCTATTGTCACGCCCCGATCCTCGGGGACGCGCCCATCCTTCCATTTGGTCGATTATTAAAGTGCGATATCCCAGGACTAATTATCGCCGACCCTTTCTTTTTATTACGCATGCGGAAGCAGTTATAAATCCCCAGACAATAAAACAATGGGATAGGAAAGCAGGCCATATTTTTCATATTGAAATTCACAACCACACTTTTATTAACAGCACAACTCATAGTATATTTACAATACTATTTACAGCATAAAAGTCTCACACCTATCTATACTAAGACAGGGTACACAAAAGGGATGGGATCTCAATCCACATCTGGGTTATACTCAAGATCCCCCTCTGGATCATCTCTTCTTCAAAAGTCTTTCTCTTTCTCAGGTTCCTCCTCCTCGGCTCCTTCTCAGGGTCCTGAAATGGTTATTCAATAACCAATGAGACCACGTCTCAGCGAGTCCTACCCCTTAAGACTCGATTAATAAACTAATACACCATACGGTTGCCTAAGCACAACACGAGTCAGAGGACTTACCTTGGCCTCAGTTCCAACCTGCAATTCAAGGTTAAACACAGATATTCAAACAATTCACGACATCCGATCAAGCACTGGCCAATCGACTGAGTCGATTACATGTCAATCAGACCCTCTCTCGGTCATTCCCACTCATACCACGATTTCCCAGTGGTGTACTCATTCACCAAATCACATGTGTTTCTCGAGCGTTCTTTTCGCCAATGACATACCGATCACCGACACCGTGCGTTCTTTAAGGCGCCGTTTTCACCAGTGATATCCTCGATCACCGAACCACGTGTCATTTCTAGGGCGCCGTTTTCGCCAAGGTGACATTGGCTATAGACAACATCGTGAGTTCTTTAAGGCGTCGTTTTCACCAAATGATATTTCCATAATCACCGAACCACGTTTGTCTATAAGTCATTTACGTGCGTTCTTTAAGGCAGTAGCCGTTTTCGCCAAAGATACTCCCAATCACCGAACCACGTATGTCCAATAACATCGTCACTGATTGGTCTCACCAATAACATTCTCAGTTAGCTCTCATCATTCTCCCTACTATATAGCCCATCAACGTACTGGCGCTATATACCCATATTCGGCCAACAACCAATCAAATATTCAATAACAAACAATTTAGGGCAATTCCTAAAATTCCACAATAAATTCAATTCCACACAACGTAGAGCTCAAATAAATAAATGGGCTGCACTACGACAATCAGCACGAAATTCCGGTCACCGCCATCCCGGTTGAATTTCCGGAAAAATAATTAATTAAATAAATAAATTTCGAAAATAAATAAATAAACATTAAAAATCCAATTTAGGCCCATATTGCCTTATTGGAGCCCGAAACGGTCGGGAAAAATCCCGAGATACATTCAATAAATAATAGAGCATTTCTACTCCCTAATGGCTATAGCTAACCACCTAACATGCATCCTCAAGTCACTAATTTAATTGTTCTAACCTAATCTAACCACCTAAGTGCATGTAATTAAATCTAACCAACCCTAAGGCATAATTAGCAAATTAATAAAGCATTAGTGAGTAAAACTCACTTGATTAAAAACGGGGATCGAATCACCGCAACGGCGACGCGACGGCGGCCGAAATCGGGCTCGCGACGATTCCCACGGGCTTGGACCGGGCCTTGGACTTGGCCTAACAAATCTCAGCCCAATTGAGATTTGTTCTTGCACTGGAATGGGCCGGACCTGCTGAATTTCTGGACTGAACTAACTGCGCTAGCTGAACTGGGCTTGCTGGTCTTGTGCTGAATTCGGTGGCCCAAAGGACTGAAGCTCACGGGCTGGGCTTGCTGCAGGGCTTGTCTTCAGCTAGTTTGTTGGACTGAAGATCACATGGGCTGCTGAGCTGTGCTGTTCGGTGGCTTCAAATGAGCTGCTAAGCTGATGAAGACGGGCCGCACAAGGCAGAGATGGGCCTCGACAATTTCGTGAAGGCTGAGGGCATGCCGCTGGAGAAGACTGAAGACGGAAGCTGCTCGTGGACGCTGCTTCGCTGGCCTTGGTCTTCGGTCAGCAAGGTTTCACGAAAATTGAAGCTGCGTGGAACTTGGGTCTTCGTGGGCAGAAGGCGCGAACGAGGGAGCAGCTTGGGGTCTTCATGGAGTGCATTAGCACCGACGTGGCAGCTTCACGAGATCAACAAAGTGGGACGGTTCTTGCTGGAGTTGACCGTGGAAGCTGCAGCTTGGCCGCGTGGCTGAAGAAGAAGGTTGCTGGGCTTCTTCGTTGGCGTCGTGGGGTCTTCGGTCAACAAACCGAAGCTTGTTACTGGAGTTTGACCCACGGAGCAAGTCGGATGCGCGGAGGCTGAGGGACGTGCGGATGAAAGGAGTTGCAACTGCTGGCGGTTCAATTTGTTGGCTTCTCGGTGGATCGTGGCTTCAAGGGTCAACAACTTGATGAAGCTGACCAAGGTTGCGGTAGTGGAAGTCTTCGTGGCAACAAAGTGGAGGAAAGCTGGACCTGCAACAAACGGTGGAGTCTTCGTGGACGAGGAAGTAGCTGGTTGGCGTGGCTGCAGGTCTTCGTGGCTGTTGGCAAGGCATGAACGAAGATGTTGGACTTTGGGATTCGGTGGCAGCGCGAGAGAGAAGCAAATCGTAGACGGGGCTTCGATCAGTCTTCAGTGAGGAGAGTTGACTGGCGGGGGACAGCAACTAGTGGAGAGAAGTAGCTTGATTGAAGATCTCAAGGTTGGCGTGAGCAGAGTGTGTGGGCTTCGTTTGAGGAAGAGAAGAAATGAAGATGGAGAGAGATTGGATGGATTGTCTCGCACGATAGAGATATTAAGACAAAAGCAGGAAAAATGAGCGGATGGGAGTGCCGAGCGTGAGAAGCCAGCTAAGAGGAGACAAGAAAAATCAGAAATCTTAGCCAATACATTTAATGTTTTGGCCCCACAAGTCCACCATACACTCCTCTTTGTCCCCCCAATCAATTTCAAGCTTATCAACTCACAAATAAAAATTTTTAAAGTCCAAAATTGCTGCCTCATCCAATCATACGAATTTCACCATTTGAGCTTCAATTTCTCCAATAAATACCCAACTTGAGGTCCAATTTCGACGTAGAAAAATCCCAAATGATTTTCTATAAATCCCCGACACACAACGGCTCAATCTGAAAGTCCAATTTCCCATTAATTTAGCCAATCTGAACTTCGGCCAAACTTCCACGACGTCCAAACCCAATTTCCGTAAAAATTTCCTGAATATCCGAAAAATCTTCTGAGACTGAGTCGATGCTCCTAAAATTTATTGTGACATGGCCAAAACTTCAATTTAAAATCGGACTCGAATTGGCGGTTAATTTTCATTCGGCGCGTTTTTAGCGTGACCTAGACTATCCGTAGTTTTCAGAACTTTTTAAGGCAAATGACCCGTGGTCGATTTTCTTCGAGCCACTATGAACCCACTCGACTCAATGGCAACTCTTGATTGTAATGAAAATCTCGAGAATTCAATTACGGACACGAGGTACCAAAACAATAAGAAAATCGAGTCTAGTGTCGACCGACGAGAATTTTCTAATTCAGGTGGTGTCACCCACGATTAGTCGCATATCTCTATCGATTCAGTCTATCTCGATTTCAAATCGATTTTTAAGCGTGCCGTAGTGACCTCTAAAGATGGACACAGTCAAGAAGCCGATTCCTGATCGAGTTCTCAAGTCTATTGCTTTAAAATTCCTTAATCATTTCCCCAGATAGTCTAGTTATCTCGAGAGTGATCGGCTTTGAGAATAACCCTATAGACGCGTTAATGAAATGCCCGATTTATTCAGTGGAAGACAGGGTTGAAAATTTGGGATGTCACAGCTATAGCTGCTTGGCTGTCACAGTTAGCCAACAATTAATCTGCAGCACTTCCAATAATACCTAAATGACCCAAAAAAATCTCTTAAACCAAACACATTCTTATACTACTGCTAATAATGCCACGAACTCAACTTCTATCGTGGACAAGGCTATACACTTTTGTTTCTTACTGCTCCAACATATGGTGCCATCATTCGGTAAGAAAAACAAACCTAGAGGTAGATTTCCTTTCATCTAAATCTCCTCTCCAATCAGCATAAGAATAGCCTTAGAGTCGCAGATCATTTTCTTTAATAACTCAGCGTATTATCAGCAGTCCTCTTTAGATACCTTAGTATTCTCTTAACGGCTTTCCATTGTGCTTAACCTGGATTGGATTGGTAACTACTCACCATTCCAACTGCAAAACATATGTTAGGTCTTGTACACATTATAGCGTACATAAAGCTTCTAATAGCACTAGCATAAGGAACATGTTTCATTTGTTCTTTCTCTTGTGGAGTCCTTGAACACAGTTTATGGCTCAATCCTTCACCTTATGCAATAGGAGTGTTTATGTGTTTACAATCTTGCATACGAAATCGTTCAAGAAACTTACTTATATATGTTTCTTGCAAAAGAGACAACGATCTCTTCAAACGATCTCTTGAAATCTGAACTCCAAGAATGTATGCAGCCTCACCCATATCCTTCATCTCAAAGTTAGAAGACAACCATCTCTTGACAGTATTAACAAACTCCATATTGCTTCCAGCAATTAGTATATCATTAACATATAATGATATGATCACAAATTGATCATTGGATCTTTTGATATATACACAATGATCCTCATCAATCATTGTAAAATCATATGCCATTATGGCATTATGAAAACGTATATACCATTGTCTTGATGACTGCTTAAGACCGTATATCGATCCCAAAAGTCGACATACCTTTTCTTCTTGGCCTTTCATTATAAAAACAACAGGTTGTTCCATATATTTATTCCTCTAATTCTCTATTGAAGAAAGCAGTCTTTACATCCATTTGATGTAACTCAAGATCCATACTTGCCATTATTACCAGAATAATGCGAATCGAGATAAATCTCACTACAGGAGAAAATGTATCTTCATAATCAATTTCTTCCTGTTGATTATACCCCTCCGCCACAAGGCGAGCCTTATGCCTTTCTATCGAGCCATCATCCTTTCGCTTTATTTTGAGAACCCATGTGTTCCCAACAGCTCTGCGTCCTTTTGGAAGATCAACCAGTTCCCAAACATGGTTTGACTTCATTGACTCTATTTCCTCTTCCATTGCATGAATCAATTTTTCCTTACTAGGGTAATTCAGAGCCTCATTAATATTTCTTGGCTCATCCTCATCTTGTGGAGCAACCATAAAAGTTTCCTCTTCAATGTTAAAACGTCGACGGGGAATACTTTGGCAACTTGTTCACCGTATGGGAGATTGTACACTTAGCACATCATTCTCCATTATGCTCCCACTCGGATTAGATAATGATGATATCATCACATCATGTGGTTGTAATTGAGAATGAGTTGAATTTAATTCATCACTTCTCATATTACTCCCACTTGAATGAACTCCACTAATATCATTATCTTGATCCAAGGTTTCAAATAGGGAGTAATCTTTCCCTATTTCGCCCTTCTTAGGAAATTCATCCTCTAAGAATGTGACATCCTGTGATTCAAATTTAGTTATACTCCCACTTTCCTGCTCACCTATGAACACATACCATTTTGAGTGTTGGAGTATCTCATGAAAATACTCTTATTTCCTTTGGGACCCAATTTCCCAAAATTGTGAGAGGACTCATGAATATAGGCAGCACAACCCCATGGCTTAAGAAAATTTAAGTCCGGTTTTATACCTATCCATAACTCATATAGAGTGGAAATAACTGATTTGAAAGGCACCCGATTAAGTATATAGACGGCAGTTAACAACGCATCACTCCAAAAAGTGATAGGTAAGTTAGCATGCGCCATCATGGACCTAACATTTTCCAGTAGGGTTCTGTTTCTTCTTTCCGCAACACCATTTTGTTGAGGAGTATATGGAATAGACAACTGTCTTTTTATTCCTTTTTCATCACATAATTTTCTGAACTCATCAGATAAATATTCTCGACCTCGATCGGATCTCAATGCTTTTATTTTCTTGTCTAATTAATTCTCTACCAAGTTCATAAACCTTTTTGAAACAACTTATGATTCAGATTTATGAGAAATCAAATAGATATATTGAATCGAGTATAATCATATATAAAAGTGATGAAATAAACAGCCCCATGCCTTCCTCTCACAGTCATTGGATCACAGACATCAGAATGGATTAAATGCAAAGGAAATTAAGCTCTTTTATCTTTTCTAAATGGTTTCCTTGTTGTTTATCCTACTAGGCAATGCTCACATATGGACAAATCGACTTTTTCAATGTTGCCCAACAAGCCCTCCATGGCTAGTCTATTCATACGTTGTTGGCCCATATGACCAAGTCTAGCATGCCACACAATCACATCATTGTCATATAAAGAAGAAGACGTGAAACAAGGGAATAACAAATATTGACATCACCATAGTCAACATTTAGTACAATAAAACCATCCAGAAAATAATCACAACCATAGTAGTTTGTATCCAAATACATATCTACACCTCTATTATGGAAGTTCATATAAAAACCAAGCTTAACCAACACCAAAACAGACACTTAAATTTCGACGAATCTCCGGAGCATATAGAACATCAAGGTGCGTCCACCACTCATGTTCAATCGGCAAGTGCCAATCATTTTAACTTCAGCTCTGGAGTTATTTCCCTCATAGATCCACTTAGTTCCAGTTGGTATCGTCGAAATTCCACGAAGGATTCTCTATCCTTCGCTATATGGTCTGTCGCTCCTGAATCTACAGTCCACAAATGATTGGATTCAGCCAATAATACAGAACTTGACATATAAGCAAAGTTCTCAAATGTACAAGAGGTGTTTACCTTTTTCGGTTCACAACAGTTGCGAGCATAGTGACCTCTCTTGTCACAATTGTAACACCTCACCCTTGACATTTTCTTCACTTGAGGACGTTTTCCTCTCTTGTGTTGGTTAACTCTTGATTTCTTGCAATAAGGACTTGATCATTTGCACTCCCACATATTGAACAAATCAATACACTTGCACTTAGAGCTCAAAGCCCTTTCTGAGCTAGAACCAGCATTGCAAATGTCTATTTTCGGCTCAAATGCCGTTAGACGGTCCTCTACTAGCTCAAGGTGGCGCATGGCATCCTCTAGATCTTCCATAACATGGTCAAGAGCTTCTAGTGCTTCTTGCTTTTCCAGCACATATTGAATCTTCATATTCAATATTTCACAATTGTTGCCGTTCATATCAGCAATTACGTTCTTAGTTGCTAAAACCATCGATCTGAACACATCAGACATACATACACGAATAATTAATGCCTATCATTTATGCATCCACTTTGCATAGACCCATCATATCAATGAACAATTTCAAATAAGGTTTCGAATCAAAAGGTCACTACGTTTCCAATCATCCTCCAAAATCCTAACTCAAAATTATCATTAATATAATTGTATTATGCAAAATCAATTCTATGAAGCTACAAAAGCTTCTAAAACTACCCACTAATTACCCACAAAATCAAAGAATAACAGAAAGCAAATAAAATCTAACATCCAATAGGATAACAATGCTTTCACATGATACAACTAACATATCGGTTGCTACATCAACAACAATCAGGTAGTAAATATTACATAATTAATCAAAGAAATAAATAGGGAATGTCCCTTCTAATCTATCAGTCAAAACATCTGAGAAAACTAAAGGCACATTTGCCAACCATGAAAACTTTTGGTGAGCATTCATGTCGCCACCAAGGCACATTCACTCTGCGCCATGTGGCGCTCAACCTAAGGGTTGAAGTTTTGGTTAACTCAATCCTATAGTGCTCTCTTACTAAAGCTTCCACCAGCCTCCTATAACCCGAGACAACGTTGACCTCCCATAGCCGATCTAACACTACTTACCATTCAGGTGGAAGAGTGTTCATCAAAGCCGGCACCTTCTTAAAATCCGGCATAAGATAACCATTACTAATGATTTCTTGTATCATCTGATTAACTTTGACCACATGTGATACTAAATCACCGTTATGCCACCGATAATTAGCTAAATCTAACATCAGCCTTTTAAGTCTTGCATTTCCCTCGTCCGTTCTCGAGATTGCAGGTATTCGTGCATAACGCATCATAGTTCCTACAACAAATGCAGAACTAAAAATGGATTACTCATAATCCATAATTTACATAAGGGAAAATACATAATTTTTCAAAATTCATGCAACAAATGCAGAATTAATAATTGATTACATATAAACCACATAGGCATACATGAAAAAGAAACAACTTCCTTTTTTTTTTTTTTTTGTCAACGGTCAAAGTCAACGGTCAATGGTCGTCGGTCAACGGTCAATGACGGTCAACGCATGACCGGGTCAAGTCAATGGGTCGTCGGTCAAACGGGTCAGGCCGCCGGGTCGGGTCGGGCCGGACGAATCGGGTCGGACCAGATCGGACGGACCGACCGACGCGTGCCTTGCACGCGCGCAGCTGACGTCACGATGATGTCATCTGGCACGTGCCTCGCACGCGCCTGCGACCGCAGACGCGCACGGGCGCGCGTTGGTCACGCGCCTTCCCTGTGACTCGGCGGGTGCGTTGCATGCGCCGAAGATGTCGCTTCGCTCCAGCTGCGCGTGGGGGCGCGTCCGGTGGCCGTTGGCGGCGTTCCGCCACTCGTCGCGATCGTCTCGACGAGCCCTTCCATTTTACGCCATCAGAAATCAATTTCGAGTTACAGAAACTCGAAAAAATGGAGGAATAGTGCTCGGATGTCGGGATTTTGCGCCCCGATTCGTGTCGGCCGATTAATTTCGCGAAAATTCAATCTAAAAACATCCATTAAACATGAAAGTGATCGGGATAACATGAACTAGGGCTCTGATACTAATGTTGGGAATAACGGATCCCCGAAAACCGGATTTGACACTAAATTGAACCCCTAAATCAATGTGGAAGTGAAGCCCGGGAAAATCACGTATCACCGATCGTAAAGCACACCATGGATTCGAACGTACCTTGTTAGCTACAGATTAAACACCAATGTTGAAGACCGAGGAAGAAATTCTGATTCGATGATATTAATTTGCCTTGAAAAGGGAAACAACGTGCCTTAAGCGTTTTGAGGGAAAGAAAGAGTGAGAAGCGTACGTTAGAATGGCCAAAGGGTGTCTTCTCTCTCTCTCTCCTCCCTTTTATACCTTCCCCCATCCACGGGCTCTATTCCCGTGGGCCGGGCCTTTTTGGGCCCAACTTGGGTGGACGGGCCAACTCAGGCCCATCAATAAATAAGAAATCCATCAGCCTCCATGCCCTGCGTCGCCGCAATTGGACCTCATCACTGTCACAGCCAAAGCGTCATGCAGATGGAAGATCACAAGCTGCGGTAGTTGTAGAGCTTCCTCGGGCACAACCAAAACTGCCGCCTCAAGGACTACATCGAGAGGATCAGATCATGGGAAGACTGGACCCGGAGTTGCTATGACAAGCGGATCGACCTCAGCTCTGACGAGTTCGCCGAGATAATGCTCCATGATGCCATCTTTGTGATCCAGGTCTTCCTGATGTACCGGAACTTGGCGACCAGATCTTTCACAAGTGCTCAATGACGTCCGCCACGACATGAAGCTGCTGGAGAACCAGATGCAACGGCTGTTCCAGATGGCCTTTGGATCACACTAGAAGCACACGCCGGTGCTGCTCGAGCTCACATATGGGTTCTTCGGGCCAGGGATGAAGATGCAGGAGGTGCCAGAGGCAGTGATGGAGTTAGAGGTGAAGCGCTTCCTCGACGCTATCAGGCTCTCGTACTTGCCGGCAAGGAAGGCGCCTTACAACATCCAGGAGGAGGTCAAGCTCATCCCAAGTGTGACGGAGCTTGTGGCGGCTGGAGTCGACCTGAAAAGAGGTGAGAGTTGATTGTGTCATTCGATTTTCTAAATTTGAATATCCATTGTTCTGTTTTCTATTTATTTCCTTATCTTTTATTAAAATGCTCTCAGGTAAAAGAAATAGATTGTTTGACATTGGATTCAAGAATGGAGTGCTTGAAATCCCACGCCTCCATCTTTACCACATGACGGAATCCTATTTCCGAAACCTAATCGCCTTCGAGCAAAGTTACTACCGGGGCGATAGTTATCTGATCAACTACATAATCTTCATGGATCACCTAGTCCACACCCAGCCGACTCAAAGTTGCTGATTGACCTGGGAATCATTGAGACCTGGCTTAGTAATGAAGACGCTGCTGCGGATCTAATCAACAGCTTTTGCAAGGACACTTCCTTGTGGACGAGGAATGCCTACTTCTACAGCCTCAGGCATGAGCTCGCTGCATATTGCCAAACCCCTCATAACAAGTGGAAGGCATCTTTGAAGCGTGATTACTGCAGTAGCCCATGGGCGGTCCTCTCGATTATCAATACGGTAGTGTTGCTTACGCTGACTGTAGCACAGACAGCGTGCTCACTCCTATCTCTCAAATAACTTTGCTTTTTGAATGGTATATTGCCACTGTAATGCTCTTAAGTTTTGATTAAAATATGTGCGATCATCAGTTACTTTCTATCAGGATCAGCAGATCATCCATCTATGTGTGTTTGTCTGGGGCGCAGAATAATTAGCTTTTCCCTGTCCAAAGCATTTCACAATGAAGACCCGCCTAATATTAAGGGGACGTGGCTATTCAGCCTCTATACCAATTATGGTTTGCCCGAGAAATGTCGCCACAACTGAGTTTAGCTTGTAGACCCCTATCCGCAGCAATTCCTTGAGGCATGTTGATAAGGAATTGTTGAATAATTAACAAAGTTTATGTTGAAAGCACGCCTTCAGAAGATGGTGCATCAGAGACAGAGGGAATGAAAGCCTATCCTAACGGAACCAGACCTTGCGTAGCTAGTTTCTAATAATATTGCCTTCAATTTTCAGATGCCATCGAAGTCTTCGCAGTGTGAGACTTTGGCCAAGATCAGGACGTTCTCATAATGTAACTTGAAAATCAACTGCAGCAATCTGCATTATGCATAAGACTGTATCCACGCCGTAACATTCTATCTACCAGTAGATATAGAAAAGTTTTGATGGATTTTTTACAAAGTTGCAGATTGAGTTCTTCCAAACATGAAGCAACCGAATGTGAACATGATAGATGCCCCTTCACTACCCTGTGTAACAGATGTAGTCAATTTTGAAGTCAATGGGAGCTCCAGAAATTCACACGGTAGCGAAAAACGGGATAAGTACACTGTAAAACTAAAAGTTATGTATGACGTTTACTTTAATGCTAAAAATTTTCGAGAGCTTATTTAAATGTTAATTTTTTGAAAAACAATCTTTTTAGTGTCAACTCTGATCTGTTTGGTCAAAATCCAGCATTTTTTATTGATTTTTTAAGCCGACGTGGCTCACAAGAGGATCTAGTTAGCATTTGAAGCATGAAATGTAGTAGCTTTCCCTAAAAAAAAACCTAAATCATCAAATTGAAAGAAAGCCCCAATTTGGAACCCTAACCGGTCATTGAATGAGTCCTTCCACCTTGATCTGCCATGTTCCGGCAAGCCACGAGAAGCTGCTCCACCAGCTCATCCCAACCTATGCCACCGTGAGGGCCTGTCCCACCCCTTCTTGAGAAAAGAGAAGGTCAAATCTCAGCTTCAACTTTGGTCTGAACAGAACAAAATGGGGAGTCGGACACTACCTGGTATATGGACGATGACGGATTTGCAATCTGTGATGAGATCAAGGACAGAAAGTTCAACTATAACTGCCGGTGGGAATCAAAGTGAATGAATAGATTTCGGGAGCAATTTCATCAATTCGTAACCGGCCGCAAAGCAGAGTAAAACAGAGTGTACCTCACACTCTTGCGGAATCAATTGTTGGTGGCGGCTAACGAAGGTCAGATCAACGGGGAAGATTCTCAGTGACGAAGAAGCTGAGAATCAAAGCTAGCAATGTTGTGTTGAGCCGGATCCGAGTTCTTTAATACTCGGATCGCAGAATAGAGAGGAGAGCAGGATAATTCATGGCACGGCGATAATATTTCGACGATTAAGAGTGGCTGACAATTTGGGAGCTCCATAACATCTGAGCTTTTGCTTCCTTTTTCATGCAAAAAAATGTGTTTTTGGAGACTGTACCCCTCCATCCTTCTAAGTTCTCTGTGACATGTGTATATACCCTAAAAGAAATGAATCCTACTCCGTCAAACCTTAATATTGATTCTGTTGAACAGCTTTTCTAGAATCTTCTCGAAAGGACATTGCTTCGCCCGGCCACATCGAACAGGTGCGGGACGCGCGTCTGAAGCTTCGGGAGTGAGTGAACAGAGATTCAAGACAGACAGGCGAGCTCTTAAAAAGCGAAAATTGAAGACACGAAAAAAAGGCCTCTCGGCCAAGCTTGCCGGAGACAATAGGGGTGGTTTGCGAGCGACACCGACACTCGTCCATGGATGGAGCAATTCGCGAGCGTCCACGTCACTTGAGCAGATCTGGTGGCGACTCCACTGGTGGCGACGATGGAGGAGGGGCGGAGGTCGAACTCAGAGAGAGGGCATGACCAGATGAGTTTTTCGAGCAAGAGAGACTGGAGGCGTGCTGGTGAGAAAGAGGGCCGACGCCATTGTTGCAGAGAGCGAGCTTAGGGAGAGGATAACGGAGGAGAGAGATAAAAGGAAAAAAAAAAATGCCCATATTTTCTCCTCTTCGTTGGACACTGGACAGCAGCCAAAAAACACGTGGACTTCTTTTTTATTTTTTTAATGCCGAGTTATATTATAGTCCCGTAAATTTTTAGTTGGAATTTATTTAAGTGATCTTTTTTCTTTAATTTAGCACTTAAGTGAGCTGACGAAAATTTTGACACTAAAGTAAGCACTATACACAACTTTTGATATTTTTTATATATTTATCCCAACGAAAAACAATAATCTAAGGAAGTGATGAAGCAAAAAATTGAACAGACAATGATAATACCAATAATACTAATACTAATAGTAATGCCAAAAAAATTGAACTAACAATGACAATACTGACAATACTAATACTAACAACAATGCCAAAATGGTACTACCAAAACTATAGTACTCGTCACTCAACTGTGCTAACGAGCAAACATGTCGGTAGAGCCTGGATTGAACAAGAGTAGAGTTTGTTCCCACTGCATATTTTGTATATAGTTGGAATATTATAGGCGTTGATTTCACAATTGGACAAACACTAATTAATAATATAATTTACTATTATACAAAAAAGATCTAATATGTTGAGATATAAAGATTATTAATTAATGGGAAAATATCACAAATAGTCCATATACTTTTACTTAATGTACAATTTCATCCATAAATTTTCGATTGGCTCAATTTAGTCCCTAAACTATCGATAAATGTTTGATCTAATCATTTCGTTACTTTTTTCCTTTTTTTTTTTCTCTTCCCTTTGCCGGCCATGGCAAAGCTGGCAGAGGAAAGCCAGCATCTGGCGAGGGTCACCCTCACCTAGGCTAGCTAGGGCAGCTCTCGCCAGCATCCAGCGAGGACGGCCCTCACCTACGTCAAGCGAGGGCTATCCTCGCCCAACACAAGTGAGGGTCGTCCTCGCCAGACGTAGGCGAGGGCAGCCCTTCCTGGCGTCCGGTGAGGATGGCCCTTGCCCAGCGTCCGGCGAGGGCCACCCTAGCCAGCCTAAGCAAGGGCAACCCTCGCCGAACGCCGACTTTCCTTCATCAGCTCAGCTATGGTCGACGGAGGGAAGAGAGAATAAGAAGAAAAAATAAACTAAAAAGAAAAAGACCAAAATGCCCAATTTCATTAACTTTAACTAATGAAAGGACGAAATTGGTCAATTTTCAAATAGTCATGGACTAGATCAGATATTTATCGATAGTTTAGGGATCAAATTGAGCTAATCGAAAGTTCAGGGACGAGATTACACATCAAGTAAAAGTATGGGGACTATTTGTGACATTTTCCCTTAATTAATCTAATATGAGCTTGGCTAATATGGGCCGAGTAAAGCTCAACTTGTGATGAGAGGGCGTGTGGTTTAAAATTCTATAAATGATACTCAAGTCTCTCATCTAACCCTAATATACAAATATCCTCACATAATAAGCGTTTACTGAAGGATGAGGGAAATAGATAGTGTTAGTGATATAGAGGGCAATATAGAAAAAGCTCTTGAAAGCACTTGAACTTTGGATCATCTTTGTTCTGCATTAAAACAATGGATTCTAAATCATGTGCTCATATCTCTTTTACTCAATTATAGGTGTTCTTGATTCGAGCTATAGAGATCTTAGGTGCCGTTTTTATAGCTGATATGTGGTATCCGAGCTTTTCATAGCCTAGAACTCGAAAGTACGAATTTGGCTTTTTTAGGAATTTTTTGTCAAGTGAAAATTGATTTTAATTGCATAAAAGGTAAGAGATTGTTCAAACGAGCATTTTGAGTGGTTGCACGCAACCAGGGGCACACGGCCCCACGCATGGCCACACTCCGATGGCTGATTGCATGCATCGAGCATGTGCCTCCATGCACTCTTACGCGCAGGTGCTCCCTACACACATTCTTGGGCTAACGTCATGCTAACGTTGGCGACCCACAAAGTGGGTTAACCCGGGTGACTCAAACCAACCCAATCCAGGACTCGACTTGTTAACCCACTCGACCCAATTCTCTATTGACCGGACCAGTCAACCATCAAACTAGTCAAACCTCCATTGAATCGGCGGTTCATGCCGATTCAAGCACTCTAGTGCGTGCGTTACGTGTGCCATGCACTCTAGTGGCACATGAGGACGTGTCCAATCTCTTATTGGAGTGTTCTTGGAGCCTAGGTGCTCGTATTAAGATTCTTAACATTGTGATATATTTATTTTACATGTTTTATAATTTTATCAATGTGAAAATACATATAGAACCCTAAATATGTGTATTTTTAAGGTATTTTTTCATATTTTCCTATATTTTTCTATGATATTAGAAGTACAAATACTAGCTCTCATGTATATCAGAGTGTCATTCATTGATAATATGCATAATTTATTATGTATCAATAAATGGAGTAATGTAATTGACATGACGTGATTTTAGTGACAAATTGTCGATGTCTTCAACTCTAAAATTACATGTATATGGTGAATGTAAGACAAAATGTATTCCCTAGTAGAAGAAAGTTTCAAAAATTCAACCAAGTTATGACTGCCAAAACAAGACACTTGATTGGATTTTAGAAATATTTGTCTCATACTGTGATGGAATGTCTCCTATTCTGCTGTGTGGTCATTCTCCCAAAGGAGAGGATTTTTTATTGGTTCATGGAAGATTACATGAACAACTTATGTGTTGATACCTAAATTTTGCCTAACCATTTAAAAATTAGTTGCATAAAAATTAAAGATTAATATCTAACCCCTAAATAAAAATATTAATTACATATAGATATTGGGAGCATTTGCGTTAATAGTTGCGTTCATTGGACCGATGGCTGGATTTAAATGAATGGGTCTAGACAAATTGTGCTAAGCTCATGGTGAAAGGAAATTTGGGCTAGCCCGTAAACATTGTTAGTGGCCAAAAATCTCATATAGCTCGGAGCGTTGAATCAAGAAAGATGGATTTCTCAAGGAGCAATTAGGCTATACGTGATTGATTTTTTGGCATTTGGCAGACAAGATGAGGAAGATACAGTCAATATCTTTATAGAATCGAGTCCCTAGTCTAACCAAATTGGGAATGTAGCTCACGGCCAATGGATGAGAAGGAAAGAAAATTGATTTCTGCACATGCAAAATCAAAGAAGGGGAAAAAAACACAAGTGAGAAAGAGATAAAGATAATTATATATTAAGCACTCCCAAGAGGAGCGAAGATATGCTCTCTTCCCTTGAAAGCCTCAGCTGTCCCATCTATGAAAAGGACCCATTACAAGAGAAAGAGGAGGCCATACAATTGATACACGCGGCCCCATTGGCGGGGATCCGTTCACAAGAACACGTCCACAATAGTGATGGAGAGAATATATGGCTACATCAAGAGAAGGGAAGTCGTTCCCAATGCACAAATAAGAGAGGAAGAGAGAAGATTTCTTTTCTTTTGACTACAGGCGACGCTGGCCCCCGGATGCTGCTTCCTCTTCCAAGAAGCTGTTGTCATCGGAAAATACATCCAGCCACCGCAGCGCAAGTCTACTTGAACCATCAACGACTTGCAAAGCTCTGTCCGACCCCTTGCCCAGTACCTTCAAGTTCCTGCTCCCTTCACTGACGCGGATGTTGCCCCGACAAAGCTGATCCAACCTGCGACGACGACTCGCTGGTTCTGCCACTGCTGCAGCGGTTGACTTGCTGCTTCGTCTCACCAGCCATGACTCGGGATCCCAGCACCCGGTTGCTAGGTTCCCGTCAAAATTGCCGATTGCTTTGTCACTCGCGCAATCTTTTTGGCCATTGTAAATCCAAGCGTTCTCTACAGTTCTCCGCATCAGCTTCGGCGAGACAATCCCCAGCACTCCTCTCCTCACCAACAAGTTTCCCAGCAGGAACCATTATACTTAACGTGTTCTATGAAGATGCTGCTGCGAAAGTAATCAACACCTTCTGCAAGGAAACTTGCCTATGGATGAGGAACACCTACTTCTGTGACATTTTCGATTCGAACCCCTATTTCGGGCACAAGGAATGGACTAAGGACCAGTATGCCAATAAAAAGAATGGGTTATGAGTCAATCCCAAGGATTGTTCACGAGTCAATTAGCTGATTGGAGGTGAGGTGACTTAAGATCAGGGTTACGTTAAACCAAAGCATTCGACCATGAAAAGACCACTCGACCATAAGAATCGATGTGGATGATCATGTACCATCACGAGTCCATCAATGGATGGGTATGAATCTATTCAACTCAAGTATATATTGGTCACGGGTGACTCCACACAATCACTATATCATTCGTGAACAACCCTAATTCGATTCTATGTGACCCTAAGCCAAGGCAAGTCAATCGATCCTACACGATTACATGACAACGGAGGGTTATTCATGGATTGATCAGACTCAAACATTGATTGGTTTCGAGTCAACCATGGGTCACACGTGAAACCCTAGACAGGTGCGGACTTCAGTTTGAGTCTGGCCACCTAAGTACTGCTGAAATTGCCCAATTTGTGTAGACCATGTTAAGGCCATTTCCGCTCAAAACTTAACCACAAACCTCAGTATAATTACGGATGTCAATCATGGATGATCTCAAGATATTCCTATTTGGTTAAGACAATATTTAGCTAGTCCTCACAATTATCCTTCATCCTCTTGAATTTTGATCAATTAAAAGGGAACAATTATTGGAAGCCAAGAAGCCCCACATGCCTAAGCTAGGGAGGGAACTTGAGGATCTAGTTTTCTTGTAAAGTTTAAACCAATCCTTGGATTTTGGAAGGTAATCCATTAGTGCAATGGTTGAGTCATGTGCTTATTCAAGGATTTAGGCCATAATGATCCTAAATATGAGAGTTAAATAGTTTCTTGAGGACAAGTTGAGAAGAGACTAATGTTTGGTGGCCATACAAAGGGGGAGGGCAAAGGAGAGAACAAATCTTGTTTGCATAACTAAATTAGTTGCTCTTGAAACTAAATAATGATTAAACCTTTGAGGCTTGAAGGATAAGGTTGGCCAAGATTAGTCCTTAATGTGACACTTGGATGGATAGGATTTAGTCTTGCAAACCAAGTCAAGGAAATCATCATTAGCCATTATTACCTATCCAATTATTGAGTTTCTCATAAAAAGGCTTAGAACCATTCTCTCTCCCCCTCTCTCTCGGTTGTTCCTCCGCCCCCCCCCTAATGTGAGCCGCTGTCACTGCCTGCTCACCATCACCATTGTCATTGTCATGAGCTATGAGCCACCCACCATCCGTCTTCATTCTTGTTCTAATTTCGTAAGTAGATCCCCTAAACATTGGTTAGGTTGTTGTCTTGCGTAGTTTGGACTTAGGTTAGGTTTTGTTCTTATTGTTGAATAGGCCTGAGCCATCCTAGGTAGAGTAGATTCGTGTATTATTTTTGTATGGTTTGCTCATATTATGCTTGAGTTACGAGGTTTGAGAATAGGCAAGATCTTGCTATGTGATCATTGAGGTTACAAGGACTTGTTGTTGTTAATGGATGTGGTTTATCTATGTGTTATTGTCTATGCTTGATTACAAGGATTTGTTGTTGTTAGTGGACACGGTTTATCTATGTGTTATTGTCTATGCTTGATTACAAGGATTTGTTGTTGTTAGTGGACGCAATTTATCTATGTGTTATTGTCTATGCTCGGTTGCAAGGATTTGTTGTTGTTAGTGGACACGATTTGTCTATCTATTATTGTCTATGCTTGGTTGCAAGGATTTGTTGTTGCCAGTGGAAGCGATTTGTTTGTGTGTTATTATTTATGCTTGGTTGCAAGGATTTATCATTGTTTAGGCATTTAGCAACTTGTCCAATAGTAATAATTTTTATTTTTTTTGTTCCTAGAAATAGATTTGGAATAAAAGTTTATTTGGTAAATTTTTTATTCTTAAGAATAGATTTGGAACAGAATCAAGGTGTTAAAAAAAAAAAAAAGTTGCTTTTTTGTTACTAGAAACAATTCCAAAATCAAGCAACCCAATTTTTTTTCTTTTCTCTTCTTCTTTTTTTCTTGTTCTTCTTCCTTCTCTCTTCTTCTTCCATTGCCATCACCGTCGCCACCATCGCTGTCCACTCCCACTGGTCGTTAGCAAGCTCGCCAGGCCAAGATGAGGTCCAATGAGCTTGCTAGAGGCCTTGCCTAGTAGGGCAAGGCTCACTTGAGCCTTGGCTGGCAAGGCCAAGCTCGCTAGCCACTAGTGGGGCTCGACCTTGGTGGACCACCACAAGGTCAACGTCATCTAACCAAGGCAAGGCCAACCTCATGGTGGCTTGGTGAGGCCAAGCACTATCAATGGCTAGGTGGGCTCGGCCTCACCAAATCTAGGCAAGGCTTCTCACCCAGCCAAGGCTTGGCCGAGCCTCACCCAATTGTTGGCGAGGCTCAGGTGACGAGGTGCGGCCTTGCCAAGGGCCGACAACCCTCTTGAGAGGTTGCAGCCCTCATTTGGCCGACTGCCAATCATCCTGAGGTAGGCAACTAGCCAAAGATTGAAGAAGAAGAGAGAGAAAAGAAAAAAAAAAAAAAAAAAAAGTACTAAAATTATTTAAAAATTAAAAGAAAATGGTTTGTATTAGAAATTTTGAGGACGGTATCACATGCAATTCTATTCCTGGAATAAAAATTTTTGCCAATTAATAAATGCTTTCAAATGCTTAAAAAATTTTCCCATTAACAAAATTAAAAAGAATCATTTTTTATTAGAAATTGCTCTCACAAATAGAATAGTTACCGAACACACCATTGGTAGATATGATTTGTCTATACGTTATTGTTGATGCTTGAAAACACACCCTGAGCTTTGAAATGAGATTCACATTGGTCTTAGATGTGCATGGAAGTACGCTGGGTCGGGTCTCTCTCTTGGTTTGGCGATATTGAGGTATATCATTTCTGCACAAGGTTTGAGTTAAGTTGATGCTCAAATGTCACGGGTCAAACCACGGTTCTCATTTCATACTTGGAATATTGTAACAATGCAGTTTCGGTAAGTCATAACATACACTTCGCTTGGCACACCTTTGAGGCACTGCTGCATCAAACTAGAGAAATGATAAAAACCGGTTGTGTGCTCATTTACACATATGGTCACATGAGGAAAGCCATCACCAATGGATTTCAAGACGATGTCATCACCAATGGATTTCGGGACGATATTCGATGGATTTTGGATGCTATTTGCAGATAGGATTTGGAAACGAAGCCTAATGGATTTTAGATGCCGTCACTAATGGATTTCGGGATGTTGTCGTGCCAAATGAGGCAAGACGATGCCCGGTAGAATCTAGAAGAACTGATAGATTTTGGTTATTGATAGATTTTGGTTATGTGTGTAATAAATAGAAGCCATGTGATGTGTTGCGGATTCTCATGTGCATATATTATGGAATATAATGTGGTTCTTGATTGAGATTACATTTGAGACATTTGAGAATCATGTACATATTTTAGAAGCTATTAATTGGCACGTATGTATTTTATATGCCATTATTTGTGACTTGAGAGGCACGTGCATATTTGATATGCTATTATTTGGGACTTGAGAGCCACGTGATTATTTGACTCAAACATATTTTATATGCCATTATTGGTGACTTGAAAGGCACGTTTGTATTTTATGCATTATTATTTAGGACTTGAGGATCATGTGTACATTGTAAAAGTTATTATTTGACACGTATATAATTTTTCTGATTATGGAACATTTGTGGGTCCTAGATCGCGTGAGCATTTTAGGTATTTGGGAACCCCATTTCATGTATTTAGTTAAGGCAAAGCAAGAGCTTTGCTATTGATCTACCATTGACATATTGATGTCAAGTATTCGTACGATTCCGATTTGAGACATTCGATTGTATGAGGTTTAGGCGATTTACTTATTAAGTGTTCACTCAATTGTTGTTGTTTTACCCTTTTCAGATCTCTAGGTATGAGTCTCCCTCCGGTCTGTTTCAATTTGCTTGTATAGATGGAGATAGTTATTATGGACTTAGAGGATATGACGACTGATATCACGTACCAGAAGCACACTACTACGGTGTGCGTGGACGAAGGCTTAAGACACCTAGTTTAGCATTAGTACAAGGCGTGGTTCATTTGGATCGACAAGGAGGTCTTTGAGCTCGTCCGCGGGTTTGATAGGACCCAATGGTCCCAATTAATCCTCATCAGACCCCATGGTGGCAAATCATCCCGATGGCATAGTGGATGACCTCGACTCCAATCCAAACTATGACCTTGAGCCCGAGCCATAGAAAGCCGACCTTTTGATGGGAACCGTTTTTGGCAATTGCCCTCGTAGAAGAGGTAGGACTAGCCCTCTATCCTCTTTTGGATGTAATCTTAATGGCCCAACTAGGCAGACTTGTAATTACAACTTTTCAATTCTTGTGGCATCCTAGAATTCCTTGTTAATCCTTAGAGGTGCTCTAATTCATGTCTTGTATTAAGGACTATGGCCGAGTTTTTAGTGGATAGATTTTGGGAAAGGATGACCTATCTTTGGCCATATGTATTATGAATTAGAATTTATGGATTTGTGATTTCAAGTGTATAGTTATTTAATTTTTATACTATAGTACTTTGATTCAATAAGGATTTAATTAGTATTAAAAATGGGTTAAAACTGGATTTAATTAAGCTTGGGTCTTAGGCCCAAGAGTGTGGGCCTAAGATGCGCCAAGCTGGCCGGCCCACGAAGCCCCAAGTAGGAGGAGCTGCCGTTGGCCCATGGCTGGCCCAAGCCCAGCTGAAAGATGGAGGCCCATCTTGCATGAAGGAGGCCATTTGTCCCTCCTAGCTGCCAAGTGTCCTTCATGCAAAAGCAATGATTGATCATCATTGAGGAGAGGAAAATTGAGGGAACCGGTTGATGATGAAGGGGAAGTGTCGCTGAAGAGAGGGAGTGAGAGAGAGAGAGAGAGCTACCAAGGGGAAGAGAGAAATCAAGAGAGAAAGGAAGAAGAGAGGAAAGGAGGAGAGCTGTCCGTTGACCGTCCGCCGTGCGTCCGTCGCTCATCGCCGTCCGTGTGCTTGCCGTAGCTCGGTTTAGAGGCAAGTTAGATCCGTTGATCTGCTCTTGCATGTTGTGTCTAGAATGTGTTATGGAATGGTGATGAATTTCGGATGTCTCGGGTGTGAAAAACCGAAGTTTTAAGAGTGTTGTTTTGAAGTAGTAAACAGTCTGACCCAGAATGTTGTAGTGGCTTGCATGCTATGTTTGAGTCCGATTTTGGCTTTTACTTCTTGATGAAAGTTGTAGATAACATCTTAAATCATAACATACTAAAATTTGAGGCAAAATGGATGAGTTTTGTGGGGTGAAACCCTCCCTCTACGAAAATGTTAGATCTGAAGCTGTTTTGTTGACCTCTTGGTGATTTTCTGTGTTGCATGTAACTTTTTACTGAGAATTTCACTTCAATTATATAACAAAATATGTAAAGGAAATCCTGAGGTTTAACATATCAAAAATTCAGAGAAAACTAATAAGGATAGATAGGTGAAATCGTGGTTTTTTGGAAGTAGTCAGATCTGGAAACTTCGGTATTGAAACAGAAGCTTTAACCGTCTATATTAAATCATCTAGAACGAATTTGGCTATGACTTCTCCATGAAAAAAATACCTTAGGATCTTGACTATAACATAGTCGAACTTCATGAATTTTGAAGGTCTTTTGGGTATTAAGTCGGAAATATTTCAAAAGCCGTGTAATCTGACGCTTTGGAACTTAGTCAGTTTCAATGCATGGGTCATATCATTTTTATGAATCTCTTTCGGCAAAGTGTTCTTCACAAATTATCTTCCTTTATGTCTTCCCTGTAACATATTCAAATTTTATAATTTTTGAAGTTCATTTGCCTATTTAACGAAAAATGTTTTAAAAACTGTGCAAGCTGTATTGATAGAATAGAAATGCTGTGGTGCATGATCTATATCAGATTTTATGAGGGTCTTTTGGTGCAGTGTCCTTTATGAAATATATGCCATTATGTCTTGACTATCACGTGTTCAAATTTCATAATTTTTAATGGCCATTTGGGTATTTAATGGAAATATTTTTTAAAACTGTGCAAGCTAGATTGTGCAAATTTCAAATGCTGAAATTTATGATTATTCTGTTTTGGATGAGCCCTATTAATTATATTGATTGAGGTGATTGAATATTGCTGAGCATGTGATGATATTTGGCATTGCATATAGAATCAAATGCTGAACTTGACTTTGTTGCCATTACATCATGTGCCATGTTGATTGTGAGACATAAATTGGTGAATATGAATTATGATGAATGAGAAAACTATTGGAGGTGGGCTTAGAATGCCCTGGGAGTGTCAGGATGCCCAGAATGGAGGGTGCTGGATGCCCAGTTGTATTGTGATACATGTCCGGATGTCCTCGGGAGTTTCGAGATGCTCGGAATGGTTGGGTGCCGGAAGCCTCGGAGGTTTGTGCCCGAGGGAATACCTCGTGATGCTAGTTGGGATACGAAATGCCCGGAATGTGAGGGTGCCGGATGCCTGGTGGTGTGTGTCGGAGGTTTTCTCGCAATGCCAGGTTGGGGTGCGAGTGATAATGTGGGATGCAATTATTAGTCCCGGGAAAGAAAGATGTGGTGATCAAATTGAAAGATAAAAGTGGAAATTGAATCATGCACATATGATATGGTGACATATGCATGGCTGTAGAATATGATAATGATGAGTGCATGGTTGTATGTGCATCTATGGCATGATATATATATGACATGATGATGATGAGTGCATGGTTGTATGTGCACCTATGTCATGGTATATATATGACATGATGATGATGAGTGCAATGGTTGTATGTGCACCTATGGTATGATATATGTATGACATGATGGTGATGAGTACATGAGGATATATGTACATATGGTATGATGGCATATGCATGGCTGCAAGGTAAGTTATGTTTGGATGCATGGATGACATGTACTATACTATGATGTGTGATTGTATTGTGTGATGCATTGAGTGGTTTATTAGATCTTTTACTTACTGAGTGGTTGTACTCACCATTCGGGGACCAACATTTCAGATTAAAAAAATGCTGCTCCCTACTGTCACTCGGGGCACCTTCTATGGCCTCCCATCTGACGTGGAGGTAGATTGTTCAGAAATATATTGCATTACCATCCCTGGGTTGACATATGTGCGAGTTCGTGTACTGGTCATGTACGATGTGGGCCTAGCTGGGGGCCCGGTCATACAGGAGTTTTTGTCGGTTCACGTCCACTGAGATGGAGTGATTTGGGGAATGTTGCCGCCACCACCGCCCGACGTGCAAGGATGGGTGTGATGGCCGCATGAGGGGTAGAGAGCTGACGTTTTTTTGAGAGTAACCGACACTTGTAAATGGGGGATGACACACGATCAATATAGGGGTCGAGATACCTTTTGGGTTGTGGCCAAGTGTAGTTAAGAGTCTTGGCTTTTCTTTTTGGATGTACCGACCTGAGAAACCCATCATGAATATACGTAAATAAAAAGTGGTTCGGCCTTATCTTTTCATATGATGTGTAGTTGGTGTGTATTGCATTATGGTTACTGGAGGGAGAGATGGTGAAACTAAATTGTGCTTCTGCTAATAAGTTACACTGGGACCGTTTTCAAATATATATATGCCTAAGGACCTCGGTCCTTCTTCAAGCCCCCTTTTTATAAAAGGTAAGGTAATGGACATATTTGGAATGAAAGCGATAGGTAGGCTGTGGCGACCCTAATGGGATTGGGGGCCGTCAAGGGGTGCCACAATTCTAATGAAGCAATCTATAAGTAATGTGTTTGTATATGTGTTTTCTTTATTATCCGTTTATTGTTTGTTGATTGGGTGTTACGGGGCACACTTTCACATGTGATAAATCAAAGGATAAAAGCAACAAGACGGCAACACCTCTTAGGACGTTGCAAATTAATCCCGCGGATGTCGTGCTCTCGCGGTGAGGTGAGGTCTAGGGTGTGACATCTACAACCCTAGATATGAGCTTGTTGCGTATTGCCGAAGCTCTTCTAACAAGTGGAAGGCAACATTCATGCACGATTACTGCAGTAGCCTATGGAAGTTCCTCTCAGATATCGTTGCCGTGGTGTTGCTTGCACTGACTGTAGTACAAACCATGTGTGCCCTCCTATCCCTCAAATAATTTTTCTTTTCGAATGGTACATTGTGAAGGAATCGTAATTTTTGTATATTATATTATGATCTCTCTTGTACAAAGCTATATATAAAGATATTACAAGAGCTCTAAATTAAGGATGATTGAGGATGCTTAAGGCAAGTAGAGAAAATATGGGAACAATATCAACAATATCTTAAATTAGATACAAAAGATAATATTGCTGACTAGAAACGTTATCACCCTCCCGCAAGCGAAGCATTGTCAACAATGTGAAGCTTGGACCGTAAAAGACGAACCCGTGCTGATGACAATCCTTTGGTGAAGATGTTCGCAATTTGATCACTGGTGTTGATGTAACGGATGTCAAGTAACTGGCAACCCACCAATTCACAAACATAATCATAATCTATTTCAATGTGTTTAGTGCGACTATGAAAAACTAGATTCCGAGTTAAAGCAATGGCAGAGATATTGTCGCACCACAATACAGGAGCGCGTGGGAGCGAGATTCATAATTCTCGGAGAAGAGATAGGAGCAATTGAATTTCAACAGCTGTTTGAGCAAGACAACGATATTCAACCTCTGTAGAAGAACGTGCAACAGTAGGTTGCTTCTTTGCACTCCAAGAAATAGGGTTGGCCCCGAAAAATAAACAATACCCACTGGTAGAGTGACGATCATCAGGACTGCCAGCCCAGTCAGCGTCATAATAGGCATGTAAAGAAATAGGACCAGGCTGAATCTGCATGCCATAAGAGATTGTGCCTTTTAAATAGCAAAGGATATGTTTTACAGCACGCCAATGGTGTTCTCCGGGTGCTTTGAGAAATTGACAAGCTTGATTAACAGCATAGCTAATGTCAAGACGACTAAGAGTAACATATTGAAGTGCTCCAACAACACTCCTATATAGTGTAGGATCTGAGACAGGGTCACTACTTGAATGATCGAGTTTATTCGAGGTAGCAGGGCTGGAAACAGGCTTGCAGTCCAGCATATTGGTGCGAGATAAGAGGTCACGAATATACTTTGCCTGATGAAGGAAGATATGATAGGGGTTTTGTCGAACAAGATGAATGCCCAAGAAATAAGTCAAGGGGCCTAAGTCCTTCATCTTGAATGAGTGAGGAAGTTCCTCAACGATAGCAGAAATAGCCTTGGAATCATTTCCTGTTAAAATAATGTCATCAACATAAGAAAAGAGATATATAATAGTAGAGCCATGACTGTAAATGAAGAGGGACGGATCCAAGATAGTGGTTGAAAAACCAATGTCTTCTAGCCGAGCTGTAAATTTTTCAAACCAAGCGCGAGGTGCTTGCCGTAGACCATAGATAGATTTGTGCATTAAGCAAATAGAATGAGGAGCAGCAAGATCAACATAGCCTGGTGGTTGAGCCATATATACAGTTTCTTGGAGATCGCCATGTAAAAATGCACATTCAACATCAAGTTGTTGAATCGTCCATCCATAAGTGACCGCCAACGTGAGAATGACTCGAATAGTAGTATGCTTTACAACAGAACTAAAAGTGTCCACAAAGTCAATGCCGAGTTATTGGTGAAATCCTTTTGCTACGAGGCGAGCTTTGTAGTGACTAATGGTGCCGTCTGGGTTTTGTTTTATCCAATAAAGCCATTTGCAGCCGACGACGTTCATGGTTGGATTAAATGGCACAAGGGACCAAGTGTGTTGCTCTTGTAAGGAATTAAATTCCTCATCCATAGCTTTTCGCCATTCAGGTGATTTTGAAGCTTGAGTGTAGCATGTTGGCTCCAAGGGAAGAGAAGAAGATAAAGCAATAGGATAACAAGAAGTAAAGGTTTTTGGTTTGAAAATACCATGTTGAGAACGTGTGATCATGGGATGAGTGCGGGTGGGAGGTGGTGGGGGAGGGGGTGGTATAGGGGAAGATAAAGGAGGAGATTGTGGTTCATCTATAGTTAACGAAACAGAGACAACACTGTTGGCGGGGCTAATGGTGGGCTCAACCCATGCGGTATTCGTGGGGGCGGAGGTTGATGGTAGCCAGATGGAGATAGGACCAAGTGAGGGTAAAGTGGTAGGAGATTTTGGAGAGTTAGAGTGTGATAAACTGGTAAACAGATTCATCAAATTTAACATGATGAGATATGTAAACTCGGTGACTTTGCATGTCATAGCAGCGATACCCTTTATGAGAGGTACTATAGCCTAGAAAATAACACTAAGAAGAGCGAAACTCCAATTTGTTAGAACAATCGGGACGGAGCCAGGGATAACAAAGGCATCCAAAGGCTCGTAAATGAGAATAATCAGGAATTTGTTGAAACAATCGTTGATATGGGGAAATTTGAGAAATATTAGGCATGCGGTTGATGAGATATACAGCTGTATTGAAGGCTTCAAACCAAAAGCGAGAAGGCATACTGGCTTGAGCTAGAAGGGTGAGACCAGTTTCAATCACGTGACGATGTTTTCGCTCGACGACACCATTTTGTTTAGGTGTATGTGGGTAGGAAAATTGATGACGAATACCATGTGTATGAAAATAAGATTCAAGTGCATCACTAGTGAATTCGCCACCAGCATCGAAGCAAAAGAATTTAATTCGATGGTTAAATTGATTTTCAACTTGCGGTTTGAAAGCCATAAAAATTTCGTAAAAATCAGATTTATGGCGCATAGGAAATATCCAACTGTAATGAGAGAAGTCATCAACAAACAATACATAATAAGAGAATTTTGATATAGAAGACACTGGGGCAGGTCCCCATACATCACAATGAATTAGTTCAAGTGGAAATTGAGTGCGTGTGTGAGACAACAAAAATGGTAACTTGCAACTTTTACCTAACGACATGCAGAACACGAGAGTTATCACGCTTATTTGATATTTGAAGCTGTTTAAAAATAAGATGTTGAATAGCTGCAAGAAGGGTGGCCAAGACGATGATGCCAGGTGGAGGAGTTGATGCGAGAAGAAAATGAAACTTGAGGTTTGAAGCAAGGTTTGGGGAACCACATAGGATAAAGCCCATTCTCAGTCCAACCATGGTGCAGAATTTGCTTCGTTAACTTGTCCTTCACAAAGAATTGAGAATCATCAAATAGAAAGTAACAATTATTGTCTTTAGCAAAACGACTAACTGAAATTAAATTGGCAGATGCTAGAGGACAACAAAGTATATTAGTTAAATTCATGGAGGAAGCGGGATGTGAGAGAGAAGTGGAACCAACATGAGCAATAGACGAATAGACAAACCTTGGCCATTTCCAACCTGAACTTCATCAGAACCACTACAAGGAGCAGAGATGGAGAGATTACCCAGATCTGTTGTAATATGATGGCTGGCGCCAGTATCAGTATACCAAGTGCCATCGTCAGTAGGTGGTGCAATAGCTATGGCAGCAAGTTTTTTAGGAGGATTGCGACCATGATATGCATAGTTCATGCGATGATAGCAGTCAATGGCACTATGGCCATGTTTGTTGCATATCTGATAGATCAGCCGACCAGTGTTCAATTGACGACCTTGAGGTCGAAATGATGGAGTAGGGAGAAGTCCAACTTGATTGGAATGGCCCCTGTTGCATCCTCTATAACTAGTGCCACCCCTATTGAGACGAGGTGTGAATGAGTGCTATCCAGAAGAAAGAGTTTGAGGTTGCCGGTTTGCAGCAAAGCCAGTAGTAGTTTTGGATAATGAATCATCAGTGATGCTCAATTCTTTAGAGAGTAGGCGATTGTGTAAATCTTCAATAGTGATGGAAGTTTGATGAGCACAAACATGAATAGAGGATGCAAAGGAGCAGTAAGCAGCAGGCAATCCATTGAGAATGCAAATTAGGAGATCATCATCACTTACTGGAGATCCGCAAATTGTGAGTTTATCAGCTAAAGTTTTGAATTGTTGGAGATATTCCTGCATGGTGAGGTTGCCCTTCTTGAGGTGATGTAATTGTCTTTTCAGAGACATTACATGAGCAGGAGTGAGAGAGGCATAGCGACGAGCGAGGACATCCCACGCAGCTTTTGCAGATGTAGCGCCAACTACATATGGAAGTGCAGATTCAGACAGAGTAGCGCTGATCCAGCAGAGTAGCATCTGATTTTTTTTTTATCCATGTCTTGTAATTTTCATCAGTTGAAGCAGGCGCTTGGGAGGTTCCATCAATATAAGACATGAGGTTGTGACCTTTGAGAATTGGTTCGAAAAGAGAACGCCAAAGAAGATAGTTCGAGTTGTTCAATTTGATGGGTATCAAGTTGGATATGTTTGAGATGACGAGTAAGGGAGATGCCATAGATGAAGACGACTGAGATGATAGATTAGAGCCTGTCGACACTTTCTTTGGGAACAAGAAAGTCGATGAAGAATGAGAGGAGAAGGAGATTTGAGGATCGTAAGGCGAATTACGCCAGATGCAGCTCTGATACCATGAAGGAATCATAATTTTTGTATATTGTATTATGATCTCTCTTGTACAAAGCTATACATAAAGATATTACAAGAGCCCTAAATTAGGGATGATTGAGGATGCCTAAGGCAAGTAGAGAAAATACGGGAACAATATCAACAATATCTTAAATTAGATACAAAAGATAATATTGTTAACTAGAAACGTTATCACATTGCCATTGTAATACTCTTAAGTTTTGATTGAATTTTGTGTGATCATCGGTCCTTATCTATCAGAATAAGCAGACATCCATTTATGTGTGTTAGTCGGGGCGCAGATTATTAGCTTTTCCCTACCAATACATTCCACGACGACAGAATGGTGAATATGAATGGGATGTGGCGATTCGGCCTTTATTCTAGGATGGTTCGCCCAAAAAAAAATGTCGCCGCAACTGAGATTAGCTTGTAGGCCCTTGTCAGCGTTTAGCTATTAATAAACTTGAGGCGCGATGAGAAGGAATGGCGGAATATTGCACTAAGTTTTTGTCAACGCTGCCCACAGAAGATGGTGGATCAGAGACGGAGGGAATGAAAGCCTAGGCTAAGTGAACCTGAACTTGTATAGTTAGCATCTCACAATATCGTCTTCGCCTTTCAGGTGCAAATAAGTCTCTAATTACACGGTGCAAGAATTTGGATGAGATGGAGACGTTCTCGTAAGGTAACTTGAAAATCAACTGCAGCAATCTGCCTTCTGCGTAAGATTGCATCGTCCGTTAGTTTTCCCAACATGAAGCAACCAAACGTGAACATGGTAGATGAGCTACACTTTTGCATATACATATACAAATGAGCCTAGGAGCACTCTTTGAGCTAAGATTCTGTTCGTTTCACAAAAAATAATTTCCAAAAAAATGTTTTCTAGATTTTGTGACATTCTTTTTTACGGAAAATGAATTAATTGGGGAAAATATTTTCCATTAAGAGAAAAAAAGTCCTCTAAGGTTGGGAAAATGTTTTCTACTTTTCATACCTTCTTTTACATCACTTTCCTTCATCAAACACCTTTTTCTTTTATTTTTTAAATTGATTTTTTAATTATCCTTTATTCTGTTCTTTTTCTTTTTCTTTCATTTTCTTTCTTTTTCCCCTTCTTCTTCATTGGCTAGTCACCGGTCATTACAGTAGCCAATGACTGGCCATAGAGCTAAAGCCTCGCCATAGGCTAGGGAGGCTGGAGCTCACCAGATCCTAACAGGTCAAGCTTGTTAACACCCAAATTTTATTAATGTTTTTAAATATCCATTTATTTGCAAAAATATAAAAAAATTATAAAAAGATAAGAAGCAAAAAAAAAATGGAAAAATGAATAAAGTGGACCAAAAAAAAAAGAAATAAAAACAAAAATAAAAGGGGGAAATCGAGCGGGCCAGCTTGTCTAGCCCACTTGGTCTCGGCTCACCTGCAACCCAGCTTCCCATTTCCTTTCTTTCCTTTGGCCCATTTTCCCTCTTTTATTTGGCCCACCAGAGCCTAAAAAGTGGCCCAGCCCAAGGCCCTGGCGTGGGCGAGGAAAAAACAAAAAAGATTCCTTACGGAGGCGAGGAGGGCATGCTGGTGCTCACTGGACGAAGCGTGGAATGGGGCATATAACGTAAAAAAGGATGGGCGTTAGGGAGGAGGGCGGATGCTTCCACAACCGCTTGTAGATCCAGGTCCGGGAAATTCAACAAGTCACGGATGAAGTGGACAAGGAGTATAAGAAGATATCTGAGCAGATCAATGAAACTCGAAGAGCTTTGCTCGGCGTTGGTCGTCGCCAGTCGGGACGGACGGTGGGCGGATGATGGTGGTTTGGCGGCAACGTAGGTGCTGGCCGTCGTCGGCCGGAGCGATGGCGGGGCGTCGGAAGGGGCGTTCTTAGTTCAGTAAAGTTGCAGGTGGTGGAGTCTTCGGTGAAGGAGGGTTGCCGTGAGGTTGAAGATGAAGACAGAAAAGGACAAAATAGGGAAAAGAAAACGAATTAAAAAAGGGAAAATTAAAAGTCTTTTTTTAATCCGACTGGGGTCGGGTCCGGGTTTTGCTCAGGTCAATGGGCCGGATCACGTAAAACCGGTGCGAGCCCGTTCCCCGAATGTAATGATAATAAATGAACTAATAAGAAAAATTAATTGAAAGTATTCGGAAAATATTTTAAAATTTTTTAAAAAATTATTAAAATTCAAAATTCAAAATTCAAAAAAATGATAAATTTTTTTAAATTTTAGGCAATAATAAGAAGTTCAAAAAATTCAAAAAAATTAATAAAAAATTAGAACTTTAGAAAATCATTAAAAATTTGGAAAAATTCGAAAGAGTCATTAAATATATATAATTAGAAAAAAATTAAAAAATTGGAAAATCAGAAAATTCATAAAAATTTAGAAAATTCAGAAAATCATTAAAAATAGAAAAATCCAGAAAAAAAATAAGGAATTACAAAAATATTTAAAAAATTTAGAAAATCATAAAAATTTAAAAATTTTAGAAAAATTGGAAAATCCTTTAAAAATGTTAAAACATAAAATTGGATAACTCTTTAGGGCTTTACAACAGGGATCCTTGTTTGGTTTTGTCTTGTTTTCTTTTTTAGGGACAATTTAGAGTGTTTGTGTATTTTCTATAATGATTATGATTGACTACGCTTTTCAATATTTTGATGTTAATTCCTTGTTTTGGAATGGTTAGGACAAACCTTAGATTTTTCTTGATACACTACTATGGTGTTAGTTAGCACAAAATAAAGTTAGGTATCAAGAGGCCATTAACCATAATCAAGTCCCAAGTCTAAAATCTCTGGTTACGTAAATAGTAAGGTATTCTCTTGCATTTTCATATCCTTGAACTAATCTACTATTTTGGCTAAAATGAGGGCTGAAATGATCTTATTTGAGTTCGAGTCATTCTAGACTTTTAAAACACATATCACTAGATTCAAATCGATAGGTCGTATGCCCCGATCGAGCATCATTTGACATTCGAAAAATACCACCAAAGATAAGCAATTCTATAGTAGTTTAGGTTAGTTTTCATTTATATTCTTATTTCGCCTTTTGTTTTTCTATTATTGTGTAATTTTCTATGTTGATTTTTGGAGGAACTTTCCTTCATGAAAGTTGTTTGTTATTGTCTTAAGAATGTTCTGCATTTTTTTTTTTAAAATAATTTTTGGACATGATTAAGTAGATCAAAATCACTCGAGAGATGAGCCTAAGATGGTTTGCTCTATGTTGATTTCTGATTTTGTCATTTTTTTTACTGATCTCTATGTTAATTTTTGGAGGAAATTTCCTTCATGAAAATTGCTTATAATTGTGTGGAGAATGTCATGTAATGTTTTCGGAATTTTTGAATGTGTTTAACTATGTCAAAATTGCCTAAATCCGAACATAAGATAGTTTGCCGTACACTATTCCAAATTGTGTTTTGATGAAATTCAGTTCATAAACAAGTTTGTTTGGTCTCAAATCCTTCATGAAAGATGAAATAGATGCTATATGTGTTCAATTGATGCATGATTTGCAAAGTGTTGATGTTGTCTAGTGTATCAATTGCATAAGTTAATGTAAAAAGATGCTGCAACAATATATAGCTTGGATATGCACCTCTATTTTGCCATTTTTGCTATAACTCATGTGATTACATTTAAGTTTCAAACTCTTAACGAGAAATGTTCCTCATTGCATTTCTGTATGCGGAATCTTCCGTAGGATTTTTGCATGTTTTGAGATGGTTGAAATCATCTCCGTCTATGAAGTTAATGCTTAAATGAAATCTAACCATATATGTATGTTATCATGCTTGTTTTGTAATCATGCTTGTTTAAGTCATCTAGAGACTAAGGCCCTGTTTGGTTGGGCATTTAGAAAGCCCATTTGAGTTCTAAAGTCCCTTGGCCAAATGCTGTGGTATTTGGTTCATTTTTTTGGAGACTCTGGGGAGATGCAACAGCATCTCCAAGGGGGTTGAAAGGGCTTTGAGGGAATGGAGGGGGAGAGGTACATTGGGAAGTTGCATTTTCGGAATGCAACTTCCACTGTTCATCTTCACTGAAGAGAAGCCAATTGGAGGTCGACGATCGCCGGCTGAGGGGTCGCACGCGCCAGTAATGCGCCAGCGACTGCCGTCCAAGGGTCCCCCGACCCCAGCGACCGTTGCCGGACCTCAGGCGATGCTTGGGTCGCGCGACCTCAAGCAACGGTCACCGGGGTCGGGCGACCCCAAGCGACGACCTCAGGCGGTCGTCGCCTAGGGCCGCGCGATCCGGGCGACCAGATCGCCATCCGGCCGGCGGATCCGGCGGTCCGACCGGCCGATCCGGCGGTCCGGCCGGCGGATCCGGCGGTCCGGCCGGCGGATCCGGCGATCTCGTGGCCGAACTTCAAAAAAGAAAATATAATTTTTTTTTGTTTTTTTAATTTAATAAAAGTCATTTACAAATGCAAATTTTACCAAATGGTATTTTGGCTAAAGTTGTATTTTAATGCAAATTTTACCAAATGATATTTGCATTTCGGAAAACCCCTTCACCCGAAGGTATTTGCATTTGGCAAATGCATTCTCCAAAAGTCGAACCAAACGGGCCCTAAATCTTGCTATTATGCCTTCTTGACATTGAACCACATGTTACAAGGTTTATGTATATGTTTAGATCATATCATTCGAACATCATCTTGCATGTTAAATTTGTATTACAAAAGTCTTCATCACGCTTAAAATTCCCAAGCATATCATAAGGAATTTTGAATCATTTTGTAATGTCATTTAAATTGTATGACCTTTTTGCATGTTGATTTAGGATTAGATGATTATCCAAATTTTCCGTTGCATCCAATCCTAAGTCCCATGTGATTTTTTCATGCCATTTGTGCATTATTTGAATGACTTTGAGGTTTTCTAATGCATAATTGTGTTCTATTTTTCTTAGTTACTAATACACACATCTTTAGAGATCTCGATCTTAAGGTATCAAATTGACCTAATTTGGACCCAAGCCATTTGAGGAAGTCACAAAGCACACTTATAGGTTTCCAATGCCATTGATTTCACATAGATCACTCATCATTTGGACCACTTTCTATTTTTTTCAAAACTAGATCAGAATTTGGACATGGAATTAAATTCAGACCCCTGTTCTAACCCCTGTTTGGATGGACTTTTGACATTTTTGTTCTATTTTTTCTATAAGGATTCTGCACTCGATCCCTTAATGAACTTATTTGTCATTATGTTGGCTATGTTGTGTGAAAATATGATGATTTTTATACCTATTTTGATTGAACAAATCCTCACAATATTAATTGAATGTCCTGCTATTTTGACAATTTTCTGACATACTGTTGCTTGTTGTCTAATTTTTGTAAAATCATGTGTAGCTCCTTTAGGAAAACTTTCTTCACAAAAATTTTCATTATCATGTCATGCATGGTAGGGAATTTTGTCATCGCCAAATTGTCATTAGGCTTTGCCCAATTTTGCTGTCTTTATATGCTTATTTTGAAATTTCATAACATGAACTTGATTGTGATTGTTTAGATCAACTTCCTAGGTTAGTTTATGCATGAACCTAGGCCATTCCATCTTCATGAAAGTTGCTTTAAACACCTCGATATTCATTATTAAATGATTTTCAACGAGTCTTCTTTTCAAATCAAATTTAAAAATGCTTTGGTACATGTGATGTTTCTAAAAACCATTTACCAAGAAATTCTTCTCCAAAGCTCGATTTGAATTTAAGGAAGAGTCGTGGTTTGGACCATATTCAAAATGCCTGCGACGCTTGTGAGTGCATTTATGTGATTCCCGAGCTAGCTTTGGTAACTGAATGTGTTCCATGGCCTAAATATTTCTTAATCTGAAATATTTTCAAATCTTTTTAAATCTTGATTTGACATTGTGGAAATTCACGGTTTGAATTGTATTCAAAATGCCTGTGACGCTTATGAGTGCATTTATGTGAACCTCGGGCTAATCTTGGCAATTGAATACCTTTCATAATCGAGACATTTACTTTGTCTCAAAATATGTCTTTGAAATAATTCATGTACTCCCCGTGTATATAATCACGTCATTCATTTAGAAGTGTTTGTGTTTGCAATTGGCGTATGCCTTTGGTAATAAGTGATCCGCCAACAGCTTACTCATTTATTTGATTGATTGAGAAATAATGTCTAAAAGACTTGCATGCATGTTCAATTCCCGCAAATGCATGTAATTTCTCGATGAATGATAGTGTCGATGCATGATATCGAGGGAAATCTTAGGATCACATAGAACACCTCATTAGGGACTTATAAGTGTTATTGGTCATGTGATAACACATTTGGTCAATCACACATTTGGTCAATAATGGCTATAAGTTACAAAAATGAATTGGGTAAGTATTTTAGAGGATCTACGCATGAATTATAAAGGCCGACCCTAATGCCCAAATATTCTTTTTGAACTGAACTTCCTTTAAGAGATTGATTTTAGTATGATGTTGTGCTTTTGTTTGTTTTTGACATGTATGCCCTTTTTTTTTTCCATTGTATGTACCTAGTTATAGATTTCCTAGACTAAATCTAGATTAGGACCCTAAAGATGGAGAGAACATGAAGACGGTGGAGGTCAATGTCCATTATGACCATTATTCTGTACCATTCATCCCTGATATATGTCTCGGGTTCTTATCATCTGTATAAAAGTCCGACGAGTTGCGGGTTCTCTTTTCCTTTTATCATTTTCAATTGTGTTTCTTTTTCGTATTTTCTAGGATTGCACAATATATTTATAGCTTTCTTTGATTGTTTACTTACCGCTTCACAACTTTCAATTCAATTTGTGTTTCCTTTTTATTTTCTTTAGAAATACATTAGCATGAAAATGATCAACTGCGTATGATTGCTTAGTTTAAGACTAACAATCCCGAAAATGTAAGAAGAAATGTATGGACACGTTAGGTAAACACAACATACTATTTAGGTATCGAAATGACGCTAATAGAATTATTGGCATAACCCAAGTTCCTGGACCTAGATATCTAGTTGGTAGAAATCGAGGGAATACTCCCGACCCTCGACTGGATTTCTAGTCGATATTTTTAGATTGTCTTAAACAAATTGATTGTATAAATGAACCCGTCGCACATGGTACGAGTTTTGATGAGACTTACCATTGTTTAGCATACCCACATGTGGAAAATTCCTAATGGATGAAGTGACACCATCCTTAGGAAAGAGTACTAGAGGGAGGGTTATTATGGTAAAGGTATTCCTAAATTCGATATTCACGCCCGACTTCTATGGGTCATGAGATTCTACTATCAAGCAAGATAAGAGTTTGGGAGAACTCGCGATCTTATAAAGAGAACTCACAAGAGGTTCACCCGGGGAATGATGTAATTACATCCCTATGGTTGAGAACCATGAGAGAACTTTTGTGGTTAAGTACCCCTAAATCCTATTTTTTTCCCCTTTCCTCTTCTCACAAGAAGGATTAAGGGCAGCGAGATTGAGTCGCAACATCGTGTTTTGATGCCAATCGCACTAATCACATTGTCTAATTTGAGCCTTTTTTATGGAGGTGGCTTGCTTTCAATGCCAGCCTCATAGGCCACATCCCAATAACTATTTTCCAAGCTAGTTGTATAGGGCGCTTGATGTTATGATGCCAGCCGTATAAGCCACATCGCTTAGTTACTATTTCACAAGCCAATCACATCGACCGTTTGTTGTTTCCCCTCCAATTCTCGACCTTTCACCTATTGTTTTAAGAAGCCGACACCACCACCAGACGCTTCACCATCAGACTAGCTAGATTTGGAAGACGGTGCCTCACACACTGCCCCTTCATGGATCGACAAACCCAATGCCATGTGACGTCGTTAGAGAAACAAGATTCATGGCACTAGTTGACATTAATTCAAACTATAGTTGACTACTTTGATGTCACCTTGAGTTTGAGAGGGATATTAGCAATATTATATTATAGATTCTTAAGATTTTCTATAGAATATTATCCTATGTTAGAGACAATTATGATATTATTATAGATTATCTAATATCAATCAAGATTGCATGAATATCTCTTTTGATTTTGTATATCTTGATTGATATATGTTACTTTAGATACTGGTCTCATAAAGCCTATATATAGGCTAATGTAATGTTCATTATGATTAGGGGTGAGCATATCAAACCAATAGAAGCAGGAACTATTTGGACCGGATTGGTTGGTGTGGTCCGATTCCTAGGGGCATCCATCTAGTTCCCAATTCCATAAAAATGGAAGTGGTGATTTTCAGTCTAGTTCTCGGTTCTAGGAGGGAATCGGACTAGACCGCACCAACTCTTTTTTTTTTTTATAAATATTTTTTTAATTCTTAAAAATAGTGCTAAACCCTAAAATAATAAAAATTCTAATATTTTTTAATAATTTTTTTTACAAGTAATAAGTTCTATTAGACCAGACTGGACAAGTTGGTCCAATTTGATTCTTGATCCCAGGACCATTCGGTCCGGTCCTTGGTTCCAAAAATGGGAACTAGTCTGGTTCTCGATTTTTAGGTGGGATTGGACTAGATCAATAACTGATCATCCTTAATTATGATACAGTGAAATAACAGAAAATTCCTTATTCCTTTCTTCTGCATTATTTCTTAACTGCCTTTGCTTCTCACTTCAATCTTGAGTTATTCTGCCTTTGGGAATCACGTTTCACGGCTATAGCACTAAACATTTGCATGCTTGAGTTATTCTACCTTTGCTTCTCACTTCAAGCTTGAGTTATTCTGCCTTTGGGAATCATTTTTCACCACTATAGCACTAGACATGTGTACGCTTACATTATTCTACCTTTGCTTCTCACTTCAAGCTTGAGTTATTCTGCCTTTGCCTCTCACTTCAAGCTTGAGTTATTCTGCCTTTGGGAATCATTTTTCACCTCTATAGCACTAAACATGTGTACGCTTAAATTATTCTACCTTTGCTTCTCACTTCAAGCTCGACTTATTCTGCCTTTGCTTCTCACATCAAGCTTGACTTATTCTGCCTTTGGGAATCTTTTTCATCGCTATAGCACTAAACATGTTCATGCTTGAGTTATTGTACCTTTGCTTCTCACTTCGAGATTGAGTTATTCTGCCTTTGCTTCTTCCTTCTCTGGATAAAATTGAGCATCTCTGGCTTTGCAATTCTTTAGGATCTAGAGTAAGGGGAGGGCACGTTTTCCTTTCAATAATTAAGGTTTTTTGCCTTGATCAAAGATCTAGTACACCGAATCAATCATGGAAGTTCAAACCGAGCGACAATTAATGAATTACTTTCATACAAAGTTAGAGTTGTATTTACTTGCATTTGACGACATTAGCATCTTTTATGAATTTCATTTGCATGTTATTATCTACTTGGACGTTTACTATGTCGTAGCACGCTGTGTTACATGACGTAGCATATTAGAAGATTATTCAGCTTGAGAGATCTTAAGCAGGTCAGGGAAGTAACAATGAAGGAAATCGAGAGATAGAGAGGATCACACTCATTGGGAAACCTTCACTGCTAAACCTTCACCATTATAAATCTCTGTGGTATTTCTGGTGACCCTTGCGCGTAATTTCTTCATAAATTATTGGAATGAAAAAGGCAAGAGAAAGGATGGGCTAGCCAAATTGATTGAGGGAGAGGTTCAGGGTGAAATATGAGAGGGAGTGTGAGATTCGGTCACGCAGAGTGGCTGAAAAGGAAGTATAAATAAAAAAACAAAGAGAAAAGAGTGTGGCCAAGAGTGAGAGGGAGACTCCAAGGAAAAGAAACAGATAATTAAGAGAGATGAAAAGTGTGATCACAAGAAAAGAATATCGAAAATTCGGGATAAGTACACTAATGGTGCCATAAGTTGTGTACGGCGCTCACTTTGGTGCCAAAAGTTTCTGTCGGATCACTTAAGTGCCAAATCGGAGGAAAAACGCTCACTTTGGTGCCACCGGCTAAAGATTCCGGCCTCCGGCGAAAGATTCCGGCCAAAATGATTTTTAAAAAAAAAAAAAATTAATAAGCCTTTAAATGACGTCGTTTTCGGTCCTCCTTAAGAAAACGACGTCGTTTTGCCGTCCTACGTGGATGGCTTCATGGAAACGACGCCGTTTAGCTCACATGGGGAAGAAATTAGGGTTTCGGCGAGGTTGAAGCCGTGGCCGTCGTCGGGGTTGAGGTCGGAGTTGGGGTCGAAGCTGTGGCCGTCGATTGGCCATCATCGAGGTCGGGGTCGGGGTCGGGGTCGGGGTTTGAGCCGCGGCCATCGTCGCGGTCGGGGTCGGGGTTTTAGCCGCGGCCATCGTCACGGTCGGGGTCGAGGTCGAGGTCGGAGCTATGGCCGCCGAGTGGCCATCATCGGGGTCGGGGTCGGGGTCAAGGTCGGAGCCGCTGCTGTTGAGTGGCCATCGTCGGAGTTGGGGTCGAGGTCGGGGTCGAAGCCGTGGCCGCCGAGCACAAGGACCGTCGAGGACGGCGACGGCCGGAGATTAGGGTTTTGAATTGGGGGAGACACCAAACGGCGTCGTTTTGGTGTTTGGATGCTGACTCAGCTCTCCGACGAGCCACGTCGGCGTCAAAAATTAATAAAAAAAGGCCACGTCAGATTTCCGGCCAATTTCGTCGGAGTTGGCACCAAAGTGAGCGTTTTTCAAATTTTTTGGCACTTAAGTGATCCGATTGAAACTTTTGGCACCAAAGTGAGCGCCGTACACAACTTATGGCACCATTAGTGTACTTATCCCCGAAAATTCGGGTCGTTAGTTGAGGATTCGTCTCTGCCATTCACAGATTTTCCTACCATCTAATCCAGTCTTGGGACAACCCTCGATGTTCCTTGCATGCTGCCTCATCCTAACTTTATTATAAGTCAAACATTGTGTTGGGTTATTCCACGTCGGGTCAAATAAACTAAAGTTTATGGACTATTTGTATCAATTTTCTAAATAAAAACTGATTTGAAAAAGTTTGGAAAATTGTCTAATTTTAGAAAGATTGGAGTAAGTTATGATATTAATTTACAAGTGCGTTTGCCCGGGGTTGGGTTGGGACCCACTGAATTTACAAGGGGAGAGGGCGGAGGGGACAGACGGCTGTCATGACTTGTGCAAAAAGTAATTAGGTGACAAAATTACATGTATGCATATGTATACTATTCCTTTAAGTGTGATTTTTTTGTCTGGTCTCCCAACCTAAAATTGCTGTAAAACCAAGTTCATAATAGATTGAATTGATTTCAAATGAACCCACGCGTTATATTTGTCTTATATCTCTTAAAAGTGAATATAGTCATTAACATAATCAATTGTCAATTAAAAAATAAAAAATAAACATGCGACTTGCTTCTCTTTGAAGAGGAAAGGCTCAATCACTAAATAATAAATCGGCATGCGTGAGTTCTATTATATAATAAAAGCAACAAATGCTGCTTCGTGCTCGAGTGGCAGCCAATTGCCCTTGACCAGACACCAACTAAATTAAGTCCTTTCTAAGCACTATCGATTCTATCATATCATTTGAAATTTCCATTACCGGTTCCATCCAGCACACTTGGTAAAAAATCCAGGAGAAGTAAGGTCTGCTAAACAATAGATTCAAGAGTTTTTTTTTTTTTTTTTGTGACCCAAGGAACCTTCGTGTGCCGTCTTCATTTGGAGTAAATCGTGAAGGGAGTAGAGTCACCACCACCCTTGCTCCCCGAATAAGTCATGAGTTCCTTTCCAACAAGGTAGACGACGTAGGGATTCGAACTTTGGACCTCTCTCGAAAGGAACCAGCGCCCAACCACTACGCCACCACCACGAGTGGTAACAATAGATTCAAGAGTTAATATTACAAAAAATCTCAAATTGATACACTACTCCAAACTAAATTTGCCGATTACGAAAAACTCCAAACTTGTATACTTGTGACTAATTTATCGCAAAGTAATTTTTTTAATTACAAAAACCTCAAATTAACATATCCATGCAAATTTACTCATAATTAATTTTTTTATGACTAAAAATCCCAAATTAGCACAATTTAATAGTAAAATTTAATGAAGGGCAAATTTATTATAGGTGTATAAGTTTGAAATAAATTTATGATATATATTTCAATTTATGATTTTTCGTGATATTAACTCTAAATTCAATAAATGGTTGCCTTGTGTTTAAGTAGCCAACGTTTGCCAGCGCAAGCAAAGCTATGACCTTTTTTAAGTTGTGTCCTTCTAAACATGCAAATTCAAGCAGCCGATAAATATGTGGGCCCGCATGAAACAGAATTAAAAGTCGGGGAAAAGACACGAGGATTATACCTGAGAAAAACAAAAATTAATTTCTTTATCAAAGAAAGTTTAGGAGGAGGGAAGGTTACCCCATGCCAAGGCCAAGGCGGGAATTCAAGCCTGGACACGGTGGGCGAAGAGAACGAACCTTATCAGCCAACTTACTTTGGCACAAAAATTATTTAAAATGACGTATGTATTCATTGTGAACTGCAATAGCCAGTCAATCATAATATGAGGTGCCAGGTACAAAACCATTTCGTCGATGTGGCGTCCACTTTCTTGTCATGCCTAAAAGTCAAACCAACCGACCACTATTCCTTCACCCCTTTACCCAAATTGCCACTAGATTTAATTTTTATTTTATTTATTTCTGATTTCATGATCACTCTCTATAAAAGCTGCCAAATCTAGTTTGTGGGCTTATTCCGGCACAGACTGCCCTTTTCTTGAACTGGATTTTGCTGAATCCTTTGCTCTTGATTGACTGAGCAGGGAAAAAAGAGGATGGCAGGAGCAGGAGCAACATCTGCAAGTGATGATCATCTCAATGAACTCGCAAGTTCAATAGGCAGGAGATATGAGCGACTATCACTGCCATCCAACTGTTGCATCTTCACCACTCCGGAGAGGCTCCGGCGAACAAACGAAGAGGCCTACACGCCCCGTGTCGTCGCGATAGGACCTTATCACCGTCTCAATCCAAGCCTCATGCCGATGGAAGATCACAAGCTGCTTTACTTGCAGAACTTCCTCCAGCACTACCAGAATTACCATCTCAAGGACTACATTAAGAGGGTCAAGTCCTGGGAGGATGAGGCCCGGAACTGCTATGATAAGCAGATCAACCTCGACTCCGACCAGTTTGCCGAGATGATCCTCCTCGATGGCATCTTCGTGATCCAGCTCTTACTGATGGCGGGGCACTGGGGGAGGATGCTGCCCAATGACCAGATCTTTGGCAAGCCAAGGAAGTTGTATGAAGTCCGCCAAGACTTGGCACTGCTGGAGAACCAGATTCCGTTTTTCATAATCCATCGGCTGTTTAAAATGGCGTTTGGAACGTACCAGCAGCACATGCCCCAGCTGCTTGAACTCGTGTGCCAGTTCTTCGACGTGGTTATGAGGGAGGAGAAGTTGCCGGAGGGGGTGATGGAGTCGGAGGTGAAGCACCTTCTCCACGCGATCAGCCTCTCGTTCTGGCCGCTGGAGAGGAATCCACCAAATGAGAACCATAGCAAGACAAAGTTCACCCCGCGTGCGACAGAGCTGGTGGCATCCGGAGTGAAGCTGAGAAGACGTAAGAGTTGATCTGTGTCATTTTGTTTTCTGAACATGAATATCTATTTGATTCTATTTTGTTCTCTGTTTATTCCATGTTATTAAAAATGCTCTCAGGTGAGAGCAAGTGCTTGTTCGATATCGAATTCGAGAATGGAGTGCTCAACATCCCGTATCTGTTTCTAAAGGACTCAACGGAGCTTTATTTTCGGAACATTATCACCTTCGAGCAATGTTATTGCATAAACACGTATCTGACTGACTACATGGTCTTCATGCATCACCTAGTCCAAACCCCGAGCGATGCAGAGTTACTGATTGACAAGGAAATTATCGAGAACTGGCTCATAAATAAAGAAGCTGCCACACGGGTAATCAACAAATTCGGCGAGGGAATTTTACTGTATGGGAAATACCATTTCAACAGCCTCAGCCACAGGCTCACCAACCATTGCCAAAGGCCTTATAACAAGTGGAAGGCGACATTCAAGCGTGACTACTGCAGTAGCCCGTGGGTGGTCATCTCAGTTATCGCTGCAGTGCTGTTGCTTCTACTGACCGTAATACAGACTGTGTGCTCAGTCATCTCTCTCAAAAACTTTGCTTTTTAAATGGTAAATTGCCACTATAATTCTCTAAATTTCTATTGAATAATGTGTGATCAGCGGTCACTTCCTATTTGAATCAGCGGAACATCAATTAATACATGTTAGGGAGGGCGCTCGCTTTTCCCCATTCAATACATTTCACGAGTAGAACTGGCGAATATGAATGGTATTTAGTGATTCAACATCTATCCTAAGGATGGTTCGCCGAATAAATGTTGCCGCAACTGACATTAGCTTGTCTGCACTTATCAGCATTTAGCAATTAATAAATTTGGTGCATGTCGAGAAGGAATCAATGAATTTTTTCACAAAGTTTTCGCCGTAAGTACGCCTACAAAAGATCCACCTCGCTAAAGCCTTGCCAGCCACGGTGGAGGAAAAAAGGAAAAAGAAGGAAGAAGAGCAAGAGAAAGAGAAAAATAAAAATAGAATATAAAATACAAAATAATTGAAAAAATAAAATATTTAAAAAAAACTGTTCACATGAGTACCGGTGGGCTAAAATTAGCCAAATAGATTGAATTGGCCAATTATAAAAGGTTTAGGACTAAATTAGCAAATAAAAAAATAATTAGAATTGAATTAGAAAAGTTGTAATAGGTTTAGTACTTTTTTGATAATTTCCTTGCCAAACTCCTAGGTGGTTTGCCTGAGTTAAGTTTGCATAACCCATATTTCTCTATGGTTTCGGAAATACAAATGATAACTCACATACATATTATCACATATATAATGTATAGAGCATGATTCATTGATAGCATGTATAAAGTTTAACATGTAATAATGAATGAAATTATGTAATTGGATTTGCGTGTGATTTTAGTGATAAATTACCTATTGTCTTCAAGTGTAAAATTATATGTATATAGTAAATGTGAGATATAAACTTTATATCCCTAATATGAGAGAATTTTGAGAATTCAATCGAGTTGTAACTACCAAAATGGCACATTTAATTGAGTTTGAGAAATATCAATTTTATATTGTAATGTGATGTGATGTCTCATATTCTAATACATGGTCATACTCCCACCAAAGAGGTCTACATCGAAGTCTCTGATGTATCCATAGAGATAATGCAAAAGAAGTATAAACAAGCATGAGGATGAGTATCTGAGTGTCTTGGTAAATTTCTTTTGCATTAGGCTTTTCTATTGTCGAGCATCTTTAGTACATCTATTAATTACCACGTCCCTAATTTGAGACAGCTCTTCCTTCATTGCCTCAAGCTTCTTTAAATGAAAAAGGCGATTCTTTTTCATATTTCAAATATCTAATGAAGTCATCAAACATCTCGAGGACATTTTCCCGCTTCCTTGAAGTGCAACGCACATCCACGAAGAGGAGTCAAAGTGAATTAGAAAAGTTGTAATAGGTTTAGTACTTTTTGGATAATTTTCTTGCCAAACTCCTAGGTGGTTTGCCTGAGTTAAGTTTGCGTCACCCATATTTCTCTATGGTTTCGGAAATACAAATGATAACTCACATACATATTATCACATATATAATGTATAGAGCATGATTCATTGATAGCATGTATAAAGTTTAACATGTAATAATGAATGAAATTATGTAATTGGATTTGCGTGTGATTTTAGTGATAAATTACCTATTGTCTTCAAGTGTAAAATTATATGTATATAGTAAATGTGAGATATAAACTTCATATCCCTAATATGAGAGAATTTTGAGAATTCAATCGAGTTGTAACTACCAAAATGGCACACTTAATTGAGTTTGAGAAATATCAATTTTATATTGTAATGTGATGTGATGTCTCATATTCTAATACATGGTCATACTCCCACCAAAGAGGTCTACATCGAAGTCTCTGATGTATCCATAGAGATAATGCAAAAGAAGTATAAACAAGCATGAGGATGAGTATCTGAGTGTCTTGGTAAATTTCTTTTGCATTAGGCTTTTCTATTGTTGAGCATCTTTAGTACATCTATTAATTACCATGTCCCTAATTTGAGACAGCTCTTCCTTCATTGCCTCAAGCTTCTTTAAATGAAAAAGGCGATTCTTTTTCATATTTCAAATATCTAATGAAGTCATCAAACATCTCAAGGACATTTTGTCACGCCCCGAACCCCGAGACACGTGAAACAACCCGCCATGGTCATGTAAATGCGACATTCCCAGGTAGTGTCGCCAACCCCAATTTTTATTATAATTATTATGCACATGCGGAATGTGCTAAGAAACCCCTGACAAAAACGTACGGATAGGACAACAGGAAAATCAATTCAAAATCAAACAAATATACTTCCATACATCACTATCAATCCAGGGCTTACATACATCAACAAGATCTGGAGACTATATGCACCAAAATGGGTCAGAGTTTATGTGCATCAAAAAGGGGTCAGTCTACATAACATGGATCAGTCCGCCAAAAAGAAAATCAACAGTCCTAGGACTACTGGTCAGCCCCATTCGACGATCCCACATCCTCAGGATCTGTCACCCAAGAGGCCGGGGGCGAGGCATTGATCACTTCATCGCCAGCAAGATCCGCCACGCCTTCACCCAAAATGGCGTTCATCACGGCCAGCGGAATATCCATGCTATCCAGAGGGCCAACCCTAACGCCATCGACTCCGGAACAGAACCAAACCCTAAACATGTACGGTACTCTGTCATGCACGTTCACCTGGATCCAGATAAGGGTCCTAACCAACTGATAGACCCAAGGACTCCCAGGGTCAGGAGCACTCTCTGTCATCTGGTCAATCTCCGTCGGCAGGCCACTCATCTCCGAGGGTCTCGCCATCTACGGTCCTGTAATATTTTCCCCAAACCGAGATGAGACTTTGTCTCAGCAAGTTCACCCCTCCTAAACCCCTATTAGAAAGTAAATACGCCCCAGAGTAGCTTAGCCACGACATCAAGAAGACTTACCTCGCCTTAGCCTTCATCTGCAGGTTAGCACAGTTTATATAATTCAACCACGTGCAGTTCTAATAACCCAACAACACAGACACAATCACATCATCAGAACAATTCAATCACGTGGATCGTCTCAGCAATCAATCGACTCGGTCGATTACGTGTCATTATAGCAAATCAATTACTGCTCCCAATCCCGACCCATAGGAAGGTTTAATAACCAGTGGCAATCACGACCCCACTCGGCACAACCTGTAATCAGGTTGTAATTCACGGCCTCATCAGGCACGACCTCTAATAGGTGATAATTCACGGCCCGATTGGGCGCAACCTTTATCAGGTGGCATTTCACGGCCTCATTAGGCACGACCTCTAATAGGTGGTAATTCACGGCCTCAACAAGCACGACCTCTAATAGGTGGTAATTCATGGCCTCATTAGGCACGACCTCTAATAGGTGATAATTCATAGCCTCATCAAGCACGATCTCTAATAGGTGGTAATTCACAGCCTCAGCAGGCACGACCTCTAATAGGTGGTCAATCACGGCCAATCGCCCCTCAATTTCCACATTTAGGATTTTATAAAGAATCCTCATAAATCAAAATCACACTCAATTTGCCACAACCAATCATCAATTTCAAATTCTACAAGCACAGCAACGATCGGCACGAAATTCGAGCAACAAGGGTCAAAATTAATTTTTCGAGTTTTTTTATAAATAATATTTTAATGAATTTCGAAATATGATATATTATTAAATAATCCAACAATTTCGAAGCATTTATTTAAATCATAAATAAATTCCTTTAAGTCACATCAAGGCTTATTTTAAAATAAACATACTTAACATTTAAACTAAACACACTTTACCTTAATTAATCACCTTAATATAATCCATAACTAATTAAACCAATCTAACCACCTAATCTCAATCAACTTAAGCTAAACATACTTAAGGCATCATTAACTCACTAATCGCGGATTAGTGAGGTAAACTCACCGGAATCGCTTTCTGACGAGTCTCCGGCGAAGAGCACGACGACGCCGACGACAAACCTACACGGATCAACACCAAATGAGGACCAAAAGGGAGCCAAACCGAGCTTGGAAGGAGTTGGTTCTTGCTGGTTTTTCCAGCAACTTACCGAGCTTGAAGGGTGACGGAACGGCGGCTGAACGGTAAAGAAATGGCGGAGGAAAACCGGCGGAGGTAGCTAGGGCTCGGGACGGCGGCTAATGGCGACGGACGGCGGCGATCGAGGCTTCGATGAGGCGCGGCGACATCGAACAGCTGCTGGCTTGGAGAGACGATGATGCGGGAGGCTCGGCGGATGGAGACATGGCAGCTCGTACACGGGACGACGGGCGGTCACGCGTGGGTGAGCGGCAACGACGAGCTCCGGCGGTGAACGACGAGTGGCGATGGTCGAGAGAGTGAACAAGCAGCTCGGTTCCGCTGGTTTGCTTCCTCTTTTTCCCTCTCAATCTCTCTCCTCCCAAGCTTGAAGATGATGGTGACAAGGGGGAAGTGACACTCCACCTTTCCAAGGCCTTATCCTCACCTTCCACTTGTCACCACCCTAGCCAATCTTGCCTCATTCATGACCTCACATGTGATGTCATCATCCACTAACTCCAACCTTCCACAACCTTAGTCCAATACGTTCAATTTCATTTTCCGCCGGGGTCCAAGTTCTCGTATATTCAATTAATTCAATTTCCATCAATTCTCTTCCAATTGAGTCCAAACTAAAGTCCATAAATTAATTCAAGATTCCAAATAAGGTATGTGACATGACCGGCTTCCAACTTCTAAGTTCAATCCCAATTTTTACGGTTGAATTCAATCCGGTGCGATTTCAGCTCGCCTAATCCGCTGAGTAGCTTTTGGGGAAATTTTCTTGCATCCAACCCGAGGGTGATCAGTCCCCAAGTCTGACGCGGTAAAATTCCTTAATTACTTCACTCAATAAACTAGTTCCCTCGTGAGTGGCCAACTCTGACAGACGAACTACGTGCACAGATGAATTACCCGACTCAATTGACTAAAAATAAAATTGAGGAAAATCGGAATGTCACAACTCTCCCCTTCTTATAAAAATTTCGTCCTCGAAATTTAAACCATTACACATATGAAGTAAAAAGGTAAGGGTACGATTCTCTCATCGAATCTTCGGTCTCCTAGGTTGCTCCTTCAGTGCCATGGTGTTGCCATACTACTTTGACCATTGGGATGGTCCTGGTGCGCAGAACTTGTTCCTTGCGATCCACAATCTGAACCGGGCTTTCAAAGTATGATACCTTGTCGTCCACATCTAATTCCTCGAAATTTAGAACGTGAGTCGGGTCAGGTTCATACCTCCTCAACATCGACACATGAAAGACATTATGCACCTGTGATAACTTTGGTGGTAGTGCAAGACGATACGCTAGAGTCCCTATTCTTTCCAAAATCTCGAAGGGACCTACGTAACTTGGACTCAGTTTTCCCTTTTTGCCAAAGCGGAAAGTACCTCTTACCGGTGACATCTTCAAGAAGACGTGCTCACCAACTTGGAACTCCAATGGCCTCCGACGCTTATCGGCATAACTTTTCTGTCAACTCTGAGCTGTCTTTAGTCTGTCTTTGATAACTGCAACTGCCTCCACTGACTGCTGAACTAATTTTGGATCGGTGATCTTTCTTTCTCCGACCTCATCCCAACACACTGACGTTCTGCATGCTCTGCCATACAATGCTTCGAAAGGAGCCATCTGAATACTCTGCTGATAACTGTTGTTGTCGGCAAACTCGACCAAATGAAGCTGATCTTCTCAACTTCGTTTGAAGTCCAAGACGCAAGCTTGTAGCATGTCCTCAAGAGTCTGAATTGTCCTCTCAGACTGGCCATCAGTCTGCGGGTGATAGACCGTACTATACTGCAACTTTGTTCCTAAAGCGGATTGCAAGCTCTTCCAAAAAGCAGCGGTGAACCTTGGGTCTCTGTCCGAAGTAATTGTAATTGGCACTCCATGCATACGAACCACTTAACGTACATATAGATCTGCAAGTCTATCCAAACTCAAGTCTCTTCGAACTGCAATGAAGTGAGCCAACTTTGTCAGCCTGTCGACCACTACCCAAATCGAATTGTTCCCTCTCTAGCTCCTCGGTAGTCCCGACACGAAGTCCATCGTGATATGCTCCCATTTCCACTCTGGGATCTCAAGAGGTTGCAGAAATCCTCCCGGTTTGCAATGCTGAGCTTTCACCTGCTGACACGTCAAACACTTGGCGACATGCTTGGCGATATCAACCTTCATGCCACACCACCAGTAATGTTGACACAGATTCTGATACATCTTGGTACTACCCGGATGGATGCTGTAACTGCTACGATGCACTTCTGATAAAATCTCCTCCCTAGGCTCTACATCGTCAGGTACAACCAATTGTCCTTGGAACCTCAACGTTCCATCTTCAGAAATCTGGAAGTCAGCTTTTCTCTTCTCTGTATACTCTTGTACAATTTTCTGAACACCGGGATCTGTCTGCTAAAGCGTTCTGATTCTGACCTGTACTTCCGGCTCGATTCTAAGGGTAGCCACAAGATTCGAAAGGTGGCCTATCTCGAACTTGAAGTCCGAATCTCGTGCTCTTTCAATTAGACCCCATTCCTTGAGTACCATCTAAGCGACTGAAGACTTCCTACTCAGTGCGTCGGCGACCTTATTCGCCTTTCCAGGGTAATACAAAATCTCACAGTCATAGTCCTTTAAGAGCTCCATCCATCGACGCTGTCTCATATTCAACTCCTTTTGAGAGAATAAGTACTTGAGGCTCTAGTGGTCAGTGAAGATCTGGAATCTTTCTCCGCACAAATAATGCCTCCAAATCTTCAAGGCAAAGATGATCGCTGCAAGCTCCAAGTCATGCGTCGGGTAATTCAACTCGTGAGGTCTCAACTAATGGGACGCGTATGCAACAACCCTACCATGCTGCATTAACACGCAACCCAATCCCTTAAATGACGCATCACTGTAGATCTCAAACCCTCCTTAACCGGATGGAATAGTAAGCACAGGTGTGGTAGTTAGCTTATGCTTAAGCTCTTGGAAACTACTCTCGCACTTATCCGTCCACACAAACTTCTCTTCCTTCTTCAGAAGTCTCGTCATCGACGATGCTAACCTTGAAAACCCTTCTACAAACCGTCTGTAATACCCTGCTAAACCCAGAAAACTTCTGATTTCTGTCACTGAAGTCGGTCTCGGCCAGTTAGGGTGCGCATGGATTTGTTTCTGTTCTTTTTTTGTTCCTGGGAACAGAAACAAAAAAAAGTGTTTCTGTTCCGGGGAACAATTTTTTAACAAAAGAACGCGTTTGGTAACGTTTGGTCCGGGAATAAAAAATGAACAGAAATATGTTTGGTAAATTTTATTCTTTTTTTGTTTCTTTTAATTTTTTAAACATTTTTATTTTCTTTTTTATTTTTTCCTTTCTTTTTATTTTTTCTTTTTTTCCGGCCGGTCACCGACCTCCCGGACCGGCCGACGGGCCGGCGCCTCGCCCGGCCACGGCGAGGCCGAGCCTCGCCGTGGTTGGGCGAGGCTCGGCCTCGCCCACGCCCGACGCCGAGCCTCGACGGCCGGCGACCGGCGAAAGAAAAAAGAAGAAAAAAAAGAAGAAAAGAAGAAGAGAAGAAGAAGAGAGAGAAGAGAGAAACGTTTCTTGAAGAAACGTTTCTGGAGCAAGAAACAACTTTTTTATGTTTCTTTTTTCTGTTCTTATTTCGTTCCAGAAACAAAAAAACAAAAAAGGAACAGAAACGCAACCAAACGCGTTTCTGTTCCTTTTTTGTTCCCAGGCACACTTTCCGTACAGAAGTGTGCCGGAAACGTTTCTTAGAAACGTTTCCATGCACGCCCTTAATCACTGCCTCAATTTTTGCGGGGTTCACTGAGATTCCTTCTCTAGAGATGACATGACCTAGGAACGCCACACGAGTTAGCCAAAACTCGCACTTACTGAACTTAGCATACAACTCGTGATCTCTCAAAGTCTGGAGCACTATTCTTAAGTGCCTTTCATGATCTTCAGAGCTCCTTGAATACACCAGAATGTCATCGATGAAAACAATTACGAACTGATCCAAGTACTCCCTGAACACTCGATTCATCAGATCCATGAAAGCAGCTGGGGCGTTTGTCAATCCAAACGACATCACAGTAAACTCATAATGGCCATATCGGGTGCGAAACGCTGACTTCGGTATGTCTTCTTTCTTAATCCTCAACTGATGATACCCTGTCCTCAAGTCGATCTTAGAAAATATCGACGCTTCCTGAAGTTGATCAAACAAGTCATCGATCCTCGGCAATGGATACTTATTCTTAATCGTCACCTAGTTGAGCTGTCGGTAGTCGATGCATAAGTGTAATGAACCATCCTTTTTCTTCACAAACGACACCGGTGCTCCCCAAGGTGATGCACTCAGATGTATAAATCCTTTATCCAATAACTCTTGCATTTGCACATTTAGTTCCTTAAGCTCTGATAAGGCCATTCAGTAAGGAGCTTTGGAGATAGGCTCGGTCCGTGGAGCTAACTCAATTACAAACTCTATCTCTCTTTCCGGCGGCAAACCCGGTAATTCTTTCGGGAACACATCTGGGAACTCTTGCACCACTGGAATGTCTTCTATTTTCGACTCCTCTAGTGTCATGTCCATGACAGTCGTTAGATTACCTTGACAACCCTTGTCTAGCAAGCGAGTTGCCTCAAGCGATGAGATTAAGGAAATCGAGGGTCCTCCTCGACTCCCAACGAATTCGAAACTCTCACCCTCTAATGGGTTAAACTGAATCACCTTGCGATAACAGTCCATCTTGGCTCGTTGCTTGGTGAGCCAGTCCATGCCAATTATCACATCAAAATCATACATGGCTAGGACTATCAAGTCTATCCTCCCCTCTCACTCACCAATCACTAACTTGCAATTAAGGCAACCTACTATAGCCAACACTTTATCTTTCAACGGAGTAGATATACTAATCACAGATTCCAACAATTCAGGAATTAATCTACCAATTTAACAAATCTTTCAGCTATAAATGAATGCGAAGCTCCAGGATCAAATAAAGCATAAGCAGGTTGGTCGTTCAGCAAGACCATACCTGTGACCACATTAGGCGCATCCTCCGCCTGTCCTCTGGTGAGTGCATAAGTCCTTCCCTAAGCTGGAGGTTGGTTTGATCCACCCGGCGGCATGATATGCGATGCGAATCCTCTGTTCTGGCCCAGCGGTGGCGGTGGCGGCGGCGGCAACTAAGGCTGCCTCGCAAGTCTCCTAGGACAATCCCTAACACGGTGACCCTGCTGACCACACTCAAAGTAGGCACCCGTCCTAAGAGGGCACGGGGCTGAGCCATGTCACCTCCCACACAGGCGACATGCTTTATTGTAGCTCGATGACAACTTCCCCACTCCACCCTTCCTGTTGGGTGGAACAAGGTACCTTCCTCCAGGCATCGGCCTCTTCCCAAACCGATTATCACTTCTGTTTGAATTAAACCGCGACCCAGATGCAGCAGCTCTCTCATTCTGATCTTTCTCAATCAGCTGTACCTGCCTATAGAGGTCATTGTACTCCTTCAGATCTAGGGGTACCAACAAGCTCCTCACCTCCAGTCGAAACCCATCTCTAAACCTTCTAGCTCGGTCTGACGGTCGCTGGACCAACTAAGGGGCATACTGTGATAGTTCGGCGAACTTCGCTTCATACTAATCAACTGACATGGTACCTTGACGAAGGTGCTGAAACTCTGCCATCTTCACCTCTCTGGCACAATCAGAAAAGTACTTCTCATTGAAAGCTTCAAGAAAAGTAGTCCACTTTGAAACCACACCTTCAGGGAACACTATCCTTTTGTAAGTCTTCCACTAAGTAGCTGTGATCCCTCTCAACTGATAGGCTGCTAGGACGACCTTTTTTGCTTCAGTGCACAACAGTAACTCAAAGGCATTCTCTAACTCCAAGATCCATAAGGCTGCATCTTCGAGGTCTCCTGCCCCCGTGAACGTTGGCGGATTCAACCTCAGAAAGTGTTTTACCAACTTCTGTCTAGGCCTCTCAGCAGCCACATCCTCAGGTGGAATTTCCTCAGGTTCCTCTTCTGGTTCGACAACTGGTGTGGCGGCGGCTGCGGCGGCAGTAGCAGTGGCATTGGCGGCATTAGCGGTGTTCAACGTGGTGGCGATAGCAACGGCTTGCTGATCCATCCTGTCTCCCATCGCCTCGAGCATTTACATGATCCCAATCAATCTCGGATCCTCTGGGGCTACTGTACCATCTGACGGCAAAGCTGTACCATCCGCACTGGTCCCGGCCTGCGCTCCTCTCAGGGCACCACGGGCACCACCCCTCAACAAAGACCCACCCCGAAACACGGGGCCTGCTGCTCTCTTCCTAGCAACTCTCGACTCTCGGTCACTCATGCTACAGGCTCAATACAGATGCCTATTGGCGAATTCCAATACCATATTAGAATTTGAGTAACCTTCCAACCAAGCTAACAAACAACTAACAATCACATGCATTAGGATATGGAAAGTTCTTCCTACTAACTATCCCATGACTCATCACCCTTATCACTCCATACACAAACCATGCTCTGATACCACTTAAACGGGGTTGTCACGCCTCGAAACCCGAGACACGTGAAACAACCCGCCATGGTCATGTAAATGCGACATTCTCAGGTAGTGTCACCAACCCCAATTTTTATAAGATAAAAATTATAATTATTATGCGCATGCGGAACGTGCTAAGAAACCCCTCACAAAAACGTACGGGATAGGACAGCAGGAAAATCAATTCAAAATCAAACAAACATACTTTCATACATCACTATCAATCCAGGGCTTACATACATCAACAGATCCGGAGACTATATGCACCAAAATGGGTCAGAGTTTATGTGTATCAAAAAGGGGTCAGTCTACATAACATGGATCAGTCCGCCAAAAAGAAAATCAACAGTCTTAGGACTACTGGTCAGCCCCATTCGACGATCCCACATCCTCAAGATTTGTCACCCAAGAGGCCGAGGGCAAGGCATTGATCACTCCACCGCCAGCAAGATCTGCCACGCCTTCACCCAAAAATGGCGTTCATCACAGCCAGCGGAATATCCATGCTATCTAGAGGGCCAACCCTAACGCCATCGACTCCGGAACGAAACCAAGCCCTAAACATGTATGGTACTTTGTCATGCACGTTCACCTGGACCCAGATGAGGGTCCTAACCAACTGATAGACCCAAGGACTCCCAGGGTCAGGAGCACTCTCTGTCATCTGGTCAATCTCCGTCGGCAGGCCACTCATCTCCGAGGGTCTCGCCATCTACGGTCCTGTAATATTTTCCCCAAACTGAGATGAGACTTTGTCTCAGCAAGTTCACCCCTCCTAAACCCCTATTAGAAAGTAAATACGCCCCAGAGTGGCTTAGCCACGACATCAAGAAGACTTACCTCGCCTTAGCCTTCATATGCAGGTTAAGACAGTTTATATAATTCAACCACGTGCAGTTCTAATAACCCAACAACACAGACACAATCACATCATCAGAACAATTCAATCACGTGGATCGTCTCAGCGATCAATCGACTCGGTCGATTACGTGTCATTATAGTAAATCAATTACTGCTCCCAATCCCGACCCCATAGGAAGGTTTAATAACCAGTGGCAATCACGGCCCCACTCGGCACGACCTGTAATCAGGTGGTAATTCACGGCCTCATCAGGCACGACCTCTAATAGGTGATAATTCACGGCCCGATTGGGCTCGACCCTTATCAGGTGGCATTTCATGGCCTCATTAGGCACGACCTCTAATAGGTGGTAATTCACAACCTCAACAGGCACGACCTCTAATAGGTGGTAATTCACGGCCTCATCAGGCACGACCTCTAATAGGTGGTAATTCATGGCCTCATCAGGCACGACCTCTAATAGGTGGTCAATCACGGCCAATCGCCCCTCAATTTCCACATTTAGGATTTTATAAAGAATCCTCATAAATCGAAATCACACTCAATTCGCCACAACCAATCATCAATTTTAAATTCTACAAGCACAGCAACGATCGACACAAAATTCTGAGCAACTAGGGTCAAAATTAATTTTTCGAGTTTTTTTTTATAAATAATATTTTAATGAATTTCGAAATATGATATATTATTAAATAATCCAACAATTTCGAAGCATTTATTTAAATCATAAATAAATTCCTTGAAGTCACATCAAGGCTTATTTTAAAATAAACATACTTAACCTTTAAACTAAACACACTTTACCTTAATTAATCACCTTAATATAATCCATAACTAATTAAACCAATCTAACCACCTAATCTCAATCAACTTAAGCTAAACATACTTAAGGCATCATTAACTTGCTAATCGCGGATTAGTGAGGTAAACTCACCGGAATCGCTTTCCGACGAGTCTCCGGCGAAGAGCATGACGACGCCGACAACAAACCTACACGGATCAACACCAAATGAGGACCAAAAGGGAGCCAAATCGAGCTTGGAAGGAGCTGGTTCTTGCTGGTTTTTCCAGCAACTAACCGAGCTTGAAGGGTGACGGAACGGCGACTGAACGGCAAAGAAATGGCGGAGGAAAACCGGCGGAGGTAGCTAGGGCTCGGGACGGCGGCTAATGGCGACGGACGGCGGCGATCGAGGCTTCGATGAGGCGCGGCGACGTCGGACAGCTACTAGCTTGGAGAGACGATGATGCGGGAGGCTCGGCGGATGGAGACACTACAGCTCGTACACGGGACGGCGGGCGGTTGCGCGCCGGCGAGCGGCGACGGTGAGCTTCGGCGGTGAACGACGAGCAGCGGCGGTCGAGCGGGTGAACGAGCAGCTCGGTTCCGCTGGTTTGCTTCCTCTTTTTCCCTCCCAATCTCTCTCCTCCCAAGCTTGAAGATGATGGAGACAAGGGGGAAGTGACACCCCACCTTTCCAAGGCCTCATCCTCACATTCCACTTGTCACCACCCTAGCCAATCTTGCCTCATTCATGACCTCACATGTGATGTCATCATCCACTAACTCCAACCTTCCACAACCTTAGTCCAATACGTTCAATTTCATTTTCCGCCGGGGTCCAAGTTCTCGTATATTCAATTACTTCAATTTCCATCAATTCTCTTCCAATTGAGTCCAAACTAAAGTCCATAAATTAATTCAAGATTCCAAATAAGGTATGTGACATGACCGGCTTCCAACTTTTAAGTTCAATCCCAATTTTTACGGTTGAATTCAATCCGGTGCGATTTCAGCTCGCCTAATCCACTGAGTAGCTTTTGGGGAAATTTTCTTGCATCCAACCCGAGGGTGATCAGTCCCCAAGTCTGACGCGGTAAAATTCCTTAATTACTTCACTCAATAAACTAGTTCCCTCGTGAGTGGCCAACTCTGAGAGACGAACTACGTGCACAGATGAATTGCCCGACTCAATTGATTGAAAATAAAATTGAGGAAAATCGGGATGTCACACATTTTCCCGCTTCCTTGAAGTGCAACGCACATCCACGAAGAGGAGTCAAAGTGAAAGTAACTTTCATTTGAGGTGCATTTGTTTTATGGAAAATTCAATGATTAAGGAAAACATTTTCTTGAAAAATACCTTTTAGGAATACGATTAGTTTTCTTTTGTTTGGTATATATCATTGAAAACGTTTTTTCCTGTTTGGACCTCATTGGAAAATGCTTTCTCTCATATTTTTTTAAATAATAATTTTTTTTTCCTTTTTTCCTTCTCTCCCAGCTGCCTCTCAACCTAACTCATCGCCCCTTCCTCCTATCCACCACCATCACCGCCATCTTCGACAAACTCACCTCCCTCTGCAGTGATTCTGTCCACCGAAGCTCGGCCAAGCTCCAAGCACAGGCACAAGCCAACGAGCCTTGACCATGCCCCAAGTGTAGGCACACGTGTCAAAACAAGGACGAACCTGGGCTCGCACTGGAAGAAGGCGTGGGCACACCGAACAGAGAAGCAGTAGAGCTCCCAAACGAGGCAAACAATGGCAAAGGGGAACTTGACACGAATGGCAACAAATCAGAGCTTGCAATAGGCTGAGCCATTCCAAAAGGCAACGATCCTCCAGATGCGATCGACGACAGCATACCGAAGAGCATCAGGGCCGAAGTCACCAGCGTGGAGCCGAATCCATTGGAGAATGAAGGTGTAGAAGACGATGACAAAGAGGAAGATGAGGGAGCGAAGCCAACGGGAGTGGACGAGGGGCTAGGGTTGGAGGAGGTGGCGGTGACAAAAGGAAGGGGGCGAAGGAGAAGGAGAGAGGGGAGGAGGAGTTAGGGTTTACGCTCACAAGCAAAGAAAGAAAAGAGAAAAGAAGAAAAAAAAGTGAAAAAAAGAAAGAAGAAAGAAAAGATGTAATAATAACAAATTTAAAATTTTATTTAGAAATTCTTTTTAATAATAATTTTTTCATTAAGCAAGGACCTTAAAACATTTTGGAAAACGTTGTCCAGTTCTTTCAAAGGGGAAATCATTTTCTTGAATTTAAGTTTTGGAAGGAAAACATTTTTCGTTGACTCATTTTTCTAAATGAACCAAACGTTGAAAAATGAGGAAAACATTTTCCCGAAAATTGTTTTTCGCAAAACAAACACACCCTTAAGTGACACCAGCCATATGGGCTTTGAATAGATCTTATCTACTACATGCATAAAACTCTGAATTTTTTTCCATTTCCTACACCCAAGGCACATTTTCGTAATTTTTTAAATGACATGAGATGCGAGCTCGTGGATTTCCAATTATCAGGTTGTTGACGTTAAATTTGACTTGCTGCGGCCAGATCTTGCTGAATGAGGCCCATCTTAAATGCATGATGCAGTCTGGATAGAGTTGAGATGCTTCTACACAATCATTGTTGTTGTTCTTCATTGTGATATTTAGAACGTGATCAAATTATTTGAAGGGGAAAGGAGATAAATGAAAGTGGCAAGTAGCTTTAAAGACATGTAACTGGAGGATTGACGAAGGATGAAAAATGAGAGAGGGAGCTGTCCAATGTATCGCCGTTAACGTTTCAAGGGTCATTAATCAGATAATCCAATCGTCACTTATCACTTTTATTGTGACTCAACGGTCGGCTGTTGGGCCGGGTTGGATCACTGGGTCAATGTTCGAGTTTTTGGGACGATGCCCATTAAACTTCTTAATGGGTGGGCCCATGTGGCCAGGCCACTCTCCACGGGCTAGCGGGCAGCTTGTTGCTGATTTGGTGACCGTAAACCAGTTTTAATTGTTCGATATAGAATCATTTTTCACCGCTAAAGCACTAAACATATGCATGCCAGGCATGCTTCTCACTTCAGGCTCAAGTTATCGTGTCTTTGCTTCTTCCTGCTCTGGATGGACTCTGAGTATCTTTGTCTTTGCATTTCGTTATTGCACTGCTTAAGCTTGTCCCCCAGTTCTAGATGATAGGAAGTAAGGCAAATGTTGATGGAGAATCGTGCTTTGCTATTCTTTTGGGGGTCTTTTGGAAGTTGGAGGTCTTTTAATGTTGACATAATGTTGAGAGCATGCAGCAAAAACCCAACATTTTATCTAGGGAAATCATCAAGAGAGAGTTCAAGTCCAAGTCCATTAACATACCTAGTTGGAGTCACTTTCACTCAAAATGTTAAGCAAATGAGTGATAGGCCAACTATGATATATTAATAGCTCAAGACCATACCAATTGTTTAGTATGGGATTTGTCTAACACAATTCACCTATGTATCTCAACAATCTCTTCATTACGTGTGAGTTCAGTGTTTGGTGTACTCCTCCTTAATCAAGGTATTTGCAATGCACATGGTCAAAACTATAACTTAGTAATCTCGCTTTCATAGCTTGAGGCTGCATTAGAATTAGATGACGATGATGAACTTGAGGAAACCTTGGAAGCATAATTATCTAGGTCAATTGATTCCTGAATCCATATCTCTAAGTTCAAATATAGTCTTTCACGAGAGATTTTATTTTCATAAATATCAGGTGATATCCAAGACACCTTCCAATGATCAAACTAAATTTACCTTTGGGGATCCAATAAAAAGTGGAGGTAAACATGTGGATATAAGGAGATTTATGATGAATGAAATTTTCTCTTTACTTGATCATATAGAAAAATGTCGAGTTGTAACGGGACTTGATCATCAGAAAAAGTGAAGAGTGATCCAACCAACTCTTAAAATCAAAAAGGGCCCTTGAAGCTCAGAAACCATCACAATTTGGTTGTTAGTGGCACAATCATATCTTATGTCATATATATTAATCGACTCCCTTTCAATTACATACATATTATATATATCCATTATATGTTAAGGCAAACTCCATGAAAAGAGAGCATAATTGGTTAATTGAGAAGCAGGAAAGGGGTAAAACTAGTTGATTAATTGATTGAATAGCCCCATGTGAAATGTAACTATGAAGCCTTCGAATCTCACTATATATGTGACGCCCCCCTTCTCGTCCTCTCTTTTGTCTTCTTCTCTCTCTCCTCCTTCTCTTTTCCCATGCTTTCCCCCCTTTCCCCTTTCTTTCTCTCTCTCCTCCTCCCCACACGCTACCCCTCTGCCCTCCACACCCTTTTCTTTTTTATTTTCCTTTTTCTTCTCCCTCTTCTCTCTTTTCTCTCCCCCTCTCTCGGCCGAGCACCCCCCCCCCCCACCCTCTTCTTCTTCTTCTTGCTGGTTGTTGCTTCACCCACTACCAACACCACTGCTGCCCCATGCCCTACTCGCCACCACCTCTTGGTCACCAAACCACCACCACCCACCGCTTGTCCGATGAGCCATCTCGCCATTGAGCCGATGAGCTGTTGTGCCATCCAAACGCCGCCACTCACTTGCTGCCGCAAGCCACCGCCCCACCCGCTTCCTTCACTCGTTCGTCGTGCCGTCACCGCCATCCCCAAGCCTCCCCTCCCCCCCCCCCCCAACCTTGGCCATGGGTTTGAGGAGCCACGGCTGTTGCCATCTTCACTGTGCCATTGGTGCCGCCGTTGGTGTCGTGAGACTCGTGTCTTCGTTACCATCGCACCACTGTCGCCATGGGGTCGCCGTCGCCGGAAATCGGTGAGTTAACCTCTTGATCGTGGATTAGGGCGTTAGTTGCGTTTAGGGGTGATTAGTTTAACATTAATGGCAATTAATTTAAGTAATTACGATTAGATTAATTAATTAATTGGATTTTAGCTTAATTAATCATAATTTATTTATTTTAATCGCAGTTTATTTAATTAATTGTAATTATTTTAACTAACGTCGATTAATTTTTAATTAAATATATTTATTCTAATTAATCAAGTTTAGCCTAATTAATGATAATTAGCATAATTAATTGTGATTAGAATAATTAATCACAATTAGCTTAATTAATCACAGATTAGTCGTTAAGTAGAATTTTATGCTTGTTCTACTGGATGAATTAACACTTGATTCTGGTTGTTTGAGCATGTAATGTCATGATGTTTGATTGCTCATATAATGTATTTTAAATGCTATTTTTCAAAGATGGTTTATTGGTAAGAAAATAGCAAACTTTGAGGTGTCATGTTTGGATGCCGCATTTTACATGATAAAAGGGGTAATGATGTTTTAAAATGAAAGTGTGCAAAATTTGATGGATTGATTTTAAATACGTGACCACATGCGATTGTTTTACCAAAATTTTAAATGTAAATATTTTCCGAGGTTTGTTATTTAAGCATGAACTCTTTTACACTAGGTTAATTGACGGAAGATAAAAATTGGCTTGAGAGTTGGCGTGCTTGTGTGATCATTTAATTGAACCCGTTGCCCAACGAGAGTTTGGGGATGATGCCTGATGTTTATCAAATGCCTGATGGGGGTCCGGATGCTGAGTTGCGGTTGAGGCCAGATCGATGCTCCTTTATGGAATGCCATCTAGGCAGGGGTTCTAGATGTTACCGTGCCCAATAAGGCGGGACGATAAGACTGCCTGTCACACCCCGATCCTCGAGCATGCACCCATCCCTTACCTGGTTGATTAATAGCGACATCTCAAGACACATCACCGACCCATTCTATTTAATATACGCATGCGGAAGCTGATATAAAATCCTCAGACAATAAAATATTGGGATAGAACAGTAAAACTGAATTTCAAACCTTTAAAAACATTCACTCTTATATATATTGCAAACCGGTGCACATATATATATATATATATATATATATATATATAAGGTGAACTATTAAGTCAAATTCAACTTAAGCTAGTTTAAAAATAAGGTCTACAAGTAGGAGTGGGGTTCTACAAACTACGGGTCTCCATTTTCCTCTTCATCATCCTCCATACTCCAATTGGAACCTTCAGCAAGCTGCATTGGACTTTCAAGATCTTCAAAATCCAAGTCTGCTGCATCTAGGGACCTTAAATGGTTATTCAATAACCAATGAGATAACGTCTCAGCAAGTTCTACCCACTTAGACCCAATTAGTAAACCAATACACTTTAGGACTGCCTATACACAATACGAGTCAGAATATTTACCTTGACCTCAATCCCAACTTGCAATTCAGTACAGTTCAGTAGGCACCCAACAATCACAACAGATTGAAGCATCGATCAAATCGACCTAGTCGATTACATGTCAGCCGAACCAACTCTTGGTCATTTCAATTCAATCAATTCACAATATCATATCAAAGCATTGATCAATCGACTTAGTCAATTACATATCAAACGGATCATTTTTGGTTATTTCAATCAATATTGCCAATTCTCTAAAATAACCCATCGGGTTATCAAGCCAGCATTTTAAATGATTTATTCTCTGAAATGACATTATAAGTCACAAAGTATAATCATCATAACGTCCATTCTACAAAATGACTTATTGAGTCACCGAGCCGTTATGACATGTCGTCCATTCTACAAAATGACCTATAGTCACCGAACCGACATTAAATACCGTCCATTTTACAAAATGACCTATAGGGTCACCAAGCCGGTATTACATATCATGATACTTCGAACGTACAATCAATTTGTCATTTTATTCATTTCTGACAAAAGTATACATGCGTGGGCACACGGTTGACCTTAGCCAAAATATTATGATTTACTTTCCACAAATCCCACCCTTATCTGTAGTCCATCAAAACATTTTTGGTGCTATCAACCAACACTCGGTTATTTTCCAATTAATTTCCAAAATTAATTAATTTAGGAAAATAATCCAATAAACACTCATAAATCAATTTAGCACAAAATGAAGCTCAATTAAATAAACAGACTGCACCACAATCATCAGCATAGAATTCCGATCATCGACCATCCCGGTCTAATTTTTGGAAAAATAATAAATTAATTAAATAATTTCAAAAATTAATAAATAAATACTAAAAATCCAATTTAGGCCCGTAATGCCTAATTGAAGCCCGAGACGGGTTGGAAAAAATCCCGAGATGCATTCAATAAATATTAGAAGCTCTCTACTTGCTAATGGCTAAGTCTAACCACTTAACATGCATCATTAAGTCACTAATTTAATCATTCTAAACTAATTTAATCACCTAAGTGCACTTAATTAAATCTAATCCACTTAATTAAATCTAATCAACCCCTAAGCATCATTAGCATACTAATAAGGGATTAGTGAGTAAAACTCACTTGTGCAAAGCGAAGACTGGAAGATCGCGACGGCAATGCTACGGCGGCCGAAACCCGAACTTTCGGTGGCGTTGACAGACACTCAGGCCAAGTCTACAAGCCTCGCAAGCCCACAGCAAAAGCTAGGCTTGGGCCGAACTTGGGCCTAAGCTTGGGCTGACCTGTTTCATGGGCCCAAGAACTTAATTGATGGGCTGAAGTTGGGCCAAATTCCAATGGGCTGATCTTGCTTGAAGATGGGCTGCTCTCTCTTGGGCTGAAATAATCTGAATTTCACTTGGGCTGCTGGAGTTGATGGGCTGAACTTGATGGACTGAAGAGAGGCCCAACTGTTGGGCCACAAAAATTGTGTGGACTGCACTAGAAGGCCCAAGGATGGGCTGCTGAAGTTGAAGCCCACGGCTTCAAATGGGCTGGACCGAACTTCAAACGGACTGGAGCTCGCGGGGCCGTTGCTGCTGAAGTTGCTGCTCCGTGGAATTGTGGGCGTGGACGTTGAGAAGAACGAACCAGCGCAGCCGTTGATGTTGAGGCGGCGTGGACTGACGAGCGTGCGGCAGGGGGGGAGTCAACAATAGGGAGAGCTTCACCGTTTATTGACCCCAAGCTCGCTGGGCTGAAGACGCGTGGACGAGGAGCTGCAGCGTGAAACGGCAGGGAGAAACGAAGATGGAGCAGCTTCGGACGTGTGACGTCGCTTGAAGACTTCAGCTGGAGATTGACCAGCGTGGGCTACGGATGCATGGCAGGGAACGTGAATTCGGTGGAGGGGCTTGACTTCACGCGGAGGAGAAACAGGAGACCTGGCAGAGATGGGACTCGCGGATGCTGGGTCAACGAAGGAGCTTCCAATTTGCTGGATTTGCTGGGCCGAGACGCACGCGGACGAAGATGGGAGCTGCTTCGTGGAACGTGGGCTGAGCTGAGAGAAATCTCGCTCGCTGGTGGTGCGTTGACGACGTGCGGACGTGGCAGAGACGGGGAAGCAGCTGCTGGCGCCAGGGGTTGAACGGTGGTCAACATCGGTTGCAACAAAGCTGGTTTGTTGACCGAGAGAAAACAATTCGTGGACGTGTGGCAGCAGAGGGGAATTGGGAGGGTGGAGATGGTGCGGTTTTGATCGAAGGAAATGAAAGCAAAAGGGGTTGCAGAGGCTTCGGTTGGGTGGATTTTTGACCCAATGAAAGAAAGCAAAAGTTGAAAACCGAAGGAAATCAAAATGGAGAGAAGCCGTGAAGAAGATGGGGGCGGAGGAGAAGTTGATCACGTCGTAGGGCACGGGAAGATGAGGATGAAGAGCTAAATATCCACCAAAATATCTTGATTCAATTAAAGCTTTGTTCCCCTTTTTGGTCTTCAAGCTTATACTCACGTCCCCTATATTACTTTCTTGCTCAATAATACCACAATTGATCCAATTTAAAACCAAATATTGCACCCCTTCCTTGAAGCTCCGAATTTCACTAATTTTTCTCTCCAATTTCTTCGACAAATTCCCAGATTGACGTCCAATTCGAATGAAGACAAAGCACGTAGAATTTCTACAAGTGCTCCTCGTCAAATAGCTCAGCTTGCAAGTCCAAATTTCCTTTAATTTGGTCCATCTAAATTTCCGCTAATTTTCCACGATGTCCGAATCAGTTTTCTGCAAAAATCTCGGAATCTTTGAAAAATCTTCTAAGACTAAGTCGATGTTCTTAGAATAGATTGTGACATGACAGGACTTTCAATTTCTGAAATCGGACTCGAATTTATGGTTAATTTCCATTCAACACATTTTTAGCGTGACCTAGACTACGGGGTAACTTTTGGAAATTTTTAGTACAAATGACCCATGGTCGATTTTCTTTGAGTCACATTGAACCCATTCGACATATTGGTGACTCTCGGTGGTCGTGAAAATCTCGATGATTCAAATACAGACAGAGGGTACCAAAACGATAAAAGAAATCAAATTAGTGCCGGTCGACAAGAATTTTCCAATTTAGTGGTGTCACGCATGATAAGCCACATATCTCAGTCAAACCGACCTATCTCTTATCTCTAATCAATTTATATATGTGCCATAATGATCTTGGTAGATGAACATGGTCGAACAGCCGATTCCTAGTCGAATTCTCAAGTCTATTTGCCTTAAAATTCTTAATGGCTTCCCCATATAGTCTAGTTATCTCAAGAGTGATCAGCTCTGAGAACAGCTCTAAAGGCGCATCAATAAAATGCCCAAATTATTCAATAGAAAACATGACCGAAAATCTGGGATATCACACTGCCAACTCATGTGTTGGTCATGGCCCGAGGGACAGAACACATATGAATGATTGTGATGTATTGCGCTTGATTATGGGATAAAATTGTTAGGCATGGTATGGGACGTGTCAAAATAGGTACTCTTATGGATACTTGGTGCATGTGAGTTATGTGTTATGATTATTGATTATGCTTATTGTATTGATAATGGCTTATGTGACATACTAATATGCAGAGGTGTGCCAAGGCAAGGTAAGATTGTATGCCATTGCATGTTTGGGTTGCCTCTTAGACGAATTTGCTTTTTAATCGAGGTTTAGGAAGTTGACTCGCTAAGATTTTATCTCATCCTGTTGTTGTTAACCATTTTTTAGAGCCGTAGCGCAGGGATCTACTAAGTGCGGCTATGGTGGGCGTGAGATGCGATCCTTGCTATTATTGAAGTTTAGGCTAACTCAAGGGTTGATAGGAAGTGGTTGTAGAAGGCTTGTAATTACTAAACTTTCTAGGGATAACAATGGATAAATAAATGTTGTTTTCGGCAATATGTGTTGTGTGTTTTACTATCCTTGTTGTTTGTTTATTGACTGCTAATAAATTTCTAGGGGTAACAATGGACAAATAAATGTTGTTTTCGACAATATTTGCTGTGTGTTTTACTATCCCTGTTGTTTGTTTATTGACTTGGTGTTTATTTAATTCGCTTCTGCATGCGTTTAATCAAAAGATAAAAAGAATGGGTCGACAATGTGTCCTAAGACGTCGCATTTTTAATCGACCGCCGATGGATATTCGTGCACTAGGGGTTCGGGGCGTGACAATATCTTGGCATGTTTCTACTCCCTAATTTTTGCGGGTCCAAAGCACGCGCATTTAGATCTCTCTCTTGCGTGATGTCGCCTTCCTTATCTCTCTCGTCGTAAGTGAAAACCACACTTTCACCTGGGGGACAATTAATTATGATGCCTAGATTAGAGCGGAGTTTTTGATTAGATGCTAAGGCTACGTTTGGTACTACTTTTGTTCAAAAATTGTTCCTCGAACATAAATAGTAAAAATTATTTCTATTATAGGGAACAATTTTTGAACAGAAGAACACGTTTGATAAACTTATATAATTTCTGTTCTTGAAATAAAAAAATAACAGAAACACATTTTGTAAATTTATATATATATATTAATTTTTTAATATTTTATTTTATGTTTCCTTATTTCTTATTTCCTTTTTTTCTTTTTTTTTTCTTTCTTCCTTTTGGCCGTTGTTGGCCTTGGCCATGGCTGATGACTGGCTGATGAGGGACGGTGGCCTCACCCAGCCGGCCAAAGAAAAAAGAAGAAGAAAAAAGAAAAAGAAAAAGAAAAAGAAGGAAAAAAAAAAAGAGTTTTTCGGAAGTGTTCCCGAGGAACAAAAAAACAAATTCTTCTTGTTTCTTGTTTTTATTCCAAATTTGTTCTTAGGAACAAAAATATAAACAAACGTGTGTTCCTATTCTTTTTTTGTTCCTCAGATTAAAAGAAAAAAAAATTGTGTTCTGCGAAATAGATATAAAAGCCAAACAAACAGGCCCTAAGCAACTCTCCATTAAATTAATAAGCCTTTACCCCTTTTTCCGGTTTTCTGCTCCTTTTTTGTTTTTATTTATTTCCGGTTTCATGATTGGCACTGAGCGACCAAATCTAGTTTATGGGCTTATTCTAGCAAGAATTCCTTTTCGTGCACTGGATTTTGCTTAAACCTTTGCTCTTGATTGACTGAGCAGGGAAAAAGAGGATGGCAGGAGCAGGAACAACATCAGCGACTGTCATCTCGATAAAGTCGCAATTTCAATACACAGAAGATTTGAGGGACTATCACCACCATCCGACTGTTGCATCTTCACCATTCCGGAGAGGCTCCTGCGAACAAACGAAGAAGCCTACACACCCCGTGTCGTCGCGATTGGACCTTATCACCGTCTCAATCCAAGCCTCATGCCAATGGAAGATCACAAGCTGCTTTACTTGCATAACTTCCTCAAGCGCGACCAGAATTACCGTCTCGAGGACTACATTCAGAGGGTCAAGTCCTGGGAGTATGATGCCCGCAACTGCTATGATAAGCAGATTGGCCTCAACTCCGACCAGTTCACTGAGATGATCCTCCTGGATGGCATCTTCGGGATCCAGCTCTTACTGATGTACTGGGACCGTCAGAGGAGGCTGCCCAAAGACCAGATCTTCGGCAAGCCATGGATGTTGCCTGATATCTGCCGTGACATTGTATGCTGGAGAACCAGATTCCATATTTCGTTGTACAGAGGCTTTTTGAAATGGCGTTTGGAACACACCAGCAGCACATGCCGGAGCTGCTTGAACTCGTGTGCTGGTTCTTCAAGCCAGTTATGAGGAAGGACAAGTTGCCAGAGCCAGTGATGGAGTCGGAGGTGAAGCACTTCGTCCACGCGATCAGTCTCTCGTTCTTGCCATCGGTGCGGAAGCCACCGAATGAGAGCCATAAGGAGATGAAGTTCACCCCGAGTGCGACAGAGCTGGTGGCAGCTGAAGTGAAGCTGAGAAGACGTAAGGGTTGACCTGTGTCATTTTGTTTTCTGAATATTTGATTATGTTTCGTTCTCTGATTATTACCAATTATTAACAATGCTCTCAGGTGAGAGCGAGTGCTTGTTCAATATCAAATTCGAGAATGGAGTGCTCAACATCCCGTATCTAGTTCTTGAGGATGGGACGGAATCTTTTTTTCGGAACATTATTGCCTTCGAGCAATGTTACCACCTACACGACAGCTATCTGATCGAGTACATGGTGTTCATGGATTACCTGGTGGATACCCCGGGTGATGCAAAGTTACTAATCGACAAGAAAATCATCGAGAATTGCCTCGGCAATGAAGGAGCTGCCGTGCAGCTAATCAACTCCTTGGGCAAGGGAGCTATTCAACAGCCTCAACCACAAGCTCATTGCCCATTACAAAAAGCCTTATAACAAGTGGAAGGCAACGCTCAGGCGTGATTACTGCAGTAGCCTGTGGGTAGTCATCTCAGTTATCGCTGCAATGGTGTTGCTTTTTCTAACTGCAGCACAGTTACAGTCCTCTCTCTTAAATAACCTTGCTTTCTGAATGGTAAACTGGCACCGTAATGCTTTAGTTTTCTATTGAATGATGTGTGATCGACGGTCGCTTTGTATCGGCATGAGCAGAACATCGATTTATATATGTCAGCCAGCACACTAATTCGGTTTTTCCTATTCAATACATTTCACGACGCAGAACTGGCAAATATGAATGGTATGTAACCTCTATCCTCGGGATTCACGACCCAAAAAAAAAAAAAACTCTATCCTAAGGATAGTTTGCCAAAGAAATGTTGCCGCAGCTGAGATTAGCTTGTCACGCTTATCAGCATTTAGCATTTAATAAATTTGAGGCATGTTGAGAATGAATCAATGAATATTTTCACAAAGTTTTTGTTGTAAGTACGCCTACAAAAGATGGTGCATCAAAGCCAGAAATAGTGGTGTCAAAACAGGTTAAAACCTCACTTTTTAACTCATATTTAAAGGGCTAGGTTGTGTATATATATTTTGTAGAACTTCAAAGTGTATATTCCAATTAAAAATAAACACTATTTATCATTACAAGAACAAATACATAACACCCCTCTACACTAACACTCACCAACACTTGCTACACACACTTCTCTGCCACTCACTATACTCACAACACCACCCACAACACTTTTTTCTTGCTGCACACCAACGCACTTTGCCACTCACTAGTCAATACAACGCACTCTCTACAACTTTGTTCTTTCTTTACCTCTCTGCACTCAAGTCAATAAGATGGACTACCTATTTATATAGAGTTTCCCACCAACAAAGTACAAAAGTTGTGTATTACAAGGATTCAAACGTGGACTCATATGCAATTTCAAACTTCAATTACTCCCTGAGTGATTTTTAACCGTACAACTTATCCAACACTAAGAAACTTCAACACTACAAGTACTAACTACCTATTGTAGATATTTGTTTCTAAACAAATCTAGACAAGTGGAGGGGGAGAGGCGGTGATTCCTTGATTCTCCCCCTCACTAACTACTCTCTCTTCACATGGACTCCACGATCATATTAACAAGTTACCTTCGAAACTCTTCAAACTTTGCAACTCCGAGTCCTTTGGTGAAGATGTTTGCAACTTGATCATTTGTCTTGACCTACTCCATCTTTATCTTGCCCTATGATACTTTTTCCAGCAAAAAATGATAGTGTACTTCCGCATGCTTGGTCCTTGCATTGAAAACTAGATTCTCTGCTAAGTTTATGGCTGATAGATTATCATAATATAACCATGTTGAGTGGTCTATTGGTCAATGAAGATCCTCCATTAATTGTACCAGCCATGTACTCTCGTTGTTGTTTTATGCTCGGCTTCTATCGTAGACAGTGACGGAGTTGATTGCTTCAAGATCCTCCATTAATTGTTCCCGAGTGTTGTGGCTTTTGGAATCCTTTCCTGATGCATCTTCCCTTCGCCCGCTGTTTATGCCATTGAGTTCAACCTTGAATTCCAATAATCCCAATGAGGGAAAAATATTGTTTAAGAAATGTAATGAACTTATCGCGATCGCCAAATCAGTCTTAAAATGTTATATTTGGCTAGTTGAGTCATATATCTTTTGATGATTTTTTAATATTTTCTGAAGATTTTTCAATATAGTTTATCTGAGTATTTCTAATTGGAAACCATTGATGAGGTAATCCAATTGCACAACGAATTTAAACTTGTCAAGCTGAATATAAATGAGTAATTCATTGACCGGGAGTAGTAATGGCGTGATTAGAGTTGTTACCTTTAGTTTTTTTGTTTTTTTTGTTTTTTGGTCGGTTCACCGGAGGAAATTTCAATAAACAAGAAAATCACATGCGATTCAATGCCCAGGAAGAATACAATATGTGAGAAATAACAACGCAGGAGCAATGGATAGGAACAAAACTAAAGGTGATAAGACAAAGTGCTGTAAAAATTTCGATACAAGAGTGTTGGGGAAGATGGAAAGTGGGGAGCGCAGAGAGAGAGAGAGAGAGAGAGAGAGAGAGAGAGAGAGAGACGGAGCGCTTATTTCCAGACATATACAGACAAAAGCGTCAGGACGGTGATGAGGGCACGCTTAGTCCAGTGCTTTGCTCCGTCGAACTTAACCTTTTATTAATTTATGTCCCCCCAGAAAAGGTCCTTTGAGCCTGTCGCATATTTTAGTATCAAATGGACAAACTCCATTTCACTACTTAAATGTTATATTATTAACGATCACTCATATTAAAAAGATTATGTTACTAAAGCGGGCGAAGGATTTTGACCCAAAAAAAGCGGATCAAGCATCATGAATAATATATATCTCTCTTTTTTTCATTTTCCAAGTACACAATGAGAAGAATTTTAAGAATTTTGGGCTCTATCCTTAATTTCTTATTAAAGTCTCGCAAGGAAATCGAAATGCCTTTTTTCTATTGCTTATACGTTATTCTGGAAAACATCAAAGAGCAACCCAGAAGAGTCACGTAGTGACATTATACATGCATGGTAAGATTTTCTTTTTTATTGTGAAAGACGATGGAAGTTATGACCATAAATATTGCGAAAATGTATCTACTTATAAGTCTTGGTCTAAATCGGAAAATGGTAGTTTTATGAGTTTTAGTTTGAGGGGAGCTAATTTGCATATAAAATCTTTTGACAGAAACTCTAAATTGATCTATTTTACTTATTTATCGAATCTATGAAACTAACAACATAAAGTTGAAAGGTTAGGACATTTTCCATGAAGATTAATACAAAATTAAGTCAAAAGTTTGGGACATTTTGAAGATTCTAAAAAATATTAGGCTAAAGAAATATGGAGAATTCACCTTATTTCAAAAATGGCTTTTCTTTTTTTCAAAAGAGAATGAGATTCATCAACATTTCTACACTTGTATAATGCTAATTTCATAAATCTATTTGTTCACTTGCTAAATGTTAAATTAGAATTTGCTTATGCAACTTAATATATTAATTTTGGTATAATTATTGTCATTACTGGTAAATAATCTGGACTTATTTGTCAACCTTCAAATGATGGACAGCGCAACCTTACTCAGCAAAAGTGCACATCTTTTTTAACATAATTGAAAATAAAATTTACCTATTGATAGCAATTGTAATCAAAAGCGTCAGTAAATAAAATATGTTATGTAAAACGGTGAAAGCACGTCATCTTGCAAATTTTCATTGAGAATCCATAGAAAATATTAAAAACTCTTGTCTTGAATCATTTACCAAACGCTGGTGCTCGAAAAAGGAAACCATTTATCAAATGGTGGCCAGAAGAATCATATATCAAGCAAACTATCAAAATCATAAACCCACCGGCTTGATGATTAGCGTCGTTCACGGCAAAGCTGGCCCGACCGCCTGAGGGAATCTGAGGAAATTTTTATGAAAAAGCGAACTGATACTGACAAGAAACTAAGCAAAATCTATTCATTATTGGTCAAAACTATAGTAAAAAATATTCCCTCAAGGAAAAGACAATGTTTTAGTCCACCTTTGTGTTGTCGCCAAGACAGAGGCTGGAATGGCGGTGGCTGGACACGATAAGGCGGATGGGCACGGACGGCGCTCATGGCGGTGGCACGTAGACATGGCGACGGCGGCTGCATGCAACGGTGTTGACAGCTTCAACGGCTCCGGTGGCTTCCTTGGCTGCTGCTGGTGTGCGAAAATGGAGGGGAGGAAAGCAAGAGAGGTGGCCGGCTGGCTTGTGGAGGAAGAGAGGGGGACAAGGGCTCCACATACCTTCATTTTCCTAGTCTTTGTCCCCTTTGACCATCCATGGCCACCAGCTACTCCTTGGCTGTCAATAAGCCACCAAAGCACACCCAACAACCCTTGAAATGGTCCATTTTGGCTAGGCATGGGGGAGCTACGAATTTCCAGCAAATTAGGCTTCAATTGGACATAGTTTCATTCTTAATTCAATCCCAATTAACTCTCAACAAATCCCGTTGTCGAGTCCTTGATCCAATCGATATTTTTCCTCGCCAATTGAACCGTCTTGCATCCCAAATTTACGATAAAAAACAATCCCGGCCTTTTCTGAACAAAAACGATCATATGCCGACTTTTTCCCAAAAAGTCTCGAGTTGCAGAAAAATCTTATGAGACTGAGTCGATGTTCCTAGAATTTATTGTGACATGATAGAATCTTCAATTTCTGAAATCGGACTCAAATTCGCGGTTAATTTCACTCAGGCATGTTTTTAGCGTAACCTAGGTTACCGGGTACGTTTTAGAAATTTTTGTAGTGCAAATAACCCATGGTTGATCTTTCTCGAGTCACAATGAACCCACTCAATACATTGACAACTCTCGGTTGTCGTGAAAAATCTCAATGATTCAAATACGGACACGGGGTACTAAAACGATAGATAAATCAGTCTAGTACCGGTCGACGAGAATTTTCCAATTTAGTGGTGTCACCCACGATTAGCCACACATCTCAGTTGAATTGATCTATCTCTAATTTTAAATTGATTTTATAATGTACCGTAATTGCCTCTAAAAATGAGCACGATCGAGAAGTCGATTCTTGGTCGAATTTTCAAGTCTATTGCATTAAAATTCCTTAATGGCTTCCTTGGATAGTCTAGTTATCTCAAGAATGATTAGCTCTGAGAGCAACCCTATAGGCACGTCGATGAAATGCCCAATTTATTCAATAGAAAATAGGACTGAAAATTTGGGATGTCACATATTGATTCCAATAATGACCTAAGGAACTTCATACTAGGGCAACACCCATAGGAAGGAGTCATTGGATACTCGTGTTTTGTCCACATTTTTGCATAATTAATAAAAAAAAAATTAGTCCCCAAGGCAACCGCATGTTTCTTCCTTGGATATGCTTAGTCTAGATATAGATGTTAAACATACCATAAAAAAATGAAAAATTAGTTTGAAATGACTTGTGTATGATTTTTTTTTTTTTATCGAAACATATAAGTATTATTTATGCATTCGTCAAAGTACATCCCGACGCTATTGCATCAGCAGCAACAAGATCCTACAAAATGTAAGGAGTAAAGATGTTCCAATTATGGGCTAGGTCAAGTCTGCCATGGGCCTTGGTGGCCTAGTCGGCTACTCCATTAGCCTCCCTGCGACAAAACTGCAAACGCACGCTAGGGTATTCGGGGAGCAGAGCTGCAATTTCGTTGAAGAGCATTCTTTCTTCCCATGGTGGCGTCTTCTTCCCGTGGACTATATCGATCAAGATCTGACAGTCAAATTCGATTACTATCTTTCCTGTGTAGATGCCTTGATTCCTCAAATGATGCAGAGTGAAGGTGAGCGCTTGAACTTCCGATTGACACGCTAAGGCTACTGAAAACTGCTTGGTGTAGACATCTGTTAGGATACCCTGATGATTTCAACTAACACATGCCATCATTCCTTCTTGGCTACCTAGGTAGTAAAATCCGTCAATATTGCATTTGAGGAAGTTGCGTGCTGGAGGTTTCCACAGATGGACGATGTCAGCAATAGCCACCCTTGTTCTGGATCTGCTCACAATTGAGGAAGATCGGAGGCTGGACAGTGCAAGGGTGTCGTCCACTGCTCGATGGGGATTCGGTAGTCTGTGGCGAAAAATCCAGCTGTTGCGCATACACCAAACTTGCCACAAGGTTTGCGCTATTGTTGCCAAATCAGGTATGAGCCTTTGATTTGTTGCCTGTTCCGTGATTTATACATCAATCCTCCGTATTGTAGTAGATGAGACTAAAATGTTAACCTTAGGATGCTTCCATACGTGGATTGTCCAGGGACAGAAAAAGAATAGGTGTTCAATCGCTTCAGGAGTCCTAAGATTACATAGACTGCATATTGGAGTGGGAGAAATGTGTCGATGAAACAAATTTGCCTTAGTTGCAAGGGCATTATGATAAAGTGACCACATAAAAGTGCGAATTTTGGGCTCTATATTCATAGACCAGATCTTACGCCACAATATTTTTGGGTTCTGATGTGATGAAAATGCCCGGAGAACCGTTGATGTGCATGTCATGCTAACCACTGATCTATAATTACTCTTAACCGTGTGATTTCCATCCTTGGTAGGCATCCGGACTAACAAATCTTTAGCATAGATAGGTCGTATAGGAATTTTAACAATTTCGGTGCTTACCGGAGTATCGAATAGCTGTTGAATCAGAGGAAAATTCCATGTTTGGGTGAGAGGATCAATAAGATCGTCCACCCGCTCTGGCTCCTCCCTAGTTGCCGGTCCACCTATTGTGCCGATAGGTAGCCACTTATCTCCCCGAATCCTTATATTCGTGCCATCCCCAACCGACCAACAGATATGAGGTAGGATGGCGTCTCAGCCGAGAAAAAGACTCTGCCATCCCCATGAAGGTCGTGTACCTCTAGCTGCCTTTTGGAAATTCACCGAACGAAAATACAACCCCTTAAAAACTTGACCCCACAACGAGCCAGGTTGGTGGATTAGTCGCCAAGCCTGCTTCCCAAGCATCGCTTTGTTAAAAGCCATCAAATCTCGAAATCCGAGCCCTCCACCATCCTTATCTATTTTAAGCAAATCCCATTTCTTCCAACGCACACCAACCCCGTTTGGGTCAGTTTTCCACCAAAATCCGGAAATTTTCTGTTCAATAAGTTTACACAAAGATGTTGGTAGCTTGAAAACAGACATAACATATTGAGGAATTGCCTGTACAACCGATTTAATTAGGATCTCATTTCCGCCCTTTGACAGGAATCTTTCTTTCCAGCCCTCAAGTTTTGAATGTAGTCTCCCTAATATCCAACCAAACATCTCCCTTTTAGATTTACCCCACTCGGATGGAATACCTAAATATTTACCATACCGATATAACACCGGCATTCTAAAAATACCCGCCAAGTTTTCTTGTAAGGTGATCGGACAATTTTTGCTAAAAAATAGGCCTGATTTGTTCCGATTTATAACTTGGCTCGTTGCCATACAATATTGGTTAAAAATATTAGCAAGATTCTGACATTCCATCAAAGTGCCCTTGAGAAAGAAAACGGAATCATCTGCAAAAAAAGAGGTGCGATAGTGTCAGGCATGAGCTGTTCAGCTTTATACTTGTAAGATAGCTAAGGTGAATCGCTTGGTGAATGAGAGTGGATAGAAGATTCGTCAGTAATATGAATATATAAGGGGAAAGCGGGTCGCCTTGTCGAAGTCCTCTTGATGGCTGAAAATATGAAAGTTGTTCTCCATTAAAGCGAACACTAAAAGAGGATGTGGTTATGCATTGCATTAGTAACTTCACCCATTGGGAATGAATTCACAATTGTAGTAGATAGTCCTGTAGAAAATCGCATTCAACTTTGTCATAAGCCTTTTGCATATATGTCTTGAGGAGTACATTAAAGTGTTTCTTCCTTTCCCTCGTTCGAAATTGATATAGTACCTCTTGTACAAATGAAGACACTATCCTGTATTTGTCTCCCACTAACAAAAGCAGCCTGCTCTTTTGAGATGAGCTCACAAAGCCATGGTTTCAGTCGATTGGCCAAGACCTTGGATATAATCTTGTATGCGTAGTTACATAGGCTGATAGGTCTGAACTGGTCAACGTTTTCAAGATGATTGGTCTTAGGAATGAGAGCAATGATGGTCTTGTTGATGTCTTTAGGCAACACCCTAGAGCGGAAGAATTCTGTGACTAAGTTAAGCAAATCATCCTGGAGGATATCCCAATGGGTTTGGTAAAACAGGCCGTTTAACCCATCAGGACCTGGTGATTTTGATTTCCCCAACTGAAAGGCTACTTGTTTCACCTCAGAGGCAGTAACTGGACTCATCAAATTATCATTCATATCAGCCGATACAATCTATGGACACTGATCTAGAATTGGAGCATAGTTATGAGGGCCTCCTGTTGTATATAACTGGGAGAAGTAGGCATTGGTTAGCTCCTTCAAGGCCTGATTGTCCCTCACCTAGTTGTGAGTCTCGTCTTGTAACATGCCTATCCTGTTTCTCTATCGTCATTGAATCGTAGTTGCATGAAAAATGTCACGCCTCGATCTTCAGAGACGCACCCATCCTTCTACTTGGTAGATTTTAAAGTGCGATATCCCAGGACTAAGTGTCGCCGACCCTTTCTTTTTATTACGCATGCGGAAGCAATTATGAATTCCCAGACAATAAAAAATGGGATAGAAAAGCAGGCCATATTTATTAAGTATTGAAATTCACAACTACACTTTTATTAATAGCACAACTCATAGTATATTTACGATACTATTTACAGCAAACAAGTTTCGCACTTATCTATGCTAAGACAGGGTTCACAAAAAGGATGGGATCTCAATCCACATCCGAGTTATACTCAAGATCTCTCTCTGGATCATCTTCTTCTTTAAAAGTCTTTCTCCTCTTTAGGTTCCTCTTCCTCAGCTTCTCCTCAGGGTCCTGAAATGGTTATTCAATAACCAATGAGATCACGTCTCAACAAGTTCTACCCCCTAAGACTCGATTAGTAAACCAATACACCTTAGGCTGCCTAAGCACATCACGAGTCAGAGGACTTACCTTGGCCTCAGCTCCTTCCTGCAAGTTAGTATATATATCAAATATACATCATCACATCACATCACCCAATCAGATCGAATCATTGATCAATCAACCTAATCGATTACATGTCATTCAAATTATCTCTTGATCGACCCCTTCCATACTTTCTATAAGTCTGATCAACATCCAAGACTACTCACCCTAGGTGATATATAGATAGTATGTTATCTTATCTCCAGTCGACATATAGAGTCATCGAGCTATCAAATCATATCATACTGTCTCAAGATGATCTGGAGGATTATCGAGCCGGTATATCATACCGTACTATCTCAAGATAATCTGTAGAGTCACTGAGCCGGTAGATCATACTGTCCTATCTCAAGATGACATATAAAATCACCGAGCCGGTATACACACAATTTATCATACCATGCTGTCTCCAGATGCTCCGTAGAGTCATCGAGCCGGTAGATCATTATCATACTGTACTGTCTCAAGATGCTCCATAGAGTTATCGAGCCGGTAGATCCTACAAGTTATCATACCGTACTGTCTCAAGATGCTCCGTAGAGTCATCGATTCGGTATACTTGCCATTCCAAGCAAACAATCAAATAACCAATTTTATCATTTCTGATAAAATGACGTGTGTGGGTACACAATTAACCCTAGCCAAAATATAATAATTTCCTTTTTATAAATCCCACCATTTTTCTGTAGTCCACTAAAACATTTTTGGTATCATTAACGATGCCCGATTAATTTCCAATTAATTTCCCAAGATTATTTAAATTAGGGAATAAATCCCAAATAAATCATTTCCGCACAAAATAAAGCTCAATTAAATAAACGGACTACACCACGACAATCAACATAAAATTTTGGTCACCGGCCATCCCGGTTGAATTTCCAGAAAAATAAAAAAATAAATAAATTCGAATAAATAAATAAATAAATAAATACTAAAAATTCAATTTATGCCCGTATTGCCCGATTGGACGCTTGATTAAGATCGGGAAAAATCCCGATATACATTCAATAAATATTAGAAGCTCTCTACTTGCTAATGACTAAGTCTAACCACCTAACATGCATCATTAAGTCACTAATTTAATTGTTCTAGACTAATCTAACCACCTAATTGCACTTAATTAAATCTAACCAACCCCTAAACATAATTAGCAAACTAAGAAAGCATTAGTGAGTAAAAATCACATGATTAAAAGCGGGGATCAGGACACCGCGACGGCGGCCGAATTCCAAATTTTCGGCGGCGTTGACGGACTCTCGGGCCGGGCCCAAAAGCTTTGCAAGCCCACAACAAAATGATGGGCTTGGTCTCGGGCTTGGGCTTGGCTGCGGGCTGGGCCTGTTTCGTGGGCCCAATGTGGGCTGAACTGCTGAAAATTTAAGTTGGACTGAAATTCACGGGCTAAGATGGGCTTGGACCGAATGTGCAGGCTTCACTGGGCTTCAACTAGCTTCTTGGGCTGCTGGAATTGATGGATTGAAAGTGGGCTGGGCTGAGCGAAATTTGCTTGGGCTCAAGAACGGGCCCAACTGCTGGGCCGTGAAATCCGCTGGACCCGTGGGCTGCTGCAGCTGGAATTTCTTTAGAAGTGTTGGCATGGAGCTGCATCTGTCTGTTGTCTTCAAGCAGCGAGATCGTCGCTCTTGAGCCTGATGGTTGCAGCGGCAAACGGATTGACTTCCGTGGCCGTGCGTGAAGATCCATCAGAAGTATCCTCATCCCTGACCGTTGGGAGGGTAGGCTCCATCATTGGCTAAACAATCATTTGGTTATGCCATTTTGGGCTTGGAGACCCAACCTTACTTTCCGGTATACAGACCCTCTGCGTGCATAATGAAAAAAGAAAGTCAAGACTTCCCCCGGCTCCACCAAGCACGCGGCTGATCGTCTCACTTCTTTGGCTAAGGTGCTTACTCACAGATCTAGGAATTACCCATTATGGTCCTCTTACAGAGGAGGCAAAGCACCGTAACCGTAATGAAAGTTCAGATCAAGTGCCAGAAGAAATGGTCGACTCTGAATCCGGATTGGTTTGAGTCGAGAATGAAAGATTTTCTCTAAACTAGACACGCCTTCGTTCGTGATCGCTTAGAGCCCCTCTTCCATCAATAGGTACTCCCAAGGCGTCGACGACACGGCCTAAGATAGCCTTTCCCGCAGGAACATCCACAATAGATCCAGTGCGCTTGACAAGATCTCCTTCTTTAATAGCGGTATCACTACCAAAGACAACAATCCCCACATTCTCATTCTCAAGATTTAAGGCTATTCTTTTCACACCGCTGGCAAATTCAACCATTTCACCAGCTCTTGGTCTGGGTAAGCAGTGTACTATCTAGGTAGAAGATCTCCAATCATTAGCTCTGGTTCACGGCTAAACGTTGCTTCCTTCTCAATGCCCGGGCATCCATCCAATGCATTCTTTTCGATCTTAGCTTTCAATTCGCCTCTGACCATCAAATGAAATGTGAATAACCCGTCCTCCTCTCTTTGAAAAGGGAAGCCCGTGATAGAGCAGTCGACTAGAAGTAGAAGACTGCTGGCCTGAGAGAAGGCGGCCTCTCTCGGCAAAGATGGCCCCCATTTGGGCGAGAGGTAGGCTGTGAGTCACCTGGGCTACGGATTTGTCGGTTGGTTGATTCTCGAAGCTCCATTTTGATTAGTCGTCCTATCGTAACTAAATAAGTGGTAGATCCCGAGTGCCACAGAAATGACTCTTGGAGGGCATCTAGGAATACATAGATTCTGTAATTAGTCAATATTGGTAAGCCTAAGAGAGGAAGGTCTCGAGTTATCGCTACACCCCTAAGCTAATAAGATCTTTTGTCGATACTTGATCACCAGTTAAATAGAAAGCTGAAAGGGAAAGGGGGATCTATCTCTTTAAAGGGGAAATTTACTAGCCTAGAGTTTGATCGCTGATCGAATGTGAAGTACGAAGCGATCAAGTGGAAGTAGTGCCAGCGATAACCAAACCCCTCGACCAACCACTATGTGTGACATCCTGAAATTCGACCCCGTTTCGATAAAGTGAAATGGGCATTTCGTCGGCGTGCCTACGGCCTTTTTCTCTGAGCTGATCACTCATGAGTTAACTAACCTATTGGGTGAAGCCGTTAAGGGATGTATCGGCCGTAAAATCCCTAAAAGCTACCTAATTGGTTGGATTGAGCTAAAATCACGTCCGATCGATTTTTAACCACGAAATTGAACTCGATTTCGGAATCGAATTTTAAGCGCGTCATAATTCTTATTTTTAGGATCTGTCTCATCGCTCGTCAATTTATTGACGAGTCCGAAATTTCAATAAAGAAATTATCGGAAGAAAATTGAAGACCAAAATAAAATAGAAAGGAAAAGGAAATTAGCAAAGGAAAAGTTGCATAAAGGAATTATGTAATTTCCTTTTTCTTTTCCTCTCTCTCTCTCCCCTTTTCTTTTTCTCTCTCTTTCCCTCTCTCTTTCCTTTTCTTTCTTTTCTTTCTTTTTCTCTCTTTTCTTTCTCTCTCCTCTCTCCTCTCCCGTTCCCCCCAGCCGTGCGAATTCTCCCCCCTTCCCCACCGCTCATTCCCTCTCTCTCTCTTTTCTCTCTCTCTTCTCTCTCCTCTCTCTTCTTTCTTCCTCTCGCACGCTCGACCGAACCCCCGTTCTTCTTTCTTCTTCTCCTTCTTTCCTTGCGCCGAGCGAACCAAACCAGCCCGCCCTCGGCCCGCTCACCGCCGTCACGCCGTCGCGCCGCCGGACCGCCGCGCCGCCCGTGCGCTTCGCCGCGCCCGGCCGCCGTCCGCGCGCCCAAGCCGAGCAGCCCAGCCCCGTTCGCCCCCGTTCCGGCCCGGCTTGTTCCGCCCATCTCCGCCCGCCTCCGGTCACCGCCAACCCCGCCGGACCTCCCCGTGACCCCCTCGCCCTCCGCCGACCTTCCCTCGCCGTTTTGGCCGCCGGAGCAGCCCCGATCCGCTCGAACAGCGAGACCCACGAAGTGGGTTTCAGCCACTTCGGGCCCGCTTTTGGGCCGTTTCCCGGCCCCGGATCCGCGAGTCGCTTTGGGAAGTCTCGTTCCTCGCGTCGCCGCCGTCGGATTGATCCGATTTGCGCGCGATTTGGTGAGTAATCTCACTAATCCAGGATTAGTGGCTAATTATGCTTTAAGCTGGTTTAGATTTAATTAATTATGTTTAGGTTGTTAGATTAGATTTAATTAGCAATTATTAGTCAATTGTGATGTGATTTAAATAAATTGATTACGCAATTAGCAAGTAGACGTGGTTTACTATTTATTGGGAGCATCTCGGAAATTTTCCGACCCCTAATTGAGCTTCAATTTGGCGATTCGGGCCTAAGTGAGATTTTTGGCATTTAAATATTAATTTTCGGAATTAAATTAAATAATTATTTATTTTCCGAAAATTCAAGGGAGATGGTCTGGAACCGGAAAATTATGCTGATGACCGTGGTGAAGTCCGTTTATTTAATCGGGTCTTATTTTGAGCTAAATTGAATTTTAATAATTAATAATTAATTATTTTTCGGAAATTAAGATTTTGATGGCCGACGACCGAAATCTCGTGCTGATCGTCGTGGCGCAGTCCGTTTATTTATTTGAGCTCTACGTTGTATGGAATTGAATAAATTGTGATATTTTAGGGATTTACCCTAATTGATTGGAATTGATTGATATTGAATTGTTTATATTGGCTCTGTGATCAGTGTATCACCTTGGCGAAAAAGACGCCCGAGAGCATATTGAGTTGTTTATATTGGCTCGTGATCGGTGTATCACCTTGGCGAAAAAAGACGCCCGAGAGCATATTGAATTGTTTATATTGGCTCGTGATCAGTGTATCACCTTGGCGAAAAAGACGCCCGAGAGCATATTGAATTGTTTATATTGGCTCTGTGATCAGTGTATCACCTTGGCGAAAAAGACGCCCGAGAGCATATTGAGTTGTTTATATTGGCTCTGTGATCAGTGTATCACCTTGGCGAAAAAGACGCCCGAGAGCATATTGAATTGTTTATGTTGGCTCTGTGATCAGTGTATCACCTTGGCGAAAAAGACGCCCGAGAGCATAGTAAAGTGTTAATTGGTACGTCACCTTGGCGAAAAAGACGCCGAGAGCATTCATCCGGCTCGTGATCGAGTACCCGAATGGAGATTTTAAAGTATGGTGTTAATGTGACCGAAAGGTGGTCCGAATGACATGTAATCGACTAGATCGATTGATCATTGCTTTGATATGATGTTGTGAATTGATTGATTGAATGGGAATGACCTTGAGTGGTCTTGCTGAAATGTGAAATCGACTTAAGTCGATTTGATCGATGCTTCGATTAGTGATATGATTGCTTGGGTGTCTATTATGAACCGTATCGACTTGCAGGTGTGAGATATGAGGCCAAGGTACGTCTTCGACCTATGCGTGTTTAGGCAGCTTTTAGTATAATAGTTTACTAATCGGGCTTAGTGGGGTAGAACTCGGCGAGACGTAGTCTCATCCCGGTTGGGGAAAACCATTTCAGACCCCGCTGAAGAGCTGAGGAGGAGAAATCCGAGGAGGAGAACTCGGAGGTGAGATCTCAAGAGAAGGATTTTTGGAAAAAGAAGATAGTCCCGAGAGGAGCCGTGAGTACGGTCTGGATGGATTGAGATCCTATCTTCTTTTGAGATCTCCTTTTTGATGTGAATAGTTTTGAAAGGGTTTGTGGTTTGTGTAAAAGTTTGGTTATAAATTTCAATATGAAAAATATGGCCCTGCTTTTCTATCCCATCGTTTTATTGTCTGGGGATATTAACTGCTTCCGCATGTGCTTAAAAATGAAAGGGTCGGCGATATATTGTCCTGGGATATCGCATTATAAAATCGACCAAGAGTGAAGGATGTGCATGTGCCCGAGGATCGGGGCGTGACACTATGTATCCATGGCCACTAGGGATGAGGAAGGGGCCCGAAGGTTTCAGATCCTAAAAAGGATAAAAATTTTCAATGCTTTAAGCACTCGCTAGCCCTTCCTAGGAGCCCACGCCCCATCGTGCAAATAGATAGGGTTCGGTATTCAGAATCCAGCGGATACTCTAGAATTGGAATCTGGCCATACAAAACCTCCTTCCCGGTGGGACAAGCAGTAGTAGGGTTCAAGGCGAAATGGGGCCACCCTAGCCCATTGAGTGCTCTACCTCGGGCCATTGACATCATACGCTCTACTGAAATAGATTTCGCGGAAAACCAGCTATATCCGATCTTGGTTGGCCTTTCACCCCTAGCCACAAGTCATCCCCGTATTTCTCCCCTTCTCAATGCTTGGTCCTATTGCTACTGCTTCTGATTCACCAAATTAGCCCCTTCGACGCTTTATTAAAGGAGTACTGATCCCGGGAAATTCCTTCCAAGGAACTGATTGACCTAAGCTAAGACTTAAGGCCATTCTTCAATGCCGAGGAGCTCAGCAAATGGAAGAGGGTATAATTTGGTAGGAAAAGTGCTTTGTGGGTGAAATCAAAGATCTTTCAATACGTTGATTTCAAACTACTACTACTACTACTAGAACAACCCACCCTCCTGCATCAGGAAGAGGGTAAGGCCTTGACCGCTCAATGCAGCGGGGACGAGACGACGTGACATACTACGATCACGTACAGAAGTGCTGCCCCGGCTCGGCAATATGGAACCTCTCAACTGCTCCCGTTCCTTTATGAGGTCCTATCGGGATCGGTAGGCCCAAGCCTTTCCCCTCTCCCTGACCGAGCAGTAAGGTTGGGTCATTAGGAGCGGAATCCTGGAGCAGCGAATCAATATTGACAAAGAACATAGAGTTGCATACGCTATTCTTCGGATTTGATTCTTTCTTCCTTTTTTTTAAAGAAGATTTCCGGCGAGATCAAGCTCCCTTACGACATCTAAAAACTCCTCGACTTCAACCGCCGTGTTTAGGCCCCTTCTTCCCTTCCCTAATGAAAGAGTCCACCGCCTGCCTTAGTAGTTTCAAATAGGGCGTGCAGGCCTGCCCCTTTTGTAGTAGGTGATTCACTACCGAAGCGAAGAAAAGGCTCTAGCTTGGTTCGGAGAGCACTTGTTGGGTTAAAGATTTTTTTGTTGCTAAATGTTACGGCCTAAATGCTGAATTACGAAAGTGCTAGTGAATAGACTCAAGCCGCTGCTTTCCTTGGCTCTGTCTCGTTTTGCTCTGGGCAGACAGATAACTCAAACTAATCATGCAGTACAGGAGATTATAGACTGCCCATGAAAAGGAAAAAAAAAGAAAAAAAAAAGGAAAAGGTCGTTTTATTCAAAACCCCAATTCTGAAATCCCTTCTCTCCCACTTCACACCTCGGAACGCACCCTTATTATAGAGAGAAAGCTCCTCGCTATCCTATTCCTCGGTGGTTTTTGCGGGAAGGCAAGATGTGCAGGAGTGATAGGTGGGGGACGGCCCTACGCGCAGGCAACAGCAGCACCGGCTCTACGAAGTAAGAATCGAATCTTTCTGTTGGCTTTCCCAATTCATTCGTTTGCTGGAGTCAACACTCGGGCAAGGATCCGCTGGTGTTGACTGGATGCGGCAGCTGGACGTCGAGCTGCTTCGTGAGTGGGCTGGCACGCGGTAGAAGGGACAAATCGAAGTGGAGATGGGCTGTCTTCAATGAGTGGGCTTCGTGGCAGAGGAGGGCGGCTCGCTGGCGTGAAGATGGGGTCAACAGTGAAACTTCGTGAAGAGGAATGTTGACCGAAGAAGTGCGCTGGCAGCCATGAAGCGAAACGGAGAGATGGAGATGCGTGGAGAGAAGGCACAAACACGAAGCTGCTGCAGGCGGACAGTGATGCCGCTTCGCTGGTTGGACGCACGCGTGGCTGAGCTGTTTCGGTCAAATTGCTGCTGGATGAGGGAGTTGGACGGTGATTTCGGTGGACGTTGGCGGAGAGTCAACGTCCGCGGCTTGCTGCTGGGGCTTAACTCAGCAAAAGGAGGAGGTGGACGGGTGGGGAAGCACGAACTGGTGGTGGGGATTCGGCAGCGGCATGGGCGGTCCTAGCGTTGCTGGCTGCCTCTATTTCCGCTGCTTCTTCACTACTGTGGGCGTGCGAATTCAAGGGAAAGAAGAAATGGGCTGCACGATCTGATGGGGGAGAGGGGAGAAAGCGAATAGATAAGTGTGATGGGGGGCTCCACTTGGTCCAAATTTTCCACCCTTGCTCCCCAAGTTTCAACCTCAACTAAGTACTCTTCCTTGGCCTTCATTTGGCCACACCACCATCTCAAATAACCCTTCCAATAGTCTAAAATTGGCTAGGGTGTGGGGGATTACGAAATTGGCATCATCTTGGACACTTGAATAATCTCAAATCATCCTCATTTGGCTTCTATAATTTCAATTGGTCATTCATCGATTTCCCCGGCATTTTTTCCTCACCCACATATCCATCATGCTTTCAAAGTTTTGCCATCAAGAACAACCCGCGGCTTTTTCTGCACAAAACAACCCAGCGACGACTTTTTCCCAAAAAGTGTCAGGTGTCAGAAAAATCTTCTAAGACTGAGTCAACACTTCTAAAATAGCTCGTGACACCACAGAACTTTCAATTTTTGAAATCGAATTTGAATTCACGGTTAATTTTCATTCAACGCGTCTTTAGTGTGACCTACACTATCAGGTAACTTTCAGAACTTTTCAGTGCAAATGACCTGTGGTCGATTTTCTTTGAGCCACAATGAACCCACTTGACTTAATGACGACTCTCGATTGTCGTGAAAATCTCAATGATTTAAATACGGACACAGGGTACTAAAACGATAGTAAAATCAGTCTAGTGCCGGTCGACGAGAATTTTCTAATTTTGTGGTGTCACCCACAATTAGCCACACATCTCAATCGAACCGATCTAATCTCTGATCTCAAATTGACTTATATCTGTGCCATAATGACCTCTAAAGATGAGCACGGTCGAGTAGCCGATTCCTGGTCGAATTCTCAAGTCTATTTGTCTTAAAATTCTTAAAGGTTTCCCCAAATAGTCTAGTTATCTTTAAAATGATCAGTTTTGAGAACAGCCCTATAGACGCGTCAATGGAATGCCCGATTTATTCAATAGAAAACATGACTGAAAATCTGGGATGTCACAAAAAAAAAAAAATGGTATTCTTATATCCCCATCGCAACCAGTTTATTCTAGAACGCATAGCCCAATACTTTTCTTCTTGCTGCCATATAGTTTTAATCTCATCCCAAAGCTGAGAAGCTACCGCTATGTCTGTTCCAGAATTGTATGGTTGATTGATAATGATTTGAAGCTGTTGTTGTAATTGTTGAACCTTCAGATGGCCGTTAGAAAATTTTGAACGGCTCCAAACATGTAAGGCACGAGAAACCAGTCGTAGTTTATACATAATGTCTTAATTACGTACCTTAACTGAGTTCCATGCTTTGTAGATTACATTGCGGCATTCTTGGTCTTGGATCCAATAAGCTTCAAAGATGAATGGCCTACCGCCCCTTTTAGGTTGAGCTAAATTGGTCAAAAGAAGCGGGCAATGATCTGAGCCTAGGGCCGGCAAAGCAAACACCTCCGCAGCAGGATATAGAAGTCTCTAGTCCATTGTGCACAGAACACGATCCAGTCTTTCCTTAACTAAGTCATCCCCAGCCCTATTATTCATCCAGGTAAAGACGCAGCCCTTACTCTCTAACTCCAGCAAAATACAATCATTAATTACGGTCCAGAAAGAATTTAAACGGTTCCAATTTGACTGTTGCTTTCCAATCTTTTCCCAAGGATAAAGGATCTCATTAAAGTCCCTAGCGCAGAGCCAAGGTAGAGTATTGGCGTTGCTGATTCTTCTAAGGTCCTCCCAGAATAACTGGCGATTGTGGAAAGATGAAGGAGCATGAAGATAGGTCAGCCTCGTCAACCTATCATCCATGGAGTCACGACAGAGCATATCAAAAAGGTACTCCGAACACTGTTCAAACTCTAAAGATACTGAGTCATTCCAAAAAACTGCTAAACCCCCTGCTATACCGATCGAGTTGTGCATAAAAGAGTTGCTGAAATGTAATTGATGTTGCATTCTGTGAAGCACTGATTCCTGATTCTTAGTTTCCATTAAAAACAAAATGTCGGGCTTTTCCTTGGCTGTCATGGCCTTTAGTGCTTGAACCGTCAGGGGATTGCCCAAACCCTGATAGTTCCAACATATTAACTTCATTTGTGCGTCGGTGGCTGTTTAGGGCCAGCCACCATCGCCCACTAAGTCACCTCACTCGCTTCTAGAATTGGTGTATCCAGAAACGGAGAATCATCAAAATCACTACAAGCTGAAAGTTTCAGATTATATGGGGAATACCTTTTTGGTTTTTTTGCTAATCCCACCTTTGGTAGAGTCATAGTTCCTTTCTGTTTTTTTGTTTATTGATTGTCCATAATGGGGTTGATGATGTCTTTCTGTTTTGCACTCGCAGGAATCTTGGCTGTTGTTATTCCTTTCTCAATTTGCATCAACTGTGGTTGAATAGATGGAGCAAGCACGCCTTTATTTGAGATATGCAAAGCTGTCGGTGAGGGCAGAGGAACAACAATATCTTGTTGAGTCGACATTGGGACCGTGGGCATCAAAGTTGGAGGCGTCTCAGGAACGGTTTCATCATTCAGTTCAGCATCCTCCGGTGGATTATAGAACACATTCCAGTAAGGACTATGCCCTCCTGCCTTCGCTCTCAGCCAATGACCGTAAGCCATCTTGTGTTTACTGTCCATTTTGGTCTCTTCAAAAGGATATATAGGACAGTATGAGGCATAATGGCTGATCTTCCCGCAGGAGTAACAAAAGTGGGAAAGCCGTTCATATCGGAAGTCTATCCATAGTGTTCTGCCATCTAGGCGAAGTAGCTTGCCAGATTGTAAAGGTTCATTCAGGTTGACTTCAACCCTAACCCTTCCTGCTTTTAATGATGATCCATCATGAAAACTTGGTTTGATCTCTAAGACTTCTCCTACCTGTTTTAAAGCCTTCCAAAATCCACTGTTTCTCAACTTCATAATGAAATTTTGTTGTATATAGGCCTTCCTCTCTCAGAGAAAAGTCAACCTGATCTATCCGCCATACTCGCCTTAAGGTACTTTGGAGTGCTAGAAAGTTAATAGCTGATTTACACAGTACTTTACCCACTAAGAGCAAACGGCATTCATCTAATTGTTCAGGTTGGACTTCCTCTTCCAAAATGTCAATTTCCTGTGCAGGGCATAGCCTTCCCAATCGTTTACACAATGCCGCCATGCGCAAGGAATCATCACTATTATCCGAAGCCATGTTCCTCAACGCAAATGGTATTAATGACAGCAGGGCAGTATTAATTTACAGAAGTAAACAGGGGAAAACATCGCGGCTCATGCAGTACAAACTTGTCGATGGTAGAAAATCAGGTCTTGAATAATGCCCGAGCCTAATTTAGATTATCCGACGCGACAGACCCATTACTTCAAATAAGTACTTTCATATCTTATACAAGAATCCTCCAGAATCCAAGTGAAAGACTGAATTCTGATAGAATACTAAAATTGAGGTGTGTATTACCTTACTAGATTTACAAGCAGAAACCATGTAGGTCAAGCTTTCTTACCAATTCAGAAACGACAACCAGTCCAGAGAAGCGACGAAGCGAAAAATTGGAGACACGTTCATCGGCATCGGCAGTGGGTGAAGAACAACCCACGAAATTGAAAGGAGAGCGGAGGGATTAGAGGGAGATTAGGGTTGCGATGGAGCAGTAAACTACCATAAGTGGGTAGGCGATGCTCTACATGTCGAGAGAAAATGCACGCAAGGAGATGTCGAATGACTTGTGTATGATTGTATACTATAATAGGGAGTCAATCTTAATATTGAGTCATCATAAATGTGAAAATACTAAATTAATTCAAAATGACCATTGCATTTGAACCGTAGTAGCCAGTCAATCATGATATTAGGTCATCACAAATTCGGGAAAGCAATGTCCCCACTTGTGGGGTGCTCCCATTTTAGCGTTTGGTGAATATCTCTAGGAATAAATCTCATGACCAATGCATGGTCTAGCGTTGCAATCCTGATGGCAGCCTCCATAATTCGATTTAGAGAAAGAGACCACAATGAAGGTGGGTATTTGAGATTCAAGAATTAAATGGGAATCGGTCCCATTATTCCAACAATATAAACCCTAAAGCAGTAGAAACAACACCTACAAATTTTACGTTAAAAAACTCAATGTGGGAAAAACCAATGGACCTCACCAAGAATAACGGAATATACAATAATTCATGTCGAGTTGCACAACTAGAAGCTCTCCACATCAACAAAATATCGATATATCATTGCCACAAAGGTGGATTAACTTAAAAATGCGAGATACATCCAACCACTACTAGAGAAACTGAGAGATAATTTGGAGAAGGATTTCCACAAACAAAACCAATCAACTTGTAGATCTTGATTCTTATAATGACCTCAGGCACTTCTTACTGGGGCAGCGCCTACAGGAACGACTCTTTGGATGCTCATGTTTTGTTCATATTCCGCACGGTTAAGAGAAAAATAAGTCCCCAAGGCAACTGCGTGCGTCCTCCTTAAATATGCCTTGTCCGGATATAAATGCTAAGCATACCACAAAAAAATGAAAAACTAGTTTAAAATGACTGGTGAATTATTGTGAACTATTAGAGTAACTTTGTATATTAAGTCATTACAAATGTGAAAATACTAAATTATTTTAAAATGACTTGTGTATTTGAATCGTAATAGCTAGTCAATCATGATATTAGGTCATTATAAATTCAGAAAAATAGAGTCTTCACTTCTTGCCATGCCTGAATATCAAACCAAACCTATCCCTACTTCATAAACTTCTCTACCTTCTTCGCCTGCATGAAGGTGACTCGAGGGGGAATAGAAAAACTTGTGGAGCATACCTTGGAAAAACAGAAGTTAATTTAGAATAGAATGACTTGTGTATTCATTGTGAGTTGTAATAGCTAGTCAATCATGATATGAGGTCATTATAAATGTGAAAATACATACAGTACGAATACGAATCCATTTCACCGGAGCGGTCTCCACTTCTTGCCCTGCCTAAATGACAAATCAGCCAACCACTATTTCAAATACTTATCTTCCTTCACTCCCCAAATTCTGAATTCCCGCTTCGTTTTTTATGCTTTCACATTCCATGATTCCTCAGCCTAAAAGTGACCAAATCCAATTCCAAGATTGTTCAGCTTACCACTGTTTCAGATACTTACCTTCCTCTTCGTAGATTGGATATTGCTAAAACCTTTGCTCTTGATAGACTAAGGGGCATCTTTTTTTCCGAGGTTGAGAAGAAACAGAGGATGGCCGGAGCAGGGACAACATTTGCAAGAGACAATCATCACAATCAACTCATAACTTCAAAACTATAAACACGTGTTTTGGTTATTAGTATACCAAAATGGATTTGGTAATACCAATTGAATAGAATGGGTGCGTCGGGTTCACCAAAAAGTCACTCAAAACTTCCTTATGAACATGCAAATTTTAGCGGCCTATATGACTGTTGGCCCGCATAAAGCTGACTTAATAGGGGTATAGAAGAACGCCTGGAGCCGTTCTGAAGAAAATGCAAATTAGTCTAGAATGACTTGTGTATCAATTATAAATGTGAAAATACAGATAGTACGATGACGAAACCATATCATCATCAGTGATCTCCACTTCCAGCCACGCCTAAAAGTCAGACCAACCAACCCTTCGTCTGAATTTCCACTCCTTCGTTTGTGTTCATTTTATTTTTTATTTTTTGCTAATTCCTTGATGGCTCTGCGTTAAAGAAGCCACATCTAATTTATGGGCTTCTTCTGGCACAGAATACCCTTTTCTTGCACTGAATTTTGCTCAAACCCTTGCTCTTCTTGATTCACTGAAGAGGGAAATTTTTCTTTAAGGTTGAGAGGAAACGGAGGATGGCAGGAGCAGGGCCAACATCTGCAAGTGATGATCAGCACCATGAGCTCGTAACTTCAATAAGCAACAGGTTGAAGCAACTATCTGACACATCCTTCGACCGTCGCCTGTTGACTGTTCCAGACAAGCTCCGCAAGACCCACAAGGAAGCCTTCTTGCCGAAGCAAGTCTCCATCGGACCATTCTACCATCATGGCAAACAGTGGAAGGCCATGGAAGACCAGAAATGGAGATACCTGCAAAGCTTTCTGCAGCGGACACAGAAGCAATTGAAAGAGTGCGTTGAGGTCATCGGGAAGTTGGAAAACTGAGCTCGCCAGTGTTACTTGGCTGAGATCAATCTCGACCATGATGAGTTCATCAAAATGGTTCTTGTAGATGGTGCGTTCATCATTGAGCTGTTCTGTTTGTGAGAGTGCTAGTATGAACAAAATAAAGGAGTTAGGGAAGAGAATAAGAACACAAGATTTATAGTGGTTCGGCTTAATCCAAGCCTACGTCCACTCTCCCACGCTAACAGCCTTCTTGGCTGGATTCCACTATGCAATCAACAAGAGATTACAACTTCGAGTGCAAACACTTAGTAGTAGATCACACTATCTCACTAAGTCACTCTTTTGGTATTTCTCTCACGATTACAAGCGTTTAAGCTCTCCAAAGACAAGTGTATGATCGAAAGTCGCTCAGACTTTGGAATTATAAATTCTACGCTCCGTCTCTTGCTTACTCATCGGTCCATGATCTCCTTAAATACTCCTCCACTTCCAAACTACCCGTTGGACAGTATCCCGAAGAATCGTCTTCCAATATACCCATTGGACAGCTCTGTATCTAGAAGATTTGGTAGCCGTTGAGTGACAAAGGTAGAATCCCAAATTGATTCCGATCGCCCATACAAACGAAATCTTGGTTTCCATAAGTAAAGCTTCTTCGTATAGAAAGTTCTTGTCTTCAAGATCCAATCGTCAATCAATTAGATTGAATCAATCAAATCAATCTTGATGTGGAATCCAAACCAGATCACTAGCCGTTGTATGATTGGGCTTAAGTTACGATTCATCGAATCTGGATGTAAAGTCTGAGTCTGTAGACTTTACAATATGAGTCTGTAGACTTTACAATCTGGGTCTGAACATATCTGCTTCTGAACAGATTTAGCTTTAAGGTCTGTACCCAGTTCAGCTTCAGCATAGAGTCTATCTTCTGGTTCATCATTCACGTTCAGTCTGGAATTAGTCAGAGATGACAGACTTCTGATGTAGAACAGACTTTGACACTAAAGTCTGGCAGTCTTCAGACTTTGAGTCTTGAGTTTGGCAGTCTTCAGACTTTGACACAGAAGTCTGGAAATCTTCAAAATATACTCTGGACATATGTTACGTTCAGTCTTCTGGCCGTCTTCTGACTTTGATACTATCCTTTACATGTTCTATTATCTGCATGGTCTATTACTCAACCATTAAACATGTTAGTAGCCTTTGATTTATTTTGTCATCTTCAAAACATCATAAGAGATTTCCCTAACAATTTGAACCATAAATCAGATAGGAGGGCCGAGAATGATGTCATCTTCAACAAGCAAAAAGAGTGGATGATCTCCAACGTGAGAAGGGACATGAGTTTGATGGAGAATCAACTCCTTTTTTTGTTCTTGATAAGCTGTTCACATTCGCACTCGAAAGTCAATTGAGAGAACTCCCACCCTTATTGGAGCTCGCCTATGATTTCGTTGGCTCTGAAGTGATTCTCAAAGCAGAAAAGTCAAGGATATTCGACTCCAATGTCAAGCATTTATTGGATGCTTTAAGGTTGTGGCACTTGCCTGCCATGCAAGATGCGCAAGGTGAGGGATGGAAGAATGTAAAAGCAATACCTAGGGCATCGAACCTTCGAGCAGCAGGAGTGAAGTTTAGGATGATTGAGAGCAATTGCTTATTTGACATTAAATTCTCAGAGGGTGTTCTTTATATCCCATGTCTCAAGCTGTTTCCTGCAACCGAGTCTTTCCTCAGGAATATGACAGCTCTTGAGCATTCCTATTACAAACATGATAGTTACTTCATTGATTATGTAGCATTCTTGGGGAGTCTCATCAACACTAGAGCTGATGCGAAGCTGCTGATCAAGAAACGCATAATCAATTTCGATAAGTGGTTGGGGCATGATGGGACGTCGGCAAAGGTTGATGAGGCATTGGCAAAACTTTTCATCAGTTTTGGAAAGGAAAGCCAATTTTGGACCAGGAACGTCAGGTTCTGCAGCATTCGGCAGAAGCTGAAAGCATATTACCGAAGTCATTGGCACTGGTTGAAGGTTAGAATGAAACATATTTCCGTGTCCAAGAGGAAACCTTAAATTTGATACCAGGAATGTACTTTCGAAGGGGATTTATTTTCTTGCTGAATAAATCCTGTAATGTCTTTTAATTTCCTCTGATCTCATGACTTCAAAAGGAAATAAGAAGAAAGTGCTTGCTTCTGAACTCGAGTGTACTCCCATCTCACCCCTTCCGGCCTTCCCTCTTCTCTCTTCCTTTTTATGTGTAAACGATTCTCTCATATCTTGTTGCGAAGCCCCAACAAACCCTAAGATTAGGCAACAAAGTGTCTGCTCTTCCCTTTCTCTTCATATTCATTTGAAAGAAAAGGCATTTTTAGGCATCCTCTCATTGGAGCATAAGTTCATGATCGATCATGAGAAGGGTTAGATCATATTCGTTGTGCTATACACAGGAAATTGTTCTGAGATGAGTGATGACACAGATCATATCTTATCCTCCAGAGTTACATATATGTTCATGCTGTGCCACTGACCCAAATTGTACCTGACTTGCGTTATTCAACAACTCTCCAATCTTATCTGTTTTTTTTTTTTTTTGGCGGACTCTCTAATTTATCTTACATATTTCTTGGCTCCAGTCCTTCTGTTCTCTTTGCTCATTTTACGTCTAATTATCTATTAAAGTCGTGGTGGCTTAGCCATAATGATTATTCATCGGAGTGTCTGCAAATTTCTTTTAATGAAAAAAATTAATTTTAACAAGTAAAAATCAATTTAAATGGTCAATATAAGATCAGACGTCGGATCCACCTATAAATTACTTTCCTTTCCCTCTGCCATTGAATGACGATCATCCAGTTCATTAGGGTTCGACAAAATTCATGAAAATGGTCACAGAAGCAATGAAAAAAACGGTGATTTCTAGAGAGAGATATCGTGCTTGCAAAATTTGGCGGAGGGGACTCCACTCTTGTTAAATGATCCAATGAAAGGGACTTCGCGCTTTTGGTGTGCGATTCAGTGGAGTCACCGTATCTTTCCTTCAATGTCTTGAATGCTCATCATCTTCGACCCCTTTTTTGTGCTCCGATTTTCTTCAATCTTCACAACTCAGCTTCCTAATCAACACCTTCTGCAAATACACCTTGCTGTGGACGAGGAACGCCCACTTCTACAGCCTCAGGCACGAGCTCGTCAGCATTGCCGGATGCCTTATAATAAGTGGATGGCATTGTTTGAGCGCAATTACTGCAGTAGCCCATGGGTAGTCCTCTTGGTTATCACTGCAGTGGTGTTGCTTGCACTGATGTAGAACAGATTGTATGCTCACTCCCATCTCTCGAATGCCTTCTGAAGGGTAAACCGCCTCCATAATCCTCTAAGTCTTCGCAAGTGATATTTGTGGGTACAATCATTGCGTATGAGTGTAATGCATTCTAATTATAAGTTCACGTGAATCCCACATGAAATCTACCAATATCAAGAGCTTTGGGCTCATATTTGATCATATAATAATTTTGCATGTATACATGGCAAAACAGAGAGAGCGAAGGGACGAGAAGATGTCATTTCTTTGAAAAAGGTAATTGCGTGACAAAATTATGTATGTGTGTGTGTGTATATATATATTCATAATTTTCTTCTAAGTGAGAAATTTCATTTGTGTCTCTTAACCTAAATCTCCCTAGAATCGCAGGATCAAATTCGTCTTAATTTGAAATAATTGTAAATGAATCTACAGGTTATTTTCGTCATTTAGTTTTAAAAGTAAATATCATCATTGACTGCTCTATTGTTTAGATATATTCAATCAATTGTCAAATGAAAACATAAGCACGTGCTTTGCTTATTAGAATACCTAAATGGAGTTGGCAATACCAGCTGAATAGAACGGGTGCATCGGGTTCACCAAAAAGTCTACCAAAACCTCCTTACGAACATGCAAATTTAAGCGGCCTATGTAAGTCTGTTGGCCCGCATGAAGCTGCTTAAGAGGGGTATTAAAAAAAAACAACTGGAGCCTATCTCATGAAAATGCATATTAGTTAAAGAATGACTTGTGCATCAATTATAAATGCGAAAATACAGCGAGTAGGAGGACGAGACCATATCATCAGTGGTCTCCTCTTCCGGCCATGCCTAAAAGTCAGACCAACCAAACCCTACGTCTGAATTCCCGCTCCTTCTATAATTTTGTTCATTTTATTTAATATTTTTAATTCTGTAATAATGACCCAATAAACCCAAGCCCATGTCTTTAATAGAAAAACTCAGCCCCTATTCCTTCTTCTCATCTCTAGATAATTCACGTGAGGGCAAGGAGCGGACAAACTAAGAAAAAGAAGAGAAGAGAGGGAGTTCATTCGCGAGAAGGAAAAGGGGAGGAGAGAAAGAGAAATTTTCATGCGCCCATGATCCAAACGACTTGTCAAGCCAAATCAACACCGTTTTGCAATGCCGTTAAGTAATGGAAACCTCTAATCATCTATTCAAAGGAACCGTTGAAATTAGGGCTTGAAATTTGGATTTAGGAAAATTATGACTTGCTGCATTTGATTAGGTAGTACATAATAATTATTTTGATGATATTTTAATTTCGATCTTTGTTGGAAATTAAATTAAAGTATTTTGGATTTTATATGCAATGGCCTCATTCATGAGAAATACCTAGTTTTATATACTAATATGTCACATAAAAAATTAATTAATACAAGACATTTGTCTACATGGGATCCTTGGGTAAAGTCTAGAGGGATAGTTTGCATTGGTTGGCTCTCCCCAACCTTTTCACTTATAAATGAAAATGCTTGGGATAAGAACAATAAGAGTGTTATAACTCTTGTATGTCGCTTATTTGAGTGTCAAAACTTTTTATTTCACTCACTTAAGTGCCATATCGAAGTAAAAATAATCATTTGAGTGCCATTCCTAGCAAATGATCCTATGTGGACTTTTTTTTATTAATTTTCCATTTCAACGTGGATTTCTATGAATTTTTTATTAATTGTCCACATTAATGCCGGCAATACCATGTAGAACGACCAGCATTGAAGTTAGATTTTCCAATAAGACAAATAGTCAATGACACTTAAGTGAATGATTTTTCAAATTTATGATACTCAAGCAAGCAAAAAAAGTTAAAGCACTCAAATGAGTGCTGTACAAAAATTACGATATTTTTAGTGTACTTATCCTCATAACGAGAGTGCATGATCTCCAAAGTGAGAAGGGACATGAGTTTGATGAAGAATCAACTCCTATTTTTTGTTCTTGATAATCTGTTTAATTTCGCATTCGAAAGTCAATAGGGAGAACTCCCATCTCTATTGGAGCTTGCCTATGATTTCTTCAGCTCCGAAGTGAATCTCAAAGAAGAAAGAGCAAGGATATTTGTCTCCAATGTCAAGCATCTATTGGATGCTCCCACTTAACTCACAGCTGAAAACTTAAATGAGTAGGAAGTTGCCAATAAAAGTAGGAGAATCCAACCACATATCTTTGATAATTGTGAAAGATTCCATAACGACCGCTATCCAGGAGCCATTCTTAATTCTCTTAATGCTATGGAGTACCTTATTCACATTGAGGAGCAGTATGAAGGCACTTTCAAGGCACAGGCTACTATCTTATTTTCATAATGATTACCCTCAATTATAATGTAATCAATGGTGTTCGTGAACATATTATGTGGATAAATGATATGGCTACTCAACTTAAGTACTTAAATATGGAAATCTTTGGAGCTTTCCTTTTTTACTTCATTATGACATCCCTTCCTCCATAGTTTGGTCCTTTTAAGATCAACTATAATGCACAAAACAAGAGAAATAGAAGATGAGCGAGCTAATTTCTGTGTGTCCAAGAAAAAGAGAGGTTGGAATTTGAACAACTTGATGGTGCTCATGTAATTACCTCTATTTTAAATAAAGGAAAAAGAAATACGCATGGCAACAGTTGCAATTATGGAAATATGTGTACTTCCAACCTTATGATTTGTGGGGCAGGTTATTTTGGTTCAAACGGTCATCCTAAGTGTCATTTTTGTAGAGCTAAAGGACATATGAGGAAAGAATGCTTGAAATTCCGACAATGGCTGGAGAAGAAAAGTAATACTTTAAATACATGGTGGATTGACACTGGTGCAACCTTACACATAACCAATTTAATACAACGATTCCTTTCAAGGAAGAAACTAAATAAAAGGGACCATAACATTGTTGTGGGAAATGAAGAAGAGCTTCTAGTTGAAGCTGTGGGCACTCTCCATTTAGTATTGGAGAGTGGTTTCAATTTGAATTTAATTGATGCTATTTATAATCCTAGTATTACAAAAAAAACTTAATTTCTGTTTCAAAACTTAAAACTTATGGTTATCCATTTAAGTTTGAGAATAAAAGTTGTTCTTTTTTCTCGTTATGATGAGATTATTGATTATGGTTTGTTAGAGGAAAACTTCTAAAAATTGTGTTTAGATTCTTTGTTTACTGAATCACTACTTTCAATTAACGTGAATGATGAAGTTGCTAAAACAAACAAGAAATGGAAATCCAAGAATGAGTGTTCCTCATAATTATGGCATGAGCATTTGGGCCATGTATCATGAGGTAAAATGGAATGCCTCATTAAGGATGGAATTCTACATTCTCTACTTTTCTTTGACTTTGACCCTTGTATAAAATGGATCAAAGGAAAATCCTCGAAGGGTAATAAACATGGTGCCACAAGCACTAAGGGACTTTTACAAATCATCCACACTACTATTTGTAGACTTTTCCTTACTCCCGGTATTAGTGATCATAAGTATTGTATCACTTTTATCGATGACTACTTAGATATTGGTTATGTCTATCTCATCCATGATAAATTTAAAATGCTAAACATGTTTAAGATCTACAAAGGCAAAGTTGAAAATCAACTCGACCTAAAGATTAAAGTTGTATGATGTGGAGGACAATATTATGGAAGATTCTCAAACACATATCACAATATGGCGTTTTTACTTTATTTTTGGATAGATGTCAAATAATTGTTCAAAATACAATTTTGGGTACTCTCCAACAAAATGGTGTTGTTGAGCGATGAAATTGTACTCTAATGAATATAGTATGAAGTATGATGTGTCATAGCACTCTACTGGAATATCTTTGGGTTGAAGCTCTCAGAAAAATTGTGCATATCCTTAATCTAGTCCTTAGTAAATCAATGGTTAAAACACCTTATGAATTATAAACACAATAGAAATCAAGTTTTAAATATTTTAATGTATGAGGCTGTTTGGCTGAAGCAAAAATATATAACCTACAAATGAAGAATCCCGACCTATAGATCATAAGTTGTTATTTAGTTAGTTACCCTAAAGGATCAAAGGATTTTAGATTGTATTGCCTTTTTTCATACCATAAAATTTGTCGAGACTAGAAATGCGGTGTTTTTGGAAAATGCTTATTATAGTACCACTAGAACAATAGACCTTGAGGAAACCCTACATCAAATTTCTAATTGGAGTCATGTTTTGGTTCCTGTTATCCCGTGGTCTGCAGTGTACCATTACCTTCACTTTGGAAGGTTTTGGTCCACCAGAGAAGGTACCTAATGAAGAACCTCACAATATAAAGCCTATTGTCCCCACCCCCCAGTGGATGAACAACCATGTAGGAGGTCGAGATGAGAAAAGAAATCAACTATCTCTTATGACTTACATCATGTATCTAGATGAGTCAAACCATGATGTTGGCATGGGAATTGATCCTATCTCTTATGATGAAGCCATTACAAGCAATCATTCAATTTAGTGGCTTGAAGCCATGAAAGATGAGTTGAACTCAACTAATGATGTCTAGGACCTGGTAGATTTGCCTAAAGTTGGCTACAAATGGGTTTACAAAATTAACTGGACCATAAAGGTAATGTTGAAGGTATAAAGCCAAACTAATCGCAAAAGGTTCCACTCAAAGAAAATGAGTGGATTTCTTTGCCCCCTGTGTCAAAGAAGGACTCTTTCATAACAGACCTAGACTTATTAGCTCATTACAATTTAGAGTTACATCAAATAGACATGAAAACATCATTTCTTAATGAAGACTTGCAAGAAGAAAAATAAGTCCCCAAACAACTGTGTATCTTCCTTGGATACGCTTAGTTCGGATATAGATGTTAAGCATAACATAAAAAATGAAAAATTAGTTTAAAATGACTCATGTATCATCGTGAACTATTATCTCAGGTCAATCTTAATATTAAGTCATTACAAATGTGAAAATACTAAATTATTTTAAATGACTTGTGTATTTGAACTATAATAGCTAGTTAATCATGATACTAGATCATTATAAATTCCTAAAAACATAGTGTCCACTTCTTGCCACGCCTGAATGTCAAATCAAACCAACCCCTACTTCAGAAACTTCTCTACCTTCTTCGCCAGCATGAAGGTGACTCATGAGGGGAATGGAAAAACTTGTGGAGCATGCCTTGGAAAAATAAAAGTAAATTTAGAATAGAATGACTTGTGAATTAATTGTGATCTGCAATAGCTAGTCAATCATTGATATGAGGTCATTATAAATGTGAAAATACAGACGGTACGATATTGAATCCATTTTACCATAGCAGTCTCGTGTTTTGGTCATATACCTGCACAGTTAAGCTAAAAATAAGTCCCCAAGGCAACTGCGCTATGCTTAGTCCGGACATAGATGCTAAGCATACCATAAAAAATGAAAAATTCGTTTAAAATGACTCGTGTATCATCCTGAACTGTTATATCGAGTCAATCTTAGTATAAGTCATTACAAATGTGAAAATACTAAATTATTTTAAAATAAATTGTGTATTTGAACTATAATAGCTAGTCAATCATGATATTAGTCATTATAAATTCCTAAAAACAGAGTCTCCCCTTCTTGCCCTGCCTGAATGTCAAATCAAACCGACCCCTACTTCAGAAACTTCTCTACCTTCTTCGCCAGCATGAAGGTGACTCGAGAAAAGGGGGGGGGGGGTGTTAGAAAAACTTGTGGGGCATACGTTGGAGAAATAGAAGTTAATTTAGAATAGAATGATTTGTAAATTCATTGTGATCTGTAATAGTTAGTCAATTATTGATATGAGGTCATTAAATATGTGAAAATACAGACGGTACGAATATGATTCCATTTTACCCGAGCAGTCTCGTGTTTTGTTCATATTCCTGCACGGTTAAGAGTAAAATAAGTCCCCAAGGCAACTGCACGTGTCTTCCTTGGATATGCTTAGTCCAGAGATAGATGCTAAGCATACCATAAAAAATGAAAAATTAGTTTAAAATGACTCGTGTATTATCGTGAACTATTATATCGAGTCAATCTTAATATTAAGTCATCATAAATGTGAAAATACTAAATTGTTGTAAAATGACTTGTGTATTTGAACTATAATAGCTAGTCAATCATGATATTAGGTCATTATAAATTAAGGAAAGAAAAAAGAGTCTCCAATTCTTGCCATGCCTGAAGGTCAAACCGACCCCAACAGAAACTTACCTACCTTCTTCGCCAGCATGAAGGTGACTCGAGGGTGAATAGAAAAACTTGTGGATCATTCCTTGGAAAAATCGAAGTTAATTTAGAATAGGATGACTTGAGAATTTATTGTAATCTGTAATAGCTAGTCAATCGTTGATATGAGGTCATTATAAATGTGAAAATACAGAGAAAACGAATAAGAATCCATTTTATGAGAGTGGTCTCCACTTCTTCCCCTGCCTAAAAGTCAAACTAACCTACCTCTGTTTCGGATACTTTTTATCTTCCTTCATCCCCATTTCTGAATTCCCGCTTCTTTTCTCTGTCTTGAAATTCCATGATCACTCAGGATATAAAAATGTGCATGACAACGTTTCTTTTCTTTTATTTTTCTGCTCTTTTTTTTTCTCAAAATAGAAAAACAACATAAATCCATTTGATAACATCAATTAATTTTTTTTATTCCCTAGAATAGAAAAGTGAATACGGCGGCGAAGTAGATAGATGACGGCAAGGAAGAAGAAATGAAAAAAAAATTAAAAAAATTAAAAGAAATTTTACATTACAAAAAATTTGTAGATCATACCCATCACATCCTTTTTTTTCTATTCCGAAAATATAAATTTTGTATAACTACCAAGTGTATTCTTTTACTCAGAAATTGTTTCGATAATAAAAATAGAAAAAGACTGTTTCTGAAAAGAAATTGTTTCATGCAGTAGAAATGTTACTAAACAGGCCCTAAATGACCAGATTTAATTTTTGGGCTTATTTTGGCACAATGCCCTTTCCTTGGACTAAATATTGCTAGAGCCTTTGCTCTTAATTGGTGAGGGGCATTTTTTTTTCAAGGTTGAGAAGAAGTAGAGGATGGCAGAGCAAGCAAAATGTTAGCAAGAGACAATCATCACAATCAACTCGTAACTTCAAAAATATAAGATAAAAAGCCACCAAAAAGAAAAATCATCAAACTTTGCTTAGAGTGACACATTTGCCTTAAACTATTTTTTGTAAGACAAAAAATCCCCAAAATTTGCTCACTGTGGCCATTTACCTTAAGCTTTTTCCTGTGACACCAAAAATCCTAAAATTTTTCTATGACACAAACTTTTGGGATAAATGTGTCACACATGTTAAAGTTTGGGTTTTTTTTTTTTATGTCACTGAAAAAAATTTGGGGTATTTGGTGTCACAAAAAGAAAGTTTAGAGTTGCGTGTCATGTAGGCAAAGTTTGAAGTTTTTTTTTTTTTTGTGGCTTTTATCCTATAATATAAACAAGTGTTTTGCTTATTAGAATACCTAAATAGAGTTGGCAATACCAATCGAATCGAATGGGGGCATCGAGTTCACCAAAAAGTCCCCCAAAACCTCCTTGCCAACCTGCAAATTTTAGCGGCCTATATAAGTCTGTTGGCCCGCATAAAGCTGACTTAAGAGGGGTATAAAAAACACCTAAAGCCTATCATCAGTGGTCTCCACTCCGGCCATGCCTAAAAGTCAGACCAACCAAACCCCACGTCTGAATTCCCGCTCCTTCTTTGTTTGTGTTCATTTTTTTATTTTATTTTGGCTAATTCCTCAATGTCTCAGCGTTAAAGAGGCCCCATCTAATTTCTGGGCTTATTCTGGCACAGGGTACCTTTCTTGCACTGGATTTTGCTCAAACCTTTTTACTCTTGATCGACTGAGGAGGGAAATTTTTCTTTCAGGTTGAGAGAAGAAACAGAGGATGGCAGGAACAGGGCCAACATCTGCAAGCGATGATCATCATGTGGAACTCGTAACTTCAATAAACAACAGACTGAAGCAACTACCTAAAACATCCGTGAACTGTTGCATCTACTCCGTTCCGGAGAAGCTCCAGCAGGGCTACGAAGAGGCCTACAAACCCCGGGTCGTCGCAATCGGACCTTATCACCGTGGCAATAAAAGCCTCCTGCCGATGGAAGATCAGAAGCTGCGGTACTTGCAAAGCTTCCTCCGGTACAACAAGAAATGCGGCCTTGAGGACTACATCAAGAGGATCAAGTCCTGGGAGGATCAGGCCCGGAAGTGCTATGACAAGCCGATCATCCCTGACTCTGATGAGTTTGTGTAGATGATGCTCCTCGACGTCATCTTCATGATCCAGCTCTTCCTGATGTACTGGAACTATAAGTGGAGACCGTCTGGCGACCCGCTCTTTGGCAAGCCTTGGATGATTAACGATGTCCGCCGCGACATGTGGCTGCTGGAGAACCAGATACCGTCCTTTGCTGTCCAAGAGCTGTTCGAGATGGCATATGGATCACACCAAAAGCACACTCCGGGGCTGATCGAGTTTGCATACGGGTTCTTTCAGCCGGCAATGAAAATGGAGGAGCTGCTGGAGGGGGCGATGGAGTCAGGGGTGAAGCACGTCCTCGATGCGATCAGGCTCTCACACTTGCCATCAGTGAGGAAGGTGCCATACGAGAGCCATGAAGAGTTCAAGTTCATCCCAAGTGCGACCAACCTGGTGGCGGCCGGAGTCAAGCTGAGAAGAGGTGAGAGTAGACCTGTGTCATTTTGTTTTCTTAACTTGATTCTGTTTCGTTCTCTATTTATTTCCTTATCTTTTACTAACCATGCTCTCAGGTAAAAGCCGGTGCTTGTTAGACATCAAATTCAAGAATGGAGTGCTCGAAATCCCGTGCCTCAACCTTTACCACTCAACAGAATCCTATTTTCGGAACATCATTGCCTTCGAGCACTGTTACTACCGGGATGACAGTTATCTGATCGACTAGATGACCTTCATGGATCACCTGGTCAATACCCTGCCGATGCAAAGTTGCTGATCGACAAAGAAATCTTGGAGAACTGGCTTGGCAATGAAGATGCTGCTACACGCCTACTCAACACCTTCTGCGACGAAACTTACGTGTGGACGAGAAACGCCTACTTCCACGACCTCAGGCACAAGCTCGTCACGCACTGCCGAAAGCCTCATAATAAGTGGAAGGCAACGCTCAAGTGCGATTACTGTGGTAGCCCATGGGTGGTCCTCTCGGTTATTGCTGCAGTGGTGCTGCTTGCCCTGACTGTAGTGCAGACCGTGAGCTCACTCCTCTCTCAAATAAATTTGCTTTCTGAATGGTATATTGCGACTGTAATGCTCTGAGTTTTGATTGAATTATGTGTGATCTTCAGTTACTTTCTATCAAAATCAGCAGACATGCATTTTTGTATGTTAGTCCGGGTGCAGAATTATTAGCTTCTCCCTATTCAAGACATTTCATGACAACCGTGCTGAATGAATAGGATACGGCGATTCAGCCCTGAAATTAGCTTGTAGGCCCTTATCAGCATTTCACAATTAATAAACTCGAGGCATGTTGAGAAGGAATTTGTTGATTATTTCACGAGGATTGTATTAAAAGCACTCCTGCAGAAGATGTTACATCAGGGTGGGGGGAATGAAAGCCTAGGCTATGTGAACCCGAACTTGCATAGCTAGAATATTACAATAATGCCTCCACCTTTCAGATGCCATAGAAGTCTATGGTTACATGGATCAAGAATTTGGCTGAGACTGACACATTCTCATCAGGCAACTTGAAAATCAATTGCAGCAATCTGCACTATGCACAAGATTGTATCCACGCCGTAATATTCTATCTAGCAGTAGATATATGCAAGTTTTTGGAGGATTGTTTACAAAGTTGTAAAACTACTACTTCCAAAAATAAAGCAACCAAGCCTGAACATGATAGATGCCTCTTCACTACCCTCTGCAACAGATGCTAGGAGGTGATGCTGACAAGTGAAATGCTGAGCAGACAATGATAATACTAATGATAATCCTAATAGTAATAACAATATAAAAACTAATGATTGTACATGTTGATAGAGCCTGGATTGAGGACTTGCATACATACGGGTTGTGGATATTTTTGGATCCATTATACCTTGCAAATTATAGATTTTAGACGCGCTGATTTCACAGGTGTATAAATAAATATGCGGTTGATAGTGCTTGACAATTTCATTCACTACGTAGTGCTCCAAGTAATAACAGCTTCTGTCAGTCTGTTGTACACCTCAAACTATAGTGCGTCCACAGAAAGAATCGCGAATCTTTTCCATTTACAAATTGCATTTATGCTGGCTGTATGGAGCTTTCCATTAAAATTCTTCCAGAAATAAGCAATCTAATTCTCGTTTACATACTCCTTGGCGTGACTCTCCATGTGGTTGATGAGAAGTTATTGATCCTCCCATTCCATGGAGTTGCCATTTCTGCTACACCACAATACAAAGCATCCCACTCACCCAGAGAAATGTCAGCTCTTTAACCACCAAGAAAGTGAAGTATGATCCCTTGTACTTTATGAATAATTAATAGTCGACAAACACATTTAGTTTAAACACAGAAATGGTAAAGATCAACCAATCACAACATGACTCCAGTTACATAATATGGATTTTCTTTATATGTTAATGTCTTATCCTCAGCTCCCAGGCACCATGAATGGCCTTGCAATTTCAATACTCCTTCCACTCCTGTTGTTTCCCACACTAACCTGAAAAGTCCAAGAAACTCATGTAAATGTTTTACCCTGTTCCAGACGATATTTACCTCATCTGATGCCTAAATCCTTCGCACGTGCAAACAACATTTGCTATCTTCACCATCTCCCCATTTCCCACCAGAAAGATCTACCTCTAGGCTTGAATATCCATAAAGATAATAGAAAAGAAGAGTTGATGCAGCCCACATTGAAGAGCAACTCTCTCGACCAAGAAGATCGGCCCGCATTCAAGCTCGACGAAACTGTGAAGCCATATCGACATCTTGAGTCCATTCCGGAAGCTTGAAAGACACCTTGGGAGCTCGCATGATGCTTTTACTAGCTTATAGTTTCCATGCTCTTTATTATTTCTCCTAGTTTCAACACTCTGTCTTTATTTTTCCTAGTTTCAACACTGTCTTTATTTCTTTGACGATATAAGCCATCCAATTCCTTGTACAAGACAGAAACTTTGCTTTGAAGCAAGTATCGTGAACCTTGTAGAATTCATATCCTTGAAAACCTAAAAGAGTTTTCACTCCGTCCTTAAAGAGTCGGAGCTTTTTGAAACCTGCATCCTTGAAGAGTTGCAGTCATCGATCTAGAAGAATCAGAGTCCCTTCAACTTCCTTGGAGGCCTAGAAGAGCAACCAACGGAGTTTCTATCTTTTCCTATTCTGTTCGTTATTTCCAACCCAATTTCGACCATCCTACAGTGCTTATTTCAGAAAATCCAAAACATAGAAATTGTAGATCCAGAAGTCTTTGTTCATTTGGCTTTGGAATCAGGTCGATCCGATCTGTATCGACAAAGATACGACCGTTCTCCTGAGCTTGCACAGTGCTGAAATTTCTGTTCGTCCTGTTTTCCCATGTGTGAGTCACTCTCCCGATCCTACTGTTTGAGAAAGCCAGCCCTTTGCTTGCATCAAGAGTAAACAAGCATGGAAAGAAGTATCTGAGTCTCTTGGTAAGTTCCATTTGCACTAGGCTTTCCTGATGTCAAGCATCTTGATACCCAATACATCTGTCAACTAACACATACCTGATTTGAGACAACCCTTCTTTCATTGCTCAAGCTTCTTTGAATGGACAAGCAATTCTTTGTATTATAAACATCTAATGAGGTCATCAAACATCTGAAGGACATCTTCCCATTTTCTTGAGGTGGATGAGTCAGCCTTCACAGCCGGTGAAACGCACATCCATGCAGAGGAGTTGGGATGAAACGAACTTGAAGTTTCATTTAAGAACTCTAGGCAAACAGAAAAAATATGCCCACCCATCTTAGTGGTATGTCTTGGGAATTGGCCATTCATATAGTCCAACTCATATTTCAAGCCATTAGCGTAGGGGTCCATATCTGATGCTGTGTCACCAGCAGATACAAGTGACGCACCGATTTCCTTTTCTGAGTGGAAGTGTTAATGATGCGTCCCCTATCTCAGACAGGAAATTTATGACCATAGCTCTCTTTCACTTACTTTACTGAAACAGACATGGGATGTTGACTTTGCATCTGCAGAAGATGCTGGAATACATCTCTCCAGTGTCAGCTGGGTCAACGGACACCCAATAAGAGCTCTAGCAACCGATCTATCTTGAACATGAGCCATCTTTAACATTCACGAGTCTGTCCATGAACTGAATCCGCATCCTTTAAGCAGTCGCTCAATTTTTTAATTTCGTGGAACGCCTTTTTCATACCATCTAGCAGGCAAAGTCACCGCACAGGCTTCACCGTAACTATGATAAAACATCACATTCCAAGGCACGAATCCATACGTTCGTCAAGATGCTTTCCCCAGGAGAGGCTGTTCCACACATTCTTGTGAGCCATTATTAGCAAGCTCTAACTACTCCTCTTGATCCTTGGATTTTTCACCAGCTTGATTCTCAATCTAATCTTCAAGAAACTCCACACGAAACACAGAATTGATCGGTGCGTTCATCCATAGTATTACTTCACTCAGAGAAACGATCGAACAGGGGGGTGGCTGTGGCCACGCTCTGCAAACATCTAATTTTTTTCCATGATCACATTTATTTGTGGAATGGCAGTGTATACGATCTTGTCGCAACCTTGCAAGTTTCAGAAACTTGGCGACAATAGAATTAGAAAATCACAATCGCTAACATTAATGAGAGGAATGCGGAAATCCATGACATACCTCTGTTCGAGCAAAAGAAGAGGCACCCCTCTCGATCCAGGTTCTTCACAAGAAATCAGGAATCTTTCGAGCACATCAAATTGCAATTTGACAGTCGGTAATTGACAAATGACAGAGGGTAGCTGGGGGCGAGAATTTGTGCGTGGACTTTGTTGGGCTTGAGTTTGTCCAAAATTGCAGGCGCTTGATTTAGAATGAAGTAGCCATTCTAGAGCTTGCAAATGCGTGGTTTAAAGCAGCGACGCGGCGTAACCGTGGATGGATAATGTGAACAGGAAGGAATTCATTTTTTTTTAAAAAAGAATTGAGTGATTATTCAATCGAGTGGACGGGTGAATTGAACAGTAACCAGGACTGATCGATGTCTGGTCCGGTCCAATTCGGAGGTGAAATCAGGAATTGGATAAACCAGTCCTGGAATTGGAATCAGGAACCGAACAAACCAACCAGTTCGGTTTGGAACCGGTAAATTTGCTGTTTTAGGTCAAAAATATATATCAATTCATATGTAGTTGGCAGGAGTTTTTTTTTTTTTTTTTTTTTTTTTTTTTTTTTTTTTTTTTTGGTCGAAGAGGCAAGTTTATAGATTTAAGGATGAGTTACACCGTTCGCAATTAAGTCCGTACATATTATATCCAAAAGCGGAGGGGGAAGAGAAGAGGGCCAATTTAGAGGAAGACTTCTTGACTGATGGGCCTTGGCAGCCTAGTTGGCGGCCTCATTCGCATCCCTGCTGCAATGGACAACACGCAGGTTTGGGAACCCTTGGAGAAGCGCCGCAGCCTCAGCAAGCAATGAGCGAATCTCCCATGGCGGAGGGCGAGAGTTGTTGACCGCATCCACAAGGATCTGGCAGTTCGATTCCAAGGTAAGGTCTCGATCTATATGTCCTTTCTGCAACAGATCTCATAGAGTGAGGGTTAAGGCCTGAGTTTCCATCTGCAGGGCCGAAGATGTAGAGACATGGCTTGAGAATCCAGCTACAATTCGACCAGCGTGATCTCGAGTGATGGAAGCCACCGATCCTTCATGAGACGCAGGGGTGAAAGCTCCATCAATATTAATCTTCCAAGTGCCAGGAACCAGAGGATGCCAAACCCGATCAAATATTAGAGATCGAAGCCGAGATGTCGGGCTCGTTGCACAAAGACGACGATCTGTCAGAGCATTTGCCAAAGCCGTTTGCACCACCTGTGTTGGATCAAGGTGAACCCTGCGAAAGACAAAACTATTTCTGGCTTTCCAGATCTGCCACAGAGTATGCACAATTGTTTCCAGATCGGGTAAGATATTTCTATTAGTTAATATATCTATTAACTAGGCATCCATACGTTGAGTGTTGTAAGCCGCCGGAGTGATGTTTATCTACGAATGCGACCAGACTTTCTTTGTCCATGGACATAATAAGAAGATGTGTTCTATAGATTCTAGGGTGTGTGTTTTACATAATTGACACAGAGAGTCCGAAATTATATGTTTGTGGTAGAGATTCTCACGCGTTGAAAGAGCATTGTGGCAAAGAGACCACATAAAGATGCGAAGCTTTGGAGATGTCTTGATCTGCCAAATCTTGTGCCAAAGGTTTGTAGGGGCTTGGTAGGAGGATGATGCACTGTTACAATCATTCATGTGTGCTTTTGCTCTGAGGTAGTTGTAACCATTCTTGACTGTATATGCGCCGTCTTGAGTACCTTTCCATATGACCTTATCAGTTGGGCATTGGGCTCGAAGCTGAATAGTTAGGATCTCAGTCATTATCTAGGCATCAAAAGATTGACGCAGCAAGGGTTCATCCCAAGTATACTGACCTGGTAAAATAAAACCTGCAACCTACTTCGATTCACCTTAGGGCGCAAGGCCACCAATGGTACCACTTGAGAGCCACCTATCTTCGCGGATTAAAATGTTTTGCCCATCTCCAACAGACCATTGAATATTGTCCAAAATTGAGTCTGTGCCAAGCAATAGACTTTGCCAGCCCCATGAAGGTCTAACTCCTTTATTGGCATGCAAGAAGTCCGTAGAATGATAGTAAAGACCTTTAAACAATTTAGTCCATAGGGAAGTGGGATTATTAATTAGACATCATGCCTGCTTGCCTAGTAAGGCTTTGTTAAAAGTGGTGAGGTCACAAAAGCCCATCCCTCCAATGTCCTTTCTCGTAGTAAGAGAATCCCACTGTTTCCAATAGATACCTGTCTTGGTACTATTATTCTGCCACCAAAATCTGGCAATTTTCTATTGAATAGACTTGCATAGAGAAATAGGGATCTTGAAAATAGACATCACATATTGAGGGATAGCTTGAACAACGGTTTTGATTAAAAGTTCCTTACCACCTTTCAAGATGAACTACTTCTTCCAGGCTTCTAGTTTAGAATGCACACAAGCTAAAATCCAGGCGAACATATCCCTTTTTGATCTTCCCCAGTCTGATGGTATACCAAGGTATTTACTGCATTTGGTTAGGATAGGAACTCGGAGTTCTTGGGCCAAATTCTCTTGTAGTTGGATAGGACACGCCTTGCTAAAAAGAATACCAGATTTATTCCGATTCACAATCTGGCCAGTCACTAAGCAGTATTGGTTTAGCAAGTTCGCTAGATTCTGACATTCCCGTAGTTTGCCATCTAGGAAGAAAACAGCATCATCAGCAAATAATAAGTGAGATAGGGTTGGACACCACCTATTCAATGTGATACCTTTAAGATGTCCCATATGCAGAGCTTGCTGGATGAGGATAGAAAGTACATTTGCTACCAGGATGAATAGATATGGTGATAAAGGGTCACCCTGATGGAGTCCTCTAGTAGGGTGAATATATGGAAGATTATCGCCATTAAATCTGATACTAAGAGTAGAAGTTGTAATGCATTCCATGACCCATTGGACCCATACTGAGTTGAAACCCAATTTGAGCATATAATCCCGTAGAAAATCCCATTCAACCCGGTCGTAGGCCTTCTGCATGTCTAACTTTAGGACTGCTTGAAAATGTTTCTTTCTTTTCCTAATCCTAAAATGATGAAGGACCTCTTGCACGATCAATATATTATCTTGAATCTGACGACCACTGATAAAAGCAGATTGTTTTGGGAAAATCAACATTGGTAGCCACGGTTTGAGACGGTTGGCTAAGATCTTTGAAATAATCTTATAGATATAATTGCAAAGGCTAATTGGACGATACTGGTCGAGTTGTTCTCGAGTTAGGGATTTTGGGTATTAAAGTGATAGTTGTCGATTGAGTCCAGGTTGCAAGACTCCGGTCAGGAAGAAATCTTGTACCAAGTCGAGGAGATCGCTTTCGAATGTCCCGGTGATGCTTTGGTAGAACAGCCCATTGAGTCCATCTGGCCCTAGCGCTTTGGTTGCACCCAACTGAAAGACAGCCTGTCTTAATTCTTCTTGAGTGACAGCTTGTGTGAGGTTAGTATTCATGTCTTCCGTGACCATCTGAGGGCACTACAACAATATAGGTTCATACTCACGATGCCCCATAGATGTATACAAAGTTTGAAAATGATGTAGGGTCATGTCCTTAAGTTTTTGCTTATCACGCACCCAGGTTTGATCTATTTCCTGTAGCATGCTAATCATATTTCTCTGTCTTCATTGGATAGTAGAGGCATAAAAGAATTTGGTGTTTTTATCACCCCATCTAAGCCAGTTAATACAGGATCTCAATGCCCAATACTGCTCTTCCTGTTGCCAGAGGTATCGAATTTCCATCTGCAGGCGAGTCATCTCTTCATTATCATGATGATTGTGGGGCTTATTCATAATGTCTTGGAGTTGTAGTTTCAAACCACGAAGTTTTTCTCTACCATTAGCAAATTTTCTTTGACTCTAGACAACAAGGGCACCTAAAACAGACTTGATCTTCTCTAAAATTATAGATTTGGACCGCGGGTTAAAGCGCCAGTTTTCAACAACAATTTGATAGCATTCTTGATCTTGAAGCTAGAAGGCCTCAAAGGTAAAACTTCTTCTCCTTTTTATATTTGTGGCTTCTATTGTAAGAAGAAGTGGGCTGTGATCCGACGCCAGAGCAGGTAATACAAACACCTCAACAGCTGGATAAGCTAAATGCCAGTCCATTGTGCATAGAGCCCAATCCAGTTTTTCCTTTATTAACTCCTCTCCCTCTCAATTGTTAACCCAGGTATATGTGCAGCCTTTACTTGCCACCTCTAGAAAAGAACAGGACTCAACAAAAGCACGAAAAGACCTCAACCAATAGGGATCAGCTTGGCGCTTACCCGTTTTCTCCCAGTGGTAAAGGATTTTTTTTTTTTTGAAGTCTCCAACACACACCCAGGGTAAAGTATTAGAGTCGCTGATATGGCGTAACTCATTCCATACATACTGTCTTTGATTGTAGGTCGATGGGGCATGAACACAAGTGAGGCGCATGAGCAACATAGTTTCCTTATCCGTGCATATCATATCAAGGTACTATGAGGATTGATGTTCAAGTGATATGGATACACCATCATTCCAAAACATAGCCAATCCACATGTTGTCCCGACAGGTTCTTCAAGTAGACAGTTTGAAAATTTGAGTCTCTTCTGGATTCTAAGTAGAATTGGACTTTGATTCTTTGTTTCCATAAAAAAAAATATATATATATATATATATAAAAATATTTAAAAAAAAAAACTATTTGGGGCTTTTCTTGGGCCACTAGGACCCTTAGAGCTCAAACTGTCAAGGGATTGCCCAAACCCCAACAGTTCCAGCTTAATATCTTCATTTGTCATGGGGTGGCTGATTCAGGCTAGCCACCACAGCTCATCTACTGGGTTCTTCAGCTGCAAGAATTGGAGTGTCCATCAGATGCGAGTCATCAAAGTTCTCTCGAAGTTGAGTACGAACATCAGGGCTAAAGAGTTTTTTGGCCTTCTTAATAGGTCTAGATCATGCAGTAAGACGTGAATGCTTAATCTTCTTAGATTGTATAGTGCTTGCTGTGATGCTACTACCCAGAAGTTTCTGGTGCACATTCAGACTCTCTGATGCATTCGGAACCATAGATTGCCATTTAATAGGAGTTGCAGCAATAATAGGATGATCAGGCTCTATTGCTTCCATTGTCTGCTTTCCTTTATCTTTTTGAATAGGGATAATGCCCGAAGGGGATGGAAGAGTCTTCGTGATAGTCTCATCAACAACAGCTGGGGATGGATTCGTCTCATAAAAGGTACGCCAGAACGGGCTATGGTCCCTGACCTCTGCTCTTAGCCATGAGCCATATAAGAAACAATCATTCTTTTCCATATTGCTCTCGTCATAAGGAAACTCTACACAATGCGTGGCATAATGGCCAAGCTTACCACATGAAAAGCAATAGTGCGAAAGTTTTTCATATTTGAAATGAAGCCAGAAATTCTTTCCTTCAATTCTGATTAATATCCCTGTCATGAGTGCCTATTGAAGATTAAATTCTACCTTGACCCTTCCTGTTTTTAGCATAGAGCCATCCTTATTCTCTATGCACACTTCTGTTACTCTCCCTATGTGAGCAGCAACCTTACGAAGCATATTTACAGTACATCTTTCCAATGGCAAACCATAAACTTGGACCCAAAGCTCGCGGGTATTGAAGTTGTAGCAATGCAAAGGCGTATTCGCTATCCAGGGTATTAACATGACTAGATGGTTAGCAAAACGCCAAGGTCCATTTTTGTACACCCTCTGTTTTACCTCCTTAGATTGGAATTTAATGATATATAAACCAGAATCGCCCAGAGAAATGTCCACAAGTTCAGTGCGCCATACCCTTTTCATAGTATTCTGAAATGCCTGAAAGTTAACTGTAGGATTATTTAAAAGCTTACCGACTAAAACTGACCGACATTCCTCAATTTTGTCAACAGGTGCTGCTTCGTCCCAGACCTCCACTGCTTGTTCCGACCATAGGTGACCCATTTGATGACATAAAGCCCCCAGGCAAGCTTCTTCATCAGCAATCGATCGATTCATAATTAATTTGAAGACCAAATAAATTCTGAAGAAACCCTTAGTGGAAGAAGATCGAGCAATGGAAATAAAGACCCGATCGTGACATGCAAGCCGCAAGAAAAGTTCGGTGGAGGGCGTTGAAGTAGGGGATGAAAAAGGGAGTGAGGTGAAGATGTATTGTTCCGATTAAGAGATCCAACAGAGTGAGCTTTGAGATGAGTCCGTAAAAACTGGGAAAATATGCGAAAGAAACCTACCAAGAAGGTAGAGAGACTCTACATTTCGTAGAGAGAAAACCCCATCCGGTCTCCAACAGTTGGCAGGAGTTGCAGCAGCCAAACGCAGGCGAAAAACACAAAAGCTCCAGGATAGTAGGATGGAGATATGATTAGGCAAAAAGAAGAACGAGTGGGATTGAACTTGCGTTTCGCTTTTTTCAAGCTTTGCTCTTTTCTCTCTCCTTTATTTATTCTTTTTTGGTGGTGCAAAACGAGTGGGATTGAACTTGCAGCTCCCATTTCACGTCCACGTCGATTACACTCCTAATTTAGGGTTTATTTTTTAAGAAATTTTAAAAATATATTATATATATAATCAATTGATCCAGTCGGTCGGTCCAGTTCCCACCTTTGAACCAAGAACTAAACCGACTAGCCACTAGTTCCAAGAATGGGAACTAAGAACCACCCAAAACCAACTGATCCAATTCGGTTCAGGCGATTCTCTATTCAAAAGGTTTCCGATACACACCCCTAACAATAACTTGATGAAAGAGAGGAGAGGGAGTATTTTTAGTTTTGATGGAAGGGTAACTTTTAAATATTAAAAGTGAGACTAATGATAAATCTGACTTAAATATATAGAATATTGTAGGGAGAAATACACTAGAAGTGTCAAAATTGTGTATAATACTCACTTTAGTGCCAAAAGTTTTTTTTTTCCAAATCATTTAGGTGTCACTTTAAAAAAAAAAATGATCACAACTCCAATTTAGTTGCCGGAAATCTGATGTGGTCATATTTTATTAATTTCTCAACTTTACATGGCTCATTGGCGTGCCTAGTCACCATATAACCCCTAAACGACGTCATCTAGAAGTCATAAATAGTGATCATTTGAGTGCCAAATTAGGATTAAAGTGATCACTTCAGTGTTAGTTATTATTGAAAAGCGACCACTTTAGTGCCAAGCACACTACACAGAAAATGCCGCATGATTGGATTTTTTAAATAATATGCCATGTCATATAAAATCTTTAATACCACATATTATTTTTGGTTTAAATTCGCTCCTTTGGCACTTAAATGATCATTTTTTTTCTCCAAGTTGGCACTTGAAACTTTTGGCACTAAAGTAAACACCTTATATAACTTTTGGCACTTCTAATATTATTTTGCCAATATTGTACCTTGTCCCAACGGTCGTCATGGGGCAACAATATGATGCGAAATGTCATTGACAATATAAATTATGCAAGACATGTGATTGACCGATTACATTATGTTAGCCACATAATCCATAGATAAAACACCTTGCTGTGATAAGACTCTAGGTATATATTATCAAAAACCCTAAATTGGTATCCCTTTGACATATGGCCCTTAATTACTTTTTCATTCATAATGTTGTGCTTTTACTTTTCTCATTCTTATGGAAACCTCTCTTTGATACACCCATTCATTTAAGCCAGACTGTCGAGTGGCTTTGCAGACACATTCTGGTTTATAATCACATAGATCTACATTTGTACAGACACAAAGGAAGGAGAAAGAGTGCCGTAGTATGCACCCACTTAGAACCAATCTAGGCCAAGGATATAAGATGTTCATATTCACAGACCCTGTCTGTTGCTTATTTGCATGTGTTTTAAGATGAGAAAAATGCACATCCATCCATCACAAAGATTTTATTTTGGGACTCAAAACTATGAGATAACTGCAGCAATCGACCAGTCATCAGCCAATAGAATTTAAATGTTCTCTTTGAATTTCTTTATCCATGCTGATAAATTTCAATAAATGTTAATCAATGTTAAAAAAAAAAAAAAAAACTCTTGATAATTAAAATAATCGATGACTTCTGTTTATGGTAACTTGTTCGTAAATTATCACCCTTTTTATGAAATTAACAACTATTTTGATAGTTTGTCAATTGGAAATTTTTTATGTATTAACTTACCAACTTTTATTTGCATAATTTACCATCATTTCGAACTCATCAACTCTTATATGAAATTGCAAATCTAAGTTAAAGCAATTTACCAACTTTTGTCATATTAAATTACCAACTAGTTTTGGGATACAAAATTTCATTTAAGTTACTTATAGTTGAATTGTTTTTTCTCAAATTTTCAACTTTTTTACAAAGTTCACAATGTTCATTAGGCTTGATTAGTAACCCTTTTCACTTAACAGCTCCTTTTTGAGATTCCCAATCTAAATTAGCATGACTCATCACTAATTTTTCTCCTATTAAATTACCACATATCTTGACCCAAAAAAAAAAATTACCACATAGTATTAAGTTAACAACTCTCATTTAAATTTATTGCCAACATTTATTTATTAAACTTCCCAACTTTTAATATCGTTTGCAACAATTTATTTGCATTTCTTAGCAACAGCAAACAGCAAATTACTAGACGAGGTTGATTTTCACCTTACTCCATCGAGAGGCAGGTCTCTGCCAATTCTCTTTTTGGGGTGCACTTGCAAAAAAATATCTATTTGTTGATTGCTCAGCATATCCATGTACCGCGAGTTACCTTGAGGCTGCTCAGGTGAAAACATGAACTAAGGAGGTATCTATTTCTATTGCCGAGAACTCCATAACTTCATGTAATTGTGAACAATAACACTCGATTGTCATCGGCCTTCCCCTACATGCAAATACATACATTAAGTGCACAAGGCAATGGCACAATCTGTACAGGGCTAAGGCAAGAATAAACATTTATACCCCATTCATCAGTTGACACTATAATGGGAAACCAATCATGCTCAAAATCAAGATTTTGTACATCTGATAGAAAAATGTAAAGAAAAGCTGCAGCCCCATCATGCATATTTGCCCAACTTCGTAATTAATGTATTACTAAGACAGCCTTAATGAGGAGAATAAAACATCTTCGCCAAAAGGCAACTATCACGCTAATCTTCGTAAAGAAAATCAAACTGTCCATAAATTTACCGAGATTAGTCTTATGAAGATCTCCGACCTTGACCAAAATTAAGAATCCTTATCCATCCATAAATACCACAGAATCAGCAGATTAACTACTAACTATGGATATCATATGGCTATTTGAATAGCCGCGGGAAAGAAGATTTGCTTGGTCCAAAATGATACTATCTCAATGCTTTCCTTCTCCTCCTCCTCCTACTCCGTCTCCTCAATTGAAAAACTACATGTCAATCTATCCGATCTTACCTGCATCAGTCCTCCAAAAGCATGGAAAAGGATGACTAAGTTTGCTATCACTGTTTTCCACTGAGCCTGTGATTGTATGCCACCTTTGCTTTTATCCCCTTCATCGCAACATCGGTCACGTTCTCCTTCTTGACGTCAATTTCTTTTCCATTAATTGTTTTGCCATTTTCTGCGAGTTCTTTTTCCTTTGACTTTCCAGTATCAGCAAACAAGTGCCCCTTGATGTATAAGCAGGGCCTTGCATCTCTCCTCCCTAAACTCGCATTACCACTTGAAGAAGCCCCAAAGGTGTGAGTGCAAGATCAAGCTCCTAGCCTCCAATAGGAGCATCTGTAAATTCCTAACAGATAAGCAAGTGAGCGGGGACCAGGGAATCAGAACATTTCCCCTCTTGGAATTGTCCATAATTTATTTGGACCGGATGCTTTTGAAACACAGTCCTGAAGCCACAAATATGAGTGTAGCAATGGCTACACCGGGTTCCTCAATGCAATCTTCAATCACGTAGCTGTGTATTAGCTCATTCAAGCTTAACTCATTCCAATCGAGAGACCAATTCCTATGCAGAGCCCAAACATATCCTTTTAGGGGATAAATTTGAACTAAGCCCCTTGTTCCTTGTTGCGTTTAGTGCCCAAATTTAAATTGGGATAGATAAGATAAAATCCTCCAAATCATAAAAAATTCCATCATATGTTTGGTTCAACTTAAGATAGGATTAAAAATCTCTAAAAATACTCTGTTTTGTCAAGCACACCAAAGGGTTCGAGATTCTTCATCCAGTGTCTCAGGTTCAAACAAAAAGTTCTCTCTCTAAAACGCTTGCTCGAACTCAATCAGATCGCGGTTACTCTTTTCTTTGCTCGAATTTACCCTTCATTCAACATTTTGAGATACTAGGAAATGTGCAACAATGGGCAAAAACGAAGGACATGTGCTCTACGAGTTTCATTGTCATACATCAGGGCCTTGGTTTCTATTATCCTCCTAAACAGGTCCAATCCAATTCTCTTAACTCCGTTTCTCATAGATTCAACGCCTTTTCAGTTTCTGATCTTCTTCTCCGTTTGCTTCTGAATTCAGGTGAATGAGTCTTCGAGTGGAAACTTCCTCTCCTTAATTTCAGGTATGTCTTCGTTTTCATATAAAAGTCTCATTTGAACTTTTTTTAAGCTGTTGTAAGAGTGAGTGAGTGATGGTCATCCTTGAGTTTTTTAATGCATCGCTATGCTTCTCGAGTTATAGCTTGGCTCTGTTGAGATTTTGCAAGGGTCAATTAATGTTCCTATTTTATGTGTCATGAAGGTGTGAGTTGACTTCAATAGAAATAAACCACAGAGCAACAACAACAAGAGCAACGAAGCATGGACCAGATCGACTTTAGATTCCTTTTCACATTCGGTTGTTGGAACACGATTGGCAATGATCGGAGGCAACGACAATTGCATGGTGATTGGAAGTGACAACAATCAGCTGTCGTGGTGGTGATCATCGCTCGGTGGCCGACGGCAATATCCACATCGCTCCATCGCTCCATCTTTGGAAGATGACATGGTTTGCTTGTTCATCTTGTTTGATACGTTTTTCTTTTTTTTTTTTCTTTTTTTGAACTTTTTTATTTAATGATGGCTTATCGTACCCTGTTTCCCTGATATTCTATCCAGCATTTTATCCATATATTTTTGGGTCAAGAGGATGTTGCTAAACACTAAATATCTAGAATCAAATCTAGACCATCAAAGATTTCCCAATCCGCATATACCCACAGGTTTTGGCAAAGCCAGATCCAGCCCAACGCAGAGAGCGCGGTTCTTGGTTACTTTTAGATGAAGCCAACTTATGCGCAACTTGAATGGTTTTGATGTCATGACATTATGGATCAAAGCATGGGAACAGGCCATTCCATCATCATCATCATAAGTAGCCCAGACTTGATTATTACCAATTGAAACCTCTGTCCAATCATTGTCAAAACCAAAAAAAAAAAAAAAAAAAAAATGAAAATATGCAGTGAGTGTTTGCTTTGGGACTACATTCTCCACTTCAGATTCAACATTAAAAATGGCATGGGAAAAAAATTTTATCCGACTTTTGTCTTTTCTGTCCATGGTCTTCCTATGCTTAGCTGCAGCAGAATTTGGACCATTTGTAGGAGCTTTCTGCTCCACGTTGTACTCTTCCTTGCTGTTTCCTTATGAAGAATTTAGTCCATCTGCAAGTTCTTTCTCACTGCTCCAATCATCAAGCTTCTTAAGAATTTCCTTCTTTGCTATATGTATTAATATATTTGGTATTAACATATGATGCAGGTGGGGATGCTTCCTCACTTGAAGCTATCAAAGATTGCAGTGAGGATTGTGGTGTTACTGTTATTGTACTCATCAAAGTTTGTGGCTTCAAGACTGTCTCATAGGCATCTGAATCCAAGTAAAGTATGGACGATTCCAAGAGAGAAACTTTGGTTCTCTCATCAGGGCCCCACTCACTTACAAGTCAAGAAGGTGCAAATGCTCCTATTGGATGCTGGGAGCATAATCCTGCATCCACACCTTTGCAGCTTCTTCGAGTGGTGACACAAGTTGAGGGAGGAGAAACTTGTTCTCAGGGCACTGCTGATACAATTAACAAGCACTTGTTTGCCGGTACTAGAAAGTCAAATGAAAAAGTAACTCCCAGAAAATGGCGAAACAATTGATGGAAAAGAAATGGAAGTTAAGATGGACAGCGTGATCGATGTTGTGATAAAGGCGATGAAAGTGGGTGTACTAACGCAAACTTAAGGGAAAGCAATGATGAAGAATATAGTCACCCTTTTGCTTGCTTTTGGAGCATTGCAACTGGCTAGATAGGATAGACTGACATGTAGTTTTTGATTTGAGGAGATGAAGGAGGAAAAGGGAAGCATCCAGACAGTACCATTTCGGACTAAGTCAATCTTCTTTTCAGCCTTTGTTCAAGTAGCCTATGATATCCATAGTACTTAACATGTGGATTTGGCTGGTATTTATGGGTGGATAAAGAATCTTAATTTTGGTCAAGGTTGGAGATCTTCAGAAGACTAATTTAAGCATTATAGATAACTTTGCAGATAATTTTGATTTTCTTTACTAGGTGTAGCAAAGTATTACTTTTTCTGTTGAAGATGTCCTATTCTTTTCATTAATTTTGTCATGGTGATACATGGAAAACAAAGCTGGCCAAATCTGTGTTATGTGGCTGAGTTTCTTTACATTTTCATATTAGATGTATAAGATTTTTGTTACGAGTGTGATTCACTTCGACATTACGTTGTCAAGGATGAACGGTGGATTTCATTGCTTTAATAAATCTTTATTTTTTTCTAGCCCTCTACAGATTGTGTCATTGCCTTGTTCACTTATTTCCTTTGCTGAGCGGAAATGTTAAGGATGTCGCTTATCTTGGTCAGGGAACTTATGACCATGGGCTCTCTTTCACTTACTTTACCAAAACAAACATGGGTCGTAGACTTCGAATCCACTGAAGATGCTGGGTTACTTCTCCTCCGTGTCTGCTGGATCAACGGAGGCCCAATAAAAGCGCCAGCAAACGATTTAAAAGTATGCACTTTATGCTCCACAAGATCATCAATGACAATTGAATCATCTTTAACATTTACGAGCCATCTGTCGACTGGATCCACGTCCTCTAAGCAGTCGCTCAATTTTGTCATTTTGCGAAAGGCCCTTTCATACCATTTAGCAAGCAAAGTTACTCCATGGGCTTTGCCAAAAATATGACAAAACAACACATTCCAGCGCATGAATCCATTACTTCGGGTGTCAAGATGCTTTACCCAGCAGAGACTGTTCCACAGACGTTTGCGAGCCATTAGTAGTTAGCCCTAACAACTCCTATTGATCCTCGGATTTTTCACCAGCTGGATTCTCAATTTGATATTCATGAGGCCCATTCAAAAACAGTGACTTGACCAGTGGGTTTCATCCGTACTATTACTTCACTCAGACAAACCATCGAACGGGTGGCGGCTATCGCCCCGCACTAAAAACATTTCATCTTTGCCGCGATCGCATTTAGTTGTGGAATGGCTGTGCTATAGAATCTTGTCGGGACTTGCAAGTTTAAGAAACTTGGCGACAATGGGACAAGAAAATCACTATGACCAACATCGATATTTAAAACGGTGTCCATACGCACTAAGTGCGTGCTCGATTGAGAGTAATCGAGTGAATGTTTAATTGAGTGGCAACTTGATGAAAGAGAATAGTGGGTATTTTTAATTTTGATGAAAGGTGATTTTGGAAAATTAAAGTGAGACAAAGTGAAGCTCTTGGCCTAAATATATCGATAATGATTGAGAGCTAAAGCCCATCACAATGGTCATCTATCGAATGCATCCCAAGGCAATACTCCATGAATAAATAACCACATGAAAAGTTATCAAGCATACGAATTATACAACATGTGATTAGCCGATTGCACCATATCAACCATGTCATCAATAGATAGCATTCTTTGCCACAATGAGACTTTGGGCCCTAAACTCATACCATTTGGAAGCTAACTCCCCAAAATATTTTTCGACCTAATCTAAAGTATTTTGATTCCGACTACTTGACAAGCAATACCTTTTTTTTCCAGTGAGCAATTTACCATCCTTCATATATTGGTAGGTAGTAAACCGGTCCCTATGAAAAACCACAAGATAAGAACATTTAAAATTAAGCACCCAATAATCACCTAATAAACTCATAGTGAGTGGTAACACATCGCCGAGGCATCATAGGAATGGTTATAGCAATACTAACAATTTTGTCATCACTTGCAGACTCAATTTTAACTCCTTTACCCGAGTACTTCGAACATTCTTTTGACTTCTCTATTAACTCTATCTTGTTGGCCTCTTTCATCGTTTTAGGAAATTTATCCTTGCCCAAAAATACCTTTGCCAAACCCTTGATTATTAACGGAGCACACACCTTAAGGTTTCATCATCCAAAATTGCTCCTCCCACTAGAAAATTCTCTATATCAATTTTTGCTCCAAACATAATTGCAAACACAATTTTCTCACATAGTGATCAAACCAATAAAAATCTAAGATCAACCGTAGAAACTCTAACCTTAGCTCTAATATCAATTGCTAAGAAAGTAACATCTTGCAATTTAAGACTAACACGAGTAAAAAATATTACCAAAGGAATCAACGAGGAATGACAAGAAGACCAAAAGCTTACATGGTTTAGTCTGAGTGCCAACACCTATTTCATTGGGAGAGTTAGTTGCAAAGAAATCTACCATGAATCCAAAGAATTACAAAGTTACAATCACTTGAGTGTTTTCTAGCCCTAGATTATACTCAAAGAAACTCATAAGCATTATCTCACAATCACTCATATAAAACTCACCAAAAGCTTACATTCCTCTTCTTTGCTCTAATGTGTAACTTTGTGAAAATAAGTCATAAATAGAAATCAAACCTAAGTTTCAAGAGGTCCGTGCGACTATCGGATGTCAGCCTAGATGACCAGAATGGGCCAAAAACCGGCCGGATGACCATTAGCACAACCCGTCATCCAGGCAAGAGGAAGGGCACCTGACCAAATTTGGCCTGGGCACTCAGCAGCTGGACTAACAAGCAAGCTGGTCATCCTGCCATGCCCAGCTGCTTCGGCTACTGGACTTCATCAGACCGGCATATGTTTTTTCCTGAAGGAGAACAAGAAATCATGAAGTCAGCAGAGAAAAACACCAATTAAAAGTTGGAGAAAAATTACTCCATTAGTTCTCAAATATTATATAGATGCCAATTTAATCCTAAACTTTTCAAATTTACTAATGTAATCTTAAATTATTGCACAAAGTTTCCAATGTAAACCTTCAAGCTGATTTTCAACTAGAAAATGCGGACATGGCAACAAGTCGTTCTATATGGCACAAGTAGCATTAGACATGGATAATTTTAGATAAAACAATGTTTTTTTGCTTAATTTATTTAAAGAGAAATGATCTGGTGATTTAATTTACTATGAGATTAACAACCTATTACTGTGAATAACAAAAAACCAAATAGTAAATAATTATAAATTATTGTAGGTCTACTTTTAAGAATTTATTGACTCACAATAAACTATTTTTCTCACAATAACTTAAAATTATTATGCTAGCAAAGCTCTTAATTAAAATTCTAGGACGGTTGACATCTAATGTGGATAATTTCAAGTAATTCAATGTCGTTTTGCTTTTTTTTTTTTAAATTTCATTTTTTTTCTTGTTTTCTTTTTTGTTACTGTTCATCTTATTTCCGTCATCCCCTCTTTCTTCTTCTTTGTTGGCGAGCATCATCGAGCTTAAGGTGGAGGGCGCTGAGGTCAAGCTTGAGGATTTGCGTCCGCGTCCTGGTTATGGTACCAGATGGCCCTCCAATTCGTTACTTCCTATATTTTGGGCCGAATTTTGTCTGATTTTGTCGAGTGAATCGAGTCCACAGAGAAATGGTTATGGAGCTTCTAGCTAATCGAGTCCTCATTCACGATAGCGGCTTCTTCATTTCTCTCGTGGCACGCCATTTGTTTGCTGGAAATTGTCTACCGTGACCGAATTAAGTCGTGTAAGGAATCTAAAAGATGTGTCTAATGGTGGTATTTCCTTTTGCCCTCTGTTCCTTCTCTACAGGTTCGCAGTCTTTCGTCTGAGTGAACTACAGGCGGGTCGCGGACAACATCCTACTGCCCCCAGCCACCGTGAAGCTCCTGCAGTCGACGACAATCGAGCAGGTCAAGCTGTCCGTCACCGATCCGATGATAATCAAGGTGTCCGCGAGCACCGGCATCGATACTGTGATCGAGGTGGCCAGTAGCGACATACCGTCCCCGAAGTACTCAAATTTTCAATGGTCAACCACTCGTTCTTCTCCTTTCTTCCCCTCCCCGCCTCTGCAATACTCTAGCATGGCGGCAACGACGGCCCTACGCTTCTGCCACCAACGCTGCGCCTGTGATAGGAGCGACAAGAGAGAGCTGCAGATATGGCTTTGCTGGCTGAAAAAGTGCTGAAGTAGATGAAGTAGATGAACAACCACAAAATAAAAGGGAAAAAAATCATTAAAGAATCAGAAATCACGCCGACCATTCCACATGCAATTGAAAGGGTTATATTTGAATTTTACACACAAATTTAGGATTACACTCATAAAACTGGAAAGTTAATGACTAAATTAATGTATGTACAGTAAGTTTAGAGCTAATTGCATAATTATCTCAAAAGTTCATGCCACTTGAAGGTTTAAGTACACAATTTTTTTATGAGCTTAAGCAAAACAACATATAGGGATACATATACATATATACTTTTGACTTGTTCCTTTGGACGCAAAAAATAATATTAAAAAAACTAAAAGAAAAGGCAACTACAATGGCCGTTGGCCGATAGTTTTCAAAGTATATGAAGTTGATCCCCACAAAAAAATAAAAAGGCAGATGGCCCCTTATTCCTATGACTTATAAAGAGATAAGAATAAGATAGCAAATGGATCCTTCTCTCTCTAAAGTTTATTCAACATGGGGGATATTCATCTTGTCTGGCAGGAAACAGCGAATATGTTCCTCCTTATCCAATCCTCATAATTATTATTAATGTTATTATTATTATTATTATTATTATTATTATTATTATTATTATTATTATTATTATTATTATTATTATTATTATTATTATTATTATTATTATTATTATTATTATTATTATTATTATTATTATTATTATTATTATTATTATTATTATTATTATTATTATTATTATTATTATTATTATTATTATTATTATTATTATTATTATTATTATTATTATTATTATTATTATTATTATTATTATTATTATTATTATTATTATTATTATTATTATTATTATTATTATTATTATTATTATTATTATTATTATTATTATTATTATTATTATTATTATTATTATTATTATTATTATTATTATTATTATTATTATTATTATTATTACTCTTTTTTTCTTTTTTCCAAGAATATATACATGACTCTTTTCTGAATTGCCCCCCTCTCTTTTTTCTTTTTCCTTTCAGATTTGTACGGACAACGAGGGCTTTCAATTTTAGGGCAACTTCTTCTTCTTCTTTTTGAGGTATTGAATTATTAGTCGTGCTGTAGATGGGATTTACAAGACGTTGAATTGACTAGAGTTCTCTCTCAAGTGGTAGTCTTGTACTAACTTTTTCCAACCATGCTATAGATATTTAGTTCTTATTTCTGAATTGCCACTTATCAACTTCCATGAAGTCCTCTAATACTTCTTCCAATTTACAAAATACAAACTAGCATTTATGCTTAGTGTAAATAATTAACACATTCTCTTAATTGATCGTCAAAACTTTTTCATGCCACGATGATGCAGATGATCAATTATTAGATGCATAACTTATGCAGATACTTAAAGTGACTAGCAATTTATGTGGCATATAATGACCGTGTTTATAATTCACGTCAATTAGTCTTGTTCTAAAATATCTTTATTTTAATTCTAAATGCCAAATAATTGAATTACGACAAAAACAATCGTGTCAATTATTGTCAACTTATAAATTATTGTCTTTGTCATTCGTGTTTTATCTCGTGATCGTGTCTGTATAGTAAAAAGTGATTATGTCCAGTCTTACCACCCATGAGCCTATTTGAAAAGTTGCTTGTGTGGTTAGCACTTTTAACCAATATGATTGGGCCATGAATGAGTGGACATCGATACTATTTTCTCATTTCTCGCAAATAAGTTGCATTACTTTCGCTCCATTTCATATGGGCCAAACCAAATTAGGAGACCATTTCAAATGGGTGTTAACTTTTGACTCACTTCACAACGGATCTCCAACACAATGATGTGGACCTACGGATGTCATGAATGCAAAACTAAAGGCTAAGAAGGGGACCCAGTGGGAATGTGTTTATTGGGGAGAAAAATATTTGGGAACAAAAAGGTTTGGATTGGAAGAATATATGAGCTAGCTAGGAGGCGCATCGATGAAACTAACCTGAAAAGAGGATTTGATTCGATCGTTTTCACCCAAAAGAACCCGTAAAGAGAAGATGCACCAATCAGCTTTATCAAAATCCAATCCTCTTGGGAGGATGTCTTTTTCAGAATCTTCCGTTTTAGATTTCCATTTTCTTTTTTTTTTTTTCTTTTTTGTTTGGGTTTTCCTTTTTGCGCAATCTTGATTTTGTAGAATCCATTGTTCAAGGATAGGTAAAGTGAGGAATATATCGAAAAAGAAAATCCTACGAACCCTCAAACCATCAAATTGTAAATTCAAAAGGGATTCTCGTAACCCAGACAAGTATAAAAGACCATGTTCTCATCTCCAAAATCTTCATCACCTAAAGTTCATCGGTACAACCCTTCTTCAATTGGTTCCATTTCAAACGCTCTCTCTCTCTCTCTCTCTCTCTCTCTCTCTCTCTTCCAATTTGTGATTTCTTTCAAGGTAAGTACGAGTCCCATTGATAGTATTTGACATTATTATTATATTTTAGCTCATGATATGTGAACATAGTTACCTTTTACGGAAAAAAAAAAAAAAAAGAATTCAAAAGTGACGATTTTCCCCCTCCCTTTCATTATTCTTGAAGAAAATGAGTAGGCCTGGAGATTGGAACTGCCGGTCGTGCCACCACCTGAACTTCCAAAGGCGAGAGTCGTGCCAGAGATGCGGAGAGCCACGCCCCAGCAGTTTAGGTGGAGGAAGGAGCAACTCGTCTTTCAGGTCCGGCACCGCCATGGATGTGAGGCTTGGTGATTGGTATTGCGGTGTCGGGGGCTGTGGAACGCACAATTTTGCCAGCCGCTCGAGCTGCTTCAGGTGTGGCTCGGCAAAGGATGAAACACCAACCGTTGGTGGGTATGACGGCGACATGACTCGGATGGGAGGTTTCGGGTACAGCAGTGGCACTAGCGCGAACCGGTCGGGGTGGAAGCCTGGCGATTGGATATGTGGAAGGTAACTTTTTCTTAATCATAAAGTAGCCGAGTTGACATAAATACCTAATTCGCATGCATGCCTTTCTTCATGTATTTCTACAATCCCCAAAGGATTTGCATCTATTTATACACATCTAAAATTAAATAATATATAAGATACTATTCTAAGGGGTTAAACATAGATGTACTCGCATGACATGTCCAAGATATATTATGCACGCCTTTTGAGGAGGTATAACGAGTTTAGATAATAACTCATCTTTCTTGTTTCGATTTTTCTTTCTTTCTTTCTACACATTCCATTAGAAATTTCGACATTGGCCGTCCTTTTACGTCATAAAAAGCCCCAAGAAGAGAAGAAAACGACCTCGTTGATTTCTTGAATTTGATAAGTCAAACTGTGAAATGAGCAGGTCGGGGTGCAAGGAGCACAACTTTGCAAGCAGGACAGAATGTTTCAGGTGCAATGCCCCAAGAGAATCTGGTGGTGTGTCTTCCTCTTCTTCGTAGCCTCATTCGACTTAATAAAGGTAATTAACAAGAAGAGTAGTTTCTTGTACATGTGACCAAGTGTTTTATGTGCTCTCTTTCTGACCTAACATGTTCCGGTTACTTAATTTCTCTATTATCAGGTTACTTTCAAGAAAATCTCTTGAGGACCAATCGAGCCACGGCTAGTCTTTGGCCCTTCAACTCTAAAATTAATCTGTTTACATAAGATGTTTGGAGAAATGTTTGAAGATGATGACTGAAATGAAAGGGGGACAAACAGTTGTTAGGGTTTTGGAGCTTGCTTAAGTTCTTGGTTAGATTTTGTTTGTTGTGCCTTTGAAAGTGCCCGTTGTCGTAACCAGTTTATTTTATTGAACTCTCCCTTTTAGGCATAAACCTCTCTCTTTCTCTCTCTCTCTCTCTCTCTCTCTCTCTCTCTCTCTCTCTCTCTCATACGTACACAGAATGACATTTCCATGGAAGTGGTCCAAACAAAAATTCTTGATGCAGTTCTTCCTTGTAATGCACTGTTTTGAAGCGATTCGTGAAATTGCATGAAACACCTTTTGAAGTCAAATCAAATCCACTAAGACAATACGGTTGTTATGAGCTCAGCAAATGATCGAGATCCTCTAGATTTATACCCTTTTTGGGTTCGAACTCTGTGCAGATTGGATCTCAGGTTGGATCACCCAAAATAAATATATATACCCTTCATGTTTGGGCCAGGTTGGATATTGATGAGGACCCAAATTGAACCGGACGCTTATCCCTTTTACCCTGAAAAGGATGTCATGAAATAAAATTAGGGAAATTTTCAAAATAGGACCCGAAGTGTCATCTTTTTCTCAAATAAGGGTCCGAAGTAAACATTGTTTCAAATAGGGACTTGAAGTGCCATCACTTTCTCAAATAAGGACCTGAAGTAGATGTTATTTCAAATGAGGACTTAAAGTGGTTATGTTTATTTCAAATAAGGACCTGACTTTTCGGCGATCAAGGATATTTTTGTCTTTCCATTTTTCGCCTTTTTTTTTTCTTTCCTCTTTTTTTTTTTTTGGTTATTCTTCTTCTTCTTCGCTAGTGGCCAGCTGACCACCAGCGATGCCCACAGAGGGCTAGGCGAGACCGCCCACGCCAGTCCTTACTAGTAGCTAGCGAGGGCCAACCTCGTCGATGGCCCCTAGGTGAGGGTCGCCACGCCCAAGCGACGCCATCCCTCACTTGTGGCTAACGTGGATGGCCCTCACTGGCGAAGGCGACCCTCACCCAACCCTTTGTGGGCATCGTTGATTGCTGGCAGCCATCGACAATGAGGAAGAAGAAGAACCATAAAAAAAAAAAAAAAAAGGAAATAAGCGGAAAATGCCAAATGATGAAAATACCATTGATCGGTCGAAAAATTAGCTAATCGGCAACTGGCGAGGTGGTGTATATATTTTGAAACAACCAAAGCTACTTTAGGTTATTATTTGAAACAAAGTTCACTTTGGGCTCTTATTTAAGAAAATAATGGCACTTTGGGTCATTTTTTGAAATTTTCCCAAAAATAAAAAATAAAGAGGAAAGAAAAAATGCGAAAAATCACAAAAGACAAAAATACCCTTGATCACTGAAAAGTCAAGTCCTTATTTGAAACAAATATAATCACTTTAGGTTCTCATTTGAAACAACATCCATTCCAGGCCCTTATTTAAGAAAGTGATGGCATTTCGGGTCCCTATTTGAAACAATGTTCACTTCGGATCCTTATTTGAGAAAAAGAGGGTACTTCAGGTCCTATTTTGGAATTTTCCCTAAAATTAGTGTTTAATGACCGATGTCACGCCCATATGAATTATATATGTTCTTCCCTTCCTAATGGTAGAAAACCCTAACTTGCCTTTCCCCATTTTTCTCTTGTAGTAAATACTCACCACCACTTGAAAAGTGTGGTCGTCGTCGGCCTCTGGGCACTGCAATTCCGAACTAGAACTCTTTCGCCTGTCATCTACATTTGCATTGAACGGAAGATGCACACGCAGGTTCATTCAATATCAATTTCACTCTTTAAATTGAAAGAATGTGAGCATATCCTAGCACAACATAAATCTTTTAGTACTCGATCCATATCAACTAATGAAAGATCGACTTGTGAATCATATCATAATTCATTTATAAGTTTATGGATCCTTGGCTTGGTTACAAGGGTATCCTCACCGTTTATCTTGGACCAGTCGAGGCTTGATTATTTTTATATATTTATGGATAAATTTTATTCATTACATCGTGGGCCTTAGAAAATCCTGCAGACTTTAACTCTTCCAAAATAATCTTAGTGCTCCCCTCAAGTAGTGAGTCCATAAAGTACTCAAAAGAATTCAATAAAAATGCCAATAACATCATACATTGTTTATCATCAGGCAATGCCTCATTGACATACTTCAAGTTCATCATGAGTTTGTCAAACCCATCTAAGCGGTTTCTCATGGATGTGCCTTCAACCATTCGGAACTGAAATAGAATCAATTGTTCAAACCCTTCATCAAATAAAGTGTCTCGAGTTTTGCCCACAATGTTGCAGCATCCTCCTCTTGGGCCACTTCAATCAATACTTCATTTGACAAATTCAACAGAATTTTACTTTTTGCTTTCTCCATCAATTGCACCTTGCCAGCCTCTTTCATTGTTTTTGGCAATTTATTCTTGCCATCCAATGCATTTGCCAAACCTTGGGTTGTTAGAAAGGCACGCATCTTAATGCTCTACAACCCAAAATCATTTCTCACCTTGGACTTCTCAATGTCAAAATTCGCTCCTTAAATAATTGCAACAATAGAATTTCTAGAATTTTCAAATGGTGATCAAACAAGCAAAAGCCCCAAATTAGCTTTAGAGATCCTATCATTAGCTCCAATACCAATTGTTGTGATATAATGCAAAAAAGTTAACCAAATTTTGTAATTAAATCAATGCGAAAATCCTTGGAGAAATAAATGAGGAACGATAAAGAATACTTACATAATCCAATTAGAGTGTTGGTATTTACTTGGTAAGGAGAGTCGGCATCAAATAATCTACCAATAATCAAATAATAAAATAATTACAATCGTTCACATGCTTAAGTATTTAATACCTAAATTACATGTAAGTCCACAATGTTTATAAATAAAACAACTCAATTGAATATAAACTCACAGTAAAAAATTCACCGTGTTTAGGACTCCTAATTGCGATCAAAGAGAGCGTCAACGCGCCAGCCCTTTCTCTCTTGGCTGTTCATCCTCTCTCTTTTCTTTTGTTTTTGGGAGTTCACCATGCGGCTTGAAGGAATTCTTCTATGAGGCCAAGAAAGGAATTCCACCCTACAGGATTTTGTGTGCCCCTTTTCGTTTTCCTTCTATCCAAGTCAATCAATCCACTTTTGCGGGGATCCACCGAATATCCAAGTTCCTTTTCCTGTTGATGCTTTATTATTTATATTCAACAAAACCATTTTATTTTGATGATTCATCTTGATATCTGGAATTTATTTTGTTTTAAAGTTGTCTGAAATTTGTCTTGACTTGTTGCTGGACTGTGTGATTTCTTTCGTAATTCTGTGAAAATAAATGATATTATTTTGATAATTAAAAAAAAAAAAAACAAAACCACCATTCAACAAAACCCAAATTTAAATTAGATTAATGGTTACACTAAAATTGAACAAACGAAAATCCTCCAAACGGCTCAGATTTCGTACACAGGCTAAAACTTGAAACATAATTTATTATAACAAGTCACAAATCGACCATAGAAGTGAGCCTTCAATGTATGAGTGAGAAAGAACGGATAATTTAAGATAAGAGCAATGATGAAGAAGAGGTCAATTTGTATTTTCTAAACAATGATAAGTTAAGTTGTGAAGGAACCTGAAATAGGAAAATAACTAAATTGAAGAAAACCGTGAAAAATATGGAAATCATCTAAAGTTGATTTTGTCTATCTAACCATGATGAATTTAGTCGCATAAGGGAGGAACGGAAATAGTCCACGCCCAAACTAATACAAGTATGTGTCAATGATCTAACGCTTGCTCTTGGATAATTAATTCTCGCGGTGATGTGTCTAATAATAAAATAATCATGCTAAGCCTATAGTTGGCTTTATTTTGGAACGAGTAATCAATGTCAAATATCTCTATTATAGGTATGTTTGTTTTACTGAAATTTGACGTATTTAAAGAAAATATTCTCCATAAAATTATTTTCAAGAAAAATGGATAGTTTTCACATATTTGGTAGTTTAGGGAAATTTGCTGATCTCCTTTCTTGATATAAAGAGAAGTCATGTTTCCCAAATCTAAAATTGATATCAGTTTTATGGAAACTTTTTCTATAAATCAATTAGTTTTTCGCCATCCAAACATCATATAATCAATTAAAATTCATTGTTATTGACCCTAATTATATCATCTGAGTCGTAAATCAACTTATTATCGATTTTGCAACGTCTAACTCCCTTATTGCCACCAGCACAGGACAAAATAAAGCTAAATAATAATTTGCTTACTATGTAATCGAACTTATGTTTACTTATAATTATTGTTTAATTTCACCCATGTTAAATAAGTCGAATAAATCTTTAGCTCAGTCTTATAGGTATTCATCGACGATGAGATACGTACATTTTCAACGAGAGAGAACTCTTGTATAGAGTTATCAAAAGAAGGGAAAGACCGAAACCCGAATGAAGCAGGGAAGCCCTGGACAGTTGGTGAATCCTCTTAAAAGTTCAATGCAGACTTCCGAAAGAGAGACAATGCAGAGTATGAGAGGTCGACCAGTAGTAATTAGTAGCAACCAGAATGTGTAGGGGTAAAATATGATCACTCGCCAGCCACGGCCTCAACCCACGTATGGCCCAGAGTAAGACTAGGTTCTCCTTCTTCGCCAGAATCAATGAGCCGAATCATGACCACGAGCCTCCCCAGACTCTGACCTCACCGACTTGCGTATTTTCTATATTGCTAAACACCAGCCTGTCATCGTCTCGGCGAAGTAAAGCCGTAACATCTCCCTTTGTTACCACAAGTCCTGTTGGTAGCGCAATGTGATACTGTTTGCTCCAGTATTCATCCTCGCCATATTCTCTCATCACTCAAATGGCGCAATTGTCTCCATAGTGTGATACAGAAAAAGCAACAAGAGCCAGTGAATCTCGCGACACCGAGAGCGCCACGGTGCCTCTTGGATCTAGATGGAATCTAGAGAGATACTCGGAAACTGGTGTCGTGATTCGCCCCAATACTTCCTCCTCTGAAAAAAGGGACACTGTGGAACTGAATCTCGTGTGCTTTCCGGGTGCTGGCAACAATGCACTGATCCTTAACAGATGCCTGCAAATTGCCTAAAACTAAGCACATAAAATCGGGTTCCACCAAATTTCTCCTTGTGTCCCACCAAATTTCTCCTTGTGTCCTTGATTAGACTATAAATTTCGACGTCAGATGTTCTCAACTGAGCATAAAGTCCCCGTGCATTTTTGCAGGAATAAGCAATCTTCATCATTGATCTAATGATAACAAGTCATAAATACTTTTAATATTTATGTGGTTTTCTTCACTTATTAACTTGAGCTTTTGAGTTGGACTTTTTTATATGGTATCAAGTTAGAGATCCTGAATTCAAATTTTCCAGTATTAGGATGCATGCACAATTGAGTTGTATTAGATAAATCCCACATTGGATAATTGATGTGGTGTAGAGTAGTTAATATATCTTAATTGACTTACAAATCATTGGTTTAAATTTTTGAGTGAATGTGGTCTAATTTGATATGTTAACAGACTCAAACTTAGGCTTTTTTCCCTTGGCAATCTCCCCAGTGAAGGTATTGAACTTCTGTTGTGTACTCCAAACAAAAGGTATTAGAGCCTATGGTTGCGGTTTCCCCAACAAGTGGGCGTTGTAGTGTAGCAATATAGGCTTATAAGAAGTTGATTCAAAAGGATGCCTGAATTAAGAATAAGTGGACAGGTGAGCATTGTGGTATAGTAATGTAAGCTTGTAAGAAGTTGAATTAAGGATAAGCGGACCTAACACCAAGCTCACACGTGAGGGGAAAAATGTTAAAATGCACACGTGAGTTAGTTGTATTATAGAAATCCACATCAAAGAATGGATATGGTGTAGAGCAAATTAATATATTTTAGTCAACCCATAACTCATTGATATAAGTTTTTGAGCCCCCTCTTGGCATTCTCTCTAGGTGAAGGTATCAAACTTCCATTGTGCACTCCCAACATCTAGGCCCCACTTTGCTTCCCCAATCACATATTTCTATACTTTTAGCCTTAGACCAAAGGCCAACCTATATGTAAGGGAGAGTGTTAGAATATTTTAAAAATAGTTTAAGCTTTTAAAACAATTGGTAGTAGTCTCATGAAAACATAATATAATATTAGAGCTAGTGTTATCCCTTTCGGGAATGTGACTAGTCAAAAGTTCACATGTTGCTTGTAATCTAGCTTTGTATGTGAGCGGAGGTGTTGAAATATTACTCTACATCGCTTGATAACCTAAATTCTTTTAATATTTATATGGTCTCCCTTCATCATTAGTTTAAGTTTGTGGATTGGGCTTTCTAACACTCATAATTTTGTAACCCTCAGGCATCAGCCTATACTTAAAACCATTCATAGGACATTGACTGCAACAACCCCTGTGTAGCCTTGAATAAGAGATACGGTGCAGCTAAGGCCAACTGCGATTGGCGTAACCTTCGTTGTCAGGAGTCTTGAATTTGCCAATAGTAACAACTTGCTTAGTCATGCAATCGCCTTCAGATGAGAGATTGATCAAGTAAATTAGGGCACTGTAATTTGATGAAGTCTCCAAAATAATGGATCGGCGGGGACCTTGGTAGCAAACGGTTTCGTCGGAATTTTTGGGCTTATTTGCACTTCTGCGCATACAAAAGAACACATTCCATGTCGGGATGTACTCGACTGAATTGCTAGGAGACCGCTTCGTCCGCGATCCATCCACTATGTCGCTAAGTATGGTTTGGACAAGGGAGAAAGCCACGCCTTAGAAATGCCCATGAATTTATGACCGGAGACTTGACTGGCAATGACACGTGTAGTTTACCGGTAACATCCGGCAGAAGGATATGGGATAGCGATAACACGGAATTCGAATGGATCGGGAAATAACAAGGACAAGACCTAGAAAATTTTCTAATGATATACGGAAGCCAAACATATATGATGATATGTTTTGCACAAAAACTGAAGACCTTTCTATGCGTAATGCCAGCTCAGTCGATTAGGGTTAGATTGTGCTCTGTGTTCTTCGCCAGTTTCATTTGACTTTTCAATTTTAGTCTTTTCTTTAATTTTAGCCACGCAGATTTTCTGTCTGAGAAAAATCGACAAAGTTAAAATCTAAATGACTCAAAAAAAAAAAAGTTCATGAATGAAAGTGACTAATTAACCCATGACTAAGAACTTCCACCGTCATCCTCCGGTGATCTGTCCTATTGTATGTACATCTTGATTCATTTCAGACAATAAGATCTGTTCTTCATCAAATGTAATTAGTTTTAGTGTCGAATGAAAGTGTAACCAGTGAACAAATTGAGAATTCCAAAGTTTGATGACAAAGTAATAAACTTTTATAGATTGTGCCTCCGTCAAGAACCAAATTGAAGAACTTATTGTACAGACAGAGAAAAGGTCCATAGGAAATAAAATTGCATATTTCCTGTGACATTCATCAGTTTATATAAAAAAAAAATATTAAATGTCTCAAGTTTAAGCCTTTGAAAGAACTCAATCTGAAATGAGTTGTGGATAAAACCAAATATCGAAAGAAAAGAATCCAAGGCCAAATTTGGGAAATCAGTTTTCTTAGTATGGTTTGGGGCCTTCGGCTACTGAGGTTGGAAAGTCCAACATGCACTTTGAATTTGACATTGATCCTGCCAGGTCAAGAAGGAGAACCATGTGCTTCTTGTTTGACCCGTAGACTTCAACTTTAACCGACCCAATGCAGCCTAACGATCGACCATGAGCACCGAAGAGACACCGCCAACCATCCTCACCCGACCCTATGAAGAATTCAGGACCCCGCAAATTAGGAATGGACGATAGAGAAAGAAAAATTTCAATTTGATTTGAAGTGATGAGTTGGGAATTCAGTCTATGTTTGTGTCGTTGAATTAAGCTAAGTATAGTGCAAAAATCCAGTAGGACCGACGAATCATAACCTTTTGGTGGAGTCACTTTATATTGTTCAAGAGTATCTCCTTTGGGAGAGTGCTTAATACAAATCTGACATTTGGGTATCGATAGTGCTACGCACACACATACTATTTACACACATCGGCATCCTCAAGAACATGACAAATTGTAATTTCATTTTCAGGTAAGCGAATAATGTCGATATTGTATTGCCTAACGCAGCGATTTTAATATATCTAACTCCATTTTTATATTCAGGCGCTCTCATCAAACAAAGGCCATGTTTGAGATCTTCTTTCTTGGTCATCCAAGCAGTCATGTATTTGTATAGATACGCGCGAATACATTATGTAATTTCTTTGAAGATAGAAAGCTGACGCCAATTTTGAGGTTAACCGAAATAAGCAAAGGCCTAAAGAAGAGGCCTAAAGATATGGCTCGGCTGCAGAACCCTAGCATCACGCAAAGCATTGGCTATTTTTGTCTCTTGATCGAATTATTTGGATGGTAAGTCGTTCTCTTTTTGGCAATTAATTTTTATGCGATTGGCGTAATTTGAGCAGCATACGTAATCCAAACAGAATCTGATGATGTCAATCGAAATTTTCGAATGGATCCTTAAATAGTTAAAATGTCCTTATCGATATCTATTCAAGATTTGATCCGAGAGTTCAATTCCTTTGATTGCCTATTTGGACTTTATATTATATTTCGAACATTGAGCATCTGATTTAAAAGCACACAAATAACAAATAACAAGCGAATCTAAAATTCGGAACTGATTGATTTTATACCAATTAAGTTTTTTTTTTTTTTTTTTTCCTAAATCAAGTCTTTATAAGAGAAAAAATAAATCTGGAAAACGGAAAAATAGCTAATACGGGGAGGGGGTTTATATAAAAATTTTCCACAATACTTTACTAATTAAAAATCAATCTCTTTCCTAAAACGTCCACTCTTCTCGCCGACAGCCGGCTGGATTCCACTATGAACAAAGAGATGTTACAAAAGATCTTCCTTGAGAGATGATCGCCGGTGTCACCAAGTGGTAAAATTTTGTAAAAACAACAATCAAGGTTCTTCGGAACAATCACCCATTTTAAAACAACTAGAACGATACTCCTTTATGCGGAAGACGTTCTTGTGTCTAATGGAACTCATACAATCCTTTGATTGCTGCGGTGAGTTTTTATCCAACCAAGTACTCAAATTAAGTTTTTTTTTTTTTTTAGAAAGACCTTAAATGAACACTTTTTGAGGTTCAAACTTTAAACTGTCGGCATATTGTTTTGTCTAAAATATTTGTTTCTCCAACAATCTCCCCTTTTTGATGCAAAACTTTCTTGTAGATTTGAACAACTTTGACCCGCAAAACATTTCTCAAGCAATATGGCTAACTCATAAAGATTAATAAAGCAACCGAGACTCTTGCATCCACAGAAAATTGGTTAGTCTCTCATGAGTAATACAATAACAACACTTTAAAAATGTGTTTGGTTTTCTCAAGTCATACTCAAAAATAAACATAATCACAAAACAAATTTAAAGCCAAAGTTTTAAAGATAGTCTTTGTCATCATTAAAAAGTTATTTGATTTCGAGATCATGTTGTTTTCTTCCCTTAGATGAGCTATCATAAATCTGCTTTTGATTATAGCAAAACGTCCCCGCAATTGAAGTCTGGAATTCAAAGATCTATTTGCACCAAAACCTTCTTCGGAGCCATGTCTTGGACCTTCACTGTCGGCGGCATGAGGTGTGGACCTTTCTTGCTCACCAACTCCCCTCCTCTAGGACATCGAAAGGGGAAGAGTGATGATCATGCTCTTGATTTCCCTTCTCTCCAGATTCCGAGCAGACTTTTCTTTCTCTCCTTCTCTTTCTTCTTCAACTTCTTTCTCCTTCTCTCTCGCTCTTCTTCTTCTCTTCGGTTAGGCACGAGCGTACGGTTATTGTCGTTGCATGGATAGTAGGATCTTCATCCTCTTCATCTTCATCCTCCAGGATGAGAGTTCTTTTCTTCTTTTTCGATGGGGCACCAATGGCCTCCTTTCCTTCTCTCTTTAAAGCAAACTGAACTGGAGATTTCACTCTGAATTTCTCCATTGCCTTGGAAAGTTCTTGCAGACGCATCTTCATTAACATCTTTAAACCTACCACCATCTTATCACACGGTCGAACACAAAGTGTTTGTGGTGGTTCAATATTCATGTGTCTGAAGATCTTGGTCACCAGACCAGGATAAGGCAATTGTCCTTTGTCTTTCGACATTGCTCTGTACATATGGAAGAGAATAGTGTGCGGGAGAGAGAACTTCCGTCCTGAGTTGATCGCGTACATCAACTTTGCTTCAAAAAGAGACACGGAAGTCTTTGACGTAGACTTCGGTCTGAGACAGTTGATCACAATCTTATGAAGCACAATGTTGATGGCATTCATCCTGGAATAGGTAATTTTCTTCTCTGTGTCCCTATCTTTGACAAGTTTCGAGTAGTACGAAAGAGTGAGACTTTGATTGGTAGGTAACGTCCTCGTTCAACTCCAACTATGTCTGCCAATATATTCACATCTACCACGTAGACTTGGTCTCGTACACGAATGAAATTCTATTCGCATCCAAAAAGCTAAGATTTGAATAGAAATAAGCGGTCGCTTGAACATACCCGTCCGTAGAGTCGAGCAAAAATTCTCAAGTTGAAGCAAATTCAACTTTTCTCTTAAGTTCATGTTGATGGCGTCCGGAAGTCAAAATCGACACTTCTAGGGTTTATCACCCCTCTTTTCAACAACCTGAAATACACATTTTCCCGATCCTTGGATTTGAACAAGTCCATCCGATTTCCTTTCACCTTTGCTCTGAAATAGCTAGTACGAGTACCTAGAGGGGGTGAATAGGTATAAAAAATTTTCTCGAAGCTTGCACGATATTTAAACAATTAGAGGATTTGCAACAGTTAAAAATTCAATCGCAAGACCGAGTAAGGGAAAGAGAGAATTGAACGCTCGGTTTATAGTGGTTCGGCTTGATTCAAGCCTACGTCCACTCTTCAAAGACCGATGTAGGTGGCTGGATTCCACTATGATCAAAGAGATGTTACGGTGTTGATCTTCCTTGATTTCTAGGTGTAGAAGATCTACCACACTCACTCAAGGCGTCACAAAGTATAAACACTCTCTCGTGTACAATTTCGCTCGCCTCGACTAACAATCAAGGATCTTCGCACTGGAATTTTTCTATCGATCACACACTTAAAACAGCTAGACGTCTTCCTTTATACTCCTTCATGCCATCATAGCCGTTGGCACTTACCAAAGGAATTCCTCCAATCTACCCGTTGGACGGAATCAATCAAGAAGATCATCCGAGCTATTTAAGGAATCTGATGATAGCCCATCAATCCTCGCCCCATACAATCGGGATCTCGGTTTCCATGAATAGAATATTCCAAGATTATTTCGTCAACCATCGGATCTTCAATCGATCTTAGATAAGAATTAAAGAATCCGAAATGATTATCCAACCAAGAAATCTATTCCGAGGATCGAATCCTTAACCATAAACCTCGGCTTAGGATTTCCTTCGACACTGGAGTAGAAAGACGTCGGAGAATAGACTTAAGTCTTGAGTCCCGAGTCTTAAGTCTTTGAGTCTTGAGTCTTGGGTCTTGAGTCTTGAGTCTTGGGTCTTGAGAGAACAAAGTCTTCGACTTTAAACCGACGGTCTCCGAACATCCGGACTTTAGACGAAAGAAACGTTTTGTCGGCTTCAAAATATTCTGGAAAGATTTCTCCAACAGCTGCCACTCCCATTTTCGGTTGGAATTCAAGGAACATTCTGTCATCATCGTTCCCTTCAATTAAATTTTGTACCGCATACGAGGATCACTTGGAATGTTCGCAAGTGCGTCTCTCCGCTTTTCCTTTCGGAGCAACTCCCAATTCCTCCATTTTCCGCAGAAAAGATACTCATTCCCATAATTTTTGTCCTTAAGGAAGTCATCTATATATTTTAATGGAGTACCGGTGCTTTTCAACGCACGATAAAGCTTATAGATAAAGGAGGGTTTTGGACTCTTACTTGGGTCGGCATCCTCGATTATCTCTTCTTCCGATGTTGACTTGCACTTTGTGGGGCAGGAGGCGTTGAATGACGTGGATGAGAGCGAATCGGACTTTGTCGCTAACTTGATAAGTCTTCTTCCTCAGTAAGATCGAAGTGAGTCAGTCCCTTCTCCATTCTTTGTGGTCCCCTGCTTGCGATTCTTGATGATTTCCTCGAAGAAGACATCTTTCTTTGTCGTTTGGAAGATTCCTTCACTTGCTTTCTCAAGAAAAATGACCACTTTCTCGACGACGAACAAGAAGTAGAAACAGGATCGGGAGGAGAGTGCCTTTTAGGGTTTTGAAGATTGGTTGAAGAAACCGTATATATATAACCCAGCTTTGAAAAGGGAAGTTCAATCGGTACAAGGAAAGTGTACGAACACTTCTTTTCAAAATCAATAACTGCAAAATTAATCCTTTTAAAAAGACAAGTTTTCGAATTTCACACGGATAATAGAATAACCGAACGAAAGATCGTACCTTTTCAAGTTTAAATAACTAAATGAGAATTCGTACCTTTTTAGATAAAATAGCAACTTACAGTCTATAGCCATGAATGTCTGAGTCTGAGGATTTAAAGACTGAGAGATTAGAGTCTTAGAGTTGGTGAGTCTCTAGACTTTAACTTCTTCAAGCTTCAAAATGTTGAGTCTTGAACGGATAAAGTCGAATTGATTTTTCTCCAAAGGCTTTGTGAATATATCCACTAGTTGACTCTTTGAATCAACAAATTGAATCGAGATTTCTCCATTTTGAATATGATCTCTAATGAAGTGATGTCGAATCTCAATATGCTTTGCTCTTGAATGAAGGATTGGACTTTAGTGAGATTGATCGCACGGTGTTGTCACATCTCGATTTCGTGCATGAGTCTTCAATGCCAAAGTCTTGTAGCTGTTGTTTTATCCATAGAATTTGCGAACAGCAGCTTCCAAGAGCTACATACTCGCTTACATCGTTGAAAGAGCTACGTTGCTTTGCTTCCTCGAAAACCAAGACACTGTCTCCGTTTCCAAGCATTGACAAGTTCCGTAGTGCTCTTTCTATCGACTCGGCAACCGGCCAGATCTGCATCTGAATATCCTATAAGATTAAAGTCTCCCCTCTTTGGATACCAAAGACCGATGCTTGAAGATGAGGCAATGTATTTGATAATACGTTTCACGGCACTAAGATGTGATTCTCTAGGATCTGATTGAAACCTAGCACAGATGCAAACACTAAACAAAATATCAGGTCTAGAAGTGGTAAGATAAAGAAGTGAACCGATCATGCTCCTGTACAGCTTTTGATCTACTTTCTTCCCTTCTTCATCCTTGTCTATCTTCTGAGAACATGACATTGGTATGTCGGTCTTTTTGCACTTTTCCAATCCAAATCTTTTGACAAGATCATTTGCATATTTTTCTTGATGAATAAAAGTTCCTTCCTTCATTTGTTTCACTTGGAGTCCAAGAAAGAATGTTAACTCTCCCATCATACTCATTTCAAACTCATCCTGCATAGACTTAGAAAATTTCTTGCATAGACTTTCATTAGGTGATCCAAAAATAATATCGTCCACATATATTTGAACAAGTAAAAAGCTTTTGTTTTCCTTTTTGATAAACAAAGTAGTATCTACTTTACCTTTGACAAAACCATTCTGTAATAAAAACTTACTTAGTCTGTCGTACCAAGCTCGAGGTGCTTGCTTTAAACCATACAAGGCCTTTTTCAGTCTAAAGACTGAATCTGGCTTCTTTGGGTCTTCAAACCCAAGTGGTTGTTCCACATAAACTTCCTCATGGATGAATCCATTTAGGAACGCACTTTTGACGTCCAATAGTCTGGAATTCAAAGATGCCTTCATCTGATCTTTCTTCAAACTTACCAACTTGATCATTTGCATTTTTCAAAATAAAGCATTTGCAACCAAACACATGAAAGTATGAAACAATATGCTTCTTACCTTTGAACAATTCATAGGGGTTTTCTCTAAAATAGGTCTTAGAAAGACTCTATTTATAATATAGCATGCTTTGTTGAAACCGCCCAAAATCGTGAAGAAATTTTACTTTCAATTAAAAGTGTTCTAGCCATTTCTTGAAGAGATCTATTCTTTCTTTCCACAACTCCATTTTGTTCGGAGTATATGGAGAGGAAAACATATGATTAAAACCAGATTTATCACAAAATTTCGTAAAATCTTGATCTATTTGTTTTAAAACTGAGTTTTCCTTTTTAAGTTCGGAAATCTTTTTGAGAGAAGTCTTAAGACTAAAACATAGTTCATCAATGTATTTAGAGACTTTGACGAGGATTTTATAATCACTTACCTCAAATTCACTGTCTGAGTCACCAAAAGCCATGGGATTCAATCACTGCCCAAGTTCCGTATAATGTCATTGTCTTAACGTAGTTTTCTACTGGATGCAGGTCGGGGAGCACGACCAAATATGCAGATCTCTAAGCAATTCCATACCGCCATCCATGATGGTCTACGTAAGTAATATCACCTCGATAAATTTCGCTTATATATTTCGCTTCTGAGAACTTTTACCTCAACAAATAATGAGGAAAACTTGCGTTTTATTTTATAGACTTGCTGCTCACATATGCCGCGCACCATAATTTGCAAGGCGAGGCTCTTTGGGGTTTCGTTTTAATGAGCATGATTTTGTATTGCTTTGGAGTTCATCTTTTTATGTACGGTACCTCATCGGTTTGGCTCTCGTTCATTGGAGGAGGAATGGATGCCAGGACAGCCCTGGGAATGACCGTGATCCAACTTTTGTATTGGAGGGACAATTTAACTCGGAGCGTTTGCTTCTCTGGCTGATTACTGTACCACCAAGGTAGCAGACACGGTCTTGCTCATTATGTTTAGAATTAGAAAAATTGACATCGCAAATTCTCGGATTCAGTCATTGATCTTGTCCATCATCGCAAATTCTCGGATTGTCATTGATCTTGTCCATATATATATATTATTCTTTTTTATATATATATATATATATATATTATTCTTTTTTTGCAGTGTCGCTCTTGCGTGTAAGATCTGCTCTCTGTCGGGAATGAGCATCGTGTTCCCGGTGTCTGGCCCTATGTTCTCCATATGACTTTGGAATATCGCTGTCATCTTGATCATGATTTTCTCCACATCGACCATGATCAAGAGTTTTGGATTTGTTATTCTCCTATTTGCGGACGATGTGATGGACAAGATTATAGCCATAGCTTTAAAAGATCATCCTCTGTCAACTATTACCATGACTCATCCTCTGTCAACTATTACCATGACTTCTATTACCATGACTTCTCTCCTAGGATGCTTGATAGGTAAGCATCCCCTGTTGGAAAGCCTTCAGTTCCTTTCCAACCAACAATTTACAATTTTTCTTCTCTAACGCAGCGTGGTGCGGTTTTGTCATGTATCACTGGAAAATGTCTCGTCTTTGATTCTACAACGAGCTTGATTTAGCACCGTGGCGGGCGGAGGACAACACAGATTCAACAGAGTCCATATCATTTTTTTTTTCCTTTGACATTAGACATTTAGATGTGGGTCCAAATATTTTCCCCATCGGCGTTCTTTCGACACAAATTCCTTGTACTAAGGCTTTTACTAGGACTTTACTACACTTGCATAATCATTCATTCTTGCACTAGAAGCTTTTCAAGCATACTTCTTGTATTGCCATACAAAGTTCAATCTTTATGTATTCAATTACAATCAAATCATGTCCCAAGAGTTACTTCATAACAAAATGGCATGGGATAATGATAGTAATGGCCCTTCAATAATAATTCAATATGCAATACAGTCCTCAAATTTATACTTAACATGCAATATTATCCACAAACTTTTCATTTATTTAATATGGTATCTCATTTTTTAGCAATTGTTCAATGTAGTCCATGGATTTTATGAAAATATTTAAAATTTCAGGATCATATTAAACAATGGATCAAAATTCAAGGACAACATTAAACAAATTAAAAGAGTTTTAAAATGACATTATATATTATTAAATAAAATTTTAGAGATTATAATGAGCAAATTAATATATTAAGATCATTTGGGCCATTTTTCCCCAACAGTAGCCAAGCTAAAATTTATGTTAATTTATTTTTAGCAAAAAAGAAAAAAAGGAAAATTTCAAATAAGGATATGAAGTGAATTTTATTTCAAATAAGACCTAAATGCCACCATTTTTGAATAATAATTTTAAGAAACATGAACAATCATTCTTAGAAAAATGTTATTCAAATTATTTATTTTTTCGCAAAATAAGTGAAATGACAATGTCATTTTTCACTCTCATAACTTAACATTATGATTTTTAGTGACTTGGGATGCATTCGTTTTGCAAACAAAAATTGATTTGAAAAATATTTTCGTTAAAATAATCGCTTGAAATAATTAGTTAATAAAAATATTTTGATTATTAATAAAAAAAATTATTCAAAATATTTTTTCTTTTATATATATCATATTCTGAAGAGTATACACTGATTTTGAATACTTCCTTAGAGAAATTTCGGATGAGATAAGTTTTGTATTTTTTAATTTGTTTTTTCCTAATTATTTATTTTTTTATTTTTTTGGTGTCGAGCGACACTATATTTTTTCGTTCGTTTACATAAACCTCATTAAAAATAAAAAATAAAATTCTCTAAAAGCATCTGGTTCAATTCGCGTTTATTCTCACTTTCCCGCTACAGACTGGGCTACGAAGTCGACCGACGTCCCCCGGTGCCAAACTCCGGCGGTTGCTCCGGCGGAACTCGCCGACACGAACTCCCGTCATCTCCTCCTCCGTAAGCTCACCGCGAGCGCCGCCTTTTAGCTCCAGCCGAAACCGTTCAGGTCGATCTGCCTGCGGCTCGAAGCGTCTCGGCCTTCATTGCAAACGTTCAGGTCCAGCTTCGATCGGAGGTGAGAGCTTCCGCAATGGAGCAACAATCCCTCACGTCCCACCTCGATCGAGCCCGTCTCGCCATCGCTGGTTCGTCTGGGGCTCGCCCGTTCGTCCCCTCGGGGGAGCTCCGGTAACCGCAGGTCGTGGATAAATCACAAATCGCCCTCTTCACTCTCTCTCTGCGATGTCCGACGGGAGCAGGAACGGGGTATGTGGAAGTCGAGTCGAATTGTGCTCGAGACGTGGGTATTACTCGAGGTCGACGATTCGGGATCGATAAGCATGCTGCTTAACGTGGAGAGTTTCGGTTGTCGAATTGCCAAAAATCTTTACTTGGGTCTAGTTCTGTCTGCGGCTGCAACGTGTTCTAGACCGATGAAGTTGTTTGGGTTTTTCTAGGGATAAAGCAGAAACGATAGATTGCCATGGTTTTCCTCGCCATGTGTTTGTTCGAGTTGAGTGTGCATTTCTTTCTCTCTTGCTAAGTAATGCGTTTTCCTCGAACCTCGTCATGGCTTTTTGTTCGAGGCGAGTTGAGTGTTTTTCTGAGTGGAACTTTCTTTCTGACTCTTGCTAAGTATAATTGTCAAACTAGGTATGGTAATGGGCTTGGACCGTGGGAGGGTGACCGCTCACGCTTGACCTGTTCTCCTTTCCTTCGATGTCGTCTCCTTTTGATTTTTGTCTCCAAAGAGGACGAACCAGTTCCGAAATAAAAGAAATCAGGAACCGGAACCTCTCTCTTTGAAACCAGGAGTCAAGCCGAAGCCATCAGTCCGATTGTTTGGTTCTACCCGGGTTCTCAACCCTTGTCATTATGACACTCATGTTCTATATATTTTCTTATTCTATCTATTTTATTGTTTAAACACTCACTTTCCGCAACATAAAAAATCCTTGAAGACAATTTTTTAAAAATTTTACAGCAACAACTATATCTCAATGACACAATACATAACATATATAGCTCTGATAGGTGCCACATTTAGACGATAAGATCTTGGGGAATATAATGAAATGCATAAAACATCAAAACTACGAAAACAATAGACGATTATCTATCTCTGGAAAAAGCATATGTGAATTTCTGTGAATGTTTGACACCTACTTCTTTATTGGAAGTTGGGCATGGTCAACAGTGAACCTCGACCCACTTGGTTGGTGAGAGTAGGATCTGCGCCTCCCAAGTCAATGACATCAAAAGATGAATCAATGCCGCTTCCCTGGATTCCAACGTCACTGATCTGCATATCCTTCACATCACAACACACCAACTTCTCATCCACCGTGCGAAGCAAAAGCTTGCCATGCCTGGTAAGTCCCAAGGCCGCTCGGACCGTTGACCCGATCGGTAGCACAATGTGATGCTGCTTAGTCCAGGACGTGGCCACGCCATACTCCTTCATCACCCAAATGCAGCATTCCTCTCTGCTCCATATGCCGAAAGCAATCAAAGCCAGTGAACCGCATGACACTGAGAGCGTCGCTTTGCCTCTCGGATTTAGAGAGAATTGTGTGAGATTTTCCGATTGGGGCAGCTCGATGACTTCTCCGAATTTCTCCTCCTTCATATCGAAGGCTAAAATTGAGTTGTAAGGTGACTCCCTTGCAGGCCCCGCGAGCCAATGCGCAGCGCCATTGACAAATGCCCGTGAATTGCCACGAACCGCCCAAGTGAAATTGGGCCTGCCCAGGCTCTTCCATCTGTCACGGCCTAGGCTATAAACCTCGACGAGCGATGGCCTTATTGGAGAATCAGCTTCTCTCACACCGCCGCGAGAATAAGTAATCCTCACGACCTTGTAATCCCGGGCATTCGGCTCATACCCGAAACCATGGACAAGATATTGACTGCAGCATGCCGAATTGTAGCCCTGAATTAGAGACTGGGTGCAAACGGGCCAACGCTGACAATGGACGCAACCCTTGTTGGGGAGGGCCTTGACTTCGCCTGTGGACGGGCTCCACAGGATAACGGCTTGCCTGCTCGCTCGACGGTGTTTGTACGAAAGCCCGGACAAGCAAATCAGAGCACCATCGCTGGACGAACCGATCACGGATATCGAAAACCATTTGTCGCCAAGAGGCAGATTCAAATTTTTCTTCCCGACGGACGTGTTTTCGAACACTAAAGAGCACAGGTTGTGATTTTCATATTCCAGCGGGACCACCAGAAGGGAAGTCCCGCTGCGATTCAACCATTTCGTCACGAAGTACGGCTCGGACAAGAGTGAACGCCATGACTTTGAGACGCACCGGAACCGGACGAGAGACCGGGCTGGTAAGCAAGCCAGGATTTCGACCACGACATTGGATGGAAAGATACTGGAGAGCGATGCCATGGTACTTGTGGACCGGGGGACAGATTGCTAGGAATTAAAGAGGACAAGAGTAACAAGCAGGGGCAGTCAGACTCACTGATCTTGCAATTGGATAGAATTTGTGAGAAAATTTGTGGGACTTTGGTGAAGCAATACGGTATTTGTTTATGGTGATTGACGAGAAAAAACATGGAAATAGATAAATAAGCAAAAAGAAGGCAAAAAAATTAAGAAAACTTACCGAATAAGGAAAAATATCGAAATACTTAAAGAGTTATTGCTAGGACTCAATTGAGGCAAAAAGAATCTCAACCTTGGGTTGGTTTAAGGAAGGCAATCTGATTCTCCATTTACACAATACATGATTTTGTTCCTGACTCATTCCCAAATACGTCCGAACAAAAAGAACAACTGGTAATTAAGTCGTCTTTAGAATATGAGAAGGTATTTTATGAGTTTGAGGTATAATGTGGCAGTGACACAGGACGAACCAAGTCAATAGCATGTGAGAATTTCAATTCTAATACATACTAGGTTGCAAGGCTCACCTCGGGGGCAATATGGATTATTTACACCACATTGGCCATGTAAACAATATGTAAAGTGCTTCCTGGAGGAGAACCATAACTCTTTAATTTGTCACTAGCTCAAGAATATGAATGACATCGATCAAATAAACATTAGTAAGTGATTCAAATACGAGTTTGTAACAAAACTAGTCAATAACTTCGATCAAATAAACATTAGTAAGTGGTTCGAATATGAGTTAGTAAAAAAACTAGTCAATAACTTCATCAAGAAAGTTGGCAAGCACTTCAAATAAAGAGTAATATCATAAAATAGTTGGTAATTTCAATAGAATTGGTATGTTATTAAAGTATTTGGTGATTCTGAAATGCCATAATCACCGTTGGTAACATAGTAAGTGGCTAAAATACAGGTTGGTAATCTCAAAATAGTCGGTAACATAATAAAGTTAGCAATTTTGTATGAGAGTTGGGGAAATAATCTTAATAATAAATTGTTGGTACACTTACTAAGTTGTTAACAAATAAATAAATGTTGGTAATTTAATATAGGAGGATCCATGTGTGACAGGTTTTTGACTCTTAGCACAAAATCGCAGCAAGAAAGACATTCCAAAAAGTGAAATTAATTTTAATGAAATCCAAAGATCAACTTTTGTTGAAATGGGATAAGTCCCCATTTCTAGTGAAACACGCACATATACAAGAAAATCTTTACCTTTGAAATGACAATTATTTCTAAATGATAGAATGCATAAACTTATTAGTGATAATTATTCTTACCTATCTTTTGCGGATAGGTTCCAAACTTGGATGTTAATGGTGCGTTTGTTTGCGTTTGTTTAAAAATTATTCCAGGGAACAGAAATTAAAAAAAAAAAAAAAAAGTGTTTCTGTTCCAAGGAACAATTTTTGAATAAAAAAACGCGTTTGGTAAACTTGTTCCGAAAATAAAAATAAACAGAAACACGTTTGGTAAATTTGTATAATTTTTTATTTCTTTTATTTTTTCTATTTTTTTCATTTTTTTCCTTTTTTTCTTTTTTTTTTTTTCATTTTTTTTTTTTCTTCTTTTGGCCGATCGCCGGCGTCGGCCATGGCCGGCGACCGGCCAACGAGGGCCAGCGGCCTCGCCCAGCCACGGCAAGGCTTGCCGTAGCTAGGCGAGGCTCGGCCTCGCCGGGCCACCGCCAGGCGACGCCGACCTGGTGGTGGCTCAGCGAGGCAGAGCCTCGCCAGCCACTGGGCGAGCTCAAGCTCGCCCAGCCAAGGCGAGCCCGACCCTCGCCGGGGGCCGGCAAGCGTCGCCGTGGCTGGGCGAGGCCGCCGGCCCTCGTTGACCGGTCGCCAGCCATGGCCGACGCCGGCGACCGGCGAAAGAAAAAAGAAAGAAAATAAGAAGAAAAAGAAGAAAGAAATAAAAAATGAACAAAAGTGTTTCTAAGTTTTGTTTCAGAAATAAAAAAACATAAATTTGTTGTTTCTTTTTTGTTCCTGGGAACAAAAGAACAAAAAAGGAACAGAAACGCACCCAAACGCGTTTATGTTCCTTTTTTGTTCCCAGTAACAAAAAAATAGAAAAAGTGTTTAAAAACAAAAAAAAAAAAAAAAAAAACACGAACAAACAGCCCCTAAGTTTCTTTAGAGATATTGTAAAATGCACACATTAAAACTAAAAAAAATCAAATATAGATGATTTGAAAAAGCATATGTAGATTTTCTGTGAATGTATGAAACCTGATTCTTTGTGGGAAGTCGAATATGGTCAACGGTGAACCTCGACCCGTTTGGTTCCTGACAGTATGATCTACTCCTCCCAAATCACTGACATCAAAAGATGACTCAGGGCCGCCTCCCCGGCTTCCAATCTCAGTGATCTGCATATCCACGTCACAATACACCAACTTCTCATCCACCATCCGAAGCAACATCTTGCCACGCCCTGTAAGTCCCAACGCTGCTGGGACCGTCGACCCGATCAGTAGCACAATGTCATGCTGCTTGGTCCACGACTCAGCCACGCCGCACTCTTTCATCACCCAACTGCCGCATTCATCTTGGTTCCATTCCCCAAAAGCAATCAGAGCCAGTGAATCGCATGATACCGAAAGTGTCGCTTTGCCTCACGGATTCAGACAGAATTGCGAGACATCTTCCGATTGGGGCAGCTCGATGACTTCTCCACATGATTCCTCCTTCATATCGAAGGCCACAATTGAGTTGTTAGGCGTATCCGCATAAGGCACCGCAAGCCAATGCGCGGAACCATTACCAAATGCCCGCAAATTGCCAGAAACCATCCACGTGAAATCGGACATGGCCAGGCTCGTCCATGTGTCCCTGCCTAGGCTATAAACCTCGACAAGCCACTGTCTTATCGGAGAATCAGCTCGCCTTGCAACACCACCCGAATAAAAATCCTCACGAACTTGTAGTCCCGGGCATTTGGCTCGTGCCCGAAACCGTGGACATTATAATGATTGCAGCATCCGGAATTGTAACCCTAAATTAGAGATTCGGAGCAAAGGGACCTACAGTGGCAATGGATGTTACCCTCGTTCCCAAGGGCCTTGACCTTGCCCCTGAACGGGCTCCACAGGATAACGGCTTGCTTGCTTGCACCACGGCGTATGTAAGAAAGCCCGGTCGAGCAAATTAGAGCGCCGTCGCAAATTCTCCTTCCCGATGGACACATTCCAACACTAAAGATCACTGTCGCGATTTTCCCATTCCAATGGGATCACCAGGAGGGAAGTCCCACTGCGATTCAACCACTTTTCACGAAGTACGTCCGGGATAAGAGCGAACACCACGACCTGGAGACGCACTGGAATCGGACAAGAGACCGGGCTGGATAGCAAGGAGCATTTCAACCATAACATTGGATGAAAGATACCGGAGAGCGATGCCATGGTACTCGTGGACAGGGAGATGGATTGCTGGGACTTGAAGACGACGAGCAAGAAGCGGTGGCAGTCACACTCGCCGATCTTGCAATTAGACAATACTTGTGAGATAATTTGAGGGGCTTTGGTTAAATAAGCAAAAGAAGGCCAAAAAATCAAGAAAAATTACTGAATAAGTAAAAACATGGATGAATTAGTAGATAAAATGATTTCTTTCACTTCTGAATCCCAAACAATTCGATTAGGGGTTAGTACACAAAGATATAAGGTCATTTCTTCAATTTATTCTCCATTTCTAAGTTCGTAGCCTTCGCAGTAGCTTCATCGATGTTACCTACCAAATAAAAGGCTTGTTCAGGAAGACCATCTAATTCTCCAAAAAGGATCAATTTAAACCCACTGACAAAGGCAAATTACTCAATAGAGATTAATTCAGGTAGGAAAGGTTTCAGGCAGTTTGCCAAAATCTTTGAGATGATTTTGTATATGAAGTTACAAAGACTAATTGGGCAACAAATTCAAGACAACATCTTAGTCATTCAAGAGGTCTTGCATCAGTTTTGAATTAGAAAGCAAAGAAATCCTTTTAGACCGTTCTGAAGTTGGACATGTAGAAGACATATGACCGAGTTGAATGGGACTTCCTTCAAGACTATCTTCTACATTTGGGCTTTCACTCTCAATGGGTTAAGTGGATAATGCAATGCATCACCACTACTTCTCTCAGTGTTAAATTTAATGGTGAAAATCTAAATTTTTTCAACCCATCAAGGGGTCTAAGAAAAGGAGACCCTATTTCACCTTATCTTTTCATCCTGGTGGCGGACGTGCTATTAATACTTATCCATTGAGCAGTGGACATGAATAATCTCAACGGCATTAAATTAAACATGTGGTGTCCTACTCTCTCCCATCTATTTTTTGCTGATGATACTATCTTTTTCCTTGATGGGAAAATTCAGGAATGTCAGAACTTAGCCAACATCCTAAACCAATATTGCCTAGCAACGGGTTAGGCAGTTAACAGGAATAAATCTGGTATCTACTTTAGTAAGACCTGCCCTGCTCATCTTCAAGAAAACCTAGCCCAAGAACTTAGGATACCCGTGCTAACGAAGACTAGAAAATACCTTGGGATTCCATCAGATTGGGGAAAATCAAAAAATGAGATGTTCGCCTGGATTTTGAGTCAAGTCAATTCAAAACTTGAAGGCTGTAAAAAAACAGTTCCTCTCTAGAAGTGGCAAGGAGACACTAATCAAAACGGTAATACAGGCAATCCCTCAATATGCCATGTCTATTTTCAAGATTCCTACGTCTTTATGTACAACTATTGAGAAGAAAGTTGCTAGATTTTGGTGGCAAAACAATGAACATAAATCTAGCATTTATTGGAAACATTGGGATGTACTTAAGGATAGAAAAGATTTGGGAGGACTTGGCTTTCGTGACTTGATCACCTTTAATAAAGCATTACTAGGAAAACAGGCGTGGTGTCTCCTACAAAGCCCATCCTCTTTATCGAGTCAACTCTTTAAGGGTCTTTACCATCACTCTACAGAGTTCTGGCATGCTGATAGAGAGCCAAGACCTTCTTGGGGATGGCTAAGTATACTAATTGGCAGAGATTCAATTCTGAATAACCTACAATGGTCAGTAGGAGATGGGAAATGGATCTCAATCCGTGATGATAAATGGTTGAATAGTGGTCCCATTGGCGGACTTACACCAATAGGAGAACCACCAAGGGTTGTTGATTTCATTATTTCGGATAGCAACCACTGGAATGAACCCCTTCTACACAAAAGCTTTGATGATTAAATAGTTGAGGAAATTCTTACAATCCAGATCCAAACTAATTGTACAAAGGACCAACTTATTTGGAAGGGAACTCAGAATGGTATTTATACTGTTAAGAACGGATACAACTCTCTACGATCTACTGAAGAAATCAAGGTACAAAATTTCACATCCTCCTATTACCAACCACCCCGACAACTTTGGGCCAAGATTTGGAATATGAAACCCCCCCCCCCCAAAAGATACGTGTCTTTATGTGGTCCTTATGCCAAAATGCTCTATCAACAAGAGACAATCTATATCACAGAAAAATCATCACAGATCCTATATGCCAGATTTGTCAAAATCACAACCTAGAAACAACAAAACATATCTTTTTGCATTGTCCATGGACGCGCAAGATTTGGTCTCATTCAGCGATACAAATCAACCCAACAAATTATAATACAAATCGTATGGATGCTTGGTTAGCGGAGTTTTTATGCAAAAAGAATTCCACACCTAATCTGGAAACCCTGGCGCATATCCTCTGGTAGCTCTGGAAATCCAAAAACCATTTTGTATTTCGCAGGGCTGCTCCCGACCCAGCATAGGTTCTCACAACGGCCTTTGCATCTGCCCAATCTACTCGTCGATGCCATGGTGTGTGGACAAGCTCTCGATCCAGCCTCCCGAACTCAGATTGAGTGTGAAAGCCTCCGGATCCCGAAGCAATTAAGATAAATATTGATGGAGCCTTTCCTTCTGCATCAAATGAGGGATCCGTGGCATCTATTTGGCGTGATCACTCTAGCCGACTTATTGATAGATTTACAAACACAATTCCAGCAACTACGGTGCTACAGACAGAAGCTCAAGCCCTTACAATTACCTTACAAAACCTGCTGCACAAAAAAATGGAAAGGAAGCAACTCACAATGGAATCCAACTGCTAGGTGCTTGTCAACGCCGTGTAGAATCCATGTTCGGCGCCACGGGAAGCTCGATCACTCATCTCCAAAGCTGCGGCGCTCCTCCCCTATTTCTCTAGGTTAAACATCGAGTACTACAGGAGGGAGGCAAACCAAGCTGCCAACTGGGCTGCCAAGGCCCATGGGCACCGAAGTCTGCCCTTGAATTGGACCCTTTCTCCTCCCCCACCTCTGTTGGATTTGCTTTGTATTGACATTCTTCCCTATAGTGGCACCTTTGGTTAATATAAATACAACGGGCCTCTGTTTTTGACCAAAAAAGAAAAAAAGGAAGGCAATCCGATTCTCCATTGACACGATACATGATTTTGTTCCTGATTCTATTCCAAATATGCTCGGACGATAAGAGCAACTTGTAATTAAGTTGTCTTTAAAAGATGAGTAGGTAGTCTGTGTGTCGGAGGTATCACGTGGCAATGCCATGTACGAACTAAGACAATGACGTGTCAAAATTTTCAAATTCCAATGTATAGTTGGTTGCGAGGCACACCATGTGGACAATGTGGGTGGTCACTCCACATTGGCCATGTCAACTATACATAAAATGTTTCCTCAAAAAGAGATCATTACTTTTTATTTCATCACAGCTCAAGAATATGAATTGACTTTAATCAGATAAATATTAGTAGGTGGTTCGAATAAGAGTAGGTAATAGAAACTATTTAGTGACTTCATCAAGAAAAATGGTAAATAGTTCAAATAAAGAGTAATATCTTAAAATAGTTGGAAATTTTAATAGAATTGGCGGGGATGTCAACGGTTCAATTTAGTTCGGGTTTTCTTCGGTTCAATTTGGGTTTTTTGAAAACCCAAACCAAACCAAACCAAACCATTAGGTATGCATTAGCTTTGGACCAAACTGCATCTCGAACCAACTATAACCCAAAATGAAAACTTGGCTCAATTTGGTTCAGTTCAGCTTTTCCACTTTATTTTCTGAAATATTAAAAAGAGGTTTAGTGGAAAAAGAGAAAGTTTGCATAAATTGTAATATTAAGAAGATTAGCAATTTTTAGTTTAGTTAAATGAGCCGAACCAAAACTATCTGAACTTGTGAGATTTTGAGGGACCAAAACCAACTATTCTAAAAGCATAAGCTGTTAGATAAATGCGTGATTTAATATTTATATATTCTAACATTCCCCCTCATGCTTAATCTAGTCTTTTTTGCTTAGTACTAGGCATGAATATATTTAATTGGAAAGGCAAATGAGACCTAATAAAATTTGAATTCAGAATCTTCAGCTCTGATATCATTTGAAATTTGGTGGGACCATAACCAATTGTTCTAAAAGTTGAAACTATTAGATGAAAGCATTGTTTAATAGTTATATATTCTAATAGAACTTAATTTTTTTATTAAAAAAAAAAAAAAGAGGTTATTTTTCATTATCCGAACCGAACTAAAAATGCATGAAAATTTGGATAGGTTCTACTTCCGGTTCTATTTGGATACCCCTAAGAATTGGTATGTTATTAGACAATTTGGTAATTCCAAAGCCACGTTGGTAACATGATAAGTGGCTAAAATATAAATGGGTAATCTCAAATTAGGTGGTAACATAATAAAGTTAGCAATTTTGTATGTGAGTTGTTAAGTTCAACACATTGATATGTTGGGGAAATAGTTTTAATAATTTATTGGTAACTAACTAAGTTGTTAATAATTAAGTAAATATTGGTAATTTGATGTCGGAGGATGCATGTGTGATGGTTGCTTGACTCTCAACACAACAATAGTGTCAGAGCACAATTTTTTTCTCACGCAATTGGATTAAGCTATTGTTCTAGTGGCTGGAGAAGTTTGTCTTGAAATTGCCATAATAAATTGTTGTAAGCAAGAAAGAGATTTCACAAACTGGGATTACTTTAATGAAATAAAGGATATAATTATAAAAATAATCAAGGGAAGAAATAGAAATCACGACAAAAACTAGAAATAGTTTGGCGTTGAAATCATTTGCTAAATGTAGAAATTATTTTATTCATTTATTTCCAGGTTGGTGGAAATAAATATTTGTCATTTATTGGAACGCTAATGAAGGTTTTAACAATTATAAAAATGTGGGTAATTTAGCATAGGATGATAAGTGTGCGATGGTAACATTAACAAAAGATTGAACGAGAAGATTGAAAAATGGGGTGCGGACATTGCAAGTGCAAAAACTTGACACAAAATTACACTTAAGTATCCAAATCAGAGAAGAATGGAACACTTAAGTGCCAATAGTGAGAAATTACGGCCAAAATGCTAACTTGGCATTTTCCAACAACTTTTTATTTTTTACTGACGTGGCAATTTAAAAAAATATATATCCATGTGGCAATTCTTTAAAAAAATTATTTATGTGGAAATTTAAAAAAAAAAAAATGTCCACATGACGTTGTAAGCCCCCAAATTAACTTTTAAGATAACTATTTAATTAAATAAAAAATGAAGAGAAAGAGAGAGAGAGAGAGAGAGGAGGATGCCACAGCTTTGACAAGGATTTCCATGGCCCTTGCTACCGCCGCCGCCTCACCATTGCCGAAAAGGGTCAACGATGATGGGGCAAGAATCAGCCGGTGTCGTCGAGCCCTAGGCAATGGCTAGCAACCCTAGCCAATCACTGAACTAGGCCAACCAACAACCAACAACCTTTCGCCCCTCTAGCCGAGGGCCAACAAACTTTGCCAAATCTTAGGTAGGGCCACAACCCTCACCCTAGATCTGGGTGAGGGCCTACAAGCCCTCATCGGTGGTTGGCCAAGGTCACAAACCACTACCCAAGGCCTTGCGACCTCGGCGAACCCTCGCCCCACCATCGCCAGCCCTTTCCGGTGATGGTGTGGCAACGAAGGCAGTAAGTGTTGTGGAGGACCTTGCAACAATCCTCATCAAACGCTACTACCTCGCCCTTTTTTATAATAATTTATGTTTTTAATTTATTTAATTAATACTAAATTAATAAATTTATGGGCAAAATGACGTCATTTTGCATGTTCATTGTTGAATAAGCATTCCGACGAGCTACATAGACCACTTATATTATTAAAATAAGCCACCTCATATTTTCAATTACCCTTGCGAGCGTTGGCACTTGAGTATCCCAATTTTCAAAAGAAGTGATACTTAAATATATTTTTTGGAAGTTTCGGCACTTAAGTATCTATCCGTATCAAATTTTGGCACTTGTAATGTACTCTTCCCATTGAAAAATAGTCTAGTTTCTCCATGAATTTTATTTGCTCATAATAGATCGTGAAACACTTTGATGAAACCCTAGAGGACAAACTTCTAAAACCTAACCAGAAATTTCTTTCTAGTAATAAACCAAATAAGAAAGATTAAAATCTAGTTGTTAACACCAAAAATTGATTTGGTCATTTACACGCACTTGCTCGGCACAAGAGTAAGAATTAGGTGACATATGAGCAAGGATGAGAAACAATGACATGCATAAAACATCGGCATCATCTTGTACATATTAAGCTGTCAACAAGTACAGAAGTTAACACAGTGATTGATGACAATGTTCTTTAATACCACAACAACAATTGTTGAAATATGATAATGGACGGTTGGTGGCCACCTATATGGGCACGGCTGCAAGTTTTCATCAAGAGTATTTCAAATACTATTTAAAACTTGAAACCCTCAAAACAATTGACATTGAGAATGTACATTGTGGAGGGAGCAGTTACCATTCAAATACCCAGTCATGGAATGATCATCGATAACTGCAAAAACCATCATCACATAATTAGGACAGTTACTCAAGAACGTGGGCAAGTGATGCTTGTGAGAATAAAGGAGTGTGGGCCAAACCAATGGAAGTTATTCAGAGAAACATAACCGTTGAGCATAGTCAAAGAGTGGTTACTGCACCTTCACTATAAATACCACTAACTATCCAACAAAAGAGCCCTATACAAAGCAAACAAAATGTCATGTTTCAATTATCTGTACTTTTCCTACATTGCACTTTAAATTTCCTTAGCTATAAATATCATATTTGCGTTGTCGATTAGATTTCGGCATATGTCTTTATCCTATACCTTATCGTCCATTAAATTCCAACGTCATATCTTATTATGTTCAAGTTGTGTCATCAATTGGATTCCAACATAGTTTGATACTGGCTTTATAACTTTTGGGTCTTGTTATTAATTAAATTCCTACTCAGTCTAAGATTATACAGTGTTGTTTGGATTAAAGAGGTTTGATTTCTTCTCGCATGACATATCCTCTATCTGGAGTTAAACCACAACCCTGGTCCCCTTAATAAAGCCAAAAAACAACTTTCGATAAAAGATATTTTGTCAGGGGAACAATTCCGAGGAAGTTGATTGGCAACTCTTGCTGATTTCCCTCCCATTGCATCCTTATATGGGACAAGTTCCTTAGCAAATGCAACGCTGATTATATCAATAGCTACAGGCTCTTGGCCTCAACAGCCTCGAGTTCGTCTTCAACGGTCACCTCCAATCCCACAACTTTAGGTTCATCATCGACTGCCATTTCTACCTACATGTTAAAGCAAAAAGACTAGATCGAGTATTCAAGGAGTCGAATATGATGACCTAGGGAGTAGAAATAACTGGGGGAAATCTTAAATCTATCGGTAAGAGATATTGTAAATTAACATATATCGACAAAATTACCATAGTTAGGCAGTATACAAAAGTAATATTATTCTTCAAGATTATAGTCCACAATCAATACTTGGTTTTGTTGCCAGAACTGGCACTCGAGTTATGGGTACTCGGGTTGCCAAAAAAATATTGATCTGTGTTAGCCACTCCCTTAGGCTGGTTCACCTTGACATCGACATCATTAACTTCAGTGTTGGAATTGATCATTTCATGTTCAACGACATCAGCATCAATTGGTACTAACGACTTCATGCTCATCGACATCAGCATTGATGTTGGTTGTGACATCCTGATTTTTCAAGTTCTGATTTCAATTGGATAAGTTTGGCCTTTCATCAACGCGCCCATAATGCTTTTCTCTGAGATGGCCACTCGTGAGATAACTAGACTATCTAGGGAAGTCATTAAGAGATTTTAATGCAATGGACTTGAGAATTGGACTAGGAATTGGCTATTTGACCGTGCTCATCTGCATAGATCATTTTGGCACAGTAAGATTGATTAGTAATTAGAAATAGTTCGATTCGATTGAGATATGTGGTTAAACGTGGGTGATCCCACTAAATTGTAAAATTCTCGTCAATCGGCACTAGATTGATTTTTTTATCATTTTGGTACCTAGTGTCCGTATTTGAAACCTTGAGATTGTCACGACCACCAAAAATCATCAATGTGTCAAAGGGGTTCATTGTGGTTCAAGAAAATCAACCACGGGCCATTCACATTAAAAATTTAAAAAAGTTACCTGGTAGCCTAAGTCACGCTAAAATCGCGCTAGATTGAAATTAACTGCGAATTTGAATCTGATTTTAGAAATTTAAAGTTGTGTCATGTCACAAGTCATTTTAAGAACATCGACTCAATCTCCAAATATTTTTCTGTAAATCGAGACTTTTTGGGAAAAAATCGAGGTAGGGTCGTTTTTGTCCTAAAAATATCGAGGACCGTTTTTGGATGGATTTTTGGGATTCAAGTTGGTTCAATTGATAAGGAAAAATTATGGATTAAGTGTGGACACCTTGACTGATTTGTTTGAACTTTAATTAGATTGATTTGAGTAAGAATTGAATGAAATTGAATGGGAGATGTCACAAATTCGTAGCCAAGGGGGGAAGCAATCTTTTGGACCCTTTGGCAAGCTTCTTGAGGAAGCTAAGGAGGGGGAAATGGCTGAAGATAAGGCAACAACAAGGGGGCAAGTGCTTGAGTGTTTTGAGATATTTAACTTGACTTTTGAGGCAATTGGGCTCCCTTCAATCTTCAGCTAGCTTCTTCTTTTTCTTTGAGCATACTTTATCCATTGTTGGAGCTTTTGAGAGCTTATAAAACCAAAGGAGACAAGCCAAGAGCCAGCAGCAACCCCCGGAGTTCCTTGCCGCCCATTTATGCACCATCAAGTCGCCCGCAAGCCATGCCGTTGCCTCTTGTCCCACCCCTAGTCGCTATTCCAGCGAGCCTAGCTCACTGTCTCAAACCCCTCCGTCACCATTCAAGCCGTCAAAAGTCCCACCATCACCTGCAATAGCAGCCCGCTGAACCGTCTCACCGTTTCCAACCCATTTCAACCGTGAAGCCCCTTCGGTTCAACCTTTGCAACCCAAGAACAGAAGCAAAAGTTCCAGCAAGAGCTGAGACTTCTAGGCTCCCTTTAAGGCCCGTTCGAACCTCACTTGGTGTCATCGTGGGCTTGTCTTTCGCTCACCATCACGTCGCCGTCGCCGTAAACTCACCGGATTGCTAAACCGATGAGTTTGCTCACTAAACCTTACTTAGTAAGTTAATTATGCTTAAAGGTTGTTTAAATTAGCTTAAGTATGTATTAGTGATAAGTTAGAATAGTTAAATTAGCCTTAGAATGGATTAGTGTTAACTTAATTAGTGAGACTTGTACCATTGATAATGGATTAGTCAAATCCAGTGGAATTCCTATAGTTTTGGCTTCTAAACCCTCGCCATTTGTCATTTTTGTAGATCGAAATAGATTATGAATTTGAGATTGATGTCTTCTTGAGAAATGTTTTAGACATCCTCATTTACAACATATATTTTTCTCAAGGTTTTTACAAATTTAAAAGAATGAGATATCAGCTACATCATTTATAAACAGAACCTCAATTTTTGCTGGAACTTGTGACCTATTAGGATTCTATGGGTTTTTATCAACTATTAGGGTTCGAATTTCAAAATGGTTTCTTCGCAAAATTTATTTTTCATATCTTCTAGTTTAACATATTCAAATTTCAGATCAAATGGACTTATTTCGGATCTCGAACCAAACTGATTTCGAAAAATAGAATTTTTGGAAAACGGACACAATTTTTGTACTGAATTGAGTGATTTATCTGTCTTGTACAACATATTCAAATTTGGGAATTTTCCAAACTCGTTTGATTAGATTTCTGGATTTAAACTTAGAGACGTGCGAGTAAGCCTATTCTACCAGTTATGGCTGGTTATGAGTTTGTAATGGCTCTTGAGGATTTAATTGTTGGAAAATTACACATTTGATGATATATGGTTGGTTTGTAATATGCTTAGAGTTTATACTTGATAATCATGTGAAAGTTAAGAAAATCCATCCCTAGCGTGTATTGGTGGACATTAACACTAAAGAAAATCCATCCCTAGCATGTGTTGGTAGACGTTAATAGTTAGGAGAATTCGTTCCCAACATGTGTTGGTGAACGTTAATAGTTAAGAGAACCCGTCTTCAGCGTATGTTGATGGACGTTAGTAGTTATTATTCTTCCCCGGCGTGTGTCGGTGGATTTTATTCTTCCCCAGTGTGTGTCGGTGGATTTTATTCTTCTCCGACGTGTGTAGTTGGATTTTACTTTTTCCAGCGTGTGTTGGTACTTATTAGTCTTTCCAAGCGTGTGTCGGTAGTTATTAGTATTCCCCGACGTGTGTCAGTAATTATTATTCTTCTCCGGTATGTGTCGGATAAAACTGCTCGTGTGAGCAGTAATAGTTAATTAATTTGAACACATGTTGAGTTGAATTGATAGATCGGCGTGTGTTTGTAATTCTTGCTTTGGTGTGTTTTGGTAGTTCTTGCTCATGTAAGTAGTTATTCAATTATAATTCTTGCTTTGATGTGTATCGGTAGTTCTTGCTCGTGTGAGCAATGATTAAATTGTGATTCTTGCTCGTGTGAGTAATGATTGATTTGGACGTTTCAAATTGGTGTGTAAACTTGCTATATGCACATGGTTGTGATAAGAACTATGCTAACCTGCAGGGAGGATCTGAGATAAGGTAAGTCTCCGTGATTGTATGATTGTATAATTATGACGTCTTAGACGTACTACCCTCCTAATCAGGGTTTAAAGCATGGACTCACTGAAATTTATATCTCACCCTGTCGTGGGCTTCATTTTTCAGGATCGTAGGGTGGAAGACTTGGAACTGAGTTGAGGAGATCTGAAGTGTAGGTCAGATAGAACAATTTCATTTTAAGAATCAATCATTTGAAGTCTTGTGGCTGTAGACTTTTGTATTTGACTCGGTGTGTATTTAAAAGCATGTTTGTTTGAAAATCTGTTGTCCTGCTTTTTCATCCTGAGATGATTACTATCAGGGGATTTATTATTTGCTTCCGCATGTGCAATAAAAAGAAAGGGTCGGCGACTCATCCTAGAAAGTCGCAAAATTTTTATCGATCAAAGAAGGATGTGCATGCACTCGAAGATCAGGGCATGACATTGGTACCAACTTCTTCATGTTTATTCCCTACCCAAGTAAGATACATTTTGCATGCTATCAACATTGTAAGATTTTGCAGATCACCACCAACTATTCTAAAATAATAAGTTATAACTCTTAAATAAATACGTGGCTTATTATTTAAACATTCTAATACTCTCTTTCACATTTAGTTTGATCTTTTTGCCCAATGCTAATTATGGAAATATAATTAGGGGGCAAATAGGGTCTTGAAATATTTGAACTTAGAACCTCCTAGTTCTAATATTATGTAAGATTTTTAGTGCGATCACTACTAACTATTCTAAAAACTGATGTTTTTCATAAACACATCAAGCACATCGAAATGGACTATCATTTTATCAAATATCGCATTCTTTGCGGCATTGTTCGACTTGTCTCTACTTCTTCCACTAATCAAACTGCAAGACTTGTCCACCCAAGCGTTTTCTAAATCTATTTTCCAAACTCAAGTTGACACCTTTCAAATCATTTTGAGTTTGAAAGGGAATGTTAAAGATATATTTAGGATGTTATGTGATTCTATAATTCTATATATTCTATTTAATTGATCCTAATTTGTTACTTTACATAGTCATTATGTAAAGCCTATAAATAGGTACGTGTATTATTCAGTAGTCAATGAAAAATATTCTTTTTCTCTTCATTTACAAATGTCAGTTGACATCAATGTCAGTTTGAGTACAAATGTTAGTTGACATCAATGTCAGTTTGAGCATAATTGTCCTCGGGGCTGGGTACAATCTCCCATCGTCGACATATGCTATGACATTAGCACTTGGTGAGGACTACAACACCAACCTTCTGAGCTTCGCTGAGGACGCAGGTCTTTCATGTGTTTCTCCCCCAGGCACTCCATCACTGTGAACCCACTTGATATTGCTGGTTTGATTGCCGTTGCAAGAATAAAAGAGCAAATATATTCAAAGGAAATACAAATGTTGTCAAGATAGTTCTTACTTGGTTTCTTCTTTGGCTCTTTTGGGATCTAAACAGAGATGGTTGAATCGGTGAGCATTCAGTGGTCCCTACGGAAATTCGTCAATAGCCATGGGTTTAGCAAACGGGTTATCCTCCTTTACCTTTGCCAAAATTGACACAAAATCTTCACTGAAGTGATCAATGGTATAACGGGCCCATCTATCGCTGAATTGCAATACCGCTTGAGGAATCAGTTTAAAGGCGAGAATAGTATACCGATCAAATAGCTTCTCAATGATCTCAAAACAACACTTGAAAGGTACATCATCACTTTCTTTGTACTTGTTCTTCCTGGTGGAGGGATATACTTGAGAGTAGATGATCAAAATATGAATACCTTGGATAAGCCCAAACTGTCCAGCATAGAGTTAGGAAGAGAAGATTTCAAGTTTAGGATAAAATTTACCGAGGGAGATCGACAAGGGTAATCATGATGAGCCAGAGTTTTTTGGCTCTATTTGGACAGTTAAATTGGGGAAAAAAAGGCATCAAAGATATCCAAATAAAGGGGACAAAAATTTAATCCTTGAGTAGGGTGATGGCAGAAAAACTTGAGGAAACACTTGAAAGGGGAAAGATTTTCGGGAATAAACATCGGGAAAATATGATTGAACTCCAATTCGCTAGATTTGGTCAGGGCGTATTTCTACTCGGAGAATAAAAATGGAAAGGATGGTATTAGCCCAAGCTTGGAGTACTTAAATGGGGCAAAGGACACGCCATATCTATATTCATGCAAAGAAAATGACACCCGGACGCCTAGAGTACCAAAAGTTGGCACAAATGAACACTTAAGTACCAAAAGTTACGAAAGTGATACTAAAGTGCCAAAATCGAAGCAAAATTGATCACTTAAGTGCCACCGCAAGAATTCCGGCCAAAACACTGACTTCGCAATTTTCTAACGAATTGCGCGCAAAACGACATCATTTCGTATGCTGATGTGGCTAAACAATGTCAAAATGACATCACTTTGGTATAATTCGAATTTTAATATAATAATTAATTTAATTTAATTTTTTAAAATTTAAGAAAAAGGGGGGGGGAAGGGGAAGGAGGAGGGAGGCAGCCGACAACTAAGGGCTTGGCCCTCACCGCCACCGCCACCGCCATCTCCCCTCCATTGTCGGGGAGGTGGGGGAGGGTCGGTCGGGGCCGTTGAGCCCTGGCCGCGGCGACGGCGGAGCCCTCGCCGCCGACTGCCTTCCTCCTCCTCCTCCTTCATTTTAATTTTAAATATATTATTATTATTATTATTATTATTATTATTATTATTATTATTATTATTATGTTTTAAATTTAATTTAATTAATTTTTATATTATTTTAAAATTCAAATTATGCCAAAACGACGTCGTTTTGGCCGATTTAAAAACTCTATTTTGGCCAACTATAAAAATGACGTCATTTTGGGTAAATTAGAGCTAAGTCAGCTCTCCGGCAAGCCACGTAAGTGAGCAATATTAATATTTAATTGCCACATATGATTTCCAACCGACTTCACCAAAGGTGGCACTCAGGTGTCCCACTTTTCTATAAAAGTGCCACTTAAGTATCACTTTCGTAATTTTTGACATTTAAGTGTCCATTTATGCCAACTTTTGGCAAATCTTTTGCCCATAGAAAAGTGTCATGAACTGTGATCCTCCCGTACTTTTTATCTTTATGAGTGAATTTTGGTGTCAATAGAGTGAAAAGCAAGTGATGTAGAAGAGATAATATAGCTAGTTTGTGAGAGTAGCGTCGGAGAATTTGTGCTTAGAGTTCTAGGAAAGAATGGTCATATCTTTACAGAACTCAAAAAATAGGGTTGGCATCCTATACACAAACTGATCGGAGTCGATGCCACTCTCTTGATGAGGCTATAGTAGACCAAAACCAATTGCGTTTAAAGTGTTTTACGCATCTCACTAGAAGGATTGAATGCTTGAGCTTGTTGGGTGTGGAACGATCTCCATGTCGGGGTACTATTTGCCGTACTGTTTTTGAAACAACTGTAGGATGAAGATTGGCCCAATGTCTTCTCGACTTGCCAAGCGCCACATCGGCTATCCTACGGCCAAGGAATTACTGGCGCATAACACAAGCATGCAGGGGTAATGCCCATGTAAAGGGCAGCAAGAACAATTTGACCCAGTGTGATTGGTATGTCTTCGACCAGGCAGGAAGCGATATCGACAAAGTCCTTGGAGACTTTCAGCGATGGATGAAAAAAAAAATATACCGAGAAAACCAATACAATAAGAAACGAGTGTGTTCAGTATAGGGGATTTCATCAGACTCTCGATGAAATTGATTATGAATGTGTCATAGAGAAGTCAGAATCGGCGACATGCTTAAAATATTGCCACTGGGAAGATTCAAATCTCCAACTCCAACCCCATACGAACGAAGGCCAGGGATACCAAATTAGATTAAGGGGGGTGATGGAAAATTGGCTCCATCCGGAAGAAAAAAGCAATTGATCTATGAAGACGAAAAGCTGACAATAGCCCCGGAAGGCCAAGGTCCAGATTTAAGTCGTAAAAAATTAATTGAAGAGTCGCCTCGATTTTGGCATTTTCTCAAATACACATGGGACTTCATCCTAAGATACCACTGATAAAATCTTAGGTCAAAAGAAGAAATAGCCTCAAATCAATCAGACCTAATGGACCATATCATAAAATTAACGCGGAAATCGGTAGGATTTTGCAATTTAAACCAACGTGAATTCATTAGAGAAATAAACGAGAAGCAATAAATGATACCAATGATTTACGTGGCTCAATCCGAATATCGGTACCTATATTCATAGATTAAGTCAGTATCAAATAATCTACTATAATCGAAGAATTAGAGTTATAATTATTCATACGTTCAAGTGTTCCCATATTTATAAATAAACAATACAATTTGGATTTTGATATAAAACTCAAAACGCAAATCATTATGTATTTAAGCCCAATCAAAAGCTATACGGTCTCCAGCAAGTTTATATATGGAATATGTGATCCCTTTGTGATATACGGCCAATGAAGAATCCATCCTCTGGAAGTAAGAGCCCACTTGGTTATCCTCCAACAAAGAAAAGGATTCTAACAAACCATCAAAATCATTATAGTTCACCGTCCTCTTAAATCCAATTTTTGATTCGGATCAAAGGGCACACCAGATTTTCAACAATTACAAATTCTCCGAATGGGTCAAGTTTCGTACGTGACCTCAAACTCGAGACATAATTTAACAAAACATGCATACTCAACGATAGAGGTCATTTGAATGGACAAGTTTGCCTCAGCATGTCAGGGAAAATAGTTCCTGAGGGACCAAAGAATATATCGTACATATCGGTGTGGCTGGTCACGTAAGTACCATCAGTTTGTGGAAATCTAAATGTTAGGGGTATTAATGCACGTCTAATCAATTCACCAAAAGTAATAAGTTGTATCTTTTCCAATAGTTAACAGGTAATATATGTTTACACTAACAAATAACCATATCTTTGGAATCGACGTGACGCCAATTTGCATGAGTAGAGAGATCGGTGTCAAGTTCGATTTAGTTATTGGTGAGTCGCCGAAAATGAAAACACTTGTCGATAACCTTAATGATTGGTCGATAGTTAATACTCAACGGATTTGAAAAGAAGAAACGAGGTAGAATGAAGACATTGACTAAAGATAAAGATGCCGATCGATAGATGAGCCCAGAGACTTGATAAGTTAATGTGCAACGATGGAGCCTAAAGTTACGGAGATACGGTTGTAATCATCATTAGAATAGTTGCTGCTTGTTAGTGATTATACTTTGAAGTTTATAAAGCCGTGTATAATTGTTGTAAGACACGAACATCATCACAAAAACTTACATATTGTTTCAGTTTATCAATATTTTAATTTCCAGTACTTGCATTCCTTTCCTTAAACCTTGTTGTTCTTGATTTCTGTTGCACAAGTTAATTCCTATCACAATCGCCACTAAACCCCTTTAACAAAAAACCAAAGATCAACATTTGGTAAAAGGCATAACACTAATTGAAACAAGTCCCGATTTCTAGTGAAACACATGCACGCTAGCGTGCACACACACACACACACACACACATATATATATATAAGCAAATCTTTAGTTTTGTAATGACAACTATTTCCAAATGACACAAACAAATAAGTTTATTAATCATAATAATTCATACTACACTTTTGGCGATAGCTGCCGAAATTGGACGATAAGTAAACTTATAACCATCGAAACTACAGAAATGATAGATGATCATCTATTTTTGAAAAGCATATTCTAAGTTCTGTAAATGTTATGCAACCTAATTCTTTATCGGAGGTTGAGCATGGTCAACGGGGAGCCTCCACCCACTTGGTTCCTGAGAGTAGGATTTCCTCTTCCCAAATCAATGACATCAAAAGATGACTCAGTGCCTTGTCCCCCGATTCCAACCTCACTGATCTGCTTATCCCCCAAATCACAGCACACCAAACTTTCATCCACCATGCGAAGCACAATCTTGCCATGCCCAGTAAGTCCCAAGGCCGCTCGGCACGTCAATCCGATCGGTAGCACAATGTTATGCTGCTTGGTCCAGGAGCTGGCCACGCCGTACTCCTTCATGACCCAAATGCCGCATACCTCTCGGTCCCATATAGTGAAAGCAATCAGAGCCAGTGAACCGCATGACACTGCGAGTGTCGCTTTGCCTCTGGAATGCAGAGAGTATTGCGAGATATATCTCTTTCGGGGCAGCGGCATGACTTGTTTAAATGATTCCTCCTCCATGCCAAAGGCCACGATTGAGTTGTAAGGCGCATCCTCTTTAGGCGCCGCGAGCCAATGCGCAGCCCCATTAATAAATGCCCGCGAATTGCCACGAATCGTCCTTGTGAAATTAGGCCTCCCCAAGCTCGTCCATTTGTCCCTGCCTAGGCTATAAACCTCAACATTCGACGGTCTTATCGAAGCAACAGCTCGCCTCGCAACGCCACGCGAGTAAGTGATCCTCACGATCTTGTAGTCCCGGGCATTTGGCGCGTACCCGAAACCGTGGACATGGTACCGAACACAGCATCCCGAACTGTAGCCCTGAGCTTGAGATTCGGAGCAAAGGGGCCGCTCGTGGCAATAGATGTAATCATGGTAGCTAAGAGTCTTGACTTCGCCCGCGAACGGGCTCCAGAGGATAATGGCTAGCTTGCTCGCACTACGGCGAACGAAAGAAAGCCCGGTCAAGCAAATTAGAGCGCCATCGCTGGACGAACCGACCACGGACAACGAAAGCCAGTCGTTGCCCACTGGCAGCCTCAAATTCTCCCTCCCAATGGACACATTTTCGAACACTAAAGAGCACTTGTCGCGAATATCCCATTCCAACGGGACCACCAGGAGGGAGGTCCCGCTGCGATTCAACCACATCGTCAGAAAGTACTTCTCGGACAAGAGCGAACGCCATGACTTGCTGACGCACCGGAACCGGGCGAGAGATCGGGCTGGTAAGTAAGCGAGGATTTCGACCACAACATTGCATGGAAAGATACTGGAGAGCGATGCCATGGTACTCGGGGACCGGGAGACAGATTGCTAGGAATTAAAGAGGACAAGAGCAAGAAAAAGTGACGGTCAGACCCACTGATCTTGCAATTACACAACTTGTGAGAAAATTTGTGGGACTTTGGTGAAGCAAACACTTGTTTTGTGTTTGTGGTGATTGATAGAGCCGTTAAATAGGCAAAAGACTGGCCCCAAAGTTAAGAAAAATACTGCATAAGGAAAAACATGGATATAGATAGGATACTAGGAAGAAAAGAAAAATCTCAAACTTAGGTTGCTTCAAAGGAAGGCAATCTGATTCTCCATCTACATAATACATGATTTTGTTCCTGATTCTATCCCAAATACGTCCGAACAATAAGAGCAACTCCGTAATTAATTCATCTTTAAAAGATGAGAAGGAACTTTGCACGTCAGAGATATCACGTGGCAATGCCACGTACGATGACTTGTCAAAATTTTCAAATTCTATTGCGTAGTTGGTTGTGAGGCACATCACCTAGACAATGTGGATTGGTCACGCCACGTCAATCATATAAAAGATACATAAAATGCTTCCTGAAAAGGAGAACGCATAATTAGCTAAATCTAAAATGACATAATCAATGTTGGTAACATGATAAGTGGCTAAAACAAAATTGGTAATCTCAAACTAGTCGGTAACATGATAAAGTTACTAATTTCGCACGAGAGTTGGTAACTTCAGCACATTGATATGCTTAGGAAATTATTTTGATAATTCATTGTTATGCTAACTAATTTGTTAATAATTAAGTAAATAATGGGTAATTTAATATAGGACGTGCGTGTGTGATAGTTCCTTGACTCTCAACACAAAAATAGTGTCGAAACACATTTTTTTCTCAAGGAAAATTCCAAGTAAGTGCCTAAAATGCCCTTATTTTCTCAAATAAGGATTTGAAATGGATTTTATTTCAATAAATGTCTAAAATAACTATATCAATATCAAAGAAGAACCTGAAGTAGTCACAGCTATTTTAAATAAGGGCCTAACCTTGCTGGCCAGCAAAATATCATAGCTGATCAGGGATATTTTCATCCACACATAATTTTAATTTAAATTTAATAATAATAATAATAATAATAATAATAATAATAATAATAATAATAATAATAATAATAATAATAATAATAATAATAATAATAATAAAACTCCACGCCCATCTTCACTACCCCATCGACAGTGGGGTTGCCATAGGTGGGAGGGAGCCCTCCTACCCATATTTTTGCTTTTTTAAAAATTTTAGTCTTTTTGGTTTTTTATGAAAATAAAAAAGTAAGAAAAACATAAAAAAAAATTAAAACATAAAATCTCCCTTCACTAGCTGGTGATTTCAAACCCTTCTTTAAGATTAATATAGTCACTTTAGAACTTTATTTGAAACAAACTCCATTTTATGCCATTAATTGAGAAAATGATTGTCCTTCGGACCTTTATTTGAAACAATATCTTATTTAGAAAAAAAAAAAAAATGATGGCACTTTAGGTCCTTATTTGAAATTTTCCTTTTTTTTTTTTTTTTCCCTTTTTTTTTTTTTTTTGCAATTGGATTAACCTATCCCTCTAGTGTTGTGAAAATTTTGTCCCAAAATTGCCATAATAAATTGATGTAGATGTAATATTGCAGCAAGAAAGAGACTTCATAATAACTAGAAATTGTTTGATTGTCGTTGAAATGATTTGCTAAATCTAGAAATTAATTTTTTTTTTAGATTAGTTATTCATTTACTGCAAAGTTTGTGGAAATAAATATTGGTAATTTAATGGAACGCTTACGATGGTATTAATAATGAAATAAATATTGACATTTTAACATAGGAAGATAAGTATGGCAGTTTTACCAAAAAAAAAAAAAAAAAAAAAAGATAAGTATGGCATTATTCTCAACACATTAACAAAAGATTGAACAAGGAGATAAATATATATATTCCTAGTTTCTCCATGAATTTGATTTGCTCATAAAAAATCACTAAGCACTTCGGCTCAATTTTTTCGTTGAGAATAAATAATTTGAAAATATGTTTTAAAAATGATTGTTTTATATCGCTAAAAACTGAATGATATGTTTAGATATAAATTGATATCAATGATGAAAATATTTTTCATTGACTAATTATTTTAAGATATATAAGCACGTATTTTTAGAAAAATATTTTTCAAATGATTAATTTTTCACAAAACAAAAGGATGCTTTGATAAGACCCTAGAGATGAACTTTTACCACCTAACCAACAATTTCTTTTTAGCCATAAACCAAGATAAGACAAATGAAAATATAGTTTAACTTTGAGTTAATATCACGAAAAATCCCAAATTAGTACATTTATGATAAATTTATCCCAAATTAATTTTTTTACCATAAAAAACCCCATACCAATACACCTATGACATATTTACTCTCAAATTTATTTTTGACCACTAATAACTTCAAACTAGTACACCTATAATAAACTTACTCCAAATTATGGACTATTGATGTAATAATTCCAGACTTGTACATTTATGAAAAATTTGTCTTATGTTAGTTTATGTTAAATTAAAATAATATCACAAACCAATACACTTGTGACAAAAAGATGGTAGAACTCCAAACTACTACACCAATCAACTACCATGTGCCATCAAACTTGGTTTTTGACAATAAATTTTGACATAAACTAGCAGAGGATAAATTTTTCATAAATGTTCCAATTTAAGGTTTGTTTTTGGTAAATTTATGACAGATGAACTAATGTGGGGTTTTTCATTGTATTAACGCTTTAACTTTATCTTACTTTACTTATGTCCTTAAACAAACAAAACTTTGTCATCTATTAATATTGGGAGGATGAAATCATCGATAAACACTTGATCAATGGAAGAGATGGCGGCAAGAAACTAACATGAGGGGATGAGTTCCTGATAAGTATCTGAAAAACTGTCCATAATGAGAAGAGAAAACTGAGGAAGAAAAAAGGGTGAGAGAGAAGACAGGCATACCAGTATTGCCCATTTTAAAAATAAAAATAAAAAAGAAGTATTTTTAGCCAAAATGAGTGTACAAAGACCTGTACGGAGGTTGGATTTGGTACATTAGTTTTAAGAACTCGTTTATGTAACTCATGAGCCGCACTAAAACAAATCACATTGAAGTAAGCTTTTGTCTTTTAATGTCCAAGAGTTCAAATACTTCATGCGTGAATATTTTCAAGATTACCATATAAAAATAAAATCGGTCCAAAATAATTGAAAATTGGTTATCTTGAAGACAGTTAATTTGCATAGGCGCATTGTCATTCAAGATGCCAATAAATTAGATTTCTTGGGCTCATCTCTAGAACACATGAACTCACTATCATTTTGGATGGGACAATTATAATAGGATTCATAAAACTTTTATCAATTCGGATCTTGAGCCTCCAAATTTTTGTTTTGTGCTTTTAAGTCTTAAAACTCCCGTCATCCTCCCCGCTAGTTCTTCCCTTAGCTTTTTTATCTTTTGGTGATGGAAAACTCTGAGGTGGCTTTTATCACTTATCTTTTCATATATGCGGCCATTAATAAGCAGATGGAATTAGTTTATTGTCGAGTGAAAGTGTGACGGGCGTTTGAAATGAACAATACGAGGAAGAACAAAGTTCGATTGCAAAGGAATATAAATAAACTTCTGGTGCGGACAAAAAAAGGGTACAACATATTCATCCTGAGTAAACAAATTTGACCACCCATAGGAAATAAATTGCATTATTTCCTGTGACATTCACGGTATAAATGTGTGTGTATATATATAAGAGAACTTATAAATTTGCGATGACAACTATTTCTAAATGATGCATAAGAATACATAACTTAATTAATCATAATAATTCTTACCAAACTTTTACGGATTGGTTTCAAAATGCGCACAACATCAAAACTACCAAAACAAAAACTAGAAAATTATCTAATTTTGAAAAAGCATATGTAGATTTTCTGCTAATCTATGGAAACCTAATTCTTTATTGGAGGTTGGTAATGGTCAACATTGAACGTCCCCCGGCTTGGTTCCCGAGAGTAGGATCTGCTCCTCCCAAATCAATTACATCGAAAGATGAATCAGGGCTGCCTCCCTGGATTCCAACCTCACTCATCTGCATATCCTCAACATCGCAGCACACCAACTTCTCATCCACCATGCGTAGCAACATCTTGCCGCGCCCGGTAAGTCCCAACACCGCTCGGACCGGCCCCATCGGTAGCACAATGTGATGCTGCTTGGTCCACGACTCAGTCACGCCGTACTCCTTCATCACCCAAATGCCGCATTCCTCTCGGTTCCATTTGCCGAAAGCAATCAGAGCCAGTGAACCGCATGATACCGAGAGTGTCGCGTTGCCTCTTGGGTTCAGAGAGAATTGCAAGAGATCTTCCGATCGGGGCAGCCAGATGAAATCTCCAAATGATTCCTCCTTCATATCGAAGGCCACGATCGAGCTGTAACACGCGTTCGCATAAGGCGCCGCGAGCCAATGCACGGAACCATTGACAAATGCCCGCGAATTGCCACGAACCGTCCAGGTGAAATTGGGCCTGTCCAGGCTCTTCCATGCGTCCCTGCCTAGGCTATAAACCTCGACATGCCATGACCTTACCATAGTATAAACTTGTCTCACATCGCCGTACGAATAAGTAATCCTCACGACCTTGTAGTCCCGGGCATTCGGCTCGTACCCGAAACCATGGACGACGTATCGATGGCAGCATGCCGAATTGTAGCCCTGAACTAGAGATTCGGTGCAGACGGGCCACCGACGGCATTGGACGCAACCCTCGTTGCCAAGGGCCTTGATTTTGCCCGTGTACGGGCTCCACAGGATAACCGCTTGCTTGCTCTCGTGACGGCGTACGTACGAAAGCCCGGTCAAGCATATTAGAGCGCCGTCGCCGGATGAACCAACCACGGATAAGGAGAACCATCTGTTCCCAAATGGCAGCTTCAATTTCTTCACTCCTATGGACACGTTTTCAAACACCAAGGAGCATTGGTCGCGATTTCCCCATTCCAGCGGGACCACCAGGAGGGTAGTCCCGCTGCGATTCATCCACATTGTCAAGAAGTATGGCTCAGACAAGAGCGAACGCCACGACTTGGAGACGCACCGGAACCGGACGAGAGACCGGGCCGGTAAGGAAGCGAGGATTTTCACCATGATGTCGGACGGAAGGATACAGGAGAGCGATTCCATGGTACTCGTCGGACCAGGTGACGATACTAGGAATCAAAGAGGACAAGAGAAAGAAAAACTCACTGATCTTGCAATTAGGCAAAACTTGTGAGAAAATTTGTGGACTTTGGTGAAGCATATAGTTGATATATGTCCGCGGTGATTGATGTAGCCGTTTAGTTAAATAGGCAGAGGACGGCCCAAAAAAAAATTAAGAAAAAAAAAACTGAATAAGGAAAAAAAAATGGATATATATGTTCAGAATTATTGCTAGGATGCTGTGGAGGAACAGAAAAATCTCAAACTTAGGTTGGGTTAAAGGAAAGCAATCTGATTCTTCATCTACTTAATACATGATTTTGTCCCTGATTCTATCCCAGATATGGCCGGATGATATAGGCAACTTGTAATTAAGTCGTCCTCAAAACACGAGATGTTTCGTGCCGAAGGTCATCACGTGGCAATGTCACGTGACGAAGCAAGTTGATGTATGAAAGTTTTCAAATTTAATGCATTGTTGGTTGCAAGGCACACCACGCAGAGTATGTGAATTAGTTACATCACGTCAGCTGTGTAAACAATATGTAAAATGCTTACCGAAAGGTGGACACTACTTTTTGATTCGCTGCAACTCAAGAATATGAATGGCATTGATCAAACGAAAAGGAGTAAGTAATTCAAATATACATAGATAATCAAAAACTATTTGATAAATTCATTCGAGAAAAATGGTAGTTCCAATGGAATCGGCATGTTATTAAAAAAAGATCCGGTAAGTATTTTTAAATAATTTGTTGATACCATGAAGGAAATGGTAGTTCCAATAGAATCGGCGTGTTATTAAAAAATATGGTAATTGCAAAACAATATAATTAACATTGGTAACATGATAAGCAGCTCAAATAAAAATTGACAATCTCAAACTAGTTGGTTATTTTATCATAAAAAAATCGGTAGCTCTCTCAAATTAAGATTAGTAATTTCACATTAGAGTTGGTAACTTCGACATGTTAATATGTTGTGGAAGTGAACGTTGGTAATTTATTGGAACGCCTGGTAAGTTGTTAACAATTGAAGATAAGTCAATAATAGAAATTTTTTACCATGCATCTAGATTGACCTATTGTTCCGATGGCAGGAGAAGTTTGCCGTGAAATTGCCATAATAAATTGATGTAGATGTAGTAATGCGGAAGAAAAAGAAAAATCTCAAACTTAGGTTGGGTTAAAGGAAGGCAATCTGATTCTCCTTCTACTTAATAAATGATTTTGTCCCTGATTCTATCCCAAATACGACCGAATGATATAGGCAACTTGTAATTAAGTCGTCCTTAAAACACGAGGTGTTTCGTGTGCCCAAGGTTATCATGTGGTGACAAAGCAAGGTGACTTGTGAAAATTTTCAAATTCAAATATATTGTTGGTTATGAGGTATACCATGTAGACTACATGGATTGATTACACCACGTCAGCTGTGTAAACGATATGTAAAATGCTTTCTTGAAAGGTGAAAACAACTTTTTGATTTGCCACAACTCGACTATGAATTACATTGATCAAATGAAAAGAAGTAAGTAATTCGAATATAAGTAGATAATCAAAAACTAATTGGTAACTTCATTCGAGAAAAAGAGCCGGTAAGTACTTTTAAATAAAGTTGTCGATACCATGAAGGACATGGTAGTTCCAATAGAATCGGCATGTCATTAGAGAAAATGGTAATTACGAAACAATACAATCAACATTGGTAACATGATAAGCAGTTCAAATAAAAATCAATAATCTCAAACTAGTTGGTTACTTTATCATAAAAAAATCGAAGCCCTCTCAAATTAAGATTAGTGATTTCATATAAAAGTTGGTAATTTGGTAATTTATTGGAACGCCTAGTAAGTCATTAACAATTGAAGATAAGTCGATAATAGAAATTTTTTTTTTTTTTTACTAAGCAACTGGATACCTATTGTTCCGGTGGCAGGAGAAGTTTGCCATGAAATTGCCATAATAAATTGCTGCAGATGTAGTACCGCGGCAAGAAAGAGATTTCGCAGGCGGAGATTACTTTAATGAAACATAGGATACTGACAATAGAAATGCAAATAATGACTGAATTTGAAATAATTTTTTTGGAATTATCTATTTATTTATTTATTTATTTATTTATTTATTTATTTATTTATTTATTTATTTAAAACATGTCCGGGGCGACTTTCTATTTTCAACTCTTGCCCTTTTATAAATTTTTCGAAACTCCTTATTCGACGTATATTTTATGTAAGAAATACAAAGGTATATAAGTGAGAAATAATTTTGAGACTTCCGATCGAAATCTATTAATTTTGGGAGTTTAATTTCCTGCTTCTTTGTTTTTTTCTTCTAGTAATATGAATTCACATTTTATTTAACGATAATTTTAAAAAAAATTAATTACCTTTTAATTGAATTTATGTCGTCCTAATTTAGCAAGATATGTTGAAATCATGAACAACAATTCTCATGTAATCGACCAGAATAGAAAAACTGAAATCAAATGAACAAACTGATTATTGCTTGCACCTAACCATTCCTAATAAATCAGTAGGTTCACCAGGCAAGCCAAGGGCAAAGCAACCTCAGCTACCATTGGAGGAGCAACTGGTTCCCATCAGCATAAGTGTCACCCTCCATCATCTTTCTCATCAAGAAGCCGGCCTTCTCCCGCACCCTCGCCGACCCTCGGACTGAAAGATCGGCCAAAACGGTTGAGAACTCCGGCAATCTCAGAGCCTCTCGAGTACAACCCTCGCTCTCGTCGAAGAGCCGGACAAGGATCTCAGCTGCGCCTTCCTTGCTCAGCATACACCTCCCTTTCAGCACGTCCATCATCGAGACGACGATCTTGTCCGTCCATATCAAAGCATTCAGTCCTTCATTGAACCGCGCTAGCAGGCCCAAAATGGCCAAGGATGTCCCAGCCAAGTCCTCGCCATCGGTGCTGTCCACCAACCTGAGAAGCATTGGTACTGCGCCCGATCGGACGGCCAGCGTGCAATTGCCGTGGAACTGCACGAGCTCAGCCAGTGAGCTCAGCAAGTGGTGTGAGGCCGCGCTGTTTGGGCCAGAGATCGCCTTGATTAATGCTTGGACGGTCCCTGCGACTCCAAACTTGGCCTTGTTCTTGTCAAGCATGGCGAGGCTGCAAACGAGGGAGGCAGCTAGCCTGCTGGATTCAGGGGAGCTAGGAGATAGGATGATGGAGTTGAGACGATTGATGGTCTCCATGTCTGCCAGGGGCCGCTTGAGGTCTGGGTTGAGGGAGAGGTTGAAGAGGATGGATAGCGACAGGGCTCGAACAACGGGAGAGTTGGACTCGGTGAGCCTGAGGAAAGCAGGGATCGCTCCATCTGCTTGCGCAAGCAGGCTCCGGTTCAGAGGGCTGACTTCGGTGATCTTGGCGAGCGTCTGAAGGGCTCTTTCCTTTGCTTCGTCTGGAGCCCGACTGGGCTTGGGAGATGCACTCAGAGATGGAGTCGCGAATCCGAGCAGTGGACATGTCTTGCGTCTTCTCGGAGACGACGAAGTTGTTGCAAAGAAAGATGGGGGTGAGGCGCTCGGATGGGCGATAGAAGAAAGGTGATGATGATTAAGGTGGAGATAGTTCCAAGGCGTGATAGCTTCGGAAGTATCTCCCTTGCTTTGTCGTAACAAGCACGAACAAAGCAAAAACGCCCTTGCATGCATCATCAATGCGGACACATTCGAGAAGCAGATTGTAACCTATTGTCTAGTCAACACATAAAGACCTACAAACCGCTGTCCGACGCTTGAATCCTAATCAGGAAAGAAAAAAGCAAAAGAGCAGAGGAGAAACGGCTCTCGTCATCAGGACAAGACTAAAATTTGTAAGCTTACGTGAAACACGAAGAGGAAATAATTAGCAATTCAGAAATAACGGTAAAAACCAGCATCAAGATGAGATGCATTAAGGGCTAGAATGCAAGAGAACGAGGTCCTTACTAGGTGCTTCAGGAGCATACTATGAACTAAGTGCATAATAACAGCAAAGCCATGCCATGCATGCATGCACCATTCCGACAGCCGGAAATTCCCAACCCCAACCGACATCTATCTCCGGATTAGAAGACTGATTAGCGAGTCACGCATGCACCAGTCATCTTTTTAAAGAGTACAAACCTTAGTCCCAACGAAATCACTACAAATTAATTTAGCCGACAAGATCCTTTGTTCTATCCTTGCAATAATTGCCATACCAAACATTCAAATTCACAAAAACATTACTGAGAACTAGTTCAAAACTTCAGTCTGCAAATACTGATTCCAACAATACTGATTCCAACAAGGCAATGCCTAAATTCAATAGGGTATGAACTACACGAGTAAAGATCCTCACACACAGATATAAGATGACAGCTCGAGCTCCATGACACAACCACCCATATTACAGGTTCATCTTCGACTAGAATCTGGAGAACCATCTTCATAATTTACCAGACCCCCTCCGTCTGGGCTCCTGGATGATGACCGGGATCTGTCTTTGCTTGCACGCTTAGGAGGTGGTGAATCCCTTGAAGACCTTGATGCTGAACGGCTTGGACTCCTAGAAGATGATTTCTGCCTTTCATCACGAGGGGAAGAACGAGATTTAGACACCTCAACTGGGGAACGATTGCGAATGGGGCTACGACTTGGACTATGTCGACGGTTTCGATAACGAGGGCTACGTGAAACAGAAGGACTCCGTCTGCCTCTGTATCTGCAGGTCCAGCAAGTAGATCGTTAACAGGAAATAATAGGCATTTGTGTCTTTATATTCCATAGCTTGTAAACAGATTAGAGTCAAGGAAGATCCTAGCCAGCTTCCATTGTATGTTAGCTTGATTGAGAACTTTCTGAATAATATTAACTCTTCTGATTTCCATCTCACGATAATTCTTAAGCTGGGCTTGAGAGTAGAGAAATAGAAGGTTTTGAGCTCTAACAAGAGTTTGGCGCACATCACCTCGGAGGAGTTCTTCCTCTAGGAGGACTTCGGTAACGCCTTGGGGAGTACCTCCGGTAGCTTGGATACCTAGAAGGAATTGAAGGCATGCTCAGACATGTAAAATCCGCTTGCCACATTAAGCAAGAGACATTTTTAAAAGAGAGAGAGAGACAATCAAAACCTGATCAGAATGTAACTTACCTATCACGGTCAGCTCTGCTACCGTAACGGTAGGACCTCACTGGAGAACGTTCAGGAGATGGAGTCCTGTATCGACGAGCATAAGAGTACCGCTCACTGAAACCTCGCCCCCTTTTAATTCGCTTGGGAGAATCACCTGGAGAAGCACTTCGAGAATAACTCCTTCTACGAACAGATGGCGGGGATCTAGCCGCACGACGCACAGGAGGGCTACGACTACGAGAATAGCTACGACGGTCACTCCTACTTGGTGCTCTGACAGGGCTCCTGCCACCATTTCTTCTTGAAGGGGCCCTCCCTGAGCTTCTGCTCATGCTTCTTCGGGAAGACTTAACAGGACTTCGGCTTGCGCTCCTTGAAGCTCTGACAGGGCTACTATCCCTCGCTCTTCTTGATGTTCTTGGAGGACTCTGGCTTGGACTCCTACGAGAAATGGACCTTACAGGACTCCTGCTGATGCTTCTATGAGAACGAGCTCTCACGGGGCTTCTGCTGACACTTCTAACATTTCTGCCCCTGACCGGGCTCCGGCTGACACTTTTCGCTGGGCTCCGGCTGACACTTCTAGCTGGGCTCAGGCTGCTACTCCTAGCTGGGCTCCTGCTGCTACCACTTCTAACAGGGCTTCTACTTATACTCCTGCTTCTGCCTGACCCACCACGAGGGCTAGGGCTCCTACTAGGTACACTTGGACTCCTGCTAATAGCCCTCTTTAGACTTGCATCAGGGCTCTTGCTCATATTCCTGTGGGGACTGATACTACTAGGACTCATGCTCCTGCTTCTGCTCCGGCTCCTGCTCCATCAGTTTTCACATATAACAAATTCCCAGACTCTAGAAGAACTATAAACCATTAAAAAAAGCAACTGAGATGTCAAGAATACCTGGATTTTCCTGGATGATCATCAACTACATCAGGTCGTCTATCTGGACTCCCGTTGGAGTGAGCATCGTCTTCAATACCATTACTTCGCCGATCTCCATTCTCCTTTAGGGATGCATCTGCTTCATTTCCATGCGATTTTGCACTTTCCCTCTTTTTGTGATGATCAGAACCTTCTCTCTGAATGGACTCAGGAGACAGACCAGGACCTGGATAATCTCCAAAAATTAAGAAAAAACAGCACAAAATATAATATTCCACACACTACCACCACCTGCATAATCTCTAAAAAGTAAGAGAAACAGCATAAAAAGTAATATTCCACTCGTTACCACACATACATTTTGATTCATTATGAAACTACATAACAAAGTTTTGCTTTCTAACTATACAACTGCATCTGTAATGTTAAGAGCTAACTTGCTATAGCTTATAAAGTTGCAATTCATAGAAAGCAAGCCATTTTCAACCAAATGCATATGCCCAAACATTTACATGCAGTATAGAAACACAATCAACAGTACCCATGTACCCTGCTCCCCTTTCTTGAAAAAAACCAGAAGGCCCACAAGAATTTTAATTTCTTCCGGCAAAAAGACAAAAGAAGTTTCAATATTATGGACCTCATTAGATTGGCATCACCAACAATGAGCATGTGCAAATTTCAATGAGTGAGTACTCTATAACTCATCAAGTATGGGCTTTTACAGCACCAACAACAAAATTCTGACTATGAATCAGGATAATCACCCAACAGAATGGATGATACAGCATCTCAATCTCACTGAAATGGCATTCATGTATGTGAACCTATGCAAAATTAGTTAGAACTTACCAGAATTTTGAGAAGGATCTTTCTTTTTCCGATCTTTTCCAAAAGCATCCAGACTGTCATCTTCAGAGTTACTTCCACTCTCAGTCTCACTTCCAGTGTCTGAAGAACCATTCAAAACCCTAACAAAGGGAAAGTATCAGCCTACTGTCAGGTGAAGTGAGTCGGTAGTAAAAAAGAGTACAGTGAAGTAGATACAGGGTTGTCATGCATCAAAAGATGAGTAACTGTCTCAAAAGGATACATATCATGAACTTAAAAGATCATATCAACTGAATCTGAAAAAGGCAGATTACAGAGGAAGCAAATTAACAGCTCCAACAGAAACCTCTAGAGCCAAGTACGTTTTAATGTTGTTTCCCAGAAGCACAGGAGCATGCTGTCCGTCATCACCAAAGTTCCACCAAAAAGAAAAAAATAACAAGGGGTCCAGTATGAAGTCAATTATCCATGCAAGTAAAAACATGACCAAGACAATCAAGTGCTTCACCTTCTGGATCTACGCTTGGATCTCTTATCCCGTCTCTTCCGTTTTCTATCACGCCTTTATCCCTTCTTTTACCACGCTTAGACTTGTCCCTTTTGGAAGATCTCTTTCTCCTTTTACGCCTGTCTTCACTTGAGGAACTAACATAAGATGATGAAGAATCATATGAGTCAGACTCGCTCTCAGTTTCAGATGACTCAGAATCAATATCTGTTGAACTCTCCGATGAAGATGAATATCTTCTTCTTTTCTTCCTTCTATCTCTTGAAGATTTCTTGTGTTTACTCTTTCTCCGTGGTTCATAACTGTTAGCCTCAGAAGCTGTGTCCTTGCCCATTTTCAACTTATTCGCTCTCTTTTTATCTATACATAAAACCCACATATGAAACATAAAAACATGACCGAAGAACTTAGTTTGACTTCAACATAAATTGATTGTATCCTCAACTCAGATTGATTCATGTTAGAATTCTCAAATCACACTACCTTCCGAAAATTCGCCACAATTAATTATTTTCACAGTAACAGTGGGCCTGCCTTCGTCATCGCCTGCATTTTCAATTCTTTTCAATACTTCAAGCCCTTGCACAAGCTTCCCAAAGACCACAGACTTCCTGTCATGTACACCAAAATATTAAAATGAATAAGAAGACCATAAAATGCTAGACATCATAATATCTTCTGGTAAGCCCCAAGACACGGTGAGAACATTTAGACAAACCTGTCAAGATGATGATCAGCCTTGAAGGTAATAAGGAAATGAGAACCTAAAGCATCACGATCAGCAACTAACATAGAAAGAAGACCAGGTCCATCATGCTTCAACCGAGGGGACTCATCTGAAGAAATTTAGAGAAGCAATTGTCACCAGTAATAAAGCCAGTTAATCAAGCCAATCAACCAAAAATGAACTAAACGACTTTTCAAAGCACTTCAAAAAAGCATGCATATAGATCTAAGACGTGTTTGCAGTGTTCTTGTTGATGGCAGCAAAAAGGAAAACTACAATCATTAATCTAAGAAAATTTGTGCAACAAATCCCAACAAATAAAAGACTAACAGCCATGGGTAAAATCAGTATGATAAGTACCACAAAATGAGCGAAATGAGAGATGAAAAAGTAGAGGGAACAGCTATTTCTCGCACACAAGATTGCATTCATAAAAAAAATATAAAAAGCTGTAAACTGTTTGTTCTATTAGTCTTAATGCCTGCCCAAAAGAACTTTCATTTCCTCTCTTGCAAATTCATAGGACCAACAGTTTCCCAGAATTGTTTCATGTTACATGTCCAATTACCAGAAGCATGATCTAGCCAACCCTATTAACACAGTACATCTTATGACCAGCGGGAAACTCCATAAGTTTCATCAATTGGAGAAAGTCAAAATAGAGGGATTAAGCTGCAACCAAATTTCTAGAGCGCATTGAGCACAAGTATGGTTCCACTTATGGGCATAAAGAATGCCTACACTAGATAGTCAACTTGATGTCAACACCAATGTGCCCGCTGGAATTATTAATCTCAAAACGTGGTAAAATTGTTCAGGAAAATTTCATGATCAACAAGTCTACAACTAGTAATTGTTACAGAAATCGCAAATCCATACAAAAATTGAGAGGTAAATTGAAGCAAGAATTGGAACTTAAAAAAAAAAAAAAAATGCTACTATAATGTTACATGGACGACAAGCAAATTCAACAGTCTGACCTGGAAACTTCTCCCCATAAATGCTTTCTCCACTGGTTCCTATAAAACAGTGACCCAAGAAAAATACACTTCATTAGGTAATGTCAAAAAAGCAAATTGAGGTTCTGCACCCAAAAGGAAATCTTATAACTGTGCAATATCCACACATATCTAGAGTCCCACATTTTCAGAGAAATCCTCTATCATAGATCACCTAACCAAGAATTGAAGATCGAAGATGGCCTGTTCAACAGCTAACCAATTTGCACAAAACAATGTAGGACACAATGAGGATATTCATAATTTTACCATTCAAATACCCAAACATTAAGCAAATTTCGAACACTCAGATCAAGAGGACAACATGAAGTGCTACATATGATATTGACAGTGAACAACAAATTATCACTTCATTAAACTGCAAACAACCCCAATCAGTTCTTTAAATGAAAGGAAAGAGCACAACTCGGCCACAAAAACGGTCAAGCCATGAGAACCTTTATAACAGGGCACTAGAAGAGAATATCCATCCTTACTTTTTTTCACATAACTAAAGCCATTCAGTTTTTCACCAGAAAAGATTGTGAGATGACATGTATATTATATCTAGATCATTGTACGAGCAGGAAGAAAAGTAAGATTGCAAACAAATTTTCAGATTATCTATAAATAAATATTAGCTCAATGGCACCTGCATGCGCTTTTGGAACCACGATGTTCTCCAACTTACATACCCAGAAGCCACCTCAGCCAAGCTGATAATTTTAGAGAGAATGTGCTACAATTAATTAACAAAACTGAAACAGAACACTGGCATCCCAAGAGCCATTTGAATTCATTGTCACCAACAAACTAATCACCATCCTCATTTTAGGATCCGAAACTAAGAGCACCAAATATCTTTTATCGTTATCATTTGACATTTCATAATCATCAATTACCATCAACTCACCTCAAGTTTAATTTAGAATACACATTCCAATTATATCAGACTCATTGCAGGCCCTGAAAGAGTTGTATAAACACAAAAGCCAGTAATTCATCTATTCGTAATTTGGATGCAAATATCAGATAGTATCTAAACATTCACTAAATAAACAAGTTAGAAAGAAATGATAGATAATATTCAATCTGCCGACACAAAAAAGCATCATACTTAGGCCCTATAAGTGAAAAAAACACCTTCCAGGTATGCATCCCCGACAAACCCAACAGAAAAAAAAGAAAGAACATTAGACTATTAATTCAAAACCCAACAGCATTTTTGTTGAAATTCAAAGGTAACATAGCTTTCAAAGAACGCATTGGTGTGATGAATGTGTAGCAACATGTACCAGACTCATCCAAACTAAATAATAAGTAAACAGGTCGTGTATATGCACATAATCACATATTATGGCCATTGGCCTGTTCACCTGTAGCAATTTGTAGCGTTGTCCATCTTGACCAACGAGATGCACATAACAGAAACCAAAGACAAAAGAAGAAAAAAGAACCTCAATAAATTACCACGTAACAAGCAAATCCAAAGTTTAGGCCTCAAAAGCAACCAAGGAAGACGAGTGAAATTACAAACAAACGGACAAATTGGACAGCCACGAAAAAAATTCTTACCATCTCTTTTGTGAAAATCACCACCCTGCAAAAAGCAAAGAAAAAGAAAAATAACAAAAAATCAATGAAAAATCCAATGGTGAGAAAGATAATATTCAAAGAAATGTATTGAAATGTTAACCAAAGAAAAGATCAAAGGGTGGACAACATGGTAAGTACAACCTTAAAACTATATCACAAGAAAAGCAGTCGTGAGCATCAGCCCTGTATCCTACAGCATAAAGAAAGGTAACTGACCAAAAGAACCTATTTAGCCTTACACAACCATAAAGGCCAAACTTGCTCTAGAACAAAGCTCTTACATGAACAAACAAACATACCTGAGCCATAGAGCCTCTTATAATCCGATGGAAAAATGACCCCTTAAAGTGCAGTGGCCTCCCTGTCTTCTGGCCAATTCCCTTCTCTCCAGTACAGAGTGCTCGGAAATTTTCTGCCGTCTTTGGAGCAACTTCAGGAAAAAGCTGTTGAACCGGATTCACAAGAAAGCCAGTCAACAGATAAGGATTGTGAAGAATCCACAGAAAATTTCAAAAGAAATGCAATAACTGGGGGCATACAGATAAAAAAATTTAAGATTCGCATTCACAAATAAGTACCTCAAAAACCATTCTTTCAGCAGGGTCCCCATCAATGGAGACATCCATAAAAACCAAAAGATCCTTCTTCTTCATCATCTACTCCGACTCTAAAACCGCTCACAATCAAGGACCTGATGGAATAGTAAAAAGCTAGAGTGACATTTCAAAAGATAAAAGAGAACAGAAGACATGCTATTATCCTCTCAAGGGTTCAATATATTACTGTACCAAAATCTTTTAGGTAAATAATGCGACTCAAATGCTTCTGTGTATCCAAACTGCATGCTAGATATCAGTCAAACATATCGTGTGAAGGACAAAAAATAACAGCATAATAATCAAAAGAGATGCAGACAGATTGTTAATCAAGTCAGCTACCAATTCTCAAGTAGTTATGGCTCGATTACAGGATGTAAAATCAGCAACATGGGCTTTTCCTAAAAAATGAGAATTCAGTACTAGACAAACAAATCTGCGTGCTCATGACTTAAAAACACATCCCATCCTTTGATTTGAGGAAGGGGTGGTGGATCAACAGCTCACCTCGTAGATGTGCTTCATCAAAAGTCTAATCAGATTGCATAGGTATTACAAGTCCCATCAGATCTACTTGACACAACCTTACAAGCATATCGAGACAAAGACTTGGGAGCGGTTACCCCTCACAACCTAATCTGAAAAGAAGGCGATATAAATCAATTCCCCCGTGCCATTCACTAATCACTAAAGCAAATCAACAAATGTCAACCCCCGTCAAGCAACAGCAGTCTTCACCTATCAGCCCATCAATTTATGCCCTTAGCAGACCCCCCAGCTCTGCACATCAAATGCAAGACCACACAGTCAACTATACACCGAGATTGGCAAGCCTCAACATTTCGACCACAGCACAAGAAACCAATCCGAGAAAGCCACACGAATACCCACTCAGAACAAGCTCAACCGAAAAGAAACCCTGAATCGAATAATCAAGAACCATCACACAGAGATCGGACCTCAAACCCTAGCTAAACACCAACAAAGCAAAACTACATAAACCAACGAATGCCAAACCCCATCGAGCAACGGCAATCTCCGCCTATCAGTCAATCACATCGCGCCCTCAGCAAACCATCACCTCCGCACACCAAATGCAAAGACCGCACGTCCAAAGACCGGCAAAGCCTCAACGTTTCCACCGCAGCACCAGACGGTAATCCCAGAAAGCCACACGACGCGTCGCTCGAAATGAGCTCCGACCGAATCGAACAATCAATCAAGAATCACCGCACAACAGACATCGGACCTCAAATCCTAGCCAAACGCCAACGAAGCCGAACCGCACAGAAACCGACCGGCGGGACGCCCAAAAATAAAAAAGAACCGGAAACGTTCCGCGAGAAACGAGGGTTTTGGGGATCGAAGCGGAGCGGGCGAAGGGAATTCGGCGATCGAGACAGAATCCGAAAGGCTGTAAACGGCAGGCGAGAGGGGGAGAAAACGAGAGGATAAACCCTAGAGCCGACCGACCTGAGAGGAAAAACGCTGGGCCGACGAGCGAGGGAGGCAGGAAGGAAGAGCGGCAGCAGCAGCAGCTACCGAGCGACGACGACTCTGCGGGTCTGCGAGGGAGAGAGAAAGAAGGGAAGGTCCGGAAGGAAGGGAGATAAACCTATAAGGCTGCAATGCCTTAATAAGCTCGGGCCTAGTACCTTCTCTTGGGATGCCGGGTGAATTTACGGCGCTGTCCCTGCGGGTGATGCGCTCGTCGCGCTCGTGTGGGCCTTGTGAGTTGGGGGGCTCCGGTAATTTCCGGGGTTTCGGCCTCTGTGGGAGAGTTTGTCAATGCTGGTAAGGGCGAAAGGAAATGCCCCGTTTGTTTCGCGGAGAGCGTGATAATTTTTTCGAGAACGTTATTGGGGGTGTTTAATGACTTATCGTAAACGATCGGGAACAACCTAAGGGCGCAAGGATTCCTAGATAGGATTCCTTGATGGACATTGCCCTGGGTGCTGTGGACCCGAGAGAAAAGCGCTTGGGTCCCAGGCAAGAACAGAGGCATCAATCCCAATGCCCGTGCAGGACTTTTGGCACAACCGCCTTCAGTCCAAAGTGGCCACGTTTGAGGCCCCATCGTGCCTAGATCCCTAGCACCTGGGCTCGAGCCCACAAAGGTCAATCATTGGACCTCGTTTCTTAAGCCTAGTCCAAGTCCATCGAGGCCAGCCGAGAACACCAATAACCTAGGTCCCTATGGTCAAGCTTGGGTCCACGATGCTCAAGCCGTGGTCAATCAAGGTTGAGCCTGGGTCACGATAGCTAGGCTAAGGGCCTTGGTGTTCAAGCGTAGGCCCATTGAGGTTGAGCCTAAGATTTTAGAGCCCATGCTTAAGTCATTGGCACCTAAGCTTAAGACCCCAGTACCTATGCCTAAATTCCCCATGCCCAAGCTCATATCCACTAAGGCCGATTTCAAGTGCCCCTACTTTGGTCCCTAGCACCATTGCCCAAATCCATTGAGGTATGGCTCAAGACCATGGCATCCAAGTCCAAGTCCATCAGTGGCAAGCCCGAGACCCCAATGTCCATCCCCTATTCCTTCGAGGGTGGGCTTTAGGCCTTGGTGCTCAGTTCTTAGGCAATTGAGCTTGGGTCCATCGAGGCTAGACTCAGGATCTTGCCAATCAGACCTAGACATATAGACTTGGCCACAAAGACTAGGGTTTCAAGCCTCATCCTCAATTGACCCAAGCTCAAGCGAGGGATCCGGGCACAAGAGCGGGGTGCGGAGCTTGGCCTCAATGGACCTAATTGAGCATGGGGACTCAAACATAAGTCTTGGGGTCTCGAGGTTGACCTTGATGACTTGGGCACAAGCATCGAGATTTAAAGCTCGAGCATAGGGAATTTGGGCATGGGCACTAGGAACCCAAGCCTAAGAGTTTGGACTTGGACATAACTTTTGTGGACCTAGGATAGGGTGTCGAGGACTCGAGATCTAACACTAGTGAACGGGGCACAATGTTTTGTGGACCTGAGCCTATGTGTAGGGGCATCAAGCATGAGCATTGGGGTCTTGAGATTGGCCTTGATAGACCCAACCGCGAGCATCGACAAGTCGAGTATGGGCACAAGCATCCCGCCCCTCGATCTTGATGGATTTAGGCTCAGGAGACATTGAGGACTTGGGAACAATCATTAGGGTTTTCGTTCCCAAGTTTCTGGTTCAAATGCCAATAACTAGTTAAATTTTGAAAAGCAATTTGCGATTTTATAAAAGGAAAAATTATTTTATAGAATTAAGTATAGGTTCTCCGTTTGAAATTTTTTTTATTGACTTATTTTCCTAAGCGGTCCAAATGCCAAAAAAGCGAGCTGTTTTTAGTGAAACAAACGGAACCTAAAAGTGTGATGGATTCATTTATGGGAAACTACTATGGAAAACCATAAATTATATCGACTTTGACATTAATACTTCAAAAAATTTTATGTCATCAAACCTTTAAATTGTGCCAATCTGACAAAAAAAAAAATACATTCCATTTACAACCTACAAACCCAAAAGTTTTCCCACTACCATACTACTATCCCGAATTTTTTTCGTTACCAATACTCCAAACTTTAGTAATACGACAAAAGTTTAGGGTATTGGCGTAAAATAGACATGGTTTAGGAGTTTTTCTGACCCATAAAAGAAGCTTAAAATATTAGGGCTACAGTGGATATAATTTAGGGTCTTTTGTGACACAAAGAAAATGTTTCTGGTATAAGTATTTAAGTATAATTAGGGGTTTTCTTACGCTATTCACTCTTAGTTTATTGTATTGGGTGTTTGAACGTGGCTTCTTTTTTTTTTTTTTTTAATATATCTATTTATGGTTTACCATACTAATTGATAAATCATCTCCGAATGCCAAATGTCAATAGCTCAAAATATCGAAGGACCCACAAGTATTGAGAAGTCAAACGCGATTAGAGTTCAAAGGTTACTTCATCTCTAATTGAGAAAGTGAAACGCGATTAAGATTGAGAGGTCTAATAAAATTTTGTTTGCCTATGTTAGAATTGAGAGGCTGTTTCGTCTCCAATAGATGCGTTTGAGAAGTTAAAATGGGCAGATAATACAGGCGAAACTTAAGCCCATATCTAAGGTAAATTTTGACTAATGGAAAGTTAAAAAAAGTTTTGTGGGCAGAGAATACAGGCGAAACTTAAGCCAGATTTAAGGTAAATTTTGACTAATGGTAAGTTAAAAAAGTTTTGTCAAAATTTTATGGATTGCTGAAACAGCAAAATCATTGAAAATTTGAAACAAAAGTTATGAGAAGGACGTACCTGAAGAAATTCTCACAAGTGAGTGAACTCGACGGTAAATTTTGACTAATGGAAAGTTAAAAAAGTTTTGTCAAAATTTTATGGAGTGCTGAAACAGCAAAATCATTGAAAATTTGAAACAAAAGTTATGAGAAGGACGTACTTGAAGAAATTCTCACAAGTGAGTGGACTCGACTGTGCAAATCAGATTTTAGAGTATTGTTCAAAAAAAAAAAAAAAATCAAATATTAGAGTACACAACTGTACAAATAATAAAAGTCACCGGATAGGAGATGAAGTTAACATTAGATAAAAAGCTAGAAAATGGCATTTACATACACATGAGCAAAACATACCTCATTTCTTTACCCAAAAATCATTTATATACTCTATTTTGGTAAAAATCATTTACATACACATGAGCAAAACCCCATATTAAAAAGTGTATTTTTAAAAGAAAATGGAATTTTCCTATGGGTTAATACCATTAAAAACCTCAAACCGGTACATATATAACAAATTTATTATAAACTAATTTTTTAACTATCAAAAATCACAAACCAAGACATATGTGACAAATTTATCACAAATTATTTTTTTAACCATCGAAATCCCTAAATCGGTACACTTGTGATATATTTAACCAAACTAATTTATTTACCACCAAAAACTCCAAAACTAGTAAAACCATAACAAATTTACCATCTATTAACTTCTATAAAATTTTACTGTTAAATTTGCTAACGTGAATAACACATTATGACATAATATGGTGACATGGAAATCCAAAGGATTAATGCCATTAAAAATCCCAAATCCGTCATAGGTATACCATTAGATTTATCATAAGAGTATGTTAAATTTGTCACAAATGTATTAATTTGGGATTTTTCATAATATTTACCTTATAAATTTCCACATGGACATGCCACATCATCATACCACATCACCATATCTCATTTAAGTTAGCAAATTTAACGATTAAATTTGACGGAAGTTAACGGAGGGTAAATTTATCACAAACGAATCCATTTGGGGTTTTTTTGTAATAAAAAAATTAGTTTGAAGTGAACTTATCACGCATAACGGTTTGGATATTTTGATAGTGAAAAAATTAATCTTGGATAAATTTGTCACATGTTTATCAATTTGGAGTTTTTCATGATATTAACCCATTTTCTAAATCATGACATAAGGATAATTAATATGAAAATGCAAAGCAATCTTTAGATGTAGTATTCTAATATGATATTCATTTAATCACATGTTCCAGAGCTAATTGTGTTCATTTTTCCCTTCTCTTTCTCCTTTTCCCCCGTTTTCAATCAAATTGAGTTTATTCTTAATTTAATTTTTAAAATTTTGTTTTGATAGTTATAAAATAAGCCCATTATTGTCCCATGACTAGGGACGTCAATTATTCAGGTCAATTCAAGTTTCCATGATACTCAAACTGACCCGAACATGTTTGGTGTATATGTGTTCACAACCCGAACAATGATCCAAAACATGTGGTGCCCAAATCGAACGCACTTCGTTCAAGTGGGTTTGCCCCTCCACCCTTCCCCCCAAAGCATACGGTTCCAGTTAGGAATTGCGCAGGATCATGTATCAAGTCAAGGGTCCATTAAAAAAAATAATAATAAAATAAAAAAAGGAAGTGAGAAGGAGAAAGTTGTCCAACTAGACTGATTGGAGGGTGTATATCTATCTATGTTTTTGCTGTTAGGTGGGCATGTCTTTTTTTTTTTTTTGGACAAGTTAGGTGGGCATGTTTGTTAGGTTTATGTTGTCAGGTTTTTACTGTCTTTGCTGTCTTCTGGCTAATGACATGTTTAGCAACAATCTTGTTCAGTCTAAATGTTAAAAATGTCATCTTGCTATTAATGTAAAATGGTCATTGTTTTGCTGGTGCGAGGATTATACTTTTCTGATTCTCACGTTGAGGAATAATGCTTTGTATAAGCTGTAATAGGATGACAAAAAGTGAGAGATACTTGTGCAATCTTGATTAAGTTACTATAGAATGTTTTTAAAAAAGTTGAGAAATTTAAGTGGCCATTTTTAAAAAGTTGATGAACCTAAATGTTCACTTTTAAGAATTTATGGTACTAAAAGGATGGAAAAAGAAGTTTACTTGGCGGCTATGTACGGCTATAAGACTACGAACGGCTGACGGGATTCCCTGGTGGTTGACGGGGTTCCCTGGATATCAAAAAAAAAAAAAAGGATGGCAAAAAAACGCTTCGAGTGCCATAACTTGGCACAAAATGACACTTAAGTGCTATAACTTACAAATGGTACACTTAAGTACCACATTTTAAAAAAAGTGGGACACCTGAGTGCCATCATCTCCAGCAAAGTTGGCCGGAAATCATACGTGGCATTAAAATATTAATATTTCTTGCTAATGTGTATCGCCGGAGAGCTGAGTCAGGTTTCGGGTATTAGCCAAAATAGAACTCTTAAATCAGCCAAAACGACATCCTTTTAGTATAATTTGAATTTTAATATAATATAAAAATTATTTAAGTTAAATTTAAAAATAAATTTATTTCAAAAATTAAAAAAATAATTTACAAAAATTTAAAAAAAAATTAAAAAAATTTACAAAATTTACAAAAAATTCCAGCCCTTAGACGCCTCCTTTTTCTAAATTTAAAGAAAAAATTGTAAATTTTGTAAATTTACCACGTCAACACCAAAACGATGTCATTTCGAGTATTGGCCATAATAAAGCCCTTAAATTAGCCAAAACGACGTTGTTTTGGCATAATTTGAATTTTAATATAATATAAAAATTAATTAAATTAAATTTAAAACAAAATAATAATATAATTTATATTTATTTAGAAAAATGGAGGAGAAGGAGGAGGAAGGCAGCCAGTGGTTGAGGGCAAAGCCCTCGCCGCCGCCGCCTCCCCGCCATCGTCAAAAGGTGGGGGAGGGTCACCGGCCGCCTCCCTTTTTTAAAATTTTTCAAAAATTTTAAAATTTTAAAAATTTATTTTTAAAAATTTTTAAAATTTTTAAAATTTATGAAATTTTAAATTTTTAAATTTTTTAAATTTATGAAAATTTTTAAATTTTTAAAATTTTTAAAATTTTTTTTAAATTTTTAAAATTTTTAAAATTATGAAATTTTTAAATTTTTAAAATTTTTAAAATTATGAAATTTTTAAATTTTTAAAATTTTTTTTATTTTTTAAAATTTTTAAATAAATTTAGTTTTAAATTAAATTAATTTTTATATCAAAGTTTTTACCATATAAGCACCAAAACGACGCCATTTTGTACTCACTTTGCCGGAAAATTGATACGTTAGTGTTTTGGCCGGATTTTGACATGATTAGCACTCAAGTGATCCATTTTGCTCCAATTTTGGCATTTAAGTGTACCTTTCATAAATTAGGGCACTTAAGTGTTCCTTTCTGCTAAATTATGGCACTCTAGGGGTTTACGTATCCTAAAACGATCATCCATAAAGCTATTGGAACTTTTGCTGGTCTTCGACACCATACGCAAAAATGAAATCATTTGCACTCTCAAGTGCTATCTTCAACTTTTTGACATGTCACATCGAATGATATATTATAAATTATCGTCAATACCACAAAAAACTCCAAATTAATATGCCTATGTAAAATTTACCCTAAACCAATTGTAAAATCAATAATTGATAATCTATTTCCTATGGAGGGTCAAATTTCTAAACATATTCATCCTAAGTTTAGAAATTGGACCAGAAATAAATAGCATTATTTCATGCGATATTCATGAGCGTATATATAAATACAAATATCCAAAGGTAAATTAGTAGAAAATTTCAAATAAAAGCCTAAAGTATATCCTATCTCAAATAAGAGTTCGAAGGAGCCACGATAGTCTTAAATAAAGGTCTGAAGTGACCATGATAGTTTCAAATAAAGGCATAACATCACCGATCACCAGTTGGCTAGATATTTTGGTTGGTCAAGAGGCATTTTCTCAAAATATAATTTAATTTTAAAATTATTTTCATTTTTCTTTTGTTTACTTTTTTTTTTTTTTCTTTTCTTTTGTTATTCTTCTCAATAAGGGCCCAACGACCCTTGTTGGCTGTTTGGTGAGGGTCTTCAAGCCCTCACTAGTTGCTAGGGACAATTGCCTTGCCCTTGCCCTCACTGGCCTTGTGCAGCCTCACCTAGGGCAAAGGTCAACTTACTAAGGCAAAGCCAACCCTCACCAAATCAAGTTGGCCAGTGGCTAGCCATCACTTGAGACTAGCCATTAGTGAAGAAGACAATCAAAAAAAAAAAAAAAAAAAAAAAAGCAAGAAAAAAGGAAAACAAGAAAGAAAATTCAAAAAAAGGTAAAGGATGAAAATGCCTCGGATAAAGTGGCAAGTAAGCCCTTCTTGGGAAATTATATAGCTATTTTAGACCCTTATTTGAAACAAAATTCACTTCATGCTTTTATTTAAGAAAATGAAGACACTTCAAGCAATTATTCTAAAATAATGTCTACTTTATGCTCTTATTTTAAGAAATTGAGGATACTTCAAGCTCTTATTTGAAATTTTCCTAGTAAATTAGTGTACTTTTGTGAAAACATTTACGCTTAAAATAGAAGGAATATCAATTAGATACAACTTTAAATGAGGTATACTTAGACTATTATAGATATCATGAGCTAAAATATACTCAAATGGAACTATTTGATATTTATTAAGACCACAAAGGTAAAAAGGTCACAAAAAAAAAGACAGCATATATTTTTTTATTGATTTAGGAAATTAATTAAAATGCAAGATATTCTAAATGTGGGCAATAATGTAATTACAAAAATTTGTGAATAATATCAAATGATTGATTTAAATTTGTATTGAAAAATCAAGAAATTGGATTGAACAAATTAAAAGTGTAGGGACTAGATTGCACATTTTATAATAATTTAGGAATTTGCGGTGACTTTTTCCTTATTGGACATTTCATAATAGTTCAAATATCACACTAAACAAATTGAAAATCCAAGGTTGACATTATACATTCGGCCAAAATTTAGGTAATATTATTGTTATTTTTCCCATCATAATATCTAGAAAAGAAAAGGTAAAAATGTTTTAAAAAGATTTAGAATTTTTTTTGATTTAGGAAATTAATAAAAAATGATAATATATTATAAAATCTAGGCCATAGTGTAATTATGAAAACTTGTGAACAATACCTAAGGAATGATTTGACTTTATTATGGAAAATTAAGAGTTTAGATTTGATAAATTGAAAGTTTAAGGATTAGATTGCGCTTTCACATTAGTTTAAGGACTAGATTACAGATTTTGCGATGATATAGGGACTAGATTGCACATTGCACAATAGTTTAAGGATTTAATACTTATGACTAAGAATTGATCCCTAAAAAGTTTGAGGACACTAGATTAAATTTTGAACCACGTTTTTGTTTTATCATTAAACTTAAAACCAAGAACTAGGCCTAATCTCTTTAAAAACCCCAAACTTTGGGTTTGATCTTAGTTCCACTCTTGCTTTTATTTTTACCTAAACAAAAACCCAACTTTAGGTCCAATTTAAATCCGCCCAATCTAAAACAATCCCAACTTTAGGTTTTATCCCAAATCATGCTCAAACATTTTTTGTCTAACATAATATCACTAATTTTAACTCTAGTTCCAAATCGCCCCCACTAGAATTCCGTCCAAAAACGCCATTAGTTGTCCATAATTTCCCTAATTTTCTACTTAAATATTGGTTATATTTTGAATACAATTTGCTATATCACCATGAAAATACCACATTAAACAACAAATTGTGATGTTTTAATGGAGGTTAATGAGGGCAAATTTGAAATTAGATGGAATATTGTTTATCTTTATTTTCAAACAAACAAAAAAAAGTTGGAGCAAATTTAGGACTGGAAGTTTGTTAATTTGTTTTAGAGAAAAAAATATTTGGGGGTAAATTTAAGATCGAATCTAAAATTTTGGGTTTTTAGGCAAAATTGGGAGTGGATCTTAAATTAGGTCCAAAGAACTTATCCCTAAAAAAATGGCAACATCGTTCTAAAGCAAGCGCCATTGCATTTTGGACAAAACTCAAGCCCACCAAAGTCCAGGCAAAACTTGCATCCCCGCCGATCACAAATCTCTCAAATTTCCACTATCCTGAGAGAATTGTTAATTGGGCGAATGTCAAAATCGCAACTTTGTTGTGCCCCAGAGATTTCTGATTTCATATGAAGAACCAGGATCGAGAGGGTCGCCTCTACTTTGCTCGAACAGGGGTGTCTCCCAGATTTTCCGCATCCTTCTCATCGACGTTGGTCATAGCGAATCTCTAATCTATCGTTGCCCAGTTCCTGAAACTTGCAATTCTGCCACGAGATTCATTCCACGATTAAATGTGATCGTGGGTTAGAGGAATTATTTTCAGTGCGTGGCCACGCCCACCACCTGTTCGATCATTTGTCTGAGTGAAGTGATGGTATGGATGAACCCACCGATCACGTCTCTGTTTTGAATGGGGTTTCTTGAAGAGTAAATTGAGAATCCAGCTGGTGAATAGTCCAAGGATCGATAGGAGTTGTTAGAGCCAGCTATCAATGGCTCGCAGACATCTGTGGAGCAGCCTCTGCTGGGGAAAGCATCTTGACGCGCAAAGAAATGGGTTCGTGCGCCGCAATGTGATGTTTTATCATAGCTTTGGTGAGACCCGTGGGGTGACTTTGCCCGCCAGATGGTATGAGAAGGCGTTTCGCAAAATGACAAAATTGAGCGACTGCTTGAAGGACGTGGATTCAGTCGACGGACGGCTCGTAAATGTTAAAGATGGTTCGATTGTCATCGATGATCTTATGGAGCATAAAGTGCATACTTTTAAATCGCTTGCCAGAGCTTTTATTGGGTCTCCATCGATCCAGCGGACGCTGAAGAGAAGTATTCTGGCATCTTCAGCGGATGCAAAGTCAACACTCCATGTTTGTTTCGGTGAAGCAAGTGAAAGAGAGCCCATGGTCATAAGTTCCCTGACTAAGATAAGCGACATCCTTAATATTTCTGCTCAGCAAAGGAAATCAGTGCGTGTCACAGTATGCCCGCAGGTGACACGGCAACAGATATGGACTGCTACGCTCGAGGAGGTACTAAATGGCTTGAAATATGAGTTGGAGATTTTGAATGGTCGATGCCCAAGACACGCCACTAAGATGGGTCAGCAGATTGTTTCTGTTTGCCTGAAGTTCTTAGAAGAAAATTTTACTTCCTTTAATCCCGACTCCTCTTCATGGATGCATGTTTCAGCAGCTGCAAAGGCTGATGCCATTGCCTCAAGAAAGTGGGAAGATGTACTTGAGATGTTTGATGACCTTATTAGATGTATAAAATATGAAGAAGAATTGCTCCTTCATTTAAAGAAGCTTGAGGCAATGAAGGAAGGGCTGTCACAAATCCGGGATGTGGGAGTTGACAGATGTATTGGGTATAAAGATGCTCGACACCAGGAAAGTTTAGTGCACAAGAAACTTACCAAGACACTAGGATACTCATCCCCATGCTTGTTTACTCTTCTTTTGTATTATCTCTATGGATATGTAAGAGACTTGGAGGTAGACCTTTCTGGTGGGATTTGGGGACACGGTGAAGGTGAAGGTAGCAAACGTTGTTTGCACATGGGAAGGATTTTGGCATCAGATGAGGAAAATATCATCTGGAATGGGGTAAAACATTTACATAAGGTTCTTGGACTTTTCAAGTTTGTGTGGGAGACAGCAGGAATGAAAGGAGTCTTGGAATTGCAAGGCCACTTATGGTGCATGGGAGCTGAGGATCGGGCACTAACATATAAAGGAAATCTGTATGTTATACACGGAATCACGTTGTGATTGTTTGATCTTACCATTTCAGTGTTTGAACTCATTATTTTTCTAGGCCATTCATACTTCTTTATATATTACAAGAGACCAGAGGTAACTTCACTTTGTTGGTGGTTGAAAAGCTGACAATTTCTCTGGCTGAGCGGGATGCTTTGCTTTGGGACAGAAAAGACAGCTACATGGAGAGGGAGATCGGAAACTTCACCATCAGCCACATGGAGAGTATCATTAAGGAGTATGTAAACGATACTTAGAATGTATATTTCTGGTAGAATTTTACCCAAAAGCTCTGTACGCCCAGCATAAATGCAAATGGAAAAGATTCTTTTCATGGACACGCTACACTTTGAGGTCTACAGCAAATCTGTTATTAACTTGGAGTACTGTTTTCTGAATGAAATGGTCAAGTACTGTTGACAGCCTATTTGTCGGTGCACTTGTCAAGCACTGGCAAGCAAAAAGTTGAACAGACGGTGACAATACTAATCCTAATACTAACGGTGATACCATGCAAAATCTAATGAGTGAACATGTTGGTCGAGCCTGGATCTAAGTCCTGTATAGTTTCAGTACCTGCTGGGACTGACACATGCAAGCCAAATGATCTTCCCGTGTCACTCCCATGGACTAGCACACGCAGGATTTTTCTTCATCATTGGCGCCCACATAATGTGAGCTAGTGCACGCATAATCTTTCTTTCGATTGGTACCAATCGAGAGTGATCAGAGCAAGGAAATAATCAAGTCGAAATCAACACACGAGCGAGAGAGGGTGATTGAGAAGGTTTGAAGCATTGAGTGGACATGCGAGTAAAGTCAAAAAGAAAATGTGATGGCCATTCAGAGATCTAGCAAAATTTCAGCGATATTCGGTGACTCTCCAGCAGGCTGCTCAGTTCAACTACAAGTGGTGCGTCCGTGGCCAGTCCTTTCCCGTGTTTCTTGTCCCTTCCGTCCCTGTGACCAGCCACCACACGCTGCCCTGCTGCATCACTGCTGCTGTTCGTCCAGCCCATGTTGTTGCTCAGCCGGTCGTCACTTCAGTCCAGCTCTCCTACTCACCTCAAATCTTTCATTGCAGGTTTCCTCAGGCGATCACCAGTCCTCTTCGATGCCTCTGCCTCAGCAACCTCCTGCAGATTCTCATCCCGACTCACTTACTTCAGATCAGCCTCATTGCTGTGCCTGGAATTCCCTGCGAATCCCTTTGCTGCCATTCCCAGAAATTTCCCGGCTGCAGCCCAGCAAGTTTGCTAACTTCACTGGCCCTTTTGCCATCGCCACCGGTCCTTGCAAGTCTTGGCCACGCTCCGTTTACTTGATATCCTAGAGAAGTCAAAGTTTGTGCCATTTTATATGGTAGTTCGGTTTTTACTCTATAGTTCTAATTGCATGTTACTTGGTAGAAAACCTTGGTTGTTTTACTGTGCTATCATCTTAGTCAAGACTTATCATGGCATCTGATTTTTGAGATCCTTAATATCGTCTCATGCATCATGCGTGATTCATGATATGGTTTATTCTACGTGATGGGCAAAATAAATTTCGGTTACTTGGAATAATAAGTCTTCGAATTACATTAATGAATTTTGTGAATTACATATATTTTAATGTTTCATGAAATTTGTTAATCGTCACATCAATATGTATCACAGGTTTAGGACACATTCATAATTCATATTTTAGAGCTTTCAAATAGAGCAAATTTTAGATTTCAAATTTAATAATGATTTCATTATAATGAAATCAAATCAAATAAAAATGTCATTTGTTTTTGTTTAAAGAAAGTATTTTTTTCAAAATTAGTTTTCAGAACTTTCACTCATTTAATTTACTGAAAATGATTAGTCAAATGAAAACACTTTCCAGTTGAGGAAAAGATTGATGCATAAAATTAGAAAAATGAATTCAAGATGAAAATAGTTTTTGGATTGCTCCTCTTGATTTTTTTAATTTTTTTTTCTTTTATTCAAAAATTTGATTTTTTTTTTGTATATTTATTTTCTAATTTTTCTTTTCTTTCTTCCTCCTCCATTGGTTGCCAAATCTTTAGCAAGGCTTGAGCTTGGGATCTAACAAGCTTGAACTCAATCAAGGGTGGCGAGGCTCGGACCATTGCCACTACCACCACTGAACTTTCTTGGGTTCAGTCCATTCTCAATGAACTTGGTCTTTTTTGTCCACCACGCCACCATCACCATCAATCTATAGTGACAACATCAAAGCCACTTATCTCAACATGAATCTTATCTTTCACTCTCATAAGATGCATATATCCATCGATCTTCACTTTGTGCTATAACGAGCTATTGGCAAACCAAGGACCTATTGGCAAACCTCCTAACAAAGGCCATGTCCAAACAAAAGCTCATTAATTTTTGGTCCAACATTAGCGTATCCAATAGATCCTCCATCTTGTAGGGGCATAACATGGAGATGGAATTTAAAACTCAAACTGTGATTCCTATAATTGAGCTAACGAACAACTAATCTCAACTACATGTGAGTGCTTTTTTTTAAAATCAAACGAAGACTTACATTTTGTACATATGACAACTCAATGAAACTAATCCTATTTCACTCTACAACTCATCATCGTTATACTTTTTGACTCTGCAACTGTGTCCACGAGCCCAAGCCCATTCCATGTCCCGAAAGCCCACCAACAATAGGAAGCGTTACGAGGCTAAGCCATCGGACTCATTACGAGCCATCGTCCCTAGTCGTCCCTCCAACAAGCTTTGGGCCTCCCTCCGAGGGAGGACTTCTCAACCGCGTCAATTGATGCCATAAGTGAAGTAAAGCTCTCCGACTCTCGAATTGCCCTAATTAATCCTGAAAGCGTTATTGTTGAAGTAGGAGAAGAATGTGACTGATGTAAACATGTTAAACAACCAAATGGATGAAGAAAATAGACAAGATAAGAATGAGAGAGGACGTAAGGATTCAGCCTTGTTAACTTATAGTCTAGTGTCAAATTATATGGTTGTTGTTTACATTATATATAACTTTGACATTCCAAAAGGACCTATTTGTATATGCAAGGGTGAGTCTATAGTAGACAGGAGTTACTGTGTCTTATGAGTCGAAGTCCAATTTAAGAAACTATAAAGTGAGGGATTTATAGGGGTGTTGCCAAAATGGTAAGTGTGGAAGATCTTATCAAGTGGCAATGTTATCATAGGGAGATCGATGAATGGTGCCCCAATGTGTCACGAGGTCATCGGGCCATTGATAGGTGACCACGTATTAGAAGGACACGGGCTGCACTAAACAAACTAGAAATGATAGGGATAAATCTTGCTAGGGTCCTAATGAGTTATGCTCCAAATCCATGAAGTCAAACTTTCTAAATCATTGCAAGAATATAGAGATAATATATTATCCTATCACTAATCAACAGCCCTATTTAGACCGTTGTGTCATAAACTATTTTTCTAATAAATCCCTACATTCTCGGGGGGATTGAGCCCTTTATAGTGAATTTGAGAGATCGCGATAATGAATGACGTTAAAGTATGTATGTATGTATGTTTGTATGTATGTATGTATGAATTTGATGTATGAATGATGTGTGTGTGTGTGTGTGTGTGTGTTTCTTTCTTCTTAGAGTTTAAATTTAACACAGTGAATGACAAATTTGCACATTTACAATTTTACCCTTTACATGGAATCCTTTAAATTTGAAAGGTCTCCCCTGCATAAAAGAAAAGTTTGCAAAATTCTTATGAATGTGGCCTTCAAGGATTTAGAATTGAATCAAAACACGCAGAAAATTAATGACATGTTTTCGTGAGAAGATGTAGGCAAAGTAATAGTAATTATAAAAAAAAAATAATAATCGGAATTGCAAAAATCACTTAACATCCTGGCCAATAGACCAAGCATGAACATTGGGAGAGCATAGACCAGGTATGAAGTTGTCATCATTCATGAAATTAAGCACCTTACTCTTTATTGGCCAAGTTGATATTGATCGAGTCATCTAAACTAGAAAGCACTTTGCTTCACATCACTATAAATGCCTCACTCGGGAGGATCTTGATCATATTACAGTCGCCATTGAAAATTCAAGTTGTGATGACTATACTCGGACTTAATACTAAAGTTCTTAGCTCTTTACGGGGAACAAAAAGAGTCACTAGCTCCAGCAGAATTTTGTTGGACAAATTGCATTTTGCCCACATACTTGTGGGCTCATCTCAATCAATCCCTCGCAATTTTAAGGATTGATATTATGAAAAACCATAAACTTATATACATAGAACAAATTCACTCAATTAAAAAAACCCAAAACTAGTACACATGTAACAAATTTACCTCAAACTAATTTTTTGATCACTAAAAAACCCAAATCGATAAATTTGTAAAAAATTTATCATCCATTAGTTTTTGTTAAGTTTGATTGATATTTGAAAAGCCACAAACTAACATGAGTGTAATAAACGGAGGATAAAACCCCAATTTAATACACTCGTCAATTATTATGTGTCATTTAATTAAGCAATTTGACACTAAAATTTATCAAAAAATAATGGAGGATAAATTTGACATATATGTACTAATTTGGGATTTCTCAATCCCGGATTTTATCTCAATCATGTGCTAGTCCAATAGAATCTAAAACCTATGGCATCACATGCAGTTTTTGGACATCAATGAAGTGTATGGTCATTGTGAATCCATCCCCATATCTAGTTTTGCATGCCCTTATTAGTGATTTTAATATCTTTTATCGCAATGTAACCAATCAATCACAATTGTCTAACAAAGGGTTAAAGCTTGTCTTTCTTATGATTAATTTCGACTGGAACAATGTTCTAGAGAAATCGGTGAGAGTACTATGAGCTAGGGTTTAAAACTATTAAAAAGAAAAGGGAAAAGGGTCAATCTCATTAAATGAAATACGGTTCCGCTTAACACGACCTCTTTTTTGTTTCCACAAATCTATGTAAATATATAAAAATACAATATTATTAAGGAATCACCTCTCGAGGATGACATATAGGACTCTAGATAATTAGGGAAGCCTTCTTCATATTCCAAACAAGAATTATATGGCAATGAACCCAAATGACACGAAGTTTGGGCCAAAACCCTTTTCACTTAGCCAGACCTTAGCCTATTTTATTGATAGGTCTTATAGGTTTTAGTTACCAGCGATATGATCCTATGGCGCAAGGCAATGGATCATTAGAGAGTAGACTTCGAATGGCCGAATCGTTAAACAAATTTTGTTGTCCTAAAAACCTCCGCATTTGCCTTGGAACCACCCCCAAAAGTATATATTCGCACGTCTCATGTAATCACTCGATGTGCAGGGAGAATGTCGTATCCGATGAGTACGAGCTCCGGTGCGCAAAGAGAGCCTCGGAAACTCAATTCAAATGAGGAAAGATCATTGTCTTAAGACTTTTTTAAAGTGGAGTTTACTAGATATATAGACATTAATGCTTTTATCTTGACATACTATTCGGATGGCGTTTTGTCAGCTTTTGAGTACCTCGATTAGTGGGTGATCCGAAGAGTACACTTTTTTTTTATAGTGAACTAGTGCATTTCGGATTTTACTCGTTAAGTATTCCGACCAAGTCTCAAACCCAATACCACGAAAGGAGAAGCAAACTCAGCCAACACGTTATTTTTCAATGAACGAGAGAGAGAGAGAGAGAGCAAAGGTTCCACCAAGAAAGAAGCAAATACAAGAGCAATTGTTTAGCTTCTCTAAGAAAGAAATCAACACCCACGTAAAAAGGAACACCCGCACAAAGCATTTTCCCTTATTCATGCATCCCTCATCTTTATCCTCAAAACTAAAATGAACTCTCTCCTTTTCTATACCGCCCCGGCTCGACCCCCTCCTCTTCTTTTCGTCGCAGTCATCTCTACATCGCTAGGCGCCGATCCTTCCCCCAGCACGGCGTTGGTTGCCTTGTCGTCTTCCCACAGGACATACGCCGCTTCCCCGTGGACTGCCTCGTCGCCGATCTCCATGTCCTCCTCTGACATCCTCAGCGGCACAACGAACCGCACCGCAAGGCAGATCAGGCTGGTCGCCACCACGTTGAGGGTGACGATGAAGACGATCCCGAGCAACTGGACCCCCATCTGCCTGAAACCCGCGTGGACCCTTCCCGTCTGGAAGCCGTAGAAGAGCCCTATGTACATGTCAGCAGGGGCGGGGTAGAAGAGGCGGTTCAGACGCGGCTCCGCGAAGAGCCCAGTTAGGATCCCGCCAAGGCTCCCGGCGACAGCGTGGGTGTGAAAGACGGCCATCGTGTCGTCGACCTTTTGGAGCAGCTCCAATTTCTTGTGGACCACCATCATGGTAAACCACGGGATTGAGCCAGAGCAGAGCCCCATTATTATAGCTGCCCAACCTTGGACCAAACCTGAATTTAAAGGCAAAGTAATTTGTATAATTGGTTAGGGTTTTGATTATACCTAGCTCAACATGCATGAAAATAACACCGCACCACTCGTAAATTAGGCCGTTCGATTTAGTTTGATCACCTATCCGACTGATACGACCCGAAATAAAGCAGGGAAAGTCACATTTTAATTCCCACATAACTCTATGGTGGCAAGTAGTTTAAACTAGTTGCTTTTTTGGTGAAGAACACGCTGAAAGCAAATGCAGATGCGACTGCAAAATGCGGGCAAGTTGCGCCTGTTCACTCATCGAATGGGGGTTGTGTGTCAGTCTCAAGAGCGTTTGTTCTGGTTGATCATGCTAAAAGAACGATGCCACTTCAAGTTCGTGCTGTTTCCGGATCTACCAGTGTCTGCTTTCCTAAAGGTTTTGAGTTGCGTCGGCACAGGATTTCGAGAACTAAGTTGGTCGGTGAAACTTACCAGCAGCCGGGGTGATGCAGACCAGGCCAGTGATCATCCCTTGGACAGCACCGATCACGGAGGCCTTGCCAAAGAAGATGAGATCGAGCACGAGCCAGGTGAGCAAGCTCGTGGCCGTGCAGATGTGGGTGTTGATGACCGCAAGCGACGCATCAATGTTGACCGCGTAAGGGTCGCCTCCGTTGAACCCGGTCCATCCCATCCACAGAAGCCCGGCACCGGCCAACATGAGCAGGATGTTGTTGGGAGGAAATCTCTCTCTGTCCTTGCTCAGGCGTGGACCGACCTGTGTGCAAAGAAGAGTCGATCAAAGATGGCGCGATTCATAAATGAGGCATTCGACTTCACAGAGCTTTCCACTTACCCAATATGCCGCAGTAAAACCAGCCACTCCAGAAGACAAATGAATCACATACCCACCCGAATAGTCCATTAGCCCCTTCCGAGCGAGAAATCCACCAGGGTACCATATGCTGAATGCCCCAAATGTGTATGAAAACGTCAGCCAAAGTGGCACAAATATCATCCACGCTTTAAAATTCATCCTCCCCAGCAAGGCCCCCGCGATCAGGATCAGCGTGATCGCTGCGAAGACAAACTGGAAGTACACCATCGTTGCGTTCGGCAGCATCCCCGAGAACGCCTGGGCCAGCAGGAAGTCCTGCCGGAGCGAGACGTTGATCCTGCCCCAGAACGGGATCATCCTGTGGCCGAAGGACATCTGGTAGCCCCAAAGGACCCAGCAGACAAGGACGCAGGCGAAGGCGTAGAACGCCATGAACGCTGAGTTCACCGCCCATTTCTTCTTCACCCCACCCCCGTACAGGATCATGAGCCCCGGCACGCTCTGCAGGCCGACGAGGGTGGCTGCTGTCAGCTGCCACGCGTTGTCGCCTTTGCTCATCCACCCAGGGTTCGCCTCATTGGGGATGAGATTCGCCGGTAGGACAAACGGAGAAGGAGCCGAGCCCATTTTTCTCCTCTTGCTAGTACAAGAACTCTGTCCGACAACGTGAAATCAATTCCTCAAAAGTCCCATGCAATCTCGGTTCGATAGTTCAAACTTTATATAAGAAGAAACGAAAGTTTGATTCTCACGATTAGTTGTCACAAAGGGGGTGTCCTCTCTTCCTCCTTAAAGAAATCTGTAACAAGAAAGTGTTCCTCACCCCTGTCCTTGGCCACTTCGCTGCTAATAAGTTTCAGCCTTGGCGGTCTGTCCTAGGTGCTGCACCGATGCTTCCTAAGATTCTTGGTATATGATAAGATGGAAACGAGACTTTGCTCGCATTGTTGGGAGGATGATTTGGATGTATCTACATTGCGAAGAAGCTTTATGTTCCATGTGGGGTCGATTCTTATTCCAATGGATATACGAAAGAACCCCGTGATGCTCGCATGGTGAACGGGGTTCGAAAGGGTACGGTGAATGCAAGAGTTGCGACGCGACGTCGGGAGATCTTTTGCTAGGGGACGTTGGACTCGGATCCCGTACATCAGGATCATTTGCACTTCAATTTCGCCTATGACGAAAAAAATGCCATATAGACCCACGTCTAAAGTTAGGGAGGTGTCCTAGTGGCGTCACGTATGTGCTGTTTTTTGAGAAAGATGTGTTAAAGCTAGAGCTAAGCATCGGTCCAAGATTAACCCTAAATTGATCCTAGACCGATCTTGGACTGGCCCAATCTAGCCAGTCCTAATCTTATTCTTAGGAGAGCTAGGTCGGTCCTTGATCTTGAAAACTCTAAACTCTGTGTTATGCGAGTTAATCATTTGTCCTAAAAGTTTAAGATTGATTCAATTCGGACCAACAATGTATATATTATATATTATATGATATATTAGATATATATTAGGTATATTAGATATATCATATATTATATATGATATGCCTTTATCTACTCTAAACCCAAGCACCTCCTTCTTTGCTCTCTTCATAGTTCAGTTTGCCGTGTAAATGAAAAAGTAGAAAGAAACCAAGCCCTAATTCAACCAAAATAAAAAATAAAAACTTTTTCACTTGTCTCGGCCTCACTTGCCTGCTCACCTTTGCTTACTCATCTCACGTGTTCATTTTTACAGTTTGTTGCTTTTAGCAAATGTGAAATTTCTATTATTACCTTATCTTGTATTTATGTTTGATATATAATGGTGTTCATAGTATGGCCACTTAATATCACATTATTGATGAATATATAATTTGCAATGGTATACGTAATGTAAGTCTAATGTCACTCCATTTGGACCCCATATTGGTTCCATGAGTTCACATACATGAATTTTTTGCAATACAAGTAGACTAGCCAATGATCTCATGAAATTGTTGAAAGTGTGTGGATTGAAATTAGTCAAATTGTTTTAAGAAAAATGAATGACTTAGAAAATATTTCATAAAAATGATGGATTGTATTTCTTACAAAAATATTTAGATGTAAATTGCCTTTGATGATGAAACTATTTTCATTGATTAATTATTTCAAAAAAATATAATCAATGTTTTTTTCAAAAATTATTTATTTTTCCTAAAACAAATAGATTCCAAATCAAATTTCAATCATTGGGTAGCTAAACTAAAATTCAGTGACCAGATAAACCAATCTTCACCTCATATAGGGCGAGCAATTTCTTAAAAGTTCACTTCGGAGGGCAACACTAAGCAAAAGGATATACACTTTTGTTGAAGTTACACCTATCAAATGAGGTTGAAAATGGTATGGTCCAAATTGACCCATTTCATTGGTTTTAACCCATCTCCATTTAACACAAATCTAGCAATCTATATTGACCTGACTCATATTACTAAAATACTTTCATATTTAACCCAATCTAGAAAATTTTATTTCTTATAATTATATATATATATATATATATATATATATATATATATATATATATATATATATATACACATACATATTGCTTAAGCACTTTCATGCAATAATAATCTAATGGACAATTTTTATAACCTTTTGAAAAATAATTTTTAAATAAATTGAATTTTTTTATATTCATTCATTCTTTCTTTCTTTTTTTATGAAATCCAGCAAGGCTCAATCGGTCATCCCATGGAAAAAAAGAAAATAAAATAATTTTATAAAACTTAAAATTTAAAAAATTAAAATTAAAAGATGATGTGATTCATTTAAGCTTGTTAAGTAACTCATTTATAACCTATTTAAAACTCATTTAAGACCCATTAAGTTGTTTGATAACCCATTTATGACCAATTTCAGCTTTTTTTTTTTGTTTTAAAAAAAATTTAAGGTAACAAAGTCCCTGAATTTGTCCTAGGGTCACCCTTTTTATATAGGAAGGGGATGGGGGACTTAAATCCCTGCATTCTTAAGGAGGTTTAAGATGGGAGCGATTTAATTTTTTAAGTGTGGTTTTTGAGTCCCACACCCTACAAGGAAGAAGGGCTAAAGTCTAAGATTGAAAGTTCGAGTAAGAGTAAAGTGGGATAAAAAAAAAAAAAAAAACAATCCATTTATAGCGCACACCATTAAATATGAGTTGAAATATGAACTCTAAGCCCATTTTACCACCTCTAGATGAAGTAGATGCTATTAAGTACACTCTTTATTTTTCTACAAACCAGATAAAAGGATTGCAAGAGTAAAAGCTTCCATGATCGATTGACCAAAATGAGGATCCCAAATTGCATGAGCAATAGGTCTTACATGTAAGGGGTCCTGTACCCATGCCTCAAAATTTCCTTGCCAAAATGGGGTAAAATTAATTTGGAAAAATTTCAAATAAATGTTCAATATGTTTTTTTTCTTAAATAAAAGCCTAAAGTGAACATTGTTTCAAATAAATGCATAAAGTGTCATTATCAATCCCAAAGAAGAGCTTCAAGTAGCTATGGTTGTTTCAAATAAAGACATAACCTTACCGGCTAGCAAAATATTTTGGTTGTCGGGGATATTTTGGTCCAAACACAAGTTAAATTTAAATTTAAATTTAAATTAAATTAGATTAAAATTTAAAAAAATAAAACTTAGAAAAGGAAAAACACAGGTTGAAAGGAGCCAGTGGAGCAAGGCGATGGCCATAGGCACCCTCCTGCCTATGTTTTCCTTTTTAAAGTTTTTTTGTTTTATGAAAAAATAGAAAAAAGAAAAAATTAAAAATTTTATAAAATGAAATTGCCATTCACAACTAGTGGGTTTAAACCATTCTTTGTAAAAATGAGGACATGTCAAGTTCTTATTTAAAAATATTAACTTCAGATCCTTATTTGAAATAATGAGAACACTGCATGCTTTTATTTGAAAATTTTCCAATTAATTTTTATTCTTTTTTTAATTTGTTTGATCTAATACTTAAATACTAATTTTCATCAATTGGGTCCTTAAACATTATAAATTTTCATATTACATTGGACCTTCCACAAATTATATAAACTAAAATGCTAACATGGCAAATCGCATAGCACAATATTAGTGAATAGATATCCATGTTACAAGAACAAAGGATCTCACCCCTACTTCATAGAGAAAACTCCTCTGACTCCGGCTCCATTTACAGCAAAATAGATATACAAGCATGTGTTCTTTTCTATTGAGGTTTAGGGTCTCCTAAGAAATTGATTCATCGTTATAACGAGTCATTAGAAAATGTTGTTGTAGAATTCTTTACAAAAATTATTGAGTGGGAAAGAAATGTTAAAAAAGTTCCTTTTTTTCAAATGAATGATTGATATCTATTTTCTTGTGACTGAAAATACATTTTCTTTTTGTCGAAGACTGAAAACTACAACTTTTTTTTTTGTCAAAGACTGAAAAATACATTTTGTAGGTTCAAAACCTATGTATTTTCATTCTCTCTCTATCTCTTTATTATGCCTTAAGAAAGTCTACATAGAGCTCAATAGGGTTTAAGAAGGGCACAGGCACCAGCATCTTCAGTTCATTCTCCCTCCAGCGATTCCTCCTCTTCCTCCTCCGCCATCCTCAGCCGCCTCCGATCCCGGCGACCGCCGGCGTTCGAACTCTTCCCCCAAGAGCCTTCCCGAGATCAGATGTGTACGAGGAGGGCGGCGGTTGTGGCGGTCAGCTCCCTCGCTTCCCTTCCCAAGGTACGCTCTTCACGAACCTCCTCCTCCGATTCCATCAGGACGCTGAACGCGTCGAGGCTTATCAGTTCCGCCGCCGAAAGTTACGATTTTGGCGCGCCCAATGGTGCCGGCAGCGAGTATGCGCCCGAGCTTGAGCAGAACCCAAATGGGTTTCGCGAGAAAAGCCGGAATTATGCTGATTCTGCCCCGGGGAACTTGAACTCTAATGGGGTTCACGGAAGAATGGATGGCTCGGCTGTGCAAGGTAGGAACTTTAGCGAGCATCGTAGGCCGTCTTATGGTGACTCTCAGGCGAATTGGAATAGTGGAGTGTATAGGGAGGGTTATGGAGGGGAATATGGGAATGGGCCGGTCGTGGAGAATATGAACACGGGCAGTTATGGCAATGGCTCGGGCGGTTGGGCACGGCAATCAAGCGAATTTCAGCAGAATGGGAGTCTGAATGCGGGTTATTATCCGAGTCAGTATGCAGGGCAGTCTCCACAAAATGTGAATGTGGACAGCTCTTTGGGTAGTGTATCGGGGTTTGAGCGGAATCCGAATATGTTTTATGGTAGGCAAGGAAATGCATCTACCGTCGGGGCTTCTTCTTATGGAGAGGGATACACTCAAGCGAGGCCCAACGTGAGTGGATCCTATTCCCAAAGCCCTTCGAATGCACAAGTGATGGGGCGACATCAGGAAAATTTTGGCTATAATATGGGGATGGGCGGTGGCTTTCAAAACGGTCAACAAACCGTGTCTCCCCAAAATCTAGGTGTCGGACAGTACCCTCAAAACTTTTCTTTGGGACAACATCAGGTGAACTCATATGATATTAATGATTCGATGGTGGCTTCTCAGATGCCTGGGGATTCCAGGCCTGGACAAGCATTGGATGGAGCTTCTGAAGGCGCATCTTACATTAATTCCCTCGAAGAGTTTGATGGTTTCTGTAGAGAGGGAAAAGTGAAGGATGCTGTGGAAGTTTTGAAGTTGTTGGTTAGTAAGTGTGTTGCTGTTGATTTACCTCGTTTTGTACAACTGATGCACCAGTGTGGTGAAAATAAAGCTCTCGAAGAAGCAAAAACAGTTCACGAACATGTCATGAGATCAATATCTCCCATCAATGTCTTCACCTATAACCGCATCTTGGAAATGTATGGCCAATGCGGTTCCATGAATGATGCATTTGCGGTGTTTGACAAGATGTCTGAGCGTAATTTGTCAACATGGGACATCATGATCACATGGCTTGCAAAGAATGACTTTGGAGAGGATGCCATTGACCTGTTCACTCGATTCAAAGAAGCAGGGCTTAAACCTGACGGACAAATGTTCATTTCTGTGTTCTCTGCTTGTGCAGCAGTGGGTGATATTTATGAAGGGATGTTGCATCTTGAATCGATGAGCAAGGATTATGGCATTGTCCCATCTATGGAGCACTATGTAAGTGTGGTAGACATGCTGGGAAGAACAGGGCATCTGGATGAGGCGATGGAGTTTGTCGAGAAAATGCCGTTGGAGCCTAGTGTTGGAATCTGGGAGACCTTGATGAATCTTTGTAGAATTCAAGGGCACACAGAACTCGGGGATCGCTGCGCTGAGCTTGTTGAGCAGTTGGATCCATCACGCATGAATGAACAGTCTAGGTCAGGTCTTGTACCAGTGACAGCTTCTGAAATTGCTAAGGAGGAAGAAAAGAAAAAAATGGCAAAGAAAAATCTCCTAGAGGCAAGGAGCACAGTCCATGAATATCGAGCAGGTGATACGTCTCATCCCGAGACACACAGAATCTATGCTCAGTTAAGGGGATTAAGGGGACTTATGAAAGAGGCTGGTTATGTTCCGGAGACTCGATTTGTCTTGCATGACGTTGACCAGGAAAGCAAGGAAGATGCCCTTCTATCTCACAGTGAGAGACTTGCAGTTTCTTATGGTCTACTCAGCAGTCCAGCCAGATCATCTATCCGGGTCATTAAGAATCTCCGTGTTTGTGGGGATTGCCACAACGCTCTGAAGATTATGTCAAAGCTAGTGGGCAGAGAGTTTATCATGCGTGATGCCAAGAGGTTTCACCATATTAAAGATGGCATATGCTCTTGCCGGGATTACTGGTAAAGTGATGAAAGTCTAGAAACTTCGGTAGCTAGTAAACTTTTTAGTGGAGCCGTGATAAGTTATTTCAATCAATTCTTTGTGACGATATACACAACTATTGTTAGCTCAGAAAGTTCTGTTCTTCTTCCTTTCTTTTTTGGCTGGAGCTTTAATTTGGGCATTTTTCTGTCACTTTTTGATTGACCTCATAACTCATTGCTGTATCAATTGACCTAATAGATGTGAAATGAAGATAATCATGTTTATCTTAGAGTTGGGATCAAATTTGATGTGGTGCATTTAAGAGGTTATGCTGCTTTGAGTCTCTTTTGGTCTGGTATGCTTAAAAGATGCTAGCAATGCTACTCAGGGTAAAGATAAAAGATTTGTGTACCTCTTGGTTCAATTCCGTCCAAATTCACCTTTGACAAGATAGCGTTCTTAGCTTCCATAACCAAGTACAAGATTCCTGCACCTAGATTTGCAGAGTTTTGTGTTACTACATGGAGGTTATGTGCAAATGTTGCGACCATTCTTCTTGAGGAGGAGAAGAACTGGAGTCCACGATGATGCTGAAATGCAAGAAGCGGTCATGTACATGTATGTCTACAATCTACTTGAATTTGAGAATGCGGTCTAGACTCATGACTTGTAGTTTAAGGTTCTATTTTGGTCACAAGATCTTGTTACATTTCTTGCAATTCAAGCAAAAGTAGGCCTGTAATACTCTGCACAAATCAATTATTACAGGACGTGTATATCTGATCCACTCTGATCTGAGCGTGTTGGCTTTTAGGATGATGGAAGCGTTGCCTGGGTGCATGGGCAGCAGAAGTTTCATTGAACTGTATGGGTATGGGCAATTGTAGCCTTCATGGCCTTGTACTTCAGTCGATGAAAGTAGTGGAGAATAGAGTACTTGCTTGCCAGTTTTTTTGAGGCGTGAATCTATGACGGAATTGATGTCGTAACAATCTCCGAATCGGGATCTGATGCATTGTTCTACATGGTTTCTGTTCTTCCGTCTGGATGCCTTTATGAAGTGCTGGGAGGGAAGAGAGTTATGGAACTTGTGTATGAATTGATGGATGATCCCTGAGCGACGTAGTTGAATTTTAGAAAGCCATTGGCATTGTGGTTCTGTGCTTATAACGATGCAAGGGTGTGCATCATTTGTTGCAGGTCTAAGTTAATGCAAGCTATAAACTCAACTTTTTGAGTTATGAATAAATTCTTAAGACAGATGCATCTGGTAAGACATTACAACATAATAATTGAAAACAATGTATTGAAGAGATCGATGGAAATACATCTTTTCATCTAAAAAAACAAAAACAGAATGTACCTGTATAAACAAATACATCTTGAAAGAAAAATAAAATCTTAATGGCACCGGCCACTCCCTCCATCAGTATCATTAGACGAGATAGTTTCGTCCTCCTTCGTTTCCTCATCTCGAACCCGTTCCTCCCGCGTTAGAATTTCCATTAGCCAGGGGATCTACCGACGACGGTTATCTCTAGACTTTGTCGGACAACCTTTGCTTGTTGTCCGTAATGATTCACCCGAACGTATCCAAAGTCGCCTTGGTTGATACAGTTGACGCCGGTGGAGTAAGCATGTCTTGGGCCACCATGGAAAGAATAGGATGACAAAAAGGTTTGGCCTTTCACCAACACAAAAAATCAAGGTTCTCATGGCCGACATTCTTAATGTTGCCTGGGTCATCCATCCTGAGATATTCGCCACTTGCATCCGTCATGGACAACTAATAGCTGGAAGAATTTATTTGAATCATTCTCTTGAAAATTGTTCACGTCATCGTCAACGTATACATAAAGTGTTTGACATTCACTTTAATAATTTTTAATTGAAATTGGTCGAATAGATTCAATTGGTAAAAAATGAATATGTTGATAATTCAATCATATAATCAAAAGATTTAGAATTGAATGAACAAAACCATTTTAGATTTAGACTTTTTTATGGACACTTCTCCCATGCTTAAGCAGTTTCTTCTCGATAGAGGTGGCAAAATGAGTTTTAGACCCATATTTTTTAAATTAAATGGGTTATAAATATATATATATATATATATTTTTTTTTTTTGTGCTAGAGGAACCGACACTACAAACGACAAGAACCCTGCGCCATGACACTTAAGCAAACCCATCACCCTTGAGTCACACTTAATACACCTACCTTTGAACCCTTAACCTTTAAAATCAAGATCAGCGGCTTTATCCAACGGAGCCACCGCGACCGGTGGTCAAAATGGGTTATATATATATTTTTTATTTTTTTTAACCTAGGGAACCTCCGAACGCCGCTTCGCGGGGAGAGTAAACCCTGAGGCACGGGGCCCCAAAAATGGGTTATATATTGGTCACTTGTTTTTTAACAAAAAGTAGTTAAATGAGTTTAACAATTAAAGACTTTAATATGTGGGTCTTAAATGGGCGAGCTCAAGGCTCGCTTGTGGCTGGTCGCTTGTTGTTGTCATGGTCGGCGGTCGGCAAAGAAGAAGAAGAACAAAAAAAAAAAAATAATAAAAAAATTTTAATTTTAATTTAAAAAAATAAAAATAATTAAAATTCGATTTTTTAAAATAATTATTTTAAAAATTATAAAAATTGTCCATTAAATTTGTGTTGTATAAAACTATTTTAGCAATATCATTTATATATATAAGAAATAAAATTTCTTAAATTTAATTAAATAGGTCGGATTGGGTATAGGTTAAAAATTTTGCATTACAATAAATAAGTCATAAACGGATTAAATGGATCAATTTGAGTCGTAGAGTTGGACTATTTATTATCCAAGCCAAATTCAATCTGATGCACTTGTTTAATGGGTCTACATTCGGACGACAATAATGACCGGATAGAAGAAGTCGCCACTCTTTCTGTCGGGTGATTGATGTGAAATCAGGTAGAGGAAGGTCAAAGCTCAGATAGATAGTCGCTTGTGGATGGAAGGAACCTCCTGGCCATCATTGGACACCTTGAAAACGTCCCTGAATAGTTTGGCAACCATCAAATCAGCCTCTGCGTTAGCGGTTGAATTACTAGCAACCGTCTGATCAGAGCCCTTCTTCTTCATCGCCAAATAGGCGAAGTTCCACCGATTTCTCACGTCTGAAAGGGAACTTACGGAATCGAAACATTTCGTTATGGTCGTCTTGCCAGCAAAAACTGATGACATAGCACACGCAGCTGCAAACCGGCCTCATTCGTATGACCATGTTCCTAGCAACCGGTATGTTGATGGTGGCATTATCCGAAGTAGTGGAATGTACCTTTTTTTTTGGTCAGAAGTGGAATGTACTTTCACCATTCTCATGATGTCTGCACAGACATTGTTCATGTGAATGTTTCTTAAACGGCAGAGTTCATTGATGTAACACCCAAGATGGCTCTACCAGTGAATCGGGACACTGAAATAGGCATAATTGTCAATGAGATTTGAAAGTTACCGGTCATAGCAACCGCATCAATTATGCTCTTACTGACCCTTGCAAATCCCGGCGTTTTGTGGTGCTTAATGCCCCTGTAATTCGGCCGAAGCACCCCTCGCACGAGCTTGACGAGCCTCAGATCTTGGGTGAACCAAAATGGTACCACAATGGCAAAGTTACATTATACAATTGGGCATAATGAACTTTTGCCAAGGCCTGTTGCGGTAGGTGGCGAAACTTCATCCTAGATCTGGCCATTTTCAACAAGATCATTGTCTTAGTCTTAGTACCTCTTTAAGTGGCCCGTCCCAATATCAAATTTATGAATAATATTACAACATGTATTGTGTAGAAAGAATGAATGCAAAAATGAGCATCCAATTTAATATGAAAAACGTGATTTTTATAGTAAATATTAAAATCATATTAAATTTTCTCTTAATTTCCTATTTTTTATTTATTTTTGCGACAATATTTTAGAATTTTATAAATTATTTTCTCGAAATTAAAAAAAAAAACTCTTCATTTTCTTTTATCGGCATTTGTTGTTTTCGTTTAACCTTTTACAAAAGAAATTTTCAGAATTTTCTTTTTAGCCAGGAATATTTACAGAACCCAGAAGGCAAAAATTGCTGCTCCCGTCTCTTCCGTTGCGGGCGAGCGCGAAGCGGAGCAGTTCTGCAGCAGCAAAGCAATGGAGGTCAAACATCAATGGCGGGTCCTCGAATTCTACAGCGGAGTCGGCGGCATGGTACCCTTCTGCCCAGAAAACCCTAATGAGTTTCTCCGCGCTGGATCGGTGCGTGTTCGCGCGCGCATTTTTTCCAGGTATTGATTGGTTTCGTTGCTGCTTGCTGTAGAGGTATTCGCTGATCAAGGCGGGCGTGAGCGCGGAAGTAGCAGAAGCGTTCGACATCAACGACGTGGCCAACGACGTTTATGAGCACAATTTCGGCCACCGGCCTTACCAGGTCCTGTCCTGTCCTGTCCTGTCCTTTCTTTCTTGCTTTCGTTGTCTGATTGTGGTTCACGGGTTGTTGTGGATTTGCCGGAGTAGTTCTCCGTGGGGTTTACTAGAGTCCGTTGGTCTGGCTGGCATTGGAAGTTACACGTCTTGGAAGCTAGCTAGTGACCATTCATGGGAACGCGAGAGATGCGTGCTCTGGTGATTGTTGTTAGTTGAAGAAATTTGCTTTTGGTGTGTTGCTTGATGACGGGTTCATGGGAATTATTTTGTTTTTTTATTTTTTTAGAAAAAGAAATGTTGGTTTTCGGCGATAAGCAGGTCAGCGCGGCGTATTGGTGTTGATGAGGATCTGAGTTCACTGGTTTTGTCAGAGTTTTTTCACCGATAGGCAGCAACTTATTTCATCTGCACTTTCGAAACTGACAAAAGTATGTGCTGTTAATTCTCACATTTTATGAAGAAATCCACTTTTTCGATAATTTGGAAAGACGTGAAATGCAGACATCGCACAAACATAGTGTTTTCATTTCTTCGTGGACATTGGGGATTTTGAGTGTTGCTCTTAGAATTTGCTGAATGACACATGACTTGGAAAAGGTAGTGAAATCAATGCCTTTTTATAGCATCTGTCTGTTAACAGAATATCTGTCTTTTACAAAACGAGAAAAGTTCCTTCAGCACCCCAATGGGTTTTTGCCGTTCGAGTTAAGGAATTAGAATTCCATAGCTGTGATTGGTTTATGCAAGATTGGTGCTTGAGATTTTAGAGGATGGGCTTTTTATTGACATGACTCAAAGGACTACAAGACAGGAATTCATTGCTTTAAATGTTTTTATAAGCTCTTATATATGCTTCTGCATGCTTCCTTTTGAACTTACCCATGTTCATGTGTGTTATATTTGTACTCCATAGGGCAATATTCAAAGTCTTACTGCTGCTGATCTCGACAGATATGAAGCACAAGCGTGGCTTCTTTCTCCTCCTTGCCAACCCTATACTCGACAAGGTTAGTTGTTTCTTTTTCAGGTTTTAGCTTTTTTCTTTTTGATGGAGAATTCTCATCTTGTGTTGTCAGTAGGTCTGCAAAAGCAATCTGGTGATGCTCGAGCATTTTCATTTCTCAGGATTCTTGAACTCATACCACAATTATCCCGGCCTCCTATATTGTTATTTGTGGAAAATGTTGTCGGATTTGAGGTTTGTTTATCTATCATCTTGCTTCATTTATAGCGAACAAGAAGATTTGCTGATTTGTGAATTTTTTTTCTTGCAGACTTCTGATACTCATGCAAAAATGATTGAAACATTGAAAAGTAGTGGTTTTGTTACTCAAGAATTTATTTTGAGTCCACTGCAGTTTGGGGTGCCATATTCTAGGCCTCGGTACTTTTGCTTGGTACTCATCCTCTCTCTGCCTCTGCTATATTTCTTAGGTGTTACAAACAGCATTAACTTTCTATGAGATAGAATTTTCTGAATTAAATTCTCTTTACTTGATGGCTGATACTTCTGATGAACTTCAGGATTTTGATTTTTGAGTTCTTGATCAAATTCGCTGAGAAAACGATTGCCTTTTTCTTCTAAAAAGAATTGATATATGGTTAATTGATCTCTGATGAATTTGTTGCAAGGACCATTGACTTTACCAGTTCTGTTTGATAATTGTATTATTGTCAGATCACCTCGCCGATAAGTTATTTGCACTAACTTTGACAATCTATGTACGCTCATTTCATATGAATGTTTGCTTTAGTATTAGCCACATACATCTCTTATGTTCTATCACTTCAGGCATGTAACTTGTGTCCACTGACTTTCAGGCAAAAAGGAATCCCTTATCCTTCTCAAGCCCATGCTTTAATGATAAGCTTATATGGTGTCCAAGCCCATTATTTGTGCACAATGGTGAATTAGTTACTGATGAGTGTTTGAGACCACAAGACAACTGGGATAAGCTGCTGGAATCTTGTGTCCCAGTGGAGCACTTTCTTGAATTCAAGAGTACTGCTGGCCCTAAAACAGCTGAATATGGCTTTGAGAATGCAAACATTGTTTCTAGAGAACTTAATGATCCTCTCAAGGGTCACGATGAAAGAAATGGATTCAATAGTACTGATTTGGACCTTTACCATGTTCCGTTAAGTTTGATAGAGAGATGGGGCAGTGCTATGGGTATCCTTTTTTGCTTTCCTTCTTTTATTACTTGTCTTGTAAAATAGCATCTCCCATCATTTACTCATCAAACATATTCATTATCAGTTGACAAATTCCTTAACAGACTATAGACATTGTTTATCCTGATTCAAGGCGGTGCTGCTGTTTCACAAAAAGTTATTATCGATATGTAAAGGGTACTGGGTCTCTTTTGGCAACTGTGCAGGTGAGAATCTAACTTTAAAATTGGAGAGGCATGGTTTCTAAATTGCATCATATGCTAGAGCTTTAGGTACTGTCCATCTGTAAATTTGCTTGTTAGCTAGTCTAGCATTTTTAAATACCCTGATGCTTGCAAGGATTGAATAACTTTCGATTCTTCCCCATAATTGGAGTCTGATATCTGCATTTTATACATTATAGATCCGTTCCATGTATTTAATCTTTGCTACCAGGCTTAGTAATTACAACCTTGTGCATATTTAGGAGTGAGTCTAAACTGAGATGTCTACAGGCTAAAATTCTTGTTTTTGAAGGATTCATAGTTTCGTCATTAGAGATGCCATTTTTATCTGATTATTCTACATAATCTAGACATCCGGCAGATGGAAATTTCTTGCTGTGACACTTCATAATGGTTAACATGCAGCCAGAAATTAAAGGCAAAGAATTCCCATTAAAGGAGCAGTGCCTTAGATATTTTACCCCTCGGGAGGTATCTATATATTCCCAAGACATTCTGTTTGTTGAGATTTTTTTTTTTTTTTTCCCCCAAATGGTGCTAATATTTTTTCTCTCTTTCCCTAATGGCAATCAGGTTGCAAATTTCCACTCTTTCCCGGAGCATTTTGTTTTTCCAGATCATGTCAACCTTAAGCAAAGGTATGTTGCTTCACACTCAAAATAGTTTGGTGGTCCTGTAAAGTTTAACAATAGCATAGTCATATTTGTTTGAAGTTTAACACTGCTTTTTTTTTTTTCACTGATTTGAAATCAGCAAGTTCATACATTCCACCTTTTGCATCATCCTTATGCTACCTTTTTCCGCCCCCTTCTTTTGGGTTAACTGTAATTTTGGTCCTCTAATTGTTGTAAATTTGTGTCCTGGCCTTTTTTTAATCAAATCCTTTTGGTAATCAATTTCCTTTGTCACCTGCTATTACTAATTGATGTGTTGCTGACACGGTGTTGAGTTGAAGCACCTAATGAACACTAGGAAATTGACGATAAAAGCAAAAACAGGAGGGGGAGAGAGACAGAGAGAGAAAAGATTGGGGAGCTACCAACAAGCGTCAGCAGGGGCGAGGCTTCCAAGGTCCCTCATGCTGTAACCATTCCTCCCCCATCCCAACGCTCAACTCCTCCCCCCCAACACACACACAACCACAAAAAAAAGAAAAAACCATGCAGGGCTTAATTAGATAGTCACATCAATATAGTTGTTGCCATTTCAGCTCACTGTTGATTTTTGTCATGTAAATCATTTAAAGGTGTTAGTTAAATTTGTTACTGTATAGAAGAACCAATTCTCCAGGTAGTGTTATGAAAACTGTATCTAAGACCAAACGGATGAATGTCCTGTATATGGTTCAACAGATTCGAGGCTGGCTTTAATTTTAAGGATTAACTCACCATATTTGACATATACAATATAATGTTGAAGTTCCTGCTAGGCTTGTATATAAAAGTTAACATGTCCCCGTGGAAGAAGTTCTCTTTCTATGAAAGGAGGCCATGTTTTTGAGTCCTCCATGCGTCAAATTCAATGATTTATTTATTTGTTTTCTCCCAAGAAGTAGAATGTGTTTGTTAATAATAACTTTTAATGACGGAAGATTGGATGAAGCTCAAGTTGTGTGTTGCTTAGCAACAAGAAGGTTGTGGGTTCAAGTCTCCATGCTTGCAGACTCATTAAATTATGACTTGGCTAAAAGTTAAGAAAAGTTGCACCTCTCAACATTTCTGTCCTGCTTCCTCTATCATTTGCAAGGTTTTGATGTATATTTCTAACTGAATAATTTTTAAAAATCACAAGTGAGAATGTATCTCCTTCTAGTTTTGGGTGCTGTCTACTGTTGAGGTTCTATCTCCCCTGAAGTATGACTAGCTCATGAACCATCATAAATCTGCTTTTGTGCCTAGGGATATTGAAATCTGATGTCTCTCCCTCCCTCCCTCTCTCTCTCTCTCTCTCTCCCTCTGGCCCTTGAAATCTAATTTATGTGCTTCCTGCTTCAGATATGCTCTCCTTGGAAACAGTTTGAGTGTTGCCGTTGTGGCACCTTTGCTTCACTATCTGTTTACTGAACCATCATGACACCTAGAGGGTCAGTGCAAAGATGTTGGGTGTTCGAACATGACATATTAATTGCAAGTTTTTGGCTTCTGAATCTATGAAAGCAAGCAGCTGACAAAAGCCATCGGAAGATCTTACTTCCTAGCCATCTTTCATGCTGGCAGAGGTTCTGGAATTTCTGATGTCCCATTTATAGGAAAGAAGAACATGCAACTTCCTCTTTAACCCCCAAAGAGTAGGATAACACAAGTATGCGCTGTTCATTGGGAGCCATTTATGAGTATATGGCATCATTCTTGTCTTCAGATTGTAAAATGTCATGAGAAAAAAGAATTTTAGATGGAATCTGGGATCTTCTTTGCATTGTGAAAAGTTTTGAGTCAATTAAGAAGGGAGAATTATCGAGAAGTTTCCTGTCTCTTGAGTTCTGTTGAGGAAACCATTTAATGGTGCTCAGGTAATTCCAGTCACATGTAAACATAGACTGGATGTGGAAATTTTACTCACGTCCTCATCATGCGAAGCCAAAGAAAAAATGGTGACTTGCTGTTACATTATTTTAATATGTACCTTTTCATCACTTTCATGTGGAAATAGACTTCTGTGCTGGTCAAATTAGTCACCTAAACATGCGGATTGTCAATTTCTCGATGCTTCAATTTGCTGAAGTTCTTTGTCTTCTTTTTAATGGTCTGTCGGCACGGGCAGTTGGAGCACTCAAATGTTATTGAGAAGATTTTGCTTTTCAGTCGAGACTCTAGATACCTGTCATGAGCTGTTTTGCCGATGCTCGCCCGTCACGCAGAAAACAAGGCGATATGCTATTCACTACTTTACCTTTACCTGGTTTAATGTCAAGTCTTTGGATCTTCAGATAATCCAGTTCAGCAAATTTGTCTCTGTTGCTGCAACTTTTCCTTATTGTTGGTACCAGGATTTGTGGTCCGATGCCGTTCTTTAACGGGTTCGCATGGGAATAAGAACCTTGTTGCAACTTTGTCCGACTCGGGCATGATTGCATCATGGTGGATTCCTTGTCTCATTGTGCAATATTTGCACCATAATCATTCCCATGGCCAATCCTCCAACCAGGGTCCATGCTTTCTTGCACGCATGGTTCATATCAAACGTTGCACAGTCACTGCACTCCCGGCATGATCTGAACGATGCTTCCACACATCATCCAAGCATTTCATGCGAAAGCACGAGATGGGACCCCAATCGGATGCCCAACTTGAAACTTCTTCTCACCATCATCTACGAAACTGCCCCCAGTCTTGCCAAGGGAAATAATTGCTTCTCTCTTTTCATGTTGACGTCGACATGGGCTGGAAATGATGAGGATCGTTCCGCTGACCACTGGTAGTCCTCCAACTTCGAGACGAAGGACGAAGCTTTTGAGGGTAACAACTCATCGTGAGAAACCGAAATCGCTAACAATTCATTGTGAGAGATTTGCTCATTGTTTTGTAACAACTTCTTTCCGGTTATAGAAAATCCACTGGTTGGTCAAATGTAAGAACTCGATGTAATGAAGATTTTTGAGTGTTTCTGTCGTAAAAAGGATAACGTTGTGGGGACAGGAAGGAATGAAAGTTTCAACATACGATAGATGCCTCGCGCACGACGTGCGACATCACTTTCGTTTCCACCAATATGGATATTATCCACCGATTGACGTGTGGCTTCAATTAGCCATTGCTCAAGGGAAAAGGACATTGTAATTATAGTGGTGTGCTACCAAATTAATTTAGAGTCTTTTTTTTTTAAAATTGTTCTAGGAAATTGTTTTCCGACTTCTAGTGTTTGGATGACAAAAAATTAATCGATTTAGGAGAAACGTTTGTCATAGATCAAAAAAAAGCATTTTAAATTGGGGGAAAATAACTTCCTCTTCTAGTAAGAGGGAAAACACATTTGTTTCCCTAAACACTTTATGATGATGGAAAATCTTTTTTAAGGAAAATCATTTTCAAGAAAAGATAATTAGTTTTCACTCATTTGGTGGTTTAGGGAAAGTGTTCTCTTTCGATTGAATCTAAAGAGAACTAACATTTGGTACAACGTTTCCAAGAAAAATAATGCTGAGTTACCAAGACGGGCTATGTTTTTCTCCATCTTTGGTTGGCGGAAACTTTCTCCGGTCACTGATTGATGGGTGATAAGATGTGGACATCCCCTATGTACAAATTCAGCTATATGAATGCGGTGATACCCACATTAGTAAACTACAAATTGGAGTACTGATCGGTGAATAAAGTGGTCCTATTAAGACTAGTCCATCAAAATCGATGTATTGGTGGTGGGTAGGATTGTAATTGGGATTTCAGATGAGTGGAGGTATATACCCAATATCTAATAAAAGACCCCGCTACATTACTTAGTAAACAATTTTAATAAATCAATTTCATGTACCTAGCACGTCATTTGAGAAAACCTTGGCGCTCTCTCATCCACTTTGCCTCTACCTACACCATCTCCCTTGTAGTTGGTGTCATTCATCTAATTATGTATTTAGAAATTAGCCCCCGATAGCAAAAAATATTTTATGTGATGGTCATATCACGTTACATATGGTGTAATTGACCAATCATTAATGCGAGCATGTTATGAATCTCCTCCTATTAGGCGCACCCCATATATCATATATCTCACTTCAATCCGCCTGTTATACCACATAATATAAATATTACATGAAATACCATCTCCCATTATGAATTAGTATAGACATCAATTTATAAGACATACATGCCTCGGTGTCCTATAGTTGTTGTTTGGAGCTACATAACCTAAGTTGAAATTGACTAGACATCGCGATTTGGCCTAACAATTATTTTAGAACTTTTTTTTTTTTTTTTTTATAATGTCGTAGTACTTGACTATATACATGTAACAATTATTCTAGAACGTTTATCCTAACCTAAGTACCAAAAAAATTCCACTATTAATGAATTGCTTTTGATTGCTTTTAAAGTGAGATAGATTTCGAAATTGGGGGTGAAATTACAATTAACCCTCTCTAAAGTACCAAGTCGAATTATGAAGTATTTGTAGGGTTCAAGCTGCAAACAGGGCCTTTCTTTTTCTTTTTCTTTTCTTTCACTTTTTTGGAAATATATTGTTGCTGGGGATAAAAAAATAAAAATGAAAAAAATTGGCTTTACTTTATTTTATTTTATTTTTTCTGGTAAGCAAGAAAAGTACCCCCCATTATAAACCCATTTTCAATTGTTTACCTTCCTTGTCCTTCAAATCGCAATCTCCCAAATCTCTCTCTCTCCAAATCAAAGGGGAAAAACCTAAACGCTTCCGCGGAATCAAAAATTAGGGCTTCGGGCTGCATTCGTTTCGAAGGTAAGTTTCAATTTTTTTCGCAGTTTATTTTCGATTTTTGTTGCAATTTATTGGAATTAATGGCTGCAGTATTGCTCCGGTTTTTTGGATGTGAATTTATGAACAATGATTTTTGAATTTGAAGATTCTGGGCTCTTCATCGCAAGATGAATCGATTTTGTTTTTTTTTTTTTTAAATCAACCTTTTGGATTTTTTTCCCCTTCCTTGGAGGCGCATTCCTGTTGACGATTTTTGCCTAGTTTTTGTGTATCTGTGCCTTACTATGTAATGGTCTGATGCCATGTTTTTGGGTATTTTGATTAGATTTCTGGGTCATATAAATTATTGATTTTGCGCACTGATTGTGACTAAAAGGCATCTTTTTGGATGTCTGATTCATTAATTTTTCTTTCATTAAAGGAAGATGGGTTGTCGTCTCTTGATCGGTGCCTTTCGATCATGCTTTCTGTATCGGGTTCGTCTGATTCAGATGCCATAGGACTTGTACTTAGGATGGTTTGACAATGATATTAAACTTTGCATGTGAGAAAAATTTTATCTCGAAAAGATCCTGTTGATTTACATTTGGGATATTGGCATTACTTGTCAATGTTTGTCCTTCACATTCTATGTTGCTTTTATGGCCTACGAGAATGATCGTATGTTTCGTTTGTCGGCTGTGCAGGTTTCCCTGTGGAGCGTGCTTCATTGATCATGAAGCTTAAAGGAAATAAAGTTCGGCTGCTGTGCAAGGAGGAACCAAAGATGAACATGCGGGTAGAGGATGGTTGTCTGTCAGTTGCCAACAAAAGCCGATTCCAGGAATCTAATGCTGTTTCCAGTAGAACGTCGGGATGAAAAGACTCTCACCTTATTGCTCATCTCAACTAAGAGTGAACGCTGGACATAGTCGCAAAAGGAAAGCAACAATCAAAGATAATGTGTTCCTGAGAGCCCCATTGGAAAAGGTAGATGCTGTTGCCTACCCACGAGAAATTCTGGGTGAAAGAAACATGCATGCTTCCTTTGGCAGTCATCTAGAACCTAATGATTCCGATACGGACGCAAGTTCTGTCGGTAGTTGCAGTGTTGTAGATGATTGTTTCAATAGGTTGTCTAGTCGAACTTTGAGGGATCCTAGTCAAGATGCCGATACTCTTTGTAGTAGCGCTGAATCATTCCAAGGACGTGATGATGAGGAAGACGTGACTTTCTCCCTTCCTCATGAGGAGGCTGTTGCAACTAGAGTTCATAGTTTAGAGTTGCATGCATATCGCAGCATTCTGGTGGCATTGTATGCTTCTGGACCAATGAGTTGGGAACAAGAAGCCTTATTGACGAATCTCCGTCTTTCTCTTAACATATCAAATGATGAACATTTGATAGAGCTAAGGAACTTAATTTCTTCCAGAAGAAGTCTTCATATTAGCTGATGGTCAGATTCAGTACTTTTGTCTATCTTTTATTGGATTCACTTTGCTGTGCAGATGGCACCATAAAATTGTAAGAAAGGAAAGTACATTATATGTTCCTCTGCTTCTTTTAATATCTCTGCAATGACTATATGGTGACGATATGTATTTAAAAGCATGTCTTTTTACCACAATAAAAGTGAATGCTATTGTTCTTATTCTGATTACCTCTACAAAGCAAGTTTCTGTTTTCTTTGTGGACCTTTGTGATGGATCTTTCTATTTCTTGGTAGACTGTATGTATATCACTAAATAATAAATTGTCCATGGATCCTTTGTCGACTTTCTTCTTTTATTGCAGAAGGGTCTCATATGACCTGATTAGACATTGGATCTTGGCAAAATCGTTTGTTTGGTAGGTTCTGTGTATGTATGTGTGACTGGAGCATAGGTTCCTGATGATACTAACATGTCCTGGTGCCTCACTCATTGACCTTCATGAATTATACAACATATAGAGCTAGTTTATGCTCTGAAACTTTGAACCAGCAATCTTTCTGATTTCCCTGTCTCTAACCTGATGGCAACATTGGAAATCCAAATGTGAGGGTGTTATTGATAAATGTCCCTGTATTTTCCAGGGTTGAAGTTAGAGGCTATAATTCCTTGCTTCGAAAACTTCAAACATGATGCTGCGTTTGGTCTCTCCTGGCATAGACCATGGGACAATATCTGCATCCATTCTTCTTCAAAAGAGAAGCATCACAACACGCCCTGTATTATGCAGGGCAGAAGTTGGAGCCTTCTGGTCCTTGCTTCCAAAGGTCCAAAGATGATGCTGTGTTAGATTGCTTTTGGCATGTACCGTAGGGCAATATCTGAATGCATTCTTTCTACAAAAAGTGTTACATGGCAAAATTAGCAATTTTCTAAATGATATATTCTGATGCATTACTCTCCATCACTTCAGTTAAGAGCGGAAACGATCTGCATTCCTGTTGATTTTGGCAATGATGAGTATCCTGAAGAAGATTCCGAGATCTGGATCAGGTCATTTGTAGATCTCTTAAATTATGTAATTTGCAAATGCTGAACTACGTTCTCTTGAATGATGTAATTGCAAATTACATCATTTATTGTTATTATTTATGTGTATGACTACTTTGGATAAACTGCACTTTCATTGCATGGTTGTGAATGATGGCAATGGTAGCCATCTCAAACAACCGAATTGTTTATAACCTTTTGACATGCTGGTTAAGGATTTAAAAGAATGACCCCGTTGCACTGGTTATACAACCTCTCTCTCTCTCTCTCTCTCTCTCTCTCTCTTTCTCTCTCAGAGATTACAGTAAAATGAATTGAGAAAATTGAAATTTACAGAACAGGGAAAATTTAAGGGTTATAGTATTGAAGCATTAAAAAACTCATTGCGACTGTAAGAGAAATTGCATTGATTGCACCTCACGTACCAACTAGAGTCTTGATGAGATTGTAGATCCATCCAACATACAAAGCAACACCTGTTTAGTGATCATGTTTTTGTCATGATCACTAAACATTTTGTAGGAACAATGTGGAAATATCCAATGTATTTTATATTGTGAGTCTTACATTCTGTCCTTTCTTTAAAAGGATAATTTTTTTTTTTGGTTGATCAACTTCTATGAAATGCTCATGCATGAAAATCTCTTTCTTCCATGGGACTTTTGGTTATTACTTCTGCAGATATTATGGCTATTGACTATTAATTCGTCATTTGAATAGTACAATGATGTCAAGTCATTGCTAATTTGCTCTTTCCCAGAATCACATTTTTTATTCTGGCAATTGAATGAAGTCAAGAGATTGGAACTTGCTTTCCTCTCAATACATGAATGTTAATGTGAATAGACCTGCCTCCACTTGTTTGCTGGTTGGCCTCCCTGGATTTGGTGGAGCTTGTGATTATCTCACTAATGATTTTCTTTCTTCGAAAGGTTTTAGTTAAAAGGGTGGCCAAATGTCCAAAAGAAAGAAAGGTTTTTTTCAAAATTTCCTCATTCCATGCAGGTAAATTTTTTGCACCTCAAAGATGTATGCTAATAATTGCTAGAACTATTTTTTTTGGAGGATTGATTTTTAATATGAATGTTCTTTTGCAATTTATATTTGAAACGTTTCTTCTGGAAAATCAATATGTCACAAAGTCTACTACATTAATTTTTCGTGCCAATTCAAAGGTCACAGAAGCTGAAGTGCTCGGAATACTGTTTGAAAGAAATAAATGGTTACTCATTCTATGTATGAAATCATTGTGTCGTGGATATTTAGGTTTCACGATAGTGGCCTTATTTTAATTGTTTGTAGCAGTTTTAAATTGTATGGTCTGTGTCAAGTTTGTATAACATTTTTGTTGGAAAATGTTTGATTTTCATTTCTTTTGTTTCAATTCTTTTAGTAAAAATTGAAAATACCTGTTGTATCCGGTCCAAAATTTCTTGCATTTGATGATTGAATGTGTGCTCAAATTTTTTTAAAATCAAAGTATTGCTAGTGAATATTTTCAATATCAACTACTAGGTAGATTTGAAGGAGTCAATCCATTACCCTTAAATCTGTCTCAATCAGCATGTTCATGTTTCATCAATTGTGAACTAATTTCACATCTGATGGGGTTTGAGTAGTGAATTTCCCGAGGTAGCATTGCAGAAGTTCTTTTACTTGGTTTCCTCTTTAAAATTCATGAGTTCTCTACCATGACTACGTTTTTCAATTATTCTTCTTCTTTCAGTACCACCACCTGCTGGAGAAACCCTTAGCTTGTTGCTGTTTGTTGGTGGTATATTCCAAAGGAAATAGCTTTTTTCTACATTAAGATTGACTTATATGTTGAAATAGTTATCAAAATTTATATTCTGTACTGAGAAAAGATATGTGAGCTGACAATAGAATGATTTGATTAATGAACCTATTCTTCTAGTGAACAAGATAACGATTTTTTCTGAATACCCTGAGCTAGATTGTTGTTCACTTGGTACTGATAATCTTATAAGTCAGAAGTACAATTTCAGGCTCTAGAGCATATGCATTTAATTGCAAATGCAGAATTTCGACTATAGTCGGAACATCCAGCCAAGATTCCATATAACTTTTTTGTTTTCAAATCTTAATCATTCCTTCTTGGCATACTGTTTTCTTCTTGTTTTCAGCCTTTGGTGCAGGTTAAGTGAACAGTCATTTTGGTAACTAGAGCATAGACTGTACCTTTCTCCACGCCATTCAGGTAAGGTTTTCCTGGACCTGTAAAGCTTTAATTGATGGAGGTATTGCAATGTTCTTAGAGGTCATCTAGGGTGCTAGCAGCATTTTCCCGAAATTAATTGTCAGTGCTTGTGGTGATGTATTCTGAGTTACTACATTCATCCAAAAGTTTGTCTCGGTTGTCCATATTCTCTGTTTTGTGTGCCCAAGGGTGATAAAGGGGCTTTAGACTGAAGGCAAATTTTAGGGTTTTGTTAGCTGGTCTGACTTCACTGATTAAGTAGAAACCATTGAGGGAAACGCAAGCAGCTGTAGAAATTAAGCTACTAGAACATCAATTCTTCCATATAACTTTTGAGAAGTATGAATGCATTTGCTGCCAGATTAACATTAAAAAAAAGGAAGAAAAAAGCTAATGGTGAATAGTTAGGGTTTATCGGATAATGTTGCAACACAAGAATTGAATCTGGAATTGTAATTGAATTCCAAGTGTAAAAAATTTTTAGTGCTAAAACTGAAAATAAAGATTCTTGCGATAATGTCCAAGAGTCAAATATTAGTTTCTTAATTCTTACCAACCAAGAAATTGTTGATATTATTGATTGATTTTAGCAACATAATACTAACAGATGACATTCCAAATAGTCAAATTTTCTTTCCTTGAACAAATCAAATAACCCCTTCTGTACTTTACACATTAAATGAATTCTCAATTTATTTAAGTCTGAAATCAGTTAGTTAATAAAATGTACATAATCTTAGTAAGTGTAAAATATGTCCATTGCTCGATTGAGTTATCAAACATTGCCTATGGTAGTTCAAATGTCTGCTCTATATTGGCCTATAGTAGTTCTTGTTACTGTGCGTACCCAACTCATATGCACTTGTTGGGTTCAGATGAGCCGTCTGGTGCATACTGAGTGAATCCTAATTTTGTCACCTCCCAGTTTGTTATATTCAATTTTCTTCCTGCAGCTGCTTGATTGTGCGTGTGCCTATGTGTAACTGCATTCTACTGTTTAATGCTACATTCCTAGTTTTGAGGAGCCAGCTTTTCTTCTCTTTTTGTGACAGACCAAATTGGTTGAAATATGAGTTTGTAGATTTTTTCTTGTAATCTTTTGACTGAGTAAACAAATTTATTGGAAGACAAATCCACATGCTTTTCTTCTCTTTAAACGAAACTCAATTTTCTTGTTTTCAAAGAATGTTATGTATGTTTTTTTTGTTTGGCTGATATAGGAAAGAGGGCATTAAAACGAACCTTTTATTTCAGAGTTATCAATAATACGTAGGGTTGGCAAAGTAAATACACTAGTAATATATACCATATTAACCTTCCATTACAGTATATGTAATTCTTATTATTCTGGTTTGGGGTTTTATAAGCCTAGTTAAAGCATAACACTCCTGAGAAATCCTTGTCTCACTCCACACATCAAAAGCATAAAATGCTCCTATACCATAACACATCCGACCAATTATTCTGGTCCAACTCTTACATGAGCCTGGGGTTCCTGACGCTCAAGAGGACTACGTCATCAACAACGGGACCACACAGAGAAGAGAAATCGTCACTCCTCATGGTGTAGAACGTGCTGTAGAACATGATCCTGGTCCTGGTGGACACAGCCTTGAATCTCAGGACAGCACGCTTGAACCCGCCTTTGCCCTTTGATTCATAGGGCACCTTGATGGTGTCCCTCCCTGCAAATGCCTCAACGATCATCGACCCCTCACATGAGTTGCTTGCGTCTCCAACGGCGAAGAATAGGGTGTAGGTTTTTCCTGGGATGGTCCTGGCTACTTGAGCAATTGCACTCTCTTTTCCGGCAACGAGTTCGATTGCTTTATAGCCCCCAGGGACAGAGAAGTGGGCAGAGTCGATGTATTTGACTGCTTTGAGGGATTCTACCATCCAGCCAGGCAAGGGAGAGTGGTCATCCTCGATGTTCGGAGGGATCAATACTCCCCAGGACGTGTTTGGGAAGATGTAGGGACCCTCTTCAAAGCCGCCATTCTTCAGTAAGTTCTCTGGATAAGTAGAAGAGAAGTTACTAAAATCATTGCTTGCGAGAAAGGAACAAATTTGGCATTAAGGATGGAATGATAATTATGTAGAAGAATCTTAATGTATCTTCATGTTTCTGCAATCATACAAAGAGATTTGAATATGTGACTAGGAGAAAAGTTTTTCTTGTAATTCTTTTACTATTGTAGATTATGTCAATCAAGTCTCCACATTGATTATAGTTCCTTCAGTGACTAGTAATAACATTTCTCAGAAGAGTCTCTGTCATGATTTAGAGCCTTTCTCTGGCGTGTGAAAGATGACCATTCAAAATTACCTCTTCCTTGACCAAAAAATCATGGAGGAATGATATAGAAATGAGTATCAATCAAACAGATTTAATGAGATTGATTCTGTAGGGTTTCATGCAGACTAATGTAGAAAGTCCTTGGGATCGATCAGACCACATGAAATGCCTAAGCTTTTGGTAAGTAGAATTGTGTTCCAGAAGCGATTGGTTGTGAAATCAAAGATCAGAGAACTCACTATTAGTTGCTTTAGGAGGATAGAGAGCCCTGATTGCAATCGAATCAATCAAGGGTCCACAAGCAGGGTCCTCCTCAACTCCTGGATTGTGGATCACAATCTCAGCCACATCAAGCTCGGCCTGGAATGCCCAGGCATACGAGTCCCACCCATTGCTGCTGTACAGGGTCTGCATTGGAAGCACTCCTGAGTCAGGCGCAACCGATATGTTGAGCTTCTCCTCCTGGGCGCACGTCCGGGCTGCACTGAACGTGATAGAGTAGTACATGCCCTTCTGCACCAGGAGACGCTGCTTGATTGAGGCCTCATTCCCGAGCCGCACCGCGAATGCGCCCTCGGGGACAACCAGCAACATGTCGCCCTGCTTCTGGCCTGACTTGATGTACTCCACGAAGCCGGAGATCTCCCACTTGGGGATTGCATACTTACCGATCACCACTGTGCCTTTCATGTCTGAGGGCTTGGGCCCGAGCTCAAAGTTCCCGTTCGGCACTAGCCCTGTGCCAGAAAATGAATCAGGCATATTTTAACGAATGATCAATTGGTCGGGTCCACAGCCATGTCCAAAAATTTAACTCATTAGGCCGAAGTTGAAAAGAGAGATTGGACAAAAAGGACACATCATATGGGGCATTAATTGTGACCTAACATAAGCTTTATTGCTCTCACTCAAGGACCATCTGGTCTGCAAAGTACTGCACAGTTTACTGCAGGAGACGACCAATGACCATATGGGTATTATGATTGCTTCTTCTTCCCTCCTCATTTTAAGTTGGAATGGCTTCTGTGGCCATGACCCAAACTATTATGCGTTTTCTCAGAAAATGTCAGGGGGCCAAAAAGGACAAAAAAAAAAAAAAAAAAAAAACAAAAGTAGTCTTATTTGCTGCTTCTGGGAAATGTTTGATAGCTTTTGAAATGCTCTTTATGTGGTACAAAGAGTAAAGTCGGTATAAAATTATTAAATTCAGGACCATGTGAGGCTTCTGCCAGCCTGAAATGTCAGCTGTATAGTGGCCCCCATTGTGTCTGTACTGATCACAAAACAGCTTCAGAGACATTGATCTCCAAAATTCAGAATTCAATGCATGGAACTAAGGAAATTCACTCAAATGAAGAATTTGGTTCTCACCAAAATCATTTACTTTGACAGAAAATCTTTTGAGTTGAATATTACAAGCATATTCCAGCAAAATAGACTGATCCGAGTATGTTGATTGAGGATTACAGATATCAGCACATAATGAACCAGATCTTCATTTAGTCATTAACTGCAAATGGATGTAGTTGTGGGTAGAAAGAAGACTGGCTACTCAAGTAATTGCTTGATGAGTGACCTCTGAAGTTATTAAATTTTCAAGTCAGTCAGTACATGCTAGTTTCAAGGATTTGGCAGCTAACTAAATTTCATACCACAGTTCATTTGACTACCCTCTTGATTTTGCCTTACTCATGCTTAAATTCAGAAACAAAAAGCCACACTAATATAGACAGAATCAGTTGGTGGGTGATGAACTCACGAGAGAATGAAAGGTAAACCTGTCTACAAAGTTTCTGCACTTATATTGAGTATGTTGAAGTTTTGGGAGCTCACCATCGATGAAGGCGCAGCCGAGGCGGCAGGTGGCGCAGAGTAGCACTGCCACCACCGCTAGAACCGACCCTCTCATCGCCAAAGGTTTCTTGCAGCTCCACGGGAGGAGGAGGAGAAGGAAAAGGAGTTTTCAGCCTGAAATTGAAGAATGTAGTTTGTGCAGAAGCAGATTCAGCAGGGCACTTATTTATATGCATGTGCCATTGCCAGAGAGCCCTGTGACATTGAGGAAATTACCTCCATTTGCCACTGTCTCTTTCACATGGGGTTTGCCCGATTTACGCTTTTGACCCTCTCTAATCGTTCTGTATTTTATCTTTTTTTTTTTTAATTTTATGCTCTTGGATGTTATCTGGTGGAGGTCCAAGACACGATCTTCAATAAATTCCATAGTTCCTATTCTTGGGGGTGATCTTTAAATATCACGACTTCATCCGCCCCCGAGATGCTGCAAGGTATGCAGGAACACCATGCTTCAAGCACAACCTTGTTGGGGGATTAATTTAGTCATTTGTTCCCGGATTAAGTTTAATTGCCAACATTAGATGCCATAATCACTTTTCTTAGAAGCTTAAACTATCGAGAAATGGGAACATGATGTATATCAAGTATACTTCTTAACACTTCCCATCTTCCCTCATCTTTAATGATTAGCTTGGTGATCAAGCATTTGATTTTGATGTGATAGATCTCAAATTTGAAACATGATTTCTCCCACTTAGAATAATTTTGGGGGTCATGCCCATCATGCTATAGGTGGTACTTTATATGGACATGACGTACATAGGACCATTCGTGTAAATGTATGAGGATATATGTTGGTCAAATAACCGTACCTTGATGTAAAATAAGTTATTTTCAATAAAACTTCTATGTCCCACATGTTTAACTAACTTAAGGAAAAATACTCCTTTTTAATATTAAACCGAATTACGCCTGTATTAATATATGATGTATTACACTCACATGAAAAAACTTCCATTTCAAACTTAATTTTATGTATTTTCTTTTTTTCAATCAATGATGCAACATGTCAAGTGCCCAAAATATGCTTATTATTATTTCATTATTATTAAATTATATTATTATTATTATTATTATTATTATTATTATTATTATTATTATTATTTCTAATCCCATAAAATAATGAACATTTTTCTTATGATTTCTCATTTGATAAAAACGAATTAGTAGGAAAGTCCCATTGTTAAATATACTAGTTCCATAAAATATTGTAGTTTATATAGCCATATCCTAATATATAAGTCTTTCTGTTTAAAATACAATTGATCAATTATCATACTAACATCAACATCCTTTTGCACTACAGTTATAGTAAAGCCCAACTTTTGGCCATATTTTTGCAAGTAATATGCCAATATCTATGTACCCTTCTCCATACCTCGAATCGCATGATTTCTGTCTCATATATTATTACATAGTGCATGAGCCTAAATCAAGCCGAAAAATTCAAATACATGAAAACCTTATGTATGAAACACGTGATATCATGTAGCGAACATCATATGGACAATTGATGAATAAGTGAGAGTTCTATAATTGCATGACTTGTATATTTGTTGTAGAATTAACTGAAATATATATATCCAAGAAAAGTTGAAGCAGACAGGAATGAATTAGGAGTAGATAAAAGCGGCAATAAATCTTAATGGAGGGTCTTGGTTCTTAGGTAAATGAGCAAAAGGGCCCCAAGCATCAAGAGGCATGGAGCTAATGCACATGGGTTTTTGATTTGTGAATATGGACATTGTTTCATCTTTGCTTGGAGGGTGTCCAACGTCCATTAACTTCTGGTATGAAATGCATTCACAGATCATTATTCCAAGGAATTTCTTCAAAAGAAAAATCAGAGAATCTCAGATGGGAGAAGGATTTGATAGGTGCACATGTGAATGGCAGGTGGAATGATGGTGCCTGCGATCGCAAAGTTCCTAGGAAATAACAATATTGATTTGTTCATTAAGAAATGGAATGGGAATGAAGTCGCTGACATTATAGAGTAACAGACCACATGTCGGACCCAAAAAGTTGCAAAACTACTGTTTCTTAAGGTCGGCAGGAAGGGGGAAAACTATGCATTGGAGATTCTGATTAGAACCTTAGATTTTTATTTTAATTTTTATTTTTAACATGAGAGGAGGTACAAATACAGATGAAGGGCTTTTCAAAGGTTGTTGAACCCAAGAATAAATATATGCAGACAACATATTTGCGGATGCAAACAATCCAAGAATTTATCTTTTATCCTTCTTTTTTTTTTGGAGATACATGCGAAAGATAAAAGATCAGATTTATTCCGCTTTCATCAAGAAAATGACAACAACTGTTTAGTGAAGCGATGCTCCATTAAGGTCCATCCTGCCTTAAAAAATGCAAGTGGCATTTGAGAAATTTTTTGAAGAGTTTTTGGAGAATGCAATTAGGTCTCCAAAGCTTTCTAGATTCCTTTAACCTAACGCAAGTTTGTTGGAGCTTAGAGTTTTGAGCATTTTCAGAATGCTAATAATTTTTTTTTTAATATAATTTTGCCTTTGCTAAACTTTCGAAGTTCTCTAAAATGCCCTTATTGGGTGTGACATTGTTGGTGACTCAAATTTGGCACCAACGAGTCTTACATGAGGTCACGATACCTTAGGTGAGGCAACTTGGAGTTGTACAATCTTAGGTGGCGGTCACCTAAGGTCACACGATCTTGGCAACGTTGCCAAGGGCAGTAGAATCTCAAGCGAGTGTTGTCGATAGTAGATCTAGCTTGTTAACAGCCTAAGCTCAATGCCAATGAAGGGTTTGAGGTTCTTTTTAAAAATAAAATAAAATGAGTCCCTTTTTAAGTGTAGTTTGTTTGACGTAGCACTTAAACCAAAGTTGCTTCACAATGCACTTATAAATTACACTTTATTAAACACTATTTGTATTTTGCCAAAAAAAAAAAGAAAAGCTCTAGCCTATTTCTTTACATTTTTCTAAAAGTTTTCTCCAATGGCCCAACCAAACCAAACGTAGCCTTACAAGATGAGATGTCATCGGAGATTCTTGATGGAATAGATGTCAGGAGACACGTAGAATACCTAACATGAGGTTTTATTTATTTGTCATTGATCAAGGAGGTTTCTTTTCATATTATTATATAGAGCTTGTCATATCAATTAAATATTTATAATGGTGGAGATTTCTCCATGCAAATATTTTTGTATGACCAAAAATATCAAAAGTACACTCAATCCAAATATGGCAGACTTCTAATTGAAATAATGATCCAAATACCAAAATTGATTTAATAAATGATATATTAAACGATGTCACATAATTATAGTCATAATCGAGTATGACCCGTCTGCTTAAAAATTCGAATCTAACAATCGACGCTTCATTTGATAGTTTAACTGTTCGAGAACATGAATTTCGTCGAATTATCAATGAAATGAATCACGAGGAATGTTGGGGTCCCAAAGGCTGTGGGACTCAATCTGAAGGGGACAGTGCTAGGGCATGCAAGAAAATCCCAGCTGACCTAACAAACATAAACCAAAGAAATAAAATAAAATGAAAGAACAGATCCGAGAGCTAAATTGAATTATTTGGATTGAATTTCTGGGCCAGGAGGAGGGAAGCATGGTGGGCCTAAGGGCTGAATTGAATAATAGTAAATGGTGGCCCAACACTAATCTCAACCTCATCCCTTTCCCCTTCTCTCTCTGCTTCTTTTGTGGAAATCCCTGCTTCACCAAGGTCTGAAGAGATAATTTACCCGTCCCGTTTCTTTGCAATTTTCTTTTGGAACTTTCTCTTTCATTGGCCCTAAAATCAAGGTCTCCTGCCCGCTTGAATTATTGGGGGTCGCCTCCTTCCCAACTTCAATTGTCCTCATGTGAGATTTTTAAACACTTTCCACGCGACAACAGTGCAAAATCTTGCTTGAAAGTTTTTTTTGTTTTTGTGTGGAACACCACTATATGAGTGCTGTAAGGATAAAAAATTGTCTGCTGCCCAAAGATACTCTCTTGCAAATAATAATAATATTAATATGGATGATGATGGTAAAGAAAAGGGAAGAAGTTTTAATTATATGATAACTTTATAAAAAAAAAAAAAAAAAGGAAATTTATGTCAGTCTATGCAATGTGCTGAATAAATATGGTAAAATGACTCTGAAGAAAGGCAGAAATTAATTTGTTTATACTTTTCATGACAGCAACATTAATGCATTTTGCCTTTATTAACACGAGAACTAAATGCTTTTAATTTTCGGCTTCTGTATTTTTGAACCTTTAGCTTTCTGTATTCTTGGATCGTATTTTTAAACCTTTGACTTTCCATATTCTTGAACCGTATTTATAAATCTTTACCTTCCAAAATTTATTTATTCAAAATGATCCATCGAAACATAGAATGACCAATTTCTTTATTGGCTTGCATAAGCATCGATGATTTTAAGTTAGTTGATGAATTACGTTGGATGCTCTTGCATCAGTTTCTCAAAAAAGAGAGAAAAAAGGGTTTTCATCGACATGGAGGATTTTGCCTTGCTTGATTTAAAAAAAAAAATGGAAAAAGAAATGCATGATTAAGTTTTAGGTTCATGCATATTGCTATTCCAGATGGAACTGGAAGTACTGATTTTGACGTTTGACCAAGACATTAGCACCTTTACTTACATGTTCGCCACATGGCCAGACTTGATCAACTCATGCTAGAATTGTCATCTCTCAATTTATCATACAACATTAGAAATAAGTTGTCGTAACATGGTCCTACAATTCAAATCTCTGATTTTACAACATCACGGTTATCTATTATAATCAAATATAAGAAAAAAAAATACAAAAAAAAAGAAAGGGAGATTGTCCAGAATATTGTTTAGATTCCTGCTCTCAGATTTTGAGAATATCTGCAGAGACCCATTCCCTCATGGTCATGCATGAATTCATACTCCTTGTAGCTCAATCTTTGAACTGATACAAAGGAACTTCCTCTACAAATGGAGAAATGTCTCCTGAAAATGGAAATAGGGAGTAAAGGGTCAAGGCCTTTGAGTTTTGTATGACGTGATTTTATTTATTTATTTATTATATCTTGAGGAATTCCAAGCTTGAGAAGGGACAAATCAATCGGTGCTGATCTCTTTCTCTTCTCAGGGACAAACCCTTCTAAGAACAGGGAAATAGACCATCAGAATGAGACCATGCACATGCACGCACACAGTGCAACTGCATTAATGAACTTGTCTTCCGATGAGATCGCGGGTGACTCGACCCCTTGTCTTCAAAAGGACTTGTGTGGCTGATGTTGGCTACATACATAATAATTTCTTGTATAGATAAGAACAAATAAAATTGACAAGATTAAAAAAAGAAAGAAAGGAATTTATGAGAAAGTCTAATCCAAAAGTTTAAGTTTATAAAGGGAAATCACATGTATATAAAGAACATACATACCCCATAGTCATAATGGCATATGATATTTTAACAGCATTCTCATGTGCAAGTCAAATTAAAAATAACAATGGCATAGACGTAAACGTGGAATAAATTGAGATAGATACTTAGATGCCTTGTTAGAAGATTTAATCCAAAAAATTTATTCTAATGGGTGGAGGAAGATCACATATAAATAAATAGCATATTTATCCATAATCAAGTAATGTGAGATATCTTCTAACACTTTGGAATATGGAGGTAATTGGTGAGGGGGAAATTGTCAAAAAGCTTTGGACCTACAAATAATTAATATTCATTCCTCAAGTCCTCTCGATCTATTCTATCTTACGATCCAAACAAAGTTCAACTGCTATATAGTTTTCCGTTGGGGTTTTGGCCACATATTTAATGGATAGGTAGCACCTTATCGAGTATATATCTAGAAACTATAACATAGGACTTTTCAATTAATATGTGTTGAGTCGAAGATGATTGATGCATGCCATGATTTTGAAAGAGTGGGAAAATTGTACCACAAGTTCTAAACTTATGTATAGAATCAAATTGTAAACCTTTCAATTTATCAATTCTAATTCTAAACTTTTTGCGAAAATTGCAATCAAATCCTAAAAATTATATGTAAAACTGCAATTTATGGATCCCATGTTCTATGAGTAACATATAAACAATTTTAGGCATTGTTCATCTCATGGATTTGATTGTATTTTTTTTTTTTTTTACAAGGTTTAGAGCTTAATCGAGTCTATTATAATTCTAGAATTTGATTACATTCTACGCATCATGTGTAGGACTTTCACTGTATTAACTCGTCCCCACCCACGAAAGGGCTTTTTCATTTTGATTCGAAAAAGATAACACTTTCAGTTTCAATGCAAGCACAAGTCACCATCCAAGCTGCCTGTGAAAAGTGACAACCTACCCAACAGACAAGTCTCTCCCCACAAGGGGAGCTTCTTAAGAGCTTCTTGGACACATCGGGATGAGCAAAATGGAGAAATGAGAGATGGTTTCAGGAATAATAAGAAGAATGCACCCGCTAGATTAACATCTTGATTCGATACCTTGATTGTTAGATCTATGCATTCGAACCAGGAAAGATGAATGTCACACATGGTAGTTCATTTTCTTGAAGTGTTGTGGGCTCGTTGTAAGCTGGCATAAGCTACCTAGCTTTGGACGTGCTATAACTGTTAAGGCATTTGTCATACACTTTTAAAAGGTGCGACATCCCTCCACACAGATGAAGCTGTCTGGAGAAAAACTATACCAAACAGCCTATAAGAAAATTAACATCTTTGGCTTCCATATATAAGAAGAGTGAAATACTATTTATGAAGGTAAGATGGTTCTGCTAAGATAAAGCATTTATTTTGTTCTCTGTTTTGTTTCCCTGCAAATATCATCTGGCCAATTCAGAACAAGCCAAGAGATCAAGATGAGTCTGGATTTCAGACTCAAGCCTATCCACACAAGATAGAGGTCTGGGCAAGAGAGACAAAGAGGGAGATGACACATAATGGCAGCAACCCCATGCCTCCATTCCCATTAAAAGCCGGCCTATATGATTGGCACCTGCAAATGCCCAGCTGATTATTCCCCATGCAGCTTGCACAAGCCCCAGACTTCTCTTTTTTTAACTTAGGAAAATTACACTAAAGCCTTTTATACAGAATTCAATTGAACTTTTTTTTATCTACACAATTAAATCAAATTTCTCATAAAAAAAAGTGATACTGAAAAATCAATGAATAGTATCAGAAATTGCTATAGTGATACTTAAAAATCGATTTGACAGTGGCCCCAAAGTTGTAATTTTTTACTATTTTATGATCTTATCACAAAAAAATTTTAAACTAATATATATGTGATAAATTTATCCAAAACTAATTTTTAAGTCACAAAAAACTCAAAATTAGTATATATGATAAATTTACCCAAAATTAATTTGGATCGTTAAAAATCTTAATATAACATATTTATCTTTCATTGGATTTTGTTACGTTTTACCATGAAATTATTGTAATTCAATTGACACGATAAGTTTACGTCACATAAATACCGATTTGGAGTTTTTAATTACCAAAAAATTAATTAGGTGTAAATTTATCGTAGGTGTACTATTTCGAGGCTTTTTGTAATCTAAGAAAATTTGTTATAAATATATCAATTTGAATATTTTCATGGAATTAACTTTATTAATAAAATTATTATTATTGCAGATTCTGGATCTATCTTCTTTTACCTGATTTGCTCGCTCCAGGAGGACCAAGAGATAAGGGGGGACAGTCTGCACGACACACTCTTCCAATACACGGCCAATTTTTCTTGGCCAAGCACACTCGAAGATATCGCTGCTACCCACCGACCTACCCTTTCCCCTCACTCTGTACCGACCTCCTGTTTTTTGCCATTTTCCTCCCCCGCACGTTCGTTCTTCTTTCGTGACGAAAGTAGAGGGACGTGGATGATGGACAGATCAAGGGATTTTGCTCATTGACATTCGTCCACCTGACTTATGCACAACCGCACACAATGCAATAGGCTCCAATTGTTTCGCGAAAGGTTTGATATTTTTGAAAAATATTTTCTAACAATCATTTTCCTGAAAATATATATATATATATATATATATATATATATATATATATATATATTATGATGTTTGGTTAAAACTTGAAGATGAACTGAAAAAAATTTGATATGAAAAAAAAAATCTAATATGATTTTTTTAAATAAACATACATTATTCATGCATCACTAATTGCCCATGGACGGTTGGAGAACTGAGTATGGGCATCAAAGTCGTGAGGCTCGCCTTGATGGATTTCAACTCAAGTATCGGGGATGAGGGCACAAGTATTGGGGTCTTGAGCCTCAACCTCGATAATCCCTAGATTGAGCACCAAGGACCTAAGGCCAAGCACCAACGACCTGAGTATGGCCTTTGTGGACCCAAGTCAAGTGCCAGGGACCAGAGCTAGAGTATTTGGAACCTAGCATATGGCCTTAGTGGACCTTGAGCTTGAGTGCCTAGGCATCGAGCATGAGCAATAAGGCTTTAGGTCTGACCTCGATGAACCTAGGCATGGATGCCAGAGGTTCTTGGACTCGAGGCTCGATGGACCCGAGGATGTGTCTCGAGGAGCTAGGCATAGGGCTAAAGTCCTAGGCACAGGCCAACCTTGATGGACTCGAGCCCAGCCACTGGAGACTCAGGAACCAACATTAGATTTTGTGCCTAAGCATGGAATTTTGGTTCCAAATATCGATATATAATCATATTTTATAAAATAATGTTCGATCTTTTAGAGAAAAAAATCATTTTCTTGAATTTTAAAGTAAGTTTTCCGTCGAGTAAAGAAAATATTTCCCATTAACTCATTTTCCTCGGTAAACTGAATGCCATAAAATGAAAAAATATATTTTTTACGAAACAAACGAAACTAAAGCAAAGAACGATTTGCCATAGTCATCTGTAATTAGCTTAAGAAAGTCAGAGCCTGAGTTCGACCCACTTCAATTGGATTTCGCGTACTCATTTACCATCTCTGTGCTACTTCCAGCAATTATACTTGGCGACAATGCAGTGATTCGGGTATTTCAGGTGCCTCATCGTACAACCTTATTTCAAGACGCCTTTAGCTAATGGACCGAGCAAGATCGAATCACTTACTTTCTCCATGCCGCAAACGTTCAAAAAAATCGATAAAGAAGTCATTCTCACTTGTCGGTATGGTCCTCGTCTCGACCGGGCTTTAAAGAGCCTTTTTGGCCTCATAAGCGAGAGCTCAAACTCATCAGCTTAGAATCTCCCAAGTTCGATCCCTGAATGGCCAAGGTGAGGAAATCGACAACAAATCACAGTGCGAAATGCCAAACAGGCATGGGTTCTCGCAAGAGTCTGATCTAATGCGTAAGACAACACGAATTCCAGTTCAGCTTAACTTTGCAGCACTCTGGTTCACTCTGCCCTTAACTCCAAATAAAGACCGTGTAGGCATCTTTTCTTACTGAAAAAGTTCAAGAATAGCTAGAGATGGCAAAATTTTTAAACCCATATTTTCACTAATGGGTCGTATATGGGTCATGAAGATGTAATGGCCCAATTAAAATGGGTCAAAAGTGTTTTAAGTTCAATTCCATATGGGTCGAAAATGGGTTACATGTTTTGACCCATTTTCGGTCCATTTTCATAACCTAAAAACATGGACCTCCTCAATGATAGATAGTTGCGCTTCGTCAGTGACTCATTTTCGACCCTCTCTGCCACTCACTGTCGCGGCTCGCCTCAACGGAGCTTGGGCGAGCTGCAAGCTCGCTAGCCATGACGGAGCTCGGGCTCGCCTGGATTGAGCAAGCCGTGAGCTCGACGACCATGGGCGATCTTGGGCTTGCTTGGATTTGGCAAGCCTCGAGCTCGTGCTTAGGCTCGCTTGGGCTTGCTTGGATCTTGTGAGCTGCAAGCTCACCGGCTGTGATGGAGCTCGAGCGAGCCGCAAGCTCGCCAGCCATGACCAACCTCGGGGTTGCTTGGATCTAGTGAGCCGCAAGCTCACCGACTGCAATGGAGCTCGGGCTTGCCTAGATCGGCCAAGCCTCAAGCTCGCCAATCGCGACGAAGCTTCGCAGCTCGAGCTCGCTCGGACAGGCGGAGCCTTGATCTCGCCGAACTACGACTTGGCCGATCACTGTCAACAGAGTAACAATGGAGAAGGAGGAGGAAAAAGAAAGAAAAGAGAAAAGAATAAAAGAATAAAATAAAATAAAATAATAATAATAATTTCAAAAATTTTAAATAATAAAAAGTTGATTTTTTTAATTAATGATATTTGATAGATAAATATCCATATACATATTGAAGAAGCACTTTTAGATGAAGCTCGATGCTATTTAGATTGATAAATAGAAATTCAAAAAATCATAATAATGTAATTTTTAACTTAATGAACTAAAATCAATAAATCAACCAAAATTAAAAACAATTACAATTAAGAAGCTATGCATTCTTGCATTCAAGAAGATTTGTTCAAAAAATATTATTTTCATATCAATTATTAGCTCATCAAATTTTTTCTTATTAAGAGTTCTTCAAAAGTATTTTAATTTAAAGGTTTTTCACATTTTTTATTTTATTTACATTTTAAATTTGGTGTGAAGCTTTTATTTAAGTAACTAAATTGAGTTAAATATAAATGTGTTTCGATAATATGGGTCGGGTAGAGTATGGATCATAAGATTTACACTACAAGAATATGGATCAAAACGGATTAAATGAGTCAAATATGGATCGATCCATTTTCGACCCGACCCATACCCGACCCGACTCACCCATTTGCCACCTCTAATAGCTACTGAGCCAAGCCGCGAACATTTTTCCTCATCTAAACTTCATTTTCATTCCTTGGCTATCTGATGATCTGGATGCAGACCTACCATAATAACCAAAAACTGAATCAGAGCAGGTCACGCAGAAGATCAGTCTATTACTCTTAGGGATCTTTATGGTAATGGCACACAGACCCTCAACAGATTTTCAACTGGCCCAACTCAAAGCAGATTCATATGAACACACTATGCAGTTCTGCATGACTAATGTGATGAAAATATTACTCCTTTTTGTGGTTTGATCAGCCAGACATCAAAATTCCAAATGAAGCAAACTTAAATTCATCCCAATTAGCAACTCTTCAGATGAATGTGCGTCCCCCGTAGAATGACAATAAGCAGATATCATGTCATCAGTGGACAGTTTATTGGAACTTAGCAAATAGGAATCGTGAAGCAACAAAACAAGGTGCGAATTGCAGCAGGCAAAATGCACAGCAATGTATAACTCAAAGGACAAAATGGTCCAAACAAGATTCTATATTCCATAGCAAAGAGGCGAGCATAACAACAGACTTAATCTAGTACTCATCAACATTCCAGACATAAACTTATTACAAAAGTCGATGTCACTTAGTCATCAGATTCAACTAGATGACAAGCAGGATAGTGAATGCCGTCCCATGATACAAGCAATTGGGATGAAGGAAACGCTTATATAAGAGTGCAATGAAAATTTCCACAGAATGTAGACTACCATGTTATGGTGCCCATGAGATTAAAACCACCGGTCATAAAAAAGGCTAGGAGATCAAGGAATTGTGCGCTGGTAGAGAGGCAATGCTCCCAGTGCTTCACGCTCTGCTTTCTCCTTCTTAACCTGCAAAATCTCACATAAGAGATTCTTAGTGATTTGTGCATATATAGACTGAAAAGAACTAGCTGCCATCATCTAAAACCGAGTGAATCAAAGAAAACCACTTCCTGAGAATTATCTCAAACATGACTTTGACGGATCATTTGGCAGGTACATTTTATTAAACCCAAGGAGAGGAGCAAATCAAGATAGAATGAGACCCAGAAAAACACAAGCACAGGCACACACTCAAAAAACATATCACTCAATACTAATTGTACAACAGACGATTAATCTTGAGATAAGAAAAAATAATTTTTCACAGAAAACATCAAGTCCAGTTTCTTCCTGTAATAGAATTGGTTAAAAATTCACAACAGACTTCAATTCATAGAAACATCCGAAACTACTATCCACCTCCAAACTCAGCAAGTTAGAAAGCAAGACTTAAAAGATACAAAGTTGGATGAGACAAGCCTCAGCTGATTGACTCTACAGGAAGATAAACTCAAGGACCTATAATACTGCCACAAAGGTATTCCATTCAACTATAATATTACAGCTAGTGAGACAAACTGTAGATGTGCCACTTTTTCTATGACATTCATTCACTCTTCAAATCAACAATAGGAATTATTCCTCCAATAGTCAATACACATATCAAACTTCACAATCACGGCTGACAAGTTTAAAAGAAAAATTTTATATGCAACTGATGTCTAAGCCATAACAGAAGCCAGAAGTGCCAAAAACCATACCATGCAACTTCAGAAAGATATATAGATTCTAATACTTAAGAGTTCTTAAGATAATAATACTCTCTTTTTTTTTTAACTTTTAATTATAAATTAAATGGAAGCAAATGGTTGTTAGCATATTTTTCCCCATTTTTAGGGTTCTCTAAGGGTTGAGGTTTAGGACCAGATATTAGGGGTAAGATTAGGAACAGCATTGATTCATTTCTCCACAACAGAAAGTAAAAACAACTAAGTGTCTAGTTGTAAGTATATTGAGCACCAAACAGGTGCTTCCCACTATACAAACAATCAAGCCACCAATTTGAGCTTTGGATTGCCTGTTACTTGATTCCTGAGATTAATATGGTATTCAACTGAACCTACCTTAAGAAGCATACCACAACTTGTCGCCACAAATAACTTCTTGATTTTTAGCTTTCCACCTTTTCACATTGGATAAAATGTCTGATTTCCATATATAATCTACAAGAACTAATAAATTTGCCCAAATAAAAAACCACTCCAATCACACGGGCCAATGTAGCAATAACAAAGATTCACAAGAGACCCAGAGAGACTCCTGAGGCTGCTAAAAGTTATCTCTTATTGCAAAGGAAGCATGGATGGAGCCAGATCACCATTCAAAGCAATCTATAAAAACTTCTCCACTCAGTAAAAGAAACTTACAAGAGCAAGCATATCCTGAAGGTAGCTTCTGAAAGGAGTCTGCATAGCCTGCAGGGGTAAGAATGAGATACATTAACATCTCTATATACTACCCTTTTTCCATAAGAGAAGATACAATTTAGAAAGCCATTGCTCAAAACATACATTCTTACGCTCAAATTTCAGCAGATGAACAAGCAACACCCAACAACAAAGAACACTTTCACGAAGCGCATATCGCTCGCATTGCACGCACACCACCGCCTCCGCAAGTTTTATTCTATCCTGATTTCGTCATCATCAATTTAATCTCTAATTCACCGACAACAACGTTCGAGTCAGGCTACCACAAACGACACCAACAAAAGAGAATGCTCGAGATAAGCCCCATTTAAAGACACCAAAGCAAGGCGTCGCATCCGAGACAAGCTTCGAGCACCCCGGAAGACGGACGACGGACCGACCCCATCCGCCAAATGCCCCATTACCTGAAGATTCTCGGGAAGGTACTCGTGCTTCATGGAGAGGTCCATGGCGCGCTTGAGTCGCTGGTTCCGCGCGTCCACGATCTCCCTCGGCAGCCGGTTGAGCGCCTCCTTCACGTCCAGATCGTAGTAAGGATCGTAAAGATCGTCGTACCGGAGCCCTATTTTCCATTCCAAACAATCAGAACTCGGCCGAAAATAAAAATCACAAAACTCGAGCCGACGGCAACATTGTCAAACATCGAAAAGCCGCCGCCGCCGCCGCCGGAGGAGACCAGAACAACCGGCGGCGGCGGCGGCGGAGGACGCCGAATCGGACAACCGCATCCTCAATTGACCGCGAGAGGGCGAGAAACGAAGGAAAAAAAAAAAAAAAAGGAGCGAAATCGACGAAATCGATGGGGGTGAAATGGAAGGGGAAGGACCGTAGTGGCGGAGGCGCTTGGAGATGGTCTTCATGTGCTGGGCGGCTAACCAGTTCTTCTTCGGATCCAGCAGCGACTGCAGGAACGACGACATCTTCTTCTTCGTGCTCTCTCTCGCTCCCTCTCGATTTCGCCAAGCTGTTCTCTCCTCTTTCTCTCTCTGCCAGAGACGATGGATTTCTGGAAAGATCGTCGGAGCCTCGGTTTTCGAGGTAATTGGGGGATCGGTTCGTGGGCTCGGTATGGCTGCACATATATGGGCCTACCCCCGGCCCGGCCCGGATACATAAATGATAGTTGGCCGGGGTCGGTTTCCGGTCCAATTGCTGACGTGGCACTGGACTATACTCATCAAACGAGTAAGGTGAGTCAGGTTTGAATCGGATCATAAAGCCGCTTAAGCCGTTTGACTTGTTTTCACGTAATGCAAATTTAGTAATTTATTACAGACTCAACCCATATTACTAAAGCACTTTTCTAAAAGACTCGTAAACAAATTAAATTGAGAGTGTAGAGTGAGTAAATGCGAAATCTAGTAAAAGCAAAAGAGACTAAAGGGAGAGTTAATGAGTTAGTTTTAAGTAAGCTGTAATCCCATTCGTAACCCATTCAACACTCATATTTGTGTTTACTCAACAAAACTAACTCATTTAACATCCATATAAGTTTTTATAATTCATTTTTGCCAGGTTTCCAAGTACGATTAAATCAGATTATTTCCTCGCTTTTAATTCCCTTGATTTCATTAAAGCGACGTCGGCAACGCGGCTTGAGAGACCCCACCGGAGAACCTCCATAATCGAGACTTGGATTTGCCACTCCGGTCCCCGACAATACTGGTCGGCTCAAAACGAGGCGCGAATGGAGAGTATTGCTCCTTGGATCGACTGTCAAGCAGTGCTTTTGACTTCATGTTTTAGTGCTCTTTTCGTAGAACCATGGCGGCGAACCTTTATCGCGTGATCGGGCACGTGTCGATAGGAACGATTATAGCCTATGAAGAGTTGTCGGGTCGTCGGGCGGACATCAATGCAGCTTGGTTTTAACATTCTCTCGGTGGTGTATTTCTCTGGTAATGGGTCGGCCATGTCTTATGCGCTTGCCGTCCCCGGTCGGCCCGCGGAACTTCGTGTCGGGACAGGCATCGTTGCGGATGTCGATGAGCAAGTCCGGTGCGCGAACTTACGCGCATGAATGGGCGGGTCAGGATCAGATTGTTCATGAATTCATGGGAGGCAGACATTGTGATATCTTCTTTCTTGTCTTTCTTGTTCTTATGAAAATGAAAACTATGTTCAGCCATGTCATCGGCATCCATACTATACTACTACTGGCGCCAAATATTTATCCTTTCCTCTTGGATGCTCGCCGGCATGGCGAGGCAGTGTACGATCTATCATTGTCACCATGAACATACTCCAAGAATTGCCCGCTGTGTTACTACCCCTAAAAATTTTTCAGAAAAATTACTAAAAAAGTTCCCAACCTATTATATTTTAGCCAATTTAGTTCTAAACTTTTTAATTTGACTAATTTAAAAACATTTTTTTGATGATTTTACTAATTTAGTATTTCCAACCTATTTTGACTGGAAAACATGACAATCATTTGAGTTTCTTTTCAATTTTTCTAATTTTTTTATTCTTCCTTTTATCTTTTCTTTCTTTTTTTTTTACTTTTCCAACCAACTTTGGGCCAACAACCCTCACCTGGTCAGGCAAGAGCATCTTGGGCCTCACATGTGGTCGATGACCTTACTAGCTTAGCATTGAAAAAGAAGAATTTTTTTTTAAAAAAAAATTCAACAATAAATTTTAAAAAATTATTTATGTAAGCACAAATCATATCATGAAAGACCATCGACACTAACTAGATCGCTATGTTAATATTTTTCGACAAAAAAAGATGAGAAGTAAAAAATTAATAAATCCTCCAAAAGTTTAGAATTAAATCGACACATAATCATAAAGTTTAAAATTAAATTGACACAATTCACAATTTAATAATTAAATTGGGAAATTATCGAAAAATGTAAGACTTAATGAGCCAAAATGAAAGGTTTAGAACCAAATGAATAAAAGTACAATAAATTACTTTTTTGTAATTTCCCCAAATTCAGACGACAGATTTTGAAACGTTCAGTATTGTCACTTACCAAATACATCACCTTCAGAAAGCTCTTTTGATTCAAAGTAACTTCTTAGTTTGGGGTCTCAAAAGACCGAAGCGACTACACGTTTGTTCACTCTTCGTTTTGGTTCTCGCATGTGAGACAAATTAGCAGAAACAATCTCCGAATAAGCTTCTCAGAAATGAGTTCTGTACTCTGGCGATAGAACGTACTCCATGCCAACAATCAATACAGCATTCTGGACACATGGTAGTCGGCGAGTAAGCCATCTTTGCTCAAGCTCCATTACCATGTCTGGCTTATCAGTACTGCGGCATCAGCATGAACCCATTTGGAGAGAAATCGGGGCGGAAGAATTGCAGGGAACCTAGCACATCAACAGAAGAGCTTCGCGTGTCCGGCCAAGGAGACTCAACACGGTTGCAGCAATGTGATGCCCAGTGAGCCCAGCAAGGGAAAGCTGCTCATTTGGTGACGCGTGCTCTACGTAGGCATCGGGTAAAACAATTGGCCGCCACTGGAGGAATCAAACCTAATCAGTACAGCTTAGAAACAGTAACTCACAATTCAATAAATTTTCCTCCCGCATCGGTACTGCACAACACTTAGAATGGCCTCGCATACTGTGGCCAATGCCTGGTATTATGGAGCTGAAAATCCGCTCTTACTAAAGCTATAGATTGTCTGCGAACTATGGCCAATACCAGGTATCAAACTAATAAAAAAGAAATGATTCGCCCTACTTGTGGTTATTCTTTCATTTATCATGGCTTTGAAATGCAAAAATTAGATGATGCCAACAGGAACGGTGGGCCCGTCTTTCCTCAAGAAAAGATCCATGACAAGGGCATGATCACAAATAAAGGACTATAGAAAGGATGATGCTGTACCTTTATTCTCCCATCAAGCCGTCCATCAAGTGCAATGAACTGTGCAACATGGGACCCGAAACCTCCAATGGATCCTTCCTCAACAGTGACCAGAAAGGCATGATTTTCGCACAACTCCCTAAGTAATCCTATGTCAAGCGGTTTGCAGAATCTTGCATCAGCGACTGTCACCTCAATTCCAAGCTTTGAAAGAAGGGACCGAGCTTTGACACAGTTCTGAACCATTGACCCATAACCAAGCAAAGCAACATCTTTACCTTCTGCAAGAATTCTCCCCTTTCCAATCTGTTCTGCAAATCCAGACATTTAATCAAAGCCCTAGAATATGACAACACAGCACTTCAAGTTGCGCATGAAAGCAAATGATTGCAATTATTGATAAGTACGCAATAGTAGATAATGCAATGTAAGATGGCAGGGAACAACTTGAATTTCACCTAAAACTGATATTTGGCAAATAGATTTTAGATATTCGAGATGCAGGCCTAAAACTGATATTCAGTTATAACAAATCCTGGAAGGATATTCTAATGAGAATGGAACACAATGACAATCGAAAAGGAAAGTATAGACTTCATATCTCGTTAAGAACAGGCAGCAAGTGGTGTTCTCGCCTCCCTACTATAAAAAAGGTGAACTTTGGTTGTTATCAATATGAAAATTGATCAAGGAAATTCCATGAAAGGGAATGTATGAAACACATCATCCGCATGGTTAATGTTCTCAACCTCAAACTAACAAGAACTAGAGCCATTTACATTTTCTTTTTCTTTTTTAAATTTAAGCACACATTTACATGAGATCCTCACTTCACACGATGGAGACACAACTGTCGAAAACAATATCACCTGGGAGTAACATTGCTGAAGCATTACCTCAATGGGGATCCCTTGACTGAGAGACTTGTCTGTCCGAACAATTGCACCCCGTGGATACCGGAAGCAAATTGGACGATCATCAACTATGGCAGCAGTTTCTACCATGTCCACTAGCTCATCTTCATCAGATGGTGCCATGACAATCATGTTGGGCAAACATGACATGAACGTTATATCAAAAGCCCCACACTGCACAGGACCATTAGATCCTACCAAGCCTGCACTCGTAATGACAAAACGGACAGGAATTCTTTGCCGATCAACATCATGGACCACCTAATGCCACAACAGATTCTCGATAAGGAAATCCGTCTTAAAGTTATCATGACCATAATTATACAGCTGAAAAGGTAAACACCTGATCAAATGCTCTCTGAAGAAATGCAGACGGGATCACACAAAATGGCTTTAATCCTCCACATGATAAACCCGCGGAAAATGTAACTGCATGTTGCTCAGCCATTCCTACATCAAAAAACCTGTCTGGAAACTTCTCGCGAAACAACTGAAACGATGGTTCCACCTCCGCTCCCCCGTGAACCATCACAACATCTTTGTCACTCTCTGCCTTCCTAACCAGAGCCTCCACAAAACAATCACTATATGTCCTGGGTTGATAATTAGATGCCATTGAATCACAACTGCTTGAACCTGAAGAGCACCACAGATACAAACCATGAATATTTGAGTGAAATGTCACTCTAGGACAGTTAGAGCATATAGGAACTTTCTTCTATGAAAATATGGTGCATACAGCAGTCAGCCCTGGAGTTTTGGTTGGAAGATAGCAGCATTTAGGGAAAACTGACACATCTTCACCCTAGTTGCATACTCTGATACTATAATTATAGGCGTGACTAAGAAACTAGAAGGGCTAGCATGAAGTAAAACCTGACAATGACTAGACAGAAAATATGTAAAAGTAGGCTAAAAAAGTCAGATAATCATCATGGGACAGCCAAGCATTTTTATGATTTGTATGGCTGTCTCTCAAGAGTGATGAAAATAATCATCACAGACAGCCATTTCATTGCCCAAAAATCTGATTTGTGAGCATATGTTCTGAATCAAATGAACGGAAATGACAAGCTAACTATACAAACAGCAAACAGTTCAAATGTTGAGCAAAATCCACAAGCTGGTCCTGGGTTCAAAATTTATTACTCTGTATGTAATCATTTGGAAACAGCACGAGAATGAATGGAACTCAATGATTCATCATGAAATAAAATATGCAGCTACATGCAGGACAAAAGTGGGAAATCATACCATGTAGCACAAGACCAAATATTAACCAAAGAGAGACCATTGACACGTTTGGCTGCTTCACAAGTCAATGAGTATTCCACTGAAAAACAAAAGCGCAGAATTCCTAATGATATCTGACATACCTTCGCCTACATCCACGCCAGTCTCACTCTGCTGGCTACGTTCGATCCCTTGAATTTCCTCGGTTACAACATGAATCAGTACAGGACCCATTGAATTTAGTGACGCCACTTCTTGGAGAACACAAACCAAGTCCTCAATGTTATGGCCATTAACAGGTCCAATATAGTACAAGCCAAGCTCTTCAAAGAGAGTCGAACCGGGTGGACCCATCATACCACGAGCAAATTCATCTACTTTGGCCGCCCATTCATGCATGCCTCTGCCAATTTTTTTAGTAACACCCTGGAAAAATAAGAAAGCTGCATGTTAAATAAGGGCATACACAATTGCCACCAATTGTACACTACTGGTTCAGTTATCACTAGTAAAAATCCGGTTACAGGAAAAAACACCAACAAGTTAGCATTTCTCCTTTTTGTCCTTAAAAAAATAATATTCAAGGCTTTAGAAAGGTTTCTCTTTATATCTCTTTGGAATAAGTGCATTAGAAATCTTAAAACTTATCGTGAAAATGCAATTGAGTCCTAAAAGTTTAAGAATGTACAATCAAATCCTCAAACTTATCCAACTGATAAAGTACCTCCATTAGCTTTGTCTAATTTGAGTAAAAAAAAAAAAAAAATACTAATGTATATTTTCCTAACATATTTCAAGGCACAGTGTTGATGTGGGCGCCACCTTAAAAAAAATGCCAAAGAAAAACAAAAACAAAAACAAAAACAAAAGAGAGAAATAAAAAGAAAGATAAAACAGATGTGATACAAAAACATCACTGGGAGAGGGTTGTTTCAGATGGGGGCATAACTTCATTGGCAAAGGCTGCTGGCCCTTGCACAGCATTGGCGCCCACTGCTTGCCAACACTTTGCAAGGTTCAGCCAACCCTCAGAAAAAAAAAAAAAAGGAACTCAAACATTCCACCAGCTACAGCCTCTTTGTTTTTTTTTTTTTTTTTTTTTGGCTAATAGAAAAAAAGCTAAAACAAATTTAGAGTTATGCAACAGAAACGCCCAGACCGAACTGGACCAGCTGTTTCTGGGCAGTCCCAAGGGCACTGGTCTGGTTCCCAATTCCATAAAATTGGATAGTCTAGTTCTCAGTAAATCAAATCGATTTTTCATGGAAAAATCAATGTACACATCTCTTCTTCATCTTCTTCATCTCCATGGATTCTCCACCTCCACATGTACTACTATTTCATAATTTCATGACAAACTTGCTAGATCCCCCTCTCCTCCCCCTACCCCCCCCCTTTTTTTTTTTTTTCTCCTTAAACCCTTTGAAGCAGCAAGGCAAAGCAAACAAGAGGCAAAAGCAAGCCCACAATTAAAACCCTTCACTGCTCTCTCTCTCTCTCTCTCTCTCTGTATGTGCTGATTTCAATGGCTTCCACTGTTTTGAGACACCGCAATCCAACGCACCTCTTGCCACTTCTTGCTGTAGGGGACTCACTGCCGGCCACTCAATCGCCAAATGGGTCTTCACCAACGACCAGCTATCTGGTGTGTCACTTCCACGGTGGAGATCCATCGACACTTCCACTCAGTGTTGACCAGTTCCATTGGACTGCCTGAGAACCGGTCTAGTTCAGTTCAGGACCAAGTGGTCCGATTCCAGCTCCGGAAACTGGGAACTGGTCCTCTTAGTCCAATTCCCAATTCCTGGGTGAGATCGAACCAAAACAGGAACCAATCACCCCTATAGTACATTCCTGAGTTTTCTTCTCTTCCTCAATTAGACAGGCTTGGCTTGGAATGCACAAACGAAACCTTGTGGCTACAGTGTCCTTAATTTCTTCACAGCATGGAATTTTTGCAAGCTCTCTCACTAACCCCTCCAAAACTAAGGTCTCAACTTCTTCCACCAACTTCTGCCACTTCAATGCATAGCTCTTCTTCAACTACCCCTTTCTATTCATTCTCAAGAATCCACTCACCAGAGCAACGTAGTCCAAGTTCATGTGGTCGCGACAGATTTCGCCTCAGAGATTAGTCCCAATGTCAATGGGGTTCTCGGTCATGTTTATATTCTCACTGCCTCTTGTCAGCCTCAAGGGCAAACCAACCCCCAGCAATGGTGGCAAGCAGTGAGACCAAGCAAGCCAGGCTCGCAGCCCTTGCCCACTTGCAATGAGGGTGAACAGTCCTCACCTATGGCTGGGCGAGGGTCGTTGGTCCTCCCTCAACAAAAATGTAGTGTGTGGCAGCACCGCCCCTTAACCCACCCTGTCACTCTTTATCTAAATAGAAATAAAAATTCAATGAGGGTGAGACCAAGCAGTGAGACCAAGCAAGCCAGGCTCGCAGCCCTTGTCCACTTGCAATGAGGGTGAACAGTCCTCACCTATGGCTGGGCGAGGTTCGTTGGTCCTCCCTCAACAAAAATGTAGTGTGTGGAAGCACCGCCCCTTAACCCACCCTGTCACTCTTTATCTAAATAGAATCAACAATTCAATTTGTTTTTAGCATGATTTTCATTTTGTAAATTTTCAACCCTTAATAAACCTTTTTCTATATAATTTGCTTAGGTCTCTCTCTATCCCAAAAGCGTCACCATAACAGTGTTGTGTGCATTAAAAAAATATTTAATTAATGGCACATCAACATTTTCCGCCATTCAAATTAGACAGACTTAAGAGAGGTACTCAATTGCACCAACCATACAAGTTTTAGGACTGGTTTGCACTTATTAAAAGTTCTTGGACTTGAATACACTTTTACAACAAGTTTTAGTACTTCTAACGCAATTATTCCTTTCTCATTGACATAACTCCAACCTTAGTTGTTACAAAGCACTTTGCAGAGACTAAAGAGATGACAACTCTAGAGTCTAATTCAAAAGCAAATAGTTTGAGTGATTATAAAATGACAATTCAAAACTTCAAATTGTATATAAAAGTTAGCATCACGACGTATTCTTTTATAATAAGATGAAGAGCACCTACTCGCAAACATTTGAGAGATATTCTGTACTAAACACCACAATGACATTAATCAAAACCTTTTTCTATTAAGTTGAGTCAACTCCATGGATCTTGCAGACAAATCCTTAGTAAACATCCTTAATCTATTGATCTCTTCTAAGCACACTTTGTACTGAATTTGGAACTTAAAGCTCCGCTAAGATGAGCCTAAAATGGGAAACTACTGGAATTATCTATCTATCATCAGGTCCTACATAAATAAAGGGGATTGTGTGGTTACTTCAAAGGTTGTAGATGACTACAGAAGAGGCCTTTATGATAAACATCTCATGTCCAACAAAGTAGCTGTAAATGTCATATTTCTGTTACAATAAACAAGCTATAGCAAGGACAAACAAAAAGGTGTCAGGAGTGAGGTGGATATGCTATTTTGGCGATGGTCATAATCATGGTCTACTCATTTCTCAAAGTCAGCAACATGTTTTCTATTTTCAACATGTGCATTGTCAATCTGTAAAATATTTCAACTCCCTCTTCATGACCTGAAAGCAGCCATTGAAATAGTTCTATCCAAATAAACTGCATACCTTGGCAACTTCTCTAAACTTCCGGAAAGATTTGCTTGACTGGAGCTTACTTAGAGTAGTAGAAAGAGCATTGATAGATGTCGTCGGGCCCTCTTCAAGATTTGGGTGCAAAGAATGACGACTATCATTCAAGATTACTATCATATCAGAGTCCAAATAACCTGCATTGCTCATTGCCTCATAGACCTGGCCTGCCATTGTAGTTCCATTGCTGATGACTGTTAGAATTCGTTCACGTTTTCCCTTCATATCCCGTGCAACTGCCATGCCTAAAATGATATAATGTATTGCTTAAGCTTCCTTCTCATTAGTGGACAAAGAAAAGCACGCACAAGTACCAACATGTATGTGATCGAAAGCTAGTTATGGAACCAACATGTCACATGAGAACTGACTGCAAGAGACATTACCTAGCCCTGCAGAAATGCTGCTGCATCCATGTCCCGCACCAAAAGGATCATATTCACTTTCAGATCGAGAAGTGAAACCAGACAAACCGTCCTTTTGTCTCATAATGTTCATGAGGTATCTCCTTCCAGTAAGCATCTTATGCGCATATGCCTGCCAAGTAACCAGGATAAACAATTTAATACTTTGAAAATGTGATTGTGCACTTGTTTTCAATAATGTTAAGGATCAAACATGTACTGATTGCTATCCATTACTCACTTGTTCCCCAACATCCCACAAAATTTTGTCTGCAGGAGCATGAAAAACGTGATGTATTGCCACCGTCAGCTCAATGACTGCCAGACTAGCTTTCAAAGGTTTTTGTGCTTTTCTTAATACTGACGATAATTCTAAACGGATTTCATCGGCTAACTGCCGCAGTTCCTGCAAAACTAGTCATTAGTTGATAGAGGTGAGATTAGCTTGAGGAGGGGTAACCCATAAATCAAAGAGAAAAAAATGAGCAAACCTTTGTAGACAGGTTCTTCACATTGGTAGGGCTCTCAATGACATCGAGAATGGGTGTTGGTACTTTCTCATGGAAGAAATCGTCACTATCAGGCAAAGAATTGATTTGACTAGAAGCTTTCTGTGTCGAGAAAAACCCAATAGTCATAAACCTCAAAGCAACAATTGCCAAGATCATTCTAGACATATATAATGGTGAACAGTTTAGCTCTGCCATTTTTTGAAAATTCCACAGCGAAAAAGCTTATGAATTTGATGAGGATGAAGAACAAACACAAAATGGCGATGAACACTGTCAGGTGGCATTTTAGAGGAACCACAGTGCCGTATAATCCATAAAAGTACATGTCTGCTAGAAACCAGGGACAAGAACATCGCCAAAATGGTATTTTTATATTCCCAACATTATCCGTAATTGACTGGTAGAAACTGGTCCAAACTGACAATGCAGATCAGTAGACGCCCAGTACATCAGGCCCCACTTCACAAACACGCAAATTACTCGTACTTCCCAACTATGAGCAAAAGACGCGAACAACCATACACAAACTTTTCGAGATGGGTTAGTTCGCTTTTCGAACGGTGAGCGATTACTCCACGAGGTACGCAAACAGTCCACACGATCACTTAACCTCCGAAGAAACAGAAGAAGAATACAACGACCAGATCAATGCCCTCACGGCACGCGAACGAAAGGACCGTTACCTTCGAGCGAGTCGCGCCGGGAGCAGAAGCGATTTTCCAAGCCTCCGCGCTCGGCGGCGGCGGAAACCGAAGCCCCGAAGGCTCCGCCTTACCGGAGGCCGAGAACGCGGGCCGCCGTTCGCCGCGGTTGCCGCGGGCTCCGAGCGCGGAGAAGCGAGGCGAAGCGGCCGCCGCCATCGATCGCGCGGGGGAACCGCGGTCGGCCCGGCGTCCTCAGCTAAGGAGGAGGAGGAGGAGGAGGAGGAGGAGGACTTCCCGCCCCCGCCCCAGCCGCCGCGCGCCACCCCCGGACGAACGAGCCGGGAGGGGAGGGATCGATGGGGCGCGGATTCCGCCGCGGCGATCGAATAGCGCGAGCGGCGGGGAAGCGATCGGGGCTGGGGGGAATTTGACCGGCTTGCCGAAGGTTGAAGATGAAGTGATGATGGTGATGATGAAGTTGAAACTGAGAGAGAGGGGATGGAGACAAAATGGAGCATCGCTGGAGAATCGAGACTGTTGGGGAAAGACATGCTCCCCTGAATTTTGGCCTTTTGTCTTTAGTATAGAGATAATAATACCGATGGCCTCTAAATTTCCCTATTTATTCAAGTCACTTTGATTCGTGGATTAAATAAGAATGTCTAATTTATTCTTCCATTGATTCAAAGATTGGAAAGTAACATTGAATGTTTTTATAGTCGGCAAATATTTATCAAAACTTCATGGATTGTATTAAATAAATTAAGAATATTAAAATGATATTGCATTTTGGATTAAAGTTCATGACGCACGTTAAACAAATTAAAATTCATGAGTTATATTGTATATTAAATCAAATTTAAAGACCATTTATTTTATTATTTATCACTTATTAATCGTACTTAACAAAAAAAAGTTATTTTCAACATACTTGTCATATATGACCCAAAATGTATAATTTTTAGAAAATGATAAAATTTCTTTATCCATGAAAGGAAGGAAAAACTACTGTTTTAGATTTTTAAACTAATTTTTAGTTATATAAATTTCAATCTTGGCTTAGCAAATATATGTTCATGGAACTAAATGGAATCGAAGGCTTCGTTTGTTTTGAACTTTTAAAGTAATTTTTACTTATATAAATTTTAACTAAACCACTTAATGTACTATTAAAATTTTGAAGGGAAGTAGATATGGTTATCCCACAAACTATTTTAATTTTTGTGAGAATATCTCTCTTCATCTTCACATTTCAATTCAGGTAAAATCAATAGCATCCCTGAATTAAAAGATTAATTTATATGAAGTAATTGTGGTTTATAAATTTTCACTTGTAGCCATCTCTCGTGACTTTTGATAGATTATCTTGTCGGCATCCAATTTTCAAAAGTGAATATAGAGACTACTTTATAGATTTTTTATCAGATATTTAGAAAATATAATAGAATCTTACAATTTGGGGGCAAGTAATTACGATTAGGGTATCTTTTCTTGTACCGATATGTAAAAATGATGGGATGCTTTACTTGTAGGGATTAAACTTATATCATAGATCAATTGTCTTTGAAAAATTAATACATCAACCATTCATTGAAGGGTCTAAATTTATCATCCATTTGATTTAACTTTACCAAATGCAGACTCGCAAATTAGAAAGGAGAAATCCCCAGGAGGAGGGCGGTTGCTCACCTTAAGAGACCAGAGATGGGTTCCTACAGATATCATTATGTGTAGTCTAATGACATTCACCAGCCATTACAAATGATGACAGATTAACATACGTCTCAAGCTATTTTTATTTATCGCACAATCCTAGTTCATTTTTGCTATGCATATAAGACCCTAGTTAATGTAATAAGATTTCTGTAATATTCATGTTGATATTTTAAAATATATCATACAATTGTTTTGTACTTTCATTTATCACAAGTGTAAAGTTTTTACTTTTCCTTTAAAACAAAAGGCTCATCCTATAAAAGTTGAATGCATTAGATGTGAGAAAGTCTCTTTAATTACGGGCAAAATTTCGAACTTTTATTTCATAAGGCTCCTCTCAATAAATTAAATGCACTAGATATTTATAAAGGTCTATTTTTAGAACAAGGTTAATATCATAAAAAACTCAAACTAGTTCATTGTTACAAATTTATTATAAATTAAGTTTTCAATCATGAAAAACCAAAAATTGGTACATCCATGACAAATTCAACTCCATTAGTTTACATTAAGTTTTACCTTCAAATTGTTGAGTTGGATGACACGAGACAACAATTGATGAGTGTACCAATTTGAGATTTTTCGATTTTCGTGTATTAAATTCAATTTAATAAATGTTAATGGAGAGTGAATTAATCTCAACTATACTAGTTTGGGATTTTTGGTGATAAAAAAATTAGTTAGTGGTGAATTTGTAATATGTGTACTAATTTGGAGTTTTTAATGATCAAAAAGTTAATTTAACATAAATTTGTCATAAATGTATCGGTTTATAGTTTTTCATAGTATTAATCATTTAGAATAAAAGTGCTTGGGACACTCTTTAAAAAAAAGCCATAAAAATTATCATCTATTTCTTTATGAACTAAAGTAATGTTAAGAATAAATCCAATTTGCATTATCTTTCCAAAGAACTATAAGATCCCCACAAAAATACTTATGTCCTTAGCATCGTCTCCAATAAAATTTTGTCTTAAATGTAGACGTTTGCGCATGGCATTTTATGCTCAGTCTTTACTATAACAATGATAAGCAAGTTAGATACTAAAACAAAAATTAACTGCCACATTGTCTACAATCGTAGATGTTTGCTCATTGGCCAGGAAGTGCCACATGTGGCGCAAATCGAGTGCATGGCTCAAACCAGCACGGAGTCTAGAACCTCTTTAAGATATATCTTACTAGCTTAGATCATATTAGACTATCTCAAATTGTTACGTCAACAAGAGATATGCACCAAATAATATCCATTGGTACCTAATTGGCATACCTACAATAGTGGAGAACTCAACATCTGTCGACCTAATTAAATGAAGAATATAGAATCTTTCTAAACTACCCGAAAACCAACTTGCTTGCCCTTTTTGATATCTCATAACCGACAGTTTAATTATCTTTCCTTGGTTTTCTTTTCTTTTTTCTGTCAAAAAAATATTTCATTCATTTATACATATACACAATAGAAAAAGGGATTTCAACAGCAAACTAAGACAAATAAAAAATAAAACAAAATCTAGATAAGAAAATAAATTATTAGAAGAAGGTGAGGGGTCACACACTTAAAGAACAAATATGTGAATTCTTCAAATTAAAATTGACGATTGATCACTAAATTCATCTTCAATAACGAGCACATATTGAGATCTTCATCTATTACTACAATTTTACTTTTTGGTAGTGCTTGCTTAGGTTTAACATTCTCACACCATCATCATCCTAAGTAACAAGGTTATATGCACACAAATCTGATACTTATGAGTGTGAAACCTTTATGAAACTCCTCTAATTTCCTTCAAAACTAGACTTGTACACCAATGAAATCCAAGGAAAGCAAAACTCCAAAATTATACACAAAAAACTTAAAATCTAAACTAGATTGAGATAGAAACCTTCTCGAAATGGAAGAAAGAAACTTCTAGATTTAAACTAATTTAGAAGAGAAAAAATCCTCAAAATGGAAAGAAAACAAGAAAAAAAAAACAAAGAACCAAATCAACCAAAGAAAAATGAAAAAGGGAGGAGAGGGACAGATATCCTTCCATGGAGGTTGAAGAAGAAAGTGTTGGGAAAATATGGATTTGAATTGGGTAGAACAATGAAAATGGATATTTACAATACTCAAGTCGAACTTTGAGACGTGATATTACTTTTTTTAAGGATTTATTTGCCCCACGACGTTGCTAATGGTCACCGGCAAATATCATTCATAATATAACAAAGTCTCAAAATGAGAATACTATATAGCAATTCCAATATTTTTCCAAAGTCTCTCTAGGAAATAATCGAAAAAATTGCTTCATTTTTCTTTGAAAGAAGGCTTGGAAATGATCACTTTAGTTCTTTCGAAAAATGACGAGTATATATATAAAATAGTCTTAAAATACATGCAATTCTTCATAAAAAAATTGCCAAAAAATGAACAAACATGTCCTTTCGAAAATTGCTTGGTTGAACAAAGGTGTCTATTCATAATAAGTTGAAAGAATGACCTATTGCAACTTTCGGGAAAAGTTGCAAATTGAACAAGCATCTTTCCAAATGTTATCTTGAAAAAACACAAACACAAAATTCAGAATAATTTTTTTAAATAAAATTTCGAATTTTTATTTTAAATAAATTTCAAAAATTTGCAAAAAAAAAAAAAGAGCAACCTTTGAATTGATTAAAATTAATAACATAAAAAAATAAAAATAAATAAATAACAAAGAGATTAGTGCTAATTAAATTGCAGGCGTGCTAAGTGCCCCAAAATCGCACAACCGCATGTGGATATGGTGGATCTAGCCCCATCCGATCATTCCTTTAAATATACAAAAGAAATCTCACACTTATTAATTGGCTCACTTCCTCCCACTTTTCCTATGTGGAACAAGGAAAACGCACTTAATTTGTTTTACAAACAAACCTCCAACAGAAAGCTGTGTGAAGAGGAGAGCGAGACTAGAGAACCCTAAATAAGAGAGAGAAAAAGTGTAATTTATAATTAGAGAATTAAATGAGCAATGTGATCGATCTGAATCACCAAATCAATGCCAAATTCTCCAATTTCTTGTTTGCCTAGAAGGGTCAAGACATGGTCGCTTCGTAAGGGTTTGAATTCGTTCTCTTGTGGACAATCGACATCTCTTTTGCTTAGGAAGGACGTTGCTTAATGGAGTCGAAGAAAGCAAGAACAAAAAGGACCCAAAAGATAATTCACACTTGCCAAACGTTATAGAGTACGTAACGCGCGTCGGCGCCCGGTAACTCATGCACACTCACGCGTCTCTGATTGTGCAATATATATAGGGATTCAGAATCTCCTGTTCCTAGCATGTAAATACCCAAATTTCAAGGGAAAATCAAACAGCTGTGCTTCGTCCAGGATCAGAGCTTGTCGATCCGTCGAGTAAATTTGCAGAAGAGGGCTTCGACTTGGGCGTATCTCGTTCTGTCTCTCTGGTGAATTCTTCGGGTACGTAGATATATTACATTTCGGTCCCTCTTCTTTCATTAGCGTTAATCACTGTTGTCATCACTGTTTCATACCTTTTATTCTTCGACATGAGCATGAGATTTGGTGCCTAAAATTAAGAAAGGAACGGCCTCTAGCCCTCTTAACCATCAAGCCGTTTATCCTCGATTCCTCGAATATATAATGCGATATGAGCAGTAATGATTAGTAATTTGGTGTTCATAATTATTTTTCGAAAACATGATCGGTTTTATTTTTAATGAAATTCAATCAGCTCGATGACATGTCAGCATAATGAGCAAATGTATGCTAATATGTGACGGTTTAACTGCGAGATCGGAAGAAACTTATAATCAGTATCATTTTTGTTTCATGGACGGATGATTTGGCTTTTTTTCTTTTCCGAGACATTTCAAAGATTGTGTTGCTTTTGCTGGGTACAATAGGTTGAGTTATTTATTTTTGGGACTTTGGGGGATTTTTTTTTTTTTTGAATCTCAGGTGTAAAAAGTTGGGTTGTGTTTCGGGAATTGGCTGGAAAAAAAGTATTTTAAATTTCTAAAATTACAAAAGAAAGAGAGCTAGATACAACTCTATTTTTTGAATCTCAGGTGTAAAAAGTTGGGTTGTGTGGGGTTCATGTCAAATTAAAGTCAAACGGGAGTTCCCCAAGATTTACAAAGTCAAAAGTTAAAAAGTAGAATAAGTAGCAGGTAACTTTTATTAGAACATTATAATGAGTTTCACATTTAAAAATTTAAAAAATATTTTTCTTAAAAATAATTGCTAATGCTTAAAAAAATAAATGATATGAAAAATATTTTTATTGTCCATAAAAATGTTTGAATATAAATTTTTTGATAAGGAAAATATTTTTTTATCAACTAATTATTTCAAATGATATATGTAACATTTTTTATTATAAAAAAATACTTTTTAAATCATTTATTTTTATAGCAAAACAAAAGAAGCTCGTTGAATTGATGCATCGATGCTGCAATATGCAAGTTAGAATGACCACACCACTATAAATATAATTACCACAGAACATGCTAGCATCCACTGTCATATGAAATCATTAAACTTTGTCCTTCAATGATGATGTTTTCCCTCCAATCATCTCCAATTTGATTGGCTACAAACATGCGCGTGGCTAACATTGATTGAATTTTCATGCGAGCAATGTCCACAACAAGTAATTATTGACACATAAATTTTACTATTTTATTTAGGACTAAAAAACAAAGAAAAAGTAAAGAGTAAAGTAAATAACTTCAATTAAAATGCATCATATATGTTTTCATTAAAATTCATTACACGTAAACATTAGAGCATTTACATAACTATCACTAATTTTAAAAAAAAGAAAATTAAAAAAAGAAAAAAAGAAAAAGAATTGTTTTTGATTAAAAGGTATAAGAAAAAATCGAATGGGGCCGAGTAGAGGGTTTTTCTTCATGCTTGGGCTCGCCCATCTATCTCTTTCCTTTTTTCCCTTTTGCGCCTGGGCCGGTCCATCTCCTTTTATTTCAACCTGGCCCGCATGCAAGTCATCTTCCCCCCATCATAGCAACCACCCTTGCCTTCTGCAAAAAGAAAGAAAAAAGAAGAGCGTACGAGCAGAGGAGACAGGGGATCGCCATGGGGCAGATGGCGGCATGATCCGCGGCTGGCAAGCTGGCGGTGACAGGGGCCATGCGCGCCTGTCGGTCGCCCTTTAAAAAAGAGGGGCTCGCTCATTTGTTCGGGGGGTTTCTTTTGGGTTCGAGCTACAGAGGGAGAGAGATTGGAAGAGCTCGGGAGAGTTTTAAGCGAGTGAGAGGGAGAGAACCAGACAGTGAGGGAGCTCGAGAGGCTGGTCGACCGTTGCCAGAGAGTCTGTTCGTCGAGCGCCGCCCTTGCAGTGCTTCCCCCCGAACCAGGTAGGTCTTGTGCGTAGCTTTTTGATTTGTGTCGAGTTGCGTCGCCTTCCCGAGGATCTCGCTTCGGGAGCACCGCGGGACGGCCAGTCATCGCTCGATCCATTTCAAGTTCACCCTCCCGTCGCTGCGGCCGAAGCCGAGTAGGGATCTCTCATTTTAAACGCCCGTTCCTGTGAACCCCGGCTGCTCTGCCCTCTTTTGGTAGGGATAGGGCGTTGAGTTTTGTTCCTCCTGTTAGTCACACGCGTATTGGGCTTCTGTGGGCTAATGTGGTTAATTTCGAATGCCCATTTGATGATTTTTTTTCAAGTTTGGCGCTGAGTCCGAGTCCAAAAAGGGTTGATATCGTTCCTCCGTTTCATGCCCACCACATGTTCGACGATATGTCTAAGCCGGCCTAGGCGCGTGCATCACCGATTCCCATGTGTTCTTGAACGCGGATAAATACGTTTTGCATGTTATGAACCTTTCGTTGCTTGCAAGTTGTCGTTTGCATCAACGGGCCATGTCTGGGCACGTCCGTTGTGTTTTATTTGTCTCCCGTTGGTTTCCTGGGTGTGGTGGTTGTAAGTGGTGCGCGGCTCGGAAGGGCCGGCAATGATGTCACGGAGTGAGAGGATAGGTTGGGCGTTCGGCGATGGAGGCATCGAAAGGAGGGGCCAATTTCGGGCGTAGTAGGAAAATTCAAAGAAGAAGAAGACCAAAAGGAATGAAAAAAAGTAAAGAAAAAAAAAAGAATAAAGAATAAAAAAAAAGGGAAAAAAGAAAAAAAAAAGCAAAAAAAAAAAAAAGGAAAAAAGCTATAAAATGGCAAAAGTTGGCTTCGGGAAGGACCGTTGAGGCAGAAGATGCAGGGAAAAGGACGAAGTGGGAAAATGACGAAAGAAAAAAAAATCATTAAAAAATATAAAGAATGAAAAAAAAAGAAAAAAATTTCTTTTTTTTTTTTTAATCCGATAGTGTTGGATTCGGGTTTAAGTCGAGTCAGTGGGCCGGATTGGGTTTACCCTGTCTGAACCCGTTTTCCTGAATATAATAATATTTAATATTAAAAATTTCGAAAAAATTCAGAAATTTTTTTGGGGAAAATTTGGAAATTATTTTTTTTCATAAGAAACTGAAAAATCCGAAAGATATATTAAAAATTATTAGACATGTGCCAAGACCAGTTCCTTGGGTTGCTCTAGTGATTGAATTGGATTATTATCTGGAATCGAATAGAAGACGGCAACGCACCCATCATTAAATGGCGCGATTAGAAATACTTTTAGCCCATATGGAAGACTGAGATCTGCTTGTTTTTATTCCCCCACGTCTTAATCTACCCCTTACACAGCGAGATTTTGCTGGCCTGCTGGCTGCTTAACCGGAATTAATGTCGCATGTAGGGAAAAAGGTCTAACCTTGATAAAAAGAAGCATTTTTATTAGGACAATAATGCCTACACGTACCGACACCAGCCTACTAAAGTGGAACTACTAATGCAGCGTTGCATTACTTAATGAATCAATTTTGTAAATGAGTCTTAATGTTCCTAATGTTGCTTCTTTTTTTTTTAATCCTTTTCTAAAATACTATGATTTACCCTATTTTATGAGCATAATGTAATCAATTACACGTGTGCCTGTGAAAACTTAATTTCTTCATAATGTGACAAATTTATGAAGATTTCAGCTACGAAAAGTCCTAGTTCTCGTCTTGTTAAACTTTTTTTTATTCAAAACCATGCAATTAACAAAATAATATAAGGACGGCAGTTGGACAGAGGGCAATATAGGAGACATGTTCCACAAATCAAACCGTATAAATATGAATTCATGGTCGCTCACAAGCATGTCAAGAGTTTGGAAAAAATAAAAAATAGAAGGCAAAAGCATCGACCTTAATTAAGAGACTTTGAGAGATCTCTCCCCAATCAAGCAGGTAAACCCTCTCATCCCACTTCATAATTTTTCTCTTTCTGCCCTCTAACTTCAGGGATTTGTCAGTGGCTGGCTTAATTAATGTCTTGGGGGTTATTCTTCATTCTTTATGGTAGTGATTCCACGTCATGAATCATTTGTGACAGTAGTCCTCATGAGTCATATACAAACCAACCATTTAAAGCTTTTATTTTATGCTCCCAACCTATGTTAGCGTACTTCATATGATCATGTGCGATCCACATAAAGACAGAAAGTACTTAATAACTTTCACTTCTCTTGAAACTGTAAATTCTAGACCTTGTGCTAATGGTAAGAATTTATATCAAACATTTCGAGTAGGCTCGAAATTCTATAATAACTTTTAGGTTGATTGCCAATATCGATCGCTCATTCGTGCTCTTTTTCTTCCTGAAATTAGACATCCATTCTCCTTCTTTTCTATAATGATTGCATGTTATACATCATTTTTGTGATGGTGATCCTCATGAATCATATACAAAAGTGCCATCTTGAGCTCTTCTTTTCTTATACTCCCTATTTACGTTAACCCACTTCGCATAAACTTTTTAATTATGTGTGACCCATGTGCAAAGATGGGAAGTACCTAATAATTTTCATAGCTCTCATGATGGTACAGTCTGGACCTTCGTGGGTAGTAGTTAGAACTCATATCCGACATTTCTTTTAGGCGTGAAACCCTACCAACACCGATTGCTTGTTCCCACCATTTTTCTTCCTAAAATTAGACATTTATTCTCCCTCCAAAGATAGACCCACAATGTCAGCTTTTTCCCAAACCAGATTCATAGAGAAAAAAAAGGTAATTGATTTAGCTTGATCAGGCGGTTGAATTCTTGATCTAAGTGTGATGGATTTCGATTCGAATTCGTGCTTTCCCCTCAAGGCAATCTTCGAGGCCACCCCTTGTCAAGTTGCGCGGGTGAAGCCTTACCCGAGCAGGTAAACTATAGTTAGTTTTGCATTCTACTATGGGCATTTTTTATATTTAAGCCCCGTTTGGTTCAACTTTCTCAAAGGGCTTTGGGCCCCCAAAGCCTCTTAGGAAAAATATTTTGCATTTGGTAAACATTTTTTAAGGTTCATTGGTCAAATATCAGTGCAAGTTTATTATTCATCAGTGTCATTATTTATCTTCTTCCTCATTTGTCTTTGTCTTTCTTGCCTGGGAGTTGGGTTTCTTCGACAGCTGCCATCGCCGCTCGGGGGTCGCGCGTTCCCAGTGACCATCGCTTGGGGTGGCTCGACCTACAACCTCAGGCTGCTAGATCTGGTAGTCCGAAGGCTAGATTTGGCCATTGCGACCTTAGATGACAACGTTGCTTGAGGTAGCGCCCCTGGGCAACCAGATCCAGTCGTCTGGCAGTTGGTCGGGCGGTTAGTAGGTCGTCGGATTTGATTTTCAAATTAAAAAAAAAAAAAAAAAAAGCCTATTACTACAAATGTGAGTTTTTCAAATGATATTTATGCTAAAGTTACTTTTCAATACTATTTGAGATTATAATATACCAAATAATATAACATTTTGAATTATTTTTTATTTTAAAGGTATTTATATTCTCTTAAGGCTATTTTCTCAAAGTCGAACCAAACGGGAGCTTTGTTGACACCAGAATTTAAGTTAGGAAATTGTTTATGAGGCTTGGAAAAGAATGTAACCGGCACGATGGAGAAAATGTTGGCTTTCTCGGCACGAAGAGGTCAAAAGTATGGAGAAAAACTGGGGTGGCTTAGGCAGTAACCATCTCGCGAATCACGCGTCAGGATCACTTCACTTCATCAGCACGTCAAGCGATCCTCCCCGCGAAACCCGTCCCATTTTCTCGTTCTTCATGCTCTATTGGCTATTGCGTTTCGCATCATCATTGTTCGTAACACGCTGCCTCCTGACCAAGCAAACTAGACTGACATATGGGAATCTGACAGAAGATCGAATCCCCCCTTTACAGGTAGCGAAACGTCTTTTCGTTCGTCCGCCAGTATGTTTACACTCCACGTTCACATACCTTTGTAGAGATATAGTTGATTCGTATTTGAGAGGGTGTCTGGATATATCGCCTATCAATTTTTTCACATGTGAGTATTCTTCTAAGCAATGACCAAGCCTAGACTAGCGAAATTGCTTTGCAGCTGTATACATTATGGTTCGGTTCGCTGACGTGATTGGCTCTGCGCTAAGTGTGTTTGGTGTCGCGTCGTGTGTCACGAGGAGAGTTTGGACGTTTGGAATGATATTTTCCAAAAAGCAAAAAGGGTTCCAGAAATGAGAATCACGACCTAATGAGTCCATAAACGGGTGCTGGAAAAGGCCAGGCGTGTGGAAAATTAGAAGAGAACTAGATTCTTTCATATCCACCTCCAAGGTTTCGGGAGCACAGAGAATTCAAACTCTTTATTTAATCTCAGTTCGAGCGAAATCGGAAACCATATGCATATGATTATGTGCATGTGGTTAAAAAAGAAGCTTAGTTTCTCTTTATTTGCAGGTTTAATTCCTTTCTTAACTTTCCGCCAACGTACCCTGTAAACCTTGTGCGAATCGTCCTTCTCAAGCAATAATAACCAATCGACTATCGCCCTTGAAATCTTTTCATCATATGTAGTAGATGTTCAATGTTTCCAAACTCTCTGCAGGTTGGCTCTCCACAATGTCGCAATTGCAACAACTCCTCCGTCACTTATCAATTCTCATTCTCATCGTGCTATTGTTGCGTCAATCTAATGCAGATGTCGGCACCACCGGTCACTACGATCCTCCATACACACGTAAGTATGGATGTTATCAAATCAGCTCTAAATTTGCAGTGTATCACCAGGCCACGTTAACACAATATCATCTTTGTCTAAATATTGATACATTGTGGGTAATATGATCGCAGCGACTGCTTGCTTTGGGTATGACCCGTTGCAGTTCCCCTCGAGCTTCCTGTTTGCAGCTGCTGGGGAAGGGATTTGGGACAACGGTGCAGCTTGCGGGAGGCAATATTGGGTCCGATGCATAAGTGCCGACCGGCCGAAGACCTGCAACCCGGCCCAATTGGTCCAGGTCAGGATCGTGGACCGGGCGCTCAGCGCAGTCTCCCGATCCTCGTCGGACCGCGCCACCATTGTCCTGTCCAAGACCGCGTTTGAGGCCATTGCGAATCCATCTGCCTCGTCTGTCAACGTCGAATTCGTGCAGTAAGTAGCCGCTTCTTTGATTGGACTATCGTTCATTATTTTGCCTTCAATTTGTGTCTTCGTAGATTTATCTCAATTTGAGAAATTTTGGTAATTTCCGTGCGATTTACATGCAGGGTCTGAAGCGATCGAGGGGATACTTTGGAAGAAAAGTTGGGGTTTTGGGGAGCAAATTGATACTTTCTTTTCTGGGGATGTATTATCATTAATGATTTATAGGGTACATCAATGGTATAGCTCACAAACCCAAGTAAATTGTGTATTTCGATGGCAAGAGATGATATACACTAACTATTTACGATACAAATTGAAATTTCATATATTTATTTTGTTACTACTCACTCTAGTAGACTATTCAACTATAACTTGAGTCGCCACAAATGGAGGAAATGTACGTCACATAGACTGTGTATGTCACATCAAGTTTAGACCGCATTGATATTGCTAGCTATATGATTTATTATATTGATATTAAAATCAATGCCCCTAATTTTGGGTTTATTCATAACTTAAGTTCCCAAATATAAAGTAGAGACTTATTGGCAAGAAAAGCACCAAAAAAGTCTTAAATATAATGTACTTGTGCTAATTTGATTTTAAATCTTTTAATTGTGTAAATTCAATTTTAAACCTTTTGATAATTTGTCAATATAGTTCATCCGGTCAATTTGGCCAAAAAATCGCTAACATAGATGAAGGTCGAGCAAGACTTCAGCCGTCCTATATGGCATAGCGAGTGTTGATGTGGACAACTATTTATTATCTTTTTGTCTCTCTCTCTCTCTCTCTCTCTCTCTCTCTCTCTCTCTCTCTCTCTCTTGCCTCAATTGTGGGTCGATGAGGTCGTTAGCCTACCCTCATCAACTAAAGGCAAGGTTTGGGTGAGGTTTTCTACGCCCTCTCCTAATCTAGGAAAAGGCCATGACCCTTGCCTAGTATGATCAAGGGCCATGATGCTCTAACAGGCTATAGGTGAGGGCTGCAAAACCTTGTAGCTAGTGAAGGCATTGCACACAACTCATGGCCAACGAGGGCCATGACGCCCTTGCCTAGACCAAGTGAGGGTGTCACGGCCTTTGTCGGCCAACAAGTGAAGGAGTCGAGCCCTCATCTGTGGTTGGCGGTAGTTGGCCGACAATCTCATTGGCTGAAAGTTGTAAAAGAAAAAAATGAAAGAAAAGAAAGAAAAGAAAAAGGAACAAAAATTCAGAAAAAATATTATAACATTATAGAATTTGTCTACATTAGAATTGGTTGTGCGACATAAGATGGTTAATATTCATATCCTTGATTTTCAACTAAAATTAACCGAATGAATTACATTGACAAATCATCAAAGGTTTACGACTTAATTAGTACAATTAAAATATTTAAGACTAAATTGATAAAAATGTAATAAGTTCAGAACTTTTTGTATATATTTCCCTCTTATCAGCAATGCGGCTTTTGGCCAAGGAAAAATTCGCACTTTAATTATTAGGGTTAATACAATGAAAAACGTCAAATTAGTACATATGTGACAAATTTACTTATTTTTTTTACTACCAAAAACTTCAAATTGGTATATTTATGATAAATTGCCTCCATTATGTTGGAAGCGCACTACAAAAACCCAATACCTTTACCTACTCTCACTTGTCAATATATCTAGTTGAACCCACTTTTACTAAAAAACTTAAGCTAATAAGTTGTGTGTTAACTATGATATACTAACTGTCCAACAATATACCAGTTATTTGATGTGAAATTCTCTAACACAACTCACTCACACATGCATCCTAACAATTTCCCACATGTGTGAATTTGGTATTAGGTCTGCTCCTTCATAATTCAGGTATCCTTTTACATCAACTTATGGGCCCATTGCTACACTACAATGCGCACTTTCTCATAAACCACAACCATTGGCTTTGATACCATTTGTTGGGAGCATGTAACAGATTCATCTACAGAGATCGTTAAGAGGGATTTCAAGTCCAAACTTATCAATATATTCAGTTTGACTTACATTCACTCAAAAGCATAAACTAATGAGTTATGGACCAACCATGAAGTATTAATTGCTCAACAACATATCAATTCTCTAATACAACTCACTCACACATACATCATAACACGTTAGTTTCATTAAATTTGATTAATAGCATAAAAAACCACAAATAGGTACACTTGTCAATTACTACGCATCATCTAACTTAATAATTTAATAGTAAAATTTAACAAAAATTAATGAAAATAAAATTGTTATGGGTGTACCAGTTTGGGGCTTTTTGCGATTAAAACATTAATTTAAGTAAATTTGTTATAGGTGTACTAATTTAAGGTTTATTGTTATGTTAATCCTAATTGTTGCTGCACAACAATGCCATTGGCAGTTACGTAATTGTGAAATCTTATTTCCATTGCCAAGATGATTACTTTCGGGATGCAAGAAAGTATGTGTTTTATTTAAAGAATCCCATTATCCTTCGTACAATTACGATGCCTACATTGAAATCTTGCTCGGGCTGTCGATTAGGTCATGTCTAATCATACTCAAAGGGATCTTGTGGCTTGAGGCTCCATAAGATCATGACCGATTTGTATGCGATGGCGCAAAATTCTTCACTAGATGGATGTGGGAGTGAGATGGAGTTAAAAAAATGCAAATGCAATTGAAATCAGCCCTTACGATACATGATGGTTTTATATGGTTCCCAACAATTAAACGATCATCGGTGGTTTGCCTAGTGATCAAATACTTGGTTTCCGCTGAAATTCTTAAGGGCCTTGTGGACTAGTGATTGGATCCGGCGACTTGTCCGCCGTGATACCGCTGTCGTTGCATCGTTCATAATGTGCACATCAGTAGTGCTTATGCATTGGCAAGAAGCCATACAGGCAATGTCTTTTTCATTGGCGGGGAAGATGGAGCCATACGCATATTTGGGATCGGTTGCCGTATTGACCATGATTTTTCCCATGTTGTTTCTTGGATTCCTCATTCACAGACTGTGCATGGCACTTGCATCGAGTTTCCCTGGCTCGTTTCTGCTCCTGCAGATGGACGGCTTGCTCTGATTGACGCGAGAAAGTTGCTGAGAAAACGAAGAAAAGCACTTCTGCTAAGATTTTGCAGGCGGGTCGTACCGACCGGACCAAAGTAGAGCCACCTCAGAGGATGCTTAATGGGGTTTAGTGGCTGTGATCCTCTTGAATCATATACAAATGGATAATCTCAAGTTTTTATTTTATACTCCCGACCTATGTTAACCTGCTTTGCATGGACTTTTATATTATGTGCGATCCTCGTCCAAAGTCTAGACCTTGTGGGTAGTGGTCAGAATTTAGATCAGACATCCCCAGTAGGTGCAAAACCCTATAATAACTTTTGGGAGAGTTGTTGGCATCAATAGCCCATTCCTGCCCCTTTTTTTCCCCTCAAAATTAGCCATTCATTCTCCCTCCAAAAATAGACCCACAATGCCAGCTTTTTCCCAAACTAGATTAATCAAAAGAGGTATAATTGATTCAGTTTGATTAGGTGGTCATATGTTTAATCTGAATGTGATGGATTTTGATTCGAATTCATGTTTTCCCAACAAAGCAACCTTTGAGGCCACCCCTATAAAGTTACAAGGGGTCAGGCCTTACCTGAGGTAAGTGGACTATAGGGCGATTTTGCATACTAATGAGGGCATTTTCTATATATAAGCTTCCGACCCAGGAATCTAAGCTAGGAAATGGTTTCTGCGAGTTCTCGGCTTGGAAGAAAGTGTAACAGCCATGATGAGGTCAAAATCATGGAGAAAAACTACGGTCGATTAGCCATTATCATCTCGTAGATCATGTGTCAATATTAGTTCTCTTCAATATCATGTCAAAGTGATTTTCCCAACAAAAACCTTCCCACTTTCTTGCTTGTCATGCTTTCCGATAGCGTGTCAAATCATTATCGTTTGATCATCAACGGGAAATGCTACGTCAAAACCTAGCAAACTAAAGTGATAGCTCACAAAAGATTAGATCTCTCCTTCATGTTTTTTTTTTTTTAAAGAATAAATATAATGAAAAATTAGAAATCGCTACATCTGTCACAAATTTATTCATCATTAGTTTCTATCAACTTTTGCAATCAAAGTATTGAGTTAGATGACTCATAATAATTGACGGTCATATTGATTTAGGATCTTACCTTCCGTTTGTCATAGATATAATAATATGTGGTTTTTCATGATATTAATTCAATTTAACAAAAAATAATAGAGAGTAAAATTGTCAAAAATACAAAAATTATGATTTTTGATAGTCAAACAATTAATCTGGAATGAATTTATGATAAGTATAATAATTTGGGATTTTCTATTGTATGTTTTTTTTGGTACTTAGGGAACCTCCGTGCACCGCTTCGCGGTGAAGTAAACTCTGGAGAAGTAGGAAAGTCACCACCACCAGCGCACGGTAAACCCTAGAGGAGTAGGAGAGTCACCACTATCCTTTCTATTCCGGACAAGTCGTGGATTCCTTTCCAACAAGGCAAACGATGCACGGATTTGAACTCTAGACCTTTTCCGAAAGGAACTGAAGTTCAATCACTATGTCGCCACCACGGGTGGTTGGAATTTTCTATCGTATTCATCCTTCAAAAAAACTCAAATTTAAGTTAATTTTGTCAAAGTTTAGTCTTCAAGTCGAAACAACGAACTTTTTCAACCCTCTTTGATTTTCTTCTCTCTTGTCCGTGCTCTCTGGGGTGGACAATCTTCTTTCTTTCTCTCTCCTCTCAGGTTCACACGAAGCAGCCCCTTTCTTATTCTCTTTTTTTGACTTTGAATCTTTTCCCCTTTTTTTTTTGTTGAATGTCAGCTGGGCCCCACAAGAGGTGGACCCAACCAACAACTAGAAATGAGAGTCTGTACTGGAAGTGGAAATGAAGAGGCCTTGGAAATGGGGTTGACAAAAATTTTTATTTTCGAAAATAATTTTTTAAAAAAATAATTTTCGAGTAAAATAACGCATTTTTAAAATTGTGCAAAAATTTTATTCTTGGAGTAAGAAAAGAATATGAATACATTTGGTATGATCAACAAATTTTTTTGTGATGTAGAATTTCTTTCAATTTTTTAGTAATTTTTTAGAGATTTTTTTCCTTTTTTTCTCCATTTTTTCCCTCTCTTCTTCTTCCTCCTCTAACCAAGTGGACGTTAGCGGACACTGGGCAGTGGGCGTCAGGCGGCGGAGAACGGCAGAGATCGGTGGACGGCGGCGGGGCGTGAGTCTCCACCAATCGATTAACAAAGGAAGAAGAAGAAGAAAAGTAAAAAAGAAAAAGAAAGAATATGACTTATTTCTAAAAATTGTTTCCGTAAACAATAAGTTATTTCTAGAAACAATAAGTTATTTCTAATATATTCTTTAGCTACTTTTCTATTCTAGGGAGTTGAAAAATTAACAACTATTATCAAACGGATTTCTACTCTTTTTCTATTCTAGAGAACAAAAGAACATAAAATTTGGATCCTGAGAAAAGAACTAGATTTTTTTATTTTATAAACTTTCGAAGGTTTTTAGGAGCATAGAGATGAAGAACTCTTCTTTAATCTTGGTTTGATCGAAATGTAAAGCCGTATGCATATAATTATGTGCATGCAATTAAGCTCTCTTTGTTTGCAGGTTTAATTCCTTTTTTTGTAACTTTCTAATCCGTCAACCGCCCGAACTCTTTCCATCATATGTAGTAAATTTTCAATCTTTCCAAACTCTCTGCAGGTTGACTCTTGACAATGTCGCGATTGCAACAATGCGTCCCTCGCTTTCTCACGTGAATCCTCGTTCTCGCCGTGCAATTGCTTTGCCAGTGCGATGCAGACATCGGCGTCGCGGGTTACTATGATCCTCCATACACCCGTAAGTATATACGTCGTCGAACCGTCCGTTAATTTGCGGTATATCACTGGGCCCCAGTACTACAATTTGATCTTTGTCTAAACACAACACCGACACGTTATAGGTAATTTGATTGCCGTAACCACCGGCGGATACGATCCGTTCCAATTTCCCTCTGGCCTCTTGTTTGGGCTGCTGGGGGAACAGATTTGGGACAACGGGGCCGCATGCCGGAGGCAATATAGGGTCCGATGCGTAAGCGCTGACCTGCCAAAGGCCTGTAGACCAGTCCAGTGGATCCACATTAGGATCGCGGACCGGCGCTCGACACGGTCACCCGTTCCTCGTCAAACGTCGTCACCATGATCCTGTCCACGAACGCATGCAAGGCCATCGCGGATCTGTCCGCAAAGTTCATCAACATCGAATTCGAACCGTAAGTAGCCTAGCTGCTTCTTTAATTGGACTATTACAGTTCATTATTTTGCTTTCAATTTGTGTCTTTATGGAATTATCTCGATTTTGAGAATTCCTGGTTATAATTGTGCAGTTTACTTGCAAGGTTTGAAGTGATCAAGATGATACTTTGGAAGCAAAGTAAAGTAGGGTTTTGGAGATGATACTTTTGTGTTTGTGCCAAAAAAGTCATAAACCTTTTTTTGATGCCAATTTAGTCCTAAACATTTTTACTTAGTGCCGATTCAGTCATTTCCAGCTAATTTTGGCCGGATTTTGCTGACTGGACACCGATCCGCTGACATGGCCTAATCGGTGCTGACGTGGATAATTTTTAATAATATTTTAATATTTTAGAATTTTTTTATTCTTTTTCTTTTTCTCTTTTCATTTTTCTTTTTTCATTTCTTTTTTCTTCTCTCCTTCTCCCTCCGGCCGTTGGGCGGACCACGCCGACGGCTGGGCGATGCCTCGCTAGTGGTCGCGAGGGCGGCCTCGTGCTGGGCGGTGAGGCTTGCCCTCGTTGGCGCCGCCCAAACCGCGATTTAGTGAAGTCGAGCCTCACCGGCCATCGCTTGGCGGGTCACCATGGTCCGGCTAGCGGTTGGAGGGAGGAGGAGAGAAGAAAAAATAAAAATGAAAAATGAAAAAAGAAAAAGAAAAAAGAAAAAAGAAAAAAGAAAAAGAAAAAAGAAAAAAGAATAAAGAAAAATAATAAAAAATTTAAAAATATTAAAATATTATTAAAAATTGTTTATGTCAAGACCGACAGGCCACGTCGGCGGTCGGTGTCCGGTTAGCAAAATCTGGCAAAAATTGGCTGGAAATGATTGAATTAGCACTAAGTAAAAAAGTTTAGGACTAAATTGACACCAAAAAAAGTTTAGAACTTTTTTGGCACAAACACAAAAGGTTTATGACTTTTTTTTGGCACTTTTCCTGTTTTGGAGACCATATTGATACCTTTTGGTTGAGGGCTTATTACCATGGAATGTTTATATACATCTTTATGAAAAAGTCAAGGCAGTCTTAAGAATAATCGGTATAAAAAACATTAGAAATCAAATACCTTAAAGTTTAGATAGGTGTTTGCTCATTGTTATTCGATGCTTGGTCTTGGCTATAACAACGATGAGCAAGTTATATAATAAAACAAAATTAACTGCCACTTGTCGAAAATGACGATGTTCGCTCATTGCCGGGGAGCAGTCGCACGTGGCCCAAATTCGGCATGCTGCTCAAGCCAACACGGAGCCTAGAGCCTCTTTCATCAGTATTTTCAGTAAATTGGATCGATTTACATTAGATTAAATAATCTCGGAATATCATGCCAACAATGCACGTGCATTGCATAATTCATGTCGCTATCTTGTATTGGCACCAGAAAATTAGTTAGAATCTATATGATCACACTATCAATGGGACTCATAGACGTTGTTAATACTTGATTTTTAATCGACACATCAATGGAAATAAAAAAACTCGAGATTAGGGTTTCCAATTGCAACAGAGTCTGTGTCTTGAACAAAAAATTTCATTTTTCATTTATTTCTTTTGTCTTGTCATTGCTGAGCAATTTCCTATTCATTCTTACTAAAAACTCAAAAAGCCAAACCATTAACTTTTGAGTTGAATTTTTGATCTAACCCTTTAATCAAAAGTCAACCTTGGGTTAAAAGTTGACTTTTTGCATAAAAAGATCCTTCAATCTTAATTGCATTTGGGCTATATGAGTTTTCAAAAATTCCAAAGATTTGATTATAAAATCTACTTTTTAGTAAAAGTCAACTAAATTGTTGACTTTTGGTCAAACTTTTAATAAAAAAATTGGAAAATACAAAAAATCCACAAATCTCTTCACTTCATTTCCAATCTGACTTACCATAACAAATTTTGCGAAAATCGATTAAGAACATTGTTTTTCGAATTTTTCGAATTTTAGGTTTAAAATCAACCAAAAACAAAATTTCTTTTGTTTTATTCATAATTAAGCTTAGTTTCTTTTACAACATTTGATCTAGAGATCATTACCTATTCGCTCGTTCAATCAATTTCGAAATAAGGTGTGCCGAAATATGAATTATCATTTTTTGCCTTGATCAGGGGGTTTGGATCGATTCTACATGATTTGTGAATGAGCACTTCCATTCCACTCATTTTTGTGAGATAAGCTCAAATCCGAGATCAATTTTGGGGATTTCATCTAAGAACTTCTCAATTTGAGGAATTTAGCCTTCTTTGAACATAAGAAAATCAAGCTCATGATCTCCGATTGATGAAATTTTCAAATTGACCAATTTGAGATTAAGGTTTACTTTTAAGAATTGAAGCTCAATTTCACTATTAGACCTTGATTCAATTTTAGCGTAAAATTTGTGGTGTCAATTCAAGGTCAATTCAGATGCAATGAGTCACCATAGGTATGGACAATTAATCTAATAGGTGCCTTACAATTTTAATTGAATTTGATTTCAATTAATTTGCAAGTTTGAGCAAGAAATTACATAAAATTGTCCAACTTAGCCTGGAAAGTCCAATTACATGTACCCAATGTGTAGGTCTAATATTTTTCACTTTTTTTTTTTTGATTAGAAAACAACAGTTCATGATTTACTATTGCATATTAGGAAATATTACACCAAGAACATCAGTGCATAAAAGATCAACTAAAGCAAGGGGGGTTGGATATCTAGTTAGAGGGAAGAGTATTGGTTTGACATACCTTAGCTGTCCAATCCGTGAGGCGATTTGAGCTTCGGCTGCAATGGGCCAGGGAAAGGCTCGAAAGACGAGCGAGTTTGACTTTGGCCTAGCCCACGATCAATTGCACTTCCCAACCAAGTTTGGTGGAAGACTTTAATGCGTACACAAGAGAGAGGCAGTTAGAGTGTACTTGTGGAGAGAGAAAGCTTCGGTTCTCGATAAACGCTAGGGTTTCCTCCATGGCTATCGCCTCCGCTTGAGAAGCCGAAGCAGCGTCGACTAGCTTCGCGAAACCATCCACCAAATGGCCTCGGTGATCTCGACAGACGCAAGCAATGGCGGCTCTGTGTCGAGGAGGGTCTCTCACGTCGTTGGATGTTAAGTCCTCTGCCGCATCTGGAACAAAGGAAGCATCTATGTTGATTTGTAGCGTACCTAGAGGAGGTGGATGCCATTTTCCAGATGAGTTTTCTGCCTCTTTCTTGAGTTTTGATTTACTGTTTATGGCTCGGTAGATCTCTGTTAACGCCTATACTCTAGAGATTGTGTATAGCGGCTTTGGGGTTTGATGATTGAAAGTATATTGATTACGCTCTTTCCAAATGCTCCACATCATCACCGCTATTTGATCAAATTTGCAGTTGGTGGCTGGATTTTCTTGGATGCTACAGATCCAGTCTTCAAGCCGTGTTAGGCCGAATCTGGAGATCTGGATATGCAGGGGAGCCGAGTTTCGGACTTGAGCAGTCCATGGACAGAGGAGGAGCGTATGTTCAAAGGTTTCTGCTTCTTGCTTACAGAGGGGGCATAGAGGGGAAGGTACAATTTTTCGATGATGTAAATTCTCTATTGTAGCTAGGGTATTATTGCATGCATTCCGGAGGAAAAGTTTGATTTGGGGGGGGAGGGGTTGTGGATTGCCAAATGTATTTCCGAGGTTGGGGTTAACTTGGTATGACGAGGTTGCTTGTATTTCTTGTGATCTAATTGAGACTTCCCTTGAATATAAAGTAGCCACTTTTAACTGAGTAACCGCCTGATTTTGTATGCATCATACCAATTTATTTTCTTCATCAGGTAGTTCGATGGTTGTGGCTAAAATTTCCTTAACACATCTTTCATCAAACATAGAATGTAAAAGAGTTTCATTCCATGTACCTGTGTCTTGGTTTATAAGATCTGCTACTTTGGCTAGCTCTTGATTTGTTGCTGAGCCTCTTATGGGTCCACTTTTTAGCCATCGATCTTCTCTAATTGATGTGTTCTTTCCATTGCCGATCTTGTACATGACCTGAGGAGCTATGGAGTCCCTAGCCTTGATGATGCTCTGCCAGCCCCAAGAGGGACGGGAACCTCTTCCAGCATTTCAGATGTCACAGTGTGAGTAATACAACCCTTTTAATACTTTAGTTAACAGAGAATCTGGATTTTGAATGATGTGCCACATCTGTTTTGCTAGCATAGCTGTATTGAAAATTTGTAAATCTTTGAAACCCAAACCCCTTTCACTCTTCCTAGTTTTTAGCAAATCCCACTTCTTCCAATGAATTCCAGCCTTTTTCTCATTGATTTTCCACCAAAAAGATGCTACCTTCCTCTCAATTGCTTTGCAAATCGATATAGGTATTTTGAATATAGACATAGCATATTGAGGGATGGCTTGTATTACTGCTTTAAGGAGAATTTCCTTACCTGCTTTGGATAACAATTTTTCCTTCTAGCCGTCCAGTTTGGAATTGACTCGAGCTAAGATCCATGCGAACATGTCTTTCTTGGAGTGACCCAAGTCTGAAGGTATGTCTAAATATTTCCCTATCTTTGTGATTTCTAGAACTCTGAGAGTTGTTGCCATGTTTCTCTTTAGAGCTATAGGACAACCTTTACTAAAATAAATGCCTGATTTGTTCAGGTTAATGGCCTGACCTTAGGCAAAGCAGTATTGATTTAAGATTGTAGCCAAATTTTGACATTCTACAATCGTGCCGTGCATGAAAAAGATCGAATCGTCAGCAAAAAGCAGATGGGACAGAGTGGGACAGCTTCTATTCAATTTGATTCCTGTAAGTGTACCCTCCTGAACATCTTTCTTCATCAGGATAGACAACACATTGGCTACAATTATAAAGAGATAAGGTGAGAGTGGGTCACCTTGACGTAAGCCACGGGTGGGTTTAAAGAAAGGTAAGGGCTCCCCATTAAAATTTATGTTGAATGTTGCTGTGGTGACACACTGCATGATCCATTGAACCCATAGATCACAGAATCCCAGTTTGGTTAGACAAGCTTTAAGGAAACGCGATCATACGCTTTTTGCATGTCCAGTTTTAAAACAGCTTGAAACTTCTTTCTTCTATTGCTGGTTCGTAATTTGTGTAACACCTCCTAAACTGTCAATATATTGTCTTGAATTTGCCTGCCTCTCACAAATGCACTCTGTTCCTCTGCGATGATGTGAGGTAAAATTGGTTTTAGCCTATTAGTAAGCACTTTGGAGATTATTTTGTAAAGAAAATTACAAAGGCTGATGGGGCGATATTGCTCGAGTTTTTCAGGGTGTGGGATTTTGGGTATTAATGTAATGAGTGTTCTGTTAAGTGCAGGATCTAGATGGCCAGAGGTAAAGAAAAGCTGCATTACTTGATGGATATCTTTGGAGATTGCTGGCCAATGCCCTCTGTAGAAAATGCCATGAAACCCATCAGGACCAAGTGCCTTGAAAGCTCTTAGCTGCTGCATAGTTCTAGTAATTTCCTCCACTGTAATTAAAGCAATCAATGTATTATTCATTTGGTCATCCACTAAGGTAGGGATAAGTTGTAAGATGGGTTGCCAGTTACGGGAACCCACTGATGTGTATAAATTTTTGAAATATTGCTCTGTCATTCCTTTCAGCTGTTGTTCCACTTGTGCCCATGCATTATTGTCAGTTTTTAGTATTGAAATCTGGTTTCGACATCTTCTATGAATTGTTGTCGCATGAAAGAATTGAGTATTTTTATCGCCCCACTTTAACCAACTTATCCTCGACCTCATGCCCCAATACATCTCCTCTTGCCACCATAGTTGATCAATTTCTTGAGTTAACTTTTTCACTTGAGTTGCTTCCCCATTAATGTGTGTACTGTTCATCAGGTTCTAGAGTTCACCTTTAAGCCAGGTAATCCTCTTCTTGGCATGGCCAAATTTGTTTTTGTTCCACTTTGTCAAATGCTGTTGTACTTATTGCAATTTCTCCATTACATTAAGATCTTGTAAAGCAGGTTCATGCCGGGTATCTCTGACTATGATTTTACATTCTGCATCCTCAGCCCAGTATGCTTCGTACTTAAACTGCTGTCATTGTTTATGCTTTAGTTTAGCCAGGGATATCAGAAGAGGGGTGTGATCCGAGCCTATTGCCGGGAGAGCTATACATTCAGCTTCTAGGTAAGTAATTCTCCACTCGAGCGAACAGAAAGCTCTATCTAGTCTCTTTTTTACCAGATTTTTGCCCTCATGGTTATTTGACCAGGTGAAGGAACACCCCTTGCATTCCAAATCCATCAGGGAACACTGATTGACAAAGTCTCTTAAAGCTGTTAACTTGTACGTTTTTGCTCTATGTCTACCCACTTTCTCCTAGTGATATAGGATGTCGTTAAAATCAGCCAAGCAAAGCTAGGGTACTCGATAGTGCACACTAACTGAATGAATCTGTTCCCATAGCAGTATTCTCTCTTTGAAATCATTTGGAGCATGGAGAAAAATAATATTCATTCTATGATTGCTATCTTTCAGGTGACATTGATTGAAGATTGCTGCAGCTGAGGAGGAATTGATGGATAAGAGCAGTCAATCATCTCAGAAAAGAGCTAAGCCCCCTGCTGTACCTTTTGGATTAACTATAAAAAAATTTTGAAACTTTAATCTCCTTTTTAATCTGAGCACTTTTTGTTCTTGATTTTTTGTTTCCATTATAAAAACAAGGTTGGGCCTTTCTTAAGTCACAGTGACTTGCAAAGTCTGGATTGTTAGGGGGTTGCTCAGCCCTTGACAATTCCAGCTTAAAAGTTTCATGGGTAATTTGGTGGTTTATTAGGACTAGCCACCACAGCCCATTGACCTGATTTATCTGCCACCCTAATAGGTATTTCCATTAGTTGAGTACTCTCCACTGAGTGTTGTTTAGATGATTGTGCTCCATATGGACAAAATCTTTTACCTTTTTTTGAATTAGTCGACTTCACACATTTACCTTTTGGTTTTGCAAGAGGAGTCACATCCAGCCCCGCTTCAGCTTCCTTCATCTGTTCCTCATGTAGTATCAAGACTGATTCCTCATCAATGCAACAGTTGCCCCTCTTCTGGGGGCTTTTCTCTTTAACCAAGATAAGTTCCCGAGATGAGGAGGGTTGGTAAGTTACCTTTACCCCTAGCTGGGTATTGCAATCCTATGGAAGTAGAGGTAATGTTGGAATTTTCTGTTCTGTTGCAAGTGCAGGAGATAGGGGGTTTCAGGCACCACTTCCACTTCTTTAGGAGGGAGCTCCTGCTTCCCATAAAAGATTTTTTTCGTATGGGCTTAGTTCCCTCACCTCAGCTCTTAGCCAATTTCCACATCGGATTGGTAGTCCTGTTCCAACCCTGATTCCTTGTAAGGTATTTCAGCACATTCTATTGCATAATGTCCAATTCTGCCACAGGAATAACAGTAGTATGGCAGTCGTTCATATTTGAATTCAACCTAGAGCCTCTTGCTATCTAGATTTACTAACACACCTGTCTTCAGAGGGTTTGCTAATGGCATCATTACTCTAGCTTTACCCACCTTATAACTGCTATTTCCTTTCTCCTCCAGTTTCACTTTGACAACTACTCCAAGTTTGGAAGCAATTTCCTCGACTACATCATAAGTAACTCTCTTAGAAGGTAAGCTGATGAAATTTACCCAGAAATCACAATAATTAAAATCATAATAGAACTCAGGTGTGTCAGGTTCACATTGCTTAAGTACGAGAAGATGGCTGGAGAAGGACCAAGGCCCAGATTCGAGCACCCTCTGTTTTTCAGCTTCCAACTGGAAGGAGAAGGAGAAGAAACTAGGCTCCAGCATCGCACAGGTAAATTTATCCGTCCTCGAAGCTTTTTTCATAGTGTTTACAAAAGCAGTAAAGTTCAAGGCAGGGTTTATGTAAAATCGGCCAAATAGGGTTTTGCGACACTTAAGTAATTTTTCAGGAGATATTGCACTTGGGATATCCACGACATTGACTGCATTCCAGAGGTTACCCATGCTTTTGCAGAGAGCCACCAGTCTCCTGTCCTCATCGATCTGATCAGCCATGTTTTATCTGTAGGGGAATGGGAACCTGGATGATTCGTGGGCGTCAGGATTGAAGGGAGCTCAAATGAGTGAAGATCGAGGGAGACGGTGAGGTGAAGAAAGACAGAGGAAGAAAAGCAAAGGGGCAAGAATTAGGGTTTCAGAACACTCAAATAAGGGTTTTCGTCTGTTTTCAGTGCTACGAAGGAAAGGCCACAGGGAGAAAGGAAAAACACGAAGCGAGCAGAAAACTCCAAGATCGGAGAGGGAAATGGCAACAAGACCTACCCAGTTGGTAGAAGGGGACTACGCAAGCGGTCTAATATTTTTCACGTTAAGTAAGTAATTAGGCCAATAGAAAATTATCGAATTGCGTTTATATGGTTTAATTGGCCTAATTTTTTCAAAATTGGATCATTTCTCTGTAAATTGGATCCTTTTCCCTATAATTGGACAAGATTTCTTTTTGCATAGAATTTAGAAGCCCAAGGACCAAACCATCAATGGATGGTTGAACCGGCTGAACCGGCTTGGATTGATTCGACCAATCCAACTGGCCATAGGAGGAAGAGGCCAGTTCAGCCCTCTGCTGGTTGACTCTTGATGCTTAGCGACCGCTCCTAGGTGTCCCGTTGTGTGTATTTCTCTCCCATGCCCTTCAATTTTTCATATTTTATGGAAATGTCTCAGATATCATGAAATTATGAAATTGCTCCTAATTAGGCATGAATCGCAAATTCAATCTAAAGTTCCAATTTCGACGCATCACTACCATCCGAATGATCACATGTCTAATTTTATCTTGATTAATCCCCTAAATGGATTGAATTGGGCCTTAGGATCAAATCCGGATGATCACATGTCATGTTGGCATACCTCCACGAGTCAAAAACTCAACATGTGTCTAAACTACCTGAAAAGCAACTCGAAATTTCCCCTTTTGTATCTCATATCCTACAATTCAATTATCTTTCCTTAGATAGGTAATCAATACTTGTAGGAACGAACAAGCAATGCAATCAATTCGACTTTCCAAATTAATGCCAAATCCCCCATTTTTAAGGGAGACGAACACCACAAATGTCATAATTTTTTTACATTGCTCATTTGAGTACTATAAGTTTTTATTCAATCATTTGAGTGCCATGACTTCTAAATGACGTTTATTTAAGTGTCACAACTTTAATTTAACATTTTAAAAAAATTCAATTAAGTGACAAAAAATTCGACGTGGCATAATAGTTGTGATTAACATTTTAAAGAAAAACTATATATCACTTCGATCGATTAAAAAGTCATAAGATATTCGAATGATTGGCAATAAAAACAAGCTATTATACTTAAACGAGCACCATATGGAAATTATGGCACTTGTACTTTCTACCCATTTTTATGTTTGCTTAGAAGATCAAAGACAAGATCGCCTAATAAGGGGTTGCAATTCATTCTCTTGCCGACTATCAATATCTCTTTTGATTAGGTGGAATGTTGCTTAATAGAGAACCCAGAGACAATTCACACTTGCCAGATGTTACAACAGCACGTTAACATGCGGAGGCAGGCAATTACCTGAAGTGCAAGTTGCGTCTGCGACCTTGCACGTATATATGATCCTAGAATGTTTGTTTGAGATTTTGAAAGCTTTCTCCCAAATCAAGCAGGTAACCCATCGTTAGCAAACTTTCCACCTTTCTAGAATCTTTGCAGGTTGGCTCTCGACAATGTCGCGATTGCAACAACTCGTTCCTCACTGTCTGTCATCAATCCTTGTCCTTGCGGCACTATTGCTTTGCCGATGCGATGCAAATGTCAGCACCGCCCATTACTATGATCCTCCCCACACCCGCAAGCATATATGTTGTCGAATTGGCCATTAATTTCCAGTATATCACCGTGCCCCATTAGTACAACTTGATCTTTGTCTAAACACTGACATTTTATGGGTAATCCGATCGCAATGACCACCTACGGATACGATCCATCCCGATTCCCCTCTGGCCTCTTGTTTGCCTCTGTTGGCGAATGGATTTGGGACAATGGAGCTGCTTACGGGAGGTAATATAGCATCGGGTGCATAGGTGGCGACTGTTCAAAGGCCTGCAGACCAGTCCAATGGATCCACATCAGGATCGTGGACCGGGCACTCGACATGGTCTCCCATTCCTCGTCGAACGGTGCCACCATACTCCTGTCCACTATAGCGTACAAGGCCAATGCAGATCTGTCTGTGAAGTCCATCAACATTGAATTCAAACCGTAAGTAGCCTAGCTGCTTCTCGATTGGACTATTAGGCTGCGTTTGGTAACTACACAAAATTTCTGTTCCTAGAATAGAAAAAGAACAAAAACACGTTTGGTAAACTTGTATAATTTTTTTGTTTCTTTTAAATTTTTAATATTTTTAATATTTTTTTTCTTTTTCTCTTTGGCTAGTCGGCTGGCCACCACCGTGGTCGAAACCGGCCTGGTGACGTACGTCGGTGAGATCGCGGGTGGCCTAGCGAGACAGCCGTTGGTCAAGCAAGCCTCGCTAGGCCATCGGCGAGGCTCGGCCTCATGCCGGTTAGGGAGGCCGGCCTCGCCTAGATTTGGCGAGGTTGAGCTCGCCCAGCCTAGGTGAGGTTGAGCCTCGTGAGGCCATAGCAAGGCTCGGGCCGATGGAGGTTGGCAAGGCTTGGGCTGACGTGGGCCGGCGACGCTTTGGCAAGGTCGTTGGCCCACGTTTGGCCGGTTACCGGCGCTGGCCATGGCCAAGATTGGTGACCGGCAAAAGGAAGAAGAACAAGAAGAAAAGAAAGATAATAAAGAAAAGAAAAAAGAAGTGTTTCTCGGAAGTTTTTTTGGGAACAAGAAATAAGTTTTTTTTCCACTTCTTGTTTCTGTTCCAAATTTGTTCCCGAGAACAAAAAAAATAATTTTTTTGTTCTTGGGAACAAAATTGGGAACAAACACATTTCTTTTTGCTCTCCGGAACAAAAGAACAAAAATTGTGTACTAGGGAACAAAAACAAAAATTTGTCAAACACCCCCTTAGTGTTCATTATTTTGGTTTCAATTTGTGTGTCTCGTGGAATTATCTCAATTTTGACAATTCCTAGTGATTGTTGTGTGGTTTACATGCGGTGTTTGAAGTGATCAAAATGGGAAAAATTACCAAAAAGTTCTAAACCTATTGCAATTGTGTTAATTCAATCATAAACTTTTTTTTTGCCAATTTAGTCCTAAATCTTTTATAATTGTGCCAATTTAGTCCATCTAGCCAAAATTGGCCGGTCGGCGGCCCGACATGGACGCGGCTATCCGACAAACGCCGACGTGGCATTTTCTAAATATATTTTTTTGAATTTTTAAATATATATTTTTTGAATTTTTGAATTCTTTTTTTTCTGTTTTTTTTCCCTATCTTCTCCTTCCACTGGCTGGGCTGGAGGTGAGGGCCGATGAGGTCAACCTTGTCGATCGGAGACGAGACTTGCCTCGGCTGGCCAGGGGCGAGGGCTGGTGAGGGCGAGGCCTCGCCAGATGTGGCAAGGTCAGCCTTGCCGGCCACTAGCGAGGGCAAGGGTGAGGCCCCGCTAAATCCGGTGAGCTCCCCTCGCTAGTGGCTGGCGAGGCTGACCTCATTGGCCCTCACCTCCGACTGGCGCCGGTCGGTTGGGGGAAGGAGAAGATGGGGAAAAAAAAGAATTAAAAAATTCAATAAAATATTTAAAAATTCAAAAAAAGATAAAAAAATATTTTAAAAATGCCACGTCAACGTTTGTCGGATAGCCGGCGTCCATGTCAGCGCCGACCGGCCAATTTTGGCTGGATGGACTAAATTGGCAAAAAAAAAAAAGTTTATGATCGAATTAACACAATTGCAATAGGTTTAGAACTTTTTTGGTAATTCTCCTGATCAAAATGATACTTTGGAAGAAAAGCAAAGTAGGGTTTTGGAGACCAAATTGATACCTTCCGGTTGAGGGTTTACTATTGCGGAATGTTTATATACGCCTTTATGAAAAGGTCAATGCAGTCTTAAGAATAATTAGTATAAAAAAAACTTGAAGTCAAATACCTTAAGGTTTACATAGGTGTTTGCTCATTGTCATTTGATGCTTGGTCTTGACTGTAACAAAGATAAGCAAGTTATGTAGTAAAACAAAATTAACTGCCGCTTGTCGAAAACGAGGATGTTCGCTCATTGCCTGGGAGCATTCGCACGTGGAAAATCGAGCATGTTGCTTAAGCCAACACGGAACCTAGAACCTCTTTCATGCGTATTTTTATTAGATTGGATCAATTTAGATTAGATTAAATGATCTCGTAATATCATGTCAACAATGCATGTACATTACAAAAAACCTGTTGGTATCTTATATTGGCACTGGAAAATTAGTTAGAATCTATATGATCACACCATCAATGGGCTCATAGACGTCATGTTGGCATACCTCCTCGAGTCAAAAACTCGATATGTGTTGATTAAATGAAGAACATAGAATCTTTCTAATCTACATGAGAACCAACTCGAAATTTCCCTTTAGGTATCTCATATGCTACCATACAATTATCTTTCCTTAGTTAAGTAATCAATGCTTGGGGGAACAAACAAGCAATGCGATTGATTCGACATTCCAAATCAATGCCAAATTCCCCATTTTAAGGGAGAAAAGCATCACAAGTGTCGTAATTTTTGTACGGCACTCATTTGAGTGTCGTAACTTTTTATTTGATCATTTGAATACCATGACTCCTAAAAAACGTTTATTTAAGTATCATAACTTTCAATCACATGATTGAATTAACATTTTAAAAATATTCAATCAAGTGATAAAAATCTGACACGGCATAATATTTGTGATTAACATTTTAAAGAAAAGCTGTGACATCTAAGTGATTGATTGAAAAGTAAGACAATAATTGAGTGATTAGGAATTAAAAAAAAAGGTTATTGCACTCAAGTAAGCGTTGAAAATTGTGACATTTTTATGTTTTCTTAGAAGGTCAAAGACAAGATCACTTAATAAGGAGTGGCAGTTCATTCTTTTGCCGACAATCAATTGTCTCTTTTGCTTAGGGGCAACGTTGCTTCATAGAGAACCCAAAGACAATTCACACTTGCAGACGTCACAAAAACACGTTAACGTGAGGAGGTGGGCAATTACTCATGCGCAAGCTGCGTCTGCGATCGTGCACGTATATATGATCCTAGAATGTCTGTTCTTAGTTCATGAACGTCGGGAATTTCCAGGAAAAGCTAGCGCCGCCCTTCGTCCAGGATCAGAGCTCGTCGATCTGTCAAAAGAACTTTGCAGAAAAGGGCTTCGACTAGGGCAGATTTCGTTCCATCTCTCTGGTGAATTCAGCAGGTACGTTGGTGAATTACATTTCGGTCCCTCTCTTCTTTCCTTAGGGTTAAATCGTCGTCCTCATCATTACTGTTATGTACCTTTTTATTCTTCGACATGAACATGAAACTTGGTGCCCGAAATTGGAAAAAAAGAAAAATGAAAAAAGGCCTCTGGCCCTAACAACACTTGTCGTCCAGTGAGCGGACTAGGATTTTCATGGGGTGGAATCCATGCTGTGCCAATATTTTCTCATATAGAGTTACAAAAGAAAAACTATATGAGTATTATTCACGATCTCACTTTGAAACAAAACCCTGGAAACTTACTCGAGCCACAAAACCATTCAAACGAGAAACACCAGTCAAACGAGAACCATTTCACGATCGGCTAAGTCCGTCCGGCTCTGCCCAGTCGCTTACTGTCTCCGAACAGCAGAGATCACGAAGCACAAACCTTCGGTCCGGACGTTGCGGAACGCCCATATCTTGAGAATACTCGACCGTCCCAACGGATTTGCTTCGACGAATCTGTTCCATCCGCCCATTAGAACGTACTTCTTGCCGGACCAGAGTTTGAACTGCAAGGCGAACTCCTTTCCCTCCGCGTTGAACGTCGTCACCCCCACGCCCTGCGCGAGGTCAACCCCTCTCTCGAGCAGCGGGATCACGAACATCCTGACATGGTTCTTTGGCAGGATGAGACGGTTCTGGTCCCTGTGGAGGTCGGTCGCCGTGATCTGCTTCTCAAACGGCCCCCGGCATGGGCCGATCAAGTCGATCAGCGCGTTCACGCTCTGGATGACGCGAGGGTTGCTGGGCCTCAGCACGGTGAGTTGCAGTAATGCCCGAAGCTCTTCTCCTGCTTCTTCCGCGCCAGCAGGCGCTCCTCTCTCCATGGCAATTAATTATGTTCTCTCCTGCAGAGCTTCTGAAGCCATAGGGTTTTCTTTTCAATAATTATAGGACTAATGAGTCCATCTGCAGAAACGGTGCTAACTAATTATGATACAATTGAAATTTTCATATTTTATTCTGTTACTACTAACTCTAGTAGACTCGTTCAACTATAACTTTTTTTTGGCCTGACGTTCAACTATAACTTGTCGCCGCAAATGGAAGAAATAGACTCTGTACGTCACATCAAGATTAGACTGCATTGATATTGCTAGCTATATGATTTATTATATCGATATTAAAATCAATGCCCCTAATTTTGGGTTTATTCATAACTTAAGTGTCCAAATAGAAACTAGACACTTATTGGCAAGAAAAGTGCCAAAAATGTCTTAAATATATTGTACTTGTTCTGATTTGGTTCTGAACTAAGATTTTTTTTTTTGTCAGTCCTACTCTATTCCTACTCTACACTCACTTGCAGACTTGTGCCCTGCCTCTTGCAGGGCGTGGGAGTCGCAACCCACTCTCAAACTTACGCGTCCCTACCCTCATCCCCCCCTGAGAAGGTGGGGATTTGAACCCCTCACCTCCCCCTTCCATGTTGGAAGGGTGGCCCACCGGGGGCGAACCCCGGTGGTTCCGAACTAAGATTAGACTGCATTGACATTGCTAGCTATATGATTTATTATATTGATATTAAAATCAATGCCCCTAATTTTGGGTTTATTCATAACTTAAGTGTCCAAATAGAAACTAGACACTTATTGGCAAGAAAGGTGCCAAAAATGTCTTAAATATATTGTACTTGTTCTAATTTGGTTATGAACTTTTTAATTGTGTAAATTTGGTCTTAAACCTTTTGATAATTTGCCAACATAGTTCATCCGATCAATTTGAAAAAAAAATTGCTAACATAGATGAAGGTCATGCAGGATTTCGGTCATCCAATGTGGCATAATTAGTGTTGGCATGGACAATTGTTTATTACCTTTTTTGTTCTTCTCTCTTTTCTTTTTTTCTCCAACTGTTGGTCGGTGAGGTCGTTGGCCTATCCTCGTCAACTACAGGCAATTTCTGGGTGAGGTCCTTTATGCCCTTCCCTAATCCAAGAAAGGGCCACGACCCTCGCCTAGTCTAGGCAAGGGCCATGATGCCCTAGTAGGCTACAGGTGAAGGCCGCAAACCCCCCACTTGTATCTAGTGAAGGCATCGCAACCTGTGGCCGATGAGGGCCATGACGCCCTTGCCTAGACCAATTGAGGGTGTCACGGCCTTTGCTGGCCAACAAGTGAGGGAGTCGAGCCTTTGTATGTGACTGGTGATAGTTGGCCGGCAATCTCACTGGCTCAAAATTGTAAAAGGAAAAAAAGAAAGAAAAGAAAATAAAATAAAAAAGAATGAGAAATTCAGAAAAATATTATAAAATTATAGAATCTATCTGCATTAGCATCGGTTGTGCATATAAGATGGTTAGCATTTATGCTATTGATTTTCAATTAGAATTGGCCAAATGAATTACACCGACAAATTGTCAAAGGTTTACGACTCAATTAGTACAATTAAAAGATTTAAGACTAAATTGGCACATATATAATTAGTTTAGAACTTTTTGTATACTTTTCCCTTCTATTGGCAATACATTTTTTGGCCAAGTAAAAATTCATACTTTAGTTATTATGGTTAATACCATCAAAAACCTTAAATTAGTATATATGTGACAAATTTATTCCAAATAATTTTTTTTGATCATCAAAAACTTCATACTTGGTATATTTGTGACAAATTACCTCCATTATGTTGGGAGCGCACTGCAAAAGTCCAATACCTTTACCAAGGGAGATCACCAAGAATGAGTCCAAATCCAAGCTCGTTAACATATCTAGTTAGGTCCACTTTCACTCAAAAACTTAAACTAATAAGTTATGCGTTAATTATGATGTATTAATTGCCCAACAATACACCAATTATTCGATGTGATATTCTTTAACATAAGTCACTCACACATGCATCCTAACAATTTCTCCTTCATGTGTGAATTCAGTGTTATGTTTGCTCTTTCTTAATTCAGGTATCCTTTTACATCAACTTATGGACCCGTTGCTACACTACAATGCACACTTGCCCATAAACCGCAACCATTGACTTTGATACCATTTATTGGGAGAGTGTAGTAAAAACCTGATACATTCATTTAGAGAGATCGTTAAGTGGGATTCCAAGTCCAAACTCATCAGTATATCCAGTTGGATTTGCTTTCACTTAAAATCTTAAGTCAATAAGTTATGGGCCAACTATGAAATATTAACTGCTCAACAATACACCAATTTTTTTTATACAGCTCACTCACACATGCATCTTAATATATTAGTTTCATTAAATTAGATTAATACTACAAAAAATCACAAATATATACACTTGTCAACTATTACATGTCATCCAACTTTATAATTTAATGGTAAAATTTAACGGAAATCAATGGAGGGTAAATTTGTTATGGGAGTACTAGTTTGAGATTTTGTGCGATCAAAAAGTTAATTCGAGTAAATTTATCACACTTGTACTAATTTAAAATTTATTGTGATATTAATCCTAATTATTGCTACACAACAATGCCATTGGCAGGTACGTAATTGTGAAATCTTATTTCTATTGCCAAGATGATTTCTTTCGGGATGCAATACGTGTTTTATTTAAAGAATCCCAATATCCTTCTTATAATTACGGTACCTACATCGAAATCTTGCTCGGGCTGTCGATTAGGTCATGTCTAATCATATTCAAAGGGATCTTGTGACTCGAGGCTCCATAAGATCAAGACCGATTTGTACGCGATGGTGCAAAATTCTTCACTAGATGGATGTGGGGTTGAGATGGAGTTAAAAAAAACGCAAATGCAATTGAAATCAACCCTTACGATGCATATGGTTTTATATGGTTCCAACAATTAGACGGTCATCGGTGGTTCGCCTAGTGATCCAAGACCTGGTTTCCGTTGAAATTCTTAAGGGCCTTGTGTACTAGTGATTGGATTTGGGTGTAAGATGTAAAATGTGCAATCCCATGATCTTCATAACTAGAACAAGAACACAGATAATCGAGTAGAAAGATTAACGCATCCGTTTTGAAATTCATTGTTCTTGATGAGGAAGCAAAAAAGCGATGATCCACGTACAAGTCATTATCCTTTATTGCCATTTGTATCATTGACTTAATGAGATGGCCCCTTCAGCCTTTAGCGCTAAGTAAACGCTTCTTTTGTGAGGATAATTGTGAGAATTATGGTTAGAGAAAAGACTTGAGTACTATTTATAGCAATTAGGCCCTCTCATTACGGGCTAGGCTCAATTTGGCGTATACTAGCTAGTCTTATATTAAACTAATTAAGAAAACTTCTATTTCACTTTAAACCAACTCCATAAAACAGTAAATTATAATATCAATTAATGTAGTCCACATTAAAAAAACTTTTATGCTAGGGAATTGTCTGCTATGATACTGCTGTCGTTGCATCGTTCATAATGCGCACATTGGTAGTGCTTATGCATTGGCAAGAAGCCATACAGGCGATATCTTTTTCATCGGCGGGGAAGATGGAGCCATGCGCATATTTGGGATCGGTTGCCGTATTGACCATGATTTTTCCCATGTTGCTTCTTGGATTCCTCGTTCAAGGCCCGTGCATGGCACTTGCATCGAGTTTCCCCGGCTTGTTTCTGCTCCTGCTGATGGACGGCTTGCTCTGATTGACGCGAGAAAGTTGCTGAGAAAACGAAGAAAAGCACTTCTGCGAAGATTTTGCAGGCGGGTCGTACCGACCGAACCAAAGTAGAGCCACCTCAGAGGATGCTAAACCGGGTTTAGTCGCTGTGATCCTCTTGAATCATATACAAATGAATCATCCCAAGTTTTTATTTTATGCTCCCGACCTATGTTAACCTACTTTGCATTGACTTTTATATTATGTGCGATCCTCGGGCAAAGTCTAGACCTTGTGGGTAGTGGACAGAATTTAGATCAGACATTCCCAGTAGGTGCAAAACCCTAAAATAACTTTTGGGAGAGTTGTCGGCATCAATCGCCCATTTCTGCCCTTTTCCCCCTCAAAATTAGCCATTCATTCTCCCTCCAAAAATAGACCCACAATGCCAGCTTTTTCCCAAACTAGATTAATTAAAAGAGGTATAATTGATTCAATTTGATTAGGTGGTCAGATGCTTAATCTGAATGTGATGGATTTTGATTCGAATTCAGGTTTCCCCACCAAAGCAACCCTCGAGGCCACCCCCTGTAAAGTTACGAGGGGTCAGGCCTTACCCAAGGCAAGTGGACTATAAAGCGATTTTGCATACTAATGAGGGCATTTTCAATATATATGATTGCGACCCAGGAATCTAAGCTAGGAAATGGTAGGAAATGGTTTTTGCGAGTTCTCGGCTTGGAAGAAAATGTAACAGCCATGATGAGGTCAAAATCATGGAGAAAAACTATGGTCGATTAGCCAGTTATCATTTTGTACATCACGTGTCAATATCAGTTCTCTTCATTATCATGTAAAAGTGATTCTCTTAATGAAACCCTTCCCACTTTCTTGCACGTCATGCTCTCCGATAGCGCTTCAAATCATCATTGTTTGATCATCAACATGAAACGCTGCATCAAAACCTAGCAAACTACAATGATAGCTCACAACAGATCAGATCTCTCCCTAATGTTTTTTCGAAGGATAAATATAATGAAAAATCATAGATCAATACAATCATAATAAATTTACTCATCATTAATTTCCATCAAATTTTGTCTTCAAATTGCCGAATTAGATTACTTGTGATAGTTGATGGCCGTATCGATTTAGAGTCTTACCTTCCATTTGTCATATGAATACCAACTTGTGATTTTTCATGATATTATTCAAATTTAGCGAAAATTTATGGAGAGCAAATTTGTCATAAATACAACAATTTAGATTTTTAGTGATAAAAAAATTAATCTAGAATAAATTTATCATGGAGATATTAATTTAGTACTTTTCATGATATTTATCCTATGGAAAAACTTAAATTTAAACTAATTCTGTTAATGTTTAGCTTTCAAATCGAAATTACGAACTTTGAGCCCTTTATGATTTTCTTCTCTCTTGTCCGTGCCCTCTCAGGTGGACGCTCTTCTTTCTCACTCACTCTCTCCTCTCGGCCTCACATGAAGTAGCCCCTTTCTTATGTTCTTTTTGACTTTTGTTTTTTGGTCGAAAATATGACCGATATATTACGTAGTCGAAAACTTGGATTTTACATCAAGAGCGTCTGCGCAAAGTATATCTAACAGAGCATAAGGGGGGGGGGTGTGATACCCAATTTGTAGGAAGAAGCTTTAAATGGTGTGTCTTAGGGCGCGTTTGTTTGTATTTCTTTTTTTTTTTTTTAAACACTTTTTCTGTTTTTTTGTTCCCGGGAACAAAAAAAGAAAAATCAAAAACAAGAAACACAAAAATTTGTGTTTCTTGTTTACAAACACTTTTGAGAAATACTTATTTTTTTTTTTTTTCTCTTATTTTCCCGTTCTTTTTTCTTTTGGCCGGTCGCCGGCCTCGGCCATGGCCGGCGACCGGCCGACGGGTCGGCGGCCTCGCCCAGCCCACGGCGAGGCTCGCCGTCCCCCGGCGAGGCCGACGCTCGCCGTCCCCCGGCGAGGCCGACGCTCGCCGTCCCCCGGCGAGGCCGACACTCGCCGTAGCTGGGCGAGGGTCGGCCTGGGCGAGCTCGATCTCGCCTAGATCCGGCGAGGCCGACCTCGCCCAGCAGCCGGCGAGCCTCGGCCTCGCCTGGCGGTGGCCCGGCGAGGCCGACCTCGCGCCGGCCTGGGCGAGTCGGCGTCGCCTAGCGGTGGCCCGGCGAGGCCGCGCCTCGCCGCCGGCCCATTGGCGAGCTCGGCCTCGCCGGCCGGTCGCCGGCCAAGGTCTTGGCGGCGACCGGCCAAAAGAAGAAAAAAAAATGAAAAAGAAAAAAAGAAAAAAAAGGAAAAATAAAAAAATAGAAAAAATAAAAGAAATAAAAAAATTATCCAATTTTACCAAACATGTTTCTGTTTATTTTTATTCCCGAACAAGTTTACCAAATGCGTTATTTTGTTCAAAAATTGTTCCCGGACAAACACTTTTTTCTATTTCGTTCCTGGAACAATTTTTAAACGAAATGTTACCAAACGCGCCCTTAGTAAGCCGGTTATTTGCTTTGTTGGTTTCTCTTCTACAATGGGCCAGTGTTAGGCCTAGTAATTCTTTCATCTTCGCTCTGGCCCGGTCCACCAGTGGGTGTGTTTTCCAGCCGCTTTCCTCTGGCTTTTCGATGGATTGCACGAGCTCCCAGCAGTCAGAAACTACTTGGAGTTTGAGTTGAGTTATGTTCGGGGGAAACGTGCGAAGGAGGAAGTCTAGGGTTTCTACAAGAGCCGCGGCCTCCACTTGTTCCGCCGAATTGGTGTCCACTGATTTGGTGAAGCCATCTAGAACTCTTCCCATGGAATCTCGGCATATACAAGCAACAGCTCTCCTTTTTGGTTGTGCCGTATCAGATCTGGCGATGGACCCACAGAGAGGACTCTGCAAGTTGGATCTGGGGGACTCATGGTGAGAATCGTCGATTAGAGAGGTTGGATTCTGGTAATTGACAGCATTACAGCTCGAGGCTTCATCGTGGGTGTGATTCACGGTGGTTGGGGCTGCTGTTCTGTCATCCTCGAAGGTAGGGTAGTTTCTTGGTTGGGAGTAGTCATCAATCAAGGGGGATTCCGGTCTCGTCTAGTGCTCAAACGTAAGTTCACCGACCAAACTGAGCCTTTCTTTACTGTATACCTCGGATATTAGGTTTTCATTTGTTTCAGACGAGTCGTCTTCCGAGGAGACAGGGTAGTGTTTTTGCTCAGGCCCTCTGTTTTGTTCAGCTTCAGGATGAGTGTGCCCTAGAATGGATTTGTTGGGTCCCTTTTGGCAACTCCGGGTGGCAATTGCGAGTGAATCGATGTTTCTCCAGACCGGCTTAGCTGTTGATTTACTTAAATTCAATTATGGTATAGTGGAGGGGCTTGGGGGTTCATCGGGTTCCTGTTGGAAGAGGCCCCCTGGGAGATCTAATGGGGATTTTTCTGTATTCGCATAGCCCCTACCTTGAGAAATTTTAGTCACAAAGGAAGCGTCAATATTAATGAGGATGGTGCCAGGGTTTGGAGGTTGCCACTTTTGAGATGAGGTACCCTGTTTCTGATATTTCGCCTGCTTTACATTCCAATTCGCAAAATTGTCATGTGATGTTGAAGTGTTGAACAGGGTACTAAGCGGGTTCAGGGGGTTTTGCCGAAATATAAAATGGTTTCTGTCCTTCCAAATCCACCACAAGACTGATGCGAGCTGGGCAAATGTTGGTATGCTCCATGGACCTTCTCTAACTTTAAGTAGCCATTCATCAAAGCGGGTTAACCCTACTCTTATTATTTGTCCTTGTAGGGAATAGGCATTTCGGATCAGAGAAGTCCATGGACACAGTAACAGGGTGTGCTCTACCGTTTCTGGTTCAAGTTTGCAAATCGGGCAAGTTGGGGCAGGTACTACTTTCCTCTTGAACAGGTTTTCCATGGTTGGCAATGCGTTCTGACATGCATTCCATAGGAAGAATTTAATCTTGGGTGTAATTGCCGACTTCCAGATAAGCTTCCACAATTCTGGTTTTGGTTGGTAAGATGTGGTTGGAGAGAATGATTGTGGATTGACTTTATTACTCTGGTGACTATGGTAACCACTTCTCACTGTGTAATTTCCCGACTTATTACCCGTCCAAACTAGTTTATCTTCTGTAGAGGGGAGGCCTATAGGTATGCTTTTGATCTCCGTTACTAACTGCTCATCGAACATAGTCCTCAGTAGGTTTTCATTCCAATGTGCTATTTCCATTTCTATTAACTCAGCAACTTTGCGTGGCTCATTTCTGGTTGTTGTGCCACCTATAGGTCCGTTTTTAAGCCATTTGTCTTCTCTGATGGAGATTCTTTTTCCGTTTCCTACCACCACCTAAGTTGTGGGGCAATAACATCTCTCCCTGTTAGTAGACTTTGCCATCCCCATGAAGGATTTGATCCTTTCCTTGCTTGCCAAAACTTGCAATTTGGGTAGTATAACCCCTTCATAATTCTGCTCCAAAGAGTTTCTGGATGTTGGGACATTCGCAATGCTTGTTTACCTAACATCGCTTGATTTAACGCAATGTGGTCTTTAAAGCCAAGTCCCCTTTCCTCCTTCCGAGCCTTTAAGGTTTCCCATCTTTTCCAGTGTAAACCAGCTGGTTTATTGCTATTCCTCCACTAGAAATTAACTATTGAAATTAACTATTTGTTTTTCTATTAGCTTTGCAAGTGGAGACTGGGATTTTAAACACTGACATCGCATATTGAGGAATCACCTACACCACAGATTTAATAAGTATTTATTTTCTTGCTTTTGATAACAAGTTTTCTTTCCAACTCTCTAGTTTCATGTTGACCTTTGCAAGGATCCATGCAAACATGTCCTTCTTGGTAATATACCAATCTGACGGAACTCCCAGGTATTTGCCTATTTTAAGAATCTCTGGAACTCTCAACTCTGCTGCCATATTTCTCTTTAAGCTGTCCGGATAGCCTTTGCTGAAATAGATGCCCGATTTGTTTAAGTTTATGGCTTGTCCTAAAGCATAACAATATTGATGTAAGATGGATGCCAGATTTTGACATTCTAGGACCTTTCCATTAAGGAATAATATAGAATCATCCGCAAATGGTAGATGGGAGAGTGTAGGGCAATTTCTGTTTAACTTTATTCCCCTGAGAGACTCGGCTGCTATGGCTTCTTTCATCATATGGGAGAGGACATTAGCCACTATAATAAAGAGATAGGGGGAAAGTGGATCCCCTTGTCAGATTCCTCGGGTTGACTTGAAATATGGTGTAAGATCTCCATTGAATCTTATGCTGAAGGAAACCGTAGACACACACTGCATGATCCATTGTACCCATTTCCCACAAAAACCCATCTTTGTAAGGCATTCTTTAAGAAAGTCCCATTCTATTCGATCATATGCCTTTTGCATGTCTAATTTTAGGACTTCTTGGAACCGCTTCTTCTTTTCTCTGGTTCTTACTTTGTATAGAACTTCCTGCACAATTAGGATGTTGTCTTGAATTTGCCTTCCCTCTACAAATGCATTTTGTTCTGCTGTTATTAGATCTGGAAGCAACGGTTTGAGCCTGTTTGTGAGGATTTTAGAAATGATTTTGTATGCAAAGTTGCAAAGACTGATTAGGCGAAATTGTTCCAGCTTTTCAAGGTTAGGTATTTTTGGGATGAGGACGATAACGGTTTTGTTTAGGTTAGGGTTAAGTATTCCAGTCTCAAAGAATTGCTGAATCTCTGTGAACAAGTCTTGGTTGATAACCTGCCAGTGATTTTGGAAGAATATCCCATTAATTCCATCTGGTCCAGGGGCTTTCGAAGCCCTTAGTTGATAAGTAGCTGTTGTAATTTCCTGCATGGTGACAAGTTCTGATAATTTTTGATTCATAGCGGTGTCAACCAAGATAGGTATGTTGTTTAGAATAGGCTGGAAGTTTCTAGGTCTGTGGTATAAAGATTAGTAAAAAACTCACCTGTCATATTCTTGAGAGTATTTTCATCTTTGACCCAAGTTCCAGCTGCATCTTTAAGCATAGAGATTCGGTTACGAGTCCTCCTTTGAATGGTTGTTGCATGAAAAAAATTTTGTGTTCCTATCGTCCCATTTTAGCCAATTCACCCTTGATCGCATACCCAGTGCATTTCCTCCTGTCTCCATAAATTTTCTATCTCTTTTTTTAGCTGTTTGATTCTCTGGCTATCCTTAGATAACTCGGGCTTGTTTTGCAAATACTAGATTTCTTTTCTCAACATTTCTACTCTCTCTCTCTCTCTCTCTCTCTCTCTCTTTTTTTTTTTGCATTAGGGAAACGATTTTTGCTCCATTCAGCTAACTGATTTGACATTAGTCTGAGTTTCGCAACTAAGTCTGCTCAAGGGGAAGCTGAATTACACCAAGCTCTTTTTACTATTTGCTCACATTCCTCATCTTCATCTCAAAAGGCCTCATATTGGAATTCTTTTTTCTTGTTTTTCCTTCTTGGGAAGATTGACAAAAGCAGGGGGCTATGGTCTGATCCAATAGCTAGCATGGCTACCACTTCCGCATTTGGATATTCAACTCTCCACTCCATTGTACATAACGCCCTATCCAGCTTTTTTTTTTTCCCACTAATTCCTCCCCTTCTCTTCGATTATTCCTGGTGAAAACACACCCCTTTGATTCCAAATCCATGAGAGAACAAGCATGCAGGAAGTTTCTAAATGCTGTGAGCCTGTAGTATTCTGCCTTCTTCTTTCCTACTTTCTCCCAGTGATATAAAATTTCATTGAAATCCCCCATACATAACTATGGTAGTATAGTGGCAGCACTGACTTTTTGTATTTCTTCCCATAATAACACTTCGTCTTTAAATTCAGTTTGTGCATGCAGAAGAGTAATATGCATTAACTGTCTGTTTTCCTGCAGGTGACAAAGAAGGTGAATGAAATGGTCTGTAGCTACTTCCACCGATATATCTACTTGATCATTCTAGAAGATGGCCATACCCCTGCCAATTCCTTTCGAGTTTACCAGGTAACTGCTATGGAATTTAAGTCTTCGCTTGAGATTTAACACCTTTTGCTCTTTATTTTTTGTTTCCATTAAGAAAACTAAACTGGTTTTTCCTGAGTCACTAAGACTCACAGGGCTTGAATTGTTAGGGGTGAGCCCAACCCCTGACAATTCCAACTCAGAAGATTCATGGTTTACTTGGTGGCTTATTAGGGCTAGCCACCAAAGCTTATGTCGTTTCCTTCTCCTCCATAATGATAGGATTATCTACCAGCTGTGATATGTCAAGAGATGCTGAGTTGGAAGAATATGCTTTGTAAGGACAGAATCTTTTGCTCTTCTTTGCTAATGCAAGTTTGGTACTTTTTGCTTTACACCTTACTAGGTTAGGGGCTGATTCTTGAATTTCCAGCATTTCAGCTTTTGATTCTTTCATCTGTTCTTTGTATAAAACCATGGTAGATTCATTATCCAAGCAACTATTGCCTCTTTTCTGAATACCTTTGTCGTTTACCAGCATAGATGTTGGTATAAGCGATGTTTCAGGGGAGGAATTCTCACCCTCCTTATCAGCATTTTCTTTAGTGGATTGTTGTCCTTTCCCTGGTTGATTTAGATTCCCAACTATAGCTTTCATCTTCTAATTTTCTCTGTTTGCAGCAAGTTTAGGACTTCCTTGGCATTTTCTTCATGCTGGTGCAGTGTTGCCATGCTGACCATAGAATACTTTCCCATAAGGGCTGAGTACTTTCACTTCCGCACGGAGCCAATTCCCAAACTTCCCTGGTAAGTCTTCCTCTAGCCCTGACTTCTCATATGGAATTTCTTTGCAGTCTGTTGCATAGTGCCCTATTTTTCCACAAGAGTAGCAGTAATGTGGGAGCCGTTCATACTTAAATTCTATCCAGAGATTTCTTGATCCTAGGTTAATCACAAGGCCCATCTTGAGAGGATTAGCTAGGTTCATAACTACTCTAGCTTTGCTTGCTTTATAGTTGCTGTTCCCCTTTGCTTCCAGTTTGACTTCAATAACCTCCTCGATTTTAGATGCTATATCATTTACTATTTCCCTTGTAACTCTCCCAAAAGATAGTCCATACAACTGCACCCAAAATGGGCAGTGAGTATAATCATAGCACATATTCAGCGTGTCTGGATCGCATTGTTTTAACACTAGGAGATTGCTTGAGAATGACCAGGGCCCTGAATCTAGTATTCTCTGTTTTTCAGCCTCCGATTTAAAGGAGAAGGAAAAGAGACCAGGTTTTAGTTGAGTACGGTTTATAGCATCAATCTTCCATGCATTTTTCATTATATTTAAAAACGCTTGGAAATTTACGTTTGGTCTGGAGTAGAGTTTCCCAAACAGAGTTAGTCTGCATTCTGCTAGTCTATCTTCAAGAATGTTTTCTTTGACATGAATCACGTCCTCCTCTAACCATAGATTTCCTAGGCTTTTTACAAACAGCTGTTAACCTTCTGTCATCTTGATTCTGACTTTTCATTCTATTCACACAGCATCTACTGAGCTCACAAGCGAAGAATCAAAATACAAACCCCTCCAGCAGTATACTCGGGCAACAAACTAGAGGAAACTAGAGGAGATTGGCTGACATCATACTGCATGGAATACCCATTTGGTGTATCTTTCGGATGAAGGGAGCTCTAGATATACCTTTCAGCAACAAATTTTCCAAAATTGCAACATCTGAATCAACAACACAGAGGATCCATCTTGACAGCTTCTCTGAGAGGAAGAGGATGATCGACCTTGGCCCCAAATGATGCCATGATTCTGGGGATTGATTTTGGTCGTTTAAGGTTTGTGGAAGGTTGGTTTAGTGAGAAAATGGCTGGGTGTGGGAGTGGGAAGGGTTGATCTGTGTGAAAAACATCTGATGGGAGGATATCTGGGGTTTGGTTTGAAATAGATTAGGGTTTATGTGAGATTTTGAGGCAATACTACCCTAGGGTAAAGAAAACGCTACCATGAGATAGAGAGGAAATGAGAGCATTCTATGTTCTTTTTGACTTTGAATCTTCTCTTTTTACTCTTTATTGAATGTTAGCTGGGCCCCACAAGAGGCGACCAAGCCAACAACTAGAACAAGAATCTTTCAAAGGAAATAACGAGATATGTGAAAAATTAGGATGCGTTTTATAATATTTTTATTTTTGAAAATAATTTATTTACAAAATTAATTTTTTAATTTCTATTTTTTAAAATAGCTTTTGAGTAAAATAACGCGTTTAGTAATTGTATAAAATTTTTATTCTTAGAATAGAAAAGGAACATGAATATATTTGGTATGATCCACAAATTTTTTAATACCGTAGTTTTTCTTTCAATTTTTTAGTAAATTTTTTTTTTAGATTTTTCTTTTTGTCCTCTCTCTCTCTCTCTCTTCCTTCTCTAGCTCAGTGGATGGTACTGACCCACGAGCGGCGACAAATGGCAGCGATCGGCGAGTGATGGCAAATGACAATAACTGGTGGACGGTGGCCGGGGGGGGGCAAGTCTCCACCAATTGATTAGAAGTGGAAGAAGATGAAATGTAAAAAAAAAAAAAAAAAGAAGAACTTATATCTAGAAATTATTTCTGGGAACAAGAAGTTATTCCAAATCTATTCTTTGGCCACTTTTCTATTTTAGGGAATAGAAAAAATAATAGCCATTATCAAATGGATTTCCGTTCTTTTTCTATTTCAAAGAACGAAAAAACAAAAGAACAGAAAAGTTGGAACGTTGCCATATAGACTCTTGGAAGAGAATTAGATTCTTTTGTATAAACTTTCAAAGGTTTCCAGGAGCATCGAGATTTAGAACTCTTATTTAATCTCGATTTGCTCGAAATCTGAAGCCATATGCATATAATTTGTGCATGCAATTAATCTTCTCTTTGTTTGCAGGTTTATTTCCTTTTTTTTTTAACTTTCTAATCCATCAACCACCTGAACTCTATATGTAGTAAATTTTCAATCTTTCCAAACTCTCAGCAGGTTGACTCTTGACAATGTCGCGATTGCAACAACGCGTCCCCTGCTTTCTCACGTGAATCGTCGATCTCATTGTGCAGTTGCTTTTCCAATGCGATGCAGACGTCAGCGCGATCCGTTACCATGATCCTCCATACACCCGTAAGTATATCCATCGTTGAACCGTCCGTTAATTTGTGGTATATCACTGGGCCCCAGTACTATAATTTGATCTTTGTTTTTTTTTTTTTTTGGTCGAAAAAGAGGATAAATTTCTATTCAAGTAGGGAAAAAAGAACAACCCTTAACAAGGGCTTTAGTACAAAGCATGTCTAACATACTTTGAGGAGGAGAATTGACCCAGTTTGGTGAAAGGGATCCTTGTCTGTGGGCCTTCGCGGCCCAATCGGCTAGGGCATTGGCTTCATGTCGACAGTGTTGCACCTTTAGGTTTGGGAAATAGAGCATCAAAGCTTTGCTTTCGGCAAACAGGGCACGGCATTCCCACGGCGGCAGATGACTCTGGTTGATGGTTTCAACAAGAATGAGATTGTCAGTTTCCAACAACAGGTGAGATTTAGTTTTTCCTTGTTGTGATAGGTCCTTGAGAGTACATAATAGTGCTTGGATCTCCATCTTAAGTGCAAATGTTGCTTGAACGCTTTGGATGAAGCTCCGATCATTCTGCCAGTGTGATCTTGAGCAATGCTTATGATCACTCCCATGTGATTTGCAATAGGAAAGGCTCCATCAAGATTTACCTTTATGATGCCCTGCTTTGGTGGGATCCAGATTCGATTAGGGTTCAGCCAAGTGGTACCTTTACTCGATTCCTGCTGCTGGGTTCTGAGATTGAGTTGAGCCAGAGTGAGAGCTGTATCAACAAGCTGATCCGGGTGGGTGCCTTGATGGCGAAAGACAAAGTGATTCCGTGCTTTCCAAATTTGCCATAATAGGGCTGTGATGCTCTCAAAAGTTGGTATGTGCACCTTCTGTTCTATTAGATCAGCTAGCCAAGCATCTATATGGTGTGTTCTGTAATCTAATATGTTGATTTGCACTTGGGGATGGCTCCAGATATATTGTGTCCAGGGGCAAAACAGAAATAAACGTTTTGTGGTTTCGGGGGAGTGAGATGAGCAGAGTTTACATATTGGGTCGGGGGTGATGTGTCGTTGGAATAGATTATCCTTTGTAGGTAACGCGTTTTGGCATATAGACTAGAGAAAGATGCGTATTTTTGGGGCTGTTTTTGTTTTTCATATCTGCTTCCATAGCTGGTTGGGTGTATGATAGGAAGAGGATGCGTGAGAGTTTACCTTTCTGGATTCTGTCTACTTGATGAAATTGTAGCCACTCTTCACGGTATAATGTCCATCTTGTGTCCCTGTCCATAGAAGTTTATCTTCGGTTGATGCTGGCCAAAGCTTAATAGTTAGTATCTCCTTAACAATGTGTTCATCAAACATGTAGTTAAGAAGCTCGACATTCCACTCGTTCTGTTATGGGATAATGAAACCTGGTACTGTTCGAGGTTCCTCTCTAGTTGCTGGCCTGCCTAGAATTCCCATAGTTAACCATTTGTCCTCTCTAACTCATATCATTTGGCCATTGCCTACTGACCATTGAAGCTTCTTAAAAATAGAATCTCTGCCTAATAGAAGACTCTGCCAACCCCAGGAAGGTTTAGTCCCCTTGTTAGCATGCCAGAAATTTGTAGAATGAAAATATAAGGCTTTGAAAACTCTACTCCACAAAGATGATGGATTTTGAAAGAGTCGCCAAGCTTGCTTTTCCAAAAGGGCTTTATTGAAAGTGAGTAAGTCTCTAAATCCTATCCCTCCGTTGTCTTTTCTTTCTTTAAGTAGGTCCCAGCTTTTCCAATGAATTCCAGACCTGTTGCTGTTGTTTTGCCACCATAACCTAGCTATTTTTTGTTCAACATACTTGCATATAGATACATGAACTTTAAATATCGACATTGCATATTGCGGTAATGCCCGAACCACTGATTTTAACAAAATCTCCTTCCCTCCTTTGGAAATTAGATTTTCTTTCCACCCTTCCAATTTAGCATTTACTCATCCTAGAATCCAAGCAAACATGTCGTTTTTAGATGATCCCCAATCAGAAGGTATGCCTAGATATTTGCCCATTTTGTCTAACATTGGCACCCTTAATTCTCTTGCCATGTTTATCTTAAGAGGCTAAGGGCAGTTTTTACTCAGGAACAGATCGAATTTGTTCCTATTAATCTCTTGGCCTGTAGCTAGACAATACTGGTTTAGGATGTTTGCTAAATTTTGGCATTCCTGGGTTCTATCATCTAGGAAAAAGATAGCATCATCGGCAAAAAATAAATGGGATAAAGTAGGACACCACCTGTTGAGTTTGATTCCCCGTAGATTGCCCATGTCGACAGCTTGCTGGATGAGGGTGGATAGCATATTTGCCAAAAGGATGAATAAGTAGGGGGAGAGAGGGTCGCCTTGTCTGAGTCCCCGTGATGGTTGGAAATAAGGTAGAGGTTCACCGTGGAGCTTTACACTTAGAGAAGTCATGGTTACACATTGCATTAGCCAAAGCACCCATCGATCTTGAAATCTCATTTGACAAAGATAGGCTTCCAAAAAGTCCCACTCCACCCTATCATAGGCTTTCTACATATCAAACTTAAGGATTGCCTGAAATTTTTTCTTTCTATTGCGAATCTTTAACTAATGTAATACCTCTTAAACTATCAAGATATTATCTTGTATTTGTCTGCCTGACACAAAGGCACTCTGTTCTTTGGAAATCAACTCAGGTAGGCAAGGTTTCAGGCGATTCGCTAGAACTTTCGATATAATCTTATAGATAAAATTACATAAGCTGATAGAGAGAAATTGATCTAACCTCTCGGGGTTCGGTATCTTGGGGATCAGAGATATTGCTGTTCTATTAATATCAGCGGGCAACACCCCTGTGATGAAAAAAATTTGCATTGATTTAAAAACATCTTCTTGTATAATGTCCCAGTGACTATGATAAAACAATCCATTCAAACCATCAGGTCCTGGTGCTTTGGTGGCTCCCAATTGAAACGTCGCTTGCTATACTTCCTCCCGCGTAACTTCAGCTGTTAGTTGTGTATTCATTGCACCTGTTATTGCTCGAGGACATTGCATTAAAATAGGTCCATAGTCTCGATGTCCGACTGAAGTATAAAGATTCTTAAAGAAAGTAATTGTCATGTGCTTCACCTAATCTGGCTCTCAGATCCACTCCTCATTTTCATCTTTTAACATGCTGATTCTATTTTTTTTTCCTGCCTTTGTATAGTGGTGGCGTGAAAGAATTTCGTGTTTCTGTCCCCCCACCTCATCTATTTAATCCTGGAGTGCATCGCCCAGTAGTGTTCTTCCTATAACCATATGTTCTGAATTTGTTCCTTCAGTGAAGTGACCTGATCTTTGTCATAATTGCAAACAAGTTGATTTGTGCATTGTTGAAGTTGCTACTTCAGAAGATTTATTTGATGATGACTTGCAGCAAACTTCGATTTGCTCCACTTGGCTAGCGCTTTAGTTGTAGCCCGAAGCTTCTAAGAGATTGTGGAGTTGTTAAGTGATAAAGATGACCACGATTCTAAAACCACCCAGTGGCATTCTACGTCTTGAAGCCAATAAGATTAAGAGGTAAAAGTCTTCCTCCTCCTTACTGGGTTGATTACCGTAGTTAATAGCAGCGGACTATGATCCGACCCTAGGGCAGGTAAAGCTTGAACTTCAGCTTCTGGATAGGTCAATCTCCATTCCATAGTGCACAAAGCTCGATCAAGTCTCTCTTTGACAACTTCCTCTCCATTTCTATTGTTCACCCAAGTATAGGCACAACCTTTGGTCTCAATATCTATCAAAGTACAAACATGTAATTGTTCCCGAAAGGAGTGCAACCTATTGACTCAGCTGGTCTCTTTCCCACTTTCTTCCAATGATTTAAAATTTTATTAAAATCGCCTATACACCCATGGCAGAGTATTTAAGTGGCTGAGTTGCCGCAAATCTGCCCATAAAAGCTGTCTCTATTGATAAACCGTCGGTGCATGCATACGGGTAAGGCACATAGGTGTTGCACTCATATCTTCAGAATAGACAGTATCAATAAAATGCGAGTTATGAGCATTGACACTAAGTGAGATTTGGTCAGTCCAAAAAAGAACCATCCCTCCAACCAAACCTTGGGGATTCACCACAAAACTCTTGTTATAATTCAGCCTCCGCTGGATTTGCTTGATAATAGGTTCCTAATTCCTTGTTTCCATCAAAAAGATGATATCGGGCCATTCTTGAGCCACTAAGGCCCTCAAAGCTCGAATTGTTGGGGAATTGCCCAGTTCTTGACAGTTCCAGCTTAGGATCTTTATTTGTCAATTGATGGCTAATTCGGGCAAGCCAGCATAGCTCAATCATTGGCCTTTCGGCCTCGAATATTGGAGTTTCCAAAAGATGACTTTCATCTAGATTGTTCGGTAAAATAGGACGTAACCCATAGGGAAAATATCTCTTTGCTTTCTTTAGGGGAGTAGTCTTGGTTTGCAATCGAGAGTTTTTTGATTTCTTGGATGAAGAAGCCCCAGCTATAAAATCTTTGAGCTCTGTCTTTTGTTCGAGTGCAAGGGATTGCAACTTGTTCTGAGCAACACCTTGTGAAGAATCAGTAGGGGGAGCTGGGCATAATGTTTGCTGTTGTGGTATTTATATGCTAAGTTGTATGAATCTCAATAGGAGCTGGTTGTTGGTTGATGTCGCATGGTGCAGCAGGGAGTAAAAGCAACCTAGGTTGAGGGGTTTCAGGTACAGTTTCTTCAATATCATCTTGAGTGGTTTTCAGCTCATAGAATGCTTACCAGAAAGGGCTATGTTCCTTGACTTCAGCCTGTAGCCATTGTCCATAGTATAGCTTGTCCCTTTCTTCAAATTTAGCCTCATCATATGGAATATCTTTACAATAGGATGCATAGTGGCCTAGAACACCATAGGAATAGCAATAATGGGGTAAACGTTTATAACGGAAGTCAAGCCATATGTTTTTCCCTGCCACTTGGATGAGTTTGCCAGGTTTAAGAGGTTCCTGTAAGTTGAGTTCCACTCTAGCTCTCCCTGCTCTTAAAGTTGATCATTATTTCGCCTCAAGTCTGACGTCCATAACTTTTCCAACATTATGAATAGCTTTGCTTATTAATTGTTCCGTACATCTCTCTAAGGGGAGTCCAAAGACTTGCACCCAAAAGGCACAAGTGTTAAAATCATAGTAATGAAGTGGAGTGTTTGGGGTCCAAGGTTTGAGTATAACGAGCTTGCTTGAGAATAACCAGGAACTGTTTTCTAGCACACACTATTTTCCCCCTCTGAGTTAAATTTGAATACATACAGACTTGCTTCCCTCTGTTAAATATCGACTTGATCTATGTGCCAAGCTCATTTCGTCATATTCTGGAATGCTAGGAAATTAATGGAGGGATTAGCAAGAAGTTTACTGACTAAGATCAACTTACATTCTTCGACTTTCTCTGCGGGGGGTTCTTTGTCCCACACATCGATCTCCTAGGTAGACCAAAGTCGGCCTAAACGGCTATAGAGAGCAGCTAGCTGAGCCTCGTCGTCTTCACCCGTACTATCCATTGGGTGAAGAGCTTCAATTGGTGGTCCGGAGTAGGTGGGAAACTAGATTGGTCGCATGCAGGGCACCCAAACTGGGCGGGTTGATGATATTGTTCGTAACATGCGAAAGCAATTTAGGGGAGGACAGGTTCGACAATGGAGACTAGACAGGTTTGGATAGGGTTAAGAGTCGAAAAAAGAAAAGCGACTACAAAACAGGGGATTTCACCATGAGAGAAGGAGAGAAAAGATGATGTAAACCGAACAATTGAAAATTAGGGTTATGAGAGAAGACGAAATACGAGAGGAAAAGTTAATCATGGACAGTAATTCCCCAGGCGATTATGTGATACCCATCCGAGAAATCCATGGGTGCAACAGGCGAACTCCAAAACACTGGACATAAGGCCCGAAGGTGAAGGAAATCTTTTGAAGATTAGGGTTTAGTAGAAAGATGAAACTACCATTCAGTAGGGAAAGACTCTACATTTCGAGAGAGTAAAAGAGATATCTATTTTGATTAGAAAAGAGAAATTGGCGATCCGTTTAAACATTGACACGTTATAGGTAATTTGATTGCAGTAACCACCTGCGGATACAATCCATTCCAATTTCCCTCTCGCCTCTTGTTTGGGCTGCCAAGGGAACAGATTTGAGACAACGGGGCCGCATGCCAGAGGCAATATAGGGTCTGATGCATAAGCGCCGACTGGCCAAGGCCTGCAGACCAATCCAGTGAATCCGCATTAGGATTGCAGACCGGGCGCTCGACACGGTCACCAGTTCCTCATCAAACGCTGCCACCATGATCCTGTCCACGACCGTGTACAAGGCTAGTGTTGATCTGTCCGCAAAGTCTATCAACATCGAATTTGAACCGTAAGTAGCCTAGATGCTTCTTTAATTGGACTATTACAGTTCATTATTTTGCTTTCAATTTGTGTCTTTATGGAATTATCTCGATTTTGGGAATTCCTGGTTGTAGTTGTGCGGTTTACATGCAGGGTTTGAAGCTATCAAGATGATACTTTGGAAGCAAAGCAAAGTAGTGTTTTGGAGACCATATTGATACCTTCTGGTTGAGGGTTTACCACCATGGAATTTTTTTTTTTGGTGACCCAAGGAACCCCCGCACAGCCGGTAGCCGGGGGTAAACCTTGGGGGTGACACGTGCCACCGGACAAGTCACCCTGCGACGCCCAGGATTCGAATGCTTGACCTTTTACAAGAGGAAGAGCGCTTGCTCCAGCGGCACTACCCAGGTGAGTGGTACCACCATGGAATGTTTATATACATCTTTATGAAAAAGTCAAGGCAGTCTTAAGAATAATCAGTATAAAAAAAATTAGAAATCAAATACCTTAAAGTTTACTACTTTAGATAGGTGTTTGCTCATTGTTATTCGATGCTTGGCATTGACTATAACAACGACCAGCAAGTTATATAATAAAACAAAATTAACTGTCACTTGTCGAAATGATGATGTTCGCTCATTGCCCGGGAGCAATCGTACGTGGCCCAAATTCGGCACGCTTGTCAAGACGGAGTCTGTTTCTTGAATAATTCGTTTCTTTCTTTTATCGTGCCCTCGTTAAGCAATTTCCTATTCATTCTTACTAAAAACTCGAAAAGCTAAACCATTGACTTTTGAGTTGAATTTTTGATTATCCCTCTTATCAAAAGTCAACTTTGAGTCAAAAGTTGACTTTTTGCATGAAGAGATCCTTTAATCTTAATTGCATTTGGGCTATATGAGTTTTCAAAAATTTCAAATATTTGATCATAAAATCAACATTTTAGTAATAATCAACTAAATGGTTAACTTTTATTCAAAATTTTAATAAGAAAATTGGAAAATACAAAAAATCCACAAATCTCTTTATTTCAGTTCCAATTTGACTTTAGCATAACAATTTTTTTTTTTTTTGCAAAAATCGATTAAGAACATTATTTTTTGAATTTTTTGGTTTTAGGTTCAAAATCAACCAAAAACAAAATTACTTTTGTTTTAGTCATAATTAGGCTTAGTTTCTCTTACGACATTTGATCTAAAGATCATTACCTATTCACTCATTCAATCAATTTTGAAATAAGGCATATGCCGAAATATGAAATTATCATTTTTTGCCTTGATTAAGGGGTCCGAATCGATTCTACATGATTTGCGAATAAGCACTTCCATTCCACTTGCTTTTGTGAGATAAGCTCCAATCCGAGATCAATTTTGGGGATTTCATTTGAAAACTTCTCAATTTGAGGAATTTATAGCCTTCTTGAACATAAGAAAATCAAGCTCATGAACTTCGATTGATGAAATTCAAATTGACTTATTTGAGATTAAGGTTTAATTTTGAGAATTGAAGCTTAATTTCACTACTTGACCTTAATTCAATTTTAGCACAAAATTTGTGCCATCAATTCAAGGTCAATTTAGATGCAATGAGTCATCATAGGTATGGACAATTAATCCAATAGGTGGTGCCTCACAATTTTAATTGAATTCATTTTCAATTAATTTGCAAGTTTGAGCAAGAAATTACATAAAATTGTCCGACTTAGCTTGGAAAGTCCAATTACATGTACCCATGGTGTATGTCTAATATTTTTCAGGTTAAGTAAGTAATTAGGCCAATAGAAAATTATCGGATTGCTTTTATATGTTTTAACTTGCCTAATTTTTTCAAAACCGGATCATTTCTCTGTAAATTGGACCATTTTCCCTCAAATTGGGCAAGATTTCTTTTTGCATAGAATTTAGAAGCCCAAGGACCGAACCACCCAAGAGATGGTTGAATCGACTAAACCAACTTGGATTGATTCAACCAATCTGACTGGCCATCGGAGGAGGAGGGCAGTTCGGCCCTTTGTTGGCTGGCTCTTGGTGGTTGGTGACCGCTCCTAGGTGTCCCGTTGTGTTATTTCTCTCCCATGCCCTTCAATTTTCCATATTTTACAGAAATGCCTCGGATTTCGTGAAATTACGAAATTGCCCCAAATTATGCCGGAATTGCAAATTCAATCTAAATTTCCAATTTCGACGAATCACAACCATTCGGATGATCACATGTCTAATTTTATCTTGATTAATCCCCTAAGTGGATTAAATTTGGCCTTAGAATCAAATCCGGATGATCACATGTCATGTTGGCATACCTCCTCCAGTCAAAAACTCGACATGTGTTGATTAAATAAAGAACATAGAATCATTCTAAACTACCTGAAAACCAACTCGAAATTTCCCCTTCTGTATCTCATATCCTACAATTCAATTATCTTTCCTTAGTTAGGTAATCAATGCTTGGAGGAACAAACAAGCAATGAGATCGATTCGACTTTCCAAATTAATGCCAAATCCCCATTTTTAAGGGAGAAGAACACTGCAAATGTCATAACTTTTGTACATTGCTCATTTAAGTATCATAACTTTGTATTCAATCATTTGAATGCCATGACTCCTAAATGACATTAATTTAAGTGTCATAACTTTCAATCACACAATTGCATTAACATTTTAAAAAAAATTCAATCAAGTGACAAAAATTCGACGTGTCATAATAGTTGTGATTAACATTTTAAAGAAAAACTATGTTACTTAAGTGATCAATTGAAAAGTCATAAGATATTCGAGTGATTGAGAATAAAAACAAGTTATTACACTTAAACAAGCGCCATACGAAAATTATTGCACTTGTACTTTGTACCCATTTTTTTTTTGCCTAGAAGGTCGAAAACAAGATCACCTAATAAGAGGTTGCAATTCATTCTCTTGCCGACTATCAATATCTCTTTTGATTAGGCGGAATGTTGCTTAATAGAGAACCCAAAGACAATTCATACTTGCCAGACGTTACAAAAGCACGTTAACATGCGGAGGCCGGCAATTACTGAAGCGCAAGCTGCGTCTGCGAGCGTGCACGTATATATGATCCTAAAATGTCTGCTTGAGATTTTGAGAGCTTCTTCCAAATCAAGCAGGCAAACCATCGTTAGCAAACTTTCCACCTTTCCAGGATCTCTGCATGTTGGCTCTTGACAATGTCGCGATTGCAGCAACTCGTCCCTCGTTGTCTCTCGTCAATCTTCGTCCTCGCCATGCTATTGCTTTGCCGATGCGATGCAAATGTCCGCACCGCCCATTATAAGCATATATGTTGTCGAACTGGCCATTAATTTCCGGTATATCACAGGGCCCCATTACCATAACTTGATCTTTTTCTAAACACTGACATGTTATGGTTAATCCGATCGCAGTGACCACCTACGGATACGATCCATCCCAATTTCCCTCTGGCCTCTTTTTTGCGTCTGCTGGCGAACGGATTTGGGACAATGGAGCTGCTTGCGGGAGGCAATATAGCGTTAGGTGCATACGTGGCGACTGGCAGAAGGCCTGCAAACCAGTCCAATGGATCCACATCAGGATCGTGGACCGGGCGCTCGACATAGTCTCCCGTTCCTCGTCGGATGGTGCCACCATGCTCTTGTCCATTACCGCGTACAAGGCCATTGCAGATTTGTCCACGAAGTCCATCAACATTGAATTCGAACAGTAAGTAGCCTAGCTGCTTTTCTGATTGGGCTTTCAGGGCACGAATGATAATCATTATAGTCAGAAATTGATTTCTGGAAGAGAAATAGATTTTTATATTTTTATTTTTAGATGAGTTTTCAAACAAAAATATGAGTTTGATAATGACACAAAATTTTTCCCTCTTCAACGATCGATGGATAGCAGCAATGGGCAATCGGTGGTGGCAAATGGCAACCAGCGGACGGCGACTAAAGACCGATGAATGGCGACCGGCGGTAGTGGCGGCCGGCGGTTGGGAGTGGCGACAATGGATGGTGAATGGCGGGTGGCGACCACCGGCGGCAATGGCGGTAGTGGTAGTGTCGGGTGATCAGCGACCTGTGGCGGTCGGCAGTGGTGGCCGGTGGCTAAGAGTGGTGATAACAGACGGTGAACGGCGGTCGGTGACAATGGATGAGCAGCTGACTAATAGATAGGATAAAGATTGAGAAAAGTTTTTATTTCTCATTTCTATTCCAGAAATAGAAAAATAAAAAAAATTTACTTCTAATTTCTGTTCCAAACTTATTTCTAGAATAAAATTCTATTCCAAAATTAGAAAAATGAAATAATTTTACCAAACAGATTATTTATTCGAGAAATAAGTCTGAAATAGAAAAATAGTTTTGGAACAGAAAGAGAATGGTTATCATGCATGCCCTTAGTGTTCATCATTTTGCTTTCAATTTGTATGTCTATGGAATTATCTCAATTTTGAGAATTCCTGGTGATCGTTGTGTGGTTTACATGCAGTGTTTGAAGCGATCAAGATGATACTTTGGAAGAAAAGCAAAGTAGGTTTTGGAGACCAGATTGATACCTTCTGGTTGAGGGTTTACCATCACGGAATGTTTATATACGCCTTTATGAAAAGGTCAAGGCAGTCTTAAGAATAATCAGTATAAATAAAAACTTGAAGTCAAATACCTTAAGGTCTATAACTTTATATAGGTGTTTGCTCATTGTCATTCGATGCTTGGTCTTGACTGTAACAACGATGAGCAAGTTATATAGTAAAACAAAATTAACTGCCGCTTGTCGAAAACGACGATGTTCGCTCATTGCCTGGGATCATTCGCATGTGGTGCAAATCGAGCATGTTCCTCAAGCCAACACGGAACCTAGAACCTCTTTCATGCGTATTTTTATTAGATTGGATCATTTTATATTAGATTAAATTATCTCGGAAATATCCTGTCAACAATGCACGTGCATTACAAAATACATGTCGGTATCTTACATTGGCATCGGAAAATTAGTTAGAATCTATATGATCACACTATCAATGGGGCTCATAGATGTCATGTTGGCATACCTCCTCGAGTAAAAAACTCAGATATGTGTTGATTAAATGAAGAACATAGAATCTTTCTAATCTACCTGAAAACCAACTTGAAATTTCCCTTTCGGTATCTCATATGCTACCATTCAATTATCTTTCCTTAGTTAAGTAATCAACGCTTGGAGGAACAAACAAGCAATGTGATCGATTTGACTTTGCAAATCAATGCCAAATCCCCCATTTTAAGGGACAAGAGCACCACAAGTGTTGTAACTTTTGTACGGCGCTCATTTGAGTGTCATAACTTTTTATTTAATCATTTGAGTGCCATGACTCCTAAAAAAAATTTATTTAAGTGTCATAACTTTCAATCACACGATTGAATGAACATTTAAAAAAAAAATTCAATCAGTAAAAATCCGACGTGGCATAATACTTGTGATTAACATTTTAAAGAAAAGATGTGTTGCTTAGATGATTGATTGAAAAGTCAAACAATACTTGAGTGATCAGGAATAAAAAAGTATAAAAAAAAAAGTTATTGCACTCAAATGAGCGCCATAAAAATTGTGGCATTTTTATGTTTGCTTAGAGGCAGAAGTACAGCACAAGTGCCATAACTTGGCACCGAGAGACACTTAAGTGCCATAACTTTAAAATGGTACACTTGAGTGCCAGTTTTGAAATTAAATGGGACACTCAAGTGCCACTCCGGCGAAGATCCGGCCAAATGGCTTACGTGACGACTTTTACGCGAGCTTAGTCCAAAACGGCGTCGTTTTGCACGCCGACGTGGCGAAGAAAATGCAAAAAAGACGCCGTTTTGTGTCTATGTATGAATAATAATATAAAAATTAATTAAATTAAATTTAAAATATTCAAAAAATAAGAAAATTTAATTTTTTTAAATTAAGAAAAATTAAAAAATTAAAAAAAAATTAAAAAGGGGGGGGGAGGTTGAGCGGGCGGCTCCTCGCCACCGCCACCTCCCCGCCATCACAGGGAAGGGCCGGCGACGGAGGGGGGAGGGTCGGCCAAGGTCGCCGGCCCCCGACCGACCGACGGCGAGGGTCGCGACCCTCGCCCCCGGATCCGGGCGAGGGCTCGCGGACCCTCCTCGGCCGACCCTCCCCACTCCGTCGCCGGCCCTTCCCGGAGGCGGCGGGGAGGCGGCAAGGGCCCGCGAGCCCTCACCGGATCTGGGCAAGGGTCGCGGCCCGCGCCTAGATCCAGGGGCCGACGACCCCGGCCGACCAGCGGCGAGGGCCCGCGAGCCCTCGCCCAGATCTGGGGCAAGGGTTGCGGCCCTCGCCGCAATCCGGCGAGGGCTCGCAGCCCTCGCCGTCGATCGGTTGGGGGCCGGTGACCCCGGCCGACCCTCCCTCCTCCGTCAACGGCCCTTCCCGGCGACGGCGGGGAGGCGGCGGCGGTGAGGGAGCCGCCCCGTTCGACCTCCCCACCTTATTTATTTATTTTATAATTTCTTAATTTTTAAATTTTTTAAATTTTTCTTAATTTTTTAAAATTTTAAAATTTTTCTTATTTTTTTTTAAAATTTTGAATATTTTAAATCTAATCTAATTAATTTATATATTATTATTTATGCGTAGACACAAAACGGCATCGTTTTTGCGTTTTCTCCGCCATATCAGTGTGCAAAACGACGCCGTTTTAGACCAAACTCGCCGGAAAATTGTCACGTCAGCTATTTGACCAGATTTTTGCCGGAGTGGCACTTAAGTGTCCCATTTTACTCCGATATTAGCACCTAAGTGTACCATTTTAAAGTTATGGCACTTAAGTGTCCCTCCTTGCCAAGTTATGGCACTCCAAGTGTCCCATCCTCTTGCTTAGAAGGTCAAAGACAAGAATTGCTTAATAAGGGGTTGCAATTCATTCTCTTGCCGACAATCAATACCTCTTTTGCTTAGAGGCAATGTTGCTTCATAAAGAACCCAAAGACAATTCACACTTGCCATACGTTACAAAACTCGTTAACGTGCGGAGGTTGGCAATTATTCATGCTCAAGCTGTGTTTGCGATCGTGCACGTATATATGATCCTAGAATGTTTGTTCTTAGTTCATGAACATTGGGAGGGAAAAGTACCAAAAAAGTCCTAAACCTATTGCATTTGTACTAATTCAGTCCTAAACTTTTCAATTGGACCAATTCAGTCCTAAACCTTTTAATATTGGTACCAATTCAGTCCATTCGGCCAATTTTGGCCGGCCGGCACTGACGTGGATGTCGGCCGGTGGCCGGATGCTGACGTGGCAATTTTTATGATTTTTTTATTAATTTTTATCAATTTGTTTCCTTTTCTTTTCTGCTTTCTTCTTCGTGGTTGCTGGCGAGCCTTCGGGAGGCTTGCCGGCCACTGGGCGAGGGCCGCGAAGCCCTCGCCTGCCGCCGGCGAGGCAGCTTCGCCCGGATCTGGGCGAGGCCATGGCGGCCATCGCCAGGGCGGAGGCGAGGGCCGCGAAGCCCTCCATAGCCGCCAGCGAGGGTCGCGACTCTCGCTCGGCCTCGCCCTGGCCTTGTTGCTGAGTCCCTGGCGCCTCCTCCACTGTTGACCCTGGAGCTTCTTGACCTCGTCACTGCCGCCCTCACCTCCACGAGATCCCAATTCAAGGCCCTGGTCCCCCACCTCCCGCGACTCACGCCGCCACTCCTCCGCCCGATCTTCGCCTCCGAAACCCTAGCTCGTCGCCCCAACACCCTCCTCTCCTTCTTCCGAGGCTAGTCTCGCTCGCGGCCCTGGGCGAGGCCGAGCGAGGGTCGCGACCCTCGCCTGCGGCTGGTGAGGGCTTCGCGGCCCTCGCCTCTGCCCTGGCGATGGTCGCCATGGCCTCGCCAGTCGCGGGTGAGGCTGGCCTCGCCCAGATCCGAGCGAAGCCGCCTCGCCGGCGGCTTGAGAGAGGTCGGGCGAGGGCCGTAACCCTCGCCGCCAAGCCTCACCGGAGGCTCGCCGGCAACCGCGAAGAAGAACGCAGAAAAAAAGGAAAAAAAATTAATAAAAATCAATAAAAATCAATAAAAAATTCGAAAAAATGATTAAAAAATTATAAAAATTGCCACATCGGCGTCCGGCTACCGGCCGACGTCCACGTCGGCGTTGGCCTGCCAAAATTGGCCGGATGGACTGAATTGGTATCGCATTAAAAGGTTTAGGACTAAATTGGTCTAATTGAAAAATTTATGACTGAATTGGTACCAATGCAATAAATTTATGACTTTTTTGGTACTTTTCCCAACATCGGGAATTTCCAGGGAAAACTAGCGCCGCCCTTCGTCCAGGATCAGAGCTCGTCGATCTGTCAAAAGAACTTTGCAGAAAAGGGCTTCGACTAGGGCAGATTTCATTCCGTCTCTCTGGTGAATTCAGCAGGTACGTCGGTAAATTACATTTCGGTCACTCTCTTCTTTCCTTAGGGTTAAATCATCATCGTCATCATCATTACTGTTTTGTACCTTTTTATTCTTCGACATGAACATGACACTTGGTGCCCGAAATTGAAAAAAATAAAAATAAAAGGGCCTCTAGTCCTATGGTGATCGAGCTGTTGATCCTCGATTCCTCGAATATCTAACTTGGCGTGAACGCGAATGTGAGGATCTAGAATCGAATTCTTGAGGGACGTGGCGGTGTAACCAGGAGAGCGGAAGAAACTTGTAATGAGGGTCATTGTTGAAACATATCAAAAGTTGTGTTACTTTTGCCTCAATAGCAATCGGTTGAGCTCTTTATTTTTGGGAGTTTGGGGGATTTTTTTTTTCAATAAATCTCGGCTGTAAAAAGTAAGGTCCTGTTTTGGGTATTGGCCGGAAAAAAGTACTTTAAACGAAAATTACAAAAAAAATGTTAGATATGATTCTACATATTATTAATTTATATTTTTGAAAGGTTTTTGAGTGGTTCAATTCAAATAAAAAGTGAACAAATGATTTTTTTTTTCATCCATAAAAATGTTTATATATAAATTGTTATTGATAATGAAAATATTTTCATTGACTAATTATTTTATGCGATACCAGTAATCATTTTTAGGAAAATATTTTTCAAATAATTCATTAGTTGCTAAACAAAATGGAGCCTTAATATTGTTGAATTGGTGCATGAGAAAATTACCTTTTACTTATGAATATCATGGCAAATTGGTGCTTCAATATGCATGACCACACCACCATAAATATAATCACGACAGAACATGCTTGCATTCATTATGATATGAAATCATCAAACTTCATCCTTCTAGAAATATGACGTTGATGTTTTCCTTCCAACCTTATCGTCCGATTTGACTGGCTGTAAACATGCACACGGCTAACATGAATTTAATTTTCACGCGGGCGATGCCCACAACACATAACTCGTCATTTTGAGACCCGGTTTCCTCCAACCTGGTCTGCCGTCTATCGACTATTTCTAACAGAAGAGTTCACCACTAGAGCCAAAGCGTCGAAATGCTCTAATGATTTCAAACCATGGCTGCAAAGAGTCATGGAAAACAAGACATGTACCAAGACCAGTTCCTTGGGTTGCCGTAGTGATTGAATTGGATTATTGTCTGGAATCGAATAGAAGACGGCAACGCACCCATCATTGAATGGTGCGATTAGAAATAGTTTTTGTCCAAATGGAAAACCGAGATCTGCTTGTTTTGATTATCCCATGTCTTAATCTGGCTCTTACACGGCTAGATTTCGCTGACCCGCTGCTTACTTAGCCTAAATCAATGTCGCATGTAGGGAAAACGTCTAAGCCGGATAAAAAGAAGCATTTTCATTAGGACAATAATGCTAGACATAGCGACACCGGCCTATTGAAGTTAAACAACTTATGGAGCATTGCATCACTTCATAAACTAATTTGGTAAACGAGTTTTAAAATTCCTAACATTGCTCTTTCCTGAAATACTATGATTCAATTTATTTTATGTGTGTAGTGTCATTGATTATACGCGTGCTTGTGAAAACTCAATTTATCGAAAATGCGGTGAATTTGAGAAAATTCAGCTATAATAAACCCTAGTTCTCATCTTGTTGGCTTTAAAAAAAAAAAAAAGAAATCATGAGATTTTTTTTTTGGTCAGTCCTACTCTATTCCTATTCTATACACACTCGCAGACTTGTGCCCTGCCTCTTGCAGGGCGTGGGAGTCGCAACCCACTCTCGAAACTTACGCGTCCCTACCCCCATCCCTCCCTGAGATTAACAAAATAATTTTAAGACGGCACACGTACGGAACAGGAATTCTAGGAGACATGTTCCGTTAATCAACCAGTATAAATATGAATGCATGGTCTCTCACAAGCATGTCAAGAGTCTGGGAAAAAAAAAGGCAAAAAGCATTGTCCTTGACTTGGAGATTTTGAGAGCTCTCTCCCAAATCAAGCAGGTAAACCCTCTCATCCCGCTTCATAATTTTTAAAATTTTTCTGCTTTTTAACTCTGGGGATTTGCTGGGGCTGGCTTAATCGATTTGTCTCGAGAATCGTTTTTCCATCTTTCCTTTTGTAGTAATTACATGTCGCGAGTCATTTGCAACAGTGGTCCTTATGAATAGTATAATGAAGTGATTGGCTTATTGCCATCTCCAATTTTTTTTTTTTTAATACTCCTAACCTACGTTAATCTATTTCACATGAACTTATAGATCATAACTAATAGATCATGCATGACCCATGAGTAAAGGTAGGGAGCACCTAATAACTTTCACATCTCTTCAAGTCATAGAGTTTGGTGGTTAGAACTCAGACATTTTTAATAGGTGTGAAACCTTATAATAAATTTTAGGAGGGTTGCCAGCTGTTCCCACCATTTTTCTTCCTAAAATTAGACATCCATTCTCACTCCAAAGATAGACCCACAATGCGAAGTTTTTTCACAAAATAGATTCATAGAAAAAATAGGTAATTGAGATCAGGCGGTCAAATGCTTCATCTGAATGTGACAGATTTCGATTCAAATTCTAGTTTTTCCTTTAGAGCAACCTTCGAGGCCACCCCTGGTAAAGTTACACGGAGCCAGGCCATACCCGAGGTAGGTGGACTATAGGGAGCTTACTATCGAGGGCATTTTCCATACATAAGCTTGCTGACACCAGAATCTTAGTTAGGAAATGACTTCCTAGACTTATCAGCTTGGAAGAGAACGTAAACAGGCATGATGAGGTCAAAAGCATGGAGAAGAAACTGCGGTGGATTAGCCAGTCATCATCCTGCAAATCACGCGTCAATCTCACTTCTCTTCATCATCACGTCAAGCGATCCTCCCGACGAAACCCTTCCCACTTTCTTGTTCTTCATGCTCTCCTACTTTGGCTATTGCGTATGACGTCATCAATGTTCGATCACCAACGTCAAACGCTACCTCAAGACCAAGCAACGTAGCGGATAGGCCAAGATGGGAATCTCACAGAAGATCGAATCCCTCTTTTGCAGGCAGCGAAATGTCTTTTCGTTCGTCCGCCAGTACGCTCACGTTACGCGTACACATGCTTCGTAGAGATCTAGTTATTAATGAGAAAATACGAACATATGGAGTACACCTTGGATTTCACCCTATCAAAATCCTAGTCCACTTATCAGGCGGCACGTTTTCACGGCGCCGGAACCCTCTGATTCTCTTTCACCGCCTTGCCTCTCTCGTCCCTCCCTTCTTTTTTCCTTTGTCACTTCTAAGGGGACAACAGCAGGCGTTCGTCCCCTTCCCCCACCACCACCTCACTGACGTCTTAATCCACCACGTCGTTGCCTTTTCAATCCTTCGTCGTCGAGTTCGAGTTCGGCCAGCGAACTTGCGCCTTAGATCTTGGATCTAAGGTCGAGCGAGCCCTAGATATGTGATCTAGAGCTTAGCTCGACCTCGAATCTGAGTTGATTCTAGGTCGATCAGGTTGGCTTAGGCAACGAACGAGGCGGAGGTGGCGATGTGGTTCGTCGACGCAGCATGGGGCCTCCACCTCCTGGCTGACGTGGGCGCCGACGCAGAAGGCGCCGGAGGAGTTGGACACGAGGCAGCAGCGCTAAAGGTCGGAGATGGAGTGGGTGAAGATGGAGGCAATGTGCCGGAGGCGGCGGCAGGTCTGAGGTCGGGCTTCAGGTTGAGGTCGGAGAGGGGAAAAGGGGCCAGGCGGAGGAGAGAGAGAAAGAAGAAGGCTGTGAAAGGGGTGGAGAAAAAACAAAGGAAAGAAGAAGAGAAGGAAGAGAGGCGCGGCGGTGAGAGAGTTTTAGAGGTTCTGGCATGGTGGGGCCCGGACAACACGTTTCGTCCGGTGAGCGGACTAGGATTTTGATGGGGTGGAATCCACGCGGTACCAATATTTACTCATATTTTCATATAGAGAAACTATCTACATATATCGCATGTCATTCTTTTCATATGCTAGTAATAGTATTCTTTTGATTAATAACGAAGCGTAGAGCGAAACTGCTATGCAGCTGCATATATTGTTGGTCGGTTCGCTCACTTGATTGGCTCTGCGCAAGTGCGTTAGGCATCGCGTCACGTCAAGGGTATCGGCTGGTATTTCCGGTACGCAATAAGGTTACTAGAAACGAGAATCTACGACCTAATAAATTGAGAAGTGGGTGCCGGAAAAGACCAGGCGTCTGAAAAATTAGAAGAGAACTTGATTCTTTTGTATGTGACTTCCAAAGTTTTCGGGAGCATAGAGAATTCGATCTCTCATTTAATCTCGGTTTGATCGTTATCTGAAGCCATGTGCATATAATTATGTGCATGTGGTTAAAATAGAAGCTTCGTTTTATTCTTCTCCTTGTTTGCGGGCTTAGTTCCATTTTTAACTTTCCAACAACGTGCCTCGTACACCTCGTATGTATAGTCCATCTCAAGCAACAATAACCCATCAACTGTCGCTTGTAATCTTTCCATCATATGTAATAGATGTTCAATGTTTCCAAACTCTCTGCAGTTTGGCTCTCCACAATGTCAGAATTGCAACAACTCATCCGTCTCTCATCAATTCTCGTCCTCGCCGTGCTATTGTCGCAGCAATCTAACGCAGATGTCGGCACCGCCGGTCACTATGATCCTCCGTACACACGTAAGTATAGAAGTTATCGAACCGGCTTGTAATTTGCAGGGTATCACCAGGCCGTGTTAACATGATATCATCTTTGCCTAAACATTGATATGTTACGGGTAATATGATCACAGCGACCGCTTGCTTCGGGTATGACCCGTTGCAGTTCCCCTCGAGCTTCCTGTTTGCAGCTGCCGGGGAAGGGATTTGGGACAACGGCGCTGCTTGCGGGAGGCAATATTGGGTCAGGTGCATAAGTGCCGACCGGCCGAAGACCTGCAACCCGGCCCAGTTGGTCCAGGTCAGGATTGTGGACCGGGCGCTCAGCGCAGTCTCTAGGCCCTCGTCGGACCGCGCCACCATTGTCTTGTCAAAGACTGCGTTCGAGGCCATAGCAAATCCATCTGTATCATCCGTCAATGTCGAATTCGTACAGTAAGTAGCTGGTTCTTTGATCGGACTATTGGTCATTATTTTGCTTGCAATTTGTCCGTAGATTTATCTCAATTTTGAGAAATTTTGGTGACTGTTGTGTGATTTACACGCAGGGTTTGAAGTGATCAAGATGATACTATGGAAGCAAAGCAAGGTAGGGCTTTCGAGACCAGATTGATACCTTCTGCTTGAAGGTTTACTACTATGGATGGTTTATACGCACACAAACACAGCATAATGTATACACTTTCTTTTTTTTGGTCGGTAACATAATGTATACTTCGATAGCAAGATAAGATACATTGTAATTAATTATGATACAAGCTGAAATAATATGTATTTGTTCCCTTACCACTCACTCTAATATATTTCGCCAACCATAACTGGAATCGCAAGCACTGATGTTACTATAATTGAGTTCATTCCACACATCAATAGCAAGGGTCTATTTGTTTGAAGGAAAACCATCTCTAAAAAATTGTTTTTGACTTTCCAGTCTTTTGATGACAGAAAACTAATTGATTTACGGAAAATGTTTTACGTGAAACGAAAACAACAATTTTAAATGGGGAAAACAACTTCTAATTTTGGCAAAAAGGAATTTACTTTTCATTAATCACCAAACAATTGAAAGCTAAAAATTTCACTTGAAGATAATTTCCATGGAGAATATTTTCACGTATCATGAAATTTTGATTGAAACAAACGCATTCTAACAGTTCGTTTGTTTTGCGAAAAATATTTTCTAGCATTTGGTTCACTTAGGAAAATGACTAAATTGAAATTGCTTTCTTACCAAAACTAGGCATTGACGCTTGAACCCAAAACTTTATGTTTGGGCATGGAAATCTCAACGTTGATTCTCAAGTCCCTGTGTTTAGGTCCAAGTCTCTTGGTGGCTAGGCCCAAGTCCGTCAAGACCAAGCTTGGGACCTTGGCGCTCGGGCCTAGGTCCTTGGCACCCACTCTTGAGTCCATCCAATTTAGCTCGAACCTCCAGTGCCCATACCCAATGCTCCAGCTCATAAACGTCAATGCTCGGGTCTTCAACACTTGAGCCTTGGTACCAATCCTTAAGCTTGGGTCTACAACGATTGTGCACAAGTCCTTGGTGCCAGGCTCGAGCTCAAGTCATTAGTTAATGAAACATTTGTTCTTCTAAAATTATTTTTAAAAAATTGATTTTAATTATTTTTATTTTTATAAAAAAAATTGATTTTTAAATTAATTTATTATTCTTTCCTTTCCTTTTCTTTTCTTCTTTTCTCCTTTTTAACTTTTCCTTTCTCCTTCTTCCTCCTTCCTTTGCTGGCTCTTTGCCTCGGCAATGGTTGAAAGCCTAGTGAACTGTCATAACATAAGCCCGCGAGCTCCAAGTTTGCCAAATCTAGGTGAGCTCTCAACTGTGACCATCACCGAGGCCTGACAACCAGTGGAAGGAGAAGGAAAAAGAAAAAGGAAAGAAAAGAAAAATAAAAAGAATTAAAACTTTGATTTTTTTTTTTGCCTAAGATAAAGTGATGAGATCGAAATCATTTTCTGAATAAGATCTAAACATAAGAAAATAATTTTGTTCACATATCAACAAATAAAGAAAAACTAACCATATTATGAAATTATTTTCCTTAAATAAACACATCCTAAAATGAATTGCCAGAAATATAGATGTTAGCTATTTGATATATTACATTAGTATTAGAACCAATACCCCTAATTTAGGGTTAATTCATAACTTGAGTGTCTTCGTATAGAAACTAAAGCCTTCATATTGGCAATATACTTTTGGCCAAGGAAGATGAAAGATATCCCGAAAAAAATGCAAAGGACAAAAGGGGAACATGTATCGGTTAAGGTGTGTTTGTTTGAATAAAAGAATTGCCCACATATTAGACTTACGTACTTTTATGCATTTGGTTTGTTGAAAATGATCAATCAACAGAAAATCATTTACAGTTAGAGAAAATTTGCATGTTTAAAGTTGAAAAAATGAATTCCATAATTTGCAAAGAAGAGAAAATTATCTTGAAAAATGATTTATCAAAAGACAATTTCCTTTCTCATGAATTTTTTTTGGGAAACAAATGCACTTTAAAATTGAATTTTGTTGATAAGTCAAGGATCCCAACTTCAAAGAATGTTGCTATCCTTTTACAATTATGATGTCTCCATCAAAATCTTGCTCTAATGGTTGATTAGCTTGTGTTTGAGTTTGACTACTGCATACAAAATTACAAATGGTTGATTAGCTTGTGTTTGAGTTTGACTACTGCATACAAAATTACAAATGCAAGCCCTATACCCAAATCCCACAATAACCGACCAGGTGATTGATCGAGCGATCAAAAGACTCTAGGCTATGGTATATCGCCAATCTCGTACTCCCCTACTTATACCTTGTGGGGCTGCAATTACAGGCTTTTCTAGTGGGCAATGTGTGCTTCGTTGGCGCCGTCAAGTGAATGTTCTAGCAGCGGGCAAAGTAGGCCTCCATCCCGTTTATGCACAAAAAGAAAACAGTCAGATAGGGAATAACGTCTTTTTGGAAGTCTCTTAACATCTGTTGGCCAGCTAATGTACATTTAGAAAAGGCTCCTCACCATTTACATTCGACGACGAAGATTTGAAGCTGCGCATAATGAATCCACACCTGAAATCAAACCCTAAGTTGCCTATATTCTCCATCTACACAAAAAAGAACAGAACATGGAAATCTACAAGCAAAGATAGGGAATACTTACTAACTTTCACATCTCTCGAAAGTCACAAAGTCCAGACCGAGAGGGTAGTGGTTAGAACTCAGATCAGACATTTTTAGCAGGCGTGAAACCCTATAATAACTTTCGAGAGGATTGCCAGCACCAATCATCCATTCTTGCCCTTATCCTTCCTAAAATTAGACATCCATTCTCCCACCAAAATAGACCCACAATGCCACATTTCTTCCAAACTAGATTCATCCATAAAAGGGTAATTGATAAAGCTTGATCAGGTGGTCGAATGCTTGATCTGAATGTGATGGATTTCGATTCGAATTCGTGTTTCCCCCTCAGAGCAAACCTTCGAGGCCACCCCCTGTAAAGTCACACGGGTCTGGCCTTTACCTGAGGTAGGTGAACTGCAGGCGTTTTTGCGTACTACCGCTGGCATTTCCTTTCTATATATGAGCTTGCTGACACTAGAATTTAAGTTAGGAAATGGTTTCTGAGAGTCCTCGGCTTGGAAAAGAATGTAACAGGCATGATGAGGTCAAACGTAGGGAGAAAAACTGCAGTCGATTAGCCAGTTATCATCTTGCAACGGGTCAATATCACTTCTCTTCATCATCACGTCAAGTGATCCTCCCCATGAAAACCCTTCCCAGCTTTCTTGGTCGCATGCTCTCCCATAACATATCGCCTAATCGCTCTTTCGATCGTCAATGGCAAACACTACGTCAAAACCAAGCAAATTAAAGCATTAGGCCGAACTTTGAATCCAAGGAAAGATCAGATCCCACTTTTACAGTCAGCCGAATGTCTTTCTGTTTGTCCGCGAGTACGTTACGTTATAGGTACATACACCTATGCAGAGACAGAGCTACTTATGTAGAGACAGTATCTGCTTAGATCGCACAGCGTTCTTTTCGTATGTGAGTATTCTTGCGGAGCTACTTTGTTGCTGTATATATAGCCCATTGGTATCTCAGAATTCCCTTCCTGTTACAAAGAATGTGTAAACAAGAAAGTTTTATCTTTCAAATTACCGAAGCAAACGCGTATCTGGCTTTGCTTCGTGACGAGGGTTTCGGTTGATATTTCTAGAACGCGACAAGGTTGCTAGAAAACGAGAATATATATGTCCTGATCAATCAAAAGAAGCAGGCGCGAGAAAAGACCAGGCGTTGTGGAGGATTAGAAGAGAACAGGATTCGTCCGGTATCAAATTCTTTCGGAGTCTTTCAGGAACGTAGAGAATTACAACTCTTGTTGAAACTCGGTTTGATCGAAAATTTGAAGCCATGTGCATGTAATTATGCGCGTCTTTGAAAGAAGCTTCCTTTCATTCTTCTCTTCGTTCTTTTCGCAGGTCCATAACTTGCACGGATCGTCCATTTCAAGCAACGACAACCCATGAACTTTCATCTGGAGCTTTTCCGCCATACATAATAAATTTCCAATCTTTCCAAACTCTCTCCTGCAGGTTAGGTCTCAACAATGTCGCAATCACGACAAGTCATCCCTCGCCTCCTCTCCTCGATCCTCATCCTTGCCGTGCTATTGTTGAGAGAAGAATCCCAAGATAAAACAAGATCTATGTATGAAAGAATCTTAGATCTTGAACAATCAATGAAAATACCTCAGCTCTGATATATTTCTTCTTCAGAATTTCAGGTTCATCCTTTACATGACTTCCACCATTATCGAATGCAGAAGTAGGAGAGAAACCTCAAGATGAATCGAAGAAAATCAGAAGATGGAAGATACAGAAAAAAAAATGAACTTTTTCCTTCACACACTTCTCTCATTCACCTATCCTTTTATACTCAATACTCGTTTAACCATTTCTGTTACAGGACTGTTACAACAAAAAAACGAATATGAAAAACACGTGCAGATCCTCTGGCTGTGCAGCTCCTCCAATTAGCTTGATCAACTTATGTGTTTCGGGTTTTGATGTCATAGATCGCCAGCTCATCAGTTCAGCTGGATCGCCAGCTCATCAATTTCTATTCTGAGCTTCATTTAGAAGATCGCAACCTTCCTCTGTTCCAACTCTCTGCTTTAGCTCACAACCTTCCTCTGCCTCAGTGACTTTCTCAGGTTCAGCTTCTCTACAACCACCAGCTTCTTCATCCATCTGTACTTTTAATAACTGTTTTATTCCTTTAACATCCCCCCTCAAATTGGGAATGGATAGAGCACAGATTCCCAATTTGGTTCGCATATAAGAATGTGCTCTCCTTGTCAGTGGTTTTGTAAAAATATCAGCTAATTGGCAATAACTTGGAATGTAGTTGACATGTAATGATCCTGAGGAGACTTTTTCTCGAACGAAGTGAAAGTCCACTTCAATATGTTTGGTTTGAGCGTGTAAGATAGGATTCAGAGTAAGAGAGATTGCTGATTTATTATCACAATATAGATGAATAGGAGGAGTAAGAGAACAACCTATATCTCGTAATACAAAACTGACCCAAGTGAGATCAGTAGTGGCTGAGGCAAGAGCACGGTATTCAGCTTCAGTGGAGGATCTGCTCACTGTGGGTTGTTTCTTTGCTGCCCAGGATATTAGGTTGGATCCAAGATATGTGCAGAAACCAGTTATTGATCTTCTAGTTTCTGCACACCTTGCCCAGTCTACATCTGAGTAACCATAGAGATGTATGATACTTTGAGAATGGATGAATAAGCCAAGTTTGATGGTACCTTTTATATATCGCAAGACTCTTTTTAATCTGTTGAAGTCGGCAATTGTGGGTTGCTGCATTTTCTGGCAGAGTATATTTGTGGCATAAGTAATGTCTGGTCTGGTTAAGGTGAGGTATTGCAGACCTCCAACTAGGCTTCTGTACTCAGTAGGATTGATCAAAGGTATAGAATCATTGATTAAAATAGGTGGTTTTAAGGAAAGAGGAGTTGAAATTGGTTTAGATTCTAGCATATGAGCTCGGGTGAGGAGGTCTAGAGCATATTTAGTTTGGCAAAGAAATAGGTAATCCAGGGTTTGTTTAGCTTCAATGCCAAGAAAATAGTGTAAGGGGCCTAGATCCTTCATATGAAAATGAATACTCAGAGAAGTAATGAGACTAGAAAGCATTTGAGAAGAGCTTCCAGTTAGAATGATATCATCTACATATAGTAATAAGAGAATAGTTTCAGTTTCAGTATGCATGATGAATAGAGAAAGGATCAGTGGAGCTGCAGAAAAATCCATATTCAAGCAGAAAGCTACTAAACCTATCAAACCAAGCTTAAGGAGCTTGTCGAAGTCCATAGAGAGACCTTCGAAGAAGACAAACATGGTGAGGCTTTTGTGAGTCTTTAAACCTTGGAGGTTGCTCCATATACACCGTTTCACTTAAGGTTCCATGTAAGAAGGCATTTTTGACATCCAATTGATGAATTGTCCACTGTTTCATCATAGCTACTAATAGAATTATTCGAATTGTTGCATGCTTTACTACAAGGCTGAAGGTTTCTGTGAAGTCAAGACCTTCTTCTTGATGGAAGCCTTTAGCTACAAGCCTAGCTTTGAGTCTATCTAAGCTCCTATCAGGTGCAAGTTTTGTCTTAAACACCCATTTGCATCCAATTACATTCATGTGATCATTTCTAGGAACCAATTCCCAGGTTTGATTCTGATATAAGGCATCCATTTATTCTTTCATTGCTTGATGCCATCCTTTGTCTGCTAAGGCAGATTTTACTGATTTCGGTTCAACAGGGATCTGATACTCAACTAGACATGCATATTTAGGGTTTGCTTTGATAATTCCAGATTGAAGTCTAGTTTGCATAGGATGAGTTGAAGAAGTACCTTGTATATTTTCAGTTTCAGTACTGATTTGTATTAGTCCTGTATTAGCATTTGATGTTGAGACAGGCTCTTGATTTGTAGGCATTTGTCCCTCTATGCTTGGAGATAACTGATGAGATTCAATACCACTGGGAGCATTAATAACATCAATCTGCATCTCAGTATCAGGTACCATATGTATTTGTGATCGATTTGCATGATTAACTGTACTAAGCTCATTATCCTGCATTTCTGGAGTTGTTTGATTTAATCTGGGATGATTCAAATATCCCCTTGATGTATTGTCTTGTGATTGAGCCTACTTAGTAGAGTTGGGAATAGAAGATAGTACTCCTTTTATCCATTGTTTGTATAGTTCAGATCCCTGCTGATACTTAGTACTTATTGTATGAGTAAAGGGAAAGACTCTCTCATCAAATATTACATGTCTGCTGATATAGACTCTTCCATTAGTAGGCAAAAGACACCTGTATCCTTTATGCTTCTCACTATATCCAAGAAAAACACATGTAAGAGATCTTGGATCAAATTTATGCTATGTGTAGTGCCTGAGACATGGATAACAAGTTGATCCGAAAACTCGAAGATGAGAATAATCTGGTGTCTTATTGTAGAGCTTATAATGGGGTGAATGCATGTGCATTTTTGTTATGGGAAGAAGATTGATAACATAAACTGCTGTTTTGAATGCATCTACCCAGTATTTCAGTAGTACTTTAGCATGATACATCATAGCTAGTCCCAATTCAATCACATGTCGATGTTTTCTCTCTGAGACACTATTTTGCTTTGGTGTATGAGGACAAGAGATATTTAGCTTAATTCCACATTTTTGTAGATGGTTTTGGAATTTATTACTAGTGAACTCTCCTCCTCCATCACTCTGGAAGATTTTGATCTTGTGATCAAGCTGATTTTCTATAAATCTTTGAAACATAATGAATATATCATAAACTTCTGACTTTTGTCTCATAGGATATATCCAGCTATATCGAGAAAAGTCATCCACAAAAATGACATAGTGGGAGAATTTCTGAACTGATTGAATTGGTGATGGTCCCCATACATCGCAATGTATTCTTTCTAATGGAACATTAGAGATATGGTCTGAGAAATGAAAAGATAGTGCTGAGCTTTTAGCAACTTGATATCTGCTACATACATTATGAACTTTAGAACTAAACTAAATGAGATGCTGTTTCTGTAGAATCTTCACTGTTTTCAGATTGGTGTGAGCAAGTCTTTGATGCCAGACATCTTCTCCTACTTCCTGTTGAGTCTGGGTGAAAAAGACTTCTGCAACTTTAGGTTCCACCTGGTATAGCCCCTTGACTTTCCTTCCTAGCTTCACTGTTGTATGATTGTGGTTGTCCTTCAAATATATCCCATGTTTATCAAAAATAAAAGAGCAGGGATAGTCATCTGTTAGTTTTGATACAGATAGAAGATTCTTTTTGATTGTAGGGACTATTAATACATCATTTAGTGGTAATTTGCTATTTTTTGTATTCAATATTCCATTACCAATGCATGAGATTGACAAATGAGATCCATCTCCTATCATGACAGTGTCATTACCACTATATGCATTGTAGTTTCGAATCATACTAGGTTCTGAGGTAATATGTGAAGTAGCCCCTGTATTTGGATACCATTCTGAACCATAGGGTTCTTCAATATGTACAGCTGCCAATGCAGTTGGTATTTCATCTACTTGGTATGAGTTATCAAATCTCAAATCTATACCAACATCTGAGTGCTGTATGACCTGATTTCTTACAGATCTGACATTGCAGAGGGCCATTACTTATAGGCTTTGTAATCTGTGTTTGTATATCACCATTTGAACTTTGTGGTGGATAAGACCTAACACTTTGATACCTCTGTGAAGGATTTGAATATGGTCTAAATTCTTGTCCATAGTTAGACCAGTTATCTTTATTAACCTGACCTTGCTGAGTTGAATTCAGGTTATTCATTTTGTTTTGTTGATTCCTTCCTGCTTCTGTAAAATTATTTCCATATTCCCTTCTAATGAAAGACTGACCTCTGCCATAGCTAACTTCCCTTCGAATATTTTCTCTTTGATTTATGGGATTGACTCTCTGCTGACTTGTTCCAGGTCTTCTTTGCCCATAATATGCCAGGTTAGTATTATACTCACTCACAGAATATGTTTGTAATCTGGTTTCAAATCTCTCAAGTTGTGAGATAACCTCATCATATTCTGGCTGGGGTTTAAGACAATACATGGTTGTCCTGAAGGTTTCATATTCAGAATCTAGTCCTTCAAGTATGCCAAACATTCTGGTTATATCATCAACAGGCTTTCCAATTGCATTTAATTGATCACAAATGGTCTTGAATTCTCGAAGATATTCGCTTAATGATCTGTTTCTTTTCCCGCAAGCTTGTAGTTTTCCTCTCAACTCAAACTCCTTTGCAACAAACTTCTATGTAAATCTATTTATGAGAGCCTGCCAAACTTCGAATGAGGTTTCTAAGCCAATTATTAGACTTAGAATATCTTCTGATACTGCACCACTTATCTAGGATGATATAAGCTGATCTGTTTTTATCCAATCCAGGTGATCAGGATTCATCATTTCTCCTGTCTCAGTCTGTATTATTCGACTAGGAGGTAATGTTTCACCACTAATAAAACCATTCAGATCTTGGCTTTTCAGAAATCTGTTGAATTGGGCTTGCCATAATAGGAAGTTTTCTTCATTCAACTTGATGGTAACGAAGTTAGCTATATTCACATGGATAGGGAAAGGGTACTTCTGCACTATAGTTGCCATTCTTATATGCTCAGGGACTTTGAAGATTCGAAGAAACAATCCAGTAAACTTTGAAGATCAACTACCTAAGAATCAACAAGATCTTTATAATATCTTGCAGTAAGAACATATTAAATCTATTATTCCCAGGATAGCAGCTCTTATACCAAGAGAAGAAACCGAAGATAAAACAAGATCTATGTATGAAAGAATCTTAGATCTTGAACAATCAATGAAAATACCTCAGCTCTGATATATTTCTTCTTCAGAATTTCAGGTTCATCCTTTACATGACTTCCACCATTATCGAATGCAGAAGTAGGAGAGAAACCTCAAGATGAATCGAAGAAAATCAGAAGATGGAAGATACAGAAAAAAAAATGAACTTTTTCCTTCACACACTTCTCTCATTCACCTATCCTTTTATACTCAATACTCGTTTAACCATTTTCTGTTACAGGACTGTTACAACAAAAAAACGAATATGAAAAAACACGTGCATATCCTCTGGCTGTGCAGCTCCTCCAATTAGCTTGATCAACTTCTATGTTCCAGGTTTTGATGTCATGGATCGCCAGCTCATCAGTTCAGCTGGATCGCCAGCTCATCAATTTCTATTCAGAGCTTCGTTTAGAAGATCACAACCTTCCTCTGTTCTAGCTCTCTGCTTCAGCTCGCAACCTTCCTCTGCCTCAGTGACTTTCTTAGGTTCAGCTTCTCTACTACCACCAGCTTCTTCATCCATCTGTACTTTTAATAACTGTTATTCCTTTAACAGTTGCCCTTATCCCATGCGGACGTCGGCACCACTGGTCACTATGATCCTCCATATACATGTAAGTGCGTTTGTTATCGCATCGGCTCTTAATTGCTGGTATATCTCCAGGCCACATTACTCCAATTTGAGCTTTGTTTATGTATTGATACGTTATGGGTAATATGATCGCAGCGACTGCTTGCTTTGGGTACGACCCATTGCAATTCCCGTCGAGCTTCCTATTTGCGGCCACTGGGGAAGGGATTTGGGACAACGGCGCCGCTTGCGGGAGGCAATATTGGGTCCGGTGCATAAGTGCCGACCGGCCGAAGACTTGCAACCCGGCCCAGTTGGTCCAGGTCAGGATCGTGGACCGGGCACTCAGTGCGGCCTCCCGATCCTCGTTAGACCATGCCACCATCGTCCTGTTCAAGACTACGTTCGAGGCCATTGCAAATCCATCCGCATCATTTGTAAACGTCGAGTTCGTGCAGTAAGTAGCTGGTTATTTGATTGGACTATTGTTCATTATTTTGCTCTGCATTTGTGTCTCTGTAGATTTGTCTCAATTTTGAGAAGTTCCTGGTGATCGTTGTGCGATTTACATGTAGGGTTTGAAGTGATCAAGATGATACTTCGGAAGCAAAGCAAAGTAGGGTACGGGAGACCAAATTGATACCTTCTTGTTGAGGGTTTACATGTTTACATGTTATAGTTCGATAACAAGACATGACACATTGTAATTGATTATGATACAAGCTGAAATTATATAAATTTATTCCCTTACTACCCAATCTAGCATACTCAGCAACTATAGGCTATAGCTCAAGTCGCAACAACTGATGGGCTCGAATATAATGGTATTATAATTGATTGTGTTCCTTGCATCAAAATTAAAATGGATGGATATGAAACATAGTTGCCAACTATATGATCTATTACATTGGTATTTAAAATCGATGCTCCTAATTAGGCTTTCTTCATAACTTAAGTGCTCATATAAAAACTAAAGCCTTCATATTGGCAATATAACTTTTGGCCAAGGAAGGTGAAAAAAAATCTTTAAAAAAATGCAAAGGAAAAAAGGGGAAAAATTACCAAAAAGTCATAAATCTATTGCATTGGTACCAATTATGTCCTAAACCTTTAATTTGACCAATTTAGTCATAAAATTTTTCATATTAGTACCAAATTAGTTCATCTAATTAATTTAGGTCAGAAATTATTGATGTAGACGCCGATCGTTCTATGTTGGCATAGACATTTTTAATATGCCTATGGCCAATCGCTAACTACTAGCCATAGGCCATAACTGGCGAGGGTTGGCCTCGCCTAGGCAAGAGTCACCCTTGTTGACCACAAGTGAGGGTAAGCCTTGCTGGACTACACTTGGGCTAAAGCAAGTGCAAGCATGACCCTCCTCACTAACGCTCGAGGCTAGCCCTCGTCGGCCACGAGCGAGGGTTAGCCTCGTCGGGCCGCACTTGGGCGAAAGCAAGTGCAAGCATGACCCCCTTGCTAGATTTGGCAAGGCCGCCCTAGCTTGGACAAGGGTCAAACTCGCTAGATCTAGCAAAAGGGGCCTTGCCAACGCTTGCCCTCGCTTAGGTGCAACCTAGCAAGTTGTAGGTGAGGCTAGCCCTCACCAGCCACAAGTGAGGATTAGCCTTGCCAAGCCGTGCCTAGGCGAAAGTAAGGGTCGGCAAGCCCCCTTTGCTAGATTTGGTGAGGCCACCTTGTTTTGGGCAAGGGTTGACCTTATGAGATTTGGTGAGAGGGGCCTCGCCAGCACTCACCCTCACTTAAGCACAGCCCAACAAGGCTAACCATCACCAATGGTCAGCAAGGGTCACTCTTGCCAACCATTGGCCAGTGGTCAATGACTAGTCACTGGCAAAAAGAAAAAAAAGAAAAAGTAGAAAAGAAAAGAGAAATAAAAATATATATTTTAAAAAATTTAAAAATCACAAAATTAATAAAATTAATAAAATAATATTAAAAATATCTATGTTAGCATTAACCGTGTCACCAATTAGAAGAAATTTAGAACTAAAATTGAAAAATTTAAGATTAAATTAATATCAATATAATAATTTAAGATTTTTTTGGTACTTTCCCCCAAAAAAAGGAATACATGTATCAGTTATGGTGTGTTTGTTTGAGTGAAATAAAGTTTTCACGTATTTATTTTTTGGACTATAACACATCCAGTTTGTTGAGAATAATCAGCCACCGGAATCTTGCTTTGGTGGTGGATCAGCTAGTGTTTGAGCTTGACCACTGCGTGCAAATGAAAGCCCCATACGCAATCCCTCAGTAACCAGCCAGGTGACTGGTCAAGCGATCTACTCTGGGTTAAGGTGGATCGCCGGTCTGGAACTTCCCTACTTGCACCTTATGAGGCTGCTGTGGGTAATGGGTGCTTTGTCGGCGCCGTCGAGCGAATATTCTAGCGGCGGGCGACGTAGGCCCCAATCCCGTTTATGCACATAAAGAAAGTAGTCAGATAACGAATAACGTTTTGGAATCCTCTTGACCTTTGTCGGTGGCCACAGCATTCAGAATGGCTCGTCACCCTTTACCTTGATTCAACGCTTAATAGGCATGTTCGACGGCGACGATTCGGGATCCCGGATGCTGAAGCCGGCGTTTAATGAGTCAACACTCGATATCAAATCCTCAGATTCTCCATCTCCATAAAAAAGAACAGAACATGAAAATCCACCCGATAATTAACACCTTTCCGCTGGTCAAAATAGCCTAGGGATCGAATTCTTCGTCTGGAAAGGTGTCCCGAATATATGCTTCCACCTTTCACATTTCCGTGAGCATCTACGATCACGTTGAACTCAGAGATCGCACTACGCAACTGAAGCTAGTAAAATGCCCAGAAAAGTCGGACAACTAATCGATGTTCATTGAAAGGTGGCTAAGGGTAGTGAAGTTTTTACCTCTCCTTCCACGACATCTTCACCGAGAGGTGGTTGATTAAGGTAGTGAGGAGTTGAATCTGGTCGTTTTCGATATATGCTTCTCCTGATGCAAATGAGCTCTCGCAAGTAGAAATGCAAATGGAGGATTTAAGACACTCATCGGCGACCAGCCAATTGAAGACAATCAAATAGATAGAAGAAGAAACATTTCATGCCTTGAAGATCAGTCAAACGTTCAGGACTCCAAAGAAGGTTCAAAATACAGTCTGGTAAGAGATGCTAAGAAGGGAATGAACCATGGATATTGGATTCAAACTCCTAAGCCGCCATACATTTCCCCATAGTCCAGCTCTAGCTATAACATCCAATATCCAGAGGTTCCAGTAATCTACTTCCATCTCTCTAATATCAAGCTAAAAGAATTGCACAAACTTACACTAGGCTAGAAACAAATCAAGTTACCTTTGAACTCTAGATGGCCGAGACCTTTGGGACTTCCACTTGCAACTGATGGATCTTGTCCATCCATGGATCCTTCTCTTTCGCGGGATTCACGGTGCAAAGAGCCTTCCAAACAGTGCTGTTGCACTTGAATCCGAACCAAAAGCTATCTGCCATGTCCTGTCCCCTCTCTTGATCCTTCTTTTGGCTTCACTATAAGCGAGTTCATATTAAAGAGAGCTGCTCGATGTGTTGCCGAGCCAGTTAAGGGTCATTCTTGAAGGTTCCATGTGCCAATCTGAAAGCTGCAGATTCTTCTCTAGTTCCTCGAGCACTGCTCTTCCACCAGCGTGAATACAGAAATGCTCGAAGGCCAATTTGAAATCTGGGATGTATGGCTTCAATTTCAGCCAAAAGTTTGAACTTAACCGCAGAGTCGGTGAGTCCATTATCAGATTGGATTTCAGTTTGGTCTAGTGTTGTACGACGTTGTCACAGTTGGAAATTTGATATTCACTTGCATTTGTTATCTCCTGTCCAGAATTAGCATAGAACCCTTGTCCTTTCTAAATAAAAACTGTGGAATGACTCTTGGTGAAGGATATTTCACTGCGAGAACAAAACCGGCGAAACACTAACATTTGTTGGCCAGCTTATGTACATTTAGAAAGGCTCGTCACCCTTTACATTCGACAAAGAAGATTCCAGATCCTCAATAGTGAAGCCACGCATAATAAATCAACACCCAATATCAAATTCTAAGTTGCCTATATTCTCCATCAACATGATGGAAATCTACTTGACAATTAATATCTCTCTGCTACGCGCAAAGATGGGGAATACTTAATAACTTTCACATCTCTTGGAAGTCACACAAAGTCCAGACCTAGAGGGTAGTGGTTAAAACTCAGATAAGACATTTTTAGTAGGTGCGAAACCCTATAATAATTTTCGAGAGGGTTGCCAATACTGATCATCCATTCTTGCCCTTTTTCTTCCTAAAATTAGACATCCATTCTTCCTCCAAAACTAGACCCCCAATGCCAGCTTTTTTCCAAACTAGATTCATCAATAAAAACATAATTGATTCGGTTTGATCAGGAGGTCGAATGCTTGATTTGAATGTAACGGATTTCGATTTGAATTCATGTTTCTCACTTAGAGCTACCTTCAAGGCCACCCTCATAAAGTTACGCGGAGTCAGGCCTTACCCGAGATAGGTGGACTATAGGCGTTTTTGCATTCTGCTGAGGGCATTTTCTTTGTATATATTAGCTTGCTCACACCAGAATCAAGTTAGGAAATGGCTTCTGAGAGTTTTCGGCTTGGAAAAGAATGTAACAGGCATGACGAGGTCAAAAGTACGGAGAATAACTGCGGTCATTAGCCAGTTATCATCTTGCGAATCACGGGTCGATAATCAATGCCACTTCTCTTCATCATCACATCAAGTGATCCTCCCCACGAAAACCCTTCGCAGCTTCCTTGGTCGCATTTTCTCTTCCGTAGCGTATGCCTAATCGCTGTTTTGATCATCAACGTCAAACGCTACGTCAAAACCAAGCAAACTAAAGCTATAGGCCGAACTGGGAATCTAAGGAAAGATCAGATCCCTCTTTTGCAGTAACCTGAATGTCTTTTCGTTTGTCCGCAAGTGCGTTACATCATACGTACATATACCTATGCAGAGATATAGCTACTTATGTAGGGAGAGTATCTGCATAGATCGTATAGCGTTCTTTTTGTATGTGAGTATTCTTCTGGAGCTTCTTTGTTGCGGTATACATAGCCCATTGATATCTCAGAATTCCCTTCTGTGACAAAGAATGTGTAAACAAGAAATTTCTATTTTTCAAATTACCGAAGCAAACGTGTGGCTGGCTTTGCTTCGCGATGAGGGTTTCAGTTGATATTTCTAGAACGCGACAAGGTTTGCTAGAAAACGAATATATATGTCCTGATCAATCAAAAGAAGCAGGCGCGAGAAAAGACCAGGCGTTGTAGAGGGTTAGAAGAGAACAAGATTCGTCCTGTATCATATTCTTTTGGAGACTTTCAGGAACGTAGAGAATTACAACTCTTATTTTTTTTTCGGGTAAAGAGAATTACAACTCTTATTGAATCTCGGTTTGATCGAAATTTTGAACCCATGTGCGTGTAATTGTGCGCATGTGGTTGGGAAAAGGCTTCCTTTTATTCTTCTGTTCGTTCTTTTCCCAGGTCCATAACTTGCACAGATCGTCCATTTCAAGCAACGACAACCCATCAACTTTCATCTGGAGCTTTTCCGCCATACATTACAGATTTCCAATCTTTCCAAACTCTCCTGCGGGTTGGGTCTCAACAATGAAGCAATCGCGACAAGTCGTCCCTTGCCTTCTCTCATCGATCCTCATCCTCGCCGTGCTATCGTTGCCCCTATCCCATGCGGACGTCGGCACTGCTGGTCACTATGATCCTCCGTATACGCGTAAGTACGTTTGTTATCGCATCGGCTCTTAATTTCTGCTATATCTCCAGGCCACGTTACTCCAATTTGATCTTTGTCTATGTATTGATATGTTATGGGTAATATGATCGCAGCGACTGCTTGCTTCGGGTACGACCCATTGCAATTCCCCTCGAGCTTCCTGTTCGCAGCCGCTGGAGAAGGGATTTGGGACAATGGCGCCGCATGTGGGAGGCAATATTGGGTCCGGTGCATAAGCGCTGACCGGCCGAAGACTTGCAACCCTGCCCAGTTGGTCCAGGTCAGGATCGTGGACCGCGCACTTAGCGCGGTCTCTAGATCCTCATCGGACCGCGCCACTATTGTCCTGTCCAAGACAGCGTTTGAGGCCATTGCAAATCCATCCGCATCATCTGTAAACGTCGAGTTCGTACAGTAAGTAGCTAGTTCTTTGATTCGACTATGGTTCAATATTTTCCTTTCAATTTATGTCTCTGTAGATTTATCTCAATTTTGAGAAATTTTGGTAATTATTGGGTGATTTACATGCAGGGTTTGAAGTGATCAAGATGATACTTTGGAAGCAAAGCAAGGTAGGGTCTAAGAGACCAAATTGATACCTTCTTGTCAAGGGTTTACATATTATACTTGGATAACAAGACATAAACATAGTAATTGATTATGAAACAAGTATCTATATATTCCCTTACTACTCATTCTAGCATTCTCCACCAACTATAACTTGAGTTGCAACAATTGAAGGGCTCGAATATGATGTTATTATAATTGACTCTGCTCCTTGCATCAAAGTTAAAATGGATGGATATTGCCAGAAACATAGGATATGCATGATAACCATTTTGTCCTTTTTTTTTTTTTTTTTTTTCCGTGCAGGGAATAGGTTTAGAACAAAAATCTATTCGATAATATAATTTCATTTTCTATTTTTGGAACAAATTTTTACTCCCGAAATAGGTTTGGAACATAAATTAGCGATTAGAATTTTTAACTTTTCTATCTCTTGAACAAAAGTAAGAAATGAAAACGCTTTTTATCGTTCACTTTTTTCGTTGTTCGTAGCCCACCCTCCATCCGTTGCCACCCATTGGTCGTTAGACGCCCACCGCTGAACATGGGACGCCAACCGTCGGTCACCGATGCTAGTTGCCGGTCGCCTCCCACCACCACTTGAGAGGGAGAAATTTTGTGTCGTTATTAAACGAATTTCTATTCCAAGTATATAAATTTTGTATTGTTATTAAACATGTATTTTTGCTTAAAAACTCCTTCGAAGAATATAAATTAAAAAAAAATATGAATTTCTAGCAATAAATTGATTCTGGAACAGAATGGTTACCATTCGCATCCATAGTTGCCAGCTATATGATTTATTACATTGGTATTATAATTGATGTCCCTAATTAGGCTTTATTCATAACTTAAGTGCTCATATAAAAAGGAGGAGGGCACGTATCAGTTAGGGTATGTTTGTTTGAGTGAGAATTTTTTGCATATTTATTTTTGGACTATAACACATCTGGTTTGTTGAAAATAAAAAGCCAACGGACTACCATTTACACTAAAAAGTAATGCATGCTTAAAGTTAGGAAAACTGTAACTTGAAAAGAGGAAAACATATTCCTAGAAAATGATTTTTCGAAAAATAATTTTCTTTATCACGAAAGTTTTGCCTCAAACAAACGCATCCTAAAATTGAATTTGGTAGAAAAATCAAGTATTCCAAGGTTAAAGAATTCCGATATCCTTTTACAATCACGATGCCTCCATGAAAATCTTGCTCTGGTGGTCGATCAGCTTGTGTTTGAGCTTGACCACTACGTACAAATGAAAGCCCTTTACCCAATCCCACAGTAACCAAGCCAGGTGATTGATCGAGCAATCAAAGACCCTGGGTTCATGTGTATCGCCAGTCTTGGACTTCACCACATGCACCTTGCAAGGCTGCTGTGGGCAATGGGTGCTTCGTTGGCGCCGTCAAGCGAATATTCTATTGGAGGGCGAAGTGGGCCCGAGTCCCCTTTATGCACAAAAAATCGTCACCCTTTGCCTTTGATTCGGCACGTAATAGGCACGTTTGCACTCATAAAAACCTATCGTGAAGGACCGGGATTATACATTCAACGGTGAAGATTCGGGATCCCGGATGGTGAAGGCAGCATTTAACGAGTCAACGCTCAATATCAAATCCTAAGTTAGATTCTCCAACTCCATGGAAAAGAACAGTAACATGAGAATCCGCCTGGCATTTAACACCTCTCCGCTGGTCAAAAATAGCCTAGAGATCGAATTCTTTGTCTAGAAAGGTTTCCCGAATATTTGCTCCCACCTTTCACATTCCTGTGTATCCCAAACAGATGAGATCCATGTGAGAAGGAGAATTTCCTGCGAGCATCTACGATCACGTCGAACGCGGACAAACGCAGAGATCGCACTACGCAACAGGAGCTAGTAAAATGCCCATAAAAGTCGGACCACTAATCGATGTTTCATTTGAAGGTGGCTAAGGTTAGTGAATATTTTACTTTTCGTTCTGCAAAATCTCCCCTGAGAAGTGGTTGATTTAAGTAGTGATGAGTTGAATCTGGTCGTTTTCAATATATGCTTCTTCCAAGGCAAATGAGTTCTCGCAAGTAGAAATGCATATGAATAGTTTAAGACACTTACCGGCGACCAACTAGTTTCGGATTTGGGAAGTAACAACATTTTCTAAGAGCCTTTGTGATTCCGACATATTCTGACACATTTCAACATGTGGTCAATAGGATTTTGAAAAATCCGACATGTGGTCAACTCTCCTGACACACAACTTTGGAATTTCCAACATGCTATTTCAACAAGCATTGGTCAATTTTAAATACTTTTAATAAATGAGGAGTCAAAATGTAAATATGTAAAAAAAATATAAAACATAATAATAAAGGGGGAAAGAAAGATTTTTTGTTATATGTGATGGTGAAATTTAGATTTTTTTTTGACTTATTGTTAAATGTTAAGTTTATTAGTGGAATGTAGATTTTTTTTTTTCCTTTTTAAGTTTTATGGATTATTGGAATAGAATGTAATTGAATATGTCAAATTGAAACAATGAATAATATCAACAAATGGTGAATTAATGCTTTTTATGTAAGTTTATTCTATGCTCTTTTTTATATTTATTTATTTGTAAATTTGAAGCAAATCAATTTGATTGAAATAATAATTAAAATAATAATTCATCATATATATATATGTATGTATGTATGTATGTATGTATGTATGTATGTATATACACACATTTAATATATAACGTTTCTCAATGTGTCGGAATTTTTTATTTTTTGAGAAATGATGTGTCGACGTGTTGTATTGCGTGTCGATGTCGGTGTTAGTTAGTTTAAGACAATCAATTAGATAGAAGAAGAAACATTTCATGCCTTAAAGATCAGTCAAAAGTTCAGGACTCCACAGAGGGCTCAAAATACTGATCGGTAAGAGATGCTAAAAGGGAATGAACTATGGGTTCAGCTCTAGCTGTAACATCCAATATACAGAGGGTTCACTAATGTACTTCCCTCTCTCTAATATCAAGCTAAAGGAATTGCATCTCAAAAGCTTTCCCAGTTGACTATTGAAATTAGCAAACTTCCACAAGGCTAGAAACAAATCAAGTTACCTTTGAACTCTAGATGGCCGAGACCTTCGGGACTTCCAATGGAAACTTGTGGATCTCGTCCGTCCATGGATTCTTCTCTTTGTGGGATTCACGGTGCGAAGACTTCCAAACAGCACTGTTGCACTTAAATCCCAAACCAAAAGCTATCTGCCATGTCCTTTCCCCTTTCTTGATCCTTCCTTTGGCTTCCCTGTAAGGGACTTCATACCAAAGAGAACTACTCGATGTGTTGCCGAACCGGTTAAGGGTCATTCTCGAAGGTTCCATGTGCCAATCTAAAAGCTGCAGATTCTTCTCTAGTTCACTGAGCATCGCTGGTCAAATCTTTGGATAGAGAAACTCCGATCCTGTGACATCCCGAATTTTGACCCCGTCCCGAATTTATGAAATGGGCATTTCGCCGGTGCGCCTATTGTCCTTTTTTTCGGAGCTAATCACTCACGAGTTAACCAATCTATTATGTGAAGCCGCTAAGGGATATAACCGCAGTAAAATCCCTAAAAGCTACATAATTAATTGGATTAGACTAAAATTGCGTCTAATAGATTCTAACTATGGAATTTAATTTGGTTTTGGGAATCGAATATTCGAACGTGTCACAATTCATTTTTATGACCTCGTCCGTCAAATTATTGACGAGTCCAAAATTTTGGGAAAGAAATTATCGAAGGAAAAATTGAAGATCGGAAGAAAAAAAAAAAGGAATGAGAAAAGGAAAATAATAGAAGTAATAAGAATAATGTGTTTTCTTATTAAATTATTATTTTATTTTCCTTTTTTTTCTCTCTCTTTTCCTCCCTTCTTTCCCTCCCCTTTGTGCGACACACCCCCCTTTCCACCTTATTTCCCTTCTTTTTGACTTTTCAAACCTAATCCCCTTCTTTCTTCTCCCCCATTTCTCCCACGTGACCGAACCCCCTCTTTTTTTTTATTATTGTTCGTGAAAAACCAGAAGCGGAAGAAGAAGAACAACAGCTCGCTAAATCCCGTTGCCGCCGCACCGGAATCGGACCTCCACCCGTGCACACCACGCGCTCCGCCACCACCCCTTCATGCCTCGCCATCCCTGCCGTGCGCCGTCCAGCCTCTGCCCAGCCCTATTCCGCCCCCGTCCGGCCGCCGAACCTCCCCTGCATCTTGCCGCCCTTGCTGTGGTAGTTTGTTGTTTTGGTGTGTTTTTCAGCCAACTCAGCCACCCCACCAAGTGGGTATCCAGCTAGTTCGGGCTCGCTTTTGGGCTGTTTTCGGGCCCCAAACCCGAGCTGTGCTTTAGGAGGAATCGATCCTCCCGTTGTCCTCGTCAGATTGATCCGAGTTGCGCGCGATTTCAGTGAGTAATCTCACTAATCCTTACTTAGTGAACTAATTACACTTAAGGTTGTTTAGTTTTAATTAATTAGGTTTAGGTGGTTAGATTAGTATAAATTAGTATTTATTAGTCAATTGTGATGCAAATTAGACAAACTGAGTGTGCATTTAGTAAATAGATGTGGTCTACTATTTATTGAGGGTAGCCCGGGATTTTTCTCGATGCTTATCGGGCTTCAATTTCGCAATTCGGGCCTAAGTGGAATTTTTAATATTTAAATATTATTTTTAAAATTAATTTAATTATTTATTTGTTTTCCTAAAATTCAACCGGGATGGCCGAAATTTTATGCTGATGATCATGCTGCAGTCTGTTTATTTAATTGAGTTTTATGTTGTGCTAAATTGAAATTATTATATTTATTTATTTATTTTTCAAAATTATTTATTTATTTTTCGGAAGTTAGGCAAAGATAGCCGACGACCGAAATTTCGTGCTGATTGTCGTGGTACAATCCATTTATTTAATTGAGTTCTACGTTATGCTGAATTAATTTAATTGTGGATTTTTAAGGATTATTTCTAAATCGAATTAATTTGAGTAATTGACTGGTGAATAATTGAGTATCGGTTGCCAGTGATAAATGTATTGTGGTAGACTACTAATCATACTGGAAATTGTGGAAATGAAAGTGAGTATGTAAGATGTATGCTAACCTGATGACTAGGCATGTCATCCAAGAATTTGGTCATGTGTATAGTGGATCCATGATAGGTTCTATATCACCTTGGAGAAGGCACGTGCACTCGGTGAACTGGTCTCTCACCTGGGAAAACGCACGTGGGTTCTGTGATTAAGTGTGGCATATTGAAAGAGACATGTAGGCTCGGTAATTTGATGCATTACTTCGGATAATACACGTGGTCTCAATGAGTACATTTGGCATCTTAAAGAGACACGTGGGCTCGGTGACTTGATGCATCACCTTCGAGAATGCACATGAGCTCGCTGATTCAGAATGGCATTTTAAAGGGCACATGGGCTCGGTAAATTAATGCATTACCTCGGAGAATGCACGTGGCTCGGTGATCGGTTCCATCATTTCGGAGAACACACGTGGCTCGGTGATAAGGGATATCGCCTCAGAGAATGCACGTGGCTCAATGATTGGTTTTATCAATTGAGACAGTAGAGCAATGACTAGAATGACCTGAGAAATGGTTAGAGTGTCATGTAATCGACTAAGTCGACTAGTCTTTGCTTTGATTTGATGCGGTGAAATGATTGATTAAATGGAATGATTGGTGAATGGTTGATTGAGATGTAATCGACTAGGTCGATTGATCATTACTTGAGTCTGATGTTGTAAATTAATTGATTGAATGAAAATGACCATGAGTGGTCTTGTTATCATATAATCGACTAGGTCGATTTGATCGATGCTTCAATCTGTGATGTGATTACTTAAGTGTCTATTTAATCTGTGCTAATATGCAGGTGGGATCTGAGGCCAAGGTAAGTCTTCTAACTCGTGTTGTGCTTAGGCAACATGTGGTGTATTAGTTCCCTAATTGAGTCTTAGTAGGGTAGAACTCGCTGAGACATAGTTTCATTCCGATTGTGGGACATCATTTCAGGCTCTTAGAATGGCAGGACCTCCACCTCCTTGTCCTCGTATGCACTACGGTGTCCCAAAGCATATTTTAGAATTTGAGACCCACTTCCACGTCCACCCTCATCCGAAAGGATTAGTGTACGTATTAGTTTATTCGACAGGGGTTAACGTGGGAGAGGAAGACCAGAGGCCCCACGGATATCGGTCTTGGTACCGTGATTATTTTGATGAGTGCAAAGAAGGTCCTATTCCGGAAGAGAACGTGCCTTTTGACGTGATGGAAAAGACGTTCGGAGAGGGAATAGCCGATCAAGTGGATGGATCGGTAGTGGATGCGAGGGACCCGCAGCAGCAGATCGAGACTCGCACTCCCATATATTCGACCGAGGAGGACAATGGGCATGAAGGTAATGGTGAGATGCCGTAGCAGGATGTGGAAGGATCGGAGGAGGACGAAGACTAGGGAGCAGCTGAGGAGATGCCTGAAGATAAGCCGGCATCTGAAGCCGAAGATGAAGCTGAAGAAGAGAATGATGAGTTGGAAGAAAATGGACTAAGTGAAGAGGAGTCAGAGGAGGATTAGAATGATCCTGAATATGATCCGGATAAGGACTGAGGTCCCATCCTGTTTTTGCAAGCTATGAGTTTTGATCGGGGTGCAGTAAATAAGACTCGTGAGTAGTATTGTATCATATAGATAAGACTCGTGAGTAGTATTGTATCATATACTATCTAGTTTGTCTGTTTAAAAGTGTGGGCGTGATTTTTAGTTATGAAAAAAGGTAACCTTACTTTTTTATCCCATTGTTTTGTTGTCTGGGGATTTTCTTTATATTTCCACATGCACATATTAAATAAAGAGGGTCGGCGATACATAGTCTTGGGATATCGCATTTCAAAATCGATCAAAGGTAAGGGATGTGCGCGTATTTGAGGATCGGGGCGTGACATCCCCTTTTTGTGGTATTAGAGCCAGGTTTCGATCCTAGGACCTGTGGGTTATGGGCCCGCCACGCTTGCGTTGTGCCACTCTGATTGTCACACCCTGATTCTCAAGACACGCGCACATTCCTTACCTTTGGTCGATTTTGAAATGCAATATCTCAGGACTATGTATCGCCGACCCTGTTAATTTAATATGCGCATGCAGAAGCATAAAGAAAATCCCCGGACAATAAAACAATGTGATAAAAAAAATAGGGCTGCCTTTTTTATAACTGAAAATCACGCCTACACTTTTAAACAGACAAACTAAATAATATATGATACAATACTACTCACGAGTCTTATCTATTCACCCCGATCAAAACTCATAACTTGCAAAAACAGGATGGGATCTCAGTTCTCATCCGGATCATATTCAGGATCATTCTAATCCTCCTCTGACTCTTCCACTCAATCCATTCTCTTCCAACCCATCATTCTCTTCTTTAGATTCATCTTCGGCTTCAGATGCCGGCTCATCTTCAAGCATCTCCTTAGCTGCTCCCTAGACTTCGTCCTCCTTCGGTCCTTCCACATCCTGCTACGGCATCTCACCGTTACCTTCATGCCCATTGTCCTCCTCGGTCGAATATATGGGAGTGCGAGTCTCAATCTCCTGCTGCGGGTCTCTCGCATCCACTACCAATCCATCCACTCGATCGGCTGTTTCCTCTCCGAATGTCTTTTCCATCACGTCAAAAGGCACGTCATCTTCCAAAATAGGACCTTCTCTGCGTCCATCAAAATAATCACGGTACTAAGACCGATATTTGTGGGGCCTCCGGTCTTCCTCTCCCACGTTAACCCAGATGATTGACTGAACTAATACGTACACTAATCCTTCCGGATGAGGGTGGACGTGGAAGTGGGTCTCAAATTCTAAAATATGCTCTGGGACATCGTAAGTGCATACGAGGACGAGGAGGTGGAGGTCCTACCATTCTAAGAGCCTGAAATGATGTCCCACAATCAGGATGAGACTACGTCTCAGCGAGTTCTACCCCATTAAGACTCAATTAGGAAACTAATACACCACATGTTGCCTAAGCACAACACGAGTTAGAAGACTTACCTTGGTCTCAGATCCCACCTACATGTTAGCACAGATCAAATAGACACCTAAGCAATTACATCACAGGTCGAAGCATCGATCAAATCGACCTAGTCGATTACATGACAACAAGACCACTCACGGTCATTTCCGTTCAATCAATCAATTTACAACATCAGACTCAAGTAATGATCAATCGACCTAGTCGATTACATCTCAATCAACCATTCACCGATCATTCCATTTAATCAATCATTTCACCGCATCAAATCAAAGCAAAGACTAATCGACTTAGTCGATTACATGACACTCTAACCATTTTCTAGGTCATTTTAGTCATTGCTCTACCGTCTCAACTGATAAAACCAATCACCGAGCCACGCACATTCTTCGAGGGGATATCCCTTATCACCGAGCCACGTGTGTTCTCCGAGGTGATGAAACCGATCACCGAGTCACGTGCATTTTCCAAGGTAATGCATTAATTTACCGAGCCCATGTGCCCTTTGAAATGCGATTCTGAATCAGTGAGCCCACGTGCAATCTCCAAGACGATGCATCAAGTCACCGAGCCCACGTGTCTCTTCAAGATGCCAAATGTACTCATTGAGACCACACGCATTTTTCAAAGTAATGCATCAAATTACCGAGCCCACGTGTCTTTTTCAAGATGCCACACTTAATCACTGAGCCCACGTGTGTTTTCCCAGGTGATAGACCAATTCACCGAGTGCACGTGCCTTCTCCAAGGTGATATAGAACCTATCATAGATCCATTATACACATGACCAAATTCTTAGATGACATGCCTAGTCATTAGGTCAACATACATCTTACATACTCACTTTCATTTCCACAATTTCCAGTATGATTAGTAGTCTACCACAATATCTTTATCACTGGCAACCGATACTCAATTATTCACTAGTCAATTACTCAAATTAATTCAATTTAGAAATAATCCCTAAAAATCCACAATTAAATTAATTTAGCACAACGTAGAACTCAATTAAATAAACGGATTATACCACGACAATCAGCACAAAATTTCGGTCGTCGACTATCTTTGCCTAATTTCTAAAAAATAAATAATTAAATAATTAATTTCGAAAAATAAATAAATAAATACAATAATTTCAATTTAGCACAACATAAAACTCAATTAAATAAATAGATCTGCACCACGATCATCAGCATAAAATTCCGGTCATCAGCCATCCCGGTTGAATTTCCAAAAATAAATAAATAATTAAATTAATTTCAAAAATTAATATTTAAATACTAAAAATTCCACTTATGCCTAAATTGCGGAATTTAAGCCCGATAAGGGTTGGGAAAAATCCCAGGCTACCTTCAATAAATAGTAGACCACATCTACTTATTAAATGCACACTTAATTTGTCTAATTTGCATCACAATTGATTAATAAATACTAATTTATACTAATCTAATAACCTAAATATAATTAATTAAAACTAAACAACCTTAAGTCTAATTAGTCTACTAAGCAAGGATTAGTGAGATTACTAACTGGAATCGCGCGCAACTCGGATCAATCCGACGGGGACGGCGCAAGGATCGATTCCTCCCAAAGCACGGCTCGGGTTCGGGGCCCGGAAACACCCAAAAGCGAGCCCAAACCAGCTGGATACCCACTCGGCGGGGTGGCTGAGTTGGCTGAAAACCACACCAAAACAGCAACAAACTACCACAACATGGGCGGCAAGGTGCGGGGGAAGGCCGGTGGAGGTCCGACGGCATCGAACGGCGGCCGGAGGTGGCGGACAGGGGCGGAATAGGGCTGGGCAGAGGCTGAACGGCCTAGACGGCGCACGGCAGGGACGGCGAGGCGCGAAAGGGTGGTGGCGGAGCGCGCGGCGTGCGCGGGCGGGCATCACGCCGGTGGAGGTCCGGCTCCGGTGCGGCGGCGACGGGATTCGGCGAGCTGTTCTTCTTCTTCTTCCGCTTCTGGTTTTTCACGAACAAGAAGAAAGAAAGAGGGGGTTCAGTCACGTGGGAGAAACGGGGGAGAAGAAAGAAGAGAGAGAGAAGGGGATTAGGTTTGAAAAGTCAAAAAGAAGGGAAAAAGGGAAATAAGGTGGAAAGGGAGGTGTGTCGCACGAAGGGGAGGGAAAGGAGGGAGGAAAGAGAGTGAGAAAAAAAAAAAAAAAAAATAATAATTTAATAAGAAAACATATTATTCTTATTACTTTTATTATGTGCCTTTTCTCATTTCTTTTTTTTTTTTTTTTTGGTCTTCAATTTTTTCTCCGATAATTTTTTTTTCTCGAAATTTCAGACTCGTCAATAATTTGACGGTCGATAAGACGAGGTCTTAAAAATGAATTGTGACACGCTCGAATATTCGATTCTCGAAATCAAATTAAATTTCATAGTTAGAATCGATCAGGCGCGATTTTAGTCAATCCAACTAATTAGGTAACTTTTAGGGATTTTATCACGGTTATATCCTTTAACAGTTTCACCAATATATTGGTTAACTCGTGAGTGATCAGCTCTGAGAAAAAGATTATAGGCGCACCGACAAAATGCCCATTTCATATATCCGGGACGGGGTCGAAATTCGAAATGTCACAGATCCTTTCCGTAGGATCCTTTGAGTTACACAAGAGAAGCACCTATCATCTGCGCCTTTGTGGGTCCAAGAAGTGTGCACCAATTTTGTACTTGGAGCGCCAGCAGTCGGATGTTTTGTTGGATAGCAAAATTGTAGCTCCTCCCATCCTGAATAAGCAATTCGACACGAGCATTGATCTCTCATTTCCAAAGTACCAGTTTAGAGTTATGTTCTCCATGATAATGACCAAGGCATAAGCATTTGGATGCACTCGGAGGAGGTCCTTGGCCAGGTCAATCGAAATCAAACCAGCGCTTCATTCCACGGAGCTTATAGCTGATGATATTCCCTTTCAACTTGTAATGATTGATGACCATTGCAGATAGAGATGGGGTTGGGTGATTATCCCAATGTCTTTTGGTTTCGAAGATGTCTTCTCAAGCAGTTTATCAAGAGCGCCAAACATTACCTTCTCGGCCTCCTTTCTTGCTTCTGCTATACAGGGGTTCGGAGGTACTGTAAGAACGGCCTCTGGAAGATAAGTTGACTCCCCTAATCCCGCCCTCTCAAAAATCTTCCATTGAAACTCAAGATTCTCTTCAGTGAATGTACCCATCGATTGTGACCTCTCCGTGAAAATCTGCCTAGTGCATTTCCTTTCATTGTACAGCTTATAACAAGAGAAATTGACTAGATAAACAGGTCGAGGCTGTGTGAGGAAGTAAAGGGGAAGTAAAGGGTAGACAGAAACACGAGAAGGGTCGAACATAGGATCACCGAGATGAGACTGAAACGCAGATGATCCCTGGGATTGCAGAGGTCCTGGATCGAGAATGTAGAGAGTTGTGCAGCGATGATAGCAACGGGAGGGGTCAAGAAGAGGTACATTCCATGGGTTATTAGATAATGATATCCATCTTCACATACTTCAGTTTCACCGATTGCTTGAAGTGATGGAGCTTCCTAGAAGAGGACTCTTGGATCAACGGCTCATCTGGATTCGAAGACGACATCTTGCTCTCTTTTCCAGGGGGAAATCAAGATACTCAAACGGGATCTTAAAGTCTAAACTGACACGAACTGAATGCAACAGTGAAATTAGGTGTGAACAGTCCCCACGAAAGAGACTTTCAAGCAATACACCTCCGAATGATTGCGAAAGACAACACCATCGCATTGAATCAAGACAGTGGCAACGGCAAAGGTACCACACAGCGAGAGACAGTGCCAAAATGCGAAATTTCCCCAGACTACCCCAGAAAAGCAGCGAAGCGGCCTCAATCCCTGCAAGAATCGACAAACCCATTTCTTGAAATCAGCCAGAAGTTCGAACTTAACCGCAGAGTCAGTAAGTCCATTATTAGATTGGATTTCAGTTTGGTCTAGTGTTATACGGTGTTGCGAAAGTTGGAAATTTGATATTCACTTTGCATTTGATATCCCCTTTCCAGAATTAGCATAGAACCCTTGTCCTTCCTAATCATAAATCGAGAAACGATTTTTGATGAAAGATATTTCGTTGTGGAAACAAAACCGGCGAAACACTAACATTTGTTGGCCAACTTATGTACATTTAGAAAGGCTGGTCACCCTTTACATTCGACAGCGAAGATTCGAGATCCTCAATGGTGAAGCCATGGATAATGAATCAGCACCTGATATCAAATTCTAAGTTGCCTGTATTCTCCGTCTACCCGAAAAAGAACAGAACATGAAAATCTACTTGACAATTAATATCGCTCTGCTATGCGCAAAGATTGGGGAATACTTAATAACTTCCACATCTATCGAATGTCACAAAGTCCGGACCTAGAGGGTAGTGGTTAGAACTCAGATAAGACATTTTTAACAGGTGCGAAACCATATAATAATTTTCAAGAGGGTTGCCAGTACCTATAATCCATTCTTGCCATTTTTCTTCCTAAAATTAGACAGCCATTCTTCCTCCAAAACTAGAACCCCAATGCCAGCTCTTTTCCAAACTAAATTCATCAATAAAAAGGGTAATTGATTCGGTTTGATCAGGCGGTCGAATGTTTGATCTGAATGTAACGGATTTTGATTTGAATTCTTGTTTCCCACTTAGAGCAAACTTCAACGTCACCACTCATAAAGTTACGCAGGGTCAGGCCTTACCCAAGCAGGTGGACTATAGGCGTTTTTTCGTACCGCCGAGGGCATTTTCTTTCCATATGTTAGCTTGCCGACTCCTCGGCTTGGAAAAGAATGTAACAGGCATGATGAGGTCAAAATTATGGAGAAAAACTGCGGTCGATTAGCCAGTTATCACCTTGCATATCACGAGTCAATATCACTTCTCTTCATCATGACTGTTAAGTGATCCCCCCCACGAAAACCCTTCCCAGGTTTCTTGCTCGCATGCTCTCTCGCAGCATTATCGCCTCATCAATGTTTCAATCATCAACGTCAAACACTACGTCGAAACCAGGCAAACCAAAGCGATAGGCTGAACTGGGAATGCAATGAAATATCAGATCCCTCTTTCATAGTTCGCTGAATGTCTTTATGTTTGTTCGTAAGTACGTTACATTATACGTCCATATACCTTCGCAGAGATATAACTACTTATGTAGAGAGAGTATCAGCATAGATCGCATAGTGTTCTTTTTCTATGCGAGTACTCTTCTGGAACTACTTTGATGCTGTATACATAGCCCACTGACATCTAAGAATTCCCCTTTGCAGCTGGAGCAAGTCGCTGACAGAAGCAAAGTAAAAAGGTAAGAAGTGGGCGAGTTCAAATGAAATACGTACTGAAGATACAAGATATAGAAGATGCTATGTTTCATCGAATAGAGTATTTTAAGGTTAAGAATACCTATGAGACAGTTGGAATTTCGCTTTCTTTACCCACTGCTAACTAATCTTTGATTAAACCTTTTCCGTTTTCCACTCTTTTGTAATATTTACAGCAACAAGAAAAAAAAAAAATAAATCTCACTTTTCCCCACAAAAACAGATTCAATACGTCACGCTATTATTCATGCATATGCAAAAAATTGATGATAAGAAGCATGTCGATCGGATATGTAAAGACTATGACCCAAAAATAAAATAAAATAAGTAAAGACTGCGGCGTCTTTGAAGCACTAACTAAGATAACTGTCTTCAGTCAGTGTAAGAATGCCATACAACTAAGCCATCAAACTATGCTCAGTATTCACGATTTATTCTTTCTGACTGAAATTCTAACACCGTGTGATTTTCCTTGTTTCTGAATCATGTCTCAAGATCATTAAAATCTGCCTCCCACTATAACAAAGGGTACGTTGCGTAGCATTGAACAAGTAGGGATCCATCTTCCAGTGTCTGGATCATACATCTCAACATCTGAAAAGGGCTCGCAGTCAGCTGCACCACCAATTGCAAATATCTTATCCTTTAGAGATGCCCCCACTAGGCATCCTCTTCGCCGATTCATTGAAGGTTGATCAGTCCATTTATTGCACTCCTGGCTGTATGACTCCACTATAGAGGTGTTAAAATGGGTCAAAAACCCATATATGACCCATTTAAATCATAAATGGGTCATATATGGGTCACTTATTTTTAGATAATAGTAGTTAAATGGGTTTCATAACTAAAGGCTTAAAATATGTAGGTTTTAAATGGGTTTTAAGTGAGTCTTAAATGGGTTGGATTAAGAACCCATTTTTAACCAAAACCTTATAATTTCTTTTTTTTTCTCTTTAACTTTCCAAAAATATTTTTTTTTATAAAAATCGAAATTATATTTTTTTATTTTATTTTTTATTTTTCTTTCCTTTTTTTCTTTCTTCTTCTTTTTTTTTTCTTTCTCCTTCTTCCTTCCGGTCGCCGGCACGGCGATGGCCGGCGACCGGCCAGGCGAGCCTCGAGCTCGCCGGATCCGCTCGCCGACGCCTTCGGCGAGGCTCGAGCCTCGCCGATCGGGCGAGACTCGAGCTCGCCGGATCTGGCGAGTCGCGAGCTCGCCGCCGTCGGGCGAGGCTCGAGCCTCGCCGATCTGGCGAGCCTCGAGCCCGCCGGCGTCGGGCGAGCTCGAGCACGCCCGATCTGGCGAGATGCGAGCTCGCCGCCGTCGGGCGAGGCTCGAGCCTCGCCGATCTGGCGAGATGCGAGCTCGCCGCCGTCGGGCGAGGAAATCTTTGTTATGCCAAGTGAGATACAACTAGAAGAAACTTCATGCTTTGAATCTAAAAAATTGATGCAGTCTATCCACCCAAACACTACTCCAGCAAGGACAATATCATGAGAGCAATTAGTACCTTTGTCATGCCATACATCATCATAAAAACCACCAAAAACATATAGTTCACATCTTAATTTTGCCACTGAAGCTTGGAAGCGCACAAATCTCATAGGAGATAGTGAAGTCATGATATCTTCATGAGGAGAATAAAGATATGAGGCTGATAAATGGGAAGAACCATAATATCCTCCCACTATGAATATTGACTCGTTAAATGGAGGAGGTTTGCAACCAGTCTCATACCGAGTTTTAATGACAGGCCCAACAGCTGAAGATTCCCTGAGCTCTAATGCTTTGCATCTATCTTCTAGACAGCAAATTTTCTGTCTCTGCAATCCAGTAAGAGTTCATCCACAATGTCAATAAGTTCATTCATAGAACCATTAACAGCATCAACTAGGACCATATCAGCATATAAAGAACTTTTGCTTGACAGGAAGTGACATAAATACAATTCTAAAAAGTAGACGTCCCATAAGAATGATTCTTGTACTTTATAATTTTCTCTTCCAGAACTGACATTACTACACCCAACAAATATACAATGTTAAGTAGGACAAAAGCCACAAAACAAAAATCTATAATGATAATAGAACAGCAATAACTGATATTGTTGATTCATAGCATCATAAGAGTTGGATTATCATGTCTATGAAAACATAGACTTATCATATCCATCTTCTCAGCTAAGCAAGAATGACTGTTGATGTTAACAGATTATCATGTCTGTGCAATATTAAAGGGAACAAGTTAGTCAGTGCGTTAGCACTGAGTCAGAGTCCAGAATCTGCACATGCAGATACAAGCTTCCTAAGATAAGTAATTTGTAAGGCAGTTAAAGAGGACCAAGTTTCATGTTAAGCTGGACTAGAAATGACAAATGAGATTTGACTAACGGGGATGGACATACACACGGAATGGGCAGAAATTGTCAAACGATGAGGGATATTTCAACAGAAACATACCAGCTCCTTCTCAATAAAACTAAATCTTTGGGCTTGTTCCAACTGAGATAACACGAGCCCTCGCACTTCACATCGCAACTGCAAAGCACATTTGACTATGTTACAACTGACAAGGTACTGAAATAATAGCCAAAAGTGGATACAGTAAAATAGAAGAACGGGTGGCTCTAATTACCTCAGCAACAATTTTTGAAACACTTATGTCAAGTGACGGTACTTTAGCGCCTTCCTCCAGGTTGTCAGGTGCCATTTCTGTTGTGATCATCGTGGATGAAGAATCACGACTGGAAGTGAACTCATAAGGAATCAGACCTTGAGTCTCTGTCACTGCCAGGGTAGGTGAACTCAGCTGAGAAGAAGTGCTAGAAGAAATGCTCACACAGGACAAAGCCATAGATTTCTTTTCTATGCATAAAGCCTCTTCATCCCGCTCCTTATCCATATGCGGTTGGGACATATGGCTCTCTCTATTAAAGCTAGGGGCAACAACTGAAGCATCCCCTAAAATGCTCCTATAATCAATTGGAGAAAACCTGGTTTCCGGATCTACAACCTTAAATTCATCATGTTCACTGGTTGCACGAGAAGTTGATGAAGCACCTCTGAGGTGTATCCAAGCCTCCTTAGCAGCTTCATAACTTGGTTCCGAGCTTGCATGCTCTTCAAACTCCTTCCTACTCTCAGGTGGAGAAGGACATGTAGATGCTGCAGCAGGCACAGAGCCCTCAGGATTGCATTGACCTGAAGCAATAACTCCAACTTCAGCTGCAAATCCCGCTATGTCATCAGTTTCTTCCCCCGTAAGGTCATCAAATCCTTTCGCTCCTGTAGCTAGAGTCTTGGAACTTTGAGGTTGCTCCCCAGCATTAGAAGTTGAATCAGATCTGAATAGAGAGCTCCACAACTTTCGAGGAATATTATTTGCATTGGCATAACTTCGACTCTGATCAGCTTCATCATGCTCTGGCGCTGCAAACTCATTGGTATCAGATCCCAATAGTAGTCTCTCTTTCTCAGGCCTATGACTCTCATTAGACCTCTCTCCCATAACCTGATTTGGCTGAGCAAGTTCCCATCCACTGGCAGATGTCTTGGCTCTTTCACCTCCTATCCTACTCTTAAAAGCAAGCAAATCTTTCTCCACAGTGATCTGTCTATCTGGATATTTTGCCCTTGGAATAGTTGCATCAATTCGATTAGACGTAAAGAGGCATATCAATTTTGTTGTCTGTTCTTGATCAAGTTCAAACCAGAAGTGCGTTGTACTATAGTAGTTGGAAATTATTACTGGTTGGAACTGCTCTTCCACCAAAGGCTGGCAGTCAATACGCCTTTTCACCTTAACCTTTAACATGAGCATTAACCAAGTAATCATCACAAACCACAATATGAGAGCATGTACAAAATGAACAGTCAACGAATCATGGCACATACCTGCGCAGGATAGGGGGTTTCTTCAGAGGGTTCCTTTGTCCATGCATGTATGTCTATATTCATTTGGCCTCTGCTAGTGGCTTCAAACACACCATGCAATTTCCTATCGCTGTAGTTGAATAAGAAAAGCGCCAAGCCAGGTTCAATCTTCTTAATATATGCATAATGTAGACGAGGTAGACCTGTTCAAGCATTTTAAGAGTTCCTCAAACTCAAAGGTAGCCCATTGTGCGCAACGAAATCCAAAACAAGTTTTGCATGGCACGCATTAAGAAACATCCAACTGACCAAATAGCTTCTTTGCATAACACTCCTTAATGGTATGGTGAGTGCACCCCAAAATTACTCCGCCGAGATCCTTTCTACACAGATTCCTTGCAGATGTGCTGCGATTGGATATCCCATTTTGGCAGCACGCTTCCTCCAAGAAGTGATTATTTTTCTTGGCCTTTCCACCCATTCTGCTATCCAAAATTATAAGCACGGTTGATTTAATTCAAGCAGTGGCGACATGACAAAATGAATGCTAAGCTAGACAGCGTGCGAATCAACAATTTCCACATGTCCCTTTACACCAACAAGGTTAAGGAGAGGAAGATAGGAAAAAATAGGACTCCAGCTATAAAATATTACACGATTGCATGATTTAATACTCAATAGATCCATGTTGATATTTGGTCCAACATTGAAGCTTGAAAACTTATCACGATCAGAGATAAATGAGGTGATAAGAGAACATGGGACTCTGTGCTCTATCGGACCCTTTGCTTTAACAAATAAGGATAGTAATATTTGATGTAAATAATTACATAGATATCACTTCACGAGAGCTCTTTTAGTCCATATGGGACTTAAGATTGTTACAAACTCCTGGCTTTTACCTTGGAAACACATGAAGCAAGTAGGTTTTTAAAGGTGAACCCAATAAATTCTTCAGGATGTTCCTACCATTAAGACATTGTGCCAAACAAGTACAAGGCCATAGCCTGGAACTTGATTTCCACATGTTGCAAGACCAATGTTTAAATTTATCCAGCAATTTTCACATGTTACATGAAGGGATAATGTAATGAGTATGACCAAAAGCACTCAGTAGGAATGCCCAGCAAGTATTAGAATTTCATGCAAATAACAACTAAGTGAAGCATTTCTCTCGGGGGATACCAATAGTGATTTAGATTTTCTTTAGGTGCTGCAATCATTACATCCATGAACAAAAAATTCAATAAAATGCATCAGAACACAGAGTCCATTCGGTCAAAAGTCAAAAAACCATACATATGGATTGATTCACAGAACAAATATGAATTGTAAATAAGTATTTTTTACAAACTGGGCCTCCCAGATTATATTGAGAAGTTTGAGAAAAGTAATATATATATATATATTCACTTTATTCTATTGGCACCCAACACAAGTATGTTTTCCACTTTCCTTATTAGATTTTCACCAAAATAGTCTCCATCTTTCTTTCATATTAAAAGAGTAGATGGGGATATTCCCTTATCACTTTTCACCATGGGACATGCATTCCCCTTCATAGGACTCAATTTCCTCGCATGAAAATTTCACTTGAAGACCATAACAGCAGTTGGATAAAAAAAGTAATCTCTGCCCTCACCAGTTCCTTCATTCGATAATCTAATGATATATATAAAGCACGTTCAATGAAACCTTTCAAACCTCAAACTCGTGAGACAAAACCAGTCCCAAACATATAAGACAAATTATGATAGTCCATATCTACAAAATTGACAAAAAAAAACTAGTAATTTCCAAACGAATAGCATGATTTTGATTCAACAACATAACTACAATATCTTTCTCCAATATTTTTGGTTCGACCCTTCCCACGTGCAATCCACATTATGTCCCACGCTCATTAGAATTTATTCCAAGAGAACTCAAAAATCTTCGATCATTCTCCCTATCCTCAGCAAAAATCTTTGCCATTCGGCACACGCACGCGCCTCTACTATTTTGCTAGTGATGAAGACGAAGAAGAGGAACGCCGAGAAAAAAGTAAATACTTTCTCATCTCGCGTCTTTCAAAGGACAGCAATCTTCGTCAACTTCCTTCCGATACACTCCCCGAACGAACGCCCCGAAAACGCAGGCGATCGCGGGAGTGTTTCTAGTACCGCTTCGCCTTCCGATTACACCTCGACGAAAAAACGCGAAACGGATTTACGAGAAAGTCTCGCAACAGGGCTCGACCGACTCTCGCGATACGTCGTCTCGCTCGAGAGAGGGCAAACAAACCGACGAACCGCGCAACGCAGATAGAGAACGAACGAAAAACCTTAAGCGGATCGCGCACGGCCGAACGACTCCAAAAACCTCGAAACGACGACGAGACGAGCGACGCCTCGAGAAAGAAAGATCCTTTCGCCTCCGCATGCGCCAGAACCGCTCGAGACGATCGTTCATCGAAAAAAAACAAAGCCGAGGCGGCACGAACATCGGCAACATCAACCTCGATTTGGTTCGACTTCGCGAGACGCGAAACCGAAACCCCAAAAAAAAAAAGAAGAAAAAAACAGAGTAAATCTTCACCTGGAGAGAATCGCCGATCAGCGAGCCGCACGATGCCGAGAACGAAAGCCGAGAGCGGAAGCTGCGCCGAGCGAACCGTGACGCTTCGACGAGCGACCGCGAATGGAGAAGCCTGCGAGCTTTCACTGGAGCTCGAGCAGGCTACTCTTACAAGCGCGACAGCAGGCAGGGAGAGAAAGGGAGAGGGCGAGAGAGCAGTCGCCAAAAATGGTGGTGGAAGTGGAAAAGGAAACGAGGCGCGCATCGACCCCTACGTACGGAGAGGGGCGTGGGGCGTGGGGCGTGTGGGCGTGGGATTTTACTCTTTTGTCCCCGTCGTGGCGTTTGCGTTTCCCCGCAGGGCGCCGGCCTGATCTTTTCAGATCCCCGTCGAGCCGCGGACGCGTGGCCGCTCCCGGGGGGCGAGGAGATCGTGGGGCAGTCACATCAACGGATTTGCCGATCATTTCTCGATGAGGGCAATCGTGTCATTTCGCGTTGGAACTAGTGCCGATTGTAGATCCGGGAACTGCCCATTTTGATATTGATGCTCTTTTTTTCTTTTTTGTTATTTCTGTTTTGGCCCTTAATTGGTGCTCGTACTAGAAGTTAATCCCTCATATTAGAGGTAAAATTGGGAACAATTGAACCAGCTATCGGAATCGGTTTCGAGTTCCTGTTTTATCAATTCAATCCTCAATTCTGAGTATAAATCAAATCAAGAATTGGAAAATCAGATCCAGAATAAGAAATCGATAAAGCTTAATTATGTATTTTGAACTTTTTATTATTTATTTTAGTATAAGTGCTTACTTTTTTTTTTTATGGATTATTGCTTTTGACAAATAACCATTTTGATTAACTAAAAACGAAATTTAAAAAAAATTGATCGGTTGGAACTGATTAACACAAGTAAGTTTTAGATTTCATTTATGCAAAGTAATTTTAAGTTCCAAAAATTAATAAATCGTTTCCAACTTAGTTTCAGATACATAGAACGTGACTTGCGAGCAGCGAGAATCTACACTTGTCTCTAGACCTTCTGCTCCTTGTACTTGCACATGCCCTTAACATGTACTTTCTTTAGTAGCCACGGTGCAACGCATGCCAAAAATGCTTTTGAGAATTTTTAAATGCTTTTGAGAATTTTTCCAAATTCCAATCATCGAAATGTGCCAAATTTCCTAACAAAAATATATGAAATAATTTAGGGTACATTTGTTTCGCAAAAAATTAAATAAAAAAGATCGCTTATATTTTTCAAATAATTTATCAATAAAAATATTTTCATTATCGATATAATTTATATTTAAATATTTTCATAGCATATTTTCCTAGTCCATGAAAATATTTTCTTTTTCATATTTGTAGGCAATATAAATAATTATTTCTAAAATAGTAATTTTCAAATTATTCAATTTTTTTCATAAAGACTGCCTTGGAATTTTATTTGAAAACTTAAAGAAATCGGGAGACGGATTATAAAGAGTAGCTCGGGAATTTTGCTTTGTGCGAAAAAAATTGGTGGTACTGAGATTTGAGAAAATCGAAATCACAGGAAATAACAATTACATTTATATCTTTTGCTTCCCGTCGAGGGTTTCGGTTGATTTTTCTCGAATGCGACAAGGTTGGTAGAAACGAGAAGATGCATGTCCTGATCAATCAAACGAAGCAGGCGCGAGAAAAGACCAGGCGTTGTGGAGGATTAGAAAAAGATTCGTCCTGTATCAAATTCTCTCGAAGACTTTCGGGAACGTAGAGAATTAAAACTCTTATTGAACCTTGGTCTGATCGAATTTTTGAAGCATGTGCATGTAATTGTGCGCATGTGATTGGGAAAAAAGCTTCATTTTATTCTTCTGTGTTCTTTTCGCAGGTTTATAACTTGCCCGGATCGTCCATTTCTAGCAACAATCAAAATTCACCTTGGAACGTTCCCACTATGCATTAACAAATTTCCAATCTTTCCAAAGTCTCTCCTACAGGTTGGGTCTCAATGTTGTGAAAGGCGAGCAATCAAACAATAATATAGATAGAAGAAGAAAATAAATCGGATATCGGATTTACGTGATTCGGTCGTAAAAACTTACATCCACGGGGAGAACAACGATGAATTTCACTATAGATTAAGCGATATAAGGAGATTAGAGTCACTCAAACATTCTCTCGATATTTTTCAAGCCCCAATTACACACAATAACGCACACAACTCCAAAATTCCTCAAAAAATAATCTCTCAATCTCACGAAAGAATTACACGCAAATCTTATCACAAGATTTAATTGACTTGAACACTAAATCTCCTTGGATGTAATTCACGAACAAAAACGACAAAGAAAATCCCTCCCAAGCACTCGACAGCGAGACGGTACTTCAAGACCAATTATTTATGATCGACCACCATGCTACCCATGGCCACAAGTTTATAAATAAGTAAGACCCTTATTCTTTTACCAACTTTCATAGGATTTCGTTCCCTATCTTGCCTAACACGCACATTAATCCCAATTAAGGTGCAGATCAAAGTCAACACCAAACATTCTTATTTTGTTGTTATTTTGAACGATTTTATCCAAAACATATCTCTATATATTTTAAACAAAATCAAAGTCCAAGTGAAAGTTGGACTTTCCTATTTCAATGACCAGACTCTCCAACGTAGATTCAAATTTTGGGAAGTTGATCCGAAGATCTTCTTTGCTCGATTTTGAATGTCCGCAAGAGATTCAATTCAAAATATTCGGAATTTTGCATTGGGCTCAAACTCGATACATATTTTAACACTCAACAATGCCACGACATCGTCGCTGGTCGTGCTATTGTTGCTTCGATCCCATGCGGATGCCGGCACCGCTGGTCACTACGATCCTCTATATATGTGTAAGTACCATGTGTTATCACACTGGCTCTTAATTTCTGGTATATCTCCAGGCCACGTTACTACAATTTGATCTTTGTTTGTATATTGATGCATTATGGGTAATATGATCACAGCGATTACTTGCTTCGGGTACGACCCATTGCAATTCTCCTTGAGCTTCCTGTTCGCGGCCGCTGGGAAGGCATTTGGGACAACGGCGCCACTTGCGGGAGGCAATATTGGGTTCGGTGCGTAAGTGCCGACCGGTGAAGACTTGCAACCCAGCCCAATGGTCCAGGTCAGGATCGTGGACCAGGCACTCAGCGCAATCTCCCTATCCTCTTCGGACCGCGCCCCCATTGTCTTGTCCAAGACTGTTCGAGGCCATTGCAAATCCGTCCGCATCATCTATAAACGTTGAGTTTGTACAGTAAGTAGCCGGTTCATTGATTGGACTATTGTCCATTATTTTGCTTTCGATTTGTGTCTTTGTAGATTTATCTCAATTTTCGGGAAATCTTTGGTGATCGTTGTGTGATTTACACGCAGGGTTTGAAGTGATCAAGAGGATACTTTGAAAGCAAAGCAAAGCAGGGTCTGGGAGACCAAATTGATACCCTTCTTGTTGAGGGTTTACATATAATACTTTGATACAAGACATGATACATAGTAATTGATTATGATACAAGCTGAAATTTTATATATTTATTCCCTTACTACTCAATCTAACATACTCTGCCAACTATAACTTGAGTTACAACAATTGAAGGCTTAAATATCATGTTATCATAATTGACTATGTTCTTTACATCAAAATGAAAATGGATGGATATTGCTAGAAATATAGTTGCTAGCTATATGATCTATAAGCTCAATATTAAAACTGTTAGGAGCGCACAATAAAAACCTATTATCTTTCACATGGGAAGATCAATAAGTGGTAGCCCAAGTCAAAAGTGAGTGTTAGGTCGGCTAACCCCTTAATCTAGGTATCCTTCCGAATCAAGATAAGATTTGAAGTTTGCCATTAGGAGCTCACCAAGTGGTAGCCCAAATCCGAGGACATTAACACATCTAGTAAGATCCACCTTCATGTAAAAGCTTAAGCCAATAATTCACGGGTTAATTAAGATATATTAACTGTTCTACACTATACCAATTCTCTAATGTGGAATTTCTTTAACACAAGTCACACTTATATCCTTGCAAAAATCAATGCCCCTAATTTAGCGTTTATTCATAACTGAAGTGCTCATATAGAAACTAAACCCTTCATGTTGAAAATATAACTTTTGGCTGAGGAAGATGAAAAAATCCGAAAAAAAAAAATGCAAAGGAACAATGGAGAACATGTATCAGTTAGGATGTGTTTGTTTGAGTGAGAATTTTTTGCATATTAGTTGTTTGGACTATCACACATTTAGTTTGTTGAAATGATTAGTCAACAGACAATAATTTATGGTCAAGGAAAATAAGCATGCTTAAAGTTAGGAAAATAAATTTTGCTAACTTGAAAAGAGGAAAACATGTTGTCGAAAAATGATTTCTCGAAAAACATTTTCCTTTATCATGAAAGTTTTTCAAAAAAAAAAAAATACACCCTAAAAGTGAATTTTGTGATAAATCGAGTGTTCTAAGTTTAAAGAATTCTAATACATGGCCAAAGCCCTTTGCAAATTTTTTTTTTTCACCAAACACTATTTAAACTCAAAGTTGTTTTGCAAAAGAGATTTTACCAAAAGCAATTTCTATTTCTCCAAAGGGCTTTGGCTTTCAATATTTGCTTTGCATCCAAAGTCGAACCAAACACACCCTAAAAATGGTTGCTATTACATAAAAGTTTCTTTTCTTCTATCGCATATTCAATTTGAATGAAAATTAATCATAAACCTTTCAAGTGTCTTAATTTAATTTTAAACCTTATTTTTAATAATTGACTAATTTAATCATTGCAGTTAATTTTGATTGAAAATTGCAAATGTAAACGTGACCCTCTTACATGGCATAACCAAATATCGAAATGACAACTTTTGCAAATTTATTCTAAAAGAAAACAAGGAAAATATAAAAATAACAAAAGAATTCAGAATATATATTTTTTTAAATATGCAAAGATCATCCACTTGCAAATTTCAACCAAAATTGGTAGGAATGGCTACATTGACAAATCATTAATAGGTTTAGAACGTGATAAGTATAGTAAGAGTGTCATAATTTTCTCATGGTGCTTATTTGAGAGCCAAAATTTTTGTTTTGCTCACTTCATGTAGAATCAATTACTTAAGGTATGTTTAGAAACCATTCTGTTTTCAGGAACAATTTTTACTCATAAATGATTTTTTTATCCTATTTCTTGGGTGAGTTTTTGAATATTTAAAGGCATTTGGTACCTACAAAAAATTTCTATTCCCGAAATAGAAAGATGTTTGGTATGACCCTAAAATTTTTTTGTGACTTAAAATTTCTTTTAATTTTTAAATACTTTTATTATATTTTTCTCTTTTTTGGTTTCTTGTTTTCTTCTCCTCTTCTTCTTCTTCCCAGCTAGTTGCCGGTCATTGGGCAAGGTCCGATGAGCTCGCTAGAGCCTCATTAAGCTAGGGTGAGGTCCAGCAAGCTTGCCAGAGCCTCGCGGCAGGTGGGTGAGGTTGAGCCTTGCTAATGCCCCCTAGGAGCAGGAAGAAGAGAAAAGGAAAGAAAAGGAAAAGAAAAGAAAAAAAAGAGAGAGAAAAAGTTTGGCTTGATTATGGAGTTATCCCTAGGAATAAAGAAGCAATTTTTTTTTTTGTTTTTTTACTTCTTGATTTTGTTACAAATTTATTCCCGAGAACAAAAAAGTTACTAATGGATTTATGTTCTTTATTTGTTTTGGGGAGCAAAAAAAAAAAAATAGAATTGGGCATGGTTTAACACGTTACCAAATAGGCCCTTAAGTGTCATTTTTGGCAAATAGTCTTATGTGGATTTTTTTCTTAATTTTTGATCCTGATGTAAAAATTTTAAAAATAAATAGAAGTCCAATGTGGAAATTTTGTTTAACATGACAAGAGTATAACAAGCGTTGTCGTTTCTTGTTGTTTCTTTATAATCTTGTCCAATTAGATAATGTCATTTTGAAACTCTCTCTTCCTCAAACAATGCCGTTTTTAGACTCTTTCTCCTTTCGTCACTTAAGTGGTCATTTCAAAAAAAAAAAAAATGACGAACCTAAGTGTTGTTCACTTGCAAAAATTTATCTCACTAAAATGATCATTTGTGAAATTACTGAAACTTCCGTTGTCCTTCAATTACACACTCAAGCACCGTCATTTGTCTTCTCAAATGCTAACTTCAACTTTCAAACACCCCACTTTGGCTTTTCCATCAAGGAAAATCATTAGTGACACTTAAATAATTGATTTTTCAAATTTATGGCACTCAAGTGAATAAAAAAAAATTATGTTGCACTCAAGTGAGCATCTTATGAAAGTTATGGTACTTTCAATGTACTTATCCTAGTTTAGGATTAAGTTGACATAATTAAAAAGATAGTAACTAAATTGGTCAGTGTACAATAGGTTTAGGATATCATTACCATAGTGTACAACCGAATGACATTCACTATGCATACATTATAAATCATGATAGATTAATAGTTTTTTTTCAAAAATTTATCTTTCACACATCTGTAGTTCAATAAATATTATACACACACACATATATACATACAGATGTTGTAATATTTAGATTGAGATTTCAAAGTTACTTCTTCTTTTTTTTCTTTCTTTTGCCAAAATTGTAAACTTTTATTTGTAGAACAAAAGGCTTCTCCTCTTAAAGTTAAATGCATTAAATGTGCTAAAGTCTCCTTGTTACTTGCAAAACTTTACTAAAGTATGGTTTAGGATATATCATATTTTTATTTCTTTTCAAAGAACTATAACCCCTCAACAGTACCTATGCCCTTAGTATGGTACCCTATCAATTGTTGTCTTAAATGAAGATGTTTCCTCGTTGGCAATTTCCGCTTGGTCTTGACTATAACAATGATAAGAAACTTAGATAGTTAAAAAAAAAAAATTGCCATTTGACGAAAATGTTGATGTTTAATGGGGTTAGTATACGGTTTGCAAAAGCAAAAATGGAGACAAATATGCAGATTTATCAGATAATTAGGAAATAAAACAATTTACAATTTGGAGGCAAGTAATTACATGATGCAATTATGCATGTGACGATTCTTTACTGTGGATTAGTTGCCAATAAGCCGACACCCACATTATTATTCGTGGATGTTATTGATGATAACAAAAGTTATATATGATTTATGGTATATTTATTTCACGAAAAACTCAAGATTTGAAAAATATTTTATGAAAAATAATTATTTGTATTTGTTATAAAAATGTATGAACGAATGAAAAATATTCTCATATATTTTTTCGTCACTCAGGAAAAATAATTAGACATAAATTATTGTTGATAATAAAAACACTTTATGTTAACAAATTTTTAGTGATATAATCAATCATTTTTTTGAAAATATATTCCAAATCTTGAGTTTTCCGTAAAACAAATGCACTCTTAATATCACAATTATAAATGTTCAAATATCATATTTGATCAATTATTATACTACAAATATCTAATTATTAAGGAATAACTATCACATTCTAATAGGAATTAATTACAATTATAGGGCATTATCATGTTAGTCCGATTTAACATAAAGAACATTTTTTTTTTTTGGTAAAAGTAAATAATTTTATAGCTTGGACAAAAGAACAAACAGACGGCGCCAAGACTTACACTCTAATTACAACAGCAAGCAGAGTGGAGGGGAGTCGAAACAAAACATCAACAACAGAGAACAAAAGACCGAAGAGGTCACACAAAAAAACACCAAGGCACTAAACCCCTCAAAGAACTATAAGGAGAGGGCCGAGAACCGGTGAGCCAAAAGGCTTGAAACGGGACCGCATAGGAGCTTCCACTTCCGGAGCTAAGTAATGTCAGAGTGATCAGCAAAGATGGAGGGGTCGAAACCCCAACTTCTCTGAAGTCTTCTATTTCTTGGGATATCCGGGACATTTGAGAAAGCAATAGCTTTATCCTTGACAATCTTGACAATATGATTTTTCAGTGCAGCAACAACCACCGTTTCCCCACGAAAGATGATGGCATTCCTTTTCTTCCAAATAATGTAGCACATGGCAGCAAAAGAAAAGCGAGCTATACTATGAAAGAAATCTTTGCCATTAAGAAAAGACATAGCCCATTGGAGATTCTCCACCCAAGTCCTAGGGTGCCAAGGGAGGTTGCAACGAGTTGCCCAAAAGAAGGCAATAGACGCCAATGAGTGGCAATCAAAAAACAAGTGATCAATGGAATCAGGAACTTCATTACAGAAAGCATAGGTAGCGAAATCAATCCTACCATAAGAAAGAAGAAGTTCCTGAGTAGGCAGACGATTTCTAGCTATCAACCATAAATTGAATTGGAACCTGGGTGCAATGTCGTTATTCAAGATAAGAGAAGCCCAAGGAACTCGACTTTTCTTAGCCCTGATGTGGTCCTAGGCAGAACCCACCAAAAAGGAATTGGATGGATGCCAACGCCAAGAGAAAAGGTCCGGGTCTAAGGATAGCGTCAGGATGGAGAGTCCCCAACTTCCCAGAAGAGATCGAAAGGAATAGCCCATTGGTGAAAGGAGATCAGCCACAACCGCATGCTTAGGAAGGCCCGAGTTCTGGATGAGATGATTTGGAATAAGAATATCAAAAGGACCCTTCGGGTGCCAATGATCAAACCATAAGGATACCGAAAGTCCGTTACCAATTTTCCAAAGGAAGGAAAGCCGAGAATCTCTTCTTAGTTGCAAGATTTTTTTCCAGGCCCATGAGCAAACTTTAGGAGATGAGGCGATCCAAAAATTATCCCTCTTTAAAAAATTGGAGTGAATCCAACGGCACCATAAGGATTCTTTATCTGTGAAAAGAATCCAAATGTATTTCATCATCGCTACTCTATTGCAGTCTTTTAATTTCCGAATACCGAGGCCTCCCTCCATCTTTGGAAAGCAGATATCTTCCCACGAAACCTTAGCCCCTCCCCTACCGAGGGTGGCTCCTTTCCATAAGAATTGCCTCAAATTTTTTTCAATACTATCAAGGACCGAAACCGGCAAGGTAAAGACACTTGACCAGAAAGCTTGGATGGAATGTAAGACTAACCTAATCAGTTGCAATCTTCCAGCAAAAAAAAGAAACCGATGAGCCCAAGATTGGGCCCTAGCTGTGATCCGATCAATCAGGGCAATACAATCTGTTTTCCCAAGCCTGGAGGAGATGATAGGCACTCCTAAATATCGCACCGGTAGCTTTCCTTCTTGAAAACCAAAAGCCAATAAAATGTAGTTACGTAGAGAAGGACGGCCGCTTGAAATGAAAATTTCACTCTTGTTCTTATTTGGAACCAAACTGCTCCAAGAAGAGAATAAATCCAAGCCTTTTTTTAGCATGGTAATGGACACCCGATTAGCTTGACTAAAAAGAAAGACATCATCTGCGAAAAAGAGGTGAGAAAGCTTGACCGCTTTGCATCTCCAAAAGTATTTGAATTCCTTGAGTGAAGTGTGAGCACTCAAGATTCCTGAGAACACCTCCATCACTAGGGTGAAAATAAGGAGACATAGGGTCACCCAGACGAAGGCCCCGCCCACCGGTGAAAAAACCATGCAGTTCTCCATTGATTGAAATAGAATATTTTGGAGTCCGTACACAAACCATGATCAGCCGAATCAGAGAATCAGGAAAACCAAAAGCCACAAGAGTAAGCTAAAGGAAATCCCAGTCAATAGTGTCATATGCTTCTTGGAAATCTACTTTGATAGCACATTTAGGGAGATACGGGTCTAGGTGAAAACCGGCAAAGAGCTCCCGTGCCATCAAAATATTATCCCTAATCCTTCTTCCCTTTATAAAAGCATTATGGGAAGGATCAACCACATCACTCAAGACAACAGCAAGTCGATTAGCCAAAATCTTGGTAATAATCTTATAGATAGTATTACAGCAGACAATGGGTCTAAAATCAGAAACCGCACACGCATTCGGCACTTTAGGTACCAAGGCGAGGATAATGTTATTTACCTCTCTCAAGAGACGACCAGAAGAGAAGAATTCCTTAACTGACTCTATCACGGATGAGCCAACAATATCCCAGCTTGCTCTTAAAGAATTCCGCTGTAAAACCATCCGGGTCAGGAGCTTTGCCTCTTGGAAGAGAGAATAGAGTATCTCGAATTTCAGTGTCAAGAATCGGGCTAGAAAGGGAGCTAACCTGGTCCATAGACAACGGCCTTTGAATAAACTCCTTTAATTCTTGCAAGGAAGGCTTGGTGAGGGACACTTGAGGAGCAAGAAGATCCGCAAAGTAAGAGACAAAGACTTGCGGAACCAAGTCAATGTCCGTGATGAAATCCCCGAGGAGTTTTTAACAGAGAGGATTCTATTTCTAAGTTGTCTTTTTTTAACCGAAAGATGAAAGAATTTAGTATTTCGATCCCCTTCTTTAAGCCACTGGACTTTTGACTTTTGTCTGTAGAACAATTCTTCATTTATGCACAAGTCCACGAAGAGTCTACGGCGCACCTTCTCTAGATTAGCCAACTCAGAATTGTTCGAATCAAGTTGAAGATCAAGTTGTGCAACCTGAAAGGACTTCTCTAGCTTCATCCGTCCTCAGTGAAATATTCGAGTATACCTCTCTATTGAGTTGTTTGAGTCTACCTTTCAGCATTTTTAGTTTGGACACAAGCCTGTACATGGAGAAACCATCAACCGGCGAATCCCAGACATGTTGAATGATGGAGGTGAAGTTCGGGTGCTTTGCCCAATAATCAAAGTACTTGAAAGGCCTCCTCGTGTTCACTGGGTTGAGAACTCTGACTACCATGGGCGAATGATAAGAGATACTCGAGTTCAGAAATGAGGCCTCCGAGAAAGAGAAATCCATATTCCATTTAGTGTTGACCAACACCCGATCAATCTTCCTCATCTTTCTAGTTGCACTAGCAGACGTCGACCAAGTGAAACGAAGGCCAACGTACCTGAGATCTTGTAACTCAGTTTGAGCTAAGCAATTAGCAAATTCATCGAAATATGGAATCCAGTTGTTAGAACCACCGAACCGGTCAGAGGGATCCTTTAAGGCGTTGAAGTCTCCGGCCACCAACCAAGCTGACTCTTATAGAAGATTGTTCATGCGTAATAGGTCCTCCTAGAGAGGCTGACGACAAATAAAAGTATGCTCCCCATATACTACAGAGACGCAACAAATCATACCAGAAAAGTTAATCCTCAATCGACCATGTACGACCAGGTCGTTGATCGCCAAAGTTTCAAAATTAACGTACTTTGGGTTCCAACCTACCCAGATTTTGCCGTGAGGTGAGAATTCATAATTCACAACCCAATTCCAGCCATTTAACAAGGAGGAGGAGATGGAATCGAAATTAGGTTCAGAGACTTTCATCTCAATAAGACCAATAAAACAAAGATTATGCTTGGAGACAAACTTCCTAACTTCAGCACGCCTGAGAAGACCATTGAGGCCTCTTATATTCCAAATGCCTATGTACATATTTACAACGGAGAGTGAGAGAGAGAGGGTTACCTTTTCCGACCAGTAGCCGAAATAGGAGCCACCGAAGGTGGGTGATCCAGGCATAATAATAGTAGTTTATCTTGTAACATCTCAACATGAGCATTCAAGGGGAGGCCTTTTGGTGAGGGACAGCCAACCAAGAGCAAGTCTTCATTATCCGCACCATCATAAGGACTGGGATTGTCAATCTCATCAGAACACTTAGCCAAGTTCAAAGTAGGATGAACAGCCTTGGCTTTTGCTAGAGAGGAAGAGCCATCAACGACTTTAGGTAAGGAACCTTTAACGCCTCGAGGCACAGAACCAGTACTAGATTTTCCCGAGGCAGCACCTTTCAACTTAAGAGATTGTCCACCTTCATTGGGCAGAACTAGACTGAAGGAGGCAGCTTCTTTGTTAACCCGGTTTTTCTTCTTCGAGACTTGCTTCCAACCTGGTTCAACAAGAACCGGAGGTATACTTGCAGAGCAAACCAGATCATGGCTTCCCTCGCATACAGAAGTTGAAACAGTAGGTGTACTAGTAGTAGGTGGAAGATTCTCAACAAGATTAGTGTCTTTGTGAGGTCTCCAAGGGTCCTCTCTTACTAGAAGACCCGCATTAGAATTAACATAAAGGGGGTTATCTCGTATCTTGTCACAGGCCTGCACTTGCTGAGAAGGAACAGGGGCAGAAGGCGAGGATATTGCAACAGGAGCAGGGGTTCTCTCATTCAAAGGCTGTCAGGACTGATCAGCAGAAGATTGAGCATTAACATTGCATTTATGGCCGAAGATACCACAACTTGCACAAGCCGTAGGCTTCCATTCATATTCTATTTCAACCAGGCAAGATTCGCCTCGATGTACCACCTCGACGAACTGACAATGAGGCTGCTTAGCTGTGATTTCTACATAAACTCTAGCATAAGTGAGCATTTTCATCTGCTCTGTTTTCAGGTCTACATATAGTGGTTTACCTATAGCACTAGCAACTTTGCTTATAGTTTGTGAAGACCAACAAGCAGTAGGGAGATTTATGAGTCTAACCCATATAGGAATCGTGAGGTGAGCATCTTTCCTCAGCTCCAAATCCGGTCTCCATTGCTGAAGAACTAGCGGCACCTTGGAGACGGTGATGGGCCCTTCTTCTAGCACCTTCCTTCGAAATTCCCTGTCCGGAATATGAAAGAAGAAAAACCCCTTCCCATTTGCCATGACTTCAGCCAAGTTAGATCCCCAAGCTTTTTTAAAAGCTGCTTCAGTAACTACAAAAGGTATCCTCCTACCTATGTAGTATCCCACGAGACATTCTTGCAGTTTTGGGTCAGCAGCTTGGAGGTCTTCCTCTGTCATTTCAACTACCGACCTGTTATTAACATAAGTTGGAGGGAAGAACTCAAGGTCGTATCCCTGAGAGGCCACTTTAGCTACCGCGACACTCGCCCAAAAGCGTAAATTTGAGCTCCTTGAGATAGCTCTCTGAGGGCATTAAAGCCTGATCTGCCTCTACTTCTACCTCTCGGCCCAACCGTAGTGCGAGAGGAGCGAGCACGAGCAGTAGTTTCCTTTTGGGAATCACCACTCGTGTTCTCATTAACAACAACACAGGACAAGGATCTATCTCTACTCTCCTCTCGCAAACGAATAAGACCATGAGCAGTACCTAGGCGATTTGTTTCTGTCGGGACAAGGTAAATTCGGGACATATGCCCCATATCTTTCCTAGACGAATCATCATAGGAAGAATGGCCATGTTTTTGGGGAACCAGAGCATACGCACTTGACCCTTCATCAAGACAATGGGCCTGAGCCAAAGCCGAGGCCATCACAGCAACAGAACGAAGAAACAGCAGCATAATCGGGACAAAACCCTAATCGATCTCCTTCATAATCGACCCAAAAGAACGACGTACCAGGGAGCAACTTTGGGGGGTTTTTAAGAGTGACCCAAGGCGTCTCTCGCTGCCAAATGGCAACCTCAACTGTCGGTCAAACCAGCTAGAATCAACCGAAGAAGAAATTGCGTGAACAGGGACTTGGTCGCCAGTTTGAGAGCTTCTGGTTCTTTTCTTTCCCCTTTTAGTTTTAATCCTTTCTTGTCGCAAAGCACTTCAAACGCGCGGCTCCGGTAATCTTTTAACATAAAGAACATCAATCTTTGTAAATATCCCGAAAACCGACTGGGATTTAGCATCTTAGATCCGATGGTATAATTGTTTTAGGTAATTAACAAACGGAGGAACAAACAAGCAATGTGATCCATTCAACTTAACAAATCCATGCCCTTGACCCCGAAAAATCAATAAGTCAATGCCAAATCCCCTAATCTTTGTCTTTGCTTCGAGCCTCCCCTCTCCATCGCTTCCCCCTCGACGCCGTGTGAATCTCTCCCTCTTTCAGTTCCCCTTCCTCATCCCCGCTTTGTGATCCGTCATAGCTCGCAGTCCACTGTCCCTCTCAGGCGAGATGAATCGCGACTTTGGCCTCCTCGACGAGGATGACGCCTGCGTCATGAAGGCCGACAGGGAGAAGGAGATCGGCAAGCAGGGCCTCAAGAAGAAGCTCGTCAAGGAAGGCGAAGGATGGGACACTCCTGACGATGGAGATGAAGTCGAAGGTCGGTGTCTCTTTCCTGAATCGTTGTTCGACGGATGCGCGTCGCGTGCTGGCTTTGTCGTTTTCGTTTCCCAGAGGTGGTTGAGTTCAGGTTTTGTCTTGTTTTCAGCGTCTAACAACGAGATTCTCCTCGATGCTGCTCAATTTGATTTTGTTCGGGACCGCGGCACTCCTTTCAAGACCACTCGTGGCCGAGGTGAGGTTTCTGAGATTTGTGCTCTAATAGTGATTGTTAGCTCAGTGAAATATAGTCCTCGTCAGTATGCTCTCTGCTTTGGGTTGCTAATCTCGAACCTAGTTGGGCTATTAAGATACGTGCTCTCTTCTCTGTAAGAGCTTTCTCCCTGTCCATGGTGATAGCTAACCCCGTATACCCGATGTCCATCCATTCCAAAACCCTAACTCGTATGTGATGGCTTCCCCTTAAACCCTCCCATCCCAATCTTTGTTTTCCTTCTTCATCCATGGCCTTTGGACCACCTCAGCTTCATCTCCTTCTAGTAAAATGGTGAGTTGCGGTTCCCTCATCCTCCACTACCCTTTAACCCGAGAAACCCTAAAAATTCTTGCCTCCTATCCCATATTAATCGTAGTTCATATCACCTGATTTGTCTCTATTCTACCCTGTACTGCTGCTCGCCTTACCTAAGGGCTTCCTTCATGTATAGATACTTAATATCTCTTCTTGCCATAATCTCTTGAAATGTGAATGCTGCTCGGACTTGAAGCTCCCCTATTGTGCAAGCCACTGAGAATATGTGGGGGTCTCGGGTAATAGGAGCAAATTGTGGGATAGGTAATGCTGTTGGCTGGATTCCTTTTGGCCAAGATTTTCAAGCTGTGGGAGATTGGAATTTTTTTAGCAGGGAGTGCCCCTGTCATAGAAAATTCATGTAAGCATGGAAGGTGCGGTAGAGAAAGAACAAAGATTAGCTACCCTGTGTAAAAGACTAGGCAATATGTGGTCGGAGGATGATCTATTGACTGTGAATGGGAGATTCCTGAGAAAAAAATCTAGAAAATGTGACCTTATATTGTTGGGGAGGCTCTATTCTAGACTGAACGAGAATTTTCAGGCGTTCCAATCTTCTATGAGGTGAGCCTGGAAAGCTGATGATTTGCTTTGTGACCAGATGCAGCCGTCTCGTCACTTTTACATTCATCTCCATAAGGAGAGAGAAAGTTACAGAGGGCTACCCATGGTCCTTTTCGAGCAAGTAGGCAACTTGCTGATTCCTCAACAATTGGACCCCTGTACTTTTAATCATTGTGCATTTTGGGTGCACGTACATGGCCTACTATTAGCAAGAATTACGGGGAAAGTGATGCAGAAGTGGCATCTAAAATGGCAAAGTGCCGGATCTTTAACATGGAGGCAAAAGAGGGCAGCTGCTGTAAAATTGGGAAAGCTAGAGTACTTACAAACTTATCGAGCCCTCTAAAATCAGGGATTGTGGTGAACCTTGGAGACAATCAACTGTGGGTTAATTTTAAATATGAGCAAATCCCTCATTTTTGTTATCCATGTGGGACAGATGAAACTCATGATCTGGATTTGTCAAGGATTAGACACACCTCTGACGTTCCGGAGCCTTAATGACTCAATAAAGGCCCACTATTGTGTTTTTAATGAAAACAGAAAAACAAAGAGCATATGGTACAAAGGGGGAAAAGGAGGTTCAAATTCCTATATTGTTTTGTTGTGAAGCCAGGTTTGATTGTGATAAGGAAGGGATATCGGTCGGTGTGAACTCCCACTCAACTGATTTCATTAACCTGTTATGCGAAGAGAAAGATAGCAAGCCTTTGATGAGAAGTATCTTTATACGTGCTCTGTATACCTTCAAAAATAGTCTTGTTATGGGAAGAGCTGAAGAGGGTAAAAACACATAACAACCTCCCCTAGATTTGTATTGGGAATTTTAATGAAATACTATATCATTGGGAGAAAGTGAAGAGGAGAATGATGGAGCACTATGAAATATTGCTCACTAATGGACTTGGAAAGTAAATGAGGCAAATATACTTGGACTAATGATAGAGGGAGAGTATCTCGAGAAGGAGAGACTAGACCACGTCCTTTGTAACACTCATGGGAGAGTTTTGTTTCTCAATATAGAAGTACACGGGGATAAGTACACTAATGGTGCCATAAGTTGTGTACGGTGCTCACTTTGGTGCCAAAAGTTTCCGCTGAATCACTTAAGTGCCAAATCGGAGAAAAAACGATCACTTTGGTGCCACCGGCGAGAAATTCTGACCAAAATGATTACGTGGCTTTATATTTTTTTTTAAAAAAAATCGATAAACCCTTTAAATGACGTCATTTTCTGTCCTACTTAAGAAAACGACGTCATTTTGCCGTCCTATGTGGATGGCTTAGGAAAAACGACGTCGTATTGAAATTAGGGTTTTTTTTTGTTCATCCTCGCCGACCAAGCTTGCTTAGCCACCGTCGCTTGGCTACTGTGCTTGGCCACCGTTGCTCGGCCACGTTGCTCGGCCACCATGCTCGGCCATCGTGCTTGGCCACCATCGCTCGGCGAAGAAGTGATGGGAAAATAGGAGGCAAGGGCAACGGAGGAGGAGGAAGAAGGGGGATTGAAGGTGCAGAGAGAGAGAGAAGATGAGGAGTGCGAGGGAAACAAGGAGGGTGCAGATGGAGATGGTAGATTAGGCTCTGTTCAAAGGGTGTCTGGTGCTGGTGTAGTTCTTTGAGGAAGAAGACGCCGCCGCCATGGCTTCTTTCTCTCTGTTGGTGTTGTTCTTCGGGGAAGAAGACGACATCGCCATGGCTTCTCTTTTTGTTGGTGTTGTTATTCGGAGAAGAAGATGATGCTGCCATGGCTTCTCTCTCTCTGCGCTGGTGTTGTTCTTTGGCGAAGAAGACAACGCCGCTACCATGGCCTCTCTCTCTCTCTCTCTCTCTCTCTCTCTCTCTCTCTCAATTTGGGGATTTAGGGTTTCGACTTGGGGTTAAGATGCCAAACGACGTCGTTTGGTGGTTTACTTGCTGACTGGACTCTCCGGCGAGTCACATCAGTGTAAAAAATTAATAAAAAAAGGCCACGTTGGATTTCCGGTGATTCAGATCGGCGTTGGTACCAAAGTGAGCATTTTTCAAATTTTTTGGCACTTAAGTAATCTGACGGAAACTTTTGGCACCAAAGTGAGCGCCGTACACAATTTATGGCACAATTAGTGTACTTATCCCGAAGTACACGCCTTACCCACGGTTGGCTCCAACCATAGACCCATCATACTCTCTTTTGAAGAAGCTGTGATGCGCCAAAAGGAGTTCAAACTAGAGGCATTTTGGCTTGGAAAATGATGAGTTTGATGGTAGTTCACTCAACATGAAAATCGTCAACAGGGGAAACTAAGAACCCGATCACAAAAGCAAAAGATGTTAAAGCAGTCCTGTCTTCCTAGAGTAAGAAGTTCTCGAATGCCCATAGGCAAATCACTCTTCTGGAAAGGGAAATCCAGATTATAGCAAATAGCCATAGTCCTCAACATGATAGCGAAAGAGTTCCGCTTTTGAAAAACAAGATTGAGGACTCATGGTAACAAGAAGAGATGTAAGATCCCAAATTAGTTGGCTGAAATGGGGAGTCAAAAATATCGAGTTTTTCCATGTTACCATGATTCAGAGAATGTGACGTAATAAAATTGCCATGCTGGAAATTTCAGAAGGCGTGTAGAGCTGAGAAATTAACAGCCTCAAGAATGCATCAAGAGAATTCTTTGAAAAACTATATAACTTAGGAGGTTCATGAAACTTTCATCCCATCTTGAATCAATGCCTTAGCTTAGTCAAGGATGAGGCTAGGCCCGTCAAATGGATGGATGGGGTCAGGTTTGGATCGGGTTAGGTCAAGTCGAAAGTGATCCGATTCAAATTGACTCATATAATTCATATGACCCATTTTTCCATTATACAATTCGAACAAGCCATACTTGACCCAAATTCTTAGTAATTTTCTCCTTAACTTTTTGTTTTTAGACGTGCCCAACAAGATGAGAGAGGCTGCCAAATTAACACGTGACAAGCACGTGACACAAGCAAACTAAGAGACGCGTCTGCTAAAAAGTAAAAATGAAGAGTGTGAGCACCTCGGTGCCTAAGGAAAAACAAATCCCCTAACTCGCACTGTCCTATCCATCACCACCCTGTTCGAGAACAATCGAAATTGCAGAGCTTCCCTGCTCGAGAACAATTGAAGAAGCTCCTTGCCCGGAATTTTTTTTTTTCAATTTTCTCCAAGAATTTATGTTTTGTTTTTGTTCTAAATCGAACTGAGAAATAATCAAAATCTCATTTCGGTGAGTGTGAGGTTGTGATTGTGACAATGAATTCCGACTAGGACAAGATCAAGTTTGAAGAGGATGAGAAAGTTAGGGTTGTGAAGGAAGACGGCACCTCGCCATCATCAGAGAGCATGAGGATGAAGAAGAAGAAGAAGAAGAAGAAGAAGACTAGGCCGAGCATTGGACGATGTCTTTGCTAGTAAACCAAATGGGTTGAAATCGATATTTTGTTTACCCATTAAAACCCATCATTAGTTAGGCTTTGCTTCCTTAATTGATCATTGTGGAACAAAGTTCCTTTGTGAGTGGAAGGTAGCTCCAGGACAACATGCCAATTGTCCAAGAAGTTCTTCACCAATTATGAACTAGGAAAGGAAAAAGAAATTCTAGACAGAGTTGAAATTGGATAGGGAAAAAGCCTATAACAGGATAGAATGGGACTTCTTAGACGCAAGTATGCTAAAGGGACGATTTTGTAGAAGATGGGTCTCATGGATTGTGCAATGTGTGATTGTAGATTCTGTCAACATCAAATTTATTGGAGAACAGATGCCTTTCGACCATCGTGGAGAATTAAACAAGGTTACCCTCTTTTTCCTTATCTATTTATCCTCATTGTTGATGTTCTCTTGCTTTTAATGAAAAAAGCAATTGAAGATTGTAGAATTAAAAGGATCGAGTTGAATAAGCATTGCCTAACTCTTTTTCATCTACTGTTTGTGGATGAATAGGCTTTAAGGATCTAATTGCCTTTAACAAGACCATGTTGGGAAATCAGGTGTAGAGATTGTTACAATCCCCCTTAACAAGGCTATGTTGGGAAAACGGGTGTTGAGATTGTTACGATCCCCGAACTCTATGGAGGTAGCTATTCAAGGCATTGTACTATCCTAACGCAATATTTTTGATATGCAAGAGGGAAAACAGAGCTTCTTGGGGATGGTAGAGCTTATTGATGGAAAGGGAAACACTGGGAACTCAGTCCAATGGTCGGTGGGAAATGGAGAACATATTAGAATTAAGGGTTTGTTTAATAATATTTATATTTCTTTCTTTTTTTTTTTTATATTCTTTTGTTGTCTAAAGCAGAAAAAGAACATAAATTTATTTTGTATGTTAGTTAATTTTTCTATTATCTTGAATAGATCGGTGGTTAAGGAATTGATTTGGAACAAAATTAAAAAGTAAAAAAAAAATCTACTTATTTATTCTTCGAAACAAAAAGAGAAACAAGCTTATTTTAGAGAAATAAGCTCAAATGTAATTTAATGCTCATGTGTACACAATCAACACCCACATCCAAACCTAGTCAACTGACCTAATCTAAGTCCCCCTTTTTTGGAATAAAAATAAAAAAATTATAAATTTAGGAATTATTTTAGAAATTAAATTTTGATTAATTTTACTAGATTTTAGTGTTAATTCTATTTTACCATAAAAAATGTGAAAATATTCTAATGAAATTTGGATTCGAAATTGCACAAGTTCTAAGGGCTTTACTATATAGATGTTTTAATACCATTTTCTTTTGGAGACAATGCTACATCGCAATAGCTTGGGGATTCTGCTGAGAAGACATTTTCTTCCCTTAAGATTCTATTGGAGACATCCTTTAAGATTATCTACATATGTTTTAATAGAAATTCAATGGTCGTGAATAAGTTTTTTGCATTATCATTTTTTTGTATTCATAACAGTCAAATAAGCCTATGGTCCATGGATTTCTTATGTCATTTGCTTGAAGGTTTGGTGAGTTTGTGTAAATAAGTGCACCAACGCCTCCTTCTTCAGCTATTTCATCCTTGCCCATTCCACTAGGCAACATCTGCTCTTCTTTTTGTAGTTAAGGATGTGTATGGTAATATTTCTATTTTTCAGAATAATTTTTGTTCATAAATAGTTTTTATTTTTATTTTTATTTTCTAAACAAGTTTCTAAGCAAAATAGCCCTTTTGGTAACTGTTCTAAATTTCTATTATTGGAATAAAACAAGAAGATAAATGTATTTGATATGACTCTAAAATTTCTATTCCAAAATTGTCATTTAATTGGTAAATTTTGGTGGAAACTTTTACAATTCATATTCAATAAAAATGAACTTTTATAAATATTTAACTGATCAATATGTAATAATTAGTCAAAGATGGATGGTTGAAAATGGCAACTGAGTCCCACTAATTTATAAGATGATAAATCTTTGAATATTATAATAAATAGGTACATAGATATATTGAGCTTTTTTTGTTGCAAGAAGAAAATCAAATGTTGCCTAGTGGAATGGGCAAGGACTAAGGGCCTCCATGGTAATATTTATGTTCCTTCGAATTTCTATTCTTTTGTTCCTTGGGACAAAAAAAAGAATAGAAATCCGTTTGGTAAAATTTTTATTTCCGGGAACAATTTCTCTATTTTTTTGTTATCGGGAACAGATTTGGAACAGAAACAAAAAACAAAAAACAAAAAAAAGTAGTTTATTATTCCTGGGAATAATTTCTAGAAATAAGCTAATTTTCTTTTTTATTTTTCTGTTGTTCCTCTCTCTTGCTGTGGCCACCTCCAACAGCCTGGAGCCACCACCGACCGCCGCTTGCCGCCGTTGCTTGCCGCCGCCACCCATCGGCAACCGGCCACCTTCGCCCGTCGGCGATCGGCCGCCTTTGCCCGTCCTTGCCCGTCCTTGCTTGTTGCCGCCACCGCACGATTGCTAGCCATTGACTATCACTGTTGATCGCCGCCCACAGCCCATCGGCCACCACCTCTTGCGGCCACTTGTCCGCCTCCGGTGGTGGTCGATGGGTTGTAGGCAGCAATCAATGGGTTGTGGGCGGCGATCATGCAGCGGCGGTCAGCGGCCGGCGGTCGTGAGGTGGCGGCAGACGACGATGGGCCACGATGGTCAATAGGCAATGGTTGGCAATTCGTGAGCAAGAATAAAAAACAAATAAATACAAAAAATACAAAATCTTAGCAAACACATTTCTATTCTTTTTCTATTTCAAGAATAGAAATTTTGTATAGTTACCAAATACATTATTTTACTTAGAAATTGTTCCCCATAGTATAAATACAAAAGAACTATTTTTGAAAAGAAACTATTCCTTGGCCAAGAAGCGTTACCATGCGCACCCATCCATTTCTAAAGTTGGTGTGTTCTCATCAAACCTACATGGAGCAAGGTTATCTGATGACTTTGAATACAAGACAAATGGCAATGCAAAATACTTGTTCAGAGTAATCTAATTTGTTATTAAAATAGAAATAATATTAACGAATGTCTCTTATAGCATCTTAAGAGAAGAACACATCTTCTCTCAACGGAGTTATCAAGCTATTACGACCTAATATTGTCTCTTAAAAAAAATGACATTAAAAAATCCATAGAGTCTAGCCTTAAGAGCTTATTCAATTTTGAATTTAACTCACATTCAAAGATTTTCACATTTTTTTATGCTAAACTAGTTCTAAAATAGAATTAATATTAAAATGTAGTAGAATTAATGAAAATTTAATTTTTAAATATTAATTTCTGAATTTTAATTTTTTTTATTCTTGGTCTAGATGTGGGTCTCATCTGGATCTAGTTTTGATTGTGCAAAGATAAGCATGAAGTTACACTAAGCTTGCTTCTTTAAAATAACCTTGTTTCTTGGGGTAAATACACTATTAGCACCAAAAGTTGTGTACGGCACTCACTTTGGTGTCAAAAGTTTATTTTGGATCACTTAAGTGCTAACAAATTTGAAAAACGATCATTTTAGTGCCAACGCCAATCAATTTGGCCGGAAATCCGATGTGGCATTTTTTTATTAATTTTTGAAGCTAATGTGGCTTGTTGGAGACTTGAGTCAGCATCCAAACAAGAAAACAATGCTGTTTGGCATCTTTCCCCCAACTTAGAACCCTAAATCCCCAAATTGAGAGAGAGAGAGAGAGAGAGAGAGAGAGAGAGGGAGAGAGAGAGAGAGAGAGAGAGAGAGAGAGAGAGAGAGAGAGAGAGAGACCAGCAGCGAATGGCACTAGCAACACACCAATAGCAGCACCAGCAGCAACACCTTCAACCCCTCTTCTTCCTCCTCCTCCTCCACCCTCACGTCTTATTCTTCTTGCCACTTCTTACTTAAGCAACAATCTTAGCCTCTCCTTGCTCACCTAGTCGAATAGCTACAATGGTGGCCGAGCGACTGTGGCCGAGCGATGGCGGGCGAACAATGGTGGCCGAGCGGCAAAGAAGAAACCCTAACCCTAATTTCAATCCACGTATGAGCTATACGGCGTTGTTTTTGTGAGGATGTCCACATATAATGGCAAAATGACGTCGTTTCTTAAGGAGGATGAAAAACGACGTCATTTAAAAGTTAAACAACTTTTTTTTTTAAATATAAAAGTCACGTAATTAATTTGGCCGGAATCTCTCACCAGTGGCACCAAAGTGATCATTTTTTCTCCGATTTAGCACTTAAGTGATCCGACAGAAACTTTTGACACCAAAGTGAACACCGTATACAACTTTTGGCATTGATAGTGTATTTATCCCCTTGTTTCTCCTTTTTTTTAGGGGAATTTTTTTTTTTAACTTCTTATTTCTGTTTCAAATCTATTCCTTGACCACTAATCTATTATGAGGAATGCCAAAATTAAGTGACGTACAAATAGATTTCAGTTCCGGAAAACAAAAGAGAAAAAAATTAAAGAAATAGAAATATTATCAAACAGACCCTACAAAGGCTCAAAAGGTTTACGCAAAATAGTTGTAAGCCTACTAAAATTATGTTATTTCACCTCTAAACTTTTATTTTTTACCAATTCTTTTCTCTTTTATTTTTTGCCAATTGAGTTATAAACCTTTTGTATTTACGCCAATTTAATTCATCCAATCATTTTTGGCCAATCAACGCTAACATTGACATCGACCATCCCACGTGGCATTACTAGCTTGACATTGACAATTTTTAATAATATTAATTAAAATTTTATTTATTTATTTATTTATTTATTATTATTATTATTATTATTATTATTAACTTCCTTCTTCCTCCCGCCGGTTGCCATCGGTAAGGGACCTAGCTAGCCTCGGGAAGCTTGGCCATGGTTGGACAAGGCTTGACCTCACCAATTAAGCCTCGGCCAACCTTTGGCCTCGCCAGAGGTCATGAGTGGCTTTGCCCAGGTTGCCCGCTAGACTAGCGAGGCTTGCCCTCACCGGAGGCCATGAAGTTGAAGGTCACAATCTAATGGGGTTTGACAAGGTCGAGGGGCAAGCCCTTCCCAAAGGCTGTGAGGTTGAAAGCCGTGACCTCGAGCGATCCCTGACGAGGGTCTCGCCAACCTAGAGGGCGGCGTGGGCAACGCCAACCCCACAGCCTATGGCAATGTCGAGCCTCGCCCAGCCATGGCCAAGCTTCCCCAAGATTGGTGAGGTCCCTCACTAACCCTTCCTCTCGTTAGTTGCCAGCTAAAGGTAGCTAAAGGTAGAAGGAAGTGATTAAAAAAAAAGAAATGAAAATATATTAAAATATTATTAAAAATGTGCACGTTGGTGCTGATAGCATCATGTAGAATGGCTTGTGTTTATGTCAGCATTAACAACCTTTCAAAATTGGCCGAATGAACTGAATTGACACCAATGCAAACGATTTATGACTCAATTGACAAAAAAAAAAAAAAGGTTTGAAATGGTGCAATTACAATAGATTTACGAATTTTTTTGTAATTTTCTCATTTATTGAAATGCCAAAAGATTTATTATCAATCTCACATTGTTGTGAGTTGTAAACCAATGGGACTCTCTAGTGTCATTTCCAATAATCCATCTCTGACTAACTCTTATGTTGGATTTTCTAAGGTCATCTTATAATATCTTGATTAGTTAAATCAATTTAGTTTTATCCAAACATGAATTGTAAACATTTTTTGTTGAGGAACTTTTCCATAGAATATATAAAAGAAACTTTCTGAATAGAAATTATTCTCAAGAATGGAAATATTGACAAACGCAACTTAAGTAGTTACAATCCAGGGTGATAGGAGGACCAGCTAACCGGAATGATCCATGTTTGGTCGCTGACTTACCACTTCTACTTGGGACGCACAGCAACTCTTAACATCCATTCGTGGAACCAGTAACGAATGAAATTCAGGATATTCCCCTCCCATTGAGAAACGAGAAAGATAAAACTGGTATGGACTGGAATCAAAACAGGAGAATACACAGTAAAAAGCAGTAAAAAGCAGGTACAATGGTATTAGAGATTGTGGAGTCAAATCCGATAAGCCACCAGATACCACAATGCATGTGGGGTAAAGTATGACATCGTAACTCAAACTCTTCCTATGGACCATAATCCATAATTACCTGATCCGCTTTGCTTGCTGTGCGAAACAAGTCCAGAGACCCTTGGACACATCTTCCTCTTATGCCCCTAGACAAGCGAAATATGGGCAATAGTACTACAAATCCAGAACTCAAGCCAAGGCTTGTCAAGTATAGATCAACGGCTCTTGAATTTTAACACAAGCGTAAAGGACGCACCTTCGCTTGTGCTTGTAGCTGAAGCTCCGTGGTTTGTGAAGGCGAGGAGTAATGCTATCTTCACAGGCCCAAAGCCGGAACCGCAAGAAGTAATAGCAGCAGCCCTTGCCCTACCCGTCTTTTGTGAGAATAAATATGCAAAGAAGAAGGCAGCCCAAAAAAATCGATGCGACTCACCTCTGAATTGGGACCACGAAAATCGGGAAAATGAAGATTAATGTTGATGGATCTTTCCTCCAAGAATCAAACTCCAGTGCCATTGCTGGTGCCTGCTGGGACTCAACAGGAAAGCTAATTGCGGGATTTGCTGGTGCGATGAAGGTTCGGTCAGCCTTCCAAAGCTGGATACCCTGAGTTTGCTACAAGGGATTCGAGTTGCTCTAGTTCAGGTGAACTAGAGCAAGGTTAGCAAAGTATTTGGTGTTGATGAACCTACGTGGGAGGAAGCAGAGTTAGTCAAAGAGTGGTGCTGAAGGCTAAATAGATAAGTCCCACTTCATGATTTTCTTTTTCCCTCTAATTTTAGGGATTTTTCAGTGGTTAGCCTAATAGATAAGTCCCGGGATTGCTCTTCCTTCATTTCTTAAGTGGTTGTATTTTATAATAACCCATCAATTCTCACCTGATTTTTCGATCATATATACAAATTTCCTACCTTTCCAAAGTCTCTGCAGGTTGGCTCTCAACAATGTCCCAATTGCAGCAAGTCACCCCACGCTGCTTCTTCTTGTCAATCCTTGTTCTCACCACGCTGTTGCTTCCCCGATGCAATGCAGAGGTCGGCACCGCCGGCTACTACGATTATCCATACACACGTAAGTATACATGTTGTTGAACCGGCTGTTAATTTCCAGGATATCACCAGCCACATTACTACAATTTGACCTTTGTCTAAACATTGACATGCTATGGGTAATCTCTGATCGTAGTGACAACCTGTGGGTACGATCCGTTCCAATTTCCCCCTGGCCTCTTGTTTGCGGCCGCCGGGGAACAGATTTGGGATAACGGGGCCGCTTGCGGGAGGCAATATAAAGTCCGGTGCATAGGCGCCGACCAGCCAATGGCCTGCAGGCCAGTCCAGTGGATCCACATCAGGATTGTGGACCGGGCATCCAGCGCGGTCTCTCGTTCCTCGTCAGAGGGTGCCACCATGATCCTGTCCACAACCGCATATAAGGCCATTGCAGATCTGTCCGTAAAGTCCATCAAAATTGAATTCGCACAGTAAGTAGCTGATTCTTTCATTGGATCATTAATGTTCATTGTTTTTCTTTCAAATTGTGTCTCAGTAGAATTATCGTGGTAAAGTATCAAAACAATCTTAAAATTTTTAATTAGAATAATTTAATCCTAAAGATGTGGATGTAGACCGTTTTACGTTGCATGGTTGGTGCTGAGGTAAACAATTTTTAATTTTAAAATATATTTTTAAAATTTTTTTAATTTTTTTTCTCTTTTCCTTCTTTATTTTGTTCACTGTGGATGTGGGCGAGGTCTGCCAGGCAATTGTGGGTGAGGCCGATTTCACCCCCAACGACTAGACCATGGTGAAGCTAGTTGGGCGAGGCCTGATGAAGGCTCCACAGGCGCCCCGGCAAACCTCTCTAGCCACAATGGCAAAGAAAAAATATAAGAAGGAAAAGAGATAATATATATATATATATATATATATATATATATATATATTTATATAATTATTAATAAAAAATTCAAAAAAAAGAACGGTCAATATCCATGTTAGCAATTTCTGGCCTAAATTAGTCGGATGGACTTAATTTGTACGATTGTGAAAAGATTTAGAATTAAATTTGTCCAATTGAAAGGTTTAAGATTTAATTTGTACCAATATAATAGGTTTAGAACATTTTTGGTATTTTTCCAGAATTTCTAGTGATCGTTGTGTGATTTACATGCAGGGTGTGAAGTGATCAACATGATATTTTGGAAGCAAAACAAAGTAGGGTTTTGGAGAGCAGATTGATATCTTCTTGTGGAGGATTTGCATAGTATTTTTCAATAACGAGAGGCGAGATACACCGTAATTTATTGTGATAGAAGCTGTAACATATATATTTAATCCTTTGCTACTTACTCTAGTATACTCCGCCGACTATAACTAGAGGTGCAACAATTGAAGGGCGTGTATGACTTTACTATAGTTGACTTTGTTTCTCGTATCAATATTGTTAAATAATGTCTCGAGTTTGAGCCGTATACAAAAACCCAACTCGTTTGGAGCATTTTGATTTGTTCAAGATTCGATATGCCTTTTGCAGATCGAAATTGAATTTGGACTTGAAGGGCAGTGGTATCAAGGATTGTGTTGCTTTTGCCCGGTACAATAGGTTGAGTTCTTTATTTTTGGGACTTTGGGGGATTTTTTTTTTTTTTTAATCTCAGGTGTAAAAAGTTGGGTTGTGTTTCGGGAATTGGCTGGAAAAAAAGTATTTTAAATTTCTAAAATTACAAAGAAGAAGAAGAAGAAGAAGAGAAGAGATGCAACTCTATATATTATTAATTGTATATAAAACGGAAGGTTTTCGTGGGGTTCATGTCAAATTAAAGTCAAACGGGAGTTCCCCAAGATTTACAAAGTCAAAAGTTAAAAAGTAGAATAAGTAGCAGGTAACTTTTATTAGAACATTAAAATGAGTTTGTTTCATAAAAAATAAATGATTTAAAAAATATTTTTCTTTAAAATAATTGCTAATGCTTAGAAAAAGTAAATGATATGAAAAATATTTTTATTGTCTATAAAAATGTTTAAATATAAATCGTTCTTGATAAGAAATTTTTTTTATTAACTAATTATTTCAAACGATATATGCAACATTTTTATAGAAAATACTTTCCAAATCATTTATTTTTAACAAAACAAAAGGAGCTTGTTGAATTGATGCATATGCAAGTTAGAATGACCACACCACTATAAATATGATTATTACAGAACATGCTAGCATTCATTGTCATATGAAATCATTAAACTTTGTCCTTCGATGATGATGTTTGCCCTCCAATCATCTCCGATTTTATTGGCTACAAACATGTGCGTGGCTAACATTAATTGCATTTTTATGCAAGCAATGTCCACAGCACGTAACTGTTAATACCTAAATTTTATCATTTTATTTAGGATTTAATTACATAAAAAATTAGAAATTAGTAGCTAAAAAAGAAGAAGTAAATAGTAAAGTAAATAATTTCAATTAAAATGTATCATGTATGTTTTCATTAAAACCCATTATGTGTAGACATTAGGAGCATTTACATAGCTATTACTAATTATTAACATTAACAATAAAAACTTTAAACAATTTAAAAATCGAAAATTAAAAAAAAGTAAAAAAAAGAAAGAAAAGTAAAAAATTTCATTAAAAGGTATAAGAAAAAATCAAATGGGGTCGAGTAGAGGGTTTTTCTTCATGCGTGGGCTCGCCCATCTATCACTTTCCCTTTTCTCCCTTTTGCACCTGGGCCGGTCCATCTCCTTTTATTTCAACCTGGCCCGCATGCAAGTCATCTTCCTCCCATCATGCCAACCACCCTTACCTTCTGCAAAAAGAAAGAAAAAAGAAGAGCGTACGAGCAGAGGAGACACGGGATCGCCATGGAGCAGATGGCGGCGTGATCCGCGGGTCGAATTAGTTGGGCCGGCAAGCTGGCGGTGGCAGGGGCCATGCGTGCCTGCCGGTCGCCCTTTGGCTTGCTCATTTGTTCGGGGGGTTCTTTTGGGTTCGAGCTACAGAGGGAGAGAGATTGGAAGAGCTCGGGAGAGTTTTAAGCGAGTGAGAGGGAGAGAACCAGATGGTGAGGGAGCTCGAGAGGGTGGTCGACCGTCGCTAGAGTCCGTTCATCAAGCGCCGCCCTTGCAGTGCTTCCCCCCGAACTAGGTAGGTCTTGTGCGTAGCTTTTTGATTTGTGTCGAGTTGCGTCGCCTTCCTGAGGATCTTGCTTCGGGAACACCGCGAGATGGCCAGTCATCGCTCGATCAATTTCGAGTTCACCCTCCCGTCGCCGCTGCTGAAGCCGAGCAGGGATCTCATTTTAAACGCCCGTTCCTGTGAACCCCTGCTGCTCCACCCTATTTTGGTAGGACAGGACGGTGAGTTTTGTTCCTCCTGTTAGTCACACCCGTATTGGGCTTCTGTGGGCTAATGTGGTTGATTTCGAATGCCCATTTGATGATTTTTTTTTTTTTCAAGTTTGGCGCTGAGTCATATCATTCCTCGGTTTCATGCCCACCACATGTTCGATGATATGTCTAAGCCGGCCTAGGCTCGTGCATCACCGATTCCCATGTGTTCTTGAACGCGGATGGTACGTTTTGCATGTTATGAACCTTTTGTAGCCGCTGCTTTGTTTATAGTGCTCGGCGTGAGAGAATAGGTTGGGCGTTCGGCGATGGAGGCATTGGAAGGAGGGGCCAATTTCGGGTGTAGGAGGAAACCATCGAAGAAGAAGAAGAAGAAGAAGATGGGCAGAAAGAAGAAATAAAAAAGAAAAAAAAGTGTAAACGTGGAAAAAGACAAAAGGGAAAAGAAGATGCTCGGAGAGGAAAATTCGTGGGGAAGAAGACCAAAAGGGATGAAGTAAAGAAAAAAAAGAATAAAGAATAAAAAAAGTGAAAAAAGCAAAATAAAAACTATAAAATGGCAAAAGTTGGCTTCAGGAAGGACTGTTGAGCAGAAGGTGCAGGGAAAAGGACTGAGTGAGAAAATGACGAAAGAAAAAAAATCATCAAAAAATATAAAAAAGGAATTTTTTTTTAATCCGACAGTGTTGGATCCAGATTTAAGTCGGGTCAGTGGGCCGGATTGGGTTTACCCGGTCCGAACCCGTTTTCCTGAATATAATAATATTGAATATTAAAAATTTGAAAAAATTCAAAAATTTTCAACAAAAATTTAAAAAATTTCTGAAAATAATAAAATTTAAAAAAAACTTTCAGAAAATTCGAAAATTTAGAAAACATCGAAATTTGAAAAATAAATTTCAAAAAAATATAAAATCCAGAAAATTTTTTAGGTCTTTTTTCATAAAAAATCGAAAAAAATCCGAAAAAATTATAAAAAAATAAATGTCTAAAAAATGTTAAAATTAATTTTTGGAATAATTTTCTCCTAAAAAAAAAGGAAGCCTTTGTAAACTAAGTCCTTAGGGCTCTACTTGAGGGTTTCAATTGGCCTTAGGGACAAATGCCTTTGAATTCATAGTATTGACAACATTGAGTTTGGCTTCCCTCTAGTCAAGATTAGTATTTATATTTTCCTTAGTGTTAAATCTTTGCTATCCCATAATATGCATTTAATATTTTCCTTGATTGTCATTATTATGTTGATGACTATGTACCTGCATGATCACCTCACGTGTTAATGGATATGCCTAAAATCAATCTAGACTGCCTAGCAAGAGAACTCTTTTTTAAAATAAACAAAATTAGGTATCGAAAGGACACTAATTGACTAATTAGTGTAATCAAGTCTCTAATCATAAATTATCTGGTTGCGTAGGAAGTGAGATATACTTTCATGCCTCACTTGATTTCTAGCTAACCCCAATAGGCTAGTGGCAACTTATTTTTTAGAAAATTTTCATACCTTCAATTTGAACATCCAATGTTGTGCGAAGTATGGGCTTGGGAGGATCCGTACCTAATTATGGACCATGAATCTATCTTTTAGACAATATCCTTAAACCTATTCCCTCTCCCAAGGAGCAGGCGTAACAGTAACTTATCAATTTGAGACATGGTTCCTTGGAGCCAGTCCACTAAGTATCAACTATTTCTGGCAAAAGAGTCCGCCACCAAGGCCAAAGCGTCGAAACACTAGTGATTCCAAATCATGGCTGCAAAAGAGTCATGGAAAACCAGACATGTGCTGAGACCAGTTCCTTGGGTTGCTCTAGCAATTGAATTGGATTATTATCTGGAATCGAATAGAAGACGGCAACGCACCCATCATTAAATGGCGCGATTAGAAATAATTTTAGCCCATATGGAAGACTGAGATCTGCTTGTTTTTATTCCCCCGCGTCTTAATCTACCTCTCACACAGCGAGATTTTGCTGGCCTGCTGGCTACTTAACCGGAATTAATGTCGCATGTAAGGAAAAGGTCTAACCCGGATAAAAAGAAGCATTTTCATTAGGACAATAATGCCTAGACGTACCGACACCAGCCTACTAAAGTTGAACTACTTATGCAACGTTGCATTACTTAATGAATCAATTTCGTAAATGAGTCTTAATGTTCCTAATGTTGCTTCTTCTTTTTTTCTTTTTTTCTTTTTCTAAAATACTATGATTTACTCTATTTTATGAGCACAATGTAATCAATTACACGTGTGCCTGTGAAAACTTAATTTCTTCGTAATGTGACAAATTTATGAAGATTTCGGCTACGAAAAGTCCTAGTTCTCGTCTTGTTAAACCTTTTTTATTCAAAACCATGCAATTAACAAAATAATTTAAGGACGGCAGTTGGACAGAGGAAATATAGGGGACATGTTCCACTAATCAAACCGTATAAATATGAATTCATGGTCTCTCACAAGCATGTCAAGAGTCTGGGGGAAAAAGGCAAAAAGCATTGTCCTTAATTGGAGATCTTGAGAGCTCTCTCCCAAACCAAGCACGTAAACCCTCTTATCCTGCTTCGTAATTTTTCTTTTTCTACTCTCTAACTTTAGGGGTTTGTGAGTGGCTGGCTATTCGATATGTTTTGAGGATCGTTCTTCCATCTTTTCTGTAGTGATTGCATGTTGTGAGTCATTTGTGACAGGGGTCCTTATGAATAGTATAATGAAGTGATTGGCTCATGATCTATATGTTAGTCCACTTCACATGAACTTACAGATCATGTGCGACCCACATGCAAAGGTAGGAAGTACCCAATAGCTTTTACATCTCTTCAAGTCATAAAATCTAGAATTGAAGGAGGTGGTTAGAACTCAAATTAGACATTTTTAGTAGGTACAAAATCCTATAATAACTTTTGAGAGGGTTGTCAGCACCGATTACTTGTTCCCATCCTTATTCTTTCTAAAATTAGATATTTATTCTCCCTTTAAAAATAGAGCCGCAATGCCATCTTTTTTCCAAACTAGATTCCTAAAAAAAGTGTAATTGATTCCATTTGGTCGGAAGGTCAAATTGATGGATTTCGATTTGAATTCGTGTCCCCTCTCAGAGCAACCTTCGAGGCCACACCTTGTAAAGTTACATGGGTTCAGGCCCTTACCCAACGTAGGTGGACTATAGGCGTTTTTGCGTACTAACAAGGGCATTTTCCATGTATAAGCTTGCTGACACCATAATCTAAGTTAGGAAATGGTTTCGAAGAGTTCTCCGCTTGGAAGAGAATGCAACAGGCACGATGAGGCCAAAAGTATGGAGAAAAACAGCGATCGTTCGGCCAGTTATAATCTCGCAAATCTCGCGTGAGGATCACTTCTCTTCATCACCACGTCAAGTGATCCTCCCAACGAAACCCTTCCTTTTTCGTTCTTCATGCTCTCCAATTGGCTATTGCGTATCACATCATCATTGTTCGATCATCCACTTCAAACTTTACCTCAAGACCAAGCAAACTAGACTCATAGGCCAAAATGGAATCTGACAAAAGATCGAATCCCATCTTTACTGGCAGCGAAACGTGTTTTCGTTCGTCCGCCAGTACGTTTACACTCCACGTACACACATCTTTGTGGGCGTATAGTTGATTCATAAAGAGAGGGTATCTGCATACGTCAGCCTATCATGCTTTTCGTATTTTACTTCTGGGGTAGCAACGAAGCGTAGACTAGCGAAACTGCTTTGCAGCTGCATAAATCGTTCGGTTCGCTGAGATGATAGGCTCTGCTCATGTGCGTTTGGTGTTCCGTCACGTCGAGGTTTTCGGCTGATATTCCCGGAAAGGTTACTAGAAACGAGAATCTACACCTAATGAATCAAGACCCAGGTGCCGGAGAAGACCAGGCGTGTGGAAATTCAGACAAGAATTAGATTCGTTTGTATAAGCTTCTTTCCAAGGTTTTTGGAAGCATAGAGACTTAGAACTCTTATTTAATCTCGGTTCGATCATTATCTGAAGCCATATGCAGATAATTATGTGCATAAGTTCAAAAAAGAAGCTTGGTTTTATTCTTCTCTTTGTTTGCAGGTGTAATTCCTTTCTTAACTTTCCACCAACGTGCCCCGTAAACCTGATGGATTCATAAGATGGGCTCAAGGTCCATCCGTTCAAGTTGGGCCCAAAAGGGCCCGGCCCACGGGAATAGGGCCCGTGGAGGGGGAAGGTATAAAAGGGAGGAGAGAGAGAGAGAAAGATACCTTTTGGCAAATCAACGTACGCTTCTTTCCCGCGCGTTTTCTCTCCCGAAGAACAAGAGGGCATACGGCTTCCAATTTCTTCCCTTCAAGGCTTCATCGACCGGATTCTCTTCCTCCATTAACGACGGTGTTTAATCGTGGCTAACAAGGTACGCTCGACTCGTGGTGTGCTTTACGATCGGTGATACGTGTCGTTTTCTTGGGCTTCGTCTTCCGCTTGATTTAGGGATTCGATTCGGTGTCGAATCCGGTTTTCGGGGATCCGTTATTCCCAACATTGGTATTAGAGCCCTAGTTCACGTTTTTCCCGATCAATTCGATGTTTTTGATTGATTTTTCGCGAAATCACTTCGGCCGTACGGAACCGGCGAAAATCCCGACACCCGAGCGTTGTTCGGCCATTTTTCTGAGTTTTCGTAAGTCGAAATAAAATTCTGAAGGCACTGGGAGAAAGGCGACGTCGAGACGAGTCCGGCGAGTGGTCGCACGCCGCCGTACGACACGCACGCGCCCACACGCGCGGTCGGAGCCGCTAACGCGTGGGCGCGACGCGCACAAGCGCTGGCCAGCCCGCCAGCGTGCGGCGCACGCGCCGGTCGGCGAACCGCGCGTGCACGCCGCCGCGGGCGAACCCGGCACGTGCCGGTCAGCGGACCGACGCGTGCTGGCGTCACTTGATGACGTCAGCGTGACGTCATCCAACGGTCGGTAACCGTTCGGATGACGTCACCGATGACGTCACGTGATGACGTCTGCGTGACGTCACGTGATGACGTCATCACCGACGACGTTCCGCCGGACGGTCACCGGCCGGCAACCCGACCCGACCGGCGACCCGACCCGACTCGCGGACGAGTCACGCGCACCGCACGTGCCGGATGACGTCTGCGTGACGTCATCCCCGCACGCACGAGGCACGTGCGGTCGGTCCGCGCGAGCGGTCCGACCGGCCCGACCGGTCCGTCCGGTCCGACCGGTCCGACGACCGACGAGCGTTGACCCGCGACGACCGTTGACCGTACGTTGACCGTTGACTTTGACCGTTGACCGTTGACCTGAAAAAAAAAAAAAAAAAAAAAAAAAAGGAATTTGTTTTCTTTTTAAGTCATGCCTATGTGGGTTATAAGTAATCCATTTTTAATTATGCATTTGTTGCATGAATTTTAGAAAATTATGTATTTTCTCTTATATTAATTATGGATTATAAGTGATCCATTTTTAATTCTGCATTTGTTGCGGGAACTATGATGCGTTATGCAAGGATACCCGCAATCCCGAAGTACGAGGCGAGGAAATGCAAGACTTAAGAGGCTGATGAAAGAGTTAGCTGATTATCGGTGGCATGACGGTGATTTAGTATCACATATGGTTAAGGTCAATCAGATGATACAGGAAATCATCTAGAATGGTTATCTTATGCCGGATTTTCAGAAGGTGCCGGCTTTGATGAACACTCTTCCACCTGAATGGCAAGCAGTGTTGGATCGGCTATGGGAGGTCAACGTGGTCCCGGATTATAGGAGGCTGGTGGAAGCTTTTGTTAGAGAGCACTATAGGATTGAGTTGGCCAAAACTTCAACCCTTAGATTGAGCGCCACATGGCGCCGAGTGAATGCGCCTTGGAGGCGACATGAAAGCTCTCCAAAAGTTTTTCCATGGTTGGCAAATGTGCCTTCAGTTTTCTCAGATATTATGGCTGATAGATTAGAAGGGACATTCCCTATTTATTTCTTTAATTGATTATGTAATGATTACTACCTGATTGTTGTTGATGTAGCAACCGATATATTAGTTGTATCATGTGAAAGCATTGTTATTTGATTGAATGTTAAGATTTTTTATCTGCTTTCTGCTATTGCTGGTTGCTGTGGGTAATTAGTGGTGGGTAGTAATAGAAGTTTTTGTAACTTCATAGAATTTATTTGCATAAGATAATTATATTAATAATAATTTTAAGTTAGGATTTTTGGAGGATGATTGGAAACATAGTGACCTTTTGATTCTGAAGCCTTACTTGAAATTATATATTAATATGATGGGTCTATGCAAATAGGGATGCATAAATGATAGGCATTAATTATTCGTGCATGTATGTCTGATGTGTTCAAAACGATGGTTCAGCAACTAAGAATGTAATTGCTGATATGAACGGCAATAATTGTGAAATATTGAATATGAAGATTCAATATGTGCTGGAAAAGCAAGAAGCACTAGAAGCTCTTGACCACATATGGAAGACATTGAGGGTGTCGTGCACCACCTTGAGCTAGTAGAAGACCGCCTAACGGTATATGAGCCGTAAATAGACATTTGCTATGCTGGTTCTAGCTCAGAAAGGGCTTTGTGCTCTAAGCACAAGCGTATTGATTCGTTCAATATGTGGGATGCAAAGGATCAAGTCCTTATTGCAAGAAATCAAGAGTTAACCAACACAAGAGAGGAAAACGTCCTCAAGTGAAGAAAATGTCAAGGGTGTGATGTTACAATTGTGACAAGAGAGGTCACTATGCTCGCAACTGTCGTGAGCCAAAGAAGCTATACACCTCTTGTACATTTGCGAACTTTGCTTATGTGTCAAGTTCTGCATTATAGGCTGAATCCAATCCTTTGTGGAATGTAGACTCAGGAGCGACAGACCATGTAGCGAAGGATAGAGAATCCTTCGTGGAATTCCGACGAGTACCAACTGAAACTAAGTGGATCTATGTTGGAAACAACTTTAGAGCTGATGTAAAGGAATTTGCATCGACCAATAGAACATGAGAGGTGGACGCATCTTTAATGTTCTATACGCTACGAGATTCGTCGAAATTTAGTGTACATCTTAGTGTTGGTTAAGCTTGGTTTTGGTATGAACTTCCATAATAAATGTGTAGATTTGTGTTTAGATACAAACTACTATGGTTGTGGTCACTCTCTAGATGGTTTTATTGTACTAAATGTTGACTGTGATAATGTCAATATGTTATTCCCTTGTTTCACGTCTTTTATCTTATGTGATAATGATGTGAATATGATGGCATGCTAGATTTGGTCATATGGGCCAACAACATATGTAAAGACTAGCCAAAAAAAAAAAAGGGCTTGTTGGGCAATATTGAAAAAGTTGATTTGTCCATATGTGAGCATTGCCTAGTAGGGAAAATGACAAGGAGACCATTTGGAAAAGGTAAAAGAGCTGAATTTCCTCGGCATTTAATCCATTTGGACATCTGTGGTTCAATGAATGTGAGAGGAAGGCAATGGGCTGTTTGTTTCATCACTTTAATAGACAATTCTACTTGATTCGGATATGTCTATTTGATTTCTCATAAATCTGAAGCATAAGTTGTTTTAGAAGGTTTATGAACCTGGTAGAAAATCAATTAGACAAGAAAATAAAGGTATTGAGATCCGATCGAGGTTGAGAATATTTATCTGATAAGTTCAGAAAATTATGTGATGAAAAAGGAATAGAAAGATAGTTGTCTATTCTATATACTCCTCAACAAAATGGTGTTGCGGAGAGAAGAAACAGAACCCTACTGGAATGGTTAGGTCTAAGATGGCGCATGCTAACTTACCTATCACTTTTTGGAGTGATGCGTTGTTAACTGCTGCCAACATACTTAACCGGATGCCTTCCAAATCAGTTATTTCCACTTCATATGAGTTATGAACAGTTAGAACACCGGACTTAAGTTTTCTTAAGTCATGAGGTTGTGCTGCCTATATTCATAAGTCCTCTCACAAGTTTGGGAAATTGGGTCCCAAAGAAAATAAGAGTATTTTCATGAGATACTGCGAACACTCAAAAAGGTATGTGTTCATAGGTGAGCAGGAAAGTGGGAGTATAACTGAATTTGAATCACGGGATGTCACATCCTTAGTGGATGAATTTTCTAAGAGGGGCGAAACAAGGGAAAATAACTCCCTATTTAAAATCTTGGATCAAGATAATGATGTCAGTGGAGTTCGTCCAAGTGGGAGTAATATGAGATGTAATGAATTGAATTCAACTCATTCTTAATTGCAACCACCTGATGTGACGACATCATCATTACCTAATCCAAGTGGGAGCATGATGGGGAATGATGTGCTAAGTGTACAATCTCCCATACGGTGAAAAAGTCGCCAAAGTATTCCCCGTCGATGTTTTGACATTGAAAGGGAAACTTTTATAGTTGCTCCACAAGATGAGGATGAGCCAATAAATATTATTGAGGCTCTGAACTGCCCTAATAAGGAAAAATGGATTCATGCAATGAAAGAGGAAATGGAGTCAATGAAATCAAACCAAGTCTAGGAACTGGTTGATCTTCCAAAAGGACGCAGAGCTATTGGAACAAGTAGGTTCTCTAAATAAAGCGAAAGGCTAATGGCTCAATAGAAAGGCATAAGGCTCACCTTGTGGCGAAGGGGTATAATCAACATGAAGGAATTGATGATGAAAATACATTTTTTTCCTGTAGTGAGATTTACCTTGATTTGCATGATTCTGGCAATAGTGACTAGTATGGATCTTGAGTTACATCAAATAGATGTAAAGACTGCTTTCCTCAATGGAGAATTAGAGGAAGGAACAAATATGGAACAGCCTGCTAGTTTCATAATGAAAGGCCAAGAAGAAAAGGTATGTTGACTTTGGGGGTCGATATATGGTCTTAAGCAGTCATCAAGACAATGGTATATACGTTTTTCATAATGCCATAGTGGCATATGATTTTACAATGATTGACGATGATCATTGTGTATATATCAAAAGATCCAATGATCAATTTGTGATCATATCATTATATGTTGATGATATACTAATTGTCAGAGTAATATGGAGTTTGTTAATACTGTGAAGAATTTGTTATCTTCCAACTTTGAGGTGAAAGACATGGGTGATGTTGCACACATTCTTGGAATTAAGATTTCAAAATTGTAAGCCCATAGACACTCCTATTACAAAATGTGAAGGGTTGAGCCATAGTCTGTGTCCAAGGACTCCACAAGAGAAGGAACAAATGAAACATGTTCCTTATGCTAGTGCTGTTAGAAGCTTTATGTACGCTATGATGTGTACAAGACCTGACATATGTTTTGCAGTTGGAATGGTGAGTAGTTACCAATCCGATCCAGGTCAAGCACATTGGAAAGCCGTTAAGAGAATACTAAGGTATCTAAAGGAAACTGCTGATTATATGTTGAGTTATTAAGGAAAAGGATCTGCAACTCAAAGGCTATTCTAATACTGATTTGGGAGAAGATTTAGATGAAAGAAAATCTATCTCTGGGTTTGTTTTCTTACCGGATAATGGCACCATATGTTGGAGCAGTAAGAAACAGAACTGTATAGCCTTATCCACGATGTAAGTTAGGTTCGTGGCATTATCAGCAGCAGTGTAAGAGAGTGTTTGGCTTAAGAGATTTTTGGATCATTTAGGTGTTATTAGAAGTGCTGCAGATTTATTATTGGTTAACTATGGTAGCCAAGCAGCAAAAGGCGTATACCAAAGATCCAAAATATTATGACAAGACCAAACATATAGATACCAAGTATAATCCTGTCAAGGATATAGTTGCACGAAAAGATGTGAACTTAGAGTACATACTACGCATGGAATGGTAGCAGATCCTATGACAAAGCCAAAAACTAGAGATGTGTTTTGTGGCCATGTGAAATCTCTAGGATTGCGTAGAGACCGATGTACTTGAATATTTTATATTTTCCCTAAGTGTTCACATTTGATGAATTTGTGTTTTCATCATTAATGTCTATGAATCTTTATTTGATCTTTATGCATCTTAATGCTTAGTGCATTACTTTAAGTTGAGAAGTATGTCGACAGATATAAGATTAGCCCACTCACACGGGTAATCGCCTCTATTTACTTGTGTGATAAATAGAGATGAGACTGTTTTTAAGCTTATTATCTAGGTGATAATCGAGAGCTCAAGCTTAAAACACGTATGTCGCCTTAACGAGTGTTGAGATGAGGATATAATACTTACTATGTCCGAAAGTAAAAATACCCCACATGTTTTTACTTTATCTCGTCTAAGATGCCGATGTGAGTTCGATGAATTTTGTGAATGAGTAGATACGTGAACTCAAGTTAGACATTGGGTATGTCTGAACTATCATCTGTACGGTATTGAAAGGTGTAGACATACGCTCCATGGGAAAGGAGTTAATACCGTAATACGTATTTCATACTACGTATGCATGAGACGACCAATAAGAGTGGCAAAAGTTTGATCTCAACTTTTATGTCGTGTGAGACTCTTGAGGATGAGAGTTCCTCAATTTCTTAGTCCCCTCAGGACTCTTACTTATTCTCAAGATTTCTATTTAGTGTTTGCTATCTTAGGATGTTGCCAATGGTCATGAGGTTGATTCGATCTAATGGGGCATTTCGGAAAAGCAAGCTGGACTGAAATTGAGAGTTTGAAGGAAAGAGGAAGATCGATTTTGGAGAATCACATTATAGTTTTGTATTCACCGGTTAACCAATTATGACTGTCTTTGTGATAATCATAATTGTGAATACAATATATATATCATTATTTTAAAAGAGATCAAGAGAGATATAAATGTGATCGATCGATCTAGGGTACTGCATACTAAATCTACTCAGGATGTGATGCCCATTATGAGCTGCTATATATTCCTAACAGATGTATGGCAACGAGCTCTCAAAGTATGCTGGTCGCACGGATTATTCACCGGTATGAATGTTGAAGAGAGGAAAAGAGAATTGTGTTCGGCCCACCATGTTAAGTGAGAGTCTATGATGGATTTTTCTCTGATAGGGCTGAGTAGGGCCTGTCCGCCCATGTTGGTTTTGCACCACCATGTGCGAGTGGGAGATGATGGATTCATAAGATGGGCTCAAGGTCCATCCGTTCAAGTTGGGCCCAAAAGGGCCCGGCCCACGGGAATAGGGCCCGTGGAGGGGGAAGGTATAAAAGGGAGGAGAGAGAGAGAGAAAGATACCTTTTGGCAAATCAACGTACGCTTCTTTCCCGCGCGTTTTCTCTCCCGAAGAACAGTAGGCATACGGCTTCCAATTTCTTCTCTTCAAGGCTTCATCGACCGGATTCTCTTCCTCCATTAACGACGGTGTTTAATCTGTGGCTAACAAGGTACGCTCGACTCTGTGGTGTGCTTTACGATCGGTGATACGTGTCGTTTTCTTGGGCTTCGTCTTCCGCTTGATTTAGGGATTCGATTCGGTGTCGAATCCGGTTTTCGGGGATCCGTTATTCCCAACAAAACCTTGTACGGATCGTCTTATCTCCAGCAAAAACAGCCTATCAACTATCGCCTGAACTCTTTCTTTCCATCATATGTAGTAAATGTTCAATCTTTCCAAACTCTCTGCAGGTTGGCTCTTGACAATGTCGCAATTGCAACAGCTCGTCCGTCTCTCATCAATTCTTGTCCTTGCCGTGCTATTGTTGTGTCAATCTAATGTGGATGTCGGCACCGCTGGTCACTACGATCCTCCATACACACGTAAATATAGATGTTATCAAATTGTCATCTTTGTCCAAACATTGATACGTTATAGGTAATATGATCGCAGCGACCGCTTGCTTCGGGTATGACCCGTTGCAGTTCCCCTCGAGCTTCCTCTTTGCAGCTGCCGGTGAAGGGATTTGGGACAACGGTGCTGCTTGCGGGAGGCAATATTGGGTCCGCTGCATAAGCGCTGACCGGCCCAAGACCTGCAACCCGGCCCAGTTGGTCCAGGTCAGGATCGTGGACCGGGCGCTCAGCGCAGTCTCCCGATCCTCGTCAGACCGCGCCACCATTGTCCTGTCCAAGACTGCGTTTGAGGCCATTGCGAATCCATCTGCCTCATCCGTCAACGTCGAATTCGTGCAGTAAGTAGCCGCTTCTTTGATTGGACTATCACTCATTATTTTGCCTTCAATTTGTGTCTTCGTAGATTTATCTCAATTATGAGAAATTTTGGTAATTGCCGTGCGATTTACATGCAGGGTCTGAAGCGATCCAGGGGATACTTTGGAAGCAAGGTTGGGGTTTTGGGGGGCAAATTGATACTTTCTTGTTTAGGGATGTATTATCATGGATGATTTATAGGGTACATCAATGGTATAGCTCACAAACACATGTAAATTGTATACTTCGATGACAAGAGATGATACGCACTCACTAATTACGATACAAATTGAAATTTCATATATTTATTCTGTTACTACTCACTCTAGTAGACTCGTTCAACTATAACTTGAGTCGTCACAAATGGAGGAAATTTACATAGACTCTGTCTGTCATATCAAAATTAGACCGCATTGATATTGCTAGAAACATTAGTTGCAAGCTATATGATTTGTTATATCAATATTAAAATCAGTGCCCCTAATTTTGGGTTTATTTATAACTTAAGTGTCCAAATGGAAACTTGAGACTTATTGGCAAGGAAAGTACCAAAAAATTCTTAAATATATTGTATTTGTGCTAATTTGATTTTAGACTTTTTTATTGTGTAACTTGGGTCTTGAACCTTTTAATGATTTGCCAATATAGTTTATTTGGCCAATTGGCCAAAAAATCGCTAACATAGATGAAGGTCATGTAGGATCTCAGCCGTCCTATGTGATATAGTTAGTGTTGATGTGGACAATTATTTATTATCTTTTTTGTTCTTTTCTCTCTTTTTATTTTTTTCCCCTTCAACTGTGGGTCGGTGAGGTCATTGGCCTACCCTTGTCAACTCCAAGCAAGGTTAGGGTGAGGTCCTCTATGCCCTTCCGTGATCTAGTAAAGGACCACGATCGTCACCTAATTTGGGCAAGGGCCATGATACCCTAATAGGCTGTAGACGAGGGCTGCAAACCCCCCTCTTGTAGCTAGTGAAGGCATCACAACTCATGGCCGATGAGGGCCATGACGCCCTTGCCTAGACCAAGTGAGGGTATCATGACCTTTTTCGGCCAACAAGTGAGGGAGTTGAGCCCTCATTTGTGGCTGGCGATAGTTGGTCGGCAATCTCCCTGGCTCAAAGTTGTAAAAGATAAAAAGAAAGAAAAGAAAAGAAATGAAAAAAAAAGAACGATAAAAAGAAAGAAAATAAAAGAAAAGAAAAAGAACAAAAAATTCAGAAAAATATTATAAAATTATAGAATTTGTCTGCATTAGCATTGGTTGTGTCACATAAGATGGTTAACATTAATATCATTGATTTTCAACTAAAATTGGCCTAATGAATAATATTGACAAATCGTCAAAGGTTTACGACTCAATTAATAAAATTAAAAGAGTTAAGACTAGATTGGCACAAATATAATAAGTTCAAAACTTTTTGTATACTTATCCCTCTTATTGGTAATACGGTTTTTGGCCAAGGAAAAATCCACACTTTAATTATTAGGATTAATACCATAAAAAATATCAAATTAGTACATATGCGACAAATTTATTCCAAATAATTTTTTTGACTATCAAAAACTTCGAACTGGCATATTTGTGACAAATTGCCTTCATTATGTTGGGAGCACATTACAAAAACCAAATACCTTTATCTAGGGAAATCGCCAAAAGGGAGTCTAAATCCGAGCTCATCAACATATCTACTTAGGCCTACTTTCACTCAAAAACTTAAGTTAATAAGTTATGCATTAACTATGATATATTAACTGTCCAACAATACACAAATTATCCGATTTGATATTCTCTAACACAATTCACTCATACATGTATCCTAACAGTTTCCCTTTCACGTGTGAATTCAGTATTAGGTCTGCTCCTTCTTAGTTTAGTTATCCTTTTATATCAACTCATGGGCCATTGCTACATTACAATACACACTTGCCCATAAGCTACAACCATTAGCTTTGATACCATTTGTTGGGAGAGCATAGCAGAAGCCCGATACTTTCATCTAGAGAGATCTTTAAGAGGGATTCCGAGTTTAAACTCATTAATATATCTAGTTAAATCTATCTTCACTCAAAAGTTTAAGCCAATGAGTTATATACCAATTATGAACTATTAACTACTCAACAACACACCAATTCTTTAGTACAACTCACTTACACATGCATCCTAATATGTTAATTTCGTTAAATTGGATTAATACAACAATAAATCACCAATAGGTACGCTTGTTAACTATTACGCGTCATCCAACTTTATAATTTAATGGTAAAATTTAACAAAAATCAACAGAGGGTAAATTTGTTATGGAAGTACCCATTTGGGATTTTTTTCAATCAAAAAATTAATTTAAGTAAATTTGTCATAGATATACTAATTTAAAGTTTATTGTGATATTAATCCTAATTGTTGCTGCACAACAATGCCATTGGTAGTTATGTAATTGTGAAATCTCATTTCCGTTGCCAAGATGACTGCTTTTGAGATGCAAGAATAGTATTTTTTTACTTAAAGAATCCCAACATCCTTCTTACAATTACGATGCCTACCTTGAAATCTCGCTCGGGCTAATTCGACCAATCTGATCGCCATCAGAGGAGGAGGCCGGTTCGGCCCTCTATTGGCCGGCTCTGGGTAGTCAACAACCTCTCCTAGGTGTACCGTCGTGTGTATTTCTCTCCCATGCCCTTCGAATTTCCATATTTTACAGAAATGCCTCGGATTTTGTGAAATTATGAAATTGCCCCTAAGTTGGCCTGAATTGCAGATTCAATCTAAATTTCCAATTTCGATGCATCACTACCATCCGGATGATCACATGTCTAATTTTATCTTGATTAATCCCCTAAATGGATTAAATTTGGCCTTAGAATCAAATCCGAATGATCACATGCCATGTTGGCATACCTCCTCAAGTCAAAAACTCGACATGTGTTGATTAAATGAAGAACATATAATCTTTCTAAACTACCTGAAAACCAACTCAAAATTTTTCCTTCCGTATCTCATATCCTACAGTTCAATTATCTTTCCTTAGTTAGGTAATCAACGCTTGGAGGAACGAACAAGCAATGTGATCGATTCGACTTTCTAAATTAATGCCAATGTGACATCCTGATTTTCGAGTCTGATTTTGATGAGATAAAATGGGCTTTTCATCGACGCGCTAATGGCCTTATTCTCTGAGAGGGCTCCTCACAAGATAATTAGCTTATCGGGTGAAACCATTAAGGGATTTTAACGTAATAGACTTGAGAATTCGACTAGGAATCAACTGCTTGACTATGTTGATCTGCAAGGGTCATTATGGCATTGTCAGAAATCGATCAAAGACCGGAGATAGGTCGATTCGATTGAGATATGTAATCAGAGTTTGGATGACTTCACTTGATTGCAAAATATTCATTGATTGGCACTAGACTGATTTTTCTATCGTTTTGGTACCCGTAATTGATACCTCAAGATTTTCACGACAATTGAGAGTTGCTAATATGTCAAAGATGTACAATGTGACTCGAGATAAATCGATCATGGTTCAATTGCATCAAAAATTCCTAAAAGTTACCTGGTAGACTAGGTTATGCTAAAAGCGCGTCGGATTGAAATTAGCCGCGAATTTCAACCCGATTTCAGAAATTGAAAATTTTGTCATGTTACGACATATTTTAGGAACGTCGACTCATCCTCCGAAGAATTTTCAAAGATTTAGAGATTTATCGGAAAATCGATTCGGACGTTGCGAAAATTAATGGAAATTCAGATGGGTCGAATTAAGGGAAATTTGGACTACCAAGCCAAGCCTTTAAGTGTCAGAGATTTACGGAAAATTGTTTAGGATTTTTCTTCAGCGAAATCGGATCTTGATTTGGATAATCGGAGAGGAAATTGAAGTGTTTATGGTGAAATTCGTATGCCATTTTGGAAGCAGCAATTTTGGCATTAATTTGAATTATTGGTGAATTAAAAGGCTAGAAAGAAATAGGGGACACCATTGGATAAGCTTGGAGACTTCTTAGACTAAGTCATGATGAATTAGATATTTGTTTGGTTGATTTTATCCTCCCTCCTTCGGCAATGTCTCCCGCATGCCAAGACCGCCGCCTCTTCCTCCTTCTTCGTGCGAATTACCTTCCTAACGGAACAAGCTGCTTTTACTTTCCATTTCGCTTCCTTCTTCCTCAATAAATCCCTATTGCCTACTCCATTTTCGGTTTCCTCTACCCATTTCTTTTATTTTCCATCCCCAGTTGTGGCCACTTGTCAAGTTGGGGAAAAGTACCAAAAAAGTCCTAAACCTATTGCATTTGTACCAATTTAGTCATAAACTTTTTAATTGGACCAATTCAGTCCTAAACCTTTTAATATTGGTACCAATTCAGTCCATCCAGCCAATTTTGGCCGGCCGGCGCTGACGTGGACGTGGCAATTTTTATGATTTTTTGTTAATTTTTTTCCTTTTTCCTTTTCTTTTTCCTTTTCTTTTCTGCTTTCTTCTTCGTGGTTGCCGGCGAGGGCTGTGAAGCCCTCGCTTGCTACCGGTGAGGGCCGTGGCCCTCACCCGGCCTCTCCCAAAGCCGCCAGCGAGGTGGCTTCGCCCGCAGTTGGCGAGGCCATGGCGGCCATCGCCAGGGCGGAGGCGAGGGCCGCGAAGCCCTCAGCACCCGTCGGCGAGGCCTTGACCCTCGCTCAACCTCGCCCTAGCCTTGCCGCTGAGTCCTCGGCGCCTCCTCCACTGTCGACCTCGGAGCTTCTCAATCTCGTCATCGCCGCCCTCACCTCCACGAGATCCCAATTTGAGGCCCTGGTCCCCCACCTCCCGTGACTCACGCCGCCGCTCCTCCGCCCGATCTTCGCCTTCCGAAACCCTAGCTCGCCGCCCCAACACCCTCCTCTCCTTCTTCCGAGGTTGGCCTCGCCCGCGGCCTTGGGCGAGGCCGAGCGAGGATTGCGACCCTCGTCGGCGACTGGCGAGGGCTTTGTTGCCCTCGCCTCCGCCTTGGCGATGGCCGCCATGGCCTCGCTAGACTGCGGGTGAGGCTAGCCTCGCCTAGATCTGGGCGAAGCCGCCTCGCCGGCGGTAGGTGAGGGCTTCGCGGCCATTGCCCAATGGCCGGCGAGCCTCATCGGAGGCTGGCCGGCAACCGTGAAGAAGAAAGCAGAAAAAAAAGGAAGAAAAATAAGAAAAATTAATAAAAATTAATAACAAAATTCGAAAAAATCATAAAAATTGCCACGTTAGCGTCCGGCCACCGGCCGACGTCCACATCAACGCCGACCAGCCAAAATTGGCCGGATGGATTGAATTGGTATCAATATTAAAAGGTTTAGGACTGAATTGGTCCAATTGAAAAGTTTAAGACTAAATTGGTACCAATGCAATAGGTTTAGGACTTTTCCGGTACTTTTTCCTGTCAAGTTGCTTCCCCACTCAAGTCAACCACGAAGCTTTGGTTGACTGAAGCCTCCCTAAATTTCCACCGAAGGAATCTCCATGCCAGCCATGTCCCTCTACCATTCACGAGATAAGTCCATCAAAGCTGCGTGCCACTTGTTTGCTTCTCCCTCACACTCGGTCAACTTGACCAAAGAAGCACTACCCCAATGTCTTCGGTTTCTGCCTAGCTTGCTGCCACTCGCCCATTTCCTTTCGTTCGTGGATCAACACGCCAGCAGTCGCTCGAAGACCCCACCGCAACCTCTCACGTGTTCTTCACGTCCACGAGCCAGTGTCTTCTCTCTACAGCTCACGTTTTCCTTCAGCTCGCGTCTTCAACCGCTAGTGAATTCTAGCATCCCTCGCTGCTTCCTTCGTTCAGTCCATGTGAAGACCCAAGCCCACAGATCCGGCGGCTTCAGTCTTCTCTTGCTCATGGATTGGCCTAGCTCTTCCAATGCAAATCCAACAGCCCAGCAAGTTGAAGTCCAGCAAGCCCACGAATTTTTGGTCCATTCGAAGACAGGCCCATACAATTTTTATTTCATCTCATCTCCAAAGTTAGCCCACAAATTTAGTAGGCCCAATTCTAGCAAGTCCATTGAAGCCCGCATGTTTTTCAGCAAGTCCAATTCAGCAGCCCAAGCCCACAAAGTCAGCTTGCTTCGGGCCCGACCCAATTCAAAAGCAAATCTCAAATTTGGGCTGAGATTTGTTGGGCCAAGTTTGGGCCTAGTCTAAGTCCGTTGATGCCGCGAAAGTTAGGTTTTTGGCCATTGTCGTTTCGCCGTCGCGGTGAACCGATTTCCACAAATAAACCAGTGAGTTTATACTCTAAACTCTGCTTAGTAGGTTAATGAAGTTTAAGGGGTGTTTAGATTTATTTAATTAGGGATTAGGTGGTTAGTTAGATTAAATTAGAAATTTAATTATTTAATTGATCATGTTAGGTAGTTAGCATGATTTAGCTAAGGCCTAAATAAATTGCATTGCTTATCTAGAAGATTTGAGAATTTTCCGGGTCTGTATTGGTATTTAATTTAATAATTTTGGCCAAGGTTAGTATTTTTAGAAATTAAATTGAATTCATTAATTAATTTTCGAAATTAATTAATTATTGATTATTTTTCCGGAATTTAGGCTAGAATAGCCGGTGACCGCAATTTCATAATGATTACAATGGTGTGGTTAATTTCTACAATTGAGTGTTAGTTGTGCAAATTGAGTGCTGATTGGAATTTTGAGTATTTAATTCCAAAATTGGTGGATTTTGATATTTATTTAGAAAATCCCGAGTGTCGGGTTTTAACACCGAAAATGGATTTTAACTACTATATCAAATAGTGGGGTTTGAAAAAGATAGGTATCAGTCTTTTTGTTCGAATTGACTGTGTACCCACATACAACTATTTTCGGGATGTTTTTAATACGAAGAAAATAGACCAGGATCACTATTTTAATGAAGGCATTTGAGTGCAATTGTGACATCCTGAAATTCGATCCCGTCTCGATAAAATGAAATGGGCATTTCGTTGACGTGCCTATGGCCCTTTTTCTTTGAGCTAATCACTCACGAGTTAACTAACCTATTGGGTAAAGCTGTTAAGGGATGTATCGGCTGTAAAATCCATAAAAGCTACCTAATTGGTTGGATTGAGCTAAAATCACGTCTGATTGATTTTTAACCACGAAATTGAACTCGATTTCGGGAATCGAATTTTAAGCGCATCATAATTCTTATTTTTAGGATACTGTCTCATTGTCCGTCAAATTGTTGACGAGTCCGAAATTTCAATAAAGAAATTATCGGAAGAAAAATTGAAGCCCGAAAGGAAATAGAAAGGGAAAGAGAAAAGAAAAAAAAATAAGAGTAAGGCTATTTATTTTCTCTCTCTCCCTCTCTTTTCTTTTCTCTTTCTCTCCTCTCCCCTTTCCCTCCCCCTTCGTGCGATTCCCCCACCGCCTGCCCTCTCTCTCTCTCTTTCTTTTCCTTCTTTGACCGGTCAATACCCATCCTCTCTCTCTCTCTCTCTCTCTCTCTCTCTCTCTCTCTCTCTCTTCTTCTTTCTTTTTCTTCTTTTTTTCTCCGCACGCTTGAGCAAGCGAACCAAAACTAGAAGCTCGGACCAGAGGCTGCAGCTTGCCATCGCCGCCCGTCCCGCCGCCGCACGCTCGCGCCCATGTGCGCGCCGCTCGCCACCATGCGCCGCCAGCCCCATCCCTCGCGCCAGGCGTTCCCCACGCAACCCAGCCGCTGCCCAGCCTCCGTCCAGCCCTATCCGGCCACCTCCGGCCGCCATTCAACCCCGCCGGACTTCCCCGACTTCCCCCTTGTCCTCCGCCGGCCTCCCCTCACCATTTTGGCCACTGGTGCAGCCCCGACCAGCAGCCCACGAAATGGGTTTCCAGCACTTTTGGGCTCGTTTTGGGCCGTTTCTGGGCCCCGAACCCGAGCCGTGCTTTGGAGTTTGTTGTTCCTTGCGTCGCCCCCGTTGGATTGATCCGATTTGCATGCGATTTGGTGAGTAATCTCACTAATCCAGGATTAGTTGGCTAATTATACTTAAGGTTGGTTTAGTTTTAATTAATTATGTTTAAGTTGTTAGATTAGAATAAATTAGCAATTATTAGTCAATTGTGATGCGATTTAGATAAATTGATTGCTTAATTAACAAGTAGACATTGTCTATTAATTATTGGAAATGCCTTGGGATTTTTCCCGACCCTTAGTGGGCTCCAATTAGACTTTTCGGGCCTAAGTGGAATTTTTAATATTTAAATATTAATTTTCGTAATTAAATTAAATAATTATTTATTTTCCGAAAATTCAACTGAGATGGTTCGGAATCGGAAAATTATGCTAATGACTGTGGTGAAGTCCATTTATTTAATCGGGCTTTATTTTGAGCTAAATTGAATTTTTAATATTAATTATTTAATTTTCAAAATTAATAAATAAATTAATTATTTTTTAGAAATTAAGATTTTGATGGACGACGACTGAAATCTCGTGCTGATCGTCGTGGCGCAGTCCGTTTATTCATTTGAGCTCCACGTTGTGTGGAATTGAATAAATTGTGATATTTTAGGGATTTACCCTAAATTGATTGGAATTGATTGAGATTGAAGTGTTGAATGGTAAATGGCCAAGATGTTATTAAGCATTTACAATGCTTTGTTGAGTTGACTTAATTATTTGATTGAGAAATCGTTGGGCATTGGTTGTTGGTATTGAAAGTAGATTGGTAACCATTTGAAAGAAAGCACGTTGGCTCGGTGAATTGGAATATCACTTGGAGAATGCACATGAGTTCAGTGGCTGAATATATTACCTTGGCGAAAAGGTCGCCTGAGAGAATGCACATGGCTCGGAGACTCAGTATGTCATCCTGGAGAATGCACGTAGCTTGGTGACAGAGTTTGGCATCTAAAAGGGCACGTGGGCTCGGTGAATTGATGCATCACTTTGGTGAGATAGCACCTAAGAGAATGCACGTGGGCCCAGGCATCTAAAAGAGCACGTGGGCTCGATGAATTGATGCATCACTTTGGTGAGATAGCACCTAAGAGAAGGCACGTGGGCCCGGGCATTGTAAAAAGGACATGTGGCTTGGTGATCTGATGCGTCACCTTGGCAATTGAGTGCCTTAGAGAATGCACGTGGGTCCAGTATTCGGAAATAACATCTAAAAGGGCACGTGGCTCGGTGACTTGATGTATCACTTTGGCGAAGAGGTCGCCTTAGAGAATGCCCGTGAGCCCAAGGTGCGAGGCACATGAACTCGGAGACTTGGAATGTCGTCCTGGAGAATGCACGTGGCCTAGCGTTTAGATACTCCTGAAGAATGATTTGTGTGACATGTAATCGACTGGTTCAATTTGTTTGAAGTAAATGGGTGCCTATTGTGAATTGTTCTGACTTGCAGGCGGGATCCGAGGCCAAGGTAAGTCCTCTGCCCTATGCGTGTTTAGGCAACCTATAATATAATGGTTTACTAATCGGGCTTAGTGGGGGTAAAACTCGCTGAGACATAGTCTCATCCCAGTTTGAGGAAAACATTTTAGGACCCCGCTGAGGAGCTGAGAATGAGGAGTCTGAGAAGGATTTTTGGAAGAATAAGATAATCTCGAGAGGACCCTTGAGTACGGCCTGGATGGATTGAGATCCTATCTTCTTTTGAGATCTTTATTTTGATGTAAATAGAGTTTAGAGTAAAAGTTGTGAAGTGCTCTAGTTTGTGTTTTGTATAAAAGTTTGGTTATAAGTTTCAATATGAAAAATATGGCATTGCTTTTCTATCCCATCGTTTTATTGTCTATGGATTTTAATTGCTTCCGCATGTGCTTAATAAATGAAAGGGTCGGCGATACATTGTCCTAGGATATCGCATTATAAAATCGACCAAGGGAGAAGGATGTGTGCGTGCTTGAGGATTGGGGCATGACAACAATGCACAGTGTCCTAGGCCGAGATTGAGTGGTCGTGTGTTGGTTAAGAGAAACCGTCCTGGGTTGTTAAGCCGGACGTTACCCATTCATTGGGACTCGGTCGTAGTAGATTCTGAACCTACGCCCCTTCAGGGAAACCGTCTAATTGAGAGACGTCGCCGTGCTCATGGTGGGAGATGAAGCCTAGCTATGCCAGAAGACACCAAACTTGTGAGTAGGTTGTATTCGGGTCGCAGTAGATTCTAGATCTACGCCCCTTTAGGGAAGTCGTCTTTGAGAGAGACATAACTATGCTCAATGGGGTGAGACGATGCCTAGTTACGCCAGTAGACCGCCGAACTTCTAGTAGGCCATACCCTCGAGTGGGTGAAATTATCAATTGTAACACATGTTAAGTGAAATAGATGCACCGGATTATGGAACAAAATTGTGTGACATGGTATAGGACGTGTCATAATGATTTAGCCATATAATTTGGACCCCTGTGATTTATTGAGTTGAGTGATGCATTTCAATTGCTGGATGTATCGATTCTATACATAATGTATATGAACTATGCTGACATGCAGGGTGAAATTGATGCGAGGTAAGTCCTCTATGCTAATTGTAAGATTGCATGGTTATGACGCTTTGGGCGTATTTCCCTCATAATTGGGGTTTAGAGCTTAGACTTGCTGAGATTTTATCTCACTCCATTGTGGGACTATTTTCAAAGTCGTCGAGTGGAGGACCAGGAGCCGAGATGAAGTGATGTGAAGTATAGGTCAGCTAGGGCCATCTCTTTTTGGAAAGTTAATTTTTGTGGCCTTTTGGTCATAGACCTTGTGTTTGACATTATGTGAATATAAAAGTATGTTTGTTTTATGAATTCGTATCATGTTTTTTTTTTTATCCCGAGATGATTATTGTCAGGGGATTTATTTTCGCTTCCATATGTGCTTTAAAATCAATGAGTCGGCGACTTGTCCTAGGAAGTCACAAAAATTTTATCGACTAGAGAGGGATGGGCACGTGCTCGGGGTTCGGGGCGTGACAGCCAAATCCTCCATTTTTAAGGGAGAAGAACATCACATATGTCATAACTTTTGTATATTGCTCATTTGAGTATCATAACTTTTTATTCAATCATTTGAGTGCCATGACTCCTAAATGACGTTTATTTAAGTGTCATAACTTTCAATCACACAATTGCATTAACATAGTAAAAAAATTCAATCAAGTGACTAAAATTTGACGTGGCATAATAGTTGTGATTAACATTTTAAAGAAAAACTATGTTATTTAAGGAGATAAGTACACTAATGGTGTTATAAGTTACGCATAACGCTCATTTTGGTGCCAAAAGTTTCCTCCGTATCACTTAAGTGCCAAATCGGAGAAAAAACGATCATTTTGATGTCGCCGGCGAGAAATTTTGGTCAAAATGATTACGTGGCTTTATATTTCAAAAAAAAAATTCGATAAACCCTTTAAACGACGTCGTTTTCTGTCTTACTTAAACAAACGACATCGTTTTGCCGTCCTATGTGGATGGCTTAGGAAAAACGACGCCGTATAGCTCATTTGTGATTGAAATTAGGGGTTTTTTTTTTTAATCTTCACCGACCTAGCTTGCTCGGCCACCGTCACTTGGCCACCGTGCTCGGCCACCGTCGCTCGGCCACCACCGTTGCTCGACCAAGAAGCGATGGGAAAATAGGAGGCAAGGGTGGAGGAGGAGGAGGAAGAAGGGGGTTGAAGGTGCAGAGAGAGAGAGAGCGAGAAGACGAGGAGTGCGAGGCAAACAAGGAGGGCGCAAATGGAGATGGTGGATTGGGCTCTATTTAGAGAGTGTCTGGTGATAGTGTTGTTCTTCGGGGAAGAAGATGCCGTCGCCATGGCTTCTCTCTCTTTCCGCTGGTGTTGTTCTCCGGGGAAGAAGATGACATCGCCATGGCTTCTCTCTCTCTCTCTTTGCTGGTGTTGTTCTTCGGGGAAGAAGACGACAATGCCACCATGGCTTCTCTCTCTCTCTCTCTCTGCTGGTGTTGTTCTTCGGGGAAGAAGACAACGCTGCCATGGCCTCTCTCTCTCTCTCTCTGTCTCTCTCTCTCTCTCTCGATTTAGGGATTTAGGGTTTCGACTTGGGGTTTAAGACGTCAAACGACGTCGTTTGGTGGTTTACATGCTAACTGGACTCTCTAGTGAGCCACATCAGTATAAGAAATTAATTAAAAAAAGGCCATGTCGGATTTCTAGCCGATCAAATCGGCGTTGGCACCAAAGTGAGTGTTTTTCAAATTTTTTGGCACTTAAGTGATTTGATGGAAACTTTTGGCATCAAAGTGAGCGCCATACACAACTTATGGCACCATTAGTGTACTTATCCCGTTATTTAAGTGATCGATTGAAAAGTCATAAGATATTTGAGTGATCGGGAATAAAAACAAGTTGTTATACTTAAACAAGCGCCGTACGATATGGCACTTTTACTTTCTACCCTTTTTTTGTTTGCTTAGAAGGCTAATAAAGGGTTGCAATTCATTCTCTTACCGACTATCAATATCTCTTTTGATTAGGGAGAATGTTGCTTAATAGAGAACCCAAAGACAATTCACACTTGCCAGACGTTACAAAAGCACGTTAACATGCGGAGGCGGGCAATTACTGAAGCGCAAGCTGCGTCTGCGACCGTGCACGTACATATGATCCTAGAATGTCTGTTTGAGATTTTTAGAGCTTTCTCCCAAATCAAGCAGGTAACCCATCGTTAGCAAACTTTCCACCTTTCCAGAATCTCTGCAGGTTGGCTATTGACAATGTCACGATTGCAACAACTTGTCCCTCGCTGTCTCTCATCAATCCTCATCCTCACTGCGCTATTGCTTTGTCAACGCAATGCAAATGTCGGCACCTCCCATTACTATGATCCTTCGAACACCCGTAAGCATATATGTTGTCGAACTGGCCATTAATTTCCGGTATATCATCGGGCCCCATTACTACAACTTGATCTTTGTCTAAACACTGACATTTCATGGGTAATTTGATCGCAATGACCACCTGCGGATACGATCCATCCCAATTCCCCTCTGGCCTCTTGTTTGCGTCTGCTAGTGAATGGATTTGGGACAATGGAGTTGCCTGCGGGAGGCAATATAGCGTTAGGCGCATAGGTGGCGACTGGCTGAAGGCCTGCAGACCAGTCCAATGGATCCACATCAGGATCGTGGACCAGGCGCTCGACATAGTCTCCCGTTACTCATCGGATGGTGCCACCATGCTCTTGTCCATTACTGCATACAAGGCCATTGCAGATTTGTCCGCGAAGTCCATCAACATTGAATTCGAACAGTAAGTAGCCTAGCTGCTTTTCTGATTGGAGTATCAGAGCACGGATGATAACCATTCTAGTCAGAAACTGATTTTTGGAAGAGAAATAGATTTTTCTATTTATATTTTTAGATGGGTTTTTGAACAAAAATACCCATTTGATAACGACACAAAATCTTCCTCTTTGACGACCGATGGATGGCAACGGGCAATTGGTAGTGGCGGGCGGCGATCGGTAGACAATGACTAACGACTGACGAATGGCGACCGGCAGTGGTGGCCGCTAGTGGTTGGGAGTGGCGACAACAAATGGTGAATGGCAGGCGGTGACCATCGGTGGTAGTGGCGATGGCGGCGATCGGTGACCAGTGGCAGTCGGCAATGGTGGTCAGTGGCTAAGAGTGGTGACAACAAATGGTGAACGGCGGTCGGTGACAATGGATGAGCAGCTAACTAATAGATAGGACAAAGATTGAGAAAAGTTTTTATTTCTCATTTTTGTTCTAGAAATAGAAAAAAAAAAAAAATTACTTCTAATTTATGTTCCAAACCTATTTCTAGAATATAAATGTATTCCAGAAGAAAAATGAAATAATTTTACCAAACGAATTATTTATTCGAGAAATAAGTCTAAAATAGAAAAATAGTTTTGGAATAGAAAGAGAATGGTTATCATGCACGCTTTTAATATTCATTATTTTGCTTTCAATTTGTGTGTCTATGGAATTATCTAAATTTTGAGAATTCCTAGTGATCGTTGTGTGGTTTACATGCAGTGTTTGAAGTGATCAAGATGATACTTTGGAAGAAAAGCGAAGTAGGGTTTTGGAGACCAGATTGATACCTTCTGGTTGAGGGTTTACTATCACGGAATGTTTATATATGCCTTTATGAAAAGGTCAAGGCAGTCTTAAGAATAATCAGTATAAAAAAAACTTGAAGTCAAATACCTTAAGGTTTATAACTTTATATAGGTGTTTGGTCATTGTCATTTGATGCTTGGTCTTGACTGTAACAACAATGAGCAAGTTATATAGTAAAACAAAATTAACTGCCGCTTGTCCAAAACGACGATGTTCGCTCATTGCCTGGGATCATTCGCATGTGGTGCAAATCGAGCATGTTCCTCAAGCCAACACGGAACCTAGAACCTCTTTCATGCGTATTTTTATCAGATTGGATCATTTTAGATTAGATTAAATTATCTCGGAATTATCCTGTCAACAATGCACATGCATTACAAAATACATGTCGGTATCTTATATCGGCACCGGAAAATTAGTTAGAATCTATATGATCACACTATCAATGGGACTCATAGACGTCATGTTGGCATACCTCCTCGAGTAAAAAACTCGAGATGTGTTGATTAAATGATAAACATAGAATCTTTCTAATCTACCTGAAAACCAACTTGAAATTTCCCTTTCGGTATCTCATATGCTACCATTCAATTATCTTTCCTTAGTTAAGTAATCAACGCTTGGAGAAACAAACAAGCAATGCGATCGATTCGACTTTCCAAATCAATGCCAAATCCCCCATTTTAAGGGACAACACACCACAAGTGTTGTAACTTTTGTATTTCATGAAAAAAATATGACCAATTAACCAACCAACAAAACTACTTGTTACAAATAACATTTTGTTGTTGCGTCGAAACATATAAATGTTGTCTAATCTAGCAAACATTGAACTTTGTAAAATGAAATGGTTCAATAATTGAAAAATGAGATTATTCAGGAATACACATTAAATGCTAAGATTACGCATTGAATTTCTAGTTGTATATCCATAATCAAAAAAGTGTTTGTAATTGTTCCAAAAGAAATGAAACAAAAGATACGGTAGAGCTAGAACAGTTATTGCATGAGGTCTACCCAATGCTAGATGCATATGCGCATAATAGATCGATATGAACATCATGAGCTGTCTCGCAAGAAAACCTGTTGTTGCTGATACCTTCTTCTCGGTTCGTGCTCATTTGAGTATCATAACTTTTTATTTAATTATTTGAGTGCCATGACTCCTAAAAAAAATTTATTTAAGTGTCATAACTTTCAATCACGCGATTGAATGAACATCTAAAAAAAAAATTCAATCAAGTGATGAACATCCGACATGTCATAACATTTGCGATTAACATTTTAAAGAAAAGATGTGTCACTTAGATGATTGATTGAAAAGTCAAATGATACTTGAGTGATAATGAAAAAAAAAAAGTAAAAAAAATAAGTTATTGCAGTTAAATGAGTGCCATATGAAAAATGTGGCACTTTTATGTTTGCTTAGAAGGTCAAAGAAAAGATTGCTTAATAAGGGGTTGCAATTCATTCTCTTGCCGACAATCAATACCTCTTTTGCTTAGGGGCAATGTTGCTTCATAGAGAACCCAAAGACAATTCGCACTTGCCCAGACGTTACAAAAACACGTTAACGTGCGGAGGTTGGCGATTACTCATGCGCAAGCTGCGTCTGCGATCTTCCACGTATATATGATCCTAGAATGTCTGTTCTTAGTTCATTAACATCGGGAATTTCCAGGAAAAACTAGCGCCGCCCTTCGTCCAGGATCAGAGATCGTCGATCTGTCAAAAGAACTTTGCAGAAAAGGGCTTTGACTGGGCAGATTTCGTTCCGTCTCTCTGGTGAATTCAGCAGGTACGTTGGTGAATTACATTTCAGTCCCTCTCTTCTTTCCGTAGGGTTAAATCATCGTCATCGTCGTCATTACTGTTTTGTACCTTTCTATTCTTCGACATGAACATGAGACTTGGTGCCCGAAATTGGCCGAGAAAAAAAGGCCTATAGCCCTATAGCGATCGAGCTGTTGATCCTCGATTCCTCGAATATCTAACATGGCGCGAACGTGATTGTGAGGATTTAGAATCGAATTCTTGAGGGACGTGGCGGTGTAACCGGGAGAGCTGAAGAAACTTGTAATGAGGGTCATTTTTGAAACATACCAAAGGTTGTGTTACGTTTGCCTCGATAGCAATCGGTCGAGCTCCTTATTATTGGGACTTTTTTTTTTTTTTTTTTTTAAATCTCAGTTGTAAAAGATAAGGTCCTGTTTTGGGTATTGGCCGGAAAAAATGTATTTTAAATATCGAATTTACAAAAGAAAATGTTAGATACAATTCTATATATTATTAATTTATATTTTTCAAAATTTTTTGAGTGGCTTTATTCAAATAAAAGTGAACAAATGGAAAATATTTTTTTCATCCATAAAAATGTTTAGATATAAATTGTTATTGATAATGAAAATATTTTTATTGACTAATTATTTCATGCAATAATATTTTTCAAATAATTTATTTTTCGCAAAACAAAATGAAGCCTTAATATTGTGGAATTGGTGTGTGAGAAAATTACTTTTTACTTATGAATATCAGCAAATTGATGCTTCAATATGCATGATGTTAATCTGACCACACCACCATAAATATAATCACGATAGAACATGCTTGCATATCATTACTATATGAAATCATCAAACTTCATCCTTCTAGAAATATGACGTTGATGTTTTCCTTCCAACCTTATCGTCCGATTTGACTGGCTGTAAACATGCACACGGCTAACATGAATTTAATTTTCACGCGGGCGATGCCCACAATGCATAATTCGTCATTTCAAGACACGGTTTCCTCCAACCTGGTCCGCCGTCTATCGACTATTTCTAACAGAAGAGTTCACCACCAGAGCCAAAGCGTCGAAATGCTCTAATGATTCCAAACCACGGCTGCAAAGAGTCATGGAAAATAAGACATGTACCAAGACCAGTTCCTTGGGTTGCTGTAGTGATTGAATTGGATTATTGTCTGGAATCGAATAGAAGACGGCAACGCACCCATCATTAAATGGCGAGATTAGAAATAGTTTTTGTCCAAATGGAAGACTGAGATCTGCTTGTTTTGATTATCCCACGTCTTAATCCGGCTCTTACTCAGCTAGATTTTGCTGGCCTGCTGCTTACTTAGCCGAAATCAATGTCGCATGTAGGGAAAAGGTCTAAGCCGGATAAAAAGAAGCATTTTCATTAGGACAATAATACTAGACATAGCGACACCGGCCTATTGAAGTTAAACAACTTGAGCATCGATCACTTCATAAACTAATTTGGTAAACGAGTTTTAGTATTCCTAACAATGTTCTTTCCTGATATACTATGATTCCATTTATTTTATGTGTGTAGTGTCGTTGATTATTCGTGTGCTTGTGAAAACTCAGCTATAATAAACCCTAGTTCTCATCTTGTTGGCTTTTTTTAAAAAGGAAATCATGAGATTAACAAAATAATTTTAAGACGGCACACGTACGGAACCAAGGGAATTCTAGGAGAAATGTTCCATTAATCAACCAGTATAAATATGAATGCATGGTCTCCCACAAGCATGTCAAGAGTCTGGGAAAAAAAAGGCAAAAAGCATTGTCCTTGACTTGGAGATTTTGAGAGCTCTCCCAAATCAAGCAGGTAAACCCTCTCATCCCGCTTCATAATTTTCAAAATTTTTCTGCTTTCTAACTCTGGGGATTTGTCGGGGCTGGCTTAATCGATATGTCTCGAGAATCGTTTTTCCATCTTTCTTTTTGTAGTAATTACATGTCGTGAGTCATTTGGAATAGTGGTCCTTATGAATAGTACAATGAAGTGATTGGCTTATTGCCATCTCCAATTTTTTTTTTTTTTTAATACTCCTAACCTACATTAATCTATTTCACATGAACTTATAGATCATAACTAATAGATCATGTGTGACCCATGAGTAAAGGTAGGGAGCACCTAATAACTTTCACATCTCTTCAAGTCACAGAGTTTAGACCTTGAGGTGGTGGTGGTTAGAGCTCATACATTTTTAATAGGTGTGAAAACTTATAATAAATTTCAAGAGGGTTGCTAGCATGGAACGCTTGTTCCCACCATTTTTCTTCCTAAAATTAGACATCTATTCTCATTCCAAAGATAGACCCACAATGCGAGCTTTTTTCACAAAATAGATTCATAGAAAAAAGAGGTAATTGAGATTAGGCAGTCGAATGCTTCGTCTGAATGTGACGGATTTCGATTCAAATTCTAGTTTTCCCCTTAGAGCAACCTTCGAGGCCACCCCTGGTAAAGTTACACGGGGTCAGGCCATACCTGAGGCCGGTGGACTATAGGGAGCTTACTATCGAGGGCATTTTCCATACATAAGCTTGCTGACACCAGAATCTTAGTAAGGAAATGGCTTCCTAGACTTATCAGCTTGGAAGAGAACGTAAACAGGCATGATGAGGTCAAAAGCATGGGGAAGAAACTGCGGTCGATTAGCCAGTCATCATCCTGCAAATCACGCGTCAAGCGATCCTCCCGACGAAACCCTTCTCGCTTTCACGTTCTTCATGCTCTCCTACTTTGGCTATTGCGTATGACGTCATCAATGTTCGATCACCAACGTCAAACGCTACCTCAAGCCCAAGCAACCTAGACGGATAGGCCAAGATGGGAATCTTACAGAAGATCGAATCCCTCCTTTGCAGGCAGCGAAATTTCTTTTCGTTCGTCCGCCAGTACGCTCACGTTACACGTACACATACTTCGTAGAGATCTAGTTATTAATGAGAAAATACGAACATATGGAGTACCCCTTAGGTTTCACCCTATCAAAATCCCAGTCCACTTATCAGGCGGCGCGTGTTCACCGCGCCGGAACCCTCTGGTTCTGTTTCACCGCCTTGCCTCTCTCGTCCCTCTCTTTTCTTTTCCTTTGTCACTTCTATGGGGACAACAGCAGGCGTTCCTCCCCTTCCCCCACCACCACCTCACTGACGTCTTAATCCACCACGTTGTTTCCGTTTCAATCCTTCGTCGTCGAGTTCGAGTTCGGCCAGCGAACTTACGCCTTAGATCTTGGATCTAAGGTCGAGCGAGCCCTAGATGCTCGACCTCGAATCTGAGTTGATTCTAGGTCAATCAGGTTGGCTTAGGCAACGAACGAGGCGGAGGTGGTGATCTGGTTCGTCGACGCAGCATGGGGCCTCCACCTCCTGGCTGACGTGGGCGCCGACGCAGAGGGCGCCGGAGGAGTTGGACACGAGGCAGCAGCGCTAGAGGTCGGAGATGGAGTGGGTGAAGAGGGAGGCGATCTGCTGGAGGCGGCGGCAGGTCTGAGGTCGGAGAGGGGGAAAGGGACCAGGCGGAGGAGAGAGAGAGAAGAAGACTGTGAAAGGGCAGAAGAAAAAACAAAGCAAAAAAGAAGAGAGGGAAGAGAAAGGCGAGGCGGTGAGAGAGTTTTAGAGGTTCTGGCATGGTGGGGCCCGGACAACACGTGTCGTCCGGTGAGCGGAATAGGATTTTGATGGGGTGGAATCCATGCGGTAGCAATATTTTATCGTATATTCATATAGATATAGAATCTGCATTTAGTGCATGTCATTCTTTTCACATGCTAGAGCGAAACTGCTATGCAGCTGCGTATGTCATTGTTCGGTAGACTGACTTGATTGGCTCTGCGCATGTGCGTTTGGCATCGCGTCACGTCGAGGGCATCGCGTCACGTCGAGGGTTTCGGCTGGTATTTCCAGAACGCGATAAGGTTACTAGAAACAAGAATCTACGACCTAATTATGCATATAATTATGTGCATGTGGTTAAAAAAGAAGCTTCGGTTTTATTATTCTTCTTGTTTGCAGGCATAATTCCTTTTTTAACTTTCCACCAACGTGGCTCGTACACCTTATATGTATCGTCCATCTCAAGCAACAATAACCCATCAACTGTCGCTTGTAATCTTTCCATCGTAGGTAGTAAATTGCTTGTAATCTTTCCATCATATGTAGAGATGCTCAATGTTTCCAAACTCTCTGCAGGTTGGCTTTCCCCAATGTCAGAATTGCGACAACTCGTCCGTCTCTCATCAATTCTCGTCCTCGCCATGCTATTGTCGCGGCAATCTAATGCAGATGTTGGCACCGCCGGTCACTACGATCCTCCGTACACACGTAAGTATAGAAGCTATTGAACCGGCTCATAATTTGCAGTCTATCACCAGGCCGTGTTAAAATGATATCATGTTTGTCTAAACATTGAAATGTTACGGGTAATATGATCGCAGCGACCGCTTGCTTCGGGTACGACCCGTTGCAGTTCCCCTCGAGCTTCCTGTTTGCAGCTGCCGGGGAAGGGATTTGGGACAACAGTGCTGCTTGCGGGAGGCAATATTGGGTCAGGTGCATAAGTGCCGACCGGCCAAAGACCTGCAACCCGGCCCAGTTGGTCCAGGTCAGGATTGTGGACCGGGCGCTCAGCGCAGTCTCCCGGTCCTCGTCGGACCGCGCCACCATTGTCTTGTCAAAGACTGCGTTCGAGGCCATTGCAAATCCAGCTGCGTCGTCTGTCAATGTCGAATTCGTACAGTAAGTAGCTGGTTCGGACTATTGGTCATTATTTTGCTTGCAATTTGTCCGTAGATATATCTCAATTTTGAGAAATTTTGGTGACTGTTGTGTGATTTACACGCAGGGTTTGAAGTGATCAAGATGATACTATGGAAGCAAAGCAAGGTAGGGCTTTTGAGACCAGATTGATACCTTCTGGTTGAAGGTTTACTACTATGGATGGTTTATACGCACACAAACACAGACAAAATGTATACACTTTTTTTTTTCTGGTCGGTAACATAATGTATACTTCGATAGGAAGATACGACACTTTGTAATTAATTATGATACAAGCTGAAATCATATATATTTGCTCCCTTACCACTCACTCTAATATACTCCGCCAACCATAACTCGAATCGCAAGCACTGAAGGCATGTACATGATGTTACTATAATTGAGTTCAGTCCACACATCAATAGCAAGGGTCTATTTATTTGAAGAAAAACTATCTCTAAAAAATTGTTTTCAACTTTCCGGTCTTTTGATGACAGAAAACGAATTGATTTACAAAAATATTTTCCATGAAACGAAAACAACAGTTTTAGGGGAAAACAACTTCTAATTTTGGAAAAAAGGAATTTACTTTTCATTAATCACCAAACAATTGAAAGCTAAAAATTTCACTTGAAGATAATTTCCATGGAGAATATTTTCATGTATCATGAAATATTTTCATGTATCATGAAATTTTGATTGAAACAACCGCATTCTAATAGTTTGTTTGTTTTGCGAAAAATATTTTTTGACATTTGGTTCACTTGGGAAAATGATTAAATTGAAATTGCTTTCTTACCAAAACTAGGCATTGACGCTTGAACCCAAAACTTTGCGTTTGGGCATGGAAATCTCAACTTTGATTCTCGAGTCCCCGTGTTTAGGTCCAAATCTCTTGGTGGCTAGGCCCAAGTCCATCAAGGCCAGGCTTGGGACCTTGGTGCACCCACTCGGGCATAGGCCCTTGCTCTAGCGCCCACAACCGAGTCCATCCAAGTTAGTTAATGAAACATTTGTTCTTCTAAAATTATTTTTAAAAAATCCAATGCCCACACCCAATGCTCCAGCTCATAAACGTCAATGCTCGGGTCTTCGACACTTGACCCTTGGTACAAATCCTTAAGCTTGGGTCTACAACGATTGTGCACAAGTCCTTGGTGCCAAGCTCAAGCTCAAGTCATTAGTTAATGAAACATTTTTTTTATAAAAATATTTAAAAAAAAAAATCGATTTTAATTATTTTTATTTTTATAAAAAATTAAATTTTAAATTATTTTATTATTCTTTCCTTTTCTTTTCTTTTCTTCTTTTCTCTTTTTTTTTTTTTTTTTTTTTTTACTTTTCCTTTCTCTTTCTTCCTCCTACTTCCTTTGCCAGCTCTTTGCCTCGGCGATGGTTGAAAGCCTAGTAAATTGTCATAACATAGGCCGGCGAGCTTTGGGTTTGCCAAATCTAGGTGAGCTCTCGACTGTGACCATCACCGAGGCCTCAACCAGTGGAAGGAGAAGGAAAAAGAAAAGGAAAGGAAAGAAAAGAAAAGAAAAAGAATTAAAAAATTGATTTTTTTTTTTTGCCTAGATAAAGTGATGAGTTTGAAATCATTTTCTGAATAAGATCTAAACATAAGAAAATAATTTTGTTCACATGTCAACAAATAAAGAAAAACTAACCATTTTATGAAATTATTTTCCTTATATAAACACACTCTAAAATGAATTGATATTGCTAGAAATATAGATGTTAGCTATATGATCTATTACATTGGTATTAGAACCAATACCCCTAATTTAGGGTTTATTCATAACTTGAGTGTATTCATATATAAACTAAAGCCTTCATATTGGCAATATAACTTTTGGCCAAGGAAGATGAAAAAAATCCCCAAAAAAATGCAAAGGACAAAAGAGGAACATGTATCGATTAAGGTGTGTTTGTTTGAATAAAAGAACTTTCCGCAAATTAGACTTACGTACTTTTATACATTTGGTTTGTTGAAAATGATCAATCAATAGAAAATCATTTATGGTTAGAGAAAAAGTGCATGCTTAAAGTTAAAAAAATGAATTCCATAACTTGTAAAGAAGAGAACATTATCTTGAAAAATGATTTCTCAAAAGACAATTTCCTTTCCCCAAATGAACAAACCTTAAAAATGAATTTTGTTGATAAGTCGAGGATTCTAAGTTCAAAGATTTTTGATATCCTTTTACATTTAGGATGTCTCCATCAAAATCTTGCTGTGGTGGTTGATTAGCTTGTGTTTGAGTTTGACTACTACATACAAAATTACAAATGCAAGCCCTATACCCAATCCCACAGTAACCGACCAGGTGATTGATCGAGCGATCAAAAGACTCTAGGCTACGGTATATCGCCAATCTCGTACTCCCCTACTTATACCTTGTGGGGCTGCAGTTACAGGCTTTTCCTAGTGGGTAATGGGTGCTTCGTTGGCGCCGTCAAGTGAATGTTCTAGCAGCGGGCAAAGTAGGCTCCCATCCCGTTTATGCACAAAAAGAAAACAGTCAGATAGGGAATAACGTCTTTTTGGAAGTCTCTTGACATTTGTTGGCCAGCTAATGTGCATTTAGAAAGGCTCATCGCCCTTTACATTCGACCATGAAGATTCAGCATCCTCGATAGTGAAGCCGTGCATAATGAATCAACACCCGAAATCAAATCCTAAGTTGCCTATATTCTCCGTTCACGCAAAAAAACAGAACATGAAATTCTACGAGCAAAGATAGGGATAACTTAGTAACTTTCACATCTTTAGAAAGTCACAAAGTCCAGACCTAGAGGGTAGGGTTCAGAACTCAGATCAGACATTTTAGCAGATGCGAAACCCTATAGTAACTTTTGAGAGGGTTGCCAGCACCGATCATCCATTCTTGCCCTTTTTCTTCCTAAATTTAGACATCCATTCTCCCTCCAAAAATAGACCTACACTGCCACATTTTTACCAAACTAGATTCATCAATAAAAGTGCAATTGATTCGCTTTGATCAGGTGGTCGAATGCTTGATCTGAACGTTACGGGTTTCGATTCGAATTCGTGTTTCCCCCTCAGAACAACCTTTGAGGTCACCCCTTGTAAAGTCACACGGGTCCGGCCTTTATCCAAGGTAGGTGGACTATAGGCGTTTTTGCGTACTACCGAGGGCATTTTCTTTCTATATATTAGCTTGCTGACACCATAATCTAAGTTACGAAATGGTTTCTGAGAGTTCTCGGCTTGGAAAAGAATGTAACAGGCATGATGAGGTCAAAAGTATGGAGAAAAACTGCGGTCGATTAACCAGTTATCATCTTGCGAATCACGAGTGAATATCACTTCTCTTCATCGTGACGTCAAGTGATCCTCCCCACGAAAACCCTTCCCAGCTTTCTTGCTTGCATACTCTCCCGTAGCATATCGCCTCATCGCTGTTTCGATCATCAACGTCAAACGCAACGTCAAAACCAAGCAAACAGAAGCGATAGGCCGAAGTGGAAATGTAACGAAAGATCAGATCCCTCTTTTACAGTCAGCTGAATGTCTTTTAGTTTGTCCCCAAGTACGTTGCATTATACGTACATATACCTTTGCAGAGATATAGCTATTTATGTGGAGAGAGTATCTGCATAGATCGCGTACCGCTCCTATCATATTCCTCTGGAACTGCTTGGTTGCTGTATACATAGCCCATTGATATCTAAGAATTTCCCTTCGCGTGACAAAAAATATATAAACAAGAAATTTCTAATTTTCGAATTACGGAAGCAACGTGTGGCTGGCTTTGCTTCCCGTCGAGGGTTTCGGCTGATATTTCTAGAACGCTACAAGGTTGCTAGAAAACGAGAATATATGTCCCGCTCAATCAAAAGAAGCAGGCGCGAGAAAAGACCAGGCGTCGTAGAGAATTAGAAGAGAACTAGATTCGTGCGGTATCAAATTCTTTCGGAGTCTTTCAGGAACGTAGAGAATTACAACTCTTGTTGAAACTCGGTTTGATCGAAAATTTGAAGCCATGTGCATGGAATTGTGCGCGTGTTTGAAAGAAGCTTCCTTTCATTCTTCTCTTTGTTCTTTTCGCAGGTCCATAACTTGCACGGATCGTCCATTTCAAGCAACGACAACCCATGAACTTTCATATGGAGCTTTTCCGCCATACATAATAAATTTCCAATCTTTCCAAACTCTCTCCTGCAGGTTGGGTCTCAACAATGTCGCAATCGCGACGGTCGTCCCTCGCCTTCTCTCATCGATCCTCATCCTTGCCGTGCTGTTGTTGCCCCTATCCCATGCGGACGTTGGCACCGCTAGTCACTATGATCCTCCATATATGCGTAAGTGCGTTTGTTATCGCATCGGCTCTTAATTTCTGGTATATCTCCAGGCCACATTACTCCAATTTGAGCTTTGTTTATGTATTGATACGTTATGGGTAATATGATCACAGCGATTGCTTGCTTTGTTGGAGGTTTGTTTGTCAAAACAAGCTAAGTGTGTTTTCCTTATCCCACATAGGAAAAGTGGGAGGAGGTGGGGCGAATTATAAGTGAAGGGTTTCCTTGTATACCTTAACGAATGATCGGGCAGGGCTAGACCCTACTATACCCATGTGCGGATTGGGTGAGGCTAGACCCCACCATACCCGCGTGCGGGTGCGCGATTATTTAGTGCACTTAGTGCGCTCGCGGTTTAATAAGCATTAATCCCTTGTTATTTTTTTTTATCTATTATTAATTTTAATCAATTCAAAGGTTGCCTTTTGTTTTTGAGAATTTTCAGAAATAAGTATGAAAAATGAAAATTCGAAATTTTATTTATTTATAATAATAATAATAATAATAATAATTTATATTATTATTATTATTATTATTATTATTATTATTATTATTATTATTATTATTATTATTATTCCGAATTTTATTTGTGTCTTTTCAAGACAACCTTTGGAAAAATTACTTATTCGGTTTGCAACTTTTCTCGAATTGTTGCAATTGTTCGGTTTTCGACTTCATCCGAATGGTCGCATTTGTTTATCCAAATAATTTCTAAATGACGTGTTTGTTCATAATTTTTGCAAATTTTTACGAAGAGTTGTATGTAAGACTATTTAATATATATACTCGTTGTTTTCGGAAGAAAGTGTGATCATTTCCTGAACCTTTGTTCAGAAAAACTACAACCGATTTTTCAATTGTTTCCTAGAGAGACTCTAGATAAATACTAGAATTGCTATCTAGTATTCTCATTTGAGACTTTGTTGTATTCTTGAGGATTTTTGCCGGTGACCGTTAACAACTTTGTGGGGGCAAATAAATCCTTAAAGAAAGTGATATCACGCCTCAAAGTCTAGCTTGAGTACTTTGAATATCCGTCTTCATTGTTCTATCCAATTTGAAGCCATATTTTTCCAACAATTTTAAGGATTTTTTTTTTTTGTTACCCAGGGAACCCCGTACAGCCGGCAGCCGGCGGGTAAACCCTGGACGACAGGTAGAGTCACCACTACCCTTGCCTACTGGGTAAGTCGTGGGTTCCTTTCATTCAAGGCAAATGACGCCGTGGATTGAACACTGGACCTTTCGTGAGAGGAACCAGTGCCAAACCAACTACGCCACCACCATGGGTGGTAATTTTAAGGATTTATTTTGCTACAATGGAGTCAGAGACGATCAAAATCATGAATCAAGATATGGTCAATTTGGACCGATTCGATGTGAACAATTTTGCTCACTAGAGGGACACGATGATGTTCTTACTCACTGCTCTGAAGATTTCCTACATACTGGATCCTAACTTGACACCTATAGAAGATCTTAAGCCTACTGCCGAAGGAGGACAACCAAGTGTGGAAGCCATTGAGAGGGTTAATAAGGAAAAGAAGAAACATGCAGATGATGAATTACTTTGTCAATGACACATTTTGAATACACTCTCCGATCGTCTATACGACTTATTCACTGAAATGAAGTCAGTAAGAGAAATTTGGAATGCACTAGAATTCAAGTACAAAGCGGAGAAGTAAGGTACCAACAAATATCTAATTGCAAAATATTTTGATTTCAAGTTTATTGATACTAAACCCTTGCTGGAACAAGTCCATGAATTGCAAGTGCTTGTGAATAAGATTCGTGCCCTCAAAATTGATATTCCAAAAGTTTTTCAAGTTGGAGCAAGTATTGTGAAATTGCCTCCAAGTTGGAAAGATTATGGAAAAAGGCTAATTCACAAATCGGAGGAGTTTACTTTGGAGCAAATACAGAAACATTTTCGCATTGAGGAAGAGTCACGTTTACATGATAATTCTATTTTTTACAATTCCAAGGTGAATGCTGTGGATAAAAACAGAAAATCAACCAGAACTTCAAAGTAAAAAGCAGGCATAAATTTAAGAGAACATAAAAGAAGAAAAAGGGTTGCTTTGTTACATTGGTATTTAAAATTGATGCTCCTAATTAGGCTTTCTTCATAACTTAAGTGTTCATATAAAAACGAAAGCCTTCACATTGGCAATATAACTTTTGGCCAAGGAAGATGAAAAAAATGTATATAAAAAAAAAATGCACAGGAAAAAAGGGGAAAAATTACCAAAAAGTCATAAATTTATTGCATTAGTACCAATTCGGTCCTAAACCTTTAATTGAACCAATTTAGTCATAAAATTTTTCATATCAATATCAAATTAGTTCATCTAATCAATTTAGGTCAGAAATTATTGACGTAGATGTTGAACGTTCTACGTAGTACAAGCAATATTGGCATAGACATTTTTAATATGCTTGTGGCTAGTCACTAGCCACTAGCCATGGGCCATGACAGGCGAGGGTTGGCCTCTCCTAGGCAAGAGTCACCCTTGCTGACCACAAGTGAGGGTAAGCCTTGCTGGACTACACTTGGGCTAAAGCAAGTGCAAGCATGACCCTCCTCACCAATGCTCGAGGCTAGCCCTCGTCGGCCACAAGTGAGGGTTAGCCTTGTTGGGCCGCACCTGGGTGAAAGCAAGTGCAAGCATGACCTTCTTGCTAGATTTGGCAAGGTCACCCCAACCTGGACAAGGGTCAAACTCGCTAGATCCGGCAAGAGGGGCCATGCCAACGCTCGCCCTCGCTTAGGCGTAACCTAGCAAGTTGTAAGTGAGGCTAGCCCTCACCGCTACAAGTGAGGATCAGCCTCGCCAAGCCCTACCTAGGCGAAAGTAAGGATCAGCAAGGCCCCCTTTGCTAGATTTGGTGAGGCCACCTTGTTTTAGGCAAGGGTTAACCTTGTGAGATATGGTGAGAGGGGCCTTGCCAGCGCTCGCCCTCGCTTAGGCGCGGCCAACAAGGCCAACCCTCATCGATGGTCGCAAGGGTCACCCTTACCAACCTTTGGTTAGTGGTCGGTGACTAGCCACAAGCAAAAAGAAAAAAAGGGAAAGTAGAAAAAAAGAAATGAGAAATAAAAAAATTATTTTTAAATATAAAAAATCACAAAAATAATAAAATACTATTAAAAATGTCTATGTTAGAATTGACCATGTCACCAATTAGAAGAAATTTAGAACTAAAATTGAAAAATTTAAGATTAAATCGATTTCAATATAATAATTTAAGATTTTTTTGGTACTTTTCCCCAGAAAAAGAAGTACATGTATTGGTTATGGTGTGTTTGTTTGAATGAAAAAAAAAATTCGCATATTTATTTTTTGGACTATAACACATCCAGTTTGTTGAGAATAATCAGCCACCGGAATCTTGCTTTGGTGGTGGATCAGCTAGTGTTTGGGCTTGACCACTGCGTGCAAATGAAAGCCCCATACGCAATCCCTCAGTAACCAGCCAGGTGACTAATCAAGCGATCTACATTGGGTTAAGGTGTATCGCCGGTCTCGAACTTCCCTACTTGCACCTTATGAGGCTGCTGTGGGTCATGGGTGCTTTGTCGGCACCGTCGAGCGAATATTCTAGCAGCGGGCGACGTCGGCCTCAATCCCGTTTATGCACATAAAGAAAATAGTCAGATAACAAATAACGTCATTTTGGAATCCTCTTGACCTTTGTTGGTGGCCACAGCATTCAAAATGGCTCGTCACCCTTTACCTTGATTCGACGCATAATAGGCATGTTCGCACTCATAAAAACCTATCGTAGAGGAACGGGACTTTGACATTCGACGGCGAATATTCGGGATCCCGGATGCTGAAGCCGGCGTTTAATGAGTCAACACTCGATATCAAATCCTTAGATTCTCCATCTCCATGAAAAAGAACAGAACATGAAAATCCACCCGACATTTAACACCTCTCCGCCGGTCAAAATAGCCTAGGGATCGAATTCTTCGTCTTGAAAGGTGTCCCGAATATATGCTCCCACCTTTCACATTTCCGTGAGCATCTACGATCACGTTGAACTCAGAGATTGCACTACGCAACAGAAGCTAGTAAAATGCCCAGAAAAGTCGGACAACTAATCGATGTTCATTGAAAGGTGGCTAAGGGTAGTGAAGTTTTATCCTCGTGTTCCACGACATCTTCACCGAGAAGTGGTAGATTAAGGTGGTGAGGAGTTGAATCTGGTCGTTTTCGATATATGCTTCTTCTGATGCAAATGAGCTCTCGCAAGTAGAAATGCTTATGGAGGGTTTAAGACACTCATCGGCTACCAGCCAATTGAAGACAATCAGATAGATAGAAGAAGAAACATTTCATGCCTTGAAGATCAGTCAAACGTTCAGGACTCCAAAGAAGGTTCAAAATACAGACTGGTAAGAGATGCTAAAAAGGGAATGAACCATGGATATTGGATTCAAACTCCTAAGCCGCCATACATTTCCCATAGTCCAGCTCTAGCTATAACATCCAATATCCAGAGGTTCCAATAATCTACTTCCATCTCTCTAATATCAAGCTAAAATAATTGCACAAACTTACACTAGGCTAGAAACAAATCAAGTTATCTTTGAACTCTAGATGGCCGAGACCTTCGGGGCTTCCACTGGCAACTGATGGATCTCGTCCATCCATGGATCCTTCTCTTTTGCGGGATTCATGGTGCGAAGAGCCTTCCAAACAGTGCTGTTGCACTTGAATCCCGAACCAAAAGCTATCTGCCATGTCCTGTCCCCGCTCTTGATTCTTCCTTTGGCTTCACTGTAAGTGAGTTCATATTAAAGAGAGCTGCTCGATGTGTTGTCGAGCCGGTTAAGGGTCATTCTCGAAGGTTCCAAGTGCCAATCTGAAAGCTGCAGATTCTTCTCTAGTTCCTCGAGCACTGCTCTTCCACCAGTGTGAATACAGAAATGCTCGAAGGCCAATTTGAAATCTGGGATGTATGGCTTCAATTTCAGCCAAAAGTTTGAACTTAACTGCAGAGTCGGTGAGTCCATTATCAGATTGGATTTCCGTTTGTTCTAGTGTTGTACAACGTTTTCAAAGTTGGAAATTTGATATTCATTTGCATTTGATATCTCCTGTCCGGAATTAGCATAGAACTCTTGTCCTTTCTAAATAAAAACTGCGGAACAACTCTTGGTGAAGGATATTTCACTGCGAGAACAAAACCGGTGAAACACTGACATTTGTTGGCCAGCTTATGTACATTTAGAAAGGCTTGTCACCCTTTACATTCGACAATGAAGATTCAAGATCCTCAATGGTGAAGCCACACATAATGAATCAACACCCGATATCAAATTCTAAGTTGCCTATATTCTCCGTCTACATGAAAAAGAACATAACATGGAAATTTACTTACAATTAATATCTCTCTGCTACGCGCAAAGATGGGGAATACTTAATAACTTTCACATCTCTTGGAAGTGATAAAGTCCAGACCTAGAGGGTAGTGGTTAAAACTCAGATAAGACACTTTTAGTAGGTGCCAAACCCTATAATAATTTTCGAGAGGGTTGCCAATACCGATCATCCATTCTTGCCCTTTTTCTTCCTAAAATTAGACATCCATTCTTCCTCCAAAAGTAGACCCCCAATGCCAGCTTTTTTCCAAACTAGATTCATCAATAAAAGCGTAATTGATTCGGTTTGATCAGGAGGTCGAATGCTTGATTTCTACGTAACGGATTTCGATTTGAATTCATGTTTCTCACTTAGAGCAACCTTCAAGGCCACCCCTCATAAAGTTACGCGGAGTCAGGCCTTACCCAAGGTAGGTGGACTATAGGCGTTTTTGCGTACTGCCGTGGGCATTTTCTTTGTATATATTAGCTTGCTGACACCAGAATCAAGTTAGGAAACGGCTTTTGAGAGTTTTCGGCTTGGAAAAGAATGTAATAGGCATGATGAGGTCAAAAGTACGGAGAATAACTGCGGTCGATTACCCAGTTACCATCTTGCGAATCACGGCTCAATAATCAATATCACTGCTTTTCATCATCACGTCAAGTGATCCTCCCCACGAAAACCCTTCCCAGCTTCCTTGGTCGCATTCTCTCCCGTGGCGTATGCCTAATCGCTGTTTCGATCATCAACGTCAAACGCTACGTCGAAACCAAGCAAACTAAAGCGATAGGCCGAACTGGGAATCTAAGGAAAGATCAGATCCCTTTTTTACAGTCACCTGTCTTTTCGTTTGTCCGCAAGTGCGTTACATTATACGTACATATACCTACGCAGAGATATAGCTACTTATGTAGGGAGAGTATCTGCAAAGATCGTATAGCGTTCTTTTTGTATGTGAGTATTCTTCTGGAGCTTCTTTGTTGCTGTATACATAGCCATTGATGTCTCAGAATTCCCTTCTGTGACAAAGAATGTGTAAACAAGAAATTTCTATTTCTCAAATTACCGAAGCAAACGTGTGGCTGGCTTTGCTTCGCGACGAGGGTTTCAGTTGATATTTCTAGAACGCGACAAGGTTTGCTAGAAAACGAATATATATGTCCTGATCAATCAAAAGAAGCAGGCGCGAGAAAAGACCAGGCGTTGTTGAGGGTTAGAAGAGAACAAGATTCGTCCTGTATCATATTCTTTCGGAGACTTTCAGGAACGTAGAAATTACAACTCTTATTGAATCTCGGTTTGATCGAAATTTTGAACCCATGTGCGTGTAATTGTGCGCATGTGGTTGGGAAAAGGCTTCCTTTTATTCTTATGTTCGTTCTTTTCCCAGGTCATCAACTTTCATCTGGAGCTTTTCCGCCATACATTAAAGATTTCCAATCTTTCCAAACTCTCCTGCGGGTTGGGTCTCAACAATGAAGCAATCGCGACAAGTCGTCCCTTGCCTTCTCTCATCGATCCTCATCCTCGCCGTGCTATCGTTGCCCCTATCCCATGCGGACGTCGGCACTGCTGGTCACTATGATCCTCCGTATACGCGTAAGTACTTTTGTTATCGCATTGGCTCTTAATTTCTGGTATATCTCCAGGCCACGTTACTCCAATTTGATCTTTGTTTATGTATTGATATGTTATGGGTAATATGATCGCAGCGACTACTTGCTTCGGGTACGACCCATTGCAATTCCCCTCGAGCTTCCTGTTCGCAGCCGCTGGAGAAGGGATTTGGGACAATGGCGCCGCATGCGGGAGGCAATATTGGGTCCGGTGCGTAAGCGCTGACCGGCCGAAGACTTGCAACCCTGCCCAGTTGGTCCAGGTCAGGATCGTGGACCGCGCACTCAGCGCGGTCTCTAGATCCTCGTCGGACCGCGCCACTATTGTCCTGTCTAAGACAGCGTTTGAGGCCATTGCAAATCCATCCACATCATCTGTAAATGTCGAGTTCGTACAGTAAGTAGCTAGTTCTTTGATTCGACTATGGTTCAATATTTTCCTTTCAATTTATGTCTCTGTAGATTTATCTCAATTTTGAGAAATTTTGGTAATTATTGGGTGATTTACATGCAGGGTTTGAAGTGATCAAGATGATACTTTGGAAGCAAAGCAAGGTAGGGTCTAAGAGACCAAATTGATACCTTCTTGTCAAGGGTTTACATATTATACTTGGATAACAAGACATAAACATAGTAATTGATTATGAAACAAGTATCTATATATTCCCTTACTACTCATTCTAGCATTCTCCACCAACTATAACTTGAGTTGCAACAATTGAAGGGCTCGAATATGATGTTATTATAATTGACTCTGCTCCTTGCATCAAAGTTAAAATGGATGGATATTGCTAAAAAGATAGGATATGCATGATAACCATTCTGTCCTTTTTTTTTTTTCCTGTGCCTGGGAATAGGTTTAGAACAAAAATCCATTCGATAATATAATTTCATTTTCTATTTTTGGAACAAATTTTTACTCTTGAAATAGGTTTGGAACATAAATTAGCGATTAGAATTTTTAACTTTTCTATCTCTTGAACAAAAGTAAGAAATGAAAACGCTTTTTATCGTTCACTTTTTTCGTTGTCCGTAGCCCACCCTCCATCCGTTGCCACCCATTGGTCGTTAGACGCCCACCGCTGAACATGGGATGCCGACCGCCGATCACCGATGCTAGTTGCCGGTCGCCTCCCACCGCCACTTGAGAGGGAGAAATTTTGTGTCGTTATTAAACGAATTTTTATTCCAAGTATATAAATTTTGTATTGTTATTAAACATGTATTTTTGCTTAAAAACTCGTTCGAAGAATATAAATTAAAAAAAATATGAATTTCTAGCAATAAATTGATTCTGAACGAATGGTTACCATTCGCATCCATAGTTGCCAGCTATATGATTTATTACATTGGTATTATAATTGATGTCCCTAATTAGGCTTTATTCATAACTTAAGTGCTCATATAAAAAGGAGGAGGGCACGTATCAGTTAGGGTATGTTTGTTTGAGTGAGAATTTTTTGCATATTTATCTTTGGACTATAACACATCTGGTTTGTTGAAAATAAAAAGCCAACGGACAACCATTTACACTAAAAAGTAATGCATGCTTAAAGTTAGGAAAACTGTATTCCCTAACTTGAAAAGAGGAAAACATATTCCTAGAAAATGATTTTTCGAAAAATAATTTTCTTTATCATGAAAGTTTTGCATCAAACAAACGCATCCTAAAATTGAATTTGGTAGAAAAATCAAGTATTCCAAAGTTAAAGAATTCCGATATCCTTTTACAATCACGATGTCTCCATGAAAATCTTGCTCTGGTGGTCGATCAGCTTGTGTTTGAGCTTGACCACTACGTACAAATGAAAGCCCTTTACCCAATCCCACAGTAACCAAGCCAGGTGATTGATCGAGCAATCAAAGACCCTGGGTTCAAGTGTATCGCCAGTCTTGGACTTTCCCCACATGCACCTTGCAAGGCTGCTGTGGGCAATGGGTGCTTCGTTGGCGCCGTCAAGCGAATATTCTATTGGAGGGCGAAGTGGGCCCGAGTCCCCTTTATGCACAAAAAATCGTCACCCTTTGCCTTTGATTCGGCACTTAATAGGCACGTTTGCACTCATAAAAACCTATCGTGAAGGACCGGGATTATACATTCAACGGTGAAGATTCGGGATCCCGGATGGTGAAGGCAGCATTTAACGAGTCAACGCTCAATATCAAATCCTAAGTTAGATTCTCCATCTCCATGGAAAAGAGCAGTAACATGAGAATCCGCCAGGCATTTAACACCTCTCCGCTGGTCAAAAATAGCCTAGAGATCGAATTCTTCGTCTAGAAAGGGGATAAAAACACTAATGGTACCATAAGTTGTGTACGGCGCTCACTTTGGTGCAAAAAGTTTCCGTCGGATCATTTAAGTGCAAAAAAAAATTGAAAAACGCTCACTTTGATGCCAATACCGATCGGATCGGCCGGAAATCTGACGTGACCTTTTTTTATTAATTTTTTATGCTGATGTGGCTCGCCGGAGTTTCCATTAGATCACTTAGGCCTTCAAACAACGTCGTTTTAGCATCCTAACACCAAAACGACGCCGTTTTGTGTCTTTCCCCCAAATTCAAAACCCTAAATCCCCAAACGACGCCGTTTTGTGTCGTCTTCTTCCTCAAGCGAATTCATCTTCTTCCCCGAACAAATCCAGCAACACCAACAACACCAAACCAACAACACCAGCAGCGGAGAACCAGCAACAACAGTAATTTTCCAGAAAAGAAACCACCCATTCGCCTCCGCTCTCCCCCGGTAGTTTTCCCCCATTTTTAATCACCTTATCAACCTTTCAAATCCCCAAATCTCAGCCTCATCACCGCCTTTTCCCAAGAAATATCATCGGGTGCAGAGGAAACGCGGGCTCGAAGAATCCCAAGAAGCATGAGTGATCCGGTCAATGGTAGCCGCGAAGATCTGGAATGCCACGGAGGTTGTCAGCGAAGCCAACTGCTACAAAGGCGACTACCGTGGCCTCGCCATCCCCTCCTCCGCCCTCATCGTCGACACCTCCCTCTTTCTCGGGTTTTCTATTCATTTTTTTTTTCTTTCTTTTGTCTTGCTGTGGCAAGCAACTACAATGGAGGTTGAGGGATGGCGGCTGAGCGACGGTGGCCGAGGGACGGCGGCCAAGTGACGGTGGTTGAGGGACGGCGGTTGAGCGACGGTGGACGAGCAATGGCGGACAAAAAAACCCTAATTTCAATCTCCAAATAAAATTAACAAACGGCGTCGTTTTTGTGAGGGTATCCACGTAGGACGGCAAAACGACGTCGTTTTCTTAAGGAAGACGGAAAACGACGTCGTTTAAAAAGCTTCTCGATTTTTTTTTTTAAATATAAAAGCCACGTAATTATTTTGGCCGGATTCTGTCGTCGATGGCACCAAAGTGATCGTTTTTCCTCCGATTTGAAACTTAAGTGATCCGGCGGAAACTTTTGGCACCAAAGTGAGCGCCGTACACAACTTATGGCACCATTAGTGTACTTATCCCTCTAGAAAGGTTTCCCGAATATTTGCTCCCACTTTCACATTCCTGTGTATCCCAAACAGATGAGATCCATGTGAGAAGGAGAATTTCCTGTGAGCATCTACGATCACGTCGAACGCGGACAAACGCAGAGATCGCACTACGCAACAGAAGCTAGTAAAATGCCCAGAAAAGTCGGACCACTAATCGATGTTTCATTTGAAGGTGGCTAAGGTTAGTGAATATTTTACTTCTTGTTCCGCAAAATCTCCCCTGAGAAGTGGTTGATTTAAGTAGTGATGAGTTGAATCTGGTGGTTTTCAATATATGCTTCTTCCGAGGCAAATGAGTTATCGCAAGTAGAAATGCGTATGAATGGTTTAAGACACTTACCGGCGACCAACTAGTTTCGGATTTAGGAAGTAACAACATTTTCTGAGAGCCTTCGTGATTCCGACATATTCTGACACATTTCGACATGTGGTCAATAGGATTTTGAAAAATCCGACATGTGGTCAACTCTCCTAACACACAACTTTGGAATTTCCAACATGCTATTTCAATAAGCATTGGTCAATTTTAAAAATTTTTAATAAATGAGGAGTCAAAATGTAAATATGTAAAAAAATATAAAACATAATAATAAAGGGGGAAATAAAGATTTTTTGTTATATGTGATGGTGAAATGTAGATTTTTTTTTTCTTCCTTTTCAAGTTTTATGGATTATTGGAATATAATGTAATTGAAACTGTCAAATTGAAACAATGAATAATATCAACAAATGGTGAATTAATGCTTTTTATGTAAGTTTATTCTATGCTCTTTTTTATATTTGTTTATTTGTAAATTTGAAGCAAATCAATTTGATTGAAATAATCATTAAAATAATAATTCATCATATATATATATATATATATATATATGTATATGTATATATACACACATATTTAATATATAACGTGTATCAATGTGTCGGAATTTTTTATTTTTTAAGAAATGATGTGTCGACGTGTTGTGTTGCGTGTCGATGTCGGTGTTAGTTAGTTTAAGACAATCAATTAGATAGAAGAAGAAACATTTCATGCCTTAAAGATCAGTCAAAAGTTCAGGACTCTCAGAGGGCTCAAAATACTGATTGGTAAGAGATGCTAAAAGGGAATGAACTATGGGTTCAGCTCTAGCTGTAACATCCAAAATACAGAGGGTTCACTAATGTACTTCCCTCTCTCTAATATCAAGCTAAAGGAATTGCATCTCAAAAGCTTTCCCAGTTAACTATTGAAATTAGCAAACTTCCACAAGGCTAGAAACAAATCAAGTTACCTTTGAACTCTAGATGGCCGAGACCTTCGGGACTTCCAATGGAAACTTGTGGATCTCGTCCGTCCATGGATTCTTCTCTTTGTGGGATTCACGGTGCGAAGACTTCCAAACAGCACTATTGCACTTAAATCCCAAACCAAAAGCTATCTGCCAAGTCCTTTCCCTTTTCTTGATCCTTCCTTTGGCTTCCCTGTAAGGGACTTCATACCAAAGAGAACTACTCGATGTGTTGCCGAACCGGTTAAGGGTCATTCTCAAAGGTTCCATGTGCCAATCTAAAAGCTACAGATTCTTCTCTAGTTCACTGAGCACCGCCGGTCAAATCTTTGGATAGAGAAACTCCGATCATGTGACATCCCGAATTTTGACCCCGTCCCAAATATATGAAATGGGCATTTCACCGGCGCGCCTATTGTCCTTTTTTTCGGAGCTGATCACTCATGAGTTAACCAATCTAGTAGGTGAAGCCGCTAAGGGATATAACCGCGGTAAAATCCCTAAAAACTACCTAATTAGTTGGATTAGACTAAAATTGCGTCTAATCGATTCTAACTATGGAATTTAGTTTGGTTCTGGGAATCGAATATTCGAACGTGTCACAATTCATTTTTAGGACCTCGTCTCATCGTCCATCAAATTATTGACGAGTCTGAAATTTCGGGAAAGAAATTATCGGAGGAAAAATTGAAGATCGGAAGAAAAAAAGGGAATGAGAAAAGGAAAATAATAGAAGTAATAAGAATAATGTGTTTTCTTATTAAATTATTATTTTCTTTTCCTTTTTTTTTCTCTCTCTTTTCCTCCCCTTTGTGCGACACACCCCCCTTTCCACCTTATTTCCCTTCTTTTTGACTTTTCAAACCTAATCCCCTTCTCTCTCTTCTTTCTTCTCCCCCATTTCTCCCACGTGACCGAACCCCCCTCTTTCTTTCTTCTTGTTCGTGAAAAACCAGAAGCGGAATAAGAAGAACAGCAGCTCGCCGAATCCTGTTGTCGCCGCACCGGAATTGGACCTCCACCCGCGCTCTGCCACCACCCCTTCATGCCTCGCCATCCCTGCCATGCGCCGTCCAGCCTCTGCCCAGCCCTATTCTGCCCCCGTCTGGCTGCCGTTCAATGCCACCGGACCTCCACCGGCCCTCCCCTGCATCTTGCCGCCCTTGCTATGGTAGTTTGTTGCTGTTTTGGTCTGTTTTTCAGCCAACTCAGCCACCCCACCGAGTGGGTATCCAGTTGGTTCGGGCTCGCTTTTGGGCCGTTTCCGGGCCCTAAACTCGAGCTGTGCTTTAGGAGGAATTGATCCTCCCGTTGTCCCCGTCGGATTGATCCAAGTTGCACGCGATTCCGGTGAGTAATCTCACTAATCCTTGCTTAGTGGACTAATTACACTTTAGGTTGTTTAGTTTTAATTAATTAGGTTTAGGTGGTTAAATTAGTATTTATTAGTCAATTGTGATGCAAATTGGACAAACTGAGTGTGCATTTAGTAAATAGATGTGGTCTACTATTTATTGATGGTAGCCTGGGATTTTTCCCGACCCTTATTGGGCTTCAATTTCACAATTCGGGCCTAAGTGGAATTTTTAGTATTTAAATATTATTTTTAAAATTAATTTAATTATTTATTTATTTTCCGGAAATTCAACTGGGATGGCCGAAATTTTATGCTGATGATCATGGTGCAGTCTATTTATTTAATTGAGTTTTATGTTGTGCTAAATTGAAATTATTGTATTTATTTGTTTAATTTTCGAAATTAATTATTTAATTATTTATTTTTCAGAAATTAGGCAAAGATAGCCGACGACCGAAATTTCGTGCTGATTGTCGTGGTATAGTCCATTTATTTAATTGAGTTACGTTGTGTTGAATTAGTTTAATTATGGATTTTTAGGGATTATTTCTAAATCGAATTAATTTGAGTAATTGACTGGTGAATAATTGAGTATCGATTGCCAGTGATAAATGCATTGTGGTAGACTATTGATCATACTAGAAATTGTGGAAATGAAAGTGAGTATGTAGGATGTATGCTAACCTGATGACTAGGCATGTCATTTAAGAATTTGGTCATGTGTATAGTGGATTCATGATAGGTTATATATCACCTTGGAGAAAGCATGTGCACTCAGTGAACTGGTTTATCACCTGGGAAAACGCACGTGGGCTCTATGATTAAGTATGGCATATTGAAAGAGACATGTGGGCTCGGTAATTTGATGCATTACTTCGGAGAATACACGTGGTCTCAATGAGTACATTTGGCATCTTAAAGAGACATGTGGGCTCGGTGACTTGATGCATCGCCTTCGAGAATGCACATGAGCTCGCTGATTCAGAATGACATTTTAAAGGGCACATGGGCTCGGTAAATTAATGCATTACCTCGGAGAATGCACGTGGCTCGGTGATCGGTTCCATCACTTCGGAGAACACACGTGGCTCGGTGATAAGGGATATCGCCTCGGAGAATGCACGTGGCTCAGTGATTGGTTTTATTAGTTGAGATAGTAGAGCAATGACTATAATAACCTGGGAAATGGTTAGAGTGTCATGTAATTGACTAAGTCGACTAGTCTTTGCTTTGATTTGATGTGGTGAAATGATTGATTAAATGGAATGATCGGTGAATGGTTGATTGAGATGTAATCGACTAGGTCAATTGATCATTACTTGAGTTTGATGTTGTAAATTAATTGATTGAACGGAAATGACCATGAGTGGTCTTGTTATCATATAATTGACTAGGTCGATGCTTTGATCTGTGATGTGATTGCTTAGGTGTCTATTTAATCTGTGCTAACATGCAGGTGAGATCTGAGGCCAAGGTAAGTCTTCTAACTCGTGTTATGCTTAGGCAACATGTGTATTAGTTCCCTAATTGAGTCTTAGTAGGGTAGAACTCGCTGAGACATAGTTTCATCCCGATTGTGGGACATCATTTCAGGCTCTTAGAATGGCAGGACCTCCACCTCCTTGTCCTCGTATGCACTACGGTGTCCCAGAGCATATTTTAGAACTTGAGACCCACTTCCACGTCCACCCTCATCCGGAAGGATTAGTGTACTCATTAGTTCAGTCGACCATCTGGGTTAACGTGGGAGAGAAAGACCAGAGGCCCCACAGATATCGGTCTTGGTACCGTGATTATTTTGATGGACGCAGAGAAGGTCCTATTCCGGAAGAGAATGTGCCTTTTGATGTGATGGAAAAGATGTTCGGAGAGGGAACAACCGATCGAGTGGATGGATCAGTAGTGGATGCGAGGGACCCGCAGCAGGAGATTGAGACTCGCACTCCCATATATTCGACCGAGGAGGACAATGGGCATGAAGGTAACTGTGAGATGCCGTAGCAGGATGTGGAAGGATCGAAGGAGGACGAAGACTAGGGAGCAACTGAGGAGATGCCTGAAGATGAGCCCGCATTTGAAGCCGAAGATGAAGCTGAAGAAGAGAATGATGAGTTGGAAGAAAATGGACTGAGTGAAGAGGAGTCAGAGGAGGATCAGAATGATCCTGAATATGATTCGGATGAGGACTGAGGTCCCATCCTGTTTTTGCAAGCTATGAGTTTTGATCGGGGTGCAATAGATAAGACTCCTGAGTAGTATTGTATCATAAACTATCTAGTTTTTTTGTTTAAAAGTGTGTGCATGATTTTTAGTTATGAAAAAAGGTAACCTTACTTTTTTATCCCATTGTTTTATTGTCTGAGGATTTTCTTTATACTTCCGCATGCGCATATTGAATTAACAGGGTCGGCGATACATAGTCTTGGGATATCGCATTTCAAAATCGACCAAAGGTAAGGGATGTGCGCGTGCCTGAGGATCGGAGCGTGACATCCCCTTTTTGTGGTATTAGAGCCAGGTTTCGATCCTGGGACTTGTGGGTTATGGGCCCACCACGCTTCCGTTGTGCTACTTTGATTGTCACACCCCGATTTTTAGACACACGCACATTCCTTACCTTTGGTCGATTTTGAAATGTGATATCTTAGGACTAAGTATCGCCGACCCTGTTAATTTAATATGAGCATGCAGAAGCATAAAGAAAATTCCCAGACAATAAAACAATGTGATAAAGAAAAATAGGGCTACCTTTTTTTATAACTGAAAATCACGCCCACATTTTTAAACAGACAAACTAGATAATATATGATACAATACTACTCACGAGTCTTATCTACTGCACCCTGATCAAAACTCATAGCTTGCAAAAACAGGATGGGACCTTAGTCCTCATCCGGTCATATTCAAGATCTTCTAATCCTCCTCTAACTCTTCCACTCAATCCATTCTCTTCCAACTCATCATTCTCTTCTTCAGCTTCATCTTTGGCTTCAAATGCCGGCTCATCTTAAGGCATCTCCTTAGTTGCTCCCTAGTCTTCGTCCTCCTTCGTTCCTTCCACATCCTGCTACGGCATCTCACCGTTACCTTCATGCCCATTGACCTCCTCGGTCGAATATATGGGATTGCGAGTCTCGATCTCCTGCTACGGGTCCCTCACATCCACTACCGATCCATCCACTCGATCGGCTGTTCCCTCTCCGAACGTCTTTTCCAACACGTCAAAAGGCACGTCCTCTTCCAAAATAGGACCTTCTCTGCGGCCATCAAAATAATCACGGTACCAAGACCGATATCTGTGGGGCCTCTGGTCTTCCTCTCCCACGTTAACCCAGATGATCGACTGAACTAATATGTACACTAATCCTTCCGAATGAGGGTGGACGTGGAAGCTGGTCTCAAATTCTAAAATATGCTTTGGGATATCGTAGTGCATACGAGGACGAGGAGATGGAGGTCCTGCCATTCTAAGAGCCTGAAATTATGTCCCATAATCGGGATGAGACTACGTCTTAGCGAATTCTACCCCATTAAGACTCATTTAGGGAACCAATACACCACATGTTGCCTAAGCACAACACAAGTTAGAAGACTTACCTTGATCTCAGATCCCACCTGCATGTTAGCACAGATCAAATAGATACCCAAGCAATTACATCACAGGTCGAAGTATCGATCAAATCGACCTAGTCGATTACATGACAACAAGACCACTCACGGTCATTTCCGTTCAATCAATCAATTTACAACATCAGACTCAAGTAATAATCAATCTACCTAATCGATTACATCTCAATCAACCATTCACCGATCATTCCATTTAATCAATCATTTCACCACATCAAATCAAAGCAAAGACTAGTTGACTTAGTCGATTACATGACACTCTAACCATTTCCCAGGTCATTCTAGTCATTGCTCTACCGTCTCAACTGATAAAACCAATCACCGAGCCACGCGCATTCTTCGAGGTGATATTCCTTATCACCGAGCCACGTGTGTTCTTCGAGGTGATGAAACCAATCACCAAGCCACGTGCATTTCCCAAGGTAATGCATTAATTCACCGAGCCCACGTGCCCTTTAAAATGCGATATTGAATCAGTGAGCCCACGTGCATTCTCCAAGGCAATGCATCAAGTCACTGAGCCCACGTGTCTCTTCAAGATGCCAAATGTACTCATTGAGACCACGCGCATTTTCCGAAGTAATGCATCAAATTACCGAGCCCACGTGTCTTTTTCAAGATGCCACACTTAATCACTAAGCCCACATGCGTTTTCCCAGGTGATAGACCAGTTCACCGAGTGCACGTGCCTTCTCCAAGGTGATATAGAACCTATCATAGATCCATTATACACATGACCAAATTCTTAGATGACATGCCTAGTCATCAGGTCAGAATACATCTTACATACTCACTTTAAATTCCACAATTTCCAGTATGATTAGTAGTCTACCACAATATCTTTATCACTGGCAACCGATACTCAATTATTCACTAGTCAATTACTCAAATTAATTCGATTTAGAAATAATCCCTAAAAATCCACAATTAAATTAATTTAGCACAACGTAGAACTCAATTAAATAAATGGATTATACCACGACAATCAGTACGAAATTTTGGTCGTCGACTATCTTTGCCTAATTTCTAAAAAATAAATAATTAAATAATTTTGAAAAATAAATAAATAAATACAATAATTTCAATTTAGCACAACATAAAACTCAATTAAATAAACGGACTGCACCATGATCATCAGCATAAAATTCTGGTCATTGGCCATCCCGGTTGAATTTCCGAAAAATAAATAAATAATTAAATTAATTTCAAAAAATAATATTTAAATACTAAAAATTCCACTTATGCCCGAATTGCGAAATTGAAGCCCGATAAGGGTTGGGAAAAATCCTGGGCTACCTTCAATAAATAGTAGACCACATCTCCTTACTAAATGCACACTTAATTTGTCTAATTTGCATCACAATTGATTAATAAATACTAATTTATACTAATCTAACCACCTAAACCTAATTAATTAAAACTAAACAACCTTAAGTGTAATTAGTCCACTAAGCAAGGATTAGTGAGATTACTAACCGGAATCGCACGCAACTCGGATCAATCCAACGGGGACGGCGTGAGGATCAATTCCTCCCAAAGCACGGCTCGGGTTCGAGGCCTAGAAACGCCCAAAAGCGAGCCCGAACCAGCTAGATACCCACTCGGCGGGGTGGCTGAGTTGGCTGAAAAACACACCAAAACAGCAACAAACTACCACAATAAGGGCGGCAAGGTGCGGGGGAGGGCCGGTGGAGGTCCGGCGGCATCGAACGGCGGCCGGAGGTGGCGAACAGGGGCGGAATAGGGTTGGGCAGAGGCTGAATGGCCTGGACGGCACACGGTAGGGACGGCGAGGCACGAAGGGGTGGTGGCAGAGCGCGCGGCGTGCGCAGGCGGGCGTCACGCGGGTGAAGGTCTGGCCTCGATGCGGCGACGACGGGATTCAGCGAGCTGTTGTTGTTCTTCTTCCGCTTCTAGTTTTTCATGAACAAGAAGAAAGAAAGGGGGTTCGGTCACGTGGGAGAAATGGGGGAGAAAAAAGTCGAAAAGTCAAAAAGGAGGGGAAAAGGGAAATAAGGTGGAAAGGGGGTGTGTCGCATGAAGGGGAGGGAAAGAAGGGAGGAAAGAGAGAGAAATAATAAAAAAACATATTATTTTTATTATTTTTATTATTTTCCTTTTCTCATTTTTTTTCTTCCGGTCTTCAATTTTTTCTCCAATAATTTCTTTCCCGAAATTTCACACTCGTCAATAATTTAACAGACAATGAGACGAGGTTCTAAAAATGAATTGTGAGACGCCCGAAACCAAATTAAATTCCATGGTTAGAATCGATTAGACGCGATTTTAGTCAAATCCAACTAATTAGGTAGCTTTTAGGAATTTTACCACAGTTATATCCATTAATGGCTTCACCCAATAGTGGTCAACTCTGAGGAAAAAAGGATCATAGTCGCGCCGGCGAAATGTCCATTTCATATATTCGGGACGGGTTGAAATTTGGGATGTCACAAATCCTTTCCGTAGGATCCTCAATTACACAAGAGAAGCACCTATCATCTGTGCCTTTGTGGGTCCGAAAAGTGTGTACCAATTTGTATTTGGAGCGCCAGCAATCGGATGTTTTGTTGGATAGCAAAATTGTAGCTCCTCCCATCCTGAATAAGCAATTCGACACGAGCATTGATCTCTCATTTCCAAAGTACCAGTTTAGAGTTATGTTCTCCATGCTAATGACCAAGGCATAAGAATTTGGATGCACTCGGAGGAGGTCCTTGGCCAGGTCAATCGAAATCTAACCAGCGCTGCATTTCACGGAGCTTATAGTTGATGATATTCCCTTTCAACTTGTAATGATTGATGACCATTGCAGATAGAGATGGGGTTGGGTGAGGATCCCAATGTCTTTTGGTTTCGAAGATGTCTTCTCAAGCAGTTTATCAAGAGCGCCAAACATTACCATGTCGGCCTCCTTTCTTGCTTCTGTTATATAGGGGTTCGGAGGTACTGTAAGAACAGCCTTTGGTAGATAAGGGCGCGTTTGGCAACGATTCTGTTTCCGGGAACTAATTCTGACAAGAAATGATTATTTTTGATTATGTTCCCGGGAACTGATTATGAGTAAAAGAACGTGTTTGGTAACTGTCTAAAATTTTTTATTCTGGAATAGAATTGCGTTTGATAACGTGTCCATTGATTCTATTCCAAATTAGTTTTTTTTTTTATTTTTAATAATTTTTTCTACTTTTTTTTTTACCTTTTTCCTTTTTTCCTTTTCTTTTTTCATTTTTTCTTCTCATTTTTTCCTTTTTCTCCTATTTTTCTTTTCTTCTTGTGGCCGGTCGCCGGACCGGTGACCGGCCGAACGAGGGCGGTGACCTCACCCGGAGCGTCGCCGCCGGCCCTCGCCTAGCCGCCGGCGATGCTCGCCCGGCCCGCGGATGGACAGGCGGGCCTCGCCGGGGATGGGCTGGGCGAGGCTCGCCGGGGCTACGCGAGGCTCGCCTGGCCACCGGTTAGGCTAGGCGAGCCCGGTCGGTGGCTAGCGGGCCTCGCCTCGCCGGTGGATAGGCGGGCCTCGCCGGGCCGGGCGAGGCCCGCCCGGCCACCGATCGAGGCTAGGGCGAGCTCGGCCGGTGGCCGCGCGGCCTCGCCCAGCCTCAGCGAGGCTTGCCGGAGGCTCGGCAAGGCTCGCCAGTGGCTGGGCGAGCCTCCGGTGAGCTCGCCGGACCTCGCCTTGGCCAGGCGAGCCTCCGGCGAGCTTGCCGGACCGGCGGCTGGCGGTGGTGAGCGGCGGCGGACGGCGGCGGGTGGTGACGAGCGACGGTCGCGGGATGGCGGAAGGAAAGAAGAAGAGTTTTATTGTGTTGATTCTTTTTTTGATTCTCGGACGTAGGATCAATTTTTTTTTTATTCTCAAATCTACTCCAAAACTGATTCTGGGAACAAATTTGTTCCCGGAACAAAATTTTTATCAAACGCGATTCTCGTCCCAAACTGATTCGGGAACAAAAAATCAGAATTAGTCACTGTTTGGAGTGTTGCCAAACAGGGCCTAAGTTTACTCCCCTAGTCCCGCCCTCTCAAAAATCTTCCTTTGAAACTCAAGATTCTCTTCAGTGAATGTACCCACCGATTGTGACCTCTCCGTGAAAATCTGCCTAGTGCATATCCTTTCATTGTACAGCTTATAACAAGAGAAATTGACCAGATAAACAGGTTGAGGCTGTGTGAGGAAGTAAAGGGGAAGTAAAGGGTAGACAGGAACGCGAGAAGGGTCAAACATAGGATCACCGAGATGAGACTGAACCACACATGATCCCCAAGATCACAGAGGTCCTGGATCGAGAATGTGGAGAGTTGTGCAGCGATGATAGCAACGGGAGGGGTCAAGAAGAGGTACATTCCATGGGTTATTAGATAATGATATCCATCTTCACATACTTCAGTTTCACCGATTGCTTGAAGTGAGGGAGCTTCCTAGAAGAGGACTCTTGGATCAACGGTTCATTTGGATTCGAAGACGACATCTTGTTCTCTTTTCCGGGGGGAAATCAAGATACTCAAACGGGATCCTAAAGTCTAAACTGACTCGAACTGAATGCAACAGTGAAATTAGGTGTGAACATTCCCCACGAAAGAGACTTTCAAACAATACACCTCCGAATGATTGCGAAAGACAACACCATCGCATTGAATCAAGACAGTGGCAACGGCAAAGGTACCACACAGCGAGAGACAGTGCCAAAATGCGAAATTTCTCCACAGACTACTCCAGAAAAGCAGCGAAGCGGCCTCAATCCCTGCAAGAATCGACAAACCCATTTCTTGAAATCAGCCAAAAGTTCGAACTTAACCGCAGAGTCAGTGAGTCCATTATCAGATTGGATTTCAGTTTGTTCTAATGTTATACGGTGTTGTCAAAGTTGGAAATTTGATATTCACTTTGCATTTGATATCCCCTTTCCAGAATTAGCATAAAACCCTGGTCCTTTCTAAATAAAAATTGAGAAACGACTTTTGATGAAAGATATTTCGTTATGGGAACAAAACTGGCAAAGCACTAACATTTGTTGGCCAACTTATGTACATATAGAAAGGCTGGTCACCCTTTACATTTGACAGCGAAGATTCGAGATCCCCAATGGTGAAGCCATGCATAATGAATCAGCACCTGATATCAAATTCTAAGTTGCTTGTATTCTCCGTCTACCCGAAAAAGAACAGGACATGAAAATCTACTTGACAATTAATATCGCTCTGCTATGTGCAAAGATGGGGAATACTTAATAACTTCCACATCTAACGAATGTCACAAAGTCCAGACCTAGAGGATAGTGGTTAGAAGTTAGAACTCAGATAAGACATTCGCAAGTGCGAAACCATATAATAATTTTCAAGAGGGTTGCCAGTACCTATCGTCCATTCTTCCCATTTTTCTTCCTAAAATTAGACATCTATTCTTCCTCCAAAACTAAAACCCTAATGGCAGCTCTTTTACGAACTGAATTCATCAATAAAAGGGTAATTGATTCGGTTTGATCAGGCGATCGAATGCTTGATCTTGAATGTAATGGATTTTGATTTGAATTCCTGTTTCCCACTTAGAGCAAACTGTCACCCCTCATAAAGTTACGCAGGGTCAGGCCTTACCCAAGGTAGGTGGACTATAGGCGTTTTTTCGTACTGCCAAGGGCATTTTCTTTCTATATATTAGCTTGCCAACACCAGAATCTAAGTTAGGAAATGGTTTCTGAGAGTCCTCGGCTTGGATAAGAATGTAACAGGCATGACGAGGTCAAAAATATGGAGAAAAACTGCGGTCGATTAGCCAGTTATCACCTTGCGAATCACGAGTCAATATCACTTCTCTTCATCATGACAGTTAAGTGATCCTCCCCACGAAAACCCTTCCCAGCTTTCTTGCTCGCATGCTCTCCTGCAGCAGTATTGCCTCATCACTGTTTCGATCATCAACATCAAACGCTACGTCGAAATCAAGCAAGCCAAAGCGACAGGCTGAACTGGGAATGCAATGAAATATCAGATCCCTCTTTCATAGTCCGCTGAATGTCTTTATGTTCTTTATGTTTGTTCGCAAGTACGTTACATTATACGTCCATATACCTTTGCAGAGATATAGCTATTTATGTAGAGAGAGTATCAGCATAGATCGCATAGCTTTCTTTTTCTATGCGAGTATTCTTCTGGAACTACTTTGATGCTGTATACATAGCCCACTGACATCTAAGAATTCCCCTTTGCAGCTGGAGCAAGTCGCTGACAGAAGCAATCAAGAGAAGCAAAGTAAAAAGGTAAGAAGTGGGCGAGTTCAAATGTAATAGGTACTGAAGATACAAGATATAGAAGATGCTATGTTTCATCGAGTAGAGTATTTTAAGGTTAAGAATACCCATGAGACAGCTGGAATTTTGCTTTCTTTACTCACTGCTAACTAATCTTTGATTAAACCTTTTCGGTTTTCCACTCTTTTGTAATATTTACAGGAACGGAAAAAAAAAAAAAAATAAATCTCACTTTTCCCCACAAAAACAGATTCAATACGTCGCGCTATTATTCATGCATATGCAAAAAATTGATAATAAGAAGCATGTCGATAGGATATGTAAAGTCTATGACCCAAAAATAAAATAAAATAATTAAAGACTGCGGTGTCTTTGAAGCACTAACTAAGATAACTGTCTTCAGTCAGTGTAAGAATGCCATACAACTAAGCCATCAAATATGCACAGTATTCACGATTTATTCTTTCTGACTGAAATTCTAACACCGTGTGATTTTCCTTGTTTCTGAATCAGTCTCAAGATCATTAAAATCTGCCTCCTACCATAACAAAGGGTACGTTGTGTAGCATTGAACAAGTAGGGATCCATCTTCCAGTGTCTGGATCATACATCTCGACATCTGAAAAGGGCTCACAGTCAGCTGCACCACCAATTGCAAATATCTTATCCTTTAGAGATGCCCCCACTAGGCATCCTCTTCGCCGATTCATTGAAGGTCGATCAATCCATTTATTGCACTCCTGGCTGTATGACTTCACTATAGTACGCAGAAGAAAATCTTTGTTATGCCAAGTGAGATACAACTAGAAGAAACTTCATGCTTTGAATCTAAAAAATTGATGCAGTCTATCCACCCAAACACTACTCCAGCAAGCACAATATCATGAGAGCAATTAGTACCTGTGTCATGCCATACGTCATCATAAAAACCACCAAAAACATATAGTTCACCTGTTAATTTTGCCACCGAAGCTTGGGAGCGCACAAATCTCATAGGAGATAGTGAAGTCAGGATATCTTCATGAGGAGAATAAAGATATGAGGCTGATAAATGGGAAGAACCATCATATCCTCCCACTATGAATATTTACTCGTTAAATGGAGGAAGTTTGAAAACCAGTCTCATACCGAGTTTCAACGACAGGCCCAACAGCTGAAGATTCCCTGAGCTCTAATGCTTTGCATCTATCTTCTAGACAGCAAATTTTCTGTCTCTGCAATCCAGTAAGAGTTCATCCACAATGTCAATAAGTTCATTCATAGAACCATTAACAGCATCAACTAGGACCATATCAGCATATAAAGAACTTTTGCTTGACAGGAAGTGACATAAATACAATTCTAGAAAGTAGACGTCCCATAAGAATGATTCTTGTACTTTATAATTTTCTCTTCCAGAACTGACATTATTACACCCAACAAATATACAATGTTAAGTAGGACAAAAGCCACAAAACAAAAATCTATAATGATAATAGAACAGCAATAACTGATATTGTTGATTCATAGCATCATAAGAGTTGGATTATCATGTCTATGAAAACATAGACTTATCATATGCATCTTCTCAGCTAAGCAAGAATGACTGTTGATGTTAACAGATTATCATGTCTGTGCAATATTAAAGGGAACGAGTTAGTCAATGCATTAGCACTGAGTCAGAGTCCAGAATCTGCACATGCAGATACAAGCTTCCTAAGATAAGTAATTTGTAAGGCAGTTAAAGAGGCCCAAGTTTAATTTTAAGCTGGACTAGAAATGACAACTGAGATTTGACTAACAGGGATGGACATACACACGGAATGGGCAGAAATTGTCAAACGATGAGGGATATTTCAACAGAAACATACCAGCTCCTTCTCAATAAAACTAAATCTTTGGGCTTGTTCCAACTGAGATAACACGAGCCCTTGCACTTCACATCGCAACTGCAAAGCACATTTGACTACGTTACAACTGACAAGGTACTGAAATAATAGCCAAAAGTGGATACAGTAAAATAGAAGAACGGGTGGCTCTAATTACCTCAGCAACAATTTCTGAAACACCTATGTCAAGTGACGGCACTTTAGCGCCTTCCTCCAGGTTGTCAGGTGCCATTTCTGTTGTGATCATTGTGGATGAAGAATCACAACTGGAAGTGAACTCATAAGGAATCAGACCTTGAGTCTCTGTCACTGCCAGGGTAGGTGAACTCAGCTGAGAAGAAGTGCTAGAAGAAATGCTCACACAGGACAAAGCCATAGATTTCTTTTCTATGCATAAAGCCTCTTCATCCCTCTCCTTATCTATATGGGGTTGGGACAGATGGCTCTCTCTATTAAAGTTGGGGGCAACAACTGAAGCATCCCCTAAAATGCTCCTATCATCAATTGGAGAAAACCTGGTGTCTGGATCTACAACCTTAAGTTCATCATGTTCACTGGTTGCACAAGAAGTTGATGAAGCACCTCTGAGGTGTATTCAAGCCTCCTTAGCACAAGAAGTTGATGAAGCACCTCTGAGGTGTATTCAAGCCTCCTTAGCAGCTTCATAACTTGGTTCCAAGCTTGCATGCTCTTCAAACTCCTTCCTACTCTCAGGTGGAGAAGGACATGTAGATGCATTTATACAAGCTGCAGCAGGCACAGAGCCCTCAGGATTGCATTGACCTGAAGCAATAACTCCAACTTCAGCTGCAAATCCTGCTATGTTATCAGTTTCTTCCCCCGTTAGGTCATCAAATCCTTTCGCTCCTGTAGCTAGAGACTTGGATCTTTTTTTTTTGTTTTTTTCTGTATGTACAAATGTATATGGCTAATTCTTGTCTCGAGAATTGGTGGGTGCTCCGGAAAATTGAATTGAGTGTAGTAGTTGGAATTCGTTTAATGTTATTTGGCACACGGCTTACTTACTGTTGAGAGTTGGAAGTTGTGTGCTTTAGTTTTTGATTTAAGCATCATTACGGTTGATAATTTGCTGAGACTAGTTTTGTATATCAGCGGCATGCACGTGAAATTAGTGATGCTGTATGGCTTTTATAGCTCTGTCAAAATTGATATTCAAGTATTGCGGTGTTGTTTTCTTTGACGCTAATGGCATGATCACATCTTAAGCAGCTGTTGGTTGAGCCTCTTTCTTCCTTTTTTTCTCATTTGCTTGTCTTAATATCATGTTTCATAATTTGAAAATTCATCGAGAGGTCTGTAGGAGTAATGTGTGAATTCCTAGAATGATACATGGTCTGGCTGATAGCTGGAACAGCAGAAAAAAGCAGAAAAATGTACTGGGTTTGGGCCGAGATTCAACTTATCGGTAGGTTTGTCGACAATGAGTTTCATCTTTTGTAGAGAGGCCGCTCCTGGCACATGAAATTAAATTTCATTCAATTTTTAACCGTAGCATCCACAAGATGCATAGACAAAGAGAATATTGGAAAGGTACCAGGATCGAACTACTTGTCCATCGTGCGTTCAGTTTAGTTCTGTCCTCTGCCAAGAGCATGGCTTCTTACCCAGTATCCTGTTACTATAGAGTTTCTTCTGCTGTGAAATCACCAAACATCCTGTTCACTTGCTAGAACGGCATTTCTGGAGGTGGTGGCTGCAGCGAGCTAATCTGCAGACCTACCTCGAGGTCCTTCAGTTCAAAATAAGCTCTCCAGCAGCTGTACGAGCTGTCCCCTTCGAGCGTCGAACAATAATCTAAACAACAAAGCACCGCATCAAGAATCTCCAACGCCACAAATCCCACCCACCGAAAGATCTTAAAAAGAGGAAGGAACACACGCACGCACGAACGAACGAAAAAGGCATTGACAGAAACCGGTCCTCACTAGCAAGTTCGTTCTCACACTTTTGGATCAAGGGGGGCTCCCTGAGGCCGCGCTCGAGCCTGGTCCTGCTGAAGGGCTCGAGCTTCGGTATGCACGCGTCGCCTCGGGAAGAGCAGTGCACCGCCGGGGCGAACCGCCGTGACGGCGCCGCCGCCCTCCTCATCGCGGCGGTCGACGACGATCTCAGTTCGCAGAGGTCTCCCGCTTCCGCGAGCGGAGGGGACGAGCAAGAACGGATCGGCACGGACTCCATCGGCGTTCCTTCCCTCGCAGCAAAGCCAAGGGTAGAGATGATGGAAAGGATATGAGCTCGGGATGAGACAGGCGAGGGCACTTTAGGGCGAAAGAGAGAGAGGAAGTGGTTCCTGGAGGTGGCGGCGGCGGCGGAGGCGACGTGGTGGAGGCATCGGATCTGAGCGCGGGATGCCATTGGCGGGGGCTATTGGGAGCAACGGAGAGAAAGTGGCTCCTGAAGGTGACAACGGAGGTGGAGCCAACGTGCTGGAGATTGCGGGTCTGAGTTCGAGAGGCGAATGGCGAGACTCTTGAGAGCGAGAGGGAGGGAGAGTATTTTGAAAAAAAAAAAAAGAAAAAGAGGGCGGGCTTCTTTTTCTCGGAAGGAGAGAGGGGAGGGGGTTTCAACGCGAATGGAGCGGGAAGACCAGCAATCAATGAGGAGAGAGGATGCAAAAATTTGAAGAATGGACATCACATGTATGGCCTGATGGAGTGGGACCCATACTGACATGTGTCGTCCTCTGAGCGCCTTCTTGTTTGCCAGGCTGGAACGTCTCATGTACCTAATATTTTCTCGCCAGCAGCTGGGTGAGGCTTGCCCAGCCCCACCGAGGCTTGGCCTCACCAAATCTGGGGAGGCCAAGCTAGGAGAGGCCTGCCTGGCCACCGGCAAGGTTAGCCTAGCCACCGGTGGGGCTGGGCGTCGCGAGACTAGGCAAGGCCCACCTGCCCACCGGCGGGGTTGGGCAAGCCTAGCACCGGTGAGGCTCGGCCTCACCAAATCTAGTGAGGCCAAGCCTCGTCGGTGGTTGAGCTTGCCTCCGGCAAGCTTGCCGGACCTCACCTTAGCCGGGCGAGCCTCCGGCGAGCTCACCGGACCGGTGGACGGTGACTGGCAAACGACGGCGGCGGCAGAGAGCGGCGATGGACGACGTCGAGCGGGGGTGGACGGCAATTGCAAGATAGCCAAAGGGAAGAAGAAGAAGAGTTGGTTTTTGATTAAATTTGCTCCTAAAACAAAAATTAACTTTTTTTTTTATTCTTGATTCCACTCCCAATCTGTTCCTAGGAACAAAATTTTTATCAAACACGATTCTTAGCCCAAACTGATTCTAGGAACAAAAAATCAGAATTTGGCAATATTTGGATGGTTACCAAACAAGGCCTTATTGAACCTTGGTCTGATCGAAATTTTGAAGCAATGTGCATGTAATTGTGCGCATGTGATTGGAAAAAAAGCTTCATTTTATTCTTTTGTGTTCTTTTCGCAAGTTTGTAACTTGCCCAAATCATCCATTTCAAGCAACAATCAAAATTCACCTTGGAACTTTCCCGCTATGCATTAACAAATTTCCAATATTTCCAAAGTCTCTCTTGCAGGTTGGGTCTCAATGTTGCGAAAGGCGAGCAATCAAATAATAATATAGATAGAAGAAGAAAATAAATTGGATACTGGATGTACGTGGTTTGGTTGTAAAGACCTACGTCCACGGGGAGAGCACCGACGGATTTCACTATAGATCAAGTAATACAAGGAGATTATAGTCACTTAAACACTCTCTCGGTGTTTCTCAAACCCCAATTACATCTAATAGCGCAGGTAGTGTTTAGCTCCGAAATTCCTCAAGAAATAATCTCTCAATCTCACGAAGGAATTACATGCAAATTTTACCACAATGTTTGATTGACTTGAAGACTAAATCTTTTTAGATTTAATTCAAGAACAATAAAGAAAATCCCTTCTAAGCACTCGATGACAAGACGGCGCTTCAATAACAATTCTTCATTATCAACCTCCATGCGACCCATAGCCACAAGTTTATAAATAAGTGAGACCCTTATTCTTTTACTGACTTCTCATAGGATTCTGTTTCCAATCTTGCCTGACGCGCACATTAATCCCAGTTGAGGTGCAGATCAAAGTCAACACCAAACATTCTTATTTTGTTGTTATCTTGAACAATTTTATCCAAAACATATCTTTGTATATTTTAAACAAAATCTAAGTCCAAGTGAAAGTTTAACTTTCCTATTTTAACGGCCAGACTCTCCAATGCATATTCAAATTTTGGGAAGTTGATCCAAAGATTTTTTTCTCGATTTTGAATGTTCACAACATATCTAATTTGGAATATTCGGAATTTTGCATTGGGCTCAAACTCGAGACATATTTTAACACTCAACAATGTCGCGACGTCATCCCTCGCTGTCTCTCATTGATCCTCATCCTCGCTGTGCTATTGTTGCTCCGATCCCATGCAAACGTCAGCACTGGTGGTCACTACGATCCTCTGTATATGTGTAAGTACCATGTGTTATTACACCGGCTTAATTTTTGGTATATCTTTAGGCCACGTTACTACAATTTGATCTTTGTTTGTATATTGATGCGTTATGGGTAATGTGATCGCAGCGATCGCTTGCTTCTGGTATGACCCATTGCAATTCTCCTTGAGCTTCCTGTTCGCAGCTACTGGGAAGGCATTTGGGACAACGGCGCTGCTTGCGGGAGCCAATATTGGGTTTGATGCATAAGTGCCAACCAGCCGAAGACTTGCAACCTAGCCCAATGGTTTAGGTCAGGATCGTGGACCAGGCACTCAACGCAATCTCCCTATCCTCTTTGGACCGCGCCCCCATTGCCTTGTTAAAGACCATGTTCGAGGCCATTGCAAATCCATCCACATCATCTGTAAACGTTGAGTTTGTACGGTAAGTAGCCGGTTCATTGATTGGACTATTGTTCATTATTTTGCTTTTGATTTGTGTCTTTGTAGATTTATCTCAGTTTTGGGAAATTTTTGGTGATCGTTGTGTGATTTACATGTAGGGTTTGAAGTGATCGAGATGATACTTTGGAAGCAAAGCAAAGCAGGGTCTGGGAAACCAAATTGATACCCATCTTGTTGAGGGTTTACATATAATACTTCGATAACAAGACATGATACATAGTAACTAATTATGATACGAGCTGAAATTATATATATTTATTACCTTACTACTCAATCTAACATATTCTGCCAACTATAACTCGAGTTGCAACAACTAAGGCTAAAATATGACATTATTATAATTGACTCTGTTCCTCACATCAAAATTAAAATGAATGGATATTGCCAAAAACATAGTTGCTAGTTATACTTAGTATTAAAACTATTAGGAGCGCGGAACGAAAACCCGATATCTTCGACTCCAAAAGAAGGGAAAGATCGTGAGCCGACGATGAAGATATGTGTCGCGCAGGAAAGAGCACAAAAGAAAACATGAGTTTCTTTATTGGCTTAGGTGTTGGATCAATAAGTCTTAAGTTGAACGGGAGTCCCTCAAAATAATTCCTAAAATAATACTCGGATAGAAAGGTTGGTCCTTTTGTCAGATGTACGGCAATATTATTATTATGTTCTCTTGAATTTTTTAAATAAAATTAGCCTTTTTCATTTTGTTTTTCATTTTAAGTAAGATTTTACGGGTAAAATAGGGGGATTAGGACCATATGAGACTAGATGTTTGCTTTTGCGGATTATCGTATTAAAACATAATTAATTTGAACGTAAAACATTTAGGGAAAAAACCACCAAAAACTCCAAGCTTTATCCAAAGTGATAAATTTACTCTAATTTTTTTTTTTTTTTTTGATATCTAGGGAACTACATATAGCCGGCAGCTGGCGGGTAAACCCTGAAGCGATGTTAGCGGAGGATCCACTACCCCAATGTCGCGCTTAAGATCCCGTGCGTTCCACGGGATTCAAACTCCTCCATCCACCCCAAATTCTTTTTGTGACATGGAAAACCCCGAAATTTGCTAACCGTGACACATTTACCCAAACTTTTTTTTGTAACACAAAAAACTCTGAATTTGTATTCGTGTAACATATCTATCCTAAATTATAGGGCATTTTGGTCTTTTTACTTTTAACTTTTTTTCTTTTTTTTTTCTTTTTTTCTTCCCTTCGCTGGCCATGGCGGAGGGAAGAGAAAAGAAAAAAAAATAAGATGAAAATGTCTTTAATGGGGTAAATGTATCACGGTTTACAAAGTTTGGGATTTTTGGTAGTCTTTTCCCAAACATTTAATATAAGTGCACTATTATGTTAATGTACAATTGATAATAAAAGGTATAAATAAAATGAAATGTCAAAGTACAAAACAACTAATTACCGTAAAATTAAAAATTCATGAGTATAATATATGGTTTTTGTGAATTGACGTGGTATGCAAGAATAATGTTAGAGACTTGTCAATATTTTTAAAACTAAAATCATGCATTTTTAATGGCTCATTGATCTCAAGCTCGCACTCTACACTCTTGCTTATCATTTTCTTTATTTACTCTACCCTACAGTTATACATTGCTCAAACAAAGAGCTCTACATACTTTGCTTTTTTTTTTCGTTTTCTTTTTTATTATAACACAAAAGACATAGAGAGAGAACAGACCACTCAACTGGAAAGATTCTCATGAGAGTTATACATGTTTTACTTCCTTTTAAAATTCATACAAATATTTTTTAGAGTAAATGGACATTTGGCGACAATGAAAGAACAAATATATAAAGTTAGTTTGTCTAGATCTAAAGGCAAGTTTAGGTTTTAGCCGAATATCAAAAAATATTGTCGTTTTTTGAAAAATGACTTTTGAGAAAATATTTTTCGAAAATAATTCATTTTTCGTGAAACGCACGGACCTACTAGTTCTCTTCTAATTTTCCACACGCCTGGTCAATTCCAGCACCTGTTTCTGGACTCATTAGTCCTATAACCTATAAAAAAAAACCCTATGGCTTCAGAAGCTCCGCAGGAGAGAAAATAATTGCCATGGAGAGAGGAGCTCCTGCTGGCGTGGAAGAAGCAGGAGAAGACCTTCGGGCATCACTGCACCTCACCATGCTGAGGCCCAGCAACCCTCCTGTCATCTAGAGCGTGAAAGCGCTAATTGACTCGATCGGCCGATGCCGGGGCCGTTAGAGAAGCAGATCACGACGACCGACCTCCGCAAGGACCAGAACCGGCTCATCAAGCCGAAGGACCATGTCAAGAAGTTCGTGATCCCGCTGCTTGAGAGAGGGGTGGACCTCGCGCGGGGCGTGGTGTGACGACGTTTAACATGGAGGGGGAGGCGTTCCCCTTGCAGTTCAAACTCTGGTCCAGGATGAAGTACGTTCTAATGGGCGGATGGAACAGATTCGTCAAAGCGAATCCGTTGGGACGGTTGAGTATTCTCAAGATATGGGCGTCCCGCGACGTCCGGACCGAAGGTTTGTGCTTCGTGATCTCTGCTGTTCGGAGACAGTAAAACACTGGGCAGGGTCGGACGGACTTAGCCTGATCCAAGCGTACTTCCCGGCGTGACTAGTGTTTCTAGTTTGAATGGTTTTGTAGCTCGAGAAAGTTTCCAGCAAGCGATTCCTTAACATCTGGGTTTTGTTTCAAAGTGAGATTGTGAATAATACTCATATAGTTTTTCCTTTGTAACTCTATAACTCTCGAAATTTCACGATGGATAATTTCTTTTGATGGTACTCTAATGCTTTCTCTAGTGTAGCGAACGGAGCCTTAGTCTCGATTCGATCAAAATCGGAAGCCATATGCATATGATTATGTGCTCGTGGTTAAAAAAGAAGGGGAAAATTTTCCAAAAAGTCATAAATCTATTGCATTTTTGCTAATTCAGTCATGAACCTTTTAACTTTGCCAATTAAGTCCTAAACCTTTTCACTTTTTGCCGATTCAGTCCATTCGGCCAATTTTGGCTAAAAAATGCTGACGTGGACACCAGCGGTGCTACGTAGGATTGTCGGAGCTGACGCAAATAATTTTTAATAATATTTTAATAATTTTTAATAATTTTTGAATTTTTTGAATTTTTATATTTTTATATTTTCTTTTTTTCCTTGGCCTTTTTCGATGGCTGGCCACCGGCCACAAGCGACCGGCCATTGGCCAAAGGCGACGGCCGGCCATCGGCCATAGCTGGCCTTGCCCGCCATAGACAAGGCCCGGTTGGGCGAGGAGGAGCACCGGCAAGGGAAGCCCTCACCCAGGCACGGCCCGACAAGGGTCGCCTGGGCGAGGTCAACCCACCCCCAGGACAAGGTGGCCTCACTGGGCATCGGCCGAGCGACGACGACACCGGGTGAGGCCGCCCTGGCCCTGGTGAGGGCCGGCTTCGCCAGATCTGGCAAGGGGAGCCCTTGCTGGGGCTCGCCCTTACCTAGGTGAGCATCAGCCTCGCCCCTGGCTCGGCGGGCTAGGCGGGTGATGGTCACCCATCGACCATAGGCTGACGCCCGCCCGGCTAAGGGCAAGGGCCAGCCTCACCAAGGCCAGGGTGGCCTCGCCCAACGTCGCCGTCGCTCGGCCGACGCCCGGCAAGGCCGCCCTAGCTTGGGGGGGAGAGTTAGCCTCGCCCAGGCGACCCTTGCCGGGCCGCGCCTAGGCGAGGGCTCCCCTCGCCGGGGCTCCTCCTTGCCTAGCCAAGCCTCGCCTGTGGTGGGCGAGGCTAGCCGGCCGGCTGTGGCTAGTGGCTGCCCACTAGAAAAGGTCAAGGAAAAAGACAAAAGGAAAATAAAAAAAAAAAAGGAAATAAAAAAATTCAAAAAAATTAAAAATATAAAAATATTATTAAAAATCGTCTATGTCGGCGCCGACAGTCTTATGTGACACCGCCGGCATCCATATCGGCATTTTCCGGCCAAAATTGGCTGGATGGACCGAATCAACAAGAAGTGTAAATGTTTATGACCCAATTGACAAAGTTAAAAGGTTTAGGACTGAATTGGCAAATGTGCAATAGGTTTAGGACTTTTTGGACAATTTTCCCAAAAAGAAGCTTAGTTTCTCTTTATTTGCAGTTTAATTCCTTTCTTAACTTTCCGCCAACGTACCTTGTAAACCTTTTGCGAATCGTCCTTCTCAAGTGATAATAACCAATCAACTGTCGCCTGAAATCTTTTCATCATATGTAGTAGATGTTCAATGTTTCCAAACTCTCTGCAGGTTGGCTCTCCACAATGTCGCAATTGCAACAACTCCTCCGTCACTCATCAATTCTCATTCTTGTCGTGCTATTGTCGTGTCAATCTAATGCAGATGTCGGCATCGCCGGTCACTACGATCCTCCATACACACATAAGTATAGATGTTATCAAATCAGCTCTAAATTTTCCGTGGATCACCAGGCCACGCTAACACAATATCATTGTGGGTAATATGATCGCAGCGACTATTTGCTTTGGGTATGACCGTTGCAGTTCCCCTCGAGCTTCCTGTTTGCAGCTACTGGGGAAGGGATTTGGGACAACAGTGCAGCTTGTGAGAGGCAATATTGGGTCCGATGCATAAGTGCCGATCAACCGAAGACCTGCAACCCAGCCCAATTGGTCCAAGTCAGGATCGTGGACCGGGCGCTCAGCGCACTCTCCTGATCCTCGTCAGACCGTGCCACCATTGTCCTGTCCAAGACGGCGTTTGAGGCCATCGCGAATCCATCTGTCTCGTTGGTCAATGTCGAATTCGTGCAGGCAGTAGCCGCTTCTTTAATTGGACTATCGTTCATTATTTTGCCTTCGATTTGTGTCTTCGTAGATTTATCTCAATTTTGAGAAATTTTGGTAATTGCCGTGCGATTTACATGCAGGGTCTGAAGCGATCCAGGGGATAATTTGGAAGCAAAGTTGGGGTTTTGGGGAGCAAATGGATACTTTCTTGTTTAGGGATGTATTATCATGGATGATTTATAGGTTACATCAATGGCATAGCTCACAAACACATGTAAATTGTATACTTCGATGACAAGAGATGATACGCACTAACTAATTATGATACAAATTGAAATTTCATATATTTATTCTGTTTACTACTCACTCTAGTAGACTCGTTCAACTATAACATGAGTCGCCACAAATGGAGGAAATGTACATAGATTATGTCCGTCACATCAAAATTAGACCGCATTGATATTGCTAGAAACATAATTGCTAGGTATATGATTTATTATATCAATATTAAAACCAATGCCCTTAATTTTGGTTTTATTTATAACTTAAGTGTCCAAATAGAAACTAGAGACTTATTGGCAAGAAAAGTATAAAAAAAGTCTTAAATATATTGTATTTGTGCTAATTTGATTTTAAACTTTTTAATTGTGTAAATTGAGTCTTGAACCTTTTAATGATTTGTCAATAAAGTTTATCTGGCCAATTGGCCAAAAAATTGCTAACATAGATGAAGGTCATGTAAGACATTGGCCATCATATGTGGTATAGCTAGTGTTGATATGGATAATTATTTATTGTCTTTTTTGTTCTTTTCTCTCCTTTTATTTTTTTCCCCCTTCAACTGTGGGTCGGTGAGGTCATTGACCTACCCCCATCAACTCCAAGCAAGGTCAGGGTGAGGTCCTCTATGCCCTTCCTTGATCTAGGAAAGGACCACGATTGTCACCTAGTCTAGGCAAGGGCCATGATACCCTAGTAGGTTGTAGGCGAGGGCTGTAAACCCCCCTCTTGTAGCTAGTGAAGGCATTGCAATTCATGGCCGACGAGGGCCATGACGCCCTTGCCTAGACCAAGCGAGGGTATTATGGCCTTTTTCGGCCAACAAGTGAGGGAGTTGAGCCCTCATATGTGGCTAGCGATAGTTGGCCAGCAATCTCACCAACTCAAAGTTGTAAAAGATAAAAAGAAAGAAAATAAAAGAAAAGAAAAAGGAACAAAAATTCCGATAGATATTATAAAATTATAAAATTTGTCTGCATTAGCATTGGTTGTGTCACATAAGATGGTTAATATATATATATATATATATATATATATATATATATATATATATTTAATGCATAGGATCCACTCGGCTTACGCCGAGCAACCCATGGCTCGTAAAGTGCGCGGTGCACCCCGAACCAAGCATCAATACTTGGGGGGGAGTTAGCATAGGACCTTACCACCATAACCCCCCACTTAAGACGTGTTGATAATGTAGAGATTTGAACTCGTTCCCTCATGTGGTAAAATAGTAGAGTTTAACCAACTGTGCTGCCACCGGTGGCTAGATGGTTAACATTAATATCATTGATTTTCAACTAAAATTGGCCAAATGAATTACATTGACAAATCGTCAAAGGTTTACGACTCACTTAGTACAATTAAAAGAGTTAAGACTAAATTAGCACAAATATAATAAGTTCAAAAAATTTTGTATACTTTCCCTCTTATTGGTAATATGATTTTTGGCCAAGGAAAAATTCGCACTTTAATTATTAGGATTAATACCCTGAAAAACCTCAAATTAATACATATATGACAAATTTATTCTAAATAAATTTTTTGACTATCAAAAACTTCAAATTGGCATATTTGTGACAAATTGCCTCCATTATGTTGGGAGCACATTACAAAAACCCAATACACTTACCTAGGGAAATCGCCAAAAGGGAATCCGAATCCGAGCTCATCAACATATCTACTTAAGCCTACTTTCACTAAAACACTTAAGCTAATAAGTTATGCATTAACTATGATATATTAATTGTCCAACAATACACCAGTTATCCGATGTGATATTCTTTAACACAATTCATTCACCCATGTATCCTAATAGTTTCCCCTTCATGTGTGAGTTCAATATTAGGTGTACTCTTTCTTAATTGAGTTATCCTTTTATATCAACTTATGGGCCCGTTGCTACATTACAATGCACACTTGCCCATAAGCTACAACCATTAGCTTTGATACCATTTGGAGAGCATAACAAAAGTCCGATACCTTTATTTGGAGAGATCTTTAAGAGGGATTATGAGTTTAAACTCATCAATATATCTAGTTTGATCTATCTTCACTCAAAAGTTTAAACCAATGAGTTATGTACCAATTTTGAAATATTAACTGCTCAACAACACACCAATTTTTAGTACAACTCACTTATACATGCATCATAATATGTTAGTTTCATTAAATTGGATTAATACCACAAAAAATCACCAATAGATACACCTGTTAATTATTACACGTCATCCAACTTAATAATTTAATAGTAAAAATTTAACAAAAATCAACGGAGGGTATGGAAGTACCCGTTTGGGATTTTTTGCGATAAAAAAATTAATTTGAGTAAATTTGTCATAGATATACTAATTTAAAGTTTATTGTGATATCAATCCTCAATGTTGTTACACAACAATGCCATTGGTAGTCATGTAACTATGTGAAATCTTATTTTCGTTGCCAAGATGACTGCTTTTGGGATGCAAGAATAATATTTGTTTTATTTAAAGAATCCCAACATCCTTCTTACAATTACGATGCCTACCTTGAAATCTCACTCGAGCCGATTCGACCAATTCGATCGGCCATTAAAGGAGGAGGCCGATTCGACCCTCTATTGGCCGGCTCTTGGTGGTTGGCGACCGCACCTAGGTGTCCTGTCGTGTGTATTTCTCTCCCATGCCCTTCAAATTTCCATATTTTACAGAAATGCCTCGGATTTTGTGAAATTACAAAATTGCCCCTAATTAGGCTTGAATCGCAAATTCAATCTAAATTTCCCATTTCGACGCATCACTACCGTCCGGATGATCACATGTTTAATTTTATCTTGATTAATCCCCTAAATGGACTAAATTTGGCCTTAGGGTCTGGTCATTTCGCGGAAAATGACTTCTGAGAAAACGTTTTCCGGATTTTGTAGTGTTCATTTTACAAAAAATGAACTAGTTAAGGAAAATGTTTTTCATCATTGGAAAAAAAAACCTTTAAAAGTGAGGAAAATTTTTTCCACTTCTGAGAAATGGAAAACATTTTCCATAACTTCTTCTATCTTGCTTCTTTTTATCAATACATTTTTGTTTTATTTTTATGCTTTCTTTTTCTTTTTTTCTTTTCTTTCTTTCCTTTTCATCTTCTTCTTTGGTGGCGGCCGGCGACCGGCCGCAAGCCAACTCAAGTCTCACCCCAGGCTGGCGAGGCTCTAACTAGCCCGATTTGGCGAAGTCGAGCTCGGGCCTTGCTAGATCGGGTGAGGCGGAGCTCTCGTTGGCTTGGGGCGAAGCTCGCGGCTCACTAGGTTTAGCGAGCTGGGCGGGGCTCAGGCCTTGCTCGAGCTCACCGGATCTAGTGGCGGAGCTCGAGCTCTCAATCCAAGTGAGCTTGAGCTCCGTCGCTAGATCTGGTGAGCTCGCGGCTTGCCAGAGCCCGACGAAACTCTGGCAAGCTCGAGCGAGATTGACCGAGCCTTGAGCTCGCCAAATCTAGCAACCGGGTCTTGGTTGGCCGCCGGCGATCGGCCATCGTCGGGCATGCGGTGGCGGAGGAAGGAGAAGGAAGAAGAAGGAGGAAGGAGGAAAGAAAAGAAAAAGGAAAAAAAAAAGAAAAAGAAAGAAAAAAAATAATAAAAATTTCGATTTTTAAAAATACAAATAATTAAAAATTCATTTTTAAAAAAATAATAAAAAATAAAACTAATTTTTTGGTCAATTAAAAATATTAAAATTCAATTTTTGATAATTTTTTTCAAACAATTAAATTAGCTAACGAAAGGTGGAAAATATATTGCACTCAAAGTTTAGATTTTGGCCGAACACCGGAAAATAAAGTTATTTTCCTGGAAAATGACTTCTAGGAAAATGTTTTCCGGAAACATGATATTTTCCGTGAAACGAACAGATAGAATCAAATCCGGATGATCGCGTGTCATGTTGGCATACCTCCTCGAGTCAAAAACTCGACATGTGTTAATTAAATGAAGAACATAGAATCTTTCTAAACTACCAAAAACCAACTCGAAATTTCCCCTTCTGTATCTCATATCCTACAATTCAATTATCTTTCCTTAGTTAGGTAATCAATGCTTGGAGGAACGAACAAGCATTGCGATTGATTCGACTTTCCATATTAATGCCAAATCCTTCATTTTTAAGGGAGAAGAACATTGCAAATGTCATAACTTTTGTATGTTGCTCATTTGAGTATCATAACTTTTTATTCGATCATTTGAGTGCCATGACTCCTAAATGACATTTATTTAAGTGTCATAACTTTCAATCACACAATTGCATTAACATTTTAAAAAAATTTAATCAAGTGACAAAAATTCGACGTGGCATAATAGTTTTTTTTTTTTTTTTTTTTGGGGTGAAAAGGTATGTAATGGCATAATAGTTGTGATTAACATTTTAAAGAAAAACTATGTTATTTAAGTGATCGATTGAAAAGTCATAAGATATTTGAGTGACCGGGAATAAAAACAAGTTATTACACTTAAACAAGTGCCGTAAAAAATTATAGCCCTTTTACTTTCTTCCCATTTTTTTGTTTGCTTAGAAGGTCAAAGACGAGATCGCCTAATAAGGGGTTGCAATTCATTCTCTTGCTGACTATCAATATCTCTTTTGTTTAGGCGGAATGTTGCTTAATAGAGAACCCAAAGACAATTCGCACTTGCCAGACGTTACAAAAGCACGTTAACATGCGGAGGCGGGCAAATACTGAAGCGCAAGCTGCGTCTGCGACCGAGCACGCACATATGATCCTAGAATGTCTGTTTGAGATTTTGAGAGCTTTCTCCCAAATCAAGCAGGTAAACCATCGTTAGCAAACTTTCCACCTTTCCAGAATCTCTACAGGTTGGCTCTTGACAATGTCACGATTGTAGCAACTCGTCCCTCACAGTCTCTCATCAATCCTCGTCTTCGCCGCGCTATTGCTTTGCCGATGCGACGCAAATGTCGGCACCGCCCATTACCATGATCCTCCGCACACCCGTAAGCATATATGTTGTCGAACTGGCCATTCATTTCCGGTATATCACCGGGCCCCATTACTACAACTTGATCTTTGTCTAAATACTGACATGTTATGGGTAATCCGATCGCAGTGACCACCTGCGGATACGATCCATCCCAATTTTCCTCTGGCCTCTTGTTTGCCTCTGCTGGTGAACGGATTTGGGACAATGGAGCTGCCTGCGGGAAGCAATATAGCGTCAGGTGCATAGGTGGCGACTGGCCGAAGGCCTGCAGACCAATCCAATGGATCCACATCATAATCTTGGACCGGGCGCTCGACATAGTCTCCCATTCCTCGTCGGACGGTGCCACCATGCTCCTGTCCATTACCGCATACAAGGCCATTGCAGATCTGTCCGCGAAGTCCATCAACATTGAATTCGAACCGTAAATAGCCTAGCTGCTTCCCTGATTGGATTATTAGTGTTCATTATTTTGCTTTCAATGTGTGTGTCTGAGGAATCATCTCAATTTTGACAATTCCTGGTGATCGTTGTGTGGTTTACATGTAGTGTTTGAAGTGATCAAAATGATACTTTGGAAGAAAAGCAAAGTAGGGTTTTGCAGACCAGATTGATACCTTCCGGTTGAGGTTTTACTATCGCGGAATGTTTATATACGCCTTTATGAAAAGGTCAAGGCAGTCTTAAAAATAATCAGTATAAAAAAACTTGAAGTCAAATACCTTAAGGTTTATATAGGTGTTTGCTCATTGTCATTTGATGCTTGGTCTTGACTGTCACAACGATGAGCAACTTATATAGTAAAACGAAATTAACTGCCACTTGTCGAAAACGAGGATGTTCGCTCATTGCCTGGGAGCATTCGCACGTGGTGCAAATCGAGCATTTTGCTCAAGCCAACACGGAACCTAGGACCTCTTTCATGTATATTTTTATTAGATTGGATCAATTTTGATTAGATTAAATGATCTCGGAATATCATGTCAACAATGTGCGTGCATTTCAAAAAACATGTCAGTATCTTATATTGGCACCGGAAAATTAGTTAGAATCTATATGATCACACTATCAATGGGCTCATAGACATCATGTTGGCATACCTCCTCAAGTAAAAAACTCTGCATGTGTTGATCAGAGGAAGAACATAGAATCTTTCTAATCTACTTGAAAACCAACTCGAAATTTCCCTGTCGGTGTCTCATATGCTACCATTCAATTATCTTTCCTTAGTTAAGTAATCAATGCTTGGAGCAACAAACAAGCAATGCGATTGATTTGACTTTCCAAACCAATGCCAAGTTTCCCATTTTAACGGAGAAAAGCACCACAAATGTCGTAATTTTTGTACGGCACTCATTTGAGTGTCATACCTTTTTATTCAATCATTTGAATGCTATGATTCCTAGAAAATGTTTATTTAAGCGTCATAACTTTCAATCATATGATTGAATTAACATTTTAAAAACATTCAATCAAGTGACGAAAATCCGACGGGGCATAATATTTGTGATTAATGTTTTAAAGAAAAGTTGTATCATCTAAGTAATCGATTGAAAAGTCAAATGATACTTGAGTGATCAGGAATTAAAAAAAGGTTATTGCACTCAAGTGATTGCCGTATAAAAATTGTGAAATTTTTATATTTGCTTAGAAGGTCAAAGACAAGACCGCTTAATGCCGACAATCAATGTCTCTTTTCCTAAGGGGCAATGTTGCTTCATAGAGAACCCAAAGACAATTCACACCCAGACGTTACAAAATCACGTTAACGTGCGGAGGTGGGCAATTACTCATGCGCAAGCTGCGTCTGCGATCATGCACGTATATATGATCCTAGAATGTCTGTTCTTAGTTCATGAACATCGGGAATTTCCAGGAAAAACTAGCGCCGCCCTTCGTCCAGGATCAGTGCTCGTCGATCTGTCAAAAGAACTTCGCAGAAAAGGCTCGGGCAAATTTCGTTCCGTCTCTCTGGTGACTTCAGCAAGGTACGCTGGTGAATTACATTTCGGTCCCTCTCTTCTTTCCTTAGGGTTAAATCATCATCGTCGTCATCATTACTGTTTTGTACCTTTTTATTCTTCGACATGAATATGAGACTTGGTGCCCGAAATTGAAAAAAAATAAAAATATAAGGGCCTCTAGTCCTATGGCGATCGAGCTGTTGATCCTCGATTCCTCGAATATCTAACATGGCGTGAACGCGAATGTGAGGATCTAGAATCGAATTCTTGAGGGCCGTGGCGGTGTAACCAGGAGAGCGGAAGAAACTTGTAATGAGGGTCATTTTTGAAACATATCAAAAGTTGTGTTACTTTTGCCTCAATAGCAATCGGTTGAGCTCATTATTTTTGGGGATTTGTCCGAGGCTAGCTTAATCGATATGTCTCAAGGATCGTTTTTCCATCTTTCTTTCTATAGTAATTACATGTTTGAGTCATTTGCAACAGTGGTCATTGTGAATAGTATAATGAAGTGATTGCCATCTCCATTTTTTTTTTTAATACTCCCGACCTACGTTAATCTATTTCACGTGTACATAAATCATGCATGACCCATGAGTAAAGGTAGGGAGCACCTAATGACTTTCACATCTCTCCAAGTCATAAAGTATAGACCTCTTGAGGGGGTGGTGGTTAGAACTCAGATTAGACATTTTTAATAGGTGTGAAACCCTATAATAAATTTCAAAAGGGTTGCTAGCATTGAACGCTTTTTCCCCCATTTTTCTTTCTAAAATTAGACATTTATTCTCACTCCAAAGATAGATTCACAACGCGAGCTTTTTTTTTCACAAAATAGATTCATAGAAAAAAGGGGTAATTGAGATCAGGCGGTTGAATGCTTCATCTGAATGTGACAGATTTCGATTCAAATATTAGTTTTTCCTTTGGAGCAACCTTCGAGGCCACCCGTGGTAAAGTTACACGGGGCCAGGCCATACCCGAGGTAGGTGGACTATTGGGAGTTTACTAACGAGGGCACTTTCCCTACATAAAGCTTGCTGACACCAGAATCTTAGTTAGGAAATGGCTTCCTAGACTTATCAGCTTGGAAGAGAACGTAAACAGGCATGATGAGGTCAAAAGCATGGAGAAGAAACTGCGGTCGATTAACCAGTCATCATCCTGCAAATCACGCGTCAATCTCACTTCTCTTCATCATCACGTCAAGCGATTCTCCCGACGAAACTTTCTCATTTTCTCGTTCTTCATGCTCTCCGACTTTGGCTATTGCGTATGACGTCATCATTGTTCGATCACCAACGTCAAACGCTACCTCAAGACCTAGCAACCTAGACGGATAGGCCAAGATGGTAATCTCACAGAAGATCGAATCCCTCCTTTACAGGCAGCGAAATGTCTTTTCGTTCGTCCGCCAGTACGCTCACGTTACACGTACACATAATTCGTAGAGATCTAGTTAGTAATGAGAAAATACGAACATATGGAGTACCCCTTGGATTTCACCCTATCAAAATCCTAGTCCACTTATCAGGCGGGGCGAGTTCACCGCGCCGGAATCCTCTGGTTCTCTTTCACCGCCTTGCCTCTCTCGTCCCTCTCTTCTTTTTTCCTTTGTCACTTCTTTGGGGACAACAACAGGCGTGCGTCCCCTTCCCCCACCACCACCTCACTGACGTCTTAATCCACCACGCCGTCGCCGTTTCAATCCTTCGTCGTCGAGTTCGAGTTCGGCCAGCGAACTTGCGCCTTAGATCTTGGATCTAAGGTCGAGCGAGCCCTAGATTTGTGATCTACAGCTTAGCTCGACCTCGAATCTGAGTTGATTCTAGGTCAATCAGGTTAGCTTAGGCAACGAACGAGGCGGAGGTGGCGATGTGGTTCGTTGACGTAGCATGGGGCCTCCACCTCCTGGCTGACGCGGGCGCGGACACATAGGTCGCCGGAGGAGTTGGATAGGAGGCGGCAGTGCTAGAGGTCGGATATGAAGCGGGCGAAGATGGAGGCGACGTGCCGGAGGCGGCGGCAGGTCTGAGGTCGGGCTTGAGGTTGAGGTAGGAGAGGGGAAAATGGGCCAGGCGGAGGAGAGAGAGAAAGAAGAATGTGAATGGGAAGAAGAAAAAACAAAGGAAAAAAGAAGAGAGAGAAGAGAGGCGAGGCGGTTAGAGGTTCTGGCGTGGTGGGGCCCTGACAGCACGTGTCGTCCGGTGAGCGGATTAGGATTTTGATAGGGTGGAATCCACGTGGTACCAATATTTTATCGTATATTCATATAGAGATAGTATCTGCATTTATCGCATGCCATTCTTTTCACGTGCTAGTAGTAGCATTCTTCTGAGTAATAACGAAGCCTGGAGCGAAACTGCTGTGCAGCTGCATACGTTATTGTTCGGTAGGCTGACTTGATTGGCACTGCCGAACCTGGTCGCCTGCAAATTTTCCCGCCCATTTGAATTTCCGAAATTCGTGGGTGAAATTGAGTGGGTGAAATTGAGTCATCTAGTAAGAAAATACTCCACGCGAGTGAAGTACTTCATGAAGTAGATTTAAAAAACTTAAGATCTTACTTCGGTCAATTAAGAACTGAAATTTTTTAAAAAGAAATCAAATTTCAAGCTCACTATTGTTGTTAGAATTCAGACACCGAGAATGTCATATGAGGAATTATCAAATATTTCACAAGAGGGGACATCGAAATTTTGATACTTGAATTTCATCAATAAATTGCCAATGTTATAATTGAGTTATGAATCCCTCGTCTGCCTTGTTTGATTTATTATGCTTTGAAGCTTTAGACTTGTATTCACTATACTCTTTTAAGTGAATAACATCAATCTCTTTTCAAACCCAAAAAAAGAAAAAAAAAGAAAAATCATTGGTAATGAGCATGAGACTATTGGGCCTTTTTTAAAACTTAAAGTCCCTGAATGATCAAAATAAAATATTGAGCTTTAAAGTGGACCGACGAACCAAAATTGAAGTCTTATTTTACTGTGCTCACTTTTCTAATATGAAAATCACTAGTCAATCTAATTGGGGATAAAAACACTCATTGCAATTACTAATATATCAAACTCTACCTTTTTGAAATGGAAAGTCACTTGCAATAGTGAAAACATATACTTATAAAAAAATTTCACGTAGAAATATCAGTTTTCAACCTCTCAATAAATAATTACTTCTCGATCTGATTATATATTTTCAAAATGACTTAAGGCCTAAATGATGTTGTTTTGATTCAAATCTACCTTTTAATAATTTTTATATGAATTAAATTAGAAAATAAGTTGAATATATAAAATAAAAAAATAAAAAATAAAAGAGGTGAGACCAAGCGGCGAAGGTGGCTTGCCATCCCCAGCAATTTAAGTAAAATGTAAATATAACATGGTTCTCCCATTTTATATCGAATCTAGCTTATTCTTAATTTATTTAAAATAAATTTCGTGCTAAAGATCATATTAGGATCAAGCACGACTTGTTTCTTGTAAAGAAGCTGATCCAACCCTAATCCCTTCCAACCTCTTGCTTTTGCGACATACATAACAGCGAAGGATCTTGTGCACGCTGTCTCAGTGGATTTGGTTCAGTGAAGAGCGAAGATGGAGCAGACTTTCATCATGATCAAACCCGACGGTGTTCAGCGAGGCTTGGTTCGTTCTACTTTATCCCATTGAATTTGGTGAATGATTTCTAGTTTTGGTTTCCTGTAGTGCATGTATTTCATTTGCCTTGCAACTTTTTTCTACTTATGCGAAGAATGGATTTGAGATTAGAATGATCCAGAGGATATTCACGACAACTGCTCGTTTAGTAATATCTTATACTTGGCACAGGTAGGTGAGATCATCAGAACATTTGAGAAGAAGGGTTTCTATTTAAAAGGTAATGGCTGCTATTAGTATTATAATCTACTCTCTTCATCATTTTTTATGAACCCAATTTTAATGCTTAGAGACCGAGTAATGAATTTTAGGACTGAAGCTGACTAGCGTGGAGCGGGATTTTGTCACGGAACACTATGCGGAGAGCTCCTCAAAACCATACTTTGAGCGCTTGGTCAAGTACATAACCTCCGGTCCTGTAGTCGGTATGGTGTGGGAAGGTAAAAATGTTGTCGCAACAGGTCGGAAGATCATAGGGGCCAGCAACCCATCGGCCTCGGATCCTCATACTCTCCGTGGCAGTTTTGCAGTGGAGATCGGAAGGTATGTCTCTCCAACATGGACTGATGCTTGGTTGTCCTTTTTCATCCAGCTATTTGTGTGGTCTGCTTTGTGCAAATTCATTCTGAGCTCTTCATTGTATCTTCTATGTCAACGCAAACGACATACTTTGAAAGGTTCAGTTTTAAGGTGGTTTTGGTGGGTCCTTGAAATTTTTATGCATTTCCCGAGTGATTGGTCCCAAGTGAATGATTCAGCAATTGTTAACAGATGAGGCAGATCATTTTCCAAAATGGAAATTCCCAACTCTACAGCTGTTAACTTTGCCTATACCAGAAGGAAAAAAAAGAAAAAGAAAAATTTCTTTCTTGTAGTTTGTTTTGCAAATGTGCCAACTGGCATCATTACTCTCTTTTTATCACTTGGATGGATGAGATATTTAAATCAAAATTTGGTTTCCCATGATAGTTTTTCTGAATCTGCTTGTGGTCCTAAATGCAAATATAGATCTTAACAAGTGACATCTCTACATTTGAGATTTCTTAACGTTTGTGAGAGAAGAGACCTGCACTCATATGTAAGGTGGCGATGAAGTAGAATTCATTTCTCATCTGCTTTACCAGGGATTGTGCATTTTCAAGAAGCTTAACTCTTTAAGCTGGCTGATGTAGCGAAATCATTCGTTCCTATTTCTATTTTAACCTACTGGGAGCGAGGGCTAACGGCGTCTTTGCAGTTGACTTCTCTTCACGAGTGTTCCTCACATGTTTCCGTTAAACCTCAGGAATGTGATCCACGGAAGCGATTCTGTGGAGAGTGCTAAGAAGGAAATAGCTCTGTGGTTCCCCGACGGGACTATGAACTGGCAAAGCAGCCTTCATCCTTGGATCTACGAGTGAAATATTCACCGCGCGGATAGGCTAGTGACTACTCTGTGTTTGAGGCAGATGGACATGGAAGCACTAGCACTGGAGATTTGTCTGTAAAACATATGATGATGATGCTATGCAGCAGAAACATAGGCTACATTTTCATAGATATGTACCTTGTGGTTTGTTTCACTTAGGATGCGCATAATAACGTTTATTGGCTGGAGAACAATTTCTTTTCAGAAATAGTTCTTTTCTATTTTTACTCATAGGAACAATTTCTGAGTAAAATAAGGCATTTGGAAACTATACAAAATTTATATTCCTGAAATAGAAAAAGAATAGAAATGTGTTTGGTACGATTTTTTATTTTTTGTATTTATTTGTTTTTTATTTTTGCTCACGGACTGCCGATTGCCGCCCGCCACTGCCTGTCGCTCGTCGCCGCCAGCTGCTGCTGCAAGACCGCCGGCAGTGAGTGACGGCAACAGAGACAAAATGGAGGATTGCTCGAGAATTGAGACTGTTTGCAGAAAGAAATGCTCCCCTGAATTTTGGCCTTTTGTCTTTATTATAGAGATAATAATACCGATGGTCTCTAAAATTCCAATTTATTCAAGTCACTTTGATTCTTGGATTAAATAAGAATGTCTTATCTATCCTTCCATTGATTCAAGATCGGGGAATAACATTGAATGTTTTCATATAGTCGGCAAATATTTATCAAAACTTCATGGATTGTATTGAATAAATTGAAAGTTTTAAAACGATATTGCATTTTGGATTAAAGTTCATGACGCATATTAAACAAATTAAAAGTTCATGAGTTATATTGTATATTAAATCAAATTTTAAAGACCATTTTTTTTTATTATTTATCACTTACTAATTGTACTTAACAAAAAAAAATTCAATATACTCATCATATATGACCAAAAATGTATAATTTTTGGAAAATGATAAAATTTCTTTATCCATGAAAGGAAGGAAAAACTACATATGTTTTAGATTTTTAAAATAGTTTTTAGATATATAAATTTCAATCTTGGCTTAGCAAATATATGTTCATGGAACTAAATGGAATTGAAGACTTTTTCGATGGCTTCGTTTGTTTTAAATTTTTAAATTAATTTTTACTTATATAAATTTCAACTAAACCACTTAATGTACCATTGAAAATTTTGAAGGGAATTGGATATGGTTATCCCACAAACTATTTTAATTTTTGTGAGAATATCTCTCTTAATCTTCACATTTCAATTAAGATAAAATCAATAGCATCCCTGAATTAAAAAATTAATTTATATGAAGTAATCGTGGTTTATGAATTTTCACTTGTAGACATCTCTCGTGACTTTTGAGAGATTATCTTGTCGGTATCCAATTTGCAAAAGTGAATATAGAGACTACTTTATAGATTTTTTTATCAGATACTTAGAAAAATAAAATAAAATCTTACAATTTGGAGGCAAGTAATTACGATTAGGGTATCTTTTCTTGTACCAATATTTTAAAATGATGGGATGCTCTACTCGTTGGGGTTAAACTTATATCATAGATCAATTGTCTTTGAAAAATTAATACATCGACCATTCATTGAAGGGTCCAAATTTATCATCCATTTGATTTAACTTTACCAAATTAGGAAGGAGAAATCCCCAGGAGGAGGGCGGTTGCTCACCTTAAGTGACCAGAGATGGGTTCCTACAGATATCATTATGTGTAGTCTAATGACATTCACCAGCCATTACAAATGATGATAGATCAACATACGTCTCAAGCTATTTTTATTTATCGCACAATCCTAGTTCATTTTTGCTATGCATATAAGACCCTAGTTAATGTAATAAGATGCCTGTAATATTCACGTTGATATTTTAAAATATATTTTACATTTGTTTTGTACTTTCATTTATCACAAGTGTAAACTTCTACCTTTCCTTTAAACCAAAAGGCTCATCCTATCAAAGTTGAATGCATTAGGTGTGCTAAAGTCTCTTTTATTACGTACAAAATTTCAAACTTTTATTTCATAAGGCTCCTCTCAATAAATTAAATGCACTAGATATCTATAAAGGTCTATTTTTAGAACAAGATTAATATCATAAAAAAACTCAAACTAGTTCATTATAACAAATTTATCATAAATTAAGTTTTCAATTATGAAAAACCAAAAACTGCTATATCTATAATAAATTTAACTCCGTTAGTTTACGTTAAGTTTTACCTTCAAATTGTTGAGTTGGATAACACATCGCAGTTGATGAGTGTACAAATTTGAGGATTTTCGATTTGTCACAAATGTATTAGTTGGGGTTTTTCATGGAATTAATCCAATTTCATAGAAATTAATGGAGAGTAAATTAATATCAATTATACTAGTTTGGGATTATTTGTGATAAAAAAAATAGTTAGTGGTGAATTTGTAATATGTGTACTAATTTGGAGTTTTTAATGGTTAACAAGTTAATTTGAGATAAATTTGTCATAAATATATCAGTTTATGATTTTTCATATTATTAATCATTTAGAATAAAATTTGGTAAAATCTATATATTACTTACCTTTACCAAAAAAAAATCATTTAGAATAAAAGTGCTTGGGACACTCTTTAAAAAAAGCCATAAAAACTATCATCTATTTCTTTATGAACTAAAGTAATGTTAAGAATAAATCCAATTTGCATTATCATTCCAAAGAACTATAAATCCCCACAAAATTACTTATGTCCTTAGTATCGTGCCCTATAAAATTTTGTCTTAAATGTAGATGTTTGCGCATGGCATTTTATGCCCAGTCTTGACTATAACAATGATAAGCAAGTTAGATACTAAAACAAAAATTAACTGCCACATTGTCTACAATCGTAGATGTTTGCTCATTGGCCAGGAAGTGCCACATGTGGCGCAAATCAAATGCATGGCTCAAACCGGGCACGGAGTCTAGAACCTCTTTAAGATATATCTTACTAGCTTAGATCAGATTAGACCATCTCAAATTATTACGTCAACAAGAGATATGCACCACATAATATCCATTGGTACCTAATATTGGCATACCTACGATAGTGGAGAACTTAGCATCTGTCGACCAAATTAAACGAAGAATATAGAATCTTTCTAAATTACCCGAAAACCAACTTGCTTGCCCTTTTTGATATTTCAGATCCGACAGTTTAATTATCTTTCCTTGGTTTTCTTTTTTTCTTTTTTTGTCAAAATTTTTTTTCATTCATTTCTACATGTACACAATAGAGAAAGGGATTTCAACAGCAAACTAAGACAAATAAAAAATAAAACAAAATCTAGATAAGAAAATAAATTATTAGAAGAAGGTGAGGGTCACACGCTCAAAGAGCAGATATGTGAATTCTTCAAACTAAAATTGACGACTGATCACTGAATTCATCGTTAGTAACGAGCACATATTGAAATCTTCATCTATTACTATAGCTTTATTTTTTGGTAGTGTTCGCTAGGTTTAACATCCTAACACCATTGTTGTCTGTCCCAAGTAACAAGGTTATCTGCACACAAATTAATTTAGAAGATAGAAACCTTCTTGAAATGGGAGAAAGAAACTTCTAGATTTAAACTAATTTAGAAGAGAAAAACTCCTCAAAACGGAAAGAAAAAAAGAAAAAAAAAATAAAGAACCAAATCAACCAAAGAAAAAGGAAAAAGGGAGGAGAGGGACAAATATCCTTCCATGGAGGTTGAAGAAGAAAGTGTTGGGAAAATATGGTTTTGAATTGGATAGAACAATGAACACGAATATTTATAGTACTCAAGTCGAACTTTAAGACGTGATATTACTTTTTTTAAGGATTTATTTGCCCCACAACACTACTAATGGTCACCAGCAAATATCCTCCATGATATAACAAAGTCTCAAAATGAGAATATTAGATAGCAATTCTAATATTTTTCTAGGATTTCTCTAGGAAACGATCGAAAAAATTGCTATAGTTTTCTTTGAAAGAAGGCTCGGAAATGATCACTCTAGTTCTCTCAAAAAATGACAAGTATATATATAAAACAATCTTAAAACATATGCAATTCTTCATAAAAAAAAATTGCCAAAAAATGAACAAACATGTCCATTCGAAAATTGCCCGGTTGAACAAAGGCGTCTATTCATAATAAGTTGAAAAAATGACATATTGCAACTCTTCAGAAAAAGTTGTAAACTGAACGAGCATCTTTCCAAAAGTTTTCTTGAAAAAACACAAACAAAAAATTCAGAATAATTTTTTTTAAATAAAAATATTTTTATTTTAAATAATTTCAAAAATTTGCAAAAAAAAAAAAACAGCCTTTGAATTGATTAAAATTAATAACATAAAAAATAAAAATAAATAAATAACAAAGAGATTAGTACTAATTAAAGTGCAGGTGTGCAGGTGTGCTAAGTGCGCCAAAATCGCACAACCGCAGTGGGTATGGTGGGTTTAGCCCAATCCGATCATTCATTTAGATATACAAAAGAAATCCCACACATATTAATTGTCTCACTTCCTCCCACTTTTCCTATGTGGGATAAGGAAAATGCACTTAGTTTATTTTACAAACAAACCTCCAACAGAAAGCTGTGTGAAGAGGAGAGGGAGACTAGAGAATCCTAAATAAGAGAGGGAAAAAGTGTAATTTATAATTAGAGAATTAAATGAGCAATGTGATCGATCCGAATCACCAAATCAATGCCAAATCCTCCAATTTCTTGTTTGCTTAGAAGGGTCAAGACATGGTCGCTTCGTAAGGGTTTGAATTCGTTCTCTTGCGGACAATCGACATCTCTTTTGCTTAGGAAGGACGTTGCTCAATGGAGTCGAAGCAAGCAAGAACAAAGAGGAACCAAAAGATAATTCACACTTGCCAAACGTTATAGAGTACATATTGCGCGTTGGCACACGGTAACTCATGCACACGCACGCGTCTCTGATCGTGCAATATATATAGGGATTCAGAATCTCCTGTTCCTAGCATGTAAATACCCAAATTTCAAGGGAAAATCAAACAACTGTACTTCATCCAGGATCAGAGCTTGTCGATCCGTCGAGTAAATTTGCAGCAAAGGGCTTCGACTTGGGCGTATCTCGTTCTGTCTCTCTGGTGAATTCTTCGGGTACGTAGATATATTACATTTCGGTCCCTCTCTTCTTTCATTAGCGTTAATCACTGTTGTCATCACTGTTTCATACCTTTTATTCTTCGACATGAGCATGAGATTTGGTGCCTAAAATTAAGAAAGGAACGGCCTCTAGCCCTCTTAACCATCAAGCCGTTTATCCTCGATTCCTCGAATATATAATGCGATATGAGCAGTAGTGATTAATGATTTGGTGTTCATAATTATTTTTTGAAAACATGATCGGTTTTATTTTTAATGAAATTCAAGCAGCTCGATGACATGTCAGCATAATGAGCAATGTATGCTAATATGTGACGGTTTAATTGCGAGATCGGAAGAAACTTATATTGAGCATCATTTTTGTTTCATGGACGACTGAGGTGCTGCATGACAACATTTCTGTTTCTCCAAATTTCTGTTCTTTGGTTTCCCGGAATAAAAAAAAGAACAGAAACCTGTTTGGTAACGCCAAGTTGTTTTTCTATTCCCGGGAATAGAAAGTTAGCCCGGGAATAGATTTGGAGCAGAAACGAGAAACAAAAAAAAATTTGCTTCTTGTCCCGGGAACAATTTCTAGAAATAAGTTGATTTTCTTTTTTAATTTTCTTTTATTTCCTTTTCTTGCCGCGACCATCGTCAACCTCCCGGAGCCACTGCCCACCGCCGCCACCGTCGGTGGCCGGCGGCTTCGACGGTCGGCAAGAATAAAAAATAAATAAATACAAAAAAAAAATTGTTGCGTTACCAAACGCATTTCTATTCTTTTTATTCCAAGAGTAGAAATTTTGTGTCGTTACCAAATGGGTTTATTTACTTAGAAATTGTTCCCCGGAGCGAAAATAGAAAAGAACCATTTTTGAAAAAAAAAACTCTTCTCGGGAACGGAAGAGTTGTCATGTACGGCGATTTGGCTTTTTTTTTTTTTTTCTTTTCTCTTTTCCGAGACATTTCAAAGATTTTGTTGCTTTTGCTGGGTACAATAGGTTGAGTTCTTTATTTTTGGGACTTTGGGGGATTTTTTTTTTTTTTGAATCTCAGGTGTAAAAAGTTGGGTTGTGTTTTGGGAATTGGCTGGAAAAAAAGTATTTTAAATTTCTAAAATTACAAAAAAAGAAAAGAGGGAGCTGGATACAATTCTATATATTATTATTGTATATAAAACGGAAGGTTTTTGTGGGTTTCATGTCAAATTAAAGTCATACGGGAGTTCCCCAAGATTTACAAAGTCAAATTAAGTAGCAGGCAACTTTTATTAGAACATTAAAATGAGTTTGTTTCACATAAAATAAATGATTTAAAAAATATTTTCTTAAAAATAATTGCTAGTGCTTAGAAAAAGTAAATGATATGAAAAATATTTTTATTGTCCATAAAAATGTTTAAATATAAATTGTTCTTGATGAGAAAAATATTTTTTTATCAACTAATTATTTCAAATGATATATGCAACATTTTTATAGATAATGCTTTTCAAATAATTTATTTTTAGCAAAACAAAAGGAGCTTGTTGAATTGATGCATTGACGCTGCAATATGCAAGTTAGACTGACCACACCACTATGAATATAAGTACCACAGAACATGCTAGCATTCATTGTCATGTGAAATCATTAAACTTTGTCCTTCGATGTTGATGTTTTCCCTCCAATCATCTCCAATTTGATTGGCTACAAACATGTGCGTGGCTAACATTAATTGAATTTTCATGTGAGCAATGTCCACAACATGTAATTATTGACACATAAATTTTATCATTTTATTTAGGACTTAATTGCATACAAAATTAGGAATTAGTAGCTAAAAAAGAAGAAGTAAAGAATATAGTAAATAACTTCCATTAAAATGTATCATGTATGTTTTCATTAAAATCCATTACACGTAGACATTAGGAGCATTTACATAACTATCACTAATTATTAAAATTAAAATTTAAGAATTTTAAATTTTTAAAATTAAAAAAATCGATATTTTTAATAAAAAAGTAAGAAAAAAAATAAAGAAAAGTAATTAAAAGGTATAAGAAAAAATCGAATGGGGCCGAGTAGAGGGTTTTTCTTCATACATGGGCTCGCCCATCTATCTCTTTTCCTTTTCTCCCTTTTGAGCCTGGGCCGGCCCATCTCCTTTTATTTCAACCTGGCCCGCGTGCATGTGATCTTCCTCCCCTCATGCCAACCACGCTAACGCAAAAAGAAGGAAAAAAGAAGAGAGTACAAGCAGAGGAGACAGGGGGTCGCCATGGAGCAGATGGTGGCGTGATCCGCGGTCAGATCAGTCCGGCCGGCAAGTTGGTGGTGGCAAGGGCCATGCGGGCCTACCGGTCGCCCTTGAAAGAGAGGGGCTCGCTCATTTGGTCGGGGGTTCTTTTGGGTTCGAGCTACAGAGGGAGAGAGATTGGAAGAGCTCGGGAGAGTTTTAATGGAGTGAGAGGGAGAGAACCAGACGGCGAGGGAGCTTGAGAGGGCGGTCGACCGTCGCCAGAGTTCGTTCGTCCAACGCCGCCCTTGCAGTGCTTCCCCCCGAACCAGGTAGGTCTTGTGGGTAGCTTTTTGATTTGTGTCGAGTTGCGTCGCCTTCTCGAGGATCTCGCTTCGGGAACACCGCGGGACGGCCAGTCATCACTCGATCCATTTCGAGTTCACCCTCCCGTCGCCGCTGCCGAAGCCGAGTAGGGATCTCTCATTTTAAACGCCCGTTCCTGTGAACCCCTGCTGCTCCGCCCTATTTTGGTAGGATAGGACGTTGAGTTTTGTTCCTCCTATTAGTCACACGCGTATTGGGCTTCTATGGACTAATGTGGTTAATTTCGAATGCCCATTTGATGATTTTTTTTCAAGTCTGGCGCTGAGTCCGAGCCCAAAAAGGGTCGATATCGTTCCTCCATTTCATGCCCACCACATGTTCGACGATATGTCTAAGCCGGCCTAGGCTCGTGCATCACCGATTCCCATGTGTTCTTGAACGCGGATAAGTACGTTTCGCATGATATGAACCTTTTGTCGTTTGCGAGTTGTCGTTTGCATCACCGAGCCATGTCTGGGCACGTCCGGGCACGTCCGCTGTGTTTTATTTGTCTCCCGTTGGTTTCCGGTGTGGTGGTTGTAATTGGCGCGCGGCTCGGAAGGGCCGGCAATGATGTCACGAGGTGATGGTGGCGGCAATCGACGAGCTCAGCCGCTGCTTTGTTTATAGTGCTCGGCGTGAGAGAATAGGTTGGGCGTTCGGCGATGGGTCAATTTTGGGCGTAGGAGGAAACCATCGAAGAAGAAGAAGAAGAAAAAGATGGGCAGAAAGAAGAAATAAAAAAGAAAAAAGTTGTAAACGTGGAAAAAGACGAAAGGGAAAGAAGACTCTCGGAGAGAAGGGCGCGTTTGGTAACGTTTACGTTTAAAAATTGTTAGGGGAGCAAAATAGAAAAAAAGTGTTTACGTTCCTAGGAACAATTTACGAACAAAAAGCGTGTTTGGTAAACTTGTTAGCAAAAAAAAATAGAAACATGTTTGGTAAATTTGGATAATTTTTTTATTTCTTTTATTTTTTCTATTTTTTTCTTATTTTTCTTTTTTCTTTTTCATTTTTTTTTCTTTTGGCCGGCGACCGCCGGAGGTCGGCCTCGCCTTGATCCGGCGAGGCCGAGCTCGCCCGCCGGCGGCGAGGCGCGGCCTCGCCGAGCCACCGCCCAGGCGAGGCCGAGGCTCGCCGGCGGCCCGGCGAGCTTGGCCTCGCCGGATCGGGCGAGATCGAGCTCGCCCGGGCCGGCGCGAGTCGGCCTCGCCATGGCCGGGCGAGCTCGAGCTCGCCCGGCCATGGCGAGGCCGACCTCGCCCGGCTACGGCGAGCCTCGGCCTCGCCGGGGGGCCAGCGACGTCGGCCTCGCCGGGGGCGCGAGCCTCGCCGTGGGCTGGGCGGGCCGCCGACCCTCGTCGACCCGATCGCCGGCCATCGCGGGCCGGCGACCGGCCAAAAGAAAGAAGAACAAGAAAATAAGAGAAAAAGAAAAAAAAAGTGTTTCGATTTGTGTTCCGAAACAAGAAACACAAAATTTGTGTTTCTTGTTTCTTTTTTTTTGTTCACGGGAACAAAAGAACAAAAAGGAAACGCACACAAACGCGTTTGTTCCTTTTTTGTTCCCAGGAACAAAAAAACAGAAATTTTGTTCCTGGGAACAGAAATAGGGTGCAGCCATGCGGGCCGAAAATTCCCGGGAAGAAGACCAAAAGGGATGAAGTAAAGATAAAAAAAGAACAAAGAATAAAAAAAGGGGCAAAAAGCAAAACAAAAAAAAAAATAGAAAACTGTAAAATGGCAAAAGTTGGCTTCGGGAATCGAAAAGAAGACGGCAACGCACCCATCATTAATCTACCTCTCACACAGTGAGATTTTGCTGGCCTGCTGGCTACTTAACCGGAATTAATGTCGCATGTAGGGAAAAGGTCTAACCTGGATTAAAAGAAGCATTTTCATTGGGACAATAATGCCTAGACGTACCGACACCAGCCTACTAAAGTGGAACTACTTATGCAGCGTTGCATTACTTAATGAATCAATTTTGTAAATGAGTCTTAATGCTCCTAATGTTGCTTCTTCTTTTTTTTAATCTTTTTCTAAAATAGTATGATTTACTCTATTTTATGAGCATAATGTAATCAATTACACGTGTGCCTGTGAAAACTTAATTTCTTCATAATGTGACAAATTTATGAAGATTTCAGCTACGAAAAGTCCTAGTTCTCGTCTTGTTAAAATTTTTTTTATTCAAAACCATGCAATTAACAAAATAATTTAAGGACGGCAGTTGGACAGAGGGCAATATAGGAGACATGTTCCACAAATCAAACCGTATAAATATGAATTCATGGTCTCTCACAAGCATGTCAAGAGTTTGGAAAAAAGATAAAATAGAAGGCAAAAGCATCGACCTTAATTAAGAGACTTTGAGAGATCTCTCCCCAATCAAGCAGGTAAACCCTCTCATCCCACTTCATAATTTTTCTCTTTCTGCCCTCTAACTTCAGGGATTTGTCAGTGGCTGGCTTAATTAATATGTCTTGGGGGTTATTCTTCATTCTTTATGGTAGTGATTCCACGTCATGAATCATTTGTGAAAGTAGTCCTCATGAGTCATATACAAACCAACCATTTAAAGCTTTTATTTTATGCTCCCAACCTATGTTAGCGTGCCTCATATGATCATGTGCGATCCGCATAAAGACAGAAAGTACTTAATAACTTTCACTTCTCTTGAAACTGTAAATTCTAGACCTTGTGCTAATGGTAAGAATTTATATCAAACATTTCTAGTAGGCCCGAAATTCTATAATAACTTTCAGGTTGATTGCCAATGTCGATCGCTCATTCATGCTCTTTTTCTTCCTGAAATTAGACATCCATTCTGCATGTTACACATCATTTTTGTGATAGTGATCCTCATGAATCATATACAAAAGTGCCATCTTGAGCTCTTCTTTTCTTATACTCCCTACTTACGTTAACCCACTTCGCATAAAATTTTTAATTATGTGTGACCCATGCGCAAAGATGGGAAGTACCTAATAATTTTCACAGCTCTCATGATGGTACAGTCTGGACCTTCGTGGATAGTAGTTAGAACTCAGATCGACATTTCTATTAGGCGTGAAACCCTACCAACACCGATTGCTTGTTCCCACCCTTATTAGACATTCCCTCCAAAGATAGACCCACAATGTCAGCTTTTCCCCAAACCAGATTCGTAGAGAAAAAAAAGGTAATTGATTTAGCTTGATCAGGCGGTTGAATTCTTGATCTAAGTGTGATGGTTTTCGATTCGAATTCGTGCTTTCCCCTCAAGGCAATCTTCGAGGCCACCCCTTGTCAAGTTGCGCGGGTGAAGCCTTACCCGAGCAGGTAAACTATAGTTAGTTTTGCATTCTACTGTGGACATTTTTTATATTTAAACCCCGTTTGGTTCAACTTTCTCAAAGGGCTTTGGACCCCCAAAGCCTCTTAGGGAAGATATTTTGCATTTGGTAAACATTTTTGAAGGTTCATTGGTCAAATATCAGTATTCCCGATACTAAAAAGCCCAATGCAAGTCCGGACTTGTTTTGAGCATTCAGCATTTTGGAAATGCAAGTTTATTATTCATCAGTGTCATTATTTATCTTCTTCCTCATTTGTCTTCGTCTTTCTTGCCTGGGAGTTGGGTTTCTTCGATAGCTGCCATCGCCGCTCGGGGTCGCGCGTTCCCAGTGACCATCACTTGGGGTGGCGTGACCTGCAACCTCAGGCTGCTAGATCTGGCAGTTCAGAGGCTAGATTTGGCCATTGCAACCTTAGATGACAACGTTGCTTGAGGTAGCGCCCCTGGGCAACCAGATCCAGTCGTCTGGCAGTTGGTCGGGCGGTTAGTAGGTCGTCGGATTTGATTTTCAAATTAAAAAAAAAAAAAACAAAAGCCTATTACTACAAATGTGAGTTTTTCAAATGATATTTATGCTAAAATTACTTTTCAATACTATTTGAGATTATAATATACCAAATAGTATAACATTTTGAATTATTTTTTATTTTAAAGATATTTATATTCTCTTAAGGCTATTTTCTCAAAGTCGAACCAAACGGGAGCTTTGTTGACAACAGAATTTAAGTTAGGAAATTGTTTATGAGGCTTGGAAAAGAATGTAACCGGCACGATGGAGAAAATGTTGGCTTTCTCGGCACGAAGAGGTCAAAAGTATGGAGAAAAACTGGGGTGGCTTAGGCAGTAATCATCTCGCGAATCACGCGTCAGGATCACTTCACTTCATCAGCACGTCAAGCGATCCTCCCCGCGAAACCCGGCCCATTTTCTCGTTCTTCATGCTCTATTCGCTATTGCGTTTCGCATCATCATTGTTCGTAACACGCTGCCTCCAGACCAAGCAAACTAGACTGGTAGGCCAAGATGGGAATCTGACAGAAGATCGAATCGCCCCTTTACAGGTAGCGAAGCGTCTTTTCCTTCGTCCGCCAGTACGTTTACACTCCACGTTCACATTCCTTTGTAGAGATATGGTTGATTCATATTGAGAGGGTGTCTGGATATATCGCCAATCAATTTTTTCACATGTGAGAATTCTTCGGAGTAATGATGAAGCCTAGACTAGCGAAACTGCTTTGCAGCTGTATACATTATGGTTCGGTTCGCTGACGTGATTTGCTCTGCGCAAGTGTGTTTGGTGTTGCGTCGTGTCACGTGAAGAGTTTGGAATAATATTTTCCAAAAAGCGAAAAAGGGTTCCAGAAATGAGAATCACGACCTAACAGAGTCCAGAAATGGGTGCTGGAAAAGACCTGGCGCGTGGAAAATTAGAAGAGAACCAGATTCTTTCGTATTGACTTCCAAGGTCTCGGGAGCATATGAACTCTTATTTAGTCTCGGTTCGATCGAAATCGGAAGCCATATGCATATGATTATGTGCATGTGGTTAAAAAAGAAGCTTAGTTTCTCTTTCTTTGCAGGTTTAATTCCTTTCTTAATTTTCCGCCAACGTACCTCGTAAACCTTGCATGAATCGTCCTTCTCAAGCAATAATAACCAATCAACTGTGGCCTGAAATCTTTTCCTTACCTAAAAAAAACTGTCGCCTGAAACCTTTTCATCATATGTAGTAGATGTTTAATGTTTTTAAACTCTCTACAGGTGGCTCTCCACAATGTCGCAATTGCAACAACTCCTCCGTCACTCACCAATTCTCATTCTCGTCGTGCTATTGTTGCATCAATCTAATGCAGATGTCGGCACTGCCGGTCACTTCGATCCTCCATACACACGTAAGTATAGATGTTCCCAAATCAGCTCTCAATTTGCAGTGTATCACTAGGCCAAGTTAACACTATCATCTTTGTCTAAACATTGATACGTTGTGGGTAATATGATCGCAACGACTGCTTGCTTTGGATATGACCCATTGCAGTTCCCCTTGAGCTTCCTGTTTGCGGCTGTTGGGGAAGGTATTTGGGACAACGGTGCAGCTTGTGGGAGGCAATATTGGGTCCGATGCATAAGTGCCGACCGGCCGAAGACCTGCAACCCAGCCCAATTGGTCCAGGTCAGGATCGTGGACCGGGCGCTCAGCGCAGTCTCCCGATCCTCATCGGACCGTGCCACCATCATCCTGTCCAAGACCGCGTTTGAGGCCATCGCGAATCCATCTGCCTCGTCCGTCAATGTCGAATTCGTGCAGTAAGTAGCCGCTTCTTTGAATGGACTATCATTCATTATTTTGCCTTCAATTTGTGTCTTTGTAGATTTATCTCAATTTTGAGAAATTTTGGTAATTGCTATGCGATTTGCATGCAGGGTCTAAAGCAATCCAGGGGATACTTTGTTGGATGTATGCCTTAAAGCTACTATGTAATAATTACATATTAGGGATTTTAGTTGTACTTTCATTATTATTATTTAATTAATGGCAATGACGTATTTATTCATTTGTTCAGTTATTTTATATTTAAAAATGATTCCATAAGATCAGTTACAACTAGACATATTCTTGAGATGTCAAGAATATATGTGACGGGTTCATAGTTAGACTGAATTTTTAAATCGTTCACGGTCGATGGATTATTGAATGGATATTAATAATCTTGTTGAAACCGGTGTGCTCTTAACTTCGCCATTAAGTATTAGATACTTAAGGGAATGATGAGTCACATGTCATTGGGTATTATGATGCCTGAGTTAGAACACACGTGTTTGTATTAGACAAGTTCACTGAACGTGACGCATATAGAATGATTAGGGACATGGAAACTTTTAGCGTGGTCAATGTCTAATTGTTCATGCTTTAGTTTTGTGTAAATAATCCTTAGACCTGAGGCACAGTGTTAATTTGTGTATTGAACAACTATGGTTCATGGGTGCACATAATGCCGGGTCGTTGACTCGTCTTTATAATTGATGATCATAATTCATTTATATATGAAGTTGCACGTGCGTGCAATATGGAATCTATCTCATTATTACATGCAAGGTATAATAATAATGTTCTATGCGATCTAATTATGATACTACATTGAAATCCTCGGCCGGGGTTATAATTGAGAATAAATTGTTTATGTTTCAAATAAAATGCATGTCAATTAGATTTGTGCATATGATCGAATTAGTGACTTGACAAATATTTCATAGTCTTTGTTTGATTGGGACATAGTAAGACAGAGAGATTGAATTAAATTGTAGCCAAATCTAACAGGTTCATTATGTTTATAAAGTATTCACACTATTTGGGTAGCCGTGACATATTGCTAGATGTCAATCATGGCTTGTAGGACCTAAAATATAAATCGAGACAATTAATTCTTTTGGGAGTATTAATGTGTTAGTACAAGTCTTACTACCAGCTTAGTGATTAACCTAGGAATGTCACACACCATAAACAATAAGGATGATGTGGAACAAGAGAGAAATAATGTTGCAAATGTGTTTGCAATTACTGCAATCGAATTGTGTCAATTTGAAATTAAATTAAATGAGATTTAATTTAATTTCTATTATAGTCACGAGCCTATTTATATATGATGCACATACATATCCATTGTAAATATATGTTAGTGTATTCCAATTGTACATATAAAGATTATGTTCTTTTTATTTTTAAAGGGATTGATTAATTAATTAATTATTTGTTTAATTCGTTTAATTAATTAATTAATTAATTACTAATTAAAAAAATTAAAGCTTCTTGCATGTGGACGAAATTCGTGCATATGCATGAAGTTGACCATTATGCAAGCATGGATGGTCAGCAACCACTGACCATCATGCACAAGATTGTGCATGAGCGGTTTGCTCATGCACGTTCGTGCTTTTGGTGGATGATTGTCCATTGATCAGCAACCGTTGCTGGTCAGTTTTATTTTTATTAAAAATGCAGTTGAGGGACGAGAGTTAAAAAAGGGCTGCTGAAAAATAAAGAGAAACGGTGTGTGCATGTTCATGTGGTTTTGTGAGTGTTCTCGTTGTCTTTGAGATGCAAGAAAGAAAAGGATTTTTCTCTCATCCAGGCCGTGACTAATATATAGAGAATATGGACAATTGCTTCACGAGATTGCTAGCACAATCAAAGTGGTGATTATCCGAAAGTTCTCTTTTCCATTCGGTGTCCATTATTGATATGTTTGAACTAGATGTCTGACGTTTGTGAGACTTGAACTGAAGAACATCTTAACCGATTTGTTTTAAAGCACATTTCGAGAGGTAATTTGTTTAGCTCCCTTTTATATTCAAATTTTTTATTAAAATGCACGAACAACACCTTCGAAGAATCATGTATAAAATATATCATTTTTGTTTCCGCTGCATTTTTTTTGTTAATTTTACTTATACATGATTCATGAAACCCCAACATACTTTGGAAGCAAAGTTGGGGTTTTTGGGAGCAAATTGATACTTTCTTTTTTAGGGACGTATTATCATGGATGATTGAAAGGGTATATCAATAGTATAGCTCACAAACATATGTAAATTGTATGCTTCGATGACAAGAGATGATACGCACTAACTAATTACGATACAATTGAAATTTCATACATTTATTCTGTTTACTACTCACTCTAGTAGACTCGTTCAATAATAACTTGAGTCGCCACAAATGGAGGAAATGTACATAGACTCTGTCCGTCACATCAAAATTAGATCACATTGATATTGCTAGAAACATAGTTGCTAGCTGTATGATTTATTATATCAATATTAAAATCAATGCCCCTAATTTTGTGTTTATTTATAACTTAATTATCCAAATAGAAACTAGAGGCTTATTGACAAGAAAAGTATCAAAAAAGTCTTAAATATATTGTATTTGTGCTAATTTGATTTTGAACTTTTTAATTGTGTAAATTGAGTCTCGAACCTTTTAATGATTTGTCAATATAGTTTATCCAGCCAATTGGCCAAAAAATCGCTAACATAAATGAAGGTCATGTAGTATGTCGGCCGTCCTATGTGGTATAGCTAGTGTTGATGTGGACAATTATTCATTATCTTTTTTGTTCTTTTCTCTCTTTTTAAATTTTTCCCCTTCAACAGTGGGTTGGTGAGGTCATTGGCCTACCCCCATCAACTCCAAGCAAGGTCAGGGTGAGGTCCTCTATGCCCTTCCTTGATCTAGGAAAGGACCACGATCGTCACCTAGTCTAGGTAAGGGCCATGATACCCTAGTAGGATGTAGGCAAGGGCCACAAAGCCCCCTCTTGTAGCAAGTGAAGGCATCGCAACTCATGGCCGACGAGGGCCATGACGCCCTTGCCTAGACCAAGCGAGGGTATCATGGCCTTTTTCGGCCAACAAGTGAGGGAGTTGAGCCCTCATTTGTGGCTGGCAATAGTTGGCCGGCAATCTCATTGGCTCAAAGTTGTAAAAGATAAAAAGAAAGAAAATAAAATAAAAAAAAAAAGAATAAAAAAATTCAGAAAGATATTATAAAATTATAGAATTTGTCTTCAATAGCATTGGTTGTGTTACATAAGATGGTTAATATTAATATCATTGATTTTCAATTGAAATTGGCCGAATGAATTACATTGATAAATTGTCAAAGGTTTACGACTCAATTAGTACAATTAAAAGAGTTAAGACTAAATTGGCACAAATATAATAAGTTCAAAACTTTTTGTATACTTTTCCCTTTTTTTGGTAATACGGTTTTTGGCCAAGGAAAAATTCGCACTTTAATTATTAGGATTAATATCATGAAAAATCTCAAATTAGTACTTATGTAACAAATTTATTCCAAATAAATTTTTTGACTATCAAAAACTTCGAATTGGCATATTTGTGACAAATTACCTTCATTATGTTGGGAGCACATAACAAAAACCCAATACCTTTACCTAGGGAAATCGCCAAAAGGGAGTCCAAATCCAAGCTCATCAACATATCTACTTAAGCCTACTTTCACTAAAAAAACTTAAGCTAATAAGTTATGCATTAACTATGATATATTAACTGTCCAACAATACACCAATTATCCAATGTGATATTCTCTAACACAATTCGCTCACACATGTATCCTAATAGTTTCCCCTTCATGCGTGAATTCAATATTAGGTCTGCTCATTCTTAATTTAGTTATCCTTTTATATCAACTTATGGGCCCGCTGCTACATTACAATGCACACTTGCCCATAAGCTACAACCATTAGCTTTGATACCATTTGTTGAGAGAGCATAATAGAAGCCCGATACCTTCATCTAGAGAGATCGTTAAGAGGGATTTTGAGTTTAAACCTATCAATATATCTAGTTGGATTTATCTTCACTCAAAAGTTTAAACCAATGAGTTATGTACAATTATGAATATTAACTACTCAACAACACACCAATTCTTTAGTACAACTCACTTACATATGCATCCTAATATGTTAGTTTCATTAAATTGGATTAATACCACAAAAAATCACCAATAGGTACACCTATCAACTATTATGCGTCATCCAACTTAATAATTTAATGGTAAAATTTAACAAAAATCAACGGAGGGTAAATTTGTTATGGAAGTACCTGTTTGGGATTTTTTGTAATCAAAAAATTAATTTGAGTAAATTTGTTATAGATATACTAATTTAAAATTTATTGTGATATTAATCCTAATTGTTGCCGCACAACAATGCCATTGGTAGTCATGTAATTGTGAAATCTTATTTTCGTTGCCAAGATGACTGCTTTCGAGATGCAAGAATAGTATTTGTTTTATTTAAAGAATCCCAACATCCTTCTTACAATTACGATGCCTACCTCGAAATCTCGCTCAGGCTGATTCGACCAATCCGATTGGCCATCAAAGGAGGAGGCCGGTTCGGCCCTTTGTTACCTGGCTCTTGGTGGTTGGCGACCACACCTAGGTGTCCTGTTGTGTGTATTCCTCTCCCATGCCCTTCAAATTTCCATATTTTATAGAAATGCCTCAGATTTTGTGAAATTACGAAATTGCCCCTAATTAGGCTTGAATATGAAATTCAATCTAAATTTCCAATTTCGACGCATCACTACCATCCAGATGATCACATGTCTAATTTTATCTTGATTAATCCCTTAAATGGATTAAATTTGGCCTTAGAATCAAATCAGGATGATCACATGTCAAGTTGGCATGCCTCCATGAGTCAAAAACTCGACATGTGTTGATTAGATGAAGAACATAGAATCTTTCTAAACTACCTGAAAACCAACTCGAAATTTCCCCTTCCGTATCTCATATCCTACAATTCAATTATCTTTCCTTAGTTAGGTAATCAACGCTTGGAGGAACGAACAAGCAATGCAATCGATTCGATTTTCCAAATTAATGCCAAATCCCCATTTTTAAGGGAGAAGAACATTGCAAATGTCATAACTTTTGTATATTGCTCATTTGAGTATCATAACTTTGTATTCGATCATTTGAGTGCCATGACTCCTAAATGACGTTTATTTAAGTGTCATAACTTTCGATCACACAATTGCATTAACATTTTTAACAAAATTCAATCAAGTGACAAAAATTCGACGTGGCATAATAGTTGTGATTAACATTTTATAGAAAAACTATGTTATTTAAGTGATCGATTGAAAATTCATAAGATATTCGAGTGATCGGGAATAAAAACAAGTTATTACACTTAAACAAGCGTCATACAAAAATTATGATACTTTTACTTTCTACCCATTTTTTTGTTTGCTTAGAAGGTCAAAGACAAGATCGCCTAATAAGGGGTTGCAATTCATTCTCTTGCCGACTATCAATATCTCTTTTGATTAGGCGGAATGTTGCTTAATAGAGAACCCAAAGACAATTCGCACTTGCCAGACGTTACAAAAGCACGTTAACATGCGGAGGCGGGCAATTACTGAAGCGCAAGCTGCGTTTGCGACCGTGCACGTATATATGATCCTAGAATGTCTGTTTGAGATTTTGAAAGCTTTCTCCCAAATCAAGCAGGTAACCCATCGTTAGCAAACTCTCCACCTTTCCAGAATCTCTGCAGGTTGGCTCTTGACAATGTCGCGATTGCAGCAACTCGTCCCTCACTGTCTCTCGTCAATCCTCGTCCTCGCTGCGCTATTGCTTTGCCGATGCGATGCAAATGTCGGCACCTCCCATTACTATGATCCTCTGCACACCCGTAAGCATATATGTTGTCGAACTGGCCATTAATTTCCGGTATATCACCGGGCCCCATTACTACAACTTGATCTTTGTCTAAACACTGACATGTTATGGTTAATCCGATCGCAGTGACCACCTACGGATACGATCCATCCCAATTTCCCTCTGGCCTCTTGTTTGCCTCTGCTGGCGAACGGATTTGGGACAATGGAGCTGCTTGCGGGAGGCAATATAGCGTCAGGTGCATAGGTGGCGACTGGCCGATGGCCTGCAGACCAGTCCAATGGATCCACATCAGGATCGTGGACCGGGCGCTCGACATGGTCTCCCCTTCCTCGTCGGATGGTGCCACCATGCTCCTGTCCACTACCGCGTACAAGGCCATTGCAGATCTGTCCGCGAAGTCCATCAACATCGAATTCGAACCGTAAGTAGCCTAGCTGCTTCTCTGATTGGACTATTAGTGTTCATTATTTTGATTTCAATTTGTGTGTCTGTGGAATTATCTCAATTTTGACAATTCCTGGTGATCGTTGTGTGGTTTACATGCAGTGTTTGAAGTGATCAAAATGATACTTTGGAAGAAAAGCAAAGTAGGGTTTTAGATTGATACCTTCCGGTTGAGGGTTTACTATCGCGGAATCTTTATATACGCCTTTATGAAAAGGTCAAGGCAGCCTTAAGAATAATCAGTTTTAAAAAAACTTGAAGTCAGATACCTTAAGGTTTATATAGGTGTTTGCTCATTGTCATTTGATGCTTGGTCTTGACCGTAACAAAGATGAGCAAGTTATATAGTAAAACAAAATTAACTGCCGCTTGTCGAAAACGAGGATGTTCGCTCATTGCCTGGGAGCATTCGCACGTGGTGCAAATCGAGCATATTGCTCAAGCCAACACGGAACCTAGAACCTCTTTCATGCGTATTTTTATTACATTGGATCAATTTAGATTAGATTAAATGATCTCGGAATATCATGTCAACAATGCACACACATTACAAAAAACATGTCGGTATCTTATATTGGCACCGGAAAATTAGTTAGAATCTATATGATCACACTATGAATGGGCTCATAGACGTCATGTTGGCAGACCTCCTCGAGTCAAAAACTCGACATGTGTTGATTAAATGAAGAACATAGAATCTTTCTAATCTACTTGAAAACCAACTTGAAATTTCCCTTTCGGTATCTCATATGCTACCATACAATTATCTTTCCTTAGTTAAGTAATCAACGCTTGGGGGAACAAACAAGCAATGTGATCCACTCAACTTTCCAAATCAATGCCAAATTCCCCAATTTAAAAGAGAAAAGCATCATAAGTGTCGTAAGTTTTGTATGGAACTCATTTGAATGTTATAACTTTCTATTCGATCATTTGAGTCCCATGACTCCCAAAAAACGTTTATTTAAGTGTCATAACTTTCTATCACATGATTGAATTAACATTTTTAAAATATTCAATCAAGTGATGAAAATTTGACGTGGCATAATATTTGTGATTAACGTTTCAAAGAAAAGCTGTGTCATCTAAGTGATCGATTGAAAAGTCAAAGGATAATTAGGTGATTGGGAATTAAAAAAAAAAGTTATTGCTCTCAAGTGAGCACCGTATGAAAATTGTGGTATTTTTATGTTTGCTTAAAAGGTCAAAGACAAGATCTCTTAATAAGAAGTCGCAATTCATTCTTTTGCCGACAATCAATGTCTCTTTTGCTTAGGGGCAATGTTGCTTCATAAGACAATTTACACTTGCCAGACGTTACAACAACACGTTAACGTGCGGAGGTGGGCAATTACTCATGCGCAAGCTGCGTCTGCGATCGTGCACGTATATATGATCCTAGAATGTTTGTTCTTAGTTCATGAACATCGGGAATTTCCAGGAAAAACTAGCGCCGCCCTTCGTCCAGGATCAGAGCTCGTCGATCTGTCACAAGAACTTTGCAGAAAAGGGCTTCGACTCGGGCGGATTTCGTTCCATCTCTCTGGTGACTTCAGCAAGGTACGCTGGTGAATTACATTTCGGTCCCTCTCTTCTTTCCTTAGGTTTAAATCATCATCGTCATCATCATTACTGTTTTGTACCTTTTTATTCTTCGACTTGAACATGAGACTTGGTGCCCGAAATTGAAAAAAAATAAAAATAAAAGGGCCTCTAGTCCTATGGTGATAGAGCTGTTGATCCTCGATTCCTCGAATATCTAACATGGCGTGAACGCGAATGTGAGGATCTAGAATCGAATTCTTGAGGGACGTGGCGGTGTAACCAGGAGAGCGGAAGAAACTTGTAATGAGGGTCATTTTTGAAACATATCAAAAGTTGTGTTACTTTTGCCTCAATAGCAATCGGTTGAGCTCTTTATTTTTGGGAGTTTGGGGGATTTTTTTTTTCAATAAATCTCGACTGTAAAAAGTAAGGTCCTGTTTTGGGTATTGGCCGGAAAAAAAGTATTTTAAACGAAAATTACAAAAAAAATGTTAGATACGATTCTACATATTATTAATTTATATTTTTGAAAGGTTTTTGAGTGGTTCAATTCAAATAAAAAGTGAACAAATGATTTTCTTTTTCATCCATAAAAATGTTTAGAGATAAATTGTTATCAATAATGAAAATATTTTCGTTAACTAATTATTTCATGTGATACCAGTAATCATTTTTAGGAAAATGTTTTTCAAATAATTCATTTTTCGCTAAACAAAATGGAGCCTTAATATTGTTGAATTGGTGCATGAAAAAATTGCCTTTTACTTATGAATATCATGGCAAATTGATGCTTCAATATGCATGATGTTAATCTGACCACACCACCATAAACATAATCACGACAGAACATGCTTGCATTCATTATTATATGAAATCATGAAACTTCATCCTTCTAGAAGTATGACGTTGATGTCTTCCTTCCAACCTTATCGTCCGATTTGACTGGCTGTAAACATGCACACGCCTAACATGAATTTAATTTTCACGCGGGCGATGCCCACAACGCATAATTCGTCATTTCGAGACAAGGTTTCCTCCAACCTGGTCCGCCGTCTATCGACTATTTCTAACAGAAGAGTTCACCACCAGAGCCAAAGCGTCGAAACGCTCTAATAATTCCAAACCACGGCTGCAAAGAGTCATGGAAAATAAGACATGTACCGAGACCAGTTCCTCGGGTTGCTGTCGTGATTGAATTGGATTATTGTCTGGAATCGAATAGAAGACGGCAACGCACCCATCATTAAATGGCGAGATTAGAAATAGTTTTTGTCCAAATGGAAGACTGAGATCTGCTTGCTTTGATTATCCCACGTCTTAATCCGGCTCTTACACAGCTAGATTTCGCTGGCCTGCTGCTTACTTAGCCGAAATCAATGTCGCATGTAGGGAAAAGGTCTAAGCCGGATAAAAAGAAGCATTTTCATTAGGACAATAACTAGACATAGCGACACCGGCCTATTGAAGTTAAACAACTTATGGAGCATCGCATCACTTCATAAACTAATTTGGTAAACGAGTTTTAGTATTCCTAACATTGTTCTTTCCTGATATACTATGATTCCATTTATTTTATGTGTGTAGTGTCGTTGATTATACGTGTGCTTGTGAAAACTCAGCTATAATAAACCCTAGTTCTCATCTTGTTGGCTTATTTTAAAAAGGAAATCATGAGATTAACAAAATAATTTTAAGACGGCACACGTACGGATTCTAGGAGAAATGTTCCATTAATCAACCGGTATAAATATGAATGCATGGTCTCTCACAAGCATGTCAAGAGTCTGGGAAAAAAAAGGCAAAAAGCATTGTCCTTGACTTGGAGATTTTGAGAGCTCTCTCCCAAATCAAGCAGGTAAACCCTCTCATCCCGCTTCATAATTTTCAAAAATTTTCTGCTTTCTAACTCTGGGGATTTGTCGGGGCTGGCTTAATCGATATGTCTCGAGAATCATTTTTCCATCTTTCTTTTTATAGTAATTACATGTCGTGAGTCATTTGGAATAGTGGTCCTTATGAATAGTATAATGAAGTGATTGGCTTATTGCCATCTCCAATTTTTTTTTTTTTTTAATACTCCTAACCTACATTAATCTATTTCAGATGAACTTATAGATCATAACTAATAGATCATGCGTGACCCATGAGTAAAGGTAGGGAGCACCTACTAACTTTCACATCTCTTCAAGTCACAGAGTTTAGACCTTGAGGGGGTGGTGGTTAGAACTCATAAATTTTTAATAGGTGTGAAAACTTATAATAAATTTCAAGAGGGTTGCTAGCATTGAACGCTTGTTCCCACCCTTTTTCTTCCTAAAATTAGACATCTATTCTCACTCCAAAGATAGACCCACAATGCGAGCTTTTTTCGCAAAATAGATTCATAGAAATAAGGGGTAATTGAGATCAGGCGGTCGAATGCTTCGTCTGAATGTGACGGATTTCGATTCAAATTCTAGTTTTCCCCTTAGAGCAACCTTCGAGGCCACCCCTGGTGAAGTTACACGGGGTCAGGCCATACCTGAGGCCGGTGGACTATAGGGAGCTTACTATCGAGGGCATTTTCCATACATAAGCTTGCTGACACCAGAATCTTAGTTAGGAAATGGCTTCCTAACTTATCAGCTTGGAAGAGAACGTAAACAGGCATGATGAGGTCAAAAGCATGGAGAAGAAACTGCGGTCGATTAGCCAGTCATCATCCTGCAAATCACGCGTCAATCTCACTTCTCTTCATCATCACGTCAAGCGATCCTCCCGACGAAACCCTTCCCACTTTCACGTTCTTCATGCTCTCCTACTTTGGCTATTGCGTATGACGTTATCATTGTTCGATCACCAACGTCAAACGCTACCTCAAGACCAAGCAACCTAGACGGATAGGCCAAGACGGGAATCTCACAGAAGATCGAATGCCTCCTTCACAGGCAGCGAAATGTCTTTTCGTTCGTCCGCCAGTACGCTCACGTTACACGTACACATACTTCGTAGAGATCTATTTATTAATGAGAAAATACGAACGTATGGAGTACCCCTTGGATTTCACCCTATCAAAATCCTAGTCCACTTATCAGGCGGGGCGTGTTCACCGCGCCGGAACCCTCTGGTTCTCTTTCACCGCCTTGCCTCTCTCGTCCCTCTCTTCTTTTTTCCCATGTCACTTCTATGGGGACAACAGCAGGCGTGCGTCCCCTCCCCCCACCACCACCTCACTGACGTCTTAATCCACCACGTCGTTTCCGTTTCAATCCTTCGTCGTCGAGTTCGAGTTCGGCCAGCGAGCCCTAGATTTGTGATCTAGAGCTTAGCTCGACCTCGAATCTGAGTTGATTCTAGGTCAATCAGGTTGGCTTAGGCAACGAACGAGGCGGAGGTGGCGATGTGGTTCGTCGACGTAGCATGGGGCCTCCACCTCCTGGCTGACGCGGGCGCGGACACATAGGGCACCGGAGGAGTTGAATAGGAGGCGGCAGTGCTAGAGGTCGGAGATGGAGCGGGCGAAGATGGAGGCGACGTGCCGGAGGCGGCGGCAGGTCTGAGGTCGGAGAGGGGAAAAGGGGCCAGGCGGAGGAGAGAGAGAAAGAAGAAGGCTGTGAAAAGGAGGAAGAAAAAACAAAGGAAAGAAGAAGAGGGGGAAGAGAGAAGCGAGGCGGTGAGAGAGTGTTAGAGGTTCTGGCGTGGTGGGGTCCGGACAACACGTTTCGTCCGCTGAGCGGACTGGGATTTTGATGGGGTGGAATCCACGCGGTAGCAATATTTTCTCATATTTTCATATAGAGATAGTATCTGCATATATCGCATTTCATTCTTTTCACGTTCTAGTAGTAGTATTCTTTTGAGTAATAACGAAGCCAAGAGCGAAACTGCTATGCAGCTGCATATATTATTGCCCGGTAGGCTGACTTGATTGGCTCTGCGCATGTGCGTTTGGCATCGCCTCACGTCGAGGGTTTCGGCTGGTATTTCCAGAACGCGGTAAGGTTACTAGAAACAAGAACCTACGACCTAATTATGCATATAATTATGTGCATGTGGTTAAAAAAGAAGCTTCGGTTTTACTCTTCTCCTTGTTTGCAGGCTTAATTCCTTTTTTAACTTTCCACCAACGTGGCTCGTACACCTTATATTTACCGTCCATCTCAAGCAACAATAACCCATCAACTGTCGCTTGTAATCTTTCCATCATATGTAGTAGATTGCTTGTAATCTTTCCATTTCCATCATATGTAGTAGATGCTCAATGTTTCCAAACTCTCTGCAGGTTGGCTCTCCACAATGTCAGAATTGCGACAACTCGTCCGTGCGACAACTCGTCCGTCTCTCATCAATTCTCATCCTCTTCATGCTACTGTCGTGGCAATCTAATGCAGATGTTGGCACTGCTGGTCACTACGATCCTCCGTACACACGTAAGTATAGAAGCTATCGAATCGGCTCTTAATTTGCAGTTTATCACCAGGCCGTGTTAACATGATGTCATCTTTGTCTAACATTGATATGTTACGGGTAATATGATCACAGCGACCGCTTGCTTCGGGTATGACCCGTTGCAGTTCCCCTCGAGCTTCCTGTTTGCAGCTGCCGGGGAAGGGATTTGGGACAACGGTGCTGCTTGCGGGAGGCAATATTGGGTCAGGTGCATAAGCGCTGACCGGCCGAAGACCTGCAACCCGGCTCAGTTGGTCCAGGTCAGGATTGTGGACCGGGCGCTCAGCGCAGTCTCCCGGTCCTCGTCAGACCGCGCCACCATTGTCTTGTCAAAGACTGCGTTTGAGGCCATTGCAAATCCATCTGCGTCGTCTGTCAATGTCGAATTCGTACAGTAAGTAGCTGGTTCGGACTATTGGTCAATATTTTGCTTGCAATTTGTCCGTAGATATATCTCAATTTTGAGAAATTTTGGTGACTGGTGTGTGATTTACACGCAGGGTTTGAAGTGATCAAGATGATACTATGGAAGCAAAGCAAGTTAGGGCTTTTGAGACCAGATTGATACCTTCTGGTTGAAGGTTTACTATTATGGATGGTTTATACGCACACAAACACAGACAAAATGTATACACTTTTTTTTTTCTTCCTGGTCGGTAACATAATGTATACTTCGATAGCAAGATACGATACATTGTAATTAATTATGATACAAGCAGAAATCATATATATTTGCTCCCTTACCACTCACTCTAATATACTCCGCCAACCATAACTCGAATTGCAAGCACTGAAGGCATGTACATGATGTTTCTATAATTGAGTTCAGTCCACACATCAATAGCAAGGTCTATTTGTTTGAAGGAAAACTATCTCTAAAAAATTGTTTTCGACTTTCCGGTCTTTTGATGACAGAAAACGAATTGATTTACAAAAAATATTTTCCATGAAACGAAAACAACAGTTTTAGGGGAAAACAACTTCTAATTTTGGCAAAAAGGAATTTACTTTTCATTAATCACCAAACAATTGAAAGCTAAAAATTTCACTTGAAGATAATTTCCATGGAGAATATTTTCATGTATCATGAAATTTTGATTGAAACAAACGCATTCTAATAGTTTGTTTATTTTGCGAAAAATGTTTTTTGACATTTGGTTCACTTGGGAAAATGATTAAATTGAAATTGCTTTCTTACCAAAACTAGGCATTGACGCTTGAACCCAAAACTTTGCGCTTGGGCATGGAAATCTCAACTTTGATTCTCGAGTCCCTGTGTTTAGGTCCAAATCTCCCGGTGGCTAGGCCCAAGTCCATCAAGGCCAGGCTTGGGACCTTGGTGCTCGGGCATAGGCCCCTGGCGCCCACTACCGAGTCCATCCAAGTTAGGCTTGAACCTCCAGTGCCCACACCCAATGCTCCAACTCATAAACGTCAATGCTCAGGTCTTCGACACTTGACCCTTGGTACCAATCCTTAAGCTTGGGTCTACAACGACCGTGTGCGAGTCCTTGGTGCCAAGCTCAAGCTCAAGTCATTAGTTAATGAAACATTTGTTTTTATAAAAATATTTTTTAAAAAATCGATTTTAATTATTTTTATTTTTTTTAAATTAAAAATTAAATTATTTTATTATTCTTTCCTTTTCTTTTCTTCTTTCTTTTTTTCTTTTCTCTTTTTTTACTTTTCCTTTCTCTTTCTTCCTCCTACTTCCTTTGCCAGCTCTTTGCCTTGGCGATGGTTGAAAGCCTAGTGAACTGTCATAACATAGGCCGGCGAGCTCCGGGTTTGCCAAATCTAGGTGAGCTCTCAACTATGACCATCACCGAGGCCTCAACCAGTGGAAGGAGAAGGAAAAAGAAAGGAAAGAAAAGAAAAGAAAAGAATAAAAAAATTTGATTTTTTTTTTTTGCACGAGATAAAGTGATGAGTTTGAAATCATTTTCTGAATAAGATCTAAACATAAGAAAATAATTTCGGTCACATATCAACAAATAAAGAAAAACTAACCATTTTATGAAATTATTTTCCTTATATAAACACACCCTAAAATGAATTGATATTGCTAGAAACATAGTTGTTAGCTATATGATCTATTACATTGGTATTAGAACCAATACCCCTAATTTAGGGTTTATTCATAACTTGAGTGTATTCATATAGAAACTAAAGCCTTCATATTGGCAATATAACTTTGGCCAAGGAAGATGAAAAAAATCCCCAAAAAAATGCAAAGGACAAAAGGGGAACATGTATCGGTTAAGGTGTGTTTGTTTGAATAAAAGAACTTTCTGCAAATTAGACTTACGTACTTTTATACATTTGGTGTGTTGAAAATGATCAATCAATAGAAAATCATTTATGGTTAGAGAAAAAACGCATGCTTAAAGTTAAAAAAATGAATTCCATAACTTGTAAAGAAGAGAACATTATCTTGAAAAATGATTTCTCAAAAGACAATTTCCTTTCTCATGAAATTTTTTTCCCAAACAAATGCACTTTAAAATTGAATTTTGTTTTTTTTTTTTTTTTTTTTTTTGTTTTTTCTGGTAAAGGTAAGTATAGTATAGATTTTGCGAAGAAGAATACAAGGGGGAGGCCCGGCACCAACAAAAAACAGACACTCAAGAAGTCAGAGTCTAAGTGAGTGTAGGGGTACCGTGGTTCCCAACAAAACAGAACAAACAACGAAAAGAAAGAAAGGAAGACTAAAAACAAACTAAAGAACTACTATCAATCAAAGATAGAAGGATGAAGATCCCAGCTCTGTTGAAGTCTTCTATTCTTTGGAATGTCAGCAACATGCTTAAACATCATAGCTTTATCTTTAATAGCCTTTTGGAGGTGCATCTTCATCGCCGGAAGAGAAAGGGTTTGATTGCGAAAAAGCACATTGTTACGCTCTTTCCATATGATGTAGCACATCGCACCAAAACTAAAGTGAGCCATAGTTTGATAAAAGCTTTTACCCACAAACCGCTTGGATGCCCATACAAGATTCTCCATCCACTGCTTGTTTTGCCAAACAAGGTTAAATTTTGCTGCCCAAAAAGAAACAAGGGTACTCGAAATGTGACAAGCAAAGAACAAGTGATTCACAGAAATCCGGTCTACACGAGCAAAGGGGGCAATTGGTAGGCAAAATTCTACCATGAGAGGTAAGCAACACTTGAGTTGGCAGCCGGTTGCGAGTAATAAGCCAAAGATGAGTTTGATATCTTGGGGGCAAGGAAGTGCTCCAAATAAAGGAGGCCCAAGTGACAGCATTGCCCTTTGGCCGAATCAACTCCCAAGCAGAGGCAGAGGAAAAATGACCAGAGGGGTGGGGCAGCCAATGAAAGCGATCATCTTCTTGGTTAAACACCGGGAGTGGATTCCACCAATTGGCCAGGATGTTGATCACGTACCAGCCCATGGGTGTGGTAAAGCCTTCAGCAGCCGTCGCTAGTCGGGAGATACTGGAGTGGTATATATCTTGGTTGGAGAAGATCCTATATAAAGGGCCATTTGGGTGCCATGGGTCGAACCAAAACGAAACCGATCGTCCATTCCCAATATTCCACTTGAATTATTGTTGGAAATGTTCTTGCAAGTTTAATATCTTTCTCCACGCCCAAGAGCAATGAGTAGGACACGAGACAATCCAAAAGTTTTTCCGCTTTAAAAAGTAGAATGGATCCATTTGCACCAAAGGGATTCCTTATCGAGAAGAAGAGAAGCCAAATGTGCTTAAGCATAGAAGCGATATTATTCTCCCGAAGAGTTCAAATTGAATTTTGTTGATAAGTCAAGGATTCTAACTTCAAAGAATTTTGCTATCCTTTTACAATTATGATGTCTCCATCAAAATCTTGCCCTAATGGTTGATTAGCTTGTGTTTGAGTTTGACTACTGCATACAAAATTACAAATGCAAGCCCTATACCCAATCCCACAGTAACCGACCAGGTGATTGATCGAGCGATCAAAAGACTCTAGGCTACGGTATATCGCCAATCTCGTACTCCCCTACTTATACCTTGTGGGGCTGCAATTACAGGCTTGCCTAGTGGGTAATGGGTGCTTCGTTGGCGCCGTCAAGTGAATGTTCTAGCAGCGGGCAAAGTAGGCTCCCATCCCGTTTATGCACAAAAAGAAAACAGTCAGATAGGGAATAACGTCTTTTTGGAAGTCTCTTGACATTTGTTGGCCAGCCAATGTGCATTTAGAAAGGCTCATCGCCCTTTACATTCGACCACGAAGATTCAGCATCCTCGATAGTGAAGCCGTGCATAATGAATCACCACCCGAAATCAAATCCTAAGTTGCCTATATTCTCCATCCACACAAAAAAACAGAACATGAAATTCTACGAGCAAAGATAGGGATAACTTAGTAACTTTCGCGTCTCTCGAAAGTCACAAAGTCCAGACCTAGAGGGTAGGGTTCAGAACTCAGATCAGACATTTTGGCAGATGCGAAACCCTATAGTAACTTTTGAGAGGGTTGCCAGCACCGATCGTCCATTCTTGCCCTTTTTCTTACTAAATTTAGACATCCATTCTCCCTCCAAAAATAGACCTACAATGCCACATTTTTTCCAAACTAGATTCATCAATAAAAGGGCAATTGATTCACTTTGATCTGTTGGTTGAATGCTTGATCTGAACGTTACGGGTTTCGATTCGAATTTGTGTTTCCCCCTCAGAGCAACCTTTGAGGCCACCCCTTGTAAAGTCACACGGGTCCGGCCTTTATCCAAGGTAGGTGGACTATAGGCATTTTTGCATACTACCGAGGGCATTTTCTTTCTACATATTAGCTTGCTGACACCTTAATCCAAGTTCGGAAATGGTTTCTGAGAGTTCTCGGCTTGGAAAAGAATGTAACAGGCATGATGAGGTCAAAAGTATGGAGAAAAACTGCGGTCGATTAGCCAGTTATCATCTTGCGAATCAGGAGTGAATACCACTTCTCTTCATCATGACGTCAAGTGATCCTCCCCACGAAAACCCTTCCCAGCTTTCTTGCTCGCATACTCTCCCGTAGTATATCGCCTCATCGCTGTTTCGATCATCAACGTCAAACGCAACGTCAAAACCAAGCAAACTGAAGCGATAGGCCGAAAAGGAAATGTAACGAAAGATCAGATCCCTCTTTTACAGTCAGCTGAATGTCTTTTAGTTTGTCCCCAAGTACGTTGCATTATACGTACATATACCTTTGCAGAGATATAGCTATTTATGTGGAGAGAGTATCTGCATAGATCGCGTACCGCTCCTATCATATTCCTCTGGAACTGCTTGGTTGCTGTATACATAGCCCATTGATATCTAAGAATTTCCCTTCGCGTGACAAAAAATATATAAACAAGAAATTTCTAATTTTCGAATTACGGAAGCGAACGTGTGGCTGGCTTTGCTTCCCGTCGAGGGTTTCGGCTGATATTTCTAGAACGCTACAAGGTTGCTAGAAAACGAGAATGTATGTCCCGCTCGATCAACAGAAGCAGGGGCGAGAAAAGACCAGGCAGCGTAGAGAATTAGAAGAGAACTAGATTCGTCCGGTATCAAATTCTTTCGGAGTCTTTCAGGAACGTAGAGAATTACAACTCTTGTTGAATCTCGGTTTGATCGAAAATTTGAAGCCATGTGCAGGTAATCGTGCGCGTGTTTGAAAGAAGCTTCCTTTCATTCTTCTCTTCGTTCTTTTCGCAGGTCTATAACTTGCACGGATCGTCCATTTCAAGCAACGACAACCCATGAACTTTCATCTGGAGCTTTTCCGCCGTACATAATAAATTTCCAATCTTTCCAAACCCTCTCCTGCAGGTTGGGTCTCAACAATGTCACTATCGCGACAAGTCGTCCCTCGCCTTCTCTCATCGATCCTCATCCTTGCCGTGCTGTTGTTGCCCCTATCCCATGCGGACGTTGGCACCGCTAGTCACTATGATCCTCCATATATGCGTAAGTGCGTTTGTTATCGCATTGGCTCTTAATTTCTGGTATATCTCCAGGCCACATTACTCCAATTTGAGCTTTATTTATGTATTGATACGTTATGGGTAATATGATCACAGCGATTGCTTGCTTTGTTGGAGGTTTGTTTGTCAAAACAAGCTAAGTGTGTTTTCCTTATCCCACATAGGAAAAGTGGGAGGAGGTGGGGCGAATTATAAGTGAAGGGTTTCCTTGTATACCTCAACGAATGATCGGGCAGGGCTAGACCCTACTATACCCACGTGCGGATCGGGTGAGGCTAGACCCTACCATACCCGCGTGCGGGTGCGCGATTATTTAGTGCACTTAGTGCGCTCAAGGTTTAATAAGCATTAATCCCTTGTTTTTTTTTTTTTTTATCTATTATTAATTTTAATCAATTCAAAGGTTGCCTTTTGTTTATGAGAATTTTCAAAAATAAGTATGAAAAATGAAAATTCGAAATTTTATTTATTTATAATAATAATAATAATAATAATAATAATAATAATAATAATATTATTATTATTATTATTATTATTATTATTATTATTATTATTATTCCGAATTTTATTTGTCTTTTCAAGACAACCTTTGGAAAAATTACTTATTCGGTTTGCAACTTTTCCCGAATGGTTGCAATTGTTCGGTTTTCGACTTCGTCCGAATGGTCGCATTTGTTTATCCAAATAATTTCTAAAGGACGTGTTTGTTCATAATTTTTGGAAATTTTTACGAAGAGTTGTATGTAAGACTATTTAATATATATACTCATTGTTTTCGGAAGAAAGTGTGTGATCATTTTCCGAACCTTTGTTCAGAAAAACTACAACCGATTTTTCAATTGTTTCCTAGAGAGACTCTAGATAAATACTAGAATTGCTATCTAGTATTCTCATTTGAGACTTTGTTGTATTATTGAGGATTTTTGCCGGTGACCGTTAACAACTTTGTGGGGCAAATAAATCCTTAAAGAAAGTGATATCACGCCTCAAAGTCTAGCTTGAGTACTTTGAATATCCGTCTTCATTGTTCTATCCAATTTGAAGCCATATTTTTCCAACAATTTTAAGGATTTTTTTTTTTTGTTACCCAGGGAACCCCGTACAGCCGGCAGCCGGCGGGTAAACCCTGGACGACAGGTAGAGTCACCACCACCCTTGCCTACTGGGTAAGTCGTGGGTTCCTTTCATTCAAGGCAAATGACGCCGTGGATTGAACACTGGACCTTTCGTGAGAGGAACCAGTGCCCAACCAACTACACCACCACCATGGGTGGTAATTTTAAGGATTTATTTTGCTACAATGGAGTCAGAGACGATCAAAATCATGAATCAAGATATGGTCAAATTGGACCGATTCGATGTGAACAATTTTGCTCGCTAGAGGGACACGATGATGTTCTTACTCACTGCTCTGAAGATTTCCTACATACTGGATCCTAACTTGACGCCTATAGAAGATCTTAAGCCTACTGCCGAAGGAGGACAACCAAGTGTGGAAGCCATTGAGAGGGTTAATAAGGAAAAGAAGAAACATGCAAAGGATGAATTACTTTGTCAATGACACATTTTGAATACACTCTCCGATCGTCTGTACGACTTATTCACTGAAATGAAGTCAGTAAGAGAAATTTGGAATGCACTGGAATTCAAGTACAAAGCGGAGGAGCAAGGTACCAACAAATATCTAATCACAAAATATTTTGATTTCAAGTTTATTGATACTAAACCCTTGCTGGAACAAGTCCATGAATTGCAAGTGCTTGTGAATAAGATTCGTGCCCTCAAAATTGATATTCCAAAAGTTTTTCAAGTTGGAGCAAGTATTGCGAAATTGCCTCCAAGTTGGAAAGATTATGGAAAAAGGCTAATTCACAAATCGGAGGAGTCTACTTTGGAGCAAATACAGAAACATTTTCGCATTGAGGAAGAGTCACCTTTACATGATAATTCTATTTTTTACAATTCCAAGGTGAATGCTGTGGATAAAAACGGAAAATCAACCAGAACTTCAAAGTAAAAAGCAGGCATATATTTAAGAGAACATAAAAGAAGAAAAAGGGTTGCTGTTACATTGGTATTTAAAATTGATGCTCCTAATTAGGCTTTCTTCATAACTTAAGGGTTCATATAAAAACTAAAGCCTTCATATTGGCAATATAACTTTTGGCCAAGGAAGATGAAAAAAAATGTATAAAAAAAATGCAAAGGAAAAAAGGGGAAAAATTACCAAAAAGTCATAAATTTATTGCATTAGTACCAATTCGGTCCTAAACCTTTAATTGAACCAATTTAGTCATAAAATTTTTCATATCAATATCAAATTAGTCCGTCTAATCAATTTAAGTCAGAAATTATTGACGTAGATGTCGAACGTTCTACGTAGTACAATCAATATTGGCATAGACATTTTTAATGTGCTTGTGGCTAGTCACTAGCCACTAGCCATAGGCCATGACGGGCGAGGGTTGGCCTCTCCTAGGCAAGAGTCACCCTTGCTGACCACAAGTGAGGGTAAGCCTTGCTGGACTACACTTGGGCTAAAGCAAGTGCAAGCATGACCCTCCTCACCAATGCTCGAGGCTAGCCCTCGTCGGCCACAAGTGAGGGTTAGCCTTGTTGGGCCGCACCTGGGTGAAAGCAAGTGCAAGCATGACCTTCTTGCTAGATTTGGCAAGGTCACCCCAGCCTGGACAAGGGTCAAACTCGCTAGATCTGGCAAGAGGGGCCATGCCAACGCTCGCCCTCGCTTAGGCGTAACCTAGCAAGTTGTAAGTGAGGCTAGCCCTCACCTGCTACAAGTGAGGATCAGCCTCGCCAAGCCCTACCTAGGCGAAAGTAAGGATCAGCAAGGCCCCCTTTGCTAGATTTGGTGAGGCCACCTTGTTTTAGGCAAGGGTTAACCTTGTGAGATATGGTGAGAGGGGCCTCACCACCGCTCGCCCTCGCTTAGGCGCAGCCCAACAAGGCCAACCCTCATCGATGGTCAGCAAGGGTCACCCTTACCAACCTTTGGTTAGTGGTCAGTGACTAGCCACAAGCAAAAAGAAAAAAGGGAAAGTAGAAAAAAAGAAATGAGAAATAAAAAAATTATTTTTAAATATAAAAAATCAAAAAAAATAATAAAATACTATTAAAAATGTCTATGTTAGCATTGACCATGTCACCAATTAGAAGAAATTTAGAACTAAAATTGAAAAATTTAAGATTAAATCGATTTCAATATAATAATTTAAGATTTTTTTGGTACTTTTCCCCATAAAAAGAAGTACATGTATTGGTTATGGTGTGTTTGTTTGAATGAAAAAAAAATTTCGCATATTTATTTTTTGGACTATAACACATCCAGTTTGTTGAGAATAATCAGCCATCGGAATCTTGCTTTGGTGGTGGATCAGCTAGTGTTTGGGCTTGACCACTGCGTGCAAATGAAAGCCCCATACGCAATCCCTCAGTAACCAACCAGGTGACTAATCATGCGATCTACATTGGGTTAAGGTGTATCGCCGGTCTCGAACTTCCCTACTTGCACCTTATGAGGCTCCTGTGGGTCATGGGTGCTTTGTCGGCACCGTTGAGCGAATATTCTAGCAGCGGGCGACGTCGGCCCCATTCCCGTTTATGCACATAAAGAAAATAGTCAGATAACAAATAACGTCATTTTGGAATCCTCTTGACCTTTGTTGGTGGCCACAGCATTCAAAATGGCTCGTCACCCTTTACCTTGATTTGACGCATAATAGGCATGTTCGCACTCATAAAAACCTATCGTAGAGGACCGGGACTTTGACATTCGACGGCGAATATTCGGGATCCCGGATGCTGAAGCCGGCGTTTAATGAGTCAACACTCGATATCAAATCCTTAGATTCTCCATCTCCATAAAAAATAACAGAACATGAAAATCCACCCGACATTTAACACCTCTCCGCCGGTCAAAATAGCCTAGGGATCGAATTCTTCGTCTTGAAAGGTGTCCCGAATATATGCTCCCACCTTTCACATTTCCGTGAGCATCTACGATCACGTTGAACTCAAATATCGCACTACGCAACAGAAGCTAGTAAAATGCCCAGAAAAGTCGGACAACTAATCGATGTTCATTGAAAGGTGGCTAAGGGTAGTGAAGTTTTTACCTCTCCTTCCACGACATCTTCACCGAGAAGTGGTTGATTAAGGTAGTGAGGAGTTGAATCTGGTCGTTTTCGATATATGCTTCTTCTGATGCAAATGAGCTCTCGCAAGTAGAAATGCAAATGGAGGGTTTAAGACACTCATCGGCGACCAGCCAATTGAAGACAATCAAATAGATAGAAGAAGAAACATTTCATGCCTTGAAGATCAGTCAAACGTTCAGGACTCCAAAGAAGGTTCAAAATACAGTCTGGTAAGAGATGCTAAGAAGGGAATGAACCATGGATATTGGATTCAAACTCCTAAGCCGCCATACATTTCCCCATAGTCCAGCTCTAGCTATAACATCCAATATCCAGAGGTTCCAGTAATCTACTTCCATCTCTCTAATATCAAGCTAAAAGAATTGCACAAACTTACACTAGGCTAGAAACAAATCAAGTTACCTTTGAACTCTAGATGGCCGAGACCTTTGGGACTTCCACTTGCAACTGATGGATCTTGTCCATCCATGGATCCTTCTCTTTCACGGGATTCACGGTGCAAAGAGCCTTCCAAACAGTGCTGTTGCACTTGAATCCGAACCAAAGGCTATCTGCCATGTCCTGTCCCCTCTCTTGATCCTTCTTTTGGCTTCACTATAAGCGAGTTCATATTAAAGAGAGCTGCTCGATGTGTTGCCGAGCCGGTTAAGGGTCATTCTCGAAGGTTCCATGTGCCAATCTGAAAGCTGCAGATTCTTCTAGTTCCTCGAGCACTGCTCTTCCACCAGCGTGAATACAGAAATGCTCGAAGGCCAATTTGAAATCTGGGATGTATGGCTTCAATTTCAGCCAAAAGTTTGAACTTAACCACAGAGTCGGTGAGTCCATAATCAGATTGGATTTCAGTTTGGTCTAGTGTTGTACAACGTTGTCACAGTTGGAAATTTGATATTCACTTGCATTTGTTATCTCCTGTCCAGAATTAGCATAGAACCCTTGTCCTTTCTAAATAAAAACTGTGGAATGACTCTTGGTGAAGGATATTTCACTGCGAGAACAAAACCCGCGAAACACTAACATTTGTTGGCCAGCTTATGTACAATTAGAAAGGCTCATCACCCTTTACATTTAACAAAGATTCCAGATCCTCAATAGTGAAGCCACGCATAATAAATCAACACCCAATATCAAATTCTAAGTTGCCTATGTTCTCCATCAACATGATGGAAATCTACTTGACAATTAATATCTCTCTGCTACGCGCAAAGATGGGGAATACTTAATAACTTTCACATCTCTTGGAAGTCACACAAGGTCCAGACCTAGAGGGTAGTGGTTAAAACTCAGATAAGACATTTTTAGTAGGTGCGAAACCCTATAATAATTTTCGAGAGGTTGCCAATACCGATCATCCATTCTTGCCCTTTTTCTTCCTAAAATTAGACATCCATTCTTCCTCCAAAACTAGACCCCCAATGCCAGCTTTTTTCCAAACTAGATTCATCAATAAAAGCATAATTGATTCGGTTTGATCAGGAGGTCGAATGCTTGATTTGAATGTAACGGATTTTGATTTGAATTCATGTTTCTCACTTAGAGCTACCTTCAAGGCCACCCCTCATAAAGTTACGCAGAGTCAGGCCTCACCCAAGGTAGGTGGACTATAGGCGTTTTTGCGTTCTGCCGAGGGCATTTTCTTTGTATATATTAGCTTGCTCACACCAGAATCAAGTTAGGAAACGGCTTCTGAGAGTTTTCGGCTTGGAAAAGAATGTAACAGGCATGACGAGGTCAAAAGTACGGAGAATAACTGCGGTCATTAGCCAGTTATCATCTTGCGAACCACGGGTCGATAATCAATGCCACTTCTCTTCATCATCACATCAAGTGATCCTCCCCACGAAAACCCTTCGCAGCTTCCTTGGTCGCATTTTCTCTCCCGTAGCGTATGCCTAATCGCTGTTTTGATCATCATCGTCAAACGCTACGTCAAAACCAAGCAAACTAAAGCTATAGGCCGAACTGGGAATCTAAGGAAAGATCAGATCCCTCTTTTACAGTAACCTGAATGTCTTTTCGTTTGTCCGCAAGTGCGTTACATCATACGTACATATACCTATGCAGAGATATAGCTACTTATGTAGGGAGAGTATCTGCATAGATCGTATAGCGTTCTTTTTGTATGTGAGTATTCTTCTGGAGCTTCTTTGTTGCTGTATACATAGCCCATTGATATCTCAGAATTCCCTTCTGTGACAAAGAATGTGTAAACAAGAAATTTCTATTTTTCAAATTACCGAAGCAAACGTGTGGCTGGCTTTGCTTCGCGACGAGGGTTTCAGTTGATATTTCTAGAACGCGACAAGGTTTGCTAGAAAACGAATATATATGTCCTGATCAATCAAAAGAAGCAGGCGCGAGAAAAGACCAGGCGTTGTAGAGGGTTAGAAGAGAACAAGATTCGTCCTGTATCATATTCTTTCGGAGACTTTCAGGAACGTAGAGAATTACAACTCTTATTGAATCTCGGTTTGATCGAAATTTTGAACCCATGTGCGTGTAATTGTGCGCATGTGGTTGGGAAAAGGCTTCCTTTTATTCTTCTGTTCGTTCTTTTCCCAGGTCCATAACTTGCACAGATCGTCCATTTCAAGCAACGACAACCCATCAACTTTCATCTGGAGCTTTTCCGCCATACATAAAAGATTTCCAATCTTTCCAAACTCTCCTGCGGGTTGGGTCTCAACAATGAAGCAATCGCGACAAGTCGTCCCTTGCCTTCTCTCATCGATCCTCATCCTCGCCGTGCTATCGTTGCCCCTATCCCATGCGGACGTCGGCACTGCTGGTCACTATGATCCTCCGTATACGCGTAAGTACGTTTGTTATCGCATCGGCTCTTAATTTCTGCTATATCTCCAGGCCACGTTACTCCAATTTGATCTTTGTCTATGTATTGATATGTTATGGGTAATATGATCGCAGCGACTGCTTGCTTCGGGTACGACCCATTGCAATTCCCCTCGAGCTTCCTGTTCGCAGCCGCTGGGGAAGGGATTTGGGACAATGGCGCTGCATGCGGGAGGCAATATTGGGTCCGGTGCATAAGCGCTGACCGTCCAAAGACTTGCAACCCTGCCCAGTTGGTCCAGGTCAGGATCGTGGACCGCGCACTCAGCGCGGTCTCTAGATCCTCGTCGGACCGCGCCACTATTGTCCTGTCCAAGACAGCGTTTGAGGCCATTGCAAATCCATCCGCATCATCTGTAAACGTCGAGTTCGTACAGTAAGTAGCTAGTTCTTTGATTCGACTATGGTTCAATATTTTCCTTTCAATTTATGTCTCTGTAGATTTATCTCCATTTTGAGAAATTTTGGTAATTGTTGGGTGATTTACGTGCAGGGTTTGAAGTGATCAAGATGATACTTTGGAAGCAAAGCAAGGTAGGGTCTAAGAGACCAAATTGATACCTTCTTGTCAAGGGTTACATATTATACTTGGATAACAAGACATAAACATAGTAATTGATTATGAAACAAGTATCTATATATTCCCTTACTACTCATTCTAGCATTCTCCACCAACTATAACTTGAGTTGCAACAATTGAAGGGCTCGAATATGATGTTATTATAATTGACTCTGCTCCTCGCATCAAAGTTAAAATGGATGGATATTGCCAGAAACATAGGATATGCATGATAACCATTCTGTCCTTTTTTTTTTTTTTCTCTGGGAATAGGTTTAGAACAAAAATCTATTCGATAATATAATTTCATTATCTATTTTTGGAACAAATTTTTACTCCCGAAATAGGTTTGGAACATAAATTAGCGATTAGAATTTTTAACTTTTCTATCTCTTGAATAAAAGTAAGAAACGAAAACTCTTTTTATCATTCACTTTTGTTGTTGTCCGTAGCCCACCCTCCACCCGTTGCCGCCCATTGGTTGTTAGACGCCCACCGCTAAACATGGGATGCCGACCGCCGGTCGCCAAATGCTAGTTGCCGGTTGCCTCCCACCGCCACTTGAGAGGGAGAAATTTTGTGTCGTTATTAAACGAATTTCTATTCCAAGTATATAAATTTTGTATTGTTATTAAACATGCATTTTTGCTCAAAAACTCGTTCGAAGAATAGAAATTAAAAAAAAAATCAATTTCTAGCAATAAATTGATTCTAGAACAGAATGGTTACCATTCGCATCCATAGTTGCCAGCTATATGATTTATTACATTGGTATTATAATTGATGTCCCTAATTAGGCTTTATTCATAACTTAAGTGCTCATATAAAAAGGAGGAGGGCACGTATCAATTAGGGTATGTTTGTTTGAGTGAGAATTTTTTGCATATTTATTTTTGGACTATAACACATCTGGTTTGTTGAAAATAAAAAGCCAATGGACAACCATTTACAATAAAAAGTAATGCATGCTTAAAGTTAGGAAAAATGTATTCCCTAACTCGAAAAGAGGAAACATATTCCTAGAAAATGATTTTTCGAAAAATATCTTCTTTTATCATGAAATTTTTCCCTGAAATAAACACATCCTAAAATTGAATTTGGTAGAAAAATCAAGTGTTCCAAGGTTAAAGAATTCCGATATCCTTTTACAATCACGATGTCTCCATGAAAATCTTGCTCTGGTGGTCGATCAGCTTGTGTTTGAGCTTGACCACTACGTACAGATGAAAGCCCTTTACCCAATCCCACAGTAACCAAGCCAGGTGATTGATCGAGCAATCAAAGACCCTCGGTTCAAGTGTATCGCCAGTCTTGGACTTCCCCACATGCACCTTGCAAGGCTGCTGTGGGCAAGGGGTGCTTCGTTGGCGCCGTCAAGCGAATATTCTAGTGGAGGGCGAAGTGGGCCCGAATCTCCTTTATGCACAAAAAATCGTCACCCTTTGCCTTGATTCGGCACATAATGGGCACGTTCGCACTCATAAAAACCTATCTTAAAGGACCGGGATTATACATTCAACGGTGAAATTCGGGATCCCGGATTGTGAAGCCGCCATTTAACAAGTCAACGCTCAATATCAAATCCTAAGTTAGATTCTCCATCTCCATGGAAAAGAACAGTAACATGAGAATCCACCTCACAATTAACACCTCTCCGCTGGTCAAAAATAGCCTAGGAATCGAATTCTCCGTATAGAAAGGTCTCCCGAATATTTGCTCCCACCTTTTCACATTCCTGTGTATCCCAAACAGATGACATCCATGTGAGAAGGAGAATTTCCAGTGAGCATCTACGATCACGTCGAACGCGGACAAACGCAGAGATCGCACTACCCAATAGAAGCTAGTAAAATGCCCAGAAAAGTCGGACCACTAATCGATGTTTCATTTGAAGGTGGCTAAGGTTAGTGAATATTTTACCTCTCGTTCCGCAAAATCTCCCTTGAGAAGTGGTTGATTTAAGTAGTGATGAGTTGAATCTGGTCGTTTTCAATATATGCTTCTTCCGAGGCAAATGAGCTCTCACAAGTAGAAATGCATATGAATGGTTTAAGACACTTACCGGCGACCAACTAGTTTCGGATTTAGGAAGTAACAACATTTTCTGAGAGCCTTCGTGATTACGATATATTCCGACACATAGCCAACATGTGTCGGAAAATCCAACACATTCCGACATGTGGTTAATAGGATTTTGAAAAATCCGCCACATGGTCAACTCTTCTAACACACAACTTTGGAATTTCCAACATGCTATTTCAACAAGCATTGGTCAATTTTAAAAACTTTTAATAAATGAAGAGTCAAAATGTAAATATGTAAAAAAATATAAAACATAATAATAAAGGGGGAAAGAAAGATTTTTTGTTATATGTGATGGTGAAATGTAGATTTTTTTTTGACTTATTGTTAAATGTTAAGTTTATAAGTGGAATGTAGATTTTTTTTTTTTTTTTTTCCTTTTCAAGTTTTATGGATTATTGGAATAGAATGTAGTTGAATATGTCAAATTGAAACAATGAATAATATCTACAAATGGTGAATTAATGATTTTTATGTAAGTTTATTCTATGCTTTTTTTATATTTATTTATTTGTAAATTTGAAGCAAATCAATTTGAGTGAAATAATCATTAAAATAATAATTCATCATATATATATACACATTTAATATATAACGTGTCTCAATGTGTCGGAATTTTTTATTTTTTGAGAAATGATGTGTTGACATGTTGTGTTGCGTGTCGGTGTTGGTGTTAGTTAGTTTAAGACAATCAATTAGATAGAAGAAGAAACATTTCATGCCTTAAAGATCAGTCAAAAGTTCAGGACTCCACAGAGGGCTCAAAATACTTGACTAGTAAGAGATGCTAAAAGGGAATGAACTATGGATATTGGAATCAAACTCCTAAGCCACCATACATTTCCCAAGAGTTCAGCTCTAGCTGTAACATCCAATATACAGAGGGTTCACTAATGTACTTTCCTCTCTCTAATATCAAGCTAAAGGAGTTGCATCTCAAAAGCTTTCCCAGTTAACTATTGAAATTAGCAAACTTCCACAAGGCTAGAAACAAATCAAGTTACCTTTGAACTCTAGATGGCCGAGACCTTCGGGACTTCCAATGGAAACTTATGGATCTCGTCCGTCCATGGATTCTTCTCTTTGTGGGATTTACGGTGCGAAGACTTCCAAACAGCACTATTGCACTTAAATCCCAAACCAAAAGCTATCTGCCATGTCCTTTCCCCTTTCTTGATCCTTCCTTTGGCTTCCCCGTAAGGGACTTCATACCAAAGAGAGCTACTCGATGTGTTGCCAAACCGGTTAAGGGTCATTCTCGAAGGTTCCATGTGCCAATTTGGAAGCTGCAGATTCTTCTCTAGTTCACTAAGCACCGCTGGTCAAATCTTTGGATAGAGAAACTCCGATCCTGTGACATTCCGAATTTCGACCCCATCCCGGATATATGAAATGGGCATTTCACCGGCGCGCCTATGGTCATTTTTCTCGGGGCTGATTACTCACGAGTTAACCAATCTATTGGGTGAAGCCGCTAAGTGATATAACCGCGGTAAAATCTCTAAAAGCTACCTAATTAGTTGGATTGTACTAAAATTGCGTCTAATCGATTCTAACCATGGAATTTAATTTGATTTCGGGAATTGAATATTCGAGCGTGTTACAATTCATTTTTAGGACCTCGTCCATCAAATAATTGACGAGTCTGAAATTTCGAGAAAGAAATTATCAGAGGAAAAATTGAAGATCGGAAGAAAAAAAAAGAAAATAATAGAAGTAATAAGAATAATGTGTTTTCTTATTAAATTATTATTTTCTTTTCCTTTTTTTTCCTCTCTCTTTCCTCCCTTCTTTCCCTCCCCTTTGTGCGACACACCCCCCTCTCCACCTTATTTCCCTTCTTTTTGACTTTTCAAACCTAATCCCCTTCTCTCTCTCTCTCTCTTCTTTCTTCTCCCCCATTTCTCCCACGTGACCGAACCCCCCTCTTTTTTTTCTTCTTGTTCATAAAAAACCAGAAGCGGAAGAAGAACAGCAGCTCGCCGAATCCCGTCGCCACCGCACCGGAATCGAACCTCCACCCGCGTGAGGCCCGCCTGCGCACACCACGCGCTTTGCCACCACCCCTTCGTGCCTCGCCGTCCCTGCCGTGCGCAGCCCTATTCCGCCCTTGTCCGGCCACCTCCAGCCGCCGTTCGACGCCGCCGGACCTCCACCAGCCCTCCCTCGCATCTTGCTGCCCTTGCTGTGGTAGTTTGTTGCTGTTTTGGTGTGTTTTTAAGCCAACTCAGCCACCCCGCTGAGTGGGTATCTAGTTGGTTCGGGCTCGCTTTTGGGCCATTTCCGGCCCCCAAACCCGAGCCGTGCTTTGGGAGGAATCAATCCTCGCGCTGTCCCCGTCGGAGTGATCCGAGTTGCGCACGATTCTGGGTGAGTAATCTCACTAATCCTTGTTTAGTGAACTAATTACACTTAATGTTGTTTAGTTTTAATTAATTAGGTTGGTTGTTAGATTAGTATAAATTAGTATTTATTAGTCAATTGTAATGCAAATTAGACAAATTGAGCGTGCATTTAGTAAGTAGATGTGATCTACTATTTATTGAGGGTAGCTCAGGATTTTTCCCAACCCTTATCAGTCTTCAATTTCGCAATACGGGCCTAAGTGGAATTTTTAGTAGTTAAATATTATTTTTTGAAATTAATTTAATTATTTATTTATTTTCCAGAAATTCAACCAGGATGGCCGATGACCGGAATTTTATGCTGATGATTGTGGTGCAGTCTGTTTATTTAATTGAGCTTTATGTTGTGCTAAATTGAAATTATCGTATTTATTTATTTAATTTTCGAAATTAATTATTTAATTATTTATTTTTCGGAAATTAGGCAAAGATAGCCGATGACCGAAATTTTGTGCTGATTGTTGTGGTACAGTCCGTTTATTTAATTGAGTTCTATGTTGTGCTGAATTAATTTAATTGTGGATTTTTAGGTATTATTCCTAAATCGAATTAATTTGAATAATTGACTGGTGAATAATTGAGTAACGGTTGCCAGTGATAAATGTATTGTGGTAGACTACTGATCATACTGAAATTGTGGAAATGAAAGTGAGAATTAAGATGTATGCTGACCTGATGACTAGGCATGTTATCTAAGAATTTGGTCATGTGTATAGTGGATCTATGATAGGTTCTATATCACATTGGAGAAGGCACGTGCACTCGGTGAACTGGTCTATCACCTGGGAAAATGCACGTGGGCTCGGTGATTAAGTATGGCATCTTGAAAGAGACATGTGGGCTCGGTAATTTGATGCATTACTTCGGAGAATGCACGTTGTCTCAATGAGTACATTTGGCATCTTGAAGAGACACGTGAGCTCGGTGACTTGATGTATCGCCTTGGAGAATGCACATGGGCTCACTGATTCAAAATGGCATTTTAAAGGGCACGTGGGCTCGGTAAATTAATGCATTACCTTGGAGAATGCACGTGACTCGGTGATCGGTTCCATCACCTTGGAGAACACACGTGGCTCGGTAATAAGGGATATTGTCTCGGAGAATGCACGTGGCTCGGTGATTGGTTTTATCAGTTGAGACGGTAGAGCAATGACTAGAATGACTTGGGAAATGGTTAGAGTGTCATGTGATCGACTAAGTCGACTAGTCTTTGCTTTGATTTGATGCGATGAAATGATTGATTAAATGGAATGATCGGTGAATGGTTGATTGAGATGTAATCAACTAGGTTGATTGATCATTACTTGAATCTGATGTTGTAAATTGAATGATTGAACGGAAATGACCATAAGTGGTCTTGTTGTCATGTAATCAACTAGGTCGATTTGATCAATGCTTCAATCTGTGATGTAATTGCTTGGGTGTCTATTTGATCTGTGCTAACATGCAGGTGGGATCTGAGGTCAAGGTAAGTCTTCTAACTCGTGTTGTGCTTAGGCAACATGTGGTGTATTGGTTCCCTAATTGAGTCTTAGTGGAGTAGAACTCGCTGAGACGTAGTTTCATCCCGATTGTAGGACATCATTTCAGGCTCTTAGAATGGCAGGACCTCCATCTCCTCGTCCTTGTATGCACTACAGTGTCCCAGAGCATATTTCAGAATTTGAGACCCACATCCACGTCTACCTTCATCCGGAAGGATTAGTGTACGTATTAGTTCAGTCGACCATCTAGGTTAACGTGGGGGAGGAAGACCAGAGGCCCCACAGATATCGATCTTGGTATCGTGAATATTTTGATGGGCGCAAAGAAGGTCCTATTTCGGAAGAGGACGTGCCTTTTGACGTGATGGAAAAGACATTCGGAGAGGGAATAGCCGATCGAGTGGATGAATCGATAGTGGATACGAGGGACTCGCAGCAGGAGATCGAGACTCGCACTCCCGTATATTTGACCTAGGAGGACAATGGGCATGAAGGTAACGGTGAGATGTCGTAATAGGATGTGGAAGGACCGGAGGAGGACGAAGACTAGGGAGCAGCTGAGGAGATGCCTGAAGATGAGCCAGCATCTGAAGCCAAAGATGAAGCTGAAGAAGAGAATGATGAGTTGGAAGAGAATGGACTAAGTGAAGAGGAGTCAGAGGAGAATCAGAATGATCCTGAATATGATCCGGATGAGGATTGAGGTCCCATCTTGTTTTTGAAAGCTATGAGTTTTGATCGGGGTGCAGTAGATAAGACTTGTGAGTAGTATTGTATCATATACTATCTAGTTTGTTTGTTTAAAAGTGTGGGCGTGATTTTCAATTATGAAAAAGGTAGCCCTACTTTTCTATCCCATTGTTTTATTATCTGGGGATTTTCTTTATACTTCCGCATATGCATATTAAATGAATAGAGTCGATGATACATAGTCCTAAGATATCGCATTTCAAAATCGACCAAAGGTAAGGGATGTGTGCGTGCCTGAGGATCGGGGCGTGACATCCCCTTTTTGTGGTATCAGAGCTAGGTTTTGATCCTGAGACCTGTGGGTTATGGGCCCACCACGCTTCCACTACGCCACTCTGATTGTCACGTCTCGATCCTCAGACACACGCACATCTCTTACCTTTGGTCGATTTTGAAATGCGATATCTCAGGACTATGTATCACCGACCCTATTAATTTAATATGCGCATGTGGAAGCATAAAGAAAATCCCAAGACAATAAAACAATGTGATGAAAAATAGGGCTATCTTTTTTCATAACTGAAAATCACGCCCACACTTTTAAACAGACAAACTAGATAGTATATGATACAATACTACTCATGAGTCTTATCTACTGCACCCCGATTAAAACTCATAGCTTGCAAAAACAGGATGGGACCTCAGTCCTCATCCGGATCATATTCAGAATCATTATGATCCTCCTCTAACTCTTCTTCACTCAATCCATTCTCTTCCCACTCATCATTCTCTTCTTTAGCTTCATCTTCAGCTTCAGATGCTGGCTCATCTTCAGGCATCTCCTCAACTGATCCCTAGTCTTCATCCTCCTCCGGTCCTTCCACATCCTGCTATGGCATCTCACCGTTACCTTCATGCCCATTGTCCTCCTCGATCGAATATACGGGAGTGCGAGTCTCGATCTCCTGCTGCGGGTCCCTCGCATTCACTACCGATCCATCCACTCGATCGGCCATTTCCTCTCCGAACGTCTTTTCCATCACGTCAAAAGGCACGTCATCTTCCGGAATAGGACATTCTTTGCGTCCATCAAAACAATCACGGTACCAAGACTGATATCTGTGGGGCCTCTGGTCTTCCTCCCCCACGTTAACCTAGATGGTCGACTGAACTAATACGTACACTAATCCTTCCGGATGAAGTTGGACGTAGAATTGAGTCTCAAATTCTGAAATATGCTCTGAGACACCGTAGTGCATATGAGGACGAGAAGGTGGAGGTCATGCCATTCTAAGAGCCTGAAATGATATCCCACAATCGGGATGAGACTACGTCTCAGCGATTTCTACCCCACTAAGACTCAATTAGGGAACCAATACACCACATGTTGCCTATGCACAACACGAGTTAGAAGACTTACCTTGGTCTCAGATCCCATCTGCATGTTAGCACAGATCAAATAGACACCCAAGCAATCACATCACAGATCAAAGCATCGATCAAAGCAACCTAGTCGATTACATGACAACAAGACCACTCACGGTCATTTCCGTTCAATCAATCAATTTACAACATCAGACTCAAGTAATGATCAATCGACCTAGTCAATTACATCTCAATCAACCATTCACCGATCATTCCATTTAATCAATCATTTCACCACATCAAATCAAAGTAAAGACTAGTTGACTTAGTCAATTACATGACACTCTAACCATTTCCCAGGTCATTTTAGTCATTGCTCTACCGTCTCAACTGATAAAACCAATCACCGAGCCACATGTGTTCTCCGAGGTGATGGAACCGATCACCGAGCCACGTGCATTTTCCGAGGTAATGCATTAATTTACCGAGCCCACGTGCCCTTTAAAATGTCATTCTGAATCAATGAGCCCACGTGCATTCTCCAAAGTGATGTATCAAGTCACCGAGCCCATGTGTCTTTTCAAGATGCCAAATGTACTCATTGAGATCACGTGCATTTTCCGAAGTAATTCATCAAATTACCGAGCCCACGTGTCTTTTTCAAGATGCCACACTTAATCACCGAGCCCACATGCGTTTTCCCAGGTGATAGACCAGTTCACCGAGTGCATGTGCCTTCTCCAAAGTGATATAGAACCTATCATAGATCCACTATACGCATGACCAAATTCTTAGATGACATGCCTAGTCATCAGGTCAGCATACATCTTACATACTCACTTTCATTTCCACAATTTCCAGTATGATCTGTAGTCTACCACAATACCTTTATCACTGGCAACCGATATTCAATTATTCACCAGTCAATTACTCAAATTAATTCGATTTAGAAATAATCCCTAAAAATCCACAATTAAATTAATTCAGCACAACGTATAACTCAATTAAATGAACGAATTGTACCACGACAATCAGCATGAAATTTCGGTTATCGACTATCTTTACCTAATTTCCGAAAAATAAATAATTAAATAATTAATTTCGAAAAATAAATAAATATATACAATAATTTCAATTTAGCACAACATAAAGCTCAATTAAATAAACGGACTGCACCACGATCATCGGCATAAAATTCCGGTCATCGGCCATCCCGTTGAATTACCAAAAAAAATAATTAATTAAATTAATTTCGAAAAATAATATTCAAATACTAAAAATTCAACTTATGCCCAAATTGCGAAATTGAAGCCCGATAAGGGTCGGGAAAAATCTCGGGCTACCCTCAATAAATAATAGACCACATCTATTTGCTAAATGCACACTCAATTTGTCTAATTTGCATCACAATTGACTAATAAATCCTAATTTATACTAATCTAACAACCTAAACTTAATTAATTAAAACTAAACAACCTTAAGTGCAATTAGTACACTAAGCAATGATTAGTGAGATTACTCACCGGAATCGCATGCAACTCGGATCAATCCGATGGGGACGGCGCGAGGATCGATTCCTCCCAAAGCATGGCTTGGGTTCGGGGCCCGGAAACGGCCCAAAAGCGAGCCCGAACCAACTGGATACCCACTCGGTGGGGTGGCTGAGTTGGCTGAAAAGCACACCAAAACAGCAACAAACTACCACAACAAGGGCGGCAAGGTGCGGGGGAGGGCCGGTGGAGGTTAGGCGGCGTCGAACGGTGGCCGGATAGGGGCGGAATAGGGCTGGGCAGAGGCCGAACGGCCTGGATGGCGCACGGCAGGAACGGCGAGGGGCGAAGGGGTGGTGGATCGCATGGCGTGTGCAGGTGGAGGTCCGGCTCCGGTGCGGCGGCAATGGGATTCGGCGAGCTATTGTTCTTCTTCTTCCGCTTCTGGTTTTTCATGAACAAGAAGAAAGAAAGGGGGTTCAGTCACGTGGGAGAAATGGGGGAGAAGAAAGAACAGAGAGAGAAGGGGATTAGGTTTGAAAAGTCAAAAAGAAGGGAAAAAGGGAAATAAGGTGGAAAGGGGGGTGTGTCGCACGAAGGGGAGGGAAAGAAGGGAGGAAAGAGAGAGAAAAAAAAAAGGAAAAAAATAATAATTTAATAAAAAACACATTATTCTTATTACTTTTATTATTTTTCTTTTCTTATTATTTTTTCTTCCGGTCTTCAATTTTTTCTCCGATAATTTCTTTCCCAAAATTTCGGACTTGTCAATAATTTGACGGACGATGAGACGAGATCCTAAAAATGAATTGTAACACGCTCGAATATTCGATTCCCAAAACCAAATTAAATTCCATGGTTAAAATCGATCAGACGCGATTTTAATCTAATCCAACTAATTAGGTAGCTTTTAGGGATTTTACTACAGTTATATCCCTTAATTGCTTTACCCAATAGTGATCAGCTCTTAGAAAAATGACCATAAGCACGCTCGGCGAAATGTCTATTTCATATATTCGGGACGGGGTTGAAATTTGGGATGTCACAAATCCTTTCCGTAGGATCCTCAATTACACATGAGAAGCACCTATCATCTGCGCCTTTGTGGGTCCGAAAAGTGTGCACCAATTTGTACTTGGAGCGCCAGCAGTTGGATGTTTTGTTGGATAGCAAAATTGTAGCTCCTCCCATCCTGAATAAGCAATTCGACACGAGCATTGATCTCTCATTTCCAAAGTACCGGTTTAGAGTTATGTTCTCCATGCTAATGACCAAGGCATAAGAATTTGGATGCACTCGGAGGAGATCGTTGGCCAGGCCAATCGAAATCAAACCAGCGCTGCATTCCACGGAGCTTATAGCTGATGATATTCCCTGTCAACTTGTAATGATTGATGACAATTGCAGATAGAGATGGGGTTGGGTTGAGCAAGCTACGATCGACAATGAGGATCCCAATGTCTTTTGTCGAAGATGTCTTCTCAAGCAGTTTTTCAAGAGTGCCAAACATTACCATCTCGGTCGGTTCGGAGGTACTGTAAGAACGGCCTCTGGAAGATAAGTTGACTCCCCTAGTCCCGCCCTCTCAAAAATCTTCCTTTGAAACTCAAGATTCTCTTCAGTGAATGTACCCGCCGATTGTGACCTCTCCGTGAAAATCTGCCTAGTGCATTTCCTTTCATTGTACAGCTTATAACAAGAGAAATTGACTAGATAAACGAGTTGAGGCTGTGTGAGGAAGTAAAGGGGAAGTAAAGGGTAGACAGGAGCACGAGAAAGGTCGAACATAGGATCACCGAGACGAGACTGAACCGCAGATGATCCCCAAGATCACAGAGGTCCTGGATCGAGAATGTGGAGAGTTGTGCAGCGATGATAACAACGGGAGGGGTCAAGAAGAGGTACATTCCATGGGTTATTAGATAATGATATCCATCTTCACATACTTCAGTTTCACCGATTGCTTGAAGTGAGGGAGCGTCCTAGAAGAGGACTCTTGGATCAACGGCTCATTTGGATTCGAAGACGACATCTTGTTCTCTTTTCCGGGGGGAAATCAAGATACTCAAACGGGATCCTAAAGTCTAGACTGACTCGAACTGAATGCAACAGTGAAATTAGGTGTGAACAGTCCCCACGAAAGAGACTTTCAAGCAATACACCTCCGAATGATTGCGAAAGACAACACCATCGCATTGAATCAAGACAGTGGCAACGGCAAAGGTACCACACAGCGAGAGACAGTGTCAAAATGCGAAATTTCCCCACAAACTACCCCAGAAAAGCAGCGAAGCGGCCTCAATCCCTGCAAGAATCGACAAACCCATTTCTTGAAATCAGCCAAAAGTTCGAACTTAACCGCAAAGTCAGTGAGTCAATTATCAGATTGGTTTTCAGTTTGTTCTAATGTTATAAGGTGTTGTCAAAGTTGGAAATTTGATATTCACTTTGCATTTGACATCCCCTTTCCGGAATTAGCATAGAACCCTTGTCCTTTCTAAATAAAAATCGAGAAACGACTTTTGATGAAAGATATTTCGTTATGAGAACAAAACCGGCGATACACTAACATTTGTTGGCCAACTTATGTACATTTAGAAAGGCTGGTCACCCTTTACATTCGACAGCGAAGATTCGAGATCCCCAATGGTGAAGCCATGTGTAATGAATCAGCACCTGATATCAAAATTCTAAGTTGTCTGTATTCTCCGTCTACCCGAAAAAGAACAAAACATGAAAATCTACTTGACAATTAATATTGCTCTGCTATGCGCAAAGATGGGGAATACTTAATAACTTCCACATCTATCGAATGTCACAAAGTCCGGACCTAGAGGATAGTGGTTAGAACTCAGATAAGACATTTTTAGCAGGTGTGAAACCATATAATAATTTTCAAGAGGATTGCCAGTACCTATCGTCCATTCTTGCCATTTTTCTTCCTAAAATTAGACATCCATTCTTCCTCCAAAACTAGAACCCCAATGCCAGCTCTTTTCCAAACTAAATTCATCAATAAAAGGGTAATCGATTCAGTTTGACCAGGCGGTCGAATGCTTGATCTTGAATGTAACGGATTTTGATTTGAATTCCTGTTTCACACTTAGAGCGAACTTCAAGGTCACCCCTCATAAAGTTACGCAGGGTCAGGCCTTACCCAAGGTAGGTGGACTATAGGCGTTTTTTAATACTGCCGAGGGCATTTTCTTTCTATATATTAGCTTGCCGACACCAGAATCTAAGTTAGGAAATGGTTTCTGAGAGTCCTCGGCTTGGAAGAGAATGTAATGGGCATAATGAGGTCAAAAGTAGGGAGAAAAACTGCGGTCGATTAGCCAGTTATCACCTTGCGAATCGCGAGCCAATATCACTTCTCTTCATCATGACAGTTAAGTGATCCTCCCCACGAAAACCCTTCCCAGCTTTCTTGCTTGCATGCTCTCCCGCAGCAGTATCACCTCATCACTGTTTCGATCATCAACATCAAATGCTACGTCGAAACCAAGTAAACCAAAGCGATAGGCTGAACTGGGAATGCAATGAAATATCAGACCCCTCTTTCATAGTCCGCTGTATGTCTTTATGTTTGTTCACAAGTATTATACGTCCATTTACCTTTGCAGAGACATAGCTATTTATGTAGAGAGAGTATCAGCATAGATCGCATAGCGTTCTTTTTCTATGCGAGTATTCTTCTGGAACTACTTTGATGCTGTATACATAGCCCACTGACATCTAAGAATTCCCCTTTGCAGCTGGAGCAAGTCGCTGACAGAAGCAATCAAGAGAAGCAAAGTAAAAAGGTAAGAAGTGGGCGAGTTCAAATGTAATAGGTACTGAAGATACAAGATATAGAAGATGCTATGTTTCATCGAATAGAGTATTTTAAGGTTAAGAATACCCATGAGACAGCTGGAATTTCGCTTTCTTTACCCACTGCTAACTAATCTTTTGATTAAACCTTTTTCGGTTTTCCACTCTTTTGTAATATTTACAGCAACAGAAAATAAAATAATAAATAATAATAATAAATCTCACTTTTCCCCACAAAAACAGATTCAATACGTCACACTATTATTCATGCATATGCAAAAAATTGATGATAAGAAGCATGTCGATATGATATGTAAAGTCTATGACCCAAAAATAAAATAAAATAAGTAAAGACTGCGGTCTTTGAAGCACTAACTAAGATAACTGTCTTCAGTCAGTGTAAGAATGCCATACAACTAAGCCTTCAAACTATGCTTAGTATTCACGATTTATTCTTTCTGACTGAAATTCTAACACCGTGTGATTTTCCTTGTTTCTGAATCACGTCTCAAGATCATTAAAATCTGCCTCCGACTATAACAAAGGGTACGTTGCATAGCATTGAACAAGTAGGCATCCATCTTCCAGTGTCTGGATCATACATCTCGACATCTTAAAAGGGCTCGCAGTCAGCTGCACCACCAATTGCAAATATCTTATCCTTTAGAGATGCCCCCACTAGGCATCCTCTTTGCCGATTCATTGAAGGTCGATCAGTCCATTTATTGCACTCCTCGCTGTATGACTCCACTATAGTTCGCAGAAGAAAATCTTTGCTATGCCAAGTGAGATACAACTAGAAGAAGCTTCATGCTTTAAATCTAAAAAATTGATGCAGTCTATCCACCCAAACACTACTCCAGCAAGCACAATATCATGAGAGCAATTAGTACCTGTGTCATGCCATACATCATCATAAAAACCACAAAAACATATAGTTCACCTCTTAATTTTGCCACTGAAGCTTGGGAGCGCACAAATCTCATAGGAGACAGTGAAGTCATGATATCTTCATGAGTAGAATAAAGATATGAGGCTGATAAATGGGAAGAACCATCATATACTCCCACTATGAATATTGACTCATTAAAAGGAGGAGGTTTGCAACCAGTCTCATACCGAGTTTCAACGACAGGCCCAACAGCTGAAGATTCCCTGAGCTCTAATGCTTTGCATCTATCTTCTAGACAGCAAATTTTCTGTCTCTGCAATCCAGTAAGAGTTCATCCACAATGTCAATAAGTTCATTCATAGAACCATTAACAGCATCAACTAGGACCATATCAGCATATAAAGAATTTTTGCTTTACAGGAAGTGACATAAATACAATTCTAGAAAGTAGACGTCCCGTAAGAATGATTCTTGTACTTTATAATTTTCTCTTCCAGAACTGACATTACTACACCCAACAAATATACAATGTTAAGTAGGACAAAAGCCACAAAACAAAAATCTATAATGAAAATAGAACAGCAATAACTGATATTGTTGATTCATAGCATCATAAGAGTTGGATTATCATGTCTATGAAAACATAGACTTATCATATGCATCTTCTCAGCTAAGCAAGAATGACTGTTGATGTTAACAGATTATCATGTCTGTGCAATATTAAAGGGAACAAGTTAGTCAGTGTGTTAGCACTGAGTCAGAGTCCAGAATCTGCACATGCAGATACAAGCTTCCTAAGATAAGTAATTTGTAAGGCAGTTAAAGAGGCCCAAGTTTAATTTTAAGCTGGACTAGAAATGAAAAATGAGATTTAACTAACGGGGATGGACATACACACGGAATGGGCAGAAATTGTCAAACGATGAGGGATATTTCAACAGAAACATACCAGCTCCTTCTCAATAAAACTAAATCTTTGGGCTTGTTCCAACTGAGATAACACGAGCCCTCGCACTTCACATCGCAACTGCAAAGCACATTTGACTACGTTACAACTGACAAGGTACTGAAATAATAGCCAAAAGTGGATACAGTAAACTAGAAGAACGGGTGGCTCTAATTACCTCAGCAACAATTTCTGAAACACCTATGTCAAGTGACGGCACTTTAGCGCCTTCCTCCAGGTTGTCAGGTGCCATTTCTGTTGTGATCATTGTGGATGAAGAATCACAACTGGAAGTGAACTCATAAGGAATCAGACCTTGAGTCTCTGTCACTGCCAGGGTAGGTGAACTCAGCTGAGAAGAAGTGCTAGAAGAAATGCTCACACAGGACAAAGCCATAGATTTCTTTTCTCTGCATAAAGCTTCTTCATCCCTCTCCTTATCTATATGGGGTTGGGACATATGGCTCTCTCTATTAAAGTGAGGGGCAACAACTGAAGCATCCCCTAAAATGCTCCTATCATCAATTGGAGAAAACCTGGTTTCCGGATCTACAACCTTAAATTCATCATGTTCACTGGTTGCACAAGAAGTTGATGAAGCACCTCTGAGGTGTATCCAAGCCTCCTTAGCAGCTTCATAACTTGGTTCCAAGCTTGCATGCTCTTCAAACTCCTTCCTACTTGCAGGTGGAGAAGGACATGTAGATGCATTTATACAAGCTGCAGCAGGCACATAGCCCTCAGGATTGCATTGACCTGAAGCAATAACTCCAACTTCAGCTGCAAATCCCGCTATGTCATCAGTTTCTTCCCCCGTTAGGTCATCAAATCCTTTCGCTCCTGTAGCTAGAGACTTGGAACTTTGAGGTAGCTCCCCAGCATTAGAAGTTGAATCAGACCTGAATAGAGAGCTCCACAACTTTCGAGGAATATTATTTGCATTAGCATAACTTCGACTCTGATCAGCTTCATCAAGCTCTGGCGCTGCAAACTCATTGGTATCAGATCCCAATAGTAGTCTCTCTTTCTCAGGCCTATGACTCACATTAGACCTCCAGTCTCCAATAACCTGATTTGGCTGAGCAAGATCCCATCCACTGGCAGGTGTCTTGGCTCTTTCACCTCCTATCCTACTCTTAAAAGCAAGCAAATCTTTCTCCACAGTGATCTGTCTGTCTGGATATTTTGCCCTTTGAATAGTTGCATCAATTCGATTATACATAAACAGGCATATCAATTTTGTTGTCTGTTCTTGATCAAGTTCAAACCAGAAGTGCGTTGTACTATAGTAGTTGGAAATTATTACTGGTTGGAACTGCTCTTCCACCAAAGGCTGGCAGTCAATACGCCTTTTCACCTTAACCTTTAACACAAGCATTAACCAAGTAATCATCACAAGCCACAATATGAGAGCATGTACAAAATGAACAGTCAATGAATCATGGCACATACCTGCGCAGGATAGGGGGTTTCTTCAGAGGGTTCCTTTGTCCATGCATGTATGTCTATATTCATTTGGCCTCTGCTAGTGGCTTCAAACACGCCATGCAATTTCCTATCGCTGTAGTTGAATAAGAAAAGCGCCAAGCCAGGTTCAATCTTCTTAATATATGCATAATGTAGACGAGGCAGACCTGTTCAAGCATTTTAAGAGTTCCTCAAACTCAAAGGTAGCCCATTGTGCACAACGAAATCCAAAACAAGTTTTGCATGGCACACATTAAGAAACATCCGACTGACCAAATAGCTTCTTTGCATAACACTCCTTAATGGTATGGTGAGTGCACCCCAAAATTACTCCGCCGAGATCCTTTCTACACAGATTCCTTGCAGATGTGCTGCGATTGGATATCCCGTTTTGGCAGCACGCTTCCTCCAAGTGATTATTTTTCTTGGCCTTTCCACCCATTCTGCTATCCAAAATTATAAGCACGCTTGATTTAATTCAAGCAGTGGCAACATGACAAAATGAATGCTAAGCTAGACAGCGTGCAAATCAACGATTTCCACATGTCCCTTTACACCAACAAGGTTAAGGAGAGAAAAGATAGGAAAATATAGGACTCCAGCTATAAAATATTACATGATTGCATGATTTAATACTTAATGGATCCATGTTGATATTTGGTCCAACATTGAAGCTTGAAAACTTATCACAATCGGAGATAAATGAGGTGATAAGTGAACATGAGACTCTATGCTCTATCGGACCCTTTGCTTTAACAAATAAGGATAGTAATATTTGATGTAAATAATTACATAGATATTACTTCACGAGAGCTCTTTTAGTCCATATGGGACTTAAGATTGTTACAAACTCCTGGCTTTTACCTTGGAAACACACGAAGCAAGTAGGTTTTTAAAGGTGAACCCAATAAATTCTTCAGGATGTTCCTATCATGTAAGACATTGTGCCAAACAAGTACAAGGCCATGGCCTGGAACTTGATTTCCACATGTTGCAAGACCAATGTTTAAATTTATCCAGCAATTTTTACATGTCACATGAAGGGATAATGTAATGAGTATGACCAAAAGCACTCAGTAGGAATGCCCAGCAAGTATTAGAATTTCATGTAAGTAACAACTAAGCGAAGTATTTCTCTCGGGGGATACCAATAGTGATTTAAATTTTCTTTAGGTGCTGCAGTCATTACATCCATGAACAAAAAATTCAATAAAATGCATCAGAACACAGAGTCCATTCGGTCAAAAGTCAAAAAACCATATATATGGATCGATTCACAGAACAAATATGAATTGTAAATAAGTATTTTTTACAAACTGGGCCTCCCAGATTACATTGAGAAGTTTGAGAAAAGTAATATATATATTCACTTTATTCTATTGGCACCCAACACAAGTATGTTTTCCACTTTCCTTATCAGATTTTCACCAAAATAGTATCCATCTTTCTTTCATATTAAAAGAGTAGATGGGGATATTCCCTTATCACTTTTCACCATGGGCCATGCATTCCCCTTCATAGGACTCAATTTCCTCGCATGAAAATTTCACTTGAAGACCATAACAGCAGTTGAATAAAAAAAGTAATCTCTTCCCTCACCGGTTCCTTCATTCGATAATCTAATGATATATATAAAGCACGTTCAATGAAACCTTTCAAACCTCAAACTCGTACGACATAATCAGTCCCAAACATATAAGACAAATTATGATAGTCCATATCTACAAAATTGACAAAAAAAAAACTTGTAATTTCCAAATGAATAGCATGATTTTGATTCAACAACATAACTACAATATTTTTCTCTAATATTTTGGTTCAACCCTTCCCACGTGCAATCCACATTATGTCCCACGCTCATTTGAATTTATTTCAAGAGGACTCAAAAATCTTCGATCATTCTCCCTATCCTCAGCAAAAATTTTTGCCATTCGGCACACGCACGCGCCTCTACTATTTTGCTAGTGATGAAGACGAAGAAGAGGAACGCCGAGAAAAAAGGAAATACTTTCTCATCTCGCGTCTTTCAAAGGACAGCAATCTCCGTCAACTTCCTTCCGATACACTCCAAACGAACGTCTCGAAAACGCAGGGAACTGCTTCGCCTTCCGATTACACCTCGACGAAAAAATGCGAAACGGATTTACGAGAAAGTCTCGCAACAGGGCTCGACCGACTCTCGCGATACGTCGTCTCGCTCGAGAGAGGGGAAACAAACCGACGAACCGCGCAACGCAGATAGTGAACGAACGAAAAACCTAAGCGGATCGCGCACGGCCGAACGACTCCGAAAACCTCGAAACGACGACGAGACGAGCGACGCCTCGAGAAAGAAAGATCCTTTCGCCTCCGTATCCGTATAGCCCGAAATGGCAACGCACAAGAACCGCTCGAGACGATCGTTCATCGAAAAAAATACAAAGCCGAGGCGGCACGAACATCGGCAACATCAACCTCGATTTGGTTCGACTTCGCGAGACGCGAAACCGAAACCGAAAAAAAAAAAAAAAAAACAGAGTAAATCTTCACCTGGAGAGAATCGCCAATCAGCGAGCCGCACGATGCCGAGAACGAAAGCCGAGAGCGGAAGCTGCGCCGAGAGAACCGTGACGCTTCGACGAGCGACCGCGAATGGAGAAGCCTGTGAGCTTGCACTGGAACTCGAGCAGGCTACTCTTACAAGCGCGAAAGCAGGCAGGGAGAGAAAGGGAGAGGGCGAGAGAGCAGTCGCCAAAAATGGTGGTGGAAGTGGAAAAGCAAACGAGGCGCGCATCGACCCCTACTTACGGAGAGGGGCGTGGGGCGTGGGGCGTGGGATTTTACTCTTTTGTCCCCGTCGTGGCGTTTGCGTTTCCCCGCAGGGCGCCGGCCTGATCTTTTCATATCCCGGCCGAGCCGCGGACGCGTGGCCGCTCCCGTGGGGCGAGGAGATCGTGGGGCAGTCACATCAACGGATTTCCCGATCATTTCTTGATGAGGGCAATCGTGTCATTTCGCGTTGGAACTAGTACTGATTGTAGATGCGTGAACTGCCCATTTTGATATTGATGCTCTTTTTTTCTTTTTACTTTTTTGTTATTTCTGTTTTGGCCCTTAATTGGTGCTCGTACTAGAAGTTAATCCCTTATATAGAGGTAAAACTGGGAACAATTGAACCAGCCACCGGAATCGGTTTCGAGTTCCTGGTTTTATCAATTCAATTATCAAATTCTGAGTATGAATCAAATCAAGAACTGAAAAATCAGATCCAGAATAAGAAATCGATAAAGCTTAACTATGTATTTTGAACTTTTTATTATTTATTTTAGTATATATGTGCTTACTTTTTTTTTTTATGGATTATTGCTTTTGACAAATAACCATTTTGATTAACTAAAAACGAAATTAAAAAAATTAATCGATTGGAACCGATTAACACAAGTAAGTTTTAGAACATTTATGTGACTAATTTCGAGTTCCAAAACTTAATAAATCGCTTTCCACACTTGTCTCTAGACCTTCTCTAGACCTTCTCTAGCTTCTGCTTTGTACTTGCACATGCCCTTTACATGAACTTTCTTTAGTAGCCACGGTGCAACACGTGCCAAAAATGCTTTTGAGAATTTTTCCAAATTTCATTCATCGAAATGTGCCAAAATATCCGAACAAAAATATATTAATGATTTAGGGTACATTTGTTTCGAAAAAAATAAATAAAAAAGATCACTTATATTTTTCAAAGAATTTATGAATAAAAATATTTTTCATTATCAATATAATTTATATTTAAATATTTTCATAGCATATTTTCCTAGTCCATGAAAATATTTTATTCTTTATATTTGTAAGCGATATAAATAATTATTTTTAAAATAATATTTTTCAAACTATTCAATTTTTTCATAAAGAGTGCCTTGGAATTTTATTTGAAAACTTAAAGAAATAGGGGCCGATTTTACCGGATTAGAGATAGTGGAGGTTTTAAACTAATGTAATTAAAGATTAGGGGAGACAAATTATAAAGACTAGCTCGGGAATTTTGCTTCGTGCGAAAAAATTGGTGGTACTGAGATTTGAGAAGGTCGAAATCATGGGAAATAACAATACATTTATATTTTTTGCTTCCGTCGAGGGTTTCGGTTGATTTTTCTCGAATGCGACAAGGTTGGTAGAAACGAGAAGATGCATGTCCTGATCAATCAAAAGAAGCAGGCGTGAGAAAAGACCAGGCGTTGTGGAGGATTAGAAAAAGATTCTTCCTGTATCAAATTCTCTCGAAGACTTTCGGGAACGTAGAGAATTAAAACTCTTATTGAACCTTGGTCTGATTGAAATTTTGAAGCCATGCGCATGTAATTGTGCGCATGTGATTGGGAAAAAAGCTTCATTTTATTCTTCTGTGTTCTTTTCGCAGGTTTATAACTTGCCCGGATCGTCCATTTCTAGCAACAATCAAAATTCACCTTGGAACTTCCCCACTATGCATTAATAAATTTCCAATCTTTCCAAAGTCTCTCTTGCATGTTGAGTCTTAATGTTGCGAAAGGCGAGCGATCAAACAATAATATAGACAAAGAAGAAAATAAATCGGATACCAAATTTACATTATTCGGTCATAAAGACTTACGTCCACAGAGAGAGCAACGACAGATTTCACTATAGATTAAGCGATACAAGGAGATTAGAATCATTCAAACACTCTCTCGGTATTTCCTAAGCCCCGATTACACCCAATAACGCGCAGTGTTTAGCCCCGAAATTTCTCAAGAAATAATCTCAATCTCACAAAAGAATTACATGCAAATCTTACCACAAGATTTGATTGATTGAACACTAAATCTTTTTGGATGTAATTCACGAACAAGAACAACAAAGAAAATCCCTCTCTAGCACTCGACAATGAGACAACGCTTCAAGACTAATTCTTCATGATCAACCTCCATACCATCCATGGTCACAAGTCTATAAATAAGTGAGACCCTTATTTTTTTTATCGACTTCTCATAAGAATTATGTTTCCTATCTTGCCTGACACGACTTCTCATAAGGATTCTGTTTCCTATCTTGCTTGACACGCAGTTAAGATCAAAGTCAACACCAAACATTTTTATTTTGTTGTTATTTTGAACGATTTTATCCAAAACATATATCTGTATATTTTAAACAAAATCTAAGTCCAAGTGAAAATTTGACTTTCCTATTTTTGGCTAGACTCTCCAACGTAAATTCAAATTTTGGGAAGTTGATCCGAAGATCTTCTTTGCTCGATTTCGAATGTCCGCAAGATATCCAATTCAAAATATTCGAAATTTTGCATTTGGCTCAAATTCAAGACATATTTTAACACTCAACAATGTCGCGACGTCATCGCTCGCTGTGCTATTGTTGCTCTGATCCCATGCGGATGTCGGCACCACTGGTCACTACGATCCTCTATATATGTGTAAGTACCATGTGTTATCACACCGACTCTATATTTCTGGTATATCTCCAGGCCACGTTACTACAATTTGATCTTTGTTTGTATATTGATGCATTATGGGTAATATGATCGCAGCGATCGCTTGCTTCGGGTACAACCCATTGCAATTCTCCTTGAGCTTCTTGTTCGCGGCCGCTGGGAAGGCATTTGGGACAACGGCGCCGCTTGTGGGAGGCAATATTGGGTTCGATGCATAAAGTGCCGACTAGCCGAAGACTTGCAACCCAGCCCAATGGTCCAGGTCACGATCGTGGACCAGGCACTCAGCGCAATCTCCCTATCCTCTTCGGACCGCGCCCCCATTGTCTTGTCCAAGACCGTGTTCGAGGCCATTGCAAATCCATCCGCATCATCTGTAAACGTTGAGTTTGTACAGTAAGTAGCCGGTTCATTGATTGGACTATTGTCCATTATTTTGCTTTCGATTTGTGTCTTTGTAGATTTATCTCAATTTCGGGAAATCTTTGGTGATCGTTGTGTGATTCATATGCAGGGTTTGAAGTGATCAAGAGGATACTTTGGAAGCAAAGCAAAGCAGGGTCTGGGAGACCAAATTGATACCTTTCTTGTTGAGGGTTTACATATAATACTTCGATACAAGACATGATACATAGTAATTGATTATGATACAAGCTGAAATTTTATATATTTATTCCCTTACTACTCAATCTAACATATTCTCTGTTCAAAAAAAAAAAAAAATCTAACATACTCTGCCAACTATAACTTGAGTTACAACAATTGAAGGCTTAAATATCATGTTATCATAATTGACTCTATTCTTTACATCAAAATCAAAATGGATGGATATTGCTAGAAACATAGTTGCTAGCTATATGATCTATAAGCTCAATATTAAAACTTGTTAGGAGCACACAATAAAAACCCGATATCTTTCACATGGGAAGATTAGTAAGTGGTAGCCCAAGTCAAAAGTGAGTGTTAGGTCTACTAACCCCTTAATCCAAGTATCCTTCCGGATCAAGATAAGATTTGAAGTTTGCCATTAGGAGCTCACCAAATGGTAGCCCAAATCCAAGGACATTAACACATCTAGTAAGATCTACCTTCATGTAAAAGCTTAAGTCAATAATTTACGGGTTAATTAAGATATATTAACGGTTCTACAATATACCAATTCTCTAATGTGGGATTTCTTTAACACAAGTCACAATTATATCCTTGCAAAAATCAAGGCCCCTAATTTAGCGTTTATTCATAATTGAAGTGTTCATCTAGAAACTAAACCCTTCATGTTGAAAATATAACTTTTGGATAAGGAAGATGAAAAAATCCGAAAAATGATTTCTCGAAAATGTATTAGTTAGGATGTGTTTATTTGAGTGAGAATTTTTTGCATATTAGTTTTTTGTACTATCACACATTTAGTTTGTTGGAAATGATTAGTCAACAGATAATAATTTATGGTCAAGGAAAATAAGCATGCTTAAAGTTAGGAAAATAAATTTTGCTAACTTTTCTTCTTCTTTTTTTTTGCAGCAAATTTTGCAAACTTGAAAAGAGGGAAAACATGTTGTCGAAAAATGATGTCTCGAAAAACATTTTTCTTTATCATGAAAGTTTTTCAAAAAATAAATACACCTAAAAGTGAATTTTGTGATAAATTGAGTGTTCTAAGTTTAAAGAATTCTAATACATGGCCAAAGCCCTTTGCAAATTTTTTTTTTCACCAAACACTATTTAAACTCAAAGTTGTTTTGCAAAAGAGATTTTACCAAAAGCAATTTCTATTTCTCCAAAGGGCTTTGGCTTTCAATATTTGCTTTGCATCCAAAGTCGAACCAAACACACCCTAAAAATGGTTGCTATTACATAAAAGTTTCTTTCGTTATATCGTATATTCAATTTGAATGAAAATTAATCATAAACCTTTCAAGTGTCGTAATTTAATTTTAAACCTTATTTTTAATAATTTGCTAATTTAATCATTCTAGTTAATTTTGATTGAAAATCGCTAATGTAAATGTGGCCCTCCTACGTGGCATAACCAATACTGAAATGACAACTTTTGCAAATTTTTCTAAAAGAAAACAAGGAAAATATAAAAATAATAAAAAAATTCAGAATTTTTTTTTTTTAAATATGCAAAGATCATCCACTTGCAAATTTCAACCAAAATTGGCAGGAATGGCTACATTGACAAATCATTAATAGGTGTAGAACATGATAAGTATAGTAAGAGTGTCATAATTTTCTCATGGTGCTTATTGAGAGCCAAAATTTTTGTTTTGCTCACTTGAGTACCTTATCGATGCAGAATCAATTACTTAAGGTATGTTTGGTAATAATTCTATTTTCACGAACAATTTTTACTTATAAATGATTTTTTATCCTATTTCTTGGACGAGTTTTTGAATATTTGAAGGCGTTTGATACCTACAAAAAATTTCTATTCTCGGAATAGAAATGTGTTTGGTATGACCCTAAATTTTTTTTGTGACTTAAAATTTCTTTTAATTTTTTAATACTTTTATTATATTTTTCTCTTTTTTGTTTTCTTGTTTTCTTCTCCTCTTCTTCTTCTTCCTAGCTAGTCGCCGGCCATTGGGCAAGGTCCGATGAGCTCACCAGAGCCTCGTTAAGCTAGGGTGAGGTCCAACACACTTGCTAGAGCCTCACGGCAGGTGGGTGAGGCTGAGCCTTGCTGATGTCCCCCCCTAGGAGGAGAAAGAAGAGAAAAGGAAAGAAAAGGAAAAGAAAAAAAAAAGAGAGAAAAAGTTTGGCTTGATTATGGAGTTATCCCTACGAATAAAGAAGCAATTTTTTTTTTTTTTTTTTTTACTTCTTAATTTTGTTACAAATTTATTTCCGAGAACAAAAAAGTTACTAATGGATTTATGTTCTTTATTTGTTTTGGGGAGCCAAAAAAAAAAAAAGAATTGGGCACGGTTTAACACGTTACCAAATATGCCCTTAAATGTCATTTCCAGCAAATCATCTTATGTGGATTTTTTTCTTAATTTTTTATCCTGATGTAGAAATTTTAAAAATAAATATAAGTCCAATGTGGAAATTTTGTTTAACATGGCAAGAGTATAACAAGCGTTGTCGTTTCTTGTTGTTTCTTTATAATCTTCTCCAATTAGATAATGTCGTTTTGAAACTCTCTCTTCCTCAAACAATGCCATTTTTAGACTCTTTCTCTTTTCGTCACTTAAGTGGTCACTTCAAAAAAAAAAAAAAATGACGAACCTAAGTGTTGTTCACTTGCAAAAATGTATCTCACTAAAACGATCATTTGTGAAATTACTGAAACTTCCGTTGTCCTTCAATTACACACTCAAGCAATGTCATTTGCCTTCTCAAATGCTAACTTCAACTTTCCAACACACCACTTTGGCTTTTCCATCAAGGAAAATCATTAGTGACACTTAAATAATTGATTTTTTAAAATTTGTGACACTCAAGTGAATAAAAAAAAAATTATGTTGCACTCAAGCGAGCATCTTATGAAAGTTATGGTACTTTCAATGTACTTATCCTAGTTTAGGATTAAGTTGACATAATTAAAAAGATAGTAACTGAATTGGTCAGTGTACAATAAGTTTAGGATATCATTGCCATAGTGTACAACCGAATGACATTCACTATGCGTACATTATAAATCATGACAGATTAATAGTTTTTTTCAAAATTTTATTTTTCACACATCTGTAGTTCAATATATATTTTATACACACACACATACACACACACATACATATATATATACAGATGTTTGTAATATTTAGATTGAGATTTCAAAGTTACTTCTTTTTTTTTTTCCTTTCTTTTGCCAATATTGTAAACTTTTATTTGTAGAACAAAAGGCTCCTCCTCTTAAAGTTAAATGCATTAAATGTGCTAAAGTCTCCTTGTTACTTGCAAAACTTTACTAAAGGATGGTTTAGGATATATCCTATTTTTATTTAATTTCAAAGAACTATAACCCCTCAACAGTACTTATGCCCTTAGTATGGTACCCTATCAATTGTTGTCTTAAATGAAGATGTTTCCTCGTTGGCAATTTCCGCTTGGTCTTGACTATAACAATGATAAGAAACTTATATAGTTAAAAAAAGAAAAATTGCCATTTGACGAAAATGTTGATGTTTAATGGGGTCGGTATACGGTTTGCAAAAGCAAAAATGGAGACAAATATGCAGATTTATCAGATAATTAGGAAATAAAACAATTTACAATTTGGAGGCAAGTAATTACACGATGCAATTATGCATGTGACGATTCTTTACTGTGGATTAGTTTGCCAATAAGCCGACACCCACATTATTATTCGTGGATGTTATTGATGATAACAAAAGTTATATATGATATATGGTATATTTATTTCACGAAAAACTCAAGATTTGAAAAAACATTTATGAAAAATAATTATTTTATTTGTTATAAAATGTATGAACGAATGAAAAATATTCTTGTATATTTTTTTGTCACTTAGGAAATATAATTAGACATAAATTATTGTTGATAATAAAAACACTTTATGTTAACAAATTTTTAGTGATATAATCAATCATTTTTTTGAAAATATATTCCAAATCTTGAGTTTTCTGTAAAACAAATGCACTCTTAATATCACGATTATAAATGTTCAAATATCATATTTGATCAATTATTATACTACAAATATCTAATTATTAAGGAATAACTATCACATTCTAATAGGAATTAATTACAATTGTAGGGCATTGTCATGTTACTCCGATTTAACATAAAGAACATTAATCTTCCTAAAGATCCCGAAAACCGACTGGGATTTAGCATCTTAGATCCGATGGTATAATTGTTATAGGTAATTAACAAACGGAGGAACAAACAAGCAACGTGATCCATTCAACTTAACAAATCGATGCCCTTGACCCCGAAAAAACAGTAAGTCAATGCCAAATCCCCTAATCTTTGTCTTTGCTTCTAGCCTCCCCTCTCCATCGCTTCCCCCTCGACGCCATGTGAATCTCTCCCTCTTTCAGTTCCCCTTCCTCACCCTCGCTTCGTGATCCGTCGCAGCTCGCAGTCCACTGTCCCTCTCAGGTGAGATGAACCACGACTTCGACCTCCCTGATGAGGACGACGCCCGCCTCATGAAGGCCAGCGGGGAGAAGGAGATCAGCAAGCAGAGCCTCAAGAAGAAGCTCGTCAAGGAAGGCGAAGGCTGGGACACTCCTGACGATGGAGACGAAGTTGAAGGTCGATGTCTCTTTCCGGGATAGTTGTTTGATGGATGCGTCGCGGTGTTGGCTTTGTCGTTTTCGTTTCCCAGAGGTGGTTGAGCTCAGGTTTTGTCTTGTTTTCAACATCTGACAACAGGATTCTCCTTGATGCTACTCGATTTTATTTTGTTCAGGACCGCGGCACTCCTTTCAAGAGCACTCGTGGCCAAGGTGAGGTTTCCAAGATTTGCGCTCTAATCGTGATTGTTAGCTCAATGAAATATAGTCATCGTCAGTATGCTCTCTACTTTGGGTTGCTTAATCTCAAACCTAGTTGGGTTGTTAAGATGCGTGCTCTCTTCTCCGTAAGAGCTTTCTCCCTGTCCATGGTGATAGCTAACCCTATATACCCAATGTCCATCCATTCCAAAACCCTAACTTTTCCATGATGGCTTCCCTTTACCCTCCCATCCCAATCTCTGTTTTCCTTCTTCATCCATGACCTTTGGACCACCCCAGCTTCATCTCCTTCCTATAAAATGGCGACCTACGGTTCCCTCATCCTCCACTATCCTTTAACCTAAGGAACCCTAAAAATTCTTGCCTCCTCTCCCAGATTAACCCCAGTTCCTATCACCTGCTTTATCTCTATTCTATCTTGTACCGCTGCTCGCCTTACCTAAGAGCATCCTTCATGTATAGCTCCCCTATTGTGCAAGCCGCTGAGAATATGTGGGGGTCTTGGGTAGTAGAAGCAAATTGTGGGATAGGTAATGTTGTTGGTTGAATTCCTTTTGGCCAAGATTTTCAAGCTATGGGAGACTGGAATTTTTTAGCATGGAGTGCCCCTGTCATAGAAAATTCATGTAAGCATGGAAGGTGTGGTAGAGAAAGAACTAAGATTAGCTGCCTTGTGTAGAAGACTAGGCACTACATGGTCGGAGGATGATCTAGTGACTGTGAATGGGGGGATTCCTGAGAAAAAATCGAGAAAATGCAACCTTATATTGTTGGGGAAGCTCTATTCTAGACGAAACGACAATTTCAGGCGTTCCAATCTTCCATGAGGGGAGCCTGAAAAGCTGATGATTTGCTTTGTGACCAGATGCAGCCGTCTCTTTTCACTTTACATTCCGCTCCATAAGGAGTGAGAGAAAGTTACAGAGGGCAGTCCATGGTCCTTTTCGGGCAATTTGCTGATTCCTCAATAATTGGACCCCACTATCCCTGTACTTTTAATCATTGTACAATGTACATTTTGGGTGCACGTACATGGCCTACCATTAGCAAGAATTACAGGGAAAGTAATGCAGAAGTGGCATCTAAAATGGCAAAGTGCCAGATCTTTAAGTTGGATACAAAAGAGGGCAGCCCCTGTAAAATCGGGAAAGCTAGAGTACTTATAGATTTACAGAGCCCTCTAAAATCAGGGATTGTGGTGAACCTTAGAGACAATCAGCTGTGGGTTGATTTTAAATATGAGCAAATCCCTCATTTTTGTTATTCATGTGGGATATATGAAACTCATGAACTGGAATTGTCAAGAGTTGGATGCATCTCTGACATTCCAGTCACTGAGAGCCTTAATGACTCAATAAAGGCCCACTAATGAGTTTTTAATGAAAACAAAAAAAATAAAAACAAAGAGCATATGGTACTCAGGGTGAAAAGGAGGTTGAAATTCCAACATTGTTTTGTTGCGAAGCCAGGTTTGACTATTATAAGGAAGGAAGGGATATCAGTTGGTATGAACTCCCCCTCAACCGATTTCATTAAGCTGGAATGCGAACAGGAAGATAGCAAGCATTTGATGGGAAGAGCTGAAGAGGGTAAAGACACATAACCACCTCCCCTAGATTTGTATTAGAGATTTTAATGAAATACTATATCATTGGGAGAAAACGAGGAGGAGAATGACAGAGCACTATCGAATATTGCTCGCTAATGGACTTGGAAAGTAAATGATGCAAATATACTTGGACTAATAATAGAGAGAGAGTATCTTGAGAAGGAAAGACTAGACGGCATCCTTTATAACACTCATTGGAGGGTTTTGTTTCTCAAAATAGAAGTACATGCCTTACCCGCGGTTGGCTCCAACCATAGACCCATCGTACTCTCTTTTGAAGAAGAAGCTGTGAAGCGCCAAAAGGAGCTCAAACTAGAGGCATTTTAACTTGGGAAAATGATGAGTATGATGGTGTAGTTCACTCAAAATGAAAATCTCAACAGGGGAGACTAAGAACCCGATTACAATGGTGAAGGATGTCAAAGCAGCCTTGTCTTTCTAAAGGAAGAAGTTCTCGAATGCCCATAGGCAATTCACTCTTTTGAAAAAGGAAATCCAAATTATAGCAAATAGACATAGTCCTCAATGGGATAGCAAAAGAGTTCAGCTTTTGAAAAACAAGATCGAGGACTTGTGGCGACAAGAGAAGATGTTTTGGGGTATGAGATCCCAAATTAATTGGGTGAAATGGGGTGGCAAAAACACCAAGTTTTTCCATGTTACCATGATTCAGAGAAGGCAACATGATAAAATAACCATGCTGGAAATTTCAAAGGGTGTGTAGATCCGTGAAATTAACAGCCTCAAGAATGCAACAAGAGATTTCTTTGAAAATCTTTACAGCCCAGGAGGTTCGTGAAACTTTCAGCCCATCTCGAATCAATGTCTTATTTTAGTCAAGGATGAGGCTAGACCCGTCAAATGGGTGGGTGGAGTTGGGTTCGGGTCAAGTTGGGTCGAAAAATGATCCAACTCAAATTGACCGATACAACCCATATAACCCATTTTTCTATAATACAATTCTAACGACCCAGAACTAGACCCAAATTCTAGTAATTTTCTCGAATTTGTGTTTCTAGATGTGCCCAGCAAGATGAGAGAGGCCGCCAAATCAACACGTGACAAGCATGTGACATAGGCAAACCAAGAGACACGTTTACTAAAAAGTAAAAATGAAGAGTGCGAGCGCCTTAGTAGCCAAGGAAAAACAAGTCCCCTAACCCACACTGGCCGATCCATCACCATCCTATATGAGAACAATCGACGTTGCAGAGCTTCCCTGCTCGAGAACAATTGAAGAAGCTCCTTGCTCGGCAATTTTTTTCAATTTTCACAAAGAATTTATGTTTTCTTTTTGTTCTGAATTGAACTGAGAAATCATTGAAATCTCGTTTCGGCAAGCGTGAGGTTCTAATTATGATCATGAATTCCGATGAGGAAGAGATCGAGTTTGAAGAGGATGAGAAAGTTAGGGTCGTGAACAAGGACGACGCCTCGCTGTCAACAAAGATGATGAGGATGAAGAAGAAGAAAAAGAAGACTACAATGAGCGTTGGACCTTTGTCTTTGCTAGGAAATCAAATGGGTTGAACTCGATTTTTTGTTTACCCATTAAAACCCATCATTAGTTAGGCTTTGCTTCCTTAAACCCATTTAAACTCATATATTAAATCTTAACCAACTCATATATGACTCATTTTGTTAAATATTAGTTAAAACATGGGTTCAAGCCCTATTTTGAAAGCTCTAAATGAGGCGAATGAATCTTTATATGCAAATTTCACTTTGCAGGAAGTGAAAGAAGCTAGTTTCCAATTTGGAGCACCGTGAGCATCTGGGCAGACGGAATTAATAGGCAGTTTTACCAACATCATTGAAAGGAGATTAAGGAAGATGTTTTAAAATTGGTGGCTGACTTTATAGAATAGGGATAGCCGAATCCAGCTTCAAACAACACATTTATTATTCCCAGAGTCTCCAACCCTGAGAAGATAGAGTGATTCCGCTGGATAAAAGCACGTTTGGTAACTCTTCTATTTCGAAAAAAATTTTTATAGAGAAATGATTTTTTCTATTTTTGTTCTCGAAAACAATTTTTGAGCAAAAAAATATGTTTGGTAACTTACCAAAATTTCTATTCCAAGATAGAAATATGTTTGGTAAAATTCTTAGATTTTTTTATTTCTTTTAATTTTTTAATTCTTTTTTATTTTTTTTCTTTTTCTTTTTCTTTTGGCCGATCGGCTGGGTGACATTCAATGAGCTCATCGAAGCCTCGCTAAGCCAAGGTGAGGCCCAATGAGGCTCGGCCTCGCCAGATCTAGGCGAGGCCGAGCCTCACCGCTGGCTAAGCGAGCCTCGCCAGGCCACCAGCGAGGCTTGGTTTTGCCCAAGCAATGCGAGGTCGGTCTCGCCTTGGCCTGGCGAGGCTCGACTAGGAAGGCTAAGTCTCGTCGTGGTCACGTGAGCCTCGTCCTCGCCAAGTCACCGCTAGGCAACGCCGTCCTGGAGGTGGCCCAACCAAGCCGAGCCTCACCAGTGGCTAGGTGAGCTTGGCCTTGCTAGATTTGGGCAAGGCCAAGCCTCACATGGCCACGGCGAGGCTCGGGTCGACGAGCCTTGCCGTGGCTTGGCGTCTCCGGGCTGGCAAGGTCACCAGCCCTAGTTTTGCCGGTCATCAGCGTCGGCCATGGCCAAGGTTGGCGACCGGCCAAAAGGAAGAAGAAGAAGAATAATAAGAAAAGAAAGAAAAGAAAAAAAGAAAGAGAAAAATTGATTCTCAAAATTGTTTCCGAGAACAAGTTACTTTTTTTCTACTTCTTGTTTATATTCCAAATCTACTCCCGGGAATAAAAAAATTAGATTTTTTATTCTCGAGAACAAAAGTTTTACCAAACATATTTATATTCTTTTTTCGTTCTCCGAAACAAAAGAACAGAAATTTTTGTTCCGGGGAACAGAAATAATTTTTAACAAACAAGCCCTAAGCCTTTGTAATTTTGCTTACAAAATTATCTTTGAGGCACTAGTGAATAGGCTAAAAATATTGCTACTTGAAGTGATCACTATGGAACAAAGTTTCTTTGTGAGTAGGAGACAAATCCAGGACAACATCCCAATTGTCCAACAAGTTCTACACCAGTTACAAACTAGAAAAGGAAAAAGAAATTTCAGGCGGTGTTGAAATTGGATAGGCAGAGAGCCTATGACAGGATTGAATAGGACTTCTTAGATGTAGGAATGCTAAAGATAGGAATTTGTAGAAAATGGGTCTTGTGGATTATGTAATGTGTAACTACAAATTCTCTCAGCATCAAATTTAATGGAGCTTTCGACCATCATGGAGAATAAAACAAGGTTACCCTCTTTCTCCTTATCTATTTATCCTCATTGCTAATGTTCTCTTGCTTTTAATGAATAAAGCAATTAAAGATTGTAGAATTAAAGGGATCAAGTTGAATAAGCATTGCCTAACTCTTTTTCATCTACAGTTTGCGGATGAATGGGCTTTAAGGATCTAATTGCCTTTAACAAAGTCATGTTTAGAAAACAAGTATAGAGATTGTTACAACCCCCCTTAATAAGGCCATCTTAATAAGGTCGTGTTGGGAAAATAGATGTAGAAATTGTACAATCCCCCTGAACTTTATGGATGTAGTTGTTCAAGGCATTGTGCTATCCTAACACATATTTTTGGTATGCGGGAAAGGGATGGTGAAGTTTATTGATGGGAAGAGAAACCACCGGGAACTTAGTCCAATGGTTGATGGGAAATGGAGAACATATCGGAATACAAGAGATTAAGGGTTTGTTCACTAATATTTATATTTCTCTACCTTTTCTATTCTTTTTTTTTTCTCGAACAGAGAAAGAACATTAAACAAATGCAACATGTTCATCATACTAGTGTTGTTGGAAGCTTAATGTATATTATGATGTGTACAAAATCTGACATATGTTTTTCAGTTAGAATAATGAGTAGATACCAATCCAATCCAAGTTAAGGATATTGGAAAGCAATTAAAAGAATACTAAGATATCTAAAGGGAATTGCTGATTATACGCTGAGTTACCAAAGAAATGATTTGCTACTTGAAAGCTATTCAAATGCTGATTGGGAGGAGATTTAGATGAAAGGAAATCTAATCTCTGGATTTGTTTTTTTTACTGAATAATAGTGTCATATCTTAGAGTAGTAGGAAACAAACATGTATAGCATTGTCCACGATATAAGCTAAGTTCGTGACATTATCAGCAACAATAAAAGAATGTGTTTGGCTTAAGAGATTTTTGGATCATTTATGTATTATTGAGAATGCTGCAAACTTATTGTTGGTTAACTATGATAACCAAGCAGCAATAACGTATACCAAAGATCCAAAATATCATGGCAAGACCAAACATATAAATACCAAGTATAATTTTATCAAAGATATGGTTGCACGAAAAGATGTGAACTATACATATCTACTCATAGAATGGTAGAAGATCGTATGATGAAACTAATACCTATAGATGTGTTCTGTGGCAATATGAAATCTCTAGGATTGCGTAGAAGCTATATACTGAATATTGTAATTTCCCTTAGTATTTACATTTAATGAATTTGTATTTTCGTTATTAATGCCTATGAATCTTTGTTTAATGTTTATGTATCTTAATGGTTAGTACATTATATAAAATTGAGAAAGTATGTCGGACAGATAAAAAATTAGCTCACTCACACGGATAATCGCCTCTATTTACTATTATGATAAATATAGATAAGACGATTTTTAAGCTTATTATCTAGGTGATAATCGAGAGATCAAGCTTAAAATATATAGGTCTTCTTAACTAAGTGTTAAGATGATGACACAATATTTATTATGTTCGAAAGTAAAATAACCCACATATTTTACTCAATCTGTTTATGATGTTAGATATGAGTTCTAATGAATTTCATGAAAGAATAGATACGTGAACTCAAGTTAGACATTAGGTATATCTGAACCATCATTTGTACGATATTAAAGGTATAACATACGCTCCATGGGAAATTAGTTAAATACCATAATACGTATTTCATACTACATATGCGTAAGACGACCAACAAGAGTGGCAAAAGTTTTGATCTCAACTTTTATGCCATGTGAGACTCTTGAAAAATAGTTCTTCAATTAAGTGCCCTCATGACTCTTATTCTCAAAATTTCTATTTAGTGTTTTTTTATCTTAGAATGTTGTCAATGATCATGAATTGATTCGATCTAATGAGACATTACAAGAAAAGCAAATTGAATTGAAATTGAGAGTTTTAAAGAAAGGGGAAGATCAAATTTTGAGAATCACATTCTAATTTTGTATTCATTGAACGACCAATTATGATTGTTTTTGAGATAATCATAATTGTAAATACAATATATATCATTATTAAAAAGAGATGAAGAGAGAAATAAATGTGATCAATCGACTAAATCTACTAAAATTGTGATGTCCATTATGAGCTGCTATATATTCCTAACAGATGTATGGCAACGAGCTCTTAAAATATACTAATGGTCGCACGGATTATTCATCAGTATGAATGATTGCGAGAGGTAAAGAGTATTTTGTTCGGCCCACCATATATGAGTGAAAGATGATGAGTTTTTATGTTTGATAGGCTTATTTAAGCCCATCCACCCATGTTAGGCCAAAACCTGGCTTGTAAGTGAAGGGCTCATAGAAGAGTGCAATTACTATAGATAAAAGAAAAATGGGGATTATTTGAACAGTTAACATTATCTAAGCAGTTGCGTAATCTGAACATAATAAAATACATACTCTCTATTTTTCTACATTCTCTCTATTTTTCCCCGCAAAAACAATATGCTCCTCTTGAGGAATAAAATCATGGCTTTGAAGAATTCCTCATAAAATTGCGATGACGGTGTTTAATCTATTAAAACTAAGGTATGTTTGATTACGTGATATACTTTTTGATCGGTGTAACATGTTTTTGGAAACCTGTTTCCCTACATTGCTATCGTGACATCAATCGACAGTTGCCCGCGCACGCATCGGACAAGTGCCGGTAACGTCATGATGACATCAATTAGCAGAGTTGGTCAATTTGACTCGACCCAACCTGTCTACATTGACCCGTTGACTTTGACTGTTCACCTTTGACCACCGTTGATCGGCCCAAAAAAAAAAAACATAAGAAAATTATGTTTTTCTCTTTTGTTCATTGTTGATTATAAGTAATCCATTCTTTTCTGCATTTGTTGCGGGAACTATGATGCATTTTGTACGCATGCCTATATTTCCAAGAATGGACAAAGAAAATGCGAGACTTGAAGGGCTAAAAATAAAATTAGCTAATTATCGGTGGAATGACGGTGATGTAATATCACACATGGTCAGAGTCAATCAAATGATACAATAAATCATCTGGAATGGTTATCCTATGGGATTTTGAGAAAGTGACAATCTTAATGGACACTCTTCAACCCGAATGGCAAGCAACGTTAGATCGCCTATGGAAGGTCAACGTGGTCCCGGATTATAGGAGGCTTGCAATAGCTTTTATAATAGAGTACTATAGAATCGAGTTAACCAAGACTTCAACCCTAAGGTTGAGTATCATATGGCATATAATGAATGCGTCTTGGAAGTGGCATGAGAGCTCTCCAAAAGTCTTTTCGTGGTTGACCAATGTACTTTCAAAATTCTCAGAGAATTTTACTAAGAGATTATAAGAGACTTTCCAAGTTTATGAGATAAATGAGAATATTTGGATTTAATTATTTATTTTTTTAGATTAGTTTGAGATGTTTAAGGTGTAATTATCTCTTTTTATGTTGATATATTTCCTCTGAATATATTACTTAGTGTAAATGACATATATATATATATATATATATATATATATATATATATATATATATATCATATATACTTGTATGCATTATATAAAAAGGGTCAATCTCGGTAATCTGCTTAGGAGAAGAACTTACCGAGTAACTCCTGCTTTCCCCCTTGAGGTATGTCTCATGCTTCTTAGGATCACTCAAGAATTGATAGGCCTCCCCAAGCATCTACACAAACATCAAGGGCATAATAAGTACAACCAAATATATTTTTGTTCCAAGAAAGCTGAAGAATCAAATTGACCAGGAAATTTTCTGCTGCTTTTGGATCTCTAGGATTCTTATCTAGATGAACCTGCCGTGCGTGAAAGACGACATGGAAATTTCAGAAATTCATCATATACGCACAACTTACTCCCAACCTGGGTGGTAGGTACCTTCAGGTAGTACGCCTTCTTAATATTGGCATCAGAAGCACCCACGCTCACACCAAGGATGTCGTAATATGCCGTGTCCTCTTCCATCTCAGAAAAACCAGCCTACTCTAAGAATAAACCACCGAGGAGGCGATGGCGGAGGCGGCGGAGCGGTTTCAATGGGCAATGGGGGTTTCTCTCTCCCTCCCGAGAAGGACACGTTCATTGAAACCGCTCTGCCACCTCCGCCATCGCCTCCTCGGTAGTTTATTCTTAGATTAGGCTGGTTTTTCTAAGATGGAGAAGGACACGACCTATTACGACATCCTTGGTGTGAGCGTGGGTGCTTCTAATGCCAATATTAAGAAGGCGTATTACCTTAAGGTATCTACCACCCAGGTTAGGAATAAGGTCGTGCGTATATGATGAATTTCTGAAATTTGTGTGTTGTCTTTCAGGCATGACAAGTTCATCCAGATAGGAATCCTGGAGATCCAAAAGCAGCAAAAAATTTCCAAGTCAATTTGATTCTTCAACTTTCTTGGAACAAAAATATATTTCGTTGTACTTATTATGCCCTTGATGTTTGTGTAGATGCTTGGGGAGGCCTATCAAGTCTTGAGTGATCCTAAGAAGCATGAGGCATACCTCAAGGGGGGAAAGCAGAGTTACTCGGTAAGTTCTTCTCCTGAGCAATACTGAGATAGACCCTTTTCGCCATGCATACAAGTGCTGACACTTAAATATATGTCATTTACACTAAGTAATATATTCAGAGGAAATATATCAACATAGAAAGAGATATTTACACCTTAAACATCTCAAACTAATCTACTCCAGCAAGCACAATATCATGAGAGCAATTAGTACCTGTGTCATGCCATACATCATCATAAAAACCACAAAAACATATAGTTCACCTCTTAATTTTGCCACTGAAGCTTGGGAGCACACAAATCTCATAGGAAACAGTGAAGTCATGATATCTTCATGAGTAGAATAAAGATATGAGGCTGATAAATGGGAAGAACCATCATATCCTCCCACTATGAATATTGACTCATTAAAAGGAGGAGGTTTGCAACCAGTCTCATACCGAGTTTCAACGACAGGCCCAACAGCTGAAGATTCCCTGAGCTCTAATGCTTTGCATCTATCTTCTAGACAGCAAATTTTCTGTCTCTGCAATCCAGTAAGAGTTCATCCACAATGTCAATAAGTTCATTCATAGAACCATTAACAGCATCAACTAGGACCATATCAGCATATAAAGAATTTTTCCTTGACAGGAAGTGACATAAATACAATTCTAGAAAGTAGACGTCCCATAAGAATGATTCTTGTACTTTATAATTTTCTCTTCCAGAACTGACATTACTACACCCAACAAATATACAATGTTAAGTAGGACAAAAGCCACAAAACAAAAATCTATAATGATAATAGAACAGCAATAACTAATATTGTTAATTCATAGCATCATAAGAGTTGGATTATCATGTCTATGAAAACATAGACTTATCATATGCATCTTCTCAGCTAAGCAAGAATGACTGTTGATGTTAACAGATTATCATGTCTGTGCAATATTAAAGGGAACAAGTTAGTCAGTGCGTTAGCACTGAGTCAGAGTCCAGAATCTGCACATGCAGATACAAGCTTCCTAAGATAAGTAATTTGTAAGGCAGTTAAAGAGGCCCAAGTTTAATTTTAAGCTGGACTAGAAATGACAAATGAGATTTGACTAACAAGGATGGACATACACACGGAATGGGCAGAAATCGTCAAACGATGAGGGATATTTCAACAGAAACATACCAGCTCCTTCTCAATAAAACTAAATCTTTGGGCTTGTTCCAACTGAGATAACACGAGCCCTCGCACTTCACATCGCAACTGCAAAGCACATTTGACTACGTTACAACTGACAAGGTACTGAAATAATAGCCAAAAGTGGATACAGTAAAATAGAAGAACAGGTGGCTCTAATTACCTCAGCAACAATTTCTGAAACACCTATGTCAAGTGACGGCACTTTAGCACCTTCCTCCAGGTTGTCAGGTGCCATTTCTGTTGTGATCATTGTGGATGAAGAATCACAACTGGAAGTGAACTCATAAGGAATCAGACCTTGAGTCTCTGTCACTGCCAGGGTAAGTGAACTCAGCTGAGAAGAAGTGCTAGAAGAAATGTTCACATAGGACAAAGCCATAGATTTCTTTTCTATGCATAAAGCCTCTTCATCCCTCTCCTTATCTATATGGGGTTGGGACATATGGCTCTCTCTATTAAAGTTAGGGTCAACAACTGAAGCATCCCCTAACATGCTCCTATAATCAATTGGAGAAAACCTGGTTTCCAGATCTACAACCTTAAATTCATCATGTTCACTGGTTGCACAAGAAGTTGATGAAGCACCTCTGAGGTGTATCCAAGCCTCCTTAGCAGCTTCATAACTTGGTTCCGAGCTTCCATGCTCTTCAAACTCCTTCCTACTCACAGGTGGAGAAGGACATGTAGATGCATTTATACAAGCTGCAGCAGGCACAGAGCCCTCAGGATTGCATTGAGCTGAAGCAATAACACCAACTTCAGCTGCAAATCCTGCTATGTCATCAGTTTCTTCCCCCGTTAGGTCATCAAATCCTTTCGCTCCTGTAGCTAGAGACTTGGAACTTTGAGGTTGCTCCCCAGCATTAGAAGTTGAATCAGACCTGAATAGAGAGCTCCACAACTTTCGAGGAATATTATTTGCATTGGCATAACTTCGACTTTGATCAGCTTCATCATGCTCTGGCACTGCAAACTCATTGGTATCAGATCCCAATAGTAGTCTCTCTTTCTCAGGCCTATGACTCACATTAGACCTCCAGTCTCCAATAACCTGATTTGGTTGAGCAAGATCCCATCCACTGGCAGGTGTCTTGGCTCTTTCACCTCCTATCCTACTCTTAAAAGCAAGCAAATCTTTCTCCACAGTGATCTGTCTGTCTGGATGTTTTGTCCTTTGAATAGTTGCATCAATTCGATTAGACGTAAACAGGCATATCAATTTTGTTGTCTGTTCTTGATCAAGTTCAAACCAGAAGTGCATTGTACTATAGTAGTTGGAAATTATTACTGGTTGCAACTGCTCTTCCACCAAAGGCTGGCAGTCAATACGCCTTTTCACCTTAACCTTTAACATAGTAATCATCACAAGCCACAATATGAGAGCATGTACAAAACGAACAGTCAACGAATCATGGCACATACCTGCGCAGGATAGGGGGTTTCTTCAGAGGGTTCCTTTGTCCATGCACGTATGTCTATATTCATTTGGCCTCTGCTAGTGGCTTCAAACACGCCATGCAATTTCCTATCGCTATAGTTGAATAAGAAAAGCGCCAAGCCAGGTTCAATCTTCTTAATATATGCATAATGTAGACGAGGCAGACCTGTTCAAGCATTTTAAGAGTTCCTCAAACTCAAAGGTAGCCCATTGTGCGCAATGAAATCCAAAACAAGTTTTGCATGGCACGCATTAAGAAACATCCGACTGACCAAATAGCTTCTTTGCATAACACTCCTTAATGGTATGGTGAGTGCACCCCAAAATTACTCCGCCGAGATCCTTTCTACACAGATTCCTTGCAGATGTGCTGCGATTGGATATCCCGTTTTGGCAGCACGCTTCCTCCAAGTGATTATTTTTCTTGGCCTTTCCACCCATTCTGCTATCCAAAATTATAAGCACGCTTGATTTAATTCAAGCTGTGGCGACATGACAAAATGAATGCTAAGCTAGACAGCGTGCGAATCAACGATTTCCACATGTCCCTTTACACCAACAAGGTTAAGGAGAGGAAGATAGGAAAATATAGGACTCCAGCTATAAAATATTACATGATTGCATGATTTAATACTCAATGGGTCCATGTTGATATTTGGTCCAACATTGAAGCTTGAAAACTTATCACAATCGGAGATAAATGAGGTGATAAGTGAACATGGGACTCTGTGTTCTATCTGACCCTTTGCTTTAACAAATAATTACATAGATATCACTTCATGAGAGCTCTTTTAGTCCATATGGGACTTAAGATTGTTACAAACTCCTGGCTTTTACCTTGGAAACCCACGAAGCAAGTAGGTTTTTAAAGGTGAACCCAATAAATTCTTCAGGATGTTCCTACCATGTAAGACATTGTGCCAAACAAGTACAAGGCCATGGCCTGGAACTTGATTTCCACATGTTGCAAGACCAATGTTTAAATTTATCCAGCAATTTTTACATGTTACATGAAGGGATAATGCAATGAGTATGACCAAAAGCACTCAGTAGGAATGCCCAGCAAGTATTAGAATTTCATGCAAGTAACAACTAAGCGAAGCATTTCTCTCGGGGGATACCAATAGTGATTTAAATTTTCTTTAGGTGCTGCAGTCATTACATCCATGAACAAAAAATTCAATAAAATGCATCAGAACACAGTCCATTCGGTCAAAAGTCAAAAAACCATATATATGGATCGATTCACAGAACAAATATAAATTGTAACTAAGTATTTTTTACAAACTGGGCCTCCCAGATTACATTGAGAAGTTTGAGAAAAGTAATATATATATATTCACTTTATTCTATTGGCACCCAACACAAGTATGTTTTCCACTTTCCTTATCAGATTTTCACCAAAATAGTCTCCATCTTTCTTTCATATTAAAAGAGTAGATGGGGATATTCCCTTATCACTTTTCACCATGGGACATGCATTCCCCTTCATAGGACTCAATTTCCTCGCATGAAAATTTCACTTGAAGACCATAACAGCAGTTGGATAAAAAAAGTAATCTCTTCCCTCACCGGTTCCTTCATTCGATAATCTAATGGTATATATAAAGCACGTTCAATGAAACCTTTCAAACCTCAAACTTGTGAGACAAAACCAGTCCCAAACATATAAGACAAATTATGATAGTCCATATCTACAAAATCGACAAAAAAAACTTGTAATTTCCAAATGAATAGCATGATTTTTGATTCAACAACATAACTACAATATTTTTCTCCAATATTTTTGGTTCGACCCTTCCCACGTGCAATCCACATTATGTCCCACGCTCATTAGAATTTATTCCAAGAGGACTCAAAAATCTTCGATCATTCTTCCTATCCTCAGCAAAAATCTTTGCCATTCGGCACACGCACGCGCCTCTACTATTTTGCTAGTGATGAAGACGAAGAAGAGGAACGCCGAGAAAAAAGGAAATACTTTCTCATCTCACGTCTTTCAAAGGACAGCAATCTCCGTCAACTTCCTTCCGATACACTCCGAACGAACGCCTCGAAAACGCAGGGAACCGCTTCGCCTTCCGATTACACCTCGACGAAAAAACGCAAAACGGATTTACGAGAAAGTCTCGCAACAGGGCTCGACCGACTCTCGCGATACGTCGTCTCGCTCGAGAGAGGGCAAACAAACCGACGAACCGCGCAACGCAGATAGAGAACGAACGAAAAAACCTAAGCGGATCGCGCACGGCCGAACGACTCAAAAAACCTCGAAACGACGACGAGACGAGCGACGCCTCGAGAAAGAAAGATCCTTTCGCCTCCGTATCCGTATAGCTCGAAATGGCAACGCACCAGAACCGCTCGAGACGATCGTTCATCGAAAAAAACAAAGCCGAGGCGGCACGAACGTTGGCAACATCAACCTCGATTTGGTTCGACTTCGCGACACGCTAAACCAAAACCGAAAAAAAGAGAGAGTGAATCTTCACCTGGAGAGAATCGCCGATCAGCGAGCTGCACGATGCCGAGAACGAAAGCCGAGAGCGGAAGCTGAGCGACCGCGAATGGAGAAGCCTGTGAGCTTGCACTGAAGCTCGAGCAGGCAGAGGGAGAGAGAGGGAGAGGGAGAGGGCGAAAGAGCAGTCGCCAAAAATGGTGGTGGAAGTGGAAATGCAAACGAGGCGCGCTACCACCCCCCGCCTTCGCTTGAAACGAGTCCTCAGCCCCTACGTACGGAGAGGGGCGTGGGGCGTGGGATTTTACTCTTTTGTCCCCGTCGTGGCGTTTGCGTTTCCCCGCAGGGCGCCGGCCTGATCTTTTCAGATCCCCGCCGAGCTGCGGACGCGTGGCCGCTCCCGCGGGGCGAGGAGATCGTGGTGCAATCACATCAACGGATTTCCCGATCATTTCTCGATGAGGGCAATAGTGTGATTTCGCGTTGGAACTAGTACTGATTGTAGATGCGGGAACTGCCCATTTTGATGTTGATGCTCTTTTTTTCTTTTACTTTTTACTTTTTTGTTATTTCTGTTTTGGCCCTTAATTGGTGCTCGTGCTAGAAGTTAATCCCTTAATAAGAGGTAAAACTGGGAACAATTGAACCGGCTATATGAATCGGTTTCGAGTTCCTGTTTTTATCAATTCAATTCTCAGATTCTGAGTAAGAATCAAATCAAGAAATCGATCAAGAATGAGAAATTAAAGCTTAATTATGTATTTTAAACTTTTTATTATTTATTTTAGTATATGTGCTTACTTTTTTTTTTTTATGGATTATTGCTTTTGACAAATAACCATTTTGATTAACTAAAAACAAAATTAAAAAAATTGATCGATTGGAACCAATTAACACAAGTAAGTTTTAGATTTCATTTATGCAAAGTAACTTTAAGTTTCAAAAATTAATAAATCGTTTCCAACTTAGTTTCAGATACATATATTGTGACTTGCGAGCAACGAGAATCTACACTTGTCTCTAGACCTTCTACTCCTTGTATTTGCACATACCCTTTACATGAACTTTCTTTAGTAGCCACGGTGCAACGCGTGACAAAAATGCTTTTGAGAATTTTTCCAAATTCCAATCATCAAAATGTGCCAAAATATCTGAACAAAAAAATATGAAATGATTTAGGGGTATATTTGTTTCGCAAAAACATAAATAAAAACGATCACTTATATTTTTCAAATAATTTATCAATAAAAATATATTCATTATCAATATAATTTATATTAAATATTTTCATAGCATATTTTCCTAGTCCATGAAAATATTTTCTTCTTCATTTTTCAAAAATTTATTTCAAAATAATTTTTTCAAATTATTCAATTTTTTTCATAAAGAGTGCCTTGGAATTTTATTTGAAAACTTAAAGAAATAGGGGCCAATTTTGCCGGATTAGAGATAGTGGAGGTTTTAAACTAATGTAATTAAAGATTAGGGGAGACGGATTATAAAGAGTAGCTCGGGAATTTTGCTTCGTGCGAAAAAATTGGCGGTACTGAGATTTGAGAAGCTCGAAATCATGGGAAATAACAATTACATTTATATCTTTTGCTTCCCGTCGAGGGTTTCGGTTGATTTTTCTCGAATGCGACAAGGTTGGTAGAAACGAGAAGATGCATGTCCTGATCAATCAAAAGAAGCAGGCGCGAGAAAAGACCAGGCGTTGTGGAGGATTAGAAAAAGATTCTTCCTATATCAAATTCTCTCGAAGACTTTTGGGAACGTAGAGAATTAAAACTCTTATTGAACCTTGGTCTGATCAAAATTTTGAACCATGTGCATGTAATTGTGCGCATGCGTTTGTGGATGTGAAAAAAAAAAAAAACTTCATTTTATTTTTCCAATGTTCTTTTCGCAGGTTTATAACTTGCCCGGATCGTCCATTTTAAGCAACAATCAAAATTCACCTTGGAACTTTCCTGCTATGCATTAACAAATTTCAAATCTTTCCAAAGTCTCTCCTGCATGTTGGGTCTTAATGTAATTCGATCGAACAATAATATAGATAGAAGAAGAAAATAAATCGGATACCAGATTTATTTAGTTCGGTTGTAAAGACTTACGCTCACGGGGAGAGAGCGACGGATTTCACTATAAATTAAGCGATACAAGGAGATTAGAATTATTCAAACACTCTCTCGATATTTCCCAAGCTCCAATTATATCCAATAATGTTTAGCCTCGAAATTCCTCAAGAAATAATCTTAATCTCATGAAAGAATTATATACAAATCTTACCACAATATTTGATTGACGTGAACACTAAATCTTCTTGGATATAATTCACAAATAAGAATGATAAAGAAAATCCCTCCCAAACACTCGACAACGAGACGACGCTTCAAGACCAATTCTTTATGATCAACCTCCACACCACCCATGGTCACAAGTCTATAAATAAGTGAGATCCTTATTTTTTTACCAACTTCTCATAAGGATTATGTTTCCTATCTTGCCTGACACGCAGATAAGGTGCAAATCAAAATCAACACCAAACATTTTTATTTTGTTGTTATTTTGAACGATTTCATCCAAAACATATCTATGTATATTTTAAACAAAATCCAAGTCCAAGTGAAAGTTGAACTTTCCTATTTCAGTGGCTAGACTTTCCAACATAGATTTAAATTTTGGAAATTTGATTCAAAGATCTTCTTTGCTCAATTTCAAATGTCTGCAAGATATCCAATTCAAAATATTCGGAATTTTGCATTGAGTTCAAACTCGAGACATATTTTAACATTCAACAATGTCGCAACGTCAATGCTCACTATGCTATTGTTGCTCCGATCCCATGCGGATGTCAGCACCGCTGGTCACTACGATCCTCTATATATGTGTAAATACCATGTGTTATCACACTGGCTCTTAATTTCCGGTATATCTCCAGGCCACGTTACTACAATTTGATCTTTGTTTGTATATTGATGCATTATGGGTAATATGATCACAGCGATCGCTTGCTTCGGGTACGACCCATTGCAATTCTCCTTGAGTTTCCTGTTCGCGGCCGCTGGGAAGGCATTTGGGACAACGGCGCCACTTGCGGGAGGCAATATTGGGTTCGATGCATAAGTGCCGACCAGCCGAAGACTTGCAACCCAGCCCAATGGTCCAGGTCAGGATCGTGGACCAGGCACTCAGCGCAGTCTCCCTATCCTCTTCGGACCACCCCCCCATTGTCTTGTCCAAGACCGTGTTCGAGGCCATTGCAAATCCATCCGCATCATCTGTAAACGTTGAGTTTGTACAGTAAGTAGCCGGTTCATTGATTGGACTATTGTCCATTATTTTGTTTTCGATTTGTGTCTTTGTAGATTTATCTCAATTTTCGGGAAATCTTTGGTGATCGTTGTGTGATTTACATGCAGGGTTTGAAGTGATCAAGAGGATACTTTGGAAGCAAAGCAAAGCAGGTCTGGGAGACAAAATTGATACCCTTCTTGTTGAGTGTTTACATATAATACTTCGATACAAGACATGATACATAGTAATTGATTATGATACAAGCTGAAATTTTATATATTTATTCCCTTACTACTCAATCTAACATACTCTGCCAACTATAACTTGAGTTACAACAATTGAAGGCTTAAATATCATGTTATCATAATTGACTCTGTTCTTTACATCAAAATAAAAATGGATTGGTATTGCTAGAAATATAGTTGCTAGCTATATGATCTATAAACTCAATATTAAAACTGTTAGGAACGCACAATAAAAACCTGATATCTTTCACATGGGAAGATCAATAAGTGGTAGCCCAAGTCAAAAGGGAGTGTTAGGTTTGCTAACCCCTTAATTCAAGTATCCTTCCGAATCAAGATAAGATTTGAAGTTTGCCATTAGGAGCTCACCAAGTGGTAGCCCAAATCCGAGGACATTAACACATCTAGTAAGATCAACCTTCATGTAAAAGCTTAAGCCAATAATTTATGGGTTAATTAAGATATATTAACTGTTCTACACTATACCAATTCTCTAATGTGGGATTTCTTTAACACAAGTCACACTTATATCCTTGCAAAAATCAATGCCCCTAATTTAGCGTTTATTCATAACTGAAGTGTTCATCTAGAAACTAAACCCTTCATGTTGAAAATATAACTTTTGGATAAGGAAGATGAAAAAATCCAAAAAAAAAAAATGCAAAGGAACAATGGAGAACATGTATCGGTTAGGATGTGTTTGTTTGAGTGAGAATTTTTTGGATATTAGTTGTTTGGACTATCACACATTTAGTTTGTTGGAAATGATTAGTCAACATATAATAATTTACGGTCAAGGAAAATAAGCATGCTTAAAGTTAGGAAAATAAATTTTGGTAACTTTTTTTTTTTTTTTTTTGCAAAATTTTGCTAACTTGAAAAGAGGAAAACATGTTGTCGAAAAATGATTTCTCGAAAAACATTTTCTTTATCATGAAAGTTTTTCAAAAAAAAAATACACCCTAAAAGTGAATTTTGTGATAAATCGAGTGTTCTAAGTTTAAAGAATTCTAATACATGGCCAAAGCCCTTTGCAATTTTTTTTTTCACCAAACACTATTTAAACTCAAAGTTGTTTTGCAAAAGAGATTTTACCAAAAGCAATTTCTATTTCTCCAAAGGGCTTTGGCTTTCAATATTTGCTTTGCATCCAAAGTTGAACCAAACACACCCTAAAAATGGTTGCTATTACATAAAAGTTTCTTTCATTCTATCGTTATTCAATTTGAATGAAAATTAATCATAAACCTTTCAAGTGTCGTAATTTAATTTTAAACCTTATTTTTAATAATTTGACTAATTTAATCATTCTAGTTAATTTTGATTGAAAATTGCTAATGTAAATGTGACCCTCCTACGTGGCATAACCAATACTAAAATGACAACTTTTGCAATTTTTTCTAAAAGAAAACAAGGAAAATATAAAAAAATAAAAAATTCAGAATTGTTTTTTTTTTAAATATGCAAAGATCATCCACTTGCAAATTTCAACCAAAATTGGTAGGAATGGCTACATTGACAAATCATTAATAGGTTTAGAACATGATAAGTATAGTAAGAGTGTCATAATTTTCTCATGGTGCTTATTTGAGAGCCAAATTTTTTGTTTTGCTCACTTGAGTACATGTAGAATAAATTACTTAAGATATGTTTGGTAATAATTCTATTTTCACTAACAATTTTTACTCATAAATGATTTTTTATCCTATTTTTTGGACGAGTTTTTGAATATTTAAAGGCATTTGGTACCTACAAAAAATTTCTATTCCCGGAATAGAAAGGTGTTTGGTATGACCCTAAAATTTTTTGTGACTTAAAATTTCTTTTAATTTTTTAATACTTTTATTATATTTTTCTCTTTTTTTGTTTTCTTGTTTTCTTCTCCTCTTCTTCTTCTTCCCAGCTAGTTGCCGGCCATTGGGCAAGGTCCGATGAGCTTGCTAGAGCCTCATTAAGCTAGGGTGAGGTCCAGCAAGCTTGCCAAAGCCTCGCGGCAGGTGGGTGAGGCCGAGCCTTGCTAATGTCCCCCCTATGAGGAAGAAGAAGAGAAAAGGAAAGAAAAGGAAAAGAAAAGAAAAAAAGAGAGAGAAAAAGTTTGGCTTGATTATAGAGTTATCCCCAGGAATGAAGAAGAATTTTTTTTTTTTTTTTTTTACTTCTTGATTTTGTTACAAATTTATTCCTGAGAACAAAAAGGGTACAAATGGATTTATGTTCTTTATTTGTTTTGGGGAGCAAAAAAAAAATAGAATTGGGCACGGTTTAACATGTTACCAAATAGGCCCTTAAATGTCATTTCCAGCAAATAGTCTTATGTGGATTTTTTCTTAATTTTTGATCCCGATGTAGAAATTTTAAAAATAAATAGAAGTCCAATGTGAAAATTTTGTTTAACATGGCAAGAGTATAACAAGCGTTGTCATTTCTTGTTGTTTCTTTATAATCTTCTCCAATTAGATAATATCATTTTGAAACTCTCTCTTCCTCAAACATTGCCATTTTTAGACTCTTTCTCTTTCATCACTTAAGTAGTCACTTCAAAAAAAAAAAAAATGACGAACCTAAGTGTTGTTCACTTGCAAAAATTTATCTCACTAAAACGATCATTTGTGAAATTACTGAAATTTCCGTTGTCCTTCAATTACACACTCAAGCAATGTCATTTGCCTTCTCAAATGCTAACTTCAACTTTCGAACACACCACTTTGGCTTTTCCATCAAGGAAAATCATTAGTGACACTTAAATAATTGATTTTTCAAATTTGTGGCACTCAAGTGAATAAAAAAAAAAATTATGTTGCACTCAAGTGAGCATCTTATGAAAGTTATGGTACTTTCAATGTACTTATCCTAGTTTAGGATTAAGTTGACATAATTAAAAAGATAGTAACTGAATTGGTCAGTGTACAATAGGTTTAGGATATCATTGCCATAGTGTACAACCGAATGACATTCACTATGTGTACATTGGCCCTGTTTGGTTCAGCATTTGGAATGCTCATTTGGGCTCTAAAGTCCCTTGGCCAAATGCAAAGCTATTTGGTTCGTTTTTTTGCGCGACTTTGACGAGATGCAATTGCATCTTCAAGTGGCTCTAAAGGTCTTTAGCCCAATGCAGCTTTTGAGGTCCTTTGGCAAGTTGCATATTCGGAATGCAACTTCCGGTATTATTCATCTCTCCGATAGAGAAACCGGTCGCTTTGAATAAAAATAAATATAAAAATAAATATATTTATATATAAATAAATATGTTTATATATAAATATCTTTATATTTTTATATAAAATATATATTTTATATAAATATAAATATATAAACATATCTATTTTTATATTTTATGTTTATATATATTTTATATAGATATAAACATATCCATTTTTAAATAAATATATTTTATGTTTAATAAATAAATATAAATTTATAAATATAAACATATGTATTTTTTTCTCCGATTGCTTTTATATAAATATATATTTATATAAACATATCTATTATATGTATATTTTTTATGTTTAATAAATATATTTTATGTTTATATGTTTATATTTTTTATATTTTTTATATGAAAATATGTTTATATAAAAAATATAAACATATTTTTGCTTTTTTAATTTCATAAAAGTTAATTACAAATGTAAATTTTACCAAACGGTATTTTGGCCAAAGTTGTTTCTCAATACAAATTTTACCAAACGACATTTGCATTTCGGAAAACCCCTTTACCCAAAGGTATTTGCATTTCTGCAAATGCATTCCCCAAAGCGAACCAAACGGCCCCATTATAAATCATGAAAGATTAATATTTTTTTTTTCAAAATTTTATTTTTCTCACATCTGTAGTTCAATATATATTTTATACACACACACATACATATATACATACAGATGTTTGTAATATTTAGATTGAGATTTCAAAGTTACTTCTTTTTTTTTCCTTTCTTTTGCCAAAATTGTAAACTTTTATTTGTAGAACAAAAGGCTCCTCCTCTTAAAGTTAAATGCATTAAATGTGCTAAAGTCTTCTTGTTACTTGCAAAACTTTACTAAAGGATGGTTTAGGATATATCCTATTTTTATTTAATTTCAAAGAACTATAACCCCTCAACAGTACTTATGCCCTTAGTATGGTACCCTATCAATTGTTGTCTTAAATGAAGATGTTTCCTCGTTGGCAATTTCCGCTTGGTCTTGACTATAACAATGATAAGAAACTTATATAGTTAAAAAAAAAAAAAATTGCCATTTGACGAAAATGTTGATGTTTAATGGGGTCGGTATACGGTTTGCAAAAGAAAAAATGGAGACAAATATACAGATTTATCAAATAATTAGGAAATAAAACAATTTACAATTTGGAGGCAAGTAATTACACTATGCAATTATGCATGTGACAATTCTTTACTGTGGATTAGTTTGCCAATAAGCCGACACCCACATTATTATTCGTGGATGTTATTGATGATAACAAAAAGTTATATATGATATATGGTATATTTATTTCACGAAAAACTCAAGATTTGAAAAACATTTTATGAAAATTAATTATTTTATTTGTTATAAAATGTATGAACGAATGAAAAATATTCTTGTATATTTTTTTGTCACTTAGAAAAATAATTAGACATAAATTATTGTTGATAATAAAAACACTTTACGTTAACAAATTTTTAGTGATATAATCAATCGTTTTTTTTAAAATATATTCCAAATCTTGAGTTTTTTGTAAAACAAATGCACTCTTAATATCACGATTATAAATGTTCAAATATCATATTTGATCAATTATTATACTACAAATATCTAATTATTAAGGAATAACTATCACATTCTAATAGGAATTAATTACAATTGTAGGGCATTATCATGTTAGTCCGATTTAACATAAAGAACATTAATCTTCCTAAATATCCCGAAAACCGACTGGGATTTAGCATCTTGGATCCGATGGTATAATTGTTTTAGGTAATTAACAAACAGAGGAACAAACAAGCAACGTGATCCATTCAACTTAACAAATCGATGCCCTTGACCCCGAAAAAACAGTAAGTCAAATGCCAAATCCCCTAATCTTTGTCTTTGCTTCGAGCCTCCCCTCTCCATCGCTTCCCCCTCGACGCCGTGTGAATCTCTCCCTCTTTCAGTTCCCCTTCCTCACCCCCGCTTCGTGATCCGTCGCAGCTCGCAGTCCACTGTCCCTCTCAGGCGAGATGAACCGTGACTTCGACCTCCCCGACGAGGACGACGCTTGCATCATGAAGGCCGGCCAGGAGAAGGAGATCTGCAATCAAGGCCTCAAGAAGAAGCTCGTCAAGGAAGGCGAAGGCTGGGACACTCCTGACGATGGAGACGAAGTCGAATGTTGGTGTCTCTCTCCGAGATCGTTGTTCGATGGATGCGTTGCGGTGTTGGCTTTGTCGTTTTCGTTTCCCAGAGGTGGTTGAGCTCAGGTTTTGTCTTGTTTTCAACGTCTGACAATGGGATTCTCCTTGATGCTGCTCAACTTTATTTTGTTCAAGACCGCGGCACTCCTTTCAAGAGCACTCGTGGCCAAGGTGAGGTTTCCAAGATTTGTGCTCTAATCGTGATTGTTAGCTCAGTGAAATATAGTTCTCGTCAGTATGCTCTCTGCTTTGGGTTGCTTAATCTCGAACCTAGTTGGGCTGTTAAGATGCGTGCTCTCTTCTCTGTAAGAGCTTTCTCCCTGTCCATGGTGATAGCTAACCCCGTATGCCCGATGTCCATCCATTCCAAAACCCTAACTTTTCCATGATGGCTTTCCCTTAAACCCTCCCATCCCAATCTCTGTTTTCCTTCTTCATCCATGACCTTTGGACCACCCCAGCTTCATCTCCTTCCTGTAAAATGGCGACCTGCGGTTCCCTCATCCTCCACTACCCTTTAACCCGAGGAACCCTAAAAATTCTTGCCTCCTCTCCCAGATTAACCTCGGTTCCTATCACCTGCTTTATCTCTATTCTATCATGTACTGCTGCTCGCCTTACCTAAGAGCTTCCTTCATGTATAGCTCCCCTATTGTGCAAGCCGCTGAGAATATGTGGGGGTCTCGAGTAGTAGGAGCAAATTGTGGGATAGGTAATGCTGTTGGCTGGATTCCTTTTGGCCAAGATTTTCAAGCCGTGGGAGACTGGAATTTTTTAGCATGGAGTGCCCCTGTCATAGAAAATTCATGTAAGCATGGAAGGTGTGGTAGAGAAAGAACTAAGATTAGCTACCCTGTGTAGAAGACTAGGCAATACGTGGTCAGAGGATGATCTAGTGACTGTGAATGGGGGGATTCCTGAGAAAAAATCGAGAAAATGCAGCCTTATATTGTTGGGGAAGCTCTATTCTAGACGGAACGACAATTTCAGGCGTTCCAATCTTCCATGAGGGGAGCTTGGAAAGCTGATGATTTGCTTTGTGACTAGATGCAGCCGTCCCTTTTCACTTTTACATTCCGCTCCATAAGGAGTGAGAGAAAGTTACAGAGGGCAGCCCATGGTCCTTTTCGGGCAATTTGCTGATTCCTCAACAATTGGACCCCAATATCCCTGTACTTTTAATCATTGTACAATGTACATTTTGGGTGCACGTACATGGCCTACCATTAGCAACGATTATGGGGAAAGTGATGCAGAAGTGGCATCTAAAATGGCAAAGTGCCGGATCTTTAAGCTGGAGGCAAAAGAGGGCAGCCCCTGTAAAATTGGGAAAGCTAGAGTACTTATAGACTTATGGAGCCCTCTAAAATCAGGGATTATGGTGAACCTTGGAGACAATCAGCAATGGGTTGATTTTAAATATGAGCAAATCCCTCATTTTTGTTATCCATGTGGGATATATGAAACTCATGAGCTGGAATTGTCAAGAGTTGGATACATCTCTGACATTCCAGTCATTGAGAGCCTTAATGACTCAATAAAGGCCCACTAATGAGTTTTTAATGAAAAAAAAAACAAAGAGCATATGGTACTCAGGGTGAAAAGGAGGTTGAAATTCCAACATTGTTTTGTTGCGAAGCCAGGTTTGACTGTGATAAGGAAGGAAAGGATATCAGTCAGTGTGAACTCCCCCTCAACTGATTTTATTAAGCCGGTATGCAAATAGGAAGATAGCAAGCATTTGATGAGAAGTATGTTTATACGTGCTGTGGATACCTTCAAAAATATTCTTGTTATGGGAAGAGCTGAAGAGGGTAAAGACACATAACCACCCCCCTAGATTTGTATTAGAGATTTTAATGAAATACAATATCACTGGGAGAAAATGAGGAGGAGAATGACGGAGCACTATGGAATATTGCTCGCTAATGGACTTGAAAAGTAAATGATGCAAATATACTTGGACTAATAATAGAGAGAGAGTATCTTGAGAAGGAAAGACTAGACGGCGTCCTTTATAACACTCATTGGAGGGTTTTGTTTCTCAAAATAGAAGTAGATGCCTTACCCGCGGTTGGCTCCAACCATAGACCCATCGTACTCTCTTTTGAAGAAGAAGCTGTGAAGCGCCAAAAGGAGCTCAACGTGAAAATCGTCAACGTGAAAATCGTCATCGTGGAAAATGATGAGTATGATGGTGTAGTTCACTCAACGTGAAAATCGTCAACAAGGGAGACTAAGAACCCGATTACCAAGGATGTCATAGCAGCCCTGTCTTTCTAAAGGAAGAAGTTCTCGAATGCCCATAGGCAGATCACTCTTCTGAAAAAGGAAATCCAGATTATAGCAAATAGCCATATTCTTCAACGGAATAGCGAAAGAGTTCAGCTTTTGAAAAACGAGATTGAGGACTTGTAGCGATAAGAGGAGATGTTTTGGGGTATGAGATCCCAAATTAATTGGATGAAATGGGGTGGCAAAAACACCAAGTTTTTCCATGTTACCATGATTCAGAGAAGGCGACGTGATAAAATAACCATGCTGGAAATTTCAGAGTGTGTAGATCCGTGAAATTAACAGCCTCAAGAATGCAACAAGAGATTTCTTTGAAAATCTTTACAACCCAGGAGGTTCGTGAAACTTTCAGCCCATCTTGAATCAATGTCTTATTTTAGTCAAGGATGAGGCTAGACCCGTCAAATGGGTGAGTGGAGTTGGGTTCGGGTTAAGTTGGGTCGAAAAATGATCCTACTCAAATTGACCCATATAACCCATATAACCCATTTTTCTATAATACAATTCTAACCAACCATACTAGACCCAAATTCTAGTAATTTTCTCCTTGAATTTTTGTTTCTAGACGCGCCCAGCAAGATGAGAGAGGCCGCCAAATCAACACGTGACAAGCACGTGACACAGGCAAACCAATAGACACATCTACTAAAAAGTAAAAATGAAGAGTGCGAGGGCCTCAGTAGCCAAGGAAAAACAAGTCCCCTAACCCACACTGGCCGATCCATCACCCCCCTGTTCGAGAACAATCGACGTTGCAGAGCTTCCCTGCTCGAGAACAATTGAAGAAGCTCCTTGCCCGGCAATTTTTTTCAATTTTCTCAAAGAATTTATGTTTTCTTTTTGTTCTGAATTGAACCGAGAAATCATTGAAATCTCGTTTCAGCAAGCGTGAGGTTGTAATTATGATCATGAATTTTGACGAGGAAGAGATCGAGTTTGAAGAGGATGAGAAAGTTAGGGTCGTGAACAAAGACGACGCCTCGCTGTCAACAAAGATGATGAGGATGAAGAAGAAGAAAAAGAAGATTGCAATGAGTGTTGGACCTTTGTCTTTGCTAGGAAATCAAATGGGTTGAACTCAATTTTTTGTTTACCCATTAAAACCCATCATTAGTTAGGCTTTGCTTCCTTAAACCCATTTAAACTCATATATTAAATCTTAACCAACTCATATATGACTCATTTTGTTAAATATGAGTTAAAACATGGGTTCAAGCCCTATTTTGAAAGCTCTAAATGAGGTGAATGAATCTTTATATGTGAATATCACTTTGCAGGAAGTGAAAGAAGCTAGTTTTCAATTTGGAGCATCGTGAGCATCTGGGCAGATAGAATTAATAGGCAATTTTACCAACATCATTGAAAGGAGATTAAGGAAGATGTTTTAAAATCAGTGGCTGACTTTATAAAATAGGGACAGCCGAATCCAGCTTCAAACAGCACCTTTATTATTCTCGGAGTCTCCAACCCTAAGAAGATAGAGTAATTCCGCTGGATAAAAGCACGTTTGGTAACGCTTCTATTTCGAAAAACAATTTTTTATCGAGAAATGATTTTTCTTTTTTTGTTCTCGAAAACAATTTTTGAGCAAAAAATGCGTTTGGTAACTCACCAAAATTTCTATTCCCGGGATAGAAATATGTTTGGTAAAATTCTTAGATTTTTTTTATTTCTTTTAATTTTTTAAATTCTTTTATTAATTTTTTTCTTTTTTCTTTTTCTCTTTGGCCGATCGGCTGGGCGACATTCAATGAGCTCACCGGAGCCTCGCCAAGCCAAGGCAAGGCCCGATGAGGCTCGGCCTCACCAAATCTAGGCGAGGCCGAGCCTGCGAGCCTCGCCAGGCCACCAGCAAGGCTTGGTTTTGCCCAGGTGATGCGAGGTCGGCCTCGCCCTGGCTTGGTGAGGCTCGGTTGGGAAGGCCAAGTCTCGCCGTGGTCGCGTGAGGCTTGTCCTCGCCAAGCCACCGCTAGGCAACGCTGTCCTAGAGGTGGCCCGACCAAGCCGAGCCTCACTAGTGGCTAGGTGAGCTTGGCCTCGCTAGATCTGGGCAAAGCCAAGCCTCGCATGGCCACGGCGAGGCTCGGGTCGACGAGCCTTGCCGTGGCTTGGCATCTCCGAGGGCCGGCAAGGTCACTGGCCCTAATCTGGCCGGTCGTCAATGCTGGCCATGGCCAAGGTTGGTGATCGGCCAAAAGGAAGAAGAAGAAGAAAAGAAAGAGAAGAAAAAAAGAAGAGAGAAAAATTGATTCTCGAAATTGTTTCCGAGAACAAGAAGTTACTTTTTTCTACTTCTTGTTTATATTCCAAATTTATTCCCGGGAACAAAAAAAATAGATTATTTATTCTCGAGAACAAAAGTTTTACCAAACATATTTATATTCTTTTTTTCGTTCTCCGAAACAAAAGAACATGAATTTTTGTTTCGGGGAACAGAAATAATTTTTAACAAACAAGCCCTAAGCCTTTGTAATTTTGCTTACAAGATTATCTTTAAGGTACTAGTGAATAGGCTAAAAATATTGCTACTTGAACTGATCATTATGAAACAAAGTTTCTTTGTGAGTAGGAGACAAATCCAGGACAACATCCCAATTGTCCAACAAGTTCTACACTAGTTACGAACTAGAAAAGGAAAAAGAAATTTCAGGCGGTGTTGAAATTGGATAGGCAGAGAGCCTATGACAGGATTGAATAGGACTTCTTAGATGTAGGTATGCTAAAGATAGGAATTCGTAGAAAATGGGTCTTGTGGATTATGTAATGTGTAGCTACAAATTCTCTCAGCATCAAATTTAATGGAGCTTTCGACCATCATGGAGAATTAAACAAGGTTACCCTCTTTCTCCTTATCTATTTATCCTCATTGCTAATGTTCTCTTGCTTTTAATGAATAAAGCAATTAAAGATTGTAAAATTAAAGGGATCGAGTTGAATAAGCATTGCCTAACTCTTTTTCATCTACTGTTTGCGGATGAATGGGCTTTAAGGATCTAATTGCCTTTAACAAAGTCATGTTTAGAAAACAAGTATAGAGACTGTTACAATCCCCCTTAATAAGGCCATCTTAATAAGGCCATGTTTGGAAAATAGGTGTAGAAATTTGTTACAATCCCCCTGAACTTTATGGAGGTAGTTGTTCAAGGCATTGTGCTATCCTAACACATATTTTTGGTATGCGGGAAAGGGATGGCGAAGTTTATTGATGGGAAGAGAAACCATCGGGAACTTAGTCCAATGGTTGACGGGAAATGGAGAACATATCGAAATACGAGAGATTAAGGGTTTTGTGAAATCTCTAGGATTACGTAGAGGCCGATGTTTGTTTTTTTAATATTGTAATTTCCCTTAGTGTTCACATTTAATGAATTTGTATTTTCATTATTAATGCCTATGAATTTTTGTTTAATGTTTATGCATCTTAATGCTTAGTACATTATATAAAATTGAGAAAATATGTCGGACAGATAAAAGATTAGCTCACTCACACGGGTAATCACCTCTATTTACTATTATGATAAATAGAGATGAGACGGTTTTTAAACCTATTATTTAGGTGATAATCGAGAGGTCAAATTTAAAATATATATGTCTTCCTAACTAAGTGTTAAGATGAGGACACAATATTTATTATGTCCAAAAGTAAAATAACCCACATATTTTACTTTATCTGTTTATGATGTCATATGTGAGTTTTGATGAATTTCGTGAAAGAATAGATACATGAACTCAAGTTAGACATTAGGTATGTCTAAACTATCATTTGTTCGATATTAAAGGTATAGACATATGCTCCATGGGAAATGAGTTAAATATCGTAATATGTATTTCATACTACATATGCATAGGACAACCAACAAGAGTGGCAAAAATTTTGATCTCAACTTTTATGCCGTGTGAGACTCTTGAGGAAATAGTTCTTCAATTAAGTGCTCTCATGACTCTTACTTATTCTCAAAATTTCTATTTAGTGTTTGTTATCTTAGAATATTGCCAATGATCATGAATTTATTCGATCTAATGAGACATTACTAGAAAAGCAAGTTGAATAGAAATTGAGAGTTTTAAGGAAATGGGAAGATCGAATTTTGAGAATCACATTCTAGTTTTGTATTCACTGGTCGACCAATTATGATTGTTTTTGGAATAATCATAATTATAAATACAATATATATCATTATTAAAAAGATATCAAGAGAGAAATAAATGTGATCGATCGATCTAGGGTACTACATACTAAATCTACTCAAAATTGTAATGTTAATTACGAGCTGTTATATATTCCTAACAGATGTATGGCAACGAGCTCTCAAAATATACTGGTCGCACGGATTATTCACCGGTATGAATGTTGTAGAGAGGTAAAGAGGATTTTGTTCGGCCCACCATATGCAAGTGGGAGATTATGAGTTTTTATGTTTGATGGGCTTATTTAAGCTAGTCCGCCCATGTTGGGCCAAAACCCGGCTTGTAAGTGAAGGGTCCATAGAAGAGTGCAATTACTATAGATAAAAGAAAAATGGGGATATTTGAACAGTTAACGTTATCTAAGCAGTTGTGTAATCTGAACATAACAAAATACATTCTCTTTGTTTTTCTACATTCTCTTAATTTTTCCCCGCAAAAACAGTACGCTCCTTTTGAGGAAAAGAATCAGGGCTTTAAAGAATTCCTCATAAAACTATGATGATGGTGTTTAATTTATTAAAACTAAGGTATGTTTGATTACGTGATATGCTTTTTGATCGGTGTAACATGTTTTTCTAAGCACTTTTTCCATGTACGTTTTCGGTGTTCGATTGAGTATCGGATCGTTTTTGGGAATCTGTTTCCTTACATTGCTATTGTGACATCAATCGACAATTGCCTGCGCATGCATCAGGCAAGTGCCGATAACGTCATGATGACATCACTTAGTAGAGTCGGTCAATTTAACCTAACCCAACCTATCTGCATTAACCCGTTGACTTTGACTGTTTACCTCCGACCACCGTTGACCGGCCAAAAAAAAAAACAGAGGAAAATTATGTTTTTCTGTTTTGTTCATTGTTGATTATAAGTAATCCATTTTTTTTGCATTTGTCGCAAAAACTATGATGTATTTTGTACGCAGGCCTATATTTCCGAGAACGGACAAAGAAAATACGAGACTTGAAGGGCTAAAAATAGAATTGTTAATTATTGGTGGAATGACGGTGATGTAATATCACACATGGTCAGAGTCAATCGGATGATACCATAAATCATCTGAAATGGTTATCTTATGCCGGATTTTGAGAAAGTGACAATCTTAATGGACACTCTTCAACATGAATGACAAGCAACGTTAGATTGCCTATGGGAGGTCAACGTGGTCCCGGATTATAGGAGGCTTGCAATGGCTTTTGTAAGAGAGTACTATAGAATCGAGTTAACCAAGACTTCAACCCTCGGGTTGAGTGTCACATGGCATATAATGAATGCACATTGGAAGTGGCATGAGAGCTCTCTAAAGGTCTTTTCGTGGTTGACCAATGTACCTTCAAAATTCTCAGATAATTTTACTAAGAGATTATAAGAGACTTTCCCAATTTATGAGATAAATGAGAATATTTGGATTTAATTAATTATTTTTTTAATATTAGTTTGAGATGTTTAAGGTGTAATTATCTCTTTCTATGTTGATATATTTCCTCTGAATATATTACTTAATGTAAATGACATATATATAAGTGTCAGCACTTGTATGCATGGCAAAAAGGGTCTATCTCAATATTGCTCAGGAGAAGAACTTACCGAGTAACTCCTGCTTTCCCCCCTTGAGGTATGCCTCACGCTTCTTAGGATCACTCAAGACTTGATAGGCCTCCCAAGCATCTACACAGACATCAAGGGCATAATAAGTACAACAAAATATATTTTTGTTCCAAGAAAGCTGAAGAATCAAATTGACCTGGAAATTTTCTACTACTTTTGGATCTCCAGGATTCTTATCTGGATGAACCTGCCACGCCTGAAAGACAACACGCAAATTTCAAAAATTCATCATATATGCACGACCTTACTCCCAACCCGGGTGATAGGTACCTTCAGGTAGTACGGCTTCTTAATATTGGCATCAGAAGCACCCACGCTCACACCAAGGATGTCGTAATATGCCGTGTCCTTTTCCATCTCAGAAAAACCAGCCTACTCTAAGAATAAACCACCAAGGAGGCGATGGCGGAGGCGGCGGAGCGGTTTCAATGGGCGACGGGGTTTCTCTCTCCCTCCCCCATTGAAACCCCCATTGCCCATTGAAACCGCTTCGCCGCCTCCACCGCCGCCTCCTTGGTGGTTTATTCTTAGAGTAGGCTGGTTTTTCTGAGATGGAGAAGGACACGACATATTACGACATCCTTGGTGTGAGCGTGGGTGATTCTGATGCCAATATTAAGAAGGCGTATTACCTGAAGGTACCTACCACCCGGGTTGGGAGTAAGGTTGTGCATATATGATGAATTTTTGAAATTTGCGTGTTGTCTTTCAGGCATGGCAAGTTCATCCAGATAAGAATCCTAGAGATCCAAAAGCAGCAGAAAATTTCCAGGTCAATTTGATTCTTCAGCTTTCTTGGAACAAAAATATATTTTGTTGTACTTATTATGCTCTTGATGTTTGTGTAGATGCTTGGGGAGGCCTATCAAGTCTTGAGTGATCCTGAGAAGTGTGAGGCGTACCTCAAGTGGGGAAAGCCAGGAGTTACTCGGTAAGTTCTTCTCCTGAGCAATACTGAGATAGACCCTTTTCGCCATGCATACAAGTGCTGACACTTAAATATATGTCATTTACACTAAGTAATATATTCAGAGGAAATATGTCAACATAGAAAAGAGATATTTACACCTTAAACATCTCAAACTAATCTAAGGAAAATAAATAATTAAATCCAAATATTCTCATTTATCTCAAAATTGGGAAAGTCTCTTATAATCTCTTAGTAAAATTCTCTGAGAATTTTGAAGGCACATTGGTCAACCACGAAAAGACCTTTGGAGAGCTCTCATGCCACTTTTAAAGTGCATTCATTCTGCGTCATGTGATACTCAACCCAAGGGTTGAAGTCTTGGTTAACTCGATTCTATAGTACTCTCTACAAAAGCTATTGTAAGCCTTCTATAATATGAGACCATATTGACCTCTCATAAGCGATCTAACACTGTTTGTCATTTAGGTGGAAGAGTGTTCATTAAGGCCGACACTTTCTCAAAATCTGGCATAGGATAGCCATTTCAGATGATTTTTTGTATCATCTGATTGACCCTACCACACGTGATACTACATCATTGTCATTCCACCGATAATTAAATAATTTTGTTTTTAGCCCTTCAAGTCTCCCATTTTCTTCGCTCCATTCTCGAAATATAGGCATGCATACAAAATGCATCATGGTTCTCGCAACAAATGCAAAACAAAAGGGATTACTTATAATCAACAATGAACAAAACAGAAAAACATAATTTTCCTCTGTTTTTTTTTTTTTGGTCAATGGTGGTCAACGATCAACAGTCAAAGTCAACGGGTCAATGTAGACGGGTTGGGTTAGATAGGACGGGTCGCGTCAAACCGACTGACCTTGCTAGGTGACGTCATTATGATGTCCCATTAGATCGAATCAATTCATGATCATTAGCAACATTCTAAGATAGCAAACACTTGAATAGAAATCTTGAGAATAAGTAAGAGTCATGAGGACACTTAATTGAGGAACTATTTCCTCAAGAGTCTCACTTGGCATAAAAGTTGAGATCAAAACTTTTGTCACTCTTGTTGGTCGTCTCATGTATACGTAGTATATGAAATATGTATTACAGTACTTAACTCATTTCCCATTGAGCGTATGTCTATACCTTCAATATCGTATAGATGATAGTTCAGATATACCTAATGTCTAACTTGAATTTACGTATCTACTCTTTCATGAAATTCATCAAAACTCACATCTGGCATCGTAGACAGATAAAGTAAAATATGTGGATTATTTTACTTTTTGATATAGTAAATATTGTGTCATCATCTTAACACTTAGTTAAGGTGACATATATATTTTAAGCTTGATCCTGAAAACGTGGATGCCGGCTATTCTACATTGCACAGTTGGCGCTGTGATGTTGACAATTTTTAATTTTAAAATATTTTTTGATTTTTTTAAAAAAAAAAATTTTTTTCCCTTTTCCTCCTTTATTTTTTCCACTATGGATGTGGGCGAGGTCTACCAAGTAGCTACAGACGAGGCCAATTTCGCCCCCAATGACTAGACCATGGCGAAGCTAGATGGGCGAGGCCCAATGAGGGCTCCACTGACACCTAATGGCCGGCAAACCTCTCTAGCAACAATGGCAAAGAAAAAAAGATAAGAAGGAAAAGAGATGAAAAAAAGAAAAAAATATTATTAATGAAAAAAATTTGAAAAAAAAATAAAATTTAGAGTGGTCAATATCTAAGTCAGCAATTTTTGGCCTAAATTGGCCGGATGGATTCAATTTGTACGATTGTGAAAAGATTTAAAACGAAATTTGTCCAATTGAAATGTTTAAGATTGAACTTGTACCAACATTATAGGTTTATAACTTTTTTGGTATTTTTCCCAAATTATCTCCATAATGAGAATTTTTGGTGATCGTTGTATGATTTACATGTAGGATGTGAAGTGATTAGCATGATATTTTGGAAGCAAAACAAAGTAGGGTTTTGGAGACCAAATTGATACCTTCGTGTTGAGGATTTACATAGTATTCTTCAATAACGAGGCGTGATACAAAGTAATTTATTGTGATAGAAGCTATAACATATATATTTAATCATCTGCTACTTACTCTAGTATACTCCACCGACTATAACAAGAGGCGCAACAACTGAAGGGCTGTGGGTGCGTTTGGATGGGCATTTAGAAAACCCCTTCAAGTCTCAAAGCCCTTTCATCTCAAATTGAGGTGTTTGGCAACCATTCTTCAAGGAGCTTTCAAGTGAAAGTCAACCCTTGGGAATGTTGAAAGCTCAAGGCTGGTGGAAACTAGCCTTGAGCTTTCAACATTTTCGGAATGCTGAATGACTCATTTAATGAAAATAGTAAGTTACATATTTTGCCCTCAAAACTTTATTGGAAAACCACTTTTGCCCATTTTAAAAACACAAAAAAACCTACATCTCATTCTCTTCCCATTCCATTGCTCTACACCCTTCCATCGTTCTCTCCCTCGTGACAACCGCTTCTCGCTTGATTGCACTCTTCGCTCAACTACGCTTTTCCTTTGCTCGTTCAAGTGCTTGTCCTTCGCGGGTTCGTCTCTCTTCTCTCCCCCTCCGTGCATGTCGTGCTTCATGCTGCGCAGCTGAGTTTGTGCTGCTGAGGCATTGGGTTGGGAGCTGGTGATTTGAGCGGTTGGCGTCTTGCTATTTCTGTAGGGATGTTGCTATGGGATTGGGGGTGTGGTGAGTGGAGGGGCCTTGTTGATGTCAAGCGTAATCGCGTACTTCATTTTCGCTAAGTAAAAATGCGGGCATATTTGTTGAATGGGACCTTTTGTTGCTACTTTTTTTTTTGTGCACTGAAAGTGCGGGCATTTAGAGCCTGATTTATGCATCGTGTTTCTGCTCAATTGGGGCTTGTGCGTGCAATTGGGTAGAACCAAAGCAACACATGAGTGGTGGCTTCCATTGATTGGTCGTATTGATCTGTTATTCGTTGTTTTCTGAGGATGCAATTGTTGAGCCCATTGATCGTGAACCGAACTTCTTTTGCTTGTTTGGGGACATATAGGAACAGCACGTAAATGGGAGTTATCTAGACCAAGTTTAGATACAGGTCATAGCATGGGAATTGAAATGTGGTAGGCCAATTGGTTAGAAAGCATGATGAACGGTTAGGATTAGTCGATTCCCTAGTTTGGGTCTCAGTTAGCTTGGAAGTATTATTTTGATGCCATTCATTATGTGATGTGGGAATGTAGCGGCTCTTTATATTTACATGTTTTGGTTCAAGCCTCCCTTAACCCAAGTTCCCAACAGATTAATGTTTGCTCCCCAACTCGCTGCTCACCATGTGTTCGTTGAAATGGTCGAACCAAGTTAGCGTATAGTTTCATTCCGTTTCTGGGTTCATTGTTTGCTTGGACTCTTAGGGTGCGCATAATAAAATCTTTGAAAAAGAAATTGATTTACAAAAATTGATTTCTCAATTTCTATTTCAGAAACCGAGAAGCTAAAAATTTTAGCTTCGATTTCTTCTTCAAATCTATTTCTGGAATAGAAATATGTTTTAGAAATAGAGAAATCAAATTGCGTTACCAAACGGATTTCTGTTCCAAACATGTTCCGGGGGACAGAAAAACAGAGAAATCAAGAAACATAAATTTTATCATGCGCAGCCTTATGTTTCAATGCCATGTGAGAGCTATTATGCTGGAGCGGAGATCACGTTTGTTTTGATGCGACGTGAGATCGTCACAATGTTGATTGCTCAATGTGTCTCCGAGAGATAATGGTAGTCTCGTAGGTCAACAATCTAGTCGGTGTGATCCTGGAAGTGAAACTCGATCGATGCTGCCTTTGTTAGAGATGCTCTAGCTGTTGGGAAATCACGAATGTGCTTTTCGTCAATGAAATATATCCTTAGTTTTTGGCGTATGCATCACCGATTCCATGTCGATTATATATAACCATGCATTTCACGCCTACATTTTCTATATGTCCTCAAATGTGGAATGCCTATTGTCGGTGGATGCTCAAATCTAGTAATCTGAAGATGCTATGGTGGATGTGTCAGTTTGTTGGAGTTGGATTGATAAACCAGTCATTTCTTGATGTTTCTAGCAATTTTTTACAGTCAAAGTTTTTGCAATGCTTCTTGCAACATGATAGATTCAAAATTGTTTGGACTATTTGCACTTTATCACCAGACACCATGCTTGTTGCATATTTTCAGCTTAAAGTTCTAATATATGCACTTCATTGATGTTTATTTAAAACCAACCTTTAACAGTAAATTTCTTCATTGTATTCGTTTGATGTATGTTATATATTTTGATTGAATTTACAACTTTTTTGTGTAGGTAAATATTATTTGGTTGATGCTGGATATCTAAATCTCACTAGGTTATTTAGGGCCATATAAAGAAGTTAGATCTCATTTACCTGAGTTTCAACGAGGTCCTCAACCGACGGGTTATAAAGAAGTGTTCAATCGTGCTGACTCCTCACTAAGATCATAAATTGAGTGAGCTTTTGGCATATTGAAGAAGAAGTGGAAGATTTCAAAGAGTATGCCAAGTTATCTATATACAAAGCAAGTGAAAATTGTGATATGGCACATTTACGTGATCAAATAGCTATGAATTTATGAAGTAATTAAGGATATTTGTAATTTTTAAGGATAATGAGCTTCTTTCCTCAAAGCATATGTTATCATGTTTTTATTGTAATGAAAGTATTCTTATTGTAATTGAGAAAGAGAGCACGTAAATTTTTTCCATTTGATGTTTTTTAGCAAAAAAAAAAATGGAATTTTAATTTCAATAAAATTGTTTACACAACATTTTTAACATTGTTGTCAAATATAAATTAAAAAAGTTGCAAACATTATTTTTTAAATTTTAAACAAATAAAAATTAAAATATTTAGATTCATGACCAAAGGGGCTTTGCAAATGTGTTTTCTACCAAACAATATTTTTTTCAAAGTTGCATTTCAAAGCAGAATTTACCAAATAGACTTTACATTTCCTCCGAAACTCTTTAGGCTAAACTGCTTTGCATTTTCCCAATGAGCTTTCCAAATGCTGAACCAAATGCATCATGTGTATATGACTTTACTATAGTTGACTTTGTTTTTCATATCAATGTTGTTAGATAATGTCTTGAGTTTGAGCCATATATGAAACCCAACTCGTTTGGAGCATTTTGATTTGTTCAAGATTCAATATGCCTTTTGCTGATCGAAATCGAATTTGGACTCGAAGGGCAGTGGTTGAAGATTTCTCTCTCATTTGGAGAAGCTCATCCTAGATTGACCGGTTTGACTCGACTTGATATCCGTCGCACGTTAGAGGAATCTGGCAAAAGCTTCTTAGCTGGACTTGCTTTTGACCAGTGACTGGTGCAGTGAGTTTTATATCTAATTAAATTGTTTTTTTAAAAAACTATAAGCTTAGATGTAATCTAGTTATAGAAAATTAGGTGTAATCTAGTTGTTGGCTCTCTTTGTAAATGTAGGCATCAACACTCAATCAAACCATGTAAATATTTGATGCCCTTTACCGTTCCTCTTTTATTTCTCTAGCTCTCTCGCATTGATTTAATTGCAAGATTATGTTTTCTCTGCATTAATTTTACAACAAATATTGCCAGAAACATGGTCGTTAGTTATATGATCTATTTAATCCGTATTAAAACTGATGCCTCTAATTTAGAGTTCATTTCATAACTTAAAGTGTTTGTATGGAAACTAAAGCCTTCAATTTGGCAAATTAAATTTTTGCCAAGAAAAAAAAAATCTGAAGAAACCACAAAGGAGAGGAGAAAAGGAGAACACATAACGGTTAAGATGTACTTGTTTAAGTAAAAAAAAAATTTTTTCGCGAATTAGATGTCTGTAGTTTCATGTGTGTGGTTTGTTAAAAATGATCAATTAATCGAAAACTATTTATTGGTAAAGCCAATATGCATGCTTGAAGTTAGGAAAACAAATTCCCTAGCTTGAAGAGAAGTAAACATGCTCCCAGTGCGTGATTTCCCCAAAAATGTCTGCCATTTATCACGATTTTTTTTTTTCGGAAGAAACAAACATGCCCTAAAATTGAATATGTTGATAGCCGAATATTCTAAGTCTGAAGAACTCCGATATCCTTTTTCAATGACGATGCCTCCATCACAGGCAAGGGACCTCGTAGCTCGTGACCCATTCTCCATTAGCTCATGCACGGACGCCTCGGATCGGACGCGACGGGGCAAACCTCTTGACTAGATGGATGTGGTTTGCTTACGAAGTTATAAAGAACAATTGGCCGCGGTGTACAGATGGAAGCCCGGATAGTGAAGGACAAGGACTATACACTCGACAGCGAAGATTCGGGATGCCGGATAGCGAAGCCGGCGTTCAATGAGTCAACACTCAATATCAAATCCTAAGATAGATTCTCCTTTTCCATAAAAAAGAACAGAACATGAAAATTCACCGCACGATTAACAACTCTCCGCTGGTCAAAAATAGCCAAGGGATCGAATTCTTCATCTAGAAAGGTGTCCCGAATATATGCTCCAACCTTTCACATTTTCATGAGCATCTACGATCACGTTCAACTTAAGAGATCGCACTACGCAACAGAAGCTAGTAAAATGCCCAAAAAAGTCGGACCGCTGATTGATGTTCATTCGAAGGCGGCCGATGTTAGTGAAGTTTTTACTTCTCGTTCCACAACATCTCCCACCAAGAAGTGGTTGATTAAGGTAGTGATGAGTTCAATCTGGTCGTTTTCAATACATGCTTCTTCTGATGCAAATGAGCTCTTGCCGGTAGAAATGCATATGGAGGGTTTGAGACCCTTATCGGCAACCAACCAGTTCAAGACAATCAGATAGATAGAAAAAGAAACATTTCATACCTTAAAAGATCAGTCAAACATTCAGTACTCCGAGGAAGGCTCAAAATACAGATTGGTATGAGATGCTAAAAGGGAATGGACTATGGATATTGGAATCAAACTCCTAAGCCACCATACATTTCCCCAGTCCAGCTCTAATTGTAAAATCCAATATCCAGAGAGTTCAATAATGCACTTCCATCTCTCTAATATCAAGCTAAAAAAATCGCATCTCAAACGCTTTCCCAGTTAACTACTGAAATTAACAAAACCCTAGGCTAGAAACAAATCAAGTTACCTTTGAACTCTAGAGGGCTGAGACCTTCGGGACTTCCACTGGAAACTGACGGATTTCATCCATCCATGGATTCTTCTCTTTCGCGGGATTCACAGTGCGAAGAGCCTTCCAAACAGCGCTGTTGCACTTAAATCCCGAACCAAAAGCTATTTGCCATGTCCTGTCCCCTCTCTTGATCCTTCCTTTAGCTTCACTGTAAGCAAGTTCATACCAAAGAGAGCTACTCGATGTGTTGCCAAAGCGGTAAAGAGTCATTCTCGAAGGTTCCATGTGCCAATCTGAAAGCTGCAGATTCTTCTCTAGTTCATCGAGCACTGCTCTTCCTCCAGCATGAATACAGAAATGCTCGAAGGCCAATTTGAAATCTGGGATGTATGGCTTCAATTTCATCTTGAAAAGCTTCTTTCCAACCAGAGTTGCGAAGAACAGCAACTGTTCAGACATAGGCAACACGAGAGGACCCAATGTCGTAATGTTTGTCTTCAGAGCGTCTCCAGCCACTGCCATCAAATCCCTGGATAGAGAAACTCCGATCCTTCCCGTAGGATCCTCCTTTTGAGTTACACAAGAGAAGCACTTATCGTCTGCGCCTTTGTGGGTCCGAACAGTGTGCACCAATTTGTACTTGGAGCGCCAGTAGTCAGATCTTTTGTTGGATAGCAAAATTGCAGCTCCTCCCATTCTGAATAAGCAATTCGACACGAGCATCGATCTCTCATTTCCAAAGTACCAGTTTAGAGTTATATTCTCCATGCTAATGACCAAGGCATAAGAATTTGGATGCACTTGGAGGAGGTTCTTGGCCAGATCAATCGAAATCAAACCAGCGCTGCATCCCATTCCACCAAGGTTATAGCTGATGATATTCCCTCTCAACTTGTAATGATTGATGACCATTGCAGATAGAGATGGGGTTGGGTTGAACAAGCTACAATTGACAATAAGGATCCCAATGTCTTTTGCTTTCAAAGATGTCTTCTCAAACAGTTTATCAAGAGCGCCAAACATTACCATCTCGGCCTCCTTTCTTGCTTCTGCCATACAGGGGTTCGGAGGTACTCTTAGAACAGCCTCTGGAAGATAAGTTGACTCCCCTAGTCCCGACCTCTCAAGAATTTTCCTTTGAAACTCAAGATTCTCTTCAGTGAATGTACCTGCCGATTGCGACCTCTCCATGAAAATCTGCCTAGAGCATTTCCTTTCATTGTCCGGCTTATAACATGAGAAATCAACTAGATAAACGGGTTGAGGCCGCGTGAGGAAGTAAAGGGTAGACAGGAACACAAGTAGGGTCGAACACAGGATCACTGAGATGAGATTGAACCGCAGATGATCCCAAAGGTCATAGAGGTCCTTGATCGAGAATGTGGAGAGTTGTGCAGCAATGACAGCAACAATAGGGGTCAAGAAGAGGTACATCCCATGGGTTATGAGATAATGATATCCGAGCTTCACATACTTCAGCTTCACTGATTGCTTGAAATCAGGGAGCTTCCTAGAAGAGGACTCTCGGATCAACGGCTCATTCGGATTCGAAGACGACATCTCGTTTCTTTTTCGGGGAGCAAATCAAGATACCCAAATGGGCTCCAAAGTCTAAACTGACTCGAACTGAATGCAACAGTCAAATTAGGTGTGAAAACTCCCCAAGATAGAGACTTTCAAGCAAAAAACCTCCGAATGATTGCGAAAGATTACACCATCACATTGAATCAAGAGAGGGGCTACGGCAAAGGTACCCCAGAGAGAGACAGGGAGCGTCAAAATGCGAAATTTCCCAAATGACAACCGCAGAAAAGCAGCGAACCAGCTTCAATCCCTGCGAAATTCGACAACCCATTTCTTGAAATCAGCAAAGAGAAAAGCTTTTCGCGCTAACTTTCGCGAACGGGAAATCTCGACGCCCCACGCGCGCAGAGAGATCTAGCAACAACGTCGGCCAAGAAAGAACATACGAAGCAAGCAAAAACCAACGCGATTGCCGACAGAACATCTCGAAGTACACAATCGAAAGTTACCCAGAACGCAGAGCGAGGCTAGAGAGACAAATCGTACCTCGGACGACAAATCTGACCGGACATTCCCCCCTTGTTCTTGCCGCCTCAGAGAAACAATGGCCGGAGGAAGAGAGAGAGAGAGAGAGAGAGAGAGAGTTGGAGAAGCTCGTAAGAAGTTAATAAAATGGCAAGCGCATGACGCAGCCCAGCGGCGATGCCTCTATAAAGTTGTCAAATTCTCTACGGCTACAACTTAAAAAAATTAGTAATTTGTTGGGCTTGTAATGAAAAACATTGATAGAGATCCGATTAGATATCTATCTACTATATACGGCTGCAAGCTTCAAAAAATTGATTTTTAAAAATTATGAACTTTTGCTAAAAATATACAAGAGGAGCTATCCTTGTTAAACACCCTAAATTAACCACGGGGCATAATTGTACTTATCATATGTATGCATGAAGAAGTAAAAGAACAATAATCGAAAAAAGTTCAAAATAATTGAGTCATTACGTAAGAGTTTACTCTACCATCTCTTAACTACAACTTTCATTTTATAATTTCATACTTCAATCTTTTGGTGCAATCAAGTTATGTTACTCACTTGACTCCCGTGCATATAAATGGGTCATTTTCTCCACCCATTATTTTTAATGACTCGGAATATCGATGAGTATCGATGTGGTTTAAAGTCGATGCGTCATCAATGGAATCCAAGAAAGCGTGTCCTCGCATATCAGGTCGATTGTCCTTGAAACAGAGACAAAGAACAGAAGAAAGAGATGAGTTGAATTCTTTCTAAAACCAAAAAAAAAAAAAAAAAGAGAGAGAGAGAGAGAGAGAGAGAAAGAAGAAGAAGAAGAAGAAAATCAGTATTTCTCTTCCGAAAACCAAAAGAAGATACCAAAACCAAAAAAAAAAAAAAAAAAAAAAAGAGAGAAGAGAGAGAGAGAGAGAGAGAGAGAGAGAGAGAAGAAGAAGAAAAGAAAATCAGTATTTCTCTTCCGAAAACCAAAAGAAGATACCAACCAAACGCTTGTACAACAAGATGAAGTGGAAAATGAAAACTATCGAGGGGACCAAAAGAAAACACATCCTCTTTTGGTATTTGATGGCTAGAGGACAGAGACTCTTGCTTGATTTTGCTTTGAGTAGGGATTGGATTTGACTGTGATGAGTCAATCTGGCCTCATGTTACTTGAGATCTGCTTGGTCCCCCACAAAGTGTGGCCAACTCAGATACAACTCCATTTAAGAAGGCATTTGGAATCCCCAAGAGTTCGTCGTTCTCCATCGTTAATTAATGATTCTTGAAATGCGTACGAGGTACTCTGCATCTTGTGTATTAGATACGACAAAACGCACGGCGCCCCTTAAAATGACGAATTGGTCCCCCGATGGATGATGGAAAGTCGTGTGGGAGCTCCTCCCGTTTCGATTTTGTTCCTCCTCCAATCTCGGAGAAAAAAGTCCTCATGATGATGCCCATTTCACTGATGGGGGAAAAAGTTGAGATGTAAGAGAAAGGGTTTGGTTCGCATTTCATGCTCTCTATTTACCATTTGAAAAGAGGAAAATACAAGTGTGTGATGATAAATTTGATTTTAGCATGAGTGTCAATTAGAGATAATATAGGAATCAAAATCAATCTTTGATATGAGCTATCAATTAGAGATAATATAGGACTTCAAGTCAATTTACTTCCTATTTTATCTCCTGATTAGGAGGATTGTTAGGATTGTAAAACAAATGATGTACAAAATATGGAGATATAAAAACTTTCTCTAGAAAGCTATATGCATTTCTCCATAGTATTAGAGCAACTCGACCCTAGGACCTAATCTCACCATGGCTGAAGGCGTTGAATTAACTCTCCCACAATCAATAGGTGAGGACTCTTCGGTAATGGTGATCCTTGAAGATTCGATAACGACAATGAAGCAACTTTTGACCTAGCATCATGCGTCGCCTTCAAAAGTTGAGTCTCCGACTCCACCTATTGCTATCAAGTTGGATGGCAACAATTATGGCTTTTGGTTCCAAGTTGTTAAGATGTACATCTCAGGCAAAGATACGTTGGGATACATTGATGAGGATCTTCCCCCACCTCATTCGACCGATACTAGCTTTTGAAAGTGGAAAATCGAGGATTCCACAGTGAAAGATGGACAATCAACTCCATAGACTAGACGTTGATCGGCAATTTTATCCAATTCCACCCATAAAAGCAATTTGGGATTCAGTGGCTACCACATTCAGGTGTATAATTTGAAGCACTGAGTTACTCGACTAAAGCAGGCAGGAAGCCCTATTGAAAAATGCTATATTGATCTTCAAGGACTCTAGCAAGAGATTGATTTTTGTTGTCCTAACCCCATGATGTGTCCCAATGATATCTGACACTACAATACGGCTATCCAAAAAGATTGTGTCTACACATTCCTTGATGGTCTTGATGATCGACTTGACAAAGTTAGGGTAGATGTCTAACAGATGCAACCGTTTCCTATGGTTGAGCAAGCTTACGCACATGTCTAGTGGGAGAATGTGCGTCAAACTGTGATGTTAACTAACACGGACGCTCTCACTACTACTACAATGGTGTTATGTGGAGGGAAGATGGGTTTGCGATTTCTTGAGGACAACCCAGAATCATAGACTCTACAGATGGCCTCCATGGGTGTTGCGACAAGAGGGGGGGGGCAAGTCCAATGCGGGTTCGAAGCACAAGCCATAACTAGCAAAGGGATGCACCCATTGTAGTAATCTTAAACATACCAAGGAGACTTGTTTCAAGTTACATGAGTACCCCGATTAGTGGAAAAATTTTCAAACCAAGAAAAAGATTGAGACTGCAACAAGTAGGAAAAAAGGACAGGCATCGTTGGCAATTGGAGACTCACCTCTCTTCTTGGTTCCATAGGTAAACTCCAACTTCTGAAGGTAAATACGATTCTATTTGTGTCAATACTCATTAAGGTGAGGGCAATGGGTGGTTGTTGACTCTAGCGCTACCGATCAAATGACACCCAATCTCGGTGACTTCACGTGTCATACAACTCCACATTGACAAAGTATTTATAATACAAATGGCCATAGCTATCCAATGACCAAGGCTGGAAGTGTTGTTCTCACACCTTCTCTCTTTATTGCACTCTTTGCTCGTGCCCTCTTTATTTAACCAGTTGTTGTTTGTTGGGTAGATTATTGATGAATTAAATTGCAGTGTTCTTATGCATCTCAATTTTTGTTTATTTTAGGATATCCTCATGAAGGAGATTATTGGACGTGGTACTAAGAAGGAGGGGCTTTATTACGTGGATGATTTTAACACTAGCAAAGTGAATCACACCCACGGTCAATCCACCGGTAAAGAGAAAGACATTTGGCTTTAGCACTATCGATTAAGGCACCCATCTTTTGGATATTTGAAGCACTTTTTTCCTAGGTTGTTTAGTAGCTTATCAGATATGTATTTCAATGTGAAACATGCATCTTGGCAAAGAGTCATCGTGTTTCTTTTCTATTGAGTTTCAATAAAAGTATAACACTTTTTTCATTAGTCCACTTTGATGCGTGTAGTGCTTCACCCACTACCAGCCTTTTGGGAATTCGCTAGTTTGTGACTTTTGTGAATGACTGAACATGGATGCCATGGTTTTATATGATGAAGCACAAGGATGAGGTCTCTAAAATGTTTCGTGTGTTCCATGCATGGTTGCAACACAATTTGAGGCGCAACTCCACCTCATTCGTATTGATAATGGGGGCAAATATGTTAATTAATATCTCACAACTTACTTTCAAGAACATGATCTTATCCATGAGATGCCGTGCACCCAGACCCCAAGTAGAATGACGTCGTAGAAAGGAAGAACCGCCATATTCTTGAGTTAGCGCGGGTTCTCTTGGTGGGTGGTCATGTTCCCAATCATTTTTGGGATGCTGCCGTTGTTACTGTAATCCACTTGATGAATTGGATGCCCCTCCCCAAATGTGCTAAAATTTCAGACCCCGCTGCAAGTTCTTTCAAGACATGTTTCTCTTCCTTCGGTCTTGACACTTCCTCCTGAAGTGTTCAGATGTGTAGCTTATGTTCATCTTCACAAGAACCAACAAACTAGGCTTGATCCTTGTGTTGTGTGGTGTGTTTTTGTTGGCTATGGAACCCATCAAAATGGCTATCGTTGCTATGACATTGTCACTAAGAAAACACGTGTCACTATTGATGTGACATTTGTTGGGTCCGAATTATTCTACCCAAACACCAATTATACCTTTTAGGGAGAGATACATCAAGAAAGGGAAAATTGGTGGGAGGGCAATGTTTTGGTAGGGGTTGGGACTGTGTTTGACTCAAGGCAGGCCCTAATAGTAGTGCCATCAATAGAAAATGCAACGAATCAGGTCATGATAGGCAGATGGCAAGAGCTGCCAAAGATGATAGTCACATCCCGAAGAAGGTCATCAATAGTTTGTACTGGTACAAGGTGCACACACATAGCCTTAAACATAGCCCCCTCTTGAAATTGTCCCCTCTTCAATACCTGACCATTCTCCTAAGAATACTCCTGAGGTAAGATCTCCTACCACACCTGACTCTTATGATGATTTTGATGTAGTTGTTGGATATAAATTACCTAATAGGTACAATCGTGGCAATCCCCCTAGTTGGTACTCACCAAATGTGGAGGAACAAAAATCAAAGTACCCTATTGCAAATTATGTTTTGATATGGAGATTGTTGGAACCATTGAAGGCATTCATATCAAATGTTTCCACAACCCGAGTTCTTGGTGGGGTGCAAGAGGCTTTGAGGGATCCTAAGTGGGTTCAGGCAATGAAAGAGGAGATGGAAGCATTTCAGAATAACAAGACTTGAAGACTTGTAAATTACCAAAAAGGAAGAGAGCAATGAGGTATAAATGGGTTTTCACTATCACATACAAAGTAGATGAGTCCATTGAGAGATACAAGGCATGGCTAGTAGCGAAAGAATATACATAGACTTATAGTATAGACTACCAAGGAGAAACTCAATATTATGAGAGTTTGGTTATCTCCTATAGCGAATATGGACTAGTCATTGCATCAATTTGATGTGAAGAATACATTTCTTTATAGGGATATGGAGGAAGAAATTTACATGCAAGTTCCACTTAGTTGTTGTTGTGCCACTCAACCTAATGTAGTGTGCAAGCTAGAACATTCATTGTATGGGTTAAAGCAATCACCTTGTACTTGGTTTGGTTGCTTTAGCTTAGCAATTAGAAGATATGGGTATTCTCAAAGTAACTCGGATCATACGTTGTTCTTAAGGCGATGTTAAGGAAAGGTAACAGCCTTAATCATATATGTGGACAATATGATTATCACAGGGGATGATCATGAAGAGATTTCGAAACTCCAAAAGAAGCTGGTAGAAGAGTTTGAGATAAAGAATCTAGGACGGTTGTAGTATTTCTTGGGTATTGAAGTGGCTAGATTGAAATGTGGTATTTTTTTTTTTTTGTCTCAAAGAAAATGTGTTGGACTTGTTAGCCGAAATTGGAATGTTGGAATGTAAACCCGTTGACACCCCTACAATTCAAAATCATAGGCTTGGGAAGTATCCGGATCAAGTGCCAATCAATAAGAATAGATATCAAAGGTTAGTAGGGAGACTGATCTATTTGTCACATACTCACCCTGATATCACATATGCTGTAAACATCATGAGTCAATTTATGCATGCCCCAAGTGAAGATCATATGAATACGATGAGTTAAATTCTATGTTACTTGAAGTCAGTTCCAAGAAAAGGTCTATTCTTTGTGAAGAACAATCATCTTGAGGTAGAGGGATTTACGAATGCGGATTGGGCAGGTAGCATTTTTGATAGGAGGTCTACATCAAGGTATTTCACATTTGTAGGAGGAAACCTAGTTACATGAAGGAGTAAGAAGCAAAAGGTAGTAGCATTGTCTACGGTTGAGGTGGAGTTTTGAGGGTGGCTAAAGGGTCGTATGAGCTACTATGACTTAAGAGGTTGATGACAAAACTTGATTTCCCATTGAAGTTTGATATGAGATTGTTTAGTGATAATAAAGGAGCAATTGATATTTTCCACAATTCAGTTCAAAATGATCGAACCAAGCACATTAAGATTGATAAACATTTTGTCAAGCAAAATTTAGAGGCTAAGGTGGTTTGGCTTCCTTTTGTCAGGTTTGAACATCAGTTGGCATATATACTTACTAAGGCTGTGTCAAACAGGGCCTTTCACAACTCACTTGTCAAGTGGGTATTAAAAATATCTTTTCACCCACTTGAGGAGGAGTGTTGGAATGAGTTATCAATTAGAGATAATATAAAATTTAAGTCAATCTTTAGCATGAGCTATCAATTAGAGATAATGTAGGAATCCAAGTCAATTTACTGCCTATTTTGTCTCTTGATTAGGAGGACTATTAGGATTGACTTTCTTCTTTGTAGATATATACTCAAAAGCATTGTAAACCAAATGATGTACAAAATACAGAGAATATAAAAGCTTTTTCTAAAAAGCTATATGCGTTTCTTCATTTGGCAATCAACTTGAGGTTTGAGATGCTATGTATCATTGCAATGTAATAAGGTTCACAAAAGTGAGGCACTTCTCTTGCATTGATCAACCTAGAGAATTCGAACACTACGTGATGTTGAGACTCAACTTACAACATGTGAGAAGTGATCGTGAGAGAGATGCAACCACTAAAGTCTCCAATCAAAGGTGTGGTTCAACAGTATTTCTCCTCTAGTTGCGACGAGACGTTTGCGCAAACATCTGTTCTTTGCAAGATCGGCCAAGCTAGCTCTCTTAGAACCGGAATGCTATATCATTGAGACACATAGAGATCTCGGATTATTGGAACAAAAATCACTTAAGTCGGTGTCATTTGTGCCCGCATGTGGAGGCAAATTTTGTGCTTCCTTGTTGTAAAATATAGTCATTGCACCAAATGCTCGGATTTAACTTATATGTGTGGATTACAAGATATTCCAAAGACCTTCAGATGATTTGACATGCAAGCTCGTGCCTTTAGATTATAAGGAAAAAAATATTGTCTTTCATGGCTACTTCTTTTGAACCTCTTATTTTTGGGGTTCTAGCACCACAAATTTACCTTTTGATTTCTTTGTGGGTTGGGTCCTTTCTTACAAAGAGAAAAGAGGACTCTTTTATCCAATGATAACTTATTTGGGCCCACTTTGAGAGGTCGCTTTTGTGAGACTTGATGTATATGGTTCGAGTTGATTGTGGCAATTGATCATGTGGATTTCAAAAGAAACCATTTTATTTTCTTTTTATTTGGAAGTGTTCTCTAAAAGGAGACAAACTTAAATTTCTTTTTAGGCCTATTATGGTTGATGATAAACAACCAAATGAAGAGTGCATGAAATTGCAATTACTTAATGAATGTTGAATAACTATGTATAAACTATGAAGGAATGGAAAAGGAAAAAAATTAGAGATAACATATCCATAAATACATATTTGGATGGAGTATCTTAATGTTGGAGTGTAGTTTATGCTTTCCATCGACAGGAAGGCACAGGGATCTCACTCCTCAATGAACGGGTGGAGATATGAGGGAGCTGCCTTGGGAGGATTTAGGGAGCAGTGCCTCCGGCAACCAAAGGGCTTTTATAATCTTAGCCCTTAATTTATTAGTAGTTTGGACATTGGCCTATGAATAGCTACTACTGTTTGTATATAATTTTTTTCTCTAATAATTGATGGTTGGTAACAAAGAAGCAAGGGTGTTAATTATAATGGAATCCTTTATTGGGTGTAACCCTAGTTTAAGGGTGAACTAGGAATAACCTTCTATCCTAATTTTGCTTTCTCACTTTTACTCTCTATTTCATTGTGTTTGTGCACCTAATCATAACATATGGTATAAAAGCAAGGTTTGAGATTAGGGTTTCTTGGTGAAGAGAGATTTGAAAAATCGAATCTTGTAAACATGCGGTTGGTCAATCACGGATTGAAGTATAGAAGTTTGGAGGAAATGATTTCAAGTCATAAAAATTGAAGATGGAGGCCTTGCTTATAAACAAAGATTTGTGCTATGTGATCAAAGATGATAAACCTAAGGAGAGTCCCGAGGAGAAGACAGAGGAGTCGACATCCACTAAATTGAAGGCATGGACTAGAAGCGATCGAATGGCACGAAGCCTGATTTGGCTATTTTTGCTGATAACGTCCTAGTGAACATGACCTCTAAGAAGATGATGAAGGATCCGTGGACGAAGCTAGGAAGCCTTAATCAAAGCATGTCACTCATGAACAGATTATTTTCTAAGGAAGTGATTGTGCAACCTTCGAATGAGAAAATGGTATTTCTTTTCTTTACATTTAAACGAGTTTAATACTATTTGTAGGCAAGTTGCATCTATTGATGTTAATTTTGATGAGTAAAACAAAACATGTACCTTGTTGTATTCATTGCCAGATTCATGGGAACATATAAACGTTTCAATTGCACTATCATTTGAGAGCGTTGTGGCTGCTCTATTATCTAAGGAAACGAGGATAACAAGTTCTAATAGTGCAACAAATGAGGCTTTTTCACAAGAGGAAGGAATGATGAATGATCCAAATTCATATTTGGTGGCAAGGATAAGTCTAGAGGAAGATCTAAAAGCAAAAGATTGATCAAAAGTAACGTGTTGAAAGTGCAAAGAGGATGGACACTTGAAGAAGGAATGCAGAAGCAAAAGTGCAAGTTTAGAGAAGTAAGATGAGGCACCATCCTATAATACAGCGATGGATGATAATAGCAATATGGGAGACATGTATCTCATCTACAATTCATTTAAGGGTGACCGCATGGATAATTGATACTGAAGTGTCTTTCAAAATAATGTCTCACATAGATTGGTTCTGTTATTATCAGCCACATTAGAGAGGTACAGTGCATATGGAAGATAACACAACACTCGGTATTTTTTGTCGCAGAAAGTGAAAGATGAACACTATTCCAAAGATGTATTCCAATTCCCCACGCTATAAATGCCGAACAAGTCTCCTTGCGAAAGTACAATCTTGTAACCTAGCATCATTAACCATTTTTAACGTTTCATCTTCTATTTTAAAAATCGGACAGTCTTCCTTTGTGGTTCGAAGATCAAATCATCGCCGCATAAGCTCGTGACTGCACCAACATCTTTTAACTTGACTGAATACATCTTTCACAGACTCACTTTCATTTATAAGAAATGAAAAAGAGCAAAATTAAGAAAATATTTTCAAATTTGTGATTTCCCCACTCTGGAGCGCTGTGTTATGGGCGCAACGAGAAATCTTAATGATTATTCCGTGATAGTGCCCAGCAATTATGAAAAGTAATTTTTACAAAGCTATAATTTACTAAACTTTAAAAACAAAAGAAGCTTACGACGAGAAAACCTTGATAATCCATATATTCTTATTGTTACATTCATGGAATCTCCAGTATAGATTCTTAAGCTTCTTTTGTTTTTTTAAAATTTTGTAAGAACATGTGAGGGATCAAAAACAAGAATACATGATTGTCTATGTCATTATCCCTTTAAAAATTTCTAGAGACTATATTGCATATCAAATTAATGTTCGGATACTATTTGTATTATTATCCATTTTTAAAAAGTACAAACAACTACACTAAAAAAACAAAAAATGACACAAATGGTCTATAACTATGATTCAATATGTAATGTAACCCTTGGTTTTTTTTTTTTTTTTGTACATGTTTAATTTAATACCTAGATTACATGGACACATTCAATATTGTCTTTCCACAATTTCAAGTCTAGAAATAACATTGGGACAACATTACATATGAAATCACAATTTGAAAATTATACTAAATAAATTAAAAATTTATGGGTAACATTATATATTGGGTCAAGGCTTATGGGTCATTTGTGTAATTATCAAAAAAAAAAAAACTTTTCCTTAAAAGAAGAAAGTCAAAGACCAAGACGAAACGAGAACCTCCAAAGAGTGCACGTCTATACAAGCCCGTTGAAACCGTTGGATTCACCGCCGCCGAGCGTTGCGACGGCGGATCTCGATCCACGCGGTCCCCGTCCCATCTCCAAGGAAACGCCACGGCGCTCATCAGCTCCCCCCCATCTTCCACAACCAGGAAGCCGAAGAGAACAGAAGCGATGTCGTTTTGCTTGTCCCTGTCGTCACCCGCGCATTTCAAGCTCTCCAATGGCGACCGCAGGCACCCGGCGGCCGTCTCCGCGAGCCCGCGCTTCAGGGCCTCCGCCGCCGACGTTCCCGACTTCCTCTCCGCCGACTGGTACTGTTTCTGCAGGAATCCTTCACTATATTGTTTTATGGTGCAAAGGGTCTGTGATCCTCGGTGTTTCCCTATCGAATTATATGGGGTTGGACTTGTTGCGGGGAGTTTGTTTGTTCTTGCTCTTTCTTGATTTGAAATTGGAGGGTGGTGGATAGGCAATCGGATAGTTGCTTAGCCGGATGAAAATGATGGGTTGTTATCTGGGCTTTGCTCTTGAGTTTGGCTTTGTGATTCAAGAAACGATATAGCGTCTGAATTTATGTTCACGGCACGTGTTCATTCGGTTATGCACACCTTCGTGTGCCAAAGATTTGTGTTTGGATCACCAATTCTAGTTTTGTAGTCTATGAATCTATGAATCAGCACTTGTTCGGTGGGGTTCTGCTCAATGTTCTACTTCATGACCGTGAATTTTGTCCCGCTACAGGTGACAATTGCTGTTCACCTGTCCAATTCCGGTTATTAATTCATGTGTTTGCAAACTGTTATGGTTGTTGTTGAATGCGCTAAATAATTGGTTTATTATGAGTTTATATATTATTTCCAAGTTCCCCAAATCTGCTTAGGTAAAGGTGTCAGTTCATGTAAAATATTGCCAGACCTGGTATGGGAGGGAAGCTGTTTCTGGCCCCCTCCATTTCCTCTTATTTGGTGAAAGGAAACATGAATGCAGACATCAGGAAATTTTTTCCTCCATTTCCTTGATCGACATTCTTTGAAATTTAAGTGCCAATAGAGCAGATACTTCCTGTTTGTTCTCCTCCTTGGCTAGTATGCCTTCACTAACAGGAAAAGAAAAAGGATAGAAAGAGAAGTAGAAGGGGATAGAAGCTTCCCTGGCTTCAGTTTGCAATGAGTTGGAACCCCACTAGACCATCCAAGAGAGCCAGCATAACAAATGACTATGATCTTGCTGGCCTTTTTCTTTCCCATTTTGTCTTGAAAATACCGAGCTTGACTACTAAAATTAAAGCATATTACCTCAGAAAATATTGAGGCAATTTTCTTGCTCACGTCTATGCACATGTACATATGCATCAGCATAGGGGAGTGAAAGTAGTCAATGGTCCTCTACTATATTGTATTTCTTTAAGCTCAGATGTTGACCCAGATTATCCGATGACTCTTTTGTGTTGAAAGGTAGAATGGATATGTGCATTTCATTGATTTGGGATTGTTTTGGATTGCAGGCTCAAATCTCGGAAGAAGAGACCTTTTGGGCCGAGACTAAATGTAATGTCTTATACTTAACAGAGAAATTTTCCTCTGCAAACTACATAATGTAGAGCCACTTGTTCAGTGTACATCAATCAAGATTAGATTCTTCTTGTAGTTTAGTGCAGAAGAAGCTGTGCAGCACCAGCTTGATGCATTGAAGTACAATGACCAACCCCGACAAGATTATGGCATTGAGGTCATGTACAGGGTAAGCTACTTCTCATAACTCATAGATTGGTTTCACATCAAATTGGTAGGTTATCTGACAAGGGTGATTTCTTGTTGCCCCAGTTTGCTGGTTTTGATCCTTTTGAGAGGTCACCTTATTTCGGACCCTTCTTCGATCTAGGGCAGGTGAGTATGCATAAAGTCCTAAATTGGTCCCATAATTCTTCATTACTTATTGTAGAAATTTTAAGTTCATGCTGTTCCCTCTTTGAAAGTTATCTGGGAAGTCAAAGGATGCCATTCTCTGACCATTCTTGTATAAAATGTGCAATGCTGAAAAAATGCATCATGCGATTGGTCAAATGCCGCTTCTGGTCTGGTGCATGTTGGTTCTTTAAGCATTAAGAAGCCTTCCGTTTTGCAGATTGTGAAACTGAATTTCTCCACTAATGCTATGAAATGGCCTTCTATCATCAAGTGACAATGTACTTTTCATCAAAGCAATAATGTTTTTGAGATTTTTAAGGTTTCGCACTGACCCCTTTTGATGTTCGCCCTTTCCAGTTTGAGCGGTTTAGGCGTATCTTTCACCATTCCACTTACCGAGTTCTACTCGGTCACAAAGACAGGAAGATCTTGAGCAGCCTATTGGTGAAAGAGGTACACATGTTCTTTCAGTAAAAATTGCAAGTAGGGTCAGTAAGTGAACTGGCTGTGCATTTCTCATCAGGCTATTGTAGATTCTTTCTTGCTTCAGTTTTTACAGTTTTGCTACCGTGTTCTGTCTTGACTAACAATCAATTTCTTTCATATCTGCATTGCAGGATCGATTTAAGCAGCGGGTTTGGATACAAGGATCACGCCCTGAAGAGGAAGAAACATTTGAATTCACCTTGGTTCAGGTGTGCTCACATAACCTATGCTGGTCCAAAAATTGTTGCTTCTTTGCAGAATTCTTGGCGTGTGCTGATGGCAACTCCCACATCCTGAATCTTTTATTTCATAAGTCAAGTGGTGTTCAGATAGATCCTCTGTTTATCGTGGGCAAAACACAAAAACTTGTTTCTATAGGTCCTCATCTTAAAGCATGCCAATGGAACCATCTGCATTTCCAATGAGTACTCTGCCTTTGGAGGATCATTGACATCTCTTGTTGGATTTGCCTATTATTTCTTTTTGGCCTGTTATCAGATTTGCATAGTGGCTCTTTCCTTGTGCTGCTAAATACTTGCTAATCACAGACTTGCTTAATTCTATAGGGCACGTTTATGGTTGTTGGAATGTTTGGTCCTTCGGTCAAATTAGTAATCTGCTTACTCTTTGCTGCTCTAAACTTGCAGAGGGTTGGTGGTTCTTGGGACGGTTATTGGCTGACAGAGTCTCTGCTTCACGATGGAGACACCTTCTCTGGCGGTTTGGCTTACTGAATGGTGTGTGCCTCCTGCGATGTCTACATAAACTACATATAAGCATGACTCCAAGATAACACATGGACGGTGTCTCAGCCTCTATAATATGTACATAATACATAGGTAATAAAAAGGAAAGTTCAATGTCAGAGATGCTTCTGCCGGGGTTGATTGTAGACAAAAACCTTCAATTAGTGTTGATGCTAGCTTTTGCTTTCAATTGGGAGTGCAGACTTCTCATGAACTTTGATTGCTACTTGTTAACTCTGGTCCTACCAGTTTGCTTTCACTTAATCTTTCTCTAAGGCCGCATCTTCGGTTGAATACCCAAGGTCCTCGTCTTTGAAAATAAAGTCAACATGCTTTTGCCTTTTTCTGGTTTTCTTCATTCACATCGTTATCATTTATCGAATCTCCCGCGCACCCGGCTAAAAACCCATTGGAAGTAAAATCCATTCTTACAACTTATGAATAGATTGGGGAAAAAGGAAGAAAGGTAAGCCTCTTTATGATTCATCGAGAAATGTTCGGTCAATTGTTGCCCCATCAGATAAACCAACAGCAATTATCCTAGCAGAAAGAACAATAATGCATATTACTGACAGAAGTGGATTCCACATGGAAACTTAACAGAGGCCCTTCAATTTGAAGATCTTGCGATTACCCATTAAGGTGGGAATTCAGAACAATTTAAGCAAGTACATGCCATTCTTTGATGGATCACATTTGATCATCTTCAGGAAATCTTTACCAGCATAGAACAAAATGATACGACGACAGTCGAAAGAAGAAAGGAAAAAGCAGCTTATGGATGTGGCGGGTCACATTCAAGCTTCAGGACAGCTATCCATCTAATAGCAAAAGATAGTCACAAAGAGATAAAAGAACCAGCTACTAGATTCAAAAGGCCAGATCCTCATTACAAGAATGCTTTGCTCATTCGAACCGAGGTTGACCAACGTAACAAAGTTGAAAGTTCCATGTTTCCCAAACAAAGTTCCATCTTTCGAGGCTGCTCTTTCATGTAATAGAGAGTAATTAGTTTTCTCTTCGTAACCAAAAAAAACAAAAAAACAAAAAAAGTTACAAGAGTAACTCAGTTTATCAGCAATGCATCAGATGTAACTTAAAAGTTTGAGTAATTGAATCAAGAATATGGAGAGAGAGAGAGAGAGAGAGAGAGAGAGTCTCCAATGACACTGTTGTAAACTAATATGGCACACTGACCAAGATCTCCCAACTTCAAGAACCAACCAATACGCGAATGTCATTTCTTTGCTTGGGGCTGAGAAACAAACTTGGTGAGGACATAGCAGTCTGGTGGGCTAATGTTCGTGTAATAATTGTGGATTGTCTCTGTAATTTCAAATCCAAACTTCTTATAGAAGTTGATGGCATCCTCATTGTTAGTCTGCACGTGCAAGTAGATCTCTGAAATGTTCTGCCTGGCACAAAGATCGAGAACGTGATTCAACAACCTAGTACCTGCAGAAGATCAAGCTAATTAGATCAGCAGAGGCCACATAAAGTGTTTTGACAGGTTGCAGAACAGAAAGGATCAAACAGGAAAACTAATGTATGTCTAAGATCAAAGAACAGACACCAAAATAACTGAAGAAGCAAGTGAACCGATTCTGACTCTAAAAACCATGGTGACGCAAGTTCCCAACAGGGCACAAGCAAGAAACATCTCAACCTCAATCACCAAGCACCAATCCAGAGCTCCACTTAACATTCCCACAAGTCCTGATCCTCTCTCTATATGTGTTCCCTTTCTCAATCACCCCAGCCATGCTAACTCGTTCATGTCCCCAAAGAAAATGTTCTCCCATGATGCTAAATACGGTGAGAGAGACTTACCAACCCCTAGCCCACGATATGGCGCTAAAACACCCAGCGTCATTATGTACACACGGATTGCCCCGCCTTCCTTCTTCTCAAGTCGGCAAGCAATTGATCCAACACAAATGTCATTGTAATATGCTGTAAAATTTCAAAGCAAACAAGTTAGATGTTAGTTAACATAGCTGCTCTTGTAGGTAAGCTACTAGTTCAGGATAAGCAGAGAATGAGAGAGAGGTTTTGAAAGCAAAATTAAGAGAAGCACAACTGCATTCTTCTGAGTGAGATGTCCTATGGCTATGCTAAGCTAGCTTCTTGCAAAAAATACACTGACAGAAAGGTATGCCATGCCAGCTATTAAAGCATTTCAATTTGTCAAAATGTTGAAAGGTAGCAATCAAAAGTTGAGGAAATAATCATTTCATAATAGTTAGACTGTTAGTCCTACATCAGATATCTAAATTTGAGATGAAAAAGAAGATCACTCAATTGACTATATTCTTATCCTCAGTGAATATGGAAGATACTGCAATCCAGTTTTCAGTTATATTTTTCCTCAAGTATCATGAATAAATGAGGCACAAAAGATGTTTGACGATAGTCATGGACAAATGTCTTTTTCTCCAAGCATGTTGGATCTGAATTTGTATCAATACAATCTTGGAAGGTAAAAATTTATAACATAAAAATCCAAGGCCTAAGTTGAAACACATAAAATGGTCAAAAACAGACTCTGTGTTTTGGTTTGGAAGAGAACTAATTCCGATGTGAATAGTGGAAAACCTAGTGAATTGTTCAGCAAAACATGGACATCATTTGCATGTATGTCATAGAATTTGAACGAACTTCTACATCATACAAGATATTGAGAACATACTCCTATGCAAAATACTGATCAGTCCACCCGGTCTAATGGATCAAAAGTAATCACCGCAAGATCGTCATACCAAGTCAGAAAAGAACATGCTAACCCAAATATGGAAATAACTGAACAAGCTTATGATGCAACATAACCACCAGAACATAGCAAATATGGCTATTCAGATAGAAGGAATAAATCTCATACGGAATGAAAAAACTAATGCCTCTCTTAATACAAAGAGTATCTTAGAGCTTGAAAGCAGAAACAAACCAAATCAAAAGTATATGCACCATGAGTAAAGAAAAGAATGAGCCATGTCTAATTAGGTATAATAGGCTTCAATAGAAGTGGTAAATCCAAACTCAGATAAATCCCAGCTGATAGCATAAAACGCAATAATCCCAGATAGGTTCTTTACCTAAAATGGACATTCGTAAACAGGACTAAGAGAAAAGTTGAACAAGTAAATATTCAAACAAAACACAACTGACACTCAACAGCCAATATACATGCGTGTCGGAGGTTTCTCCAAGTTCAGATTCCACAAACACACTTGAGGTTACAAAAGCAAGTGCTGAAAATGAAAAATTAGGAAAAGCAAAAGGGGGGAACAACAAGAATGATCAAGACACAGAAGCAAAACCACGACCATCCAAAAAGACGTCAATCCAATGGACTAGATTACAGAACATAAATCAGCACAACAGAATAAAACACGAAATGCGAATATCCCACTGGCCATGGAATATGCGCTTGCACATCCTTTCCCTCCTAACACAATCTACCGGGACATAGGAAGTGGAACGGAAGCTACAATTCCACAATCCAAACGAAAATCCACCCCCTACCCATTTGAACATAACTCCATCACAAATGATATTTCAAAAGAGGACAGAGGAAAAACATCCCAAAGTCGCCCGCAAGCTCGAATTCGTCACGGGCACTCCCACCTGTCTCGTTTTCCCTCTCGCGGCTCAGCACTTCCCCGCTATTCAAGGAAACAAACCCATCAAAATCCGCACCAAAAGCAGGCCAAACAAGAACCCAGAACTCAGAATGCGATCGATTCAAGAAAACCCTCCGAACGACCCGAAAGGAGATTGGGCGCGCGAAAGAGCGAGAACCCAGGAAAGGTAGGGAGCGAGAGAGCAGGGGGAGAGCGTAAAAGACCTAGCTTGGTGAAATCGCCGGAGGCGAGGGCGTCGGCGTAGTACTTGTCGTTGTAGCGGACGGGGAAGAGGGCGGTGTTGAGCTTCTTGAGCTGCATCACGTTCTTGTCCCGGACGCCGTCCAGCGAGATCGACGCCTCCCGGCCCGCCCCCATTTCTCCTCCTCCTTCCTAATCGCTTCAAGACTCACCCACAACACAGAGAGGGAGGAGAGAGAGAAGAGAGAGAAAGAAGAGAGAGAAAGAGGAGGAGTGGTGGGTCGTGTGCGTCTCTGGTTACAGTGAAGTTTGAAAATGGGGAAACGAGGGGGGGTGGGGGGCGGCTATATTCGCAGCGGCAGAAGCAAAAACAGAGGTAGAGAGAGAGAGAGAGAATGAGTGTTTTTTTATGCTTGCCAATGCGACACGTTTAGACGACGACGTTTCCGTTTGTTCTTCCTGTCATGAAAACGACGACGTTGTCTGAACGGTCGATTGTCGCTGTCATTTGCGTTATATAAATCTCATCTTTCTTGACCCTATGTATCACATGATGTATCCATAGTATAAAATACTTTCCGTAGAGAGAAAAAAAAAAAAGGGCATTTATTGGATTAAGGAAGTAAAGCTTGTACACATCTTTCTCTTGTTAAGAACCCTCACTCGTCTAAAAAGAAGAAATAATCTTACAAAGCTTAGAATTTTAAAACAAGAATATTGAGAAAGTTGATGTGGAGAGGAGATGATCTGAGGCATGGCCAAGAGAAAAGTTAAAAACGCAATTGTTGACTTGAGAAGAAATAAAGAGGCTCCCATTACGCATGACGAAGTCTAGTCTCCAATGGTCGATCGAGTAGTTGCTATTTCACATAAGTCTGTTACTCTTGTGAGTGGTCATAGAAAATTGGTAGCGATGTGGATTGTTCTGCAACTCAAGCTTGCCAAGGCGAGAGACTCGATTGCTTAAATATCGTGCGAACCTAATGAAATATTTTTTCTCTTGAGCTCTTTGATAGAATGAGCTCTCCACTCGGTAGTTGGGGTCTTTGGCTTTTCCAAATTAAGTATAAGAAAAGAAATTCACTAACACCTCGAGCTAATGAGCTTGTTGGATGGGCTATACCTAAAAGTCCATGTCAAGGCTCGGGACATAAGAAAAAGGGGTAAATGAAAACTCATCGGTTCGAGTTTTTAAAGTTTTGCGATTTTGATGCTTGACTTTTATTTTGTTCAGTCAAATCCTCTAATCATTTGGATTTATGTAGTTAGATCGTTTAAGTTTTCAATGTACTTCATGAATGATTAGGCCAAGGCCCACGTAGGGCCGCTTGCTCCTTTTTTTTGAAAACATTGTTTGGTAACCTTAGCCTTTGACTTTTATGAGAAAATATTCAATAGTATGTACGCGTCACATCTAGGGGTGAGCAGCGGTCTAGGGTCGACCTTGGACCGACCCTGGACAAATAACCCTACCGGTCCCTGGTCCCGGTTCCTAAGACGGGTTGGGTCCTTGTCACTGAAATTCCAGGACCAACACCGATTGATTGGTCCTTAGTCCTAAGAGTTTTGGGTTGGTCCAACCCTGGACCAACCCCGTATAATATATTATATTATATTATATTATTTATAATTCTTTTATATATTCAAACCTAAGTAAAATGTCTGTTATATTATATTATATTGACATGTTCTATCAATAGCACTAATAGTAATTTCAATTTAAAACTTTTGTTGAGTATTAATTATGTGTTGTTTGTTTTGTTTTCGGTGTTTAGAAGTTCAAGTGAATTAACAAGATGTAAAGTTATATATTCATGATTTATATTAAGTATTTTGCACTTTTTATGGTTTAATTGTATTTTATTAATGAATTTTCACCAGCACTTTGCTTTTCAATTTGTGTCAAATGGTAGAAGTTTTTGAAGAATAGAGTAGTATGCATAGCTTGCTACGTGATTTGTTAGTCAAGTGATGTGAAGCTCATTTTTTGGTTAAATGGACTCTACATAATCAAATGCAGGAAAACGCTTTTGCATATAGTGTTATGAATATTAAAGATAGATGATTACAAGAACTTTCCATCTTGTCCCATATCTCAATGAGTGGTTAGCAAGTATGAATTTTCTATTATTGTGTCATCTTAAATTTGCTAAATATGTATTGGTATTTATAATTTAGTTGCATAATGTTGCATTGTCGATGGATGTGTAATTTGAATTTGTGAGTTTGCTTTTTTAGGGAGTATAAAAATTAAGACGAAAAAAATTATCGATCGGTCCTAGGTTGACCTTGGAACAGGACCGAACCCATTGGGTTGGTCCGGTCCTTGGTCCCAAGCTCAATAGGGTCGGTCCTCGGTCCTAAAAATTGAGGACCGACACTGTACGGGTTGGTCCTAGGGTTAGGGGATGGCCCGGATCAACCCGGACCATGCTCACCCCTAGTCACATCATTCGTTAACGTGGTGCGCACATACCACTCAAATATTGACATGTGTCCTATGGGGGACCTGTTGGAAAAATGGAAGGGCTAGCTTAGCTCGACTCAGCTCGCTGGCATAAGAAAAGACAGGTCAATGGTCAATAAATGTGTCACACTCCCACCCAAAAAATTTCTCTCTCCTCAATTGAATTTTTTATAAATTTCTCTCTCTCTCTCTCTCTCTCTCTCTCTCTCTCTCTCTCTCTCTCTCTCTCTCTCTCTCTCTCTCTCTCTCTCCTTGTAGGAGAACAAATAGAGAATGACTAAGACCTATGTTTCCTTCTCCATGCATCCCAGCCCCTCCGCTTTCGCCTCCGCCTCCCTAAAAGCCTTGCCGGTCATTTGCCTCTGCACGTCAAAGCCTCACTAGTTGTAATCGAGTCCCGATGCCCTCTGCCTCCAACTCTTCCCACGGAGATCGCGCACAAGGTTTGTGCTCATGTTGCTCTCTCAACAACTTCTAGACCTCCGTCCAATTACATCCCTCTGATGAATGCGTCATAGGGGTGAGCATGGTTCGAGTTGGTCCGGGCCACCCCCTAACCCTAGAACCCACCCATACAGTGTCGGTCCTCAATTTTTAGGACCGAGGATCGACCTAATGGGTTCGGTTCGGTTTCATGGTCAACCCGAGACTAATTGATAATTTTTTTCGTCTTATTTTTTATACTCCCTAAAAAAGCAAACCTACAAATTCAAATTACACATCCATTGACAATGCGGCATTGTGCAACTAAACTATAAATACCAATATATATTTAACAAATTTAAGATGATACATCGAAATATGGGACAAGATGGAAAGTTCTTGTAATCATTTATCTTTAATATTCATAACACCATATGCAAAAACATTTTCCTGCATTTGATCATGTAGAGTCCACTCAACCAAAAAATGAGCTTCACACTACTTTACTAGCATTTGATCATGTAGAATCCACTCAACCAAAAAATGAGATTCACACCATTTGACTAGTAAATCATCGTAGTAATTGTAGTACTACTCTACTTTTCAAAACTTCTATTATTTGACACAAATTGAAAAGTAAAGTGTAGCTGAAATTCATTAGTAAAATACAATTAAATCATAAAAAGTTCAAAATACTTAATATAAACCATGAATATATAATTTCATATCTTGTTAATTCAATTGAACTTCTAAATACCTGAAAACAAAACAAGCGACACATAATTAATACTCAACAAAAGTTTTAAATTGAAATTACTATTAGTGTTATTGATAGAACATCTCAATATAATATAATATAATGGACATTTTACTTAGGTTTAAATATATAAAAGAATTATAAATATAATATAATATAATATAATATAATATAATATAATATCCAGGGTTGGATTGACCGACCCAAAACTCTTAGGATTGAGGACCAACCCGCACAGTGTTGGTCCTTAAATTTCAGGACCAAGGACCGACCCAGTCCCCTTGGGAACCGGACCAGGATCGGTAGGGTTAGGCCGGTCCAGGCCGGTCCAAGGTCGACCCTAGATCGCTACTCACCCCTAATGCGTCATCAACTCCAACTCTAAGCCGTTGCGAGGTCTTTGGACTCTATGTCCTCGAGGTCGATGGTCGGGACTTGAGGGCCTTGTGCTTCTTCTCTTCCTCCACCTCCCTAAAAGCATAGTCGGTCATTTGCCACTGGCACATTGCCTCCTAAGAGCCCTGCAGATTGCAGTTAGGTCTTGAGCCCCCTCTACCTCCTGATTGCAATTGGGTCCCGAGCCCCTTTTGCTTCCACCTCCACCTCCACTTTCAACTGTTTCCAACGTGGAGATTGAGCACAAGGTTTGTGCTCACGTCGATCTCTCGGCAAATTTTGGGCCTCGGTCCAATTGCGTCCTTCCGACAAGCGCATCATCAACTCTAACTCCGAGCTGTTGTGAGGTCATTGGACTCTCCTCAAGGTCAATGGTCAGGACCTGAGAGCCTCATGCTTCTTCTCCTCATTAGCCTCCTTAAAAGCATTGCCAATCATCTGCTACTGGCACATTGCCTCCTTGAGAGCCTTGTTGGTCGCAGCTATGTCCCAAGCCCCTTGTGCCTCCCCAATCGCAACTGAGTCCTGAGCTGCCTCTACCTCTGGCTATTTCCAATGAAGAGATCGAGCATAAGGTTTATGCTGGCATCAGTCTCTTAGGCAACTTCGAGGCCTCCATCCCATTGTGTCCCTTCGACAAACACGTCATCACACCTCGCCTTGTCCACTTTGATTCTCTTGATCATCTCCTCCAAGAGCCCCGCCAGGTCACAGCTGGTAAATGCACACCGGGTCATGAATCTTTTCTCCTCATCGAGGCTCCATCACTAGGTCTCTTCTAACGTTATCTTGAATCATTCACCATGTCTTTGTCTTCTTACAGCTTCGAAAGGTTGGTCCCTCTCTGTCTACGAAACCTCGTTGAATTTGAGTAATAATAGCTCTATTATGCTGAAAGATTATGTTATGATGGATTGAAATGATAGCGGTATTGAATCCTAGGTCTGCTGAATTTGTTGGAAGTAGGAAATGAGTTAGGTGGGATTGCAATGAATAAAAATACTACTTGTACAATCACAATTGTATTGCTTTGCCCAATAAAGTTTGGAGGGAAGTCGCAAAAACTGGTTGGAATAGCTTAGTTAGAAGACCATTTAGTGAGCTAGCCTTAGCCCTTTGCTGTAGAATTTGATAGCATATACACGTATCTTGATCTGAATAATTGCCATAAAAAAACATGGAGACTAGATACCTAGCTAAACAATTATTTTGGCATTGGTGAAGGTTTATGTGATGCATCCTTCAATATCTATTATGAGCTTGGAGTGCATATTGTTTTTCGCCTGAATGTGATCTGGAAGCTCATTTTTCAAACTTTTGCATGACCTTTTGAGTATGGATCCAAAGGTGCATATATTTTTAGCCAAGTTCTACTCCATGGAGATTAAATGCATTGAAAGCAAGAACCTTCTGTTACGTTGTACTATTGGCAAATTGAAGCAACCTTGTTGACATGTCTCTCATTTAACTTTTATTTCATTCGTATGCTATGTGGATTAAAAATAGCACTTGCATTTGCATAAACTAAAGCTTTTGTTCACTATTATTGGGATGGACATCAGGTAAACTGATTATTGCATATTTTGTCAATTTGTAAAGATGAGCAATCCGCATCTACTTAATTAGATGTTATATTATTGCAGGATGAATCCTCAAGAGAATAGACACCATATATGCCAACAAATGCATTGTATTCACTTATGAGTAGGTATAGGTTAATATCTTTTAATGTATTCATCCATATTTCAACTTTGTGTTTTATATCCTTTTGCTTAATGTTTTATCTAATTCTCTTGATAATATATTTCGGATGAGTCTTCATTATGATTGTCATGCTTTTGACAAACTATGGCAGTGTTTTGAAGGCTGTTTGCTGAACCCTTTTCTAGTCGCATGTTTGCATCACTAATTAGAATCGATTATGTTCAAAAATTGATGGCTTATTCATTTTTTTGATTCCAATGTTTAATGTGCCTATACCATTATCCTAATATGTGGCATGATTATGCAACATGACATGCAAAAAGTGGCTCCATGGAGGCTACTATTAAAGTATTTTAGCAAGCATTGAAGGCTCTCTGTGGTAAATTTGATTCTTGTTTCTATGCAAATGAAGGAACTGCTTGATAATCTCTATTTCTCTGCACTTTTTGTTGCTCTTGTTTTCTATTAAAATAAAACAAAAGTTTGTTTTTGGTGTAAGAAAAAGAGAACAATAATAATAATAATAATAATAATAATAATAATAATAATAATAATAATAATAATAATAATAATAATAATAATAATAATAATAATAATAATAATAATAATAATAATAATAAAGAACAACTTCCCGAAGTGTGAATTATGCTTATAGCATTTGCTTTTCACTGTGAGGTTGAATAAGAATTATTTAAATCAGCTAATCAAAGCATGATTCTAAATTAAAAAAGTGGTGTCTCTATCTTTTTTTCCCATATCCCTCTTGTAACAAAAAGTGTCCACAACTTTATTGCTATTCCCGGGAATTAACAAGGATCTGCTCCGATAACAATAGAAAATGAAGCCAAGACAACTATAAGATGGCCCAATTTAAAGTTTTCACATTGTTAAAAGCCGAAAACACCCTTCACTTTCCTTTTGATGTTTGGCTTGCAGTTGAGGTTTTCTTCACCTCTCAAATGCATACATAAGTTTAAGATTATTATCTATACATTTTGCTAATAGAATCTAAGTTACTAAGCTGTGTATGCCGAGCAAGAGGAATCCCGTAGAGCAGTTCAATTTAGATCATGAATATTGTTTTGTTTTTTGAAGGTTCAAGCCTAGTTTATCACTTTCAAACAAAAGGCTAAGTGATCATTACAAAGTTAGTTATGGTGGTATATGGCCTAATTCAACTCATAAGGTAGTTCTCTCTATGGGGTGAAGTTTACTTGATGATTGTATGAGTTTCATATCAGTAGATTAATTAGGATTATAGATGAGATATCAACTAAGTTAAAATATAGTTTTTGTTTTAATGTGATTATGTCTAGATCTTTTATTGGATTTTGTGCATGATTAGTTTCATGTCGAACTATTGCAATGTAATATTATATCCCCATCTACTATTTGACAAGTTTACTACAAGACTAGGGATAGTCTCGAACCTTTATGTAATGGTATTATATCCATGTAATACATTCCCTACTAATTATTGATCTTCAAAGTATTGCAAGGTACATTTTTTCTTGAATATGTCAAGTAATTTCATAAATTTTTGTCTCTCTGCTTCATAATCTAACATTTGGATGCGACTAATTGAGCCATTTTATGATGGACTTTTCCTTTCAAAGTTCAACTAGAATACATGTGAATAAATGGATTTTAGAGTTGCCATTTGAGTTTTTCTAGGAAATGTCTAAAATGTTTCACAATTTATAATCTAACTCTAGTTTCTATATATACCTGATAATGCTTATCTACTGCTGAACAAGTTCTCAAAACATATTAAACAAATCTGTGAAATAAGAAAGTGAAGAGATTCTTGTGAAGGTCGCATCTCCTCTTGATTGTGAAGATTAATGTGCATTTGACTTTGCACATATGCCATAGAAGAGGCAAATGCATTGTTTTACTCAATTATGTTGTTGTTTATAAGTGCCCGTGCTCTAGTCTAGGCAACGATTATCTAATAAAATGTTCTTCAAACAATTATTGAATGATGTCCAACACTTTCAAAATATGAATATGGTAGCTTACCCCTCCTAGTTTGTCATGGTTGATTTGCAATTGGTGTTATTTTGTCCATATAATGCATTTTCTACTTATTATTGGTCTTTCAAGCATTGCAATACACAATTTTGAATCAATGGATCTCGTTTTACATGCCCAACATCTTTTTTTTTTTTATAGTTGGTATTGGCTATTTTGGTGCCTTTTGAATCAGTGGATTTTGTTTTATTTTGGTTACCTTTACAAAAGCTTCCATGTAACCAAACAACTTTTATTTGCAAATGGTTTTGTGCAATTTATTCTAGTTGCTTTGAAGAGACAAAATTGATAATGTTGCGTTGGTATTAGAGATTTTCATCATGCTCATTGCTTTAGTACTATGTTTTAGGATAAACACAAAAGCCTCGATTTTTTATGATTGTGGTTGTTATTGTTGTTGATGTATAAATTTCAAATGAGAAAACCTCAAGGTTTTTGCATTTACCTTTGTTCTTAAAGTGCATCTAACATTTTCCACAATATAATTCCTATGTTGCCCTATTCTTCTTAAGGTTTAATAGTGCTCTTACTATTAGCAATCTAGACTGATAATTATTGTTTTATTTTTATTTCGTTTTCAATTTTAATTATTATTTACTAATAGATAATTATTGTTTATGTTACCAGAATATGTTGGCCAGAAGATTTTTGCATATGGGGAGTAATTAAGAGGTTGTAACTATGAAGAACCTAATGTTGGTGGACACCAAAACTCGTGTTTGATATTCACTTCCAGTAAAAGTCACACTATTCTCGGGTGAAATGGGTATAACTTCATCTTTTTATAATTAAATTTGTATTTACTTCATTTTTCTTCTTTAAATGATTAGATATGTTTCTCAAATTGTATAAGGCTTCAAAAGATAATATTATCGCACACAATATTAGTGAAGAATTTGAATTCAGAATTGGCATGATGTTTGCTAAAAAGAATGAAATATATAATACATACAATAATATGCAATTTGCAAAGGATTTGGAGTGCCAAAAGAACAAAAAGCGAACAATAATAAAAGAATACTGCGAAGATGCACATTTATATGTAATTATGAAAGACACTCTCTATCAATCTTACCTCATAAACAAAGAAACATTTATAGAATGGTAAAAAAAAAAAAAACCGAATATCAGGTTTGCATTAAATTTAAAAAAAAAAAGAGTTTGGGAAGTTACCAAGTTTAAAGATATTCATGATCATATTTTCATTGATGATAAGCAAAAATATCTTATACGCTTGTATCGGCACATTATGAATACTAATAAAGTTATTTTGACTTTTATGATTGATGCTAGTATAAGGGCTACAAAAACATATTTCTATCTTAATGATGAAGCGGGTAGGCCAAATAACATTAGTTTTACATTATGTGATTATCAAAAAATTTTACAATAAAAAAGAAGGAATCTGATTAGTGCAGGTAATTGTTAAAGCATCATCAACTATTTTAATTGCTTACAATCAAATGGAAGTAATTTTTCTTATACATTTTAATTGGATGAAGAACAAAGACCGACCAATGTTTTTTGGTTTGATGATATATCTAAGTTGGATTACGATAGTTTTGGAGATGTAATAGTATTTGATACTACTTACTATATAAATAAATACAATATGATATGTGTGTCTTTTGTTGGCTTGAATTATTACTAGAAAAATGTTCTGTTTGGTTGTGTATTTTGATGGATGAAACTATTGTTTATTTTGTTTAGGCATTTTAATCATTTTTTGAAGCAATGGGTAATAAATTACTTAAAACTGTTTTCACTAATCAAGATCATGCTATGACAAATGTTATTAGAACTGTTTTACCAAATTCTTATTATCGTTTATGTATATGGCGTATTGGAAAAAAATGCTACGTATCATACTGTACATCTTCTTGAAAAGCCAGGTTTTCATAATAAATATTGATACAAACTTCTATATCATTGAGAATCTAAAGTTGAAATGAAGACCACTTGGAAAGCTATGTTAGGAGTGGGCTTTAAGTGAGAACAAGTGGTTGGATAATCTATATTACTTGCATCATAAATGGTGTCTTGCATTTGGTCATATTTTTTTACAAGAATTAGTTCTACACAAAGAAGTGAGAGCACAAATAATGTATTGCAACATATGGCATATAAGATGATGACTTTATCTAAATTTGCTAATCATTATGAGAAGCAAGTTGAAAAAATGCATAACACTGAGATTGTTGATGATTTTGAGTATGCTTGAGAAAAACTACATATTGTGATTGAAAATAGTTGAATTTTGCAAAATGCCGCACAAGTATATACTAATGTCATTTATAAGAATTTTTAGGTTGAGTTCTTGCATGTTTTATTTGAACATGTTTTTTTATCAGAAACCGATAGGATTTACATACTTATATCATAGGAACCAAAAGTAATGAACGAAAGCATATTATGCATTTTAGTTCGAGTAACTCTACCATTTCATATAGTTGCAAGTTATTTGAAATACAATGATAGTTATGTAGGTATGTTCTATGTATCTTAACAAATGTTATAATGTTACAAATAGTCCATCGCAATATATTTTGAATGGGTGGACAAAAGTTGCAAAACAAGGGACTTATTGTAAATATGTTGCACAAAGCTCTCATGATGCGATTAAATCAAAGACATTGTATTTGAAGAAGTTGATGCGGTTAGCTTTTAGGTTGATACGGTTAGCTTTTTGTCACGCTGCGAACCTAGCGCGCACATCCCTTGCTGGTTGATAAAATTTTCGATGTCCCAATACGCATCGCCAACCCATTCACTTTAATGCACACGCGAAAGCATATAAACAATCCCCAAACAACACATATATGTAATAGAAAAGCATGATACAAAATTCACAAAACACTTTTATAAACAAACTGAGTTTATATACAATACTAATCTATAAACAAAAGCCTAACTCCAAAAAGAAGAGTCACTAAGCCATCTAGGCACAAGACTCATCAACTGAGACCTTCAAGACCTTCGGGGGCTCTAGGTCTTCCATGACACCATCAGGGAGATCAGCTAACCCCTCACTCGCCGCGGCATTGATCGCAATAGTGGGGATGTCAAAACCCTGCAAGGGATCTTCCCGGACCCCATTAGGCCCATGACGAAACCACGCCTTGAACCAATAAGGTACCAATTGAGGTCCGCCCTCATCGATCAAGATAGTGGTCACGATGAGCTCATGGAGCCAAAGACTCCTAGAGATAGGGACGTCGATACTCTACTCTATATACTCCCTCGATTGTCCAAAATGTATTGGAGGAACCTCCATCTACAGACCTGGAAAGAATAAGCCCACGACAGGGTGAGAAAATATTTCAATGAGTTCACGCCCTAAACCCCGATTAGGAAGGAAATATACCTAGAGATAGTCTAACCACACATCACATAAGACCCACATTGCCTCAATTCTTTCCTACACATTAGCACAGTTTATATACTCGATGCATATAATAAATGCACATATTAATTGGAACGCCTCACTTATACCACAATCAATCACAATGATCCCGATTATAAAGCCAAATCCTTATGACATATCTCATTCCATGTCATACAATTTTGTCCCATAATCAGGCGCGTTTATCTTAATCATTCACATGTTCCAATTGATTATGGCCCCACAAGCATGACCTACTTAACATTCGATGGTCTTCTAGCATAACTAGGCATCGTCCCATTCCATTGAGTATGGCAACATCTACACTAAACGACAATCCCAAAGGAGCATCGGTCCAGCCTCTACTATAACCGACATCCGTTGTCTAGGGGCATCCCATATGGGGGCAACATCCATTCAACACACATCGAGGACAGGTTCTCATAACCATCACACAATCATTTAATCCTGGCCAAGGGCATTGTACCTTGCACTCAAATGCCTTAATTAAGATAATAAACATGACTTATTTTCTTTGTATTAAAAATACCTAGTAAAATAATCGTGTGTGGGTACATGGTCGGATCGAACCTTAAAAATTGATATCATTCCTTTTAAAATCTCACTATTTGATGTAATATTTAAAAACATTTTCGAGGTCGAAACCCAACACTTGGTATTTTCTAATTAAATACCAAAATTTCACAATTTTGAAATAATTAATAAAAATTCACAATCACCACTCAATTACACAAATTATCATTCAATTGCATAAACTAATCACATCACAGCAATCAGCATGGAATTCCGACTATGGGTTATCCCGGTATAATTTTCGAAAAATATTAAATAATTAAATAAAATACAAAAATAATTAAATAAATGTAAATTAATTAAAAAAATACATTCTTAAGCCTAAAACACTAATGTAGCCACCTAATTGGGCCTAGAAAAATAATGTACTATCTATATAAATCAAGCAACCTAATTAACCCTTAACTAGTCTAAACTAACCACCTAATTAGCCTAATTAAGCAACTAAATCACTAATTAATCTAAACTAACCACTTAAACCATACTTAAGCTAATCTAATTACCTATTAAGGATCATTAACCTCCTAAGCAATGTTTAGCAAGTAAACTCACTAGATTAGCGGGCCGATGAGTTTATAGCAACGACAACGCCAAGGCAGACGAGACACAAGCCTATGGCGACATCCGACAAGGTTCGAAAGAGCCCGAAAAAGGCCCAAGAAGGCTCGAGGCCAAAGCTAAAGCTTCCGTTCTACTTAGTTGCTAAAACGGGCTAGTTGGGGCTCGATTGGTGCGGAAAGGGGCACGATGGGCAGCTAGGCAGTGATGGTGAGTCCAAGCGGGGTTGAGGATTGCTAGACGGCAAGGGAGGAGCTTAAGCAGAGCTGAACAATGGCCAAGGTGTGGACGGGGACCAGCGAGCAAACGCAGGATGGCAGGGCCGCACATCTCGGGCTCCCGGGCGGTAGTGACTAGCAATGACTCGGCGAGCATGCACGGGTGGCTAGGGGCGATTGACAGTGGCTAGCTGGTCTCCTCTGATTCTCTACTGGTTTTTCTTCCTCAAGACAACAACAATGGAGAAAGGAACAAGGAAAAAAAAGAAGAAGAGAGATGGCTGCAGCTGGAATGGGGGCCACAAAGCTACCAAAGTCTTCTAAAAATATCTCAAACCATCATTGGAAAGGCCCTCAAAGGCCATGGCCGATCCTCAACCATTTTCCACTCCAAAGCTTCCTCAAGAAGCCATCTTAGGTGCCCAAAATGTTGCACATCACCATGGCTACGAATTTGTGCATCTCTCCTCCAATTCCAATCCAATTCCAACTAAAAACAATCCAATTGATGCTCAAAAATTCCAGCTAAGGTATCCACAATAAATCCTTACAATTCCATCGCCAATTAATCCCACGTGAACGCCAAAAATTCACCTAAAAACGGTTCTCTAAATTTCCTGGTCCAAAAGCGCCCAAACTTGAATTTTTGCCAAAAGTTCAGGTTTGCAAAAAAAAATTCAGATGATGAGTCAATATTCCTAAAATAAATCATGATATGACATAACTTTCAATTTTTGAAATCGGGTTCAATTTCACAGTTAATTTCAACCAAGCACGATTTTAGTGTGACCTAACCTACCGGATAGCTTTTAGAAATTTTTAGCACATTTAACCCGTGGTCAATTATTTTCGAGTCAATTGTACATTTTCGACCCATTGGTGACTCTCGATTGTCATGAAAATCTCGAGATTTTAAATACAAGCACAAGGTACAAAAATGACAGAAAAATCGGTTTAGTGCCGTTTGATGAGAATTTTGCAATTAGGCGGAATCATCCACACTTTAATCACATGCCTCTATTGAACCGACCTATTTCCAATCTCTGATTGATTTTGACAGTGTCATATTAACTCTTGTAGTTAAGCACAGTCGAGTAGTCGATTTCTAGTCGAATTTTCAAGTCTATTGCATTTAGATTTCTTAATGGCTTCTCCTAATAGATTAGTTATCTCATAAGTGATCAACTCAGAAAAAAAACTATAGGCGCATCGATGAAAAGCCCAACTCATTCAATTGAAAACAAAATAAGAAAATCAGGATGTCACACTTTCAATTCCCGATTGCTTGGATTCAAAGCCTTTGCTGCCGCTCTTCTTTTCCTTATTGTGCTTCTTATCTGACATCAGAGACTCAAAGCTGTCATCAGCCTCAAGCTAGACCCTTGCCTTCATCTTCTTCTCTTTGATCTTGCTTGTGGAGTTCTTTGGGGATTGAGCTTAATTGGACGCAACTATTGAAGGCATTAATGAAGCTGTCGGGAATGACAAGAGGAGTTAAGGGGATGGGAGGGGAGAGAGGGGGTGGTTTGTCCTTTCTTCTCTTCTCCTCCTATGCTTGATCTTCGCATTGGAAATAGTCAAAGGCGGAGGCAGAGGTAGAGGGGGCTCGAGACCCAGCTGCAATCGGCGAGGTTCTCGAGGGGCGATGTGCCAATGGCATATGACCAACGATGCTTTTAGGGAGGCGGAGAAGGAGTAGAAGCACAAGGCCCTCAGGTCCCGACCATCGACCTCGAGGACATAGAGTCCAAAGGCCTCGTGGTAGCTCAGAGTTGGAGCTTATGACGTGTTCGTCGGAAGGACACAATCAGATGAAGGTCCAAAAGTTGTCAAGAAACCAACACGAGCACAAACCTTGTGCTCAATCTCAGCAGGAACAATCGGAGGCGAAGGGGGTTGAGACTTGACTCTAACTGGCAAGGCTTTTGGAGGAGGTGACGTGCCAGAGGTAGATGACCGGCGAGGCTTTTGAGGAGGAGGAGGTGGGAGCAGAGGGGGTGGAATGTGCAGTGAAGGAAACACAGGTCTCAGTCGTTCTCTGTTTGTTCTCCTGCGAGGAGAGAAAGAGAGAAAAAACCCAGAAAATTCAATTGAGAAGAGAAATTTTTTGAGCGGGAGCGTTACACATTTCTTGACCCATTGACTCTTGACCCATGGACTTGTCTTTTCTTCTACCAACGAGCTGAGCCGAGCCAAGCCAAGCCAGCCCTTCCATTTTCCAATGGGTCCACATAGGACACGTGTCGATATCTAAGTGGTATGTGTGCACCACGTTAGCGGATGACGTGGCACACGCATGCCACTAAATATTTTCTCTACTTTTATGACTTTTGAGCCTCACTTGAGTGAAAGTCCCTCGGAGAAATAGGACATTGGAGTCAATGGTCAATATTATTAAATTTTGAGAAAATTCATACCATCGTTTTTTTAAATAAAAATCTAAAATAGATATTATTTTAAATTATAGTCCAAATTATCCTCATTTTTTTAAAAATAAGAACCTAAAGTATACCTTTTAAATAAGATTTGAACTAGCCACGTCAATTTTAAAGAATAGCCTAACCTCAATTGCTATTTAAGGGCATTTTCTGTCTTTTTATATTTTGTTTTTATTTTTTTCTATTTTTTTTTCTGTTTTCTCTATTTTTTTCATAAAAAAAAGAGACTAAAACATCAAAAAAAAAAAAAAAAAAAAAAAAAAAAAAAGACACACAAGCGTGAGCTTGCCCCAACCCTCTCACTTGTGGCCGCCATCCTACCATCGATGGGGTGTCGGTCATGGTCGGTAGGGTTGCTAGCAATCCTCTCCTAATTCTAGTAAGGGCATGCTTGCCTTCGTGTTTAGTTGACGAGGCTCATCAGCCATGGTCAACACCACAGTGATGATGGGGAGGCAACCATAGGTGGAGGAGGGTTGCCAACCCTATCGTGCTGTTTTTTTTAAAATAAAATTTTAGCTTTCTTTTTGGAAGAAAAAATAGAAAAATAAAAAAAGATATAAAACAAAAGTAAATAACAGAATTTTTGTAAGGTTGAGCAATTTTTTGAGATTAAAATGGCCATTTCATGCCTTTTTTTAAACAATGTTCATTTGACACCCTTATTTAATAAAATGAGAACATTTCGAGTATTAATTTGAAATAAGATTCATTTGAAACCCTTATTTGAAAAATCTAGGGCACTTCGAATCTTTACTTTGAATTTTTTTCTTAAGTTTTTATTCCTCCCTTTGGTCTAAAGGACTTTGGAAATGCTTCTCATCACCTGAGCACGATGAGGAGTCATCCAACATTGGCTGAGCCCGACAAGGCCTCGCCAACGGTCGTGATTCCTCGCCAGCATATTGGCTCTACTCATCTTTTAACATGGTAATCCCCGTCAAAAGTCCTTTGCACTTATTTTTATTTCGAGGATCTATACGAAACACAAACGATACCACAACTTAGGACCTCTAAATGACAAGAAGCTTACGGACTGACGACAACTTTTCCTCAAAATCCAAAATCTACTCAGAACAAAAAGCGAAACACGGCTCAAAGATCAAACCGAACATGAATTTTAGAGAGCGTGCGGCGAGATGATGGAGCGGAAGTGGGAAATGCCATTTTCTGTGGTTCCTCGAGGGACCAGCTCTAATGGAGGAGGACCAGGGCAGCACTCAAGTGACCTTGTAAGAGGCCGATTTTCTGGTCATCACCCGTGGTAATCACATATATTATCATTATTAAATATTTAAATAATAAATCATACATTTATTTAATAATTTAAGTTTTTAAAATAATCAGTAGCCTCACATAATATCAGAGTTAGATATCTTAATTTTAAATCTTATTAATTTCCGTTTGCTTCCCCATTTAAATATTTCCATAATTATTACTAGCAAATTAAATAGTAAGTCATGCCTTAAATTGAAGGGAAAAACTTTCAATCCGGGGAAAGATGACGAGCCATTCAAGGAAAGCACCGGAATTGGAGAAAAGCGCATGAAACTTGCGAGCTCATCGCATCCCATAATGTCCAAAATCTGATTTTTGGAAGTTCTCGCGATGCTGAGGTCGGTGTCTCTCTCTCCTGTCCCGGTCAAGCTCTCCCAACACTCTTTCGAATCGAACGCGAAGGAAGCCATTCCCAACACGCCTCCCGCCCCCGCAGTCGTGGAAGACGGCAAGCAAGCAAGGAGGAGTAGCAGGAACGGTACTCCCGTTGAAAACGTGAGGAGATTCTTGTCTCAAACCCTCGTCCCAACCACAGACCGAACGGTAGATGGATTCGGTAGGAAGACAGGCTTGGAATTTTGCGACTCGAGAAGCTCCGGGGTTTCGAATTCGATTCGTCTTATGATTCCATCTCGATCCCTGATGAGTTGAGAAAGTACCGACCATGAGTTTATACGGGATTCCTTCCTAATTCGAAATGATCTTCTGACGTGAGTAAATAAAGCTATACATACTTTACGGCAATGACAGTGTATTCCCAAGTCTTTTTATTGGGATTTCGATAATGGGTCGTGTTTTAAATGATACTTTTCCGCCTTTGGCATGTCTTAATCAAGATGTTAGAAGTGAAATTTCTACCGGAAATTGGCGCCTTGATTGGATGGAAGGGTCCAACCCACGTGTTCAGTTCCAAAGAAATGGGGTCCTTTTCAGCAACCTTTACATGACTAACCCCAAGCTGGAGCCTTCTCTCTATATTAACCCCTGAAGTCCTCCTCTTGATACTTATGCATCATCATTAGATTTTTCTACACAGAGAGAGAGAGAGAGAGAGAGAGAGATGGCCATGGCTGCTACTTGCTGCCTCAATCCCTCTCCTCCCACCTCCCGTTCAAGCAACTCTCCATCTTCTTCCTCCTTCTCCTCCATCATCACTTCAAGAACAGTACCAGCCTCCTGGTGAGTCAATCTTTTGTTACTTCATTCTCTCCACTTTGTATCGGAATCTCTTCATTTTGATTAGACATTGATCGGATGCAATTTTCAGGAAGAGGAATGAGGTGCAGACGGGCGCCGCGAGAGTGGCGATGGTGGTCATCGGGCTAGTGGAGATGGGCAACTCGTTCATAGGGCTCGGCGAGATCGCCGAGGCCATGGCTAGTGAGATGGCTGCGGCGCCCGAGGACAAGGTCACGAGAATCGCGAGGTGGAGCGAGAAGAGAGCTTGCCCACCTTGGAGGCTCAACTCCTTTGAGACCGTCGTGCCGGAGAACCTCCCGAGGCCGCATGCCAACCGGAAATCGGAATCGATTGGGTATTCCGATCCCCACGATGCGCCAACCCTCAAGGCCAGGGTCGCCAAATCAAACCCTAGATGCTTCTCGATGTAAAACTCACATGCCTAGTACACAAAACAGCATCGATAAATCTTATATATACTTCCCATCAACTCTATTTTTTGGGATTCTTTATACCATGTATATTGAATAATCGCCTTATCTCATCTTACCTAATTGAAGCAGTTTTAATTGCAATGGGGCTTCGACCCTTTGGATCAAATATTCGCCTTGCATTCGGAAATGGAAGAGGAACACAGATTTTTTTTTGTTGTGTTCTTTGGGGTGTGTTCAATGACAATATCTAGCGAACTGTTGCAGTACAAGGTGTACAAACTTGAAACATTGCCCCAAACGCACGTACGTTGCTAGTTCCGGTTTCGTTTCAGTACAGTCAGTACGTTCTCCTTGACAATTTAGTACAAGTTTTCTTCAATTTTCCTTTTTTGAGGAAGGAAATTAGTGAAGGACGTGGTCCAAAGCCACGTGGCTACCTTTGAGGGGGACCCACAGGTGGCCCCCTCATCTTCTTAAGCATCTGAATAAGTCTTAGGCCCAATCGTTAGCCTTACTCCATTTCAGATATTCGTTTTGGTATGTGATTCAATCCGATCGGGCACAGCGGCCCAATGGGCCGGGAAATGGGCCGGGCACGGGTGCATCTGGCAATCTTCAATATTTGCCCATTGGGCTTGGCCCATCAATCTTTCCCCCTTCATGGGTGGGCTTGAGGGAAGCTAGCAGGCCCCCGACACAGATACCCGATTTGCCTCTCTTGAAAACTCAGCACGGTCTTGGCTCAGCCCACTGGCAACTCATGGCGGAGGAACCCTCTCTATTGCATCGCAACGGCTTACTGGAGAGCCAAGCAGGTCGTCTCCCGGTCCGGGCACATTCAAAAAATTTCTCTGAAATATCGAGCACCATCGAAATGGTTTTATTCGAAGGAAAATAAGGAAATTCAAGACGCTTGATGCTGTAAGATAGGATGAGCGGACAGGCATGTGCGCTGTTCTTAGATTGGAGTAAGGCCGGGCCCATTAACGGGTTACTCAGGTACCAACAGCAATCATGGGCCCATTCTGTCTACTCTAATTTAACATCCTTTTTATAGCATGAATACTCATTTGCCTAGCCACATCTTTCGAATCGAGGTGCTATCTGTCATGGACAGAAGGCAGGAGCTTTCTAATTGTCCGAAGCATTCTAGTCTAAGATCGTAGTCTAGATCTCGGCATGGTATGATCGAAGGCTTTTCGCTCACACACATGCCTGGCCGTAAGCTGCTCCCCCTTAAAAAATGCATGACTGAATAAAGATTTTGGTACACGCAAATGCCTAAGCTCATAAGTACAGAACGAGCCTTTTCTACGATGCAAAGCGACCTTAACTTGCTTGCTTCTTGTGAAGATTGAAGGCATTTTTTTTCCGGCTGGAGTCCTCAAGTATATGATTTTTTAACCTGTTCTTTTTTGTTGTGGTTTTTTCAGTGGGGATATGTATCTAGCACTTCCTGTCAGTCTTTTCCTTCACGACTTGCTTAGGGCATTATCGTAAGAGTCAAATACATGCTCTGGACTGCTTGGTTTGAGTTATGCTACTTGCGCCACTCGCTAATGCTCCTATGCCTAGCCACAACATCTTTTCGCATCAACCTACTGTCGATCACGGAACAAAAAGCAAGAGCCTGCACAAGTCTAAGATCGTAGTTTAGATCTCGGTACTGTATGATCAAAGGCTTTTCGCTTTGCGCATAGGCCTGGCCGGAAGCTGGCCTCCTAAAAGGGGTTTTACTTAATAAAGATTTGGCATGCGCGATACGCCAAGGTCGTAAGTCAAGTACAGAATGAGCCTGAACTATTCAAATATTTACTCATGGTGTGAAGCAAACTCGTGGTCTTGTGAAAGATATGTGAGAAAAGGAGTTTAGTTTGGTTGAGTGTCTCGTGCGCACCCGCTTTTTCAATGGTCAAAATCTCATGAGCAATTTATTGAAGAAACTTTAGAATTTTTAGTGCACCGACTATAGTGCTATCAGGTAGAATCAACGTCCGCATGAGGCCTTGTTTCGTGGAAAGGGACTTCGGGGAAAGGAGTCTTGATTGTAGCTTTTTCTAGCCCTGTTCCTCCCGAAAAAGGAAGAGATATCTTTCCTAACATGTTACATTTAAGACAAATACCACAAAAAACACTTAAGATGCTCACTGTAATAAAATAGCCAAAAACTTTTTTTATATCACTAAAACCCATAAATCTCAACTTCTTTTCTGCGTCACAAAAAACCAAAATTTATATCCTCTATTTCGGTTTGATTGAGGGTACATTTATTACACTGAAATAAATTCGAGATTTTTTTATGACACAAAAAAAGGTTTGGATATATAAAATTTTCAGTGACACATGGAAAAGTTCAAATTATTTGATAATTTGGAAATCTATGTGGTATTAACCCTTACATTTATATGTCAGTATACTATATTTCCTCACTTTTTCTTCAAAAAAATATTAATGAATTTATCCAAAAGCACTTTGAGAATGTCAAAATGGAAAAAATATTTTAATTTTCAAATTCCACATCTCAAAAGTTGAAGAGTTAAATAACAAGGTCGACCTTACCAATAATTTAATAATAATAATAATAATAATAATAATAATAATAATAATAATAATAATAATAATAATAATAATAATAATAATAATAATAATAATAACAAAGTTGAAATTCAAAATTTAGAAGACGAACATAATATCCTAAATAATTCATTCGAATTCTTCATTCATTTTTTCTTGATATAATTCCGTACTTGCTATAATTTTTCTTTCTTCCATTTTCTACTTCGTTACAATTTCTCTATAAGAAAATGAAATTCGATGTGGCCATAGAAAATTTGGAGATGCCATTCCTATCTTAATTTAAAGACCCGGGCTTGTTAACACATGATAAAATTCCGAACTTTGTACCCGAGAACTGTTCGTCAGAATTTAAATAAAATAACAAATCCCCTCCTCCCCAAAAAAAGAAAAATCCACATAAGAACAAAACTTCTGTGATTATGGACCGATGCAAAATTTATGATTAAGTTGAATCAAACCGATACATTATCAAGATCAAGCTCGAGACGATTCGCATATTTGGTGCTCAACGCCCATCTCACGCTCGATCGAGTATTAAATTTGCTACCCGAAATCGGCCCCCAACAAAAGCTCGAAATATTCAAACTCGACTTGAACACAATGAAGTCATACATGAATCCAACCACGAGCTCGAGCTAAATAAGCTCGAACAATTTTCATTTGCCTTACACGTGGGTGTGCGCAGTTATATATGCTATAAAATCTTAAGAATTTCTTTATTCTGTCTATATTTAGCTGATAAATATCATTGAAAGAATAATAAAAATTTGAGCAGGCTCAAAAGCTTGTCGAACTAGTCTTAACGAATTCGATCTAGACTCAACAATATGCTCAAGTAACTCAACTCAAATTCAGGCACATTAATTTCTACCCGATCTCTAGTAACTATCGAGCCCAATCTCAACTTCTTGTAAACACGTCGATTTGATGTCCCCCTTTCATGAAACAATTGTTGGGTAATTTTAGAATGGGATAATGACATAAATGATTCCCAAACTTTTATTTAGTGTGGAATGTGACTCATAAATTTTTAATTTATTCAATATCATTCATTTTACCCAAATGCGAAATGTGGTCCTCCAACTTTCGATACATGTTCAATTCAGTCTCTAAACTATACGAAAATATTTAATATTGCGAATCATTTGTTGAACAATAGAATCCATGAAAAAGTTAAGTGCTAAAAAAATATCAACTCTATATTTTTATGATTATAATGTCTTTATTGTTCTTTAATTAATTCAAATTCAGGGATAACATTTAAATTTTTCGTATAATCCAAGAACTAAATTAAACTTGTACAAATGACAATAAACAAATTAAAATTTCATGAAAGGCATTGCACATTGAACCAAAATTTACGGATCATATTGGACAAATTAAAAATCTAGATAACTTCATTACACAACGGCGCACTTGGGACTTCTAGTGAGTGTGAGTATGAAAACCATTTGGGCTTCAGGGAGTTTGTGTGTCATTTTCTCATTCAAAATCCCTTATGTCTCCCATTCGCTGGCAGAAAAGATGGTCACAGAATCTACGGACACAAATTGAGCGTGACTTCCTTTCTGCAACTTGCAAAATAACCAAGTTTGAGGCTTTCTTTTTCGTACCACACGGTGATGGTGGAATCGAACAAAGCTCGAAAGGGCAAATCAAAATGGCAGCGAGACATCGCTGAAAACAGGCTAATTCAAGCCTGACACGACCCACTAATGCTCAGGCCATGGGAGAAAAAGCCCCCAAACAATCATGACGCCCAGGAGAAGCCAATGGACGATGAGGGCCCATTGGCCATCCAACTATAACTTTTTTTTTTTTTTTTTTTTCTTGTCAATCTTACTCTATTTCTACTCTAAATTTAGATTTTTATCGTGTCTCCTTACAAAGCGTGAAAAGTAAAATCCATACTTGACGTAAAAAATCGTTCCTACCCCAACCCCTTTGAGAATGTGAAGATTTGAATCTCCCATATTTCCCTTTTACATGAGAATGGTTGTCACTGGGGCAAACTCTAGTGGTGAAGAATATGAGTATATTCTCGCTCGTGGGGGACTTCAGAAAATATTCTCAGATCAAGCGGTGGGGCCTCGGCTTTCAAGAATCGCTCATTACAATCACGCCCTCATGATCATCCCTCTGAGTAGCCACGAACCCTAGGGCAGGGCCTGGCTGGGGCTCTGCGTGCACTACATCAAAAGGTACCTGGAGCGAGAGCACCTGAAACCCTAGAGCTTCAGAAACCCTAGTGCCTCAGAAACCCTAGAGCTTGTTCAATTTGTATGGAGATCTCCAGTTGCACCACGCTCCTAAGCTCTGTACATGTTTACGGCATCACCCATATTGATCTTGGAAGATATTTTGCATCGCTTGCTGATACATGCATAGAGTTCCATTCCATCTAGTAATTTGAAGTTTCTTAGGTTGAATTTCCTCGTGTGATGTAAGTTAAATTTGCATTTTGCTTCTTCATTACCTGACTAACAAATGATTTGACGCGTGGATTCGCAAGTCATTTGTGGCCTTTTACTCTATGTGCAGGATAAGTACGCCACACTCCTCCTCTCCATTATAATTTTCACATGAGTGAGGGTTTTCGAGAATATCCAGCATCTTATTTGCACAATCATCATAGCCTTATGCACACGTCGTTTGTTGAGGTATAAGTGTGCTTACGAGGGTAATAAGCAAAAGAGTCCAACATCTGAGAATTGATGTGATGAGGAGCAATACATATATCTTGTTGTCTTAGCTTTCGAACGAATATAAGTGCAAGTGAATAATTCAATGATTTTGGGCCTAAACTCCTTAGTGACCTTCTTATACACGAGGCTCGCAAGTAAGGCAGGGAACATTGAGCCACAAGGGGAAGAAGAGTTTTTGGTGGAAAAGTCTCATCACAAGTTGTGTGGTGAGGATCTTAGACTTGTTTTAAGATAAATTCAACTGGATATTTCTAATGGATACAAAATTAGGCTCACTCTCAGTGATATCTCCAAGATGAAATACTGGACGTCCTTATTTAGACTTTTGGGTGAGATCTCAGAAAAGTTAGAATTTGGAATTTAGCTTTACAAATCAATTCTTAAGGAGAAAACCTGGGAATCGCAGAAGTAGGTATGACAAAATATCTACGTAAGGCATGGGACAGAGATAGAGAGGGATGTCTTGCCTACGCGAGACATGGGGCATGGGGTGGAGTTGACAACTTAGACGGGGCAAAAATTCTCCGATGATGACGGACCCTAACAGAGATCCTTTTCTGAGTCATAAGATGAGCAGAACAGAAGGAGATACCCTTCGATTGTCGAGTAGAATATCTTTCATTCCAAGTTAATAATTTCGAAATGATATCGATTATAACAAAACTACTAACTTTAGGAAGGGAAAAAATTTGCCGCAGGGAGAAAATTTGCCAATGTCCACCATCTATTCTAAGCCAAAAGAAAAGAAAAAGGAGCATCCTCGGGAATCCTCGAGTTCTAATGTGAATTATCTACTTTCGATGGAATGAAAAATGAGGTGGATTTAGTGTGATGCATGAAAACTATCCCAAAATACCACTTGAAAATTCAATTGCGTCATCAACAAAATAAAACATGTGATTGTAGATGAGTCTCGTTATGTCATACTTAAACTTCCTTGTTACATATTCTATATAGAACAAGTAGTTGTGTAGCTTTTATCAATTGTCACGAGAAAGAAAATGTATTACGTATCACATGAAGTCTATTCATCAGCAAACTATGGATTCTCATTAGAGGAACACGAGAAGTTTTAATGGTTAAGTTATCTCATGCTATGTGATGGAAGGATTTTTTTAATATATCTTGGAGTGTCCCAAAATACTTGTTAAGCATATCCTTGATTTAAAGAAAGTTTGAATTTTCAATGTATTACTCACACAAAACATGAGGAGGATAGTTATATTTAATATTACAATCTCTCATCAATCAGGTTGGGAGCTTGTTAGCAAAAATCAACACATCTTAACACAAAATTGAAAAATAACCTAAATCAAGAAAATAACATGTTTCAAATAGAAAGATGTTTTTTTTTTTTTTTAAAGTAAGATAAATGACTATATTGAAACCATGCAATTCATGGTACCTCATATCTACCTAAATATTTATTGGTTTCAACCATTAGGCAAAGTGACATAAATGATATCTGAATTTTAGCTTAATATATAATATTATCTATAAATTTTTAGTTTGCTCAATATAATCTTTAAACTTTACATTCCCAAACTTTTAATTTACATAATATGGTCCATGAATTTAGAACACATGCTCAATTTTATTTTTGAATTATTTGAAAATATAATATTATCTTCGAATTTGAATTAATAAAAGAATAATATTGAAAATTTTCATATAATTCATAAACTGTATAAAATTAAAAATTTACCGATGATATTATACATTAAGTTAAAATTCAAGAGCAACATTATATATCGGGCCGAAAATTCATGAATTATTTTTTGTAAATATTCCTAGTCATTCCTATTGCATTTTAATCGACCCGACGACGTTGTCGTCATGCTTAGGTTCTAACACCCCGACGGGCCGCCCTCGTTTCGTAACGCTGACGTCACCGCGAAACTCCATTTCGCACGTGGGACGGAATTTTTGTCGCCATTTTGAAGCACGCTAATCCCTAATGCCACCGGCCGTTAGATCCAGTCCCACGGACGGATCGGACGGCCCCGGCTCGACTGACATCCGGCGACACGTGCTCCGAACCGGAGCCCCAGAGAAAAGAAAAAGACGGGGCCCCGAAGGGATGACGGGGGATTTCGACACGTGGCGTGTTGAGATTACGATAGTGCCCCCGACAGTCAAACCGGTGGTTTTGGTCAAAGTCATGGTCAATGCCACGACCCCAGGGTCAAATTCAAGGCTAGGGTGTTTTAGGAGACGCTGCAGATTAAACGTCAAGTCAGCAAGTCATTTTTAGTCATTTAGTGAGTCTTGAAGATAAGGCGACTTTGATTTCTCTGTTGGTTGGGCAATAATAATTTTTTTTTTTTTAGGTTTGAATTATATATAAGCAATTTTTTTTACTTAATTTAAAATGTAAACAAACATGCTCTTAAATCACGCACGGCTTTGTGCCGGATGTTTCTTTCTTGATCTTGGATCCATCTAGTCAAGTCGGCTTTTTTGATTTCAATTTATGAAGACAATGTAATGTTTTCAGATCATGATTAGGTCAAGGCAATCATGCCTTGTAGACGATCATGCTTGCCTAGTGATTGAATCTATCAACCACATTATTGGTCACACTCAACTCATTCTATATAGATAGATTTTTCAGCTTAGTTTCCATTTTTTCCCTTTACCTCTTATTCATCATATTCGTCGCTATAAGTTTGACTCTCCTATTTAATAATATATCTCTCGCATATCACAGGTCATTCGAAATAGCCAAACATAATTAATTAGACAATTTCATTTTTAATCAAAACCTTTTTATTTATTAGACAATTTCAACATGTTGGTCAATTGAAGATGTAAAGCCAATAGCTCCATTTGTTCCACCCCATGTAAATATTCCTATTAGGCCTAACATGCCGATTAATTTTGATATTCTATGATGACCAATGTTACCACCAAGGGGGTAAAATTGCCAATCGAATCCACAATTGACCCTAACATAATTTGTCGAAAATGTTCAACAACAATTGGGGTTGGGTGAGATATTATCATACATGTTCATAGGAAACCACATCCTAAATGGGTTGATAACCATCCTTTTTCTAGAGGCTTTAAAATTCCTAAATTTTCCATTTATTAGCAAGGATGAATAATCAACCATTGAGCAATACCTTGACAAATGAGTTTTTAAGACTTAGGTTATTTCCTTTGTCTTTGGCAAAAATTGCTTTTACATGGTACAATAATTTATCACCTAATTTGGCGTGTAATTGAGTAGAGATGGAAACACAATTTCATTCTTAATTTTGTAGAACCACATGTATCAATTGTTGATTTGGCCATACTTGATCAATACAACAACAATCCAATCAATTAATTTGTTACTCAATTCAGAAAGATTAGAAATATATATCTTACTTCACTCTTAGAGAAAGAATTCACAAATTTTGCTTTCAATGTATTAAAGAAAGATTCAAAGGTCAATAGGAGTTTCTATGGATGAGCAATGGAGTAAGTACACTAGAAGTGCTAAAGGTTGTGTATGACGCTTACTTTGGTGTCAAAAGTTTATTTTGGATCACTTAAGTATCAACAAATTTGAAAAACGATCATTTTAGTGCTAATACCGATCTAATTGATTGAAAATCTAATATCGCACTTTTTTTTATTAATTTTTGAAGTTGACATGGCTCATCGGAAAGTACAATCAGCATCCAAACAACAAAACGACACCGTTTGGCATCTTTCCCCCAAGTAAGAACCCTAAATTCCAAAATTGAGAGAGAGAGAGAGAGAGAGAGAGAGAGAGAGAGAGAGAGTATGGGCTTCCTCCTTGTCTTCTTCCCTAAAAAACAACACCAGCAACGGCACCAGCACAACAACAACACCAGCAACAACACCAGCAATGGCACCTTTGACCCCCTTCTTCCTCCTCCTCCTTCTCCGCCTTCACCTCCTATTTTTCCCACCACTTCTTGCTTGAGCAATAACCTTAGCCTCTCCTCGCTCACCTGGTCGAGCAACTACGATGGTGGCCAAGCTATGGTGGTCGAGTGACGGCGGGTGAACGACAGTGGCCGAGCGACGGCGTGTGAAAAACAAAGAAACCCTAATTTCAGTCCCCATATGAGCTATACGGCATCGTTTTAGTGAGGCTGTCCACATATAACGGCAAAACGATGTTGTTTCTTAAGAATGATGGAAAACGATGTCGTTTAAAAGTTACAACAACTTTATATATATATATATATATATATATATATATATATATATATATATATATATATATAAGTCACTTAATTAATTTAGTCGGAATCTCTCACCGATGGCATCAAAGTGATCGTTTTTTCTCCGATTTGACACTTAAGTTATCCGACGAAAACTTTTAACATCAGAGTGAGCACCATACACAACTTTTGGCATTTTTAGTGTACTTTCCTCAATGAGCAACTACTCAAGGATAGAGATAGAGTCCACATAAAGACTTTACACAAAACATGATTTTATTGGAAAAATATGAGTCAGAGGATGAATCTGACCAAAATGAAAATATTACAATTGTCGTGGCAAAAGTGGTGCTCAACAAGCCTTATGTTTGTCAATCCTTAAAACCTGCCAAGAAAAAAGAAGCAATGATACTACGGCAAATGGCACTCAAGTATACTCGTTCTATATTGATAAATTGGACATAATTTTCGACTTACTTTTGAAAGATGGCCTAATTAAATTAACTGGAGGCCAAGTAATTTTAAGTTAGGAAGATTTAATAAACAAAAAATATTGTAAGTTTCACCATTCATGGAGCCATAAATTTAATTATATTGTTCTCTGAAAAACAATTCAAGAGGCAATTTGGTGGGGAAAATTTGCCGATGACATGGGGATACACGATGATTCTTGATTATCTAATTTCAAGAATCGAATGATCGATAAATCATTCAATTCTTTCAAAAATACTAAAATAGACTAATTCTAAAATTTATCTAACAAATCAAAATATAATTATGAATGAATTAAAAACGAGCATAAATATGTTTAGCATCCGATTTCACCAAAACTATATATGGTGACCAATTTTTTGTTATTATTGGCAAGTGATAGATTTAGTTGATGAGAATAAAGTCTGATCATAGATGGATAGGATTATTGATAGTGTGATGAGAATCGATAACTTGCTAGTAAAGTATAAATATAAATCATCAGCATCATTTTGTCTTCTCTTCAAAATACTTGAAAAACTCTCGAGAACAATGGAAAACAATCTAACTCCTCCTCTCTCTCTCTCTCTCTCTAAAAACCCTAGCTGCTCTCTCTCTCGTCTCTATTTATAGGATATATCAAAGATATCTATCTCCAAACGAAATTTCCTGAGTTAAACAAGGAAAATTTAAATAATCGATAATGCATTAGTTGTTGCCTAAAATAGGTAAAATAACTCTATTTTTATAGAGTTATCAATATGTTTACACGAAAAGGTGACCAATTTTTTGTTATTATTGGCAAGTTGATTGATGAAGTTATTGATATTACCAACAAGCAATCAATATGAGGATAACTACTAGTTGGTTATTTGTATTGAACTACTATTTTAGGATTATTGTAACTTCTTATAGATAAATATTGTTAGATAATAGGAAATCAAAGAGTAACTTCTTGTGGATAATGTAACTTTGTAAGTACTAGAAAGTTATTTATTTATTTAGACTTAATAACCATTTTATGCAACTATCTTTAGAGGGTTTTAAATACCCCCAAGTGTGCTCACTGTGAGTCTCTTGACGATCATAACAAAAACCCATTATCTTTTATCAATGCAAATTTTTAATAATCTTTAATTTACGGTTCTTAACTTTAGTCTCAAAACTCTCATCATCAACTAAATTCTGGTGAAGTATCCTTTAGTCATTGTCCTATTGTTGATAAAATTCCGACAGAATATTATCATCATTCCTTGTGATCCATTGATACTCCTATACAAGTCACTACAAACCTGTCTCTTTCTGATAAAAATCAAAGGACGAATTTCGGTGGACCATCAATTACTAAATTCCGACGAAAAACTGCACTACCGGATGTAGCAAAAGAGTCATCTAAGGAGAAAAACGAAAGGAAAGAGCATCACACGAAGAGTCAACTTGAACATTAGGCTAAAAAAACAAAAACCCGAACATGGAACCCAGAGTAGAGTTGACTAACAAATGTCCTTGAACAGTGAATGTTGGGAAATGATAAACGAAAGCCATTACAAACGAAATGCACCCCCAATTATTGCTCTCAGAATTCAATGATTTCCAACTAAATATCTGGCTATATATTCCATGAAGATCTCAACCTTAGATCTTGTTGTTCTCTAACCCTAGCTAGACTCTCTCTCCCTCTCTCTGTCTCTGTCTCTGTCTGTCTGTCTGTCTCTCGCTCTGGGTGCCTCCTTCCTAGATCCCATGTCCACGCATATCATTTATGATTGCGGTTGTTTCGTATTCCTCATATGTCATAATACGTTCATTGACTAAACCATCTTCGCAAGATGTTCTGCTCATTCTTATTTTCATCGACTGCTAGCTTTTCTGTTCTTTCTTTGTCTCGCCAGTGTTCCGTGGGTTCTTGACATGTTCGAGCCCGAGCACTTACAAAAATTAGATGCCCTAAGGATCTGATGGAGCTGGCACTTACAATGAATATGGCATTACACAACAGAACTTATCAGCTGGAACTTCTGTTTGTTTAATACGTTTCGTTAGAGGAAACGGAGTGAACAGCACACCGTGCATGCATGAGAAGTCCAGACTTAGCTGTATATCGTTTACCAACCATATTTTAATATGTATCGCCAGGAACATTGAATAGGCTCATCATGCCACCAATGCATAAGTAAAGCCATGCATTTACAACGCACTAATGATATGTTGGCTTCGTATCTTGCTTCATGGACTAGTTTTTGAAATGTAATTAATCTGGCATTACAACCTTGTCTGTTTCTATTATAAAATAAAGACAGGTTCCTTCTTGTTATTGCCATCCTACTTACTCTGCTAAGTGCGGACTTTCAAATCTCGTTTTTGTTACAGAGGAAATAAGAGCACACATGCGCTGTGCATTGTATAGGAGAAATTACCGCATGGAGTCATGGACCTCATCTATTAACTATTTCGAGGGTCCAGACATAGTTGAGCTTCCATATTATAAGGATATCTCGCCTGCATTTTTTATATCCACTGTCTTGGATCACAGGTTCAAGTTCTGGAGCTTGAAACTCTTCTTGTTTTGTATTACGAACATTTGGTACTGGGGGAGGAAGTTGAATTGGAACCGACACTGGCCATGGTGATGAGGTGGCTCCGCAATATGTAAACTACTATGCCAATCAATTCGGCACGACGAGTTCCCTGCCTTATTTTTTTTTTCAGCAAATGAAGATGTACTTGCATTTCGAGATTTAATTAAATTGGTTCTTTTCCCACGAATTTTCCTTAATTAATGGTTTTTAATATTTCAACTATTTTCCATCAAAAATTAAGTTAATTTTCAAAAAATCAAACATGAGCCAACTGTGCTCGGGCCGATGCTCACTCCTAACTTATCCAAACTCTAAAGTGTCTCACCAAACATATGAGTTTGCAAGACATGTACCAAAGATTGATCCTATGGGGGGAAAGGGGAAAAGGAAACATCTCTATTAGTCTTATCACATCCGTAAATGGGTCAGAACTCTGAATTTCATCTTCGTGATCTCTACTGCGTCGTTGGAGGGATTATCCTCCTCGTTCACCAATTTAATCAACTAATGCATAGAATTAGAATGACTTCGTTGTTTGTCTGATGATCGTTGGTGGTCAAAACATCCGCATCGCTGAAAAACCCGCAAGAAGTCCCTCAAGACTTCAACAGTCCTCCAATCTTGTCGTCTCAAAAGCGGAAGGCCGGCACTTCCACTATAAGTGGTATGATGGAGTGTCAGCAAACCCAGCTGTACGCATTTCTTCTTCAACATCTTGTATGTTGAATTCTCCTTCATTTTTTGTCCAAAGGGAATTTTTCAACTTGCCCTCCCTGAGTCATGTACAGGACCTCCAACTCTTGATGCCCTAGTGGGGTGGATCTAACATGGTAAACCCACCCATGTATGTTGGCCACAATATCATAAGCTGGTGAAAACCATCTGCAGCATAGCACATGGAAGAAAATCTCATTGCAATGAGGCATTATCTAGCATGATGTTGATGATTTTATCAGAGATACCAAAGTCGTTAACAGCTCTCACTATTTTGGTAGCCACATCTTGAGAATCGCTCGAAAATGTTATATTTGTCACTGTAAGAGCTTAGTAATATAATTTTCATTTCTCTTTGATCCAAAGGACGTGTCTATATATTATGTGTACTTCATAAGGTCAGCCCATAAAACAGATATAAAAGATGGTAAAAAAATTCTGGTTGATAGTATATGCACCAGTGTGACCTCTCTCTTTGTATAATGACTTGTAATTTCTAATGTTCGTCGTTTGCAAAACGGGCATGAGCTGACGTTGTAAAGCCGTTTGCAAGAATTGGACCAAGCGGTAATCTTCGGTGAACCCGAATGGTTGCTCGACGGCAAGATAATGATATGCAAGTTCCCGTTTATACATTGTCTTGTCGCACATGAACAATGTGGCGTTGCACTTGAAAAGCTCCCCCCAGCTCTAGATGTCTCTTCCTAATGTCAGCACTAGTGCCTCCTCAAGTCGCTTCCCACTTGCTAATTTTCCATTCAAACAATGCCACATATAATGCAAATGGCCTTTCGGACACCATTGTTATCTATCTTGAGAAAAAAATATCTTCTAAACACCGAACGTTCTTCTCCACGAAGCCAATGCCCAATTACGGTAGGATGTTCTTTGGGAGTCTGTTTGTCCTCCTGAGAAGCGTCTTGGCATGGACTAAATTCTGGTGTTTGCCCCTGCAATTCCTCCCAATCATCGAGTCAGTCGTCCAATTCGTTTTTCACGGGGGCAGAGACAACGCGAGTACCTTGTTATCGAGGAATTCACTTAAAGAGTAAAGTGGCCATCCTCGTTCTTTCGCCGCCAGGGGGTGAAGTGAAGACCTTGATCATAGAATTTGAAGCAAGGCCAGATATATCGGACTTTGCCCGCTTTCTGGCTTCAACCGATCCAAGCATGTTAGTTTGTTAACTCTAGCTCTAAGCTTTTGCTCTCTCGACTTACTACCCTACGTTACAACTCGGCAATGGCAGTTTCTGTCGGTCATCCTTTAATCTCAATAAGTTAGAAATGCCCTACATCCTCCTTTATCTGACCCGATTCGAACGTCTCGGACATCTGTTTCCCTTGCAAACCAAACGTCATCTAAGATACAGCCACTTGATTCCCTGTCTCTCTCGTCGGCTACTAAAATAATTCTAAGTATCCAAGTAGAGATTGTGGAAAATCCTGAGAGGGTGAGCTCCCGGATTAATCTAAGGAAAAGGACATTAAAGCATGTATAGAGGTGGGAAACAAGGATAGCAACGGGAATGATTGTGAAGTTGATCTTTCGGTCTCCACGACAGTATATCTGGGGGGAGTTCTGGTTGCATGTATGGGGAGCCTAATGGGCCAAATTTATAAATAAACAAAACAAAACAATTAAATAAATATATAAACAAATAAACAAATATTTTTTTGGCCCTCCTAAAATGTTTCATTATCCCATTTTTGGCACGATGTAGCCCACTTCTTTGCTCCTTGGACATGTGCTCATGATTGCTTCTTTAACTGTCAATTCCACGAGGAAAGGAAGAAACTTCTCCAACTTGCCTCTTCTATATGAATTTTTGGATTGCGTTGTCACGAGGTAATCTAAACATCAAGAGCACCTTTTTGTCATTGTTAGTGGAGATGGCATCATTTTTTTTTTCTGTCGTACTGATATCCACGGAGAAAATTACCAATTAACAATCGCCTCTAATATCAAATATCCGAATTTACGAATGGGATTGATTTCCAAACGAAAGTGTGAACTAATAAGTTGTGAACCAATTTAATACTATCATGGTCCTTTTCACTTTAATCAATCGACGGGAAATGCATGCACACTCAACTTCCTTGGATCCCATCAACCTTCTTTGCCTCAGTTTGATGGATGGCTTGGCTTCTCCGATACCGTGAGCTTCCTTGTTCACTTTCAACTTTACACTTAGAATTTGATTTGAGCGAACGGAAACGATGATGCAGATCGCGTCCCCCAAGCTCCGGCGACGCTTGGTAATTTTCTTTCTAGCCACGGTCGACCATTTTCCACCGGGCAACCTTATCACCTCCCCGCCGCTCCCATCCTTCCAGCGATGTAAACGACGTGCCGGTTTGCATGAATATAACGTCCAAAAACGCTCTGGGCGGTGCCCTTCTGGACATACAGTTGCCAAATTCTCCGTTGTTTATTCCCTTAGAACAGGATGTGATTATCGAGACATTTCATTTTCTCAACCTTTACTTGAAAGGGAAAAACAACTACGTCCTTGTCCTCTCTTCCACCTAAAAAGATCAACCAGACAACCTCATATGCTGTCTCCTCTCCCTAACCACATTCGACTCAACGAAGTTTTGGAAAGGATTAATGTCAGCTCTGACTTGGTATGCTTGTAGATGAACACATCCCCATTTGAAGCATAGATTGAAGACATAACCTAATCCTAGAAAGAGCAAATAATGTTTTTTGACTTAAAAAGGAGCGACAGCTCTGGAGGTCGGAACACGAGACCTTTTGCTCTAATATCGCGTTCACTCATAGTGAACGTGATTGATTACCCTCATCCGCTGCGCACCCAACATTACCCAGTATCATAGCTCCAAGATCTCTACGTTCCAGTCTCCCGAAAGAATGGCATTGTACTTGGACACGAGTTTTCATTTTCCATCGCTTTTTTAGAATGTTTTATCCACGTGTTGGACTTAAGTGTATGTTTTTTGCATCTCTCCTCCTCTCATGCAGGGGAACATCAACAGTAAAAAAAAAACCCAAAAAAAAAAAAAAAAGAAGTCTTACAAGAAATCAGATGCATATTCTAACTTTTGAGATGTCAAGAACTAAAGCGTGAATGAATATCTTCTCTCTTTTTGAAAAGGGGACATTTTCCCTCCGGCAATGAGGGTCGCTAATCATCTCCCACTCGGTCTTTTTCCTCGATGGGATGGGCGGCCGGGCAGCCCTAATTTTGTGACAAAGCTTAATCAAATTGAGGCTTGTGGTCTCACCGTGCCAAGTGGGACAGATAATGACGTTCAATGCTATCTTGTAATCACGGGTGTAATTTCAAATAGCCCTAAAGGCAATCTCTGTCCCTATTTGAGTATGATGATGCAACTTTATCAGTATACCACGACCCATCTTTTAATTTTTGAAGGAAAAGATTATCCCAAGCCCCCCAAAAAAAGAAGGAGAAGAAAGTATTTTAGAAAAAGTGAAAAAGAGAATCATAGCAGTGTAGCCCAATAAAAAAATTGTATTTTTATATCTCCATCTTTTTTTGGCCCATTGTCTACTCCAGTCTACTGTTCGAGACCCTGCGCGCAGAGAGGGAAGAAGGGCCTTGAGGAGGAGAACCAAATCCTTTTCTTAACCTTCACGCCTTCATTTACACCTTTCTCTCTCTCTCTCTCTCTCTCTCTCTCACTCACTGTGCAAATTAACTGCCATTTTTTTGAAAAACCAAAAGAAAAAAACAGAGAGAGTGAGGGAGATATAGAAATCTTTCTTACCCACCTCTCGCTTCTCATAAACGCACTTCTTAGCTCGGAGAGCAAACCCCCACCGCCCCCCCTGACATTCGCTCCTCTCAATTGACTTCCCTCTCTTTCCACTCTCTCGCAGACTCTCTCTCTCATCTCCTCTTTGAATACGCACTTCATCCCACTTCAGGAATTCCTCTCAAAGAAAACAGAGCATTACAGAACCAAGAAACAGGGGAAGCATCAAAGAGAGCCACTGAACAGAGTCTCCTCTCTCTCTCTCTCTCTCTCTCTCTCTCTCTCTCTCTCTCTCGCTTCACCTTCCCATCCATTTCTTGGTTTTCTTGTAAAAAGAAACAAACATGGGTTCGGTTTCTTGCGGAGACCAAGAACTGGAAGACAACCAAAGAACGGACCAGACTCTGTTCGTGGAAGGGCCCATCATCGTCGGCGCAGGGCCCTCCGGCCTTGCCGTCTCGGCCTGCCTCTCCAAGCACGGAGTCCCTTCCCTCATCCTGGAGAAAAGCGACTGCATCGCCTCCCTCTGGCAAAAATGGACCTACGATCGCCTCAAGCTCCACCTGCCCAAGCGGTTCTGCGAGCTCCCTCTCCTCCGCTTCCCCAAAACTTCCCAAAGTACCCGACGAAGCAGCAGTTCATCTCCTACCTGGAGTCCTACGCTTCGCACTTCAATATCAAGCCCACCTTCAATCAGACGGTCAGAGCGCCGAGTTCGACGAGTCTTGCGGGCTGTGGAAGGTCCGGACCCGGGAGGGGCTCGAGCGCAGGTCGAGGTGGCTCGTGGTGGCCACGGGGGAGAATGCCGAGCCGGCGACGCCGGACGTGGCCGGGCTCGAGAGGTTCCAGGGGCGGGTCGTCCACACGAGCCGGTACAAGTCGGGGTCGGAGTTCGAGGGCCAGCGGGTGTTGGTGGTAGGCTGCGGCAATTCCGGCATGGAGGTCAGCTTGGACCTGTGCAGGCACAATGCCATTCCTCACATGGTGGTTCGCAGCACTGTAAAGTCCTCTCTCTCTCTCTCCACAGTCTCAATTAATTATTCATAATCTCTTTTGTCATTTCATCACTTAATTCCCTTGACCGCTGACCCATATGAATTTTCTTTCTTCTTTCTTCTTCCCCATAAAAGAAAGATTCATTAAATTTTCTCCTGATTCGGTTGCCTGGGGATGCTCCAAAGTGTAAATTTATTTTTATTTTTATTTTTGCTTTTCTTTTCAATCTTCCTTGTGGCCTAAACGCAATCATCGTCAATCTAATTCGGTGGGATGACGTTGACCGTGCTTCTTCCTGCTAATCAGGTACATGTCCTGCCCAGAGAAATGCTTGGGCTCTCAACGTTTGGAGTGGCCATGGCGCTGCTCAAATGGCTCCCTCTAAGATTAGTGGACAAGATCCTCCTCCTGATTGCCAACATCACCTTGGGCAACACCGACCGGTTGAGCCTCCGGCGGCCCAAGACCGGGCCGCTCGAGCTCAAGAACGTCACCGGAAAGACCCCCGTCCTCGACGTCGGCGCCCTCGCGCAGATAAGGTCCGGCAAAATCAAGGTAACCGAGCGCGCGGAGTCATTAATCCAAGCCTCTCCATGTGCTATCTACGCTGATGGCATGAGTAGAGAGTGCTAACTCAAATTATGGTTTATTCTTCCTTCTTAGGTGGTGAAAGAAGTGAAGAAGATAACTAAGAATGGAGCCAAGTTCCTGGATGGGCAGGAGGAGAAGTTTGATTCTATAATCTTGGCAACTGGGTACAAGAGCAATGTCTCTAGTTGGCTCAAGGTGAGGCAGACTTCATTCATTTTTATTTTTGATTTTTTATATTGTGAATAGTTACAAAGTTTTGGTTAGTTTTTAGTTCTATCTTATTATGAATCACCTGTCACTGTCTTTCGCTTGGAGACATACAAGACAGAAGGAGAGACCTCCGGATCTCTCCATTTCTCCATGCAAAGAAAAGAGAAAAACCAAAGGGAGGGAAAAAGGACAAAGAAATTAGGGTTTGGGGCTTATGCCCGGGTTAAAATTCCCTTTGCTGAACGATCTTTCTTGTGAAGATGACAAAACTGTATTCTCTGTGCCCCATCCATGATGCGTTGCTATCATGACATCGTGTATTCAGTGTGCGTATATTAGCGGAATCATAGTCTAGAAGGGGCCCCCCCTCCCTTCATTTTAAAATTCGATTCCCATTTATTTTAAAATATTTTTCGACATCATATTTTCCTAGTTTAAGCCAGAAATGTCTGGGATTGCAATTTGCGATGTCTCTCTTGCATATTGCATTATGATGATTAGACATTTAATTGCTGGGGGGTGATGTTGCTTCTTATGGCTAACGAGCAAGATTGACCATTGGTGATTTGTGATGGTTCTTGTATCACGCTTAATGCCTAATTGACATCTAAACTAGGGGTGGTAATTAGTGCTTCTTCTTATGGCTAACAAGCAAGATTGACCCACAATCTTTGTTTCGCCCGTTGTGATTAGCTATGTCTCTAGCATCTTGCTTTATGTCGGTTAACGTATAATTAGGCATGGCAATTAGGGTTGCTTCTTATGGCTAACAAGCAAAGTTTGACCCGGAAATCTTTCCTTCACCCATTGCGAGCACATCACTGCCATTTTTCATTTTTCTTTTTTGGCGACCTTGATTACATTTGCAACATTTTGCACTTATTGATAACTAAGTGGATCTATAGCATCATACTCTAGAGGTCTCGAGTTCGTTCCGGTCGCAATCACCGAGCCTGCGGGAGGTCTTTTCTTGATATGTAATTTGGCTTATTAGGGCTAAGCAAAATATAGACTATGAAGTAGTTAACCAATATCTGACCCAAAAAAAAAAAGTAGTTAACCAACTTGGGGGGGATTAACGAGAGAACTTGACCTCGACCAGCAAAATTGAAAACGGTATTAAAGAATAAATTACTTGAATGGATTGTTTCCTTATCATTTGGCACCAGAATTGAATTGAGTCTAGATTTAATGTTGTTTTGAGTTTTTTAATCATGTGATTTTGTATTGTTCAAGTTGATTGATGTACTTAATTTTCATTTTTTTGCGCAGGGGGGTGATTTCTTTACCAAGGAAGGTATGCCCAAGACACCATTTCCGAATGGTTGGAAAGGGGATGACGGGCTGTACACCGTCGGATTCACGAGGAGAGGCATCCTCGGGACGGGCTGTGATGCGAACAAGATTGCCGGAGACATCGCCGATCAGTGGAGATCAAGCGTCAAGGAAAGCAACCAAGATCTGCATAATTCCCACATTATCCACCTCCCAAAATCATGATCGACCGACCCCAAAAAGTTAACAAGAAGAAAAAAAAGACAAAAACAGAAGAAAAGAACTTGAACTTCCTGAAAAAGGGCAAAGAAAAAAGAAAGAAAGAAGAAACCATGCCATATGGAGCAACGCCGGAGTCAAGCTAGGGTTTGGCGAGTTTGTATTTATTCTTCCCTTAGGCTTGACCTTCCCCTTTTTTCTGCAGCATGTGTACCATGGAATAGGGTTTGGTCCAGATTAAATAGAGGAGCTTGCAAGGCTTCCATCACGATGAAAGCGCTCGTTCGCAAAGTAGTACTGTTGCTGCACGTGCCTTCGCTGACAGAGAAAGCCTTTTATACGCTAGGACGACCGAAAGGGCGACGAAGACCAAATGCTTCTGCATCCAAAATCCGATATCTCCTTGCTAGCTGCGCCGTTCAGGTCTCCCGCTAAAGGAAGCTCCGGATCAGGGCTCTTAAGGGTCTTAACGAGATGATAAGCATGTTGAAATACATTGGACATTGAGGGTGTGTTTAGTTTGAGTGAAAGAGTTTATGGCAAATTATTTTTTGGGATTTTCAGTTGTGTGGTTTGTTGAAAGTAATCAGTTAACTGAAAATCATTTTCAGTCCAAAAAGGAGAAAATGTTTTCCTGAAAATATTTTTTTTATCATGAAATTTTCTCTAAATGAATGCACCTTGGAGTTCGGGAAATTTGCTGCTGCTAGGGTTTTGTGACCAAATTCTAGAAGGATAATTGCTCCCATTGACTGCTTCGAATTGTTGCATGCTTAAGTGATGAGTTGAACGAAATGGCACTTTTTCGTTTCTTGGGTCATTACTTTGTGAATCAAATAACTTCATATATCGTCGTATTGACAGTGGTATTTTTGATGACGTCGTCGAACATGACATCATGACGAAGTATTAGATTATAATGCTTTGTGACATCATTAAAGAACAATAATATAAATTATCATCGTTCTCATGATGGGATTCTTCACATCATTTGAGACAAGCTCCCTTGTATATGGAGAGCTCTACCATATGAATGCATAAAAATTGGCGGGGAGACGAGCTCCATTATAATTAAAGTCTACTGAGAGTACTCTCATCTGCCCTACCTTTGAATTGCCCACACACGTCGTCTGTAATTTAATGGCACCATGATTGCCAGCCGCCGGTATGAGAAAAAAACTTTGCATGTTCTATAAATCATGCGAACCATGACTACCTGGACCACCGATACCGCACGATCAACAGCCCCGATGAGCTCGATCATCAATCAACACGATCCATCGGTTGGCAAGACTCGTTGTTCGCAACACTCTCGGGGCCGGACGCTTTTTGCATTCGAGTCCCGACCCAACATCTTTATACTCTCAAAGCGCAAAATGCAAAGGGCTCCTCATCATGTTCCTAAGTTCTCGCATTTTCTGGGGACAAAAAGAATTCCCCTAACCTCCGTGAATCCCGGATGTACTAGCGCCCGAGGTAACACGAGAAAGGAAACTGTGCGAATTTGTTGCCTTGCTCTGCTCGTGCAGCTCAGATTGCCTAAAGTTGTAGAAAAGCCATGCAGTGAGGTATCCCCTCCAACATCACTTCAAGCCGTGAATTATCACCAAGACGGAAACTCGGTGCCCCTCTCCGAAAGGAACCTCTCCTCCAAGCTTTCCCAACTGTTTCGGGGAGCGACTGTGGTACTGTGCCCACAGTAATCATTGCTCCGAATTAGGTTCGACGCGGCAGAGCTCTGCAGCTGCGAGGGAGAAAAGAGAGAGAGAGAGAGAGAGAGAGAGAGAGAGAGATGGGATGGGGATCGTACGTGCGGCGTCCAAGTTAGGGTTCTGGGTTTTTTCTCTCTTTTCGTAATGTTAGGTTCGTGAATGCAGGTCACATGGCACATATAATCCGTCGATTGAAGGATTCTAATTAAGTTTTCGTGGACTGAAGTCGAAGGAAAACATGGCCGTCGGGTGTCGTCGAAACTTGGCGAGTTTGAGATGGTCTTTAGGCTGAAAATGGGGTAACTTCATTTGGAAACTTCAATACTTTTTCTTTCTGATCTTCTGCTACATAGCGGGCTAAAATTTGGCTTTTGTGTTGGCTTCACTCGATCTTTGATTCTTGCCTCAGGCGTTCTATTACTTCTGTTTGTGATGATTTCATAATGGTGTTTTTTTAAAAGTAAAACGTTTTGCCAATACAAAATCGACTCAACTTATCTTATAGAGATTGAAACGCGTAATTTAAATAATACGTGAGTACCAAGATGTTTGTGATCTCGAGAACGTAAATATAATCAGCTACTCTAGAATATTGCCAAGTCCAATTTTAGTAGCCTTGGGAAAATTGGGAAAATTCATGCTAAGATTGTAGAGGAAAGGTTTACACCATGTCCAAACGGTTGGAGTTTACTTCGGGGAAGGCGTTTAATTTCAGTAGCCTTGGGAAAAAGAGCATCCTCTGAGAAAGATGTGGCTCAACCTTGTAAGCCTTTTTTTGGGAATTGAGGAAAATTAAGGGCTAGGGGAAGGAAATTACTTTCGAATTGATACACCTATAATAATACCAAAAACTCAAATTGGAACATTTGTGAGAAATTTACATTCTATTAGATTCTATAAAATAGTATTAAAATCATTAAAAACCCTAAACTAGTATACTCATGAGAAAGGAAAGGCAAAATCCTAAATTGATATATCTATTAATTGTCATGTGTAATCAACTTAGTAATTTGATGATAAAATTTAACGAAAAGTAACAATATATCATAGGAATATCAATTTGTGATTTTTTGTAATAAAAAAATTAATTTTTGGTAAATTTCTCACGGATTTTTTTAAATTTGGATTTTTTTCGTGGTATAAGCCCTAGAAAATTTAAAATCCTCTTTCCTTTGCTTTCTAACAAGAAATTTAAAATCTCTGGTTTCCACACACACTTTCCTATTTCCTCATTTCTTAAATAAAGATTTGAATTACATCCATATAACAAGAATCAATATACAATAGAAAAATATTGCATAATACATTTGCTAAATTCCTTATTGTGCTTGGAAGAACATTGGATATGGTCATATTCCATGGTATTGGGTGTTTCTTGCACCTAGATTAGAAAAAAAAATTAATTAAACTGATGAAAAAGGGAAAAAGGAAGAAGAGAAAACTTAGATCTACAAACCATAGCCGCAATTGCGATGGTTGTCATCAATGACAATGTCTACCGTTGCTGTGGTTTCTGCCTTAAATTAGAGGGAAAGAGAGTTGGCAAGAAACAACAAGTGAAACAAATATGGTAGCCACTACAGTGGTGGTCAGTTAGGGAGTGCAGCCACCACATATTACCCCCTAGGATGGAAGCGTAATAATGTGTGAGAGAGAGAGAGCCACCAATGCGCAAGGATCACCTAGGAAGCGGCAGCCACCGGATGGTGGCTACAAGGGTGCAATCATCGAAATGGTGGCATGAGAATTTTTCTTATCTAATCGACGCTACTCATCCTTAGGCTTAGGCAGGTAATCAAGTTTTTTTATTCGGTTATATCTAAATTTATCCTGTCAAAATGACTTTACCGAAATATTGGGTGGGATAATATTTTTTCAATGTAAAGTCAAATCCAATTTACGAAACGTCTCCCAAGTCCATGAATGCATAGTCATTAATATAGGTAAGTTCCTTCATGGGATTTTTAAAAGAAGGTTAAGAAACAAATATGCACAATCTCTCAAGATAGCAAGAAGCAAATCAAATTGAAATCAAAAGTCATATTTAAAAACTCCATATCCCTAAATGATAGAACAGTTTATTATGGGGGGACTACATAGGTGGGAATCATATACATGCAAATTTGAAACCTACCCATTGAAAGATGGAGAGGAGGAAATTGAGGTTGAAATGGTAATCGATTTTTAATTTGGCAAAGGGCGATTTTAAAAGCGAGGCATGATTTACCCTAATAACCAAATTTGGGTATTGTGTATTGGAAAGAAGAAGAAGAAGAGGAGGAAAAGAACACTACGTCATTATTGAACGAGACGAAACATACGAAGGCCCGTATTAACCTTCTTCCTCGTGCGGACGCACATCTCTCTCTTCTTCGTCATCTCTCTTTCTCTCTCTCTCTCTCCTCCGCTCCTTCTGTTCTTTCTGTTGTCTGAGGACAGATCACACGATACATTTAACATGCGTACGAGTAGTCGTGTTCGTGCGTTGATGTGTGCTGTGTTGGGTTGCTGTCCTCTGTCTCTCTCTCTCTCTCGTGCCGCCACTGAAGGAGGTGTCGTCGGCAGCATCTTCTCTCTCCCTCTGCAATGAATGAGTCGGGAAAATCAGTCACCACACGCTTCCATCTGCACGCCTTCCCGGTCACCTTACGTCACTCCACTGACACTTTGAAATCTGCGTAGAGAGAGAGAGAGAGAGAGAGGGGGAGGAGAGTCAGATCATCGTCCGTCAGAGGATGACATGGGGTTTGATTTAATCGAATTGATTGATTTGCTCGCCATTTGAATTCTCTCAGGCAGTGAAAAAAAGATCTGCTCCTCCTGCTGATGTCACCCGGCGAAAAGTGACTGCGCTTTCCTCTCTCTCCGCCCCTTCTTGCAAACTATCTTAAAAATCGATACCACAAAAAATTTAAATTTATACAGATCATGACATTTAATGCTATAATTTTTTTATTATACCAAAATTCATAAACTATATTTACTATGACGTCAATACCTTTAACTTTTTGGAAATACATCATGCAATAATCCAAATTTTTTTTCTCATGCATATAAATTTGACTTAGTAGTAACACCGAAAAAATTATGGGTATTATTTTGCTCGGATAAAGTTTACGGTTTTTTGTGGTAATCGAACAATATTTTTGTTACACTGATTATGGGTTTTGGGTTTTCTGTGGTGCATAGTGAATATAATTTAGAGTTTTTAGTAATATTTTTCCCAAAGTTTTAATTTAAGAGGGATAAAAGGAAATGAAGGCGAAGAAAGTAAGACATAATGGGCTTCTAAAGGAAAAGAGGCCGTCAAAAGAGAGTTTAATCTAGCTTGTATTCTATTATTATAAATGGCCTAATTTTCTAAAAGACCCCAACTTTAAATTTAATCTTAATTCTATCTTGAACTCTTTTTTGTCTAAAAAACAAACCTTAAATTTTAGGTTTAGTCCAAATCTACCAAGAACTTTTCTTTTTTTAAAAAGAAATCTCAACTTTGGGTCTACTTCCAAATCTAGCCCTAAACTTTGTTTTTGTCTAAGAGAAAAATCATCAATTTTTACTCTAGTCCTAAATTTGCCTCTATCAACCCTTTATCATCACTAGTCATCTCTAATCTTTTATATCATATAATGGTTTTGTTTTGAAAATAATTTTCCATATTACCTTGCTAATGTGGATTTATTATTGATATGAAAATACCACATCAAATTGGCAATAGACCATATTGGTAGATTTGAGAATAAATTGAAAGTTGGTGATTTTTTTTAGACAACAAAATTCGATGTAGATTCAGGACTAGACTTAAATTTTAGGATTTTTTAAGACAATAAAAATTCGGATAGATTTAGGACTTTACTTAAAGTTTAAGATTTTCTTGAGACAAAATAAAAAATTCGAGACAAAATTGAGATTATAAGTAAAGTTGAGATTTTTTTTTTTTGGGGGGGAATTAGGTCTATTATAGACAAACATTAAAGGAAAATTTTCATTGAGAGGTCTCTCTTTTGGAACGGAGGAGAAAGGAGAAGGGTTGCATTCTCCTCTACCCCTGGCTCCTTTCATCAATCTCATAATTGGCGAATCGTAAATAAGGACGTTACCCACATTTAGTTCTAGTCAATGTTACACTTGTGTGATGTTCATATTTATAATCAGCTAATTAAAGGTTTGGTCGGAAAAAAAAAAATACTCTAATCGGGGATGAAGGGAAATATAACACTAGCAAAGTCGAGTCCTTTTACTCTACACCCGCCATGTGCTTAAAGCATAGTAATACTCTCTAGATAATTCTCTATTCATCCAATTTTCATTCTCTATAAAGATTTGATTGACAATATGGAAAAATTAATATGTAATAGAATATTAGAAAGAATACATGAGCTAAGCTAAGCGACCAATTACAAGCGTTTTTTAATGAAACCATTTGAAAATATCAATTTCCTTTTCAAGATATATCCCAAAAAAAAAAAAATAGATGAAAAAAATTGTGTCCAGTAGGATTCAAACCTATACTGAAGATTTAGAGTACCTCTGTCCTCCCCAATTCAACGATGTACGCGTTTTTCTGACTTAGACTTCGATGCGCATGCATGCGGAGAGGATCAACCCGAGCTGGCCAATATTGCAGAGTCTCGATGTTCACATAGTCCTACCGTTTTCCTCACGTGAGAAAACCCGATTATGATGTGAGGAGGCTGTCATGTAAATCGACTAGGCATGCAAACGTACCGATCCGCATCCCCGAGACTGAGAGCAGTGCCATGCATGCCGACGATTATGCATGCAGAATCGAAATTGGATCGATGTATTACGCTGGTCCGCCAGTGAATTCTCGAAACTCTGCAGTCATTCTCCCTCCCTCCCTCTCTCTCTCTCTCTCTCTCTCCCCCTCTCTCGAAATTTTTCGTCGGGATTGATGAATCGGATTCTCGTCGTCTCGTATATGCATTTGCATAAGCAGCCGTCCGCCCCAGGTTTTTGACTCAGTGGAACGTTGCTTTTGCAGCAGTTAATATCATTCTCTCTCTCTCGAAATTTTACGTCGGGATTGATGAATTGGATTTTCGTCGTCTCGTATATGCAATATGCATAAGCAGTCGTCGGCCCCAGGTTTTTGATTCAGTGGAACGTTGCTTTTGCAGCAGTTAATATTATGAACTCGCACCCCTAGAAGGGGATAGGGCTAAGCGGAGCAAAATGGGTTTTTCATGGGATGTGAAATGAAAACTATGAGGTAAGCGGGGGTACATCAGTGCGTCATGAGAAGAGGACTTCTCAATGCCCACCTTATCTCTAATTTAATTTTTCATTGTCCATTATCAGATACATATATTTTCCTCAACTTATAGTAATAAAAGAAATTTTAAAAAATGACTCGAAGTGAAATTATTTTCTCAAATAATGAATCGAAATGATTTTGTCTCACTCTCAACTAAGTGCTTGAAGAGACCAAGGTAACTTCAAATAAGGTTTCAAACTCACTAGCTAGTTGAATCTTCACCGGGGGACTTTTTCTAGTGAGTAGAACAAGGGCAATTTTGTCAAAAATTACAATTGGAAAAAAAATAAATAATAAAATCGTCATATTTGAGAGTGATTTGGGACCAACCAAAAAAAACCAAAAAAGAATTGGGGTTATGGTTCTTCATTCTTTTCTTCTTCCTCTACCTACTCAAGCAAATTTTGTAGGGATGTAGTTTATACTCTCCATATTTTATTAGTAGTTTGGATTGAGTCAATAAATAGCTACTGGTATATATAATGTTTTTTTTTTTTTTTGTGATTGAGAAATGTAACGAATAGGTGTGATGTGTTAATTATAGTGTGATTTTTTGCTAGATGTAACCTTAGTTTAAGGATGAATTAGCATAAAATTTTATATCTCGAATTCTCTGTCTTATTTTTTGTCTCTATTTCCTTATAATTGTGTTGAATCCTAACAAATTTGCTCTTGCCTGCTCCGCATACAGTCCTCATTGCTCGTAGCTCCTTGTCGAAGGCAATGCTCCTTGCATTGCATTTGTTGATGAAACTGATGCCATGGGTGACATAGGGGAACTAGAATTAGAGGAGGAAATGATGGAAGGCAAAAGAACCTTCACCAGCTGTTGATAGAGATGGATAATTATGAAGAAAATATCATTGTTATTATGGTGACGGACATCACAAACATTCTGAAATGCCTTGCTTAGGCTTAGAAGATTTGATAGACAAATATGTATGTCTATACTTAGCAGGCAAGTCTCGTAGCATGTACCTGTACATAGTGTCAGTAGAACAGTCAGTCTCATGGTGCATATGCTTAATTATAGTATCTATGCACGCAACTATTGTTGTTCCTAATATCTAGTGTGGGAAGAAAGTCGACGAAAGAAATGATTAACTTCTTTGATGTGTAATGAACAATTTATCCCGAAACAAACGTTGAATTACAGATGAACGGCAAATACTATGACTTCACGATGGTCTAAATGCAATCATAAGGAAAAAATTCAATTTCCACAGCGTTCATGCTGATTGTTTTCATAAAAGAGTAATGGAATGCCTACCCCCCTTTTTTTTTTTTATGATGGAAAGAGAAGAAGAAGAGAGAACGGTTTCATTTTGAACATTCTTTCTACCAACCAGCCCAATGGTTATCTTCTGAAGTTATTTATATGATCCCATCATACCTTTTTAAAGGGTGTCTCTCCATCATAACATATCAAGATAAAACAATACATCTTAATCGCATCCTATCACGAATGTACTAATAAAATGCAATATCTCATACTCGGACATGATAGGCTTGATAGTGCTCTATCAAGAATATAAAGCATTCAACATTCATCAACTTTAGAAAGAATTCATACTAGCAAGAAAGTCATGCGACCAATGAGTACATCTACACTTGGAAGCTCAAATTATGAACTTGTTAGAAATGACATAATGGCTACAACCCTAAAAAGAAATAAACAATTGATGTCCCATAGTGCCCCAAACATATTTTGTTACATCAATCCAAATATACTTATTCTTTAAAGACTATACTTGACTATTTTCATAACACCATGTATTTACAATTATATCAAAACCATAGAATATGATATAATTGGTCGAGTAGTAAATATATATAATAGATGTAAAACAACAATAATCTTTCTTCGCATTCATGTCTCTCTCCATTTCAGAACAACTAATTTCCTAAACATGTCTCATAAAGCCATATCTATTCATGACCGTTGGTAATATGCTAAAGTAGCAACAATGATCTTTCACTTTGAGAACATAATCAAAAGTAACATATGGTACAAAATAAGGTAAATTATAAATTACCTCAAGGACTCACATGATGAGTAGATATGAATAATTTCACTAACATTTTATTGTCGTTCATACAATAAACATGTAGTATGAATTACATGCTACGGTAGATTTCTCTTTATATAAAAGCATATGTCATTTATTAAATATATCCACTATACGGTTATTTGCCTAAACATAGTCATGTGTTTCTCGCGTACTCAAGTTTAGCTCAAGTGTTATATCAACTCGCTTTCTATAGCGCCAATTAAGTATTCACATATTTTAAGCACCTTATCAATGTCTTTTTATTGAGATAACCAAAGTTTCTTGTCTTTCTAGTCATGAGTAATTCTTATGCCTAGGATTTGCTTGGCTGGACCTAGGTCATTCATTACAATAGTTTTACTCAACTCATCTTTTAAACTATTGATTTTCTTAGTATCATGTCCAACAATCAACATGTTATCCACGTAGAGTAGGAGAATAGGAAGATCATTATCTGAGAATTTTTTCATAAAGATATAAGAACCGAAATTGATCGTATTGTATTTATTATCTTCCATGCATAATTCAAACTTTATGTACCATCATTTTGGCGCTTGCTTGATATCATATAAGTTTTTCCTCAATTTACCTTGTTCACCTATTAACACGCACTTTAGAGTATTCAGAATATTTTATAAAAATACATTTCTTCCCTCTGTGGTTTAATTTGCCATATTTATGGGAAGAATCATGAACATAAGCTGTACACCCCCATGGAAGTAGATTACTTAAATCCGATTTCTTACTAGTTCACAATTCATAAGAGGTGGAAGTGACTGATTTTGAATACACATGCAATAATCAATAACGCATATCCCTAATACGAGATATGTAAAGTTGCTTGCGCAATCATAGACCTAACAATTTCTAATAGAATTTTATTTATTCTTTCAGTAACCCCATTTTGTTGCGGAGTACCAGGAATAGTCAATTATTGTATAATTCTCATTTCATCACAAAGTCTTGAATTGTTTAAATAAATACTCACATTCGCGATCGATTTTCAATACATTTATTGTTTTGTTTAATTGATTTTCTATCAATGTTATATATTGTTTAAATCAGTCTAATGTTTTTGACTTATGAGAGATAAGAAAGATATAACCAAAACGAGTGAAATAATCTATGAAAGTAATAAAATATGATGCTCCATGCCTTGCCCTCACGTTTAATGGATCACAAATTTCAGAATGTATGAGTTGTATTGAAAATTTAACTCTAATTCATTTACCGAATGGTTTTCTAGTTGTTTTTTTTCCGCTAGACAATGTTCACATATAGGTAGATCAACATTAGCGAGTGACTCTAAAAGGTTTTCTTTAGCTAATCTTTGTATTATTTATAACTCAATATGACTTGATCTAGAATGTCTGGTACTTGTATCAATCTTAACATCACTAGAAAATGTAATTAAAGAAAAACAACTATTAACATTAACATTATATAGATCATAGTGAATGTCTAATACCATAAAACCATTCAATATATGACCAAAACCATAATAAACTATTCAAAACAAAATGTCAACACAATCATCATAGAAATTCAATACATAACATAAGTTAAGAAAAACAATTACGAAAACCAAGATATAAGATGCCTTTTAGAAGACATTTTTACAACTTGTGAAAAATCTCTTCAAAATCAATTCTCTTCTTTTGACGAAAGCCCTTCACAACAAGCTTGGCCTTATATCATGATTGCAAACAACTTTCTTCCATCTTCAACTGGTACAGCCATTTATTTATGAGTGGTCTCTTACTCTTAGGTGATTTCACCAATTCAAATGTGCTCATGCAAGGATTTAAGCTCATCTTATATGGGTTCATGCAGCTCATTATTTTGTTCATATGACATAATCTTTTCATAAGTTTCTGGCTCTCTTGCATCAGTGAATGACACATACTTATGGGGCAAATATTTTTGTGAAAGTTTAGATATTCTAACTTGAGGTAGGATAAGTTATTTTTGCTCAACTGACTCAACGAGCTATTCTTGCTCAATTAGTTCACCTATCTCAGCTGAAAAATCAACATTATATGAAGATTTATCATTTTCATGATTTCATGTGAAGTCAAATATTTGGACCGTATCTCATATTTTTCAAAGCCAAATTACATCCAACATCGGTTTTCAAATAAACATCTCCCATGCCAATATCCTTGGAAGCACCACAGTTTCTTATCCTAATATAACCAAAATCATCACAGCGATAAGAAACAAAATAGTCGTATTGTGTAGCAACATGAAATGAAGCTACAGAATCAACAACTCAGGTAGAGTCTTTGCATATAAGGTCCACACAACCATCGTCACATACAAACATAGTATCAACATTAATTGCAACCATTGTCATAACTTGTTTTTCTTTATCTCCATTTATTTCATGTGATTTGTTTTAGCAACCAATACTCTTTGGCATAATGTCTCATTTTTCCACAATTTTAACACTCCACACTCCTCCTTGGTCTTAATTTCGACCTTTCTCTTGGCTTGCCCCTATTATCATTACTTTGAAACTTTCTTGATTAACTTCACACCTTATTTTCTATGACAAAAGCCTCCAATTTAGAAGCATAATTGGAGCATTTTCTTCTTTAACCATGCTCATAGAAAGCACACTGAAAGGAGCCGAATTGTTTAATGCTACAACCAAGGTGTCCCAACTAACGGGAAGAATAACAACTAATAAACATGATTGCAATTCATCACCAAAGTCAATCTTAAGATTTGTCAATTGATTTAAAACATTTTGAAATTCACTTAAGTGTTTCAACATGCTACTTCTCTTTTGTATCTCAAATTTACCAATCGTTTAATCATAAGAGCTTTATTTTAGGTTCTTCTCTCATAGAGATATTGTAATTTCTTACACAAAGTTTCCGCTTTTGTTTATTGAGCAACATAATGAAACACACTGTCATCAATCCATTGTTGGATAAATCTAACCGTTTTCTAATTCATTCGCTCTCATTATTTGTCTTTCTTATCTCCTTTAGACTCATCACCCTCAACGAAATCAAACAAATTCTTGCAATATAACACGTCTTCTATCCAAGGCTTCCAAAAAGAGTAATTCAAGGCATTTAACTTAAACATGGTGCTGCGAAAATCGAGCAACAATTCATGAAAAACTAAACCAAATCCGGGATCAATTCCTCCCACGAAACTAATACGACCAAAATCAATTTAGTCTCAGTAGCAAATGGCAATATATAATGCCCAAATTATAAGGAAATAAAGCCAACAAAAATATCAAGGATTTAACATGGAAACTCAATGCAGGAAAAATCATAAACCGCCTAAAAAATTTAACTAATCACTAGGAATAGTAAGATACATGATGTGTTCTTCTCTAGTCACATATTAAAAGCTCAACATCAATATTATAATCATTTTTCATCACCATAAAGGTGGATAAATATAAATGGCGCAAGAAAAACCTAATCGCAATTAGAGAATTCAAAAGAGATTTTCAACGAACGAAACTGATCAACTTGTAGCTCTTGATCTCATGAGCAATATACTTAAATTTGAGTCATTTTTGTGACGTTTAGCCTTCGAATTGCGATCACAAAATCTTAGCTCTTTTCTCCTTCTTTCTCCCTTGTCTCATGATGCTCTCTTGGGGTGGACACTCAATTTTCTCTCTTCTCCTTCATCACTTGCACGAAGCTACCCACTTGCTTTTTTCTTTTTGTTCTTTTCTTTACTTTTTGACTTTTTCTTTTTTTTTTTTGTTTTATGCTAGCTAGGCCCCACATCAAGGTGGACCCAGACAACACAAAATAAGTAGAATAAACACAAGCTATTTTGTCCAAATGCTCTTCGAAACACAGTCTATTTTCATATTACTATTCCCTATATAATGTGAAAATTGTAAATGTGAAGAGCTAAAGTAATGTCATCATGCAAATTCATTTTTTGCCACCACCAAAATAGGAGGGGAAAATATTTGACCAAAAACTTATACATTCCAACTTAGCTAATGTAAATTCCCCCAAAACAAAATGATTACAACCGTTGACAACCATGAATCAAACTATAAGCGCTAAGAAGAAACAATAAAATATTCGTAGTCTTTGACGAACTCTGCTTCATATATGACTAACCATTGCCAAAATGGTTAAATAGACCTCAACTAACATAGGAGAATTTTCCCTATATCTATTGAATTCCAGGACTTGAAGCTGGCCAATGACAAAGTTGAAGCTCATGGTCTTGTGACAATGTAAGTTGAGATAGAAGAAAAGATGATAGATGATGGACTGAATCTTACAAGAAAGGGGCGACGAGTGATGAGTATTGGGCGAGTAGAGTAGTGAGGACCAAATGCTAAGCAATCGAGAACAGTGTGTGTGGATGAAGAAAGAAGGAAATATCCTAATCCCAATTCAATTTGGGGATTTTATCCCTTTTTTTATCCAATTGTCATTTTTGGACAAAATTTTCCATACTTTCGTCACCAAAAAAGTCCTTATGTGAAGATTTAACTAGCTAATGACTTTATACCTTTCTTTGAGACTATCTTGGCCACTCCAAGCCCATATTTGAGATGAAATACATTTTGGGTCCTTTTTTAAGAAAATGACCCTACTCTATAAGCCTTTATTTGAAAATTTCTCTAGCAATTATAACATAGCAAACTATATGTTAAGCATGGACAAAGAATGGTCTGTTTGGTTTGTTTTTGGCAAAGCCTTTGAAGGCTTCACCCTTGAGTAAATACAAGTAGCATTTGGCAAGTTTTTTGGAATGCTTGTTGCAGATGCAATTGCATTTTCAATGGTGCATTTGGTTCAGCTTTTGAGAAAAGCCTTTGGGGAAACGTAAAGGCCTTAACTTTAAAGAGTTTTGGTAAAATGTAAAGACTGTTTAGTAAATTATAATTGAAAATTGCCTTGGGAAACAACTTTGGGAAAATAAAGTTTGATAAACCCATATGTGGAAAGTCCTTTGATGTGACCAATGTAAGTTTTAAAATAAAATTAATTTTTTTTAAATAGAAAAAAAAAATAATGACTATCTATATATTTTTTTGCAAAGGTAATGTCAACAAGATATATTAACAAATGTTATTAAAAAAACACATCAAAGTGAACTTTTTCTCAATTAAAATGAGAGTAATCTCGTTATAATAGACATGGTTAAAACAGTAATTTCGTTCTAATTGACATGATTACATATACATCAAGGAAAAAATAAATTATAGTTGAAAATAAAAAGCAGTTAAGTCATAAAATTTGCAAAAAGTATAATCAAATCCTAAAACTTGTCAAATTGGTTTGACAAGTTTTAGGACTTGATTGTACTTTTTGTAAGTTTTAGGACTCAATTACATTTTCGTAACAAATTTTATGACTTTTATTACACTTATCCTTGTTATGGCTATTCAATAGTGTAAATATGTCATGTCAGAAAATAAATTGTCATCTGAAGCACTATCCCTCTCATCTATATCATCAAGGTCACTTGAATATCCATAATTGGTATCAAAATCTACATTTGCAAAATGTCTATCATCGATGGCTTTCATCGTATATAATTATGCAAAATCATTGTTGCTACAATAATTTGTACTTACTTAGCATATGTTTTAAAATCCTCCACTTTTTAATATACTAAAGGCTTGCTCAATTTTTTATTATAGCAGGGAATGAGCATGGTTGGATATCTCTTGATAACTTGTAGGTGCAAGATCTTGTCAAAATTCTTTGTATAGCCCCAAATAACTTGTTTGATTTAGATATCCAATATCTACTAAATGATATTTACCTACACAAATATAATATAAATTTAATTAACATACACCATATTGATACATATTGACGTACAAAATCATTAATTAACAAAGCTGAAGGAGGATAGACAAATTGTACATCACGTCTTTTTAGGATTTTATAAAAGATACGAATATTATGAGCTTATTCCTCCCAACCAACCCAAACATTTATAAATTTCATTTTAAAATTACAAACTGCTGTACCTTTTCGATCAATAAAACGAACTTGATTTTTCAAGGGTATCATCGCTATAACTCCAATGCATTCCTAAATATATATATATATATATATATATATATATATATATTATAATCGAAATTTATTTTTAGTTCTTTCTTATAATTGAAATGTAAATATAAATAAAATTTTTGGTTATTTTGCATCTTCTCTAGAACTTCCATAAATTGTGAATCAGCTAGTTGGATAAAAAAAAAAAATTCTCATTTCACATACCTTTTAATACTTAGCTAAAGTACTTGCTTATGATTTTCCTAGGGCACTAAAAGCACTCTTGTGTTAATCTATTACCCATATCATATCCTAAAATATGAAGAAACATTCCAATCATTTTCATAACATTAATAATCCTAGTTCCTTCAAGACTATAATGTATTACTAAATCATGAATTAAATTGTTAAATACAATCATATACATTCTAAACATTTGGTAGTGCCTTATCGGATTAGCATATTCACCCATCAATTTTCCTAACAATGCATTTCCTATATATGATGATGTAAAACAAGGATATATTGCTTGATAAGCCATTGCGAATTGAGCAACTCCTACAAATTGTTAATATTCCTCTTCTTATTTTTTATGATTTTCCCTTTTAGGACATGACATATAACTGGTCAAAGCAACAAAATATACAGTTATGTTAAAGTGATGAATAATCTAGATCATCCATCGATGGAACAATCATCCATTATATATATATGCAAACTCCACCTAATAAAAAAAACATTAACTAAAAACACAGGTCTTACATTAAAACATAATTAAAAATATAGTTCACAAGTAGTGCAAACAGAGTGCAAATCACCAACTGAAAATAGATCTCACATTGCAACAATGTTAAATATGAAATAGTTCAAACAAATAGCTTACATCCTAGTGATAACTATTATGCTCTTCCAAATTAGACTTTGACCACTTGACTTTTTTGTTCATCTCCATTCAATTTCATGAAAATCTAACTATTGTCTTTCTTTTTAGCAAAATATGAGAGTGCAAAAAAGAATAACTTTTGATCTTACTTAATCTCAAGTATGGCTTTGAATATTTGCATATTTTCTTTGCAATGATAAAACTCTATTACAATAGATATTGCATTGCTCCAACTTTTAACAGTTGAGCAAAGTTTGTCAATTTGTCATACTAACTTAGTATATTCAGTCAATTTTTTTCTTTTCTTTCCTTGAGCTTGTCTTGTTGAACTATGTGCCACTTTTTTATGGCTCTGACTTTGACTTGGTTGAATATTCATTTTACCAACATTATACTCTAAAGAATCATAAGTAAATCATACGCAATCACCAATGTTAACTTGCATGGTCTCAATATTCTCATTATTACATAAACCTTGTGCAGATATCCAGGTGAATTCCGATTGCAACTATACCCTCAAGCATTCTATCCAACAAAATATCAACATCTAGATGTATATCTTTCCTTTGAAAAACTTTAAGCTTAGAATTGGCTTGTAATGATATAATATTTTTATGAGTCATATTATGAAAGATGAACTTACAAAAAAAGTAGCAAAAAAAAGAGATAAACACGTAAATTTTCCTCTCACACCATTCATCACGTACATTAATGATTTTCTTCCTTGGATCATATCCTAATCATTTTCCTTTTGAACTAATTGCTTCCATCTTTTCTATTTTTCTATAAGATTATCTCACTTACTCTTCATTTAATTTTTATCACATTTTTTCCCTTCAACTCCTCAAACATGTTAATTATAATTTTCCATCCAATCATTTTGTCGCTTATAGGACGATAGTCTTTTTCAAATTATTCAATGCACAATTGACAAAAAGTCCTACATCTTCTGAGCTCCACTATGCTTTTTCCTTTGATGCACTTACCATCTTCCAAATAAACACGAACCCATTCGAAAAATGCAAATAGATGAAATTAACTTTGACCCAATTCCATTAATATGAATGAACACATGCCCATACAGATTTTGATAGAACGCTAACACAAACCAAAAGTCACTCAAATTTTACAAAGGTCTTCACTAAAAATATACTGTTCATTCAAACTAAGAAAAACATAAAGTTACAACACAATGCGACTTTCAACAAAATCATCATGGAGTGTTCCGAAAGGTGGCCTTAGGTCAAACATGGTTGTGAGAAATTAATTGGGAGAGAGAGACCTATTATATTTATAAAAAAATTTCCCACCTAAAGGTATCTATAATAATTAATCATTTTAAGGCCCTAAATAGAACCTTTATTAGCCCATCAATTGTCATAAATAGCAAATATATCATCCATCAACAAGTAGTGCTTAACATGCTGATTTTCTAGGAGTAGAGATGAATTATTGTATCACTAATCATCATATTAAAATGGAAAATCAATGGCCTGCAAGCATAGCATGTTGAACATCTTTGCATCAAAATGACACAAAGTCATCAAAACAAAGTAAAACTAAGAGCGGTATCTAAAATAGCTGCAATACTATGGATTACACAAAACATATGCATCCAAGGCAAAAAATGATATGATAGTTTTATTTCTCTAAATCAACTGACGTAATCCCAAATTTTACAACATCACCAATATCATCAGTAAATATAATCCCTCAATCTACTTCTATATACCTTGCACTTTTCCATCTCCATAATAAAAACTCTATATGACTTGAGCAAGTTGAACATCTTTGTACCAAAATGCCACAAATTCATCAAAACAAAGTAAAAACAAGAGCAACTAATCTAAGATAGCTGCAATTCTATGGATTATACAAAACATACGCATCCAAGGCATAGAGAGATATGACAATTCTATTTCTTCAAATCAGCTAAGATAATCTCAAATTTTACAACTTTGCCAATAAGTCAGTAAACATAATTCTCCAATCTACTTCTACATACCTTGCACTCTTCCATCTCCATAAAAAAAAACTTCGTATTACTCAAGCAATGATGTACTCAATCAAGTAGAAGATCGATAGTACCGTTCACGAAATCACTATGCGCTTAACAATCATAACTAGAAAAAGCACAATGAGAAGGAATTAAATCTAAAGAACCTGGATTTGGGGTGAGATGAACAATTGGGTTCTAAGCAAAGAGAGAGGCGAGCATGAGAGAGGTGGGCCACTCAATTCTAAGCGAAGAGAGAGACCACCAAGGGAGAGGTGAGCATGAGAGAAGCAAGCAACTGCTGAGTGAAAAGAGAGACGACCAAAGACGTGAGTGACTTGAAGAGGAGCTAAATTAAAGAGAGGCCAATTCAAAGAAGAGCGAGATGAGAGCGACGGCTTCATCTAAGGAGTCTAGTTAAAAAAAATGGATTAAAAATGGAATTTCAATAAGTTGCAAGGCCAACAAAGGTAATTATAAAAAATATATATATTAATTGTCGTAGTAGCATGCCAAGAATGGAAAAATGCCTTGCACAGCCTCTTACTTGCCTTAGGCTTTCAACTTTATAAAGACTTGTTTCTCTTAATGAGGTTTACAAAAAAAATTTCCAAACACCCAATTTTAGCCCAAGGGACTTTGGACGCCCAAAGCGGCTGGGAAAGCCATTCTCAAACGCATCACGTAAGCCAAAGTTACATCCCAATGTACTCTTAAATTATACTTTACCAAACACTCTTTGCATTTTGAAAGAACTCCTTAATCTAAAGTCCTTTGCGTATTTCCAATGACTTTCCCCAAAATCCCAACCAAACACAACTACAAACTATATTTGAATTTAGCCAAGAAAAGAAGATTGTGCTCTTTTTGCATTAAACTATCATGTCATCTATAAAAAATAAAAAGTAAAAAATTACATGTTCATTGTCCAAATACTCCTAAACCTATTATTCACTTTCACTAATTTAGTCCTAAATCTATCATGACGCGTGGCTATTTCTAAGCATTCTTTAGATGGCACTCCTAACCACTCAATTATTGTCAAATAAAAAAAATGTAAATCTCAAATTATTTTGTGTTATAACATTTTGCATTGCAGTTGCGGAAAAAATGCGAGGAATAATGACTTAACAATCTATCTCTCGGTGGACCACAAAATTGTCTCGGGAAACATACATGATATAACTTGGCGTTGTGTCGATATTTGACATTCTTGTTTACATTCAAAATGCTTATGTGAATAGGAGAAGACGGGTTTTGTGGCAATTTTGGATGGGAGTTATATTAATGAAGCATAAGGAAACTAACAAATATGCTTTGATGAAATTACTCAACATCAAAATATCTAGAATTTAATCTACGACAAAGCCCAATAACATAAAGATAAAATGCCAAAATTTAATCAACAACAAAGATCTAAAATTTACAACTAAGATACATGCGGAAATATAATCGGCGATGAGATATTTGAAAACTATAGCGTAAGTGCAAAAATTGATAGATAACACAATCCTCAAGCAATTCTTCAGCAGTTTCAACCATGCCTTCGCATTACCAAAGCTTTTCACTCCGCCTCTTCATGTTGCCACGACATCTTATCTCCAAAAAGTTGTGCCTTCTAAGTCATGCCTTAATTCTCCATGTTTTTTTTGTTGCCACTCTCATCCAAGTAGTTAAACCTTCAAATTCATCCTCCAATTATGAAATGCTGTGTTTCATTGTCTTATTTGCAAATAGTTCCAAATTTGAACGCCACTATGCCTAAACTTCGCATCTGCTTTACTCACAAAATGGTTAATTTTCATATGGTTTCTAATTCAACTGACAATCGATGTACTACAATTGACATCTTTGCCTTTCTTAACATTTAGTCAATCTTGTCTTGACAATCATCAGTCAGCCACTATCGTACATTGATAGTTGCTCATGTTCAATGATAATTATGGTTATCAACAAGAATCCCCATGGTCGATAACTTGTCTATAGCCACGCTTCACTTAGTCTCGAGTAGGGAAAAGCACACCAAAAGTGCCACAAATTGTATACAAGCACACTTTGGTGCCAAAAAGTTCACTTGCTCACTTAAATGCCAAATAAGAGGAAAAAAACAATCACTTTAGTGCCACTGGTAAAATTTTCCTGTCAAATTGATCACGTGTCTTTTATTTTTATTTTAAAAAAAAAATTGACGTAGTCTACATAGACGTCATAAACGACGTCATTTTGCTGTCCTCCATAAGAAACAACATCATTTTTCCATCCGACTTGGACTGCATAAAAGAAACGGCGTCACATAACCTCCCTTAGCCAAAACAACGTTGCAGAGGATGGATGAAAATTGGAGTCGTCGATCTCCTATTATTGCATACCAAGTAGGGTCGCTCGCTTGCTCAATCGTCGCTCGCTCATTCACCATCGCTCCCCGCCATCTTCGCCATCATTTATCGGCCGTCTCCCTAACTCTCAAGCACTCAAGTTTGTCATCTTCTCTCCTTTTATCACATGGAAGGACAAATTTAGAGTTCCAATGGCCAAATTAGGGCACGGAGGGAAAAATTAGGGCTTGGCTCAACTCGAAGGGAATAATGGTTCTGGCTAGAGTAGGAATTATGAAATAATGGTGGGGATCTCACTTTATTTAATTAATTTGTGTTCTATTGTGGGGACCAAATTGAAAATTATGGCACAAAGGGCAAAACTAGGCTCAACTCGGAGGGAATCGAATGAAAGCAAGATTGAATAAAGCTATTTGTCTAATAAATTCAAGCATTCTTGTTTAATTAATTTGGTTGCTTGAGGGGACCAAATAGGGACCGAATTGAATAAAGCTATTTCTTTAATCAATTGAATAAATCAGCTTCTTTTGTTTCTTTTTCACAAAGAGACAACATTGGAGTGAGTTCTTTAAGCAATTACTTGTGCTTGTAAGGACCTCCATGTAAAGTTGTCAATGATTCTGCTAAGTGATCCCACAAGCTAATGGTTTTTTTTTTTCTCCTTAGTGCAATGTCGACATGGAAGAGAATGTTGTAGCCATAATTGTTTGCTATGGTAGGAATTTGTCATTGGCACTTAAGAGTGGGAATGTGTTGGTGGAAATGAATGTACTATCTATATCAATATTAGCAAGCCATCATATATTAGTTTTGTGAGGGATTTAGTGTATTTTTTACGATACATAGTGTATTATTGTGTTCCTAGGATAGAATTAAAAATTGGTTGATGATAATGGTATTAAGGATATCGTTTGCCATTATCTTCATTGCGAGGAAGCTAAGGCATATGTCGATTATTATACTAATGAGGAGGATGATAAGAGCACTGAAAGCGAGTAATCAAGTTGGGGATGAGTTCACATTAGACGGAGGGCAACATGAGAGGCAAGCGAGAAAGGAGAAGGAGACAAGTCATAGAGAGAGAGAGAGAGAGAGAGAGATCAGCAAATAGGGAGATGCCCCGAAGTCTCTATTGAAGATGTTGATGATGAAGATTTAATTGGATTGAGATGGAAAGTTGCTACTTTATTGAGTGAATCAAAAGATGAAGCTTTGGCAAATGTAAATTTCCCAGGTGACGGAGATGATAATGAACTTGTACAATCAAGACAAAAGCAAAAGGAACTTGTGAGAAAAAAATTTGCCACTTTTGGAGAAAGGATGAATTCAAGCAAGTAAATGGGAAAGAATGAGCTCCACCTGGAGGTAATGAATGAATATGATGAAAGTGGTGGCAATGAGAGTATTAGTTCGAAGAATGAGCTTCAAGATGATGAATTACTTGTGTATCGAAGGAAAAGTAAGTATCATTGATGTGACCCAATTGTTGCCAAACCTCTTTTGTCTATAGGCATGAAATTTGATGATGCTAAATAATTTAAAGAAACCATTGTCAGGAACTCCATCATTGAATAGAGGAACATTGAATTCATTAGAAGTATAAATAAATTTGTGAGCATTAAGTGTTCACAACCCAATTGTCCATGGAAGATCCTTGGTGCACTAAGTAAGAAGGGGTCATTTCAAATTAGGTATTTCCATGAGGAACATACTTGTTTCATTGTATTTGACAATAAAAGGATAACAAGTGTATGGTTGTCAAAATGCTTCTTTAATACTATCAAGGCGATGCCCGAGATTAAGAGTCCTTAGTTTTAGTAGTTAGTGAAAGAGCATATCGGTGTTAATTTGTCAAGGAATCAATATAAGATAGCTAAGTTGAGGGTGATAACAACATTGATGAGTTAATACAAGGAAGAGTATGCCCAGGTATGGGATTGTACTTGCAAATGCATGCTTCAAAGCCCATTTAGTAGAGTATATATGGAGGCTATAGAGAGGCCATTGCCTAATTGTAGGTCTAAGTTTGATAGATTTTTTGTTTGCTTTGATACATGCAAAAGGGGGTTTTTACCTAGTTGTAGCAAAGTTGTAGAATTAGATGGAGATTTTTTGAAAGGTTTATGCAAAGGGGAGTTGTTGGCTGCAGTGGGGAGAGATGCCAATAACCAAATATTTCCAATAACTTGGCCAGTTGTCAAGATAGAGAATAAGGACACTTGGTTTTGGTTCCTAAAAAATTTAATGGATGACCTTAAAATAATCAATAGTGGAGGATGGGTTTGTACGAGTGACCAACAAAAAGTAATGCCATTGTCAATTATTGCCCTTTTAATATTAATTACTCGCATATTTTTTTTCTAACTTGTATTTGTTAGTTTGAATTTTTGTAGGGACTTGTTTCTGCATTGGTTAAGTTGATATCAAACGGTGAGCATAGAATATGCGCGGGACACATAAATGCAAACTAGGCAAAGAACTATAAAGGAGATAAGTTGTAGAAGTAGTTTTGGCAGATAGTAAAGAGTATCAACATGGCTGATTTTAAATTAGCTGAACAGGGGTTATTGCAATTGACAAAGGAAAGTTTTAAAGCATTACTCCAAACAGAAGCTAAGCGCTAGTATTGGGCCTTCTTCAATGAAGAATTTAAATGCGATATCATTGACAACAACCTTTGTGAAGCTTTCAATGGTAGAATAATAGAGGTCAAGTGTAAACCAATCATCAGTAGCTCGATGATATTCGAGTTATGGTCATGATTGGGTTGCACAAATAAAGAGATGAAGCTAGAAAGTGGACAAGAGAATGTTGTCCTAGGATTGTAAAAAGATTGGATGAGAACATGGCTACTTGTACGTCATGCCATGCAATTTAGAATGGAGATAATGGATATGAGATCATGAACAATGATGATAAGTATGTCATCAATCTAGATAGGAAAAAGTGTTCATGCCGAGCCTAGCAACTAATTGAAATTCCTTATGCCCATGCCATTTGTACCATTCAAATGAAGCAACAAAACCCAAAGGATTACCTAGATGAATGGTACAAGAAAAGCTCATACATTACTTTGTACCAATTCATGATGCAGCGTATTAAAAGTAGTAAATTCTTAGAGTTAGCAAATCGTGAAGGCCCTATACCTTTGCTACTAAAGAAGCAAATTTAAAGCCAAAAAGGAGACAAAGCATGTAGGAATGAGAGACGTCAAGTTAGAGGATGAGCAACAGTAGAACAAAGATGAAGTGTTCATATTGCCATAAGAAATGACATAATAAGAAGGGTTATGAGCTGAAGAAGCAACATCAAGAACAATAGGTTGCTACGAGGGCTAATATAGGGCCAGATGGTGAGCCAACTGAAAGGGTAAAAGAAGGTCCTACTGAAGGGCCAACAAAAGGCCCTAATGTAGAGCCTTTTGAAGGGCCAACAAGAGGCCCTGCTGGAGGCCTAAGTGCAAGAACTAGTACAAGCATGATAGCAACAACAACAATTGAGTCAATTGTTGAACATACGTGAAAAAAAAAATATCTAGTAAGTTGTGCATTATTGTGTTTGTTTTGTGTTTTTTATAAGCTTAAATTTAATTTTGTTATGTTTTTCTTAGGTAAGAAAACGACTAACTACATAGATTTCACAAGTTGCTAAAAGTCATGTACCACAGTGAACAATAGGGTTTCTTGAAAAAGGATAAGATAATATGGTTATGGCATTTACACAGATGAACATACTTTTGGAATGACTATTTTGAAAGTAAGATTTGTAAGACTCATGCATTTAATTTATGGTATTTCAATTTCATTTTGTTAGCAATATGGTTATGTTGTTGTAGCATCAGAGAAATTTGGAGGTACTTATCTTTCAAAGTAGGCCAACTAAAGAGTCAAGGGCTGTACCAAAGAAGAATTATCCAAAGAAAAGTGCTCCAAAAAAGAAGACATCACGTATAGCTCCAAAACAGCCACCAATATAAAGTTAATTTTTGGCGTAAACAGGATGTATATAATATGTGTGTGAAAATAGTTTGAACTTGAAAGCACTTAATAAAAGAAATGGTCAATTCTCTTACTATTAATCTCTTACTATTAATTATATATCATGAAAAATCTACATATCATAAAATCTTTAAATTGAAATTCGTGTAGTAGATTACAGTTATTGTGGAAAATGCACACAAAATAAGATAAAATATCCTTATTGGAAAAAAGTAAGGAACTTTTGATAAAACGAAATTCTCAAAAAACCGAGTGCAATGAATAATAGTAGGTCTTGTAAAACCAAGCCTAATGTATATTGATAAATATCTTGAAAGAGACATGGCTGGGGTGGAAAATATTATATGCTTAGTGTTGATAGATTGAATTTGCAAAAATTTCTTATAAGAGAATTTCCATCACTCATCCAAATTCGAATGATAAAGCAAGTCAGCATAGAAGAGAAAACGCTTGTTTAGGGCACATCTGATGCCAATGGACTAGGTCCAATAAGGAAAAGGAGCTATCGACGGCCCAACTCAACTTTCAAGATTTTCTCTCAAGAAATAACAAGTCATCCGGTATTAGAATGTCCAGAATCCAATTTGAAGAAAAACTGGAGATGATTACCGCTAATGCAGTGTCGCCACCAGTGCATTGTACATATGCATGTGAAAGCCGCAACGAGGGGTTCGTGAATTGTGTCGTCGCTGTGTGCAGGGATTAATTAGAACCTCTCGAAAATACAAGTAAAGCCCCACCATTATAGTGCATTGATCAAATGGATATGCTATAGAAAAGATGGCAATATTTATTAAATGGTGCTATGCGCGGTGCTTCGCGTTTCTGATTGATCCTGGAGGTATTACCAGTTGAGATTTTCGAGTAGAGCTTCGAATTCAGTCTATTCGCAGTTGAAAATTGTTCGTTTCTTTCGGACGTGGTAGCTCCTCCAAAGCACGCACAAGCGCGTGACACATGGCGAGACTTTAGTCCTAGTCAGGAATGCAGACGTTCCTAGCCTGTCACAGTCCAGTCATATCCAAGCAAGATGAAGAATAAATTGATACCATCCACACTTCAGACGAGCCCACCTAAAAGCTAGATTTCAACGACTATCTGCTGGGCTGAGCACGAATTTCCAGGCTTTTGCAGATGCACTAGTGGTAGGGTTCGCACATAACACAAAAGTGAACACTGCACCCATAAATAATACCACAGAGAGAAAGAGAGAGAGAGAGACAGGGTCACAGCAGCTTGAATTTGAAATAACCGAATGTAATTAGGCGCTGGAGTTCGGCAACAGGAGTGCATGCCTTGGCAAGACTGACTATCCGAAAGGGCCAGAAGTTCAATTAATTCACTTTCATTTCCCAAGATCATGATATGCATTAAACTCATGATAAGGACATCAAAAGCATTCTTCATTTTTCCCCCTTGTTCATTTACTGAAAAATGAAGCAAATTTCAGTGCAAGGATTTTAACTGGGTCTCTACAAGCAAAGATTTCCTTCAGTTTCTTTCCACAGATCAACAGATTAGTCATTGACAATCCAAAAGAAGAATATGGGGAAGGACAAATAGGAAATCAATGAAGCCACAAAAGATTGGAGAACAATAGAGGGGCTTGTCACTAAAACTCCAGTTAACAGAACTTTCTACTTAAAATTCGATTTACCAGACAAAAACTTTACATCACGGATCGACTTTCTCTTCAGCGATGCGTTCTGCCACTGGAAGCTGTTTTCTCGTGTCCTTCACTATAAGGTGTCCTCTAGGGCCACCTGCAAATTAAGGAGGCAGCAACCACTAATTGCTTAGGCAGATAGTTAACAATCTTCTTTTCGAGAGCTCTAGTCCAGGCATGCCTACTTATTGTGCTCAGTGAACACATGCGATCAACAGCCAAAAATAGAAGCTACATGAGATTCTTAAAAGAATCACCTGAAGGGTTTGAGATCCGATTGCCTAATCCAGTGCTGTGACTAGAGTCACCAGTGGCAGGCAACTTCCCATGAAAGTCACGTGAAATTGCCACACTTGCTTTATTTTCTCCGGTAAGAACATTGCTTTCATTAGCTGGCCTTGTGCCAGATTTTGGTGAGTATGTTGTTGACCACGATCCTCCATTTGATCCGGCCAAAGCCATTATGACATCTGCCTGCAAAGTGGACAGTGCAAATCATGGAGATTCCCATTGTTAATCATCCCCACAGAGAAATGGACGCTATTAGGAATCACCATGAAGTGTCGACAGTAAGTTTTCCAAGCCATTGGAAATTAAACATGAGAATCCTCAACAACAAACACATTCATATCACCCAAGAAAACTATTTACTACACCTGTATCTCTGCCGTAACCTCATAGCTAATTTCTCTCTAACTTTGGAACTTTCAATATTGCTTGGATTTTACTGGGCCACGATAGAGAATTACTAAACTTCAAAAGAGAAAGTGCAGAGGAAGGAACTTATCTTTCAAAATTCTAGCATTTGCCAACATTCATAAACAACTGCAAAAGTGACATACAGAGGCATGACACAAGTTACTCGCGCTTTCGAGTGAATAAGTCAATCCCAAGCTATGATTTTGCAACAAATACCTAAGAAATGCAACCCGGGTCACTCCCTTAGAAAAAACCATAGCCTTGATTCTGCTTACTCTTTTTGGGATGAAACAAACCACTCAAAGGCAACGGGTTATGGCTGCCCTAAAAGTACCACAGTACGAAGCCTGGAAGGCGTCTCCACTAAATTAGCAGAGGAAATCAACTGGTCCTAAAGTATCAATTTTTATCACAAAAATAGACAAAATAAAGCACACATATGACGGGAAAATTCACTGCCATAAGATGAAGTCCCAAATCGATCAATTATCCAGGATTTAAGAGATGAGGAAGTATATCTAGCAAATCATCATCCAAGATACTGCATACCCAGACTCAAAACATTGATTTTCCAACATCCAGCTGCATTATTAAATGGTTGCTCAAGTTCTGGGCAGAGTTCTCGGAACATCTATGTTTTAGAAACAAAGAGATGATTTTACCCACGGATAAGAGATCGATGCTGAAAGACAACAGACATAGCGGTTCTACTGGTGAAAATTTTGAAGTCTGACTTTTCAACAACATATCCCCCTTAATCGAAAGAAAAAGACATGTAAAGTTTTGTTAAGTTCATATATCAGCTAACACTGCTCTATTTTAGTCAAAGTAAAACAACTAGTATGATATGCATCCTGTCAATTTTCCTGCCTCACCTGGACAAAGCATATTCATGATAAAACCATCAATGTGCCATAAAATAGGTCATTTCTCGGCAACAATAAAAACAGAAAGTAATTGATGATGTTGGTTTTGAGAGAGAGAGAGAGAGAGAATATAGTACATCCCTTAAAACTAAGAGGAGCCTCTCTGTACTTCAGAAATTCAGGGGGTGCAATTTTTACAATTTTGTCAGAGAAAGAACAGTTATTCTCATTTGGCTTTCTCCCAAACAATTTACTGAAACAAAAGCCATAGTTACCATTCTTGCTTCAAATAGAACATGTCCGCTACCCCAAAACATGCTCCTCTCAAGTCAGTCATGACTTTAATTTATCCATGATAATGAAACTTTCATTTTGGGATTCACCCTCTCAAGAAGAATACCTTACCTTGATAGAAATTAATATGAACAGATTGAAGGTGATTTGTTAATCTTATCCCAGCTCAAAGGGATGCAATGGTAACACTAGCACCTAAGGATAGTCTAACAGTTCCTCCTAAAGAGTGGAAATAAGGACCACAAAGAAACTAGATTTCGTTTAATATCAGCAACATTATCCATAACTTATATACCATGGAAGGCACACAGCATGGATGCAAAATGACTTTATCTACACCATACAGTGATGAGGCTTGGCAATGAATGTATCAAGCAATCCAATTTTCTTACAGAAAAGACAGTGATGGCAGTGACGATCACAAAGCAGCTGCCTTCTTTTCTTCCCATCTCCAACAAACAAAAGATTGCGAGAGGGATTTCATCATTGTCGTCTAGAAAGCTAGTACTGAACATACAAGCAAGAAAAACTCAGATGGCAGTGCCTCGACACCTAGAAAACTGCAATGAATTATCCCCTAAGATTATTAAGTTGTGAGAAATCCCTGTGTTTATTTAGCTGCAATATTCAATTCAACTTGCTGTATCTCACAAATCCCTGAAACTGGACATATGGGATGCCTCGAACTATGGTCTTGATTGTTTATCGTCCCGTAGGAGAGAACATGTTTTCCATGGCCAAAAGATTGTGTGGGGAATGTGTGGATCTCATCTGAGTGCCAACTAAGTGCACAAGAAGCTCGAGATCCCTAGTTATCAGTATAAGGCCTGCTAAGTGCTAAATGACTAGCTCATGTATTGAAAACAGAAGATTCCAGCATCAGAAAGCTTTCCCGATCCCCTACTGTAACTTGGAAAAGAGTTGAAGGACTGACACAAGAGACACTAGAGGCAAAAAAATCTTAACAAGAACATGACATAGAATGATCCCATTTGCTCAATTTTGCAAATGTTACGAAGCGTCAGCATTGCGAACTAGAATAGGTAGCATATTCTTCACGTCATGATATCCAATGTTACACCAAGCAAGCCATATTAGTCAAAGGGATAAATAACAACATGACAGTTAGTGATACCTTGTTTGGGTGGACATCATCAAAAACATGAGCTTGGCCACAATAGAATATAGTCATTTGCCGACTTTCTGATGTCAATCCAGGTCGACTGCCGAAAGAAGCACCGAAAGGATCAAGAAACATTGGACTTTGAACATATTTAATTGAAAGAATTAACATCTGCACAAGACATGTGATTCACCTCGGGGGGTTGAAAGACTCTGGCTCTGTCATTAGGGTTGCAGTCTTTGCCCTGTTGCCACTAGGAAGCATCACAGACAAGTTCTTCTCGGAGCTGGTACCGGCATTCATTGAGCTCAAAATTCCAGGGCCTTTGATCCCAGTTCTAGACCCTTCATCAGCAGCTGATTGCGAGAGAACTGGAGGGCTCGGGTGGACTTCCCTTAATCTGTTCGGAGGCGCATTATGAACAAAAGGAACGTATTGACCTCCTCGGGGAGGAAACTGAACAGCAGGGCCCATATTCATGGACATGGGCCGCTCCCATTTGGAAACAGTCGCCTCATTTCTACTGCTAGAACCCGGGTGCAATATAAGTGAGCCAGAAGATTGCCTCAGTGGCTGCACACCCAGAAAAACATCCTCTTCATTCGACCTTCTAGGTCTCTCTCCTCCTGCCCCATTTCGAAGAATCTGGAAATGTAGCGTGAAAAGATGCATCAGAGAATACAACGAAGTAGAAACTCAAACTCTAATTTCTTCACCCTGCTTATAATTAGTTAGTTTCACATCAATCCTCTACTCAAAGGAAAACACTAACATAAGAAGAATCAAACCTTCATTAAATGAAAGTTCTCATTTGAATCGGATCCTAGCTGAGTCATTGCTTCTCTAGTTGAGCCAACAAAGGCAGAGTCTGATGTACTTCGCTTACTCCCTGCTAATCTGCGACTTATTTCGGCGTCACTCCTCGGACCATAGTAAGGAACGCCCTCAAAATGATTACTAACCTGTCTTTCTATCATAATTGATGAGAAACTGATCAAAACTCGCCTTTAGGCCGCAGAAGGTAAATGATATTGCAGCTATTTCACTTTACAAAGGTCTCTCGATTCAACAGCCAAAAGCAGGAAAAAAAAAAAGAGCACATCCATTTATATCTATAGGTGATTGTGAGCAAGCATAAGAGTTTCAAGAGGGAAAAAGTCCTACAGATTGAGTGAGCCTACTGGTGAGTAAAAGTATACGCAAATCAAGCATACTCCTGTGAAAAGAAAAGGTGGTCAATCAAAGTCTTAGAAATTTTCCTTTTTTGAAGAAAAAATAAACCAGAAAAGGCTACCAAAACCATTAATGAACTCCCTCCAAACTACTCCACAACCCAGATAGTGCAACCACTCCACTCAGAGAGCGAGGGAGAGAGAGACTGAGTCACCATCCAAATGTGAACTCCCCCAATCAGCATGTAGCTAAAGACCAAGTAGACATGCACCAAGAAACTAAAAGCTATATGATGGCGCATCCACGCTTGGTAGCATTAGATAAAGGGAAGCTGAAAAAAGGAGCATCATGTCTATATCTACAAATAAAAATCGCCCAGCAAAGCCTAAGAGAGAGGAAAAAAGAAAACGGAAAGGGAATGAGGGAAAGAAGAAGAAGAAGAAATTCACACCAACACTCATCACACCAGAGAAAACAATATGCCTTGAAAAGCAAAGGGAGAAAAAAAAAACCGAAAGCAAATAAAGTATCCGTTGAACAAGACAGCAAAACCGAAGTTCTAATCTTCATCACCAAATGCCAAATTAAACAAAACCCAACACAATCCCCCAAGAAAAGAAAACCATAAAAAAAAAAAAATCAATTTTGAGCAGAATACTAAGAAACTCACCGGAACCCAGATCAGAGGTGGTGGAGACAGGCCCCCGCCCGCCGCCGGAGGAGGCCCCGACGGACAAGGAGGCGGCCGGCGACGCCACCTCCGACAGGCGGGCGTCCCCCCGCCCCGTACTCCGCCGCCGCCGCCGGCCGGGGTGTCGGGCTTCTTCATGCCGAGGAAGTCATGGAACATGGGCTTCACCTCCTGCTGCTGCTGCTGCTGCTGCAGCGGGGTCTCGCCGCCGCCGTTGCCGGCAATGTGGGGTTTGTTGGTCTGTGCCATTTTCACCGATACGGCCATTTACAGCTCCATATCACGAGAGGGGAAGGGCGAGAACAGGGAGAAGGGCAAGGTTTTCCCAAGGGAAGACAAACCCAACAGAGGTAAAGAGAGAGAGAGAGAGAGAGAGAGAGAGAGAATCAAGGCACTTCTTTTTTCAAGGGGGAGAGAGAGAGAGAGAGAGAGAGCATTAAAAAGCAAAAGGTAGTTCACAGGTGTTGTGTTCGATGTTATTGGGTCTCTCTTGTGTCCCAGTCCCTGCCCAGTTTTTTCTCTCTCCTCGAAGCGACTTTCGTCTTTTTCGGGAGGAAGACCCCTCGTTCCCTGAGCAGCGAGGAGCGAGGGAGGATGTTGTGTGTTTTGCTTCTGGGGGTGTGCCACTGTGCGTGCGTTTGGCATGCGAGAGTGAATGTTTTTCCTCTTTTGGTGGATAATTTTCCCTTCTGCTCTTTTGACTGAGGAGGTGTGAGAGATTATGGGAAAATGAGAGAGACTCAGAGAGAGAGAGAGAGAGAGAGAGAGAGAGGGAGGGAGGGAGGGACAGAGAGTACGAGGAGAATTTATGCTAACTTGCTTTCTAAATACGATGTTTTGCGGGTGGCCACCCCTTGAAAGCTGGGTATTTGTTTTGAGGTCCCTGCGTTCTCTTTAATTTTGATTTTCCCCGTCTTCTTGCCAAGGGTGAGTTGGCATTGAGAAAACTAATTAGATGATCGGAATTTGAGTGAATGATGTGAAAAGGATCCGTCACGAGAATCACTCTTCAAAAGATGAATAGATTGCCCCTCCTTTGAATTCGTTAGCAGTGCGTAAGCATATGTGGCAGAACAGACCCCACACGGGTGAAACACCTGTAGAAACATCCGTACATGTAGAGATGTAACGCTTGTGGGACTCTGTGCATGTAGAGCATCATGATTCCCGGAATATTTATGGCATTGTTTTTCAAATTACAATCTTTTGCAAGGGGCGTCTCTTAAAAGTTGGTATTTATTGTGAGGTCCGTGGTCAATCTCACTATTCATTTGCCAAGAATGAGGATGGAGAGCAAAGACAAACACACTTTAGGGTTTGGCATCGAGGAAATTGTTGTAATTCCCATAAATGAAGGTATGAAAATGATTAGTCACGAGAATCACTCTTTGAAATATAAAAAGATTCCCTTTTTGAATTCGAAGGCACTTGCATGAGTGTACATATGGTGAAACATACATGCATGTGTAAACACCTATAGAGAGACTCCATACACGTAGAGACGTAACGCTTGTGAGGCTCTGTGCATGGAGAGTTATATCAACGCAATGCGCCGAGAAAAATGTATTAGGGTAGCCAAGTGTTAGCTCTATTCACAAAGGCCGTTAGACTTCAAACAAAATATATGTTCGAGTTTCACAATCTTACTTACATTTGACTTCCAAAGAAAAGGGAAATGAATTATCTTTCATCAATTAGTTTACTTTGATTTTATGTTAGATTTTTTCCACATAGCTAATCATTCGAGGTAGGTTAATAAAAAGTTTGGTACTAAAAGAGAACAAGTAAAAACTTGTCGGAAACGGAAATGAGAAATGGCTAGAGAGAGACTACTCTAGGTTGAAAGACACCAATTGATTGCTTTTCGTTTCATTTTTGGGCTGGAGAATTTAAGAGAAAACAAAGATGCAGCGAACTTTAAAAACTAGCCGGCTAATAGCTACTTGCATTATATTGGTAAGCGTAATTAGAGTGAATTCGATTAGGATGATAAGACAAAAGTTAAGTATTACTTTCATTGAGAGAGAGAGAGAGAGGGGGGATTAAAATAATGTTTCTTTATGGAAAATAATTAATTAGGAAAGAGATGGTTAAACCCGATTCATTGTCCTCTTGGCAGCATCATTTTCTCCTTTTTGACATCTAACATCACATTATGCCAAAAAGGACATCCTTGATGAAACATAAAGGCTGAGAAAACACAGTGGAGAGGGGAAAATATGAATAGTTGTCTATGTCTTGGGCAAGAGCTACCTAGCTCTATAGACTTGATCATGCATCTGGTAATGAGTTTAGACTTATTTAGGCCCGAAGTGTAGACAGGCTAGCTTGTGAAAACTTTAAAATTTAAAAAGTCAGTCCTAAAGTTTAAAATTATTGCTAAAGAGTGTTACATGCACTTTATTAGTTTTTCTCAACCTATCAACTTAAACTTACGAATTGGACTTTCTAACAGATTTAGTGATATCCCTTTCACAAATGTGCATCAACCCCTCATTAGTTAAATTCCATGAAACATACCAAATTTGCTTCACCATTAACAACACCCCAGCTGAGGACGCCAACATTGTTTTACCATTGAGAAGACCTCCACCACCATGGCCATTGGTGACTTCAAATGGAGGTGGGGAGGAGTGAGGCGAGCATAGGGATGGCGGAGGGGAAAGAGGGGGAGAGAGGAGATGGGACATTAGAGTTAGGTTTAGGATTAGGCTTTTTGGGGGGAAATTCTTGTAAAGGTAAAACGCATTTTAGCCATTTTATCGGTAACTGCACTGATTGTAGAGGATCCACATCCCTGATGAAACTGTATAAAGTGAACAATGGCGCATGGTCATACAGCTTATATCTCAGGATTATGTTATTGGCTAGCTAGCGTCATTTTCTTGCCTGTGAGTTTATGAAAACGAAGGTAGATACGTCATGTGAACATTTCAAAGATGGGATGAAACGGCCAAAGAGACAAAATAAAGTCGCTTTCCTCCGGAAGACAATTTAAACGTGAGCAATGAGCAAGGTATCAACTATTATGTTCCAAATCTTTCAAGGGTAATGCTATAAACAAACAAACAACTCAAAACTTAATATTTAAAGTATGATATGCGTGCATGTTACTCACTAGCTCGCCTGGATCCACGACTTGTTATAGTACGATATGCTCGGTGGTACGCTCTCTTTCTTGTGCTAGACTCCTTAAGAGATTTAGTCACGTCAATCACAATCATTTAATGTCAAGTATTGATGACAATATCTTCCATTTTGCAAGGTGATAAAAGAAAATTCATAATAAGTGACACCAAATGATTGGAGTGGATGATTTACTTGTGAGGATATAGTGCGGTGCTTGGATTAAAAATCCAGATTCATGATTATCTAATTAAAAAATTGAAGGATTGGGATTAGCATATGTCAAAGGGTAATTTTCTTACAATTTTAACAGTCCAGACTTAGGACCGAACCGTTTCCCCCCAGAAACCAAACCCAACTGCTGCAGAGTACCGGTCCGATTCAGTTTCAGAATCCACATGGACCGGTGCTCACTGTGAGCGAAGAGCGAGGATGTATGTTGTTTCTGGGAGTGTGCGTGTGTGGATATGTGAATGAATTTTTTCTTCTTTGGGTAGATGATTTTCTCTTCTGCTCTTTGAGCCGGGAGGTGAGAGATTAGGGAAAATGGGCGAGCCAGAGTACGAGGAGAATTTATGCTATTTCCTTTCTAATTACAACGTTTCGCAGGGGCATCCCTTAAAAGTTTGATATTTATTTTGAGGTTCCTGGTGTTCTCATTAATTTCGGTTTTCCTTGTCTTCTTGCCAAGGATGAGGATGAAACACCCTTGGAGGGTTTGGCATCGAGAAAACTATTGAAATTTGCATAAATGAAGATATGAAAAGTATTCATCACAAGAATCACTCTTTGACAGATGAAAGGATTCCCCTCTTGAATTTGAAGGCGAGTGTGTAAGCATACGTGGTGGAACACACCTGCATGGGTAACCACCTGTAGAAAGATTTCGTAGATGTAGGGATGTAACGCTTGCGAGACTTCAGGCATGTAGAGCCTCATGAATGCAATGTCCCAAGGTATGTGTGGCATTGCTTTTCAAAATACAATATTTCACAAGGGCATCTCTTGAAAATTTGACAAATATTGTGACATTCCTGGTCAATTCTCGCTTTTTATTTGCCGGATGAGGATGAAGAATGAAGACAAAACACATCTCAGGTTGACATCAAGAAAATTATTGAAATTCCCATAAATGAATATATGAAAAGGATCCGTCACGAGAATCACTCTTCAAAACTTGAAATGATTCCCCTTTTGAATTCGAAGGCATGTGCACGAGCACATGTGGTGAAACATAGATGAATGCATGAACACCTAGAGAAAGACTTCATACATGTCGAAGGGTAACGCTTGTGAGGCTCCATCCATGGAGGGCGCCATCATTGCAAGTGCCGAGAAAAGGAACTGGATGGCCAAGTGTTAGCCCTATTCGCAAAGGTCGTTGTGATTCAAACAAAATGTATGTTCAAGTTTCACTAACTTTATTACATTCAACTTCCCCCCCCCCCCTCCCCAAAAAAGGGAAATGATATTTCTTCATCAATTTTCTACTTTGATTTTATATCAAACTTGTATATAGATTGCTAATTATTCGAGATTGGTAAATAAAAAGTTTGATACTAAAAGAGAACAAGTTAAAACTAGTAAAGAAATGGCTAGAGAAAGACCACTCTAAGTTGAGACAGAAGACACCAATTGATTGCTTTTCGTTTCGTTCTTGGGCTGCAGAAATTAAGAGAGAACAAAGATGCAGCGAACTGCATAAACTGGCAGGTTAAAAGCTACTTATATTATAATGGTAAGTTCAATTAGAGTTAGCTAAATTCGCATGATAAGACAAAAGTTGAGAACCACTTTCATATATATATATATAGAGAGAGAGAGAGAGAGAGAGAGAGAGAGAGAGAATAATGTTTTTTTTTTATGGAACATAATTAATTAAAAAGAGAGATGGTTAAACCAGATTCATTGTCCTCTCGCCAGCGTCATTTGCTCCTTTTTGACGTCTTACATCACATTATGCCAAAAAGGACATTCTTGATAGAAACATAAAGGCTCAGAAAACAGAGTGGAGAGGGGGAAATGGGAATTGTTTTCTATTGCTTGGGCAAGAGCTATCTAGCTCTATAGGCTTGATCATGCATTCGTTGACAAGTTTACACTTATCTAGGCTTTAGGCAAAGGAAAACATATAAATTGAAAAAGGTTAGTTTCAAATTTTGAAATTATTACTAAAGGACACTTGACTCTAGTAATTCTGTTAAAATATTATTTCACATTACTTGACTAACGGGTGTTATATGAACTTTATATTCATGTAATCTCATTCCACCTATTAAATTAAACTTTCGAGTTAGACTTTGTAGTATATTATCATAATCAATGTTATCCATTTCGCAAATGTGTGTCTACTTCACATTAGTCAAATTTCAAACATAATATTAGAACAAGTATTATCCCTTTCACCATTAGCAACACCCAAAGGACGCCAACATTGAGAAAACCTCAACCACCATGGGCATTGGCGACTTCAAATGGAGGTAGGGATGAAGCGGCGACCAAGATGCAATGACGGGGGGAGGGGCGAGGTGCGCACAGGGATGGCGGAGGGAAAGGGGGATAGAGAGAGGAGAAAGGACATCAGAGCTGGGTTCAGGATTAGGCTATTTAGAGGGAAATTCCTCTAAAGGTAAACGCATTTTAGTCATTTTATCAGCTACTAAACTGACTACAAAGAATCCACATCCCTGATGGAAACTGTATAAAGTGAAAAATGGCGCATAATGATCCAACTTCCATCCTAGGATTAAGTTATCGGCTAGCTCGCGTCATTTCTCGCCTGCAGGTGTACGAAAACGAAAAGAGAAATGTCATATGAACTTTTCAAAGATGGATGAAACGGCCAAAGAGACAAAACCAAGTCGATTTACTCTGGAAAACAATTTAAACGCGAGCAATGAGCAAGTATCAACACTACGTGGAATATCTTCCAAACACTACGTGGAATATCTTCCAAGGCTGATGCTATAAACGAACAAAAGCTCAAAATTCATGCTTAGAGAACTATATGTGTGCATGTTGTTCACTAGCTTCCCTTGATGTCACTTGCATCGATCCATGACACGTTATATTATGATACGCTCCAAGGTATGCTCTCTCTCTCTCTCTCTCTCTCTCTCTCTCTCTCTCTCTCTCTCTCTTCGGACACTTTAAGAGACTTAATTACGCGTCAATCACAACTATTGAATATCAAGTATTGATGGAAAACATCTTCGTTTTGCTAGGAGATGAAAAGAAAATTGATAATAAGTTATGCCAAATAATTAGAGTGGATGGATCACTTGCAAGAACATGGTGCATTGTTCAAAATAACAATCCAGACTTATGATTATCTAGTTAAAAAATTGAGGGATTGGGATTCACATGCCAAAAGGCAATATTTTTTGACAATTCTAACAGTCCACACTTTGGACCGAACCTTTACCGGCATAAACCAAAATAAATCGCCGCAAAGTACCAGTTCGATTCAGTTTCAGAATCTACATTGGACCGGCGCTCACTATGAGCGAAGAGCGAGGATGTCTGTAGTTTCTGGGATTGTGCGTGTGTGGGTATGTGAGTGAATGTTTTTCCTCTTTTGGTAGGTAAGACTGAGAAGGTACTGGGGAGGTGAGAGAAAGAGTACGAGGAGAATTTATGCTGTTTGCTTTCTAAGTACAATGTCTTGCAGGAGGTATTCCTTAAAGTTTGGTATTTATTTTGAGGTCCCTGTTGTTCTCATTGATTTCGGTTTTCCTTTTCTTGCCAAGGAAACAACCTTGCCAAGTTTGGCATCGAGAAAATTAATTAAATGATCAAAATTCACATAAATGAGCATATGAAACGGATCCGTCACATGAATCACTCTTCGAAAGATGAAAAGATTCCCCTCTTGAATTCAAAGGCCAATGCATAAGCGTACATGGTGGAACATACCTACATGGGTAAATACCTATAGAAAGATTTCATACGTGTAGAGACGTAGCACTTGTTTTAGAGCATCATATGCAGTATCTGTGGCATTGCCTTTCAAAATATAATGTTTTGCAAGGGGTATCTCTTAAAAGTCTGATATTTATTGTGGCATCCCTGGTCAGTTCTTGCTATTTATTTGATATGGATGAGAATGAAGAATAAAGACAAAACACATTTTAAGGTTTGGCATCAAGAAAATTACTAAAATTCTTATAAATGAATATATGAAAAGGATCAGTCACGAGAATCACTCTTCAAAACATGAAAATATTCCCCTTTTGAATTCGAAAGCGTGTGCATAAGCATATGTGGTGAAGCATGGATGAATGTGTAAACACATGTAGAAAGACTCCATACACATAAAGGCAAAATGCTTGTGAGGCTTCGTACATGAAGAGTGCCATCAACGCAATGCGCCGGTGAAAAAGGAACCGAGGCGGCCAATGTTAGCCCTATTCGCAAAGGCCATTGTAATTCAAACAAAATGCATGTTCGAGTTTCACAAACTTTCTTATGTTAAACTTCCACAAAAAAAAAAACAAAAAACAAAAAACAAAAAACAAAAACAAAAACAAAACAAAAACAAAAACAAAAACAAAAACAAAAAAACAAAAACAAAAACAAAAGCAAAAGCAAAAGCAAAAGCAAAAGCAAAAAACAAAAAACAAAAAACAAAACAAAAAGGAAATGATTTGTCTTCATCAATTTTTTACTTTGATTTTATTAAACTTGTATCTAGATTGCTAATTATTTGAGGTTGGTAAAAAAAATGGTATTAAAAGAGAACAAGTAAAAACTAGCAAAGAAATGGCTAGAGAGAGACCACTCTAAGTTGCAACTAGAGGTAAGCATGATTACAAGGTAGATTTTAAAATTTGAAAACTAGACCGGTGGGTAGGTTTCAAGTTCCAAAAAATGAGGAACCTATTTTGATGAGTAGATTTTAGGTTCTTAGTTTGAGAAACTTATAACTTGTAACCTAAAATATGGAATAAGTTTTAATGTTTTCCTTAATTCATGTATTCATGCGATCTTACAATATTCCATGTTGTTTGATTATGAATGTATAATTAGAAAGCACTAATCTGAGTTTCCATTTTATGACTAAGACTTTTACTTTTTTAATGTCTATATTTCCATGTGTTTTTTATGGTCAATGAATTATAACAAGAAGTGGTGGTCATTAAAGATTTCAATTTATTGTAATTGTTCAAATAATAATATAGGTGGAACCTGAATAAACCATGAAACCAACCTTGGAACCCATGACAAGATAGATTTCAAGTTCTAGAGTATGCATGATAAGTTTCAAAGTCCAAAAAATGAAGAACTCGTTCTAATTGGTAGGTTTTAAGTTACATATGGAACCTGTACAGAGCCTAACTGCTTACCCTAGGTGGGACAGAAGACACCAATTAATTGCTTTTCGTTTCATTCATTGGCTGAGAAATTTAGAGAGAACAAAGATGCAACGAACTGCATAAACTAGCCGGCTAATAGCTACTTATATTATAATGGTAAGTGCAATTAGAATTAGTTCAATTCATATGATAAGACTAAAGTTAAGTACTACTTTCATTGAGAGAGAGAGAGAGAGAGAGAGAGAGAGAGAGAGAGAGAGAGAGAGAGAGAGAGAGAGAGATGTTTTTTTATGTTAATTAGGAAGAAAGATGGTTAAGCCAGATTCATTAGTCCTCTTGCCAGCATCATTTTCTCCTTTTTGACATCTTACATCACATTATGCCAAAAGGGGCATTCTTGATGGAAACATAAAGGCTGAGAAAACATAGTGGAGAGGGGAAAATGTGAATAGTTCCTATGTCTTGAGCAAGAGCTATCTAGCTCTATAGACTTGGCCATGCATTTGGTAACGAATTTTGACTTAATTAGGCCTAAAGTATAGATAGGCAAGCTTAGGAAAACTTATAAATTTAAAGTCAATACTAAATTTCGAAATTATAGCTGAAGGACACTCAACTCCAGCAATTTTGTCAAAATATGGTCCCATATCATTTGCTTAATGGGTCATACATATACATCATATTCATGCGGTCTTCCTTCACCTATCAAATTAAAATTTTGATTTTGAACTTTCAAACATAATATTAGAACAAGTATTATCCCTTTCACCATCAGCAACACCCAAAGGACGCCAACATTGAGAAAACCTCAACCACCATGGGCATTGGCGACTTCAAATGGAGGAAGGGATGAAGCGGCGACCAAGATGCAATGGCGGGGCGAGGGGCGAGGTGCGCAGCGGGATGGCGGAGGGAAAGGGGGATAGAGAGGGGAGAAAGGACATCGGAGCTGGTTTAGGATTAGGCTTTTTGGGGGGGAATTCCTCTAAAAGTAAACGCATTTTAGTCATTTCGATTTCCTCCAAAAAACAATTCAAACGTGAGCAATGAGCAAGATATCAAAACTATATTCAATATCTTCCAAGGGTAATGCTATAAATAAACATAAGCTCAAAGTTTATATTTAGAGTATACTATATACGCGCATGTTATTCACTAGATTCTCTCTCTCTCTCTCTCTCTCTCTCTCTCTCTCTCTCATATTTGACGCTGAAAAGTAATCATGTCAATCATAGTCATTGAATGTTTAATATTGATGAAACTATCTTCATTTTGCTAGGAGATGAAAAGAAAATTCATAATAAATGATGCCAAATCATTGGAATGGATAGATCACTAGCAAGGACATGGTGCGGTGCTCTGAATAATAATCTAGACTTATGATTATCTAAATAGAAGTTGAGGGATTGATATTAGCAATTGTCAAAAGACAATATTTTTTTAAATAACTAATGGTCCACACTTAGGACTAGACCATTTCCTACGGAAGCTGAACCAAACTGCCACACAATATCGGTCCGATCCGTCGATTACTCATCATCAGTCACTCACATTGCGTTGCTCTATCTCGTCATCAACTTCGAGTCTCAGATTTGTCCTAGAGAGATGGGAAGAAACACAATCTAATAAGGTGGCCAGCCATGACAAATAGAGGTCAATGACATCGTGTTATAGCAAAGGCAACAACGTACGAGGGTTGCCATGGCACAACGGGGGTGGTGATGGGCTGATGTATTAACCATTTGAAAGGACAAATTTAAGTTGTACATTCAACCTTAAATTTAGAGGATCCCAATACTCCATAAATTACTTCCTTTCAAATGTGCTCTCTCTCTCTATCCGTAGGCTTAACAAGTATTAGGCCTCTAAATGCATTTCTTCCTATCCATCTCAATCTTTATTGCATATGCAGTGAATGAAATCTATATCACTCCGTAAGTTGATTCAGACCAATCCACTTGAAGCATCTGGTAATTCTCATTCTATAATTATGTGTAAGTAAAGAGGAAACTTGTTCAAAAAAATCATAAATTCATTACTTTTTTACAAATTCAGTCATAAATTTTTCAATTTTACCAATTGAGTCATAAACATTTTCACTTTTTGTTAGTTGAATCCATTCAGCTAATTTTGATCGAAAATTGTTAAAATGACACTTTTTAATAATATTTTAACGATATTTTGAATTTTTCATGTTTTTTTTTTTGCTTTTTTGGAGCTAGAAATTCAAAACAAAAAAGCAAAAATAGAATAAAAACCAAAAAAAAATATTTATTAAAATAATATTTAAAAGTGTCACAGTAGTGTCGATTGTCTACATAAGCAATTTGCAGCCAAAATTGGTTGAATGGACTCAATTGAAAAAAAAAAAAAGTGAATACATTTAAGACTTAATTGGTAAAATTGAAATATTTAGGGTTGAATTAGCAAAAAAAAAGTGAATACATTTGGATAATTTTCCTATAAGTAAAGCATCTCTCACATCAATTAATAACTCGACTATAGTGAATTGATATTGTTCTTCATAATCCATTGTTGATCAAGGCAAAAAGCGATTGCGACTAATCAATCGAATAAGCACAAGACTTAACCAAAGCTAGCTAGGCATCGTGAGAAAATAAGTGTTAACAAAATCGTTATATTTTACATGAACACGTTGTCCAAAAATTTATGCTAATAAATGGTCACCGTTAAAGGAAGATTTAGGCAATTTTTCAATTAACATGAAAAGATTAAGATACCCAAATTTGGCTTTGGCCATGCTATTTTGATCATCAAATTGCTGTTTTTGAGTAGGGGAAACGTCCTAGAAAATAGAAATTGATAGTGTGAAATTGTAGTTTTCCTAGGTAGTAAAGAGTAATTAATATTTAGGAAGAACTCTGATTTTCGTGGTTGTAAAAATCCTTAGCATTTTTTTTTTTGCTAAAAAAAATCTTTAGCATTTAGAAATAGGTGTGCTTTACATTTTGGAGACTACATTTTAAATTATTACGTTTCTTTTAATTTTTATATTTATATATATTTGAGAAGAAGATGAAGAAGAAGAAGAAGAAGAAGAAGAGGAGGAGGAGGAGGAGGAGGAGGAGAGGGGGAAAGAGAGAGAGAAAGAAAGAGCCAAAAGAGAAGGACAACTGTAAACGGGACAAGATGTGATTTTGACAATGCGGACATTCCCCATTCTGTCGACAACCAATGGAAACATTTTCCACATCCCTTTTCGTTTTATTTTGCAAATATAAACTATATCTTGCCCAAAAAAAAAAGGATATGGATCAAGAATTAAAGAACAAATAAAAATTTTAAGGGTTATAGTTACCAAAAACACCTCAAATTAGTACAATAATGACAAAATTACCCCAATCTAATTTTTTTACCGGGAAAACCCCAAACTAATGAACATGTTACAAATTATATTCTTGATAAATCTATCCTCCATTAATTAAAAATTAAATTAATATCACGAAAAAAGCAAAACTAGTATATCCATTAACTATCATATGTTATCCGAATCAATAATTTAACAATACAATTTAACAAAAATTATTAAAAAATAAATTTATCATAAATATACTAGTTTTTAATTTAGTTTATTATAAAATTATAATAGGTGTTCTAGTTTAGAGTTTCTCAAAAGGATTTAGAAAATAATTTTTTTAAAAGTAATTGCTTGTATCGTTTGAAATAATTAATTGATGAAAAATGTTTTTGTTATCAATAATTATTTATATTTAAATATTATCATAAACAATGATAATATTGTCCGTTCATTCATTTTTGTTGGCGATGTGAACAATAATTATTGTAAAAAAATTGTTTTCAAATTATATAATTTTTCACGAAACAAACACATCCTTTTGATCCGTTTTCTGTCCGTCTATTTTTCTAGCTGATGCAATATGGTCCATCCTCATTTTTTCCCCCAAGAGATATGTTAATTTATTTGTAGCCATGATTGGTCAAACAATAGTAAGCAATCGAAAAGTTGGAATCATGGGTTATGTTCAAAGTGGCAATGTTAGGTATTAAAGCAACGAGAACCATGAAATGAAATATGGGAATAAAAAGAGAAGAGAGGGAATTGAAAGGAAGTGATGATAATAATAATGATGATGATAGCAATAATAATGAGACGAATTCAAGATCGTATGTGGGACACCCAGCGCATCACGTGCACGAGTTTCGCTCGCGCACACGCCCTCTCGCAGCACTCCAAAGTCGTATGATTCGAGTTTCATGAGGGGCGTGTCGAAAGAGATTATATAAATGAAAGCAATAATGAAGAGAGAATGGGACATTAGCCACCCATCATAGTCATTATGACCTCTCCTTTTTTGTTTGAAGTAGAGGTTTGCATCAGTTCCGGACTTGATTTAGGTACAGGGCCTGGGACCAGCCCGACCTGGGTGGCTCCCACGAAAATTGGCTCGGTTCTCGATTCCAAATTTTAGGGATTGAGAAAAATTGGTCCGGTTCATGATTTCTAGGAAGAAATCATATTGACCAAACCAATGAAATTGGTCTGGGGCTTTTTTTTTATATTTTTATAGCAGAAACCATGTAATAAAATTGAAAATGAAAGTATTAATTGAACAGTATGTTTCGATTCCTTATGAGTCTATTTTGTTTTTATTTTTATTTTTTGCATAATGGTAATATCGCTAGTTCTCGGTTTTATGGTGAACGGGTTTGGTTTCTAGTTCCACAAATCAAGAACCAATCCCATTTGATCAATTCCCAATTCTAGGGTGGGAAGCGACCAACCCTGGGACCGAACTTCCTTAGTTAGGAGTGGGCCAAGCGATCGCCACCATTTCTTTTGTTAATTAAAGGAGGAGGAGGAGAAATTTGCACACTCCTTCCAAAATATCATTTTGCCTATCTTTGAAAGTTTCTTTATTTCTATTTATTCAAACTCGATATCATTCTTAGCCAGATAGTCAAACTCCCACATAATTTAACAACAAGAACATCTTCTTAGGTAAGAACATAGAACCGTTTCATATACTACAATTAGGCGGATAACGTCATTTTTTCAATATCTTTTTGTATATTCGCTTCTCGAGTTTAAATTATGGACTCAAGATTTACTTCGCCGGTGTATTTGAGATGTGCTCGACTTGTCAAGAACCTAATTTAGAAAGTACAAGATAAATTATCAAACCGTGTCCATATGAGTTAATCACACTCTTAGAAAAAAAGGGAGCAAAAAGAAAAGTCCATGCCATAGGACATTCGTCACATAAAGAGTAGAGTCTTTCGTGAGATTTGGCGGTGGATTTGGAGGGAATTATCTTGCACTTACAATCATTGAAATTGACATTGTTACAATCAAAACTTGGTGCTTTTTCAAATTTAACACGCAATCAAAACTTTCATCCTTTTCAAATTTAATCACAAAATTGAAAACCAGGCGTAGGCATCTCGCCCACTTGTGCACGTCCGAGCTACGTGGGACTGAAGATTCCAGGCTCATCCAAAAGGGATGTCCGAAATCTTCGAACGTACGCACGTTTTGTGGGACGCGACATATGTACCATATCGCTTGCGCACACCCAAACGATGCGGGACGGAAGGTGAATTAAACCTGCAGCATAACTGAGGTTCCCAAAAGAACCTCAAGCAAGAACCTCAAGCAAGGCAGTGCGCTGGCAATATCAGATCTCGCTTAGAGTCACGCAACCTAGTCAAGTGGCCAAATACATGTAATAAAGTATCTTTCAGAATTTTAGATTAAAGAAGACATGATATTCTTAAGACTCCACAAGAATTAGTCCCTCTCTTCTAGAAATAACGAGGAAAAAGCAAAGTCCACTTTGCAACCCCAATCATGCACAGGAGCACGAGAGAGACATCCCCCGAAATTCTTTGTCAAACAAATCGACAACCCTGTCACCAGCACCAAGCATTAGTCAAGATATATAAAAATTGATTATCATCTCCGCCTCCGGCAACACAATGTCAATGTCGCCATCCCCAGCTTCCACTGCGTTAGAAAAACCTTAGCAGGAGTTCCCAATCGGATTCCACATCCCCATGATCTCATTTGTCCGGACCATATCGACATTTCGGCTCTAAAATAATGCCCGGGATTGCGCATCATCATCGACCACCGATCTCGTTAATTTATATGTCAGGCGCGCGCGCACCGAGCGACATCAAGCATCCTCCGCTGATGTCGGGTTCCCAATATAATAAAGGGTCACGAGCGAAATGATTATCGAGGCTTAAGCAAGCAGTCCCCACCAATAATTAGAGACGTCGATTGCCATTGAAATGGGGAGGGAGGAACAAGATTCAGAAGCGTGTAAGCAACAAATGGACTCCCTCGCGCCCCCACAAAACTATTCCAATTCCCCCTGTGTGGACCATCCGGGGAACCTGTGTCCGCGCAAATAAGTCGTGCGGGATCGGATTCACCATCCAGTGCTCGTGTTTACATCAGGAGCGTGATGATGCTGCGCTGGCAACTTGACATGGACCATTGTGATGAATACTATATTGGAGAAACTACGAGATTTCGCTTTATAGTGAAGATGTTTGGGGCGTAAAGGTCCCCGAATTGCTGGTTCAAAAAATGGGATGTGAATTTAAGTGAACCGGAAAGCTAGTCCAGATGCAGCAGTGCCGTTCATCGCAAGGCTATTGAGCATCTCAAACTTCAGCAATGCTTGGCTGGGACAGGGAGTGCACAAAGATGAAATGTTCCCATAACCTGTGCCAATCTTTTTTGAGAGTCCCCTGTGTACGTGTATTGCCCGAGAGTAACTCCACCTTCGGACGTCTCCATCGCAAATCACACAGGAAACCACCCAGCTCGAGCCACCAAAAAAGAGATTCTGCAAAAGTCAAGTGGAGCGGAAGATGTGCACGATGGCAATGCAATTTGTCCTGGTTCAACCAGTGGATGCTCCTGGTTTGAGTTTGAGAGCCCAAATAAAGAAAAACAACCATCAGTGCCAGTAGCTACCTTGAAGGAGACAAATAGCACCAAACCTGGAGAATAAAGTTCCCCACTTGGACCACTACAAATACTATATGGTGCAGATATAACCTAGAACTAGATCCTTGATTCGGGCTCAGCTCAAGGCCCAGCAATGATGCATGGCCTATCAGCAACATGGCTTTAATGTATTTTTTCTATAACCGGAGAACTTTATTGGAGGATCAAGAAAGTGCACACACAGGGAGCATAAAGAGAAATCTTTCGTCCAAAAAAGAAAAAATACAGGAAAAATTGCAACTATTCGAGCTGTCAAGCAAATTCTGCAGAAATATTATAAACTCAACATAGCCAATGTGATTTTAAGATTTTTCGAATTAGTGCATTGAGGAATCTGACTTATTGACCAATTATCTCACCCCACTTCGGACATAATTCCAGGACTGCCCACTCAGGGCATAATTCCGGATAGTCGTGCTTATAAAGATTTCATAATGAAAATGGAACAGGGAAAGATGGAGATACACTTCTCAGACCAATCTAGGAGAAATAAAGAAGAAAATGAAAGGAACAAGAACCATATCAGGACCACTAAAAAAGGAAAAAACCATGATAGTACTCATGTCTCGTTTCCTACTCCAAAACAGAAGAGAAATTCTTAGAAAAGGTAAAACTCAACAAATAGGACAGTTCTCACATCAAATTCTGAATGTCCGGTAGATGAAACTTCAAAGGGCCAGTAGTTTCTGAGGCATCATGAAAATACGAGTTGAACACGAGCAGGATTGAAAATTCGTTGAGATGGACTGAACCTAGGAAAGCACACCACATTTGACCCTAAAATAACATAACCAATAACAATGTTAACTCACTCTCACAAAGTAATAATTATATATTGAACATTCTGGATGCATTATTAGTCATATGTCCAAAAAATCAATTGACACATATGACACCATCTACAGATGGAACACAGTGATACAGCACCAATTGTCAACGTGAAGGTCCCAACTGAAAATGCAAACAAATAATCTCTGGAAGTCATTCAACAGACAAGGACATTCTACTGCAATATAACCTATTTCAAAATTCAAACTCAATGACACAATGACTCAATGTCCTAGTCAACATATATAATGAAATGAAGAGGGGTGGGGAGAGGAGAGAAATTGGTAACCTCAAAACAATCATAACACACAACCACACGTATAATTCAAGCAGCAGGAGAAACAAACTTACATAGTATTATGGTAATCCAGTATATTAACCATGTAAAAATGCCGCCTGTCCATGCTTCACTAAACAAGAGGGAAGAATATAGCTGCCACAAGTTCTTTGCTTTTGCGCAAGCATAAAACTCTGATGGAATTCTGGCAGCTCAAAAACTCAGAAGTTCTGCCAAACACTCACCATCATTCTTGTTTAACCTCCACCTGCCACTATGAATCTTCACCTCCCACATTCAATAACATACATACTTAAATGTGGCCGACTTGTCTTTATACGTGCTATTTAATATTGAGAAACCACATCATTAACTCAGAAACTACAAAAGCAGGAGAGACAGACTCATTATCAGAACTGCATGAGAATGACTTCATAGAGAAAGGTTAATGAAGACATCTTCAGTCACTGGATTGTAAGCTAAGTCAAGAACAAGATCGCTTCACTGCAGCACCAGTTTATTTTGCAACTGTAAATTCGTTTAAGCACTCATCCTCTAGTTCACAATTTGTTAGAATTTGACACACTGCCTAATGAACTTCTGCACTTAACAAGTTTTCTTGGATTGTTGCAATCTTTTAGGATATCAGACATAGCTTCAGCTTTTTGCATGATCGATGTTCTCCTCACACGTGACAAACCCCCTTGCCTGCAGTACGCATTCGGCATATTCTTAGAATGAGGCACCGAGGACATCAAATCACGCAATTTGCACACCAGTTCAATCATACCACGCTTGTGCAACTCGTCCTTTAATCTCTGAAAGGTAATGTACTGCGGAACTACACCCCTCCGTATCATGTCCTCAAACTCTAGAACAGCCTCTTCAAATTTGTACATTCTACAAAGCAGATGAATTAACATTGTGCTAGTCGCTAGATCCATGTCAAGGCCTCTCGTTTTCATTTCCTTGCTAACCTGCACTGCCAATTCGAGTCTCTCCTCCTCACACAACAATTTTAGCAGAAGATGGTAAGTGAGGCGATCTGGAGTGTAGCCAGATTCTATCATCTTGGTATAGAGATTCATGCCCTCCTCAATTTTACCAGATTTAGAGAAGTACCAGAAGAAGTAGTTATAAGTTGTAGGGGTTGGGACAACGGCCCTGCTTATCATCATTTTGATGATCTTACTTGCACCAACAAGATCCCCTGCCTTGCAAAACCCTTTTATCAAGGAATTGTAAGTGGAGATAGTGGGCACAGATTCACAGACCAAAAAGCGTTCTAGCATCCCTAAGGCCTCCTCAAATTTACCTGCTTCAGCCAACGCATCAATTATCGGATTAAACGCAACTGCATTTGGCTCGATGCCTTCTCTCTTCATTTCGTCAATCAACTCCGTTGCCCTTTCAACCCGCTGCATCCTGCAATATCCTTCCACAAGGGTACCATAAGTTACAACCGTAGGCTTCACATTCTCCTCCTTCATCTCTGCCCAAAATGCTTCAGCACACTCCAGATTCTTAGATCTAAGCCATCCATTCAACAATATATTATATACACGAATTGACGGGATCCAATTAGAATTCAATCCTCTCGTGTCGGAAAAGTATTGTGAAGCTACCCTAACATGCCCTTCCTTACAGAGGGAGTCCAACAGTATCTCGAGCAATTTCATTTCCGAATCAGCATTTTGAATGAGATCCAAACCACGGGCAAATTCAAATGTTCGAATGGCTGGTAGAGTCCCACCTGCAAAATTGTACCCCTCATAAGAATACAGCATTTGAGATGATCAGATATTAGTTCAAAGTACACGACGAGAACTAAATTCTTATTCTTTTGCACTCGCGTCTGGCAAAAGCTCGCTAACAAAATTCAGACTTTCAGACACGAATAAAGAGTTGAAGTAAACTCCACAAACTGGAAAAGAGCAAAACATCACAAATCTTTTGCCCGCAAAAGCACTCATTTGTCGCAATGCCTAACTTCTAAAACTACCCAAATTTCAAATCTTCGTGGAAGTTTACATTTTCGGGAAAACTTATAATTGAAAATGCGGTCTGCTTCTTATCCGAAATCCATCCGTGTGCAAAATTCAGCAAGGCGATACCTCCATCTCGGACCAGGGACCGCGTACCTGCTCGAGCATACCGTCTGATCATTATCGCGAAAGTATCCGCCGAAACCAGCGTAGACGACTCCCCATCGCCCTGGAGACGACCGTTGATCAGCTCCCAAGCGGAATCGAAGTCCCTCGCCTTCCCAAGTCCGTTGATCATCGCGTTGAACAGCCCCGCGGACGGCCGGAACTCCGGCTTCCTCTCCGCCCAGCGGAACAGGCCGAACAGCAGCTTCGGCGACGAGTCGAAGCGAGCGAACACCGCATCCATCAGCTCGTTCCGAGGTTCGATCCCGGCTTCGTCGAGCGCGGCGTCGAGGGCGGGGCCGGCGGCGAGGCCGGGGTTCGCGAACAGGTCGGAGATGGCGTCGAAGGCTTCCTGCGAGAACTCGAGGGCGCAAGCGCGGGCGGGGTTGTGGCTTGCGGGCGGAGGCGGGACGGGGATCAGGTGCGGCGGCGCAGGCCGTTCGGCGGAGGGGCCCGACCGCGGTCCGCCGCCGGAGGGGAAGGGGTCCGGTCGGGAATGGATTCCGAGAGCGTTTCCGGCGGCGCCGGCGAAAGGGCGCCGAACGGCGGCGGAGCAGCGGAGGAGGACGGCCATTTCCTCGCGGCGTCGCTGTCCGCTGGATTGCGCCGCGGTCCTTTTTCGAGTTATTTTATGCCATGTCATTATTATTACAGAAGAGAAATACATTTTTATTTATATCAAGGAATACTCATAAATTCAATAAATAAAATCGCTCTAGAGCTCCTGAAAATTTTTACATTTGACGGCCTAAAGAAAAAAAAAACATTACATAGAATATAATCAGTAACTATGCAACTAAATTTTTTGAAAATGTACAATCAAGCCTTAAATTATATCCTCATCCGTGCAACTAAATTTCCTAACTCATTAGCCACATTGCCTAAATTTGGAACTAATTGAAATTATTACCAAAAAACGAAATTATCAAGATAGACATGGAGCGTTCAGCATTTGCAGGGCAAACCTGTTTGGTTTGGCTTTCCCTCCGAAGCCCCTTGAAGAAAATATTTTGTGTTTAGCATGTATTTTTAAAGGCTTATTTGTCTAATGTTAGTATTCTCAATATAAAAGCCCAATAATAGGAAAAGGCTACTTTGAACATTGACATTTTGGAATTGTAATTTCACTGTTCACTGTTCATCTCCTTCTCTTTGCCGTTCGTCTTCTTCTTCCCCCACCTAAGAGTCGGCCGAGCTTCATGATGGGTGATGCTTAGCTGCACGCAACCATTTCCCCAAAGTTGAACCAAACGGACACTTTGCCTCAAGGTGGGTTTGAAAAATAAAACCAAACATCCAATATTTGGCCTAAAGATCCTTGGAAGCCCAAAGACCCTTCTCAAAGCCAATTCCAAATGCAGCCATAGCCACCACGATCACTAAGGACTGCAGTCGATTCCGAACCTATCGTTTTATGCAGCTTTTGGAACCTTGAAAGACAAGGGAAGAGCTCGTACTCGATCCGGATGCGCCTAGTTTCATACGACAGTGCAACAACATCCGACCCTATAGCTGAAATCAGGCTTCACTATAAACTGTAGATCACACGAAGTCCGACTCGAGCTGCCAACGCGAATCAATCATGAAACCGGACTGCGAGCCGGGCTCTCTCCATATATAGACTCGAAAACCTATCCTGGTGGCTGCTCCCACACATCTCCCACCGGTCCGATTAGACTACGTCGAGGAGGATTTTGAGCAGTGAGAAGGGCGGCGGGCGCTCATGCGGCGAAAGCAAATGAGCTGTGAAGGCACCAGCATACAAATAAACAAGCCGCAGCACGGCGCTTCCACATTCTTTTCTTAAGAGAAACGAACATCCGCACACCAGGCACACATTGCACAGGGCAGATTGCCGCATCGCCTGTTAGAAGATCCTTCCCAAGAAAAAAGGAGAAATACAGAAGCACCAAAAACACAGCCTTTGCCTAATTAACTCGCTCCCCTTTTCCGTACGTCGGATACATCGAAGCCAGGAAGCAACCAAAAACGAAAAAGCTCTCAAGACGCAGTTTAGCAAGCGATTGAGGTTGCTAAGGGACTAACAAGGATGGCGATATTTCGACCTACCGGCTGGTGACTGGCCGCAGTTTCTAATCTCTTCCATGCCTCGTTCCGCTTCTCCACCGCTTGCCTTAGCCTTTCTTCTTCTTCCTGGGACTGAGCTAGGCAGGACAAGAACAGCTCCTCGTCCATCTCTGAGAACATCCTTTTCACACTGATGGTCAGATTGAGCACCGCTGGGTTCCAGTGGCCCTGGGTGTTCTTCTCTAGGGCCTGGAACACAATGGGCATGACCAGGCGCCTGTTTTGCAATATCAAGCCAACGATTTGCTCATTGTTCCATAAGAAAAGGGCCCTCTCAGCCACCTGAAACGAATACGCAGCCACAAAGAAAATGAAGCCTCGATTCAAAAGCCACAAGCTGAAGCAACTTTGGACATCATCTTTGAGTTTAGACAAAGATGTATCCAGTGTCTGATTTAAGACAAAAAGTACACCAAGATAGGACACCACATGGATAGTTACAAGCTACAAGACCAACAAAGCTTTTAAGAAAAGCACCATATTCAGTACATTACTCTACATCATCTGGGCAAGCTATCCGAAGAACAAAGGATCACACTGACCAGAAGAAGAAATCCCTTGGCCTTTTAACGAGTGATGAACTGCAGGAAGGAAAGCAGCTCACCTATGTTTTAAGCAACTGATATAGAAAGTAGCAGATGTGATCAAAGTCTCATCCCCGCAGAAATCAACAAGTCAATGGATGTCCTCCTTTTATAAATGACCAAGTCAATATATGTCCTAGAGCTAATGGAGCAAACCCTGCGACATAATGCGGACAAATGTAATGGTTGTATACCGCTCACCGCCCCTTCCTCCACGAAAGAGAGATTAAAAAGTGTAAAAAAAAAAACAACCGTCAGCCATTAAAGAGTTTTAACACTTCTTCAAAGGAATTGTGTCAAGGTCAAAAGATTCAGGTAAGCGTCTGTTTTTCAATTCCCACATGAATTAACATGCCCAAAAGGTTTGGGTAATGTCATGACATGAGACAGAATAAAAGACTAGACAGTAAACATTGCACCCTAAGGCTGGCTTCCATGGTCGTATACTGCTCAAGGCCGGCCGCAGGGGGGAGGGGAGAGAGACTATGATCTCACTAGAGAAGAGGAAGTGAACTGCGAAGGATTTTAAGAAATTGCCATGCTAACATGGCAATCCCATCTTGAAAACTGGAACACTTACCTTAACAGATAGAACAGCTCATATTAATGCAAAATAGAGCTACTTTTGTTGCTCATGACTGAACTTGCAGGGGATAGATGATGTATATGCTGACTAGAAGGACAAATGAAGCATGGCTCATGAACTTAGTTCCGATAGAAGCTAAGCAATCATAGGCAATCTCTGCTTTATAGCATTCCACAAGTCGATTAGCAGCTTTCATGTGTTTAACTAATTTTACCCTAATTTAGGAGCTTATATGCTCACTGGAGAAAGGATGTAATCAGACTCATGGCGAATACAACTTCCTCATTATTCTCTCTAATTTTCTTGTCTCTTTTTTCAGCTGCTAATCCTGTCCTTATTCTGTTCCTCTCTTCTCATTCCAATGGCTTCCAATAGTATCATGACAAACCATGAATAACTTCTTCAGCAGGCAACACTTCCCAAATAAACACTGACATGTAAAGTCTGTCATATTAAATATAGCATGTTCTTTGTATTCCCTAGGCACGCATGAGGCATCTCACCGCATCATTTCATGCAGAAGTGGTGAAGGCAAAGATAAAGCAATATATGCAATTCCACTAGCAAACACTTCTCTCGTTCATGTCTCTGCCATGCAGTTGATCATCAAACCATCATTTAACTCCTTTTTCTGACCTCACAAATCCCCATGTGAAAACCGTAGCCAAATGCAACACTTCATCAAACCATTTAATTTAAAGAGCCTGCAGCAGAAGGATCTGAATGCTACATGAGCAAATATTAATGAAAGTATGAATGTCTACCCGTCCTCCAGCCATGTTCTCTCTTTCAAACTCTCCATTTTACATAAGCAGACATACACAGAAGTACTAGGCTATACATAACATGCAATAAATATCCTCTCTTGATCACACAAGGCAATTATAATTCCCCTAAGCAACTTTTAACCTTTAGAAACTGATTGCCACCTAACTCCAGCATTAAAAAATTCATAATATGAGCAAATTTTCCGGGGTTATTGAGCATTTCCATCGCAGCAGCTTCTGTAAGATGCAGTGTGAAATCAATTCAACGAAGCACATAGAATTTCAAATTGATAGAATTTTTCCCAACATAAATCAATGTTCTCCAACCTCTACCATCAAACTGGCCACTCCAATAAATAAATAAATAAATAAAAGAATAGAGAGGGCCAAGAAATTCTGTTTACAACAGATCCAGACTTGCAAGCTAAACGGTCATGCAAACACAGCTATTGATTGAACAATTATTGTGATGAGCAGAAAATCCAGAAGAAGCAATGGAAAGGTAAAATTAGACAGAACTGTCTTAAGAAAAAAAAAACACAAGACAAAATGGTAAAGCCCAAGAAAACATGAAGCTGAGAAACAAACCAGCTAATAAACAATAATTTCCAAAATTCCACTTTACCAAAGGAAAAAACAGGAAAGGAAATTCAAAAGGTCAACTCAATTACCTGGAAGTGGAAGCTGTTGATGCAACAACTGATCCGCAGGAAAAGTGGGACCATGACCTTCTCAAACTCTACTGTGTTAATCATTTCCAGGATTTCTTCTATCTCGCCCAAGAACATCACTTCCTTCTGGCTATTAGTTATTGGCCAATACTTCAATAACCCCTTTATCACGACACTGGCTAACCTGGGCTCCTTCTCTATAAATTGCATTATACAATACGATAGCTGTTGAAAGTACGAGCCCAATGACTTAGGCTTGTGCAGAGGAATTACAACCCTTGAAAAGAAGATCTTGTGTTCCTCTTTTAAAGGCAACGCAAACCCACTGATAACACTTCCGAAAATCTCTAATAATTCAGATATCCCATTATGCTTCTCGTCTCAGACACGAACCTGTAGAATATAGTGCTTATGGACTTCCTTATGAAAGGCCTATGAACCATAAATTTCCCATAAATTCTATGGAATACAGTCTTCAAACACTCCCTTTCTCTAGGATCCTCAGATTCAAACAAATCAAGCAATCTCAATATGAAAGCGTGGTCAATATACTTCTTAGCGACTTTAATATCCAGACAAGACGAGGTAACAAACTTAAGCAGTATGTCATACACCACCTGCAAATGTGACCAAGCAGGATCAAACTTCGGATCATCGTGGTCGTTCTCGCCACCACTGCCAGTCGAATTGGACCGATAACTAGGTGGAAACACCCGGAACAAATTAATAGCACACATCTTGCACATTGCTAGAACCGCAGGTTCGGCAAACCTGACCGATCCAGATGCTACGAAATCCAAAATCTCCATCAGGATTTGCCTCTTAACATCTTTCTCCATGGTATTCTTCGCCGGGTCTGTGAAATCGAATGTCACGCAGCAAAGGCTCAGTTTACTCACTAAGAGATTCATCTTCTCGGATGCCGGGACATCCTTGAACGGCACCAAGGGCTCGATCCCGGCAATCACGCTCGCAGGGAAGACCACTGAGGAGGCGCGCCTCAGCCCGCCAGATCGAGCAGACGACGAATTGCCGCCGCCTGATTTCTGAGCGCCATCGGGAGAGCCCGAAGCGGGCTGAATCAACTCGCCCGTGTCCAATCTGGGCGTCCTCCTGGGGATTTTACTGAGAATTTGCTTGAGCATTGTGAAGGGGAACCCAAAAGGACAGAGCCAAAGATCAATCGAGCAAGAGGGTCCGAACCAAAAGCATTAAAGATCGTTCCTTTAAGTTCAAAAACGAACACTGAGGCCCAAAAGAAGCGGCACAAAACCCTAACCACTTCAAGGACGATGGATTGGGAGCGACATTGGGGAAACTGGGGAGCAAGTTTCCAATGCCTGAAGGAAGTGAGAGTTGGGTTGTGGAGAAAATCAAAATCAAGCACTTCCCTCCTTCGGAAAAAGAGAAAAGGCAGCTAAAAAACCTCACTGGGGCACGAAACTGAACGAAAGAAAAAGTGGGTATCCATATATGGTGAGAGAGAAAGAGAAAGAGAGAGAGAAATGAAGAAAACCGAGACCTATTCAAGCGATGAATGCTTCATCCTCGTGCATGCGTTTGAGCAAGAGACAGAGAGAGAGAGAGAGACATTAAAGCTCCCGAACTGCAAGAAAGGACCAGGAATCGCTGCCCGAAAGGGAGAAGAGAGAGAGAGAGAGAGGGAGAGCATGCGATGATGGGATCACGAGGAGATTTGGGTTACCTTAAAAAACTACGGATTCCTCAGTTTCATGTGGGGGAGATCTTCGATTTGAATCTCGCTCTCGCAATAATCGTTCCAACTTTAGTTCGTGAAAAGATCTGGACGGAATGGATGGAAAAGGAAAAGCAAGAAAGAGAGGGAAATCAGCGAGGGAAAAAAAGTTGATATTTTTGGGGGGGTCTGAAGGAAAAATTGCAGGTTTTTGTCAGAATACAGAGGAATTGCTAAAATTAATGAAGACAGGCAATGGGATTGCTTTTGTTCTGTTCGTTTATCTCGGTTTGTTTTTTTTTTTTTTTTGGGTCAGAAGTAATAATTTTATCTCGGTTTGTTTCTACCTTTCTTTTCACAGTTTGATTTTATCTCTTCGTTCTTCAGGTTTTTCGTATGCGCATAGGCAAAAGCCACCCTTTACCTTCCGTTAGATTTGAAAACTCACCCTAAATTGTATCTATTGTGACTCATTTACCAATGGCACCATTAAAACTCCGTCTATATGGACGCTGGAAAATAAATGATGTGATGTAGTGCCAATGTGACTTAAGTGGACTAAAAATAACATTATCTTTGCTGAAAGTATCATCTAACAAAATCTTGATAGATGGTGGTGAATGTATTATATAATAACAAATTTGAGGTTTTTAATATCACACAAAAAAAATTAAGGTAAATGTGTGACAATATATAGTTTGAGATTTCTACATTTAAAAAAAATGTAAGGTAAATGTCTCAAGTTGCATTTTTGGGTTTTTTGTGACATTTTCCTTATTTATTATGTAGAAAACCTTTTGAATTTTGACAATGATGTTCAATAGCTACCCATAATTTTGGCTAATGACACGATGCTGCCAACCTCTTAGGCTGCATTTGCTCGCCAAATTTTGATTAACATAGGATAAGATAAGGTGGGACTTTAGGTATCCTCTAGATTGTAGAAAATTATTTCTCATGTTTAGTGCAATCTAAGATAGGATTCAAAATATTCAAAAATCTCACTTGCTCACAAATGTAAAACTTTCCAAATCTAGGGTAGCATCTTGTTGACATAATTTCACATGGCTAACAACATTTTGAGTGATCATAATTTTGGCCGGAGCTCCTCTTCCTCCTCCTCCTTTAAAATCTTCCAATTATCAGCATAGAGTCTCAAATCTAAGTAGAGGACAAGATTGGACATCAAAGTATCATGACAAAATTAGGTGATGACCACTATTCAAGACCAACACATGAACACTCAAAACTTTGCGTGTTTTGACTTATTTCTCCTTTTTCAAAGACATCTTTTTAGGGTAATTCATTGATTTCGATCATTCATCAACAATAGCCAAACTGGTTCAACAGTCATCAAAGGATAATTAGTTAGATGGTGATGACAATCAATATTGGTTGGAGACAACGATAATTGCACACTATTGAGATTGATAGGCTATTATGGCGATGGTCCTGCATAGTAATTGGGAGTGATAGGCTGTTGCGGCAGTGGTCCTTGCACGGTGGCTAGAGAAGTCGGACTCCATCACTCCATCGTTGCAAGGAAGTTGTTACATATTTTTTCCTTAACTCTTTTTATCCAATTTGGGTCTATCCCACCCTTTAAGCCTGAATTTCTTACTCAAGTTTTTTTGATCCATAAGACATCGCCAAATACTAGATAAAATATTTTGTTATCCTATTTGGACTCAAATTCGGACTATCAAAAAGGTACCCTTACTTCATAATATTTTTTATTAAACTTTGAATTACAATTTACTATTTGAAAAGGTTTCACGATTTGTGCATTGCTGAATTTGATTATTCACATTCGTGTATGCATTTTTTCTGGGTCTCGACATTCAAAGCAAATTTCAAAAGCACAAAAGCACAAAAACAAAAACCGTGCACGTGTGCTCGAGATCAAGTATACTATAAGCAAAATCATCGTTTTGTTTCACTTTTAGATTCTTCCATCATCTGCATATGACTTTAATACAGTAATACAATTTACCTTAAAACAAAAAAAAAATGTAAAATTGGCTAAAGTGAAATGAAAAATTGGTAAAGTTAAAAAAAGAATTAACTACCCTTTCAACTGAAAAGTGCATTTGGCGAAATTCTTTGATTGTCTTTATAGTGCAACGACTATCCTCATGTTCTCTCGTTTGCTCTTGCTAGATTTTGAATAAACTATTTTATAAGAATGGGTTAATATCCTAAAAAATCTAAATTGATCACTTATGACAAATTTATCCCAAATTATTTTTTTGACAATGAAAAATCCTAAATTTATACACCTATGACAAATTTATCCCGATTAATCATAAAAAAAAAAATTTAAATTGGTACATTTATGACAAATTTATTCCAAACTAATTTATTCAATCGCAAAAAGTCATAAACTAGTAAATTTGTGATAAATATATACTCCGCTAAATTTGATTAATACTAAAAAAAAATCACAAAAATTGTAAACTATGACAAACGGAGCATAAAATATCAAATTATTATACTAGTCAACTGTCACACATCATTTAATTTAATAATTTGATAGTAAAATATAATGAAAATTAACAAAGGTTAAATTTGTGACAAGTGTACCGGTTTTTGAGTAAATTTGTTAAAATTATACTAGTTTTAGAGTTTTTTGTGGTCAAAAAATAGTTTTGAATAAATTTATTATAAATGTACCAGTTTAAGGTTTTTTAAGATATTAATCCTATAAGAATAACATAATGTTTTTTTTTTTAAAAGATGTTTGCTTTCTAGAAAAAAAAATCATATAAAGGTGAAAAAAGGAAAGCAATGTCAAGTATTTCATTTTGCCATCCAATTAAAGTAACTAATTTATTATTGAATCATTATAGGTTGCATAAGGAATTAAATAATCATTCATTTAATTAAACCAGTAACTTTTGTGAAACTCTTGCGTGATCATGCAGATCGACGATTACGGGCATTTATAGAGGAAGGACATGAGATAATTATTACACTAGGGGGAGAGAGAGAGAGAGAGAGAGAGAGAGAGAGTAAACATTAAGCATCCTTCCCTTCATCCCCGGCTTTTCTTGCACTGGTACAATTTGCAAGCTCTATTCTATTTCCCCTGCAGTTAAAAAAGTAAAAGTCTATTCATTAGGGCTGATTTAATTAAAAAATATATTTATTGCACTATTTATAATGGGAAAAGTTACTTTAGTCCAGCAATTTGTCTGTCCTTAAAAGGTTTAGGGAAGAAGAAACTGGGGAAGGAGAAGACCCCAGAGGATGGGTTTCTCAAGTGTCACTTCTCATATTCCAACTTGGGTAGGGAAAAAAGAAAGATTTACATAAGAACAAAGATGACTTTTGATGATTAAAATAGACACCACGTCATATTGTCAGAGATGACTAACCACATATAGCATAGTACAATAGCCATGCGTGTCTGACATGAGGAGGTGGAATTTAAAAAAGTTCATACTAAGTTGATATATGCATCACACAATGTCATATAATTGATTTGTAGACCTAGTATTTCTTAGTCACATGACACCGTGCGAATTATAGAAGGAGGTGACATTGAAATGTTTCCAAATTACCAAAATTTCAAATGTCCATGGGAATGGTAACAAGATGGTCGTGGCAATGGTGGTGGTCAAGTTGAATTGCGGTAAATGAATCTTGATGTTGAGAAACGTAATCTATTACAAAATTCATGTACAATCTATTGATCATGAGAATTTTTTTTTTCACTTTTAAAAAAAAAAAGTTTTGAGAAGGACCAAACGAGAAAAATGAGAAGAATATTTTCTGGGAGTTGATTTATGACGAGAGAAACAAAACACAAAGCTTGAAATATTGAGCCCAACGAAATATAAAGAAATCTTGCTTGAAGCATATAAATCCACGACTTACAAGATATTACATTCACATCGTAGAGCAAATGAGATGCAAATCAAAACTTGGACGGTGGAAGTAATCCATTGCTTGGATTGCAAAATGCAATACTTACCTTTGTTTCTAACAAAATACCAAAAAAATTATAAACCTATTATATTAGTATCAATTCAGTTATAAATCTTTCAATTAAACCAATTTAAATTTAAATATTTTCACATTGGTATTACTTCAGTTTATCCAAATAATTTGGGTTTGAAATTACCGACATTAGCATTTACGGTTCTACGTGACATGATCGATATTGATGTGAATAAAGTTTATAATTTTTTATATTTTTCAGAATTTTTTATTACTTTTCTCTTTTCTTTACTTTCTTTTTTTAACTTTTTCTCGACCCTTTGGCCGGCGAGGTCACCAACCGATCATTGCTGACCACGGGGAAGGGCAAAGGTCCTCGCTTGTGGTAGGCAAGGACCGCAATGCCTTAAGCAAGGCCATCATGGCCCTTGCATGGATTTGGGCGAGGGCGTGAAGGCCCTCACGGCCAACAAGCTAGGGTTTTGGCCCTCACTTGGATCTAGGTGAGGGCTGACACCTTTGCTCATGGCCGATGAGGGTGCAACGGCTCTTACTCGTGGCTCACAAGGGCACGGGGCTCTTATCCAAACTAGGCAATGGTTGTTAGCCAAAAGGTAAATAAAAGAATAAAGGGAAAAATGATAATAAAAAATTATGAAAAAATATTAAAAAATTATAAATCTGTCCATGGCCGACTATGCCATGTTGGATCATTGGTGCTCACATCGGTAATTTCCAACCTAAATTAGTTGGATAGACTAAATTAGTACAAATATGAAAATATTTATAATTAAATTAGTCTAATTGAAATATTTATGATTGAATTGATATAAATATAATAAATTTATGACTTTATTGATGTTTTCCCTCCACGAGGTGTGATGTAAAATGGGAGTTTGTGCCATGAGCTAGATTCACATTTTTGACTTGACTCTTTCATCTTATTATTTATTGGCACATCTTTTTGAATTTTCATTTTAAGATCAATAAAACTAAAACAAAACAGTAATAATGTGTCCATTTGCTAAAAATAAATGATTCAAAAATATATTTTTTTAAAATGATTATTTATTTTGTTTGAAATAATTAATCAATAAAAATTTTTTCTTATTTTTTTGTCCATTCATTTATGTAAACAATAATAATTTTGTCTTTTGCCCATTCAATTATGTAAACGAAATAAACAATAATTTTTAAGAAAATTTTTAATTGATATGGATCGACATACATATTCATTCGAAATAAACGATAATTTTTAAAATCATTTTTTCAAATCACAAATAAAAGTGCCCTTTGTTTAGATTGACCAAGTGACTCATTTCTTTCGAGGCGTCTATGCATCCATAAGACCATGCTTTGATTATGAGGAATTCTCAAAATGAGGATCATGTCAATTTTTCTGGAGAAATAAATCATTGATAACACTTAAGTGATTGATTTTTTAGATATGTGATACTTAAATAAGCGATAAAAAAATTGTGGCACTTAAGTCATATAAAAATTATGATACTCCTATTCTTGTTGAAGTCATGATAGATTGGTGAGTGGAATCCCAACTAAGCTTCCTAGATTGTCATCACGTAGAGTGGAAGGGTTTTCTTTCTTTACTATTTTAGACCCAAACATTAAAAAAGAAGAAGAAGAAGAAGAAGAAGAAGAAGAAGCGAGACACCCAAACGAAGTTGCCCTTGGACTTGGTCTGTATAGGTTAATACCTGAATTTTATTCAATGATCCAAATTTTCACTCTTATAAATGTACCAAAATAAACAAATAAGAATCACAAAAACAAAAATAAAAATAACAAAAAGTGATATGAAGAATGCATAATTCAGCCATTTTTAATGCAAATGAAAAGCCCGGCCTCAAAACTCTCTCGTATTATCCGTCGTGCTCTCTTGCACGACCGAGGAGAAGTCGACGGGCGTGAAAAGGAAAGGATGAGCTCAAGGGAAAGCATTCTCTTAGCATTCTCTTCTCTCTTTCTCGATAATTCTATAGCCATCGATCATCGCTGAAAATGGATTGAATCTTCCGCAATTCGGCTTCGATTGCAGCCCCGTTCCCGATGGAGCTGAAGTCGCATTGATTGCTACCTAATTCATCGATAAAAGAAACTTGAAAGTTCAAACCTCACCAGAAGCTTCTCTGCCGCTTCCTCGATCGCTGCCGAGCGCTGCATGACTCAGCCGACCCTATTTCATCATCGTCTTCATTTATTGTGCTCTGTTTCTCCTTTCTTTTCAGCTGAGAAGTCCGACGAGTCTCGTTCTCGACTGGAGTTTCACTACGGCCCGCATTCTTGTTGGTGAATAATGACCATGGTGCTCGGTTTTGAGATTCGGAAGCATAGAGCATAGCCGAAACTCCAATTGATTTTGTGTTCGTAGACGTCCAAAGTTCGCTGTGGAAGATTGATGAGAAGTCTGATGTCTGGGGCAAAGAACGTATGAAAGAGAAAAATTAATCAATTAGTTGATTGAAAAGAAAATAGATATAACAAAAAATAAGCAATAAAAATAAAGAAATAATTCTGTCCAGAAAAAAGAAAAAGAGATAATAGGCTGGGCTTGAGTTATTTTACTAGATTGGGTTTAAATTGATAGATTGGACTTGATCTGCTTTGATGGAGGCTTCTGGCCATTGATAGGTTGGGCTGAATTTACTTGAATTGACTTTAAATGACCTAGAATATGGACTTGGTATAAAAGCCCAATCATGTCCTTGCCCAGTCTATTTTGCCAACCAATTTTCCATTTTTTATTTTTTTATTTTCAGATTCTTTTATTTATTATTTTATTATATTGTGGAAAATGGGGGCTCAGATCAGGCCCTTGGGCCCAGTTCAAATTTGCACGGAAGATTAATGAGTATATATATAGTTTAGGTTGTTAGATTTTAGTATTGGAATTAGTTTAGCTTCATTCAGTCAATACACATATAGTTTAGATATTAATGAGTACTTTTGATTTAATTTAGGATTCAGATGATTAATCTTTTAGAAAAGAAATCAAGATTGAATTCAAACTAAGCTCATTGGCGTTACGATCCCAAGCTTTATAATAATGCCACGTTACTTTTTCTAAGTTGTGATTTGCTTGTTTTAGTTAAATGGTTAAGTTACACTTTAGGATCATAATAAACACAAAAACATTGCATGGGCACTAAAACGTGTTTCTTAGATTCATAATTTGGTAAAAAGATTGCATGGATACCTTAGCTAATAAATAATCAAGTTTAGGTATTAAAAGTGTACTAATTAGGTAACTAATATAATCAAGTCCTTAACCCTAGATTTACGGTTGCTTAGGAAGAAAATAATAGGTATATCTTATTTGCCAACATGGCAAATAAGAAGAACTTTGAGAACATGACACGTGTCACATGGGGCCCGGAAATGTTAGGCTAACTCTTTTGTCTCTTTTGTGCTCTCTCTCTTCTGCCTCCTTGCACGTTCTCTCTCCTTTCTCTTCTCTTTCCCCACTCTTCTCTCTCTTCTCTCTCTCTCCCTGCCTCCCTACATGCTCCCTCCCTCCTCTCTCTTCTCTCTCCCTAGCACACTTTCTTTTCACTAGTGTGAACAAACAATTGACCACCTCGACCTTTGTGGCAACTTCCTCCTTCGGCATGTTTGAGAAGATGCCCTATCGGCCAAGCTCTTGATGGGCACAAGCGGTGCCACTACGAGGCCCCACTCTTGCCTTCTCGACCGGTGCTGGTAGCGTCTTGAAGGGCGTGGGGTCCATTCACATAAAGCTAGAAGCACTGCAAATTCAATATGAACATCTTGACACTTCCTCGAGTTCTTTCCCCAATTCGCGATCTCTAGCAGCATGGACGACGAGGTGGAGAACCCACACCCCTCCAAGAAGTCTTGATTCTTAACGCCGGTGAAGATTAAAGCAGCCTAAAATGGGTTGGCTTGAAATCGAAACCCACACAAAATCGGCAATCGGAATCAAAATGGGAAATCAATTGAGTTTTGTTGGATATTTCAATAATATTTTGAAATATTAATAACAATAACTTCGATAATAGTTATGACCGCATTGAAGACCATTATTATTTGTAACGGTCACATAACGGTTTTTAACGGTCATACAACGGCTTTCCAATCGTTTTGTAACGTTTAATTTATTTCTCAAATAAATTCTTCATTATTTTACAACGGCTCTTTTAACGGCTCTATTTTGTCTGAATATAAAATCTCACAAGACGATCTTAAAAATCACACACCGAATGAAAGAGAATATTCTTTTCTTTTGAAATCTTTCCTTTCCTTTTCCTTGCTGGGTTATACACAAACGTTGTTTCTGTTCCTTCTAATATTCAGTGCGGAATATAGAAGAAGGTCTGTTGTATCTTGGGAGGATAGCCGTCAGAAGCCTATCGCACCGAGTTTCGCACTCCGAGGGGCGGAATTATCCTTAAGGACAATGCTTACGTTTGCACGCCTCAGACAAATTTATTTGTTCTTACCAGCCTTTTTCCTACAATCTTAAGGATAAGTCCCATGGAGCATCAAGTCGATACTGCTGCCGATGCCTCAATCTCCACCAGTCCAGTTGCACTACCACCACTACCACATATGTCCTATGCCAAACCATTCCCCGACATATCGAAGATTGAAGTTTTCAACGGCAACAATTTCAAAAGGTGGCAAGAAAGGGTTTTCTCTATCCTAGATGTGCACGGCGTGGCTTTCGCACTTACGGAGGCCAAACCAACTGATAACAAGCTTCGAGATCAATGGATACACGCTAATAAGGTATGTAGGCACACAATTATTAGTACTCTTTCTAATGAATTGTTTGATGTCTACTGTCCATATAAGGAAGCGAAACAAATATGGGACTCCATGATTGCAAAGTACATTGCCGAAGATGTGGGCAAACAAAAATTTGTAATCGGGAATTATTATCGATGGGAAATGTCCGATGATAAGGAGATCAAGACACAAATCAATGAATATCACAAGCTAGTGGAGGACTTGAAGGCAGAAAACATCAACTTACAAGAAGAATTTCTTGCGGGCCTGCTAATTGAAAAGTTGCCCGAGTCTTGGAATAACTACAAGCAACAACTCAAGCACAAGGACAAGCAATTGTCACTAGCCGATCTGATTGTGCATATCATCATTGAGGATACAACTCGCAAGGAGATCAAAGTTGCCAAAGCTAAGGAAATTGCTACCAGGGCAAATTTGGTGCAAGGAAAATTTCAACATCGCCAAAACAGGTATTATAACAAAAAACCTGATTACAAACCCAAGGTTGCTCACCCCACCTTCAAAAAGAAAGGCTCTTGCTTTGTTTGTGGAAAACCAGGTCATCATGCAGCGCACTGCAGAAAGAGAATGCTGGGAAATGACAATCCTGCTAAACCAAAAGTCAATTTGGTTAAAGCAGATGACTCTAATGATATAATTGTTGCGGTTATTTCCCAGGCCAACATTGTGGCCAATGTGAAAGAGTGGGTGGTAGACTCAGGTGCTACCAGGCATATTTGTGCAAACAAAAATGCCTTTTCCTCCTACACCTAATAGGGGAAGGAAAAGAAATTATTTATCTTTGTGATTCAAGAATAGCTCAAGTTCTTGGGAAATGAAAAGTTCTTCTCAAGCTCACATCTGGCAAGCCTTTGGCCCTGGATGATGTATTACATGTCCCTAATATAAGGGCAAACCTGGTCTCAGTAGCGCTTTTGGGAAAGGTTGGGGTGAAGGTGTCATTCGAATCTGATAAGATTGTAATGACAAAAAATAACGTCTTTGTGGGAAAGGGTTATTGTAATCAAGGACTTTTTGTTCTTAATGTTTCTAATGTTATCAATGAAAATACTACTGCTTTCGCTTACTTGACTGAATCTGTTGATTTATGGCATGGTAGATTAGGTCATGTTAATATTTCTTATATTAAGAAAATGCAAAAACAAGGTTTAATTTCTGGAATTAAAAACCCATGTTTTAATAAATGTATAATATGTGCCAAAACAAAATTAACAAAAAAGCTTTGTATTTCTGTAAATAGAGAATCTGATCTGTTGAGTTTAATTCATACTGATCTAGGAGATTTAAAACAAACTATGACTAGAGGAGGTAAAAAATATTACGTGACCTTCATTGATGATTATTCTAGATTTACCAAAGTTTATTTGCTTAGGCATAAAGATGAAGCTTTTGATATGTTTCTTTTGTATAAAGCTGAGGTAGAAAACCAATTGAATAAAAGGATAAAAAGAATTAGATCGGATAGAGGTGGAGAATATGTATTGCTTAATAAATTTTGTGAAAATGAAGGAATAATTCATGAAACTACGCCTCCTTATTCCCCTGAATCTAATGGCATAGCTGAAAGAAAAAATAGGACTTTGAAAGAGATGATGAATTCTATGCTTGTTAGTTCTAATGCTCCAAATAATTTATGGGGTGAAGCTATTTTATCTGCATGTCATATCCAAAATAGAATACCTCATAAGAAAACAGGTAAAACACCCTATGAATTTTGGAAAGGTTATCGTCCTAATTTAAAATATTTGAAAGTGTGGGGGTGTCTTGCTAAGGTTATGCTTCCTAATTCTAAGAAAAGGAAAATAGGCTCTAAATCATCCGATTGCATGTTTATTGGTTATGCTGAACATAGTGCTGCATATAGATTTCTTGTATTAAAAAGTGACGTGCTTGATAATAATACTATAGTTGAGACAAAAAATGCAGAATTTTTTGAGCATATTTTTCCATTAAGTGTTGATAATATTTCTCCTACATCTCTTCATAAAAACGTTTTAGAAAATTCAAATGATGAATTGAGAAGGAGCAAAAGAATAAGGAAAGAAACTTCTTTTGGGAATGATTTTTATACTTATCTTATTGATAATGATCCTTTGACTTATTCTCAAGCAAATTAATTGATCTTCCTCAGAAAGCAATTTTTGGAAAGAAGCTATAAAAATCGAGATTGATTCTATCTTACAAAATCAAACTTGGAAATTAGTTGATTTACCACCCGGTGCAAAACCGATAGGCTGTAAATGGATTTTTAAAAGAAAATATAATCCTGATGGTTCCATTGATAAATATAAAGCAAGATTAGTTGCAAAAGGTTTTACACAAAAACAAAATGTTGATTATTTTGACACTTTTGCTCCGATTACGAGAATTTCATCAATTCGTGTTTTAATTGCTTTGGCTTCCATTTACAAACTTATTATTCACCAAATGGATGTTAAAACAGCTTTTTTAAATGGTGATTTGGAAGAGGAAATTTACATGGTGCAACCTGAGGGCTGTATTTTTCCTGGCCAAGAAAATAAAGTTTGTAAACTTGTTAAATCTTTATACGGTTTAAAGCAAGCGCCAAAGCAATGGTATGAGAAATTTAATGATGTTCTAGTTAATAATGGATTTTTCTCTATTGGAGTAGATAAATGTGTATATACAAAAAAAGTGTTGATGGTGAATTTATAATTATTAGCTTATATGTTGATGACATGCTTATTTTTGGTACGTGTATTGATGTAGTGAATGAAACAAAATGTTTTTTGACTTCTAAATTCGATATGAAAGACATGGGGAAGCTAATATTATTTTGGGTGTTAGAATCATAAAAAGTGATAGTGGCCTAATGCTTACTCAAGCGCATTATGTGGAGAGGCTACTTAAAAAATTTGATCACTTTGATGTTAAACCTGTGAATACTCCTTATGATTCTAATATCCAATTAGTGAAAAATAAAGGAGATGGTGTGGCTCAGTCTAAGTATGCTCAAATTATTGGGAGTTTGATGCATTTGATGAATTATACTCGACCTGATATAGCTTATGCTGTATGTAGACTGAGCAGATATACACAAAATCCCAATGATGATCATTGGACTGCTTTGAGCAGATTAATGAAATATTTGAGAGGAACCATGAATTATGGTATTTTATATAGTGGATTTCCCACCGTATTAGAAGGATACAAAGGATGCTAATTGGATTTCGGATTCAGATGAGACAAAATCCATTAGTGGATATGTGTTCACCCTTGGTGGAGGTGCTGTAACTTGGAAATAAGCCAAATAAAAAATATATGCTAAATCCACTATGGAGTCAGAGTTTGTGGCTCTAGAATTGGCTAGCAATGAGGCTGGGTGGTTAAAGAACCTCTTAGTGGATATTCCTTTAGGAATGAAATCGACACTTTCCGTGTTTATGCGCTATGATTGCCAAGCGGCAATAGCCATTGCAAAGAATAGAACTTTCAATGGTAAAAATAGACACATCCGATTGAGACATGATGTAGTAAAGCATTTGCTTAAAGATGGAATTATATCCATCGATTTTGTAAAGTCAGAAGTGAATTTGGCCGATCCTTTGACTAAACCTATGGGAAGAAAATTAATTTATGACACATCGAGGGGAATGGGACTTAAGCCAATTGAGGAAAAGCAACAGTGATGGTAACCCAACCTATGTGATTGGCGATCCCATGAATTAGGTTCATATGGGTAATAACAAGTCACTTGTTGTTCTAATGATGCACTATTAAAAATTATTGTCCTTCCTAAGATGAGAATGGTGCAAAACTGCAAGGAAAATAGAGGTTGAGCTAAGCTCTTAATGAAATTCCATAGCCATTATTGGTGGTGTATTAAGCTGCAGAATACACTTGATGGAATCACCTATATAAGTGTGGAGTGGGGCCGCTCCTATGAGATTTTTGGCGAAAATCTCTAAAGCACTTATGAATAAACCAAGCACGCATGGCCTATTAGCGCAAAACCGCGTTGAACAACAAAGTTTGTGGGAGTGCAATGTGATTGATGAAAATTTATAATTCACAAAAGAAATTTTTTGGTTCATAGAAGTTTCAAACTTCACCAATAATTTCGTGAATTGTATTTCATTTTTTCTAGGGCTGGTTCATAGCCTAACAAGCACCGATTCCGATGCATTACACTCCAATAACCCAGCATCATATTAATTTTATTTTCAAAATCTTTTGAAATATGTGGGGGATTGTTGGATATTTCAATAATATTTTGAAATATTAATAACAATAACTTCGATAATAGTTATGACCGCATTGAAGACCATTATTATTTGTAACGGTCACATAACGGTTTTTAACGGTCATACAACGGCTTTCCAATCGTTTTGTAACGTTTAATTTATTTCTCAAATAAATTCTTCATTATTTTACAACGGCTCTTTTAACGGCTCTATTTTGTCTGAATATAAAATCTCACAAGACGATCTTAAAAATCACACACCGAATGAAAGAGAATATTCTTTTCTTTTGAAATCTTTCCTTTCCTTTTCCTTGCTGGGTTATACACAAACGTTGTTTCTGTTCCTTCTAATATTCAGTGCGGAATATAGAAGAAGGTCTGTTGTATCTTGGGAGGATAGCCGTCAGAAGCCTATCGCACCGAGTTTCGCACTCCGAGGGGCGGAATTATCCTTAAGGACAGTGCTTACGTTTGCACGCCTCAGACAAATTTATTTGTTCTTACCAGCCTTTTTCCTACAAGTTTCAGATAGGAATAAAGATCGATTGTTTTTGTCTCTCTCTTCTTGTTTGTTGGGTGATGTTGGAGTTCTTATTGGGGAAGGGACAAAGGTTTACATAGCTTCAACTATGGTGAAGAGAGAGAGAGAGAGAGAGAGAGAGAGAGAGAGAGAGAGAGAGAGAGAGAGAGAGAGAGAGAGAAGAATCAACCCGACAAATTGGGCACATATGTGACATGTGTCACATTCTTGAGACCCTTCTTATTTGCCATGCTGTCAAATAAAATGAACCTAATATTTTCTCCTTGTGTAAGAAGTAAGATATGCTCTCATATTTTACTCACTTTCTAACAAACCCTAACAAATTAGTGACAACTCCTCTTCACAAAGATATTTTCTTAGAAATAATCAAAAGTAAAATGAAAGATCCCAAATCACGTGATGTAAAGTTTTGGGAGAATCTACACCGATTGAGGATCGTTGGCTCCCAACTTGACATTACCTACAAATGTGTATAAATTGTTGTTGGGAGGGTCATGATATTAAACAAGGCTATTAATATGTGGTGATCATTGTCGTGAAGCCTTGAATTGTCTCATAAGATAAATGACAGATTCAAAACTAATGTCGAGTAAAAGGTTGATGGTCCTCAATTAGTATGGGTTCTTTCTAACACTTATCTCATGTGTCATTGGATTTCATTTCTATTCAACTAATTCTATGAGAATTCTATATGAGGAGTCACTACCAGTAGTTTATACCTTGTTTTCATCAAATATAATAATAAGTACAAAAAAAAGAAAAGAAAGTAAAAGTAAAACAAAAAATTGAAAAATAGTAAATATCAAATAGGCCACAAAAATAAAGAAAGGAATGTATGAAAAAATTAATTAAAAATATATTTCTTTAAAAAAAAAAATACAATCGATTCGACTCAGCCCGCTTGGGACTAGAATCAGTCTCGCTTGGGACTAGAACAGTCTCGCTCGAGCCTAACCCACGCATTAGGCCAATCCTTCTCATATATCCCCAATTTTCTCTAGCCCATCTTCTATTTCTCAACCTAATTTCTTTTCTGTTTCCAATCCGGCCCTTCTTTCACTCTTTTTTCTCATACACATTGCTCAAAGAATATCCCAGCGTTTGTAACCAAAACTGTCTCTGAAGCAAACAACAGTGACGGAGATATTGCATCACCGATGGAGGAACCAAGCGGAAAAAGATTCTAGAAGGTCACTAAGCTGGCCAAGGTTTGTTTCGAAAGACAAAAAAATTTAGTTGAATTGGAAAGAAGAGAACTGGTTTTTGTCTGGATGCTAAGATCGAGAAAGGAAAGAGGCGAAGAGGGGAGATCAGAGACGAGTTTTTTTCTAAGAGTTTGTGGAGGAAGGTCTGGAAATTCCATCAAAAAAGTCAACCTGAGAATTCATTTCCAGTTTCGTCACTCTCAGTTGGCCAGAAAATGCCATATGTGGATCACCGCATATGTTATTAGCTAAAGAAGAAAGAACGTCAATCAAGGTGGTTAGCCATTAGGAGGAGGAAACCGATAACTTCTTCAAGCTCAGTTGGCTAGATTTCGGCAAGCTTACTTCGCTTCAATAACCAAGTAGACACTCCTATTCAGCTCTGATTTTATTATTTCTTTGAAATCAGTAAGAACGAGTTTAACTGGTAGATTCATGGCTTGATCATGTGAAACTGGAGTTGCTTTTCGATAGATAATATTGATTTAGGTCTCTTTGTTTCTTATTTAGATTGAGAGACGCATAGAAATTAAATACAGAATTCATGTTTTACGTCGCACGCCATATGTTTGACAATATACTTTAGAAGCGTGTTAAAACCGATGGCATACATTCAGCTACATGATTTTGTTTTGATCTAAGTTTGATTCATTTTCACTCTAATAATTGATTAAACTAAAGATGATGCCAAGTTTTGCTTCGTTTTTATGTCATGTTTCGCAGATTATCTAGTCGGTCATGGACGAATGCCCTCCCCTGAAAAATCCATTCCTCTTGCATGAGAAGCTCGTAGTTAGAGGCCACCGTAATTAGTCTCACATTTCGCCATTCTCATATGCATATACATGTTTTCGGGATTTATTTTTTTCGATAAGTTTAACATTGTCGGAGGTGGTTCGGTGACAGTCGAAACCAGTGGTCGGATTGTGGCTGACTGTAAAGTGTTAAAAGTCGGGAAGTGTTGGTCGGCATGCATCGACGATTGGAAATGGTGGTCAACGTTGCCTGGTGAGCTCACTGGTGGGAAGCCCTCAATGCAAGTCTCAATGATAGAGAAGATAAAGCCGAGGAAAAAGACACAATGAAAAAAAGAAAGAAAAAACAATGAAAATAGAAAAATAGGGCAATAAATATAAATATAAATATAAATAAATAAATATATATATATATAGAAAAAGAAAGTATAAAAAGAAATGGGTACATTGAAGTTCGGCTCAAGTCCACTTATTAAAGCTGAATTGGGTTATGGTCTAGATCTTGATTGGAAGTTGAGCTAGAGAGCCGATCGGGCCGAATATTATGGATTCGAAATGTTGGGTTAGACTAAAGAGACGGACTAAAGATTGGGTTAGGCAATGTAGCTAAATAGTAACAAATTTAGGCATAGGCTGAGATTTAGTTGGATTCGATTCAAATTGGATTGTGAGCTGACTATACAAAATTGGGTAGATTCATAGGCCGAGTTGATATATTTGGATTAGACCTTTGGGCCGACCCAAATTCAAACTCCACCTGGATCATTGGGGTTTGAGTCAAACCAATAATCGGGTCGCATTTCCTAACCTAATTCGGAGTCCATTTTCTAAATTTGAAAATAATAAAATAATAAAATTATAAAAATAGAAAATTTTTGATAATAATAATAATAATAATAATAATAATAATAATAATAAAATTCAAAAATAGAAAAGGTTTAGAAATTAATTTCTAACTTTTTTTTTTTAGATTTTTATTGTTAATTCTAGAATAGAATTAGTTTAGCCTTAAAAAATGTGTGAAAATCATTAGAAAAATTGAACTCAAAATTGAATTAGTTTTCAGGGCTTTACAATAGAGTTTTTGAATGCTTTCTTTTTTAGAGACAATGTTAGGTCATGTTAGGTCATAGTTTGCGTATTTTCATTTTGATTTTACTTAACTGCATTCTTTCAATACATTCTTTTCTTTTTCTTAAAATGATTAGAATGAATTGGTTAGCAAATGGTTAAGTTTAGATTTCAAAAAGATATTAGTTACATTACTAGTGTAATCAAGTCCCAGATTGCTAAATCTCTCGTAGAAAGTGAGGTATTCTCTCATACATTTTTCTAGCCGACATTATTAGGTTAGTGGTGATTCTAGAAATATTTAGTTGTTAAGAACTCAAAATTGAATATTCCAATGTCACATGAGATATGAGCTTGGGAGAGATTGCACTCAAATCGATGAGTCATTTCAAATCAAAATTAGATAATGTGTTCAAGCTGTCTTTAGTGGACACCAATTCGAATTGTCTTTTGAGTAATTACCTCTAAATCCATTCCTTGAGGGTGTCCTTTCACATATAGGTTGTGATAATTTGGCAACTCCACTAGGATTTGAGGACTTAGGCTTAGTATAATTTGATTGTTCGTTAACTAACATGGTTTGATGGCATTGCCTTGTCGTGAAGAATGAGGTAAGTCTGTTAATATTGTGGTAAATGTTGATGTAAGTTGGGAGTTATAAGGGTTTGAGTGATTGTTAACATATTTATTTGATAGGTTGGTGTAAAAATGAATATTTATGTGAATGAAATTAAAACAGTATTTTAATATCAATTGTTACATACGTATTTATATGCTTATGCTTTAACACTACACTTTACATGCACAACCTGCGATCTAAAACCCTAATTGCATTAGGAAACTCATAGGAGGTACCAAAATATCAATTGTAATGTGGTTTTAGATCGTGGATTGTGCGTGCAAAATATAATGCTAAAGTATATAGGAACATGCACAACAATTGATATCAAAACACCCCTTCAATTTCATCCACATAAATAAACATTTTTACACCAACCTACAAAATAGATAAGTCAATAATCACTTCATCTCTTACCTCATTTTTCACGACAAGGCACTACCATAAAATTGTGTTAGTTAACAAACAATCAAGTTATATTAAGTCTTAGTCCTCAATTCCTATGTAGAGTCGCTAAGTTGTCACAATTTGCCCTTGAGGGATTGCCCTTAAGGAATAGATTTAGAGGTAATTACTCGAAAGATAGTTGAATTGATTTCTACAAAAGACAATTCAAACATATCATCTAATGTTATCCTAAACAACCCATCAATTTTGAGTGCTCTCTCTTCCAAACTCATATTTTGTGTGACGTTATGATATTCAATTTTGAGCTCTTAATAACTTAATAATTATAGGAGTTGTCATTAGCCTAATGAGGTTGGCTGAAAACCAAGTGAGATATAGTAGGATACGTCACTTTTTATGTAACCAAAAATTAAGGGATCGGAGACTTAATTACACTACTCATGTAACTAGTACCATTTTGAAATCTAAATTTAACTATTTGCTAACCAAAGTGATTGGCTAGGAAGTATCGACACTCTCCGAGAGCCTTCATGTCGTGTCGGATACTTCACACGTGTCTGACATTCTCGGATACTCGGTCAACACATGTTAGAAACTTCGACACATGGTCAATTTTTTCGACACTTGAGTTGGAATTTTCGACATGCGATATTAATTTTAAAAATTTTCAATAAATGAAATATCAAAATATATATATGAAAAAATAAAAATCAATATAAAAAATAAAAAATTAGGAAAGAAAAAAAAAACTTAATATTTTATTCTCTTTTCTTTTGACTTTCACTTTTCTTGATACACAATTTACTCTTAGGTTTTTTCTTTTTTTCTTTCAACACTTTTGACATGCAAGTCTAGAATATGAATTACTTTTTTTTTTCCCAAGTTTTATGGATTTATTGAAATTGAGTTAAATTTGTCAAATTGAAACAATGAAGGATATTAATAAGGGTTAATATATTGAAAAACCTAAAACTGGTACACTTGTAACAAATTTACTATAAACTAATTTTTTGACAGCCAAAATCCCCAAATTGGTATACTTTGATAAATTTACCCTCTATTAATTTCTATTAAATTTTACTATCAAATTACTAATTTGAATGATACGTGATAATTGATCGGTATACCAATTTGGGATTTTATTCTCCGTTTGTCACAATGTGATTTTTTGTGATATTAATTTAATTTAACAGATATATTTGCCATGAATGAACCGGATTTTTGATGGTTTTGGTGGTCAAATAAATTTAGTTTCTTATGATTAGTAATAAATTTGTCACTATATAAGTTTGGGGTTTGACCAATTTTCATGGTCAAAAATTTAGTTTTTGATAAATTTGTCACTTATGTTTTTTTTTTAGGTATTAACCCTATTAATAAATTGTGGATTAATATTTTTAGTTTAAGTTTATTATAATAATTTATTATTATTTATTTATTTGTGAATTCAAATAAGATTAATTATTTCACAAAAAAATAATTTATTATTTATATATAAAATATACATATAATATACAATGTGTCATAACATGTCGAGAATTCTCTATTTATTGAAAATTGACGTATCGACATGTTGTGTTATGTCGTATAGCGTGTCATGTGTCAGTGTCGGCTACTTAGGTGATTGGGCAGCCTTTTATCAATCAAATATATTCTAATCATTTTAAGAAAAAGAAAAGAATGTATTGAAAGAGTGCAATTAAGTAAAATCAAAATAAAAGTATGCACATAGTAACTTGACATTGTCTCTAAAAATGAAATCATTCAAAAAATCTATTGTAAAACCTTAAGGCTTATTTAATTTTGGGTTCAATTTTTCAAAATATTTTCACACATTTTTTTAAAGCTAAACTAATTCTAAACTAGAATTAACACTAAAAAAAAATCTAATGAAACTAGTCAGCAATTAATTCTAAACTTTTTGTAATTTTTTTTAATTTTCGAAAATTTTCATTATTATTTTCTTTATTTTTTAATTTTTAATGTTTTCTAAATTTTTTATTAATTTTTGAATTTTTTAATTTTGGAAAATGGATTCCAGATCAGGTCAAGAAATTTGGTCCAGCTATTGGTCCAATTTGAACCCTAATGATCCATGTGAAGTCTTAATTCGAACTGGCTTTAAGGTTTAGTCCAAATATATCAACCCGATTCATGAATTTACCTAATTTTATACACCCAACCCACAATCTAATTTGAATCTAAATTCAACTCAGTCTCAACCCTTACCTGCATTTATCATTATTTAGCCAATTCGCCAAATTCAATCGTCCACCCGTCTCTATAGCCTAGCATTTCCAATCCATAATATTTGGTTCAAATCAATTCTCCATCTCAACTTCCAATCCAAACTTAGACAATAACCCAATCCACTTTTAATAAGCAAACAAAGTCCGATCTTCATTATAACCATTTCTTTTGATACTTCAAAAAAAAAAACTATTATTATCCTATTTTTATATTTTTTTTTTTTTGTTTCTCCTTTTCTCTACATATTCTTCCTTGGCTTTATCTTCGACATCACCGAGTCCTGCGTTGAGGGTGTACCACCAGTGAGCTCATTAAGTAATCGACCAACGCTTCCAACTTTCCACACTTCATCTTCAACCACTAATCCGATTATTGATTTCAATGGTCATTGGACAACTTCCGACAACATTAGAATCATCAAGTAAAATACCTCTCAAAACTACCACCAATTCAATATAACATATGTTACGACCTACCCTTGTGGTGCACCACCTAGGGTTTGATTAATAGATTATAAAGCCTAGACTTAACCTGGACTCTTCTAAGTCAATAGAAACTAGCAACTTAGGTTTTAATTTATTAAAATGCAAATAATATATATTCAAAAGTCGTCACTAATTAGTTTACGATGAGTTGGTTAGAAACCAAAGTAAAATAATGAAAGATTTATTTTACTTATGTGAATTGAAGATTTTAGGTACAAAGACTTAATTACACTAGATATTTCTCTAATACTCTTTCAGTATATTTTTTTTTAATAAAAAAATGTTTAGTAAGCAACGTTGATTCATTTTATTACTCCAACATATGAGATGATCATGTGCGTGTGCAAACACTAATTTAACATCCAATAAAACAATAAATAAATTATGGGACTTACCTCATAGTAACAAAAGCATATGTGATGTTAGCTTAGAAATCACATCAATAACCTTATATACGATTTCTAGTGTTTGACAAAGCACTTTCTAAAAAAACATGACATCTATAAGTTGTTGGGCCATGCTTTTTCCACATTTTTTAAGTTTGGATCTTTCTTATAATTTCTTCTTCTTCAATGACTTCTTATGTGTTGCTTGCTATGATAAATGAGACCTCCAATCATTTGCAATCATTAGCTCGCTTCCTTTTTTTTTTCAAGTTGGGTTAAGTACAGTTTTATTAAATGTTATTGCTTGTGTGATTTGTTCCTCTGTCTAATTATTTTTTGTTTCCTTAACATAGTCTTTTACCTTTCACAATTGGTGCAATCTACACCTTTGTTGTCAACCTTTAGTTAACTTTGTCAATTTGCTATTGTTGTTTTCATATTTGTGTGCAATATATGTGCGATATATAATATATGTGCAACCATGTAATATAACCCTCTAAACATATATTATTTTTGTTCTATAGACTTTTCATAATATTGTAGAGCTTCTCCACAATATCACGCAGTCTAAGATTTTGATCCCGATCATATATGAGGATAACACTTGCAACAAATGGTGTTATCAAGAGCTGGCTTAGATGTTGAAGTTCAGGAGAAGTGGAGAGCAATTAGTGTTGCCCATATTTTTCAAAGTGGAACCCTCAAAAGTTCGACATCTCAAGGAGAGATTTAGAGATGCCATCAATGCACATAAAAAGAATTCGAGTCAAATGGTTGTGACAGAATGGGAAGAAGCGCTCAACAAAGTCAGTTCCTTAAAAAGATGGGAATCGAAGAAAATAGCTAATGGGTACGTTATTCTCCACCAAAACATTGTTGAGTTTCTCATAAATAGCTTACTTGAAAAAGGCACATAAACATTGCTATTATATATTGAAATTTTGTATTATTATTTGATAGGCATGAAGCAGCATTAGTGAAAAGGGTCGTCATAAGAGTTATGAGCGAGTTAACAAGATCTTTTCCACCTAAGTGTTCTTGAACAGTTGGTGGGAACAGATGATCGTGTGGAATAGATTATGAGCAAGATAGATGCTAATTTCAATGGTACATGGGTCATTGGAATTTATGGAATGGCGATATTAGTAAGACCACTCTTGCAAAGGTGTTATACAACAAGCTATTTAGCGATTTTGAGAATCGTAACTTTGTGGCAAATATTCTAGAAACATCTTAACCCGAGGGTATTGAATGCCTACAAAAGCAGCTCATTTTTTATGTAATAGGAAGCTCATGGGGGATGTCTAATGTCGATGATGGATATACGTATACTCAAATCTCGATGTACAAGTAAGAAAGTCCTCGCTCTTCTTGATGATATGGATAATAATACTTACTTGGATGCTTTGATCACAGACGGTAGTGGGTTTAAAGCGGGAAGTATAGTCATCATCACAACTAGAAACAAGGATATTCTTGATAAGGCTAGGGCTAGCCACTTGTATGAACTTGAAAAGTTGCCTCCGAATCCATCGTTGATTTTGTTTGGTAGACATGCATTTCGAAATGATTTTCCTCCGAGTGATTATAAGCATATCTCTCATGATGTCATATTTATTACTAGGGCCTTCCTTTAGCACTTGAACTTATAGGGTCATACTTATGTGGAAAGGCAAAGAAAGCATGGAAAGATACATTTGAGAAATTGAAGAACCTGCTAAGGAAGTGCAAGAGAGGTTGAAGACAAGTTACAAAGCATTAGATTATGGAGAGCAATAGATTTTTTTGGATGTTACATGTTTTTTCATTGGATCATCTAAACAAAATCCAACTTATATGTAAGATGCCTATGGTTTTTCCCCGAGGAAAGCGATTGAAGTGTTAAGTCTTATGTCCCTAATTAAAATTGGCCAAAATGGCACACTAATGATGCATGATCAACCGAGACATCTTGGAAGGGAAATTGTTCGATTTTTTTTTTTTTCAAGTTGGGTTAAGTATAGATTTATTAAATGTTATTGTTTGTGCAATTTGTTCCTTTGTCTAATTCTTTTTTTTTCCTTAATGTTGTCTTTTGCCTTTCACAATTGGTACAATCTACGCCTTCGTTGTCAACCTTTAGTTAACTTTGTCAATTTGCTATTGTTGCTTTTGTATTTATGTGCGATATATGTGCAACCATGTAATATAATCCTCTAAACATATATTATTTTTGTTCTATAGACTTTTTGTAATATTCTCCGCAATATCACTCAATTTAAGATTTCGATCCCAATTATATTTGAGGATTACGCTTCCAGCAAATGGGAACTAATGATCGTGTGGAACAGATTTTAAGCAAGATAGATGCTAATTTCAATGGTACATGGATCATTGGAATTTATGCAGTGGGCGGCATTGGTAAGACAACTCTTACAAAGGTGTTATACAACAAGCTATTTAGTAATTTTGAGAATCGTAGCTTTGTGGCAAATATTCGAGAAACATCTCAACGCAAGGTATTGAATGCCTACAAAAGCAGCTCATTTTTGATGTAATAGGAAGCTCATGGGGATGTCTAATGTCGATGACAGAATACGTATACTCAAATCCCGATGTACAAGTAAGAAAGTCCTCACTCTTCTTGATGATATGGATAATAATACTCACTTGGATGCTTTGGTCGCAGATGGTAGTGGGTTTAAAGGAGGAAGTATAGTCATCATCACAACTAAAAACAAGAGTATTCTTGACAAAGCTAGGGCTAGCCACTTGTATGAACTTGAAAAGTTGTCTCTGAATCCATCGTTGATTTTGTTTAGTAGACATGCATTTCAAAATGATTTTCTTCCGAGTGATTATAAGCATATCCCTCATGATGTTGTATTTATTATTGGGGGCCTTCCTTTTAGCACTTGAAGTTATAGGGTCATACTTATGTGGAAAGGCAAAGGAAGCATGGAAAGATACATCTGAGAAATTGAAGAAAATTCCTACTAAGGAAGTGCAAGAGAGGTTGAAGATAAGTTACGAAGCATTAGATCATGGAGAGCAACATATTTTTTTTGGATATTGCATGCTTTTTTGTTGGATCATCTAAACAAAATTCCACTTATATGTGGGATGCCTATGGTTTCTACCTGAGGAAAGGGATTGATGTGACATCCTGATTTTCAGGTTTTGTTTTTGATTGAATAAGTTAGACTTTTCATCGACACACCTCTAACTCTTTTTCCTGAGTTGATCACTCATGGGCTAACTAGTCTATGAGGTGAAGCCGTTAATAAATCTAAACATAATAGACTTGAGAATTCGACTTGTAATCAACTGCTCGACCGTGCTAATTTGCAATAGTCATTACAACACAGTTAAAAATTGATTAGAGACCGAAGATAGGTCAACTCGACTAAGCTATGTGATTAGTATGTGGGTGATTCCACCTAATTGCAAAATTCTCGTCAATCGGCACTAGACCAATTTTTCTGTTGTTTTGGTACCCTATATCCATATTTGAAATCTAGAGATTTTCACGACAACCTAGAGTCGCTAATGTGTCGCAAAAGTATAATGTGGCTCGAAAATAATTGACCACGGGTCAATTGCATTAAAAATTCATAAAAGCTACTCGGTAGGTTAGATCATGCTAAAATCGCGCCCAATTGAAATTAACCTCGAATTTAAACCCGGTTTCGGAAATTGAAAGTTCTGTCATGTCATGATTCATTTTAGGAACGCCAACTCACTCTCCAAAGATTTTTTTGCAAACTGGGCAAAAGTTCAAAGTAGGGCCATTTTGGACTAGGAAAATTATAGGATTATTTTTTAGCGCACCGTTGGTCGTCAAGTGGGTTCAATTGATGAGGAAAAACGTGAATTTAAGTGTGGGTGCCTTAGTTGAATTTTTAGGCATCAATTGGATTAAATTGGAGTTGAAATTGAATTGGATTTGGAGGGTTAATGTCCAAAATTCGTAGGCCTAGGAGTGTGCAACATTTGAGGCATCAAATGAAGCTTCTAGGGGGAATTTTGTTCTACAAATTGGCCATGTATGACAATCCAAGTGATGGGGACATGAACTTGAGTAGATAAGGGATATTTGTGGTCAAAGGGGACCTCCTAAAGCTTATGCAATTTTCTTCTCCCTCAACCAGCCACCTTTATCCATTGTTGATCAAAATTTGAGCTCTAAAAACTAGAGAGAAACCAGAGAGAGTCCCCCCCTGCCTGTCGATGCCCATGCCGCCACCCAGCGCCGTCGCTCGCCCGCCATGCCGCCCGTGAGCCAAGCTAGCGTCGTCCGCCTCCCTGCTTGTGTTTGCTCATCCTCGCACCCCTGTCCGACATAGCCAAGATCGCATCCGTCCTGAGTCACCTGGCCCCTCGTCTAAGTTGTCAACCGCCTTCGCCTAGTCCGTCGCTGCCACTGCTGTCCCGCCATGTCCTTTTCCCAAGCCGAGCAGCCCTTTCAACCGGTGTCCCTACAGCCAAAATCAAAAGCAAAAGTTCTAGTAATAGCTGAGACTTCTAGGCCCGTTTTCAGGCCCGCTCGGTCCTCTGTTGGTGTTGCCTAGGCTTAGTTGTTGCTTGCCTCTACGTCGCCGATGTCGTGGACTCACCGAATTGCTAAACTGACGAGTTTACTTGTTGAACTCTGCTTAGGGAGTTAATGATGCTTAGGGAATGATTAGTTTAGGCTAATTAAGGTTTATGTGATTAGTTAGCATGTATTAGTGATTTAATTATTCAATTGTGCATGTTAGATGTTAGAATAGCCTAATTAAGGATTGATAGATCGTGCTATTTATCTAGATAGGTTTGGAAATTTTCTAGGCCCGTTTAGGTGGTTAATTTAGCATTTCCGACCTAAGTTGGTATTTTTAGTATTTAATTGCATTTATTTAATTATTTATTATTTTTCGAAAATTATACCGAGATAGCCAGTGACTATAATTTTGTGCTGATTGCAATAGTGTGATTAGTTTATATAATTGAATGATACATTGTGCAAATTAAGTGAAAATTGTAATTTTGGATATTTATTCCAAAATTATGAAATTTTGATATTTAATTAGAAAAATCTCGAGTGTCGGGTTTTGACACCAAAAATGGCTTGAAAGACCAAATCGAATCGTGGGATTTTAAAAGTGTGAATATCAACTTTTCTTGTTCACATTTATTTGTTAGTTTATGTGAGCAATATCGTACGTCGGCTTGGGTGAGCAATGATCTGTCAACTTGTGTGAGCAATATCGTATGTCGGCTTGTGTGAGCAATGATATGTCAGCTTGTGTGAGCAATATCATATGTCGGCTTGTGTGAGTAATGATCTATCAACTTGTGTGAGCAAGATCGTACATCAACTTGTGAGAACATTTATTTGTCAGCTTGTGAAAGCATTGATCTATTAGCTTGTGAGAGCATTGATCTGTCAGCTTGTGTGAGCAATAGTCTATTTCAGCTAGGTTGAGGAAAAGAGGATGGGCTAGAGAAAATTGGAGGATATGAGAAACGTTGGCCCAATACGTGGGTTAAGCCCAAGCGGGCTGAATTGAACCAATCCAAACAGGCTTGCTCAAATCGAGTGAAATTTTTTTAAATATTTTTCTTTTTTCATAAATTCCTTTCTTAATTTTTGTGGCCCTTTGAATTTTTTTTTTTTGTTTTACTTTTACTTTCCTTCTTCTTCTTTTTGTATTTATTAATATATTTGATGAAAACGAAGTGTCAACATTAACCTATTGAGGTTGATTGGAAATTAAGTGAGGAATGAAAATATATCTTATTTTTTATGCAACTTGAGATCCAAGATTGGGGACTTCATTATATTAGTCATCTAACTAGTGTCATTTTAATACCTAAATTTGATTAATAGTTAACTAAAGTATCCACACAGTTCTTGCTTGCTAAGTGCTCATGCAATGTTTTTGTATTTATTATGGTCATAGAATGAAACCTAACCATTTAACTAAGAAAATGAATCACAACAGAAAATTATGCAAAAGCAATCACGACAAACAAACAAATTGAGAATAATAAAAAGTGAATAAATGGTGAAGTGTAGTAAAATAAGCCTATAGAAGTCGGGCAAAAAATATAAGTTAGCCTTGTTATGGAGCCTCATGACAATAATTTCCATGAGTATAGTTCAAATCGAATTCAATTTTCTAAATAAACTAACATCCCCATATCTAAACTAGAGAAAAGCAAGAATTATCCTAAGTCGTACATGCACTATTCAAATGAAACTAAACTAATTCTAATATTGAAATCTAACAACCTAATCAATTATTTCTCTAACAATTTTCATTTTTTGTATTTTTGTTTTACATTATTTAAAAATATATATATATATATATCTAAGAATTAGGAACTCGGGTCGGGCCCTTAGGCCCTTTTCGAATATGGGGACTGCAATTGGATGTTTGGTTCACAGAAGGCTTTATTACATCAAGATTTTTTCCTCAAAACAAAATCAAACGAAATCTAATCTTTCAAAGTCTTATTAAGCCCAAGACTCACCAGTCCCATTATAACCAAAGCCCAAATCTATCAAGCCAGATTAAAGACGAGTCTCACCAAAACTAAGCTAAGCTCGTCTTATTGTCTCTTTCGTTTACATCATTTTCCTTTTCATCCACCTTTATTCATTTTATCGGATGTCTCTATTACTTCTTCTTCTTTTTTTTTTTTTTTCTAATGTTCCTTTGTAAGCTCAGTTCAACACCATAAACACACAGATGCCATATTCAACATCTCTATTATTATTTTTTTATCTGTTGATTTGCATATAATCTATTTATTTATTTATTGTTGTCATTATCTTTCTATTTTTCATTTTTGTGTTTTTACAAAAAAAAATAATGAAAACTTGAACTGTCAACTAAAACTCAAGTGTCAACAATCATTTATTGAATTTTATTTCACTTTGTGAATGAGATTTTTTAGATTGATAGTAGTTTTAGATTTTTCTTATTATACAGAGGGATAAGAGGGACCACTAGCTAATTGACCCTATGTGGCCCGTTCTTACTATAGAGAAAAGCCTATCGCAATTCTTGAACGATGAATTATGAGGCCACAGATAAATGATACTAAGATATTTACAGTCAAGCCGAATGCAGAGGTAAATTAAGAAATTTTGCCATATGGCAAAATCACAGACCTTGAATTAACAAACAACATTTTCCCATATTCCACAAGGACACAGGCTAATAACGGTGGGCTCATGTCAGCAAGAACGAACCAACTTTAAACCCACTAAAGAAGACAGGATAGGCCACATATTCACCAATATCCCATAAAACATTAGGACTCCACTTAATTAGGGCACTTAGCGATTCCCTCTTGACCTTTTGACATCAACTTATCATAAGAAATTACGAGTAATTATCAGACATATACCAAAATGTATTCTACTGCGAGAAATCACGAATATTCTTATTTCTAATCAAGTAAAGGCAAGTCATGATATGGGATTAATTTTATGACAAATGAACAAATTTGTGTGGGTGACTTTTCGGTAGCTATTTGATTCGACTCACCATCATGTGCAAGCAATCATTTTATAGTCCCCAAATTCAAGTTCAAGCTTACGCCTAGCCTAATTTATGAGATTAACGGATTTTTAAAGAAAAAAATAAAGAATAGATCATAATATCTTGCTCATTTTATTGAAAATCTTTTGTCTCTAGAAAAATATTTCTAATATTAAATAAATTGGTTGGTCAGATCAATTGGTAAAAATAAATTAAATTCACGAGGGAAAAGTATTAGAAAAGTCCTAAATTTGTATGTATTTGTTCCAATTTAGTCTTAAACATTTTATTGGTGCCAATTTAGTTCTAAACATTTTGATTTAGTGCCAATTCAATCATTCCAATTAATTTTGGTAGGATATTACTCAATATAGATGCCAATTGGCCTTCGTGATATGACCGGCATTGACATGAGCAACTTTCAACAATATTATTATTATTATTATTATTATTATTATTATTATTATTATTGTTATTTCCTTTCTTTTTCCTTTTTTTTTCATTCCTCTTCCTCTAGTTGTTTACCACACCTCAGTGCCAACTAGAGGCAAGGGACTAGGGGTGAGCATGGTCCGGGTTGGTCCGGGCCACCCCCTAACCCTAGGACTAACCCGTACAGTGTCGGTCCTCAATTTTTAGGACCGAGGACTGACCCTATTGAGCTTGGGACCAAGGACCGGACCGACCCAATGGGTTCGGTTCGGTTCCAGGGTCAACCCGGGACCGATCGATAATTTTTTCGTCTTATTTTTTATACTCCCTAAAAAAGCAAATCTACAAATTCAAATTACACATCCATCAACAATGCTGCATTGTGCAACTAAATTATAAATACCAATACATATTTAGCAAATTTAAGATGACACAATAATAGAAATTTCGTACCTGCTAACCACTCATCGAGATATTTGATAAGATGGAAAGTTCTTATATTTATCTATCTTTAATATTCATAACACCATATGTAAAAGTGTTTTCCTGCATTTGATCATATAGAGTTCACTCAACCAAAAAATGAGCTTCACATCACTTGACTAGTGAATCACCATAGCAACTGCAGTACTACTCTACTCTTCAAAAATTTCTACCATTTGACACAAATTAAAAAGCAAAGTGCAGCTGAAATTCATTAGTAAAATACAACTAAACCATAAAAAGTTCAAAATACTTAATATAAATCATGGATATATAACTTCACATCTTGTTAATTCACTTAAACTTCTAAACATCTAAAAACAAAACAAACGACACTTAATTAATACTCAACAAAAGTTTTAAATTGAAATTACTAGAACATCTCAATATAATATAATATAACGACATTTTACTTAGGTTTGAATATATAAAAGAATTATAAATAGTATAATATAATATATAGGGTTGGTCCGGGGTGGACCGAACCAAAACTCTTAGGACCAGGGGACCAACACGCGGTGTTGGTCCTGGAATTTCAGGACCAAGGACCGACCCAGTCTCCTTGGGAACCGGACCAGGACCGGCAGGGTTGGGCCAGTCCAGGGTTGGTTTAGGGTCGACCCTAGACCGCTGCTCACCCCTACAAGGGACCTTGTTGGCTATTGGCAAGACTTGACCTCACCAGCCCAATGCGAGGTTGCTCTCGAGATCTCTAGTGTGGGCTCAAGCCTCGCTAGGGGCCGAGTAAGCCTCACCAGTGGCTGGCAAGGTCCCTCACCTTTCGACCTTAGTGATCGGTCGGGGGAAGAAGGAAAGAAAGGACAAAAAAAAAGGATAAAAATAAAGAAAATAAAAAATTCAGCAAAATATTAACATATGATCAAAAGTTATTAACGTCAATATCGGTTATATCACGTAAGTCGTCGGCGTTCATGTTAACAATATTCAATCAAAATTAGCTAGAAGAATTGAATTGGCATGGAGTTAAAAGATTTAGAACTCAATTGGCATTATGCCAAAATGTTTAAGACTAAATTAATACAAATGTAATAGCTTTAGGATCTTTTAGACGCTTTTTTTCCAAGTCCACGGGCTTTTAGGAAAATTCATAGGACCATGAAAGAAATAAAAATTGCTAAGAACCAACAGGTCGTTTGACCCAAGCCAACCAGGCGGTAGTAAATAGTAATAGCGTCGCTTCAAAAGTAATTTTCAATCGTGGTCACGTTGATGTAATGTAAAAAGTAACTCTATTTATTTACGGTCCCTAATTTTGTTCGTAAATGACAAAAGTCGCCGTGCAATTTCAGATCATGCGTGCTCGTTCATGCATCGCGAGGGGGCGGGCGATCAACTCACCGCTTTTGCTTTGTCACTAATTCCAGAACGGCGGCGTCGCTCTCCTCCCACGCGGCCCCTTCTTTTGGGGAAAGCGCCGAATTTTCTTTCGGGTTGATGCCCGAAACGGCGTCGTCGCGGTCCCATGCGGTGGCACATTCTTTTGGGAAAGCGCTGAATCCTCTTACCGAAAAAGAAAAGGAGGGAGGAGAGAGAAAAAGAAAAGATACCGATAAGAAGATGAGGGCGGAGCAAGGCGGAGCCGCCGTCCCATTTACATGCGCCGGGGCCGGGGCAGGGGATCCGAAAAGGCGAATGGACGAAGGGATGTGGACAGCGACCTGACGTTTAAAAGGCTTTAGGGTCGCTCGGCCTTTTGTTCAAAGTCCGATTCCATTCATACTCGGATGGTTTTAAGATGTATTTTATGACATAAAAGCACATTAAACGCGATTTCCAAACCTAAATAGGTCTAGGCCATGGTTTGTAATTATGGTTGATCCCATCATGAAATTGAAATCAGCGAAGAGGATGGGGACAATGCGAGATGCGATTGGAGTTCTTTTGACTTCCAGTTTAATTATGTGGTAGAGTTAGGTAGCAACAACATGAATTGAATATAAGAGACTTTTTATAGCGATGTCTAGAAGGCTAATTACACTGATTGTACCTTTCCTTTGAAAAAACAAAAAAGGATAATGAAAGTGCAAATACCAAAATTTGTTTTCGTGAGTTAGTCCTAAAACTATTTTTACTGTTCATTTAAACCTTAGAAATTGTTTATGGCTTACACTTTAGGACTTTTATTACATGCATTAGAAAATCACATATATAAGTTTTCTATGATGTTTTCAATCCCATGTGATTAGTAACGTGATGAGGAAACTTCTTTAAGCACAAAGCGATGTTATTTCATAATTTGCTGATTTGAAATTATCAAAAAATTTGAAAAAATTAGAAATTAGTAAAGAAAATACGAATGTAAAAGGATAAAGAAATGAAATGTTAGAGAAGAAACAAAGATCAAGAGTAGAGCTTAGGCTATGTTTATCCCTTTTCACCAGCGAGGGCGGTCGTTGCTAGTGTCGGGGCAAGAGTGAGGGTGGCTAGCCGTCACTAGTCCATTGGCAAGGGGTTGCTTGCCCTCATTTGTGCAATGGTGGCGAGGGCTTACCGCCCTTATGCAGTCTCGAACCTCTTGATATTTTCTTATGAAAAAATTTAAGAGGAAGGGAAGTTAGCCCATTCCAAAAGTTAGGGCATTCCATAGGCTTAGAAGGCCTTATATTAGTAAATTTACAGATCACCTATTAAAGAGGGCTGTTGGCAGCGAGATTTAAATTTAGACATGGTGTGTGTAGAGTTCAAATCTCACCAGCTGAGTGAACCTACTTTGACCTCTCGATATTTCTCTCTCCATCTATCTATTTATCTTTACTTTACCCTAGTATTTCAATGTTTCTTTTTTTTTTTTTTACGTGGCATTTTATGGTCCCACAAAAACTGATGAATCTACTAAAAGAATCACCTCCATCATAAACTAATTCAACTCTAGAATGACTCAAGTAATGGATCTAAACAAAATTTCAAGAACCAAATGAACGAAGAAAATGGTTGATACTAAAGCAATCGATCGACACAAATGTTCGTAAAATTTTAAACGTAAGTGCACATGTCGAACAAGTAATATAATGATGAGAAAAAGTATCGTCCCACGGAGATCAATGATTAATAAACCAATTAAATACTAAAATAGACTAATTCTAAGATTTATCTAACAAATCAAAATATAATTAAGAATAAATTAAAAAAACGAATTTGTAGACTAAATGCAGTAAATCGATCAAATAAATATGTTAGAGCATTCGATTTCATCATAACTAGTAGATATGAATTTCAGATTGTTGTGAATACAAGAACGATATCAAACATGTGATAGCGGAATTTCATAATCTATTCACTATCATATCTCTAGGTATAGCAAACCTACTCGGCTTATTAATCTACTATATCTCTATGTGAATTAAAATTAATATAAGTGCATTAAAAATTATAAATATTCCCGACTTACAATGAGTCTTTTGGATCATTTTATCATCGAAAGTTACACAAATAATATGATATATTTCTATCCATGTTTAATTCATGGTTATATATTATAATGAGCAATTGCATATTATCACTTCTCAGTTTCAAACGTGCACATCAGATTGTTCAAGTAGTGGCCAGTCACTCAAAAGCATTAAGCACAATAATATATAACTCACATGAATGAAATCAATTGTAAAATATAAAAATCATGAAATTCACATCATCATAATTAGGCATTAGAACATAGTAGAAGAATAAATAAAAATATAAATCAAACTCAGCATCTTGAATAAAGAATAATAATTCTGTCACCACTTTCGTTTTATCTTCAAAATACTTGAAAAACTCTCAGAAGAATGAAGAACAATCCTATTTATAGTATATATCCAAAATATCTATCTCCCAACGCTTTGCGGATAACATTAGGGAACAAAATAAAAAATTTAATAATTTGATATCTATCTTCCACTGCTTTTTGATTTGAATTCTTGAGTTTTGCCATTCCTTTCTTTATCTTTTCCATATCTCAATATTTTGCATAAATAAGAAAAATTCACATAATCGAAGGAAATCTAAATATTTTCTCATAGATATCACATTAATTGTTACTTAAAATAAATAAAATAACTCTATTTTTATAAAGTTATCAACAAGTTCTAATCATTCATCGTCATAATCGGAAAAAAAAAAAAACTGAAGGAGAGGAAATTCTCTCTTCGTTGCCTTTCTCCAAAATTTTCAATTCTAGGTCATTTTTACCAGCTCGAAAATTGACAATCAACTTTTTCTTTTTTTCTTTACTATTTTTTTATTGTTTACCGTGGGCTAGAAGGAGCATAAGTATCATCGTCATCGTCTTCTTCTCCCCTGTCGATATATTCTTTCTGGAGGGCGTGACGAAGCACCGAATCAATGGACACCCCAACCCCGACGTTTCATCTCTCCCACCGATAGAAAAAGAGAAAAGCCCTTCCTCTCTCCCCCCGAAAGTGACCATCCGCGGAAACCCGACCCCCCAACACGACGTCGTCTCCCTCGCAACCCTATCAGGTACGATTCTTTCCTTCTCTCTTTCTGGGTTCCTTGCGCTAGGCTTTCCAATCGATGCTTGATTGGGGTGATGTTGGGTCCGGCGCGTCTTGGGGGCGAGGTGGGTGTCTTTATCGGGTCGAGCTGCTTGCTGGGTTTCGGTTTTCTTGGAGAATTTATGGTGGGTTGTGGGCGCGGATTGTGCTTTCTTGGAAGTGTTCTTGGGAATTTTCTTGTTTCTCTGTCTTGGGTGACGGGGGTGTAGTCAACGGGGTCAAATTCCGGGATTCTTTATTTGGGTTTTTATTTATTTACCGTCTCGTGCGAAATCAGGGGTGAATTTTTGCGATCGGGGTAATGCGGATCGCGGCTTCCGCTTCTGGCTTAGGGTCAGCTGCTGACGTGATTTTGCCTGGAACGTTGAAAGATTTTGTCGGTTGTCAAAGGAATTAGAGAATTGAAATTGTTTTTCCCCAGTAGCAGGACTGATCTTGAATTATTTTGCTGGCAAAAAGGACTGGGAATTATTTTGCTGGCAAAAAGGACTGTTTCCCTTTTCTTTTTTCATAATTTAGATGTCTTTGGGTGTATGCCCTTTGCCCTGCTTAAGTCGTACTGTTTATTTGTTGAATGGTTTAAATTTTTGGCAATGGGAGCATTTGGGAAGGTTCAAGCTTTTTGCCATGAACCATAATTTTGCTTGCCAGAGCTGAAATTTTCTTCTAGTGTGAGAGCTATTGAAGAATATTTGTCAACACTTAGTTTTCTTTGGTTGAGTGATCTAGCTTCTTACATCGCATCTCGTTCTTTCTCATGTTAAATTGCTTTTGGATGGTCAAAATAAAAAAAAAAGAAAGTGAGTGATTGGTTGTTAATTGAGTATGTTGTATTGAGATCTTCTCTACCGGATAAAAAATTGTCCACCCATGTTCTTTAATTTGAAGTTGAGATAATCTAGTAGCTGTTGAAGTTCAAGCTTGTGATCTTATGCACTGCTTCAATTACAGTCTTATGAATCTGACACAGTCTTTGAATCTTTGCAGGCTGAGATTGATAACAGTTTGTCCTCTAGCTGATTGGGCTGCCCTGAACAAGTTTAATTTCTCCTTGTGTCAAGGAGTCAGGGTAAAGGCTGTGTTCTTGTCTACCAGTTCTATGCTATCTTTATATTCTATTTGGTGGTTGCACTTAGATGGATGTTCCCTCAGTGGAACAACATTCTGATAGCCTGCCAGACAGTTACCCATTGTTGATGGAGAGGGCAGAGAACGATAGCAGAGGTGAGCATATTATCCAAATAAGGAGCAGTGATGCTTCTTCATCGAGTTCACATCACGAGAGGTCTTCTAATGGCTTGGATACATTGCAAAATCAAGACAGAAATGCGACTATTTCAAGACCACCGACTTCTCAAACATCAATCCCTCCTAGCAACAATTCAAACACTAGAAGTTCCTCATTTGGAAGGAGAGGTGATGCCCGTCGCCGCCGTAGTCCACTGAATTCGGGGATGTGGATATCTATCGAACTAGGTCTCACAATGAGCCAGATTGTTGCATCTATTGTTGTTTTGTCTGTGTCCAAGAACGAGCATCCGCGTGCTCCATTGTTCTTGTGGATTGTGGGTTATGCAGCTGGATGTGTGGCGACGTTGCCTCTTCTGTATTGGCGCTATCGCAATCGTAATCAGGTCTCAGAGCAAGAGTCAAATCAACCGCGCCAAGGTCCAGCTCAAATAAGCGTGCCCGCTGGGCCATTTTCTCTTTCAGTAACAAGAACTACAGATGCAGATGATCGCCATACCACAACTACGTCCCCTAGGAGTGGTCAAAGAGCAGGAGTAATGAATGCGAGGTAATTAATTTATTTTTATTTGTGAATGTTGCAGAAGTTGTTAATCTGTTGGTACGGCTTATTGCTCTATGGTTTGCCAGTGGGAAAAGCTACATTACTTAGTTTATCTTTTAATGTGTGAATATTTAACCTTAGTAATGACTTTTGCTTCAGGTAATATGTATTTCATCAGGCCAATTTGTTTCTTACCTGATGAAGTTCCATTCGTTTCTTTGTAATAGACAGAAAGAAGCTTTGTTGCGTATTAAATGTTATTCTGGCCATGACAAAAATAAGTGCCCAAATGAGGCATTGGAAAGATGAAGTTGGTTTAAAGAAACTCCATTTAGCTTTTATTCATCAGTCTTCGTTGTACAACACTTCCAATCTAGCTTTCCTCATACCCTCTGTTTTTTCTTATTGCGACTTATCGGTTAGTCTCGTGTGTCTTTAGGGAAAAATGACACATTATGCCTTACTCACTGAAAAGATTCATCCTGTTATAATGTTGGGTTGCTTACATTTTGCCTATGTAAAGCTTGCTATTCAACTTTTTTGTATCTGTACTAAGGTTGCAGTTTAGTAATTAGGCACCTTTTAATCCATGTTTCTGTAATAGACCAAAAGACTATAGATCCACACACACAAACACATTGGTTGCTGTCGTGAAGAATAATCAATCTGTTTTTTGAAGCCATATAATCCCACTGATGGAATAGGTGATAGGTCACACATATCAGCTGATGATCTGATATGTGATGATCTGATCGACTGGATCTGCTGATATCTCTGCTTTCCAAAATCTGAGCATGCGCTAATTTGTAGTCAGAGTTCATGGTTCTTTTATCTCTCTTTCCTTAATTGAGCTTGAAAACCCAGCAACTTCAGAGTTGGTTTTGATTAATTTGGTGACCTTGTACTTTTCTGAAATGAACTTTCTCCTTGATACCACGTTTTTGTTTACGAGGGCTTTTCCCCAGGTAAAACATAGGTCAGATCCATCTTGTAATATTCTTCAATTAAAAAAGCCTATGTCAACTTGTTTTTATTTGGCCACTACTCACTGTCAACTTGTTTTGAGCATCATTTATTTAGTTTTGCTTATCCCATGGTTATGGCAATCCCCATAACTTTTATTCTGTATCTTCTCCTTTTCTGGGCTCTTCTCCTCCTCCTCTTTATAGGTAATGGTCTTCCTCTGGCTAATTGTGTTGACCCTCCAAAACCCTATGAATGAGACATTTGATTCATTGGACAATCTACAGATGACTCTTACCAACTATTTATTAGGTTTCTCATCTAGAGAACCTTTTGTTTTCTACTTTGGCATAAAAGGAGGGCTGCATTTTTTCTAATAGGCCTGCTTAGGTGGTATTTGACTATCATGTTTTGTTCATATGAGGCAGACTGAAGGCGCTGATGGAATACTTCAAAATGGGCTTGGACTGCTTCTTTGCAATTTGGTTTGTGGTGGGGAATGTGTGGATCTTTGGAGGCCACACATCTGCTAACGATGCTCCCAATATGTATAGGTAATGTATATAAATTTCCTTTTCCTTTTTCAAATCTGAAAGTTTGTTGAATAGAATCCTGGTAATCATGTTTACTGTATCCTTTATTCTTGTTATTACTTTTCACTTATTTCCATTTTCTTCTTCGTGCAGACTATGTATAGTGTTTCTTACCTTTAGCTGCATCGGATATGCAATGCCCTTTATTCTATGTGCAACAATTTGCTGCTGCCTACCCTGTATAATTTCAATCCTTGGATTTAGAGAAGATTTGTCCAGGACAAGAGGAGCCACAGATGAAGCAATCCATGCACTGCCGACCCACAAGTTTAAGTTAAAGAAGAACAGAAATAGCAGTGATACAGAAAACTCAGCTTCTGGGGAAGGAGTAATAGCTGCTGGAACAGATAAGGAGCGTGTGATTTCTGGGGATGATGCTGTAAGTGTCCCCTCATTTTCCTACCATGTAGATTCTTTTTGACAGAATTGGAGGTCTCTCGTATTGATCATCTCTTACTAGAGTATAGCCCGATTTCTTTATGGTCAGATGCTTAACAAAATCCCTGTTCATGCTATATTCAAATTCTAAGTAAACAAAAAACCAACATAATCAAGGTCCATGCTGTTACCCTGTTGATGAGACAAGACCGAACTTGTGTCCGTATTTCTGTTGAATACAGCTTCTTTAATCAACTTGGGGTAATAAATATCATGGAAACACCTTAATATTATTCCTTTTCAGAAGGAGATCAAGAATGATTGTGCCTCAGATATAGTTGTAGTTTCCTGATAATGAAATTAAAGAGGTGAAGCTTAGCATAGTGAATAACTGCAGCCAGATATTCGTGTTAAATTAATCAACACTGCTTATCAAAGCTGCTGATCTTCCAAGCTGAATTCTGATGGTTCATGAGGTGGATCTTTTTCTGTGAGACCGATTACTAGATGAATGTAACTCATGCCCATGATCATGAGCTAGTTATTAGGATGACGAGGGCGTTTGTCTGGTCAATATTGTTGATATACCTTTGGTTGACGATCACATTCTTGACTGGTATCTTCGTGCCTGTTATATAAGCTGGAGAAGACGATAGCTCTAGCTCTTTTGATGGTATTCTTAAGCATGGGTGCTTTGATAGGATCTGGGCTTTTTTCTTCTCAATATTTACTTGGTCCGGTTGGTCCGGGAGCTTCCTGATTATTCTGTTGCTGTAATTCATATGCAGGTCTGTTGCATATGCTTAGCAAAATATGCAAACAACGACGAGCTGAGGGAGCTTCCATGCAACCATTTCTTCCACAAGGAGTGCGTGGATAAGTGGCTGAAAATCAATGCATTGTGTCCTCTATGCAAGAGTGAGGTCGGGATAATCACGCCGGTATCGGAATCCAGTGCTGGTGCCACCTAGCAAAGTGCTTTCACCAAGATGACGACAGCCCCTTGGCATGCTGCTTTTTGCGGCAGAACCATAACTGCAGCAGCGAACCACAGGATCTTCCATGATGATCGGCGATAGTAACGGTTCGCAATCTACCTTTTCCTTGGTTTCCTTGCGACTGGAGGGTGACTGGGAAGAGGAGTTGGCAGCTGTAGCTTTTGTGTGCGGCTGTGCTGCTTATGTGATATAGAATGACAATGGAATGATTTTAGGAAACACTGTATCGTGCCTCTTAATGAGAGATTGGTACTTGGTCGTGACTTTGTCACTTGGATGATATATATCGTTACAGTCGTGGGTTGCTAAATCAAGACCCGTAATTCACGGCAATGGAAGGATCTTAACTATCTCTCTCTCTCCCCCTCCCCATCATGGGTAGTGATGCCTTTGTCTAGGAAAAAAATGTATAGTTTGTTAAATATCTTTTCCAAAATGAACGCTTGAATCTCTTATGAGAGAATGAACGAAGTAAAGATGTCATCATCATTCACGAAAAGTTGCGCTGTTTCTGCTCTTTTGATTTTAACACTTCATTTCTTTTATGTTTTGACGTACCATCTCTTATGGGGTTCACTATTTTTGGTATAAATATACAATTATTATTTGGTTAATTCTTTTTAATTTGTTTCGTCTCTTTTTCTTATGAGTCTCACTTTCCTTTTTCTTTCGTTCCTCTCACGCCTTTGACTTCTCCGCTCCTGCAAATCGTCTCTTAGTTTACTCTCTTAGAGGTTAATTCTATTCTTTCAACACATCCCACTTCTTCTCCTCCTTCCATAAATCTTTCTTGTATTTGCAATTCCTAAGAGAACTAATTTCTTCAACATTCTGCACCCTCGTCGTTCGCTATTGGAGATGTGATTTTGATGAAAACTTTTTTTTTTTTTTCCTTTTTGGAAATGTCTTGATCTTGTGTTAGAATCCTGCATTTAGAGTGAAGTGTGTATCCAAATAGTGTAAAAAAATAATAATTAATTGTGCAATTGCTTTGCAGTCTATAACATACTTGCATCTTATAGATTTTATGGTGTGTCTGATAACGATTATATTTCGGAGCAATTTTTGATGAGAAATGATTTTTTTATATTTCTGTTATCGGGAATAATTTCTGAGCAAAATAATGTGTTTGGTAACTTCCTAAAATTTTTATTCTCAAGATAAAAATACGTTTGGTAAGATTATTAAATTTTTAAATTTTTTATTATTTTTTTCCTTTTTTCTTTTTCCTAGGCCTTTGCCCAGTGCAGTGAGGTCGACCTCACCTAGATTTGGCGAGGCCGAGCTTGCCGGGCCACCGCCAAGTGACAAAACTTGGATTGATGAGTCTCGTTGTGGCTTGGCGTCTCCGGGGCCGGTGACGCTCAGGCAAGATTGCCAGGCCCTTGTCTAGTCGATCGCCGGCGTTGGCCATGGCCAAGCCAACAATTGACCAAAAGGAGGAAGAAGAAGAAAAAAAAAAGAGAGAAAAATTGATTCTAAAAATTATTCCTAGGAACAAGAAACTACTTTTTTTATTTCTTATTTCTGTTCCAATTTTATTTCCAGGGAATAAAAAAAAATAGATTTTTATTCTCAAGAAAAAAATTTTATCAAACACGTTTCTATTTTTTTTTTCGTTTCTCGGAACAAAAGAAAATGATAGAAATTTTTGTTCCGAGAACAACAATTTTTTTTTTAACAAACAGGCCCTTACTCCCTCTGGTTCATTTTCTTACTCTTGTTTCCATAACGTCTTAATCATCAATTTTGGGATTAATTGACTAGATGGAAATAATGATGCAGGATATGCTTAATCTGGTTGTTTGATCTCAAGAGGAGTCATGGTAACCTATTTCCTTCGACGACAATGGAGGCCAAATTCTTTCACTTTCCCAAGATTGTAGGTATTGAGATTTAAACCGAGAGAAATTAGAGGCTATAGTCATGAGGTAGAGCTGACTGTTCCTCCCGCAGTGTGTGTTTTTTGCTTTAAGAATATGTGATTTGCTGTATCAGAATCAACAAGATGTAGTCAACTATTTCGTCACTTGCCTGTGGTGGAGAAAAAGGACTTGTTGGGGAGAACATCTGTGTGCCAAATGGCGATGCTAGCGAAAGCGTGGGGGACAGTGGGGTTGGCATCATAAATAGAAAACAGAGGATGACAGGGTTTGTGGAAGAAGAAGAGAGGAGGGTGAGTGGGAGGCGTAGAAAGAAGAGAATGACTTGCAATAGAGAAAATAAAGGAGACAATTTGCAAGAGTGGAGATTTGAGATATCAAAGGCGTCAAAAGAAAGAAGAAAAATAAGAAGAATAAAAGTGGCACCCACAAGGAAAAAAAAGACAAAAAAGAAGAAGAAGAAGAAGAAGAAGAAGAAGAAGTTAGACCAAATAATACGGAAAGGATGTAGAGTTGTACCATAAGTGGTTGATCTCGCAAAGGGTGATATGGTGAAAACACAAAAGAAAGGGAATGACTAAGTTAAAGGAGGAGTGGAAAAAGTATAGCCCTAATTTTAAACTAATAACATATTAATAATTGTTTTTTTTATCGCAAAGCTATATTGTAGGATAGCATTTTTCACGATATGAAAATAGTATATATTCTATAATATTTTGTTTGTTATGACAATAATAAGATGTTTTATACTCTAATTGATTATTTTGTGCGTGGTTCAATAGTATTTTATGATTAAACAGTGAACATTTTTTAAGTTCGTTAGTATTTTAAATTAGTAAATATCGTAACATTAAATTAATTATGATAACAAATATAGATGAACTTTTTCCATAAATGTAAATCTAAGTAATTTTTTTATTAAGCTAATAACATATAATAATTGTCCTCATTACAACTTTTTTCTAATTGTAGTGATCTTATATAAACAAGACCTCATAAAGTTCCAAATCAAATTTATCTAAAAATATAGAATCATTTATGATACTTAATAATGCTAATGCATTACTTATTATTTTTATATAAATTCTTCGAATCATTTATGATATTTTTAGAATTCAGATGTAGTTATTTTGTAATAAAAGTATAATTTCAATAAATGCAAGTCTAATGAATTGAAAATTTAATTCACACAAATTCCATTCTATTCATTCTCTAGCTACCCAACAAAGGAATCACCATGGCATTCCATTTCATTCTAATTATTTTATTTAAGGGATAAGTTTATTGGAAGTTTCAAACTTTGTCACGAAAGTACATTTAAGTTTTAAAACTTTTAAAAAGTGCAATTAAATCCTAGACTTATCATAAAAGTGCAATTGAATCATAAAACTTTCAAAAAGTGTAGTCTTAAAACTTGTTACGAAAGTACAATTGATTTCTAAAACTTTCAAAAAGTATTATTAACGAAAGAACTTGATTTGATCAATTTGACAAGTTTTAAGATTTCATTATACTTTTTGAAAGATTTAGGACTTTATTGCATTTTTGTGACAAGTTTTAGAATTCATTACACTTTTGAAAGTTTTAAGACTAAACTGCACTTTGTTGACAAGTTTTAGGACTTTAAATGCATTTATCCCTTTATTTAATTACAACCAATCAAAGAAAGTGGATTCTCTTTTTCATTCCATTACGTATCACTCATTTCTATCAAATCAAACGCATTATGGACACCTATTTTATATCACATCTCCTTTGAACGACGTTATTAACAATTGAACCTGTGGGCTCGATTTTGGAACATGTTAAAAACATCCTTTCAATTCGTATAACTCAAAATAGATTGAGTTCTTAGAAGAAGAAATATGATATATTTGAGGGTTAGGTTGTCCCTCCTTTTGATTGGATCAGACTTAATTTTGACGAGGCCTCTAAAGGCAACTTAGGTCCAATTCCAGTAGGTGGGTTTCTTCGTAATGAAACGAACAATTAGCTTGTTGTATTCATGCAAATTGTGGGAGTGTGTTTTTTTGCTCAAAATAGAACTTTGGGGCATATTTTAAAGTTTCAAAATGGCCATCTCGTTGGGCATTTATGAACTTATTGTGGAGGTGAGCTTGTAAGCGACTTTTTCCTTTTTTTGGAAATCTACTCCCTCTCTTAATTTTGCGAACATTTTGGTTTCTCACATTGGAAAAATGTTAAAGTATTTCCAACAAGTCAAGATGGTTCATACTTTTAGGGAAGGAAACTCATGTGCATATTGGTTAGCAAATTGGATACTTCAATCATTTGATATAGATGACACTCTAACATTAAATAGGCCACTGAGTGGTTCGCTTCCTTTCTTGATAGGAGATCAAACGGGATAAAGTTTTATTAGGAGAGTATGTGTAATTTTAGGGCTTTGCCCTCATTTCTTACCTCCTCAAAAAAAAAAAAAAAAAAAGTATGCTCTGGCGAGGTCCAAGCCAAATAAGTAGTTTAAGTCTAAACCTTGTCATACTTTAATACATTTAGAGAAAGATTTCATCAATATATGCACACACAAAAAAAATTGTGCAAAAATATTTCCGCTCATTAGAAGGTAAACGAATATTCAACACAAATATATAAAATCATTTCAAACATGATCTGAAAACATGAAGAGGGGGCTGCATAGTGGAAAGTAATATGGCATAAAATTAGATAGGATTAAACAAGCAGAAGAATGGGCATTCCGATCCTTCATTGTGTTGCAATAATGAAACTATGAAGGAATTCTCATTTTGTCTAGTTTGATTTGGGGGGATAATTACAAGAAAAGAAAAAGAAAAATTAAATCTATTGTATGGTGACTACTTCAATTTTGGGTAATTTTCTCTTGATTTGGGTGTACATATTGTAGAATAGAACAAGAATTGAAGTCTAAAATTCCTACAAAGCCCCCCCCCCAAATTGGTACCTCAATTTAAAAGTAAGGAAAATCAAATTTTCACGTGAAATGTCAGAGTATAATATGGATAGAAAAAAATCATTCTCAACCTAGAAAGATACTTCAATTATTTATTTAAGGTCAAGTGATTGCCTTGTGAGTAGAAAAAAATGAAAAACAAAAGATACTTCATTTTGGCGGAATAATCCACCTATTGGTTAGTAGACCTTTTCGAGTGGGGGGTTCTCTCATTTCCTATTTTGGTCGGAGGGCCTCCTCGGTTCGTGCAACTGAAGCCCTGAAGGTGCTGGTTTGAATTTTTTGGAAGCTTCTCTAATGTAGTTGGTGAGTTGTCCTACCATTCCTACATTTGTATTCATCTACCTGCACTTGTGTAGTTGTTGGGATTCAGTATTTTTTTGTGATCCCTATGTAGGTTTTGCTTTGCCACTGTTTGGCTTTCCTCTGCTTCTGTGCCATTGGTTTTCTTTTATCTTGGCACCTTCCACTCACTCTGATTGTTGTCCTTGTGAGTGCAAGTTATTGGTGCCGAGTTTTTGTTGTATAGCGCTCTTGTTGCTTTTGGCTTAAGTCAATATATATCTCTTACCTTTACCAAAAAATGAAGAAGCTAAAGAGATGCACATTTCAATTGGCAACATGAAAATATGGGTCGATGTGGTAATCACAAGGGTGTTAGTAGCGAGTACGGGAGCGAATATTTCCTTAGTTTCGACTTTAATTACATATAATGCAACAAAGGCAAGAGTTTCACAGCTCGAGTGTATTATTGTAGCAAGTTTCACAACTTGAGTGTATTATTGTAACAAGTTTCACAACTCTTGCCATCATTCTCTCATAACAATTTATTGATCATCCAATGGAAAAAAGAAGGGAAAAGTGCCAAAAAAGTTTTAAATCTTTTGTCATTGTGCCGATTTAGTCCTAAATCTTTTTTTGGTGCCGATTTAGTCCTAAACATTTTTAAGTTGTGCCAATTCGGTCCTTTCCGGCCAATTTGGCTGGATTTTGCTTGACTTGACACCTACCGGTAATTGGCGTGGATAACTTTTACTAATATTTTAATATTTTAAAATTTTTTATTATATATATATATATATTTTTCATTGCTCTTCTTCCTCCAGTCGGTCGCCGGACCTCGGCGACCGGCCAGAGGCGACGGCCGGCGAGGTCGAGGTCGAGGTCGACCTCGCCGGCCACCTCGCTAGTGGCCGCGGGGGCGACCTCCCGCAGGGCGGCGAGGCTCACCCTCGCCGGATCCGGCAAGGGTCGAGCCTCGCCCACCCCGCGCGAGGCTGCCCTCGAGGCCTGGGCGACGAGGCTCGCCCTTGTCAAATCTGGCGAGGGTCAAGCCTCGCCCATGGTCGGCGAGGGTCAAGCCTCGCCCATGGTCGGCGAGGGCCAGCCCCGCCAGCTTGCCAGATCTGGTGAGTGAGGGGGTTTGAGTAGGGGGAGAGAGTCGGAGGGGGTAGACCGCCGGCCACCGCACTTGAGCCGCGGTCGTCGGCCTACGGCCGTGCCTGGTTTCAAGCGCTGAAGCTCCGGTAGGCCTCGGTCTTTTTTTGTGCCTTGCGTTGGTTGGACCAGGCCGGAGCTCACGGTCTTCAAGGATTCGATTCAAGATCTGAGGGCGTTCAATCTGGGTGGGACCTGAGAGAGAGAGAGAGAGAGAGAGAGAGAGAGAGAGTTCTCTCCCGGCCAAGCCAAGGAAACCTTGGCCACGTGAGACCACCGCCGCAATGCTGCCGCCCGATACCATCCACTGCTGCTCGCCGACCCGTCGCCATATCCAGAGAGCTGGCGCGGCTTGCCCTCGAGGCCCTCGCCGCCCAGGCCTCGAGGGCGGCCTTGCGCGGGTCGGGCGAGGCTCGCCTGCCCCGCGCAAGGTCGCCGCCGCGGCCACTGGCGAGGTGGCCGGCGAGGTCGACCTCGACCTCGTCGACCGTCGCCTCTAGCCGGTCGCCGAGGTCCGGCAACCGGCTGGAGGAAGAAGAGCAGAATAAAAAAAATAAAAAAATAAAAATATTAAAATATTAAAATATTAGTAAAAGTTGTCCACGTCGGCCCGGCGGTGTCCAGTCAGCAAAATCCGGCCAAATTGGCCGGAAAGGACTGAATTGGCACAACTTAAAAAGGTTTAAGATCAAATCGGCACCAAAAAAAGGTTTAGAACTAAATCGGCACAATGACAAAAGGTTTAGGACTTTTTTTAGCACTTTTCCCGAAAAAAGAAAAAGGAGAAAGTTATTAGCACATATATACACAAAGCTAAACTTGGACGCGAAAGAAAAATGCATATTGCGTATATTAACAAGTAAGAAAAAACTGAATTAACCATGAAAAGAATTATCATATTTCACAGCCACATCGCATGTGCAATAATTTTAGTATCACGTAAATCAGGCTCTTAGACAATGCTCATTTCAATCTATTACGGGAAAAGAACCCATAAAAAGCCACGCAGAATTTGGAGATGGAATATGATAATTATTAGATATCAGAGATAGCATCGTAATGGAAAAGTAACCAAGAGAAAAACTTATCCTCTAAAATAGCGTAGAATCCTCGAATTTGAATTTGAATCTTTGTCATCTTGAAACATTTTAAGCCCATTACTTAAAGATAGACCGAATTTTCAATTATTTAGAGGCTGCTTAGTTACATTGTAAAATCAAAATTTTCAGATTTTGAAAGCAAAAAATTATTTTTTCATATGAAAATACCATTTGAATTGCTCTGGATAAAGACAGTTATTTCTAACAAAAAATCTATATAATCTATTATATTAAAAGCAGGAATTTTTGTTTTTCATGCACACAAAAGTGATTCTTACGATTTTTAATTTTAGATTAAGGGAAGGAAATTTTAACTCAAAAAGTCTCTTTTATTTAAGAACCTACATTTTCAACAGAAAATTAATAAGAGTGATTTGTATTTCTGATATTTTTGTAAAGGTGGAAATTGTAAATTTAATCACATACGCATATCATATCCATCACTGATGATCTCTTCTGTATCACGTGACGAGAGTTATGAGTGCCTCTGAAATTTTCGTTCGTCTTTTAATAACCAAAATTTTATTACATAAAGTATAGTTTTCAATTAAGAAATAGAACCTTTTTTTGGGTGTCTTAATAAAATGAATTATTGTCTTATTTCATTTTAAATATAAATAGTAACTTGATCATATTCATATCATTTGACTTCTAACTTCTTGATTTGAATACTTGAAATATTGCTTAAGTCAAGGAAATGTATTACTTTAGTTAGATTTCAACTTCTATGAGTGATATGACAACCATTTAATTCTAGAAATGAGTTATAAATTGATTTTTCTATTTTTACTCAAATAAGTTTATGAGCAAAAATACACATTTGATAACCTTATAAAATTTATGCTCCTAACAAAATTTCTCCCTCCTAAGTGGTGGTGGGAGATGTTTGGTGTCTAGTGGCCGGTGAGCGATCGACAATGGGCGGTCGACATTTGGCGTTCGATAATTGGCGACAGGAGGATGGCGAGAGGTGTTTGGCTACCGAAGGGTGGTGGTGGGTAGGTGATGGCGGATGACCTATGATTGGCAGGCAATGGCCAATGATAGGTGTCTAGTGATAGGCATCGCGGTGCGCATCTAACAACCAGCGACGAGCGGCCAATGACTGGTGATTGGCGATCGGCGATTAGGCAAGTGGTGCGAGGGCGACAATCAGCGAAGGGCATTTGGCATCCCATGGGCGGAGGGTGGGCAATGGCGAGAGTGAATAATGGATGAATGGAAGAGTTCTTAAATTAAAAAGTTAAAATTCTTAACTTCTAATGTCTAATATAAATTTATTTTTGAATAGAAATCTGTTTTGGAAATAGAAAAATGAAATTGCCTTACTAAACGGAATTTTATTTTAAACCTATTCTAAGAAATAGATAAATAGATAAATAGAATGGTTATTATACGTGCCTTAAATGAATAAAAAGTATAACTAGTATATTAAACGATAATTGTCTTTTAGTGAAATGATGCGAAATAAACATTGACTATTTTAACGACCAAAAATCATATCGAGAACAATTTAGATAAATTGAGGATAAAAATAAATTATTTCATTGTTCGTAAATTAAAACAGAAAGTAGTGATACCAACCAGCACCTTTTTTTTTCTTTGTTAATTTTCTACCTTCCTTTTTTCTTTCTAATTGCCTATTCAATTTCGTTGATTTTTCCACTTTTTTAGAGGGATAAGTGCTACAGAAGTCTTAAAACTTGTTACGAAAATGTAATTGAGTCCTAAAACTTGCAAAAATGGCAATCTAATCTTAAAACTTGTCAAATTATTTCAATTGAGTCCTAAAGTTAACGCGTTGACGTTTTTTAATAAAAAATACTGAAGTGGCACTTAAAATTAATTTTTATTTTCCATATGGCTTTATAAATTTTTTTATTTAAATTATATTTAAAAATTAGAAAAGAAAAGTTAAAATTTATTTAAAAAACAAAATAGTTCAAAAAGAAAAAAGAAAAAAAAAAGCAACCACCGCCCATCATCAAAGGGGTCGGTGATGGTTGCCAGCCCTAGTCTGGGGTGGCCGCCCCTCGCTAAGCTTAGGTGAAGATGCCCAGATTTGGGCACGCTGGCCCTCGTGGGGGGCCGGCAGCCATTGCTTGTCTTGGGTGAGGTGTCGCTGGCCTTGGGTGACACCTCGTTGAGATCTAGCGATGCCTCATTAGCTCTCGTCAACATCTAACAAGCCTCGTTGGCCTCGAGCAAGGGTCAATGAGGCGTCGCCTAGGGCGGCGACAATCGCTACCCCCCCACGAGGGCTAGCGTGCCTAGATTTGGGCACCCTCGCCCGAGCTTGGCAAGGGTTGCCGGCCTTCACTTGGGGTCGGTGAGGCCTCACCCTGGAGGGGCCGGTCACCCCGCAAGGACCGTGGAGGGCCGGTCACCCCCGCCTAGGGCCGGCAATGACGTCGGCCCCCCTCCGATGATGGCGCGTGGCGATGAGGAGGAGCTACCTTTTTTTTTTTTAAAGATAAAATTTAACTTTTCTTTTTTAGTTTTTAAATTTATTTTTTAAATTTGAATAAAAAATAATTAAAAAAGTCATGTGGAAAATGAAAATTTATTTAAAATTCTATGTCCGTGCCATGTCGGCATTTTTTTAGTTAAAAAAGCCGATGGCTTTAATTTTAGGACTTGATTAAAATAATTTAATAAATTTTATGACTTAATTGCACTTTTTACAAGTTTTAGAATTTAATTATATTTTCGTGATAAGTTTTAAGATTTCTGTAATACTTATTCATTTTTGAGATTCAGAAAATATCTCGGTTGCCGTAACTTCACCCCGGCCGACGAAAAAAAAAGAAAAAATGAAAAAGGCCAAACGAAAAACTCAAAAATCGACGGCGGAAGGACCGCGGGCGGAGCGCCATCGACGGTCCATCCATCGCCACGTGTCGAGCCGCGCTCTCGATCTATCCGCGAGCACCTTCGACACGACGAGAACAAATTGAGTTCCAGAGAATCAGATCAAAAGCCCAAACCTCCTTTTTTAGGGTTTACATTCTCTCTCCTCCTCCTCCTCCTCTCTCCTCTTCTTTCTCTCTCTAGAGGCTTCTCGGCTGCGTCTTCTTCACTCAGGTACGTCGCCGGCCGGAACGTCCTCGCCAGAATTCCCGGCCTCCGGCGGGTCGAATCGGCTTGGGGCTAGTCCTATCCACGTCTATCGTCTTGGGTTTTTCTTCTTGTTGTTTTTTTTTTTTTTTGGCTCTTTCCACCTTTCGTTGGATTCGTTTCGTGTGCAATTCGGCGAAATGGGCTCCCTTTATGGGAGAGACGTTTGCTTTTTAGTTTACGTCGGACGAGCTCGAATCGGGGTTTCTTCTGTATCTGTATTGCGCAGGCCGTGAGAAAGACTATGAATAGCGGATCTTTCGAATGTAGCAGACGGGCTATTGGCTGAAAGTGGGCTTTTTTTTTTTTAATCTTGCTTTCTTTTTTTTTTATACGGTTTTCCTTTGTTTTATGTCGGTAACTGATATGGCGGGGCGCGTATTTAGTTTCTTGAAATCGCGGGTTTGTCGAATTAAATGTTATTGATTTATTGATTTGGGTTTTCTCAGTCTAGAAGCGGTATCACGAAACTGGATTTAATCGAGTTCTTGGTTATCTTGGTTATTGTTATTGTTCGACTGTTCGAATTTTGGGTGTTGCATCGGTTTCTGAAGATCGTTTTGGGTTGCGTGGTTTTTAACTTTCTTTCTCCTGTTGGTTGGAACTGGTTTCTTTCGCCAGGAGCTGTCCGCGTATGCATGGCGATGGTCCTTGTTCTGTTTTTGAGTGTAAGGACTGGGTTTTTTTGGGTGTCAAGCGATGCGTGGCTGGCATAAGAACTCTGCCAGATATAATTTGAGTGACTTTAATATGCGAAGGCTTTTTATATGAGCTGCTTTGTTAGTACTATGCCGTTTATTTTTTCCAGTCCTCTTGTTGCCATAAAGGGCGATCTTTGATATTCTACCAGTATATAGTCTTTTCATAAGAGGCTGGCATTAATAGTTGATTAGAAGCCACTGTTATCAAGCAGCAAGCCATTTTGGTTGCGATAGTCTTGTTGTATTTTCAGTTGGTTTACTTCATTTGGTAAGGTATCAATGGGCGAGTGTTGGATAGATGATAATGTTAATGGTTGATTTAACAAAATTAAGGATGGATGCATTTGAGAAAAAGTTGGAGTGCTAAAAGAGAAGATTAGATAGATTAGTATGAGATGGCTTTGACGTGTATACTGATGCTCTGCAAATGATCGAGCAGGGAAACTGCGACTTGCCATTGCGTTTCGTTTTTATATATTTGATTGTTGGGGATTGGGCAGAGTTAAAAGGGTTAAGACACGAGTGTTAAGTATTAGAGAAATCTGTGGTACTTCATTGTGATGTAAGATTTGGGAAAAGTCTCGGTTACCAGATGTAGAATTCTTGCATCAGATCCAGTTTTGTGTCCCAAAATCCTTGACTTGTTGTATCTAGAACTTTACGTCCTATACTTTTAGGAATTTTCATTCTGCTAGAGTAATAGTCCTATCCGTTTCATATTCTGTGTGAAATTGTTTGTGTCAATGAATGGACTAATCCAATTGCCTTTGCTTCTAACTATTTAGGTAGTTCATGTATTTTGCATCACATACATCTTCTCAAGTTTCTTTGGAAATGCTTAATTTGATTTTATTTCTTTTGAATGTAGTGCTGGACTCTTGATGGATGTGACCTGATTATTACCCATCCAAGGAATCTGTTCATTGACTAGGTGGTGTTTCTCTCTATTTGCTTTCTGTGTAGCATGTCGAACAACCTGGTATCACAACCTCTATCAATACCAAGTACACAAATGGTTCCATTGGAAGCCATTCCAAATAGAGTGGAATCATCCATGCAAGATGTCCAAATGGGTTTCCCTGGGATTGGTCCTGATGAATCTGCCTCACAGCCTTCACTGTTAAGACAACAAAGCAGAAACGCTGGCACTATGTCACTGTTTGAGAATAATGCTGGATATTTAGGTGGGAGGGAAAATTTTTTGGTGCCACAAAGAACTTCAATGCCAATAGAAGATATGGGTAACATGTTCAATAATCAGGCAGTGCAGCAGCTTCCGATGATGAACAAGAGGAAGGCTTCGATGGGTCCCATGCCCAGCAGCCCTTCGCCTCGATCAGCTATGGTGCCTAATAAGCGAGCAGCCCAAGTGGAGCATAGGCCGTGGTTGCAACCATCAGCACCAAATAGAAAAAGTATGCCTGGCCAGTCCATATCGACACCAGAAGTAAAACACTCGCCGGCTCCAAACAGGAAGCTGGGACCAGTGGAATCCATTTCCCCAAGATCGGCACCACAGCGTCTATCAGTTCCAAAGAATCAGATGTCTAATGTGCAGCCATCTCCAAAGGTTCAATCTGATTCATCTGGGTCAGTGAGATCCAAGATGAGGGAATCGCTAGCTGCAGCATTAGCTTTGGTCAATCATGAGGAAGGTAGATCTCCAATTGGAAAAGATTCCAAAAACAGGGATTTAAGTGCACAAAGTTCGAGAATGGACGCCCAGCCTGCACCCAATCCCGGTGATGCTGTTGATAATGTACATGAAGTTCAGGAGGGGAAAATCACTTCTTGTGATGGATTTGGTATCCATCATGTCCGGAATAGCTCTATTGTGTCGCAGGAGGCTTTTGCTACCGAATGTAGCGGTGATTCCAACATGTCCTCAATATCTAATGTCCAGGACTTGCAACGTGGTAGTGTTCTGGTTCCAGAGGATATTCCTTTTGGTGAGAACTTCTTTGTGAAAGATGAGCTTTTGCAAGGGAATGGACTATCTTGGGTAATGGATTCAGACCAAAATCCAGCGGAAAGAAGGGGTAATCAAGACGGCGAAATGGAAGAGAAAGTGCATGATGAATTGAATGGACGAAGTGCAATGGCATTCCAATCCCCGGAAGTTTTGGCATCCATGATTGAAGCTGAGCTCTTTAAATTATTTGGGGGTGTTAATAAGAAATATAAAGAGAAGGGTAGGTCTTTGTTGTTCAATTTGAAGGATCGCAGTAACCCTGAACTGAGAGAAAGAGTTGTTTCTGGAGAAATTCCTCCAGAAAGACTTTGCTCTATGACTGCTGAAGAACTTGCTTCAAAGGAGCTTTCCGAGTGGCGAATGGCAAAGGCTGAAGAACTTGCTCAAATGGTAGTTTTACCGGATGCTGAGGTTGATATCAAGCGTCTGGTGAGGAAAACGCATAAGGGGGAGTTTCAAGTGGAAGTGGAGCAGGATGATGTCTCAGTGGAGGTTTCAAGTGCGGTAACTTCTGGTCATCTTGATCCGAAAAAAGCTGATGATCAGGAATCCTCTGTGAATGAACCTGGAGAAAAGGATGAGAACATGAAGGCTGGAGGTAGAAAGAGTGATTTAGCAGTCCAGGGTGCTGCATACACTCTTACAATTCCCACTGAAGACAATGCATCAGATGTAGATATTATGGAAGAAAATGTGACAGAGGATCTCCCTCCAATTGTGTCCCTAGATGAATTTATGGAATGCCTGGAATCAGAGCCTCCGTTTAAAGATTTACAGGCAGATGCTGGAAAGTCTGAGCCTGCTTCTGAAAGGTTTTGAAGATTAGATCCCCTGAGGGAAGTCTGAATGACTCAGCTGATATGACTGAAAAGAAGTCCATTGAAATATCCCAGCCTGCCTCTGAAAAGGATTTGAAGGCTAAATCTCCTGAGAGAAGTCCGAATAACACCACTAATATGACTGAAGAGGAGTCTAGCAAAGTTGATGAAACATTGTCCCCAGCTAACGTTGACATTAGATCTAGTGACCACCATGGAAAATATGATAGCAAAGATCCTATAGTAGCATCGAAGGGTGAGCTAATTTGGGAAGGCTCCTTCAACTTATAACGTCCATTATCTCAGTAATTGGCATTTTTAAGAGGTAATAAATTTCTTGGTTTTGGTTCTCCTTTTCTTTTCATGTGTAAGGTCTGGTTGAAGGGAGTTTTACTTGTTGATTTTTTACCTTTCCATTTACTTGTAGCTTTTGAATTTGACTTTTAGTTCATAGATAACACCTGAAAGCTTTTCCTACATATAAATATTGATTTTTAAAGTCATTTAGATCTTTTTTTATAATATTTAAAAGAATGGTTTTTTTTTTTAATTTCAAAACGGAAAGTGAAAAGTACCTAAAATTTTTTTGGAGATGCTGACCAGTATCTTTGATAGAAGATTTGCCATACCTAGTAAAAAGAGGTTGTCCTGAGCCTCGTGTTGGTTGCTAGTGTGGTCCTGCACTTGCAATTAGGTTTTCTAACTTCATCTTGGAAATAGGCATTCTGCCTTGTTGTTAATAAGGATATCCTCAGTTGTGATATGTCCAAATCTGTGAGCTCAGAAGACTGCTTTGTACGAGATCTATTGATTAGGTTGCTTTATGAGTTAGACTTTTAACTTAGATTGTGAAGTTATATTGCATTTGTTTGTAAGCTGGCATTTTATGACTTGTTCTTTTAGTCTCCTCTTGCCATGTTATGAGGTGCATACATATGTAAATTGATCTTGTTAATGAGTGCTCCTAAGGCATGCCTTACCATATTTAATGAAGAAACATTATCGTTTCGAAGGCACTGGTTGCATATTTATATGATGCTGTGTTCTGGGTATCCTAGTGATGTCTTTTTGGTTAGTGATATCTCTTAATACTATGATGTCCTTTTGCATATCGGTTTTTCTACCAGTGGTGAGAAGACGCCGTCGAAGGATTGGAGCAGCTCTCTAGAGATCAAGGGGAGGGTCAGACTCGATGCATTTGAGAAGTTCCTTCAAGATCTACGCATGTCCCGTAGTCGTGCAATCATGGTATCTCGAGATCTTTTCTTTTCCATTGAAAACTTTATGTACTTAGAATTTTTGTCGGACAGCAATTATTTGGAAGGGGAAATACTGCTAATATATCTATTAATTTATTTCTCAATCTTCTTCAATATAGTCCCACGATATCAGTTCTCTGTGACACGTGTATGGTTAGAGAACTAAGAGATACTGAGTAAGTTAAACCCGTTCGAGCTTCAAGGATTTTCCTTTTTCACTGTGCATGCCTATCTCATCTGATTCACTGGAATTTAGCATTTCAAGGTTTCTGGTGTTGCTCTTGTCAACTTTTGAGAAGCTCTTTAGCTTGATAATATATATTTCGTAGAGAGTTAAAATGGGAATGAAATTTTCATTTCAACTAGGATGTACTGGAAAACTGTGGAGAACGAGGTGGAACTCGTGTTAATCACTTACAATATTATCTAAATTCATAAATCAGACTGCAAATGGCAAAGTAAAAGTTGGAAACTGCGTTCCCAGATTACTTGAGGAAACTTTTCGCCAGGAGGACGGGAATAATTTTGATCAAGTCACGTTCCCAGATACACAACGGTTCACTATCCAAAGAAATTAAGGGACGTCAATTAAAACTAATGACCCATTCGTTGGTTCAACTTGTGCAGGTGGTGCATTTTGTTTGTAAGGAGGAATCATCTGAGAGTGACCGTGCAAGCCTTGGCGAGGTAACAATACTTCATCAATTTACTCTTGCTGTGCGTCATATTCACGTCCTCTTCTAATGTATTGGGTCTCTCCAGGTTGCGGATTCGTATGTCTTAGATGAGAGAGTGGGTTTTGCTGAGCCCTCCCAAGGAGTGGAACTCTACCTTTGTCCACCCCATGCCAGAATCCGTGAAATGCTCAGCAGGATCCTACCGGAAGACCAGCTTAACGTGCTTAGCGATGTAGAAAACGGCCTTATTGGTGTTGTTGTATGGAGAAGAAGTCATTTAACTTCCGCAATACCATCCCACACCACTAAATTTACCTCGAAAAAGCAGCATTTGTCCTCTAGGAGGCATCAAGAAAAGGATGTAAACTTTAATTCGAACTTGCATCACGGGCGTCTCGCCCATCCTAGTAGCATGCAACCGCAACCTATTGTTGATGGGGATGACGATGACGATGTTCCCCCTGGGTTCGGCCCGGGTGCGGCGAGAGCCGCCCGGGACGAAGATGACCTGCCGGAGTTTAATTTTTCTGGTGGGTCGAGGTCGATGGGATTGAACCCGACCCAGAACATGTCTGCCGGTTCGGGACTGGCTCCCTCTTATGGGCATACCCGAGCAGCACCAGTATCGCACATAAGGGAACTCATACATAAGTATGGACAAACAGGAGTGGGTGCTCCTGCAGAAAACTATGGTGTTCCGGTTCAGCCGTGGAATGATGACGAGGACGACATTCCAGAGTGGAATCCACAGGGCTTATATAACTTACAACAGCCATCGCGGGGTAGGGCGGACGTGCGTGTTGCATCTGCCCAGCAATCACAAAACTCCAGCCCCTATTTATCGCGAGAACCATTAGTTAGGAACGCGCAACAGCGGTCAGCATCAGGCGTACATGGGGGCCAAGTCTATGTTGCGCCCCAAGCTAGGCCGCCGGGGTGGCGGCAAGACACTCGTAGGGATAGAGGATTTTGATCTTTCTTTTGGTTGGATGTAAATTTCGCTGTAATTACTCTTTAGGCTTTCTTTTTGGAGATTTGGGCAGTACTGTAAGATCGGTATTCTCAGATTATTGTCACCTTTTGGAGCTTGGCTTTATTCTTTGGGTTGGAAGCTTCGCTTTTTGGATTAATTCTACTTTCGTACTCGTCCTTTATTTCATTCTTTTTGCGTTGTGTCGCAAGATGACTAGGCAGAGAAATTGCGGAACGATCGTGCAAGCTGGTGGGACAGGTACAGCACTGCATCGGTTTCGACGTCAACTTGTTTTTCCTGAACCTGTGATGAATTCATTTCATTTTCTCCACAGGATAAAAAAGATTCATTCTCTGTTCTTTTCATTGAAAAAGAAACCGGAAAACTGGAGTAGATTTTTCTCCCGGTTTCTTTTTTCCAGTCTTTTCAAGAATTGAGTTTGCATGATCATCACGAAGTACAGATCTGTTTACGCTTCCTACGAGGGATGTGATTCTTAGAAAGTGGGTGTCACTCATTCGATCCGACATGTTCATGCTTTCCTCTGGTCATGTTGAATAATGCAGATTTTGAGAGAGGTGGTTCTTTAGGACGTGCGTGTATGCGTCCGCCCTGAGCTGATTTTTAGACTATGAAACGTCGAAAAAAAGGCACACCATCACTGTTCAACTCTGATCAAATTACAAGTGACATCTCTACCCTCACAAGGGGAGCTGGGGGGAGATTGAAAAGAAAAACTGGGGAACGGATCACACTGGATGTTCTGATGTTAAAACATCTCTAATCAGTGTTCCTTCCAGTCGAGATCCCGACGGCTGTGTGTATGTGTATAATTTGTATGTACTAACGTTCGTCTCAACCCCCTAGAGCGCGCTTGAGTCCCGCCCGCTGCTCCTCCGTCAATTGGTTCGGGAACTTCACCTCGAACTTGATCCTCAGATCTCCCCTGTTCCCGGGCTCCTTCGCTATGGGCATCCCTTCCCTCGCGACCGCCAGCTCGTACCCGGGGTTCACGATGTCCGTCACTGGGATCGACAGGTCTCGGCCGTCCAGCGTGGTGAGGTTCACCGTCGTGCCGCCGATCGCCTCCGCCAGCGTCACCCTGTGGTTCATGATGAGGTCGTTGCCGTCTCTTTTGAAAATGTCGTGAGCCTTCTCGTCTATCACGAACACGAGGTCGGCGGGGAGCTGGTTCGGCTGCTCGTTCCCTTTGTCGGGGAAAGTGATCTTCGTTCCTTTCTTCCATCCTGGCTTCACCTCGATCGTCAGTATCTCCGTCTCCGTGGTCTGTCGACTGCGGCATCAGATATTATGATTAGCGAAAGAAGCGAAAAATGCGGCATGAGCTGATGATCTTGTCATTGGCATAGCATAACTTAGGATGACCAAATAGCTCATGGCATTCTGAATCTGATGAACATTTGACAGATTTCCACATCAACAGATATGATCATGTGAGTTTGCATGACCAAAATGGAAGCTTACACAAGGATAGTAGGTGTGCATACCCGTTGGCATCCATCACTGTTCTTGATATCTTCATTTTCCTGGTCGATCCCGAGTACAGCTCTGCGAGACAGCAAGGCAGTTTGCTCTCGATCGGTGGCGGCTTACGGGGCACGGGGCTGCCCCCCTCGCTATACGATCGGAAGATGTTCTCGCCTCCGGCGAATCCCCCGAACATTCCTCCGCCCCCATCCGACTGGAATCTCATCGACCTCCCAGGTCCCGGCGACGAGAATTCGAAAGGGCTACTCCCGAAGAACTCCGCGAATATGTCTTCCGCGTTTCTGGGGTTGAAGCCGCTCGAGTTGCCGCTGCTGCCGGGAGGGGGCATGTCCTTCAAGCCTTCCTCGCCGTGTTGATCGTAGATCATCCTTTTCTGAGGATCATTCAAAACCTGCATCGAAGGGTGAAAGCACATTCAATGTCGCCATAAACCAGCAGTAGCAGATGCTTCATTTTGACAGATTTTTTACGCAACACGACACATGCAACGACACGGACGCATTCGAAAGACAAATACAGCATGATATAGATTTGGAATCGTCCTATCCAAAACAACGAGCAGTTAATTCTTCTCTCGTTGTCTACATTTTCCACGAGCTTTTTCTTTCATGGGATAACATGGAAATTCATATGGCGGACTCGACTATTTCTATGGCGGCATGCAAACGGTTCTGCTCACATGCATCGGGTAAGACTCCTCAACAAGCTGCGGGCATGGCCGATGAGGTTAGCACGAGACTCCTGTAATTCGAACACGAAACCTGCTGCGCCCTTGACCGCTCAGCCAACCAGAAGAGCTACATTTTCAGAATGAATCGAAAATGGAGGATTGCCTCATAGGCTTCGGAGATCTGCTTGAATTTGGCCTCGGCTTCCTTCTTGTCGGTGGGGTTCTTGTCGGGATGCCACTTCATGGCCAATTTCCTGTACGCCTTCTTCAGATCATCGTCGGTCGCGTTCTTGTCCACCTTCAGTATCTCGTAATAATCCACCCCCATCTTTGGTCCCGCTCTCTAATCTTTCCTGCGATTCTGAGCCAAACCCAGAAAGAGAAGATCGCGAAATTCTCAAACGGCGACAAACTTCAGATCCTACAAAGAGTCAGCTGGTGTAGAACATCGATCGGAGACCCGTCCAAGAATACGTGAATGGTATCTCTCTCTCTGCACGGCTTGTTTCGCTCTGCTCCTGTACCTTAGGATGGTCGAAATGAGAAACATAGCCACCTTTGGCGTTGGGCCAAACTCTCTCTCTCTCTCTCTCTCTCTAACTTGCATCCTCCGACCATCAAACGCTCTTAACAATCAGAAATTCAAGGAAACTCCAAAAGCAGCCACGTGGAGGCGCATCTCTCTCTCTCTCTCTCCCTCCCCCATAGAGCATGAACAGCTAACTTTTTTGAACTTTGTCAAGAGGATAAACAGAGGTTATCCATGCAATCAAACTCATGCAGTCACGTAAACACAATAAAGCTAAACATTTTTTTACCTTCTTTATTTTTGAAAACCATTTTCATTTTTTCAAATAGATTCACCGTGAGTTTTATTTTTTTTGTCGATCACGATTGAACTCATGACATACGTAGCAATTAACATATTATTGGCAGTTCATTTTACAGTATTGCATTTACGATTACCCATTAGATGGGTAAGCCAAGTTTGGTTTGATTCGATCAACAATGGTTTGATTTAAATAGATCTATTTAACCCGTTTTAACTAACTTTCAAATCTAGTTACTCTTACCCGACCTAACCTACATTGTTAAAACAATTGTATATTTAACCAAATGTAGGAAAACTCTCAAACTGAGGTGAGAGTACAAAGTGAGCGAGTGCGAGATCAAGTGAGGGCAAGAGAGGATGGAGAGAGTCATTAATGTGGATTGAATCTAAAAAATTTATAAGCCCATTTTTTATCCATTTAATGTTTATATTATGTTTAAACCCATTTACTAAATAAAACTAACCCATATAACAATTCATTCCATTATATAGGGGTTAAAAAATGATATACCAACCCATTTTAACAGGTCTATAGACGACGGATGTTCTTTATTTTTCTTGTCCTCTGGTTAATTTCTTAGGAAAAAACTAGGGAGTGGCATTGGAATATTAAAAACTTTAAAAAATTCCCGTGATTGTCTCGCCGGCTGAAAAGTTTATGGAGAACGGCCTCTAAAATTCTTAATTTAAGTCGTTTGCATGTTTATGATTATAATGGCAGAAAATTCTTGACCCAAAAAGAAAACAATTGCAGAAGCCACACACAACTTGTTAGAGCCAAGGGTTCAAAAATATGTGGGAATAATGTGGGTGTTAGCCAATTAGGACAATGACTACGTATATTTCATATTTTTCTTGATCATGGCGGGATTCAAGCAAGAATTTCTAGATTCGGTTCGAGGCCCCGACCGTCCATTGATTAGATTTAACTGTAAGTCAAATTGCATCAATCAATCCATGTATCATTTCGTCATTAAGCATTGGATACATTATTTTTTTATTTTGCACGAAATATTCTAATAGACTAAACTAATTTTATATTTTCAAGCACTAGAGATTGGTTATACGAGCCTCTAAACCATATCAGATTCAAAAGAAAAGGCTACTTGAAATAGAAATGACAAAAGGTAATTTCAAAACTATAAAAAAGAACGGTTTAGTTTTTGCGGTTTCAATTTGTTCCGAAAGAAATGAAAGTGGCCCAGACTGCAAAAGATGATTTGGTTTCTTGCTCTACGAGTATTTGTCCTTAACTCCTGATAGAACCATGAGAAATTTAAAAACTGACATACATTCAATTTCATCGACTACTTAACATTGTTCGGTGAACTAGAGCTTGTAGGTATCCTGCAAAATGAAATGCTAACATCATGTCATGTCGATACGGTTATACATAGTGGTATTATTATTTGTGATTTTTGAACATACACTAACAAGATTTTCTTATTTGAGTGCGTGATACCATACCAATACATCACTAGCGTAATTGTTACATGAAAAACTCTCGCGTCCACATTGGAAAGCCTCTCATGCTTTACCAACACTCTGTCACCCTTGCACAACGACCTCCTTAGATCGGGAATTGCTAAAAAGAAAGTAGCAAATACTCAATGACCAAACTCAATTGTCTCAAAACCAACTGATGCTTTATTTATTTCATGAAAAATAAATGATTTAAAAATACTTTTTTAATTATTTGTATTGCTTATAAAAGTAAATAAACAAAACATGAATTCATCATTTGATTGGAGATTGTTTAGACAAAATTTGTTGTCGGGCAAGGACTGCATTTTTCTTGGGGAGGCCGGAAGAGAGAGAGAGAGAGAGAGAGAGAGAGAAGCTACTGATGTATGATTTTATAGATTATATAGACCAAGTCCATTTCAATCATTGACCATGTGAGCACCACATTAGGACCCATACAATTAATAATTGATATTATATCTGTCAACATGATTTATGGACACGCAATAACTTCTCAGCACGAAGCCATCGTTATCTCCTCCATATAATACATACTAATAGTAAGCCCTAACATGTCGATCGTACTTATTCAATGGAAAATCATTTCAAGAATCATTTGAGGCCCATTTGTTCTTTCCTCTCAGGACAACGATCCGCAAGCAGCGCTGCCGTACTGCATGACAACTCTTGGTGTCCACACTCACTTCCTACAGTAGAAAGTCTATACCATGATACTCATTTTGCTCTCTCTCTCTCTGTGGCAGTGTTGAACAGGAGTTTCCACTTACATGGTTGAGGTTATCTAGTCAGGCCACGGGCGGCAATCACAAACAACTTTTTCAGCAGACAGCTTCTCTCTCTTCTCCTTTTTGGCTGAGTTTAGTTATATAGTGCTAGGAAAACTGAATCTCAGTGGAAACTGCATCAGTGGAAACAGCACACAATACATACTGTTTCAATGGCATCAAGAAAAGGCACAATGGGACAATCACGGACTACATTGGGACCAGAAATTCAAACATTTCCTGTGGAAATTCGCCAGCACGCTGATCTCATCTCCTCGGCATGCCAGGGACATCATACGCGAAATTCAGCAGCTCTTGCCAGACGACTTACACGTTGCTTTCAGAGTCTGATCACAAACTCAGAATCATCTTGCAAAAACCAACCCTTTTCTAAAGCACTAAAAGATTTTGCAGATCTTAAGCAACAATGGCTCTTGAAACTCAAAACAAACAAAAGCGGTGAGCATGGAGATTGGAGAACATTGCATATGAACAAACCATCGACAACTATACAATGCTGCACCTTACCCTGTTTTAAGGTTGAACCCCTCTAGATGGACAAATATGTAGAAGGGGAAAAGCGCAGCTAATTTTTCCAACTCAACCAAGTAGAGTGGTTGGCTGGGTCAAATCAGCCAGATGACGAAGCAGTTGCCTCACCCTTCACACTCTTCAATTTCACATATCCAGACTCTGCAACAGAAGTTGGTACTGCAACATCACCAATGTCAAGAGTTTCTGGTAGATTTTCAGGAAAGTCATCTGGGTTGAACTGCATAAAGAAATGATACAGCTCTTAAGATTATGAACAACATTCAGAAATCCAAATTTTGATGAAATCCACACAGAGATGCAACATTTGAAGAGGTCAAGTAGAAGCGCAATATCAATATACTATTTACAACTAGTTGACATCATCTTATTTAGAACAATTGTCAGAAAGGCATATCTTTCACCTGTTATCAGAATGATATGGCACCTTACGGACAAAAGTATTTTCCTTGTTAATCCAGATGGAATCATAATATAGAGAAGGTTAAATAGAGATTTACACATAAAAGAAATCTCTTGCCAGAAAAAAGAAATGTATTTAACTAAAAGATTCTAAGCAAGCACATTGAAAATTACCAAAGAACAATAAAATTACCATTATTGGGTGGTAATTAATCATCTTCAGATAGTCCATTCATGCTTATCAATAATATTTACTCATCTCATTTCAGAGTCAAACAGGTAGCTGACAGGCCAAACACTCCACCCCTATTCCTCACAAAAATTGCATAGCATACTTATATAATCAAGTTCAACTTCAAAAAGCAATTGGAATCTGTCATCATAAGTACGCTAAAAAGAGCCGACAAAAGTCACCTCAAGCTGGTTCAACATGTCAATAGTTGCATCCAGATCTCCCTTATTTGCCAGGTAGACGTCAGCGATGGATTGATCAGATAATCCAGGAAATTGCATCTGAAGATACAATACGTCCATTTCCAGTTCCTCATCAGGCACCTGTTTGTCTGGAAAATTAATTGGTTGCCTTGACGTCGAACCATGTGCAGAGTGGCTCTTTGAAGAGAAATACTCTACAGCCGGAAAATTTGAAGTCTCATGGAAATTTGGGTGAATAGCTGCTCTCCCTCGGTCCTGACCTTGATCAAATTGCACAAGAGGTTCAGAGAAGGCCGTCACATTGGAGGACTTACAGTCTCCAAATGTTCCTTCAAAAGCACCGCCTTTATGATCTGCTACTCTCTTAGAAAGTGGTACGTAAGATGCCGCATGTGGATTTAAAGAGGAAGATCCTGACTTCATTATCTTAATTTGCTGTGTGGTAAAGGACAAAGTAATTGAAATTAAACCCCTCACAAAAAATCTGAAGTAGCAGACCACTCACTCAAACAAATGAGATGAAAATGAAATTGACTACGAATCAATATAGAGAGCAGTGGTACAGAAGCAAAATAATGGACGGTCACTTTGTCCTCCTTTGCTCAGTTCATTAGTAGCACAGTGGTGGAAAAAATGGTGCACCAAGAAGTTATATACTCTAAGGAGGCCAAGAGAGCACAAAAGTGAAAAGAGAAAATAAATGTAGCCAGAAAATAATAGGAGCAAAACTGTCATATGGATCTTCAATCACTGTCATCTCATGGTCCCCACCCTTTTTGGGCTTAAAACACGCCCTTTTCAATTAACTGACCTAACTACCCTCCAAACTCTAGATTATGTTAAGCATTTATTCACATGAATAACACCAATTTTAGGCAATTTATGATCAATAGGTCGTCAATTTCCTATCACAGTTTGCTTTAAAAGCTTTCCTACTGTATCATTTCACACACTAAGCACAGACAGAACATTTATTCCTTTGCTGAAGAGGACAAAAATTTTCTTTAGCTATGAACTCATATCATGATTTGATTTTGTTGTTCCTTCCAATCTTAACAATATAAAGACTAAATAAAGACAAAAACAAAAAGGACTAAAAGGGAAAGAGCAGAACTAGATTTTTTGATTTCCTACCATGGAAAAAGTAACTAAGGGATGCCCATTGCCCCATATCTAACAATGAGTACATAAAGGTCCATCAAGTGAACCATAAATTCAAATTTTTTCTTTACGAGGGAAATATAGTTTGACTGTGAAGAAGTTGTAACTCGAGCTTAAGCCCTAATAAAAATACTATAAATCTACCCACCCTGTGGTGGGCGAGTTGGTTAGGGCGCACGTTGGCCAACACAACGGCCAGGGTTCAATTCCCCTCCTCGTCACATTGCATGAGTTAAGTGGGGTGTCGTGGGACGTGGGTCCGCACGCTAGTGCCCTCCGGGTTTACGTCACCGGCTGCCGGCTGTACGGCGGTTCCCGAGTTACCAAAAAAAAAAAAAAAAAAAAAAATACTATAAATCTTAATCCAAAGAGCGGTCTTCTTACAACAAGCCCACAATATTACACCAACAAGAATCCCATAGAGATTGATACCCATTAGAATGAAAGGATTTTTCTTCTCTGAAATATGATTTTGCTCGAATCTTCTCATCTGAATATTTCATCAATAGTGAATGACAACTTGAATTCACAAATAGAAACTACTTATTTTCAACCACTAGCGTGATTCAAAAGGACACTGGAAGCACGCTGATCAATTCTTTTGGAAACTCGAGACAATGTAAATTTCAAGCAACACCTTGAGAGATTTGGAAATCACAGAAGAGTTAGCAGAAATGAATTGATTCAAAATTGAATAAGACGACGTCGTTGAGGGCCAAAAGGTTTTCCTTTTATAAGTCTCACTCTCTCTGTTTTTTTTTTTTTTTTTTTTTGGGAGTTTGGACGTAATACCGTGAAGACAAATAAGAAGTGGAGTCGAAGAGCCACAGAGAGAGAGAGAGAGAGAGAGAGAGAGAGACCCAGTACAAATGCGCGTTTTAGCTAAAAAATTGTGTAAAAATCGACCTACCCAATAAAATATCATCGAAGACATTCTCTTCTCCGCCATTTAGTCCTAAACAGGGTTTATGACTCACCAGACCCAATACTAACTAAAGACTCAACGAAAACATGTCGTTTCATGAAATCCAAGAATTTTGTGGCTGATAATCAAGATATGTTCGATGTCCACTCTCAAGCGAACTATTATATCAATACATATATAACTTCAAATCACTAATGGACGAACTAAGAGCTTACCGCAACCTCCAGTAATAGTTCTCTATACTTCTGCAAACCATAGGCCAAAAGTCTTTTATCTGAAAGATTGAAAAACCAAATCGAAAGAAGAAAGAGAGAATAAAAAAAAGAAAAGGAAAGGAAAAAAGAACATTGAGATCCAGCCATTTCTTACTTTAAACAAAAAATCCATAGATTTTAGAAATTGATACTTGCAGCAGACAGTACAGGCAGCCCTCGCCCCATACGACACACGGCAGAAATCAAATCACAAGACGATCACATCCCAATCACGCCGATACATTTCGATTTTCTATCCGTCTTTCGACCACTTCACGCTCGATTATCAGCTCGAAAGCAATCAACCAAGCGCCCCCATTCTAATCCGCGCATCAAATTCGCAAAATTCTACACGATCAAGAACTGCGATCGCCGATCCAACAGGAAGTCAAAACAAACGAAAGCGGAAGGAGCCAACACAATCCACCCTTTAGTGGGGTAAGAAGCAACGACCAAGAACGAGAAACCCAATTCAAGAAAATCACAAGAAAGCAGGAAATCAGCAACTGGGGGCGATCGCCATCGATTCGGTGGACGCCATTTTCGATCCTCCCCGGCACCAAGCCTGCCCGCGCAGACCCACATGGGTATGCGGAGCCAAAAAGCGAACTTTACCTCGGAAAAGCGATCCTCGACGTCGGCGGGAGATGGGATTGAAAACCCTAAAAAAATTTCTTGGAGAGCTCTGAGAAAGTGAAAGGAAACGTAGCAGAGGAATGATTGAGAGAGAGAGAGAGAGAGGGACTTGTAAATGAAAGGTCACTTCCGACGGTTTACTTGGAGGAAGAGCTGTTAGGGGCCCGTTTGGGCAGCGCGATTCGCTATCCCAGTACGCGGATAACGGTCTCCGTGAAGCGTACACTGATCGTGAGTAGGGGTAATAGGTGCAGATTCCACCTAGAAGCCGTCGTCTCGTGTCGAGACCGGTTCGTTCCTAATTTCTGAACTAGGGTATACATTGAAATCGATTTTGGAAACGCGAGTTCGGTTTCCAAGGTTTATTCGGGAACCTTTTTTTTTTTCTTTTAATTTCATTCTGTTATGCCTTGTTTTTGCTTTTGCTTCATTTCTAGTAAAACAACAACACAAATTCCTACTTATGAATAGAGTTTCATGAACAAAACTATCCATCTCAAATAGAACCATTTATAAGTAATCTATCAAACCTAACAAGAGAAATTATATAATGTTTTCATTGGGTTAATACTCTAAAAAACCATAAACCGGTACATTTACAACAAATTTAACCTCAAACTAATTTTTTTTAAGGACTACAAAAAACCTAAAACAAACCTAACAAGAGTATACCTTTGACAAATTTACGTTTAATCAAACCGTATACTTGTTGATAAATTTAACCTCTGTTAATTTTCATTAAATTTTACTATTAAATTATTAAGTTAAATGATATATGACAATTGACTAATATATTAATTTGGGATTTTGCTTTCCATTTGTCACATTTTACAAATTTTGTGATTTTTTTGTGGTATTAATTCAATTTAATATGGGGTATATTTGTTATAAATGTATTAGTTTGAGATTTTTTGCGATCGAATAAATTAGTTTGATGTTACTAGTTTAAGGTTTTGTATGGTCAGTCGAGGTAAATTTGACATATATGTATCGGTTTAGAGTTTTTTCATGGTATAAAAAATAGTTTGTGATAAATTTGTCACATGTGTATCAAAGTTTTGAGTTTTTTTGAATATTAACCCTGTTTTCATGTAAAGTAAATGAAAGAAGTTGATTTTCAAGTAATCTAGGAACACGGGTAGAATAGTAGTGATTAGTTAATTTGAAGTTTCCAAAGTACATAGTATATTGGGTTTCCATTACAATCAATATATAGATATGTTGCAGGTCGATTCTAATAGGTATATATCTTCCACCTATATGAAAGCAAGTTTAAAAATAATCATAATGATGGAAGAACATATCGAATGCCATTAGTAAAGATGATGTTCCCAATTTCGAAAGTTTGATATCAGTAGTATAAAATCGATAAAAAGATCCATAGATACTACTCATTTTGGGGGTTATCTTAGTTTGATCTAGTTTTTTGTTATTAGTTCAATTCCCTAGTTCCTAGTCTGGTTATGCAACTCTTAGATAAGGATCTCTATAAAGCATTGCAACTCATTTTGGTTTGATAGTCGAACCAAACTGAACATCAGTTTTGAGTATGGTGAACGGTTTTAGGGTAGGTGCAAATTTCACCTGGAACCTATCGTGTTGAGACCGGTTCCTAATTTCTAAACATAAAACTGATATTGGAACCAAACCTGTAGTTCCAAGGTCTACCCAATAACATGCTAATTTCTTCTTCTTCTTATTCTTCAACGAAAGTTCCCTTCAAATAAATAGAGTTTCCATTAATAAGGGCATGCATTGTAACGTTTGTGTTTCTTCCAATTTCTATTCTTTTGTTCTCTGGAATAAAAAACAAAAAATAGAAATCTGTTTAGTAACGCGAACTTATTTTTCTATTTCCTTGAATAGAAAAGTAGCTGGGGAATAGATTTGGAACATAAATAATAAACAAAAAAAAAAGTAGCTTTTTGTTTCTGTGAACAATTTCTAGAAATAATCTTTACCAAAAAAAAAACAATTTCTAGAAATAAGTCAATTTTTTCTTTTGTTCTTCTTCCTCGTTGCAGCCATCGTTGGCTGCCTACTAATCATCGGCCACTCTAGCACCCTGCAGCCACTGTCGGTCGACTGCCGTTGTCGTCGCTTGACCGCCGGCGATGGTCGTCGTTGTCGTTGCTCGACCGTCATCGTTGTAGCCCCTGACTGTCTGTGACCATTGTTGCTATCGCTTGATCACCAATTGTCACCGTCGCACGATTGTCGCCTATAGCCCACTGGCCACCCCCATTGGCCGATGACCTCCACTACCACCATCATCACCCTTTGACCGTCGATAGCCTGCCACTGTTGCTGACCACTGTTCGTTGTTGTTGACTGCCGCCTATAGCCCACCGGCCGCCATCCCCTCCTGCAGTTGCTCATCCGCCTTTGGCGGCCGGCTTGTGGTGGTTGGTGACGATGGTCAGCGGTCATGTGGTAGCAGGCAACGGGCGGCGATCGACGATTCATGAGCAAGAAGAAAAAACGAATAAATACAAAAATTTATAAATCGTACCAAACACATTTGTATTCCTATTTTATTTCAAAAAAAGAAATTTTGTATAGTTATCAAACGTTTTATTTTACTCAGAAATTGTTCATCGGAGTATAAATAAAAAAGAATTATTTTTGAAAAGAAATTGTTCATCGGAGTAGAAGTGTTACCATAGGGACCTTAAGACTACCCATCCTAAATAGAATCATTTTTAAGTAATCTATCAAATCTAATAAGAGAAATCATATTATGATGTCATGTCGATTAAATCAAAGAAGTTGATTTAAGAGTAAACTTGAAACAAGTGTGAAAGAGTAGTCTATCAATTTGAGGTTTCATAGTACATAATACATCGGGTTGCTATTGCAATCAAAATACAAATATGTTGCAGGTGGACTCTAATGGGAACATATCTTCCAAGGTTAAAACTAAAATTATGGTTATGGAAGAACGTATTTAATAGCATTAGTAACAAATTGATGTTCCCAATTTCTGAAAGTTCAATATTAATAGTATAAATATATGTGAAAAGATCAATAGATACCGCTAGTTTTAGGGTTATCTTGGGTCGGTCTGTTTTTTTTTTTTTGGTTCTCGGCTCGATTCTCAAGTTTCTGATCCGGTTTCTATGGTTCTCGAACAACTATCTTCGTAAAAGTGCTGGAGCTTGTTTTGGTTTGAAAGCCGAACCAAACTAACCATTGATTTTGAGTATGGGTGGAAGGTGTACATTCCATGTGGAAATTTATCGTGCCGAAACCAGTTCCCAAAATCTAAACCTAGAACCTCCCTGTAAACGTTGAAACAAATCTTGGAATATAAATTATTTTTTTAGGTTCTCCCCTTGAACCTACTAATTCCTCCTCCTCCTTCTTTTTTTAATTTCATTTTGTTATTCTTTGTTTTTGCTTCATTTTCAGTTAATCAAAAACAAGCAAAAGCAAAAAATCCCTTTCAAATAAATAGAGTTTCATCAACAAGACTACCCATCCCAAGCAAAACCATTTATAAATAACATGTCAGATCTAACTAGAGAAATTGTATTATATTATCATGTAGACTAAACGAAAGATGCTGATAAATGTGTGTAAAAGATTAGTGATTAGTTAATTTGAGGTTTTCAAAGTATATAGGTTGCATTTGGTCATCCGGATTTGGATTAGAATATGATAGAATAAAGGCAGATTTGAAATCCTCCACGTATCCTTAGATTGTTAAAATATCCTATCATATGTTTGGTATAATCTAAAATAAAATTTGGAATCTATCAAAAATATCTTTGATAATTTTTGAAAATCCACAACTTAAAATAAGATTGAAGATCTTTAAAAATCTTTTTCATTAATTTTTTTTTTTGTTAAAATCTCATCTTTTGACTTTGCTCCTCCTGTACATCAGACTCAAACCCTCTTGACAGCATGAGGTCTCTTAATCGACACAAGATCATGTAATTTTGGGATTGCATTGTGAATGGCAGGAGGCACTTTATGTTGATCGTACGGTTGGACTGCATTGTCGAAGAAAATGGCTAAGAGAGGCGATAGTAGAGAAAATGTGCGTCGTGGGATGAGCCCGCAATAGGAGGTCCTGCACCACGGTGCCGTTGCAACGTTTTTTTTTTTTTTTTTTTTTTTTTTTAATTATTATTATTATTATTATTATTATTATTATTATTATTATTATTATTATTATTATTTAATTTTTATTTTTATGTTGAAACTCCATGCTCGAGAGCATGGTCACTAAGAAGTTGATAGTGTGTCGGCCATTCTTCGTCGACCAGCAGGTGAAGAGCCTGATCGCGATCATGCGTGAAAGTTTGGGTCAATGTGGAGGGCGTATATGATTGGGGTGAAAAAAAAGATGATTTATGAAAACCCGGCACGATGATCATCTTTAGGCCCCTTTTTTCCCTCACTTGTCGGAACACGATTGCCGGCCGGTGGGGATAATCGGCGTGGTCAGAGGAGACAACAATCATGTGATGGTTGAAAGTAACGATGATCGATCATGTGGTAATTGAAAGTGACGATGATCAATAATTAGATCCATGAAATGGGTGAGTCAGGTTGGGTTTGGATCGGGTCGAAAATGGGTCGACCTATATTTGACCAATTTAACCCGTTTTAACCCATATTTATGTAGTGTAAATCAAGTGATCCATACCGGACCCGACCCATATTGCTAAAACTTATTAATATTCCAGGAAAACTTACTCCTACTATATGCTAATTGGATTAAAACTTCAAATTAAATTAAAAATAGTAAATAAAATAAAATAAATTTAAAAAACCTATAAATTGAAATATTTATAAAAAAATTAAACTATAGACATGCTTCTCTTATTTGAAGTGAACATGTCATTGAATAATTAAAAATTGTAACATGAATTTTTTTTTAACTAAACCTAAAAAAGCTCATTTTTATGATTTTTTTATTAAAAAAAAGTATTGTTAAAACATTTTTATGCAATACAAATTTTTTAACAATTTTTATGCATTACAAATTTAATGGAAATTTTTTATAATTATTTTTAAAATATTTTTTAAAAAATCGAATTTTTGATTTTTTAAAATATAATTTGTAATTTTTAATAATTAATTTTTTTCTCTTTTCTCTTTTTTTTTTTTTTTCCTTCTTCGGCCGGTCACCGGCCACGACGATGACCGGCGACTAGCCACATACGAGATTGAGTCTCACCAGTTGTCGGCGAGGTTGAGGCTCCACTAACGTTGGGTGAGGCTCAATCTCACTGGTCTAGCGAGGCTAAGGCCTCGCCTAACGTCAGTGAGCTTGAGTCTCGCTAGTCATTGGCGAGGCCAGGCCTCGCCGGATCTATTGAGACTCGAGCTCGCTGGCGTCGGGCAGGGCTCGATCTCGACGGCCTCGCTTGACGCTAGCGTGGCTCCGGCCTCGCCTGACGCGAGCGTGGCTCGAGCCTCGTTAGTCGTTGGTGAGCTCAAGCCTTGCACGGCCTATCGCCGGCCGGCAACCGGCGGCTAAAGAAGGAAGAAATAGAAAGAAAAAGAAAAAGAAAAAAGAAAAGAAAAGAAAATTGAAATATTAAAAATAATTATAATTTCGATATTTTATAATAAAAAACATTTTTATAAAGTTAAAGAGTGAAGGCCATGGGTTCAAACTTCAAAGTGAATTTCCTAATAACCCATTTAGACCATTTTTTTTTTTTGTGCTTTACTTTCTCAGACCCATTTCTGACCTATATTTAACTTTCACTTAACCCATTTCTTATCCATATTTAAATTTCACTTGACCTATATATGACCCATTTAACTAAAAATGGGTCATAATATGGGTTTATGACTCATTTTGCTAGCTCTATTGGTAATATGGTGGTGGTCCTTGGTGGCCGGTGTTGGCGTAGTAGTATTCGATGTGTCACTTTATTATTTTGTTAAAAGATAAAATATAATTTTTTAGTTATTTTTTTTTTTAAATTTATAACCAATTCGGATATATCCCACAATCTAAAAGTTGTATTTCTTATCCAACATTTTATCCTAATTTATTTGGATTATCCGATTCAAAGAACATCATCAAACATTAGGTATGATAATTTGTTATTCTATCTAGACTTGAATTTAGGTTTCTAAACACAACCATAGTGTATTGAATGAATATATAGATATAGATATGTTGTCGGTGGATCCCATTGGGTGCATATCTTACGAGCAAGTTTAAAACTAAACATAGTAATGGAAGTACATATGGAATAACATTAGTAATGAAATGATATTCGCAATTTTGAAAGTTTGATATTAATAGTAAAATTGGTGAAAAGATCCATAGATACTACTAGTTTTAGGGTTATCTCTATTTGGTCTTGTTCTCTACTTCTTAGTTTGATTCTCCAGTTCCCGATCTAGTTCTATGGTTTTTATCCAATTCAATTTAATTCCTATCCATAAACCTGACATCATGATACTTGTTCCAAAAAATTTGGGACAGGGAACCGAACCAAAGAGTCTGATGTCAAGAACTGGACCCATCATAAGATCGGTTCGATTGGTCCAATTCTCAATTCTAACTAGATCCATGCTCATCCCTAATTTCGAGAAATATAATGCTCATCCCTAATTCGAGAAATATAGAGACCGGCTTGAACCAATTATAGTGACTCCGTAGGATTCCGAACCCGGTGTTTTTGCTTTCTATTATAGTAGAACCAACGTGCACTTCACGTGTTTCATAAATGAATCTCCTTTTTAGGCAGTGATTTTTTTTTAATTTAAAAATAGTGGGTAGTTTTCTGCCGATTGATGTTCTGGGCACCACATTTAATTATTCAAGGATTGTTCGCGGGCACATTTTAAAAAGAATTTAATTTAAGTGACTTTTGACTGCCTCGTATCTTTGGACTGTGCACTTAGACTGTGATTTGGCGTGAAGAGCCAAAAAAGCTTCAAAAAATATAGAGATGTCGACGTGCATATTTGTATATTGTTTTTTTCTATAGTTGCTTTAGATTTAAAATATATTTTTAGATGATAATGGGAGTTTTTTTAAAATAAAAAAAGATGTTTCAAAATAAAATGGGCATTAGATAACAAGTGGCGTCACTCGTTACCGGATGGAAGGATCATCATGTCGCGAGGATCCGACGAACTGTGGCGAAAGTCCTACAATTCTTGCCTGAATAGCCTAGGGTTGCGACCCTGTTCCAAAAATAGACAACTCCACATGGTTCATGTTAGACCATCATGGTCCACGCATTTGATCGTTCGATGTCTCAATGATTATCATTATAGTTACAATATTATTTCTTTATCCTTTTCTATTATTGGCATGTTCATTTACTGTAATTTAATAGGTAACTTAGATTGTCGTTGTCATGTTGGATTACTTGTCATCTTTTGTATAAGGTCAACAAGAATTTCATGTTTTTGATATAGGAATTTAATAAAAACGTACATGATTTTCTTCGCAACTTGAGATAACCCTCGATTTCAAAATGCTTAGAAATTTACAATTATAGGTTTCATAATAACAAAGGATAACTTTACTTACTTACTGCTTATTTTTCACAATATTTGAATTGTACATACTCGAATAGTCATATCTCCAATTTTTGATAGATTGATATGAGATTTTCTATCATAAAAGTAAGATAAATAAAGGGACACAATTTACTTCAAAACTTGTGATGACCCTCGAGATTTTAGCAAATTAAAAAAAAAAAAAAAATGACAAAATGGGTTCCTCAACAGCTAAGGATAACCTTACATACTTACCACACTTTTTTCACAATATTTAGATTTTACATACTCAAATAGTCACTATTTCCAATTTTCTGATAGATTACGGTGAGATTTCTTATCATAAAAGAAAGGGGAATAAATGGACATGATTTATTTCAAAACTAGCGATGAGACTCAAGTTTTAAGCAAAATATAGAAAAATGACAAATAGGTTCTTAACTACTAAGGATAACTTTACATACTTACCACAATTTTTTTCACAATATTTGGATTTTACATACTCAATTTGTCGTATTTCCAAGTTTTGATAAATTCATATGAGATTTCTTATCACGGTAAGAAGAGGAATAAGTGAACACGATTTACTTCAAAACTTGCAATGACTCTCGAGTTTTAGGCAAATTTAAAAAGATGAAAAAATATGTGCCTTAACAACTAAGGATAACTTTATGTACTTACCGCAATTTTTTTTTTTTAACAGACTGAGATGAGAATTCAAAAATATTTGAATTTTACATACTCAAATAGGTTTCTTAACAACTAAAGATAACTTTATGTAGTTACCACCTATTTTTCATGATAGTTGGATTTTACATACTCAAATTGTCATATTTCCAAGTTTCGATAGATTCATATGAGATTTCTTATTAGAAGAGGAATGAATGGACACAATTTACTTCAAAACCCACAATGACCCTCGAGTTTTAGGCAAATTAAAAAAGATGACAAAATAGGTTCCTTAACAAATAAAGATAAGTTTACATATTTACCACAATTTCTTTACAATATTTGGATTTTACATACTCAAATAGTCAGAATTTCCAACTTTTTATAGATTGAGATGAGATTTCTTTTCATAAACAGATTAGGAATTACCCTCTCAAGTTTTAAGCAAATTCGGAAAAATGACAAAATAGGTTCCTTAACAACTAAAGGTAACTTTATGTACTTACTGCATATTTTTACTATATTTAGATTTTACATACTCAAATAGTTGTATTTCCAATTTTTGATAGACTGAGATGAGATTTCAAATCACAAATAGAATAGTAATAACCCTTTTAAGTTTTAAGCAAATTCATAATAATGACAAAATAGGTTCCTCAACAACGGAAGATAACATTATGTACTTACTGTCTATTTTTCACGATATTTGGATTCTCCATACTCAAATAGTTGTATTTCCAATTTTTGATAGATTGAGATAAGATTTCTAATCACAAATAGAATAGGAATAACCCTCTTAAGTTTTAAGCAAATTCAGAAAAAATGACAAAATAGGTTCCTCAACTAATGATAATTTTATGTACCTACCACATATTTTTCATGATATCTGGATCTTACATACTCAAATAATTGTATTTCCAATTTTTGATAGATTAAGATGAGATTTCTTCTCACAAATAGAATATGAATAACCCTCTTAAGTCTTAAGTAAATTCAGAAAAATGACAAAATATGTTCCTCAACAACTAAAGATAACTTTATGTACTTACCGCATATTTTTCACAACATTTGGATTTTGCATACTTAGATAGTCGTATTTCCACTTTTTTTTTTTTTAGATTGAGATGAGATTTCTTATCATAAAAGGAAGAGGGCTAAATGGTGAAGGAGTAGGTAGGGGATGATAAATTGGCTCTAATTGGGATGGTTTAACCTATTTTGTCCAAAACCATTTAATTCCTTACCAAAGGGATTGGGTCACTATGCCTCATTTGGACTGGCCTTACCAGCTTTACTGTTACCAAATTGGACTGCTTGTGGTAAAAAGCTGTAAGTGCAAAGCACTAATTCAAATTTGAATTTTCTTCTAGCTTAATGGCAATTTCGTTACTTACATGCCCAAATAATTTTTCCATTTTTTGAGAATAGAATAAAATTACCATGAATGCGTAGATGCCTAATCAAGTTAAACCCAAAAAAAATATGAGGTTCCTTAACAACTAAAGATAACTTTATGTACTTACCGCATTTTTTATATGATATGGTTGTCCAAAGTGTAAAACCCTAAGTCCAAAACATACAAATTTAAACTTTATGTACTAACCATGTAATTTTCACGATACTTGGATTTTACTTACTCAAATAGTTGTATTTCCATTTTTTCATAGATTAAGATGAGATTTCTAAATAGAATAGTAATAACCCTCTTATGTTTTGAGCAAATTCATAAAACTTACTCAAATAGTTGTATTTCCATTTTTTCATAGATTAAGATGAGATTTCTAAATAGAATAGGAATAACCCTCTTATGTTTTAAGCAAATTCATAAAAACGACAAAATAGGTTCCTTAACAACTAAAGATAACTTTATGTACTTACCGCATTTTTTATATGATATTTGGATTTTACATACTCAAATAGTCGTATTTCCAATTTTTGATAGATTGAGATTAGATTTCTAATCACAAATAGAATAGCAATAACCCTCTGAAAGTTTTAAGCAAATTCAAAAATATGAAAAAATAGGTTCCTTAACAACTAAAGACAAATTTATGCACTTACCGCATATTTTTCACGAAATTAGGATTTTACATACTCAAATAGTTGTATTTCCAAAATTTTTTATAGATTTCTTATCATAAAAGGAAGAGGGCCAAATGGTGAAGGAGTAGGTAGAGGGTGATAAATTGGCTCTATTTGGGATGGTTTAACCTATTTTGTCCAAAATCGTTTAATTCCTTTCCAATGCGATTGGGTCACTATGCCTCATTTGGACTGGTCTTACCATCTTTACCGTTACCAAATTGGATTGCTCGTGGTAAAAAGCTGTAAGTGCAAAGGACTAATTCAAATTTGATTTTTCTTCTAGCTTAAAGGCAATTTCGTTACTTACATGCCCAAATAATTTTTCCATTTTTTGAGAATAGGATAAAATTTCCACGAATGCATAAATGCCTAGTCAAGTTAAACCCAAAAAGGAGGCAGATATGATTGCCGAAAGTGTAAAACCCTAGGTCCAAAACATACTAATTTTATTTTTTTTTATTTATTTTTTTTTTCACTAAGACGAAAGGAATTTCATTATGCATATCGAAACAAAATAATTTATTCATAGTAAGAACCTAACGGTATGACCATTTCGATACGTGCATTCCGAAGGAGATTACATTTCCTTAAACGCGTAGTTACCGCATTGCAACAGGCCGAAAATGTAATATAAATAGACAAGTCGCGCGACAAGGATCGGCGGATTCGAGGGGCGGGCGGTGCCTCGCCACCTCCCCTCCGTATCCCCGTCTGGTCGTCAAGTGATCGCTCGAAATCTCTCTCTGTGAAAAAAGCTTTCCATGTCATATCTTCATCGAGGGAGATTTCAGGCACACATTATGTGCGTCCCGAACCTTCACGCCTAAATTACACATACGCCATTGGCGACCAACGAGGCCAGATTAGAGCTAGGACTAGACTATTATGGTAAGATGTATCAGCTGATCATATCCTATCATTTCCCCTCCTTCTCACCCCCTATAAATTGGCCCCCAATCATCCCCAAAGGTCCATCACTCACATCTGCTCCGACCAAGAACAAACAAGCTCTTGAATTTTTCCCAATCAATTCCTCAAATCTTCCTCGTTTTCTCCAAAAACAAAAAAAAAATTCCAAAATTTGAAAAAAATACAAAGGAGCCCAAGGAGAGAAAAGGAGGAGGGAGCCCCCACCGGAAAAACCTCGTCCTCAGGCTCGTCATCAAGGGGCTCACAGCGCGCCACGTAGGTACATCCGAGCCCTCCACATAGCAGAAAATTTTCTTTATTTTTTCCCCCATTTCACCTTTTCTTTTTCAATTTTTTTTTCTTTTTTTTTTTCTGTTCGTTTGGGGATTATTTTCCGATTTCTGATCTAAACCCTCGGCTCTGTCGTTTAACCGAAAGAAACCCTAAATTGGTCCGTCTCTCTCGCGGTGAAATTTTTTTGTTGCAGAGAAATTGCGGGGGGAATTCCTCTCCGAATCCGCCCGATTCCTTGGGGTTTCGCCTCGGAGGCGCCGGATTCAGCCCCTGCTCGCGCTTCTCGCTCGTGATCTCCCGCCGCGCGCCGCCGGGGGGGAACGCCGCCGACGCGTCGAGCTCCGTCGCCTGAGGTGAGCGCCATTTCCCGTCCTTCGATCCGCGGCCGCCGGTTTTGCGCCGCGGGTTTCGATTGTTTCGGAATTGCGGGCTGATGTCGGGGGGGTTAATCCGCCCCTGTTTCGGGATTCATTTGTGTGCGGTTTGTGTGATTTCTGGGCATTTCTCGGTTTTTGCAGATCTGGAATATGAGGGCGGGGTCGTGTGATGGAATGTGATACGCGCGTGGGGTTGGTGGGATTGAATTTTGGTTGATGGAGCAGAAGGTGGAGGGCTCAAATGGGGCTCAGGCTCCTAAGAAAGCCAGGTGTCTGGCTGTTAAGAGCTTGTATAGAGCCGGGTCGTCGGGGGAGGATCCCGAGAGGTCGAAAAGTAAGAACTTGAAGAGGAAGATCGGCTCCAATGATGGTGGGGATGAGAATAGGCGGAAAAGGAGTAAGAAGGAGGTGTCTCTTAGTAGCTTGAAGAAGAGAAAGGAGAAGAGACTAAGTGACGTAACTAATGCTGGGGCTCATTTTGGGTCAAATGATTCATCGGAGTTAAAGCCCGAGGTAGATGAGAGACCGAGCTCCAATGGCAATTTGAATGGCATTGGACTTAGTCTGGATGACAACGTCGTCAAAATTCCAAAGAGGAAACGCGGAACTTTGGGACGGAAAAGAGTAGAGCATACTCAAGAGTCAAATCCAGCTGAGCCCTCTGTCAGCAGATTGGATTTTGCCGGTCCATCTGGGAAGCATAGAGATGGTGATCCTGAAGGAGGAAGCAGTGGCGGAAATGTTAAAGAGGAGGATGCTTTGGATGATATGAAGGAGAATGGGCATAGCGTTGGCGGACCTTTGCAGGAGCAGGATTACATTGTGAGGAGTTCAGCAACAGACAATGGCAAACCGAAAAAGTCGGTCAAGAAGCGCCGAAAGCAGAGAGAGGTGAAGCCGGGAGGTGTTCAAAGTGCTGTGGGGAGGCAGGTTCTGCAGTCGATGTCTCTGCCAAGAGATGTGATGATCAGCAGGTTGATTTTTCTTAGATACTTTCTTGCTTCTTGGTTGTAAATGGGGGGCACCCCCTTGGTGCTTTTTAATATGCTTACTTATCGAAAACTGTGATGATCAGCAGGAAGATGATGAGGAGAATCTGGAGGAAAATGCTGCGAGGATGCTCTCCTCACGGTTTGATCCAAGCTGTACTGGGTTTTCTTCAAAGAGTAGAGCATCACCATCACCAACAACATCGTCAAACAGCTTGTATTTTCTGTTATCTCCTAACGGAAAATATTCAGATCAAGCATGTACATCTCGTGCTTCACCAAAGTCCCCATCTGGTAAAGCAGCTAATAGAGCCTTGCGGCCAAGAAATCAGCATGGAGAAAAGCTGCGTTCCCGGAAAAGGAGGCATTTCTATGAAATTCCTTCTGAGCAGGTGGATGCAGATTGGGTTTTGAACAAAAGAATAAAGGTCTTCTGGCCTCTAGACCAGTGCTGGTACCATGGCCTCGTAAATGACTATGATGGAGAAACAAAACTCCATCACATCAAGTATGATGACCGTGATGAAGAATGGATCGACCTTCAAAAGGAACGTATCAAACTCTTGCTACTTCCTGGTGAAGCTCGGACTAAGTTTGCAGTAGGCAGCAGGAAGAGAAGAGTGGAGCCTACCAATGAGGAGGAAGAGAGACCTTTGACTTCAGCCAATGATGGCTGTGTCAGCAGTTACATGGACACAGAACCAATCATTTCGTGGCTGGCACGATCAAGTCGTGGGGTCAAATCTTCTTCTTCCCATGCTGTAAAGAAACGAATTGTCGGTCCATCTCTGAAATCAAAGCCTTCATCATCTGCTGCTGATGCTGTGGATACATGTGGGGCCACCACTTCTGGTTCTTTCCCAAAAGGAGGCCAAACGGCGTTTCATGGAGATCGTGCCTCAATGGGTGGACTTTTTCATGCTGGAAAGGTTGAGAAAGTTGCAAAGAGCTCCGGATCTCTGAAAGGTGGCAATTCTCCTATTGTTTACTACAGGAAGCGGTTTCGCCGGGCAGCTGGAGCCTTGTACCAGAGAGTAGAGGATGATGCCTTATCATTGGGAAAATCAGATTCTCATGGCTCTATGTTGACCATTGAAGAGACGGGCTTCTTCAAATTAATATTTTTGGTGAGAAGGGAAGCAAACGATATCATGGTCAGTTCTCTTCTCCGCCCTTTTAGAGTAGAGGATTCCCAGTTGGTCTATGATCTCGTTCTGCTTTACTATGGAAGACTGGTGAACGTGTGGCCTGTGGTGAAGTTGGAGATGCTTTTTGTCGACAGCATTGTTGGTTTGAGGGTCCTCTCGTTTGAAGGATGTTTGGGGCAAGCTGTAGCATTTGCAATTTCAGTTTTGAATCTGCTGAGTGAGTCTAACGGGGAGGTGAAATTTGTAAGCTTGCGATCTCCAATAACTTCTGTTAGATTCAAATTCTCCAGTGTTCAAGGTTGTGAGAGCCAACTTGTGTTTGGATATTACAACTTTTTGAGATTAAAACGTTCTAAGAGGTTGTGCTTGGAGTCGATACTGAGGGAGAATTGTTTGCTAGTTGAGAAACTTTCTCCTTCTGAGTGCACTTACAGCGCGCTTCAAAATGGAGACATCCCGTTACTGGCACCAGCTGTTTTGGACTCTTCGCAAGAGGTATTATTCTCTTTACCATTTTCTTCTCAGAATGTGCAATTTCTCTGTTCAGGAGTTAGGGTCGTGGAGCAATATGTGCATGATTTTCTGTTGTTTATGGTATCATTTACAATTCTTCCATGAACCAATTTCTTAAACTCCCCCCCACCCTTCCCTCTTCCCTGACGGCATGCGCGTGCACATACGCACACACTCTTACTTTGTGCTTAGTATTGTGGTTGTTACTTATGTAAAACCAGTATTAATTGTCCTAAGGTTAACTGATCAGGGTCTACAGAAGCTGAACATACGCACACACTCTTACTTTGTGCTTAGTATTGTGGTTGTTACTTATGTAAAACCAGTATTAATTGTCCTAAGGTTAACTGATCAGGGTCTACAGAAGCTGACTGGTGAAGCAATGCGGCCCTCGGATGTTTCTAGAGATAATGAAGACATTAATGGGGGAAATTCTTCAGGTTCTGATGCAGAGTACACGAAGCTTCTTCCATTTGCTCTTTCCTTTTCCACTGCTCCTACTTTCTTTCTGAGATTGCACCTGAAGCTTCTTATGCACCATAGCGTCTCCAAAATTAGTTTTGTTGAGCTTAATCAGGAGAAGAGCACTGAAACTGCAAGCATTTTGGCTCCATCTAACATTGCCATAGATGCCTGCTCAAAGGATGATGTGGGATTCCATACTAGCCAAGAAGCTCCATCAAGAGAGAGTCCTTGTGATAAGTACTCGCATTGTGCTAAAGATGATCAAGCTGTTCAGCTAGTTGTTTGCAAGGGTGCAGATTCGAGGACCCCTGAGGATAACCAAAGCGGTGATCTTCTTGCTGGTGAGGATTCACAGTGGTACTGCTGTAGTTGGTGATGAGGCTGGGCAGGTGCAGGAAGGGCAAGGAAATGACGCAGCATCAGAGAAAACGTCAAGTCCTCTGCTTGACGGGGAGAGGATCACAAATGGCGCTTGTCCTTCTTCGAATGTTATTAAGATAGATATTCCCCATTATAATGCAGGTGAAAAGCCTGTTGATGATGGATCGCTGCATGGTTTGCCGCCTACTGGTATGGCTTGTGATGTGAATGGCAGCCTTGTCCCTAGTCCAAATCCCACTGCACCAAGAAGCGTATGGCATCACAGTAGAAGTAGTTCATTTTATGGACACTTCTCGCGTGGTTGGTCAGATGCAAAATCTGATGGTTCCCTAAATAGTTTTGGCAATGGACCAAAGAAGCCGCGGACGCATGTTACTTACTCATATCCTTCTGGAGTTTCAGGTTCAAGCTCAAAGCCACAGCAGAGAACAATTCCTAACAAAAGGATCAGGAGACCCAATGAAAAGAGGGCCTCAGATGTGACCCGAGCTCCTCAAAGAAACTGGGAGTTGTTATCATGTCATGTGAACTTGTTGATCACAGTGGGGGACAGGGGATGGAGAGAGAGTGGGGCAGAGGTGGTACTTGAACTTGTTGAGAATGAGTGGAACCTTGCAGTAAAAGTTTCTGGAACCACAAAATACTCTCATAAAGCACATCAGTTTCTGCAGCCTGGGTCCACTAACAGGTACACATGCTATGATGTGGCGAGGAGGGAAAGAGTGGACACTCGAATTTCCAGATAGAAGCCAATGGGCTCTTTTCAAGGAGATGCATGAAGAGTGTTACAATCCGAAACTTCCGTGCTGCATCAGTAAAAAACATTCCGATTCCTGGTGTACGTGTTGTAGAAGATTATGATGATAATGGAATGGAGCTGTCATTTCGCAGTTCTGCTATCTACTTCCAGCAGGTAGAAACAGATGTGGAAATGGCCTTGAATCCATCTCGTGTCCTATATGACATGGATAGTGACGATGAGCAGTGGATTTCATCTTGTCAGAGTTCTTCAGATCTTAATGATAATGGCTCTGGGCACATATCTGTGGAGATATTTGAGAGTACAATGGACATGTTCGAGAAGAAAGCTTATGCTCTTCAGCGTGACCATTTCTCATCTGAAGAAATGGAAGATTTGAAGCTAGGTGCAGGACCTGTGGTAAGAGGTCTTTATGAACATTGGCGGCAGAAGAGGCAAAAGAAGGGAATGCCATTGATTCGACATCTTCAGGTGCCTTTTAAAATCCTTTTTCTTGTCGTTTATTGATTTTGTCCAGATACACATTTATGTAAGGTGCTGCATTTAATTTGGCTTTCTGCAATTACTGTTAATCCGCCATTGGGAACAATTTCTGTCACTCGGTTTTCCAGATGAACGTTTCCATGTTAAGATGCTCGTTTTGTTTTAATTTGGGGTGTACTTTATTTGAGTGAATTGCAAAGGATTGTCAGGGGACCTGTTGGTATGTGATTGCTTTGTTCCTCTCTTCCATGCCTGTTTCGTTTTTATCTTTTCCTGGAGTTGTGCTTTGGAATTTCGTCTGATATGGGGCTGCTTTCTGCTCTGGAGCATGTGGAAATATCTGGTTTTTGTGATCTTCCTTTTTCATTCTTGCATAATTGTTATATGGTAATATCAACTTCTAAAGCCTTCATGCATGATGGTAATGCTTGGTTTTTCAATTAATAGGGCATTGAGCATGAATAAAGAAACAAATAGCCTTTGAAATTAGCTCTTAATTAGTTCAGTTATTGATTAGTTGGTTAGACATATTATTAAAAATCAGATGCTAATTTGTATGTCTCTTTTTTGTTAATTAGATCTTCCTGTCATGATTAATCCTGTCTGTTACCTTTGTGTGCACATAGTGTGCACTTTTTTGAACTTGTGATTTAAATGTCATGGTATCTTTTATTCAATTTATGCTCATACTTCGCAGCCACCATTATGGGAAATGTACCAGCAGCAGTTGAGAGAGTGGGAGCTAGCTTTGAATAAAGGGAACTCTGCTGCTTCTGATGGATGTCAGAAGGCCTCAGCAGCTGAAAGACCTCCCATGTTTGCTTTTTGTATGAAACCTAGGGGCTTAGAAGTCCCTAATAAAGGCTCAAAGCAAAGATCGCAAAAACGATTATCAGTCACGGGGCAAAGCAATGGTTTTCATGGAGATCAGGACAATTTCCATGCTTTTGGTAAGTTATGTGAATTTTACTAAGCGGAACACTTCTGGGTTATTTTTTCTTGGATCCAGAATTTTGACGTCGTTATCTTTTTGTTCCTGTCAGGGAGGAGATTGAACGGACCTAGTTTTGGAGATGATAGGGCCGTCTATTTGGGACATAACTATGGACATGCAGACAATTCTCAAATGGCACAGACGTCTCCATTGGGATATTCTCCACGAGATGTCCCTGGCCAGGGATATTTTCCAATTGGCAATGATGGATTCAATCGAAATTATCCTCCGAGACTACAGAGATATAAGTCAAAGAAATCTGGTGCTGCTGCATCTCCTCGACATTCACAGGTGGTCACTGCCTACAGCAGGGGAGCCACGGGCAGTAATAAGAATACCCATCACTGGAATTCTCATCAACAGTTTTCGTCTGAAGGCTCTCAGAGACCATCTAGTGAGCAGTGGGACCGGCTGGATATGGATGAATATAAATTGTTGGATGCATCTGGTGCAGCACGGTATGCATCTAATTTAGCTAAGCTTAAGAGAGAGAAGGCACAGAGACTTCTTTGCAAAGCAGATGTAGCAGTTCACAGAGCTGTGGTTGCTCTCATGACTGCTGAAGCGATGAAAGCGTCTTCGGAGGATAGGAAGGATGATGGGTAGGTTTTCTGAAGATTATCAGTGAACAGATTGGTATAGTTCTCAATTTGACCCCGAAGAATGTGCAGATGGCATGAAAATATTTCTCTTGAGGCGGGAGCTGGTCCAAGATTTTATCAGATGCTGGTGCGCCTTTCACCATGCACAGTTTTTGGAGGAAAAGTTTGTGGAGAGGGTATTCATAGAGATATATTTGGTTATCACATTTAATTGTCGATATTTTGGCAGTTTTCTAGTCCATCCTTGCAATACCTTAGTGAGATTCCAGTAGTCTCTTACACCAGCAGCAAGTGTATGCCTCATTAGTGCTGCTTGTCGTGTTTATTTTGCAAGAGCATTGTATAGAATCTTTTGCTACCATTCTCTGTACAGTCAGCCCACCCCCTCTATCAAATAAGAAAGAAAAAAAAAGGAAATGAAGAGAGATTGACCGAACGTAATTGGTTTTGGCCATAACCTGATTGATGCTCTGAGTCTGTTTTGCGTAGATATCCTTGTCATCATCTGTGGCTTCGAATAGCAGAATGACAAGTCAATATGCGATACCTTTTTATCTTCTCTTGTACATAGGGCGATGAGTCTCCGAAGCGTATGGCCTCTTTTTCGCTTCTTGAGCAATTTCTGCATTAGATCTGTGGCATTTAGATTATGTATTAAGCCTATGCTGTTCATCATCTTCTAGCACAATAACTTACGCGAGGGGATGAGACGTGGAACCTGACGAAGCACTGGTATCCGCAGCGGGGCGGCTCAGACTGTAAGATGATGAGCCCTTCATTGCGTCCTCTCTCTTCGTTAACTACGTGCCCTCTTCTTTTGTCTCGCAAGAAGCAAACGACAACCGCTGCCACCGTGATCCTTCGCAAGCCGCGAAGAAGAGGCATTTCTTTTATAGAAGAAAAGTTCAAAGGGTCGGGTTGGAGTGTTGGCGAGGCCCGTTTGGCTTCTATCTCAGTTCGATGCCAATTGTCGGTTTGCTCGCTTCGCGTAAGGCCACGCTACTTCTCACAGGTTCTCTCTGTCTCTCTGTCTCTGTCTTCTCTCGCTCTCTCTCGTCAGTTCTTGCTTCACACCACACCACGCCACGCCACGCCATGCCACGTCGCGCTATTCCCTTGCAGGTTCTCTCTCTGTCTCTGTCTCTCTTTCCATCGTGCACCCGCATAGACTCGCGTGAAGTTTCGCCACAAAATGAGAATTTCCCATTAGCAATGGCATATGTGTAATAAGTAATAGAGATGACACGGACAATATTGGTCAAACAACTTGAGCACTCCCCTCCAAGAGCAAAATGAAAAGGGATTTCTGTAGGCCTCTGTTTCATATCCTGCGATGCCACCATTGCTTGGATCGAGGCTTGTTCGAGGTAGAGATCAATCTCGATCCGAGGCTGCGAGGACCTGGGGACAACATCCATTGCCAGTCCCGGTAACTTTGCACATGTGTGAAAGGCAAAGTGATAACGAAAAGAAATAAAGATAAAAAAAAAAAAGAAGAGGAAAGGAGGACGGGTCATCCTAATGCGAAGAAATTGTTTATCATTCTTATTTTGCCCCTTCCAAACAGCAAATCGGACCGGTAATCAAACGCTATAACGAACGCAAGAACTCTGTTCAAATGAAATCATCACCTAGCCAGCATATCAATTCCAATCATTCAACTACATCAGAAGAAAAAAATAAAATAAAAGAAAAAACGACAAATGCCTCAATGCATCCTAATTATCCTCGTTCCCTTCCTCAACACGATACAGGTAGCCACAAATCGATTCCGATTCACACAAAGAACTTTCCTCTTTCAAAGACATTGGAATTCAAAGCATCCACCACAAAGCAGTAGAGAACTCAAACGAGGCTGGTTCAACTAACGACGAACTTTCAATCCAAACTCGCGATCCTCAACGAAATGAAGATGGAGCAGTTTGCTGCAGGTGGACTTTTAAAGGGTCTTTAGCTTTTATGTATCCTAGAATTGCTCATTATATATTCATTTTATTATTCTTTTTAATTTGAAGCATGCATTAAATTTGACCAGAATTGGTATAAATTTGACCCCAAATAAAGTTTATTTGAGTCGGGGGCTTGTCCTTGATTCGTCGATGCTTGTGCACCTTTCACCAAGCACAGTTTTTGAAGGAAAAGTTTATGGAGAGGCCATGAAATAGATAAATATTTGGTTCTGTTACATTCAATTGTTGATATTTTGGCAGTTTTCTAGTCAATCCTCGCAATACCTTAGTGATTCCAGTAGTCTTTTACACCAGTAGCAAGTGTATCCCTCATTAGTGCTGCCTGTCGTGTTTTTTTTTTCGCAAGAACATTTGTAGAATCTTTTGCTAACATTCTCTGTACAGTCAGCCCACCCCCACTATCAATCGGAAAGAAAAAAGAAATGAAGAGAGATTGACCATGCTTAATTTGTTTTGGTAAGAATTTGCTTGATGCTTTAAGAGCTTGTTCTCCTCAGATATCCTTGTCATCATCTGCAGACTGTAACTTTGAACAGCAGAATGACTAATCATCATGTGACATGCCTTTTATCTTCTTACTTGAACATAGGGCGATGCGTCTCTGAAGCTTATGCCCTCTTTTTACTTTTTGAGCATTCTGTGTATTTGACCTGTAGCTTTTAGATTATGCATTAAGCTTAAACTGTTCATCATTTTCTAGCACAAGTGGAGAACTGAGTTCCCTTTTGGATTGCTTATAACTTATGTGAAGGGATGGAAAGTGGAACTTGACGAAGCACTGGTATCAGCGTCGGGCCAGTTCAGACTGTAAGATGATGGTCCTCAACTCGATACATGGTGGCACACTCAACTGCAATTTCAATTTCTTTTTCACAAAACAGACTTGTCTTACAAGCATGCCATAGTGGAATGGAAGTCCTACCCATCTGACTATAATGAAGAGCCAGACAAGAAAGTGAGTTAAGTTGGCCTCCCAATGTCATGACGTTTACTATAGGTCTGGTGCTTCAGGGATAGCTTGTCTCTGTTTTTTTTTTTTGCGTATAAGATAATAACTTGGCTTTCATTGATGTATTTGTGGACAATTTTATACTGAAATCGAATCCAGTGTGCGATTTTTTCTAATATTTGATTGCAAAACAAATAGAAACTTAGCAAGCAGACCATTTTTGAAATTTGGAGCACAATTTTAGTCAATGATCCAAACTACTTGCCTTAATACATGACCCCTCTATTTCGAAGGTTTTAGTTTTTGACATGTACTTGTGTTTATATTCCCAGTGATCCAAGGCGCGTGAATCTTATATATACTAAGATGGAAGGGGCGTCGCTAGTAAATCGGTAAAGTGGCTTCTCGATGAACTTGCAATGATTTTTTATGTTTTATTTCTTAACTCAGCATTCGATTGCTTTTTACCTAAGCCAAAATAACTATTACCATACGTGGAAAAAATTATTTTAAGATATTAAATAGTTATTTTCACCCCTAGGCTAAAACACTCCCCATTGTTCTGACAATATTGGGTCCTATTTGTTTCCTTTGATTTTTCCACAAAAAGTATTTCCTCTTTTTATTTGTTTCCCGTTTGTTTTCTACTCTCTTTTTGTGGATCCCCACTTCCTTCTCCTCCTCCTCTCCTGTAATTCTCTCTTCGTTGTCTCTTAATTTCGGTCATGGTTTTAGCCATGGTGGTATCTGACTGATATGAGACCTCTTTTCAGCAATCAAAGTGGCGACAGTCTCTCATTCAACATAAAAAGAACACAAAATCTTCTCGATCGAAAATCCTCGTCAGAATCGAGTTCAAAAATCACTGTCCACATCATCGGTTCCAAGTGCATTTATCGCGAGCGCAAGCTTCAGTGCTTCAACCGATCTACCGATCGACGTCCCGACCCCGCCTCTCTCCTCAAGCTCCCTCATCTTCGTTGCCAAGAACGCCTCCCTCTCCAGCTTCTTCCTCATTGGTTGTCACAGAGAGTTCCTCGGCTGGAGAGGCTTTCGGCCAGAACTCGTCTTCCCGGCCGGCGAAAAGTTGCGCGGCGCTTTACATCTTCACCTCTCAACTATGGCCATGAGCAACATGTCTTCCAACATCAGTCATTGCCATCGTCATTGTTGATGTTCATTAACCTCCCTGGTCTTGTCGAAACTGTCTTCCTTCTTAGCCTTTGCTTTGAAGCTCTGACCATCGCCATTGCTGTTGCCTTGAGAATCGCCAAAAGAAGGGCCTCTGCTACACAGGCACGGCGACGGCGAGGGCTTCGCGTTTGTTTTCTTCATTTTTTGGGTGTTGCTCCAGTTGCCGGAGAGCCTTCAGTCGGAACAGGCCAGGATCAAGAGAGCAAAATCTATTATCCCCGCATCGCCACCGGGCCTTAAAACAAGTACGGCATAAGAGAGTGCCAGAGGCGTGCAAAGGAACATTTTTTGTCTTCTACAACCTTTTCCGCGCTTTAAATTGGTGCAAAAATCATTTTCCGTACAACCTAGTATATTTATTAATATCTCAATTCAAAGTTTCCATACATCGCTACTTTATGTCCTACATTACATAGAACAGGTATATATTAATTATTAACTATATTTTACTCTAAATTCCATGAACAGGTATTGGTCATTTCATTACTAAGGATGTTGAAGCGATGAATGGAAAGGAGCAGATGGACATACTAAAAAGGAGAGAAGAAAACAAACGGAACACCACATAATGAAATGCTTTAAAGAAGGTGGGACACACAAATCTCAGTATTGTCAAAATATTGTGATAGGAAGTGTTTTAGTCACAGCGAGAGTGGAAAAAATGTGACCCTAAAATTTTTCTTTTTGCTTTTCTCTTCAAATTAGAAAGTATGTAATTAGTGATATCCTTCTTACTTACCGTGATTTTCTAGCTAAATAATAAAGCCCGACTAATTAACAAGGTAAAAAATAATTGATGTGATAGGAAGCCAGCCACATAAAAACATTAGCTCTAATTATAACTACATCTTTCTCCTTTTTAAACGTGCATATCTCTTTTCACTTTCCACATAATAACAAAGTCATCTTGTGCATATCTTATGTTATTTTGATACATCCCTTTACCCAAGTTCAACAAGTTAGATGCCTCATCATGAACTTTACAATAGACATACAGGATTTTGGTGAGCAATAATTTTATTACAGCTTAAACAATGAAAGCTTGCTGTTATATACACACACACACATATATATTGAATTAAATAGCACCTTTGCATCTATAGTTATTCTACTGACCAAAATAAAAAAATAGTTATTTGAAATTTTGTAAATCATTTTGGTTTTTATATAAGTTTTTAAATTGAAATCTACCTAGATGCAATTGCATGCTCAATTTGGCTCATACGTTACTTTTGTTTATCCCTTTTAACACGAAAGATCCATTCAAGAATTAATTCACATTACACAGCTAACCACATTAGGTGAGAATATGGATGATAAACTCATTCTTCAATTCAGATTCAATTACCTGGTAATTAAGACCATGGTTTACCTAACTTTGGTTTAAAAGATTTAAATTGGTCTAAAACAATTAAAGCCCAATAAGACAGTACCATTATTGGTGTTCTGTTGATATTGATAAAGTTGAGGACGTTGGTAGAAGATGTAATATGTATCTCATTCAATCTATTATATAACATAATGTTTTATTGTTACACCTAATGCACGTGGCTTTGTAACATAAGTATTGGGCGTCTTTCTCTCTCTTTTTGGTGTGTGTGTTTTTTTTTTTTTATAACGTCACTCCGTTTGATAAAAAGACAAATAAGAGATTATTTAATGACATGAAATCTCGTGTGCTCAGTTGGATATATAAGGTGCTGAGTCTGCACGTCCATTTTTTTATCCATCTTCGTTTATTCTCATACTTGGAAAAGGGGAAAAACAAAACATTTGGGTTTCAAATAAACCCCTTCCTCGACATCAACGTTTCATCTTCTTCATCAACTCACACTTCGAACTTCTCACACGAACTGCTTTGAGCCTCAAGGACGAAGATGGGTTGAGGTCTAGCCGGCGACGATGCAAATCTTGAGGTCGTCAACGGTGCGCCACCTATATATGCCCGTGTAGATGAAGACGTTAAATTCAACCAAATTGGAGGCGAGATTGCTCAAGTCGGAGAATTCTGCATTGCTTAGGCACTTTGAATTTGAGGAATATGGAAGGGACACATGGATCGATGGCGACAAGCTCGCTTGTGCCACGGAGCTAATCTTTGTTGTAAAGGAGCTGGTGTCGTTGGCGTGGAGATCACATTGAGGTCTTGGAAAGCAAATACGATTGGGAAAGATATTGAAAAAATGGTGTGGATTTTCATTTTGGTCTTTACTTGGATGATATCAATGTTCCACGGCTGGAACTGCTGAATAATTGGAAGATTAGGATCTCCAGTTTTACTAGTGAATCTAGTGATGATGTCTGTAAAGTCGCTGGTGTTTTGCAATAAAAAATCGAATTGTTAAAGGAAATTGTAGATTCTTTCATTTGGTGAAGAAACTTGATATTTTTCAGAATGAAAATCTGTCGAAATTGCTAGGAAAGAAAATTCATGTCCCACCTCTAAACAAGCTTGGCTTGTTATTGGGGACAGAGCCTTGTCTGTAACACCAACATATTAGGCGAACATGAGGCTAATCGCACTCTTTCCAAATATCAAACATACTCCCAAGCACAAATAGCCTTTGCCTAGAATGCTTGTGGTCTTAAACAGTATCATTCCCACATCTTAAACACTAGCAGAAAATGTAAAATACTGACTTCATCCCTTGATCTTAAACTGAAGAGTATCATACCAACAAAAGGTGCTAAAACATTATCAGACTCCCAACTCTTTAAACAGCCACTTACGGTCAATTTTTCTTTTATCGGAGATCTTGTTGATCCAACACTTCCAATGTCCTTCAAATGCTTTGCCCCTCGTTTCCATTTCTTTTGTTTCTTTTTCATACTGTCCTCTTGATGCTGGACGAAATAAATGCACACTATCAAATCAAATTTCAAATCTTTATGTACGGACTCATATACTACCATAAAGCTGTACCTCTAATCCCACTGTCGTGATTAATATGCGAGATGCACTCTCTACCTTATCAGCATTGTACACAACGTTGTTGGTATCTCTTGACAGAGAAATGACCCGACTGCTCCTCCATTCATGCTATTAAGAACCAAACAATACATCATTATGATGCATCTCTATGACAAATTGATTGTCTTCTCTCTGTATGACCATCGCTTCATCCTATTCATTTAAAGAAATAAAGTAAAACAACATTGACACAAACAGTAGACACTGTAAGATATACATCGATGGACATGTGCTTACTAACCCTTTGCTTGATTCGTCAATCTTTATGTTGAAAATAACTCAATATGATGTTCTCCCATGCTGGTGATGTGCCAAGGGTTGATTTGATTTTATTTTTATGTTTAAAATTGCTAAAGTTTCAATATGATATTACTATGTGCCAAGGGTCTTCCTTTGATTTTATTGCTAGGTTCAATTGCATTGCTAAAGATTTCAAGTATGGCACATACTTGATCTGATTGTGAGAATTAAACATTATTGGACATGTGGTTTCATATTGCAACATCATCAGGGATGCCCATCTGTGAACTTACTGAAGAATATTTTCGTTCTGCTCTATCTCGGTTTTGCCGACTATGCCAGCAGCAAGATGAGATACCAGCCTGCTTTATTTGTGGAACAATGCAAATTCTTTGGCTTTGTCTGATTTGTGGTTTTGTAGGATGTGGAAGGTGTATGATGTGCTGGAATGTTCGCTCTCTCTATATTTTAGCGATTTGATAAGCTGTCTAGTTACAGCTTTTCTTTTTTGGATTTGCAGATGCAAAGATAAGCACGCAATCAGCCATTGGAAAAATACACATCATTGCTATTCTCTAGATTTAAGAACACAGCATATTTGGGACTGTTGGGGACACCTACGTTCTTCGACTCAACGAATCAAATGTGACGGAAAGCTTTGGGAGATGAATTCTTACTGTGAATCACTTGAAAGAAATTGTGGTAGTTGCGGTTGTAGTGACGATTCCGAAATTAGTAGGGTGCTCTTCAGCAGCAAAATTGAAGCAATAGTTGCGGTTGAAAGAAATTGTGGTAGTTGTGGTTGTAGTGAGGATTCTGAAATTAGAGGGCTCATTCTTATTTGTATGCTGCGAACATTTTTGTTATCCAATTCTACTTTCCACGCAAAGATTTGGAGTTTGGACTCAGTTAAGTGAGATGTTTGAAGTTTGCAGGTGCGTGATGCTTTTACAGGTGCTGACGGTGACAATGTAAGATTTTGTTTCTGGTTTTGCGCTTCATATGTTCATTTTGCTGGCCAAACGTCACATGTTCATTATTGGGCCCAGAAAATTTATATTATTTCCATTGTAATTATCAGACTTCCCTCGTTTACTCTGACACTGTAGATATACTTCTTTGTAGATGTACGCCGACTCTATACATCTAGCTTCAACTCAGCTGGAAGCACAAAGAAAAGTAAGCACGGCTATATCTATCATAATTCTCCCTGCTTAACATATGGTCTTGTACATTGTACAATGCACTATTTGACTCATCAGCCACTGTTATAAGCAGCACTCCTGAAAGCTCTCTCTCACTTGTGTTTTCCTTTAGGTATTCGGTGGTTCCAAGCACCACATATTTTAGGAGAAAACCATAATAGAACATTAGTTTAGTTACTTCTGATTCAAAATGTTTCTCCATTTTCTGTTTTCTTATTTTTAAGTGACCTCATGGTACTCTTGGAACTTCTATGGGAGTGGCAGAAAATTGTTGCGAAGAGAAGGAAAGTAATTACGTTCATACCTCTCCATTGCTTCAATGAGTGGGTCCAGGATCATAAGGGTTTTACTCTTACGAATCCAAGGTCGTTCGACGCATATTCACTTCTACAACATCATGAATGTTTTTTCCTAAAACAAGTACATGAAGTCAACATGAAGGAGTACTATCATCACCAAAGCGCTAGTTTCAAGACAATCTCTCGCAATTGTCATGTGTCTTAATCAGAATTTTGTCGATTGAAGTGATAAATCAAACAGTCCAGCAGACAAATGAACAATAACCGCTAAACTCCAGCATATGCAACAACAGGACACCACCATTCATAACTTGTAAATTTTGGTACTCATTCTCCATGAGCATTCCATCAATTCTTAGGCAAGTTCAAAAACAACAATTTACTCTTTCCACTATCAGAGAAAAGTGACGACATTGACACTTCCAAGAAAGAAGCAAATCCTCAACTTACTAATTCTGGGCAACCTATTAACTGGTTTTATTCATTGATTGTGCAGAAACTATCAATCAAAGATGGGATAAGCGTTACTTGCTCATTTCATATTGATCATCAACCATCGATTTCCCCCCACAGGACGCATGAAGTATAATATGTTATGCACAGAGAATGAAGCAGGAAGCAGATGGCCCAGATAAAATGTGATTTTAGTGGCTCTCAGATTGATTACCTGCTTCTGGACAATAAAAGTGATGAAGGTGGAGTAATCAATAACTGAAGGACAAGACAGGAATCGTGAAGCAGGTAATGCACAGTGATTTTGTAACAAAATATCGACCCCATGATGACTGGAATTCAAACCACTTAGCTTTCCCATGAATCGGTTTAAGAAGACGCATGGAAACCTGAGCATGAAAACAAAGCAGTGAAGGAAATCTGAACATACAATCAACTCTAAACTCAGTCGGAACAGAAATAACCTGGTAGTATGAGGCGATCCGATTTTAACGATGTGTGGTGGATATAGGGCTATTGGCACATCAATCCATAGCGGTAATCTATGGCAGTATCTTCTGCTAGCAATGCTTTCACAAGTGGAGATCACTTGCGGTGGTAATCTATGGCAGTATCAAGCCATTATGGTTAGGTTTACGTTTACCACAGCGATAACAAGGGCAACAATGGACTGGAAGGCATGGACAGAAGCAAAGCTTGGTGGTCGAGCGCATTGCGCGGTGACTCAGCAACAAGGACGGGGATAGCGACCGGCCATAACATTGCTCTTAGTGACCGTAACAGGTGTCGGTCGAAGTTTGTGATCTGAATCGACATGATCACGATTAATGCTCAATGACGTCATCTTGATTTTGTCCAAGGGCGTACTATGATCATCACCAAAGATCAATGCAAGTGCCAGCGACTCCAAGCCTCCTCTTGCTGGCGACCAGCACCGATCACTAAAGGATCACAAGAAGCACAGAGAAAACAAATGGAGAGTCGGTCTCATTCTTGGAAACTATGGTATACACTCATAATCATGTCTAAAGATGAACAAATCAAACAATATCATGTGAACATCACTAATGTGCTTTCACATCGAACCAGTACTGGAACCAATTCACAACAAGGTCTTAGACATATGTCATCTAACACATTATGGTCAATCGGTTGAGGAACAAATCATAGCCATTTTGAACCCAAATGTACAACTAGACTCAAGCTAAATCAGTACATCATAATTTTATCAAAAAAAAAAAAAAAAAAGATTGAAATATGATCAGTCTCATCGAGAATCGGATTCTCCGCCTCTAATCGACAGAACAGAATCTACCTGGTTAATTAAGGGGACTGAGGCCACGGTTGTCGACGAATCAAAAGAAGCTCTAGAACGTGTCGACGATCTTCGAGCAGAACGGGAACATTCACGAAGCTATCGGCCACGGAACAGAGTGAAACAAAGGAGATGAGTCGCGTCATTGAAGAGGCTGTTGATGCCATTGCCAGCGACGGCCATTGGAATCAATTCAGAATGCTGAAAATCGCCAACTGAACGAACGGAATCGCTTTTTTGAGATGAATTTTCGTTGCTCGATTTTTCTTTTTTGGTTCTGGAATGGTGCTCTCGATGAAATGAACCAAATGTGTTCCTTCCGAGACCGATGGTCGACAGCGGCAACCAGCGAAGGAGTTGGAACTTGTAATGATGGGGCAATGGTAGCTAGTGGCTATATCGGAACTTGTGATAACGAAAGGTTATCTAATGGTGACCGGAGATGACAGAAGATGGAGCCATTTTCCCCTGCTTCCTCCCTTCTGCTTGCGTGAGTTCTCCCTTAGTGAATGGCAACGCTTCTTCTTCTTCACGATTAAACACTTCCGTGGACGTTTTTGTCGAGTTCCGACTTAGAAATACTAATTTTACCAAATTGCCTCCAATGCCAATGACAACTTCCTTTTTATAATTCTTTGTTTGAAGGCTTCGAATTAACAATTTGACTCTCATAAAAATTATTATATAATTGATTCATATTATGACTATCTAAAAGTATATGAATGATTTTGGAAAGAGTAAAAATAATTAATGCTAGGTGTACAAAGAGCTTTGTTTTTTTAAAAGAGACTATTTGATAAGCTTTCCTGACAGTAACTTCAGGTATAAAAGATGGGTGATTTAGCTTTTTGAGTTGTTTGGCAAATATTTCACAATTGTAGCCCCTTCAAAATTACTACAGCTTTTTAGGAAATTGCTTCACCCAATTTTGAGATGTTGGAGGTGGTGTCGACAGCTGATTTTTAGTGAATAATTTAAGCAAAATCAGCAATTTGGGCAGTTGTTGTAAAAAATGTGAATAAATAAAAACCAAAATGAATAATGCAAAAAATAATAACATAAGAGGGACTTCCGTTTATCAACTAATTGGGAAGGACATTCATTCGATGCGCTGGGCCCGATCGAATTCGTCCAAGCCAAGCCCATGGCCCATCCACATATGTTAAGTCCATCTATTAGGCCCAACTTCCATTACTCGGACCCATAAAAGCTCAGAATCCGGACCATGTCATTGGTGTTTGAAGCTTCATTGCCGGGCCGCACTCCCACAGGGTGACATTTTTCAGATCTTCTTCGTACAAGCTTGACCAATAACTGCCATCGAGAACTCCTCCTTGACAAGGTTTCCTGCCCTGTTTTGGAAAGATGCATGACTAAACCACGTTCATGTAACTCATGTGAAAATCACTTGATGTTCTAAACTGTAATTAGATGGTTTGTAATAGTTTATGATTCTGATATTGATTTTAGACGAAAACCAAGTTTCAATTTCATGACTAGATTCAATCCCTTTAGTGCCCACAGACTATTTAATTATATTTTTTAAAGATACATAAGTGAAATAATTCTTGATCTAATTCAATCCGAAGAAATTTTAGTATAAATTACTTGCTATTAGTCACTCCGCTAGCATTCGGATTCAATTCTTATTATAATCCGTTATTATCAAGAGCAAATCCGAGCGTCAATTTTTCAAGTGTTTTTATTCCATAATTTTACATACATTTTTGTGACGTCTCTATAGTGTTCATCAGTGAGGAAATAGCTGGTAATGGATATATACAAATGGAGGATGAAATATAATGCTCATGTTCTATGGATTTAACATATTGAACTGCGAATGAGCTGGTAGATTTTCAGTTTACTCTGAAGAGCACGGCGATCAGAAAGAAGAAAGAAGAAAATAATAGTAAAAAAAATGACGAAAGATGCAAGAAAAGATGAAATTGGATAAAAATATAATAATAAGATGGGGTTAGCGTGGGCTTAGGGTTCAATCCATTTGTAGAAGAAATTGGGCTTAAAGATGGACTTGGTGCAGTTAGAAGAGAAAGTGGGCTCGAGTAGTTAACGTGGGTAAATGGGTTTAAAATAGGTATAATGTGTATTGGGCTCGGTAGAGTCAAAATTGACGGGCGCTGGATATAAAAGCCTGAATTGTGCCCATAAACCCAGATTCGTGACAAGCGTGCGGCTCATAATCTGACCCGGCCCAAGGGCCCGGCCCGAGTCCTTATTTTCAGATAATAATAAAAATTATATTTTGAAAAAAATTCGAAAATATGAAAAATTGGAAAATGGTTAGTAACAAAGATCTTGATTAGGTCGTTAAGTTGTGCTAGATTTAGCCTAGTTTCTTTTTTAGTTTTAGTTACTATACGTATGGTTTAGTGGAGCATGCATTTTAATGAGCACTTTTGATTTAGTTGAGGCAAGGTAAAGTAGTCTTTGAGAAGAGGGATTGAACTTAATTTGAATTTATTTTATGGGGTTGTTGTCCTGAGGCTTAAAAACAAAGCCATATGTATTTTTTGCGTGGTGCTTCATCATTTACTTTCTTAAAATCTACTTTTATCGACTTAATTGATTGTTTATTTTCCTTTGTTGAGGACTCATGCATGGACACCAATTAGTGGCATAGGTTAATAAAATGGTCAAATATTGTGTGGTATCGAAAGAGTACTAGTTAAATAATCAGTGTTAATCAAGTCCTTGGTTTTTAGCATACTCCAGTGGACTATTGGGACTTCTTCGCATAAAGCCAGTGTACTCTTGAAAAAGCTTGCCTTCACAAGACTTCCACCAGTGACTCTAGAAGAATCAAAATAGCCGATTTTCCACTGTCCTTAGCAGCATATATCTCATCATGATTTGCTAAAATTTTAATACCATTGTCAATTGTTGAGACGGCTAATAGGGTTCCATCCTTGTTAAATCTAATACAAGGTGAAGCCTGCAAAGTTAAAGAGTGAGATATTTAATAGAAATATTGAGTTAATTCAATCAAAAGAGATTAGCAACAACCAATTACCGGCAATCCTCCTTCAGCATCGGTAGTTGTCAAAATATTGATATTTTCCATATCCCAAAATTTGACCATGCACTCATCGCCAACAGCCAAAAATCCATTTTTGGAGATATCAAATCTCTTTACCAAAAAAAAAAAACTATACAATCCTGCCAAATCTCCTTCTAAGTCCACGATACCAACGCTTGAGGTCCCCTCATCTGATCATTCCATTCAACTAAGTATGACTATCCTTCTATATTGGTCCCATGTGAGAATAACCTATAGCAAAATAAAAATCGTTAAAATAGGTTATTTCAGTTTTAAAAAAAAAACAATGAAACAGTATGAAATCAAGCTTGAATGCTATTAATCTGAACCTTGTTCCATTAGAACTGAATGCCATCATGACAGGAGCGACCCGGTGCATCATAGTCATATCTTGGCCCCATGTCGTCATAAAGCCAAGCCTTAATTTTTCCATCCATTGATGCTGAGTAGATAAACTACACAAGAAAAAGGAATGTACAATCAATTTTAATGAAATGCCTAGATAGATGGCTTCTTCAGACGGGAGCACCATGAATTAGAATAATGATTCCTAAGAGCACATCCACTTTAAACTGTAGTTATGATATCATAGCATTCTAGGATGATGGCTTATCAGAAAATAACCATGAGTTCAAAAGATTTTAAACAAAGAAAATAATATGGCCAATTGCTGCTCCACTCAGACATAGTAAACAGCCTTCTATTATAAATCTAACCAATCATAACTGAAGGAGAAAATTGAGAGAGAACAAATGTTGGAAGCGGAAAAGAGAGTTTTCCTTATGAACACATAATTAAGCAAAAAGGTCATTATTGTGAAGACCTTTACCCAGTTGTCAACGCTCAAAAGCATCGCCCAAAAGAGTTAAATTTACAATTTGATCTTTGGACTATGTCACCATTTTTTAACAAGTACATTCTAATCAAGACATGTTAAAAGTTGGAAGACTTGCAAAACCCTTGAAATGAACAAGGTCCACAAAAACTACAGATTCACACTTCTCATACAAAAGGAAGCAAATTTTCACCTAACCAAGGTTTAGCAAACAGAAGCCCAGTGAATAGTCAAATATACATGCCAATTGGCAATGCTTTTAGTGTGACCTAGTTAGTATGCAAAATAACCAGATACCTGAACATTTTCTCTGTGGTGTGGACAAATGGAATGTACAGGTGCTTCATGACCCTCGAAACTGTGCTGCTTAGCCCCAGTCATTGCATCCCACACCTGCATAACTACTAGCTTGGGTAAAAGGAGTCAAACAACACAACCTATAACACTAAGTAAAACAATCAAAATATTCCTTAATCAACTAGTCATCTCCACAAGTAACAACACATAATTGTTTGTTTGGACATGAAAAACCGAGATCATTAACACTTCCAACATGAGCCTCGATCTGAATCACGCATTAGTTTAGAATCACAATCAAGTTGAACTCACACTTAGGTGGCAATTGTCTACAGAACAAAGAAGCTTAATTTTTTTTCTCCATGTTTAGCAACAAACCTCAAGGGGGTTCCTTATGTCATCACCGCCATGATATGAGTATATGTGCACCATGTGTTTGGAATAAGCAACACCTAAAGGAACACCACAAATCATTAGTAATATCAGCATGTGAACACTTCTTCCTAAAAATATTGCAAAGAAGTCTGGCTCTCGGCAATTTAGGTTTTTCGTCAATTAGCAAGTATTTACATACCAAAAAGGGTTCCATTGGGACTCCACATTACATGGTTGACTGATGCTATATAAGCATTGGCCAAAGATGCCTACAAAGAATGAAAACCCATAATCACATGGCCAAAACAAAATAGCTTGATTTTATTTAGAATTGAACTTCTATACCTGCAGTGTCACTGAACATGATCCTAGATCCCAAACCTTGAAATTTCTTAGAGCGATCCTTGTACGGCTGCCCACCTCCCATACCATAACATCACCTATATTTGTTCCCACTAAAATTATTTATGCAGAAAAGATGAAGAATTAGATTCCATGGTTTCAATTAGTGGAAAGTACTATCAAAATGACAACGAAAAGCAATCTTCCACATCATAAAACAATGTTATGCCCTAAAGGGGGAAACAAGTATATCGACTGAAGAAAAGCAGGACATGCTTTTCATAAAGTAAGAAAGATGTGCTAATCAAGCAGCAGAATTTGTTGTTCCACATGGAAATCCATGCTCTTAACAAGTGAACCTTGCTTTAGGGTCATTACTACATTTTTAGACAAGTCATCTAAAGAATATGAACTCTGACCATGGCTTTGGTTTTTGTATGCAACAGGCAGAATGTTTGCGGGCAAATTATTCACCTAATAGAAAGTCATAAAGATTACCAGACCAATGAGTTTGATAGGAAATTTATGAAAGCCATGACACTCCAAAGGTGCAAAAGTCATATGAGAGGCCCTGTTTTACTAGCATGCATGACCACAATCCATGCAAGCTGGAAGAAGATGTAACTCGCACCTATCTAGCTCCCGCTCCTTATTAATGTTGCCAATATATCGACATAGACCATTTACATGCCAACATCAAACACGAAATACAGAGACATGGCCCAATATGACATCACAATACGATCAACCAGTATATTGACGAGATGCTTACATACCTTAGTCTAATTCATTGGCTTGACATGTTTGATAAATGTTATGATGCTACCATGAATTGACACAATCACAAAAACAATCAAGACATGCGGACACAACTTGCCAATCTTAGCTCTTTTGTGCCCTTTTTCTCTCCCAGAAATTCTTGTAATCCTTCCAATCCTCAGTTGACTCCAAATGGGTTTTTATAATTTATATATCCGTTTTCCAGTGAATGACAATCATTAGGTTATCATCATAAAAGTTCACGGTATTTAGGAACCTCAAAACTATAAGTTTCTCCTAAAGATTCTCAATGTATGATCTTATGCTGTAATAGTACCAAAGTGAAAGAGCTTTCAGAAGGCTTTTCATTCAAAGGCATGCGTTAAAATATCGTAATGAAATAGAAATGCAAAAGAAGGGTTAACAAACTCCAGCACCACTTCAAAAGTCTGATGAATGTTGAGAAAAGCATTCCGGACATATCAGATTGTTAATCACCCAACAAAAAACTTTTTGGGCACATGGCCGGCGGGGAGAGAGGGGCGAATGGTTCTTAGAACGATTTCGGTAAAAGGTTGGTTCTGGGGAGAGCGACTTTGGACACTTAAAAAAGGCAGATACTGGAGAGAGCATGAACCATGACCCGAGGAAATACCCTAAGGCAGTGAAAACTACCATCTGCAGCATCCCTCAAAACTTGAATCAAGTGCCGTGGAGGAAAGCCGGCTTAGCATTTAATACTCAAAGTTCCACTGGGGGAGAGACATGGCCTGTACTACCTTTTGGGTTGATCTGAATCAATTGCATCTCGTGGTCGTGCCAGGCCCAGCACCATTTTTAACAGGAAGAGGAGTACCCCACCCTCCTTTAGATCCCAATGGCTCAAGCACATAGACACTACCATCAGTAAGCCCTAGTGCAAACTCATTAGGTTCCCATGGATGTGCTGCAATGACTAGCGGGTAGACTATCAAGCTGCGAAATACATTAGTGAGGAACAAATGACACTATTGGAACTTTGCAAATGAGACTTGCCATTTTCATAAAAGAATGAGGTTATGCAGAGATAACCAACTTACCTGGGGTTTGGAAGGATATAAGCGGCAGGATTTATGTGACATCTCAATCTGAATGTAGAAGTAGTAAGAACACCAATGCTTTCGTCTTCAAAGCTCACATATATTGATCGGCCATTGCATGAAAATGTAGCATTTTTATTGGACTGCAAGCTTCTCTAGTAACCCACTAGTTTCCATGAACAACGGATAAAAATAATAATAATAACATTCGGCATGAAGCAACTCATATTGCCTAATATTTCGCTAATTTTTATGCAATCAGGATGAAAGAAGATATTGGTTTGTGCACAACAAAAAAAAAATCTTCAATACCTGGTGGAGGCATTCTAGGTTAGGAGCTTCATATATGGCTATCTGTGTTTTATGAACCACCAGCAGATGTATCTGATCCACGTGGAATTGAACACGAGTATCAGCAGCACGAGCTGCGCCTCGCCCAGTCAGCATCTACAAAAACTTACTAGCCCGCTTCTCCCGCCCATTAGTGCTCCAAACACACAACTGCAGTGATCATAGACATCCATCAAAGGTGAAATCAACATTGATGCACAACTAAAAGAACATAATTCTACGTTGTGTTTTTATATTAGAATCACACCGATCTATCTGTTGTAATCAACAATGGGACATCATAACTTCAACACAAAAGATGAAGTTTTTTGGAAGGGTTTATTCTGCCGGTAAAGGATGCCTTCATGACCTGACGTATGCTGAGGACATAAGCATCAATATATCCAGAGTGAACATCAACCCATTTTTTGGAGCACTTTAAACTACATTGCTCTCTCTTCCCATAACTTATGCATGTTTACTTGGAAGGTAAGATGTAGCAGAGGTCTAGTACCTAAGAGTCAGCACCAGAAGATACCATAACATTTAGGACACTAGAGAAGGCAAGGCTTGTAATTCTTTCCTGATGTCTTCTCAGTATAGCCTTGAACCAAGAAAGTGAAACAGTCAATATCCCTTAACTTTGTTGTAGATAACAAGGTTAACTTTTAACGACAATGAAAATAGGTCTTGGGATTATTGTAAATTCGAATAGAGGAGTCCTCCATTCCTATTGCAATAATGGTTTTGTCTTGAGGATGGAACACCGGAAATGTTGTTGGCGATGGTGTGCGTAGAAATGCCGTCGCCGTCCGGATATCAACAGGCAAGGTAGTATTAACAACTATACAAGTAAAAGTGGGCCATATGTGTCAAGAGGCACTTGCCTCAATGGCATCTCCCTTCTTCGGAAAGGGAGAGAGCAATTCAACTATCACATCTCTAGATGGGTGAAAAAACTCTAACCTTCTTTTCTTTAATCAGTAAGAGCAAAAAGATTCCACTGGAATAGAGAAAAGCCCTTGTCTCACTTACAAAGTGAAGGATTTATGCTGCACTTGTGACTCTACCACGTAACCCACATAAAAATCAGAGCAATTGCTTTCGTGGACCTCCTAAAAATAAAGTTTAATACTTTCCATACATGATAGAATTAATCAATTTTAGCTCCCATAAATATGTAAAAAGGAAATAATGCAGGCATATTCAGTACAAAGGAGTAGGTCATCATCTCGTGCCTTGAGGACAGTGCTAATAGAAAATGACAAGAAGATATAAACATGCCTTTGGGAAACGATTCGCCGCAGAAGAGATCACATCGGACGAACAGATCGTCCCCCCTGATGCTGACAATAGATGATCGTTCATTGACAGTGCAGAGCACGGAACTGCATCTTAGGGATTTGTATCACTTGTGTCATTGGTCATCCAATTCCCAGCAGGAGGTCGCCACAACTCTAATTCTACACTAATCGTGGCCTGCAAAAAGAAGAATCAATGTAGTTAACAGCGCGCTAAACAATAAAACACTTTGCCAATTTCAAGGAAAAAAAGAAGATTCCTTACCTGCCTTCTAAGTTTGCATTTTCTTTTTGCCATTTCCAGAGCTTGTGCACACCATTTGATGATAATGCCCGAATGGCATGACCTGAGTTTGAATAGGTTAATCTCGAGACCTGCTTCATTTTATCAGCTTCAGTGGTGACAGTTAAATATAATACCCAAAGTTAAAAGAAAAGGCAAAAGAAAGAGCTCCAAGAACCGGGCATTAAATGATAGATGCATAAATTCATGTAAAGAGACACTTGGTGAGATATATATATATATATATATATATATATATATATATATATATAGAGAGAGAGAGAGAGAGAGAGAGAGAGAGAGAGCAGAGCATATGATTCACTTGACACCATAACCCAGTTGAAACAGTTACCAAAAGAAAAATAGAACCTCAACTTAAACCGTCTAGCTGTTTATCTATAGAACTAGAGAACTCTGTGCGGTCTTCGTGAAAAAATACAGTGCCTTCACCGATGCTACTCTTTTCTGGGAATGCCTATCCTTTTGCCTCTAGTATTCGTGTACTTAGATTCAACAGGCAATTTTCCCCTCAAATTTTCCAGGAATTGACAAGCTCAAAATAGCTCAATTTATAAGTTTAGCATTTCGGACAAGCATCCAAGTGGTGCACAATATTCATCTCGTGAAGAATCCGTGCCTTCTACTACATGTAACTGCATGAGATTCTACATTCTAAATCAAGCATCATCGGTCTTGCTATTCATCATTAACATAAAATTCATGACCTCCATGGCCAATGAAACTAAGCACAATTAGCCACACCATAATCACAGATTTATTAATGTTGATCTTATCCTTTTCCTATTTGTATAGTTGAAACAATCAATAAACATTAAAAGGTCAAATGAGGAGATGACAAAGCCTTCCACGTTTGAGGTTTAAGAGATAATTAATTGTACCACAAGTAAATGAAACTAATAAAGCAAGTGCATAAAATGTGGACCCTATTCAAATTTGTGCTTATCTAGTAGAAACATGACAATTTAATGCGGAAAAGAAATGCTACATAAGAAAATCCTAATTTGGCAATCATTTGTACCCTCGTAGCCGTTAAGATATCAGGCAGCCTTATAGACCGGCATTGTAATGGTTCATTGATTTCTGTCGGTTTCCAAATTCGTGATTTGCCTCATGACTTATCAGCAATTCTGGGCTTTGCATCGGCCATGCTTTCATTGTCCTGTAAAGCTCAAAAGAGAGCATGTCATTGAAAGACGTCCAAGAAACATGCACATACAAATGCAATTATTACATCATTTTAAGTAACAGAGTAAGCAACAAATAAAGCTCCTTAAAAACATTTAACTACCTAATGCAGTAACGATATCACTTACCATGCCTACCATTGTTGCCACTGGAGCACCTCTATAACCCAGGCTTTCCCCAACAATAGCATTACCAGAACCAAATATTGTGATTACTGATGGCTACATAAGATTCAAGACATTTAGTAAGTTCATCTCTATGAAAGTTAATCAAAACCAGAGATTACATTCATGATGGAAGAAGATGTAATCAAACTGCATCTTTCGAGTGCCATGGCTTTGATTAATTTTCTACAGGACTAACTGGTTTTGATTTATTCTATAGGACTCCCCTAATAGAAAGTCATAAAGATCAACAAACCAGTGAGTCCTATAGAAAATCAATCAAAGACATGGCACTCAGAGGATGCAAAACCCATATGAGAGCCTCTCTGTTACTAGCATACATGAGCACAATGCATGCATGATGGAAAGAAGATGTGATTCATACCTATTCAGTTCCTGCTTCTCATGTTGCTAATATTACATGATAATACCAAACACGAAAAACACAGACACAAACCAATATGAAACATCACAATTCGTCTAACCAGTTTACTGACAAGATATTTTCAAGTTTTGGTCTTAATTAATGGTTGGCATGTTTAATAGAAGTGATCATGAATTGACACAATCACGAACACATTTAAGACAAGCAGACATGAATTGACAACCTTAACCCTTTTGCTACTTTTCTCTCCATCAGACTTTCTTGTAATCCTTCCAATCCTCAATTAGTTCACTTTCCAGCATATAATGATCATTAGGTTATCACCATAAAATTAAGGATATTAGAAACCTCAAACTTTAAAGTTTCTCCTAAAGATTCTCAATGCATGATCATACGCCGCAATTGCACCGAAGTTAGTGTTTTCAAAAGATTTTTCTTTTAATGGAATCAATTGAAAGATAATTAAGAAACAGAAATGCAAAAGAATGGGCAATATATTCCAGTCCACTTTATAATTTAAGAAATCTAAAATCCCGACTTTCATGAACACTTAAAGCCGCGAGAAGCACATGTAACAAGTCGGAGGAGATATAGTTACGAATGTTGAGAAAAGCATTCCATACATAACAGATAATTGATCACAAATACTATTCTTTGTAGATGGAACCATTTGTTAAAAACTGAAGAACGATAAAGAAAAAGAAAGATGAAATAATTACTTCATCCGAGATTCCAAAAGGTCTTGATCTCTTCAAAACAAGTTTAGAATCTGCTGTTTGGTAGTCCATGGCTGAGTTGTTGGCAGTATCATCCTTTGACGCTTTAAAGGACGCTTTAAGAGATCTGTCTCGCAAGACAAAAAGTAAATAGAATGCCAAACTAACAGCTTGAACTTGTGGAAACTAAAAAATCAAGTTTCACAACTTTTCCACTATGTGTTAAAGAAAGGTTTGGGAGACATTCAAGCCAATAAGAAAGAGTGAGTTTCTTAAGAAAGGTTAGTTGGGAAAGATTTGGCAATTGTGGGATCTAACAGGTGACATCTAAATGAAGATTGTCTCACAAACCATTTCACCTGTATTACTTGGTAATCCTTCTGGATTTTTCCCCCGAAGCTCTCAAGTCTTGGAGTTTCGCCAATATTCCCTTGTCATCAAGCAATTCTGTTATGTTAATTCTCCTATTGTTCAACATCTGCAAGTTTTGCATATTTTCAATGCCTTCACGTAATTCCATAATCATTGTATATTTTAAATGCAGCTTTGTTCAATGATTCTAACTATCCAATTGGGTTTGGGATTTCTCTCAATGAGTGGCATCTCAATAATAACAAGCGCTACAACAATTTGAGAGAGTCTATGGAGTCTAGAAGTTAAGCAAGTTTGTAGCATCCTGTCAAGTCAAGAAGAGACAAAGATGCTAGATTGCGTATAGAGCTGGGTACGCTAGCTAATGATGCACAATAGGGAAGCATCAAGTGTCTTGAGCTTCTTCAGAGAACCAATTGATTTGGGTAATTGTTCAATCGCTGTAGATTTCAAGTGCAGTTCAGTCAATGATTCTAATTGTCCAATTGAGTTTGGGATTTCTCCCAATGAACTGCATCCTGATAATACCAAGTGCTGCAACGGCGTGAGAGAGCCTATGGAGTCTAGATGTTAAGTTTGATGCATCCTGTCAAGTCAATAATAGACAGAGATGCTAGATAACGTATAGGCTTGGGTACGCTAGCTAATGATGCACAATAGGAGGCATCAAGTGTCCTGAGCTTTTTTAGAGAACCCATTGATTTGGGTAATTCTTCAATTGCTGTAAATTTTAAGTGCAGTTCAATCAATGATTCTAATTGTCCAATTGAGTCGGGATTTCTCTCAATGAGCTGCATCTCGATAATAGCAAGCATTGCAATGATGTGAAAGAGCCTATGGAGTCTGGAAGTTGAGCAAGTTTGCCGCATCCTGTTAGGTCAAGAAGTGGTAGAGATGCTAGATTGCCTATGGAGCCGGGTACGCTAGCTAATGATGTACAATAAGAGGCATCAAGTGTCCTGAGCTCCTTCAGAGAACCAATTGATTTGGGTAATTCTTCAATTACTGTAGATTTCAAGTGCAATTCAGTCAATGATTCTAATTGTCCAATCGAATATGGGATTTCTCCTAATGACTTGCATCCCGATAATAGCAGGCACTCCAATGAGAACCAATCGAAGTTTTTGCCGCATCCCGGTCAATTCTTCAATGTACAATAAGAGACATCAAGTGTCCTGAGCTCCTTCAGAGAACCAATTGATTTGGGTAATTCTTCAATCGCTGTATATTTCAAGTGTAGTTCAGTCAATGATTCTAATTGTCCAATTGAGTTTGGGATTTCTCCCAATGAGCTGCATCCCGATAATAGCAAGCATTGCAACAATGCGAGAGAGCCTATGGAGCCTGGAAGTTGAGCAAGTTTGTAGCATTTTGTTAGGTCAAGAAGAGATAGAGATGCTAGATTACCTATGGAGTTGGGTATGTAGCTAATGATGTACAATGGGAGGCATCAAGTTTCCTAAGCTTCTTCAGAGAACAAATTGATTTGGGCAGTTCTTCAATTCCTATGCAAGATAGGTCTAGCTTAGTTAATGACACAAGGGAGCCTAAGGATTTTGGAAGTTGAGCAAGTAGTTCACAACATGAGGCATGTAGAATCTCCAGATTTGTCAAACAACCTCTTGAAATAGGAATCTTTTGTATATCAGTATCATTTATGCGAAGCTCCCTCAATTCTTTCATTCTGCCTACTCCTTGAGGTAGCTCCTTCAATTTCCCTCACCATCCAACATTCAAGGAGACAAGGGTCTTGATGCCCTCAACAGACGGATGAATCTCTTCTAGAGCCTCACAATTTTTAAGACTCAAAATCTCCAAGCTCTTGAATGCGGACAAGTCCGGAGTTGTTCTCAAAGTACAATACTTGAGATCAAGAACTTTGAGTTCGGTTGCCATCTGAAAGAAAGAGAAGATACCATCGTGAGATTGGACAAAAATGCCAATGCTCCATTGCTCCTTCACAATTGATTTATTTAATTTTAATGGTCCTTTTTAGTAGTGCTTGGGCTAACCAACGTATAAACGTCTTAAAGCATATCATTACAAAGAGAATGTTAGAGATGTATAAGTGCTAACCAGAATTATTTGCGAATAACATTTGATAGAAAATATCATATTTAGTTTTTCGAAGTTATGGTGATGCTGTTATTTATTGATTAGAGATATCCAAAGTTTATTATAAAAAATAAATGGCTACTTTATTTATGGAAAAAAAAATTTAAATGCTATATGTACAAGATATAAAAAAAAGGTTATAAATATTTAAATGCAATGGGAAGGATAATATAATTTATCATATAAAATTACTACATTATAATTGTGTTGTACGGTGACTTCAACTAAAATATTATAATAAATAAATAATGTGTGCAACAAGTCGGAGTAGTTCATAAATTATTTTCCATTACTCTAAAAGTAACAATGAATTTAAAATTTTAGTATGTATGTAAAACAAAAAAATCATTGCAAGGAATTTTTTTTTTTCTCCATCAAAGATGATCCATAAATACATATAACAAGAATTGCTAAAAAGACATTTTTGAATGGGAAGAAATTAACTCGAACCCATAACGATTTAGATAGGCACTGTATTGATAGCTATTAATTAATCTAGTTAAAAATAATTAGTGTGTCTAATGGGAAGCATGACTAGTTGTTAAGATATTAAGGGGCAAAAGCTTCTAGCATATTTAAGTGCCTAAAATTCCACTTATGTTTAGAGAAAATCCATAATATTAGGAAGGATTTTTAGAAGAAATAAAGGCGAACTTGGTGCAATTAGACTTTTTGACAACATGTCATTATTTGTATGCCTTCTCTGCATCTTACCTTTAGTAGATCCCATCCTCCCCAATCCTCCATAATTTTACTATACGATAGATCAAGAACAATTAACTTCTTTGGGCGAAAGATGGCCGCTTCAAGATACAAGCAACAACTTGTCCATTCAAGCCATCTTAATTGAGGAAGCAAGTTTTGAAAATCTCCGATGATGCTCGCACCATTTGTTCGAAGGAACCTCAAGTTGGTCAAGCTTTTAAATTTTTCAGCTGTGTAGGTTTCTCCCATAGGAAGACAAAGGGCTTCAATCTCACTAGAGCCCTGCATTTAGAAACATTATAAATCATAATATTGAAAGATGGGATGAGACCAACTGTACATAAGAAAAGATGTATTGACTTTAAATTTGTTGTCATACTATTATGATGTAGTTCTCACCTTTGACTTCGTGACATGACAGGTTATGGTTGCATATTATTTATCTAATCTATGTAAAAGTTTGAAGCTCACGAGGTGTTCTCCTGAATTTTCCTCTTCCAATTATGCCATTCACAATTTGCACATTTTAACCCAAATGGCGCATCCTTTGAAAATTACAATAGAAGCATCTCTTCATGTAGACACTAGTTCAAATATATCTATCAAATCTCATGCCCTTTTATCTAGGAAACAACAAAATCCTAACTCATATCCTTTATATGTGAAACAACACGGCTGCTGCAGTTCGAACACATCTATCAAACTTGCCATCATAACATGTATCAAAACTAAAGAATTCCAAATGTAGAATCCCCCTCTTTTTGTTATGTATCTTGTTTGCAATTCTCTATAGCAAAATGAAAAAGAGAATTCCATCCCAAGAAGTATGAACATGTTTTACATTCCTTTCTTATGATGTGTTTTGTTTATTCAATGAGTGTTTTTCATTGTATGTGGAAGAAAACATATACCAAATTTTATATAAATCGTTTGTTACTTCTCTTTTTATTATTACAAATGTTTGATGCTATCTTTTCATCTTGTGTTGATTTATTTACAAAGAAATTGCAGTCATCTAATTTTTTGATCAATTTTATCATGGATTAATAATATCTTGCTAATAGACATTTTGGACATGAAGATTAATTACATTATGTTAATATTAATTCCGTGCGAGCATGTGGCTGTAAAGTTGTTTAGGGCGTGCATGGAAAGTTTCCTATGGATTAGTAATATTCTTGCTAAAAGACATATTTGGTTGCGGACAAATAAGAACAAAAAAAAGAAATTACAAATTTGTTGTTTCTTGCTCCAAAAACATTTCTTGAAGAAACATTTCTCTTCTCTCTCTTCTTCTTCTCTTCTTCTTTTTCTTCTTTTTTCTTTCGCCGGTCACCGGCCTCGGCCATGGCCGGCGACCGGCCATCGAGGCTCGGCCTCGCCCAGATCTGGCGAGGCTCGGCGTCGCCGGCGAGGGCGGGGTCGAGCCTTGTCCAACCACGGCGAGGCTCGGCCTGAGCACATCGCCGTGGCTGGGCAAGGCTGTGAAAAAAAAGAAAAAATAAAAAGAAGGGAAAAAATAAATAATAAAATAAAAATATTTAAAAAATTAAAAGAAACAAAAAAAATTTAGTTTTCTATTCATTTTTTTATTCCCGGACCAAACGTTACTTTCTGTTCCCGGTTATTTTACTTCTTATCATTCATTGTAAGTGTAAAGCTATTTTATCACTTAGATATAAACTTTGAGGTTCTTTTGTAAAAAAACAGGTCATGTATGTATAGTTAAAATATTTAACTTCCAAGTTTAATAATTATCATGTTAAAAAAATTGAATTATTATAACAAAAACCTCAAACTAATATATCTGTAACAAATTTACTCCAAACTAATTTTTGGGTCATCAAAAACCCAAATTAATACATCTATAATAAATTTATCCCTAAATTAATATTTGTGTTACCAAAATTCTCAAACCGACACATTCGTAACATATTTACCATCTATTAACTTCTGTCAAATTTTATTGTGAAATTACTGAGTTGAATGACACATGGCAATAACTCAATTGACATTGAAAATTCATATTAGTTTAGGGTAAGTTTATATCAGTTTTGGGGTTTTTGATGATGCAAAAAATAGTTTTCATTAAATTTTATTGTCAAATTTTTAAGTTAAAAATTAGTTTGTACTAGTTTAAGATTTTCCGGATTTTAACCCTAAAAATTTTAGTTTTGATGATATCTCAAAATTTTGTGATTTTTTTAATTATGGGATTGAAGATGCATGTTTCTTAATATATGTTTTGTTGAAATGATGGTTCTAAATTATAGTATAAAAGTATTGTTAATAGCATATCATTGCAAGTATATTAGTCCTATAGAACTATAATGTAACATTGTAAACAAATCTATAACCTCACCTCTAAAAATTCTTGTATACACTTTTCATGGAATTCGTGACTTGGGAACTAATTTTCTGATATATCTATGTATACATAGATATTAATAACTTTCTTCCATAATTGTCAAAAAATAATTTTGTTAAATTTATCATTAAGTCTTCTAAACAAAGTCATTTAGGTTTTTCTCTAAGGTATTAACCATACACTTTTTTAATGATAAAAATAGGATCCTAATATATTGATAATTTTACTTAATTAAATTATTATTATTAAACGACGTTATTATTAACGAACACGTTATTATTATTATTATTATTATTTTATAATATTTGTTATTATTATTATTATTATTATTATTATTATTATTAATTCTACAAACATTCCTCTTATTCTCGAATTCAAAACAGAAGTACCCATCGATTAGTGTCATTGACTTTATTATTGCACAAAAAGACATTTCTCTTGGATAAATGACATTAAACAAATAGTAAATTATTTATATTTGGAAGAAGTATCAAAAAAGTTTAAAACCTATTGCATTTGTATCAATTTAATTCTAAACTTTTTAATAAAAATAATTTAGTCATAAACCCATTTATATTTGTACCAATTCAGTTCATCAATAATTTAGACCGGAAATCAATGACGTGTCAATCCTATGTGGTGTCACCCACGCACTAAAGTGGACATTTTAAAATGATTTTTACTAATTTTTCGATTTTTATTTTCTTTTTTTTTTTTATCCTTTTTTCTTATTTTCCTCCCAAATTTTCCCTTTCTTAGGACTATGACCAATATTGGCCATTGCCGGCGATCGGCAATAAGTGGGGGCCAGCAAGGGCGTCGTGGCCCTCGTAGGATCTAACAAGAGTGAGACCCTTGTGGCCCTGAGGGCAACCCTTGCCAGACTCGGTAGGGGCGGTTGAGGGGTGACCTCACCAGAGGCCGTGAGGGTGACCCTTGCCAAATCCAATGAGGGCCAAGCTTTGCTAGACTTGGCAAGGGCCACCCTCACCCAGGCCATGAGGATCTCACCCTTGCTAGATTTGGCAAGGGCGACCCTAGTCGGCTTTGCCCATGGTCGGTTAACAGCTGTGGCTAGTCACCAACCGTGGTTGGAATCGGCGAAAATCCAAAGAAAGGGAAAAAAAAAAAAGGAAAATTTTTAAAAAATAAAAAAAATAAAAAAATTAGTTTTAAAATGTCCACATCGGTGCTGGCGATGCCACATAGGGTCATTGGCATCCACGTTATCGACTTCTGACCTAAATTGGCTAATGGATTGGCCGAATAAAATGTTTAGGATTAAATTGGTCAAATTAAAATGTTTACGACTGAGTTGGTACTAATATAATAGGTTTACGAATTTTTTTAATACTTTTTCCTTAAAAAAATTGTAATATACACTTGTGTAAGAAAAATCTTAGATTAGCTGCAATACTCATTAAGAGAGAGCGACATCCTAATTTCCAATAATGTCAATGAAACGACACTGAGGATGACATAATAGAAGAAGGTTCTTTGTTCACTAGAGCAAGCACTAAGTAGAGGACCAATGTCACTTTGATAATAGAACATGGACAAAGGGAGCAAAAGAAGAGACAAGGTTACCTTATCTTCCTCTAGCATTTCCGAGATTTTTTCGGAGTCCCATAACCTGCTGCGATTTTGAGGCTTCTTCATGTCTTCCTTGCGGACAATTTGCCGACCAAGATCTCGCAATTGATCATGCATTATGAGCTTATGATTCTCTCCAACTTTATTAATGACTTTGATCTCAATACATCAATTCCTTTCTTTGGGTAAAATTCACAAGCATTCCACATGTAGGATGCAATTTTCCAGTCAATGCCAATAAAGAAACAAGCGATATCCAAAAATATTTGTTTTCTTCATATGTTAATGCATCGTAACTTATTTTTAGCGTGTCTTGCACTTGCTCTTTAGGGGCATTTTTTAACTCTTTAATCGTATCTTTCCATACTCCTTGATGTTGACCGTACAAAAATGAACCTATAATTATAAGAGATAAGGGAAGTCCTCCGGTGGTAGACACAACTTTGTTAGTGAGTTTCTCAAATTCACTTGGAGGAGCGTCGTTTCGAAACGCATATCTACTAAACAGGATCAAAGAATTATCCATATCCAATTCCTTGTGCTCATGTTTGTGGTTCACATTTGCATTCTTAAGAATACTTTCATCTCTGGTGGTAATAATGATCAAACTTCCTGGAGAAAACCAACTATGACTTCTGGCTAAATAATACAAATGTTTATCAGAATCCACATCATCAAAGAGAATCAGCACTTTCTTACTTTTTAATTTGGATGAGAGGATCTTAATCCCTGCATCCTTATCACGAACTTGATCTTTTTTCTTCAGGATATCATTGATTAAGCTATTCTGCAAGTTCTCAACACCATGTCCTTATATTTTTCTCTAATGTCATCAATGTAGCTATGATATTTGAATTTATTTGAAGAGCTTGTTATAGATGGTTTTAGCAATAGTTGTCTTACCAATGCCTCCCATTCCATGGATGCCAACAAATAGGGGGGCATGAGAATTATTAGCTATAAATTTCATAACCTTCTCCACATGACTATCAATTCCAGTCAAATTCTCAGGAGTATCCAACTCAAACTTTTCAAACAGCTCATTTAACACTTCTTGAACAACTGAGTTCACCAATTCTCCTTCAGGCCTATCAAATGTGACAAGAATTCAAATATGTTGCAACAATAATTTCTTATTGCTTATTTAATGAGAATAGAGTAATAAATAAATCTATGGATAAACCGAAAAACTTCAAGAATTGTTTTTGTCACTACTTCATAAATTATCTTATATGCTAAGACTATAGTGGAAAATGCTAGTGGTTGCTTCATATGGCGTGCCTCATACCATTATTAGGCAAACATAATATATTGAATAAAGAAGAAATTTGAGGTTATCGCTATTGAATCTTGAATATTATGGGTTGAAATTATGTTTTAAACCTGCTGCTACTAAAGATATTAGTATGAAGAGGATGTGACTTTGAAAACTTTCTAGAGTGGTTGAATAAGCAAAAATCCAATAAGTCTGTCCCATTTGAGAGTTCAACCATTAGTTAATAAACATTTCGCAACTTTTTATACAAGAGGAATCCAAGTCCTATAATACCAATCTAGAAAGTTGCTTAGAGTACTATATTATCGACTTCTTGAATACAATTGAGGGGATTTCTCCTTATTTGCTCAATTGTACATGCTTACAAGATTCTACGCGTGTTTCTATATATCATGTGTACGTTATTTTCCATTTGAATCTATGTTTAATGATTTTAGTCAATCTGATATTGATATTATTGGAAAGTAGAAGAATAATTTTTCCCCAAAATGAGAACAACGCTTCAATTTATGCAGGTGTATGAGATAGAAGTTATGTGTTGAAGATAGGAAAATGCATTGAAAAGTTACAAACATATAATAAAGATAATCTTTTTTTAACTTTTTATATTACCTTTCTTGTATATAATCAATCAAATATTTCTTTGTAAAAATGAGTTTAATGGCAACTAATTATTGACTTGGGATAAGTACATTGAAAGTCCTAAAACTTGTTACAAAAGTGCAATTTAATCCTAAAAATTTTAACTGGTGTAATCAAGTCCTAAAACTTATCACGAAAGTGTAACTTTGTCCTAAACTTTTAAAAAGTACAATCAAGTTGTAAAACTTATCAAATTGATTCAATCAAGTCCTTATGTTGATTGTATATTTTGAAGATTTTAGGACTCAATTGCATATTTATAATAAGCTTTAGGACTTAATTGTACTTTTTAAAAGTTTTAGGACTTAAGTATACTTTCGTAAAAAGTTTTAGAACTTGATTGCACTTTTTAAAAGTTTTAGAACACAATTAAATTTTCATAACAAGTTTTAGAACTTTTATTACACTTATCCCCTGCTCGACTTTAATGATTTAACAAATGTAATTTGGGAAAATACAGAATTATGGCTTTGACAATCACATGCACGGCATATGAGGTTATGAGCTTCAAATTGAAACCACCAATAAGTTGTACCATTAATCTCAAACGAATTTGAAATTAGAAAAGTTAGTGTTGAAGATTAACGTAGTTTATACTTCAAACATGAAAAAAGAAGGGCACTATGTTATAAAATCTTTGGATATAAGAGTAAAAAATCATTTGAAAAATATCTTATTCAAGCGAATGGGATCCTTACAATGAAATCTTAAATTAGATTGGTCAATATCATTAAAGTAACTTTTAAAAAAGAATAACTCATGGAACTCATGCATCGCAGATATTACTGCTGGCAAGATCTTACAGCTTTTTCATTATTAGAAAGAAAACCCAAAAGAAAGAAAACGACGCAGACAGGAATACAACTAGTAAACATCCACCTAAACTAAAAGAAAGTACAGAAAGTTCTGGAGAAAATTTTTACCTCGTGACTTCCATCCTTTCAAGCCGCTGACGTCAGCGAGTGCTTTCTTCCATTTCTCCAATCTCATTGGGTCGAAACCCCCATCGAGCAAACAGCCCTCATACTCGAGGAACGCATCTCCAAAATCTCCGGTTTGATCTCGCACGTGTGATGGTTGCACTTTATAGAATATAGGCAACACTATATGCTCTGTCTTAAATTGGCACTCCATCATTCGAACCAATTCATTTAGACACCAATTACTTGTACCATAATTCACGGAGAGAATGGGAATCAAGATCTTACTATTCTCAATGGCTGCAAAAAGATCTGGGCCGATCTTCTTGCCTTGGTGGAGTTCGTTATTGTCTCTGAAAGTAGAGATTCCGGCCTCAATGAGCTTATGATAGAGGTGATCGGTGAAGCTATTTCGAGTATCTTTACCGCTAAAGCTCAAGAACACGTTGTAATAGTTTCCAGATGATTTGGTCGACGAACTAGATACACCAGAATTAGTTTCCGTCGGTGCAGTCAACGAACCAGATGCACCAGTATCAGAATTTTCTGCATTTCCATGCACGTTAGCTTTCTTCTTATTGAGAAAATAGAACGTGAGCCCAAGGAGAAGGATCAGTGCCACGAGCTCGGCGAAAGAATGCCCAAAAATAAGACGATGCATTTCGTCTTTGCTCCGACTTCGCACTTGATTTTTGCTTTCAAGTCTGACAGAGAAGAAAACCAGAACGCCTCTCAAGAAATACGAGATGCCTTCTTACTCCCCATTGTCTCTTCCTTGGATTGATTTATATAGTCAAAAACAGCTTATAACCGTAATCGCACCAAGAAGTCAAACTTGTCAAGCTGCATGTACAAATAAATTAGTAATTCATTCACCGGAAAACAGAAACCACATACTTAAGAATTATTGTCTTGACGCGGCGGAAATCTCAATGCACAGAGAATCCAAGATGGTACATATCCTGGTAGCAGACGATATGGGAGGAAATTTCGATGCGGGAGTAAAGAAAAGAAATTAAACCAAATATAAATAGACAACTGCTGTTAAAATTTCAATACACTTGAAATGGAGAGAGACTCAGGATGAGACTGTGACATGGATTTACCAGAGAAGATGAAAAGTGGAGAGAGAGAGAGAGAGAGAGAGAGAGAGAGAGACGGGGCTTTGTCCGGTCTAAGTCCAAATTAGAATAAGATATGAATTGGCCAGATCTGCACACATGACTAGCAATGACTAGAGTCGGTGCATTTTTTCCAGACAAGTGGTCAAAATAGATAAATACATACAATGGGGTGAGGGCACGCCCCGCCTAGTGGATGCACGGTTGAACTATTTTTCTTTTGTTATCTATTTTCCATCAGAAAAAGGCATTTTGTTTAATATATATTAACGCTCTTGATTCCTCTTAGGAATTTTGCCCTCTCACTTTGAGCCTGTTACATATTGTAGTGTCAAATAAATAAACTTCTAATGGATGTAAACTCCAAATTGATCTATTAAACTTATTCCTCAAATCTACGAAATGGACATGTTTATGCAATATTTTAATTAACTTCAAAAAGTCAACAGATCAGCACAATTTCCAAGAAAATTGAAATTCCCACACATTTTAATACGAAAATGAAAGTTTATATTCTCCATGGTTAAGTTGAAAGTTTAGGACATTTGTAATAGCATGTGGAAAATTGAAGATTCTCTTGAATATTAGGCAAAAGTGATACGCAAAAAATTCACTTTTTCCAAAAATGATTTTTTTAAAAGAAAATGAAACTGTATAGATTCCCACGCTTCTATAACATCTATTCTTATAAAATGTATTTATTCACTTGCTAAATGTTAAATTATGATTTGGTCATGTCTTGTTACACCCCGAACCCCGGGCGCACACACATCCCTTGACGGTCGATTAAAAATGCAATGTCTCAGGATACGTTGCCGACCCATTCTTTTTTTTTTTTCCTTCCAATTAAGCACATGCGGAAGCGAATTAAATACACACTCGGCCAATCAACAAACATAGGGATAATAACTAGGAACAACAAATTCATTTATCAACTGTTAACACTAGGAAGTTTAATACTTACGGGCCTCTCTACAACCACTTCCTATCGACCTTCTCAAAACAATCCGAGACTAGGGTCAACCTACATTACTAACAATAGGGCCCGCCAAAAGGTGTCACCTCTTGCGCTCACCACATCCGCTCTCAGCAGACCTCCACGCTACAACCCTGAAAATGGTTAACCCACGACGGGGTAAGATAAAAATCTCAACGAGTCAAAACCTTAAACCCTGATTAGGACGCAAATTTGCCTCGAATACGGTCCTAAACACGCACCATACAGAACTTACCTCGCCTTGGTACATCCTTGCACATTAGTATATCAAATATGCCAATATAATATCACAAGCACAATTAATAACCGGAACACTTCATTTTCATATCTTAAACAATCACATGGGTCCCTATTATAAGGTAAAATCATTATGACACGTCCCATACCATATCACACAATTTTGCCCCATAATCAAGTGTAACTATCGTAGCCACTCGGGCGTGTTCCAGTTATTACAGCCCAATGGCCATGGCCAACTCAACAGTCGGCGATCATTCGGACTCTCATTGGGCATCCGATAAAAATCAGGCATCGTCCCGCCCCATCGAGCACAGTATTGTCAAGAACCCCTGCCTAGACGACATTCCACACAGGGGTATCGGTCCGGCCTCCACCACAACGAGCTTTCGAACCTCTGCCAGGCATCCGATAGAATTGGGCATCGTCCCCAAACTCCCGTCGGGGGACGGATTCAATTACATGACCACACACGCGCACACTTGGCCAAAAACACCATACTTTGCACTCAAATACCTCATGTTCAAATAATGGACTTGACCACTTTTCTCCATATTAAAAATCATTCCAAAAGTAATAATCGTGCGTGGTCACACTTTTAAATCGAACCATCAAATTGGTACGCTCCCAATTTAAAACTCCACGATTTTATATAATACATAAAATTTGGCATAAAAACCCGTCACCTGGCATTTTTCCATCCAAAAGCCCATAAAACCAAGTTTTGTAATAATAATCAATCACCAGCACCAAGCACTCAAATGCACATATAAGTCATCAAATTCACATATAAATCCATCATATAGCCAAGAACACCCAAATCCCTTTTTAAAAATAAATTTAGTAACTCTTTTTTTTTTTGTTCAAACATTCTGAAATAAATTTGTACGGGGTCACGTATTTGAAATTAAGCCGCCAAACTTTGCACGCATCTAGTATAAAACCTCATTGTTTTATTGAGCACATAAAACTTGGTGTCCAAACCCGACACCATATTTCTTTTCTAATTTCTTTTCCAACCACCCTCTTTTGAAAACAAACCTTAGTAACCCCTCTCTTTTTTTTTTTGTTCAAAACGTTTAGAAATAAATTCATAGGTGCTCACGTACTCAAAATTAATCCATCAAAATTTGCACGCACCTAGTTTAAAACCTCATTTTTTTGTTGAGCAAATAAGTTTTGGTATCCGGACCCGACACCTCATTTATTTTCTATTTAATAGTCCATAAGGTCACCTTTTACAATAACAATAAACAGCCAACAAAGAGAAATCAACCTCATGATGTCACACATAAGTTTTCAGCATGCCACAAGCCAACCCAATCACAAAATATACTCTTTCCAGCAGGCAAAACACCAAGAACAACCACTAGACCACAACCGGTCCTAATTGGCAGAAATCGGTCTACTCATGCATCTACATAATTAATTCTAGAAACCTAACCAAACGAGTTTAGAAAATTCTCAAATTCGATTATGTTATAAAAGACACTTAAAAAAACATTTTTAATGGGGACACCTTGATCCAAGTCCTTCTAGAATGAGAGAAGTAAATCGCCCGAACTGTTACAAAAACCATGTCTATGTCCAAAAATTCTATTTTCAAAAATTAGTTTGATTCGAGATCCAAAACTTGTTCGTTTGATCTGAAATTTAACTATTTTAAACTAAAAGATGTGATGAAAAACTTTTGTGAATGAACTCTTTGGAAAATCGAACTCTAAGAGTTGATAAAAATCTTTTGAACACCAAAAGATCACTGTTTCCAGCACAATCCGAGATTCTGTTTTGCAAATAACAAAGCTGAAATCTTATTCTTTTAAATCCCTAAAATCTTGAGTAAAATATATATCATAACTGAAAATGTCTAAAACATTTCTCAAGAAGGAATTAACCTCAAAATCGTAGCACATTTCGATCCACAAAAATGGCAAACAACGAGCATCCAGTAAACTGAGCTGGGAGAAATCCATTAAATTAGGCTAAACCACCTTCATTAGTGCTAATTTAATCAATTAGATTAACATTAATATATATATTAAGGCTAATCTCACTTAATACTAATTTAAATAAGCTAATTATCACTAATCTAACACTCTAAGCGCAATTAACAACCTAATCAATGATTAGGGAGTTAACTCACTAGATTAGGATGGCGGCGGGCTCACGGCGACGGCAACGTGACGGAAGTGAGGACCCGAGACTGCCGTGACTCACACGGAGGCTCGACCGAGGCTGAAAACAGCCCTACAAGCCTTCAGCCAAGGCTGGTGCTTGCTGGACAGAGGTGAAGGAGCTGCTGGACACGGCTGTAGTGATGCGGCCAAGGAGCTCCAGTGGCGCTGGAATGAAGGTGGCGGGCTGATGTAGTGGTGCTGGTTGTGTGGCAGCAGAAGGAAAGATGGAGGGGAATGAACGTGCAAAGAAATGAAGAGAAGAGGGGAAGAGGAAGAAGAGGGAGAAGAAGGGCTGTTCTTTGCTGGGGAGGCTGAACGTGCGTGACCCGAGGGGGGGGAGGGGAGGGGGGAGTTTGTGCGTGAGATAGAGTGAGGAAAGAGGGGGAGAGAGAAGAGAGAGCTAAGAAGTCAAGGCAAGCACCAATCAACACCCTTGAGCAAATATCTAGCCATCATCACATGCCGCAAAGGTATTCAGCCCATCCAATGGAGAATTTGCTCTCATTTCACCCAAATTAAGCCATTTTGGTGTAGATAAATATGCCATCCTTCAGCCACTTAGTCAAAGCATCATCCAATGAGAGATTTTCCTTCATTTCCACACCAAAACAAGCCTTTTTGGTAGCCAATTAACCCCCTTCAGCAGCCCATACGAATTTCCCTTCAATTTTTCACCAACCAAACCAAATTGGTGCCAAAAATCCAACTAAAGTTGCCCATCCGAATTTCCATAATTCCTTTTTGTCGAATTTGATTTTTCCGCAAATTTCCGGGCTTGACGGAAATTTCGCAAAAGGCGAGACAAGGTCCTAAAAATAATATTTACACGCTCGAACGTCCGATTTCTAAAACCAAATTCAATTTCATGGTTAAAATTGACCGAACGTGATTTTAGTACGACCTAACCTATCAGGTAGCTTTTAGGGATTTCAGTGCATTTGACCTGTAATCGATAATTTCCGATCCACGTTTGTGCATCTCCGAATCGTAGACAACTCTCAGTTGTCGTAAAAATCGTAAAGTTTCAATTATGTGTACTGAGTGCACTATCGATAGAAAATCGGGTTACAGCCGTTCGATGCGAATATGGAACCACCCGCAATTCGACTACGTGATTCCATTGAATCGACTTACATCCGTTTACTAATCGATTTATAATGGAGACGTATTGATCCTTGCCAATTATTATAGTCGAGTAGTCGATTTCCAATCACATTCTTTAGTCTACCGTGTTTACATCTCTTAACGGCTTAACCTAATAAATTAGTCAACTTATGAGGGGCCAGCTCGAGTAAATTGACCATAGGCACGTCGACGAAATGTCCATTTCATATTATCGGGACTGGGTCGAAATTCAAGATGTCACATATCTCTTTATCAATTTTAGTATACTTATTATAATTACCCGTAAATAACCTGGACTTATTCCTCCAACTTTAATGTTGAGAGCGTCTGCTTATGAGTCTTGGTCTCAATCGGAAAACAATAGTTTTATAAGTCTTAGTTTAAGGGTAGAAAATCTGCATATAAAGCCTTTGGACAAAAAAACGAAATTGATCTATTCTACTTTTAATTAACTTGATAAATCTGGATATCCTTTTGCAATATATACATTAACTTGATAAATTTTAAAGTCAGGACTTTTTTTAAGAAAATTACGATTCCATGACATTTTAATAAATAACTAAAAGTTTATAGTCCCCATTATAATGCTGACAGTTCAGGACATTTTTAATAGCAAGTGAAATGTTCAAGATTCTCTAGAATATAGCTTAAAGAGATCTGAAAAATTCACTTTTTCTAAAAATGTCTTTTTTATTTGAAATAAGAAATGAGGATCGTCCAAATTTCCATGCTTGTATACTACATATTTTCATAAATCTATTTATTTACTTGTTAAATGTTAAATTATATTTTGTGTAGAATAAAAAATGTTAGTTCTGATGTTAGGAGTCAATTTGTTGGTGGAAAATCAGCAGCATTGTATAATCATGGCCAGCAAGCATGATGACCTCCACAATGGGTGGTTTTCCTTTTCTTTTTCCCTTCTTTAAACTCTTCTTATTAGGTTCTCTGGGTTTGATTGCCATCACAAGGCAGTCTTGGACACCGGTAAACTAAGGCAAGGCATCAACAAGTACCCAACAGTGCTTAGACTAGGGAATGTCGATGGGCGCAGATTGAGTGTGTTCCAAGGACCACTTTCGTAAATAAAAAGGGCTTGACACCTTCCACTACATCGGATGGTAAGTACGCGTGGATAAAGTTGGTAGCTAAGCTCTTGAATAGATCAAATAGATAAATAACAACTTGAAGATTATGACGCGGAATGGTATCGCATGATTATATCTATGCTCTTGAAATACTGCAGATGCCTTTAATGCTATAGAATGCTTTGATGTCTCCTTTTGTACGCCCAGCCCGTTCGAACCCATTTGGTGGGTCCTTTTGGATGCCACTTGCACCTGCACTCAAATGATTACGATGGTTTCACAATTCCATTTTGCTCTTTTGCTTTAAAGAAAAGTTCCACGTTCAGAAACATTTTGAATTAGTAGATTTTCATGTCGTTGGGACCAGTTGAGGGTGCCCTAGCTGCATTTGCATTGCGAGGCAGTCATAAGACAGTTACCGAATGAATTAGAAAAAAAGTAATGGTGGGTTCGTAAGCTTGAGGGTCGGCTTTGTTTTACAGCCACAACATAATTGAAGTTTAGTGGGGTAATGAGTAATAATTGAAAGTTTAGGACCCACATATTGCCAGCAATTTTAATATAAAAGAAAAACCCCATCAATTAGAACATTTTAAATGAAACGGTGAAAGCACTGTCATCTTACAAATTCCCATTGAGGATCCATGGAAGATATTGGAATTGTGGTCTCCAATCATTTATCAAACGTTGCTGGGCCGATAAAGAAAATCATCTATCAAGTTGTGGCCAGAAGAATCATTTATAAAGGAGGCTATCAATATAATTAGGAAAAATTTCAAATAAAGGCTTGAAGTATTTTTATTTTCTCAAATAAAGATTTGAAGTGAATATTATTTTAAATAAGAGTTTGAAGTGCTATCATTTTCTTAAATAAGTGCATAAAGTGGATATTATTTCAAATAAGGACTGAAGTGATTATTTTTGTTTTAAATAAAGACTTAACTTTCCAGTTGTTAAGGACATTTTCGTCGTTTATATATTTTTAAATTTTTTTCCTTTTTTTCCTTCTCTTTTTTTTCTTTTTTTGGTTTTTTTTCCTTCTTCATTGGTGGCCAGATGCCCGAAGAGGGCTAGGCGATGTTACCCTCGCCAACCACAAGCAAGGGACGATGTCGCACACTAATTTGATATAAGATTTATTTACCCTGAGGAGGCCACCCTTTTTGGCATTTAAGAAAATAATGACAGCCCTTTAGATCTTTATTTGAAAAAAAAAAAAAAAAATTTTTAAAATAATAAAAATAATAACATCGAGTGTCTCTGATTGTGTTGAAAATGCCAAAAAAAAAAAATTTTTATTTAAGAAAATGATGAACTTCGAATCTCATTAGGAAATTTTCTTAATTAATGACATTTTGCATTGAAAAGACAAAAAGGAAAAAGGGAGACGAAGCTTGCTTTTGCATCGAAGCTTTGGAAGACGAAGCTTCTATGAAGCTTCGCGCCAAAATGCCGTGCGTCCCGCATTGGAAATTTGTATTTTCGTTAAAATTATTTTTGTGAATATATTTTAGGATTTAAATAGTACACGGTTCGTTGTCAACGTTGGATCAATGATTGACCTACTGTCAATGCATGCGCGAAGAATTTACGTCTCAACCTCCTAATGGGAAACGACCAAAAAAAAAAAAAAAAAAAAAAAACCAATTGCAAAGAAGTATCTCAGAACGGGCGGTGTCGAGGAGGGGGACAGTCGCTTTCGCCCCCCTAAAACTGACCATGTTTCTAGAGGCCGACCCGAGATCTTTCCACACAAGACACGATCAATGTGACATAATATAATTGACTGGAGTGTACAGAAAAAAACTTTAGACAAACGCCACTTGATTCCGGGGCCGTCACTGGCGAATTGGCGAGTGATCTGGTTTTTAAAGCAGAGGCGAGGCCCCTTTCAGGCTTGTGACAGATTTTAGGAGTTCAGAACAGGTGATTAAACCGGCCTGTTATAGAAAGAATCGGTACCTAAGGACCCATCTTTTCTCTTTTTTTGAAACTTCTAACTTTAAATTTTTATCAAACCTAGATAATGAAATATCATATTTCTATTAATATTGATGAATTTTACAAAGTCAAATCAATTTTTGCTAAAAAAAGTTTGCGTCTTAAATCCTCTTATTCCAAAATAGTCGATTCTATCAAAGAACCGGTTTGATGACAGCATTAAAGCATTTCTTGGGGGACCTCGACCCATCGTTCACGGCGAAACTGGTCCGAGAGAATCCGTGGAAAATTTTGTGAAGAAGCAAAAGTGATAATGAAAATGAAATAAAGCTAAAAAACAAAGAAAAAGAAGGAGGATGGGGGCATCCTAACGTGGAAAAGTAGTCCCGCCATTGCTTTTTAGCCTGATTTTTATGTTGTCGGCAAGATGTTAGTCAAAAGATTCCCTCAAGGAAAAGATCACGACAATTCCTTGTGGTGAGTACAAATTTTCATCATTGCTCCTTTGCCCCGTCTTTTCCCGTACCACGAAGAGTTCTTTTCAAAGTTAAATTTTATGAAAAATTTCGTCACTTAGATCCTATCAAGCAAATCATTTATAAAATGGTGGCCAGAAGAATCATTTATAAAGCAAACTGTCATGATAATTTAGGATATGCATAGTAACATTTTTATTTTTTTAATTTCTATTCTTTTGTTTCAAAAAAAAAAAAAAAAACAAAAATCCGTTTGATAAAATTTTTATTTCCCAGAATAATTTCTCAATTTTTTTTTTTGTTCCTAGGAATAGTTTTGAAATAGAAATAAAAAAGAAAAAAAAAGTAAAAAAAAAAATAATAGTAACTTCTTGTTTCGGGAATAATTTCTATAAATAAACCAATTTTTTTTTATTTTTCTTTTGTTCATCTCTCTTGCCACGGCCATCCTTTAATTGTGGCGGAGCCACTACTACCGCCGCCCACCACGCCGATGTCGTTCGTTGTCGCTACCACACTGCGCCATCGTCATTTGTTGTCCATTGCTACCACCGTCCATTGCTACCACTGTCTGCCGTCGCTTGTTGGCGGCGGAGGCGGAGGCAACGCCATCCGCCATGGCCGCCGCCACTCGCCGCCGGTGGTCGGCGATAGGCGATCCGTGAGCAAAAATAAAAAACGAATAAATACAAAAAATAAATTTTTGCGTATCAAACGCACTTCTATTCTTTTTCTATTTCAAGAGTAGAAATTTTGTGTAGTTACTAAACACCTTCTTTTACTCAGAAATTGTTCCCCAAGTAGAAATAAAAAAATTATTTATGAAAATAAATTTTTCTCTAACTAAGAAGCGTTACCATGTGCACCCTTATCCACTGGTTTGATGACTAGTAGAAAAAAACCATTTCTTGTGGACCTCGACCCGTCATTCACGGCAAAGTGGCCCAAGGGAATCTGAGGAAGACGCAAAGTGATAATGAAAAGGAAATAAAAGCAAAAAAAGCAAAGAAAAAAAAAAGTGGGTCCTCTTATCGTGGAAAAATGACCCGCCAATGCTTTTCAGCGTGCTTTTGTGCTGTCGCCAAGATTTTAGTCAAAAGATTCCCTCAAGCAAAAAATCATGACAAGAAATTATTCATTATTGCTCTTGTGCCCCTTCTTTTTATGTGCCTTGTTAATCCTACCGCTCTTGTTCCGATTACAATTCAATCACTCCTTAGAAATAAAAAGAGTTAATACCACAAAAATCTCTAAATTAAGGTATATATAATAAATATTACTATAAATTAACTTTTTGATTATGAAAAATTCGAAACTAGTAAATTTATGATGAATTTATTCTAAACTGAAACTTTTGACATGAAAACCCCAAATTGCTACACATACCCAAAACTAATTTTTTGACTAGTAAAAATTTTAAACTAGTATACTTGTAACATATTTGCCTTTTTGGATATTTTGCTGTCAAAATATTGAATCAATTTGGGGTTTTATCCTCCATTTATCATAGTGTATTGGTTTTGTGATTTTTCATGATATTAATCCAATTTAATGAATGGTATATTTATCACAACTGTATAAATTTGGGATTTTTTATGGTAAAAAAATTAGTTTAAAGTAAATTTGTCATAGGTGTACCTATTTTGGGTTTTTCGTAGTTAAAAATTAATTTAAGATAAATTTGTCATATGTATACCAATTTGAGAGTTTTTCGTGACATTAACCCAAATACAAATAATGAATGAACCTAAGTTAGAACTCGAACATTGGCACAACTTGTTATTGCTAGCTAGCCTAGCTTGGCACGACACCTAACTATGAGGGGTCGTGCCGAGCTCAAGCCCAGGAGGGTGTTGGTGTCTACTTTGGGATTTTTAATAACACAAGAAAAAGTTTGAGGTGTTGATGTCACAATGGTCATAATTGAAAGTTTTTGATGGTATAAACCCAAGTCAAAATAGATTCTGCAGCTTCAAGTTCCTACATTTCAATATGTATATATTCTTGTTGACAAAATGCTTAAAATATTTAAGAACTCATCAAACTTTTAGATGTCAAGTATTAACCATCCTTATAGCGGACCTAAATCGTTGTAGAGTGCACCTCCATAGTTGTGCCAACCATTGATTTGAATGTGTCTAGTTGTTCTCCTCTTACTCAAGTTTCGTGGTGATGGTCCATTTGCACTTTAAGTCGTGGCTAGTATAAATGATGATCAAATAGTACATAGAATCATATTCCTGGAGATATAGAATCTTCTCCACTAACCAATATTCTAAAACGACGTTTGGCTTGCCTGAAGATATTATTCTTATTATTTTATCAACGATCACTTATGCCACAAAATTATGTCACTAATGCGTGTCAAAGATCATATATATATATATTTTTTTTATTCTTTTTATATATTTATTACTTCTTTTTTGTTTTATGCAAAGAAGTTCTTTGCTTTAGTTCTTCCCTTAGTTTCTCCTTCAAATCCCAGAAGGAAATCAAAGTGTCTTCTCTCTTTTGCTCCTACTTTATTCTTAAAAACATCAAACAGCAATGAAACTATTATGTAGTGCCATTTTGTAGATATGGTAAGATTTTCTTTTGTTATGGTAAAAGACATGGTAAGCTATGCCCATAAATGCCGCCAAAATGTATCTTCTTGCAAATCTTCGTCTAAATCAGAAATAGTAGTTTTATAAGTCTTAGTTTGAGGGGTTTGCATCTAAAGTCTTTGGATATGAATTGATCTACGGTGCTCACTCATCAAATCTAGATATGGACATCATCCAGTGATATCTAAATTAACTTGATAAAGTTGAAAGTTGAGGATACTTTGCAAAAAAATTAAGATTTCTTGATATTATAATACAAAAATGAAAGATTATATTCCACATGATAAAGTTGAAAGTTCATGACATTTTTAATAATAAGTGGAAAGTTCAAGATTCTCTAGAAGATTAGGCTAAAGAGAATTGGAAGATTTATTTTTCCAAAAAATTATTTTTTAAAAGAAAATGAGAATTGTCTAGATTTCCACGCTTGTATAATATAAATGTTCACAAATCTATTTATGCACTGGCTAAATGTTAAATTATGATTTGGTCATATTACTTAATATCGATTTCAGTATACTTATTAACGTTACTTGTAAATAAACCAGAACTTTTTTTTTCAAACTTCAAATGATAAAGAGTGCATTCTTACTGCGTAGAATTTTACATCTTTATTTTTAACGGAATTGAAAAAGAAAAATCCACGTATTGCTAGCAATTTTAATATAAAAAACGCCATTAATTAGAATACATTACATGAATCGGTGAAAGCACGTCATCTTATAAATTCCCATTGAGGATCCATGGAAAATATTGAAATTGTGGTCTTGAATCATTTATCAAACGCTGCTGGCCAATAAAGAAAAGGATTAATATCACAAAAAACTCTAAATTTGTACAAATTTATTTTAAACTAATTTTTTGACTTAAAAAAACCTCAAATTGATACACTTGTGATAAATTTACCCTTCATTAGTTTCCGTTATATTTCACCGTTAAGTTACTGAGTTGGATGACATGTCACTTAATGGATGTACCAATTTGATCTGTGGTCTTTTGTGGTATTTATGCAATTTAATAGAAATTAACGGAGAGTAAATTTGTCACAAATATACCAGTTTAAGATTTTTTGGTCAAAAATTAATTTGGGGTAAATTTATCATATGTGCAATGATTTGGGGTTTTTTATAATTAAAAATTAATTTGGGGTAAATTTACATATGGGTACCAATTTGAAGTTTTTTGTGGTATTAATCCTAAAGAAAATCATTTATCAAATTGTGGCCAGAAGAATCATTTATCAAGCAAACTATCAAAATAATCAACGACATGGGGCGTCCCCAACCGCGTGGAAAAAACGAAAACAAACGAAAAAAAAAAAAAAAAAAAAAGGGAGGAGGATTTTCCTGCTTTCACATCGAAGCTGGGTGGGAGACGAAGCTTCGAGGAAGTTTCGCGCCAAACTGTCGTGCGTCCCGTATTGGAAATTTGTCTCTTCATTTACATTGTATTTTTGTGAATATATTTTTAGGATGTAAATAATACACGGTTCATTGTCGTGGGTGGGTCAATGATTGACCTCATGTAAATCCATGCGCGAAGTATTTACGTCTCAGATTCCTAGTGGGAAACCGTCAGAAGTATCCCGGAACGGGCAGTGTCGAGGAGGAGGACGGTCCCTTTCGTCCCCCTAAAACTGGCCGTGTTTCTAGAGGCCGACCCGAGATTTTTTCACCCGAGACACGGTCGACGCTACATAATATAATTGATAGGAGTGTACAGTGAAAACCTTAGACAAATGCCACTTGATTCCTAGGGTGTGCCTGGCAAATTGGCCAGAGATCCGATTTCTGAAGTGGAGATGAGACCCCTTTTGTGCCCGTGACGGATTCTAGGAGCTCAAAACTGGTGATTAGACCAGCTTGTTATAGAACAGACTGGTACCTAAGGACCGATATTTTCCTTTTTTCTTGAAACCTCTAACTTGAAATTTTTATCAAACCTAATCTTCTAAATAGTGACGATGGATTAGATAATGAGATATCAGATTTCCATTAATATTGATGAATTTTACAAAGTCAAATCAATTTTTGCTCCACAAAGTTTGTATCTTTAGTCCTATTGATCCAAAATAGTCGATTCTATCACAATAACCAATTTGATGACAGAATAAAACCATTTTTTGGGGGACCTCGACCGTTGTTCACTGCAAAACTGGTCCGACAAAATCCGAGGAAAATTTGGTGAAAAAGCAAAAGTTGCGAGGAGAATTCAGCACTTAGCATAAATATGGCAGCTGCTTCGCAGGCGAAGGCAAGAGTTATAAGAACCACAACAGCGAGGGTGAAAGAGACAGATAGAGATGTGCAAGGACAGAGAAAACTGAAAAGCTCTTCTAGATGTTGATGTGTTATAAAAAAGCGACAATAAAATTTAGGGTTAAATATCCAGAATACATTTATAATAAATCACAAAAAACCTCAAATTAATATATTTGTGATAAATTTATCCTCTGTTAATTTCTATTAAATTGGATTACTATCACAAAAAGCCACAAATTGATACACATGTGACAAACGGAGGTAAAATCCCAAATTGATACAAATGTCTATTGCCACATGTCATTCAACTTAGCAATTTAACACAAATACTAACGGAGAATAAATTTGTTACAAGTGTATAGTTTGGAGTTTTTTGTGGTCAAAAAATTAGTTTGAATAAATTTGTCACAAGATAATCAACTTGGGATTTTTCATGGTATTACATCAATTAATAATCTCACTTGTAGTTCTTCAACTCATTTAAATTATCCAATTGAATTCTCAGATTTTTAACATCTAAGTGTATGACCTAAGATTTTATATTGTTAAAATGACCATCATCCCATTGCCAAAAAAAAAAAAAAAAAAAAAAGGCCACCACCTAAAATCAACCTTGGCGAAATTTAATAATCTTATTTGACTTTACTTTTACTTCTCCTATTAATCCACAATATGAATTATCATTTAAAAATTAATTGGCATTGACATAATTTATAACCTTTTATAAGATACACCTCTACTTTATATTTTTCTACATTTATAAATCTATAAATATATATTAAAATTTTGCATCTAAAGAAAATTATTAGAGATGGACTATCCGAGGAAAAATTAGAAATAGAAAATTCATATGAAGAAAATAGGGAGATCGTAAAGAGGGGAGGGGGAATGGAGATGGAGATGGATTACATACATTTGACTAGTATATGAGTTCGGCTTTGGGCCCAGTGAAAAAGATTACAACCAAGATGAAGAATAGAACCATCCGAATTTTTCTTGTTCAAAGAGCAAAATTAATCCTAAGACAAAGTTTAGTCCAAGTGTCTGGGAGCTGAACTTCCTTCAACCAAGCCCCTACTTGGATCCATACCTAGCCCGAATCTTATGCAGTTCCTTGAGGGCTTTGGCCACGTCCATCCGATCCTGTGGTAACTCCATCGAGCATGCAACTCCAATCCTTAGGACGGAGGCAACGCATCCTCTCATCCTCTCAATGTCATTCTCACTTTCTCCGTTAATAATGGCCGAGTCCACGATCTCCATCACTCGGTTTGGCAAAGCCACCTTGACAAAGTTGTGGAGATTTAAATGGTCCTTGAAAGTCTCTTCCGTGGGTCTCCTCCCAGTTAACATTTCCAATAAAAGAATACCGTAGCTGTACATATCGCCTTGTGTGGATACCATATCCCCCATGCCATACTCTAAAATAGTGTACATCAAGCAATATACAATGAAAATAAATATTTAATAAAAGCAAACACAAATAAAACTTAGACAATTAATGAGAAAATTTTCTTACCAGGAGGGACATAACCTACAGAACCCCTCACTACCACTGAGCTACTGTTGTCATCAATGTCCATGGCATTTGTTTTCATAGGGGAGCTAATTGTTGCCAGCCCAAAATCCCCAACTCGTCCCATCATCTCATTGTCCAGAAGGACGTTACTTGGCTTCAAATCTCCATGTACAATCTTTGGGCTACAAACCTCGTGAAGATATTCGATTGCGGAAGCTATGTCAATGGCAATGTCTAACCTTTGCATTAGTCCCAAATGCCTTGGCTTTCCATGTTCATGTTCATGCTCAACATCCTCTTTGTTTCCTTGGTGTATCCAATTCTCTAAACTCCCATTAGCCATGTATTCATACAATAGAGCTTTGAAATCGTTGCCGTGGTAGTCCACGCTTGAACAAACGTTCACTATTTTCACAAGATTTCGGTGTCGTATAGCCCCTAAGGTTCGACATTCCAAGACGAAGCTCTTCGAAGCACCTATGTGGCCCAAGTTGAGCACTTTAACCGCCACCAAGCCACCTTCCTGTGTGGTTGCTTTATAGATAGTACCATATCTCCCTTTACCGATCACATTGATCTCAGAGAATCTATTTGAGGCTCTAAAGAGCTCCTCATAAGAGACCATTGAAAATTTGTGTTTAAATGGAAATTCAATCGAAGGGGTATTATTTTTCAACTTCTTTCTCCGAAACCAAAAGATAAACATGCAAAGACACATAATGAAGTATGACAAGACGGCTATCACTGTGGCAATTACTCTAACTTTGCTGGTCCATAATGGTTTAGAGGTATTCGATTTGCAAGAAGGAAGATTTAGTTCTGCAATACCTCCACAAAGATTCCCATTCTCTAAGATAGACACTACACTAGCATTGAGAAATACTCCCTGCTTCGGAACTTCTCCTTCAAGCTTGTTTGAAGATAGATTCAAGTACTTTAGATCTGTAAGTTGAGCGAGAAAGCTTGTGATTTCACCAGATAAGTTGTTATGGGAAACATCCAACTCTTGTAAGCCTTGTAATGTGCTTAAAGCCAGAGGAATTTCGCCATGAAAGGAATTGAATGCTAAGTTGAGCTGCCCCAATACTAAGCACTTGCCGATGGAGCTAGGAATTGGTCCCATCAGCTTATTGTAAGATAGATCCAGTTCGCCAAGATTGATCAAGGACCCAACTTGAGATGGGAGAGATCCGCTCAACTGGTTATGTGCCAAGCTGAAGATAATCGAAATGGTAGAAAGGCCAAGAACCTCCCCTGGGATTGAACCACTCAGATTATTATTGGAAAGCTCGAGCTCGATTAGCTGCTTGCAGTTACCAAGACTCTGCGGTATTTCCCCGTAGAAGTTGTTGAACGGCAGGTAAAAGCGATTCAATAAAGTCAAATTGCCGATCGATGATGGAATCTCTCCCGTTAGCATGTTTCCGCTTAAGTACAATTCGTGCAAGTTATGGAGTGCTCCAATACAAGAAGGAACACGACCACCAAGCGAATTGTTTGATAAGTCAAGATAGGACAAGTTGAAGAGATTGCCAATACTTGGAGGAATGGTTCCGTACATTGTGTTGGACGACATAGAAATTACCCTAACACTATTGGAAAGATTGCCAATGGAATCCGGCAATAGACCTTCAAGAAAATTGAGGCCAATGAAATAATTCCCAGCCTTGAACAATTAGTCAATGGGGTAATGAAACTGAAGTCATCTTGCAACTTGTTAGAAGTAAGGGATATTACTCTAAGAGCTTTCAGCCTTCCAAGATTTGCGGGCATTGGTCCATGAAAACTATTAATGTCATAGTAGATGTATTGAAGGCTAGAGGCATTCGATAAGGACGGAGGTATAACCCCAGTAAAAAAATTACTAAGAAAATCAAGATGAAATGAGAGAAGGAAGAGTATCACCAATATAAGGGGGAATGCTCCCTCTCAATTGATTGTTACCGACGCTGAAATAGAAAATGCCGGACATGTTGAAGATTGTCGGAGGGATCTCGCCGGTGAGTTGGTTATTCCAATTGAACAAAACTCAAACCATGAAGCTTGGACAATGTCTTGGGAATCTCTCCTTGCAACCCATTTTTCATGAGTGAAAGCTTGTAAAGTTGGGAGAGATTTCCAATAGAATGAGGAATAGATCCTACAAGATTGTTTATAGCCAAACCTAAAGCTTGAAGCTTTGACAAAGAGCCGAAGCTCATCAGGAATTTTGCCCACAAGTTGGTTATCGATGAGATTTAAAATCTCAAGGTTTGAGCACTGAGAAAGATTGGTGGGCATTTGTCCACCAAAAGAGTTGTTACTAAGGACAAGATGACGAAGGCGAAACAAGTGGCCAATGCTTTGTGGAATTTCACCGCGAAAGCTATTATTCTGTAGAACGAGGCTTCTCAAGAAAGAGAGGTTTCCGACATGAGGCGATAGAAGACCCCCCAAGCCTTTCGACATCAGGTTGAGGGACACGACTCTTTCGGGATGCCGTCCACCACATATCACACCTTGCCACTCACAATGATGAAAAGAGTCATTCCACGAGCTCAAAGCTCCAAGCGGATCCTCATCCACACTATGTCTAAAGTAGATTAAAGCGAGCCGATCCGTTTGGTTGGTTTGCATCGTTGGACTCATCCATAATGGGAGCTGGGCATAGAAAAATAGGAACATAATCGCCATATGCTTTTCCATTGTGAGTGGGTTCTATGTCCTAACAAGCTGCAAGCAAAGTCTCTTCTAGATTGAATTAAAGAAGAAATGAAGACCTTCAAAAGCATATGCATTTCCATTGATCAAAAGACACCTTTTTACACGGCGAAACCCGACCCAAAATGCAAGTTTAACCCAAACAAAGAGTTGGACTTTAAAAGTATTGCAGATTGGCCGAACCAAAGAAAGGGCACACACACACACACACTTACGTCAAAATGGAGGATTTGACAGCTGCCCAATGACTTCTTGGAAAGGGCTTCTCAAGAAAGAGAGGTTTTTGAAGAATAGGAAAACATCAAATTGAGGGACATGACTCTTTTGGGATGGTCCACCACATATCACACCTTTCACAATGATGAAAAAAGTCATTCCATGAGCTCAAAGCTTCCTCATCCACACTATGAGTAGCTCCTATTTGTTAGATTGAATTAAAGAAGAATGAAGACCTTCAAAAGCATATGCATTTCCATTGATCAAAAGACACCTTTTTACACAGCAAAACTCGACCCAATATGCAAGTTTAACCTAAACAAAGGGTTGGACTTTAAAAGTTTTGCAGATTGGCCGAACTAAAGAAAGGGCAAACGCACACACTTACGTCAAAATGGAGGATTTGACGGCTACCCAATGACTTCCTGGAAAGTTGTGCTGTAAAAGAAAAGAATGGAAATCAAGAGTGGAATTTCACCATGAAAGTTGTTATTATGTCCTTCTAATTTTCAGCCATTTCAACATTAGATTGAGGGACTCTCTTTTTGTTATCATACCTTGCCACTCACAATGATGAAAAGAGTCATTCCATGAGCTCAAAGCTCCAAGCGGATCCTCATCCACACTATGTCTAAAGTAGATTAAAGCAAGCCGATCCGTCTAGTTAGTTTGCATCATTGGACTCGCCATAATGGGAGCTGGGCATAGAAAAATAGGAACATAATCGCCATATGCTTTTCCACTGTGAGTGGGTTCTATGTTCTAACAAGCTACAAGCAAAGTCTCTTCCAGATTGAATTAAAGAAGAAATGAAGACCTTCAAAAGCACATGCATTTCCATTGATCATAAGACACCTTTTTACATGGCAAAACCCAACCCAATATGCAAGTTTAACCCACACAAAGGGTTGGACTTTAAAAGTATTGCAGATTGGCCGAACCAAAGAAAGGGCACACGCACACACTTATGTCAAAATGGAGGATTTGACAGCTGCCCAATGACTTCCTGGAAAGGCGTGCTGTGAAGAAAGGAAATCAAGAGTGGATGTGGTCCTAATTTTCAGCCATTTCAAAGAGAGCTCCTATTTGTTTGCGGGCAAAGCGTATAATTTGTGCTGTGAGTTTTTTACATCCAAATTGTTAAAACCTTGGGTTTAGGTTTAGTTTAGACATGAGAAACACTCGAGCATATTGAGTGCTTGTAATTCCGATTCTCCAATTATAACAAATTTTTATTACTAGCTCTCCCCATAGATATATGTGCCAACACTCAGATTAATCACGTAAATTTTTGAATCCTTTATTATTCCTCATTTTTTTTTTGGTGATTTTCCACTACTTAAATACAAAATCCTTATTAGCTTCCCCATTCGTTAATTTTACCATGAGGGTTACTTCTCACCTATAATGAAAAGGAAATAAAGCAAAAACACAAACAAGGAGATGATGGGTGGGTCATCCTAATGTGGAAAATAAGTCCCGCCAATGCTTTTTAGCATGTTTTTTATGTTGCCGGCAAGATTTTTAGTCAAAAGATTCATTGACTTCTCCCGTACTACAAAGAGTTTCTTTTCAAAGTTAAATTTCTTGAAAGTTCGTCACTTAGATCCTATCACTCTTGTTCCGATTACAATTCATCAGGCTAGAACCCCTGTGCCAAGCTTGAACCCAAGACTAAGAGGGCCGGTTTGTGTGGGCCAGCACAACTCAATTACCATGCTTAGATAGGGGTTTTATAAATATATATGTTAGGAAATTCAAGTCTGTTTGGCCATTTGAAACCAAAGAGTTTGCAAAATAATGCACGAGTATATGAGTCAAATTCAAATTTTGTGGGAGAAGGGGAATTTCGATGTGCAATTGCCATGTGGTACAGAAATTGAAGTTATGGTCCTGGTAATGAACAAAGACTACGTGATGCAAAGTACTTTGTTAGAAACTAAACAAAGAGAAAGAAAGATGTTCTAGAATTTGGTGGAGAATTAAGAATGTTAGCTCTGATCTTGAAGTCAAGTTTCCCATGGAAAATCAACAACATTGTACAACCACCATGAGAAGTTTTCCATTTCTTTTTCCCTTCTTTAAACTTTTCTTTTTAGGTTCTCTCGATTTGATTACCAAAGCCATCGCAGGATAGTCTCAAATATTGGTAAACTAAGGCAAGGCATCAATAGTGCTCGACATTGTTGAAGGCTAAGGGATTTCGATGAACACCGATTGAGTTTAGTTGAAGGCCCACTTGTGTAAATAAAGATGGTTCAAACCCTTCCACTATATGGGGGTAAATTACGCACAACTTCTCTGAATTTTGGGGTAAAAAAATTTGCCTCCAATTTTTCACTTGTTATACAATAACTTCTGAACTTTTATTTTGTTCAAGCAATTAACTCTTCTTAATATTGTTATTAGCATGCACATGCTTGTGAATTTTGAGGGGTAAAAGTATAAATTTTATCTCATTCTTTTTGTAAGGAAGCCTCTTTTTCTAAAAGACTGAAAAATATAGAAAATGGAAGAGAAATAAATTAACTAAAATACTAATAATCAAAATAATAAATATCAATTTTTAATGATGAAATTTTTCAAAATTAAATAAATATAGTCACCTTAATATAACTAAATAAGATATTTTGAAAAATAAATACAAATTCATTAGAATGGGAAAAAGGCATCTATAACTAAAAGATCAAATAACAAGAATTGCTTAATCACTATGTATGTTTAAAGGGTAAATTACTATAAAAATGATTGATTAACAAAAATATTTACAAGGAGGACGATGAATCCCTTGCAAATCTATCTCTTTAAGAGGCAATCTTTCAAGAAGAGCTTTTAGCATCTTGAGTTAAAAAATTGTTAAAATATATAATGCGCGAAAACAAGATGATCTTGCAATTTACATCAATGCAAAATCACTAAAGAAATAAATGAGAAATAATAAGGACACCAGAAATTTACGTGATTCAGTTCGAGTATCGGTATCTACGTTCACGAAAAAAGCTAGTAGTGAATAATCCACTATAATCAAGGAATCAATGTTTACAATCACTTACATGCTCAAGTATTTCCCACATTTATATTTAAGCCCAAACCTAAAATGTTTTTAAATAAACAACTCACTTTGACATAAACTCACGGTACAAAATTATCACGCATTCAAGCTCAAAATAAAATGCTCTACGTACACCAAAACAAGAACTAAGTGTTTATCTCTTCTCCACTTACGTAGAGCTTCGCGTTCTTACCCCTTCAAGGCTTGTGTGACGTCTGGATATGTGGACGTGCAGCTCTTTTTTCTTTTGTAGAGCACGCCTTTAATATTGTGTGCCTAAAGTCAAAACTTTGACTCTAGGCTCCATCTTGGATTCTTTTCTCCAATATGGATTCTTCTTCAGCCTTCTTCTGCACGTACAAAGAAAGATAGAAAACCCCCACCTTTATTTATTTATTTATTTATTTATTATCTTTATTTTATTTCCTCCTTTATGCAGCTATAAGGAGTCCAACAAAAGAATGCCTTTTTCAATCAATTTGAAATATACTTGGGAAATCTTTCTCAACTAATTTGATTTAACAAATTGTTATCCAAATTCAAACTTGAGACATTAATTTAACAATTCTCCTCCTTGGCTCGATGTTTGAATTCAAGTTATGATATAGCTGGTATGAGTACCTAGAGGAGGGGTGAATAGGTATATAAAAGATTTTTCTTGATAATTAAACAATACTAGACAATTGATAGATTTGCGACAAACAATAATCAAAGTAAGACTGAGAGAATGAAAGAGAGAATTGAACACGCGGTTTATAGTGGTTCGGCTTAATTCAAGCCTACGTCCACTCTTCTGCACTGACAGCTTATTGGCTGGATTCCACTATGAACAAAGAGATGTTACAGTGTTGTTCTTCCTTGATTTCACGTTGTAAATGATCTACCGCACTTGCTCAAGGTATCACAAAGTATAGACACTCTTTGTGTATACAATTTCGCTCAAAATGTATCGACTAATAATCAAGGTGCTTCAGACTCTGGAATTTCTCTATCGATCATGCACTAAAGCAACTAGAATGTCTTCCTTTTATACTCCTTTATGCCATCATACCCGTTGGCACTTACCAAAGGAATTCCTCCAATCTACCCGTTGGACGGAATCAATTAAGAAGATCATTCGAGCTATTAAAGGAACCTGACGATAGCCCATCAATCTTGTTCGCCCATATAATCGGGATCTTGGTTTCCAAGAATAGAACATTCCAAGAATATTTCGTCGACCATCGGATCTTCAAACGATCTAGATTTCGAATAAAAGAATCCGTTATACTTATCCAGCCAAGAGATCTTCTCCATAGGATAGGACTAAATCCTCAACCAAATACTTCGGCTCTGGATTGCCTTCATCACTGGATTAGAAAAACTATCAATGAGAATAGTCTTGAGTCTTGAGTGCTGAGTCTGGTGATCAGAAAGTCTTTAGACTCTAAACAGAAGGTCTGCAAATATCCATACTAGACTGATAGAAACGTTTTGTCAGCTTCAAAATATTTTGGAAAGATTTCTCCAACAATCTCCCCTTTTTGATGATGACAAAACTTTTCTCAGATTTGAACAACTTTGACCTACAAAAACATTACTCAAGCAATATGGCTATCTCATAAAGATTAATAAATCAATCGACTCGCATCCACGAGAAAATCGGTTAGTCTTTCATGAGTAATACCATACAACAACACTTGATATAAATGCAAACAATCAAGCATCAAAATCTACACCCAAGTCAGTCAAATTCAAGTTCACACCCAAGTTCACTCAAGTCATACTAAAAAACAAACATATTCAAACACAAAAGAAATGTAAAGTCAAAGTTTAAAGTTCAAATTGCAATTCTCCCCCTTTTTGTCATCATTAAAAAGGTGAGAAAAGAGTCAAGTCTGCTTGGGAATGCGCACGATCTGGAAATCTCCCATCGACTGGACGATGCCTTCCAGCCTCTTCAAGTCTTCCCTTAGATGAGCTACCTCTTCTTCTTTGGCATTGGCTTGAATTTGTAGAGCGAGGTCTTTCATTTGATCTGCTAGGGTACCAGAAGATGCTTGTCCAGCATTCTTCATGACTTGAAGTTCATAGTCCAGAGCATAGATTTGACCCCACATTTCCAGAAGAACATCAAGGATATGACGAAAATTTGCTGTATTGTCCGTCTGTGTGCTCGCATGTGCTCTCTCGGATGGAGTGAATGCAGACGATGGAGCTTCTGTGTAATCTTGCAGATTTGGTGTTGACGTATCATGTCTTTCCTCAGGCATTTGAGAAGCCTGAAAATCTTCTGGATTTGCTGGTGAGTGTCTTACACCTTCACTGTTGATAGCATGTGGTGTAGTCCTTCCTTGCTCGCCATCTCCCTCTGTCTCTAAGACCTCAAATGGGGAAGAGTGATGGTCAGGCTCTTCAGCATCTTGATTCCCCTTCTCTCCAACTTCATCTGCAGACTTTTCTTTCTCTGCTTCTCCTTCTTCTTCAGCTTCTTTCTCTTTCTCTTGCTGCTCCTCTGCTTCTTTATTCTTTGCTTGCTCCTCTTCTTCTCTCTGTTCTCTTTCCTCTGCTTCTTTCCCTTTCTTTTGATGTTCCGTCGATTCAAGTACAGAACGTCTGGTCCTTATCAATGCAGAGATAGTGAGATCTTCCTCTTCATCTTCATCCTCCAAGATGAGAGTTCGTTTCTTTTTGGATGGGGCACCGATGGGCTCTTTCCCTTTTCTCTTTGAAGCAGAAGGTACTGGAGTCTTCACTCTGAACTTCTCCATTGCCTTAGCAAGCTCTTTCAAACGCATCTTTGTCAGCATTTTCAAACCTACCACCATTTTGTCGCATGGTCGAACACAAAGAGTATGTGGAGGTTCAATATTCAAGTGTTTGAAGATCTTGGTCACAAGAACTGGTTAAGGCAATTAGCCCTTGTCCTTCGCCATTGCTCTGTACATATGAAAGAGAATGATGTGAGGGAGAGAGAACTTCGTTCTTGAGTTAATCGCGTACATCAACTTCGCCTCAGAATTAGACACGTTAGTCTTGGATGTAGACTTGGGCCTGATATAGTTGATCACAATTTTGTGAAGCAAGATGTTGATGGCACGCATCCTTGAATAGATAATTCTTCCCTCTGTATCCCTATCTTTGACAAGCTCCAATGAGGCACGAGCAATTGAAACTTTGATCGGTTGATAGCGTCCTCGTTCAACTCCTATTATGTCAGCCAACATGTCCACATCTACCACATAGTCTTGGTCTCGAACACTGAATGATATTCTATTCGCATCTAAAAAGCTAAGATTCGAATAGAAGTATGCTGTCAATTGCGCATAACCGTCTGTGGTATCAGAGCAAAATTGCTCAAGTTGAAGCAGATTGAACTTTTCCCTTAAGTTCACATTAATGGCATCCAAGAAATCGAAATCAACACTCCTAGGGTTTATCACCCCTCGTTTCAACAGTCTGAAGAATAGATTCTCCTGTTCCTTTGATTTAAACAACTCAATTCTTTTTCCCTTCACCTTCGCAGCAACACCCATTCTAGGTTGAAAATCACTGAACATTTTATCATCATTGTTCCCGTCAGTTGGATTCGGTCCCGATATACGAGGGTCACTTGGAATGTTCGCAAGTGCTTCCTCAGCCTTTCCTTTGGGAGCAATTCCTAAATCCTCCATTCGTCGCAAAAAGATATACTCATTTCCATAATTCTTATCTTTAAGAAAATCATCTACGTAGTTTAGCGGAGTCCCAATGCTCTTCATCGCACAATAGAGCTTGTAAATAAAAGAGGGTTTTTGGACTCTTACGAGTGTCTCGTCCTCGATTATTTCTTCCTCGGTTGATGACCCGCACCTTGTGGGGTAGATGGTGTTGAGTGACGTGGTGGAGAGTGAATCGGGCTCATTCTTCGACTCGATAAATCTTCTTCTTCGGTGAGATCGAAATGAGTAGGCCCCTCCCTCATTCTCTGTGATCCCCTGTTTGCGATTCTTGAAGACTTCCTCGAAGAAGACATCCTTCCTTGTCGTTGAAAGATTCCTTTACTCGCTTTCCCAAGAAAAGATGACAACTTTCTCGAAGATGAACACGAAGTAGAGACAGGATTGGGAGGAGAATGCCTTTTATGGTTTTGAAGTTTAAGCGAAAAGAAAACTATATATATATAACTCAGTTTAAAAAAGGAAGGATCAATCGGTACGAAGGAAAGTGAACAGACACCTCCTTTTTAAAATCAATAATTGCCAAATAGAGGTTAATCCTTTTTGAAAATACAAGATTCCGTTTTTCACGGAAATTATAAATTAACTGAATTAAAGATCGTACCTTTTTGAGTTTGAATATAATAACAACTTACAGTCTATAGCCATGAATGTCTAAGTCTGAGGGTTGGAGAGTCTCTAGACTTTAACTTCCTCAAGCTTCAAAATGTTGAGTCTGGAACGGATATGATCGAATTGATTTTTCTCCAAAGGTTTTGTGAATATATCCGCTAGTTGATTTTTTGAATCAACAAATTGAATCGAGATTTCTCCATTTTGAACATGATCTCTAATAAAGTGATGTCGAATCTCTATATGCTTTGCTCTTGAATGAATGATTGGATTTTTAGTGAGATTGATTGCGCTGGTGTTGTCACATCTGATCTCTGTGCATGAGTTTTTAATTCCAAAGTCTTGTAGCTGTTGTTTTATCCATAGAATTTGCGAACAGCAGCTTCCAAGAGCTACATACTCTGCTTCTATTGTTGAGAGAGCCACAGTGCTTTTTTTCCTTGAAAACCAAGACACTGTCCTGCTTCCAAGCAACTGGCAAGTTCCTGAAGTACTCTTTCTATCGACTCTGCAACCGGCCAGATCTGCGTCTGAATATCCCATCTTAGGATACCAAAGATCGATGCTTGAAGATGAAGCAACGTATTTGACAATACGTTTCGCAGCACTGAGATGGGATTCTCTAGGATCTGATTGAAACCTAGCACAGATGCAAACACTCAACAAAATGTCAGCTCTAGAAGCAGTAAGATAAAGAAGTGAACCAATGATGCTCTTGTACAGCTTTTGATCAACTTTCTTCCCTTCTTCATCTTTGTCTATCTTCAAAGAACATGACACCGGTATGTCGGTCTTTTTGCACTTTTCCACTCCAAACCTTTTGACAAGATCATTTGCATACTTTTCTTTATAAATGAAAGTTCCTTCCTCCAGTTGTTTCACTTGAAGCCCGAAAAAGAATGTTAACTCTCCCATCATACTCATTTCAAACTCATTCTGCATAGACTTTGAAAATTTCTTGCATAGACTTTCATTAGGGGATCCAAAAATAATATCATCCACATATATTTGAACAAGTAAAAAGCTTTTGTTTTCCTTTTTGATAAATAAAGTAGTATCTACTTTACCTTTGACAAAACCATTCGTATTAAGAACTTACTTAGTCTGTCATACCAGGCTCGAGGTGCTTGCTTTAAACCATACAAAGCCTTTTTCAGTCTGAAGACTGAGTCTGGCTTCTTTGGGTCTTTAAACCCTAGTGGTTGTTCCACGTAAACTTCCTCATGGATAAATCCATTTAGGAAGGCACTTTTGACGTCCATTTGGAATAACCTGAAATTTTTATAACAAGCAAACACAAGTAATAGTCGAATAGCTTCTAACCTTGCTACTAGTGCGTAAGTCTCATCATAGTCTATTCCTTTTTCTTGCGTGTATCCTTTAGCCACGAGTCTTGCTTTGTTTCGTACGACTTTTCCTTTCTCATTCATCTTGTTCCTGAACACCCGTTTAGCTCCAATAACAGTTTTACCTTTTGGTTTGGATGTCAATTCCCAGACATCATTAATGTTGAACTGTCTGAGCTCTTCTTGCATAGCTTCAATCCAGCTTTCATCAGATAAAGCTTCTTCTATGCTCTTTGGCTCAATTTTATAAATGAGAGCTACAGCACTAGACTCTTCACGCCTTTTAGATCTGGTGCGAATTCCTTCATTGATTTCGTCGATAATGAGATCTTTGGGATGAATGGACTTATGCTTCCAATTACTGGTTGATTTGTCCAGTTGATGATCTCTTTCTTTATTTGAATATTCACGAACAGCTTTATGCTGGTCTTCCAGAGTCTGAGATGCTTCTTGAGTTATAAGCTTTGGAGGGTCTGGAGTAGGTTCAGACTCTTCATGATGAGTCATACTGGATTCATCTTGCGTAGAGTCTTGAAATTTGACATTCATTGACTCCTCCACAGACTGGCTCTTCTTGTTATAGACTCTGTAGGCTTTACTTGATGTAGAATATCCAAGGAAGATGCCTTCATTTGATCTTTCTTCAAACTTACCAACTCGATCTTTTGCATTTTTCAAAATAAAGCATTTGCAACCGAACACATGAAAGTATGAAACAATAAGCTTCTTACCTTTGAATAACTCATAAGGGGTTTTCTCTAGAATATGTCTTAAGAAGACTCTATTAATGATATAGCACGCTGTTGAAACAGCTTCAGCCCAAAATCATGAAGAAATCTTACTTTTAATTAAAAGAGTTCTAGCCATTTCTTGAAGAGATCTATTTTTTCTTTCCACAACTCCATTTTGCTCTAGAGTATATGGAGAAGAGAACATATGCTTAAAGCCAGATTCATCAAAATTTTTTGTAAAATCTTGATTTTCAAATTCACCTCAATGATCTGTTCTTATACTTGAGATAACACATCATTTTTCATTTTGAACCTTTTTAGCAAATTTTTCAAAGTACGAGAAGGGTTCGGACTTACTTGCAAGGAAATATACCCAAGTAAAGCGGGAGTAATCGTCCACAATTACTAGGCAATATTTCTTACCTCCAATGCTCTGGGTTCTGGTTGGTCCAAAGAGACCCATATGCGTAAAGAATCGTAGTACATGATTAGTAGAGACATGATTTATTGGCTTAAATGAATTTCTTACTTGCTTTCCCAGAATACATGGAGCGCATGGATCGGACTTTTGGTATGGTAATTTAGGTAGACCTCGAACAAGCTGTTTTGATGAGATTTTGGCTAATTGCTTCATGTTGACATGACCAAGCTTTCTGTGCCATAAGCTTGCTTCATCTTGAATTGAGATTAGGCATTGCGATTCATTTGGTTTCACATCTAAGAGGTAGATATTTCCATGTCTTCGACCCATGAAAGATCGAGTAGAGTCTTTACGATTCCAGAACATGTTCCTTCTTGAAAGAAGATCTTGAAACCAGTATCACACAATTGGCTAATGCTGAGAAGATTATAATTGAGTCCTTCCACTAGAGAAACATTGCTTATTGTGAGATTTCCAATTTTCACAGTTCCAAATCCCACAATACTTCCTTTGCTGTTTCCTCCAAATGAAACTTTTCCACCATTTACTTGAATAAGCTTTAGAAGCAATTTGAGCCTCCTGTCATATGTCTTGAGCATCCACTGTCAAGATACCACTTTACCTTTTTCTTGACGGAGACCTGCATTTAAAAGAGAGTCTCAAGCTTTCTTTGGTACCCAAATTTTCTTAGGTCCTTTGGTGTTAGTAAGATAAACATTATTAGCTCATACTTTCTTAATAGGTTTCCAAACCATAGGACACTCTTTTTTAAAGTGATCCCGACTATTGCACTTTGAACACCTGAGGGCATTTCGACCTACAGACTTTACAAAAACTTTCTTGAAATGATTTTTATAAGCCTCTCTTGAAGGTCTTTTCTTAATTCTTTCTTTTACTTTAGGAAAATCAATCAATGGAATTGTTTCTGCTGTCATACCTAGACCGGACTTTTTGAAATAAGGTCTTTGAGCTGAAAGAATTTTTTCAAGTTTTTCGGACCCTATTGAAAATTTCTTTGAAATATTTGATAAGTCAGTTTTTAAAAGGGCATTTTCTTTTAAAAGATTATCTTCATTTTCTTTAAGAGTGGAAACATTCAAGTCTAAACTTTTAACTCTTTCTTCTAAAACGTTTTCCTTTTGTTTTAGAGCTGAGTTTTCCTTTTTAAGTTCGGAAATTCTTTTGAGAGAAGTCTTAAGACTAAAACACAATTCATCAATGTATTTAGAAACTTTGACAGGAATTTTAAAATTACTTGCCTCAAATTCATTGTCTGAGTCTGATCCAGAATTTGAGTCTGAGTCTGATTGTGCTATCAGACACAGGTTGGCATATTCTTCTTCACTTTCTTCACACTCTGTATCACTCCATGTTTCGGCTTTGAGAGCTTTACGAAACTTTTCAGCTTTTCCTCTCTTCTTCTTTAGAAGAGGACAGTTGGGTCTGATGTGTCCCTTTTTCTTACATTCGAAGCAAACTACATCTTTGTTTGGTTCCTCATCATCAACAGACTTGGTTTGCTGTCTTTGGAAACTTTGTTTCTTTGAGTTGAACTTTCTTCCTTTTCTATTAAGCTTTCTGAATCTTCTTATCATGAGGGCAAGCTCCTCATCGTCCGATCATCTTCGAATCGTATCATCGGAATCATCATTTGATTTTAATGCAATAGATTTCTTACCTTTTGGATCTTTGTCTTCATTAATTTGTTCCACTTCATAAGACTGAAGAGTTCCAATCAGCTCGTCGACAGATAGTGGCATAATTCTTTGCATCTCTCTTATTGAAGTCTTTATATGATTTAAATCCTTGGAGAGTCCACGTAGTAGCTTGTTTACCTTCATGGGATCAGAAATTTTTTGTCCTTGATTCTCAAGACCATTGACAATATCTGTAAAACGGCTAAACATGTTAGTTATAGATTCTCCTGGTTTCATTTTGAAGGCTTCATATTGACCGAGGAGAATGTTAATTCTGGTCTCCTTCACTCGATCTGTTCCTTCATAGGTGATATGTAATTTGTCCCAAATTTCTTTTGCTGTAACATAAGAAGATATTCTGTTATATTCAGTTGGTGACAAAGCACAATATAAAGAGTAAATTGCTTTTGCATCAAGTGCTTGTCTCTTGATTATCTTTTCCTGAGTCATTCCGCTAGTCTCAACAATTTCTTTCCCTCTTTCAGAGACTGATGCAGCTGCAGGAGTAATTCCTCTTTCTACAACGGCCCATTCCAGAGGATCCTTTGATCATAGGAAAGCTTTTATCTTGTTCTTCCAGATGTTGTAATCCTTTCCATCAAAGTAGGGTGGTCTGGTATTGCTTTGCTCTTCCACCAGCCCTGGTGCTAGCATACTAGCCATGGATCTTTTACTCTGAATTAAAACACTTCAAATAAAGTAAGTACACGAGCTTTGATACCAATTGATATAGCTAGTATGAGTACCTAGAGGGGGTGAATAGGTATATAAAAGATTTTTCTTGATAATTGCACAATACTAGACAGTTGATAGATTTGCGACAAACAATAATCAAAGTAAGACTGAGAGAATGAAAGAGAGAATTGAACACGCGGTTTATAGTGGTTCGGCTTAATTCAAGCCTACGTCCACTCTTCTGCACTGACAGCCTATTGGCTGGATTCCACTATGAACAAAGAGATGTTACAGTGTTGTTCTTCCTTGATTTCACGGTGTAGATGATCTACCACTCTTGCTCAAGGTATCACAAAGTATAGACACTCTTTGTGCATACAATTTCGCTCAAAATGTATCGACTAATAATCAAAGTGCTTCAGACTTTGGAATTTCTCTATCGATCATGCACTAAAGCAACTAGAATGTCTTTCTTTTATACTCCTTTATGCCATCATACTCGTTGGCACTTACCAAAGGAATTCCTCCAATCTACCCATTGGATGGAATCAATTAAGAAGATCATTCGAGCTATTAAAGGAATCTGACGATAGCCCATCAATCCTGTTCGCTCATACAATCAGGATCTTGGTTTCCAAGAATAGAACATTCCAAGAATATTTCGTCGACCATCAGATCTTCAAACGATCTAGATTTCGAATAAAAGAATCCGTTATATTTATCCAGTCAAGAGATCTTCTCCAGAGGATAGGACTAAATCCTTAACCAAATACTTCGGCTCTGGATTGCCTTCGTCACTGGATTAGAAAAACTGTCAATAAGAATAGTCTTGAGTTTTGAGTGCTGAGTCTGGTGATAAGAAAGTCTTCAGACTCTAAACAGAAGGTCTGCAAATATCCAAACTAGACTGATAGAAACGTTTTGTCAGCTTCAAAATATTCTGGAAAGATTTCTCCAACAAGTTATAGTACTCATCATCCATGCTGTTCTCCCAACACCTCGAGGGGCGTTCACTCTCCATAGACGCCAATAAAGCTAAAGCAGAATTTGAGCTTCGCTAAAGGAACAGACGTAGTCATTATGTTTGCCGAGTTATCTACTATAGCAATCTTTTTGACAATAACATTACCCTTAACTAAGACATCTTAGATAAAGTGATATCTAATTTTGATATGCTTCGTTCGCTCGTAATAAACTGGATTATACGCCAAATATATCGTACCTTGATTATCACAGTATATATCCACCCTTTTCAGCTCTAAACTAAAGTTCGAGAGCAAACTTCGTAACCATATCACCTTCTTTGCTATAAAGGTTAGTGCCATGTACTCTACTTCATTTGAAGACAAGGCAACGTGATCTTGTAAGGACCCTTTCCAACTAATTGCACTACCTGCTAGCATAAACATGTATCCTGCTAAAGACCTGCAATCATCCAAATCACTTGCGTGATCCGAATCCTCAAAACTAGTAGTCTCACTGCCATGGCTGTCCCTCCGGTACACTATACCCACATCTGTTGTCTCTTTCAAATATTTGAGGATTCACTTCATAATTTTTTCCAATGAGCTTTACTAGAACACTTCATATAGCAACTAACCATGCTCACAGCTTGTGAAAATTAGGCCTAGTACATACCATAGCATACATAATACTACTCATGATATTAGAATAAGAAACACGGGATATATGCTCCTCCTCTTCCTTAGTCTATGGTGATAAAGTGTTTCGCTAGAGGTGTACTTATAGATTTTGCCGACTGTATATTAAAACATGCCACGATCTTCTCAATATATTTCTTTTAAGATAGACGTGAAACTCCTGCAATCTTGTCATGTAAAATCTCCATACCTATTTTTTTTTGTAATACCTAAATCTTTCATCTTAAATTTAGTATTTAACCGCCTCTTCAGCACATCAATATCAGACATATTCTTAACTGCTATCAACATATCATCAATATATAAGAGTAAATAAATCAAAGAACCATCCTCCAATATCCTAAAGTAAATGTAGCTATTCATCTGACTTTTCGAGTAGTCTTTACTAGCCATGAAAGCATCAAATTGCTTCTACCACTCGTCTAAGAGACTATTTTGGCCCATACAAAGATTTCTTCAACAAGCAAACATGATCTTTCTTCCTTGGAATAGAAAATCCCTCTAGCTGTCTCATATAAATTTGCTCCTTCAACTCACTATGAAGAAACGCAGTTTTCACATTTAGCTGCTCTAACTCGTGATCATGCAAAGCAACTAAAGCAAGTAAAATATGAATTGAAGTATGTCTTACCACATGAGAGAACATCTCATTATAGTCAATGCCCTCATGCTATGTATATCTTTTCACCATAAGTCTCGCCTAATACCTCGCTACCTTGACAACATGAATGCCTTCTTTTTATTTAAAGACCCATTTACTTCAAACAATCTTCTATCTCTTAGGTACTTTGATAAGCTCCCATGTTTGATTTTGATGGAGTAATTCAATCTCTTCACTCATAGCCCTTAGCCATTGCGATGACTCAGAGCCAGCCATCGCCTCAGATAGCACGACGGCAAATCAAGCAAGATATGATTGATATCCATCCAATAAATTGACAAATCGTATCTTGCATATGAGATTTGATTGGCCAATTTTAACAAAATCGCAAATCGTATCTCAAGCATGAGATCAGATTGACAATATTTCCATGTGATTGCAAGTCATATTCTGAGCGTGAAATCGGACTGTCAATCGTATGTATGTTGTGAAATTAGGAAGATTTCCCAATTTATAAGACTACTTGAGATTACGGATATCATAGCATATTGAGAATTTCAATCATATGCATCAACAAATATTTCAAATAAGAAATTGGAATTTTCGGAAATCAAAATAGACAAATTTTTTACCTAATCCGAATATTGTCTTCCAAATTTGGACTTTGCGCAATCAGATTGGGATCGCAATCCAGGGGCAACAGGGCGGTGGATGGTGGTGGGCAGAGAGCAGCAACGACACGGCAGTAGGCATCGGTGGCACGGCGATTCACAGGCTAAGATGACAAGACGCAACTGGAGACGTCTTAGATATCAAGGTTGATGGAGATTATGCCGTCTCGACTAGTTTGCTGCAACAAGAAGGAGGAGCGCTTGATCGAACGTCCAGACTTCTCACTGTGTATGTTGAGGTTGTCCAAGTGTATGTGGACAAAGATCTGTGTCGTCTCTTCTACTTTGACCATGAAACCCACCACTTGGCTCAGGATTCTCTCTTGCCGATTATGTACCTCCCTTGGCAGGATGCCTTTCCCTTGGCCACCGAATGGAAATTTTACTTGACCGTAAAATGTTGGAGATTTGCAAGTCGTCAGTCTTTCTGGACAGCAACAACGGGCTTAAGACCAGCACCCAAAACTGGTTGGAAGCTGGTTATGATGGTCTCCAGATTTGGGAAGTTGGTTCTTGCCGGTGAAGAGTGATCACAGTAATGCTGAGCGTCATCAAGTGGCTATGGATGATGGAAGGACTCGGCCATGAGGGATTTGGAGTTGACCAAGCGTCACGACTGTAAGGAGGGTCTCGATCGCGACCCTTTTCTCTTCTTCTCTCTTTTCTCAATCGTGTGTCTCTATGTGCTTTTGAGAATAGAGTTTTCTGACCACCTTTCTTGTCCATAGATGAGCAGTTTTTATAGGCGAAGGAGTAAGGCATTTGTAGAATATTTTATTTCTTTTTTCAGATTCTTACTTCCATGTACAAAGATCGCCTTTGCTTGCCTATAACCTCATGCAATATTTCTTTTTATTTTCAACATCTATTCTAGCCTTGTTCGATTTCCTTTGTATCTTTCCATGTTGGACTATGCAAAAAAAAAAATGAATATTCTCCACCGATTTTTATCACATATTGCCAAAAATTCAAGATCGTAATAGGATTTTCTCAAATTCCGAATCTTGCAAAGACGAGCTCGTTATATTTTCTTGTCACATTTGCCCTTTCTGAGAATATACGAATAGATTGCATGAATATACAAAAAAATCCTTTGCCAATCACAAAAAAATCCAATCGCCAATTCTTATAAGTTAATTTTTAGTCATAAGAAAATAATAGGCTCTGAACTATCAAGTCAAATCCATCCATCACCGGTCCAATGTAAATGCAATAATAATAATAGATAAATGCACATAAAATTATATGCTATGCAATTAATTTTTTTTTAGGACTTAAAAATTAATCCCTAATTTTCTATAAAATGAATAAATGACTGTATTGCCAAAATTTAGATGTCAACAGCTGCCCCTCTTTGAAGGTGAGCTCGTAGAGGTTCCCTTCAAAGACAAATTGATCATACACATGCAATGAATGATTTTTTGTTGCAAAATGAATCCTTTTTTGAAATGCAATTAATATGATGCATGGAAATGCTAATGTGAACAATAAAGGAACCTAAATGACTTACCTTTAAGGGGGTAAAGCAATTCAAGATAGTTGGTGTTGCACATCCAGGACTTATACCTTTCTACGGTCGCTTAGAATAGTAACATGGTTTTGTAAGAGAAAGTTGCTTTCTTAGGACTCGTACCTTTCTACGGTTGCCTAGTATAGCAGTATTTGATTGTCTAGGACCCAAACCTTTCTTCAGTCGCCTTGACAGAAATTTTGCATTTTCAAGAATCGTACCTTTTTACGGTCACCTAAATCGAAAATTACTTTTCCAGGACCTGTACCTTTCCGCGATCGCTTGCTAAAGCCACAAATATTGTCTAGAATCTGTACCTTTCTATGGTCGCCTTAAACAAACTAAATCTGGAGAAAAACTTTTGGGACAATTTGATCGAGTTGAGTGTTAGTGTATTTAAGAGGGAATACCTGCGTAATGACAAGTATTTAATGTATGGATAGAGATTTACTTACTTGGTAACATCTCTGATCCTTAGGGATATGTCTCATGTGAAGCCTAGTCATAGGAAAGGTAATATGCATTTGTGGTCACACACAACACATGCATTAATTCAAGTGAGGTTCATGTGTGATAATTTCTATCAATCTTACATCACCTAATTTCCATTGGGAAGAATTTCAAAAGAATATTCCAATCTGCACACATGAGTGTCATGGATGTGTCAAATGAGGAACCTTTTGGTCTAAAAAGACTTTTCACTAATCCTCATTAAAAAGGCTATTTCGTCCCGACCATTGATGCGAGAACATGAGAATCACTCCATCTCACTATTATCATGCCAAACAAGGGTCTGAGCAATCTCGCAAGTGGTATGACCTTACCAATCTGAGAGGTCTTTAACAGAGACCGTAATGTGGGCTTGGCCAATGGCTTAACAAAGGGGACTCTTTGAGTTGAGGTTATCGAAAGAATGACATTCCGCAATCATTTTTGGATTTACAAATCAAGAAACCTGCGAAATGAGATAGAAATTGTCTTGCTCGCACTTCTTCGAGCGATGCTTTTAAACATATGAACTCTTACGTTAATTCAAGTGCCATAATCTGAAGAGACTTTGCAAGGGACGTAACGCAGGCTTGGTTCATTGGTAAAAAACAAAAGGATTGTTAGGCTCAAAATATGTTTAGGGGAATCAGAGTCGGTGATCATCTTGATATTGCCACCAATCTTCTTCTTCACCATCGAGGATTTTCTTCATATCAAAACCCTATTGATCATAACATCTCGGCAATTGAGTTCTTTAAGTACCGCCCCACTGGAGATACGACTTTCTACAACCAATGTTTGATTATTCTAGACGGGCATTGGCCTTGTTTTTACTAAGCCCACTACTTTTTCTGTGCCCCTTGTTCTTTGCACTTATCTATATTTTGGTTTCTTTGGACTCACAAAGTCTTCATCTTCTATCAGTGTTCTAGACCATGCTACTTGAATGACTGTCTTTTGCCTTGCCCCAGTGTGGGGGATGATCATTAACTGGGTTTAATATGAAATGAATTTGTAGGCTCAAGTGGGCTATTCAATGGACAAAAGTGTGTAGGATAAAGAAAGAACTGCTCTTTGTCATCCTAAAGCACTTAAATTATCGCATAAGTTACATTAAATAGCAATACTCGAAGATTGATGCAAGTGTGAGTAAGAAGATTCCTACCATTTATTTCAAATTTCCCCCAATATGGGATGATCCTTGACAAGGATAATTTAAAAACTCGTCACTTTTGTGGGCTCAAAATGGCTAAATAATGGGTAAATCTATAGTGTTTCGAATAGAGAAAGAAACTGCCTCTCATCTCATCGGTTGACGTACCCTTTATGAGATACCCCTTTTACTTGTGGGCATGGAATTTTTCACTCAACTCATTAGGGATTGGTGTATGAAATAGCTTACGAAATAAGGCTTGCCTTTTATCATTCTGACATATTCCATTTGACACATTCAATTTATCTCACACAATTCATTGAGGAAACCATTACTTTAAACTGAATGGCCACACAAGAATTTGAACAATTTAATTTGCAACTCATTGAGACAATTTATTCATCATAGAATTGCTTGCAATTCATAACATAGCAAATTCTATCATGGGTAATATTTCTTGACAGTGTTAGAGTTAACAAGATTGGAAAACTCACGACCATTCATTTCCGCCAGGATTAAGGTGCCTCCAGGGAGTACCTTATTTAGTACATATGGGCCACTATAATTTGGAGCAAACTTGCCTCCAGGATCCGGAAAAATCAACAACAGCTTCCTTGAGACTAGATCATTTACCTCGAAATATCTCGATCGTTCCACTTCGGATAAAACTCTCAAAGAAGAAATTTCCATTTCCACGAGCAGAACTGCCTCCATACTGTACACCGGAGCAAAAAGGGTTGCCCTAGTAGAAGTGTGGATTGGTGTCCAGTATGCCATTAGTGCGAAGGGTAACCTATCATGCCAATCTCAATAATTCTCAGTTGTCTTAGTCAGGATCTTCTTAATATTCTTATTGGCTACTTTAAGAGCCCCATTCATTTGTGGGCGGTAAGGGAATGAATTCACATTCTTGATCTTGAGCTCGCTGAACAACTTATCAAAAAGTTTGTTGTTCAAATTTGTCCCGTTGTCAGTGACGATTGCTTAAGGACGCCATAATGAGCAATTATGTCACATCCAATGAATTTCACAACATTGTGAGCGGTGACATTTGCAAAGGATGTAGCTTCAATCTATTTTGAGAAATAATCTATCACCACCAAGATGAATCAATGCCCATTTGAACCCTTAGGATTTATTGGGCCAATCACATCAATGCCCCACATTGAGAAAGGCCATGGCTCGAAAAACTAGTACAGCTTAGTTGGTGGAACATTAATCTTATCTCCATGAATTTGGCAACGGTGACAACTTCGAACATGCTGGATATAGTTGTTGGAGAAATTCTCTTGAAGTATTTTGAAGCTGACAAAACATTTCCATCAGTCTAGTCTGAAGGTTTCCAGACTCTTCTAAAGTCTGAAGACCTCCGGATAGCCAGACTCAAGACTCAAAGTCTATCCTCATTGACAGTCTCTAATCCGTTGAAGAAAGATTACCTAGAACTAGATGTTTTGTTAAGGGCTTGACCTTATCAACTGGAGAAGATCTCGTGGCTGGAATAGACACAACGGAATTCTTTGATCGAGATTGACTCGAAGATTAAGGAATCGATGATTGCCTAAATATTCTTGGAAGGTTCTACTTATGGAAACCGAGATCCTGATTGTATGGGCGAACAGGATTGATGGGCTATCGACACATTCCTTTAATAGCCGAATGATCTTCCTAATTGATTCCGTCTAACGGGTAGATTGGAGGAATTCCTTTGGTAAGTGCCAACGGGTGTGATGGCATAAAGGAGTATATAAGGAAGACGTTCTAAGTTGTTGAGGTGTGCGCGATAGAAAAATTTCAAAGTCTGAAGCTCCTTGTTGTTTAGACAATTCCTTTGAGCGAATACTTGTATACAAAAGAGAGTCTATATTTGTGAGAAACCTTGAGGAGGTGTGATAGAACATCTACACTGTGGAATCAAGGAAAAGCTGAGCTCTAACTTCTCTTTCGTTCATAGTGAAATCCAGCCGGTGGGCTGTCAGTGCAGAAGAGTGGACGTAGGCTTGGAATAAGCCGAACTACTATAAAACCTGTGTTCAATCTTCTCTCCCTTACTCTCTTTACTTTGATCGTAAATCATTTTGTGAACTCGTTTCTATCGGCTACCTATAATTGCTTCCGTATCTCGATAAATTGTTTGTGTACTTATTCACCCCCTCTAAGTATTTATACTAGCTATCTCAACAGTCACTTTTTAGTGCGAGCCAATAGTAGCCTAATTTCATAATCTTCTTAGCTAACATGTGCCCATTTATATGTGGGCCACACACTCCTTCGTGCACTTCTTGCATGATTTGACTAGCTTTGGCTCACTCTATATATCGCAACAAGACTGAATTATAAGATCTCTTGTATAAATTCTCACCATTGACAAAAATTTTTGAGGCCATCTTCGTGATGTATTTCCTATCAGCCGGAATACTTCCTTAAGGGAATTCTTGTTTTTGAATGTAATTCACAATATTGTAATACCATGGTTTTCCATCAGGTTCTTCAATCATGACCATACAATAAGCTGGTTTCGGCAAAACCTCTATTTTCAGCGGCTTGACTTCTAACCTCGTTGGTGACTTGCAATATAGATGACAAAGTTGTGAGTGCATCTACAAATTGATTATGAGACCTTGGCAAGTATTCAAATGAAATTTCCTCGAACTCCTTTACCAGATCTTCTAAATACTCGTGATACGGGAGCAATTTGTTGTCCTTAGTCTTCCAGTCACCTACGGTTTGGAGTATGATTAACGCGGAATCTCTAAACACTTTTAACTTAGCCACACCCATCTCGATTGCAGCTTGAAGCCCGAGGATACAAGCTTCATACTCGGCTACGTTGTTAGTGAATGTGAATATCAGTTTTGCAGCTACTTAATGGTGTTATCCGTTTGGGGATATCAAAAGTGCCTTACTACTAGAACCAAACAAGTTTACGACTCCATCAAAGAACATTGTCCATGATTCTTCACTTACATACAAGACGCGGTCATCTAGGGAACGGTCATCATTACTTGAGATTCCTGGATCCTCGACCAGTACATTAGCGATCACTTGACCCTTAACTGACTTTTGTGGCATGAATTGCACGTTAAATTCTGATATTAAAATTTACTATTTAGCCAACTTACCCACCAAAGCTGGCTGATCAAGTAAATACTTGATAGGATTGTTCTTAGTTACGAGAAACGTTTGGTAATGCAGTGTATACTGTTGCAATTATGCAATACCCACATTAATGCAACACAAGTCTTTTCAGTTTCGGAATATTTCAGTTCCGAGATGGTGAATTTCTTACTCAAATAACAAATAGCTCATTCTTTTTTCTTTTTTTATCAATGGGACTATTCTGAGCCAACATCGCACCCAGTGATTTACTATGAATAGTGAGGTAGAGAACCAAATGATGCCCCGGCAATGGCGGGACAAGAACTGGTGGATTCATCAAGTATTGCTTTAGCTGGTCAAACGCTTCTTGACATTCATCATTCCAATTGACTCATGCATTCTTCTTTAAGAGCTTGAAGAACAGTTTGGTAGTTTTAGAAAGTTGGGAAATGATCAAGTAATGTAATTCAATCTTCCCTGAAAGGCTAAAAACTTTTTTCACCATTGATGAAGGTTGCAACTCGCATATAGCCTTAGCTTTAGATGGGTTGATCTCAATCCCTTTACTGCTCACAATGAATCCGAGTAATTTACTAGATGTTGCTCTGAACACGCATTTAGCTGGATTTAAACGAAGCTTGAACTCACGGAGTTGATCAAACAACTTCCTTAGGGTTTCGACATGGCTTCTTCCAGGTCGAGTCTTTGTAATCATATTATCAACATAGACTTCAATCTCCTGATGTATCATATCGTGAAATAATGCTACCATGGCTTGCTAGTAAGTTGCCTCTACGTTCTTGAGTCTGAAGGGCATGACCTTATAATGAAAGGTTCCCCATGGGGAGATAAATGCAGTTTTCTCCTTGTCTTCCTCATTCTTTTATCTAATTATACCAAGAAAAACCATCCATGAATGAGAATAGTTCAAATTCAGTAGTACTATCCACAATGACATCTATATGTGGTAATGGGAAATCATCCTTCGAGCTAGTCTTATTCAAATCCCGATAATCAACACAAACTCGGACTCGGCCGTCTTTCTTCATCACCGGTACGATGTTAGCCACCCATGTAGGGTATTGTGAGACTTCAATGAATCCTACCTTCAAAAGCTTCATTACTTGTTCTTCTATATTCTTCGATAGCTTGGGTTTATCGAATGGGTTTAGTTCTTCGCAGCCTCTGCTTCTTAGGTGGCATGTTCAGATTAGTAGGCAGACAAGGCTCAACGATTGGCGAGTCTAAATAAGGCATGTCAGTGTAGGCCCAAGCGAAGACATCTTGATATTCTTTTAGTAACTGAATTAGGTGCGCTCTGCCTCGTCTTCAAGGAGATTTGCCCCAATTTTCACTTCCTTGGCTTCTTCTATGTCACTTAAATTAATAGTGACAGTTTGTCCGAATATAAGAGCCTTGGCTTTTTCATGTTGTTCCCAGCTACCCTACACCTTAATGGAATCTTCGATTAAGTCTTTGGGATCATCATTATTAGCATTTACTGCATTGAATTAGACCGTTCCCATGCCCTTGCATGCCATAAGACCGTTCTTGAAACAGGAAGTAGATGAATCAAAAAGACAAACAAGGTAAACTATATATATATATATATTTTGAAATTCTTTTGCAAAAAAATGTTTTTGAAACTTTTTGACAAGAGAAAGGATGATGAAGCCCAAGCTTTAGAATTTTCCTTGAATTTTTCTTTTCTTTTATCGGTTGGATATTATATCCGGGCTGATTTGGTGTACCTCATCGTGCCCTCAAAATAAAACTTGTAATTTTATTGAAATTTATCAATCAATTACATTTATGGAATAGAAAATGCAATATTCAAGCCCTAAAAAGAAAGCGAAAAAGAAGAAATTGAAAAAAATTCCTAAGAAGTAATAAAGATTCCCATGCAGGGGAATGTGCAAAAGCAATAAATGAGTTACTCTTGTGGGTTAGGGCCCATTTCTTCTAGCGGTCCTTCGTCAATGGCCCCTATAAGGAGGTCATCGAAGCTTGTGATTCATTCCAATGCATCATCCAAGTTCTCTATCTTTGGAGGTGCCGGATCGTCTATGCCACCCCATCCATCTAGGAACTATGTCACGAGAGTCAATGTAAAAGCTGGGAGAAGCCGAATACTTCACATAATAGTCGAATTTGCTGCTTGGATGTCCTAGGGTGTGCATCACTTCCACTCCATCTTGCATCATTCTAGGAGGGCCAAGAAACGTCTCGCGAATGTTAGGAGGTAGAGTTTTGCCTCCCTTGCTCTTGCTTAGATGGCAAGTTTTGGCTTTCTTGTCTTTGCCCTCCAGAATTTTTTGCACCTCTTCCATGGTACCTTAATCCAGCAGAACGGCACCTTCGAGGGGTTTCAATAGGGTTATGAATACCTTGACCCCTTCTTCCAAGACCACAGTCAGGAACAAAACCATTCCTAACCATCACCCTTCATACCATAAGAGCAACATTTGAAACCTCAGGAGTAGGTGATGACGAACCTTGAGAATCATGTATGGTAGACACCAACTCAAATGAGTGGTAACTTGATTCAAACTCGAAATTTGGCTCAATATAGGGGATAGCCGTCTCATCATAAATTCGATGGTCTTCTTCGCCATAAAAAGTGACTAGTTTCCTTGTAACCATGAACTTCACACTCTGAAAGGGGATGTAGACTTGATGATACTGCTCTAGTAGTATGTATCCAATAATGACCTAGCAGAAAATTAAATGTGGTGGGGATGTTCATCATTTGAAAGGGGATGTTGAAAATGATCAGCCTTATTTGCACATCAAGATGGATTTCCCCAATCACCTCCTTCTTTGTCCCATCAAAAGCTCGCTCAGAGGTCTTCGCAGCATGTATCTTGGACGAGTCTATCTTGAGGTGGTGAAGAGTGGCTAACGAATATATATTCAGAGTGGACTCATTATCAATGAGTACCCGGGACACATGAGAAGACTTGTGTTTGACGGATATATAGAGCACCTTGTTATGTCTCCTACCTTCAATAGGGAATTCTTCATTAGAAAAAACAATCAAGTCTTTGAGAAGAATCGATTCCATGAATTCCTCTAACTTGTCTGCCTCAATCGTTTCTGGTACACGAACTTCACTCAGTACCTTCATCAAAGACTTTTGATGTGTAGGGGATATTAGCAAGAGTTTAAGCAAAGAGATCTTAGCAGGCATCTTTCGCAACTAGTTAACCACATTATACTCATTACTTTGATCACATGCATAAACTCTTTAACCTTTTCATCAGTGACAGGCTTTGCAGGTTGGGCATTAGCTTGAACATAAATTTGACCAAACCTTGTCTAGGTCATAGGACCAAGGCACTGACTTGCTGTCAACAAACTCATAAGGTTGAGGTATCTCAATCACTATTAATTCATTGAGTGTGGGGATCTCGATAAACAATTCTGCATCTTCTAGTGAAGACATATCCATAAGCAAACGATCTATTTCATTCTTATTAGCATCGAGTGCAGCCCGCTCCTCCTCCCAATCTATAACAACATGGGATATAGTGGAGACTATGCAATTGTGATCAGCATATACAATCATACCATCATCCACCATTTTGATAACTCTTTCTTTCATCAATGATAGGGGAATGACCTCATGATTTGGATAATATCCAGCTCTCACTAGTCCATTCTAGGCATCCACCACATGCACCTTCAGGTTCTTGGTTTGATCAACGTTGGACTCCAGAATAGCATTCACCTTACCTTCATGCTTTGGTAATGGATTTTTTTGGACATTTGGCCGAGCAATTTGAAATGAAAAGGCCTTTGTGTCCAAGAGATTTTGGATTTGGTACTTGAGGGTGAAACATTCATAAGTTGAATGTCCCAATTCACCACTGTGGTAGTCACACTTCTTTGTTGAGTCATAACTACGAGTGTGCTTGCGATTAGGACACTTCGGCTCGCTAGTAAGCAAACCTTTCTTTCGGAGGATTGCAAATACTTGGGATGGAGATCCGGGGATAGGAGAGAACTGCCTTCTATTATTTGACTGGACAAATGATTGATGGCCAACAGTTTGTTATTGCATTCCATTCACTTGGATAGCCGGGGTGCGATTGATATTTTCTTGGCTATAAGCCACATTCACATCTATAGCAGCCTCTTTCTCCTTCTTGGTAGAAAACCTTTTGTTAGATGGCTCAATAAACCATCATTCTCTTATCCCAATTTCAATTTGTTTCCCCATAAGAATAAGTTGGTTGAAGTTCTCGAAGTATGTGCCGGCTATCTAGTTACGAAACTCAAATGGGAGAGTCTTAATGAACAATTTCATTAACTCTTTGTCAGTAAGCTCAAGAGTGATTTGAGCTGCCATATTTCGCCACTTCACGACATACTCCTTAAATAACTCGCTCTTTTTCTCCATTCGCTCTAGATCTTCTTGGGAAGGTGTGATGTCCATATTGAACTTATACTGCTTGAGAAATGCATCGGCTACTTCATTCCAAGTGTCGAGGAGGTTTACATTCTTCATGATGTACCGGTTTAGTGCAAGTCTAGCCAAACTCACACGGAATGATTGGATCATGAGGGGCTCATTTTTTACATGTTGGGCCATCTGCAAGTGAGCTTTCAGGCAAGAAGTACCATCATATTTCTCAAACTCTGGCATTTTGAACTTATTTGGCATATTAACTTTTCATAAATTGAGAGGTCGAACAAGAGTGAGCTTTGTGATTCTTGCAATTGTTTCACTTTCTCCTCAAGTTTTGTAAAGCGTTCATCCTGCTCCTTCTTAGGCGCACTATCAAACTTGGCCTTTTCAATGGTGACTGGCAGTGGATTATCCTCTAGCTTGGACATGTCATCATCAATCATTTGGGCCCTATTTGCCTGCTTTGGGATTACTAACTCGGGGAGAGCAGGTGTAAGAATCGAATTCACTCAGAGCGACTTGATTTGGGTCGTCATAAGATGCATAGAAGTGATCAATTGTTTGAGCTAATCCCCCACATTGGCAATACAATCACGCATTTCAGTTTGGTCTGCCATTTTAGCTCATGATAGTGTAATAATGGGTGAATGTGGATGATCTGTTATCACCTAATCCGAAGAAATGAACAACATAAGCATCTCATATAAAACACGCTAGTCCATGGCAAAGGTCTAAAAGCTTTTATTCATTAATGGAGTTTTTTGACACAACCTAACAAGGTAGAAACTTGACATGCCCTAAACAAATAAACTAGAAAAGTAAAGGACTCAACTTCCTAAACATTAATCTAGAAATGAAAATAACTAGATTGATTCAAGCCACTTCATTTGGCTTGATCAATATACAATTGGGAAACTACTTAGTGCAATCGCTTATTCTCTTCTCAAACTTCTTCAGCAACTCTTTTGTGACGTCTATTCTCAGTGTGGTTGGTGATCTTTAGTGGCACCTTTGGTATCTTTAGAAGTAACTTCTCTAAAATCTTATGTTGTTGAATATATTTAGTTGATGCATAGTATTTCCTTTCTTTACCTTTCAGCTCCTCTTTAGGCCATATAAGCTTTTGTAAGTGACACATATCCCACATTGATTTGATTGTGAGAATAGAATCCTCATGGTTTTGGTCTTTGTCAGTGAAGCTAATTTGGAGCGGGTCTACTTGCAAAGCTGGGGGAAGTTCTTGCATAACTTGATACTGATGGGTCACTCTAGTCGGGTAGTATTCCATTGCTCTAGTGAATCACAGTAAAGGGATCGGGCCAACACCTCCACATGAGAGTCTCGCCACACGAACTTGGAACCACTTAGCATGCCATAGGAAACCTTTGGAAGTTGGTTTTTTTTTCATGAAAGCTAGTCATCTGGAATTATGGTAATCCGATGCATGTTTTTATTTGTTCTCAAATCTCATAATAGGGTGATTAGAGTTATTAACATCATGTATAGTCAACAAACCACCAAACCCTTTTACATGAGAAAGGAACCAAATTTGCAAAAGCTCGGGAGAGGACTTGAAAGTTTTATCACCATTTTCTTTAAACCGAGTGAGAGAAAGAAAAGTTTCGGTCAAAATAACGTTAATGAAATTTTTTCCTTCTAACACTTGTTTAACTAATTCAACAACTAAAGGATTAATAGCATTCTTGCAGTGAGGAAAAATTACAAAGCCAAAGAAAGCTAATAGAAATACCCTACACATTTGAAATGAAGTGCCATTTTCAAAAAATTCATCTAGAAAAGATAATGGACATGTATTGCGATGAGCCTTTAAGACCTTTCTTATTTTATCCTCCTTAATTCTAAAAAAAAAAAGTCGGATAAGGCCATAATGGGATCTATTTTGATAGGCAGACTAATTAATTTAGCTTTCAAAGATTTTCCCATGGCAATACTATATTTTTCCAAGGTGGGAGTGAGCTCATGCTTACTGCCAAAGATAAAAGTAGAAGTCTCCGGGCACCAACAATGGGCAAGTGCTTGGATGAGGCCACCATGAATGTTGATACACAGCAGTGGAAATAGTCGACTAATGTGTGACTCTACAAACTCACGGCTAGCTTGGTCTAACTTGTCCCACCATGTGCTAAGCTCTTCCTTTGGAGGGAGAATAATTCGAATGTCCGGTATTCCCATTGTATATTGACCAAGACTCAGGACAATTCTAATGCCATAGACCGACAAAATAATACAATAAAGTAAGTAAATTGCAATATGAGAATTTAGAGAACTTACTTTACCGATAAATGAGTGGCAATCACATAGACATGCACATGGTATGTGGCTCGATTTCTATTCTATAAGGCTTAACAAAGTGGAGCCACAATGATGATCGGACTAGCCATGGGCATGAAGATTAAGTTGGGTACTCATGATTTCGGCTTGGTCAAAGAGCCAACTTGGGTCGCGGGCATACGGTGGGTACTCTTGACACAAAAAAAGAGACTTCGGGATTGAGATGGGCCACTTATACCACGAGCATGCGGTCGGAGTGGTATCCATCTTAATACCATCCTAGATAATCCTATCTGACTCAAGTCCGACGGCAGGTTATGTGTGCAAAAGTGTAGTGTAAATGCATAAGCATGTACAATAGTTTATATCAAATAACACTTCATCTATGAAAATAAACCATACATTTCTACACCTCCTTGCAAAACAAAGGTTAACAAGCACTTCTCCTTATATCTCCCATCATGCAAGAACATTTAACACCTTAAACATTAGGGACATACTTGGGATCCTTGCTGCCAAATAAAAATATTTTTTTCAAATAAAAGCGAAAATTGGCCTAAGTCCACTAAGAGTTTTTAACTCAAGTCCCTAGTAGAGTTGCCAAGCTATCGCGACTTAACCTCAAGCGAACTACCTAGGATTTGACTAATGGATTACTATGCCTAAACTTAGCTCAAGCTCTCCTAAGCCTATACCAATTCACGACTTAAACTCAAGTTTTTAACATGCAAATGATTTTTCAATTAGGAGTCATCATTAATATATTTTTTATGGGTCGATTAGAAACCAAAGTAAAGTAACGGGAAATTTACTTTACTCCTACGAACTAGAGATTGAGTTTGGGGACTTGATTATGCTAGATTTCTCTAACGTCATTTCGGTACCTTTCTATTTTATTTAGAAAAAATATTTTGTAAGTAACTTGAATTGATTTTAATTTACTTTCCTAACATGTGAGGTGATCATGCAGATACGCAAACCATCAATTTAACACCTAAATAAAGCAATAAATAAATTATGGGACTTACCTCATAGCAACGAAAGCATATGCAATGTTAGATTAGAATTCACATCAACAGCCCTAGATATGATTTCTAATTACTACGCAATCACTTAATTTTTATTTTCACTTGTTTAATGAGAATCATACATTATGCAATGCATGCTACTAATCTAACATGAAGCGACATGACATAGCAATATGACCTAAACTACATGACATAAGTATAATATTTTTTTTTTTGTGTTTTCTTAATAAGCATGCAATCTATCCTAGTGAAATAAGCTAATTTATTCTATGACAATGGTTTTTTTTTTTTTGGTATTTTACATAAAATTCGAAATTAAAAAATAGAAAAAATTGTCTATCTAGATTAAGATATCATCCAACTTATATTAGGAATTAGATTAGGCCAAATCCTAATTTAAACTAGAATGTTATCTTAACTAGGTAATCCCTAACCTAAAATGCAATCTTCCTAGGAAAAATTATCTATATTTATTATTAATTAGAAATATTATATAAAATTAAATTAAACATGCAATTTTATCCTAATATGCAATGACTAGATGATGTGCAAAGAATGCTCTAATTCTAGGTTTTCTTTTTTCTTTTTATAAAAGTTGAAATTAAAATTGTCCAATAATTAAACGTGCAAATTAAATTAATGAAAAGAGAATCTAACATCCTAAATTAATGTTTTTGGTATTTTTTTATTTAAAAAATTCGAAATAATGAAATTTCCTAATCTAAAACCTACAAACTACCCTAAAACAAACAATAAACCTAATCTAACTCATATATATATATATATACACATGGTATCTAACTCATATATATATATATATATATATATATATATATATATGGTTTTTTTTTTTACGAAAATAAAATTGATTCAAATAACACGACGACAAATCAAGCAAGATATGATTGATATCCATCTAATAAATTTATGAATCGTATCTCGCGCATGAGATTAGATTGGCCAATTTTAACAAAATCGCGAATCGTATCTCAAGTGTGAGATCGGATTGGCGATTTCTCTGTGCGATTGCGAGTCATATGTCGGCTATGAAATTGGACTGTCAATTGTGTGTACATTGTGAAATTAGGAAGATTTCCCAATTTATAAGGCTATATGAGATTATGGATATCATAGAATATCGGAAATTTCAATCATGTGCATCAATGGATATTTCAACTAAGGAAACAGAATTTTTGGAAATCAAGATAGACTTTTACCTAATCCGAATATTGGCTTCCAAATTTGGACCTTACACAATTAGATCAGGATTGCAATCGAGGGACAACAGGGCGGTGGATGGTGGCAAGCAGCGAGTAGTGACGACACAACAGCAGGCATCGATGGCACGGGGATTCACAGGCTAAGATGACAAGACGCAACTGGAGACGTTTTGGATGGCAGGTTCGATGGAGATTACGCCATCTTGACTAGCTTGCTGCAACAAGGAGGAGGAGCGCTTGACTGAACGTCCAAACTTCTCACTGTGTATGTGTTGGAGGTAATAGGTTTGAGAGAGAAGAAGTAGTTGCTTGAAGTATTACATCAAGAGACGTCAAGTTTGGAACGCTCAACAGTGTTACCTCCAGCGTAGGGAAACCCTATAATTTTTATATGCACGTTATTGGGCTTCGGCTCATATGGACCCAAATAACCATGCTTTTACCTATTGGGCTTGTATGTGAACATATTATTTTGGACTATATTAATAATATATCCAACAATCTCCTCCTATGTTCACCATACAAGCACAATCCAATAAGTTGGTCGTGTAATGTTCAAATAAACATGAATCATCCACATTCAGTCCAAGACAATCAACTCGGATCGGTCAAAGAGTATTCCAGCAATAAAGTATTAAACTAAATCATCATGTGCAAACTAAATAAGTGAATCATTCTTATCATGAATCTGTTATGAGATTAAAAATCCAAATCCCAAAATAAATCTCAGATTCAGTTCACAACCAATATATGCAAATTAATCAAGTATAAGTAGGCCAGTCAAAATAGTCTAAGGCCTTACAAATATAAGAAACAAGCATAATAATGTCCACAAAATAGAAATAGCAAAATGCAAGTCTCAAGTAAATGGACTTCATCAAAATAGGCAATAGCAGGTAAACTGTCAAGTCCTCACACGCTCTAAGTGATATATATTCATTCATCAAGTAGGTCATCCTGGTCAGGATCCCACTCATTAAGCTCTCCTTCATCTCTGCCATCCCCTGTAGAATGTCAAATATGAATTTCATATTATCATGAATTCAATCAATTGAATAAAAACTTAGCACCATTCCATCAGGCGGAGAAGAACATATATTGATGTCATAAAGCATCATAATATCATGTCATAAGCATCAAGCCGGTTTCATAAATTATGAACAAGACCTAAACAATGTGATTTACAAAGAGCCATCAACTTAAGTTTATTTGTAGGAGAATAACTATTGTCTAGTTTCAAAGAACAAGACCAATAGTCAAGTCACTTACAACAACCTAGTCATGTAATATCAAGTTTCAATTAAGAACAAGACAAATAGGCTTCTTATGTAAACAATTGTTTCTATGTTTCAATTTGGAATGTCACAATTACTGATTCCTTAAAGTCAAATAATCTAGCATCAAGTTTGGAATGAGATCATTTAACCAAAAAGGATAGTCCAATCTAGTTGAATTGTATCATCAAGTTTGGAATGACACAATTTTTTCCAGATAGAACATTTGAATTAGGTTAAAGTCATCTTCATCAAATTTGGAATGAGACAACTCACCCTCTTCAATTAGTCAGCAACTGTGAACATCAATGAAACATATAAACTGTGCTTATCATTGTAGCCAATAAAGAAAGATTTGATAATTCAAAACACAGGTAAGTAAATAGTAGTTAAGACTTGCCTATATAGTCTTTAACCCCAGTTCCCCCACTGTTTTGAATAATCGATCTTTAGGCATACCTTTGGTGAGAGTATCGGCTATGTTATCCTTCGATCTCACATCGATCAAGGTGATATCCCCTTGTTCTCTCAGATAATTCAACAACGCATGTCTCAATCTCACATGTCTTCTCTTTGAATTAAAGAGAGTATTCTTGACGACTTGGACAACTGCTCGATTATCACAAAATAGGCTTAAAGAATTAATCTTTAGCCGAGTCAAAGGAATATCCATAATCAGATTCTTTATCCACTCGCCTCTTCACCGGGCCGAGGCTAAAGCAAAAAGTTTCGATTCCATAGACGACAATGCAATACAAGTCTGTCATTTGGATTTTCAAGTAATAGCAACTCCACCCAAAGGGAATACATATCCATTAGTGGACTTACTATTTCCAATATCTGAGCACCATGAGGCATCGGAATATTCATCCACAATTGGAGGATAACCAGAATAATATAGAGCATAATTTTTAGTACCTTTAAGGTATCTCATTAGCCTATCGAGGGCATCCTAATGCTTTTTACTAGGATTACTAGTAAAACGACTCAGCATACCAACTGTAAAGGCTAGGTCAGGTCTAGTGCAACTCATAGCATACATGAGACTACCAATCAGTTTCAAGTACTTTAACTGATCCACGCTGGTCCCTTCATTAGGACTCAGTCTATTATTATAATCACATGGTATCTCACTCGGTTTACACTTATCGTATCCCCAAGTAGAAAGTAGTTGCTCAATATAATGAGTCTGGCTAAGGGAGATGACTTGCCGTTCAAAGCTTACTTTTATACCAAGAATGGTATTAACAATACCAAGATCTTTCATGTCAAATTCTTTAGCTAAAGTAGCTTTCACGTCACTCACTACAGAATGATCGGAACCAAGAATTAACATGTCATCAACATACAAGCAAATGATGACTATCTTATTTGACATAGAACGATGGTAAAGGCATTTATCGAATAACTAGACTGAAAGCCATAACTCTTTACCACTTCATCAAATTTAAGATGCCACATCTTAGGTGCTTGTTTAAGACCATATAGAGATTTATTTAGTTTACAAATTTTGTCCTCAAGACCTTTCATAACATATCCTTCCGGTTGTTCCATGTAAATTTCCTCATTTAAATCCCCATTTAAGAAAGCTGTTTTTACATCCATTTGATGCACTACAAAGTGTTCAATAGATGCCAAAGCAAGAAGAATTCCTATAGTTGATAGATGACACACAGGTGAATAGACATCAAAATAGTCTATTCCACTTTGTTGTTTATAGCCTTTAGCTACTAAGCGTGCTTTGTATCTGGCTATTGATCCATCACTATTCAGTTTCTTCTTCAACACCCATTTACAGCCTATAGCTTTAGCCCCTTTTGGCAAATTTACTAGCTGCCAAGTGTGATTCGCAGCAGAGAGCTCATTTCATCATCTATGGCTTCTGCCCACAGTAGAGATTCCCTAGATCTCATTGCTTCCTAATAGGAGAATGGATCATCCTCAAGATGGTAAGCAACGAAATCTCCACCAAAACTTTTGGGAATTCTCTCTCTTGTAGATACTCTAACTGGAATTGGTTCAATAGCCAACTATGTGGAATTAGTCTCAGAAGGGCCTACTTCAGATTCTACAGGAGATTCTGAAATCATATCTGTAGATCCAGAAACATTCAAGCATTGATCTCTGATAAACTTGTTTTCAAAGAACACTGCATCTCTAGATTCTATCACTGTGTTAGTAGATAGATCTAAAAACCTATTTGCAGCGCTATCTTCTGCACTACCTAGATATACACAAGTAATAGTTCTAGATCCCACCTTAGGTTTTTTAGGATCTGGTATACTTACATAAGCAATACAGCCCCAAGTCTTAAGAGTATCATATCTACAAGGGCGCTTATGCCATATCTCATAAGGTGTCATGGACAACTTAGAGTGCGACAACCTATTCAATATGTGATTAGCAGTTAGAACTGCTTCTCCCCAGTAGGAGGAAGGCATGCCAGCTGTAAGTAACATAGAGTTTAACATTTCAGTTAACGTTCCATTCTTACGCTCTGTAACACCATTTGATTGGGGGTGAATAAGGAGCAGTGGTTTCAAGTATTATACCTTCTGAAGCACAAAATTCCTTGAACCTTGACATAGTATATTCTCCTCCTCTATCACTCCTAAATCTCTTAATTTTCAAGTTGAGTTGATTTTCTACTCTAGACTTGAAAATCTTAAATTTTTCAAAAGCCTCATCTTTCGATTTCAACAAATAGACATGACAATATCTAGAAAAATCATCTATGAATGTTATTAGATACTTCCGACCACCTTTAGTAACGTAATTTCTAAAATCACAAATGTCAGAATGTATTAGCTCAAGAAGTTGTGTGCTTTTAGAAATCAATTTGAAGGGTTTTCTAGTAATTTTAGCATGTGCACACACTTCACACTTATCAAATCGAACAAAAATATCTAATGGAATGTTATGAGTTTTAGCTAAATGTTGCATTTTCCTGTAATTCACATGTCCAAGTCTATTGTGTAGCAACTTTGGATCAATCAAAGTAGAATTCACATGGTTTATGCTATCAGCATTTAAACTCAACCTATACATACCATTAACCATGAATGCACAACCAAAATAATATGAGTTAACAGATAAAGTTACTCTACCATTCATAGTTGAAAAAGACATACCAGCTTTATCAAGTAAACTCGTAGATATTAAATTCTTCTTAAGTAAAGGTACTACTCTAACATGTTTCAGAGTTAGTAATTTACCTGAAGAAAGCACCAAATTTGCAGTTCCACCATGAGTCACCTTTGCCTTACCACCATTGCAATTTTCCACAGTGTCTTTCACTTCTGTGACCTTAGTGAGTAAATTCTTGTCATTTGTAGCGTGACAAGTAGCACCACTGTCCAACCACCACTCAGAAGAGATGCTGGCCTTTCCATTCTTCATCATTCCAATAAAGGCTCGAGGCTAAGATCCTCTAATTAGCATATTGGCCTCATTATGTGGTGTGTCGTTATTTGGCTTCCTTGGCAACTTACACTCTGCTGCCCAGTAACCCCACTTTCCACAGTTATAGCACTTGCCCTTCTTCTTCTTTTTGAAGATAGTCGTTTTGGCCTCTAACTGTAAAGAGGATTCACCTTTTGGTGACTTGGACTTTTTCTGAGGTTTATTGGAGTGTGAAACTAAGTTGACAACTGACTTTTGTTGTCCCACTTGTTCCAAACTCTTCCTAGTGATATTTTGATCTTCAATGTGAATATACCTCTTTAATTCATCCAGTCCCATCTGTACCTTCAGTCTGTGCATTTCAGTCTTGAAAGAACTCCATTCAGTTGGCAGTTTGCTCAACACAAGACCAACAAAGATATTATCGAACATATTATAATTATCATCTTTTAGCTTGTTTCTCATGTTCTCAAATTCAACTAACTGAGAGGTGATGCTTGAATTCATAGTGAATTTAAAGTCAAAGAATTTCTCCGCTAGGAGGGTTTTAGATAACCCCTCTTGTTTTTGGAACTGAGCGTTCAAGTGATCCCATATCTCTTTCGCCGTCTTATACTCACTATAAGTCATAGCCAAATTAGGATTTAGAGAGTTCAGCAAGTAATCTCTACAAAAATCCTCATCTTTGTTCCATTGATATTCATTTACATCTTCAGTGGTAGATGTAAAATCGCTCAATACAAGTATAGAATATGTCACGTTCTTTCATGCCAAATTGAACATGTAATTTCCAGCCATGAAATTCAGTAACATCAAAAGATTGCAACTTTATAATATCATAGGAACTACGCTTTGCCATTTTAATCAAAGCAAAAGTGTTAGAAAGAGTGCACCTTGAAGTCCTCAGAGCAACAAAGTTGAATAACTCCCCTAACCTTGATCAAACCACTCTGTAGAGATGGAATTTGCCAAAACAAACCCCAAAAACGGATCCGGAGCGCCCAAAAACCTTAAGATGGACTGCCCTTGTTGCTGAAACTCGCTAAAAAATTTCGCCCCCCGAAATTCGCTAGAAATTTCGTCCCCCAAAATTCGCTAGAAATTCAGATATAAACTTCCGGGTTCCATAACTTCTCCGTCCGACCTCCAATTGACGCGAGTGACCACTCAAAACGTTCGTAGCGACGAGTAGATCAAAGCCCAAGTGGTTTCACCCTCTTAAATTGGCTATAATTTTTGGGTTTTTGAATCAAAGATTTCGGTCACCCGAATCTTCAAACTCAGATCCCGGCCAATATCACCGTCGAAATCAAAAGTAAATTACAGCCGCGAGTTCATCTTAACGAAATCTTCAAGAACACACTTTACTCGCTCAAATCCGACACACGAACCTAATACTTCAAGATTGTCGGAGGTAATAGGTTTGAGAGAGAAGAAGTAGTTGCTTAAAGTATTACACCAAGAGACGTCAAGTTTGGAACGCTCAACAGTGTTACCTCAAGCGTAAGGAAACCCTAGAGTTTTTATATGCACGTTATTGGGCTTCGGCCCATATGGACCCAAATAACCATGCTTTTACCTATTGGGCTTGTATGTGAACATATTATTTTGGACTATATTAATAATATATCCAACAGTATGTTGGGGTTGACCAAGTATATGTGGACAAAGATCTACGCCGTCCCTTCTACTTTGACCATGAAACCCACCACTTGGTTTAGGATTCTCTCTTGCCGATTATGTACCTCCCTTGGCGGGATGCCTTTCCCTTGACCACCGAATGGAAATTTACTTAACCGAATTTGTTGGAGATTTGCAAGTCGTCGGTCGTTATGGACAGCAACAACGGGCTCAAGACCAGCACCCAAAACTGGTTGGAAGCTTGTTACGATGGTCTCCAGAGCTAGGAAGCTGGTTCTTGCCAGTGAAGAGTGATCACAATAATGCTGAGTGTCATCAAGTGGCTACGGATGATGGAAGGACTCGATCACGAGGGATCTGGTGTTGACCAAGCGTTGCAACTGTAAGGAGGGTCTCGACTGTGACCCTTTTATATTCTTCTCTCTTTTCTCACTCGTGTGTCTCTATGTGCTTTTAAGAATAGAGTCTACCGGCCATCTTTCTTGTCCGTAGATGAGCAGCTTTTATAGGCGAAGGACTAAGGCCTTTGTAGAATATTTTATTTCTTTTTTCAGATTCACACTTCCATGTACGAAGATCACCTTTGCTTGCCTATAACCTCATGCAAAAAAATGAATATTCTCCATCGATTTTTATTACATATTGCCAAAAATCCAATATCGTAATAGGATTTTCTCAAATTCCAAATCTTGCAATGACAAGCTCGTAATATCTCCCTGTCACACTTGCCCTTTCCGATGATATATGAATAAATTACATAGATATACAAAAAACCCTCTGCCATATCACAAAAAATATCTAATCGCCAATTCTTATAAGTTAATTTTTGGTCATCAGAAAATAATGGGCTCGAACCATCAAGTCAAATCCATCCATCACCGATCCAATGCAAAGACAATAATAATAAATAAATGCACCTAAAATTATATGCTATGCAATTAATTTTTTTTTTAGGTCTTAAAAATTAATCCATAATTTTCTATGTAATGAATAAAAGACTGGATTGCCAAAATTTAGGTGTCAGCACCTTAGAGGTCTCCGGAGTCTCCACCTAAAACTCCACCTCAGTAATGACACCATGATCTGTCTACTCTGCTAGTTGTGTCTCAGAATTCTTCTGTTGAAGCATTGCAGTCTCATTGAAGATCACATCTTTGCTGATTAGAAAACTGGGTGATCTAGGATCGGTGCACCATAGCCAGTAGGCTTTCACCCCATGTGCATAACCCATAAATATGCACTTCTTCGCCCTCAACTCAAGCTTACCATCACTTATATGAGTATAAACATGACATCTGAATATATGTAATCCGGAGTAATTAACAAGTTTCATTGACCATACTTCCTTAGGATTCTTCCACTTAATAGCAGAAGATGGAGATCGATTAACTAGGTAACACGCCATGTTTACCGCTTCGGCCAAAATTCCTTGCCAAGTCTTACATGCGAAAGCATGCATCGAGCTAACTTAAGCAAAATTCTATTCTTATGTTCTGCCATGCCATTCTACTGTGGTGTCTCAAGTAATATGCGATGTCTCACAATCCTTTCTTCCTCACAGAACTTGGTAAAATCTTTACCATAAAACTCCATGCCATTATCAGTTCTTAGGCACTTGATTTGGTTATCTAACTACTTCTCAATCGGAGCCTTAAATTTCTTGAACCAATCGAACACTTCATATTTATGCTTTAGAAAGTATACCCATATAATCCTCGAATAATTTTTGATAAATATCAACATATATTGAGCACCTCCTTTAGAAGGACCTGAAGACGAGCCACAAACATCTAAGTGAATGTATCAACTGGTCATTTAGTCGAATGAACAGATGTAGTAAACTTAACTTGGTGCTGTTTCTGAAAGATGCAGTGCTCACATAAGTACAGTTTCCTTGTCTTTTGACCCTTCAACAACCCTTTATCACTTAGTATTGTCATACGTACCTTGCTTATGTGCTGTAAATGTATATGTCATAATTAAGTTAAGTCAGAATTTGGCTCACCTGATAAAACTACAGTGGTTTCGATCACAATCTCTCAGAGTAGATGATAGAGAGTATTCATTTTCTTCCCCTTCACCATCGTCATGACACCTCGAGATCTTCAGTACTCCATCTTTAGTGGTATACCTACACTCAATGTCATTAAGTGTCCCTAGAGAAATAAGATTCTTCTTGAGCTCCGGTACATATCTCACATCTATCAATGTGTGCACCACCCTATTGTGCATTTGAATCCAAATTTTCCCCATTCCCAAAGCCTTGCAAGTTACATTTTTTCCCAAAAGAATGCTGCCACCATTTACAGTCTGGTAAGTAGTAAACTAGTTTTTATGAGACGTCATATAATAAGAACACCCTAAATCCAGCACTGATTCATCTCCTAACGAAGCAGCAGTCACACATAAAATAGCTTCTGCATCACTAGTGCTCCCCTCGGTAACGTTTGCCACACTGCTTGTAGCATTATGCCTATCACCTTTATTCTTCCACTTTAGACAATCTCTCCTGATGTGCCCCTCCTTGTGACACTCAAAGCACTTCATGCGTCCATTGGACTTTCTATGGCATGATTTCGATTTACTTTTGCCTCTGCTGCTACTGAGCCCTCGATGTTGTTCTCTACCCCGAATTGTTAGTGCTTGCACTACCCCTTGTGCCAGACCATCATCTCGCAACTTTCTCTGCCACTCCTTAGAGAACAAAGCAGACTTTACCTCTTTTGAGGTAATTGTAGTACATCCTTGTAATAGTGAATTAGTAAAGTACTCCATGACTCTGGTAAAGAAGCTAACAATATCATGACATGTTCTTCATTATCAAGTATCTTACCAACGTTCTTCAAATCCATCATGAGTTTATTGAATTCATCCAAGTGGGTTATGATAGACGTACCTTCAGTACATCTAAATTGAAACATCCATTTCAATATGTACAAGCGATTGTTCAAACATTTCTTCACATAGAGTGCATGAGGTTTTACCCATAATGCTATGGCATCCTTTTCCTTGGCAACTTTTATTAAAACCTCATCTGACAAATTCAACAGAATTGTGCTATTTGCTCTTTCCATTATCTCTACCCTCTCGGAGGCTTTTATTATAATCGGCAACTCATCTTCACCATCTAGTGCCTTGACCAATTTTTGAGTTGTCAATAACACCCGCATCTTGACAATTTATAATCTAAAGTTATTCCTCTCGTTAAACTTCTCATTTTCAGATTTCCTCTTAGACATAATTTCAATAATATAATTTCAAGATAATAATCAGACAAGCAAAAACTTCAAATCACAATCAAGAAATCTGATCTTAAGCTCCGATACCAATTGTTGAAATATATAATGCACGAAAACGATAGGATCTTGCAATTTATGTCAACACAAAATCACCAGAGAAATAAACGAGAAATAATAAGGACACGTGGTTCGGTTCGAGTATCGGTACCTACGTTAACGAGAAGAGCAGGTAGTAAATAATCCACTATAATCGGAGAATCAAAGTTTACAATTGCTCACATGTTTAAGTGTTTTCACATCTAGATTAAGCCAAATTCCAAAGTGTTTATAAATAAACAACTCACTTGGACATAAACTCACGACATAAAATTACCGTGCATTCAAGCTCAAAGTAAAATGCTCTACGTATGCCAAAACAAGAACTAGGCATTTCTATTATCCACGTACATACAGCTTCGCGTTCTTTACCCCCCTTTAAGGCTTGTGTGACGTTTGGACGTGTGGACATGTAGCTCCTTTTTCTTTCGTAGGGCTTCTCTTCTCTTTTTTTTTTTTTAGCAAAAGAGCACACCTTTTATATTGTGTGCCCAAGTCAAAACTTTGACTCTGGGCCCCACCTTGGATCCTTTCCTCCAATATGAATTCTTCTTCTGCCTTCTTTTGCACATACAAAGAAAGATAGAAAACCCTCACTTTTTTTTTTTAATTTTGTCTTTATTTTATTTCCTCTTTTGTGCAGCTATAAGGAGTTCAACAAAAAAGGGCTTTTTCATCCAATTTGAAATCTACTTGGGAAATCTTTCTTAACAAGTTCAATTTAACAAATCATTATCCAAATTCAAATTCGAGACATTAATTTAACAAAAATGCCCTTTGCATCGATAGTTATCCGAAATTTTCTAAATCGTTTTGGCTTTTAGATAAGTTTTAAAATTGGAACCTCCTTGGATGCAACGGCACATATAACTTGCTTTAGTTTTGGCTCATACGCTAGTTTTTAGGTCGCACCATATTGTGGAATGAGGCATCGCTTTTTTTTAGAAAGCTATGAAAGGGCTAGTAATAACACCTAGAGGTGGGTGAATATGTATTAAAGGAAATTTTCTCAAGACTTAATAAATCAAATCGTCTTTAAAAGATAATAGACTAAAGATGTAAACGACTACAAGTAGTTATATAAAGCTATGAATTAAAGTAAGGAGTTCAGGGAAAGAGAATAGAAACATAAGATTTATAGTGGTTTGGCTTAGATCAAGCCTATATTTACTCTCCCGCACTGACAGTCCACCGGCTGAATTTTACTATGAATCAAAAGAGAGTTTACAGTCTCACGTCCTCAACTTCATAGTGTAGAAACTCTACTACACTCTTTCAAAGTCTTACAAATGTTTGTTCTCTCTTTTTGAGTACAAGTTAAGCTCAACGATTGAAATAGCAAAGAACTAAGAGCTTAAGACTTTGGAATTTTTCTTTCACGCACTCCCTTGAACAACTTGAGAGTCTTCCTTATATACTCCTCCATGCCTCTACATCCGTTGGCACTTTCCAAAGGAGTTCCTCCAATCTACCCGTTGGACAGAATCAATCAAGGAGATCTCGAGTCATTTAAAGAATGTGATGATAACCCACCAATCCTGCTCGCTCATACAATCAAGATCTTGGTTTCCATAAGTAGAACCTTCCAAGTATACTTCACCTTTCAAAAGATCTGATTATCCGAATTGATTCCAATAGGAATAATTGATCACAAGGTGCTATCTCTAGCTGTAAGATCTTCCACAAACCGAATCCTTGAAGATAAACTCGCATCCGGATATGTCTTCTCTTGTCGGTGTGGAATTTGTCAGTGAGGTCAGACTTTGAGCTTAAAGTCTAATGGTCTTCAGACTTTGACAGAAGAGTCTTGAGTTCTTCAGACTATAATACTTGAGTTTGCAACCCTTCAAACTAGAATAATTGGAAAGGTTTTGTTAACTTCAAAATAATAAGAAGTATTCTCTAACAATCTCTTCATTTCTTATGGTGATGGAACTTTCCTGCAGATTTGCAAAATTTTAACCTGCAACACTTAAACAAAAGGTGATGTCTTATAAATTAATTAGGGTATGGATAGTATTGATTCCGTAACCACAGAAAACCCATTAGTCTTGCATAATAAATAACTATCCATCCATAATTAAAATCACAGACATAGTTGCTACAAGTCAAAATTCAAACCAAATAGAATCACCAGTTAGTCCAAAATCATTAAAATCAAACCAAAGTAAATTCTGAAAATGCTAGAATGAACACCTAGAGGGGGGTGAATAGGTGTTAAAAAAGTTTTTGCAAGACTTAACAACTTAATTCGACTTTTATGAAAACAGTAGACTGAAGATGTAAAAGACTGTAAATAGTTATATAAGACCACGAATTAAAGTAAAGAGTTTAGGGAAAGAGAATCGAAACACAAGGTTTATAGTAGTTCGGCTTAGACTAAGCCTACGTCTACTTTCCTGCACTGATAGCCCACTGGCTGGATTCCACTAAGAACTAAAAGAGATTTTACAGTCTCATGTCCTTGATTCCATAGTGTAGAGACTCTACTACACTTCCTCAATGTCTCACAAGTATTTAATCTCTCTTTTGAGTACAGTTTAAGCTCGACAAATTGAAACAACAAAGAACTAAGAGTTTCAGACTTTGAAATTTTTCTTTCACGCACACACTATAACTTGAGCGTCCTTCTTTTATACTCCCCCATGCCATTATAACCGTTAACACCTTCCAAAGGGGTTCTTCCAATCTACCCGTTGGACAGAATCAATTAGAAAGATCTCGAGTTATTTAAGGAATGTAATGATAGCCCACCAATCCCGCTCGCCCATACAATCAGGATTTAGGTTTCCATACGTAGAACCTTCTAAGTATACTTCGCCAATCAACAGATCTAATTATTCAAATTGATTTCAATAAGAATAATTGATCACGAGATGTTATCTCCAGCCGTGAGATCTTCTTCAACTGTACGAACCAAATCTTTAAAGATATACTTGCATCTGGATAAGTCTTCTTCATTGGATAAATCTTTTTTTCGTCGGTCTGAAAACTATCAGTAAGGACAGACTTTAATCTTGAGTCTGGAGGTCTTTAGACTTTAACGATAGAGTCTGCAAGTCTTCAGACTAAACTGATGGAAACGTTTTGTCAACTTCAAACTAGATAAGGAAGTTTTCTCCAACAAAATCAAGCAAAAAGTCGTTAAAAGATCAATTCATCAAAAGATCAAATCAAAACTGCACTTTCTCCCCTTTTTTGTCAACAATAAAAAAAAAAAGGAGAAAACTGAAAAGAAGTTTGGATAAAATCATGGCTGTTTAGGGGTGCGAACGATCTGGAAATCCCCAATAGATTTGACAGTCTCCTCTAGCTTCCTCAGGTCCTCCTTTAGTTGCTGAATATCTTCACCCTTTGCAATAGCTTAAACTTGAAGCTTAAGCTTGTACCTAATCGTGCAAAAAAACTGAACTAGCTTGATAAGCTGACTGCATGTTCTGAAATTCACACTCTAATCCATAAAGTTGAGCTTTGATCTCCACAAGAAGCTCGAGCAATCTCTTAAAGTCCGCTGTATTGCCGGTTTGAGTACTCGCTTCAGTACATGTAGTTTGAGGAGTGTTAACAGATGATAGAACCTCAGCATGAACATCCAGACTTAGAGATGAAACCTCATTACCATCTTTAGGAAAATGAAAGGCATACACATCCTCTAGATTAACAGGAGAACGACTAATATCATCACTAGTAAAAGCAAGTGAAGAAGTACCACTTTTAGCAGCAGCTCCCCCTATTTCTGTGCCTTTGGGTGGAGAAAAGTACTCTTGTTCCTGTTCTTGCTCTTCTTCAGCATCAATGTGATGTCATCCGTCTTCTTTTGCATGAGAATCATCATGACCCTCTTCTTCTTCTTGTTCTCTTCGTCTTTCTTCTTCATATGTTCTTTCTTCCTCTTCCTCTTTCCTCATCGCATCTCTCAGCTCTGTCTCTTCTCTTTCTTTGTTCTTTTGATTCTCTGTCTCTGTAGAACTAACAAAACTCTTTAAATTCTTTAAAGCAAAAGTAGAGAGAGTGATGTTATTATCATCTTATTCATCCTGCAAGATGAATGCTCTCCTCTTTTTAATTGGTTCAATTATGGGCTCTTTGCCTTTCCTTTTTCCTGTTGCAGAGTCTTGTCTTGCCTTGTCAGGGGACTTCGCCTTAATGCTCTCCAAAACCTTATTCAGCTCCTTCAGATGCATCTTGGAAACCATTTTCACTCCCACTAACATTGGAGCAATGGTTCGAACACATAGAATCTTGGGAGACTAAATGTTGAAACATTTGAATAAATGAGTAACTAGAGCAAAATAAGGGAGTTGTCCATTGTCCTTCACCACTGTCCTATACATGTGCATAAGAATGGTATGAGGCAGAGAGAACTTGAATCCGATGTTGATTGCATACATCAGCTTCACTTCAGAGTTTGAGACATTAGTCTTTGATGTAGTTTTGGGTCTGAGACAATTAATCACAATCTTGTGAAGTAAGATATTGGATGCATTCATTCTGGAGTAAGAAATCCTGCCTTCAGCAATCCTATCTCGAACAAGTTCTAAAGTAATGTGAGTAGCAGATACACTAATTGGTTGGAAATTTCCTCTTTCCACCCCAATCATATCAGCCAAAGTGTCCACATCAACCACAAAATCCTTGTCTCTAACACTAAAGGAAAATCTATTTGCATCTAAAAAGGACAGATTTGAATAGAAGTAAGATGTAAGTTTTGGGTGAGCAACAGTCGTCTCTGAACAAAATTGTTCAAGTTGAAGGAGTGCAAACTTCTCCTCAATTTCACTTTCAACGAATCAATAAAATCAAAATCAACACTTTTAGGGTTCATCACCTCTCGCTTCAGCAGTTTAGAATAAGTTCTCTTGTGGTCTTTAGAATGAAAAAGGTCCATCCTTTCACTACAAACATTTGCAGTGACGCCCATCCTAGGCTGAAAATGTGTATAAAACCTATCATCATCGTCCTTACCTTCAGGTTGATTAAAAGTTCCGTACCGTGGATCACTTGGAAAATTCACAAAAGTCCTTGTTGCTGAACCAAAAGGCGCAATGCCTAACCTCTCCATGGTATTTTAGAAGAAAGTTTTGTTCTTGTAACAATTTGATTTCAGAAACTCATTGATCAAAGTCATTGTAGAACCACCCATCTTTAAGTTCGAGTAGAGTTTAAACAAAAATTGGGGTTTTTCTATTCTTACAGGTTCAACATCTTCCACAATTTCTTCTTCCGGTTGTTGCTATGGAGGATCTTGTATCTTGTGTTGAGAAGACTGACGCGGTTGAGAATGTTGTTGTCGACTTTGTTGCTGCTATAGTGGAGAGTCTTCTAATGAAATGATGAACTGTATCATAATTTCTCCATTTTGAACATAATTTCTAATGAAATGATGTCGAATGTTTATGTGCTTTGCTCTTGAATGAAGAATTGGATTCTTTGTGAGATTGATTGCACTAATGTTGTTGCATTTGATCTCGCTACATGAGTTTTTTATTCCAAAGTCTCTTAGCTATTACTTTATCCATAAAATTTGAGAATAACAGCTTCCAAGAGCCACATACTCCGCTTCTGCTGTTGAAAGAGTTACAGTACTCTGTTTCCTTGAGAACCAAGATATTGTCTTGTTGCCCAGCAATTGACAAGTACTAGAAGTACTCTTTTTATCAACTCTGCAACTTGCTAAATCTGCATCTGAATATCCAAGAAGAGTAAAGTCTCCCTCTTTTGGATACCACAAACCTAACTTTGAAGTAGTTGCAACTTGATGATACATTTTGCGATGTTTAGATGAGATTCTTTGGGATCTGATTGAAATCTAGCACAAATGCAAACACTAAACAAAATGTCAGGTTTAGAAGTAGTAAGATAAACAAGTGAACCAATAATACTTTTATAGAGCTTTTGGTCAACTTTCTTTCCTCCTTCGTCTTTATCCAACATCAAAGAGCTTGACATTGGTATATTAGTTTTTTTGCAATTCTCACATCCGAACTTCTTGATGAGGTCTTTTGCATATTTTTCTTGGTGAATGAAAATTCATTCCTTCGATTGTTTCACTTGTAATCTGAGAAAGAAAGATAATTTACCCATCATGCTCATCTCAAATTCATCCCGCATAGACTTAGAAAATTTCTTGCACAAATTTTCATTAAATGATCCAAAAATGATATCATCAATATATATTTGAATAAGTATAAAATCTTTACTTTCTCTTTTAATGAACAAAGTAGTATCTACCTTACCTTTAACAAAACCATTTTGAATTAGGAATTTACTTAACCTTTCATACGAGGCTCGAGGTGCTTGCTTCAGTCCATACATGGCATTTTTCAGTCTGTAGACTGAGTCTGGCTTTCTTAGATCTTCAAAACCAAGTGGTTATTACACATAGACTTCTTGGATGAATCCATTTAGGAATGCACTTTTTACATCCATTTGGAATAAAATTTTTATAGTAAGCAAAAGTAAGTAATAATCTAATTGCTTCTCATCTTACTACTGGTGCGTAGGTCTCGTTATAGTCTATCCATTCTTCTTGCGTATATCCTTTGGCCATGAGTCTTGCTTTGTTCCTAATCACTTTTCATTTCTCATCTGCCTTGTTCTTGAAAACACATTTAGTTCCAATAATAGATTTGCCTTTAGGTTTAGGAATTAGCTCCCAAACATCATTAATGTTGAATTGTCTAAGTTCTTCTTGCATAACTTCAATCTAGCTTTCATCAATTAAGGCTTCTTTTATACTTTTAGGTTCAATTTCAGAAACAAGTGCCAAAGCACTAGACTCTTCTTGTCATTTGGATCTGGTGCAAATCCCTTCATCAATGTTGCCAATTATGAGTTCTTCGGGATGACTTGACTCATACTTCCAATTACTGGTAGGTCTGAAAGTTTACGATCTTACGCGAGTTGACTCTTTTGGTTCTTCCTGTTGTTGAACTTCTAAAGTCTGAACCACTTCGGGGGAAGTAGACTTTATGATGTCTAGAGCCGATTCAAACTCTTCAAGTTGAGTTTGGTCCACTTAAGTTTCCATAAAGTCTTGAAACTTGGCGTTTATAGACTTTTCCATAGACTGAGTCTTTTTGTTGAATACTATGTAGGCTTTGCTTGAAGTTGAGTAGTCAAGAAAAATTCATTCATCTGATTTTTCTTCAAATTTACTAGTTCGATCATTTGCATTTTTCAAAATAAAACACTTACAACCAAACACATGAAAATAAGAAACATTTGACTTTTTCCCTTTAAATACTTCATAAGGAGTTTTCTCTAGAATTGGTCTTAAAAATACTCAGTTAATAACATAACAAGCTGTAGAAACTACTTCAGCCAAAAAAACGAGAAGAAATGTTGTTTTCAATTAAAAGGGTTCTTGCCATCTCCTACAAAGATCTTTTTTTTTTTTTTTTCACAACTCCATTTTGTTATGGAGTATATGGAGAAGAGATAACATGCTGGAAACCAGATTCATCACAAAATTTAGCAAAGTCTTGATTTTCAAACTCATCTTCATGATTTGTACGAATACTTGAAATAGCATATCCCTTTTCAATCTGAACTTTCTTGGCAAATTTTGAAAAATAAGAGAATGCTTCAGATTTACTTGCTAGAAAAAATACCCAAGTAAAGCGAGAGTAATCATCCATGATTACTAGGCAGTATTTTTTTCCACCAATACTTTGAGTTCTTGTTGGTTCAAAAAGGTCCATATGCAAAAGCTGCAAAACTCAATCAGTAGAAACTTGATTTATAGGTTTAAAAGAATTTCTAAACTGTTTTCCCAAAACACATGATGTGCATAATTCAGACTTTTGATAAATCATGTTGGGTAGTCCACGAACAAGCTTCTTGGAGGAGATCTTGGTAATCTGCTTCATGTTAGCATGGCCAAGTTTTCTATGCCAAAGGTTTGTTTCATCTTGAATTGATATTAGACACTAAGAACTTTTTGGTTTTATATCCAGAAGGTCTTCGTCTAGTGAAAGATTGAGAAAAATCTTTGATAGTTCTCAAACAAATTCCCTTTTGGAAATTGATTTTGAATCTAGTGTCACACAGTTGACTTATGCTGAGTAGATTGTAATTCAAACCTTCCACCAAGGAGACATTGTTGATTGTGAGACTTCCAATTTTCACAGTTCTACATCCAACAATTCTTCCATTGCCGTTTCTACTAAATGAAACTTTTCCACCATTTATTTGCACAAGCTTAATGAAAAAACTTGAATCTTCAGTCATGTTTCTCGAACAGCCACTATCCAAATACCATTTGATCTTTTTCTTGATAGTGACCTGCAATTATAAAAAGAACTCAAGTTTTCTTTTGTACCTACACTTTCTTGAGTCCAAGGGAGTTAGTACGAAATATAGTTTTTTCCCAATCCCGCTAAATAGGTCTCTAAACTTTGGGGCATTCCTTCTCAAAATGTTCTATGTTGTTACACTTTGAACATTTGAGAGCACTTCGGCCAACAAGTTTTACAAAAACTTTTTGAAAATGATTTCTAGAAAATATTTTTGTAGGTTTTTGTTTGATTCTTTCATTTACTTTTGGAAAATCAATTAAAGGAATGGTTTCTAGTGTCATTCCTAAACCAAATTTGTTAAAATAAGGTCTTTGTCTTTGAGAGAATCTTTTCTAACTTCTCGGATCTTTTAGTAAACCTTTTTGTAATATTTGAAATGTCCCCTTTCAAAAAGATATTTTTCCTTAAAAGCGAATCTGCATTTTCCTTCAAATCAACAAAACTTTTGTCTAGATTTTCAAACTTTTCATTCCAAGAAATTTCCTGTTGCTTTAGTTTAGAATTCTCCCTTTTTAGCTCGGAAATCCTTTTAAGAGATGTTTCAAGATTAAGACAGAGTTCATCTATATACTTTAAGAATTTAGCAGGAATCTTTAAATTACTAACCTCGACTTCCTCATCTGAGTCTGAGTCTGGATCCGTTTCAAAGTCTGAGTCTGATTCTCAATTTGCTATTAGACATATTTTGACATATCCATTATTACTTTCTTCGCATTCAATATCGCTACCTGTCTCTACTTTGAGAGCCTTTTTGAATTTTTTTTGTTTTTCCTTTCTTTTTCTTCAACAGAGGGTAGTTGGGTTTGATTTATCTCTTTTTCTTGCATTCGAAGCAAATTACATCTTTGTTGGTCTCATTGTCTTCAGTTGAATTCTTCTGAAATCTTTGAGTGTTCTGTTTCTTCCCGTTAAACATTCTTCTTTTCTTGTTTAGCTTTTTGAACTTCCTTATCATTAGTGCTAGCTCTTCATCATTCAAGTCATCTTCTGAATTTGTAACATTAGAATCATCGTTAGATTTTTAGGCAATTAAACTTCTTATCTTTGGGATCTTCTTCCTCATTAATTTGCTCTAATTCATATGATTGAAGTGTGCCAACCAATTCGCCTACAGAAAAAAGCATGATCCTCTAGGTTTCTCTTATAGAGGTATTTACATGATTCTAGTTTTTGGAGAGTTCTCATAGCAATTTATTGACCTTCATTAGTTCTGAGATTGGCTGTCCTTGATATGCTAGATCGTTTACAATTTTTGTGAAATGACTAAACATGTTAGTGATAGATTCTCCTAGCTTCATCTTAAAAGCTTCATACTGTCCGAGTAGGATGTTGATTTTTGTTTCTTTAACTCAATTAGTTCCTTCATAGGTGACGTGCAACCTGTCCCAGACTTCCTTGGATATTTCACAAGATAAAATTATGTTATACTCAGTAGGAGATAAAGCACAGTATAAAGAGTAGATGGCTTTAGCATCAAGAGCTTGTCTCTTGGTTATTTTTGCTCGTGTTAGTTCTCCAACATCTACAACTTCTTTCCTTGAGGTTGATGTAGCTTTATGAATGATTCCTTTCTCTACCACATCCCATTACAGGGGATCTTTCGATCTCAAGAATGCATTCATCTTGTTTTTCCAAACATTGCATTCCTTCCCATCGAAGTAAAGGGGTCTGGTGTTGTTTTGGCCTTCAACCAATCCTGGAGCCAATACTAGCCATAGATCTTTAGCTTAAGAAGTAAAAAACACTTCAACAAATAAGCATACAAGCTCCGATACCAATTAAAAGGGCTATTAATAACATCTAGAGGGGGGTGAATAGGTGTTAAAGGAAATTTTCTTAGGACTTAATTAATCAAATCGTCTTTAAAAGATAATAGACTGAAGATGTAAACAACTACAAGCAGTTACATAAAGCTATGAATTAAAGTAAGGAGTTCAGGGAAAGAGAATAGAAACACAAGGTTTATAGTGGTTTGGCTAAGATCAAGCCTACGTCCACTTTCCCGCACTGACAGCCTACTGGTTGGATTTCACTATGAATCAAAAGAGATTTTATAGTCTCACATTCTCGACTTCACAGTGTAGAAACTCTACTACACTCTTTCAAAGTCTCACAAATGTTTGTTTTCTCTTTTGAGTAAAAGTTAAGCTTTGAAATAGCAAAGAACTAAGAGTTTCAGAATTTGGAATTTTTCTTTCTCGCACTCCCTCGAACAACTTGAGAGTCTTCCTTATATACTCCTCCATGCCTCTACATTCATTGGCACTTTCCAAAGAAGTTCCTCCAATCTACCCGTTGGATATAATCAATTGAGGAGATCTTGAGTCATTTAAGGAATGTGATGATAGCCCACCAATCATGCTCGCCCATACAGTTATGATCTTGGTTTCCATAAGTAGAACCTTCTAAGTATATTTCGCCTTTCAAAAGATCTGATTATCCGAATTGATTCCCGAGGAATAATTGATCACAAGGCGCTATCTCCAGCCATAAGATCTTCCACAAACTAAATCCTTGAAGATAAACTTGCATCCGAATAAGTTTTCTCTCGTCACTCTAGAATCTGTCAATGAGGTCAGACTTTAAGCTTAAAGTCTAACGGTCTTCAGATTTTGATAGAAGAGTCTTGAGTTCTTCAAATTATAACACTTGAGTCTGCAATCCTTCAGACTAGACTAATTTGAAAGGTTTTGTTAACTTCAAAATAATAAGGAGTCTTCTCTAACAAGCTACTCTCACCGAATTATCTTAAATAGTAACTTGTGCCATTTTGCTGGTCCTACATGTTTGCTTTTGTGAGTTTGGGCTTGTATTATATCTTTCCTTCTTAGACAGTTCTTTGCCTTATATTTCTTATTCAATTGTTGGACCCATCAAAGAGCAACCAAAAGAAACGTGGGAAACAACTCATTCTGTTTGAGGGTGCGAATCTGCTCCTATTCATCCCGTCTGATGTTCTATTCGTCCCCGAGAATTTATCTATTCGTTTGGGCCAAGCTTTGGAGGATAGGTTCATTTGACCTCCCTCCTCCCCCTTATCGAGCCATTTGATCTGATTTGCCCCACAAGTCCAGGTCTAGTTAACCCTAGGGCGCGATCGATTTGATGTTCTTCCCGCTCTGGTTTCTACTTGTTTTGGGTGCTAGAGTTGTTCAATGGGCCTTAGCTAAGGAGAATAGACTCTCTGTATACCTGGTATGCCCACAAACTCTACTATATCTTTCCTATGGTAGGGTCTGCAGGCTGTCTTAAGGGTATCTACTGCATTTAGAGTTTCTTCCTCTACTGAGGTGGGTGGCCTTTTAAGTGAGGCCTAGCTGAGCTCTGGTAGTTTAAAGGGGCGTAGCCCCTTTTCCTGTAACCATATGGTTCAACTTGAGCTTCCGGGTCAGGCTGAACCCTCTCAAATTGGCCCCTACTGCTATGTCATTGGAGAACCAGCAAGAGCCTCTTGAGGCTCCAGCCCACGTAGGTCATTCTCGAGGTCGTAGTCATGCGCGTTCTTCCTCTAAGCGCCTCCAGGTTTCTAACTAGCAACCAAGAAGTTTGAAACCTCTCCCTACCCGCTCTTGGGCTAATGTTGCGTGACTTGCATCAAAGGGTTATGACCTAACCTATGTTCCATCGTCCTTTGTGGACAACAAGCCGGTTGTTGACCTCTCTAAGGATGTGTTAGAGGCTACCGATTCCAAGTGGCATAAGTGCCTGATTGGGTATTATGTAGGGAAGAAACTTCCTTTTAAGCTCATGGAACAAGCTTCGAAATGCGCTTGTGGAAGTGATGGCGAATGATCTAGGATTCTTCTTCTTTCATATCCCCGATCCCATATTCCGTAGAAAGATCCTGGAAGATAGGCCCCTAACGGTTGCAAGGGTCCCCCTTATCTTACAACAATGGAAGCCACTCTTGGAGTTAAAGAAAGTTAATCAATCATCGGTTCCGGTATGGATTAGATTGAAGAATCTTCCCTTCGATCTTTGGTTGGCACCAACGATAAGTGGCATTGCAAGTGCTAATGGCAAGCCCCTCTATGTAGATCAACGCACAGAGCAAATGAAAATGATTTCTTTTGCTAAGGTATGCATAGAGATTCATATAAAGCAACCAAGGTGTACTTCGGTTGATGTGGTCTTGAATGGGGTGTTGTGGTCGATATATATTGAGTACGAATGGAAACCGATTAAATGCCCTAGGTGTGGCACCTTTGACCAAAGGTGTGCGGATTCCCTAGCCACCATCAGCCTGGACAAGGCCATGCAACAAGTCCAGAAAAATTCCACCTCCTTGGTTCCTGTCCAGCTCCCCGACCCTACTTCAGCAATGCTGGATGGCCCTAGAGAGCCTAAGCAAGGTTGGAAATAGGTTAAGGGGAAGAAAGAAAAAGCCTCCTCTACCGAAAGAAGGAGCCTTGTCCCAGTCGATTAGTTTCAGTGAAGAGGCGCATATTCTCAAATAGAAGGCTATTGCCTTGAAAAAGGGATTGCCCTCTACCTCAACTCGCAAGGCTCAAAGGGAACTCAAAATTCTTTTGAAGTCGGATATTGTGAATGCTAGTACGAAAACCTAGAGGCGGGTGAATAGGTGTTTAAACTAAACATTGGCAAATATATGGGGAATAAAATAAATTTCGAATAAAACAAATGAGTTAGGGAAGAGAATAAGAACACAAGATTTATAGTGGTTCGGCTTAATCCAAGCTTATGTCCACTCTTCCACGCTAACAGCCTTCTTGGTTGGATTCCACTATGCAATCATTAAGAGATTATAACTTTGAGTGCAAACACTTAGTAGATCACACTATCTCACTAAGTCACTCTTTTGGTATTTCTCTTACGATCACAAATGTTTAAGCTCTCCAAAGACAAGTGTATGATCGAAGGTCGCTCAGACTTTGGAATTATAAATTCTATGCTCTATCTCTTACTTGCTCATCGGTCCTTCATCTCCTTAAATACTCCTCCACTTCCAAACTACCCGTTGGACAATATCCTAGAGAATCGTCTTCCAATATACCTATTGGACAGCTCTGTATCTAGAAGATTTGGTAGCCATTGAGTGACAAAGGTAGAATCCCAAATTGATTCCGATCGCCCATATAAACGGAATTTTGGTTTCCATAAGTAAAGCTTATTTGTATAGAAAGTTCTTGTCTTCAAGATCCAATCGTCAATCAATTAGATTGAATCAATCAAATCAATTTTGATGTGAAATCCATACCAGATCACTAGCCGTTATATGATTGGGCTTGAGTTACGTTCTGTCGAATTTGGATGTAAATTCTGAGAGCAACAGATTTTACAATCTGAGTCTGAGTACAATAGACTTTATAATTTGAGTCTGAACATATTCTGCTTCAGCATAGAGTCTGTCTTCTAATTCAACTTCAGCATAGAGTCTCTCTTCTGGTTCTTCCAAGTATAGGCTTTGATAATATCTTTTACATATTCTATCATCTTTATAGCCTATTACTCAACCATCAAATACATTAGTAGCCTTTAATTTATTTTGTCATCTTCAAAACATCATAAGGGATTTCCCTAACATTCTCCCTATTTTTGATGATGACAAAACAATCTCTGAATATGCAGACCTTTTTAAAAATATTAATTTAAATCAAAGGATATCAGAATATAGCAAATAGATTGAGCATAACAATATATAGAAAAATAATCGCAGCTCAATTTTATGCATTAAATAATATGAACTAGTCAACACATATGCATATTCATATCTTCTCCCTCTTTTTGTCATAATCAAAAAGCGATAATAATGAAAAGGGTTAATACCCTTAAAAACCCCAAACTGGTACACTTGTGACAAATTTACCCCAAACTATTTTTTGAGCACCAAAAACCCTAAACTGGTATACCTTTGACAAATTTACCCCAAACCGGTATACTTGTGACAAATTTACCCTATGTTAGTTTTTGTTAAATTTTATTCTCAAATTATTAAGTTAAATGACACGTGACAGTTAACCGGTATACCAATTTAGGATTTTACACTTCGTTTATCACAGTTTACAATTTTTATGATTTTTTTGTGGTATTAATCCAATTTAGCAGAGGGTATATTTGTCACAAATTTACCAGTTTAGGGTTTTTTGCAGTCGAATAAATTAGTTTGGGGTAAATTTGTCATAAATGTACCAGTTTAGGGTTTTTTATAGTTAGTTGAGGTAAATTTGTCACAAGTTTACCAGTTTGGGGTTTTTCATGGTCAAAAAAATAGTTTGGGATAAATTTGTCACAAGTGTACAAGTTTGGGGTTTTTCAATGTATTAACCCTAATGAAAAAAAGTATCACGTAGAGAATAATAACAAATATCTTGCATGAATCACAATTTCCAAAAATCAGCTTTTATAAAGTAAATCGAATATTGAAGATATGCAATATAGCTCACTTCGATCATATTAGCAAATATCTAATAAAAATCACGGATGTATCATAAAATTCACGTACCATTTTTGTCATAATAAAATGATAATATCAATAAGAGATTTGTTAATGACAAAAGGTAATAAAAGATGCACTAACCGAATTTTTTTTTTAAATTCTGACACATTTACCTTTCCTTCCATCCATAATAAGATCATGATCAATCCAAAAAGATTTTTCCATAATTGATCAAAGCTCCCCCTCAATTTGTTGCCTTTTTGAGATGATCACGATTCTTTTCCTTTTCTTTTGGATTCAATTTCTCCCCCTCAATTGCGGATAGAAACAATTGTGGCTTGTGCATGTTGAACATAATATTTTTCCAGTATTTCCTTTGTAGCAACAACATCTGCAACAATCACTTGCATTTTGAAATTTGAGGCAAAAATTTATTTTCTTTAACCAAGCTTATCTCGAATTTAACCTGCATAAACTTAACAAACTTTTTCCACAAATAAGCTGTAATAATATCCACATAATATATAATACCCTTTCTTCAAATAAATAAATTGAGTAGCATATGTAAAATTAAAATTCAGAACTACTCAACCTTTCGTACGATACATAAGGGATTTCCTCAACAATTTGCAAAAATTTTGCATAAGGAATGGAATCTTTGAACCACCAGAAGATAGTATAGAATCTTGATAATTTTCATATCAAGCTTACCAAAATTCATATGGAAGATTCTTTTGTTACCTGCAAATTCTTGTATAATGGATAATCATCTTTACAAAAATGTCACGTAATATCTTCTTTTGATTTGCAGATCAAACTTGCTAGATATAAAATATCTTCTAAGAATATAACAAGAATATCCATGAATATGCAGTAATATCTTTCAAAATCAAAGAGATTTTCTTGAGCATAAATTTCAGATATGCATTTTGCAAAAGGAAAATAGATATTTCTGTCATGTGCCAAAATTGCAATACCTTATATTTATAACAAAAGATATTCGCAATATAACAAACAATCATCCAAAATCATGATAAATGCACGTAGAAATTTGCAAGACAGGATGATAAAAATATTCTCTTACTCATGGTATATGTTTGAAATATACTATTAAAAAAATCATTACCAATCTTCACATGAGATGCATTTCTGATTGCATCATGATTTGCATAGATTGGCGATCATTCATCCCTTAAAGAATTTCCTGCAATCAACTCATTTCCCTTTTTGGTATCCACCAATTTAGATCATCCCTTGACGTTAGAGCAAAATATAAAATCTCCATAGATAAATAATATTCTTTCTTAATTCATCATAACAAAGTATTCAAAGAAAGAATGTTATGCACCATGATATTTTGGAAAATAAATTCTCTCTTAGTTATAGTGTAATAAAAACAGAGAGAATAAAATCTTTGAATATCTAAGAATATCTTGCATCATCACATAAAACAGATTTTCACTTTGCAAAATATGACTAAATTTGAGAGTATAAAATTAGACAAAATAATCTGAATTATCTCAAATAATCACACGAATTAAATCAAATCTCAACTCACGAATCACAAAAATAAATCACACGATTTTTTCTTCATAAATATGATCATTATAAAATCTAAATCAACCAAGGATATATTGAATATCAAGCATAATGAGAAATTTTAAATTGTGTATTCAACCCAAATTGAGAATAAAAAAATATACATTCCTTACCAAACTCTTTCTTCTTCTCCTTTATTTCTTGCAAAAACATCTCATCTTTTCTTTGGTACCCATTTTTTCCTGAGTCCATGAGAGTTAGTAGAATATGCTGCTTTTATCCAATCTTTCTTAACTGATCTCCGAGACTTTATTACAATATTTCTCAAAGTGTTCCAAATCTCCACAATTTGAACACTTGAGGGCATTAAGACCAACAAGTTTTACAAACACTTTTTGAAAATGATTTTTGTAAAATGTTTTGAAGGTCTTTGTCTAAGTCTCTCTTTTACTTTAGGAAAATCAATTAAAGAATTATTTTCTTTATTGAAACCAAGTCCCGACTTATTATAGTAAGGAACTTGTATAGAAAGGATATGCTCTAATGTTTTTGATCCATTTGAAAATATTGCCGAAATATTTGAAAATTCTTTCTTCAAAGAATCATTTTCTTTAACAAGTAAATCTCAACTTTCTTTTGTTTGTATAAAATCTTTTTGCAAAATTTCAAAATTTTCTTTTTGAGAAAGATCTTGTTGCCTAAACCGAGAATTCTCCTTTTTAAGTTCGGAGATCCTTTCAAGAGAAGATTTGAGATTTAAGCAAAGCTCATTTATATACTTTGAAACTTTGATAGGAATTTTTGAATGGCTTACCTCGATTTTCTAATCGTATTCTGAGTTTGTGTCTAAGTCAGACTCTGATTCTGAGTCTATGTCTGAGTCAGACTCATATTTTGAATGTGCCATCAAGCATAGATTTCCTTGCTCATCATCTTCTTTTATTGTTCTTTTCTGGCCATTCTGCTTGTATTTTCTTCTTCCACTAAACTTCCTTCCTTTTCTACTCAGTTTTTTGAATTTCTCGATCATAAAAGCAAGTTCTTCGTTGTTTATGTCATTTTTTGAGTCTGTTTCATCAAAAATAGCGTTAGATACTAAAGCAATGGACTTCTTACCTTCGGGATCTTCATCGTTGATTTGTTCCACTTCACAGGATTGAAGAGTGTCGACTAATTCATCAACGGAGAGTGGCATAATCCTTTGAGTCTCCCAGATTGAGGTCTTGATATGGTTCCAATCTTTTGAGAGACATCGCAAGAGTTTATTGGCCTTCATCGGGGTAGAAATTTGCTGACCTTGATATGCTAAACCATTTACAATTTCTGTAAAACGACTGAACATATCTCCAATTAACTCTCCTTGCTTTATCTTGAAGGATTCATATTTGCTGAGCGTGAAGTTTACTTTTGTCTCTTTTACACGATCGGTCCCTTCATATGTAACATAAAGTATATCCCAAACTTCTTTTGTTGTTTCACATGAAGAGATTCTGTTATATTTAGCAGGAGACAATGCGCAATATAAAGAATAAATAGCTTTTGCATCAAGCGCTTCTCTTTTGGACATCTCCGTCCGAGACATAGGAGCGGGGGGTTTGCTTTCTTTGTCTTTGTCATTCTTATTTGATGTAGATGCAACAGTGGGATTGATTCCTTTTTCCACAACATCCCATTGCAAGGGATCTTTAGATCTTAGGAATGCCTTCATTTTGTTCTTCCACATGTTATATTCATTTCCATCAAAATATGGTGGCCTTGTGTTGCTTTGTCCCTCCATAAGTCCTAGTGCCAAGATACTAGCCATAAAAGATCTTTAGCTTAAAAGTAAAAAAACACTTTTATAAACCGAGCACTTGGCTCTGATACCAATTGTGAGTGCTAGTATGAACACCTAGAGGGGGTGAATAGGTGTTTAAACTAAACCTTGGCAAATATATGCAGAATAAAATAAACTTCGAATAAAACAAAGGAGTTAGGGAAGAGAATAAGAACACAAGATTTATAGTGGTTCGGCTTAATCCAAGCCTACGTCCACTCTCCCACGCTAACAGCCTTCTTGGCTGGATTCCACTATGCAATCAACAAGAGATTACAACTTTGAGTGCAAACACTTAGTAGATCACATTATCTCACTAAGTCACTCTTTTGGTATTTCTCTCACGATCACAAACGTTTAAGCTCTCCAAAGACAAGTGTATGATCGAAGGTCGCTCAGACTTTGGAATTATAAATTCTACGCTCTATCTCTTACTTACTCATTGGTCCTTCATCTCCTTAAATACTCCTCCACTTCCAAACTACCCGTTGGACAGTATCCTAGAGAATCGTCTTTCAATATACCCATTGGACAGCTCTGTATCTAGAAGATTTGGTAGCCGTTGAGTGACAAAGGTAGAATCCCAAATTGATTCCGATCACCCATACAAACGGAATCTTGGTTTCCATAAGTAAAGCTTCTTCGTATAGAAAGTTCTTGTCTTCAAGATCCAATAGTCAATCAATTAAATTGAATCAATCAAATCAATCTTGATGTGGAATCCAAACCAGATCACTAGCCGTTATATGATTGGGCTTGAATTACGTTCTGTCGAATCTGGATGTAAAGTCTGAGAGCAATAGACTTTACAATTTGAGTCTGAGTGCAATAGACTTTATAATCTGAGTCTGAACATATTCTGCTTCAACATAGAGTCTATCTTCTAGTTCAGCTTCAGCATAGAGTCTGTCTTCTGGTTCTTCCAAGTATAGGCTTTGATAATATCTTTTACATGTTCTATCACCTGCATAACCTTTGATTTATTTTGTCATCTTCAAAACATCATAAGGGATTTCCCTAACAGATATCTCCCTTTCCATCCCAGCAAACGATACGATCAGCCTTGCTGATGCCTTGACTTTAGTTCCGCTTAGTCTTGATGTGGATTCAAATGACTCAACCAATCTAATCAACAACTCGGATGATGACCTACTCTCTTCTTGTCCATCGCCAAAGGCTCCTCCTGTTAATAGGAGGGTTGATACCATGCAAGATAAGCTACTGACCCTATCTCTAACCCCACCTCTTTCTATGATCCATGCTATTCCGGCACCCAATCGACGCAGGCCTTCCAAGAGGAGGTAACCAACCTTCCTTAATCCTATATTATATATACATAGGTTGTTGGAATTTTTAAGGGCCTTGTTGACCCCATTAGGTAGGCAGAGGTTCGTAGCCTAGTTTATACAAATCAGTTCTCTTTGGTTGGTTTGTTGGAGACGAAAGTCCTGGAGACTCTTCAATCCCATTTCTAGGGGGTTGTTGAGGGGTTGGTGATGGCTAGCAAATTATGAGTAGGCCTCTAGGGGAAGGGTTTGGGTTGGTTGGGATCATTTACATGTTAATTTTGAAGCCTTCTTAGTCACTAACTAGGCGATTCATGGGAACCTCAAGTTTATGGTGTCGAGTGAGGTCTATTGTGTATAAGTTGTTTATGTTGAACACACTTTTCAGTCCCGGAGGCCTCTTTGGGAGGACTTTATCCTTAAGAGCAACACTTTGTAAAATTTGACTTGGCTGGTGGCGGGTGACTTTGATGCTATAAAATACCCGTCTGACAGATTAGGTAGCTTAGACACATGGATCTCGTATTTTGAGGAGTTTGGCCAGTGCTTAGCTCAAGTTAAGCTAGATGACCTGAGGTATGTTAACTTTCGGTACACTTGGACAACTTCTTCTGGAACTTCTCAGAAGGTAAGGAAGATTGACAAGGTCCTCATGAATTCCATATGGAGCCAAGATTTATCCTACTCGGAAGCTTCCTTCCTTGCTTTCAGGAAATTCTGATCATACACCAATGGTGGTCAAAGTGTTGAACCCGGTACTTCGGAGGAAACATTTCAAGTTTTTTTTTTTGGATGAAGCATCCGAGTTCAATACAATCGTTAATCAAATTTAGGAGGATCTGGGAGAGGGCGTGCCAATGTATAGACTTGTGTGCCAGTTAAAGTCCCTCAAAAGCCGCCTCAAGCAACTTAATGGAGAGTCTTTCTCCAACATCTCTACTAGGATGTCAGAAGCAAGGGTGGCTTTAAAGATCACACAGGTTGGCCTCCAGTAAGACCCCACCAGTGTTGAATTTGTTGATTTGAAGAAGAATCAACGCCGCACCTTCTTGGACCTTTGTTCCAAGGAAGAGTCTTTTTATAGACATAAATCTAGAATTGGGTGGATTAAAGATGGAGACCGCAACACAAAATTCTTCCATCAGTATGTCAACAAAAGACAGATGAGAAACAAAGTTCTCTCTGTCATGGATACCTTAGGTAATCAAGTCACTAAACCGTAGTTGGTCTAGCAGCATTTTTTCAGCTATTTCCAGGACCTCCTGATGCCATTGGTTGTGCAGGGAAGACCTTTGGTTTGGGAGATTCAGGAGGTTATCCTGTGTCCTCTTTCTGATGACAAGGTTAGTTCTCTTGCTCGGCCCATCTTTGATCTGGAGATTCGGGATACTCTTTTTTCATTAGCTCGGGGTAAGGCTCCTGGGCCAGATGGTTTTACGATTGAATTCTTTAAGCACAACTGGGGGACGGTTGGACAGTTGGTCACAGCAAGGGTGAGGGACTTCTTCATCATGGGTAGGCTCTTAAGGGAGATTAACGACACAATTTTGGTATTGGTGCCAAAAGTACCTAATGTGACTACTGTGGATGTTTACAGGCCCGTCGCCTGTTGTAATACTATTTACAAGTGTATTACCAAATTTTTGACCAATCGGGTCGCTGCAATTCTGAAGGATGTAGTAAGCCCTTTTCAAAGTGCTTTTGCTAAGGGTCTACAGATTAAGGATAATATCTTGTTGGCTCAGGAACTCTTTTTCTAGTTTCCACTTAGAACCCTATTCACCTAAGTGTGCAGTTAAAATGGACTTCTAGAAAGCCTATGACACAATTGATTGGGACTTTCTCGAACTAGTTCTCCTTGCCTTTGTGTTCCCCAAGCATTTGACTCAGCTCATCATGACCTGTGTACGTACTCCTAAATTTTCCATTGCTTTGAATGGGGATTTACATGATTTCTTTGCTAGTGGTCGAGGCCTACAGCAAGGTGACCCCATTTCTCCTTATTTGTTTACTTTGGTTATGGAGGTGCTTTTTGGAATCCTTTTTAGGTGCACTTTAAAGCTAGAGTTCAAATATTTTTGGAGATGCAAGGCAACAAACCTTTCGCATTTATTCTTTGCGGATGACGTCTTCCTATTCTATGAAGCTAATATGTCATCGGTGACACTCCTCAAAGAAAGCCTCGAAACTTTCTCGGATTGGAGTGGCTTGCAACCAAACTCAAGCAAAAGTGAGATTTTCCTAGCAGGAGGTTTGCCATCGTTAATGAATCAAATCCTTCTTGACCCATGAAGGGAACTTACCGATACATTATCTGGAGGTTCCCATTATTACATCAAGGCTCGAGAAGGCGGATTGTTATGCTCTCATCAATCGCATTACAGCGAGAGTACAATCTTGAATACATTGCTTTCTATCCTTTGCCGATCGACTTCAGCTGATCAGGTTGGTTCTTCATGCTATCCAAGCCTATTGGGCAAGTGTTTTCATGTTACTTGTAGCTATCTTGGACCAGATTGAACAAATCCTCAGACAATTCCTTTAGACAGGCTCGGATTTGGGTAGAGGGGGTGTGAAGGTATCCTGGGATGATGTCTGCCTCCTAAAAGAGGAGGGAGGCCTTGGTATCCAGAGACTTCGGGATTGTAACAAGGCAGCCATGCTTAAGCATATCTGGCTCATATTCTCTGACAATGAGTCATTGTGGTGTAAGTGGATGTACTTGACTTTTCTTAAAAATGATAAATTTCCAAGTCGCCAAAAGTCAACCTATTGTTCCTGGGCTTGGAAGAAGATCTTACATCTTAGAGGGAATTTTGGAATGCCTTCTATTCGAGGATAGGAGATGGCCTCTCGATGACTCTCTGGTTTGATAATTGACACCCTAGGGGTCCTCTGAACTTAATTTTTTTAGATTCGCTTATCTATAGTTCTGGCCTTTCTAGGCGGGCAATAGTGGAAAACCTATTCTCCGATTCTGACCAGGCTATCAAGACGGTGTCAAAGTCATGGGAGCACCCCCTCCTGATCCTTTCTCAAAGCTTGGATTGTTTTTGCTAGATGGAGGGCTTTTCAGGCTGTTTCACGGTAACGACAGCTCAGGAGACCATTAGGCGGAAGAAGGCTTGGGTCCATTGGCATGCGTTCATCTGGAACATCACGCCACGGTATCAAGTAAACCTTTGGCTTATTGCCAAGCGCAGACTTCCTACCCAAGCTCTCTTATTATCTTATAGTAGAATAGATAGTGGCTCTTGTGCTTTTTGCAATGATATGCCTGATTCTATTGATCATCTATTTTTTGGGTGTCGCATCATGGCCGACATTGCTTTCTTTTAGGAGGCCAGATGCAATCTTCTGTGGCGTAGCAGGTCTTAAGGGGAGAATCTTCATTGGGCCATAACCTTGCATTCGGGCAAGGATTTTTATAAATGCATTGCCCACTTTTCCTTTGGTGCTCTCTGTCATATTATTTGGAAAAACAGGAACAACATCCTTTTTAGAAAGCAATCTCTTGCCATCCCGGCCATGAAAAACCGCATTTTTAAAGTTGTCAAAGACAAGGCTATCACTTTCAGGAATGTGGAGGATACTACAAGGAATAAGAGATTGCAACGCAGTTGGGGTATTGACTCGATTATCTTCTCTTCTGGAGATCTTGAACCACCTCCCTAATTTTCAGTTGGTGCTCGGTGGCTTTTGTGCTGTGGTAGCTTACCACCTCTTCCAAGGTTGCTGCGACTTGCTGCAAGGGTCTACAGGTTCTCCTCTCTCCTTCCCTGGCCGGTGCGTTTGTGTTCTATCCGATTCACAGTTGTTCATGCCATGCTAGTGTTGAGTGGCTAGTGCTAATGTTGTGTAGCTAGTTAACTGTTTGTGGTGTAAGTGGATCCACTCGACTTTTTTTAAAATGATAAACTTCTGGGTCACCAAAAGTCAACCTATTGTTCCTGGGCTTGGAAGAAGATCTTACATCTCAAGAGGGAATTTCGGAATGCCTTCTATTGGAGGATAGGAGATGGCCTCTCAATGTCTCTCTGGTTTGAAAATTGGCACCTCAGGGGTCCTCTGAACTTAATTTTTTTGGATTCGCTCATCTGTAGTTCTGGCCTTTCTAGGCGAGTAATAGTGGCAGACCTATTCTCCGATTCTGGCCAGGCTATCAAGACGGTGTTAGTCATGGGAGCACCCCCTCTCGATCCTTTCTTAGAGCTCGGATTGTTTTCGCTAGATGGAGGGCTCTTTGGGTCGTTTTATGGTAGCAACAGCTTGGGAGACCATTCGGCAAAAGAAGGCTCGGGTCCATTGGCATGCGTTCATCTAGAACAACTCCATCACGCCATGGTGTCAAATAAACATTTGGCTTATTGCCAAGCACAAACTTCCCACCCAAGCTCTCTTATTATCTTATAATAGAATAGATAATGACTCCTGTGCTTTTTGCAATGATATGCCTGATTCTATTGATCATCTAATTTTTTGGGTGTCGCTTCACGGCCGACATTGCTTTTTTTTGGGCGGTCAAGTGCAATCTTCCTTGGCGTAAGGTCTTGGGGGGAGAATCTCCATTGGGCCATAACCTTGCTTTCGAGCAAGGATTTTTATAAATGCATTGCCCACTTTTTCTTTGGTGCTCTCTGTCATATTATTTGGAAAAATGGGAACAACATTCTTTTTAGAGAGCAATCTCTTGCCATCCTGCCCATAAAAATGACATTTTTAAAGTTGTCAAAAACAAAGCTATCACTTTCAGGAATGTGGAGGATATTACAAGGAATAGGAGATTGCAGCACAGTTGGGGTATTGACCCGATTATCTTCTCTTCTGGAGATCTTGAAGCGCCTTCCTAATTTTCAGTTGGTGCCAGATGGCTTTTGTGCTGCGGTAGCTTGCCGCCTCTTCCAAGGTTGCTGCAGCTTGCTACGAGGATCTACGGGTTCTCCTCTCTCCTTCCCTGGTCAGTGTGTTTGTGTTGTATCTGGTTTGCGGTTGTTCATGCCGTGCTAGTGTTGAGTAGCTAGTGCTAGTGTTGTGTAGCTAGTTAGCCGTTTGTGGCTTCCCTTTACATCTCGGTATCCTTCCACTAATAATGATTTTTACTCATTTTGAGTGTAGGTTTTGGTGCCGTGATCATTTTGTATAGTTGGTCATTGCTCAATATATTTTCTTACTTCTACCAAAAAAAAAAAAAAAAAAAGAGCAACCAAAAGCATCCGATCCATTCATTAAACACATGAACTCATATTCTAGTGGAGTTATTCACCAAATTTACGATATGGACACCTTGACGCGTTTGTAACTATTTGGATTGTGCCTCAATTTTCAATTTACGCTTCATATTCTTATCGCAGGATTTCGAACAACCACCTTACCCTACTCAATTTGATTAATATCAAAACACTGTAAGTGAGTCAGCTTCATTACTAAACTAAGTAGATCACCGAATCAACAAGCAATTCACCGCCTCAATCAAAGACCGGACATGCTAGCATAATAAACCACGCGGATGTCATGAAAAAAATGCATAATATATGCTAATCACTAGAGGTGAGAAAATGGATGATGAACCCATATTGTAATTCAGATTCAATGACCTGGTAATAACATGAGTTGTTAGCTCTCTGTGATAAAAGGGAGGTCTAAAACTTTCTTCTTCTCTTCTTTCCTCAAGCCACTCTTAAATGTGGTGCGACACAAACATGGACATCACCTATACTTAGTCCACTAATCAGAGATATGATCAGAAGAAATCAAGAATGGACCTCACTAAAAGAGTGCAACATTTCATGGCAATAATATAATAACAATGAAAACAATAATAAATAATAATAATTTGTACGCCCTTCATGCAATTGGTCGGCTAAATGTGCTTTGAGTCATGGTGTAAACCAAGAGTTCATGTACTAGATCTTAGAAGGAACTTCTGATACCCTCAACAGTTTCATCGTATTTTTGCCATTGGGTCTGCCTTTCGTAACACACACGCACAGACGGAAGAAAAAAACATCATAAGCCAGAAAAACTTTCCGAGGAATGCTCTATCGAAAAAATAAAAATACTTAGTATCTCTTAACAAATCCCTCAAGTTAGCACATGGATTACATAATCCATTGCATAGACAATCCATTAAATATGCTATTCAGGAATTTAATTATTGTAATTAGCGTGTGATATCGCATACGTGTGGATAAAGAGAGTAGCTAAGCTAAGCTCTCAGAATAGATCAGAGGGATAAATAATTAACTTGATGCTATGGACTGCTTCGATGTCTCCTTTTGCATGTCCAGCTCCAGCCCGTTCCAACCATTTTAGTGGGTCTTTTGGATCGATGGTTTCATCACTTTGTTCTTCGGTTATAAAATGGAAGTTTAGTGGAGTAATGTGTAACAATTGAAAGTTTAGAAGGAACCTTGTATTACCCCTTAAATTAGGGTAATTTTTGTGTAATTTTCCAGTACATTTATTATGTGATGCCCAATTTCTAAAACATTATTCGCAAGGTGATAGGGTAGGGTAGATTTAGAAAATTAGGTGTAGAAATATGAGAAGCCAAACTTATATTATAACTAAGCATCTCAACTTTTCCATCAAAGTCACCAAGGAACCACATAATATAAGGTCCATGATTAGTGTGAGCCCATTACAATGTTGGCCCAACAAAAATAGATGGACATCCGACTTCACAGCCTTGAGTAAGGACATTCATAAAAATCACAATTTCTTAGTCCAAGCCGCGTGGAACTGGTGATGTTTTCCCGCAATGGATCCAAACCTGTAGAACAGCAAACATCTTTCAACAAACAACTCTCGCCGGCGAATTTTCTCTTACGAATTTGTGTTAGCAAGGCAAGACTGTCGCGTCATTTCTCGAATCAAATAGAAACTGCACATTGCCATTTCCGCCGCCTTCAATTTATACACTCTGCAATGCACGCATAATAACCGTTCAATCACAGAGCTTTACCTCAAAGCAAAAAGGAGAGTCATGACGCGTCGCTCCTTCCATGCAATGGCTGTTTTTCAGCAAGATTGAATAGCAGCAACCTGTACAGCATGACAATAAGTGAAGGAGATTAACTTCAGTTCTTTCCATCACTATTTATGCTGGCCTAAGCACGGGATAACTGAAGCTTACCACATTCTCTCGCCCCACAATTCTGAGAAAGAAAATACAGTTAGACATGTATCAAACGTGCAACATCATCAACGACAAAAAAATGATGAGAGCAACATCCAGAAGCGGGGAACTCTGTACAAATTGAAATATAAATACCTAAAACGAAACCAATAATCTTCTCCAAGGGTGATGATTGACAGAAAATGAAATGCATCTAGGAATTGAGCAGCGAGATAAGAAAGATTTGACGCAAATCATCATCAAAGAACTTACAAGTCCAACAAAAGTACTTCGCCATGCAAACACCACCTGTGAACATGGAAACCAAAGGTTGAGAATCAACATCTGCACTGTAGTTTATTTTTGGCCAATCTTTTTAAACAACTTCACATTTTTTGCCCTCCTTCGAAAAGCTCTTTAGTGCAATCAAAGCAGGTAATGAAGGATAGAATGTTTAAAATTACCTCTTGAGCACTATCACAGATTGAACTTACAACCTGAAACAAAACATGTAGGTAAGTGGGAACATCAAGTAATTAGTCGGTCTATAAACATGCTAGAAATTCGATAGCATCCATCTGCTGAACTTGATGGCAAGGCGAGTCAATGCCCTACTTTTGTTTACATTGATATGTTATTCTGGCCATAAGAGAACGGTATGTCTTCTTATGAAAAGCATGTCCACAGGTTGAAGATTGAAGAATCGAATATTTGACATATTCACCAAACTGTGGACTACTCATCCGAACTCAAATGACATGGCAACTTCTGCACATATCCGTCATGCAGTAATGGCAAACTGCACATACCAAAATATTAGAGCACACACTACAAAGTTAACAACAGGTCAGAACGCAATCTCATCTTAAGATAACTCATGTCACTAGCGCCCAAAATTTAGAGGCAGCTGAAGCGGTGCCTATAGTTTGGTTAACGATCATCCTCTAATATACGGCAAGTAAAAACTTAATTGCAATCTATCAACTGAGCTTGCATGAAAGTATCTCGTAGATATCTAGTGCGTTCTTCATGTCATAACAAAAGGAAGTTCTCAAGCACACTTAAGTCTATGAGGGGCACAAGGAATCACCTTTGCATCATCAAGACAGTGAAGGCAATAAAAAATACTGTTGCAACAGGGGGCTCTAATGCGGCACCTTCGATGGTAATGAGGACATTTGCCGCAGCAGCAGCAGCAGCAACTTTGATATTAACTGAAAGTTGAGAAGGACAAAGCTTGAACTACTATTGCTCAAGAATGAGTCGAGACATTACTTGCACGGCAAGTACCGCTCTCTAACAAATCAGTAGCAATAGCATCTTCACGGTCAGAACAGAGCACGGTCGGAAACACGATTGGACAGTGCTGGAATTGTAGCAACAGGAGGGAACCAAGTGGCGGCCGATGAGGAGGAAATGCAACTTTAATTATGAGCAAGGAGTGGCGGTGATCGCCTGATCCGAAATGGAGCGGCTGTGGAACTAGAGGGAAAGCGGGACCGAGAGAACGTTTCTCTGTTTTCAGTTCCCCTTCTTGCCCGCGCCCGAGCCTTCGTTCGAGGGGAGAGGGAGAGAGAGAGAGAGATAAAAGTAGGGAAGGAAAGAGGCCGGGCCTCCTCTCCGCATGGGCCTTGGACCTAGGATGGGCTCCATTTTTCAGCTCCTTTCTGTTGCTGAGCCTTTTTCGATGGCTATTGGACAAATCTTAAGAGATCTGGGCTTAAGTCCGATACTACCGGCAAAAATTTGGGTGTCAACGTCCACATTGCCAACTCTGTTGATCGGATAAATACGTTCATCCTGTTTTCCAGTGACCATAATTGGTTCTGTCGAAGTATGGAGGTCTGGTGGTAGATTGAGCCTCATAAACAACTGGACTAAGGTTGGTAGCCATAGAATAGGATCTTTATAATCAGAAGTAAACAACACTTCAAAGTACAAGCAACACAATCTTTAATGCCAATTATTGAGGTCAACAATGCAACCTAACGAAGGGATGAATGGGTTGATCTACAAAAGTTAAAAAAAAAAAATTATGTAATAACTCAAGTTAAGAAACACAAATTAAATGAAAAGGGGAAAAGGCCTCAATAACAAAAAGGTCAAATGATAATATTTGATTATGCGTTATGTACATATAAAGGTTTAATTAATGTAAAATGATTGATCAACAAAAAACCTAGAAAGAACTTATCAATGAAAATGATGTCCTTAACTCATAAAAGACAAAGATGAATCAAAATCTAAGGTGATTTTTTAAAAAATATTTTTATTGATCAATTTTCTCTTACATTAATTAACCATTTAACAACACAAAATGAGCGTCAAATTTTTGTTATTTGACTTTTTTGTTGTTTGTGGCATTTTTCCTTTCTACTTAATTGCGTTTCTTTTTCTTCAAATACCTACTAGTTCTATTAATATATCCATCAATTTTCTACCAAATTTTATTATCTATATTATTATTGATAGTCATTTTTATGGTACTGATAATTTTTAGTTTGTTTTTCTCCATTTTCTGTATTTTTTTTTCTTATAGAAATCAACGGTAAAAAGGCAGCCTTCTTTCACGATAAATGAGATGAAGAACAAGTTTACCCCTTTAATGTCATCTGCATTGCACATGTGATTGGAGAATATAGTGAAATGTTAATGGCTATAACCAAATAAAAGTTCAAGAAGTAATGTGTAGCAGTGGAAAGTTTATGTCAAACATGTATTACCCCGAAATTTGGAGCAATTTTGTATAATTTTTCCATAAATTTATTATGCAATGCCAAATTTCTAATATATTCATAAGGAGATTAGTGTGTTTTTAGGTATGCTGGGTGTGGAAATATGAGAAGCCAAACTTATATTATACATAAGTTTCATAATTAGTTTATCATAGCGATGTCTGTGAAGTGACTACGAGAAGGTCCTTTGTTTAGCAGCAATTTCTCATCCCGTAACCCAAACTCACAAGTCTTCTTTATCTTTTTCTTTTTTTCTTTTTTTCCTTGGTGAGTACAAAAAATCTGCCATCAAAATGACAAAAGATTGTATTGGAGTGATTGAACACAAAATAATGCCACATAATCCTTCCGCTTCTAATCTGATTGTCAAATCCAGCTTTGGTGGATATTATTACGTGGAGACCAAACCTTTAGTTTATATTATCTCTCTAAATTCTCCCACCGTCCCTGTCTCCTTCCGAGAAAATCAATCCCTTCTTCTTCTTTTATTTGCTTGACCGCTCTTGGCCGACTTCACACGTGCCACCCTTGACAAGCCCAGCCAAAATGATAATCTTTACACGTGTCAAATATATATTTTAAAATAACTTTTAAGATAATAATTTATGAGACTGTGTTTAGCAATCAAAATAAAATTCATAATAAGATAAAATTTATTATATTTTATGTTTGATATTTGATTAAGATAGGATAAAACCAAATACAAGAGAAATATTAGTCGAATAAAATTATTCCATGAGGAAAGTTGGATAAAAATGGATAGGATTTCGAATATTCATATTCGAAAAATTATTCTTTTTCAAATAACAAACTTCTTAAATTAGAAAAATTAAAATTATATTTCAAAATAACTAATATTTGAAGTCCAATACAAGAAATTCAAAATGACAAAAAATAATAATATATATTTTTTTAATTTAATCTTATTTTTACTTATATATTGGAATTCATTTATATCTTATAATACAAATTCGATATATAACATGTAAATATATTTATATATATATATATTACATATTTTAGGTATTTTAATATTTTAGGTATGTTATTACGGTTTATTGCTTAATAAAATTTTATTAGAGAATAATGGAAAGGGAAAAAAAAAAAAAATAAAAGAAACTATTTTAAAAATAGAGGAAAAATATAATAAAAAAGCAAATAAAAATAAAGTAGGCAATCACGAGAGATTTTTACTATTTCCGTTTATTAATTTTTATGTTCATTTACATTGATATGTCATTTATACCAAATAATGTACATGATATTATGAGAATATATCCGATTTTATTATTACGATCATCAAATAGTGGATATGATATGGTAAAATCCCAATATTTTATATCCTATCATATTCAGTTCTATTTTGATTGAAAATTCATACGACCAAATGTAACCAAAGAGGATGGAGAGATTGACAAGCCGATTCGAGTTCAGCTAGCTATGTTGATGGGCCTTCGAAACCTAGTTCGCGGGCTGATAAGCTTCCCTGGGTCAAAAGGCCAGAGACAATGGCTGCATTTGGGCCACAAGATGCTGACAATCCTCAACAACGGACTGGACTACCCATGGGCTTTTAGCTTGGCCTGAGATAAGGAGAGTTGTAGATAAGCTATCACTTTCTATCCTCACCTACGAATCACCATTTTTCCTCCACAAATCAGTTCCAACCTACCTTCAACGGGAGCGCCAAGGCTTCTCTCACTGCTAGGATTTCAGGTACGAGGGCCGTCGGAGCATGGATTTTCTTGGCGAAGCCGGCCATGAGAGCCCGTGAGCATCTCTACACACCCCAACTACTGAACCCACTCAAGAGCGAATGTTGTGCACTGAGGCAGCAAAGAACTCTCATGAATCGCATGCTTAATTGCTTTGACCAATCACCTTGTGCCATGTGTTTATGAGCATTTCTTATCTTATTACAAATACTAACACTCCCATCATTCGCATGGATAATTGCTTTGACACTGTTGAGTCTTACTTCCAACGGTGGCCACACTAGCAAATGCCACATCCATTGCAATGATACTGGTTGTAACATATTATCGCATAAGCTATCAGGAAATTAACGCGACATTATTAGAGAAATAAATGAGAAACAATAAACGATGCCAAAGATTTACGTGGTTCGGTACCGAGTGTCCGTACCTACATTTACGGAGAGAGCTGGCAGCAGATAATTCATTAATAATCAGACAATCCAAGTTTGCAGTCGCTCACATGCTCGAATGTTTCTCACACCAAGATTAAACTCAAATTTAAAGTGTTCGCAAAAATACTCACAACACCAATCCACGGTGTGTATAGCCCCACTCTCTGATTCTTCCTTTCGTTCTTCGTACGACGTTCCCCAGGAAATCACAGTGCGGACATTGTACTCTCTTTCTTCTTGTGCGGCTACACTTTGCTGAAGGAACCCACTCCACGCTTCTCAAAGAAAGAAGCCACTGGCGGCCATTCACACAACGAGGAACCCCTTTTGTCTTGCAGTGGTAGGGGACTTCTTTCCTCTCATTCGTCCAACCTTCGGCAAAGGTGAGTCCAACTCTTCAATTTTATTGTGCTGTCAAACTTGGATATTTATTCAATCTGGTTGGATTCCATAAACAGCTCAGACTTAAGACATAATTTAACGATACCACTTGGATGTCTGCAGAAAAATAAAGTAAGACATGAGGTCCATGCAATCATATTGTCTCTTGCTGCAGGATATATCACCTAACACTTATGACAATCTGTACAATTCAAATAAGAAATTTCCTTTCTAACATGATTGCCCATTGTTAAGCATTTTTATGCTTTTTGTTTACATTGATACTATCCAGGGCATAGGAGAAAAGTATGTCAGGTTATGGAAAGCACGTCCGTGTGTAGAAGATTGAAGAATCACATTCATCATCATATTCACCAAACTATAGAGTACTTATCAGAACTCAATCCACATGGTGACTTTCATTTATGATACAAAGGAAGTCTGATGCAATTAAGTAGTGACTTAACTTCTATGGCAACCTTCTGCACATATTTGTCACATAAAAATGGAAACCTGCACATATCACAATATAAGCGCACACATTATAAAGTTATTATCAGGTCAGAATGCACTCTCACATGAAGATAACTCATGACACTAGTGCCCAAAATCTACAGGCACCCGAAGCAGTGCCTCCATTTGGTTGATGATCATTCTCTAATGTATGACAAGTAAAACTTTAATTGCAATCTATTAACTAAGCTTACTCTAAAGTATCTCCTAGATTTATATCTAATGCCTTCTTCATGTCATGGCAAAGGAAATTATCAAGCATTCTTAAGTCTATGAAGGGCAGAAGGGATCACCTTCACATCATTATGATAGTGCTAAAAAATGACCCAAGACATTACTTGTACTGCAAGTACCCTCTCTCTAGCAACCCCGTAGCATTAGCATCTTCTTCAGCTTTTTCGACAGGCATCTGTTCCACATCCATCTGCTAAGGGACTGCCAGCTCATTGTCTGTCTGACTTCTTTATATATGACATGCTGAAGGTTTCCCGTATCAAACTGATGAAACCCTAGTTTTTAATAGCTAGTTCATCCATTTTAGTTTGACTCTGCTGAGACTACCAGCTACCTAGGCTAGCGATGAGAAGCACCTGCAGAGATGAGCAAACTTATCAACATTCCATAACCTCCTAAGAATTTTACTTGGCCAGTCAAGCAAGGAGACTCTGCAACATTGATTTCATCTACAAGGCTCAAGACCATTTGACATCAGCAATAAGACCGTCCAATTAATGTGGAACAGCTCCAATCAGCAGTGCTCCACTTGAAGGAATCGTCAAAACAAGTAGATCTAAAAGATTCCCATATAATAACATAAGTGAAGGATTGAGGAACACCAGGGCATCCCGCCATAGGTAATAAGGAACCGTGTGTCATGATCACTTGATTCCTTGAAGTCTGGAACAAACCATACCTAACACGACCATGAATGAGCCAATCTCTGGTGAAAGCCAACAAAATCACACAATCCAATTGCTCTAAAATGAAGTAAGACAACAGAATATGGCGAAAGATTGCAAGAGCAAAACTTGTCCATCAAGGATATACTACCTCCTCCTACAATTCTACTTGAAGCTTTCTTCGAAAATTGCCAATAACTCAAGCCTCAGACATTCAACTGTGCTGACTCATGAGACTTTTCCTGTCAGAAGGCTCTTCCAACAAAACAAATACCTTCAAGTTGACTAGATGATTCCATAATGTACATCTGCTGAGGACAGACATATATGTCCTTAAGTAAGAACTTTCATGAAGAAGGTATTTATCCAGGCTAATTGACCAACTTTTTCATTTATTCCACATGTTATGCAAGAGTCAACACAAATCGAATTGTCTTCATGATTCTAGTCCAAACTTTCCCATTTCAGGCGGTATGAGCATATGCTTCTTCCATGTGCATGAATCAAATGGGTGGGTTAAGTTGGAGGGAGGCATGGAGAGAATGAGAGGAATAATGTTTCTTTTTTAAGCCTAGAATTATAGTCGAAGCCCCACTAAACGGAATCATAGCTCACATCCAAGGAATTTTGCCTACACAAACAGTTAAGGAAGCAACCACTTCATTTGTGTGTCATGAAACAAGTAAATTCTGCCATCTATTGCCATGGCGGACTGCTGCTTTAGAACAACACATTGATCTATCTCGAATCATTGCAAATGCTACTTCAGTAATCCTCTTCCGACAGCAATCATCAGCAATGGGAATCTTGTTCCATTTCATGTACACTAGCCTATATGAACCAGCCTCTCTTCTTGCCATGGTCTACCATCTTGATTAAATCTCCTTTCATCGTGCAGGGGGAAAAAAGGCAGAGCACGAGCATAGAGATTCCAGAATTCTACTTTGAAACCTGTTAATTACTTTAATTGAGTTTCCTTTATTATTAGAGTTTTATTTCCTTTTTTACTTACATAAGGGTATTATTGTCATATACAGTTTATATTCAATATAAATACAATGGGTGTAGGGTTTCTGTTATTACAAAAAACTACAACCCTCTCTTTCTTTCTTTTACATTCTCTTTCTCCTCCTTCTCTCTTCCTTCTTTCTCTCTTTCTACTTGTTGCGGGTTCTCTAATCAGTCTTGTGACATGGTATCAAAGCAGGTCTAACTACCTGATTACTTGATTCTATTGCTGGTTTGAGAGTCCCCTAGGGTTGGTGCACAGACACCTAAAGCTGTAATTTTTATCTGTTTTCTCTTCAAGTCTTGATACATATAAGATTGGAAGATATCAAATTTGTCAGGTTTGGTTTGTGAACATGGATTACAACACTTACTAATCAGCAGATTCAAGAATCGAAGTTCTTTATTGATTATGGTTGACTGGTCTTGCTGGGTTTCCGTCAAGCATATAATTATTTGAATCGAGATTTCTGTGGTAAATATATTTATATTGAGATTATCGTCATGAGTGATACTACTACGACTCCTACTACTGCTGCTATGGCGGCTGCTACTACTACTATCGTTGCTGCTACTACTGATGTTGCTACTACTACTGCTACTTCTGCTGCTACCATTACTACCGTTCTTCGCTACTCTTCTTTTGCTCTTTTGTCGCTACTTTTGCTGCTACCACTACTACCGTTGCTACTACTATTACTGCTGCTACTACTACTACTACCGTTGCTGCTACTATTGCTGCTGCTGCTACTACTGTTACTGCTACTATTGTCGTTGCTACTGCTGCTACTACTACCGTTCTTGCTACTACTGCGGTTGCTACTGCTGCTGCTACTACTGTTGCTGCTACTATTGCTGCTGCTACTGCTACCATTGCTACTACTATTATTGCTACTACTACGACTACTACTACTACGATTGTTGTGGCCGAATTGTTGTGGTAGAAATCTCTTCTCCAGGAGCTTGGATTTTCTATTAATCAACCTATTGATATGATATGTGATAATCAAACAGCTATTTATATTATTGGGAATCCTCTTTTTCAAGAGCAAACTAAGCATATAGAAGTTGACTATCACTTTGTTCGTGATGCTGTGAAGCAGAAGCTAGTTTCTACTCCTTACATTGCCTCTAGAGATCAGTTTGCTGATATGTTTACTAAAGCATTATTTCGTCTTGCTTTTGTTACTGGTTGTTCCAAGCTGGGCATGGGTGACCTATATGTTCCAGCTTGAGGGGAGTGTTAAGTTACTTTAATTGAGTTTCCTTTATTATTAGAGTTTTATTTCCTTTTTTTACTTACATAAGGGTATTATTGTCATATACAGTTTATATTCAATATAAATACAATGGGTGTAGGGTTTCTGTTATTACAGAAAACTACAGCCCTCTCTTTCTTTCTTTTACATTCTCTTTCTCCTCCTTCTCTCTTCCTTCTTTCTTCTTTCTACTTGTTGCGGGTTCTCTAATCAATTTTGTGACAAAACCCAAACTACAGTATCCGCATTATGCATTTATCTTAGATATGTTCAAAAGCCGACCATTCTAGCAGATATTTCCCAATGTTCTCAATTTGCTACATTGCATGAGAACCAGGATCTAGGGTAAAGGTCAGAAAGCTTGTCACTCGAATGAGCAAAAAACTTCAAACCTATACATCTAGAGAAGTCAGATCTAGTGCTGCGAAGGGGCTCCTGTTCGTCTTGGGGATGGCAAAGTATCTTGACAGGAAGGGATCACATTTCAAATGCATGAGATGGTCGGTAGGAGACGGACTAAAATCAGAATAAGAAAAGATAACTGGCTAAGATCTGGAGTCATTGGTGGCGAGGCAACCCCCCAACTAGTGGCAGGCTTAATTGAGAAAGAGGAATTCAAGTGGAAAGAGCATATGATTAATGGGATATTTGACACAAGAACTACGAACGAAATCCTAGCTGTTCCTATCAGCTCAACCATGGACAAAGACAAGATGGTTTGGACATGCACAACCTCAAGCTCTAACTCAGTGAAAAGTGCCTACCATCACATAATGTCAACAGAAACAAAGCAGCAAGCAGAACAACTAACATCCTCATATCAAACACCCAGATAGCAAGGGAAATTGATTTGGAACATGAATGCTAACACAAAAATGAGGCTCTTTACTGGAACGTGTGCCAAAATGCAATCCCATCTTTAGAGAACTTGTTCAAACAGAAAGTCTTACCTGAACCCATCTGCCCCCTTTGCCAAAAGACCCAAGAAACAGTTGAGCATATTTTTCTATGATGCGACTGGACTCGTGAGGCCTGGAATCACCCAAAATTAGATATCAGAATCACGGGCAAGGAGCTCAGTCACATGGAGGAGACGATTCTACAATGAGGTAACCCAAATGCAAACTCACTTTCACAAGATTTGGTAGCAGGGGTTCTCTGGAACATTTGGAAGGCTTGGAACCATTTCATCTTGCGCCATCAAAAACCAGGTTAGAGTAGCATAGTGGAAGCGACCATGGCTGCACAAAAGAACTCTGAGAGATGGAATTATAGAAGGCAAAAACGAACACAGCAGCAGGAACTCTTACCCGAGATGTGAAACCCATCGAGAAGGGGTTGGCTGAAGATCAACGTTGGCGGGTCTCTAGTGGACGGACAAACCGCGGGAAGCGTTGCCAGGATATGCGGAGACGAAGCTGGGAGAGAGGAGAATCATTTATTTTGCATTTCTCAATCTATACATTAGGTTTTTTTTTTCAGTAATTTCAGAATTGCAGAATCAATCAGACGTGGAGAATCTTTATTTTTTTGCATCGGATGAAGAATCTTACCCGAAGACTAATGACAAATGATTCACTTAGAAGACTTTTTGATTTACTTCCGATACTAGCATGATGTGCAAAAATATCATGCCAAAGCACACATTAACTTCTAGGAACATCTCCTCTGGATTCCTAGAAATCAAATAAGATAATTATAAAACTGCCAACCATGATATACTAATAAAAAGGTAACAAATCTTAAAAGAAAATGCAAACAAGAAACACAAACGAAAATTGGGCAGTAAATCTCAAAAGAGAAAGAGGGAGCTTCCCTACTTTATGTACCTTTATTAGGAAATGTGGATCATCTCAATTATCCCGACTCATCCCATCCTAGTTATCTCGTCCAAATATCTTCAGACCTTTGGGTATTTGGATGGTCGAGCCTTCCAATTTAACTTTAGTCAAACATTCCAACCCGCCGAGACCTAGAATTTCGACTAAGTTGTTGCAATTTTGAGCAATTAACATCTTTAGACCCTTGGATTTTGAAAGATCCAGCTTTTTAATTGAAGTGCACGAGATATTAAGCTTTTCCAATGACTTCAACCATTGGAGACCTCGAATTTCAACTAGGTTTTTGCAATTTTTAGCATCTAGTACCTTCAGATCCTCAGATTTTGGAAGGTCTAGCCTTTTAATTGAAGAACACTCAAAGAAAAGTAACTCCTTCACGGACCCTAAAATATGTAGATGTTCAATTTCGATTAAGTTTTTGCAATATTGAACATGTAATATCTTCAAACTCCCGGATTTTGAAAGGTCCAACCTTTCAATTGAAGTGCACCTGACAATAGATAACTTCTCTAACAACTCCAGCTTATCAAGGCCTTGAATTTCGACTAAGTTTTGGCAAAATTGGGCACTTAATTTCTTCATGCACTTAGAGTTTGGAAGGTCCAATCTTTCAATTAAAGCACACTTGACGAAACAGAGCTCTTCTAGGAATTCCAGCCAATTGAGGCCTTGAATTTCAACTAAGTTTTGGCAATTTTGAACATTCAATATTTTCAGACCCTTGGGTTTTGAAAGGTCCAACCTTTCAAGTGAAGTGCACTCAACGATAGATATCTTTGCCAAGAAGTCCAACTTATCAATGCCTTGAATTTCCACTGAGTGTTTGCAATTTTCTACATGTAATATCTTTAGACCCCCAAACTTTAGAAGGTCTACCCTTTCAATTGAAGCACACTTTGGAGGACACATAATTCTTCCAAGAGCTGCAACTTATCGAGGTCATGAATTTCGAGTAAGCTTTGACAACGTTGAACATGTAATTTTTTCATGTCCTTCGATTTTGGAAGGTCCAACCTTTCAATTAAAGTGCACTTAGAGATGCACAACTCTTCCAAGTACTCTAACCTATCAAGGCCTTGAATTTCAATTAAGCTGTTGCAATTCTCAATTTCTAGTTTTCTCACGCCTTTGGATTTTGGAAACCTTTCAATTGACCCTTTGATGGTCATGCTTTCCAAATATTTCAATTTGTCAAGACGGGAAAATTCACGTATATTACAACAACCTTGGGCAGATAATGTCTTCAGATGGTTCAATTGTGAAACATCCAGTGTGTCCATTGATTCGCAATACAAGATTTCTGACAAATCTAACTTGAAGGGAGTGTTTAGAGATAGTTGGGAACATTCTGAAAACTCTAGTAGTGTTGATGGGAGCTCCAAAATGCACTTGCGAATTTTGTAGTTGAGAAGGTGTAGTTGCTTGAGATTGGTTAAGTGCGAAAGTGAAGTCATCTTGAAACTTTGACAGGTGACACTCAAATATGTTAAGCTGGAAGGAAGCTCCGGCAGCCATTGAAGCTCCCAGTACTTTAAAACTTCTAATTTTTTGAGCTTTCTCAGCCTTCTAATATCATTGGGTAATTTCTTTATTCCAGTCCCAAAAATATCCAAAGTTTCGAGATTTTGCATAGCTCCTATGTTGTCCGGTAGGGAAGAATTGTGACCACAATTTCTTAGGAGAAGTAGCTCCAGTGCTTCTAATTTAGTCACTTCTGCCGGCAACTCCTCGAGACTAATACATCCCGACAAGTTCAAGCGTGCTAGAGTCTTCATGTTTCCGATCGAAGAATCAAGTTGCTTCAGACTTCGAGAACCTTTGAGGATAAGAACCTCTAAGTTCTTAAAAGCTGAAAGGAAGGAAGTTCCTTCCAAAAATTGACAATGTGTTAGGTCGAGAAACTTGAGCTTTTGTCCCGTTTGATAAAAAATGTAATAATTGTGGAGGGGTTAACCAAAAGTAATTTGATTCAACAGAAATCAATACGAAAAAAGAAAGAAACGACTTGTTTAACCATCTTACCTTCACCAAATTCCATCCCTGCCATCTGCTAGAAATCTTGCTTCTCGACAATTCGAGTACAACCAATTCCTTTACATTAAATTCTTTTGCTTCAAAAGTCAAGGGACAATTGTGCCATCGAAGCCATTTTAACTTCTTAGTGCAGTTCTCAAAATCTCCACTAAAATGTGCTTCACTTGCATCGAGGAACCTTAAATTCCTTAACTTCTTGAATTGTTTTCCCTTAAGGATATTGTCACCTTGGTCAATGGTTTCACCACAGCTAAGACAAATGGCCTCAATCTTTTCTGTTCCCTATTAGTAGGAATCAACATCCATTAATACTATTTATATCCAATTTAAGTCATCTAATATCATTTGTTCATATTGCTATTATTATGCATCGATCTCTTCAAGAGACTAGCAAATCCTTTTTTGGCAGATAAACGGTATTTATAAAAGCTAACAAAGTGAAAGATGTCAATTCCGACTTTGAAATTTGGCCATAAGTACTTTGATCTTAAAAGAATTATGATGTTCTCTAGTTTTATTTTATCATGTATAATAGTTTACAGTTTCTTATACCCATTATAAATGTACTATTACCCTTTGATCTACCTATAGGGTGAAACTTCACAACTGGTAAATCCTCTTCTCTTGTATTGTAGTTTTGTTGCTATACTAGTTAGGACGCACATGCAATGCATGGAATTTAATTAAATTACAATGCACAAAATTGAAAGTTCTTGTGATTATTGTGACAATTGGGAAAAAAAAACTTCTCTTAATATAAAAAAAAATTAGGGTTAATACCCTAAAAAACCCCAAACTGGTACAATTGTGACAAATTTACCCCAAACTATTTTTTTGACCATCAAAAACCCCAAACCGGTATACATTTGACAAATTTACCATAAACCGGAACACTTGTGACAAATTTACCCTCTGTTAGTTTTCGTTAAATTTTAATTAAGTTAAATGACACGTGATAGTTGATTGGTATACCAATTTGGAATCTTACACTCCGTTTGTCATAGTTTACAATTTTTGTGATTTTTTTTGTGGTATTAATCAAATTTAGCATAGGGTATAATTGTCACAAATTTACCAGTTTGGGGTTTTTTTGTGGCCAAATAAATTAATTTAAAGTAAATTTTTCATAAATGTACAAGTTTAGGGTTTTTTAAGGTTAGTCGGGGTAAATTTGTCACAAGTGTACCAGTTTGGGATTTTTTATGGTCAAAAAAATAGTTTTGGGTAAATTTATCACATGTGTACCGGTTTGGGGTTTTTAAGGTATTAACCCAAAAATTTATCCTTATGAAGTCCATCTTTTCTTTTCCGTATTTTCTTGAGTTTAAATTTCGTGTATATTACTCAGCTGTGTTACTTACAATTAATAAAAATATAACTTATACTCATTTTTGCTTTTTCCAATGGAGTAATGACTAATTGTACGTAACTAAGTTTGTGATAGTAGTTACTTTAATATCATATGTAATTTTTTTATTAATAGTAACTTGAATTATTATCAATAATTAATCTCTAATTATAAGCAACTGAGATAATGACATTAATTATATCTATGCTCTCTATAACTTATCATACTAGCATAAATTATTATTTAGTTGCAGATCACAATTGGCTATATTATAAATTGATCAGAAATTGAATTATTCAAGTATAATAAGTATAATTTTCCTAAAAAAATTATAATGAATATAATAAACAGTCCTAATTTATTAAATTTGATTAATTTGTATATAACTAATTATTAAAAATGTATAGTAATTTCGGAATTTTAAAAATTGAATTTATTCTTGGCTACATGAAATAGCGAGTAACTCCTTGGCCCCCAGGAATAGCTAGTCCTGATTTTGAGAGAATAGCTATTTCAAATCTACTTTTTGAATCAAAGGAATGAAAAATTGCTTCAATTTTAATGAATTAAACACATGATAATTATTCCTGCGAACCAAATGTGCAACAAGCTTTCACCAAGAAAAATCACTTATGCATAAGAAGTTAAGGAGCACCAACAATTCATGGATTTCCAGATCCATGTCAGTTTATTCAAACCAGAAAATTTCTTATTGTATTTACAATGTTTCTTAAGATTTCATGGAAACTCAGAGGAGAATGACATAATTAGTGGAGATCTTATACCTAAAAGAAAACCATGAGAAGAGTAATTATAAAAAAAGTAAGCAACCTCCAAGAGAAGTAAACATACTCAGATTAGTCATTTCCATGAGAAAATTCCCTCTCAAAATATGAAGAAATCTATCTGTCGTCAAAATTGAGTAACACTCATGGTCAAATCCCAAAAAAAAGCCAAACCATTTGTACTTGAGACAAAAGTAACACAATCTTTCAAATGTCCCAAAAAAAAAAAAAAAAAAAGCCTAATGTATCGGGGACATGTTGACATGGAACAAAGCCCAACCTTTTAGCCGGGAGAAAAACCGACATCTATTGTAAATTACATTCATTAAATTGCCATTAATATCCTACATGGCTCACTGTGTTGACGTACACAGCGAGCCACATCAACCAGCACAGAAGAACGACGTTGCTTTTTCATTTAATAATCTTTGCCAACAAAATTAGTGTATTATCTTTGTTATCAAATTTTTAGCATTTTGTTAATAAAAAAAACAAAAAGCCGTATAATTAAAATTGTTTTTGTGCATGTCAGCCCAATGAGCCATGTAGGTGTCGTGTGTCTATTTAAGGTGAGAGGAGAATAGGTAGAATTTGTAATAGATGCCAATTTTGTATCGCGAGTGAAGAAGGGCTGAGCTTTTCCCTTGGAAGTTCGAAAGGTGGTGTTATTATCAGCCCACATGCTTGCTTGGGCTTCTTTTTAGGATATTTTAGGTTGTGTTATTATTGTCAAGGGTGCAAAAGGCTGCACTATTTTCACTTGGCAGTTCACTCACTAATAATGTCCGAGGAATGAGTTATATATGTGTTCTAATTATGCTTTAAATGTCTTTTGTTTTTGTTTATTTTGTAAGTCGTGCCAATGCCCTTGTCCATGCTTTCCACTTCACATGACGAATATCAAGATTGACTGTTTTCGATGACATACATGACGATAACTTCTAATATTGATCGGATGTAGGAATCAACTTACAAGAATATTTGTATCAGTTGTCTCAGCCGCTTTAAATTGGAGTAATGACAGTGCATGAATGAAGAAGAAAAATGAACCCAGCAAGAATTCTGAAATAATTACGACCAATGACGTACCCTTTTAGTTTGTAAAGCCATCAATACCAAAGTTATCTAGACTTAAATATACAGCATATTCATTTTTCTTTTAGTTAGTTCAGTTTATTTTATGACGTAATACGAAGACATAACTAATGAACATTGGCTTTAATATGATAACATAGAAATCAGCTCTTGAGATTATATATAGGTTGCACGTTGAAAATGCAAATATGTGCTAGTTTTTGAGCAACAACTCCGAGTCAAACAAATGATGGATCAAGAATATTAAGAGTCAAAACTATGATTAATTTCACACATACAATACAATCACATAATTATATACAAAATAGAATTTTAGAGTAATTACCTTTGGAACTTTTTATATGAAATAAATAAGACATTTCTCTTTTCAATAGTCATTGCATCAAATACGCTTAATGTCATATATATATGCATACATTATGTTCATATTCTATTAATTATATGTTCGGTAAGTTTTGAATCAGTCCTTATTATGTGAATTTTGGTAAAAGGAATTACTAACTTAATATTACATAAAATAAATATCCAATCCATTCTCAAATACGTTATAATGATTGAAATTTCATGAGAAATGTGGGCATGATTGCTCCTACTATATCAATTCCAACACCTAGAGAGTAGAATTTTATGATTTATATATCCTAAGGAAGTTATGGTTTACAGTAGCATAGTCAAAGTTATTATTGCATGTGTCAAGGATGTAATTGAATAAATTTTAGAAGTTAAGGATTTTGTCAATATAGAATACCTCTATCAAGTATCTAATAAATTTGAAAATAGCTCGTACTTGGAAGCAACTTCTGAATGCACGCTTGTTCAAGAAAAATCTCAAATAAGAGAGAGCAACCTCATACTTTCTAATCATGTCAATGAAACGACATAAGGGCAATAATAGTAGACAGTTCTCTGCTCACTAGAGCAAGCACTAAGTACAAGACCAATATCAATCTGACACTAGAACATGGACTGAGAGGGCAAAAGAAAGAAACGCATACCTCATTCGCCTTAAGCACTTCCCGGACTTCCCTCGAGTCCCATAACCTACTACGGTTTTGAGGTCCCTGCTCGTTTTCCTCGCGGACAATTTCCCTACCAAGATCTCTCAATTGATCATGCATTCTGAGCTCATGATTATCTCCAACTTTTATTAATGACATAAACTTCAATACTTCAATTCCTTCCTCTGGGAAAAAGTCACAAGCGTCCCACATGTAGGATGCAATTCTTTTGCTGGTCCCAATGAAAAAGCAAGCAATATCCAAAAATATATGTTTTTGTCTATAATCCAATGCTTCATAACTTATCCTTAACTTTTCTTGCACTTTCTTATGAGGGACTTTTCTTAACTTTTTTATCGTATCCCTCCATAGCATTGGCTGTTGTCCGCACAAATATGAACCTAGAACCTCAAGAGATAAGGGAAGCCCTCCAGTGGTGGACACAACATCATAAGCGAGGTCTTCAAATTCACTTGGAGGAGAGTCCTTTCGAAATGCATGTCTACTAAATAGAATCAAAGATTTATCCTTATCCAATTCCTCATGTTCATAGTTGTAGTTCACCCGAGCATTGTCAAGAATACTCTTGTTTCTGGTGGTAATAATGATCCTACTTCCTGAAGAAAACCAATGATGATTTCCAGCCAAAGCTTTCAGCTGATCATAATCATCTACATCATCAAGAAGAATGAGGACTTTCTTACCTTTAAGCATTAATGAGAGGATCTTAATCCCTTCATCCTTATTACGAGCTTGCTTGTCTTGCTTCAATATATCAACGATTAACTGATTTTGTAAGCAATGAATGCCAAAGCGCTCCCATGACTCCCTAATATCAGCAATGAAGCTATGATACTCAAATTTATTTAAGAGCTTGTTGTAGATGGTTTTAGCAAGAGTTGTCTTGCCAATACCTCCCATTCCATGGATGCCAACAAATAGGGTGTCACAAGGACTTTTATCTACAAATTTTATAATCTTCTCCACATGACTGTTAATTCCAACCAAATTCTCAGGAATATTCAACTCAAACTTTTTTTTCAACTCGCTTAACACTTTCCGGACAATCAATTTTACCAATTCTCCTTCATAACTATCAAGTGTAACAAGAGTTCAAATACATGGTAAATATAATTTTATATTGTTTATCTAATGAGAGCACAATAGTAAATAAGTCTAGGGATAAATCCTAATACTTTAACAATCATTTTGGTCCACCTTCATATATTAGCATACTATGGATTGAAATCATATTTCAAACTTCTTGTTGTTGAAGATATTATGGATGACATGGACATGGCTTTGAAAACTTTTTAGAGCGTTTGGATAAGAAAAATTCAATTAGGCAACATGGTATGAGAGTTCAGCCACCAATTAACAAACAAGTTGCAACTTTTGATGCAAGAGGAATTTAAGTCTTATATACCAATCCCGAAAGTCGTTCAAAGTGCCTTATTGTGAACTACTTGAATACAATTAGGGATTTCTCCTTATTTGCCCAATTTTACATGCTTGCAAGTTTCTACTCGTGTTGTGAATTTTGATTCTAAACTCATGTTCTTATCAATTTACATTGCATCAAGAGTTGATAACATGTACTTTACTTTCCTTTTGGTGTCTATATTATATGTATTGATTTTATTGGGAAGTAGAAGGATAAATTTTCGCAAAAAAAAAAAAAAAAAAAAAAAAAATCGCTTTGATATTGGAAAATGCATTGAAAATTATTTGAACAAACGTATTACAAAGATAATACTTTTTCCTCAACCATCTCTTTTTTGACTTGCTTAGTTGAATTACAATCTCACATAAATTTGTAAATAGAAAAGTTTGTAATGAAGATTGATGTAGCTTACACTATAAACATGGGAAAAAAAAGGCACAATCTAACAAAATCTTTGGATATAAGAGCAAAAATTCATTTGAAAAATCTTATATTATTCAAGCGATTGTAATCATAACAATGAAATCTATATTAGATTGGTCAATATCATCTTATTAAGAAACTGAAAAAAGATAATTTATGGAACTTATGCATCGCCATGTGTTACTACTATAAAAATCTTGCTGCTAACCAATAAAAACGAAAAAGAAGCGAGTAGGAATCAGATTCAGGAAACACCCCTACAAATTAAAAGAAGGTACATAATGCTTTCGAGAAAGATTTTACCCATTAGCGTCCCATCCTTTCAAGGAACTAACTTCAACGAGTGCTTGCTTCCATTTATCGAAAATTGTTGGGTCGAAACGCCTCTCGCGCTTATGAAATGCATCCCCAAAACTCCCGATTTGATGTCGCACGTGAGCTGGTTCCACTTTGTAGAATATCGGCAACACTATATGCCCACTGTCACTTTTCTTGCACTCCATTATTTGAACAAGCTCATCCAAGCACCAATTGCTTGAACCATAATTTACAGAGAGAATCGGGATTAGGATCTTACTATTCTTGATGGCTGTCAAAAGATCTGGGCCGATCATCTCTCCTTGCTGAATCTCATTATTGTCTCTGAAAGTATGAATTCCAGCATCGAGAAGCCCGTTGTAGAGGTGATCAGTGAAACCCTTTCGAGTATCTACACCTCTAAAGTTCAAGAAAACATCATAGTAGTTTCCAATCGATGCGGTCAATGAACTAGATCCACCAGAATTAGTTTTTGTGGGCGCAGTCAACAGATCAGACGCACCAGTATTTGCATCTTCTGCATTTCTATGCACACCGACGTTGCATTTCTCAATGGGAGGATGCATTTCTTCTTTGCCTTCAAGTGGTGGAATTTTAATGCCCAAGAAAATCCGAGATGATACCTGCCCTGGAAGAAGAGAATATGTGAGATGCAGAAGCAATCAAATTAAGTAGTACCAAAAAGAAAAAGACAAGTGCCATCATAGAATTAGTTCGGCAATCCATTGTGCTAGATACATTATGTTACTACCGCATTTACATAAAGGGCAACTGCAATTACATCGATGACAAACGAGGAATTTTCATGTTATGATTCCTTCAATCAACGGTCGAGTGAGCACATGCTAATTCAAAGAACAAGGCAAGGACATCAAGGAGGATTAGCCGGCCAAAACTTTCCAGTATTAAAGCTGCAGATCACGCTTAAAGTGGCAAGTAATTCTCGGCCAGAAGAAAAGTAGGGAAGAAAGAATGGCTAGAGCCCATTTCACACGTGGAATAAAAAAATTGCAGAGAAATCAAGAGTGGGATATTCTCTAGGCTGATCGGTTCTGGTCCGATCCGCTTCCCCATTTCTGGAACCGAGAATTGGATTGGAGCGACAGGTCTGGTCCGATTCCCGGACTGTCCAACAAAAACGATGGACAGTGCTTGTTGGCCAAGTCGAGGGTGAGAAGTCAGAAAGGATGGTCACGGGAGGGTTGGGGTGGGAGGCAAACCACCGGAGGGAGAGGTGGAGGGTGGAGATGATGGGGACGTTGCCGGAGAGACCGATGTCACGGACGTTCTCGACGCCCGGTGGGAGCAGGGAGGGGCGCATGGAGGAGCGACGCATGAAGGAAAAGTGGGTTAGTGACTCAGTGGGACGTTGCTAGGGACTTCGGTGAGGATCGGGACCCTGTTGACCGAGAGCTTGCCTTCGGAGAGGTCGAAGGGGTTCCGTTGGGGGTTGGTCCAGAGGACAATGGAGAGTGGCTTGCTGGGTCGATTGGTAGTGCCATTATCAGCAGATAATGAAAATAAAGAACTACTCAACGAAAGAGATAAACAGAACAAAGCTACTGGAAGAGAAATGCAGGACTAGAAAAATGACAGAGTTCACACGAATCTGCAAAAGGATACTAGTATATAGCATAGAGGTCACTAACTGAGACTATGTATGAATTGATGTGAGGAGACTATGGATTGATGAGAGAGAGAGAGAGAGAGAGAGAGAGAGAGAGAGAAGACTTTGTACTTCTTTTCTTTCTTTAAAAAAAAAAATGAAAGGGTTGAAAAGGAGGATACAGAATCAAGAAAAAGCATTCTCAAAGGAATAAAAAATCGATCCAGTTTGAGTAGTTCAGTTGGTCCGAATCCCACCCTAGAAACAGAAATTGGATCACCCATCATCGTTTCCAATTTCATGGAATCAGGAACTAGACCAGCACTCTTGCGAACCGCCTAGAACCAGCTGGTCCAATCTAGTTCAGGCAGTTATCAGTTCAGACGGTTCTCACTACACACCGCTAATATTCTTGAGAGGACATGTAGAGAGGAAAAAGAATTCTGCATACTTCACCATCCTTTTCGATTCACATAGATGTCCACTCCATCCGACCGCCTCTAGTTGTCAATGTGGGTTTCTCTATGACGGATCAGCTATCGGTGTTCATGCTATAATTTGCTATTAAAGGTGGGAATACGACAGAACAAAGGACTCTCCACTCTAAAGAAAAAGATTGAATGACACACATCGAGACTCAACCACATATTCAGGCCCTCAGACATTCTCTCGATTATCGAAAGATGGTGCACTAAAAGCAGCTTGATGGAAGGAGTTCGGAACTGCCCATAAAATAGATGAAGTTGACACTTAAATTTTGGCCACCATATTTAATTCTTTATCGCATAGAAAAATTAAGGATTAACCCAACCCCATAACAAAAGTACAATGATCATAATTTATATTCACATATTATTTAAGTCACGCATCACATACAAGCCACATGACCCCACATGATATTATGATGGACCGTCATGCATGCAAACGTGGGCACTATGACTGGCCATCTTCAGGAAGAGTTTCAATTCTGCACCCCACTCCTGATTGATAATGTTGGTCACTAAGTTGTTGCTTGCAGTTACCAATTTATCTCCATTCGGGCACACCGGGGAACGCCGCATTACCCCCCCATATGGTCGACTAAAGATGAATGAATCTGGATGAATATACTTCGACCTTCGAGATAAGGCTTAGATATATTTGCATGCAAAATTAAGTGAAATTTGGTGTACATGAATTGGCAACAAAAGATGGAAGGATTCGGTCAAGATGGACTTTGAATTTATGAGAAGCCAAGAGAGGAATGTGTCCGTGAAGAAGAGACATATAGTGCAAAAGAGGGGAATATATATAAAAAGATCTCTTAGGTTGTTATGGAGGGACAAGCATTTGTTTATTTCGTCTCTTTTATCTGCTTACAAGGACACACATACTCGGCTAGCATATGTGGACATAATATTCAACACCAGATTGGGAGATAAAGATGACGGGTTTAGAAGTAATATCGAGTTGGGGACCAACGGTCCTCAATCAGCGTGAATACTCCCATATCTTAACTCACGCAACATTGAATTTCCATTTTAATTCGATTAATCATATGAGAATTATACATGAAGAGTTGCCTCTAATTTATTAGGGCCGACTATAAATCAAGTGAAGTATGGGAGATACCTTACTTCCTACGTAACTAGAGATCCAGTGTTGTTGTGTCGGAGACTTAGGCATTGTTTGGTAACTATCCAAATAGTGGCTGATTCTAATTTTTTGTTCCCAGGATTAGTTTGGGAACATAATCGCGTTTGGTAAAATTTTTGTTCCTGAGAACAGATTTGGAGTAGAATCAAAAAAAAAAAAATTGATTCTTGTTCCGGGAACAAAAGAAAGAATAAAAAAAGTGAAACCCTTCCCTCCCCTCCTCTATTGCCGTTCGCCATTGTCCACCATTTCCCGTCACCGCCGTTCGCCACTGTCCACCGCCATCCGCCGCCACCGTCCGCCAGTCGCCAGCAACCAGTCCAGCAAGCTCGCCGGAGGCAAGCCTAGCATTGCCAGTGGCCAGGCGGGCCTCGCCCAACCTCGCCGGTGGCCAAGCAAGCCTCGCCGGCCCCGGCGAGGCCGAGCCTCGGCGAGGCTGGGTGCAGACTGGGCAAGGCTCGCCTAGCTGCTGATGAGGCTCGGCCGACGAGGGCCAACCTCGCCGAGGGCGACGATGCTCCGTGAGGTCACCGGCCTAAAGAAGAAGAAGAAGAAGAAGAATAGAAGAAAAAAAAGGAAAAAAGTGTAAAAATTATTTAAAAATTAAATAGAAATTGATTTGGAATAGAATTAATGAGCACGGTACCAAACGCAATTCTATTCCAAAATCAGAAATTTTGATTAGTTACTATATGGCTTAAAATACTTAGAATTTGTTCTAAGAACAGAATAAAAAAATTATTTCGATCGAATCTACTTCCAAAAACAAAATCGTTACCAAACGTAGCCTTAATTACATAAGTTATCTAACTATTGCCCTTTTAATCCCTAAGCTTAATTACTTACCTAGGTATTTTTACAAAATTATAAATCTTAAGGTTCTCATCCGCTAAGTGAACAAGCAATGCTTTTGTGTTTATAATGATTTGAAATGTACCCAAAATATTCAGCTAAAACAAGCAAAATCAAAACTCAAAAAAGCTACATAAAAGATATACAATCAATTGAACTAAAAAGGTAGTAAAAGAACGAATAAAAGTAAAATGTATTAAAGTAATCCGATATGAGTAGGACAAAGAACATGACATGGCCTTGTTATTAAGCCTTAGGACAACAATTCCTATGAGGTTGACTTCAGAAACTATTTTATCTTAAAATGGGTAATATGATTAATCGAAATTTTCAGAGACAAATGAAGCCTTACATCGGTACTTTGTCGTCTGAGGTCAGATCCCAATCCAACTTTTGGATATTAGGTATTCACTTAGTCCTCCTCAAATTTATCCTAGGTTATGACACTTCCACATCACTTATTCAATTATTTGAAGTGAATCCTAAATTCAACTAAGCTATATACTATGGTTTTTTTTCTCATAGTTATGTTTCTAAACAACTAATTTCATTTTTTTTCTTTATATTTTTCAACTAAGTCTATTTCATTTATTAAGACTAATTAGCTAAACCGATCCCTAGTGGATCCTAAACTAAACCAAATATTACTATTTTTATTCAACGTGTCTATACTAAGTCTATTATCGAGCCTGATCTAGAGTTCGAATTCTAGAACTAACTCTAATCTTAATTAAAGCTAATGAAAATCTCCAAACTTCTCCAATCCACCTCGACAGTTCGGTTTATCATAGTCTCATTGCACTCACTCATGCACCACGATCAATAAAAGCATTTGAATTTTCACAAAAAGAATTGACCACCAAAGAGCTAGGAAAAATCAATAAATTGGCACTCAGCACATCTCCTGCATCAAGCATATCAAGCAAGGAGAATCAACACACTTAATCGCTTGAACAAATGAGGTCCAATTTTGATGAAACACCCATGAATTTGCAGCTTATTAAGTCTACTTTAGTTTCTCAGATGACCATTTTCATGATCAGAGCCACAAAACCCGAAATTGTAAATCACCTCAGAAAATTATGAAACCAGTCCTGTCTGAAAGCTTAAGACGTCTTCTAAAACTTTGTAGTTTATCATTTACTGAGATTCGGCCCATATTTTATAGTTTATCATTTACTGAGATTGGGCCCATATTTTAACGAAATTGCAGAAACAGCCTTGAAGGTCAGACTGGCCTTTGACATTCTGACTGGTACTTTGAGAAGACATTTGACTGAGCAATTCAATTTGGAATTTCATGAAACTTGAATGAATGGAAAGATCTGGAAGTCTTTTAAAAGTTTGTAATTCATGATATTTCGAGATTTTGTCATTAAGATCTCCTAAATCCCAAAATACCCAGCACGCCTGATCAGACTTCTAATTCCAGATTCAACTTCAATTTTCTATTATCTTTGTCCTAGATTTTGAGGTGGATTTGACCTAGTAAATGATCTTCAACTTGGGATTAAAATCTATCAAAACGAAGCTTAAAATGTCATGATCATTTCATTAGTTAATTCCTTTTGATGATTTGGTCATTTACTAGGTCGAATAACCTGATTAATCTCAATGAGTATCCAAACCTGTGACACTTCTCATCAACAAATCGTCAGGCACACGCATTTTGGTCCTTTAAACCAATCCCATTGACCTTCCATGACTCATCACGCACAAAATACGAGCAAGCCCACAAAGAGTTCCTCAACAGCACTTATTTGCTACGCTTACGGGGCCTATTTAAAAGAACCTTCTAACAGTGAGCATGCAATGCGTCTCATAGCAAGCATAAGAAGAACAAACCAGCCACATTTGCTTTACACGATTGCATGGAACAAACGAAAATTTTAGCTTGAAACAGACCTAAAAGAACCGTCTATCGGTTATCAATGGCATGACAATCCCAGAACATGCCCACGGTGAACTCAACAGCATCTCGCCACATACATATATACATTCAACTTTTTCTTCATTGACGCTGTCACATATAAGCAGCATATAACCACTAGACTCATCCTCAATGAAGGAAAACAAAACTCAAGCAAAGCTTCATTGACCGGAGACAGTAAACAAGTTACTCTCGATCAAAACCTAACCTGCAATGTTCGCTGTTCTATTTCGAGAATATAATCAAACCTGTGGTAAGCACTTCAGTCAAAGGATCTAGCTGCAGCTGTGAAACAACGATTCACAACTGAATTATCATCGGGACAAGCTCAAGTCACCAACAGATCCTCAATTGGAGGCTACCTCAGCTCCTAGCTCCTGAGAAAAGGAGGGAATCAAACTCAACACCTCCCCCTTTTCAAGTGGGAAATGTGTCTTCGGACTAACCCCTGGTAGTTAAATCTAGCACTAAACATAACAACCTAATCAAGATCTCTATCTCTAGCTATTATACAATTTTTTAATTTATCGAATTTTCTGTTAGAAATTATTATTTTTATAGTAGAGGGGGCTCGGGCTGGTCCTCTGGCCCGGTCTGAAGTTGGAATGGACGCTTCCGCCTGGCGAGGGCCACATCTTTAGTATCATGGGTTCTGGATCTTAAGCTTGGGACATTATTGGGCTCTTAAATCAAGCCCACTCAACTGAACTAAACCAATTTCATAAAAAGTCAAACCCAGGCCAAACATTAAAAAGCTGAGTCAAGCCCGTCCCAAATCAAACCCAACGTGCAAAGATTTTTAACCTCACCTTGTCGAGGAAATAACCAACGCATGAACAGAAACAATGGAAACGTACGGAAGGAAAATGATGTTGTTGAAAGCTTATCTCTGGGCACCGTTGAATGCTTCACAAACTCCTGGCCATTCCTCACAGATTATCACCACAGAGCCATCATCATAACAAGCTCTGCTGCAACCGCGAAACATATATAAAAGAAAACGTTCATATTCGATCTTTTTAACAAAGAAATCTAACTGAAAACGTACTCAGCAATTAATAAAAAATTCCTTTCACATGAAACATGTTCACAAGTGTTGCAACCCTCTCAAAGCACATCCGATAGCAAGGTCTGAACCTTTTGAGGGGTTTAGAGGCATTACTCATAAAACGGTCCAAATGATCTCTCGATTATGAGTGCAGGCTCTCCCCAACTATTCTCTCTCGTAACATTTGGAGATTTCATTTTTTATGTTCTTTTTAACCTAATTAAATCTTGGAGTTCCCACTAGCAACTTGGAATTGGCTAAAAACCATATGAGATGCAGGAGGCTTGACTCATTTCCTACCCAACGAGAGATTCTAACTACAAGAACTTGACTACGGTAATATTTATATTAATGCCCTTTCGGTGCCTCTAACTAGAAGGTCGTTACTTAAGTGGTTATGCATTGTTTTTACCATTTTATTCTTTTTGCATTTTTCCTCTTGCCTTCTGCCTTTTATTCTATTATTTCCTTTGTTCCCATCATCTTCCTCCTTCCTCAGATGGACGAGCCTCTGCCCTCGACTTCTCAGAACTTCCATCGATAAAACCCCAAAGGTGCATTAAACCATACCTACTCCCGCAAATCTTGTCACTGGCAACAATCGCTAACCTCCGATCATCAAACGAAATGCCGTTACCGGATCACCACAGTCAACCACTCCCGGCCACCGAAATTTATCATCGCCGGCCACCCCATGAAGTAGGGCAAAGCACAGAACAGATGGAAGGGAAGTGAACGCAGCAACACTCCCAGAAACGACGCAATATGGCAGAAAATGTGATGTTCAAAAACCATTAAGAACGCGTCTTATCACACAAAACATATAGATATGCACTCAAGGTAATTTAAAATCGGGAATAAACTCTGCATTTCGTCGGACATGCAGCGGAAGTGGGCTGAGGACAAGGTATTGACCATTTTTAGACCTCGAACTCGGATCTAGACCCAAAGAAATTATCAAGAAACACTCCAAATCAGACATATCAACTCACTCGAACCCAGCGTATGGTTTAGAAAAAATACCAGTCTCGGCCTCTGATTGGACCAAAAGAGGGCGACGGTTCATGGGAACGGGTTTTAACCACGAAGACTCCTACCGGCCTCGAAGCCGACGGCCATAGTATGAGTTCGGGACGAGTCAAACTACAGCCTGCTGCCTCCCTTCGTCTCCGAGCCGCGATCCTCGGATTAAGGAACTCGAACCGAGCAACTAAAGAAAATCTGGAAATGCTGAGAATCAGGAGAGAGAAGTAGTGAGAAACGATGCCGGCTGGAGGTTGTTGGACGGCAACAGTGGAAGCGGCCGGTCAGGTGAGGTCCAGAGAGAAAGAGACCCAAAGAGACAAGCAAAGGGAGATGTGGGACTGAGAGGTGGAGAGGGCGAATGGATCGGTGAGGGGACGCCGGTAATGGCCGCGACTGGTGGTGGCGACTGAGGCTATGGACGGAAGAGGGTGATCGACAGTGAGATTGAGGTGAGGGGGGAATGGAGAAGAAAAGAGTGCGTGAGATTTATAACCGAAAAAAGAGAGTGCGCGTGAGGACCGAGATGAGCAAAAAGAAGACCGCCGCTTTCTCTTTCCCCCGCCTTGTCTGCAGTAAATCCCCATTTTTCATTTTTAGCTCTTTGGATTGCTTGTTTCACACTCCATTTTTAATTCCCAAATGCCATTGTTCATGTTGAATTGACTATATTATTTATTACAGGTTTCACTCTTGACTTAAGTTTATTTCTTTGATGAAATTATCTATGCTTCTCTTAAACAATATTTATTAAGGTTAAATGTGAGGTCAGCTCTTGATTTTAAGATTATCATTTGCCGTTTTTTTTTTTCCTTTTCTTTCTCCATTTGAAACAAAGTTAATGTACCTCTTTTTCAAATAAAATAATAATTATTTGGTAGAGTAACTAATTATTTGACAAAAAAGCTAATTATTGTGTTAGTGAGTCGTTTATTTTTTATTTTTTAACTAGGAAATATTATTCAAAAAATAGCCTAAGATCAAGTAAAAGGGAAAAGAACTATCTACTAGTTCATTTTCAAAAGGATAGTCAATCAAACATGATCCGATCTTTCTTCTTTGATGTGTAATAAAAATATTATGCTGATTATGATAATTACCTCCTCTATTGCAACCAAGAAGAATATATTTCTCTCTTTGACCCTTTTATAAAGACGACATAACTTGAACAAGAACACGTGTCCACAAACTCCTTAAGGAAAACCTCTCACATTAGGAAATGGCCTAATAATGTTTCAAATAAGCTTGTTGACTTGATTGATTGTTGTTTTCCATTTGCACTTTCATCATCGACGGATACATTTAAGCAATTAGACAATATTGTCTTACATAGTGACTACATTACCAAAAAAAAAAAAAATGATGCAATGAAAAATGAGTAAATTTCGTATTATGCATACATCAACCACGATATCGAAGTTGAAAAATTTTACCATTATGACGACAATCAAAGGAAATAAAGTAAAAAAAAAATTCAGATAAAACTAACATTTTCTATTTATTCCAATATATGATTAGTGCTTGCTCTAATTACAATAATGGATAATAAGTTCTTAAGAAAACAAACATGAAAGAAATATTGAAATGTAAGTGGTGTAAAAGAAGTGGTTAGGTAAAAAATAGGCTCGTGCTATTTCCACCCCTTATTGGCTCCTACATCCCCATCACATCTAATTGACTACATTTTCATTTGCGGATACCATTATTAATTTGAGATAATTTCTTACATTTTTCTCTTCTTTTTCTTTTGTTTCAATTTCTAGAGATGAAACTAACCACACTCCCTTCAAACAGCATTTCTAAGGTTAAATATGGGGTTCAACTCTTTTGAAAAAAATATTTTACTTGAATCAGAAATAATTTTTTTTTCATTACATTAATAAGAGTCTCATTATTCACTTAAAGCCATATATATCAAGGATAGTTTTCAATTTCTAGTACAAGAAGCTCCAAATGAATTTGTTGACATGGTTAATTGTTGTTTTTCATTTGTGGTTTCATCATCAATAAATACATTTAAGTAATGGGTTCTCTTCAATATTGTCCTCCATGATAACTACACTACAAAAAACAATACAATGAAAGATGAGTAAATCGTGGATAATGCATTCATTAACCACAATATTCAATCTTTGGGTAAATTCTTGTTAATTTGTAATGAAAATTGAAATCGAAAAATTCAAAATCATGAGGATTATTTGGAGAAATAAAGTTAATAATGGGCAGAATAAATTTAAAAGAAGACAAACATGAAGGAAACGTTAGAATGTAATGGGTTTAGAAGAAACATCTAAAGCAAAAAAAAAAAAGTTATTCGAAAGGGATATTGCTAGTTTTGTCTTTTAATAAAATTGAAACAAAAGAAAACAAAGAAAAATTGTAAGAAACTATTTTAAATCAAGGATAGGACTCGTAATAAATATCGTAGTCAAATCAATATGAAGAAGGGGCGGAGGAGCTAATAGTAGAGTGAGAAATAGCACAAGCTTAAAAAATTGTTTGATAGGGATATAAATAATTTTCTCTTTTTATAAAATTGAGACAAAAGAAAATAGAGAAAAAAGGTAAAAGGAATATTAAATTAAGAGTAAGAACCGTAATAGAGAATTAGTCGATTTTATATGACAAGAATATCAGAGGAGACAACAAAAGATGAAAATAACGCGAACTTTTCTCTTCGTACCCTCTGCACTTTTACTGCCACTCAGCCCCTGCCTCGTGTGTAAAGTAAACCCCGATACCCCCTTTTGTCCTATTCGTCCGCAGCCCCCAACTACGGCCAATCACCTCCTGCCTTGTCTATAAAGTAAACCCAGATCCTCCCTTTGGTTACAGGTGAGAAGCTTGCGGTTGTGAGGATTTGGACGAGCGCCATGTGGCGCGAGAATTTCTGCCGTAGGAAAGCATGGTCCGGGGTGGAATCGAGCCGAGCTCTGTCAAGCCTTGGCCTGGGCAATTATAAGATAATGCGAGTATGTAATAATGCATGCATATGGTGGCTCGAACTAGGTCTCAAGCTACAAAAATAGACATACTTATCATTTGGGCAATAGAGCTATGTAATCTGCCACGTAATTATTGGCTGATTAGTAATTGCAGAGAGAGAGAGAGAGAGAGAGATCTTTCTCCTTGGGTGCTCGGTGATACGAAAATATTCACCTTGAGTTGTGAAAACGACCGCTATCATGATATTTGTACTTATGCTGAGTTTCATTAAAAAAGAAAATAATTTTTAAATATTACCTTGATTTTGAGTGAATTGGGACAGCTGGCTTGTCGCTACAATAAATAGGGAATTGAGACCTGCCTCCACGGGGTGCCGTGTACGGATTGGAGATTATATGTTCTCAATTTTATATTCCGAATTATATGTAATGGAATTGAACATGCATATGTCGTCTATATTAAATTAATTTCTCAAGTTTGAATTCAAATGACGATTTGTTAAATCGAATTTTGTTGATAAAGATTTTCCAAGTAGAACTCCATTAGACCCGACGAAGGATTACAAAAGAGGAAATAAAAAAATAGATACGAATTTCCTCATAGATGGAAGCTTGTAGAAGCTGAATTATTTTCGTGGGCACAAGTCAAGAATTTATTCTTTGAGCACAAAACTCTCATGCCTGAATTTTCTTCTTTTAGCCAATGGAAACATGGAAAGAAAAAAAGCGAGAAGCTCCTGCACGTAAGCCTCTGCTCATGAAACAAAGTGTAGGTGGGCCCTGGTCAAACTTTGACCTGGGCACGCGTATAAAAGCAGAGACAATTTACAGGTCTTCTTTTCTTTGCCTGAAAGAAGCCGTCGAAGCAAGAAGTTGCTGAAACCTAGGTAGAGCCGAACGTTCACGCCATTTGGGAAAGAGCCGCATGTTCCCTTGAAGCCACGCAAATCTTTCCAAAGGAACGTGAAGATTTACGTACATGGACCAAAGACGGACACCGGTATAACATCTTAATTTTCGAGTTCTGATTTCGATTGGATAAGTTGGACCTTTCATCGATACGCCTATAGTGTTTTTCTCTGACATGGCTACTCATGAGATAACTAGCCTATCAGGTGAAGCCGTTAAGGGATTTTAATACAATAGACTTGAGAATTCAACCAGGAATCGACTGCTCGATCATGCTAATCTGCAAGGGTCATTACGGCACAATTAAAAATCAATTTGAGACCGGAGATAAGTCGATTCGACTGAGATGTATGATCAAGTGTGGGTAATTTCACCTAATTGCAAAATTCTCGTCAATAGGTACTAGACCGATTTTCTATTGTTTTGGATACCCTATGTTCGTATTTGAAATCTCCAGATTTTCACAACTACCAAGAGTCGCCAATGTGTCGAAGAGGTATGTGTGGTTTGAAGAAAATCGACCACGGGTCAATTGCACAATTTTTTTTTAAAAGTTACCCGTAGGGTTAGGTCATGCTAAAATCACGTTAGATTGAAATTAACCGCGAATTTGAATTTGATTTCAGAAATTGAAATTTTTTTCGTGTCACGAGTTATTTTAGGAATGTTGACTCATCTTTTGAGAAATTTTCGACGAGTTCGGGATTTTTATGAAAAATTGATTCGAGTGATTTGGAAAACAAACGGAAATTCGAATTGACCATTTTAAAGGGATTTCTAGCCTCTGGCGTGAAGTACTTGGTGAAAGGAAATCTTGTGGCCTTATTCTTCAACAAAATTAGGTCTCAATCGGAGAAGTTTGTTAAGAAATCGGATTCTGAGAAAAAGGAAATAAAATTCGAAATTGAGGGAAATTCGGAAGTTTGAGGGACTATCTTATTTTAGTTCTCAATTGAACTTCAAATTGTGGAAGTTGGTGTTGAAATTGGCCTTGGATGACCAATTGTTATTTTCGTTGTGTGAAGTGGAGCAAAGGAATAATTGTGTGTTGATTATTTTCATTTCACCCTTTAGCCGATCAACCCCTCCGCCCTCATGCCCACGTTCCTTTTTCTCTCTCTTTCTCTCTCTCCCTCGCGCATTTCTTTTCCCCAGTCGACGGTCCCCTGCAAATTGGTCTTCCATTTGCTTTTGATCTTTGACTGCTAGGCCCCCTCCTCCTTATCTTCTCACACGTTACTCTCTCTCTCTCTCTCTCTCTCTCTCTCTCTCTCTCTCTCTCTCGCACACACTTTTTCCTTCCCCCTCTTAACCGACCAACCCTTTGCTCTTCTATCATTTGGTTTTGTTTTCTTCTTTCTTTGGTCTTCTCTCTGGCCCGCCAACTTCGACGGCTCCCCTGTCTCTTTCTGTTTTTTTTTTTCCTTCCATTTCGTTTCACCTACATGTCCCCTACCCCCACCAAGCCCTTTTCAAATTTGCTACTTTCTTCTTCACGTGTGCCCCACCGATTCTCCTCCATTCGGCCACAAAGACATTGGTCAAATTTTCCCAGCAAGCTCCTCTTGGTTGAGCCTCCATCGTGGCCCGTCTTCGCTCCACCAAAGCTACCCCCATCTATCTACATCGGCCCATCTTCGAAGCCCAAACATCAGCTCCGTTTCAGCAAGTCCAGCCACCACAACTTGGCCCGGTTCATGGCCGTTCCAGTCACGGCCCGCACCCCCACTCACGGCCACCAAGTCTAGCCCAAGTCGTGCCCGAACTAGCCGCCGTTGCAGCTCCTTGGGCCCAAGTTCTTAACCAAAACCCAGCAGGGGTTTGTGGGCATCAAGGCCCGTTTTTGAGCCCGTTCCGGCTCCGCTTGGTACCGCCGCTTTGAAGTTTTTGACCTGTCTCCTTGTCCCCGTCATTTTGATCCGAGCAGATAATTAATCAAGTGAGTTTAACTCATTAATCCCTACTTAATAAGTTAATGACATTTAGTGGTTGATTAGTTTAGACTAAGTATGGATTAGGTGGTTAATTAAATTGGATTAGTGAATTAATCAACTGATTTTGCATGTTAGGTGGTTAGTTTAGTGCAATTAGGGTCTAGACAAGCTCTAGTATTTATCTAGAGTGGTTCGGAAATTTTTTGAGTGAGTCTTGGCTTTTAATTAGGCTTTACGGGCCTAAGTCCTATTTATTTACATTTAATAATTAATTAATTATTTTTCAAAAATTAGACCGGAATAGTCGATGACCGGAATTTTATGTTGATTGCAGTGGTGTGATCTGTTTATTTAATTGAGTTCTAATTTGTGTTGATTGTGTGTAATTTGTGATTTTGGGATTTAATCCAAAGTTTATTTAATTTCAGAAATTAATTGGATAATCACCGGGCGTTGGTTTACAGCGCCAAAAATGGATTTGTGGGTTGTTATAATATTGGGATTTTCAAGCGAGAGAAAATTGTATTTTGGCTATGGCCAACCATGTACCCACACACGATTATTTTTATTGGGTATGATTAAAATGGTGAAATGATTAGATGATCAAGATGGTATACTGTATCAGCCTGGGGGCTCGATATATCAACTTAGAGTAAGCAGTATACCAGTATACCATATAAACCTATGGGCTCCGATATGTCGGCAAGCACGAAATAATATACTATATCGATTATATGGCGCTAAGCATTATTAGTATACTATATCAAATATATGTCAAAATGAGTGATACTATCTATTGATAGCTTATGGTAAGCTATACTATCTATATATCAGCTTAAAGTGAGCAATCTTGATTTTGATCGGACTTTATAGATAGTGTTGATTGAAATGACCAGGGAATGATTTCGATGACATGGAATCGACTGAGTCGATTGATCGATGATTCGATTTGAGTGGATGAATTGAATTGCGAAGTGATTAATTGGATGGTTATTTGAACTGTATCGACTTGCAGGAAAAAATTAGGCCAAGGTAAGTCCTTTGACTCGTGTTTGTGCCTAAGTGGCCCTTAGGGCGTATTTTCTTCCTAGTCGGGGTCTTAGGGGGTGAACTTGCTGAGACGTCGTCTCATTCCGTTGTGGGATAACATTTTCAAGTTCGCAGATGTCGATTCCCCCTGAGCATCATGGTCGTCCCATGAGGGTTACTGAGCGAGTCTCTATTTTCCCCGACCCTAGAGGTGTTTGGAGTTACGAGCTGGTTGTAATCATGGTTTGGGTTGAAGAGATTCCACACCAAGAGATACCTAATCGATTCAAAGCCTAGTTCCGCACCACTCTCTATGGTATTAGGCTAGGCCCCCTTAGGAGTTTAGATATCCATGCTACGGTGATTGATGCTGCTCTGGACAAGGATCTAGCTAACCCTCCTGATGCCGTAATGGAGGACCTGCCATCTCGCTTGGATCCCATGGACACTGAAGAATTGGCGAACGAGTCGGACTAGCTGGTCATAGGATAGCTTGTTTTGGAGAGTCGACTTTTTGTAGACATTATAAATATCGACTAGTAATGTATATAAATTAATCTAATATGTATAAAGGTGTGTTGTGGTTTTCAAAAAAAAAATTGTGGCCCTACTTTTTTATCGTATTGAATTGTTGTCTAGGGATTATTTATCTGCTTCCCCATGTGCATTAAAATGAATGGGTCAGCAATGCATCTTAGGACGTCGCTATTTAATCGACCATTAAAGGATGAGCACGTGCTTGGAGGATCGGGGCATGACATCCCCGTTTAATGGTATTGGAGCCAGGTCTGTGTTTTGGAGTGATAAGGTGCAATGAGTCAAGGGATAGTTAGTAGAAATGGCCTTTATTTCATGCCGGTGCATGTGATTGATAACTGATTGGTAGCTGTTTGATGTGGATCACTCAAATTCTAATTTGGAATTGGAATTAGAAAATAGGTATCTATAAAGATCCTGTAGATGAGTGATTAGGAGCTGAGAACTCCTAGTAAGAGGACAGTAGCATCTATGACTCGAGGTAGAGCACTGACATGGGTCGGTACCCGAGGTAGAGCGCAGGCTCGGGCCAACGCGAGTATAAGAGTACCGCTGCAGGCTGATACTAGTGTAGTAGCACCGAGCGATCCTAGGTTCGATGGGATTGTTCAGGCGCTAGGGTTCCTTGGACACTTGTCGAGCCAGTAAGCTCAAAACCAAGCCGCCGCTTTGCCGCTATTACTATCGCCGCTAGTACCGTGACTACTGTTGTTGCCGCACCTACTAAGGTCCAACCTAGAATTATGATCAGGGAACAGACTACAGTATTTGAGTCAAAATTCAATTTAGGCATAAATGAAATTGGTTAGGGAAAAGATCAATGTCAAGAGAAAAGTATTCCATTCCACCCAATATGAAGGGTGGGATAGTTAGGTCAGCATCAAGTCAAAATGGAGCATGTTGTTCCTATGGGTGACGATAGAGATCGGCCTTATGTCTTTCCTAGGACAAGAATTTGTTTTGAGTGTAGCCAATAGAGTTACTTGGCTAGAAACTATCCTAGAAGGCCAATGGGACAGATCAGAGGGAACACGTTGTAGAACGCATTGGGGGGTTTTTGGAACAGGCTTCTAGTACAATAAAGAGTGCATGCTGTCACCTGACAAGAGACAGAAGACTCACCAGATTTGTGCCGAGTTGGTAGAAAGAAGCATAAATCAATCTAGTGTCCGAGTATGGCTAGAATGTGCTTTAATTAGGGTCAATATGGCCATCAGATGAGGGACTATCGGTAAAAGTCCAAGAGAGCATAGACACTGCTATCGCAGTTAGGACGCCACTAGGATGGCGAAAGGGACATGAATTAAACCGATCATGCGCCGATTAGAGGAAGAATGTTTTTGGTAATTTTATCAAAGTAATGCAACGGAGTTTTGGGTTAGGTTGGTAGAATTTCAGATTGTGTAATAAAGTTGTAGAAGAAGAATCACAGACTAGGGTTGTACTTGATTAGTTGCTTGTGTATAACTTTGACATTATATATGAAAAGAGTTAGCTCAAAGAGCCTCTCGTACTAGTGGATTGTTGTCGTGAAATAATCCAGTCTAATCCGTTAGCATGTGGAAGTGTCGAGTTTATTGGGAGTCAAGAAGGATCCTCAATTTCATTAACCTCATTGCTTGAAGGCAACCCGTTTGTTAGACGGAGGTTGCTAAGGTTACTTGGCAATTTTCATAGATAAGACATATTAAAGAACTAAAGATTGAGGACATCTTAGTAGTCCAAGAATTTCTAGATGTATTTCCACAAGAATTATCAGATCTGTCGTTAGAGAAAGAGATAGAATTCGTGATCGAGTTAGCACCAGGACAGAGCCACTCTCTAATGCTTCTTACCAGATGTTGTTGTTTGAATTGAAAGAACCGATAGTGTAGATACGAGAATTACTGGATAAGGGATTTATACATACCAGTACATCACCTTGGGGAAGCACCAGTTTTGTTTGTGAAAAGGAAAATGGTTCCTTGCGTCTGTGCACCGACTATTGTCAACTCACTCAGGTGACAATCATGAACAAGTGTTCATTGCCGAAGGTCGACGAATGGTGTGATCAGTTACAAAGAGTGTCAATACTTTCAAAGGTCGACTTGAGGATCGGAAGGGAGGTTACACCAAAGACAGCATTTTGTACTCGATATGACCTTTAGGAGAGTATTGTAATGCTATTTGGTCTGACGAGCGCTCTAGTTGCTGTCATGGATTTGGCAAACTAAGTGTTCAAAGAATATCTATATTAGTTGTGATCGTATCTTTTAATGATATTCTGGTGTATTCAAGGAATGCTAAGGAGCATGAGAGACATCTGAGAATGGTACTTCGGACCTGAGAATACATGGATTGTATGCTAAGTTTAACAAATGCGAGTTTTGGTTGACTCGTGTAGCGTTTTTAGGTTGCATGATTTCAGGTGAAGGAATCTCCGTGGACCCGATCAAGATCGAAGCAGTTATCAATGGACCAAGACCAACAACAGTATCAGAGATCAGAAGCCATTTGGGTTGGACAAGTTACTACAAAAGCTTCGTGGAAGAATTTTCGACATCGATGTCACCGTTGACACAACTTCAGAAGAAAGAAGAGAAAATTTGGGTGGATAGACAAGTGCGAAAATAGTTTCCAAGAGTTTAAGCAGGAGCTAGCTAACGTACTTGTGTTGATCATTCCATATGGTTCTAGAGGATGCGAGATTTATAATGAGGCATCGTTTAGAGGATTGGGCTGCGTGTTGATGTAACGTGGTAGAGTGTTGCATACGCATTCCATCAATTGAGACCTCATGAGTTAAATTACTTGGCAACTCACAGCAATAATTTTCACTCTGAAGATTTGGAGATATAATTTGAGTGAAGAAAGATTCCAAATCTTCGCTAACCGTCAGAGTCTCAAGTATTTGTTCTCTCAGAAGGAGTTAAATATGAGACAACGTTGTGAGTTAGAACTTCGGAAAGATTGTGATTGTGATATTCTGTATCACCCCGGAAAGAGGAATCAAGTTGCAGATGCAATGAGTCGGAAGTGTTCAATTGCACATATGGTGATCAAGAAATGGAATTTACTCGAGAGAGAGCTCGAGATTTGGTTTTCAAAAATAAGGTAGGCTACCTTTTAAATCTTATAGCCACCCTCGAATTGAACCGAAGTCTAGTTTAGGATTAAGACGTTTCAGTGACGGAACTAGATGTTCAGGAAATCTTGCAAGAGGATACCGAGAAGGGAAAAGTTGACTTTCAGATTTCTGAAGATGGAACACCAAAGTTTCGCGGGTGATGATAGGTATCTAGCGATATGGAGCTTAAGGAGGAGACCTTATCAGGAATTCATGGTAGCAGTTGCAGTATTCGACCAGACAGTATAAAATAAGTCAGAATCGGCGTCAGCTCGATTGGTAGACCGATATAGAGATAGATATTGCTAAACAAGTTGCAAGTGTCAGATGCGCTAGTAAGTGAAAGTTCAGTAATGCAAGCTGGGAAGACTTTTACAATTACTCAAGAGTCCCGACTGGGCATGGAAGTATATCACGATGGATCTTGTGATAGGCTTGTTAAGGAATCAGAGAGATAATGATTCCATTTAGGGTTATGGTCGATAGATTGATGAAGTAGGCTCACTTCTTGGTAGTACGAAAAGATCTGGACTTAGATAGACATGCAGAGTTGTATGTGCGTTAAATAGTTCGTCTATAGAGAGTGCTAGTGATGAATTTTTATCAGATCTAAACCTGAGGTTCCCAATTTCAGTAGAACAGTCAGATGATTCCTTTTGAAGCGTTGCATAGCAGAATATATAGAACTTCAGTTGTGGGGAGGAAGTTAAACAAAGAAAGATCACAACCCAGAGTTAATTCGGTAGTCAGTAGATGCAGTTGCAAGTATTAGTGACAGATTAAAGACCGCTCAGAGTCGTCAGAAAAGTTGTATCGTTGAGCATCGAAAGCCCTTAGAGTTTCAAATTGGTGATTACATCTTTCTGAAAGTGTCACCAATGAGGGATACCTTACACTTCGGCAATGAGGGAAAACTGAAACCGAGGTACGTAGGTTCCTTGGAGATTCTGGAAGGAATCGGGATTCTAACGTATCGTCTTGCATTGCCGCCGAAATTGGCGCAAGTGTATAACGTCTTTCACGAGTCGATGTTGAGGACATATGAGCCTAACACGATCCACGTGCTAAATCTTGAGGAATTAGATGCGGACGATAGAGTGTCATACGTAGGAAGCCCGGTTCAGACTATGGATTAGAAAGAACAGGTTATATGTATCAAGAAGGTTCCTCTTGGTCAAAGTGGTCTGACAACACCACGGGATCGAAGAAACAACCGTGGGAAAGTGAAAATTGATTAGACGACGATAACCTCCACCTTTTTGTTTAAGGATTGGTAAAGGTTTAAGTTTCGAGGATGAAATTTTTATAAGAGGGGAAGAGTTGTGACATCCTATTTTCAGATTCTAATTTCGATTGGATAAGTTGGACCTTTCATCGACACGTCTAGAGTGTTTTTCTTTGAGATGGCCACTCATGAGATAACTAGCCTATCAGGTGAAGCCTTTAAGAAATTTTAATGCAATAAACTCGAGAATTTGACTAGGAATTGACTGCTCAACCGTGCTAATCAGCAAGGGTCATTATGGCACAATTAAAAATCGATCTGAGACCGGAGATAGGTCAATTCAACTGAGATGTGTGATCAAGTGTGGGTGATTCCACCTGATTGCAAAATTCCTGTCGTTCGCCACTAGACCGATTTTCTATTGTTTTGGGTATCCTGTATCTGTATTTGAAATATTGAGATTTTCATAACCACTAAGAGTCGCCAATGTGTCGAAGAGGTATGTGTGATTCGAAGAAAATTGACCACGGGTTAATTGCACCAAAAATTTCTAAAAACTTCCCGGTAGACTAGGTCACGCTAAAATTGCGTCAGATTGAAATTAACCGCGAATTTGAATTCGATTTCAGAAATTAAAAATTTTGTCGTGTCATGAGTCATTTTAGGAACGTTGACTCGATCTTTCGAGAAATTTTTGGCGATTTCGGGATTTTTACGGAAATTTGATTCAAGCGATTCGAAAAATGAACGAAAATTCGGATTAACCATTTTGAAGGGATTTTTGGCCTCTGGCGTGAACTACTTGATGAAAGGAAATTTCATGGGCTTATTCTTCAACAAAATTGGACCATCAGCCACACTGCTTGTGGCATTCTGCCTATCAACTTTATTCCTCTGCTTTGGACCATCTCTCTTGATGTGCCTCTCCTCGTGACACTCAAAACACTTCACACGTCCCTTGGATATGGCGTGATTTCGATTTGCTTTTAATTCAATGGTACTAGGCCATCGATGTTATTCTCTACCCTGAATGATTAGTGCTTGCGTTACTCCTTACGCAAGACTGCCATCTCGCAACTTTCTCTGCCACTCTTTAGAAAATAAGGTAAACTTTACCTCTTCTGAGGTAATTGTAGTACGTCCCTGTAATGGTGAATTAGTAAAGTGCTCCCATAACTCTCGTAAAGAGCATAACAACATCATGCCATGTTCTTCATAATCAAGTATCTTATCGACGTTCTTCAGATCCATCAAGAGTTTATTAAATTCATCTAGGTGGGTTCTAATAGACGTACCTTTAGTATATCTAAATTGAAACATCTTCTTCAACATGTACAAGCGATTGTTTAAACCTTTCTTCACATAGAGTGTTTGAAGTTTTGCCCATAATGCTGCGACATCTTTCTCCTTAGCAACCTCTATTAAAACATCATCCAACAAATTTAACAAGATTGTGTTAGTTGCTCTTTCCATTAGCTCTACCCTCTCTAAGCCTTTCGTTATAATAGACAACTCATCTTCATCATTCAGTGGATTGACCAAACCTTGAGTTGTTAATAATGCCCGCATCTTGATGCTCCATAACATAAATTTGTTGCTCCCGTTAAACTTTTCAATTTCAGATTTCTTCTCAGACATAATTGTAATAATATAATTCCTAGATAATAATCAGACAAGCAAAAGCTCCAAATCACAATCAAGAAATCTAATCCCAACCAAGCTCTAATACCAATTATTGGAATATAATATGCAAAAACGACAGCATCTTGCAATTTACGTCAACACGAAATTACCAGAAAAATAAACGAGAAATAATAAGGACACCAGAAATTTACGTAGTTCAATCCGAGTATTGGTACCTATATCCATGAGGAGAACCAGCAGCAAATAATCCACTATAATCGGAGAATCAAAGTTTACAATCACTCACACACTCAAGTGTTTCCTACACTTAAATTTAACTCCAAACTCAAAGTGTTTATAAATAAACAACTCACTTGACATAAATTTACTGCACAAAAATCACCATGTGTTCAAGGAAAACAAGAACTCATTTTCTTGATCGAGTGGGTGGCTCCTCTTCAGCTTGACGTTGTGCGGCAACGGCTCCTCATAGGGTTTACTCAAGCGGCGCTTCTATTTTTGACTTTTTCTCTACATGCAATGGGCAACAACTTCACGCCAAAGGGAGAATTCCTATTTTATTATTGTAGGTGTGCCGACTGGCCCCCACAGTCTAATTCTTTCTTCGAAGAATTAGACGCTGCAGAAAAAACATAGAAGAAACCCTTACTTTTTCCTTTTATTTTATTATTTCCTCTTTTCTAAACCTTTAGGAGTCCAGCGAATTTCCTCATTTAATTTGAGATCTACTTGATAAATCTTTATCAACAAATTTGGTTTAATAAATCATTATCCGAATTCAATCGAGACATTAATTTAACAATTATATTGAAACCTTGACAATTGGGGTGGACCTAACCCTAATGTTGCGAATTTAGAAGGAGCGCGAGGAGGCTCATCAATTTGTTGTAGTGATTTTTTAAGAGGTTGCTACGTTGAAGGTCCTTTGTTTAGCGGCAATTTCTCGTCCCATAAACCTAAACTCACGAGTGTCCTTTTTCTTGCTGTAAGAGCACATATGATTGTGTTAAAAGTGATTGAGCACGGCATGACGCCACGTCACTCCGCTCGCGAGTTGATGGTCCAATCAAGCTTTCGTGGATGTACACTGGAGACGACTTTTTTTTTTTTCTATAATTCTCATCCGTCCCTCTCTCTCCTTCAGAGAAAATCCATCTCGTTTGACCGTTCTTGGCCGAATTTACACGTGTCAACCCGTCATAGGCCCAACCCTAATGATATCTTCACACGTGTCAAAATATATTTTTAGATAACCCCAGAATGACGGCATCTGATGACAATCGTTCTTAGTTGTGTGATTCCCTTAATCTTATCTAATACCGCCAATCGTTGACTCCAATAGGAAGTAACAGTGGAGACTGGAGAACACCTCGGTGCCTATTTTGTTTTTTTTCTTGTTTTTTCCTTTTCCAATTACCCAGCAACTCCGGTGGATCTTAAAACATCCTTCAAGCCCTATAATTCAGTTAAGTTGGAGCCTTTGATCCGCATAGATGGCTTGATAGCGAGTATTTTGCACGCAAATGAAATTACTTAAAGAAACGACTTCCAATTGTTGAGCTACGACCATTACTGTCCTAATAAACCACGCCACCTTCGAGGGTCTAGGCAGGTTTTTTTCTTATAATCTTTTTTGTAGAAATGTAACTGTCGGTAGGCCCTCACTTTTGGACATGACTATGAACTTAAAAGAGCCAGTTATATTAAAGTAATTATGTTAGAGTTGAATCATATATCTTCTCATATGCTATGCTTTGACCCCTTTACGCTAGATATTAGTGCGCAGACTCATATAATTTCTATTTGAAGTTACGACCAGTATGAGATGTTGGAAATTTCTTATAATATGGGCTTACATTAATTAATTAATTTTCTATTTTAAATAATCGGGTTAATGGATATTCCAATATTTGTTGAACCCTACAGTGATCTGATTGAATTGGGTATTGGCATCTATTGATAATGGGCCTAGTTGAGCAGCAAAGTGTAGGCAATTGTGTTTGACCGAAGCCCGTAATGGGAAGGGCCCAGTTGACACGCTATTGATTAGGGTTTGCTAAGTCCCCTCTCTAGCCTATAAAAGGGTAGGTTATACCTATCGGTTGCTTTAATCCCATTGAAAGCTGCTATATCGAAATAGGTCATAGAGAGGGAGATCTGGCATTCCGATAGATCCCTGATTATCAGAGTGATCTATTTTTTTGCAAGTGAAGCAATGGCTCAAACAGGTACGCTTTAATTCCGCTGTATTTATTGATCTCGGTGTTTTACAATCATGTATGGATCCGTTTGTTCTTAATTGATTAATTGTTTATGAGAATAATATTCTACATGAGAATGATGGATAATCAGTTTCATATGGGAGATGTAACAGTCAATCTATCTTATGGTTGGAGAGATAAATTTTTGTCTATAATTATTTTTAAATAGTGAATTTTGCATATAAAAAATTTATGATGTGAAATCCTATTTTTTCATATCGTGTTGAGGGGTAGGCATTGTTGGCCTAGAAGAAGCGATAAATCGGGTTTTATCGAGATCAATTTTGCACCTATTATAAAGTATTTGAAGTGAGCCACTAATTGCTCTACATCATTTGTGATCCGAAGGTTCTCTCTTCTTTTGACAATCTAGGGCACAAGCGTTGGTCACTTGACTACCTTTAAGCTCATGAAATATTTTGCAAGCTTTATGCATAAATTAAGTCCATGTATTTGGCCTATGCATATAACTTAATCTAGCATTTGGGCGTAGTTGGTGGAATTCAAATGGCTGACCTGTAGTTTCTTAATCGGAAATTCCCCAATTCCTAATCAATTGCACAAACTTTGGGGATTACAAATGTTCAAGAGTGACAAGCTCATTATCGTCCCCTCCTAGGCATGCTATTAATTAGAAAGTTTCTCCGCAAAAAATCATGTCGTGCCTAAACAACATAGCAAGAGCTGTTTGGTGATTTATTCATAACGCAAATCGTGCTCGTGACCCCGTGGAAAATAGTTGGCCCATTTAACTCAGGCCAACACATTGAAGGTCGGTCCTCCTTTTTTTTATTTTTTGGTAAACTTTTTAAAGATTGGTCACAGTTAACATGAAGCTTCTTCATGCAACCTTAGTAGGGAAAAAGATAAACGGTATCAACTGAACTCACATTTGACGAGATTTAAGCACCTTCAGTGTGAATCTACTTTTGGAAAATGCTGCTAGTTTTTTTCTATAAGCTCAATAAAATAGCTAGCGATAGTTTAACCACGACCATCATGGGAAACCTTTATGATAACTTAGAATTCTGAATCTGTGGGTACGTTTGTTTCAAAAAAAAAAAAAGTATCAAGATAAAAGGAAAATATTTTTGAAAAAATCAGCTTTTCTCAAGAGTGTTTTTTTTCCTCTTTTCAGGTTAGGGAATTTGTTTTCCTACTTTAAGCATGCATATTTTCTTCAATTATAATTAAATTTTCCGTTGACTAATTATTTTCAGCAAATTAAATGCATCAAAGTCCGAAAAACTAAATATGGAAAAAAATTTCACTCGAACAAGGCTAATGAACTCTTGTCAGGTTGAATTGTCTGAGCTTTGATGCCATTGCCCCAAGTAAGCAAGTTCCTCAGGATGTTGCTATGAAATGTCATACATCACAAAGAAAACATATATATTAATTATTATATTTATTTTTCTATGTTAGGACTACTGCTGAAAGTGAATCATGAAATCAATGACTCACTGAGCCACTAGAATCACTAACTAATACTAATCTAATATTAATAAAATAGAACATACTTATAGAATAGAAGAAATTTGTCTTTTATGTATACTTCCCCAATAACACATCCTATATTGACAATTGGGCAATAATTTGCTATATTACGATGGTGGTTCATGCTATGTTAAACTTCCAAAGCTAAAGCAATGAGTAGTAGGGTAGTGCAACCGGCTCAGTTCTACTTGAAAATTAGACTAAACCGGCGACAGAACAAGTTCAATTTCTAATTCCAGTGGAAATACGTTCGGTTCCAAATTCTAAATTTTTGAACCAATAGCATTTGGTTAGGTTTTAGGTTTTGGGTGTTGAACCCTTCCATCCAAGAATCAGTTAGCACATGTTTTATGAAGTTGGAAGAAGATGATTTATCTTTCTTAAACGAGCTTAACTTCCCTATTACTTTATATTTTGCTTGTTTTATATTGATATTACTTTGATCCATTTTGTTGCTCATAATATTTCTTGTGACAATTATTTGTCTTGTCTTTTTAAAAAAATAACGAAGCCAAAAAAAGAAAAGAAAAAAAAATTGCTTCCTAGGCAAGCCCTTGAATCATAATGGACAAACAAGATAGGTCCTAGGATTGATTCCAAAATAAACACGATAGGTCTCAGGTTCAAAAACCGAGAACAGCTCTAATAAGATAGGTTTAAAGTTCAAAAACCTTAAACCTAGCTACCCTCAAATCGATTACTCTTAATCGTTAGGAAATTGTCCTTATAACTCTTGAGAGAAGGGAAAGACAGATTTGGTGGCGGCAAATTCACACTCCATCAGGCAATCTCTCTTCCGAGACTTGAATTTTTAGGAGGAGCTACAATTTTGCACTGAAATTTCAAATTAAAGATGCATTTAAGATATGAGTTCTTGCATAATTTTACAAGAACGTAAAAATGAGTTTGAATTTATATGTCTCGAGTGTAAATTATGGACTAAAATGCTTCTGCATGGTTAAAAAAAAAAGAAGATAAAAAATAGGGAATATTGAAAAACATAATAAATATTAAAAACATTAACAAAAAGAGGAATTTGAAAGGAAAAAAAAGGATAGACAAGGGAGGGAAGTGGCGCATTGTCACCTGCCTTTAGCAGATACCGACCGGGTTTTGTGCGACCTCAGTGATCCATGATTAGGGTTACATAACCCAAGGCCAAATTAAAACTTGGCTAGGGTCTCTCGACCCCAACTAGGACTAGAGGTGTGCAACCAAACCAGGTCTATCCGAGAACCAGATCAGCCCACCCAAAAAACAAGTCTGAGAACCGGTTCCTATTGAAACCAATCCGGGAATCGGTTCCTAAAATTCAGAACTGGTTAGAACCGGTCCAATTCCCAGTTCCGACTGAATACCTATCCAGGAACTAGATCGAACGGACCGGTTTGGAAATCGGTTTTATGAGCCCCAAAGTCCAAAACCCTATCTTTTTTTTCCCTAATTTCTAATCTTAGAAATGTGTTTTCCCCCTTGTACGACACTCCTCCTTTGTTGTTCCTTTTCCTCACTCGCTTCCCTCCCTCACCAGCTCACGGTCGCATCATCCATCGCTGATTCACAATCGCACTGTCCATCGCATAGGATTTTTGCTTTCCCTTATAAAGTTTGTTTATGATAATTAGTCTAGTGGATCCTTAGTTTCTTATTTAATCAAAAAGTTCATGTACTTATTGATTATATGTGCTTAATGTTTTAATACAAATTAGGAGCATTATGTTGTTTTCTCATGTATTAATATAAAATTCGAAGCCGTATAAGATATCGAGCAATTGCAAAACAAGTTCTGGCGGAAACAGAATTGACCCAAGAAACGGATCGGAAAAGTATGGTGATTTCAAAATAGGTCCAATGCAAAGAGGGTCGGGTACAAAGTCCAACAAAGAGAAATCGATTATATTAGGGTCGGGTACAAGGTCCAACTCTAAAACCTATCCACCCTAGATCCAATCATCCCTAACTAGGAGAATGTCCTCTCTCCCCCTCTCTCTCTCTCTCTTTCTCTGGCTTTCATTTTTTTTTTTTTTTTCAAAAGAACAAGATTCTGCTGATATTTTATCCAGCCTAAGAAACTCGCAGGTAAGCACCAGATTGCCCAGTCAGTGCTAAAGTCGTGCGGATGTGCCAACTCACGTTAGTATTTTCGTTTTTTGTTATAACAAAATGACCAATTCAAATATTAAGAAAAAGAACATACACTTTAAAGACCCAGTTGCACAAAAAACATTTATCCCTAATCTGTTAACTGTTACGTTTCTAAAAGCATATCATGATTGAAAGAATCAATTTAGATTGCAACGCAAGGGCTTTTTATTAACTTGATTAGTTCATGATACGGCACCGTCCAATCCGAGGCGATGCAAGGGGGTCGCCTTCCAACTCGCCACCTCCTGCCTTATATCGTCACATGCCATCTTCACATCGACTCTCTCTCTCTCTCTCTCTCTCTCTCTCTGCTTTCATTTTCAATGAGCGTACCAGGAAAGCCAAATCCGAACTCTCTCGAACGGACCCTTTGTACCTTTAGTTAACCCAGCTTTTGTTTTGCGTTCTCTGCTGCTTTAAGTGCATGCGTGCGTGCGTGCGAGTGACGAGTGTTTGTTCGCTGGTTTAGCTCTCTTTAGGTGGACGTAATGTGGTGCTTCGCGATAGATTTCTCTCCTTTTGGATGCTGGGTAGGGGATGCTGTTGATTCGAGTGTGTCTGAAAGACGAAGGATTCTAAGTCCGAAGAGGAACCGATTTTGGGTTTGTCCGTGCCGTGTTGAGGCAGGGAATTAGGATAGTTCGCAGGCATTGAGGCGTTTGTTGTCTTTTCCTGATTTCTGATGCAGTTGAATGATATAGGATCTTGAACCGACTCCTTGCATGGTCATAGCGTTTTGATCACCGGTCCAATATGCACATCTTGGTGCTGGAAGAGCTTTCTCTTAAGGAGAGAGAGAGAGTCGGCATCCAACGGTATCGTTGTAGATGTTAGTCTGATCTTACGATTTTTGAACTGTCACTCATTTGGCAGTTTTATCGCCCAACCTTCCGGTTGATTAACATGAGCGACATCGTGGCTCGATTCTTGTCGATAACAAGAGGACTAGCATGGTGTAGTTTTTCCCTTGGTCGAAATGACGGAGTTCCCCCGCTGCTTTCCTTTCTTTTGCCACCACCTCGTGCGATTGAGGATGTGGTATTCCAATCATTTCCTAGGAACAAGTCGCTCTGATCCAGTATATGCTATGGACAGTGTGAGTTGATAGGTGTACAAGTATGTAAGCTGTGAGTGTGGATTGATAGTGAGATCCACCTAAGTTTCGAAGGTGGGACTACTCAAAACTTCATCATATCTATTTTGAAGATCACTAATGGAATCCAGTCTTACAAGCGGCTATTAATCTAGAAGACTGGACATAGGCTTGATATAAGCCAGATCATAATAAATCTGATTTGCAATATCTTTTATCTCTTTGCTCGTTTTTCAATATTTTTCTAATAGAGGCACACTGCTTTGGATATAAGCATATTGCATATTTACGTCTCGTAACATCAAGCTTTCCCTGCTTATATCCAAGTCCAGCTTCAAATAACTTGTGAAAATCTAAAATATTATTATTATACAACATATTCACCCCTATTTAGATTGTATTTTTAATCTCAACAAGTATGACGGCCTTTTGGATGTTGCACTCTCTAAAGGTTTTGGAAATTATGCTGAGTAGGCCCAATGTTCTCATATATAGGAAAATTGATTTCTCAGAGTTCCTGACCCTATTTCACTTCTTAGTAAATACGTGCTCCAAGAATTCACAAATGTGTGTAAACCTTCACTTTTTCTTTTACACTTGCATTTGAGTTTAGTTTTCAATTTTGGAATATGTACTTTTTCTGATCCATTTTTGTCCATATAGTTTGGTTATATGGATGTAGTATGGTCATATGTCCGTGCATGTGTGACACAAGATAACAACTCGACATCTTTAAATTTACAAGCTACTCACAAATTGACACCAACCGATAGACTCTTTGTCATTAGAAATGACTTTCGGTATTGTGGGATTATATACGCATGCTTTCTAGGGTATATCAATCTAGTAAGGTTAACGTCCTTTTAACATTAGAACATATTAGAATGCCCTAAAGAATATTTCGCTTAAATTTATTGGAGAAAAATCTACAAGTGATTTTGATGATGTTCAAACTATCATTAATATAATGTTTACTAAGGCGTATGCATATATTTTTCTTAATAGAAAGGACTACGCAATATCGATGGTGTGATCTAGTATATGAAAGTATGCAACAAGTCTAGAAACGGTTTTTGTGTAAATACTACCAATGGACCTAAAGATCAACTGATGGTGATGTTTATATAGCAGTTGCAAATATCAAGTTATTGGTATTATGCGGAGTTTGTTGGGACAACAAACTAGCTGTTGGCTAAGGATTTGTATAGTAGCAGAATCCAATTGAAAGTAGTAATTGAGAAGCCAGGTCATCTAATAAGTTTGTTAGAGACTACAATGACAAGATAGTGGCAAATGCTACTCTTAAGTAGGCTACGAATGCTCAGGAAAAAAGAACTGTATGGGTAGTTCTATTCTTGGATAGCAGCTCAATGGCAACTCCAATGGCTCCTTGCTTCTTTGATCTTCTTTTAACTTATAGATTGGAGATGAATATAAGAGAGCAGACCTAAGAAGCCAAGAAGGAGAGAGAGAACAACATTATCTAAAGATTTGCATTTTGCTTTATTCTTAATGATACGCTCTTGTCCAAAGTGTTTCACTAAGTTTTGTATTCATGCTATTTGAGTAATTGTGCTCTAGATTAAATGTAGAAGGGTAAGAATAGCAATTGGGTCTTGATAGTGTGATCTATCTTATAATAGGACTAGTGTTTGCCTATTGTAATTGTCTAAGCAAATTACAAATACAATTCAGCCCAACTTGTGGCTATTAGTAAGAAGAGTGAACGTAAACTTTGGGATAAAGCCAAACCACTATATATCATTGTGTGTGGATTTTACACTCTCTTACTCTCACAAGCACACAAATCGATCTTGAACTTCGAAACATCATCTTGACCCGATTTTACTTAGCATTAACTAATTTCCGCAAAAGATTGTCAAGTTTTCTTTAAAAATCTATTCAACCCGTTTAGGTTGTATTATTAGCCCCCAACAAAATTAGTTGCTTTGGAGCAACAAAAAGCTGTTAAAAAAGTCTTGAAACTGGCTTTATATAATAGAAGATGTTATCTTCATATATTTTTCTCTTGTGAAGTGAATACACATATTTTTCATATTCTTCTTTTATGAAGCTTTTGGTGTTTCGGAGACAACATAGTAACTCTCCAATCAGATGATTCAATTGGAAAAGCAACTTGATGCAAAAACAAACCTTGAAATTGGAAATTGAACAATTGAGGGATCATTAAATGTCATGAAGCACATGGAAGACGAGGATGATACTGAAATTTTGAAAATAATTATTTTGCTAGCGGATGTGAGGGGAAAAGAGGGGAATCTTGAGGATGTAGAAGCGCCGAATTTAGCTATCATAGTAAAGGTGCGTAATGGCAATAATGAACTTCAAGAAACTCGCCGAAAATTGATCAATTTAAGTTCGCTTTTTCTCTTCCTTTTTTTATGGTGAGATTTTTAAATTTTTTTGCAGGAAATTATGTTCTCTTGTATCATTTGTCATCTTTTTTTTGTTTTTGGTCAGCTATTTTTGGTTATTTCACTCAATACAAGTTTCTTTTGCAGCTGTACATCATTGATTGACTTACCTAGGGTGCCAATTAATTACTCTGCAAGTATCAAAAGACATACATAGTGATTTTAAAGTCGATGGCAATGTTCAAAATCAACAGAAAACTCCAATCCTCCAGTGAAGCTGCACCTAAATAAGTACGTATTTGCTTGCGCCATAGTGACCTCCATGACCCCCCTTTTGCTTGGGCGATTGACCATAACCAATCAAAAGGGAGCTCATGGAGGCCACCACAGCGGACACAAGGGCATACTTCTTCTAAAGCAGCTTTACTCGATCAACTTAGGTTAGACATTTCCATCAACTTTAAAAATTACTAGATTTGTCTTCTAAGACTTGTAAAGTAATCAATTAACACCTTAGGCAAGTTAATTAGTGGTGTACAATAGCTACAAGAGAAACTCATGTTGAGTGAAATAACAGAAGACACCATCTTCAACTATATGAAATTCAATTTAAGCCTAGTATTGAAGCTCATTATTCCTTACCCATTAATTGGGAACTCTACTTCTTTATTATTATTTCATATCTTTATGTGCACGGAACTTCTGGCCTTTCTTTGTGTTTTTTATTTAGTCCCTTCATCCCTAAACAAATTAATCTTCTCTTCATTATTCTTTTACCCAGAATACTTCTCACTCCCAAGTTCAGGAAGCTCCCATCTCTTCAAACCTCCATTAATCTTTTCTCTCATTCTCGCTCAACTCACTCACCATTCTTCAAGCAATTCACTCATATCTGCACCCTTAAACCCATGAATTTGGAGGCAAGTGTCGTGTGCACACAAAGAAAAGAGATACACCCAGAACACATGGAGAGAGAGAACGCATGTATCTGCATATATTGAAAATGCATTCACTCAAACGACACTTATACAGAAGACACATTCTGCAAAGACAATTTGTGATCTAATATGTCACAACAAACACATACGCGGGAGATATCTAATTGACTCTCACACACGATAATATAGTTCTTCAATTTCAGTATATGCCTAATGAATTCTCCAGCAATAACCACCAAACTTTCTCAAATTACCACACTGACATTACCGAATTTTTCTAGAGAATCGAGAGCTTAACACACGCAAACATGGGAGGCTTATTAGAGTCGAGATTCTTGGAATTAACTAACAAGTGAATTCATCTAGCCTATGCAACTAGCACAGTGGATGAATAAAACAGATGAGGCGATCATGGTCAGACCTGAGGTTACGTCTATTAGTAACGCAGTTCAGACATTTCAATGAATAATTAGTAAGCATCAAGTCAGAGAACAACACGATGACAAGTTGGTGGAAATCAAGACACGTTCAACATGAAACCATCACGGTAGAGTTGAGATCACGGATATAAGCTCTGACGTGTATGATTTTAAAGCTAGGAAGAACTAGGTTCTCATCCTCTGTTTTTATTTTCATACATCTAAACCAGAAGATACTCAGTTAGATCTAGCGAAAGGTAATTACCTGCAGCGACGGCTGATGGCTTTGAACAAAACAATCACCGAGGCGCTCTAGAAGGCTTGAATTTGCCAAGGAGTCAATGGCAGCAACTGGTCGAACTCTTCAATCAACAATGGCACTCCAAAAACAGGGACAAGCAGGAAAATTCCAGAGCAGCTCGGCGATGACGAACAGCCGCTGTAGGCAGGGTTACGACATCCTGAAATGGTGGACCGTGAATGCTGATGTCAATTAACCGTGAAGAAACTCCTGGAAAGCGATGGGATCAAAGTGTGTTTAAACTACCGTTAGACCCTCAATCAGTATGGTTTTTTCCCCTCAAACCTCGGTCACATAACTAGGACTTGACCCACCAGAGCAGAGCAGAGATGCAGTAATTACCTTGGAGATGCAGTAGATGGTCACGAACAACGATTGAACGGAGAACTCAAAAGTCCCGGGAGCATCTCCACCGACGGTCCGGCCGTGGGGGGAAGAAATCTCGACCGAGATCTGAGCTTTCCGGACTACCCTCTGGCGGAACAGGGGCGAACAGAGAGGTGGTGGAGGTCTGCAAAATCTAAAACAAACCCGTGAGAGCTTTCTAGGGACTCATTGCAACTCCAAAACTGATGCTCTGTCTTCTTGCTCTGGTGTTCTCTCGGCTGTGAATTGTATCCCACCCAACGAATGCCCCCAAAAGTCTCGGTCAGTTAAGATGAGAGCGCTTCTCTCGGTCGCCATCTCTACGCACGCCTATCGGATTGGCTTTGTTCTGGAAGAAGAAGAGTCATTACGGGGCGTCGGTTAGATGAGAGCGATTCTCTCGGTTCTTTCGGGGTTTTCTGTAAATTTCAAACTTTTATAATGCACTGTTGTCACTAAAAAATTTTTAAAATTGAGAAAAATGCGTACTTTTATTTATTCTATGTGATGGTATAAGCTTAGTAATTTGAAAATTTACATCGTACTAATTAAATATTAAATCTTACATTGCCCTACTAATTAAAGAAAAAAAGGAGAGGAGAAAAAGCTTTTTTTTTTTTTTTTTTTTTTTAGAAAAGAGAAATAGTAGTCTTACTCACCAAAAGCTTCAAAGAATAATACTTTTATTTACTCGATTTGATAATATAAGTCTTATTTGAGGTGCGATTACTTGTATAGTATAAAAACAAATAGGTTACGTTATGGATAAGGAACAAAGAATATGCCATGTGAAATACTATAATGGAATTATGAACGTTAATTCCATTTTTATTTTTGGGGAGAGAAGAATGTGTCTTGAATACAATGTCTTCAAGCACCAAAGCCTATGTGTTTAGTTTGATTATATGTTATCAAAAATAGAGTAAATGAAAGTATTATTCCTCAAAGCTTTCTTGATGAATAAAACTATTATTTCTCTTTCCATTAAGGAAAAAAAAATCTTTTTTTTTTCTAGTCGATACATTTGAGCATACTAATACATAATATCTATAATCAGTAGTAAGGCTTCTTCTAGTACTAATAGTAAAATTAAAAATTATTTAAATAATTGATAATCAGAATTAGATTGTTGGTGCAATATGGCAGACTTGTGTACGATGTATATGTGGAAGGTTAAAACTATTTCAACGATGGAATTTCTTTTGCAAGATTATTTATAACTTATCAGATAAAAATGATTAAAACTTTATAATTGAAATACATGGAAGGCAAAGTGAAATGATTAATTTAGGCATTTTTCCATTGATAGGAATATTCACAAAATAATTATTTGAAGATATTTTGGGAAAGAAAACGATTATAATTCCTAAAAGGCATAGATACTAATTTTTAGTGAGCTAAAGAATTTCAAATATCAACAATTATTGTAACTTTTTTTTTTCTCATAACCGGACAAGGCATATTAACAATTAATAGAAACACCTTAATTTATTAAAAAGCCCATTTATTAATATATTTATACCAATACGGTTTGTCTTTCAATTAAGGAGAAGATGAGTGCAAGTTTTGTTGGTGCACTCCAAGCTCTTTGCTACATAGCTTTCTTGGTTAAAAGTCAATATATATTTTACCTTTACCAAATGATATATATACCAACATGTATCTTCTTCCTGATTTGGTGTGGTCGTGTTTGATTTTGAGCTGCTCCATTGTAATTGAATGAAAAAAGGTTTAGTAAAGCATTTCTCCTGCTCGAGGAATTTCTCTCCAATAGTTAGCAACGTTACATAATCATAGCCAGCAAGCATGGCCACTTCCACCAAACCCCTTTGAACCTTTGGGGTAGTATATGTTAGTCCCCTTAATTTTCTACTATTATCTAATACCCTCCTAACTTTCATATTGTTTGAATTGTAAAGGCTCCTTCTTTTTTCGTTTTTTCACGTGACTTTCAAAAGATGGAAGTATTTTTTTCATCTCTTTCTTTCTCTCTTTTTTATAAAGAAAATCTCTCATTTACTTTTATTTGATGTAAACTAAATGAAGAATATAGAAAATTAAAGAAAAATAAATTGTGTATAATACTAATAATAAATATATATTTATAAATTACGTCTAATCGTCCAAATTCCAATTGAAATACGATTGGATAAAGGGGAACTTGAAATCCTCCAAATATCCCTGGATTGCAAAAATATCCCATTATATGTTCTCTACTACTAAGATAGGATTTCAAATCTTTTTAAAAAAAATCTTTGAAAATATAAATCTACAACCTAATAGGATTGATAATCTTTGAAAATCCTTAGCATTTAAAAATCTTTGAAATTCCCATTTCCCTGGGGCTTCAAACCTTTCCGATCACGTGGTTAGCTGGAAATTCGATCCTGATGCATGACGGCTCCCTATCGACACGAGTTCACGTAATTTTTGGAGAAGCCTCGTGGATAACGAGAGGCACTTCTTCTGAGTTGTACAACCGGACTTCATCACCGTAGAAGGCCTGCGAGAGGAGATTCCACATCACGGTGCCGTTGTGGCATTCTTGATGCACATCAATGGGAACTCCATGCTTGAGAGAAAGGTCCCCATGAAGCCAATGGTGTGTTGGCCGTTCTTTGTAGACCAACTAGTGAACAGGCGGCCTGTGAGTCACACGTGAAAGGTTGAGCTTGACATGAAGGACGTATGGAATTGGGATGGAAAGGATGATCTGTGCAAACCTAGGATAACATTGTCTTGAGAACCCTTTCACCCTCGCTTGTCAAAACACAATTGCCGGTTGGTGGTGATGACCGACCTAGTGAGGTGACAATGATCACGCTATGATCGGAAGTGATGATGATAAGCTATCTTGGTGGTGTCCTTGTGCAATGCTACCGACAAAGCAATATATGATTCGTCACTCTATTAGTGATTAATTCTACTGTAAAAAACAACTTGATGCACAAACAAGCCTTGAAATTGGAAATCGAACAATTGAGAGGATCATTAAATGTCACAAAGCACATGAAAGATGTGGATGATACATCAATTTTGAAAATAGTTATTTTGCTAGCAAATATGAGGTAACAAAGAGGGAAATCTTGAGGATGTAGAAGCACTAAATCGAGCTATCATAGTAAAGGAGCGTAATGGCAATAATGAGCTTAAGAAGCTTGCAAAAAATTGATCAATGTAAGTTTGCTTTTCTCTTCATTTTTTATAGCAAGATTTTCAATTTATTTTTGTAGGGAATCATGTTCTCTTGTATCATTTGTCATCTTTTTACCTTTTTGGTATGCTATCTTTGGTTAGATTTACTCGACGTAAGTTTTTCTTGCAACCATACATCAATGATTGACTTACCTAAGGTGCCAATTGACTTACTTTGCAAGTATTAAAAGACATACACTGTGATTTTAAAGTCGATGGCAACGTCCAACCGGAGTCGATTGAGCCCTCGAATCCTCCGGTCAAGCCACGCCTGAACAAGTTTGCATTTGCTTGCGCCATCGTGCCCCCATGACCCCCCTTTTGCTCGGTGGACTGACCATAATCGAGCAAAAGGGAGCTCGTGAAGGCCACAACAGAGCAGGCGATGACGTACTTCTTCCGACGCCACTTCACCGGAGGATGGAAGTCCTCAATCAACTAGGGTTGGACATTTGCCATCATCTCTAAAAAATCACAAAATATGTGTTCCAAGACTTGCAATGGAAATCAATTGGCAATTGAGGCATGTCAATCAGTGGTACAGCTGCAAGAGAAACTCGTGTTCAGTGAAGTAACAAAAGACAACATCCTAAACTACATGAACTTCGATTTAAGCCTAGCACTGAAGCTCATTATTGAGACCATACCAATGAATTGGGAACTCTACTTCTTTATTATTATTTCATATTTTTATGTGCAAGAAACTTCTGTCCTTTGTTTGTGAAGAAGCTTCTGGGAACTTCACGGATTGAGAGAAGATTTTCTCTCCGTTCTGGTTTGAGTGGCCTCGGTTCAGTTGCAGCTGAGCCTGAGACCGCCACCGCCAACGGACAGTTGGCAGTAGCCACGGCCTGAGGACATCGGAGAAGGTAAGGAATCAGAAAGCGAGGACATGCAGAGGCAACATCGATGCACGAGTTCAGATCCATACAATCCTGATGGCATCAAAGTGTGTTTAGGCTAACGTTAGAACCCAAATCGGTATCGTTTTTTCTTCTCCAACTTCGGTCAAATAACTCGGGCTCGACCTACCAGAGCAGAGATGCAACAATTACCTCGGAGATGGAGCATATGGTCACGAACAACGGTCGGACGAAGAACTCAACGTGTCGGAAGCGTCTCCGCCGGTGGTCTGCGACCCGGAGGGGAAGAAATCTCGAGCGAGACTACCGTGTCACGGCGAAGAGATAGGTGATGGAGGTCTGCAAAATCTAAAACGAGCCAGGGAGAGCTTTCTAGGAACTCTTCTTGCTCTGGTGTTCTCTCGGCTGTGATCGTATCACCCGCCACAACGAATGCCCCCAAAAGTCTCGGTAAGTTAAAGACGAGAGCGCTTTTCTCGGTCGCCAACTCTACGCACGCCTGTCGCGATCGGTTTGGCTTAGTCTGGTAGAAGAGAGTCTTACGGGGCGTCGGTTAGATGAGAGCGCTTATCTCGGTTCTTTTGGGGTTATCTGTAAATTTCAAAATTTTATAAAGCACTGTTGTCGTGATTAAATTTTAAAATTGATAAAAACACGCGTACTTTTATTTATTCAATTGGATAGTATAACCTTAGTAATTTTAAAATTTACATCGTGCTAATTAAATTTTAAATCTTACATTGCTCTACTAATTAAAGAAAAAAGAAGAGGAGAAAAAGCTTCTATTTTTTTTTTTTTTTTAAGAAAAGAGAAATAGTAGGTTTACTTACCGGAAAGCATCAAAGAATTAATACTTTTATTTACTCAGTTTGGAGGTGTGTTTGCTTGTGTAGTATAAAAATAGATAAGTCACAATACGGATAAAGGAACAAAGAATATGTGATACGAAGTACCATAATGGAATTTTGAATGTAAATTCCATATTTAATTTTGGTGAGAGAAAAATGTTGGATCACTATTATCTTGAAAGCAATATCTTCGAGCACCAGAACCTTATCTGTTTGGTTTAATTATATATTATCAAAAATAGAGAAAAAAAAATAACCAAGCCTATATCATCAAATTGAGTAAATGAAAGTATCATTCCTCAAGGCTTTCCCAGCGAATAAAACTATTATTTCTCTTTTCATTAAAAAAAAAAAAAGTTTTTTTAAAGAAGAAGCTTTTCCCTCTTCTTTTTTTTTTTTTTTTTCTAGTCTATACATTTTAGCGTACTAATACATATCTTTATAATCAGTAATAAGGCTTCTTCAAGTACTAATAGCAAAATTCCCTTACTAAAAATTATTTAAATATTTGATGATGGGAAATAGAATGTTGGTACAATATGCTGCACTTGTGTACAATGTATAAGTGGAAAGTGAAAACTATTTCAACGGTGGAATTTCTTTTGCAAGATTATTTATAACTTATCAAATAAAAAGGATTAGAACTATATAATTGAGACGTGGAAGGCAAAGTGAAATCATTAATTTAGGCATTTTTCCATTGATAGGAATATTCACAAAATAATTATTTGAAGATATATTGGGAAAGAAAACAATTGTAATTCCCAAAAGGCGTAGATACTAATTTTTAGCAAGCTAAAGAGTTTCAAATATCAACAATTACTGTAACTTTTTTTTTCTCATAACCGGACAAGGCATATCAACAATTGATAGAGACGCCCCTTAATTTATCAAAAAGCCCGTTTATTAATATATTTATTCGAACATGTATCTTCTTTCTGATTTGTCTTTCAATTAAGGAGAAGATTGTAGCTTCCCGAAATTGATGTTGCACTCCGAGCATGACGACATTGCTGCCCCAACCGTAGACACCCTCACTCTCAAAGTCCCATGACGCTAACTCCTCATGCCAAATCCAAATGCATTAGACCAAATGACCCAATTCAGGGTAGCCTAAATTTGGTGTGGTCTTGTTTAATTTTGAGCTGCTCCATCGTAATTGAAAGAAAAAAGGGTTTAGTAAGCATTTCTCTTGCTCGAGGAATTTCTCTCCAACAGTTAGCAACGTTACATAATCATGGCCAGCAAGCATGGCCACTTCCACCAAACCCCTCCGAACCTTTGGGGTAGTATATGTTAGTCCCCAAATTTTCTACTATTATCTAATACCCTCTTAACTTTCATTTTGTTTGAACTGTAAAGGCTCCGTTATTTTTTTCGTTAACATATTCAATGCACGTGACTTTCAAAAGATGGAAGTATTTTTTTCATCACTTTTTTATAAGAAAATCTCTCGTTTGCTCTTATTTGATGTAAATTAAATGAAAAATATATAAAATTAAAGAAAAATAAATTGCATATAATACTAATAATCAAAAAATATATATCTATAAGCTATGTCCGATCATCCAAATTCCAATTGGAATAAGATTGATAAAGGGGAATTTGAAATCCTCCAAATATCCCTGGATTGCAAAGATATCACATTATATGTTTTCTGCTACCTAAGATAGGATTTGAAATCTTTTTGAAAAAATCTTTGAAAATATTTGAAAATCTACAACCTAATAGGATTGTTAATCTTTGAAAATCCTTAGCATTTGAAAATCTTTGAAATTCCCATCTCCTTAGGGCTTCAAATCTTTCCAATCACGTAGTTAGTTGGAAAATCGGTCTCGATGCATGACAGCTCCCAACCGACACGAGTTCACGTAATTTTTGGAAAAGCCTCTATGGATAACGAGAGGCACTTCTTGTGGGTTGTACAACCGGACTTCATCACCAAAGAAGGCCCGTGAGAGGAGATTCCACATCACGGTGCCATTGTGGCATTCTTGATGCACATCAATTGGAACTCCATGCTTGAGAGAAAGGTCCCCATGAAGCCAATGGTGTGTTGGCCGTTCTTTGTCCACCAACTAGTGAACAAGTGGCTTGTGAGTCACACGTGAAAGGTTGAGCTCAACATGAAGGACTTATGAAATTGGGATGGAAAGGATGATCTATGCAAACCTAGGACAACATTGTCTTGAGACCCCTTTCACCCTCACTTGTCATAACGTAATTGCCGATTGGTGGTGACGACCGACCTAGTGAGGTGACAATGATCATGTTGTGGGTTGAAGTGATGATGATAAGCTATCTTGGTGGTGTCCTTGTGCAATGCCGCCGACAAAGCAATATATGATGCGTCACTCTATTAGTGATTTAATATATATATATATATATATATATATATATATATATATAATTCGGGTTTATCCCATCCCCTAGACCGGATTTCTTATCTTGCATTTTATCTGAATATATCCAAATTTATCCCGTTCGAAAACGTCACCAAATATCGGATGAGATAATTTGTTATCCTATCCAGATTCAAAATTGGACTGCCAAACACAGCCATAATTATATTAAACGGTAAGAGTTTGTTACTATTTAATAAATAAAAAAAAAGGCACTCCGATATAACTAAATAAGAAATTTTAAAAATTATAATAAACAACAACTAAAAGAAAATGGAAAATGCCTCGTAAGATCATGTGACAAAATTTGCTTTCATCGTTATGTATATTTCGGGGGTTAATTAATGTAAATTTGATTGATTAACAAAGAATTTTACATGAAGAATAATCGATCCCTTGCAAATTGTGTCCCTTTTAGAGGTAATCCTTAAGGAAGAGCTTTACATATGCGCGCGCAACACTTACATGACGGGCATCGTGAACTAAAAAGTGCCTTCGCATCTATAGCAATTCAAAATTTTCAAAAATTTCAAAAATCCTTTTTGTTTTTAGATAAGTTTGCAGATTAGCACCTTCTCGGATGTGAAGGCAGATATAACTCGCTCCATTCTCGGCTTATACATCATATTTCTCCCTTGCAGAACTAATTTTTTAGTTATGCAAAACTATATATATATTATCTTAGGCTCTAATCACATCATATTACAAAATTATTTTAGGTAAATTTGCAGATACGAATTGCAGACCTAAATTTTTAGGCCCGAATCAAATCATATAACAATTACCACTTTCTTTGTGCAGGCTACTCTCGCCTATATCATCTTAAGTAGGAATCTTGAGCTATTTTGCTGTTCCTTCATATTTACTTTCTTTTGGGCTGTATTATATGCGGCTGAGTTTCTTAATCTTTAGAATCTAGGACATGAAAGAGGACATACATAAGGTTGGGCCTCATGCAGGGGCGAAGTTGGCAATCGAGTTTGGTCCAAGATCCAATTATGTAAGCAATTATGATTCCCATTTCATTAAATTAGGGAAAAATAAGCAAAATCCCCCTAAGTTTTACAGGTAGTACTATCACACCCGATCCTCCAAGCGCATGTCCATCATTCGGGGGTCAATTAAATAGTAACATCCTAGAACGCGTCACCGACCCATTCATTTTAATGCGCATGCGGAAGAGAATAAATATTCCCCCGACAGCAATCAAATGGGATAGAAAAGTAAGACCACAGTTTTCGAAAACCACATCACACTTATATACACATATCAAACTATGTCATATACAATATTAGCCGACTATATACACGGAACCACCTGGAGGGTCGACCGTCCCTTTTTTTCCAAAAGCAACCTCCAACACATACATAGATATCCCAAATTCTAGTATAAGACCCTCTCTTTGTCCATTCCACACATGCCAATACCATGATCTGTATTGATGGGATACCTTATGGGGTAGAGCCTAATCAACCCAGACCACAAACTTTATGAGCTCATAGACCCATCCTCTTGGGCTTCCATGAAGCGGGATGTAAGATACCTACTTTGTGACCTTCTTCGGCTGTCCAAAACGCTCGGGAGGAGCTACCATCTAAAGACCTGAAAATGTTATCCCATAACGGAGTGAGACGACGTTTCAGCAAGTTCACCCCCTAAGTCCTGACTAGGAAGAAAATACACCCCGAGGGCTGCCTAAGCATAAGCAGAAGTCAAAGGACTCACATTTGCCTCCGTTTCTTCCTACAAGTCAATATAATTCACAAATTCAACGAATCATTTCAACACATCAAGGCAACAAACCAAATCAAGTTATTGATCAATCGACCCAGTCGATTACCACCATCAAAACCATCTCTTGATCAACCCAATCAATACTATCTATAAAGTCTGATCACATCAAGGACTGCTCACCCTAAGCTAAAGATAAATAGAAAAGCTTGTCGAAAGCTAATAACGACGTATACTGCTCACCCTAAGCTGATATATCGAAGCCCTCAGGCTGACATAATATACGGCTAATGCTCACCAAAGCTATGCAATACTTAATTGTTCACCAAAGCTATGCGATACTTCATTCCTCACCAAAATTGTGTGATACTTAATTGCTCACCAAAGTTATGCGATACTTAAAGCATACTGCTCACTCTAAGCTAATTTATCAAAGCCCTCCGGCCGATATAGTATATCATTCTACCCAACCAACTATTTCACCATTTTTACCATACCCAATAAAAATAATTATGTGTGGGTACACGACCGACCTCCGCCAAAAATATAATATCTTTACTTTATAAATTTCCACTAATTATATAGTCGATAAAAGTATTTTTTGCGTTGTAAAATGACACCTAGTGATTTTATAATTAAATACCGAAATTATTAAATGTTGGGATAAATACCGCAAAATTACAATTCACGCTCAAATTGCACAAACCATCACTCAATTAAATAAACCAATCATACTACTGTGATCAGCACAAAATTCCGGTCACCGGTTATCCCGATCTAATTTTTGGAAAATAATAATTAATTAAATAATTACCAAAATTAATTAATAAATACCAATAAATGCAACTTAGGCCGAAAAGCCTAATTAAATACTGAAACGGGCTTGGAAAAATTCCGAACCTATCTAGATAAATACTACGACTTATCTACTTGCTAATTACACTACTCTAACCACCTAACATGCAATATTGAACGATTAAGTCACTAATCCGTTCTAACTAATCACTTAAACCATACTTAGTATAAACTAATCAATCATTAAGCATAATTAACTCCCTAAATGGATATTAGTGAGTAAACTCACTGGATTTGCAAGTCAGTGAGTTCACTTCGATGGGGACATGAAGGCAGGCCACAAACTCCAAAGCAGGGGCACTCTTCGAGGTCCGAAAGGGCTCGAAAACGGGCCAAACAGTGCACAACAAACCCAAGGCTTCAGATTCTGCTCTTGGTCGAGAGAGGAGGAACCGGTGGCTATTTGTGGCTGAAACGAGCAAGGACAAGCGGCGGAGCTACTGCAGGTCCAAGCGGGGCTTCTCGGCGACAGGACGGGTGACCAGGAGCTTCGACGAGCTGGACAACAACCTAAGGTAGTTCAAGGATGGCAAGACCAAGGCAGACGACGCACGGGGAGGAGGGACGATGCGCAACAAGTTCGCGGCTAGTGTGTGGCACGCGACAGCGAACGGTGGGACTTACGGGCAGTAGGGGGTGTCGACGGTGAGGGAGGGTGAGCTGCTGGTTCTTCTCTGGTCTTTGAAGCACTCTCTCTACTCTGGAAATGGGGGTCAATGGTAAGGAAGGAGAAGGGGGAACAACTAAGCTTGAGGGGGCCACTTTGGTCTCTCTCTCTCTCTCTCTCTCTCTCTCTCTCTCTCTCTCTCTCTCTCTCTCTCTCTCTCTCTCTCTCTCTCTCTCTCTCTCTCTCTCTCTCTCTCTCTCTCTATCCTCTTGTCCCCTTGACTTGGTATCACCATGGCTGCTGGCTTCCTCAGCAATTCTAGTTGCCAAAGCTTCCTTAGGAAGCTATTGAAGAGGTCCAAAAGGTTGAGGCAAAGGGGGGCTACGAATTTTGATAGAGTTTCCCTCAATTCTACTTCAATCATCTCTTGAATCAATTCAATTCAGCCTTCAAAAATTCCAGCAACGTGTCTTTGATCAAATTGACATTTTTCATTACCAAGAGAACCAAATTGCATCACAAAAATGCGATCAAAAACAGTCCCCTGAATTTTCCGAACAAAAATGGTCATATCTTGACTTTTCGCTGAAAATCTCATTTACGAAAAATCTTCGGAGGATAAGTGAATGTTCCTAAAATGACTTGTGACATGACAAAATTTTCAATTTCCAAAATCAAATTCAAATTCGCGGTTAATTTCAATCTGGCGCGATTTTAACGTGACTTAGCCTACCGAGTAGCTTTCAGAAATTTTTAGTGTAAATAACCTGTGATCGATTTTCTTCAAACCACAATGAACCTCTTCAACACATTGGCAACTCTCGATGGTCGTGAAAATCTTGAGGTTTCGAATACGAACATAGGGTACAAAAACGACAGAAAAATCAGTCTAGTACCAATCGACAAGAATTTTGCAATTTGGTGATTTAGCCACACATCTCAATTGAACCGACCTATCTCTTATCTCTAATTGATTTTTAACTGTGTCGTAATGATGTATGCAGATGAGCACGATTGAGTAATCGATTCCTAGTCAAATTCTCAAGTCTATTGCATTAAAATCCCTTAATGACTTCCCTAGATAGTCTAGTTATCTCAGAAGTGATCAACTCTGAAAATAGCATTATAGGCGCGTCGATGAAATGCCCAATTTATTCTATTGAAAATAGAATTGAAATTTCAGGATGTCACAAGTATTGCGATCAATTTTTTCACTACTACATAATATCGGAAAAATTATTCAAAAAATCCTAAGCTTATTGTATAATGACTAATTCAATCTTTAACATTTCAATTATGTTAATTTAGTTGTAGACCTTTAAACAATTTGTCAAACTAGTCTTAAACATTTTAACGAATTGTCAATTTTGTCATTCAGACTAATTTAGACTAGATTTCGTTGGCATGATGGCCTCGTTACTACCAATCTTCCTATGTAGCACATGTGATGATAACATAGACAATTTTTTAAATTAAATTCAATTTTTATTATATTTTTTCTTTTTTTCTCCCTTTTTTTACACATGGCCCGCAGCAATCAAGAGCTAGTAATCTTTGTTAGCCACCAAGTAAAGCCTAGTAGAGTCACTAGGAAGGGCTTGTGAGCCATTGCTCATTGCTAACAAGGGCATTGCACCCTTTGCCAACCCCAATGAGGGTGTCATGGCCCTTGCCCAAGCCATCGTTAGCAAGGGCCTAGGTGAGAGCTTGCAATGCCCTTACCAAACTCACTAAGGGCCATAATGCCCTCGATAGATCTGGTGAGGCGAAGGCATCGCAAGCTTTGCCTTAGCCCTATTTGCCACAGTGAGGGCTTGCGAGCCCTTGCCAGATCTAGTGAGAGCCATTGCCCATCTAATGAGGGCTTTGCGGCCCTTGCCTAGGGTTTGCGAGCCCCATTGGCCATGTGTGAAAGAAGGAAAATGAAAAGAAAAGAAAACATCAATAATTTGACAATTCTTTAAAAGGTTTATAATTAGTTTGACAAATCATTTAAATATTTAAAATAAAATTGGCATAATAAAAAAATTTCGAATTGAATTGATTTTCATATAATAAATTTAAATTATTTTAGACAAGTATCTCACCAAATAACTCATGTACTTTTGTTTTCTTACATCGCTTGAACCCTGCCCTTGAGGTCCGACCTCGCGAGTCTTCCATTTTGCTGTAAGAGCACAAAAAATCTGCCATTAAAACGACAAATGGTTTGCATCAAGCGCTTGAACCCGAAATGATGCCACTTCACTGTCCCACTTACGATAATAATAATATCATTGTCAAATCTTGCTAAGCTTTTAGTGGATATTTCATTCGGAGACGGGTCTTTTCTTTAATGGTATCCGTCTAGATTCTGGACCGTCCTTGTCTCCATCCGAGAAAATCCATGTCCTTGACTGCTCCGGGGCCGACACTGCACGTGTCGCCGGACCACAAGCCCCGCGAAAATGATGCTCTTTTGACACATGTCGAAATTTAACCCGTTAGAATGATAAGCCCCGACAACATCATTCTTAGCCACATGATAACCTTATCCATTAGCGCCAATCATGCTCCCCAATTCCACTATGCCCTCGTTCTTCTTTTTTTCTAACCCAATAGTATGGGCACGAAAAACTGGTTACTTGGACAATTATGAAACAACTTGCAAGCCTGATGGATTTGGATTACTATGAATTGGCAAAAAGAAGAAAGATATATGGTGAGAGGCAAATCATCAATTCAAACTAAACAAAGATTCTTTTTGAAAACGCTATCTAGATTCAAATTCGGACTACCAAATACCTTCATAATTATTTTAAACGGTAACAACTATTAGCATTTAATAAATATAGCCACTTTGATATAAATAAATAAGAAATTGAGAAAATTCCAAGTAAAAACCTAAGATATCTTCATTTTTTTAAATAAGGTTATGAAGTGAACATTATTTTAGACAAAAGCTTGAAATGATATTATTTTTTCAAATAAAGACTTGAACTCGCTATTTGATGGATGACAATTTCATCTTTCAAATATTTCCCTTCCGTTTTTCTTTTTTCCCAAACTCAAAAATAAAAAATAAAAAAAGAACACACATGAGAGGGAGGGCTCACTCCCATTTGTGGCCACCACCCCATCATCAGTGGGGTGGCAGTGATCACTAGTGAAATCGCCGACAAACGCCAAGGTAAGGGCTAACACCCTCACCGACAAGAGGCGAGGGCTCCCGTCTCACACCCTCACCTCTTGTTGACGAGGGTCACCAACCCTCATCTAGACAACCTCGCCGGCCATCATTGCCGCCCCACTAGTGATGGGGCAATAGCCACTAATTTTCTTGCCTAAACCATTGTTAGCAAGGGCCTAGGTGAGAGCTTGTGATGCCCTTGTGTCATGACCCTTGCCTAAGCGTCATTGCCATAGGGAGGGCTTGTGAGCCCTTGCCAAATCTAGCAAGGGTTGCTACTCTCCTTGTGAGGGCTTCGCGACCTCACCTAGGGGTTGCACAACGTCGTCAGCCATGTGTAAAAAAAGGAAAATGAAAAGAAAGAAAACATCAGTAAAAAATTATAGCAATTTTTAAAAATTAAAAAATTATACATGCTAGTGTTGACCGCACCATGTAAAATGGCTAACACTGATTGAATTGTCATGCTAGTGATATCTAGTCAAAATTAGTCGAAATGACTAAACTAGCAATTCTTTAAAAGGCTTAGGACTAGTTTGACGAATTGGTTAAATGTTTAAAATAAAATTGACATAATTGAAAATTTTTAAATTAAATTGATCGTTGTATAATAGATTTAAAATTTTTAGAATAATTTTCCCACGTAATACCTCGTGTCCTTTAATTTTGTTACATCCCTTGTACCCTGCACTTCGGGTCCTACGTCGAGAGTCTTCTATTTTTACTGTGAGAGCACAAAAAATCTGCCATTATAATGACAAGTGATCGTATCAAGCGATTGAACCCGAAAGGTTGCCACGTTACTCTTCCACTTACAATAATAATAACAATAATATCACTGTCAAATCTTACTAGATTTTGGTGGATATTACATTGGAGACACGTCTTTTCTTAATAGTATCCGTCTAGATTCTCGACCGTCCTTGTCTTCTTCCCAGAAAATCCATGCTCTTAACCTTTCCGGGCCGACCTACACGTGTCGCTGCGCCACAGGCTCCACTAAAATAATGCTCTTTTGGCACGTTTCGAAATGTAACCTGTTAGAATGATAACTTCCGACGACATCATTCTTAGCCGCATGACCTTATCCATTAGCGCCAACCATGCCCCCCATTTCGAGAATGCCCTCATTTTTTTCAATTTTCTAACACGAGAAACCAGGACAATTACGAAATAACTTGCAAGTCTCGTGGAATTGGATTACCTTGAATTGCAAACAAACCGCCCATTCAAACTAAACAATGATTCTTTTCGAGAACACTATCTAGATTCAAATTCGAACTATCAAAAATAGTTATAGTTATTTTAAAATGTGAGGTTATGCTTAGTTATCTGAATTTCTAATGAACTAAAATCGAATATGATAAGATATAAAATACATATATTTTATTATATCATATTTATTTTTTGGTGATTATAATAATAAAGTTAAATATATTTATATATACTATTTAGTATACACAACATACTAATACAAATGAATAAAAAATCTCATAAACAAAGATGGTAAAAATATACTGCAATACTTTTGTCTACTTTATTTTTATTTGATTTTTTAATTTTATTTTCCTCTCCATTTAAATTAATTTCTTTTTTATTTCTTTCTTCCCCTTTCATCATTCTCTAATAAAATTTTATTAAAAGTTAAACTAGACTATTATACCTAAAATACTAAAATATCTCAAATATGCAATAAATATAAATATATATTTATACATATAATTCATATTATAAAATAGAATTAAATTCGAATATATACAAAAATAATATTAAAATAAAATAAATAAATGGTTATTTTTATTATTTTGAATTTCTTATATTAGAATTCAAATATTATTTATATTGAAATATGATTTTAATTTTGTTAATTTAAGGAGATTGTTATTTAAGAAAATTAATTTTCCTATTATGGATGTTAGAAATTATATATACATTTATCTCACATTCTCTATAAAATAATTATATCCAGTCTATATTCCCATTATATCCGACTTTATCTTGTCTTGAGTAGCCACTAAACGCAAAATATGATAAATTTTATCATATCTTGAATTTTATCTCAATTATCAAACATAGCCTGATATAACAAAATAAGAAATTGGGAAAATTACAAATAATAGCCTAACGTACTCTCATTTTCTCAAATAAGGGTATGAAATTTTGACCAAAAAAAAAAGGGTATGAAATATGTATTATTCCAAATAAGGATTTAAAGTACCATCATTTTCTTAAATAATGAGCTAAAGTAGACCTTATTTCAACTAAGAGTATGGAGTAGCCATATCAATTTCTTGAACTCACTGTTTGATGAATGGCACTTTCGTCTTTAAATATTTTCCCTTTTTTTGATTTTCTTTTTTTTTCCAAACTCAAAAAAATTAATTAAGAAAACAGAATGCACATAGGAGGGAGGGCACCCTCTAGAGGACCTTCTTGTATGTGGTTGCCACCCCATTACCAATGGGGTAACGGCGATGGCCAATGAGGTCATCGGCACCTAGGTGAGGGCTCTTGTCTAGGCCTCGCCTCTTGATAAGGAAGGTCATTGGCCCTCGTCCAAGTGCCCATGACCCCACTAACCATAGCCGATGCCCCACTAGTGATAAGGCGGCAGCCACAAGTGGGAGGGCCCTCCCACTTCTATTTTTGCCTTTTTTTTTAATTTTTATTATAATTTAAATTTAAATTGTATTTTGGGCAAAAATTTCCTCAACCAGCTAGAATTTTTTTACTAGCTGGTGAGCCAAAAAGCTAGGCCTTTATTTGAAACAAATTTAACCACTTTAAGTGCTTATTTGAGACCGGTAAGGTCATTTCGTGTAATTATTTGAAATGAGAATCACTTTATGGCATTTTTTTTATATAGAGAACGGTGATACTTCGGGTCTTATTTGAAATTTTCCTTAAGAAATCTTAACAAATATAATAAAAAACTAAATAAAAAGGGAAAAGGCCTCGATGACAAAAAGATCATGTGACAAAATTTGCTTTAATTGTTATGTATATTTCGAGGGTTAATTAATGTTAATTTGATTGATTGACAAAAAATTTCATATGGAGAATAATCAATCCCTTGCAAAATGTGTCACTTTTAGAGGTAATCTTTAAGGAAGAGCTTTACATATGCTCGCGCAACACATATATGACGGCCATCCTGAACTAAAAAGCACCTTCGCATCTATAGTCATTCATAAATTTAAAAAATCGGTTTGGTTATTAGATAAGTTTGCAGATTAGCACCTTCTCGGATACATAGGCAGATATAACTTGCTCCATTTTCGGCTCATGCATCATTTTTATCCCTTGCAGAACTAATCTTTTAGTTATGCAAACCTAAAAAAAAATTATCTTAGGCCCGAATCATATCATATAATGAAATTATCTTAAATAAATTTGCAGAACTAATTTTTTAGGCCCAAATCATATCATATAACAAGGTACTCCTTTCTTTGTGCAAGCTACTCTCACCTATGTCATCTTCAATAGGAACCTTGGACTATTTTGCTGGTCCTACATATTTAATATTCTTTATTTTTTGCTATATTATATGTGGTAGATTTTCTTAATCTTTAGAATCTGGGGCATGAAGAGGACGTACATGTAGTTGGACCGCATGCGGGGGGGAAGTTCGCAATTGAATTTGGTCCAAGATCCAATTATGTATGTAATTAAATTATGGTTCGCATTTCATTAGCTTAAGAAAAATTATGCAAAATCCCCCTAAATTTTAAGGGTAGCATTGCCCTTATATTTGACTACTACATAGTATCAGAAAAATTGGCAAAAAAGTCATATGCTTGTTTTACGATGGCTAATCCAGTCTTAAACATTTCATTAAATTAGGGAAAAATAAGCAAAATCCCCAAGTTTCACGGGTAGTACTGCCCTCAATTTTTTTACTACTACATAATATCGAGAAAATTATTTAAAAAGTCCTAAACTATTAACTCAATCATAAATATTTCAATTGTATCAATTTAATTATAAACATTTAAACAATTTTTCAAATTAATCTTAAACCTTTTAACGAATTGTCAGTTTAGTCATCCCGGCTAATTTTGACTAGACGTCATTAGCGCGACAATCTCGCCGGTGTTAATCTTCCTACATGGCATAAACGGCATTGGTGTAAACAATTTTTTTTATCAAATTTTATTTTATTTTCTTTCTTTCTTTCCTCCTATTTTTTACACATGGCCAGCAACAAGGCTATCGGCCACTAGCCAAGAGCTAACAACCTCTGTTAGCTACTAAGCAAAGGCCACTAGGGTCACTGGGAAGGGCTTGTGAGCCATTGCTCATTACCAGCAAGCAAGGGTTCACAGCCGTTGCCAACCCAAGCAAGGGTGTCACGGCCCTTGCCTAGGCCTTTGTTAGCAAGGGCCTAGGTGAGAGTTTGCGATGCCCTTGCCAAACCCAATGAGGACCATGACGCCCTCAATAGATCAGGTAAGGCGAGGGCGTCACAACCCTTGCCTAAGCCCTTGTTGCCATAGCAAGGGCTTGTGAGCCCTTGCCAAATCAAGTACCTTGTGAGGGCTTCATGGCCTCACCTAGGGGTTGCATGACACTGTCAGCCATGTGTAAAAAAAGGAAAATGAAAAGAGAAGAAAACATCAATAAAAAATTAGAGCATTTTTCTAAAAATTAAAAAATTGTTCACGTCAATATTGACCGCACAATGTAAAATGGCTAGCACTAATTGGATCATCATGTTAGTGATGTCTAATCAAAATTAGTTGAAATGACTAAATTGACAATTCTTTGAAAGGCTTAGGACTAGTTTGACGAATTAGTTAAATGTTTAAAATAAAATTGACACAATCAAAAATTTTCAAATTGAATTGATCATCATATAATAAATTTAAGATTTTTAGAATAATTTTCTAACGTAATACCTCGTGTACTTTTATTTTGTTACATCTCTTGTACCCTGCACTTGGGGTCCTACGTCGTGAGAGCACCAAAAATCTGCCATTATGATGACAAGTGATTGTATCAAGCGATTGAACCCGTAACGTTGACAATAATGATAACAATAATATCATTGTCAAATCTTGCTAGCTTTTGGTGGATATTACATCGGGAGACACATCTTTTCTTTAATAGTATCCGTCTAGATTCTCGACCGTCCCTGTCTCCTTCCGAGAAAATCCTTGCCCTTAGCCTTTCCAGGCCGACCTACACGTGTCGCTGGGCCACAGGCTCCAATAAAATGATAATCTTTTGGCACGTTTCGAAATGTAACTTATTAGAGTGTTAAGTTCCGACGAAATCATTCTTAGCCGCATGACCTTATCCATTAGCGCCAATCACGCCCCCCATTTCGAGGATGCCCTCATTTTTTTTTCTAACCCAATAGTACGGGCACGAGAAACCAGTCCTTTGGACAATTATGAAACAACTCGTAAGTATCATGGAAGTGGATTACTTTGAATCGGCAAATGAAAGGTAAATTGTCGATTCAAACGAAACAATGATTCTTTTTGAGAATACTATTCGAATTTAAATTCAAACTATCAAACATAACCATAATTATTTTAAATGGTAAGGTTACGTTTGGTTCTTTGAATTTCTAATCAGGATAAAATTGAATAAAATAAGATATGAAATTCATGTATTTTGTATATCATATCCACTATTTAGTAGTTATAGTAATAAAATTGGATATATTTACATCATATCATATATATTATTTAGTATAAACGGTATATTAATACAAATGAATAAAATATTTTACAAACAAATATGGTAAAAATCTCTTACAACACTCTTACCTACTTTATTTTTATTTGATTTTTAATTTTATTTTCCTCTCTTTTTAAATTAATTTCATTTTTATTTCTTTCTTCCCCTTCCATCATTCTCTAATTAAATTGTATTAAAAGTAAATATACTAATATACCAAAATATTAAAATACCTAAAATAAATATAAATAATTTGAATTTCTTATCTTAGAATTCAAATATTATTTATATTGAAATATAATTTTAATTTTGTTAATTTAAGGAGATTGTCATTCGAGAAAAATAATTTTCCTATTATGGATGTTAAAAATCACACACATTTATCCCACATTCTCTATAAGATAATTTTATCTAATCTATATTCCCATATATCCAATTTTATCATATCTTGAGTAGGCATCAAATGCAATATATGATAAATTTTATCCTATTCTAAATTTTATCATAATTACCAAATGTAGCATAAGAGTTTGTTAACAAATACAATCACCCTGATATAACTAAATAAGAAATTGGGAAAATTCCAAATAATAGTCTAATGTACCCTCATTTTCTCAGATAAAAGTTTAGAGTAGGCATTATTCTAAATAAGAACTTAAAGTACTATCATTTTCTCAAATATTTAGCTGAAGTGGATCTTATTTCAAATAAAGGTATGGAGTAGCCATATCAGTTTCAAATAAGAAACTGAAATAATTGTTTGATTAATGGCAATATCGTCTTTTAAATATTTTCCTTTTTTATTTACTTTTTTCTCTTCTTTTTTTCCAAACTCAAAAAAATTAATTAAAAAAAAAAAAAAAAAGAACGCACATAGTAGGGAGGGCTCCCTCCCATCTATGGCTGCCACCCCATTATTGATGGGGTTATGACAATGGCCAGCGAGGTTGTCGACGCCTTGGTGAGGGCTCTCGTCTCTAGCAAGGGCATGTTGGCCCTTGCCTTTTGTTAGGGAGGGTCGTTGGCCCTTGTCCAAGTGCCGATGACCCCACCGGCCATAGCTACTGCCTCACTGGTGATAAGGCGACAGCCATAGGTGGGACCTCCCACTTCTAGTTTTGCCTTTAAAAAAAAAAAAAAAAAAAATCTAATTTAAATTTAAATTTAAATTGTATTTGGGCGAAAAGTTCCTTGATTGGCTAGAAGGCAAGCTAGCAAAGCTAGGCCCTTGTTTGAAATAGCCATAACCACTTCAGGTGCATATTTGAAACTGATAATTCAGTTTTAAATCTTTCAATTGTATTAATTTAGCTGTAGTCCTTTAAATGATTTGCCAAATTAATTCTCAACCTTTTAACAAATTACCAAATTAGTCATCATAAATATTTTTAACTGGACTTCGCTAGTGTAACAACCCATACCGGCCTTTTCTTACACATGGCTAGCGGGGCCAACCATTGGTTGAGAGCTGGCAACCTCCATCAGCCACTAAGCAAGGGCCAACGGGGTTGCTCGTCGCCGGCAAGGGCTTCACCGCTCTTGCATAGGCCGTCAGTAACCACAACAAGGGCATCACGACTCTCGCCTAAGCCATTGTCAACCCTAGTGAGGGCTAGGGCAAGAGCTTATGATGCCCTTGCCAAACCAAGGAAGGGTTGCGATGCCCTTGATAGATTTGGTGAGGCGAGGGTGTTGCAGCCCATGCCCAAGTCCTCACTGCCATAGCAAGGGCTTACGAGCCTTGCCAAATCTAGTGAGGGCCTCTGCCCCCCATTGGTGAAGGTTTCGTGACTTTGTCGGCCATGTGTAAAAGAAAAGAAAATAAAATATCAATAAAAAATTATTATTTTTTTTAAATAAAAGAAATTCTTCATACTAGCGTAGATCGCGTCACGTAAAAGGAGTGACACTGACTAGCTACCACACATCAATGTTTGATCAAAATTAGTTAGAATGACTAAATTGATAATTCATTAAAAGATTTAGGATTAGTTTAATGAATGAGTTAAATATTTAGACTAAAATCCACCCAATCGAAAAATTCAAAACATAATAGTTTCAAGAATTTTTGGATAGATTTCTCAAGGCTTACCTCACGTACCCTTATTTTGTTCCATCCCTTGACCCCTGCTTTAGAGGTCCTAACCTCGCGAGTCCTCACAAAAAATCTGCCGTTAAAATGACATGTGATCGTATCAAGCGGTTGAGAAGCCGAAACGATGCCACGTCACTCTTCCCCTTATAGTTATAGTAATAATGATATTATTGTCAAATCTAGCTTTTGGTGGATATTACACTGGGGGACAGATTTTTTTCTTTAATAGTATCCTTCTAGATTCCCGACGGTCCCTGTCCCCTTCCGAGAAAATCCCTATTCTTGACCGTTCCGGGGCCGCCACTACACGTGTCGGGGGACCATAGGCCCCGCCAAAATGATACTCTCTCGACACGTGTCGAAATGTAACCTGTTGGAGTGATGAGCTCCGACGACATCGTTCTTAGCCGTGCGATTACCTTGACCTTATCCATTTAGCGCCAATTATTCGATCCAATTCGACGGTGCCCGCATTTTATTTATTTATTTATTTTCTAACCCAATAGTGCAAGCATGAAGAACCGGTTACTTGGACAATTATGAAACGACTTCCAAGTCTTCCCACGATTTGAATGGGTGAAAAGGAAAGAAATGATTTAATAAGAGACAAATCATTGCGTTGAAAATTCAAACTAAATAAGCATTTTCACATACTATTACTAGCTTTATTAAAAAAGAGTTTCACTTTAATGTACATAAATATGTTGAATTGATGGTACATATTTCATTATTGAGATAAAAACAACATAGATTTTTAAATCTTTTCAAATTGTTTAGTTATGTTTTTGAAATATGTATTTGGTTCAATTGGGTCCATAAACTTTATACTCAAACCGATTGTTCCATCAAAATTATGAATGGAATGTGGATGTGACGTTTTATGTGATATTTAAAAAATGAAAAAATAATGAAGAAAAAAAGAAACATAAATATTTAAAAAATTAAGGAAAAAGGAAATATGAAAAAGGAAGAAATAGAGAAATGAGGCGGAGTGCGCAACCACTAGGGGTGTCAACGGTTCAGTATTTTTGAAAACCAAACTAAATTGAATTGAATCATTAGTAAAAACTTTCGAATCAAACCGAATGAGACCCAAACCAAATACTAACCGAACTGAATTTTTGGTTCGGTTTGGTTTAGTTTTTCGGTTTTCAACTTTTAGTTTTTTGTTTTTGCATTTGTTTTTTTTTCATTTTTTTTGTTATATATATATTTTTCATTTCCAAGAAATAAGCTCTTATCGATTTTTTTTTTTAGTTTGTTTGGTTCGGTTAACCGATAATTTTTTTTTTTTTTTTTGGTTTTTAATGAGAACCGAACCGAATGAAAACCAAATAAAAAAAAATTGAATTTTTCAGTTTGATTTTTGACACCCCAAGCAACCACTACTAGCTAGGAGGGGATGCGAGACCTCAACAGCGGCTTGTAGAGGGTATTGAGCAACCGTGGCAATCCATAGTCAAGTCCCTAGGTTAGATTTGGCCTTGGCAAACCCGTAAGTACCATTTATTCATTTGGTGTTGATATCACGTTAATATGTAAGTCCATATTAGTACTTTTGTATTCATATTGACGGAACGACCAATTCAAATAAAAAGCACATAATAAATTTAAGACCCCAATCCCACAAAAACGAAATTCGGAGACCTAATTGAATAATTCGAAACAAAACAAAGTAAACAACCTGCAATGCCTTAATATCTCGAGCCTATTTAATTATAGCTTGTCCAAAAGGCATAACTTGTCCGAGGCAAAAATAAATAAATAAATAAAAGTCATAACTTGAATCAAAATAATAAATTTATATTGCAAGGAGGGACCTTGACCCGGTTCATGGTACGGCACCGTCCAATCCAACGCGAGGCCAAAGAGGTCGCCTTCGGACACGCCACCGCACCTGTCCGATCTCTATCTTCACACGTCATTCTTCCCCGTCGACTCTCTCCTTTTCTCTGCTTTCTGTTCATTTTCCACGAACGTCCCCACCAGACCCAAATCCGAACTCTCTGGAACCCTCCTCCGGTTTGCGCGTCCCCCTTTCTCTCTCTCTCTCTCTCTCTCTCTATAAAATGCGAGCTCCGTCTCGCTTTCTCTCATATCACTGACCATCTCCCTATAGCCTGAAGGAAGAATTCTGCACAAGAATACGAGAAAAATCCCTCCCATCCCTCATTAAATCGGAGCTTCAGCCGGGGGCTACGTCGTCGTCGCTTTGGCCGGAGGATCGGGCGGAGTTCGGATTCCGAAAGTTCGTTGTTCCCCGAAAGAGCCCCTCGTACCGTTAGTTAAACCCAGCTTCTGCTTTCGCGTTCTCTGCTGCTTTGCGTGCGTGCGTGCGTTTCGTTAGGTAACCTCTAGCCCTCTTTAGGCGGGAGGTAAGGTGGTGCTTCGCGTTGAAATTTCTCTTTACTCTTTCGTTTTTTCTTTCTTTATGGGAACCGATTCTGGGTTTTGTCCCTGCCGTGTGGAGGCGGGGGAACGAGGATGGGTCGGCGGCATTGAGGCGATACCGCTTGCTGACTTTTCTTGATTTCTGACGCGGTTGAATGATCGTAGGATCTTGAAACGGGCTCCTTGCGGAGTTATGGGTGCCGGCGTTTGATGGTGCCGTTGTAGATGTTAATCTGTTCTTGCTGACTTTTCTTGATTTCTGACGCGGTTGAATGATCATAGGATTTTTTAGTTTTGTTTAATCACTATGGTAGAACATGGCACGGAGGAGAGAGAGAGAGAGACAGAGAGATAGACTTTTGAATCTCGCTGGTTTATGTGGGCTACCTTCCCATGATAGTGTAGGCATGAAAAGGAACAAGATTTCCAATTATTGATAATTGCTAGTGGAAGGAGATTGCTGTAATAGCATTCGAGGTGATTGGAGGTGGATTAGTTTGTTGCTCTAAAGCAGCTTGTCCGCTAGAGCAATGGCAGGATTTAATTGTTCCATGAAACTGAAATAAAGTGGTTGCTTCCTAAATTTTAGGCAAAATTCCTCGGATGTTAGCTATGATTCTGTCTATTGGGGTTTCATTTGTGATTCTGGACTTTAAAAAAAAGACATTCTTCCTCGCACTCTCTCCATGCCTCCTTCCAACTGAGCCCAAGAACTTGATTCATGCATACCGCATGAAATAAGAAATATTGGACTAGAATTGGCAAAATCAATTTGTAATGTGTTCACTCTTGTACCATGTGGAATGTTAAATCAAATTTTGAGGGACTATAAGTGATGTGTAAGATTAGGTGTTGCTTGGATACTGAAGGGCCCCTTAAAGCCAGAGGTCGGAATGGACAGAAAAGTTGTGGTCGATTAACCTGAGTAAATACCTTCTTCGTGAAGGCTTTTACTTAAGGACATTGATGTCCGTCTTCAGAAGTCATACAATATGTGGTTCTGCTGGCATGTGTGGAATCATTTAGACAACTTGAGGGTATTTGTTTAGTTGGGAGAGCCTTCTGACTGCAAAAGTAAAATGAGTTTCAATACAGTCGAAAGTCTAAGGCTTGAGCTATTAGCAGTTCTCAAAGAAAGCTTCAAGCAGAATTGCAGAAGGAGGTATATCCTTAATGGACCAGCTTGATCGTTCAATCTTTCAATATATTCTGTTATCTTACTACGTTCAAGAGCAGTTAATCGTGTGATTTTGTTGGCTTTCACCAGAGATTGGCTCGTTCGTGGTCGTTTCTGGTATAGTTTGTTCCAGACTTCATGGAATCAGTGATCATGACACACAATTCCTTATTATCCACTGCTGGATGCCCTGGAGTTCCTCAATGCTTCACTTATATTATTATGTGGGGTTTTTTAGATCTGCTTGTTTCGATGATTCCTTCTGTTGGAGCACTGCTGATCGGAGCTGTTCAACGTGCATTGGACTGTATCAAATGGTGTTGAGCCTTGTAGAAGAAATCAATGTTGCAGTGTCTCCTTGCTTGACTGGCCAAGTAAAATTCTTAGGAGGTTATGGAATGTCGCTAAGTTTGCTCATATCTGCAGGTGTTTCTAGCTTCTAGGTAGTTGGTAGTCTCGGCAGAGTCAAATTAAAATGGGTGAAGTAGCTGTTGAAGGGCCGGGGTTTCAACATTTTGATGCGGAAAACCTTCAGCATGCCTACTATAAAGAGAGCCAGATGGACAATGAGTTCGCAGTCCTTCAGCAGATGAATGGGGAGCAGATGCCCATTGAAACATCTAAAGATGATGCGAGTGCTACCAAGCTGCTAGAGAGTGGGCATATGCAGTATGGGTAATGTCTCAGCTCTTTCTTGAGCAATATTACTTCAAGTTTAATTCCTGTCAACTTTCAGTTAATATCAAAGTTGCTACTGTTGCAGATGTCCTCATTACCGTCGAAGGTGCCGCATTAGAGCCCCCTGTTGCAATGAGATTTTTGATTGCCGTCACTGTCATAATGATGCAAAGGTGATTCCTTGTGCCCCTCATAGACTTAAGTATGCTTGATAACATCCTTTATTATGACATGAGGAGGGTCACTAGATATCTAGGAGATACTTTAGAGTAAGGTTAGTTGATTAAGTTTTCACTTGCCATATGCTAGAGAATGATTGTTAACCCAAATTTAGGTACCACTTCATCTGCTTGTAGATTTTGGGCTCTAGTGACATGAGTTTTCTTGAAATGAGACTGCATTCTAACCTGATGTTAACTTTGAAGTGTGTGCCCTTATATTGTGATTTGTGCAGTTTGCCATTATTGCGTGACAGATATGCGTAGAAGTTGCCACTGATATTCTATAGAAGTTAATTGACTTATTAATGGCATCGGAGTTTCTTTGCATCATAAATGAAAGTCGCCATGTTGATTGTGTTTGGATAAGTAGTTGAGTTTGCTAAATCGGACAAGTATTTTATTCTTTGACGTTCTACCTATGGACATTCTCACCATAACGCAACATGCTGTTCTCTTCCATGCAGAATAATATCAATGTAAACCAAAAGCAGCGACATGAGTTGCCTCGCCATCAAGTTCAACAGGTGGATGCGATGTAATTTCTAGCATGTTTAAAGACTCACTTATTACATGATGGTCCCACTTACCTACCTTTTTTGGTTTCAGGTTGTATGTTCACTCTGTGGTACTGAACAAGAGGTAAGTTTAAATATTCTTTCCTTCATTACCAGTTTTGGTTGCACTAAGAGCTATGCAAAGGAGGTGAAAATGTGAAGTTGTTTAGAAAGATAGCCAAGAATAAGCTACAGTGCAGTATCATGTTTGGCCATCAATATTTTAGGTTTTGCAGATGTTGATTCTCAACCTTTGGTTCCCATGTTGACAGGTCCAGCAGGTGTGCATTAACTGTGGTGTTTGCATGGGCAAGTACTTTTGTGGGACTTGTAAGCTTTTCGATGACGATGTGAGTCAAATCTTTTTCTTATCTGGCTGCTCAAATTTAGGACAGTGACATTGGTCTACTCTCTCTCTCTCTCTCTCTCTCTCTCTCTCTGAAGTAGTCTCTTTCTGCCCACTCCCCCTAGCAAATAGCATAAAAATGCTTTATAATGGGCAAGCATGTGAAAAAGGAAGTTTCTTATGTGTATTTTACAGATTATCGAAAGTGTGAGGTGTTATATCCTGCAGTGGAAGACGATATGATCACGTGGACCTGACATCTTACTTTATTTTTTTCTGCAGACATCCAAAAAGCAGTATCATTGCAATGGATGTGGCATTTGCAGGTATGGCAACCGTTATCATTAATATTCAACAGTGTCAAAGCAATTATCCATGTGAATAATGGGAGTTTTTTGGTGTCTCAATGCACGACATCACTGTTTACCAATTCAATCTCTGGTTGGGCAGTGTTAGTATTTGTGCGCAAGGAGATCGATCAGAGTAGATGGAAGATGTCATGTTTCAAGATTACCTAAATTTTTTTCACAAATAACAGCTAGATGACTAGATATGATATGAGTCAATGACCAAACTAGTAGTTTCAGGATGTTAGATGAAATTTGTAGATGTGTCTCATTTTCTGTCATTCATCACCCTTCGAGAAGATTATTGGTTTCTAGGAATTTCTATGGCAATTTACACAAAGCTCCCCACTCTTGGGTGTTGCTGTCATCCTTTCTTTGTCATTGATGATGTTGCACGTTTGTACATGTCTAACCGTATTTTCTTTCTCAGAATTGGGGGACGAGAGAATTTCTTTCACTGTTACAAGTGTGGTGAGCTTCAGTTACCCTGTGCTTGTGCCAGCATAAATAGTAATGGAAAGAACGGAAGTTAACCTGCCTCACTGTTTGTCATGCTGTACAGGTTGCTGCTATTCAATCTTGCTGAAAAAAAGCCATCCTTGCGTGGAAGGAGCGATGCATCATGATTGTCCTGTTTGCTTTGAGGTAAAGCTCTGTGATTTAATGGTTATTATGTGTGCATTGCAATGGATGTATATATTGAAAGTTGTGGAAATGGTGATGTGCAGTTCCTATTTGATTCAAGAAATGACGTGACAGTCTTGCCTTGCGGGCACACAATTCATAAGAACTGCTTAGAAGAGATGAGAGAACATCACCAGTGAGTATCTCGAGGTTTTTCATGGATGTAAGTTCTCGGGCTTAACTTTTCTTCATACAGGATTTAATTTGGTGATTATTGCAATAGGTATGCCTGCCCAATCTGCTCGAAGTCTGTCTGTGATATGTCAAAGGTCTGGGAGAAATTCGACATGGAGATTGCAGCCACGCCAATGCCAGAGCCTTATCAAAACAAAATGGTGGGTGTAGGAGGACTTGTTATATTTATCTATTCCTTCTTGAGGTGATGTTTTTCAAGTTTCGTAATTAGTGAAGAACCGCTGCTGAAGCTGAAAGCTTGTTTGCTGTTCAACAGGTTTGGATCCTCTGCAACGACTGCGGGAAAACGTCTCAGGTCCAATTCCATGTAGTCGCTCAGAAATGCGCCCATTGCAAGTCCTATAATACTCGCCAAACGCGTGGCTGACCTTGTTGTGGCTGGGACTCAAAAGGAATTGCGATGTTTACCAATGTCCTTACAGCAGGCTGTATGGTAGGGACGACCATCGAATTGGGTCGCTTGTGAGGTGTGCTGGACATGCAAAATGATCAGGCGATTGAAACTCGAGGGGGGTCTCGACCTTCCTTCTTCTTGTCCTCTCCAAAATCTATTCCTGGGTTTGTTTATTCAATTCATGGAAATAAAGGATGTGTAGTTCTTGAAACTCGAGGGGGTCTAGACCTTCCTTTTTCTTGTCCTCTCCAAAATCTTATCCTGGGTTTGTTTATTCAAATCATGGAAATAAAGGAATGTGCAGTTGCTCTTCTCCTTGTTGCGGCTTTTCGGTTCGCTAGCTTTCCCCATTTCTTTTCAGTGTTCTTTATCGAGGAAACGGTAGCTGCAGTGTTAGCATTATATCATCTGAGCAGTACGTAATCTCTGGAGAGAATCGCGTGGGTGACCCTGCAAAATATGCTTGATCCTCAAGGGATCAGTGCACCATGATATGTAATCTCTCTTGAGACACTATTGTTTCTTCGATCCTTTGGTCGGTTAGCAAGCTCAGAAAGAAAACAGCCATTTAGATATTTTTACGAGTAGAATAGCAAATGATCTAATATGAAATCGAGCTGCTTGCTCATCTTGGCCTTTCTTTACCTTCAAGGTGGTGTGTGAGACGAGTGTGAAAATTATGTTGTCAAATTACTTAGCAAATTTAAGAATAAATATGTTAAAAGTCCTAAAATTTGTAATGAAAATGTAATTGAATCTTAAAAATTTTCAAAAAGTATAATTAAATGCGAAAATTTATAATGAAAGTACAATTGAATGTTAAAATTTTTAAAAAGTGCAACTAAATTTTATAATTTTGGCATGAAAGTATAATCGAATTTTAAAATTTTGAAAAAATATAATTAAATTCTAAAATTTATCAAATTGATCAAATAAAGTTTATTTTTTCATAATATTTTTAAAAGATTTAGAATTTAATTATATTTTTTTGATAAATTTTAGGATTTAATGACACTTTTCAGAGTTTTCAGTATTTTGTTGACAAGTTTGAGAATTTTCAATATACTTTTCAACTTAAAGCAAAGTTGAGACTTGAGATTCGGCGCGTGATAAAGCGAGAAAGCTACGAATGTCGAGGTGAAACGAGAGGGACAAAAGAGATTGCAACAGGTGGTACCAAATAGACGTCAACAGGGGGGCCTTACGCGTCGATATAGATCGAGGACCACCACGACGTCGACCAGGACAAATGTGTTCAGACTTTCGATTTGGACCCGAGTTTTTCAGACCATGGTCCGCTAGTTTCGCGACGAAGGCCCTACACGGGACGATTTCAAAACAGGACAAACTTTCATCGCCTTTGTTTCCTTTTTCTGAGGGAATCCTCGGGCGAATTTCAGCTTGCCTTTACCTTTTCTCGTTTCTCTTTCGTCCCGAGACTTTTGGGGCGTGGAACTTTGTCTCGAGCTATAAAGAAGAATCTGAGATGTTACGAGACGCGCAAAGCTCTTTTGTTCTCTTCCTGGCCAAGAGGGGACAGGATTTGAATTGTTTGAGAAGAAGTAGGCGTCGCATTCACTCTTCTGGATCCTTGTTGGTGACGACTTAGACCCGTCGCGATCTTCTTTTCGCCGGAATATATTCTGGTCTCGACTTAGGCAAACTCTCTAGAACATCACCACGCAAGCATTGGCGTCCATATTTTTGTTAGGGGTGAGCAGAGAGGATCGCCTGAACCGGAACCGCGTGATTTAGACAAAACCGACATGTTTTGGACAGTTCTAAGGGATGCCAATCTGGTTCCTAATTCTGTAAAATTAAAATTGGTGGTATATATATTTTTATATTTTTAGTTTCTTAAAGAACAACAGTTAAAATAAATTGAGAAAAAGAAAAACTTATTTTTTTTCTCCTCTCAAAGCCGTGCATTTTCAGCTAATGAATCTTTGGCAAAACCCACCTTTTCTTTCCCATGACCAAGCAATCTAATTCTTGAGTGGGACCGGACTGAATTAAGAACCGATCACCCCTAATTTGGGTCCAAACCCACCTTTTCTTTCTCAAGACCAAGCAATCTAATTCTTGAGTGAGACCGGACCAAATCAAGAACCGATCACCTCTAATTTGGGTGGGTTGCGTGTTCATAAATGTTAGCCTAAGATCACTGGAACTCCATCCGTCGGAGGCCCTAATTGTCGTCTGACGATGGCGGGCCGTCTAAATTATGTGAAACTGCAAATGTTGGAGACCGGTCTGGAAGCGCATCGATAGGTGTAGAATTGTTCATCGAAACCAAGATACGCACGAAGAAGAAACACCGACATTTGAATCGAATGCCATAAAATGGAAATCCTTGCATCTATAGAGATCTCGGGATCGATCAGTTTTGCTCTCATAAACATGAGTTTGCAAGCAAATTTGTGAACGAAACTATAAGAGCAAGTTTATATTGTTGAAGGCAAAAAGCTCAAGTTCATTCGGATGCCCATACATGGACTCTGATATTCCTCTAGAGGGACAGAAAATTGGGGAGCCATGAAAACCGGCATAACACCCCCTTTCTTTGGAATAAAATGACAACAACAAAAAGCAAAGAAAACAAAACTCAAACGTCTGAATTATCTCTCAATGCCAAAAGAAGACTCCCCACCACCTATACCACCAAGTATAGAAGCACCAAGCAGTGAAAGCTGAGGCAATGTATAAAAAAGGGGTTTGATTGATGATCATCCATGGCTGCAGATTAAATGCACATGGAAACAGCTCTTTGTGAACGGACGATCTGCAGGGCTAATGGTGGAGGAGACGCTCTGATGGCAAGCAGCTTCGATTACTTGGTTTCTTCGAGTTCGGTCTCAAAAAGGTTGCCCTGGCCATTGCACGAATCAGATGAGTCCCCAGGAGCTGTAGTATTCATGGGTTTCTCCATTTCCTCGTCGATCTTGATCTCTGCTGAACGGCAGTCTGAACTGCAAAATGCTTTCTCGCCTCTGCATGGAAGATAAAAGACAAAGTACATCAGCTCGAGCAACCACTTCAAGCAATTCATAAGCACTGCCAGTGGAAATCACATAATATATAAATAAAGCTCCCAATGCATGGTAGCAGGATGATCGAACCTGTACATGTAGATATCTTTTCCCTCTTCCAGAATCTTCTTGCAGGTGAAGCAGAAGCTCAAGAAGATGTCTGATGGATCCAATGCCAGAGCTTCAGAAGTCTTACTCAGTGAACTCAGCTGATTGTTCTGACTGGTCCCATGAATATCCATTGTTTCATTAGATTGGCATTCCAAAATACAGTCACCGAAAATGTGGGTTGTCTTCTTGTTAGGGCCATGTAAGGTTATACATGTATAGTCCTCGGAGAGCTCAATCTCTTTCTTCGGGAGCGAAGCAATGAGTCCATTGATTCCATTTCCAGAGCCAGGCGACGCCAACAAGGAAGTCTGGTCAGAACGGAAGAAGTTGTTTGATTTTGGATTCGATTTGCTCAATTTGGAAGAAGAATTGACAATAGTGCAAGAATTCAGAGAACACGACCGGGTTTTCCCAAAAGGTCCAGTATCTTGAAGGTCCACTCCAATCTCAAAAACGACATTGGAGTTAGTATCACGGAGGGGAGATTTCAAGTGGGTATGAGAGAATGCATAATTCTTTGGCAGCGACTTAGCTGCTTCAACAGGACGAGTATCTGTGTCAAAGTTCGGATTTTTAGGCTTCATCCGGAGACCGTGAAGAAAGGTCTTGTTATTTGATGGCTGATGAACTTTCCCAGGCAATGCTTTAGCATGATCATCAAGAGAATCTACAATGCTTAAGCCCACTTTGTCGCGATCCCAAATTTTTTTGTGTTGTGGTGATTTAGGGGACTTGTTAGGGTTGGTCAGAGTTGAGAATGCCTTGAAATCAAGAGGAGAGGTAGGACTATTGGCTGATTCAGAGTCTGATAGTCTCTTAGGGGTCAAACCCACAAAAAGGCCAGGGAGATTGAATAAGGTATTGCTTTTAGAATTCAAATTAAGCTCACAACCAGGATTAGCAACTGTTCTTTGAGCCATCTGGCGATCTTTCAGCACTGACCTGGCCCTTTTTCCAAGCATTATCCCAAAAAATGTCTCAAAAAGTCCCACTGCTTCAAATCGCCAAGAAAGATTAGCTGCATCATGATGAAATGTGTTTGAATAAGTGAGTCATAGGGCATTGAGAGAGAGAGAGAGAGAGAGAGAGAGAGAGAGAGAGAGAGTATTTTCCCCCTTTCGGCCACATTAGTAATGGAAAAGAGCGAGCTAAAGAAACCTCAACGGGGGAAAAATCCGCCTTGAATCACCAGAAAAACCTCATCAACACATGACAGTGAAGGGGTTGAAGAAGAAGTGAGACTATCGAAACCATGCAATAGATAAATTAAAACGACCATTTCATTCTGAAATTACATAAAAAGATGGTCAAAAGTTTCGATCCACATAAAATGGAAGAACTCTGATGTTTTTCTCCTGTTTATTCCCCCAAATAGTACATGGCTTTGAAGGTAGAGAAACGATCAAACCCACAAAAAAGAACAAAAACAAAAACGATACACTCTAGATTAAACTCTCACCAACTCAGTCATTTCCATATAGCTATGAGAGAAATCTAAGAACAACATTGCAGCAAAAGACATTAACCAGGATGAAAGTGAAAGAAGAAAGGCAAACAAGAGCTGCCAACGAACACCAAAAACTTCACACCTCATGCACTCTAACAGAGACCTTCGATCATTCATCTGGACATTCCAAGAAAATCTGTAGCATAATCTGTAAAATAAAAGGGAATAGAACACAGAGACAGTGAAAAAAAAAAAAAAAACCCACCTGGGGATTCTGCGTTTTTCTTTTGTCCTTCCTCCAGGAACTCTCCAGAGATGATACTATCCAGAGAGAAGAAGAATGAGGAAGATAAACAAGACCCAAATGCAGCTAAAAACGAGTTCTTGTCAAGTTCTTGTGCTCGTGAGTACACTTGTACTACCCTCCCTCCCTGCCTCTCTCTCTCTCTCTCTCTCTTCTCTCTCTCCCCGAAATATGCCTCACATTCAGCGAACCAGCGAGCTTGTCATATACTCCTCTCTCTCTCTCTCTCCCCCTTTCCCCATCTGTTCATTCATTTCGTATGTGCGTGCAATGCACCGTCGTTGGACTACAGGACTACGCGTGTCTGTATCCTTACAAAGCCATCTCTGTAATAATTAAAAAAGCCACGGTTCATCTCTTTGCCATCTAATTGCTTTTGCCAGTCGAGTTTCCCTATTTCGACTTCTCTTTCCCTCTTCTGATATCGGGATTTTCTTCTTTCATGTCCAACTCCTTAGCGAGAAGAAACCCATTTCGATTAAATAAATTCCAAGGAGATAGCCGGACGACTTCTACTTTTCAAAGACGCGATGAAACAACATCGACACCATAAAAATTTTTCATCAAAAACCCATGTCCGTTACGTCCATATCCATTGATTGTACGCGTGTGTACATATATATATATATATATATATTATCTTTCATTTACATAATGGAAAATTAAGAAATTTGCAAAAACTCTTCGGTGCATGCCCACGTGGCCGAACCAGAGAGAAATTCGGGTCGGTGGGACAATAAAGGCCTTAAAAAATAAAGTGGGGTTCAGTCTTTTTAGAGAGAGAGAGAGAGAGAGAGAGAGAGTGTGAGTTAGATTATTTTTTTCGATATTTTTTTCTCTCTCTTTTTGAGAAATTAAATGAAAAAGATTTTGAAGGGTGAGTCATCGCAAAACGACAAACCGTACGCGAGAGGGAAGCGAGGGAGATTTCCATTTTTTTGGTATTTCTTTTTCTTTTTGCTTTTGGAAAACTTAAATGAAAAAGGCCTTTTTTTTAAAGGGGGAGTCACCACAAAACGACAAAGCGTACGTGGTAAAAAAACGCTCTTCTCAATCATGCCGCTGACAAACGGTCAGCTTAAACGGACGTTTAATTCATTTCCGTCGAAACTCTGGATTTATCCCTCGCCCACTTTCCCTTTTTTCTCTCTCTATCTTTTTTCCCAAATAGAAAAGAAGAATAGCTGAATTACAGTGAATTTTATTTTTTTATTTTTTTTGGTAAAGATTTATTTTTTTATTTCTTTCTCGAAAAAATCAATTTTTTTTTTCTTTCCAACTCCTGGGCGCTGCTAAGAACCCATGATTTGGTTACTTTTGTCATTTTCATTATATATGAAATCTGAGACGAGAGTGAATTTAGAGTGATGTATAGAAAAATTCTAAGAGCAAAAATCAAACACCCCAAAACATATTTTTTTTTGGAGGACCAAAACTATATCATATAATATTAGCCTAAGTGGTATTCTTATTTTCAGCTACTATTTATTTGGCGAAAAAATGAATGATTTCAAAAAAATATTTTTAAGAATGGTTCATTGTATCATTCAAAATAATTAGTAAATTAAAAAATAAGTGAGACTAAGTGAATTATTTATGAATTTTTAGGTTCACCATTGGTGTAAAAAAATAAGTTACACATTCACTCTCATATGATCAGCAAATGAAAGAATTCCAATAGTCAACTAACCACAAACATACATGTTGCTTGTTTAATGATGAATGTGTAATGATTTTTCGAAATTGGCATAGATCGGATTTATCACCGCCATTATGGAAGAGATTATAATATATGGTCTCCCTCTTAACTTTTTTTTTTTTTAATCTAAAAGCCTTTAACTAAAAAGTTCCCTTGGTAACTCACGCCCACTATTTCCTAAATCAAGGTATGTGCGGAAGTTATTACGTATGTAATGATAGTTGTAGTGCCATGAACATGCACATAGCACTGGCTGATGTTAATTCTTCTTACTATATAACTTCAAATTATATAAGAGGATATTTACAACCTATGTATAATCCAACTGAATGTATATCCCTCCATCTCAATTTTCAACTACCCTCTTCATTTTTAAAATGAGACAAAGAGGTTGAAGTCATTGTCCGTTATTTTTAATAGAATCGGGTTATATCAACAAATCCGAGAATGGACTAGCTCCGTAATTTCAATTATGTAGCTTTCACTTCAATATATGATATTGCTATAGTGATCTACATGACCGTATGCCACAAATATATATATATATATATATATATATATATATATATGTATGTATAATGAAAATTGATCTCTAAAGAATTAGTTGTATTTATGTCATGCATAATTATATATGCAAGCACATCACACAAAAATATTGGAGATCTGAATAACGTGTAATAATAATATCATTTTGGGAAACATATAGTTAGCATTTTCATGCATAAGTAATTCAAGAACCAATCAAATTTCAACACAAGCGAACTAGGGAAACATCAAGTGTGTGCCAATTGCTAAATGCTGTCCAAAAGAAATTAAAATTTTTGCAAAAGATTTTGTCGTTCAAGAAATGCCATTGATAGTAAGAATTTATTTCTACAATAAAAATGGTTTGTGGGTCCTAGCCACTTTGACTCCCAATGATGCACTTCGCTTTATTTCACTGCACTGCTTGCTAAAAGAGAAAATAAGCGCCACTTTCAGCCTCATGCCTTGAATTGCTTATCAGCTATGATCAATGCCATCACGCCTTCCCACAATTCTTTTTTCTGCCTCATAAAGGATTATTTTGAAAAATCAATTTAGTAGTGTCCATGAGCATATTTTGGGCGAGCAAAAAGTTGATTTTTAAAAATATTTTAGCATCTTATTAACAGCCTCATGGTATTAATAATGCTAATTAAAAGTGGATATCATAATTTTCAAGAGAGTTTAGAAATCGACCAAAAACACATTCATTGAGGGGTTTTCAAAGTATATTTAATAAGACTCGACAAATTGTCAAATACCCAGGATTTCTCTTTTAACATTTTTCAATTTTAATAAAAGGGGGTTGTTCGCATGTGCAGTAATCACACAAACTTTAATGTTAGGATACCCCTCAACTTTCCTTGCCTTAGGTATGAAATCACCGAAGTTCTAATTGGTGAACATGGTTAATTATGGTCCCAAACTCTAAATATTTTTTTCATTGCTTTTTGACCCGATGCTTCTGATGAACAATTACCCCGTGAGTCACATGCTGTGTTTCTTGCTTTATTTGTTTATTCGTTCATTTAATTATTTGCTATTGAGTGTATCTAGGTCAATCAATTGCCCTTTCTTCCTTTCTTTTTTTTTTTAACGTAGGGTAACTTTTTTCCTCCAAAATCAACACTTGCATCACCGACAAATCGTTCTAAATTATTATTCACTTTTCTATTTATTTTTGTAAAGTGACCACGAGAACACTTTAATCTAGTACATTCAAAAGAATGCATTGTACTTGCAACCCGTAATATTTTAGTTGTATGCAAAGTGAAGGCCTCTTGCTAGACCATTTTTTTTTGTAATGTTTTCTTCCTTTTAAGACCATTGATTAATGTCGTACTTGAAAGGTGCGACATGTCAAAAGATTAGTGTTTACCATTAAGATTGATATTAAATAGATACCTCCCAAAATATTTTCATTTAGTGTTATTGATTCATTAAAGCTAAAGAAGTAACACTTTTTAGAACAGCTATAACTTTACTCATAACAAAAATAATACCAAACCACATGTTGAGTTGCGAAAGCGTGACTATAATAAATATAATAAATTCTTTATTAATATTACAAAACCATTTAATTACACCACTCTTATTAAGCACACGATAGACTCTCACACTCACGCCACTCACTAAACATGCTACATACACCACTATCACTCACTTCTCTCACATACTCAGCACACTCTACACACCACACTTGAAGACCACTTACTACACAAGACCCCTGTCCTTCTATTTGAGGCGTGAACTCAGGTTGATGAGGCTAGGCTATTTATAGCCTTCATCCACCGACTCTCTCAACAAATTATCTTTCACATGAGGGAGATTTTTGCTTCCATCTTTCATATTGGACAATTTATAGCCACAAGCTCTACCTACCACAGACAACCTAGAGTCTAGTAGCATTTACTAGAAAATTCTAAGGGGGGGGGGAGAGAGAGAGAGAGAGGGCCGAACTTGTCAAGATGAAGAATAATCTAGAGAGAGGCGGTGATTGATCCAACACTCCCCTTCACCGACAACTCTCTCTTAATTTAGATATAGTAGTCGTGCCAATATTGCTTTCAAACTCTTCAACTGTCTTCTTCCATTCTGCACCTTGCGAAGCTTTCTCATATGTGGATGGCTCTATGGTTCTATCTTCAGTTGCTTCTCCCGTTGTGACTTTTCCATCGGGTTTCATGAAGCTTGGGTTTCTGTAGTGTCAATTCAGCTTGTGCTTTGGTCTCATTTTCCTTCTTTTCACTCAATTCAGTCTTTCGTCTTCGACATATCTTTAGTAAGAATTTTGAGATTAGAACTTATTTGATCAACCCTCTCATTCGTGAGTTTCATTTCATGCTTCAACGGATTTAGTCCCATGCAAAGCACTTCAATGGAGACATCTTGATCCTTTTTTCTCAAAGGATTTCTTCTCCTTGATTTTATTCCATCGATCCTCCCATCATGGGATATAAGATCGAGATGGCCCCCTTTTCTCAAAGAAACCTTTCTTTTTCTCCTTCATGTGTTTATTGTCTCTCCTAGTTTGACCAATTGGAAACATCATAGTGGGCTTGATTTCCTTAAGCTTCTACAACTTCTTAAACTCACATCAGAACTTCTCTAGCTCCTTTCTTTTTCCTTGAGCATTTTATCTCTCATTTTCAACATCTTTTCCATCTTCACGTTTTCCACTCTCAGCTTCTTTATCATCTCTCGCATCTCTTGCAATTCCTTCTCACAAGTCCTTATTAGTGTCATTAGTTGCTTCTTTGAGTTCTCCCTTGGCTTGCTCTTCTTCAAGGACGTGATAGGAATTGTTGGATCATTTGACTCAACTATACAAGCGGTTGCCAAATTTTCTCAATCCTTCAATGCAACAAGCACTTGAAAGTCTCATTCTTCTTCGCTTTCACTCTCCTTCTTGTAGGAAGTGATGGCATCTCCTTCTTGCCTGTTCCAACAAACTCCAACAATATGTCCTACCTTGCCACAAATGTAGCACCGTTTGCTACATCTTCCGTTGTTCTTGTCTTCATCATCACTATCGTCATGATCTCAACGAGCTCCTCCTGGCTGAGTGCTTCTCCATTCTTGTTGCCTCTTCCAATTTCCACGACCCTCCGTTTGCAATCTTTAGTGCCATCATCATATCTACTCTTGCCCTTAAGCCCTCTCTTATTACTAAAGAGGGAACTTTCATCTTCTTTAATTGAGATCTCAGGCATTTATCTATCTAAGGCCTCTTGATTGGCTAATATATTTTCCAACTCGATCAACGTTGGCTCATTTGCCCATCCACGGGTGGCCGTAACAATACTATTATACTCCAGCCTTAACCCGTGAATTATTATTCTTCTCATCCTTGTCTCAGAGATGGCGTTCTAAGGATCTAACTTTAAAATTTCTTCACAAATAGATTTAACTTTGGAAAAGTATTGACTTACTATCACATTTGCTTGTGAAGTTGAGAGGAGCTAATCCTCCAATCGTTGTCACCCGGCATCATTGGTCCTTGCAAACAGTGCTGCCAAGTTATCCTAGGCCCCTTTCATGGTCTTTGCACTTTTTATATACTACAATAACTCATCTTCAATAGTCACGGCAAGAACATAAAGAGCATTATCTAATTTGACGTTCCACTTTTATCCCAAATACCACATTTGCTCTTCTTAGCACAAATAACCCACCTTTGAACGAATTAGAGAGCTAGATTTATTCCGGTGAATGTCCATTCATATTTAAAACCAAGGAGTTGGTTGGGTGCTGAACCATTGAGATCTTATGTTCAAGAAAGGCGAGGTCTAGCAAGTAAGTTCCTCATGAATTTCGTAGTCCTTGCGTGCGCAACCGGTTTTTGATTGAAGCAAAAAAAAGACTTGTTTTGTTCAGTAAAAGCTAACTAAATGTGCTTTGGTGTTTAATTCGAAGAGGTAGATTGAATTATAAAACTACTGGGGTTTTGTGTTTTAGGAAACTTTAGATCAGCAAAAGTAACTAAATATAAAAATAGAATGGATTAGCACAACTAATAGTATAATGTATTACGTTTTCTTAATTGACGTAAACCACTGGAAATGTGGGCCGTGAAGTACTCATTCTTTTTCAAGCCCCAAAAAAACAGTACTCATTCTTTACTAGGTTTAGTGCTTTTGGTGCTGTGATAATTTATAGATGTAATTACATTACGTTTTTCATTTTTTACAAATACTGACATTGAAGATAATTACATTTTTTGTGTGTGATTTGGCATTAACTTCTCTTGAGTATTTTCTATATTTGGAAACTTTAGATCAGCAAAAGTAGCTAAATAAAAAAATAGAATAGCACAACTCACAGATGGGAATACTCCCATAATAACTAATGAGCTTCTGATACTAGAATTTGTGCAGCTTCTCGAAAGCAAAACCATTTGATTGACGCATCATTTGATGCAATCTAAACTTAAAAAGGATGTAATTAGTTGAGATTCCTTAGGATACATAGTTAGATTTATATTCTCAATGTCATGGTATCTTAAGTGGTAAATTGAATTAATTATCCTTATATTAACATGATCTAGAAAAGGTAAGGAGACCCAAATGTAAATAAAACAAAGAGCACTAGATTCCAAATGGATGGAAAAAAGAAAGAAAGAAAGAAATCAAGCAATTATAGCCCAACTGCATAATAGTGAAAGTCAATATTGCCATAAATACGTATACACATACACATACATATATATTTATATATTATATATGATTAGAGGACAGAAGAATTTATTCCATCCATTTGTCTATTTATGAGTGTTCACTGAATGAAGAATTTAGAAATGAGATGGGGCCACTGAAAAGATGGGGGGGTGTGAAGAGTGAACAACAAATTTACCCTTGCACTCACATTGGACTTTGGCTTCCTCTTTTTTTCCTCCCATATATAAAATAATTTAGCGGTCTGACGTTGCCACTTATCTACCTGACAAAAAGTGAATGACATCATACTAATTAATCATTAACCCCAATTTCAATTCATTTTATTATCGAATTACAAAAATACTTCTGTTCTGTTTCTTTATAATAAAGCTTTTTAACCCCCACCACAATTACTTTTTAACCCCACCACAAGTACCGAAAAATTCCAACCGTAGGGGGAATTAAATTGCAAAAATAATCGACAATTCACTATTTTAATGCGCTAGGCACCGGCACATTGTCCTAGTCTAAGATATGGTCTATATGCTAATGTATATATGACTTAAGCACTTAGTAATCATCACATGAATAAATTAGTTAATTAGATTGCAATATAATTGTTAGGGTTGCAGGAAGCAGAGGATTGAGTAAAGAGGAGGGAAATGATCTGTTTGTTTTTGGACTTGGCATAAAACCTTATCTTAGGTTTAGGGTAGGAGAATCTGTCCGCCCATTTGTCCTTTTCTTCTTAAAATTAATTGAAGATTTCTTAATATGACAAAGCACATGCTGTTAGGTGTCTCTGCAAGGTTCTATGATCAGATTGGGTTTTTCACAAAATAATTCAGTGAAAATGGGGTTTGCGCGATTTAAACACAATCGTATAAACTTGTCTAATTTACTATGAACTCATTGTAAAACGCATTACAAGCGAATGAAGTCAAGACACGCGATATAGATATTATATGAGAAGGAGAGTCGTTCAAATGAAAATAATTGCGCTTTTATTCCGAAATGAGAGGGCGAAAGTTCGCACAAGTGTAGGGCTGCTTTCACTTATACAATTAGGGAGGAACATGGTTGATAGAATGATGTTTGTCCATTTGCGATATCATGTCTTCAGTGAAATTTACAGTTGTATGAATTTTCTCCTGACTAAAATCGATACTCTTCGTATATTCTGTCCAAATCATGGGTAAACAAAAGAGATTAAAGAAAGGCTAGATAGGGCCCTATGCACCATTGAGTGGAGGTTATCTTACAGCATAAGTCTTTGCTTTCCCTGCTTTAGCCTACGATCATAGTCCTCTCGCTACTCCACTTTTGAACCGCACTGCGGGAAAGAAAACTTTATGTTTTGAAGCTTTCTGGCTGCAAGAGAGAGATTGTAAATCTATCATCAACAATGCATGGACTTCATCAGCAATGCGACCTCAATCATTGACCAGCAAGCTACAACGTACTTCATTTGCTCTTGCCAAGTGGAGTAAATCCCTTCAGAATCATAGCAACAACCAGCAACAAGTCTACCCTTTCAGCATCACATTAATCAAACAGTCCTACCTATGACAAAGCATTTGTATCTAGCCTACAAGATGAAATTCATAAAATATGGCAGAGGAAGAAACATATTGGGCAATGCGTTCTCGAATCCAATGGCTACGGGAGGGTGACAAAAATACAAAGTTTTTTCATGCAACTACAATCAACGTCGACAACGAAATCGAATCGGATGTTAAAGGATGACCACCTTGGCTGGATTCGTTTTGAAGAGTATCACGCAATCCTATTTTGCACATCTTTATCGCTCAACGGCTTTCCGATTATCATCCTGTTCTTACTCAATGCCATCGAGATCACAAAATATGAATGCAATTTTAAATCTATTAAACATCAAGCAATGCATGGTTTTAATGGGTTATTCTTTCATAACCATATTATTCACGCAATGCGACATCAATCATTGACCAGCATCCCTAAGCTATCAACGCAATTTTTTTACATTCATTTTTCAAAGTGTTGGCCAAGTGGAGTAATCTCATCCCTTAACTTCACTCATAGCAACATCACTTAAATCGCGAGCAAAGAAACAAGTCTAATGCTCTTATCGGATTGAGTGGGATTTTTAGAGGACTATCTTAAAAAAACTTTCCAGCATCACATTAATCAAACGGTGAGGTTATCCTATGACAAAGCATTTGTATCTAGCCTACAAGATGAAATTCATAAAATATAGCCAATGTTTTACAAAAGAAACATATTCTATCCGTTCTGAAAGTTCGCACAAGTGTGTGGCTGCTTTCACTTATACAATTAGGGAGGAACATGGTTGATAGAATGATGTTTGTCCATTTGCGATATCATGTCTTCAGTGAAATTTACAGTTGTATGAATTTTCTCCTGACTAAAATCGATACTCTTCGTATATTCTGTCCAAATAGTCGATAAATGATCTTTAGCATGAGACATTTTTTAGTGTAATGGTTGTATGTACATATATGATGCGTCTAAGATGTTAAACCTTCCAGATTTCACGCCAAAAGTGCACACACTAAAGGAAAGACCTCTCAAAGCTTTTCTATGTTCAAAACCTTCTTTGGGTTCGAGACAAATTAGGAAAAATTGTCCAAAAAGTCTAGATATATTGTAATTTTGTTAATTCAATCTTAAATATTTTAACCTTTTTAATTGCTTCCTAAAATTTTTTACATTTTGCCAAATGAGTCCATCTAACTAATTTTGACCGAAATTACTAATGTCGGACAGCTTTGTTGTGGATATTTTTAATAATATTTTCATTATTTATTATTTATTTTTCTGTAGTTTTTTTCTTTGTTGGCGAGGTTGCAATGGCCTCACCCAAGGCCTTCATCGCACCACTAGCTACAAAGGCCTAGGGTGAGGGTGTGGTCAGCTAGGGTGCAATCAGCTAGGGCACAAAGGCCCTCACTCGCCTTCTCGGCCCCACCGGCCTGGGGGAGGCAACCCTTGCCTAGTCTTGTAAGGATTGCACGACTAATGAGGGTTGTCAGTGACTCGCACTAGCATAGAAGAAAAATACATAAAAAGCAAAGAAAAAAAAAGGAAATTTCAAAAAACTAATAAATTATGTTAGAGTTAGCATGTGAATTATTTGAATCACTGAATCGGAAATCGTTATAGTTTTACCTCTACTAGCTCGATACAATGCCTTTCATATTATGGGTAAAGCTCTCATTAGTTCTCTACTGAAGAAATCTTAAAACCTCAAGTCTTCTTTATTTAGCTTAAATCGAAGGGCTGCTGAAATCAATGCCTTTCTTGTCGAGTCTTCATCGTCTTCTCACTCCTCACATCTTCCTTTTCGCTTTTTTGCAAAATAGTGTCAATCACAAGCATTGCATGTGGAAGACTTCCCCCACAAGCTTGTTGAATATTGCATAAGTGTGCTGGTTAATTCTAGGTGTTGAAATAGTTTGTTATTATAAAAGTGGTAAGGTGTCTTTTGTTTAAGAGAATACATGACTCTTGATCAAAATGAAGTTATCAGTGGTTACGAAGAAGTCATTCTTGAAATGAAGAGTGGTGATGGTTGGGAATAAGGTACCTACTCCCAAAAGATATGTTGATCGATTTTCTTTGAATAGACACCAATTCACATATTATTTATAATAGCCACGGCTATTCATAAATGCTTCCTCTTCAGAACTCTCTCTTCTTCTTTTTTCATACACGCAGTCTTAACATATTCAAGGAGAAATTCCTAGAGAGATTCAAGTAATTGTTGAACTCGTTTCTCTGCAGCTTTAGTGTATATCATAGAGTTATATTTATTCTAAACTTAGCAACAACAATAGTGAGGGCAAATAGTTATATTTATTCTAAACTTAGCAACAACAATAGTGAGGGCAAATAATACTTTAAGGACAGTAATCATCATCAAGCATCAAAGCATCAAGGATCTATTACTACTTCTTCATCTTCTTTAACAATCAAATTTCCCAACAATCTTAAGGTATAATTGTTATAAAGATGGAGACATCAATTGTATCAAGTGCTCACAATCGTGACAAATTGTGAATCCATCCTTATGAGGAAACTAATTTCATCCGTTGGAAGGATAATATGATTCTTCTTCTATTTGAATTATGTACTTCTACATCCTCGACCCCAACTTACCCGCTATCCCTAATCCAAAAGATGATGACTCGATGATATCAAAGCTATAAGGAAAAGGCACGAGGATGAGGAAAAGAGGTGCTGAGGAAGGATTCTCAATACTTTTTTATATGAACAAGGTATTGATAGATTGAGAAATCAAATACAATACCAACAAACAAGGAACTGCTAGATTTATTGCTCTAAAATATTTTGAATTTATCATGGTTAATGGAAATTACATCTCTAAGCAAGTGGAGGAATTACAAATATATGTTGCCAAACTTAATGACCTTATGATTGGAGTTTCTGACCATCTTCAAGTTGCTGCAATTATTTTAAAATTGCCTTCAACTTAGAATGATTATTGAAAGAAATTTATTTATACAATCGAGAACCTGACCATAAATAATTTGATAAAACATACTCGAATTGAGGAAGGTTCTCAAGAACGTGAGGCTAATTATGTGAAAGGAGTTGCAAATAAAGTGCATTTTGTTGAGAATGACAACATGAGTAGAGACAAAGAAAATACAAAGGGAACAAGAGAAAATTCATTGACACCAACAACATCAACAAGCATGGCAACAACAACACCTTCAAGAAGGACAAGTCCTACTTTTGCTATGGTAAAAAAGGGCACTACAAGAAGGAGTGTCACTACAGGAAAAAGCAAAAGGTTGACACAACAACAAATATTGTGGAGCAAAACATCAACGAATTAGTTGCTTTGGTCTCTCAATTGCAAATTGGGATGGTGACTGAATTAAACATAGCAACTATGAATTATTCAAAGGATTGGTGGTTTGATTCCAGTATAACTGTGATATCTGCAATGATTAGAAGCAATTCAAATCTTATACACCTATGGAAAAAGAACAACAAGTGTTGATGGGAAGTCACAATATTGCAATTGTTTTAGGACAGGCACAATTGAATTACAATTCACTTTTGGAAAGAAATTGACTTCGATTAATGGGCCATACATTCCTGATATTCATAAGAATCTTGTATCAACAAATTTGTTGTGCAAGAATGGAATAAAGGTTATCTTACAAGTTGATAAGCTTATGCCATCTAAGTATGGGATACTTGTTGGGAAAGGGTACTCATGTAACGGAATGTTTAAGTTAAGTATTAATGAGAATATCATCTCTATTTATATGCTCAAGTCATCTTCCTTGTGGCATAATAGATTATCACGTGTTGGATATAGTACTTTGAAGTTAATGAATAAAATTGGTATGATATCATGTGACAATTTAGATGAGAATGATTGTGAAATATGTTTACAAGTAAAGTACTTAAACTGGTGCATTATGATATTTGTGAATTAAATGGTGTATTGACTAGAGGTGTAAATCATTATTTTATTACATTTATCAATGATTACTCTAGATATACTCATGTTTACCTAGTGAGATCAAAGGATCAAGCCTTTTGATATGTTCAAGATAGATAAGGCTGTAGTTGAAAATCAAAATGATGCAAAAATCAAAGTTTTGAGAAGTGATCACGGAGGAGAATATTTCTCATTAGATTTTTTTTTTTTTTTTGCATTTTGTTAGGAAAATGGTATTGTGCATCAAGTAAGTGTACCTTATACACCACAACAAAATGGATTGGCAGAAAGAAATAATCAAATTTCGGTAGATATGGTTAATTCAATGATCTTAAAAGCAAAATTCCTAATAATTTTTTGGGAAGAAGCACTTCTTACTGTATGCCATATTCACAACAAAGTTCCTTCAAGGAAAGTTAAGATATCTCCGTACGAACAGATGAAAGGAAGGGAACCAAATATCCACTACTTTAAAGTGTGGGGATGCCTTGTGTACTATAGAATTCCTAATCCTAAGTGAACCAAATTAGGACCAAGGGCATTAAAAAGTGTGTTTGTTGGATATGCTGGAAATTCTAAAACTTATCACTTATTAAGTGTTAAATCGAATGTTATTGTGGAATCAAGAGATGTTGAATTTCTTGAACACAAGTTTCTTAAAGATTAAAGTGATGCCTCAGCATATTCACAAATAAAAATTGACGCAACCAATACTTTGTCAATTAAAAGAAAACTATTTTGATTCTCCAAGTGAACCAAGGAGAAGTCATAGAGTGAAGAAAATGAAAGATTTTGGTTCCGATTTTGTAACTCTTCTAGTAGAAGGAGATAGAGAAAAGGTTGTGAATAAATCACCCATATTCTTTTACTTGGATGAAAATTCAAGGACGTTTAGTAAGGCAATGGCATCTAGAGATGCATAATTTTGGAAAGAAGCAATTAATGATGAAATGGATTCCATTGTTACTAAAAATACATGTACGTCAATTGACTTGCCTCCTAAATCAAATCCAATCGGATGCAAATGGGTATTCAAAAGAAAGTATAATCCTAGTGGTATGCTTCGAACCTTTAAAGCAAGGTTAGTGACAAAGGGTTATAAGTAGAAAAAGAGAATTGACTACTTTGATATATATGCACCCATTGCTCAAATTACATCAATCAGAGTTCTATTAGCTTTAGCATCAATTTATGAATTGCATGTGCATCAAATGGATATTAAAATGGCTTTTCTAAATAGTAAATTAAAAGATGAGGTGTATATGGAACAACATTTTTGTGTGTAAATTATCCAAATTTACTAGTAATCCTAGTATTGTGCATTGGAAGGCTTTAAGTAGATTCTCGGTTATTTAAAGAAAACAATGCATTTATGGTCTATTTTATGAAAGATAACCTGCAGTACTAAAAGGATATTTAAATGTTAGTGGAATAACTAGCACGATTGATAAAAGGTTAACATTTGGATGGATTTTCAAACTTGTAAATGGTGTAGTCTCTTGGGCATCAAAGAAGCAAAGATATATAGCACATTCAGCGATAGAATCTGAATTTATACCACTATCGGCAGTTAATAAACAAGCTGAATAGCCACAAAATTTGTTATTGGATATAGAGTTGTGGCCACAACTAATGGCAACTATTTCTTTACATTGTGATAGTGAGGTAACTATGTTTAGGGAAAATAATAAAATATACAATAGGAACTCTAGACATTTTAGTTTGCAACATGAGTATATCAGATAAATAATTACCGATGGATTTATTTTAGTAATTTATGTTTGGGTAAATGATAACTTGGCTTATCTATTCACTAAGAGACTCTCAAAAGGTTTAATAAGTAGTACTACAAAGGGAATGGGTCTTAGGCCAATTAATAATAGTCAAGTATAGTGGAAACCCTACTTTATAATTTCTAACAAAATTATTAAAGTTAAATGGGTAACAACAAGCTATTGTACCTTGATGGTGATCGAGTACCAGGGCTCAAGGTTAGTGGTCATGGAAAGTTAGGAGGATGATTGTAAGAAAACAATCTTAATGAAGTTCAAGGTTTTAACAAGGCAATGCTAAAGTAACAAACTTAGGAACATCACCTATATGAGCATAAGAAGTGGCACTGCTTCTAACAAAAGTCAAATGAACTTTTGTAAATGGTCATGATTGCAAGAGGAGCACAAGGCCATAAAAGTGCTTAGGCATAGGAAATTTCTAATCAAATGTGCATAAATTCATATGCATGATAATTTGATTAATAAGTGGAATCATAGTTAAAGTTTTTTTTACCAATTATTTTGTTAATGGAATTATTTGCACTAATTGAAGGCTCAAATCTTAACAAATATATTCTTGTGTGTTTGAATTTATGTAAATTAATGAAGATAACAAACTAAGAGGAAGATTGTTAAACTAGTTTATTATTATAAAAGAGGTGTCTCTTGCTTAAGAGAATACGTGACTAATCAGAGAATACGTGACTCTTAATCAAAGAAGACGTGACTCTTAATTATGGAAAGAGGTGACATTTTGTCCCAAAGGAAAGTTATCGGTAGTTATGAAGAAATTATTCTTGAAATGAAGAGTGGTGATATTTGGAGATATGATACTTAATTCCAAGAGATGTATAGATCTTTTTTTTTTTTTTTTTTTTAAATAGACATCAAGTCACATATTATTTATAATTACCACAATCGTTCATAAATGCTTCTTTTTCAAAACTCTCTCTTCATTTCTTTTCATACACGTAATCTCGACACATTCAAGGAGAAATTCCAAGAGAAATTCAAGCAATTGCTAAATTCGTTTCTTTGCGGCTTTGGTGTATGTCCAAGAGGTATATTTGTTCTGTCGTTAGCAACAATAGTGGGGGTAAATAATACCTCAAGGACAATGATCAGCATCACATATTAAAGTATCAAGAGTCTATTACTACTTCTCCATCTTCTTCAACAATCAAATTTCCCCAACAATATCTGGGACTTTCCAAAAATGGATCAGCTTTTAACAGAGCTCTATCACAGATAATCAAGTTATTCCTTACTACCTTCCACTTGTAATTCGTTGCAAAATAGTGTCAGTCACTGTATGCATATAGAGCACTTCACCTATGAGCTCTATCACTTCTGAATTTCAATCATTTTAATTATCACAGAGGGGAGATGTTGAACCAGTATGAAGGAGCCCATAAGTCTCTGGCAGTGACTTAGCTGCCTCAATTGGACGAGCATGTGCTTCAAAATTCAAATTTCTAAGCCTCATCTGGGGACCGAAAAGAATGGTCTTGCTATTCAATGACTTGATAACTTTTCCAGGCAATGCTCTAGCACGATCCTGAAGAGAATCTACAATGCTTAAGCCTACTTTGTCACAAGCCCAAATTTCTTTACGATGAGGTGATCTAGGGGACTTGTTAGGTTTGGTCAGAGTTGAGAATGCCTAGAAATCAAGATAAGCGATAGGGACTATTGGCTGAGTCAGAGTTCGATAGTTTCTTAGGGGCCAAACACTCAAATCGGCCAGGGATATTAAACAAGGCATCACTTTTAGAATTCAAATTGAGCTCGCAATCAGGATTAGCAACTGCTCTTTGACCCATCTGGTGATCTTGCAACACTGACCTGGCCCTCTTTCCTAAATGTGAAGGGCAATAATATTTACATAACTGTGAAGGGGTTGAAGAAGTGAGACATTACTACGCTACAGCTAGATGAAAAGATCATTTTATTAGGAAAGCACATCGAAATATGGTCAAAAGTTTCAACCAACATAAAATATTTTCTCGCCATAATTCCCAGAAATAGCACATGGCTTTGACGGTAGAAAAGATCAAACCCAAAAAAGTTATAATCTAGAATAAACTTGCGCCTTCTTAGTCATTTCCCTTATAGCTATGAGGTTCGCAAATGAAATGCAGTTACCACATTAACCAGGATGAATTTAGTGAAGAAAGGGAAACAAGCGCTTTCATGGACAAGAACACCAGAAACTCCACACCTCGTGCACCCTTATAAGGACCTTCGATCGTTCATCTGGACATTCCAAGAAGATTTATAGCATAATCTGCTAGACAAAAGGGAAGAGCAAAGAGAGTGAAAAACAAAAGAACCCACCTGGGCATTCTATTTTTTCCTTTTTCAGAGATGATAATGTTAAGAAGAAGAAGAAGATGAACAAGGAGATCCAAATGCAGCTAAAAACGTGTTCTTCTCAAGCTCTCTCGTGTGCTTGTGAGAACACTTGTACTGCACTCCACTCTCTCTCTCTCTCTCTCTCTCTCTCTCTCTCTCTCTCTCTCTCTCTCTCTCTCATTTATTCCATCGTTCATTTCGTCTATGCGTGCAATATAGCATAGGTTGACTCCAGGAATATGGGCGTTTATGTCCTACAACCCATCTGTGATAATAAAAAAGATAGAATTCATCGATCTTTTTTTAGTCGAATGAATTCATCTCTTCGCCCTTCTATTGCTTGACAAAATCTTCTCTTTTTTGTCCAATGCATAGCAAAAGAAATCAATTTTAAATAGAAAAATTTCGAGTAAATATCAGAAGCTTTTACTTTCCGAAGACGCAATGAAGCAACGTCAACACAATAATATTTTCATCAGAACCCATTGTATTATTCGTCTGTATTCATTGCATTGATTGAACATAAATATTGTCTTTTATTAACATACGGAAAAGTAATAACATTGAAAACTCGTATATGAAAGCATATCTGGCCGGACTAGAGAAGAACTTCTGATGGCGTGGACAAATGGCATATCTGCTTTCTTAATTAAGGCAGTAAATCAAGTAGTTCAGTCTTCCAAGAGAGAGATTTTGGCTCCATTTCTTGTGTTTTGACTGAAACTTAATAATGAACTAGAAAATATTTTTCATCGTTTAGGTATTGAGTATCTAATTTTATTTTTCTAAATAGACATGCACTATTCGAGCGTTGGTAACTTGTGTATGGATAGCCGGGGATCCAGGTATGGACACTAGAATCCCAGATCCGACATTGATGGACCTCAACCAAGGCACTAGGGTTTAGGGCAAGGACACTGAGATCTAGGGCCTAGTCTTTGATGGACTTTAGTGTGGGCACTTGGGTCCTTGGCCCAACCTCAATGGACCGGGGCACAATCTTCGTGGACCCGGGCTTGGGTGTTGGGATCCAAGCTTGAGTACCTGGACCCCGCGCTCAGATTTTGTAAACTCGAGCCTACGTGCTGGGGCACTGGGCAGGTTACAATTGATTTGCACGAACCCAGGACATTCAAGATTGTAACAACCGGTGTCTTCATGGTCATCAACCTATAAGCTATCCAAAATAGACATGCCAAGTTTGGGTCCTGAATCTTGCAAGTTATAAGTTTTGAAAATATTAAAGAACTCATGGTCCAATATAGGGAAGCCCTTGTGCATCTGTCGAAACTAGAACCTTCATCTACCTGGAACAAAGAAGAGGTTAAAGAGCTTCGTGGAACTACTAGGCATGGTCAATTTCAGTTGTATTATTGTTTGAAATTATGATGTAATGCAAGTGCTTAAATCAGAAGTTGCAAGTGATGAACCTTTATGTTTGAGAATTGGAGATTCCTTGAATTTGACGAAAAATAGATAAGTTCTTATCCTGCTTATCTAGGAAGTTATGGGCATTCAATATTAAGTGATGATCCTTTAAGTGATAAATTGTTTATTAAGATTTGTGGATTAAAGATAAGTTCTAGTTTGGAAACCACTTATGCTAGACAACTTGCCTTCGGAGACAACTAAGGTGGGAATTCAAAGAAGTTGATCTTTATCTTAGTGTTGCGATTGTAAGTGCACAATGATCATTTTAATATGACGACCTTATGAATCCTGTCTTGGGTGTATTAGGAGTTAATTGTCCAGTAATGCAAGATGAACAAATTTTGAAATAAAGTGATCAATGATCTCACTCAACGTGTTAGTAAGAACATGAGTAGTTGAAGGTTTTTATGCAGTAAATAGGAGTCGATTTGCATAACTCTTCAAGTAAATTTGTTGATATTATAGACCATTGATATCCGATATGAAATTGATCAAAGGTATGGCTCATTAACTTATGATTTGATGTTGTTGCTTTAAATGAGTTTTTCTAATATGTATAAAGTTTTGGGGAAAGATATTACCCGCTCTGGTTACTATACATATATGAAATAAATTTGAGAATAATGAGTATTTAAGTATTTTACCTTTCATGTGAACGCGTATTTCACTGTTCATTTTGATCGTATTAGTATGAACATCTATTGAAAGGAAATAACTTATATCTAAAGTTGTGCTTATATTATCTATCAGATTTGGGATTATTGAGTTTATAGTATGGTTTTATAAGTATGCATAGTGAATATTCGATCCATTTAAAAAAGATATACTATTGAGCTGTGATTGTTTGCTCCATTCATTCCAACCGTTTCAGGTACCTTATTCAAAAGAAGGAGCTGTAATTGAAAAGTGTGATTATGACTAATATACTCTCTTTTCAAAATGATTACCGGTTCATAAGTGACTTAAGTAAATTAAGTACATCGAACCACCGAGCAGTGCTTCCTTCAAAAGCATTGGTGTACTCACTGCAAAACATTTGATAGAGCCTTATTTTAATTAAAAAAAAAGCATATTATCATATGATCAATAACTTGCACACTGAGCTGAAAGTCCGGGGCCCCCATAATAGAAATGAACGTGATATATGTTGTTGTAGGCCATGTTGAGGTCATAGCATTCGGGTTTGTCCACAAACTCCTTCAAATCCATCGGGTCTCTTATATTTAATCCGTCGTCGTAGAAATTAAGACTGCGGAAATAGGCCGCCTTTGCAAAGCCTTCAGAAGGGAGATGGCCGCTCCCCATTTGCGTTGACGTAGGTGTAGCACCCTTTTGTCTCCTGGATACCTCTCCGCCAAAGGCAATTCGATCGGCATAGCCATTTAGATGAGTGAAGACATCATTTTCCCAATATCCTATATCGTTGTCCTCAATTTGCAGCCACCACGATCCAGTATCCGGATTCTGAAATATTTTTGTTATAAGACAGAAGTCTCGAAAGTATCCCGTGTATATTTACCTAGAAGATTGTTCCATTGCCTTAATCAAGGCTATTAATAATTCATATTGAGATCCATAATAGGTGGAAACTGTAAGAGTTTTCCTAATGTGGATTACATTAATTGATATTGTAATTTACTGTTTTTACGGTTACCGTAAAACAAGGCTGGTTTAAGATGAGATAGAAGATTTCTTAATTAGTCTAATATGGGGCTGGTTAGTGTGGACCGAGTTGAGCCGGCCCGTAATGAGAGGCCTGGGCTAAAACTCTATAAAAAATGCTCAAGTCTCTCCTCTAACCCTAATTATCACCTGTATCCTCACCTAAAGGGTGTTTACCTAATGCTACACGTGAAGGGGGCCGCCTCATTGCGCCAGTGATACGGAAGGCAATAGAGAAGAAGGACTTAATGCGTGGATCCCATTTATATGTGGGTAATCCCTTTTTATGCTTCCGCTCTATGTTCGATGGATCCAGGTACGTTAATGTTTCTACTCAATTATGCATGTTCTTGTTCTGGTTATGGAAATCTTGGGGTTGCGCAATTTGCGTCTAACATGTGGTATTAGAGCCTCCATAACCCTAGAACATGAACACAAAGAATTTTGCCCTAATTTATGCAAATTAGCCCTAATTAGTATGGATCTTGTCCTAATTTATGATTTTCGAGACTTTTCGTTTAATAAAAATTAAATTAAATTATATATTCGGATTGGGCTCGATGAGACGAAGAAAACCGTGGGCGGCACGTCACCGGAGGAGGCCGCATGCGCCTCCACGCGCGGCCACGTGCCTCCTGCGTGTCGAACACGCGCTGCGCGGGTGCTCCACTCGTCGCGCACTCAGGAGGCGCGTGCGGGCGCGTGGAGGCTCCAATTTGTGCGTGGCCAGCGGCGATGGACTCGTATGATTATTTCCTACGTCATGGTATATTTATTTATATATTTGATAGTTCTATGGATGTGAAAATACATACGGAATCCTAAATACATGTATTTTTAGTGTATTTTTGCGTATTTTTCTTATATTTTCTGTGATTTTGGAAATACAGGTGATGGGTTACTAGTATGTTATCACATAATCATTATAAATGTGTGATTCATCAATAAAAATTAAACTTTATTGTGAACTGAAGCTAGCTTAATGAGATACAATCATTATGAGATAGTAATTGAATATATCTTGAGATAATGAAAAACAATAAAAGCCATGAAATTTTTATTGCTCATGCATACTTTTTTACATGTTGGTAACTTTTGAATGATGGATGTCTTAAGAATCTGTGACCAAACTAATTGTACTAATTAACACATATGTTGAGTGTAGGTAATGCATGTTAGTAAAGTTATTGCATATTGTACCTAAACTCATATGGTCACTGGTTAATGTCTATCGAGTTAAATATTTTTTATGGTAAGGGAGTATGGCAATATTTATGTAGAGCAATAGTATCTATTATTGAATTTTTAGATATTTGCTTCTGGTTTGACTCAATTAATAGGTCACTGGTTGATTACAATGATAATTTGTTACTTAAAAATTAGCTAATAAATCAGTTATTGGCCTTGGAGTCATGTTTTGCCGTATGAAACTCATGAGCAATAATTGATTAGTTATCAAGCTTGTCAATATGGAGTACCCTGTATTGCTATTGATGTTGACTTGTGAGGGATCCTTGGGATCGGCATTTTTTTTTAATGTTGTTTTAGTAATCAATAATCAGGGTGCACAAGAGATGCTTCCTTCTATGTTATGAGAATTTTCTTCTATTGCTGTGATCGGTGATCTCATTGGAGTCTGTCTTTCAGGTTCGTTGTATATATATGTATGATTAATTTTTATTAATGAATAAAGCAATGTAATTAGCATGATATGTGATTTTGGTGATATGCTGCCCCTATCACTAAAGTTAAAATTACATGTATATGGTGTATGTGAGAAGTAAAGTTTATATCCCTGGTATGAGAGAATTTCAATGATTCAATTGAGTAGTGACCGCCAAAGTGGCACGCTTGATTGGGTTTGAGAAACTTCGGTTTCATATGATGATTGGGATGTCTCCTGGTCTAAAGCGCAATCATACTCCCAAAGGAGGTGATTGTGTATTAGTTCATGGAGGGATACATGATAATGTGGTGGAGGAATGACTGATTCTAGTGATTCATATGCTCAAAAGTGATGGATTCATGAAAAATTGGAATATATTCTCATAACCGCTATCATGTAGGGAGTGTACAACTGCATATCATGTATTCTACCCAAAGGTGATTATATGATTATGCATGTAACTCTCTGGATGTGTACTTGTACGTCAAGTTACACGGTACTCACATGATACTAATTATATATATTGCTTGGTTTTCAGTCACATTTTCTGTAATTAATAACTTCATTATTATTGAGGTTTTTATTACTTCAAATTTTAAGTTATGGACATATGATTTGTTGCTTGAGAAAATAGCAATTGAATTTGCTTACTGTCTATAAAGCGTTCCATTCTGGAACACTTGAAAAGAGGTTTGCTTGCGGACTGCACTGCTATAAGATGATAGAAACCTTAGTTGCTTGAAATTATGTATTATATGATATTGAAATTATGACATATCTGCAAAGATTGTGTTTAAGTCCTAATGACATATACATCTCGTATATGATTAAAACGTTGTTTCTAAAAGTTTTCTATTTAAGGAAAATGACCGAGATAAAGGTCTTAAAAGGTTGTCAGGCTTAACAGTGGCCGTGAGTATTTTGGCAAGTATGATAATGCGAAATAGCTTAAAGGGTCATTTGTCAAATACTTGGTAGATTCTTGGGTGGTAACTTAATTGCTATGCCTGAAAATCCTGACAAAAGATTCACTCGAAATTATTTTGTATTTTACTTAGATTGTTTAATAGGGTATTGATTTTATGACCTTGAAGAAGGTATAAGAATTATGGAATCACATACTATAAAATTTCTACAGTTCGATGTAATTGTAGAGGATAGCTACTCTCAGACTATTAAGGATAATAATCTAATGGAAGATCACTGTGTCTTTATCTTTGCCTATATAGACAATTGTGGTACAGACAATTGTAGAATTTTCTATACTATAAATTAAACTTGTTGAGGTTCAAGGTACTATTCTTGATATAGTTTATGATGAAATTTTTTTTCAAACCTCTCAAGTATAAATGAAGTGGTGGTAACTTTATTGAGGAGATTTGTTAGGGAAAGACGATCGGTTATTCCATTAGACTATAGTCTATTTGTGAGAGCATGACTATAATATCCACTACATGGTTGATTTAGCAATATAAATAAATGTTGTTTCTTATCCTCAACCAAGTATGTAATTAGATGCTATAAAAGGCGTATACAATATATGAAACATGTTTGGAAACTTACTGACTTGTCTAAAGATCCCAAGTTCATTAGTTGCAAATTGGCATACAAAACTAAAAGAATTTCAAATAAAAATTGTGGAATTTAAAGCCAAATTGGTAACTAAAGTTTTCACTCTGAAAGTGAGGTGGATTGTTTATAGTAAAGAAATAACTATTTTTTTAAAAAGATTCTTTCAGAGTGAATGCGACATTAATAGTTTATTTATTTATTTATTTATTTATTTATGGAGTTACGCCAAATAGATACAAAAGCTATATTGTGCAACCGGATGATTTTGCAGCAGATTCGAGTAAACTTGTGTGTAGACTGAAAAAGTCTTATTTATAGTCTTAAGCAAGTTTCCGGACAATATTATTAAAGTTTCATAGTGTTGTTATTTTTTGTTCAATTGGGAACAAAGTAATTCAATATACTTGCAAGGTCGGTGGGAGGAAATTTATTTTTTCTCATACGTTATGTACATGATGATTTTGGTTTACAAGTAGTGACCTTGATGCATCTTTTACACTAAGGTCTGTAAAAATTGTTCTTGTCATATATATATCGGATTTTATATTAGATTTTCTTGGAGGACATTTGCTGATCGTATTTTGGAAATATTCAATATACATCATTGCAAGCCAGGAATTGCTCCTGTTGTTAAGGGTGATACACTGAATCTATCACATTGTCATTATTTAGATATTGAGAAAATCTAAGTAAAGGGAGTACCTTGGGTAAGTACACTTAAAAGTATAATGTATGCTCGAATTTGCACTAGACTAAATGTTGTCTTTGTGACAGGACTTCTAGGCAGATATCGGTCAAATTCAAGACATGATCACTGGGTTGCTGTCAAGAAGGTTTTAAGGTACTTAAAGAAGACAAGAGATTATACGCTAATTTATATACATGTTCAATTCTTGCAATTAGTAGAGTATCTAGATATAAACTTTGCTGGCTGTTCGATGACATGCAATCAATAACGGAATACATATTTATGTTAGCAAAGTAAGTGCAATAAATAAAGTTTTATGTCATCTTCTACTATGTAAGCAGTGTTAGTAACATTCTTTTAGGCTGTTACTTGGGCTTTTAGGCTCCAAAACCTCATGAAGGAGTTAATCGTTTTAACTTTATGAATAAATATATACGGTTGTATTGAGATAACAAATTTGTAGTATTATTTATTTACTACAGATGTCTCAATGGGTCTAAATATATGGTGGTCAAAACTTTTGACCAAAAGCAAACGATACAGAAAGGTGACGTTTTAATATAATATATTTTCACAGATGATGTGATTGCAGATCCACTAACTAAAAGCCTACGCCTATGTGTATTTGAGTGACATGTCATTAGCATGGGTTTAGGAGTATCTTCGAATACTGTTGTTTAGTGGGAGTTATTTTGGCTTTACTTTGATAAAGATTTCATCTGTGTTCGTCACACTTTGTAACGATTTGATATGTATTAACTTTTGCATTTATTAAAATATTTTGAATGTGTTGTTATTATGTTAAATACATATTGATAAAGTCTCAAGGGATTGTATAAATCTTGAGTGAAGGCTAGGGGCATCCATCCGGTTATTAGCTTTGTGCATATGTCTTGTGATACATAAAGAAAGGTTAACCATAAGGACAAAACATATGTGGGTTCATTAGAACCATAAAGCATTCTCTAGTGGCATAAGTTTTTTGTGACACCTAAGGTAAGAGAATAATGACTGACAAATGAGAACTCTCTATGAGAGATGTTATTCATTTGCCACACTACCATATTGAATCCATATCAATAAAGTTGAGAGCACTCGTGACCATGGAAGGCTCTGTGTGTATACATGCAGTTACCGCCATGATTCGGTGTTTAAGACTTTATGGGATAGAATTGATTATTAAGAATTATTTCTGGACCAATGCGCGCGCATAAGGTACGATTTCAATTAATATAGTCCAAGTGAGAGAATGTAAGAGTTTTCCTAATGTGGACTATATTAATTGATATTGTAATTTACTGTTTTTACAGTTACCGTAAAACAGGGCTGGTCTAAGGTGAGATAGAAGGTTTCTTAATTAGTCTAATATGGGGCTGGTTAGTGTGGGCTGAGTTAAGCATGGCCCGTAATGAGGGGGCCTGGCTGGAAACTTTATAAAAAGTGCTGAAGTCTCTCCTCTAACCCTAATTATCACCTGTATCCTTACCTAAGGGGCGCTTACCTAACGCTACACATGAGGGGGCCGCCTCATTGAGCCAATGATACGGAGGGTAATAGAGGAGAAGGACTTGATGCATGGATCCCCTTTATATGTGGGTAATCCCTTTTTATGCTTCTACTCTATATTCGATGGATCCAGGTGCGTTAATCTTTCTACTCAATTATGCATGTTCTTGTTCTGGTCATGGAGATCTTGGGATTGCGTAATTTGTGTCTAATAGAAACTGCTTCAAGCGCAGCACCCAAAGCAAATTGGCTAGGTACTAGTACTAATCCACGACAATCTGAATCTGTATTGTAGCAGCCTGTCTCATAGCCATTACCCTAAAGTCCACCCAAGAAAAGCATGTCAATGTTTAATATGTTTATGAAAGCTTGGTGAATCGTAAGCTGTCAGAAGAGTTATGAACTCACCGTATAGAATACGAAAAGCTCTGGGAGCCCGCTATCACTTCGTTGTCTGTTAACCTAAAATAAAAAAACAAATTCTCAACTTCTAAATCTAAACATTTAGAATCCCATTTATGCTAAAATCTTTGGATTCAATCATTCTTAGTTCTTACCATCCATCCGGCCTCCACAGTGTTCACTTCCTCACGAGGGCCTGCTGTGACCCAAATTTGAGCCAAACTGAATTCATCGTCCACTACTTCAGGTTTCCACACATTAAGGTATGCTTGAGCTCCCAAGTACTTGCCGCCCCTCATAGTTACTGTGGCGTACTGACCAATATACAACAAACTCTTAAGGAGGTGAACTTTAAGGATCAGCACATAAACGAAAACTCGACTGAAAATTAACGCCACAATAAGTGATATCGTGATGTATTTGCACATACTCTATGTTCACCAGCATCATTGGATTCATTCTCGCTCAAATTGAGCCGCTTCAGGCGTGAAGTCCACCGTTTAACGTGACGAGTGGTAGCATTTTGCACTCTTCTGATGGGGACCGTTCCTTTAGGGCATTTACCGTATTTCCACCAAACTTGACGGACTGCACCTCTCACATATCCCGCTTCATTCGCTTTCCGATTGGAGCTTGGGTTCGTCTATTCATAAACGTGCCAGCTTCAGCGATTATCAAATAAGGTGGGCGAACATATATAAGGTCGGATGACAATTCTTCCGACTTAGAACAACCTGAATTTCTTAGACAACCTCTAATATCGAAATATGTTTCTCCTAGAATTGCTCTATGATGGCCCTCATCATTAAGGTACTCATACCGTCATCGCTGCCCTTTCTACTGTTAACTACAAATTTCGCAAGAGCAGCACTGGACAGAATACCGGGGCAAGTGAGGGAACAAAAACCTGTATGGTGTGATTCTTGCGAAGCGGATGATCAAAAGCGGGTTGCTTGTAAATGTCAACACAATCGATCACTTCACCACTTTCATGACTCTGCAGTAAGTTCTCATAAATTATTTTAGCAAAGGGAACATAATTAAAAGAAAAAAAAAAGTTGAAATAGCAATGGGTAGAGTTTAGGAATGACCTCAATGGTTTTTACTGTTCCTTTAGGCTTCTCGAAACCTGTAACTTTGTTTGATACAGGGATTCTCGCTTGAGCACGCCCATTGCTTATCATACTGATAATACTTATCATCAAAACCAACCATTTGGAAAGGTGCATTCGTGGACTTACGATTGCCATTGTAGAACAAAGTGTTTTTGAAAATGAGACAAGACAATGTTCTTCCTTATATACACATAAATCACATCCCCTTGGTAGACCTCAAATCTAAATCTCGGTAATCATCATTAACAGCCTGCCATGGAATATCGTTTCCACAAGGAAATTTTTTTCAAGATTTGGTAATCGAAAGGATGAAAATGAATCTTCTTTCGGCAAGTATGGACTAGGATTTTGCACGTGAAAGGAAATGTTCAAGATTTGGTAATTGGAGGGAAGAAAATGAATCTTCTTTCGGCAAGTATGGATTTGGCTTTTGCACATGAAAGGAAATGTTCAAGATTTGGTAATCCAGGATTTATCCTTCTATTTCCACATATGAAAAAAAAAAACCAATCAATTTTTGTACGTCTAAAAGATTCTCATTTTGGAGTGGCAATCAAAATGTCGCATTGATGGCAAGTATCTATACATATATATATATAGATATATATAGATATATATATATATATATATATATATATATATATATGCATATAATATATACATTATAATATATATTTGGTAATGAGTGAAATTGCCTTAGTGGCAAAGGGCAAGAACTCTCAATTCCTTCCTTCTTCGAAAATGGTAATGAAACTCCAATATCCAAAAAAAAAAAAAAAAAAAAAACACGTTAACAATACACGAAGATGCAACAAAAAATAGCCAAAGCTGCAAAGCTTCTGTTGAGAATCTACTCCCCTTCAATATTGAAACACGGAAGAAATTAACGTTCTAGACATAATATGCCATCTCTTAAGGGAGATGTGCTAAGACATGAACTTCCCAGACATGAACTTCCCGGGGCTTTGGTGGAAACTCACAACTGATTTCCTATTAATGCTAGCTCATTAACTGATCGTAAATCGATAATGCATATAAAAGCAATGTGATTGTACTTCCAAAAACAATAAAATATATTAACTTCCGGACACCATTTCAAAACTATTTGGGCATAATGTATGGCCCAAGGAGGTCTTTGTTGGAGAAAACTTCCTTATTTGTTTTGAAGCTGACAAAACATTTCCTTTAGTCTAGTCTAAAGACTTGCAGAATCTTTCATCAAAGTCTAAAGACCACCAGACCGCCAGACTCAAGATTTAAAGTCTACCCTTATTGACAGTTTCTAGACCGTCAAAGAAGAATTATCCATAATTGAGTATTTGTTTAAGGATTTGATTCGAGTGGCTAAAGAAGTTCTCACGGTTGGAGATAGCATCTCAAGATCTATTATTCGTTTAGAAATCAATACGAATAATTTGAATCCGTTGATTGGCGAAGTATACTTGGAAGGTTCTACTTATGGAAACCTAAATCCTGATTGTATGGGCGAGCATGATTGATGGGCTATCATCACATTCCTTAAGTAACTCGAGATCTCCCTAATTGATTCTGTCCAATTGGTAGATTGGAAGAACTACTTTGGAAGGTACCAACGGATATGAAGGCATGGAGGAGTATATAAGGAAGACACTCCAGTTATTTGAAGGTGTGCTTGATAGATAAATTCCAAAGTCTGAAGCTCATTGTTCTTTGTTGATTCAATTGTTGAGCGAAAATTTGTACTCAAAAGAGAGTTTAGACATTGGTGAGGCTTTGAGGAAGTGTAACAGAGTCTCTACACTGTGGAATCAAGGACATGATACTATAACGACTCTTTTGATTCATAGTGAAATCCAGCCAGTGGATTGTCAGTGCAGGAGAGTGGACGTAGGCTTGGATTAAGCTAAACCACTATAAATTTTGTATTCTTATTCTCTTCCATGAATTCTTTTATTTTGCTCGCAACTCTATTTAATTGTTAGAGTCTGATATTCTTTACAAAGTCTATTGTCAACCAGACTAAGGTTAAAAGTAAAGTTTTATACTATATTTTCCAAAAATGTTTGCACACCTATTAACCCCCTCTAGGTGCACATACTAGCTCTTTCAATTGGTATCAGAGTCTGTGTACTCATTTAAATTGAGGTGTGTTTACTTCAGAGTTAAAGATCCATGGCTAATATGTTGGCTCCATGGCTAGTATGGAAAAACAAGATGAATGTATTCCTAAGATCAAAAGATCCTTTGGAATGGGATGTGGTAAACAAATGAATCATTCCTAAAGCTACAACAGTCTCAGAACGAGAGAAAGAAGTTGTAGAGGCTATCGAGATGACTCAAGAAAAGGTAACCAATAGACTAGCTCTTGATGCAAAAGTAATTTATTCATTATATTGTGCATTATTTCTTATTGAATATAACATAATATTTTCTTGTAAAATAGTTAAAGAAGTCTAGGATAGGCTGCACATCACTCATGAAGGAACCGATCGAGTGAAAGAAATAATAATTAATATTCTGCTCGATCAATATGAAGTCTTCAAGATGAAGCAAGGAGAATCTATCACTGACATGTTTAGTCGTTTGATAGAAATCATAAATGGTCTTGAGTATCAAGGTCAACCTATCTCAGGATCCATGAAGGTTATCAAACTGCTGCGTGGACTTTCCAAAGATTGGAATCATGTAAAGACCTCAATAAGAGAAACACAAATAATCATGCCACTCTCCATTGACGAATTGGTTGGCACTCTTCAGTCTTATGAAGTGGAACAAATCAATGAAGATAAAGATCCTAAAGGTAAAAAAATCTATTGCTTTAAAATCTAACGATGATTCTGATATTACAAATTCTGAAGACAATATGAACGATAAAGAGTTTGCTCTCATGATAAGAAGGTTCAGAAAACTGAACAAAAATGAAAGAAGATTCAATTGGAAGAAACAAAACTCTCAAAAGTTTCAAAATAAATCAGTTAAGGACGATGAATCCAATAAAGATGTGATTTGTTTTTAATGCAAGAAAAATAGACACATCGGACCCAATTGTCTCTTGCCGAAGAAAAAGAAATGAAAAGCTAAGAAATACAAAAAGGCACTCAAAGCATAAACTTGGAGTGATACCGAATGCAAAGAGAGTGATGATGGTTATGTTAATATCTGCTTAATGGCAAAATTAGAATCAAATTCAGACTCTGAAATAGATACAGACTCAAACTTAGACAGTAAAATCGAGATAAGTAATTTAAAAATCCCTACTAAAGTCTTTAAATATATCGATGAACTGTGTCTTAGTCTCAAAACCTCTCTCAAGAGGATTTTCGAGCTAAAAAAGGGAAAATTCTACACTTAAGCAACAATAGATTATTTGGAAAGAAAAGTTCGAAAATTTAGATAAAAATTCTATTACTTTGAAAGAAAATGCACTTTTGAAAAATGATGTTTCAAGTATTTCAAAAAGGTTTTCTATAGGATCTGAGAAATTGAAAAAGATTCTTTCGGCACAAAGACCTTACTTTAACAAATCAGGGTTGGGAATAACTTATGAAACCATTCCTCTAATTGATTTTCCAAAAAGAATCAAACAAAGATCTACAAAAACCTTCTATAGAAATCATTTTCAGAAAATCTTTATAAAACCTGTTGGCCGTAGTGCTCTTAAATGTTCTAAGTGCAACAACTCAGAACACTTTGAGAAAAAATGCCCCATGGTTTGGAAACCTATTAAAAAGGATTGGGCAAAGACCGCATATTGTACTAACTTCATTGAACCCAAGAAAGTGTGGGTACCAAAGAAAGATTGAGTTTCTTTTTTAAATGCAGGTTACTATCAAGAAAAAAGATCAAATGGTACTTGGATAATGGATGCTCAAGACATATGACATGAGATTCAAGTTGTTTCATAAAACTTATGCAAATTAATGGTGGAAAAGTTTCTTTTGGTGGAAATAACAAAGGAAGAATTGTCGGATGCGAACAGTAAAGATTGGAAGTCTCACAATCAACAACATCTCCTTAGTAGAAGGACTCAATTACAACTTGCTAAGTATCAGTCAACTGTGCGACACAGTGTTCAAAATCAATTTTCAAGAAGGAATATGTTCGGGAACCAGTAAAGACTTTTCTCAAACTTTCACTAGGTGAAGACATGGGAACATCTATCTTTTGGATATCAAACCAAAAAAAATCTCAATATCTAATTTCAATTCAAGATGAAGCTAATCTTTGGCATCGAAAACTTGGCCATATCAACATGAAGCAAATTGTCAAAATTTCTTCAAATAAGCTTTTTCATGGACTACCCAACCCGACATACCAAAAATCTGAATTATGCACACCATGTGTGTTGGGAAAATAGGTTAGAAATTCTTTCAAATCAATAAATTGAGTTTCTACTAATCATGTGCTGTAGCTTCTGCATATGGATCTCTTTGGACCAACTAGAACTCAAAGCATTGGTGAAAAGAAATATTGCCTAGTGATAATGGATGATTATTGATGATTTACTTGGCTATACTTTCTTGCAAGTAAGTTTGAAACATTATCTTATTTTTTAAAGTTTGCTAAAAAAAAGTACATAATGAGAAAGTGTATGTTATTTCGAGTATACGGACAGACCATGGAGGTGAGTTTGAAAATCAAGACTTTGCTAAATTCTGTGATGAATTTGATTTTCAACATATGTTTTCCTCTCCATACACTCCAGAACATAATGGAGTTGTGGAAATGAAGAATAGATCATTGTAAGAAATGGCTAAAACACTTTTAATTGAAAGCAACATTTCTTCTCGTTTTTGGGCTGAAACAGTCTCTTGAGCATGTTATATTATTAACAGAGTCTTCTTAAGACCTATTCTGGAGAAAACTCCCTTGAGTTGTTCAAAGGAAAGAAGCCAATTGTTTCCTATTTTCATGTGTTTAGTTGCAAATGTTTTATATTGAAAAATGTAAATGATCGAATTGGTAAGTTTGAAGAAAAATTAGACGAATGAATCTTCCTTGAATATTCAACCACCAGCAAAGCTTATAGAGTATACAACAAGAAGACTCAATCTGTTGAAGAATCGATGAATGTCAAATTTCAAGACCCTATACAAAATCAATCAATTCAGACTTAATCTAAAAAATATGAATCTGCTCCAGACTCTACAAAGTCTAATTCACCAGAAGCAACTCAAACTTCAAAAGGTCAACAACAAACAAATTTTGAAGAATCAAATGAAGAAAAAGATCAGCGGACTGTCAGACCAACCAACAACTGGAAGCACAAGTCTAGTCATCCCAAAGAACTCATTATTGGTGACATTGATGAAGAAATTCGTACAAGATCCAAAAGGCATGAAGAGTCTAGCGCCGTGGCTCTTATTTCTAAAATAGAACCTAAAAGTATAAAAGAAGCTTTAACTAATGAAAGCTAGATTAAAGCTATGCAAGAAGAACTCAGGTAGTTCAGTGTTAATGATGTTTGGGAATTAACTCCTAAACCAAAAGGTAAATCTGTTATTAGAGCAAAATGGGTTTTCAAGAACAAGATGGACGAAAAATGAAAAAAGTTATAAGGAACAAAGCAAGATTCGTGGCCAAAGGATATACGTAAGAAGAAGGGATAAACTATTATGAGACTTACGCACCAATAGCAAGGTTAGAAGCAATTAGATTATTACTTGTTTTTGCTTGTTATAAGAATTTTAAGTTATTCCAAATAAACGTCAAAAGTGCATTTCTGAACGGATTTATCCAAGAGGAAGTCTATGTGGAAGAACCTCCCGGTTTTGAAAACCCAAGGAAACTGGACTCTATTTTTAGACTAAAAAATGCGCTATATGGTTTAAAGCAAGCACCTCAAGCTTGGTATGACAAGTTAAGTAATTTTTAATCCAAAATGGCTTTGTTAAAGGTAAAGTAGACACTACTCTGTTTATTAGAAGAGAAAATAAAAACTTTATACTTGTTCAAATCTATGTTGATGATATTATTTTTGGATCACCTATTGAAAATCTATGCAAGAAATTCTCTAAGTCTATGCATGATGAATTCGAAATGAGCATGATTGGTGAACTATCATTCTTTCTCGGATTACAAGTGAAACAATTGAAGGAATGGATTTTTATTCACCAAGAAAAATATGCTAAAGAACTTGTCAAAAAATTCGGTTTGGAGAACTGCAAAAAGATTTATATATCGATATCAAGTTATTTGAAGTTGCACAAAGATGAATGAGGAAAGAAAGTTGACAAGAAGTTATATAGAAGTATCATTGGTTCACTTATTTATCTTACTACTTCTAGACCTGACATTTTATTTAGTGTTTGCATTTGTGCCATATTTTAATTTGATCCCAAAGAATCTCATCTAAGTGCTACAAAACGCATCCTCAAATACGTTACTACAACCTCTAAGTTAGGTCTATGGTATCCTAAAGAATGAGACTTTATTCTTCTTGGATACTCAGATGCAAATCTAACAGGATACAGAGTTGATAGAAAGAGCACCTTGGGCAATTTTCAATTGCTTGGAAATAAGATAGTATCTTGGTTCTTGAGAAAGCAAAGTATTGTAGCTCTCTCAACAACAGAAGCAAAGTATGTGGCTCTTGGAAGTTGTTCTCAAATCTTATGGATAAAACAATAGCTAAGAGACTTTGGAATCGAAGACTCATGCACTGAGATTAAATGTGACAACACCAGCGCGATTAATCTCACCAAGAATCCAATTCTTCATTCAAGAGCAAAGCATATAGAGATTTGACATCACTTTATTAGAGACCATGTTTAAAATGGAGAAGTCTTGATTGAATTCATTGACTCAAAGAATCATCTAGCAGACATTTTTACAAAGACATTAAAGAAAAGTCAATTTAAGTCTATTCGATCCAAACTTAATATCTTAGAGTCTGAAGAAGTTTAGACTCAGGGATAAAAGTCTAAAAATGATTAGATTCAAAAGATCAAGGATCACAATTGTAAGTTATTTCAGTTTTAAAAAGTTATCTTTCGGATAAAAACTCAAAAATATACAATTGTCTATTAATCTGCAATTGATTTGTGATATCCCGAATTTTCAATTATATTTTCAATGAATTGAGACGGGCATTTTGTTGGCACGCATATAGTTCCTTTCCTTGAGTCGGCCACTCATGTGAAAACTAGTATATCAAGTGAAGCCATTAAAAGATTCCAATGCATCAAATTCGAGAATTTGATCAAGAAACGACCTTTCGATCGAACTAATCTACAAAGGTCATTACGACACAATTAAAAGAATCGATTAGAGATCGGAAATAGGTTGACTAAACAAAGGCATGTGATTAGGTGTGGATGATTCTACCAGATCGCACAATTCTTGTCGATCGGCACTGGATCGGCCTTTCTGTCATTTGGGTACCCTTTGTCTATATTTGAAACTTTAAGATTACCACGACAACCGAGAGTCACCAATGTGTCAAAGATGTATATTGTGGCTTGAAAATAATCAACCACGGGTTAAATGCATGAAAATTTTTAAAAGCTACCTAGTAGGTTAGAGCACGCTAATATCATGCCAAAGTGAAATTAACTGTGAAATTGAAAGCGAATTCAAAAATTGGAATCCTATTATGTCAAAAATCTAATTAGGAATATTGGATTAATTTATGGATTTTAATTGGATTCAATTGGAAGAGAATTGATTGGAATTGAAGAATTTATTATACAAGATTTCATGCCACGACGGAAAAAGGAATTACACCCATTGAAATAAGGTTGTGGAAGATTGGAGATAGTGGAAGATGACATCACCTTATGTCATGGTGGTTGGGGCCAAGTGATGAGAGCTTGACAAGTGGAGGGTGGAGATTAAATCTCAAAAAGGCACCCATCAACATCATCTTCAACCTTTAGCTCCTTGGAATTCAAAATTTGAGAGAGGGAGAGAATTCGACCAATTGCAACTAGCCCGATGCCACCCTTTGTCTGTGTCCTCTGCCGCTCACCATTCGTTGCCAGTGTCGTCGTTGTTGCCGTCGTTCGCACGCGTCACCCTTGCGCCTGCTCATCAGCTAGCCCGCCACTTCACTCGGCCTTTGTTCGCACGCTAGCACCGCTGTTCGTCGCTACTCCAGGTCGCCAACGGCAGCTCGTCGTCGAACAAGGCTACCGGAGCCACCGCTAGTCATCGCCCGAGCTGTCGCCGCCCGTCTTCACCGATTCCACCCACAAGCCAGCCGCCATGCAGCCCCTTCCAGCTAAGGTTAGTAGCTAGAAGTTCCAACAAGATCCGGTTCTTCAAGGCCTATTTTAGGCACCTTTTAGTCCTCATTTGGTGTTGCTCCATGTAGATTTGTCATTGGCCTTATCATTCTCTTCGCCGAAGACTCATCGGAAAGCGATTTCGGTGAGTTTAGCTCACTAAATCTTGATTAGAGGGTTAATTATGCCTTAAGAAGTGTGTTTAGCTTATGTAGAAGTGTGTTTAGCTTATGTTGATTGAGATTTGGTGGTTAGATTAGTTTATTTAGTTGTGGATTAGATTAAGGTGTTTAATTAAGTTAAAGTGTGTTTAGTTTAAAGCTAAGTAGGTTTATTTTAATATAAGCCTTGATGTGACTTAAAGGAATTTATTTCTGATTTAAATAGATGTTTCGAAATTATTGGATTATATAATAATATATTATATTACGAAAATTATTAAAATATTATTATTTATAAAAAAATCGAAAAAAAAATTATTTCGACCTTATTTCCTTAGAATTTTTTGCCGATCACTACTACATGCTCAAATTTTGAAATTGATGATTGGATAATGCAAATTGAATGCTAATTGTGAAAAATAGGGATTATTATTTTAATAGAAGTATTGAGTGAAATGCAAAGTGTCCGAGGGTCGATATTGAATTGTCGTGTGCTAGTTGAAAGACTCGGTTGCAGTAGTGGCTAGGCCAACTAGACCTTTATTCCTTTAGAAATGACATTAACATAGAGACAACGCTTGAGTCGCAGTAGAGGCTAAGCCAACTGGACTTATGCTCCTTCGGGAACGCTGTCGATGGAGTGACAAAGCCGCGCTCCATGGTGGGGAGGCAATGCCTGGCTATATGTCAGTAGATAGCCGTATTGCGAGTACACTATGCCCTTGTGTGGCAGTGAATAATAATTGGAATGCTTGTTGTGATTGTGAATTATGTGAAATTGATTGTGTTCCAGTGATTTAAGCTCTTATTATTACTTGTGATTGAGTGATACGAATTGTACTAACTTGCAAGAAGAAAATAAGACGAGGTGAGTCTTCTGTGCTATGTGGCTATGCCACTCTTGGCTATATTTTTTTTTTCTAATAGGGGTTTAGGAAGGGTGAACTTGCTAAGACAATGTCTCATCCCATTGTGAGAAAAATATTTTAGGACCGTAGATGGCGGAACCCCCGGAGTAATACAGTATCCCGGTGCATATCATTGAGCTAGTGCATAGTTTTCCTAATCTTGGAAGTCATTGGATCTATGAGTTGATTAGGACCATGGTCTAGGTCCAGGAGGCCAAGCTTCTCAGGGTGCCTCATAGATTTAGGGCGTGGTTCTACTTTGGACCCAATGGTTTTAGGATCAGTCCTTTAGATAGTTTTGATATTCCACCTACTGTGTTAGAGGCCATTCTAGGTGAGGGCGTAGCTAATGCTCCCGAGGGCGTAGCTAAGGTTGAATAGACAGAGGCTGGATCGACGAACAAGTCCGACTAGTAGCTATAAGACTATTCCTTCTTTTTGGTGGATCGATTCCTTTTGTGCAGGCTAACCCTTTTTTATGCACATAAATTCTGACCCATTTTTGGTGCATATAGTCTTTGATCCTATTGGTGTATGTAAACTTTGGTGCGAGTATATATGAAAGTATGTTGGCTTGTTTTTTAATTGGTTTTTCCTGCTATCATATCCCGTGTGTTTTTGGTCAGGGGTTTTCTAATACATTACGCTTGCGCAATAAATAAATTAATGGAGTCGGCGACACTACCTAGGAATGTCGCATTTGCATGGCCATGGTGGGTTGTTTACATGTCTCAGGGTTCGGGGTATGACAACCCCATTTAAGTGGTATCAGAGCATGGTTCATGTATGGAGCGATAAGGTGCGTGGAAGTCATGGGATAGTTGGTAGGAAATGCTTTTATTATACTGATGCAAGTGGTTGATAGTTGTTTGTTAACTTGTTGTTGAGGTCACTCATATTCTAATGTGGTATTGGAATTTGCAAACATGCGTCTATATTGAGCCTATAGCATGAATGACCGAGTGTCGAGAGCTGCTAGGAAGAGAGCAGTAGGCCTAGTGTTTCGAGGTGGGTCGCCGATAAGGGTCGGTGCCCGAGGTGCCCTGGGAAGAGCACAGGCTGAGGCTAGTGCGAGTGATGCAGCATCGCCTCCAGATGATACAGTAGCCCCTAAGGATCCAAGAATTGTTGGAATCATGAAGATGCTTGAGTTGATGGGTGATAGATTAGACCAGCAAGCAGCCGCTTCAGCCGCTAATGCCGCCAATGCTGCTACCGCCGCCCCTGCCGCCGCACCTGCTACCGCCGTACCGGTCGTTGAACTTGAAGTGGAACCTATTGAAATTCCACCTGAGAACGTGGCTGTTGGGAGGCCTAGGCATAAATTGGTAGAGCATTTTATGAGATTGAATCCACTAACGTTCACGGGATCGGGAGATCCCGAAACTGTAACACTATGGATTCAGGAGTTAGAGAATGCCTTTTGAGTTGCTGATGTGCATCGAAGCAAAGAAGGTTGTTCTGACAACCTATCAGTTGAAAGGGATCGTAGGTACATGGTGGAAGACTACTAAAAGGATAGTGTTTTCTAAAGGTGTAGTTCCAGAATGGAATGCCTTTCTTGAGGTCTTCAATGAGAAGTACTTTTCTAATTGTGTTAGAGAGGTAAAAATGGCAAAGTTTTAGCGCCTTCGCCAAGGTACAATGACTGTCGACCAGTATGAAGCGAAGTTCGCTAAACTGTCGCAGTATGCCCTTGAGTTAGTCTAGAGACCGGCAGATCAAGCTCGTAGGTTTAAAGATGGGCTCCAACCAAATGTGAGGAGCTTGTTGGTACCATTGGATCTGAAGGAATATAAGGACCTTTATAAACGGGCCCAGCTGATTGAGAAAGACCAGAATGAGAGAGCTGCCGCATCTGGGTCGCGGTTTAATTCGACCAAAGAAGGTAATCAGTTTGGGAAGAGACCGATGTCTGGAGGAAGGTAACATGTTCCACTCAACAGGAAGGGTGGGATAGAAAAGCCAACACTAAGACCAAATGGTATGTGTCGTCTACGCGGAAGACGACATGGTACAGCCCCGTGTCCTCCTAGGATGGGCGCCTGTTATGAGTGTGGCCAGCAAGGTCATATAGCTAGGAACTATCCTAGAAATCAGATGGGACAGCGTCAATTGCTGCCACCACCACCGTTGGGTCAGAACAGAGGAGTTGTGCCACAGATCATGCCATACGGTGGATTGAACTGACCTCTAGCTCAAGGAAGGATATATGCAATCACTAGAGGACAGACAGAGGATGTGCCTAATGTGATCACAGGTATGGTCTTACTAAACGACCAATCTGCTTATACTTTATTTGATCTTGGAGCTTCTCATTCATTTATAGTTGAAAGATATGTTAAGTTGGTAGAATTAATTCCTAAGTTGTTGGAGTCTATGATTAGCATATCTACGCCATTAAAGGATAAGATGTTAGCTACAGTGGGTTGTCTTGGTTACAAGTTAGTGATTGGTGAGCGAGAGGAGAGGATAGACTTGATAGTCCTAGCCATGTATGATTTTGATGTGATAATTGGCATGAACTGGCTCACCAAGCAATGAGTTAAGATGGACTGTTAAAGATGGACTGTTATCGCAAGACGATTCAATTTAACCCGTTAGGGGGTGAGTGTTTCGAATTTATTGGGAGTCGAGGAGGACCCTCGGTCTCCTTAATCTCATCGCTCGAGGCAATTCGCTTGCTAGGCAAGAGTTGCCAAGGTTACCTGACGACTGTCGTGGATACGACAGTGGAGGAGTTGAAGATAGAAGACATCGTAGTGGTGCAAGAGTTCCCAAACGTATTCTCGAAAGAATTACCAAGTTTGCCGCTAGAGAAAGATAGAGTTTGTGATTGAATTAGCCCCCGGGCCGAGCCAATCTCTAAAGCTCCTTACCGGATGGCCTTGTTAGAACTTAAGGAACTGAAGGTGTAGATGCAAGAGTTGTCGGATAAAGGATTTATTCGTCCTAGTGTATATCCTTGGGAAGCACCAATTCTGTTTGTGAAGAAGAAGGATGGTTCATTGCGCTTGTGCATCGACTATCATTAACTCAATCAGGTGACGATCAAGAACAAGTATCCATTGCCAAGGATCAATGACTTGTTTGATTAGCTTCAGGGAGCATCGATATTTTCTAAGATTAACTTGAGGACAGGGTATCATCAGCTAAGGATCAAGAAGGAAGACAAACCGAAGTCGGCGTTTCACACTCAATACGGCCATTATGAGTTTACTATGATGTCGTTTGGGTTGACGAACGTCCCAGCTGCTTTCATGGATTTGATGAATCGGGTGTTCAGAGAGTACTTAGATCAGTTCGTAATCATTTTCATTGATGACATCCTAGTATACTTAAGGAGTACTGAGGATCATGAAAGGCACTTAAGGATAGTGCGTTAGACTTTGAGAGATCATGAGTTATACGCCAAGTTCAGTAAGTGCGAGTTTTGACTAACTCGTGTGGCTTTCCTAGGTCACGTCATCTCCAGAGAAGGAATCTCAGTGGATCCAGTCAAGATTAAAACAATGATCAACTGGCCGAGATCGATTACGGTGACAAAGATCAAAAGTTTTATGGGCTTAGCAGGGTATTACAGACGGTTTGTAGAAGGGCTTTCAGTGTTAGCATCGCCGGTGACAAGATTGCTGAAGAAGGAAGAAAAGTTTGTGTGGTCAGATAAGTGCGAGAGTAGTTTTCAAGAGCTTAAGCAAAAGCTAACTACTGCACTTGTGCTTACTATTCCATCTGGTCCATGAGGGTTTGAGATCTACAATGATGCGGTGTTTAAAGGATTGGGTTGTATATTGATGCAGCATGGTAGGGTTGTTGCATATGCGTCTCATCAGTTGAGACCTCAAGAGTTGAATTATCCGACACATGACTTAGAACTTGCAACGATCATCTTTGCTCTAAAGATTTGGAGGCATTATTTGTGCGGAGAAAGATTCAAAATCTTCATTGACCATCAGAGTCTCAATTAATGTGTCTATTAGTCGTGCGACTGTGGAGCTTGTTCGAGATGGAATGGTAGAAGGCCGAATTTCATATTTGAGGATGAGTGCCTCAAATATCTTGCTTCACAATATTGTAATTAACTGTCTTAGACCCAAATCCACATCAAAGACTGACGTCTCCAATTCAGAAGCGAAGCTGATGTATGCTATTAATGTTGGTAAAAAGTTCTCTCTGCCACACACTATCATGTTTTACATGTATAGGTCAATGGTGAAGGACAAGGATCAACTTCCTTACTTAGCACTTGTTACTCAGTTATTCAAACATTTTAAAATTCAGCCTCCCAAAATTCTGTGTTTTCAAACCTGTGATCAAATGGTGGTGGGACTGAAGATGGTTTCAAAGATGCGTCTAAAGGAACTGAACAAGGCTTTTGAGAGATTTAAGGAGAAGACTCATGTCAAGACTTTGTGGCTGCAAAAAGGAAAGGCAAGGAGCCTATGATAGCTCCATCTAAGAAAAGGAGAGTACTCGTCTTATAGGATGAAGAAGATGAGGAAGATATCACCATTTCTGCTCTTGCCTTAAGGAACTTACAACGTTTTGTTCCAAAGACAAAGGATAGAGAGGACCAAGACAGAGAAAAAACAAAGCAGAGAAGTGAAGAGAGGGAAACAATGAGGAAAGATGCACAGGATGAAAGAACTGCAAAAGAAGAGCAAAGAGGAGAAGAAAGTCATCATGTCACTGAAGAAGAGATAGAGCATGAAGAGTACTTATCTCCACCTGAAAGCAATAAAACAGGGGGAGCTGCTGAGAAAAAAAGGTACTCATTCACTTACTTTTACTAGTGATGATGTTAGTCGTTCTTCTACCGATCCAGAAGATGTATATGCCTCTCAATTTCCTGAAGAAAGTCATGAGGTTTCATCTCCGAGTCTGGGTGCTCATGTTGAAATGCCATCATCTGCCAATACTCCACAAACTGATCATGCTGAAGCAAGCACTCAAACTGACAACTTAGCAAACTTTAGAAGATTGCTTGATATTCTTATGGAGATGCGAGGTTAGATTTATGCCTTAGGATGTGAATTTCAGAATATGCAAAATGCTAATCAAGCCTCTTCAGTTTCATTGCACAATCAAGTTCAGGCCCTCAATCTTCAAGTTCAAACAACTACCAAGGGTGAGGAAATAGCGCAACTAAGGAGGATCTGAGAAAGCAAGAGGAGACTGTCAAGTCGATGGGAGATTTCCAGCTTATTCGCGTTCCAAAACAATCTTAATTTCATCCAAATCTTTTTCTTGTCTCTACCTTTTTAATGCTACAAAAAATGGGAGAAGTTGGTGCAGATTTGATTTGATTTTGGATTTGACTTTAATTCTTGTTTTTGTTTGGTTGTGACTTGTTTGGATGACTATGTTTTTTGGTTTGGACTGTTTGATCATTTAATGTTGTAGTATTTTAAGCGTTGTTGGTATTCATGGCAAAGATAGTTGTTTTTACAAGACTAACTCATTTCATGTGGATGCAAATTCAATACTATATTTATCTTAATCCATTTATCTTTTATGAGATATCCTTGTTTGCTTGAGTGTTGTCTCGCGGGTCAAAAGTATCCAAATCTATAGGAAAATTTTGTCACCATCAAAAAGGGGGAGATTGTTCGAGAAAACTTCCTTATCTGTTTTGAAACTGATAAAACGTTTCCTTCAGTCTAGTCTGAAGACTTGCAAAATCTTTCATCAAAGCCTGAAAACCGCCAGACCGCCAAACTCAAGATTTAAAGTCTGCCCTCATTGACAGTTTCTAGACCGTCGAAGAAGACTTATCTAGAATTAAGTATTTGTTTAAGGATTTGATTCGAGCGGCTAAAGAAGTTCTCACAGTTGGAGATAGCATTTCAAGATCTATTATTCATTTCGAAATCAATACAAATAATTTGGATTCATTGATTGGCAAAGTATACTTGGAAAGTTCTACTTATGGAAACCTAGATCCTGATTGTATGGGCAAGCAGAATTGGTGGGCTATCATCACATTCCTTAAGTAACTCGAGATCTCCATAATTGATTCTGTCCAACGGGTAGATTGGAAGAACTCCTTTGGAAGGTGTTAATGGATAGGAAGGCAGGGAGAAATATATAAGGAAGACGCTCCAATTACTTGAGGGTGTGCTTGATAGATAAATTTCAAAGTCTGAAACTCCTTGTTCTTTGTTGATTCAATTGTTGAGCGAAAATTTGTACTCAAAAGAGAATTTAGACATTTGTGAGGCTTTGAGGAAGTGTAGTAGAGTCTCTATACTGTGGAATCAAGGACGTGATACTATAACAACTCTTTTGATTCATAGTGAAATCCAATCAATGGACTGTCAGTGCGGGAGAATGGACGTAGGCTTGGATTAAGCCAAACCACTATAAATCTTGTGTTCTTATTCTCTTCAATGAACTCTTTTATTTTGCTCATAACTCTATTTAATTGTTAGAGTCTAATATTCTCTACAAAATCTATTGTCAACCAAACTCAAGTTAAAAGTAAAGTTTTATATTGTATTTTGGAAAAGTGTTTGCACGCCTATTCATCCCCCTCTAAGTGCACGTACTAGCTCTTTTCAGTCTTTTTATGGCTTAGCCACTATTTACTTCTTCGAACACTGAGTTGAAAACCCAGGATCACCATTAAAGACATTGATCCCGTATTGGGGAGTCTTACCCATGATCTGCAAATCATAGTACTCAGGGTTCGTCGCCATCTTTACAGCATTGTCTGCATCCTTGTTCATCAAATTGGCATCGACATATTGAAGGTGGAGGACATTGGACGATTTCCCAAATCCTTCAGAAGGAAAGTGGCCGCTACAATTTGCGTTGTCGTATGATTACCATCAGGTTCCATGTTGACTCTCTTTGCCCCAAGTGACCCCAATCCGCACTTGTGCTTGAAAAAGTAGATATTTCTTTGGGCCAATATCCTATGTCGGCATTTGCCAATTGAAGCCACCAATGTTTGAATCCGGGGACATCTGGTAAAAAGACAAATATACTCAGTACATTCACGTTTGCATCACCCCAATATAATTAAATTATGCCTTTTGATTTCCTTATAACTGGCAACATCATATGATCTATTAAGACAAGAAAACTAAACGAGGAACACGAAAGAGCCTATCATTTCCCTAAATGGACAATTTCCGTTACTTGGGTTACATATAAACATCATATTGATTCCCATTAGGTTGTACCAGAGATCCAAGAGTAATTTAGTGATCCGCTTGCATGATTCTTGGCAATCAAGCGACCGATCTTCTTGTTTGTTATCACGCTGAAAATCATCCGTAATAAGCATGTCAATTTTCAGCCATTGGATCCTGACTCTCATGAGAATCTTAGATATCGTAAAAGACATAAGAGAACTCACAGTTCAGTATATGTATGACCTAGTCGATTTGCCGAAATTAGCAAAGCTACTGATGTCACGACCCTCGTTTGTCGCACGGGGTTTCGGTCCCTCAGGCATTTGGGGTTTGAAGGAAATTGCTTATGAGACAGCCCAAATGGTTCCTACAAACGACAATCTCAAATGGACCATCATTTGCTAACACTGCAAACGGGTTGTCAATCATAAAAGGGCTCTTCCAAGCCCATGTCTCGTGTGACAAGAGTTTGATTTTAGAGTTCTTTTAGACACCTTGAATATCATCTATGAGTCACCACTAGCCTCATTTTTAGGGATTGGCTAAATACCCAATAGAAAAGTGGGAGGTTCTTCTTGATTTCCACGGAACTAGAGATTATTGGATTTAGCAACTTAGGTTACACTAATGTCTCTATTAATGTCATTTCAGTACCAAACTTGTTGAGATGTTACCTAAGTGACCATGCATTTGTATTAATCATTTTCATGGTAAAGAGGTCCAAATTCACTAAGCGATCATGCGACATGCTTGTAGGTGGGTTCATTTAAAATCCAGGCTATTTCTAATCTTAACTTCAATAAATGAAACCCACAATGTAAAGAAAGACACTGTGACAATAAAAAATCAATGTAAGGAAAGAACAAGCTATTCTAAGTGCAGAAAAGAAAACTTGCAACTCGTCGGGCAATTATTATAAAACCGATTGAAAACCCGAGACATGTTCGGTATTATAAAACGTGACTGGATTGGACATCGGTCTTAAACTACCATCTTCAAGAGTTTGAGCCACCACCTCCATAGATCATCTCATGGATGTCGATTACATGTCTAATCCTCCATTTAATCGAAACAAATAATATGCAAGCAAACAATCGAGGTAAAGGAAGACCGTTCATTCAACAAACAATGACTTGGCCTCGAGATTGGCCTTTGCTTTCATGAATTTCGATTATCCAAACCCACTATTGACTAGGATTGATTAATTAATGGTTAATGACAACTGGCCACCATTTGCATTCACATAAGGATGGTCAAGATCAATTAATCCCTAAATTCCGATCTAATCAATCCCAAGCGGCTACCCATTAGGCCATGCATCACACCTATCCATGCATTTAAAAATCACATGCATAGACATCAAATCGACCTTGATTCTCAATCAAACAAGAGTGAGTGAACCATTAAAGGGTCCCTTTAACTGCCAAACCGGACGAAATCGGTTTTAATGGGATTGACCCATCAAACGAAGTCCAATCACAAAGGTTCATGCGTGGTTAGAAAGCTTAGAGTGTCCACTCAAAAATTCTTGAAGACTACTCGGACTGGTTCTAATCCGAAAAATCTAAATTTATGCAAAAAGACTTAGTGATTCAAATTTGACCTGGTTTGATCCGTGAATTCAAAAAATGTGAGAAAAATATCAAACACACTCAAAAGCGCACCAAAATTCACAGGTAGTTAGGACATTGTGTCCTCCACAGCTTTTATGTTTTGAACTTCTGCTAAAAACCAACCGATTTTCCCTTCCACCCAAGACTCAGTTGAAAAACAGTTTCAAAGGCCAAACAGACATCGTTCGATTTATTGCACACAAGGACCTCTCAATCTTGCAATCAGGACCTCAAATTTTACAAGCTACTAAATCAGACCACAATGAACATTTTTAAAATTTAGAGATTTTGTATAAAAGGACTTTTGAACTGTCTCAAATTTTCAAAATAAAGTTGTTCTATTTTGAACATGGAATTATAGAGCGTTTTCTAGAAAATCTTGGAATTTCAGGGCGTTTTCCAGAAAATCACTCAAACTTTACGCATGCTTTAAAAATACCAAAAGATGTCCATTTTTTGGAAATTTATACACATTATATAAATAAAGCTCACAATGCATAGCAGTACAATTATCGGACCTTTACATGTAGATATCTTTTCCCTCTTCCAAAATCTTCCTGCAGCTGAAGCAGAAGCTCAAAGGTTCAGAGAACACGATCCAATTTTTCCAAAGGGTTCGGTATCTTGGGGGTCTATTCCAATCTCAAAAACAACATCGGAGCTAGTATTGCAAAGGGAAGATTTCAAGCGGGTATGAGGGAATGCGTAATTCTTTGGCAGCGACTTAGATGCCTCAACGGGACGAGTATCTGTGTCAAAGTTCCAATTTTTAAGCCTCATATGGGGTTCGAAGAGAAAGGTCTTGCTATTAGGGGTGAGCGGTTCCCGGTTCCGATTCGGTTCCACATGGAACCTGGAACCTATCCTTGTATACAGGTTCCTCATTTTTTGGAACATAGAACCTACCCGTCAGAACCAAAAACCTGGAACCTACCCTATCACAGGTTCCAGGGTCGATTCCAGGTTCTAACATGTTCTTTTTTTTCTTTTTTTTTCTTTTTTAGTTGAAAAAACGAAAATGAACGCAACAATAATAAACAATCTTATACCTATTAATCCTCACTCTTTTTATGAGCTTATCCTTCAAATCAATGATTAACACATAAAAATAGCTTGAACTCACCATAACGGGGTCCGACACCTTGACAATCCTTCAAGGAGCAGTACTCCAAAACTATAGATGTCTAATTTTTGTGTGGGTTTCCGAGTTTTCATGACTTCGGGAGCCTGATAACCTGCACTTCTAGTTCTAGGAGGCACTGTAGGAGTGTGGATCAAAGAAGTCAGGCCAAACTCTAAGATGCAACCTTCAAGGTATGTTGCCATGGATAAACCTCCCGCCTCTAGTCTGGATAATCATTCGCGTATGACAAGTCTCCAACATACCAACATACAATAGAGTCTGTCCTTTCTGCAGATTACGCTTCGATTTGAATCAAAAGTCTGACCAAGATCCCCTGCAATGGTCATCGGCATGCTGAGCATAGAAAGAAGTAGAACCATCGATGCATGTAAATTACCGACATAACTAAATTTGCTACGACTTACTGATGAAAATGATTATCAAAACTAAATGATTCTACAAAGACTCATAGTACATACACAGGAATGAGCTTTTGAAGCTACTCTGAGTCATTGACTATCTATGCATGACAATATGATTTACTTTACCTATGAGACCGAAAGTATATGAAAATCAGGGCCAACCTCTGGAGGAGTAATGAACTAGAACTATTAGACCGTGTGTCCAATTCCAACCTCATAATAGTATTTAGTGTTGTACTACAAGTAAACGGAATAAACATCAACTACATTTACCAAATTTTGCAAACCAGGCACCAAAAAATTAATATTTCTGGAGGAAATCAGCCCCATTCAAAACCAGAACAAGAACAACCCCAATAATAGCCACTGAATAGCAAGATGAAGATCCTAGAACAGCCATCTTGGTCTTATTTTGGGATACGGAAGAACCTACGTGACAACCCTCACAAATTCCCTTCCCTCACTATGTATGTACTTGGATCATGGCACACAAGCATGACACTCACATCTCAAAAATCGACCAAATAAAGCAGCTAAAATGTTAGATTAGATCTAACAGTTAAAAGCAGAAACAACAAGAGATTAGACCTGCGATTGAAGCTAGAGTAGGCGAGTTTCTTCGGTGTCGAGGGTGGCAAGCGGCATCAAGGGACGTTGGGCGGTGTCGAGGGGGCCTTGCGGTGTTGAGGGGGCATCAAGGGGCCGAGAGGCGTCGAGCGAGCATTAAGGGCATCGAGGGGGTCGAGCGAGCATCGAGGGGCGGTGCGACAGCTCGTCAGGCTCAACGGCGAGATGGCTCGTTGGACGAGCGGTGGGTGGTGGTGGTTCGGTGGCCAAGAGGTGGTGGTGAGTAAGGCGTGGGGCGGCGGTGTGGTGGTGGGTGAAGCAATAGCCAGCAAGAGGAAGGAAGGAAGGAAGGAAGGAAGGAAGGAAGGAAGAAGAAGAAGAAGAAGAAGAAGAAGAAGAAGAAGAAGAAGAAGAAGAGGAGGAGGAGAAGAAGGGGGGTTTCGGCCGAGAGAGGGCGAAAGAGAAGAGAGAGAGAGAGAGAGAGAGAGAAAGAAAAGAAAAAATTTGGGGTGGGGGCAAGAAGTGACGTGAGGAGGAAAAAGGGGAGAAAAGAAAGAAAGAGAGAGAGAGAGAAAGAAAGGGGAAGGGGGGAGAATCGACAAAAAGGGGGGGAAATCACATTGGGTGAAGTGAAAGGCTAAGGTTTTTTTTTTTAGTTTCTGACCGGTTCCGGTTCCATTTCCGGTTCCGGTTCTTATGAGAACCGGAACTGGAACCGGGAACCGGAACCGGTCCCTTTAGAACCGGGAACCGAACCGGACCCTGTGGTTTGGTCCTCCGGTTCCCGATTCTATCCGATGACTGAAGACTTTTCCAAGTGTCGCGACCCAACCCCTCGCACCCCTTGATAGTGGGAGAAAGAGGTTAAGTTTGGGGGTAATTGACCATAGGAGATCTCTCACACTACGTGTCCCAAAAGATGTCATCACTTCATCTTTCAAGATTGACCATGTGCATTCGCTCGATCAATGTCGTGAGCTCTCTCAAGAATGTACATCGCATGATAGTGGAAGTTGTCATGATTCACATCCACACGAACGATACACCTTGAAAAGGAGATCGGATGTGAATATCAAATTTACAGGTACCGTTAGCCCTCTCAATCGTACTCTCATATATAAATATGTCATTACTTCATCCTTTAGGAGATTTCCACATCGAGTATGCTAAATTATGGTGAATCTTATCAAGACCAATACCCCTCACGACAGATTCATTTATTATCTATGAGTTGTTTAAGACAATCTAGATAAAAGTTAAGAGTCGTTACTAACCTCGTTTTTGGGGGTCAGGTAGAAAAACCAATCGAGAATCAAGAGTGGTCCTTCGATATTTACGCAACTAGAGATTCTAGACTTCAGGGACTTGGTTATGTTAGCATTTCTATTAGTGCCCTTTCATGAAAAGACTTTCCCAAGATGAGCTACGTAAGAATTTATAAAAATTCAAGAACACAAAGCAAGGTATCAGGATATATCAATAATGATTTGTCCTAGTAAATGAAGTCTAAGAGATCTGAAATTTTATCACAATATAAACAAGAGAAAGATGAACAAACTTTGTTAGGGACTTGACCTCAAAATCCCCATCGAAAAATTCATACAAAAATAAAAATAGATATGACTCAACAAAAGTAGAGCAAGCATTCCACATTTCACTAGAAACAGATTTCTAGGTAAATTTGACAAAAATATAAAACAAATCAAATGACACGCAAATAATGCAAAATTGGTGTCATTGGAAAGGTTAAGACGTATCCTAAGACTTTCTAAAAGATGTCGAGTTGATCGAATAGTGACAATCACAAAAGTGTGCAAATCAGTCATAAGCAAGCTAGAAAATGATGCATGATGATTGACTTGATAAGCAGCCTAAACAATGCATGAAAAATATGAAATTTGAACATGACCTGGAGCTATGGGTACAAGAATGATGGCAGTAAGTTAGTCAGTAAGTAAGTCTTGGTAGCAGTACTTGCTTATAGTAACATATCTTGAAGATTATTAGTGGATTCTAGCCTTGTTATGGCTGTTAGTGTTGGGAGTGGATTAGGTTTGGGGATAAATTTGAACCACTATATATTTGTACTTGCAATATATTCTATCTCTTCACTATTTACATTACCCATTCATCATCACCATGTATTAAATAGCAGTACACGCACCTAATTTCTGCAATTTTTTTTGTCGATGTTTGAAATTGAATTCGTTTTCTTCCGCAAATGTTTTCATAGTTCTTGAACAACCTATTCACCCCCTCTAAGTTGTATTGTTAGCCCCAATAGAATCTAATAGCTCTCATCAGACCACATCGCACCAGCTAATAAGGCATCCAACAGTCCATAAAGTGCCACATCACCAAGGAAGGTTAATGGAAAAAATTTAAACTCTAAAATAAATATTGTGAATATTGCAAGTGCCCACACCACACTATTGATACATGTCAGAAACTACATGAGAAACCAAATGCTTAGCAAGTTTCTACACAAAGAAACGATGGGGCATGTCAAATAATTACTCAAGACCAATACCAAAATATTATAAAAATTCTGAGTCAATTGAGGACCAGCAACAATAATGCAATAAAGGCGAGTGCGATCTAAGGTAGAACCAGACCAACGGTCCGGTTTAGTTCCCTATTCTATATACCGATGGGTAGGTTCTTCCTTCCCTTTTTTTAGGAATCGGCAGTTCCTGGTTTGGTTCCTATTTTCAATGGGAACTGAAACCAAAATCGGAACCGGAATTCAGAATGGGGACCGGAACCAAAATCTAAGAACCAGGACTCCAAAACCCAAAACACCTCAAACCCTAATTTAGCTTCGTTTCCTCCTTTTTCCCCTTTCTCGTTCATCTTGACCAAAAAAAGAGAGTTCAACCGGGTTCTAGCCAAAAAAGAGCTAGCAGAGAGGGAGAACTGGAGAGGAAGAGAGCGAAGAGCTTCTTCATGGGGTTCATCAGTTTCTAGAGAGATTCAAAGGAGGAGAGACCATAAGAGCAGCCAAGCGAGAGAGTTTGAGAGCAAGGAGCCCTCCGGCAGTCTAGCCATGCTTGACCCTCGTTCGACGACTCTCGGCTGTGCTCTTATGCCCGCAACTCCCACTCCCCAAGCCAACACTTCGATAGGTTACGTTCCTTTTCTTCTTTTGATTTTTTGCTGGATGAGCCATTTTTCCAAGGATCTCGGCTCGGAGTTGTGCAAGGTGACTAGACGTGGTCCAATCTATCGAGCTTGCCCTCCATTCGCCATTGCCAAGTCGAATGGGGACCCTCCATCGACCCCCCTTTTATGCCTTGCTTTTGCCCTATTCTCTCATGTTTTTGCGTGAACTACTGAGCCGAGGCATGCATTTCGGGTTCACTTATGCTGTCCTTCATTGACGTTGAACATTCCCCATTGAGTCGTGTTGAGCTTTGATCCAGTTTCGAGTCTTGTTCATGTCCGTGTTTCCTTTCATTTGATGTCCATCACATGTTTAACAAAATGTTTGCACCAAGGCCGTACATATTTCTTCCGATTTTGAGTCGCTTGAACGTGTAGCTATGAAGCACACCTGATGATGATCTCTCTTTAACATCAAAATACATTTTTGGTCACCGCTGTTCAACATGCGTTTCCTTTTCTAATTTTGAGTCTTGTTCGATAGTGCTTCCATGTTATTTTATCACGTGCATTGTTCTCATGGTAAATGTGAATACTGGTGAGGAAATGAAGTAAGGATCTGGAAGAACACTAAATTATTATGATGCTTGACTGAGCTTTACTGTTATGGTCCATTTTATGTGTTATGCATCGCTGCGGAGTAATAATCAAGGATGGGTGGTGGTCCAATAAAGGGCGGAAGTTAGGAGGCAGATAGCACTGTAAGGAATTGTAAGAAAGACTTGAGTGAACCTCCAGATAGTTGATACTAGCAATTACAATTTCCAAGCAAGAAAGTTAGATTTGGTCGTTAGCCTTGCCTTCTTTGTGGATTTTCCTAGTAGGAGGATTAATGCCAAAATGGGTACATAACGATATGCATCCCCCTCTAAATCTCGCTAAAAGTATACAACATATGATACTGCATCGATTGCTACGTCCTTCCATTGGGCGATTTAGGTGATTTCTCCCAAGATTGTATGAATTGCATCTTATTATATATCCCAAATGCTATGCAAAAATTCACACAAAGCTTGCAAGCGAAAGGAAAGACAATATTGTATTTTTTGTGTTTCTTCCGACTTCTCAACATTAGCTTTGCTTTGTTATCCTAACAATGTGTTCCACTGGACATGGTAATATTCAAGTCGTGATGCATATGGAATAGTCGCGGGAGCTTGTCTATTTGTGTTAATGGGTAGCTCTCGAAGAAAGTGTAAACCTTATAACTTTTCGTCTTTTTGTTCATCTTAGTCCTTCTCGTTCCTTGTTTATTGACTTAAGGAAGTTTAGCTAACTCGGCCCTCAAGCATATACGTGGTTGATAATTCAATTGTTTGCCTATCATTTTTTATAAAAGTTTGATCTTTTTTTTAAAATAAATTATAATTATATTCCGTTATTGTTGTGTATGTGTGAAATTAATGTATTAAAGTAACACGTCAATAGAGATGAAGGAATGTGAAGAGATGACGCTATCACAAAATTGGAATTGTCTAATGATGAAAATGAAGAAGAGCTATCCTCTACTATGGGTGCCACAAACAAGGTACTTGATTCTCGTCTTCCTCCTCGTGATAAGAAATATACATTTAAATAATAAAATCATTATGCGATAATTAATGATAAAGATGGATAAATATATCAAGTATAGTGCATCATTGTAGCTTTGTATGTAAATACCATGTTTCTAACAATACTTCTGCAGTGAGAAAGCACTTGACCACGAACAAGAAGTTTCCTCACCATGTAGATAAGAAGCAAAGATTCTTTGCATCATATAATGTAGACATGGTTGGCAAGGCAATGGGAGATTCTAATATTGGTAGTGTCCTATCGACATGGTCGTTTGATTAAAAAACTTATTAAAATTTGGTCTAGTGAGATGAAACAACCTTTTTCCTTGGTTGAGCATATTAGATTTCGTGAATTTTTCAGTAAGTTACAACATCTCTTCAAACATTTATCATGTTTTACAGTAGCTAAAGATTGCATGAAGCTGTATTTTTGTGAAAGAACTTGTTTTGAAAAAATTAATTCTAAGATCGTACTCACAATGGATACATGGAGTTCCATTCAAAAACTGAATTATTTGTATCTCACTTTTATTAATGAAAATTGGAGGTTGAACAAAAGAATCATCAATTTTATGGTGATGCAAAGTCACAGGATTAATGAGATTGGGAAAATAGTGGAGAAAAAGCATCTACAAATGAAGAATAAGAAAAGAAAAAAAAAAGTGTCCATAATCACCATGGACAATGCTAGTTTGAACGATATTACAGTTAATTATTTGAAGAAAAAACTTTCCAAAGAAATATTATTAATATTATATGGTAGTGTTCTGCACTTGAAGTACGTGGCTCATTTATTAGATTGAATTGTGAGAAATAGCTTGATTACAATACGTGACTCTATTGCATATAGCCGAAATGTAGTTAGATATATGAAAGTTCTCCCACAATAGTTAAAGCATTTCAATTTTGCATTGAGAGTGAAATGATTACTTACAATGGTTCGATTATTCTTGATGTTGCCACTAGATGGAACTCCACTTACCTGATATTAGACACCGCTATAAAGTTCTGAAAAGCTTTTAAAATGATGGAATAAGACAATTTATCTTTTGCAAGTAAGCTTAATTATAATCTTCCTAAAGATGATGTTTGGGAAAATATTATTATCCTTTCAAAATTTCTAAAAATATTTTATGATGCCACCAATTGAATGTCAAGAATTTCATATGTTACTTCAAATGATTATTTTAAAAGGATAACTCTTTCGCATAGATATTTGAAAGATTCGAAGGATGCTTCAAATCCTAAGCTTCAAGCTATGTGTATGAAAGTAAAAGAAAAATTTGACAAATATTATGATAATTTGGATAAAGTGAATATGATGGTGTTGATTGCGGTTGCGTTAGATCTTAGAGCTAAGTTGAATTATGTGAATTTCTTGTATTGACAAATTTATGATGATGAATCGAAAATTAATAAGATGCATTATAAGGTGAAGGACTCATTGAAACATTTATATGAATTTTATAAGCAATCTTCTCTTATTTCTAGGGCTGAGCGTGGTTCCCAGGTAGAACTGGGAATCAGGAAACCGAACCCGAGGTTCCGGTTCGGTTCCCGATTCTAGAGGGACCGGTTCCGATTCCTGGTTCCTTTTTTCTAGGAACCAGGAACCTAATTAGGGTTTCTAAAACCTAAAAGGCAAAAACCCACTTCACAATTTCCCTTTCAATCGAATTTTTGTGCCCTTCTCTCATTCTCTGCCCAACCCTTGTCCCCGACGTCGCTCGCCTCATCCCTTTGCCGGTCACCGCTTGTCCCGCCGCTCTGCTGGTCATCGCTCGTCCCGCCACTCCGTTGCTCGCCGCTCGTCCCACTGCTCCGCTACTTGCTGCTCGCTTTGTCCTTCTGCCGGTCGCCACTCATCCCACTACTAGTCACCGCTCATCCCTCTGCTGGTCGCCGCTCATCTCGCCACTGGACGCTGCTTGCCTCGTCCTTTTACTGGTCACCGCTCGTCTCGTCTTGCGGCCGGTCACCGCTCGTCCCGCCGTTGGTTGCCGCTCGCCTCGTCCCTCAACTAGTCACCGCTCATCTCATCCCTCCGCCGGTTACCGCTCGACTCATCCCGCCACTAGTCGCCACTCGGCTCGTCCCACCACTAGTCACCACTTGCCTCGTCCCTCCGCCGGTCACGGCTCATCCCGCCACTAGTTGCTGCTTGTTTCACCGCTGGATGTCACTCGCCCCCCGATGACGCCCTTGACGACAATGCCCCGCCTTTGCCTCCCTTGACGCCACTCGCACCGCCCTTACCAACTTAGGTAATCCGTTCCTTCTTGTTCTCTTCTTTTATTGGAAGGGGTTGTCATGGTGGTTGTTTCTATACTTCTACTGATACGAGTTTATCTATTCTTTTAGCTCTAATTGCAAATCAATTCGTTTATGATTTGGATTTTGTCAATTGTTTGAACAAAGGATTTGGTTGTCGTTCGAAATTGAAGACCCAATTTGCTCGAGTTTTATGGGTTTTTTTCGTCAAGTCCCCTGTCTTCTAGATAATTGATTATTGTAGTCTAGGACATTCTCTGAGATTTCCCCTTTCTTGCAAAAGTTTAGTCCATTTGAGCATCTAAATGTCGAGGCAGAAGCTTATGTTGGGAGCCTTCAGTTGAGGTAATCTAACATTCGATTCATAACATATCTACATTTTCTAGGATTCTGCTCAAATTGATTGAACCCTGTCTCATGTTAATTAATGTCAAAAGGGGTTTCTCAACTGTTTTCACATCCTTCCCAGTAGAAAGAAACCATTACCGATCCTCAATGATGTCAATTGAATCATCAAGCCTTATAGGTAAGAAGAGAGACAGATTTTTATTAGCATACACTGCTCAAGGAGTGAAGTTCAGATATTGCTGACAAAATTTTTATTTCTCTTTTGCAGAATGACATTACTTCTGGGGCCTCCAAGCTCTAGAAAGACCACCTTACTTCCAAGCTAAGGCTAGGAAGCTCGGTAAAGATTTGAAGGTAAGCATATAGAAAGTACTTTTAGAGCTGTCTCACTTTAAGAGTGAAATGTTTTGGCATGCAAGTCACACAAAGCTTGTGAATCGCTTTTTTCAAGAAGAGTCACGTACAATGGACACGGGATGGAAGAATTTGTACCACAGAGGACATCGCTTATATAAGTCAATATGATGACTATTGTTTGGCTATTCTTTGCGATGACTCAAATTTCCTTGATTGCCGTTCATTATAAGCGCAGCAGCACTATAAGGAGGGCTAACATTAAGGGTTCACCATATTATTGCAGAAAATTATGATATCAGTGTAATCTCTGCATTATAAGCATGGCTAGCATTGGGGTGCAAGTGCTATTACGGTGAGATACTTCTTTCCTGGCCTGAGCTCGATTTTATTGTCATCTCAATTGCAGGATCTATGACAAGATAGGATACCCGGAACATGTATGGTGCATACTGTATTTGAATGGATTTGCAAACCTTGGTTGCGAGAGATTAGGCTTGGTATGCATTTCTAGATCCTTTGTGTTCGTGCTCTTTGATACTTTAATAGGGGTGGATGTTTATCTGCTTTCATTAACAATCCAGGTGGGAATTGACAATGGTCTAGGATGAGTTGGAACATGGATATTCAATATGTTAACACTGGCTATCCATACAATACGTCCAAAAGTTTTATGGAGTATTTGAGGGTCTTACGTATGAACATGTGAATTTCATATTTTCTGATGTTCTCATGCTCCAGTACTTGTTAGTTGATTATGTTGTTTTCCATTTCTAGAGAGGTGGCTGGTCTGTATCTGTGTAGTTTTTTTTACTTCTCAGTATTATTTGTTTCTTTTTTGGGAAGAGGACAATTCTCAACAGGACTTGATATTCCTCTACTTTCTGTCATAATTTATATATGCCAATCTAATTGTGGGAGCATTTTTGGGCATCTTTCTAGTTTCCTATATTTTCATATCTTAGTCTAACAATAATTCTGCCCTTCTTATATTATGCAGGAGAGCATATATCCACCAGTGAATACAAACCATTACAAAATGGGTCCATCAGAATATGGTAGTAATTAGTGGATGGTCATGGACAAGCCTATCATGAGATTAGAAGACCTATGGTTAGCTCTTCAATGACTAATAAGCAAACTCCTCCAGTAAGCAATGGATGGGAGGGGAATGCAAATAGTGGATCTCGTGGCCACTCTGCAACATGTGAGTTCTATGTTTTACAACAGGGCATCAACCTTATTGTTGATAGTGTAAAATTATTTTTTTGTAGGTACTGTTTAAGATTATTTTTTTTAACCTCATTAGAAGGTGATTAAGCATTGCCTAATTCTCATCATAAGTCCCTGGCATGGTTTTTCGTGGCATAATTCTCATTATTGCTGCATTCATTTTCCTTTTTTAAAAATAAAAATGAAATTGAAAAAAAAAAACCCTATTGGAACTTGAAACCGACCCCGGAACCTGTGACAAGGTAGGTTCTAGGTTATTGGTTCTGACGGATAGGTTCCAGGTTCCAAAAAATGAGGAACCTGTACCCGAGGGTAGGTTCCAGGTTCCAGCCGAAACCTATGAGGAACCGGGAACTGCTCACCCCTACTTATTTCTAGCAATCGAAATTTTGATAACTATAGTTTGAGTGCAAGTAGTGGCGGTTCCAATGCCAATGTAAGTGCTAATGAAGGTATAAAGGAATATGATGCACAAGCTTAGCAAAAATGCTTATGCACTCGAACCAACAAAAGTGCAACGACAACAAATCCGATTTTAATTAGTATCTTCAAGAAAAAAATGAAAATGTTTTTTATCTTGACCTTTTTATGTGGTGGAAGACTAGTGGCCCAAAATATAAGATTATATCTTTGATAGCTCAAGATTGCTTCAGAGTCAACTTTTAGTACATCGATCATGTGCTTAAAAGCTTTCAAAATTCTTTAACTCTCAAAATAGTTGAAGCTTTAATTTGCGCTTAAAATTAGTTGAGAGCCTTTCGTGTACCAATTAATGTTAAAGAGTGCATCAAGAATGCAGAAAAATTTGAGTCAAGTAAGTGATGTTTATATCTTTATTCATTCTAACTCCTTTTACATATCTAATATGTGAATATTTTATTTAATCTCTTTTTTTATTAGACATGGATTATCTTAATGAGGAGAATATTATCCATAAATAGAGTTTACCAATTAAAGCAGAATGAACATATGTGGTAAGGCTTTCTAATACTTATTTTAGTTTACCAGCAAATAAATATAGATTGTCTTAATACTTTGGTTTTCTTTATTTTTATTTTTGTCCAATGTTGAAGGAGCAGCTAAGGTCGTGTTATCTATGATTTTGCCAATTGGATGTTTGAATGGATCTTTTGTTTGTTTTTCTGACTAGCCACATAACACTTCCCTTTCAATCTTTGAATAGGTTTAACTTGAAGAAGCTAACCTATGAGGAAAGGAAACAGAAGTTGATAGAGTGCCCGAATGCCCTCAACTCAGCAATTAGAGAAGACAACGACGAGGAGGATGATGAGTGAAATTAAATATATGTAATTTTGATTTCTCAACTTCATACTTTTAGCACTTTGGAACCCTTTTTGGTTATCTCGATTTTTTTGTTTGATGTCGACGATCTCATATTTGAATTTTAAAATGAGTGGAAGTATTGATTTTGGCTTCAGATTTTCCAATAATTGCAAATCATATTGTTGCCATCCTTGTTTTGCTTTACGTTACTCATGGGTTCTTTGTCTAAAGGCTCATATGGCATAAAAGTGATGTTTGTGATAGTCCATACTTATGCTAGTGTCGAAAACTAGTGTATATACACAAAAAAGCACAAAGAAGCTCAATTATAGTATGAGTTGAATGCACTAGAAGGTGGAACGTTATCGTATTAATATATATATATATATATATATATATATATATGTTAGAACTTGGAACCGACCTTGAAATCTGTGACAAAATAGATTCTAGGTTCAAAATTTCAATGGGTAGGTTCCAGGTGGAACCTAAAACCTATAAAGAACCCAGAACCACTCACCCCTAGAATGCAAGTTTCTTAGGTACATTTCTTTACAAGGCAAATTCAATTTCAATTGATGTATGGATAATCGATTTGGGTGCCAAAGAACACATAATTTAAAATGAGCATTTATTTTCCCATGTTGACAAAGGACCACAATCTTCCATGTCCATACATCTTCCTAATAGGAATGTGATCTATGTTACTAAAATCGGCACTATCCATCTTAGTCCAAATTTCATCATAAAAAATGTCCTATACATTTCTAACTTTGAATTCAATCTTCTTTCTATCTCAAAAGTCTATGTAGATAATTCTTTTCATGTCATATTCAATTTCAAAAGTTGTTTGTTTCAAGACCATACAACTGACAAATCGATGGGCTTAGATAAAGTCACATAAGGGTTATATTTCTTGATTAATTCTCTAGGAGATTTAGATTTTTTGAAGAAAAGCATTTCTTGTAATGCTGCCGATAGTAATAAAAATCTCCTTTTTCATCAACACTTGGGTCATAATGCATGCTTTCCTCATTCAAAATTTGCAATATGTCCCTTGATTATATAATCTTGAGCATATTTATTTGGATTTCTAACCTCATAAATTAATTAGTGCCGACTCTTTATTAAAAATCATTTGTATATTAAGAACCTGAATCTAAATCATGAATTAATGTGAATTTTGGAAAGTCCGAGTTAAGTTTGGACTTACTAATATATTAACCAAACTCTAGGTGGTGCAATCGAGGTAAGGTTGCAAAAGATATAATCATGTTGGGAATATATTAGTTAGCATTTTCATGTGCAAGTTATTCAAGAAGTAAACAAAGACCACCCGAAACAAACCATTTAAACAACAACTTTGTGTTATTATGCAGAAATTTTGTCCAAGAATTTTTAAATTTATAGAGAATTGTTATCCTCAATTAAGACATGTAATTAATAGGCGGTCCTGCCTCTTTTGGTCCCAACGATGCACTTCATTTTATTTCACTGCTCTGCTTAAAGAGAGAATAAATAATGCCCACTTTCAACTTCATGGATAGGATTGCTCATCAGCTATGATCAACGCCATTAGGTGTTCCCACAATTCTTTCTGCCTCATACTGTTTGTATTAAAAGAAAAAACCATTGCGTCAATGAGCATAATTTGGCCGGGCAAAAAAATCAATGTTCATAATCGTATTTTTCAAGAAAGACTTGAAATCGAAAAAACATGCCGCAGAAAAGTTACCCTAAGTGAAAGATTTTAGATTTTCAAAAGATGTTTAATAAGATTTGATGAATACCTGGAATACTTTTTTAACATTTTTCAATGTTATAAAAGGGGTTGTTGTTACTTTAGCATTAACATTACAAACTTTAATGTTATAGTAATCCTTAACTTTTCTTGCCTTAGCTATGAAACCGCCTCAGTTCTAAGGGCTGAACTTGTTTAATTATGGTCCTGAACTCTGATTATTTTTTTCACTGCTTTTTGATCCAATGTTTGTGATGAAAAATTGCCTCACGAATCTTGTGCCGTGTTTCTTGCTTGCTTAATCTTCTTCTTCTTTTTTCATTATTTGCTATAGAGCGTGCCTGGCTTATTCGATTGACTTTCTTTAAATGTAGTGGGACTTTCTTACTCCAAATTCAACACTTGCATCCCGGACAAATAGTTCTCGAGTACTATTCGCTTTTCTTTTATTTTGTAAAGTGACCATGAGAACACTTTAATTGAGTACTTTCGAAATGTGTGTTGTACTTGCAACTTATAATACTTCATTTTTATGCAAAGTAAAAGCTTCTTGCGAGACATTTTTTTTTATGTTTTTTTCCTTTTAAGTTGTTGATTAATGTCATACTTAATAGGGGCCAAATGTCAAAAGATTAGTCTTTATAATTAATGAGCATATTAAATAGACACCGCATATTTGTTTTCATTTGAGATAAGATCATTTATTTTCTCAAATGATGAAAATGAGCACACATTAAATAAAAAAAAGTCCAAAAATTATTGATATTTTTCATAAGATTTAAGAAAAAGGAAAAAATACTTTTAGGATTTCGAAGTGTAGAGAATGAATCAATAGAAATTAAATCTATGCAACAGCTATGGAATTGAAGTCTTAGCCAACTCGAGAAACGTGAGGTTTTGAGTTGATAATTACTTGGCATAATATTTTGTGATCATACTATAAAGAAGCAGTTCTATATGAATCCGATAAAGGAGCTTGGATGATAAACCTTGATTGAACCAAAGAGGTGGAGTTAGCCAATCGCACCCGAATTTACTAACCAAGGGCCCATGGCAAAACGACTAGAATCTTGTACCTCGAAAGATATGAGGCCTCAATTTCTATCATAATTTATGGCTAATACAGCAACTTGACCATCAAGCTACAAGAAAGTATATAGTACACACCCACTAGTCTTAAACACGGAAGACCTGTCTTTGAATGAATCGAAGGGCTAGATTTATTCTAATGAATGTTTGTTGCTATTTTTTTTTTTTTTGGGGGGGGGGGGGGGGGTGGTTAAATATAAGTTACAAAACTAAGAAAAGTTAACATCTAAAATCTATGATCCTAACTTTATCACTAAACAAAGCATGAGCTAATTCTCTAGAAGGCTGCAAGTAGAACGTAGTATCTAAATGCTTCACTATGCCAATATTGACAAGTGTTTCAGTAGGCTGATTGCCTTGAAGAAAAATGTGACGAATTTTAAACTTAAAATGAGAGCTCAAAAGTTTCCTGATATCTTTAAGAAGTGTTAATCCAGTGTTATCACTATTCTCTCTTGGTTAACAAGTTTTGCAACAATTTTAGAGTCCATCTCAATGATGAGCTTAAGAAAATCTCGTTGTTTTGCGATGGTAAGTCCCAACCATAGCGTCCACAATTCTGGTTGTCCGTTGCTATTTAAAACCAAGGACTTGATTGGGTGTTGAACTACTGACATCTTATGCTCAAGAAAGGCGAGGCCTTGTATTCAATGTGTGACATCCAGCCGGACCTTGAGACGGGTCGATGAGTATGTCGTCGAACTACGTTGTTGGCACCACTTGTGGATGCCGTTTCATCACCACACTCGCTGTAACAAAATTTCACATTTCGTCACGTTCTCGTGATAGCTCCTCGTCTAATTTTCTTGCTTAACACGGTCGGCTATGAAGACATGTTAATCCCGAGCGGCCTCGCAAATCAACTGAACCGAAGACCCGTAGCAAGCAACGGCATTGCGTACGTCCGCAGCACTTTCTTCATGCAGAGATGAAGACGTGCACATCGGTGTTGTCCTCTCTAATTGCTGCCAGCGTCATTGCATTTAGTTGGCTCAAGAGTCAACTAAACAAAGCCACGTCTATCTATTCTCCTGCATGAAGACACGAGGACCATCGACTTAAATGGCCATGCAGCTACGTCCATTTGATGGTCAATTAAAGAGGAACAATTGACCAAGAAGTGGCCGCGCCACAGCCACGTCTTCCCTCCCTTCAACCGGTCAACCAAGAGAAAAATACTTGACCGAAGGAGCAGCCACGTCCTGTATGCATGCAAGGTTGACTCCATGCTGCCCCCATTCTCGCATCCAAGGACAGCACATGAAAGCCACGTTTCTTCTTCCCTCGATGGCCAGCTGAGCGAGCTCTTGGGGAAGCCTTGCAGCCACGTGTGTGCGTGAACTCGTGCAAGTGGCATGGGTGAAGAGAGGAACTCGTCACGTGAAGACACCGCAACGTGGGGTGTCTTCATTCCCTGCTGCCACGACCGCTGCATGGAGAAGGACGAGCTGGCATGCGCCTCTCACAAGACTTGGCTCCTTTCGGTGGGACAGCTGCGCCAAGAGGACTGTCCAGCAGAAGCCTCGCATCAACCTCTTCTTGCGCTGGCGATGGAGAACCGAACGATGGCCACGATATCCCTCCACCTGCCTTCGGCTTGGACGGCCACCGCACACCTAAAACGTTGACAATGAAATTCAACAAAGTGGAAAACGGGCGAAACCCACGAAGAAGGCAGAAGGTGCGGTCTTCTTCCCTATCACGCTTGGCCGCTCCATTTTCCTCGACAGCAAACTTTCAGCGATTTCCACCTAAGGTTTTAGCACCGTTCCGCCCATGCTTTGTCGACCACTCACACCACTCAAGCCACCAACCTCCTGCACCACCGTAGGTCTGAGTTTCGGTTGCCGTCGCGTTGTTGTCGTCATGAACCGGTGTATTCGCTAACCTGGTGAGTTTATGTACTAAACTCTTCTTAATAGGCTAATGACATTTAAGGGGTGTTTAGATTTATTTAAGTGTAATTAGTTTGATTATTAAATATTTTCTGGAAATTAGGCCTGCGTAGTCAGTGACCAGAATTTCGTACTAATTGCAATGATGTGGTTAATTTTTGCAATCTAGTGTTAAATTGTGAAAATTTGAGTGCTAATTGGAAATTTGGTCAATTATTCCAAAAATTGTAAATTTTGATATTTATTCAAAAAATCTTGAGGTGTCGGGTTTTAAACACCAAAAATGATTTTATATACTATATAAACAAATGGAATTTTGAAAAGAATGTTATGAATTTTCTAGGTCCAATATGACCGTATACCCACACACAACTATTTTTACCAAGTGTTTTTAATACGAAGAAAATAGGCTAGGATCACTATTTTAATTGAGGCATTTGAGTGCAATGGACGGTGTCCTGGGCCAAGATTGATTGGTCGTGTGCTAGTTAAAAGAGCTCGTCCTTGAACTGTGTCGGATGGACGTTACCCTTTATGGGATACCCATTTATTGGGATTTGGGTCGCAATAAAGGCTGGACCTATACTCTTTCGGAAAGTCATCTTTGAGAAATGTAACCGTGCTCAATGAGGTGAGACAATGCCTGGCTACACTAATAGACCACCAAACTTCGAGTAAGCCGTACCCTAAAGTGGGTGTAATTATCAATTGGAACGTGTATTGAGTGAAATATCTGCACCGGATTATGGGACAAAATTGTGTGACATGGAATGGGACGTGTCATAACGATTTAACCATATAATCAGAACCCATGTGCTAATTTGAGGATTGAGTGTGACGTTCCGGTTGTTGGAACTTAATTATTGCTCATATCGGTATGGATGTTTGTGATATAAATTATACTAACCTGTAAGTTGGAACTAAGGCAAGATAAATCCTCTATGCTAAATACGTGATTGTGTGGTTAGGACACCTCTTGGCGTATTTCCCTTCTAATTGGAATTTAGAGCTTGGACTTGCCAGACATTGTCTCACTAGTTATTGATTAACCATTTTCAGGTCCTTAGAAAGTGGTCGTGAAAGACCAAGGCCCCGAAGTCTAGGAGGAGGAGTATGGAGGATCGGCAGATTTGTCCTATTAGTATGTCATAGGACAACCTCTTTTGAGAGTCAACATTTTTGTAGGTTTTTGACTACTCGTTTTGTACTTGAATTTCATTGTTTATGAAAGTGTGCTTTTATGAATTGATGTCCTGCTTTTCTATCCCAAAATGATTATTGTCAGAGGAGTTATTATTCGCTTCCGCATGTGCAATAAAAAGAAAGGGTTTCATCTTGGAAAGTCACAAAATTTTATCGACCAGATAGGGATGGACACGCACTCGGGGTTCGGGGTGTGACACAATGTGTGCACGCACACGATGCGACTAAGCAAGATCAATTCATGAGAAAGGAAGCAAACTCCTCTAAGAATTTCTTAGTCCTTGCGAGCGCAACATTTTTTTTTATTGAACCAAAAAGCAAATTTAAATTGGTGAGTAAAAACTAACTAAATGTGCTTAGGTGTTTAATTCGAAGAGGTAGATCAGGCAATAAAACAGGTGGAATTATATGTTCTGGAAAGCATAATGTATTGCGTTTTCTTTAAGGGTTCATGCCACCAAAAACCTTAAACTATTTCAATTAGAATACAAATATTCCAAACTTTATATTTGTGTCACTAAAAACCCCAAAATTGCCTATTGGGATATAAATATCCTATACTTTTTTGTGTCATTAAAAAACCCTGAACTTTTTTGTAATAGAGAGTATATATGTTGCATATGTATAAGTTTGGATATTTCCATGACACACAAAAAAAAAGTTTGGTTATTAATGACATTGTAGATAAGTTTAGTGTTTTTTCCAACACAAAAAAAAAAAAAAATTGAGATATTTATATCACGGTGAGCATGGTTAAAAAAAATTTGTGGTATTTACCCTTTCTTAATTGGCATAAACTGCTGGAAATATGGATCATAAAGTACTCATTCTTCATTCTACATCATTGTAGTTTTTCATACTATAAAATACTAAAATAGTGCTTTTTGGTGCTGTGATATTATGGTCGATGTAATTACATTACATTTTTTCTTTTTACAAATTTTGACAGTGAAGGATATTACATTTTTTTTTTGGCATTAACTTCTCTCAAGTTTTTTCTATATTTAGAAACGTTAGATAAGCGGAATTTTTTTTTTTTTTTGTCGATCCTACTCTATTCCTACTACACTCACTCTCAGACTTTTGTCATGTCTCCTTACAAGGCATGAGAATCAAAACCCACTCTTGAAACTAAATCATCCCCACCCAACCCCCTGAGAATATGGAGATTCGAACCCTCCATCTCTCCCTTCCATATTAAAAGAGTGGTCACTAATAAGCGGAATTAACTAAATAAAAATATAATAGAATAGCACAATGCATAGATGAACATACTCCCATTGTAGCTAGTCGGGCTTCTATTGCTAAAATTTGCTGCAGCCTCTCGAAAGTAGATAACATTTGATTGATGCACCAGGTAACGCAGCCTAAGCTTAAGTAGGGTGTACTTATCTAAAGGTTGAGATCCATTTGGATACATAACTAGATATATATTTCGAACATCATTACATAACAAGTGGTGAATTGAGTTTTTCTTACACTGACGTTATCTGGAAAAGGTAAGAAGACCCAAAATGTTAATAAAAGAAAATAGCACTGGATTCCAAATAGATGGAGAGAAGGATAGATAGAAAGAAAGTAATTAAGCAATTATAGCCCAATTGCATGAAAGTCAAAGTCAATATGACCATACATAGATTGTATGTATATAAATATGAAGGACAAATAGAGGTGGCAAAATGGGTCTTTGTTATTTAAATCATAAATGGGTCATTATGGGTCACTTATTTTTTGAAAAACTAGTTAAATGGATTTAACAATTAAAGGCTTAAGATATATGGGTCTTAAGTGGGTCTTAGATGGGTTGGATTAAAAATCCATTTTCAACCAAAACTTCAAAATCTCTCTCTTCCTTCTTTAACTTTACAAAAATATTTTTTTATAAAAATCAAAATTATAATTATTTTTTATTTTAATTTTCTTTTCTTTTTTTCTTTGCTTTTTTTTTTTCTTCTTCCTCCTTCCGGTTGCCAACACGGCGATGGCCAGCAACCATTGCCTCAGCTCACCGACATCCAACGAGACTCGAACCTCAGCGATCTAGCGAGACTCAAACTTGCCGGCGTCGGGCAAGGCTTGAGCCTTGCCAAATCTAGCGAGGGGCAAGCTCGAGCTCGCCAACGTCTGATGAGGCTCGAGCCTCACCCACGTTAGCGAGTTTCACCAAATCCAACAAGGGGCGAGCTCGAGCCTCGCCGATTTGGCGAGCCTCGAGCTTTGGCATCAAGCAAGCTCAAGGCTAACCTATGGCCGGTTGCTGGCTATCGTCGTAGCCGGCAACGGCTGGCCAAAGAAGAAGAAGAACAAAAAAAAAAAAAAAAGAAAATTAAAAATTATATTCTTTAAAAATAAAAATAATTAAAATTTTAATTTAAAAAAAGTAAAATATTTTTTAAATAATTATTTTTAAAACTATAAAAATTGTCCATTAAATTTGTGTCAAAAAACTAATTTAGCAATACCATTTTTAATATATACATATATAAGCTTTCTTGGGTCTAGTTAAATGAGTCGAAGTCGAGTATAGATCAAAAAATTTGCACTGCAATAAATGGATCATAAATGGATTAAATGGGTCGATTTTGGTCAGACCATTTATGACCCGACCCAACCCCCCGTTTAACAGGTCTAAGGACAAGGGAATTTACAAGCCGTGTATAGAATGAATTAATGGAAATTAAATCGAATGAAATAGCGATGGGATTGAAGTCCTGGCCAAATCGAGAAACATGGGAGTTGATACTCATTCGGCGTAACAATTTGTGATTGTACTATAAGACAGTAGTTTATACGAATCCAACAAAGGAGCTTGGATGACACACGTTGATTGAGCCAACGGGGCGGAGTTAATCTATCGCTCCTGAATTAATTAATCAAGGGCACATGGCGAAACGACTAGAATTGTATACCTCGAAAGATGTGGGGCCTCAAGTTCGATCCTTCCTAATGGCTAATACAATCACTTGACATCAAGCTAAAAGAAAGTATACAGTACACACCCACAAGTCTTAGAACGGATTATCTGCCTTTGAATGAATCGGAGAGCTAGATTTATTCTGATGATTATTCGTTGGTATTTAAAACCAAGGAGTTTATTGAGTGCCAAACCACTGAGATCTTGTGGTCAAGAAAGGTGACGTATCGTATTCAAAACCTACATGCCCACCATGTGACCGAGTGGGGTGTACTCATCCAAAGGTTGAGATTAAAGCAGATACATAATTAGATTTATATTCCGAGCATCGTCATGATGTATCAAGTGATGAATTGAGTTAATTATCCTTATATTAACATGATCTCAGATCGGTAAGAAGACCCAACTTGTAACAAAAGAAAGTGCACTGTATTCCAAATAGATGGAGAGAAGGATAGAAAGAAAGAAATCAAGCAATTATAGCCCAATTGCATGAAAGTCAAAGTCAATATCACCATACATGGATGTATATATGAATATCGATAAGAAGATTCACTCCATCTCCTTATCTATTGGGATTCACTAATTGAAGAATGAGAAACGGGATTAGACCATTGAAAAAGATGTGGGTGTGGTTTGGGGGGGGGGGGGGGTGCAGAGTGAACATTGCACTCACATTGAATTTTTTTTTATATAAAATAATTCAGTAGTCTAGAGCTGCCACTCATCTATCTGACAAAAACTAAATGACATCACACTAATTAATCATTAACCTAATTTTTTATTAATTTGATTGTCGAATTATAAAATGATTATGCTGTGTTTTTTTATAAAAAAAGCTCCCTTAACCCAAAGTTCTAAAAAAATTCCAACTGTGGGGGAATTAAATTGCAAAATATAATCAGCAATTCACTATTTTGATGTGTTAGGCCCCGGCATATTAGCCTACTCTTAGATGTGGTCTATATTCTAATGTATCTATTATTGGAGCTAGCAGTATCACTAAAGGTAATGAGTAGGTGATTTTCAAAATTATTAACAATTTAATGTGAAAGTAAAAACAATCAAATTAAATATTATCAGACAAGTGAAATTTAAGTCTGAACGTCAATATTCACTAGTCTGCAAAAGTAAGAGTTTGAATATTGATGGTGATATGATGATATTCAACAATGTGCAAAATTCTATCAAAAATAACTAAAATGTGTTGAGAGATTAAAAATTACACATAAAATTTATAGCGGTCCGGCTTAGAATAAATCTATGTCCACTCCCCTCATACTGACAACCTATTGATTTGATTTCACTAGTCAATTAATAAGAGATTACAAAAGTTAGCAATTGATCTCACAATATCACATAGTCAATTTCTCAATGCCTCTCAAGGATTTATAGTTTATAACTCATAAAAGACCAATAAGTCTAAAACTTTCTTGAACTTTGGAAATTTTTATTTTGGACCTCTCTTAGCTCTTCTGCACCTTGGTCTCCTCTTATACTTCTCCACTTCCAATTTACCCACTAGACAGTCTTCAGGGATCATTCCCCAATCAACCCGTTGGACGAAACGGGCAAAGAAAATTGAGTAGCCCTTGGGAGATAAGATATGAATCCTCATTAATTTGGTCACACATAATAGCAACTTTTCATATTCCATGACTAGAGTTCTTCAATTAAGGAAAGCAACTTGTCTTTATAATGATCGTCAATCAATTTGGATGTCTTGCATAAAAGATTTCATTACAAAGCTATCATTAAGATTCAAGATTCATCATTACTTTCTATATTGGAGATCCTGGCCAAATCATTAGCTGTGTCATTGTAGTCAATGAGGCATGCATCTGAATATATATGTCCATGTAGTTCTCAAATTCTAATGTTGTCAGGCTCTAGTAGACTGAAAATATTTCACGATTTTGCAGATCTTCACATACAAGCTTTGCCAACACCCACGTTGTTATTGAGATGCTATCCAAGATGTAATTAATTTCATCCATGATATTTAAACAGCATTAGATAGAGTTTGAATAACGTCAAAATATGGACTTCTCTTCATGGTCGTGATATCCAAATAGCAATAGTTTGAATCGGAATAAACTTCTCTTCATGGGTAGCTCCTGTGAGAAATACTTCTATGCAACTATCAAATTCAAGATAAATTAAGAAAGGTTTTGTCAACTTCGAAATCTATTAGGAGGTTTTATCAACATGTATGACTTACGCGTTTAGTAATCATCACATGAAAAGAAAAAGTTAATTAGATTGCGATCTATTTGCAACGTCCCTGGTAACAGAGGATTAAGTAACGGGGAGGAAAATGATCTGTTTTTGTTAGGAGTTGGCATAAACCTGTAATTTAAGTTTTGGATAGGAGAATCTGTCCGCCGATTGGTAATTTTTTTATTAATGGAAGATTTCTACATATGGTAAAGCACGTGATGTTTGGTGTCCCTAAAAGGTTCTTTAATCGGACTGCGTTTTTCACCAAATCATCGAGTGAAAATTGGGTCACCCACTTTAACCACAATGGTATAAACATGTCTAGTTTACTTCGAACTCATTGTAAAATCTATTAATAATGAATAAAGTCAAAGACATAACGATGCATGGAAACTATGGGGCTTTTATTCTGAAATGAGGGTCTGAAAGTTCGCACAAGCATAGGGCTACTTTTTCACGTACGCAATTAGGAGGAACGTGGTTGATAGAATGAAGTTTGTTCATTCACCATATCATGTCTTTTGCAAAATTTAGAATTGTTTGAATTTTATCCTCATTAAAATTGATACTTTCAATATATTCGGCCCAAATAGTTCATGAATGATCATTTTTTCACCAATAGGAGCCATTATTTAGTGTACTGGTTGCACGTACATATGATGCATCCAAATTATTAAACCATTTAGATTTCATACGAAATGTGCACACACCAAGACGAAAAACCTTTTGGGGCAACTCTAGCTGACAGCCTAATCTTCTCATCTCCACACAACTTTCTTCCCTAACCTCCGTGGAGGGAAGGTTTGAACTAGATCTCTCCCTCTCCATTCCTTTTTTATTTGATTTGGTTCTCTGTTTTCTTTTCCTTATTTCCTCCCCTTTGGGGAGTATTTTTCTTTTAATCTAATCCAGATTTAGAAGCTTCTCTCTCCCATTTTGAGAAGGTTTCTATTCCGAACCCTTGCTCAACCAAGTTCATAGTGCAGCACGTGGACCTCACGTATGTGCTCGTCGCCGAACATCACGCCCACATGGAACAGATCAACGCGAAGGAAGTCATGGTCCTTTCCGAATTTTCTTCGCTCGAGCCTTCTTTGGATTTAGTAGCGTCACCAGGCTTGTTATCACTAAGAGATAATCGAATCCTTTGCCAAAGAATTCCAAGTCTCCTCCTCCGTATTCACATCTGGTTTTTTTTTTTTTTTTTGGTGGGTACCGGCTGATGCCCATCAAGATTTTCCCTTCATTGATTGCTTCCTCCAAGACACAGTTATCCTTGTCCTCAGCTTGCATAATATTCTTCACCCCACCAGTGATGCTATACCATTTTGTGCGTTAGTTATATCAATGTCCCTGCCACAATACACTACAAAGTTCCACCAATCTAAGCCACCGATGGCCTCTACCCCGGTTCTCTATCAATGGCAGGTGATGATGGATCAGTAGCGTTTCAATGGCCGACTGTGAGTAGGGCTGTACAAAATGAATGGTCCAAATTAAGAACCACCTAGATCGGTTTTTGAGAGTGTCAATTCAATTCTTGGGAGTGTTGATCCAATTCATGATTCCTAATTAGAACTAGTGTCCGCGCGGTCCAATTCCCAATTCTAAAGGGAACCAGACAGGACTGACTACAAATACATTTTTTATTTATTATTTGTTCAAAAAAAAAGGAAAATATGAACTAGATATTATCTCATCCAATGGTATGGTGGCACAATAACTTTTCACTGTTGTTGCTTCCATTAATATCTTTAGATTTTTCACTCTTTCTCATTGTACATAGCCACACTTTAGTGGGAAAAAAAAAAAAGTGGCCAGTTTCATTGGACCAAACAAAAAATGACAATCCGGTCTAGTTCTCGATCCTAGAACCAAACATTCCAATCGTTGGTTCTTAAAATTGGGAACTAGTCCCCCCAATCCGATTCCAAGTTGTACCTTAGAATCGGACTGGACCAAAAATCAATTACTCCTATTTTGAGAGCTAGGGAAGAGCATGCTTTTACATGCTAATTCAAGCTGAATTGCACGAGCAAAACTTGAACTTTGATCGATCGATTTTACTCCATTCTTGCAAAAAATAATTCATTAAAACAGTTGAGAAATTACAATCGATCGATCAGGAAGACTAATAAAGTCAGACTTTGAAGCAAGATAATACTTGCTTTAAAGAATTATTTATCTCATCAGGTTGTTAATGGTTGCTAGCAAAAATCCTTCATGATACAATAAAATCTCAATTGAAAATACCATATGACAATTCTAGTATTGATCATTTTGGAGAAGAAGATTATTATTTTTTTTTTTTTTCTGGTAGGAAATGATAGATACTTTCATTTCATAATAAGCAAGACTTACAAGAAGATAATAGGTGAGATTCCGAAAATAAGATCTCCAAAAGTGCTGGAGGAGGGAAGGACCTCCAATTTTGAGGCAGTAAGTTCTTACTGTGCATCTTCGCTAGTAGATCGGCAGCTGCATTTGTGTTCCGGGAGCAGTAACTTAGTTTCGTAAGTGGTAGATGAGCGAGCAGACCGGTGCATTGGTCTATTATGGGCTTCACCTGCCATGGCATCTCGGCCCGACCCAAAATACTTTGATATGCGGTCAAACAGTCAGTTTGGATCTCCACTTCAGTTTGTTGTACTTGCCCGAGCTCTATCTCTCCCACATGCAGGCTCGGTCGAAGTTGCAGCATCTTCAAACCTTGCAGAATTGCTAAGGTTTCCACCTAAATAGGCAATGAAGCTCGTACCGTCCACACGAACCCGTCGATCACCTGTCCAACGTGATCCCGCAAGAGACCAGCAATTGATCCGGTTTGTTCCCCCTGTTTCCAAGACCCATCAACGTTCATCTTCAGCTTTCCTTCCTCCGGTGGCCTCCACTGATTCGGTAAGTGCATATCTGCTTTTTTCTTCTCTTCGTTTGGTTGCCATCTGCTGTAATTCCGGAGGTGGGCTTCCGCCAGGTCGACGATGGTATGCGGTTGCAGTTGTTGCCCTCTGAAGATCGAATTGTTGCATGCTTTCCAGAGAAACCAGAGGATCATTGCGAGCAGCTCTTTCTCGGGTGGGTGTTTCTGTTCTTCGAAGCTTTCCAGTAGCCATTTATCAAGGCGAGATATGCTATTTTGGTCGCATTTGATTCTCACCCATGGATCCTTCCATATCTCTTTTGTCCATTTGCAAAGGAGGAATAGGTGCTCGGTTGTCTTCACTTGATTGTTGCAAAGCGTGCAAAGGGGATTCGGCAATATCTTTCTCTTGTGTAGATTCTCCTTTGTTGGGATTGCGTTCTGGCAAATGCTCCATATGAAGATGCGAATTTTTGGGGGGATAGATAATTTCCAGATCTCTGTCCATAAAGTGCGAGGGGTTGTAAATGAGGTTGACGCTCTGTTCTGATCTATTGTTGTGTTGTCTGCATTGATCTTTGTTGTATCCGCTTTTCACCATATACCTTCCCAACTTGTTACCTCGCCAAACTAGGGAATCTTCTTCCAGGGTGGGACTTAGCAGGATAGATAAAATTTCGTTGGCTATTTTGTTTGCAAAGAGGTTCTGGACTTCTGCTTCCTTCCAGCTCCTGTTTGTGTCGTTTATCAGTTCAGCTACTATTGTGGGTTCATCTCTGTTAGCTGGACCTCTTATCACCCCGGATTCCAGCCATTTATCCTCTCGAATGTTGATTTTCTTCCCATCGCCTACCCTCCATTGCATCTCCTTTTCGATGGTTTCTCTCCCCACCATGATGCTCTACCATCCCCAAGAAGGACGCTGCCCTTTGCCTGCCTTCCATATATTGCCATTTGGAAAGTAAACCCCTTTAAGTATTCTGCTCCATAATGCTGTAGGTGATTGAGATAATCTCCAGGCCAGTTTTGCCAACATTGCTTTGTTGAAGTTTGCTAGATCTCTAAATCCGAGACCTCCTTCATCTTTTCTCTTCTTCAAAGCTTCCCACTTCTTCCAGTGTGACCCACTGCTGATTTCTTTTTGCTTCCACCAGAAGTTTGCAATTTTCTTTTCAATCGATCTGCATATTGAGATCGCATATTGAGGGAGTGCTTGAACTACACTTTTTATCAGTGTTTCTTTCCCTGCTTTGAACAGAAATTTCTCTTTCCACCCTGCCATCTTCATATTTACTCTGGCTAGGATCCAAGCGAACATTTCTTTCTTTGTTTTTCCCCAATCCGTTGGTATGCCAAAGTAGTTCCCTGTCTTTTCTATGATCGGGACTCTTAGTTGTTGAGCCAAATGCCTTTGCAGATTTTGAGGACAGCCGCTGCTGAAGCTCACCCCTTATTTGTTGAGGTTAACCATTTGACCCGTGGCAAAACAATACTGGTTTAGGACTGCTACGAGGTTCTGGCATTCCACTAAAGTCCCATCCAAAAAGAAGATCGAGTCATCAGCAAATAGTAAATGTGATAGAATAGGGCAGTGTGAGTTCAGTGTAATCCCTTTTATGCTCCCGTCTGATATAGCTTTGTGCATTAGCCATGAGAGCACGTTCGACACAAGAACAAACAGATAAGGGGATAATGGATCTCCTTATCGTATTCCTCTTGTTGGTGAGAAATATCTCGTGGGCTCCCCATTGACTTTCACACTTAAAGTCGCTATTGAAACACAATGCATAATCATACTCACCCATCTTATGAGAAAGCCCATTTTCAGCAAACATGCTTTTAGAAAATTCCACTCCACTTTATCATACGCTTTTTGCATATCTAACTTCAAAATGGCTTGAAATCTCTTCTTCCTCTTCTTGATTTTGAGTTGATGGATAACTTCTTGTACAATGAATATATTGTCTTGGATCTGTCTCCCGTTTACAAAAGCGCTTTATTCAGGGGTTATGATATGGGGAAGCCATCGCTTTAATCTATTTGCCATCACTTTTGCAATAATTTTATAGCTGAAATTGCATAAACTTATGGGTCTGAATTGGGTTATGCTCTCTAGGTGTGTTACTTTCGGGATTAGAGCTATATGTGTCTAGTTTAAGGTGGGATCAAAAGTACCTGTTGCAAAGAAATTCTGAACTAATTGACAAACTTCATGTTGGAGCTCCTCCCAAAAGTGTTGGTAAAAATGTCCATTTAACCCGTCGGGTCCTGGAGCTTTAAATGCCCCCAATTGGAATACCGCTTCTTTAACTTCTTCGATCGTCACTTTCTCCAGCAGATGTTTGTTCATTTCCTCATTTACGGGGCTTTGGCACTTGTATAGAATCGGGTTAAAATTCCTTGGACCCACAGTTTCATAAAGTGTTTGATAGAATTCCAGTATTTTTTGCTTAAGCAAATTCTGCTCTCTGCACCATGTATCATCATTGATCTTCAGCATGGTTATCCTGTTTCTTCGTCTTCTCTGGACTGTGGTAGCATGAAAATACTTCGTGTTTTGGTCTCCCCATTTTAGCCAGCTTATTCGTGCCCTAATTCCCCAATACCTTTCCTCCTGACACCATAACCTCTCAATTTGCTCCACCACCTATTGTTGTTCTTGTTTGCTGGATTTGTCGAGATGTTGATTTGTTAGGGCTGTGAGTTGTTGCTTTAACTCTTTAATACGTTTGCTTGCGTTTGGGAACTTCTTCTGGCTCCATTTTTCAAGTTGATTGGCCACATGATGCACTTTGTCTGTGAAGCTGTTTTCACTTAAGAATCTTCCATCCCATATTTGCTTGATGATTTCTCTACATTCAGTTTCTTCCGTCCAGTATGCTTCGAACCTGAATTGTTTCTTCTTTCTCGGGTGTTCAGGGTGGAGCACAAGAAGGATTGGGCTGTGATCAGAGCCAATGGCTAGTAACGCATAAACCTCAGCATTCGGGAAGGTCACTCGCCATTTCATGGTACACAAAGCACGATCTAATCATTTTTTAACCATTTCCTCTCCTTCTCTATTGTTGGTCCATGTGTATGCGCATCCTTTGCTCTCGATATCCATTAGGTAGTAGTCATTCAATAGGTCTCGGAAAGCTGCCATGCGATAATACTCTGCTGCCCTTTTTCCCACCTTCTCCCATGCATATAAGATTTCGTTAAAGTCTCCCAAACAAACCCATGGAAGTGTGTTTTGTGCCTAGATCTCCCGTAATTGTTGCCATATAGTAAGTCTTTCCCCAAAATTTGTAGGGGCATAAGTAAAAGTTATGTGCATCCTTCTGCCTCTATTCAGATCATAACAGTCCACATCAATGAGGTTGTTGTTGCTAGAAAGCACTTGTATCTCTACCTCGTCATTCCACATTAGCGCCAGGCCTACACGCCTTTAGTATTGAACTTACAAATTTTGTAATTAACAGTAAAAGACAAGATTATATATCCAAACAAACACAATCTTTCAAAGATTAAAAAGTTATGTCTAAGCATATATGATTTTTGAAATATTCACAACCAAAAAATTGAAATTCAGAATTAAATTAATAAAAGATAATCATAATTCCTTTGTGAAGAGTCATATTTTTCTAATAAAACACTATGGTTAATGTTTTATAAATATAAACCCGAATTTTAATAAATTAAAAAAATAGACATTGATTAGTGCGAAATTTCATTAACGTCCACATTTATATCTTTTCGATGTGGGATAAAACCCCTCTTAGTTTGTTTTACAAGCAAACTACCAACAATCGATATGTCTCCTATTCTCCAACCCCACCATTATCATGTTCTTGCCATGGAGAGATTTCCCCTTTGCAGTGAAACCTTTTTGAGTTCGCGGGTGAATTATTTGAACCGCCAAACCTCAAATTATCGTAGTCCCACTTATTACTAGCTCAAGATACTGCCTTCTAATGGGGGTAAAGCTCTCTGCCGAAGAAATCTTTAAAGATCGATTCTTCCATGCTTGGCCGCGATCAGAGGACTTCTGAAGTCAATGCCTTCCTTGGAGAAGTATCCGTTGTCTTCTTAGTTCTCACATCTTCTTTCGGCTGCCCTGCAAAATAGCATCAATCACAAGCAATGCATACGGAGGACTTCGCCTACCAGCTGTGTCCCCGATAAGTCAAGTTGTTCCTTGCTACCTTTTCACTCGTAACGTGAAACAAACAACAAAGAAATCCAGTGTATGCCGAACGATGACGGTAAACCAGGATCTGCCTGCCGCATTCCTCCAGCTTCATGCCCCTATACACTAGATCATATTGTCGCAATTCTTTGCAAATCAATCAGGAAAGACACCAAAAGTTAATCCAAACCGACAAACATACATAACGTAATCACTTCTGCCTCCATGCAAACTCAACTTAGTCTCCAAAATGGAGCAACCAATGGATATCCCAAGAATTGGGCTGTATGATTATCCGCAACAATGTAACCCGTTTTGCAACACAATGCAAGTGAGGAGATCAAAACAAGCTTTATTTCTTCAAATAAAGCAGCTGCATTCTTATTATGTCTCATGCACGTTCTTTCAAGGAAAACGAGTCGAGCGATCAAACCATACACTGCAATTTCAACCCATAAACAAAAACAAAAACCAAACACTGCAGTGACACAAACAGGTTCAGGAGGCCAACTTGCTTGAAAAGGCCATCTGTACAAATCATATTTCCACACCACTGGCATCATCTCTTTTTCAGACAAGCCCACCATGTAGCCAAACACCGTCACTATATTTGGCACTGGGATTATTTCAATATAAAAGCAGCTACTGTATATATATAATGTTTGATCATCAAGTCGCACGAGCAATACAGCTTTCACTGAGCCCAAAAGTTGCAAAGCTCCCCATAATGTCTTTCTGTCTAATTACATTTTCCCACAAAAATTTGACTCTGCTCGGACATTCCCAATGCCGAAGCATAAGTAAAGCTCCATAGGTCCCATGTACAGATGCTTTGCCCATGGCAGGCCTCCCAATAAAATGGTTGTCCATCACAAGTTTTCTTTACCTGAAAAGACTTGGACGGTTCCTCAAATCATCGCATCAGACTTGAAACGAAAGTAATAGCATGCTTTCAAATGAATATCAGTACTCTGATGAGCATAATGGCCCTAATATTCTGAAATGCTCTTCACAGAGTTGCAAGCCCGTCAGATGTGCAAGCATTAGGCAAAAGCAACTGGATTAAACCCTCATCTGCATGAGCTAGAAGTTACATATATTGGGCTAACCATTGCTTGCACATATCAAGCACAGGGAGAGCATTTGCATGTAATGCCTGCAGAAAAGAGTCGGCATAGCATTTCAGGATCCAAAAGAATAACTGGCTCTCTCACAAATTCATCAACAATACCAGCAGGCACAGCATCATGCAACGGCAACTGTTGGTAAGTGATAACTTTGAATTGTTGGCATTTGTACCAATTGTAAGTTATGAAATCAAGGTCAGTGAAGAAAGTGAATTCACTTTGAAACATGGACAAAAGGGGATTCATGTATCTGTGCCTCTACGTCAAAACCTCCTTTCTCATAGAAAAAGGAATGACAAGGAAGATTGAGATGCAACACATGGATCAGTGATTAGTAACAAAATGCTTGGACATAAGTAAGAAAACCTGTGCTCTGCATAGGAAGATCTAGACTGAACTATGTCTTTCAAAGAATGCAATTAACAATTTTGTAAGAAGCACAAAATCAGCATGCATGTATTCTCATACCAATTTTAATTGCTATTCATCATCCTTCTCTTTTTCCCCCACATTTTGAAGATCATTTATATCGTGATTTTTACCAGCCAATAAAATGATATGTAAAAAGAGCTCTTCCATTGTCACTTATTGATTTCATTAGATACCTTTCATCTCATTTTTTTTGAACTTATATCAGTTTAACTCAATAAAACGAAAAACAATACGAGAAGCAAAAATAACCATTGACTAAGAAGCTCTCCTTCCCTTGTTTTTTAAACTGTGAAGATCGACTTGCTACTCTTAACAATAAAAGTAATCATTCTTACTTTGCGAAATGATAGTTTCAATTTCTTCTACTGATTTTGGTAATCATTGTCCTTCATCTGATTGGGATAAGGGGAAAATTATTATGTAGGCACCAAAATCTAGATTGCAGAAGTTTCATTGAGTTTAAAGGTATTCATTGAATCACTTTTAATTTTGTCAATTAGTCTATCAAATCTTCTCTGTTAATTTCTTGAACTTTGGTAATGCAATATCGATTACAAGGATTCTCAAATGTAGGAAATTTTAAAAACTCCTCCTAAATAGGGTTGGTTATTACAAAAGTTATCTCTAGGGTCAGTATTAGTTAATTACATTTGGGCTTCTGTGATATTCTGTAGCAATATGGAAGAAGTAAAATAAATGATGCACTCTTCTTATTTGTGCTATTTTTTAAGATATCCGTGATTTTGTTTTTTTTACAGATAATAAAGGATTTTATTAGAATAAAAAATTCAAATAAATCATCAACGTAAAAGGAAAAAATGGAAAATAACATCACAAGACTACAAGAAGTTAAAGCAAGATGTCCAAAGCCAAATAAAAGAATTCAAGACAGAAGCAACAGAGGATTCCAAAACCCTCAAACGATTGTCTGTTGCATTCCTTCGCAATGCACCATGTGAAACAAAGTGGTACAGCACTCTTTAAGACTTCTTAGAAATTGAGCCTTCTATTGTTAACATTCCAACAGCTAAAAAGATGGATGGCATGATTTGGCATCATCAATGCCACCTTAGACTAGGATATGATTCCAAAGCTTGAAAGCAAACTCACAATGAAAAAAGAGATGATCAACAGATTTCCCAGAATGTTACTTTGATTCTAACAAAATAATAATAGGTGGAAAAAGGAAATGGAATCATAGATGTATTTCTTTGACATACACTAACAGGATATATATATATATCATTTAAGATTAAGAAATAATCAATCTTAAACTTTCAAGGAAATTAATTTTTTTCCAATATAGAGTGGATAATTAAGAAAAAGGACAATATGGTCAAAAGTCCATAAAGGTTGTACACAAATTAGGAAAGTCCATATTAAACTAAAGAACAAATTAATTTTTTTTTTTTTAAATAAATGCATTGAAAATATGATGAGTATGTTACATCAGTCAAAGAAGGAAAAAAAGGGAAAGGAACAGAAATTTGAAGTGCGACATGAGTCAGCCAAGGAATGGACTATGTGTCAGCTCCCTACAAGTCCTCTGAAGAGCATTGCATTTCTAGATAGGATATCGATTGTAAGGAGAGATCCTCTTCCCTATTATTACCAATGCATCAGGAAAGAATGCCAGGATCCTTTTCACAAGTTTCAACATGGCAATCAGAAGATGATCAAAGCCCAGAATGTCCGGTGTACTATAACCCATGAATCACCATCATGTTACTATTTTTCAGCCATGCAATACTACCATAAATAACGTCTTTAACATTTCCAAGGTTAAAAGAACAAACAACTAGAAATGAGAAAAAACTAGGCCTATCGGTTAGAAAGGTGACTTTCTAGTGTGGTTTTGGTTTTGTAAGTTTGATGAGGATACAGGTATACATTCTTGGAAACTTTTAACCTAAATTGAGAAGGGAAATAACCTGATGTGCTACGTATTGCACGTCAGCTACACTTCCACTCCGTGAAGCAATTTGGAATGCACTTTTGAGGCGACCACAGATCACACAAGCCAGCACCTTTCTGTTAGCAAAATCATTAAATTTGGACTATTGTCAAAACCCTCAAAAAGGTAAAATAATGAATAACTGCATCAGCTATATCATCAAATCGAAGCAACTAATAAGCCAAAATAATGCCCAACATGGATATGCCACACTTTAACAATAATTCAACCCAGCCCCACTAAAAGGCTAATTTTTACCTAACATGCTGAAGAACAGATCATTGGATCCTAACAAAATGCAACAATTCAAGCGTCCCCACTTGCATGATCAGTTAACATCTTCTCTCACATCTTCATTGGAAGAGATTTCTATCCATTATATGAGTAGCCTTCCGATTATTGCCAAACATCCTTCTATTCCCAGTAGAATGGTTAACTCAACTTTGCTTTTCAAATTACCAGATAATTCTCCTAGAGGAAAAAGCAATTAAAGGACATAATATATACGACATCGGGACAAGAAACCTACACCTACTAGGAATAATGAAGTGTATTATTCACAAAAATTGCCATGATTTCTCTGTCTTCCATAAACACATAAGAGATCCATGATAAAGTCCATGGTAAGACAAACTAAATCATACCTGTGGCTGCTGGTTAACATGTCTATCAAACGGTCAGGACGTTCTTTGTGCTTATTGGCATATACATTTATGGCAGCTCCTAACACCTACAAAATGTTCCAAAGATAATGTTTATTGAGATGAAGATGACATAGAAAAGGCTTCGTTACTCATCTTCTAACAAGATTTTGCAGAATACAAGAGAAGAAAACATTGCAAAAAATTGTAAATTAACACATAAAACTCAAGCAAATCGCCCAAGGGAATTGCAATGGTATTGTTGACCTTCAACACCCAGGTCAGCAGTACCACGTTAATTGCATATTTCTAGTAAACATAACAGGTAAATCCCAAAAATCAAGTGGGAATTTCAAATAGCTTGAGAAAGAAAAAGGAGAAGCTTAAAGTGTTTGAACCTCAACATTGACTTTCTCCTAACAAGTTTAACAATGTCAGCACTAGCATTAATCATTGTTATGCCCTAATAGCTGCATCTGATGAACGTTTGCCTAACATTTTATGTGAACTGCTATGGAAACTTAAACCAGCTAAGTGCCATGCTATCATGTTTTTGATGGACATTATATCACCTGATCCCAGTCGTCATAAACAATAGTGCCTCTGATATTTCGGAAAAACTCTGTCAACTGGCCTCCTTTTTTCCTTTCCGCGAGTGATGCAGCTACCGCAGCATAAATATCCACGGCTGTATGATATACTAGTATTAGTTCAGCAACACGACTAAAGTACAGTTGAATATATAGACAGCTCGTGGCAAAAGAAGTCATTTTTAGTTACCAGGGAGGTTAAATTCATATATCACTTGAAAAGCCAAATCGAAGTTCCTCTCAGCAAGAGTCTCTGCAATCTCACACCTTCTCCTGCAATTCATAAACAGAGAACAACATCATATAAAGTCTCTCTCTTTCAAGACATATCGATATGTTCCACTTTCCAAATGACAACAAAGCCTCATAGTAACTATTTCTCATTGGTTTGTATGGAGTGGTTTTAAGCTTTACTTTTTCTAAATTTTGTGATACTCACAATTAGACTTTTACTTATCACAAAACACCAGAAAACTTTCAATATATACAAACAGGAAATGCAAAAATTATGAAAAATACTATTTAAAAGTCAAAACCAACATATTAGAAGTAAGGGTTAATACCCTAAAAAAACCCCAAACCGGTACACTTGTGACAAATTTACCCCAAACTATTTTTCTGACCATGCAAAACCCTAAACTGATACACCAATGACAAATTTACCCCGACTGACCATAAAAAACTATAAACTGATTCATTTATGACAAATTTACCCAAACTAATTTATTAGACCACAAAAAACCCAAAACTAATAAATTTGTAACAAATATACCCTCTGCCAAATTGGATTAATACCACAAAAAAATCACAAAAATTATTAACTGTGACAAACGGAGTGCAAAATCCCAAATTGGTATACCACTCAACTGTCATGTATTATTTAACTTAATAATTTTATAGTAAAATTTAACGAAAACTAACAGAGGTAAATTTGTCACAAGTGTACCAGTTTGAGATAAATTTGTCAAAGGTATACCAATTTGGGGTTTTTGGCGGTCAAAAAAATAGTTTGGCATAAATTTGTCACAGGTGTACCAGTTTGGGGTTTTTAAGGATATTAACCCTAGAAGTAATCAGGAAAGTTAGGTCTAAAATATGCGACATTTTACTTATCATTACGAGAGTCTTAATTAAATGCAGGCAAGGTCTAAGGATTGCTGTTGCATATTCAGCTTTCACAGCTATATAATTATGATGGACTGACATGTTAGGCAAAGAAATGTCATTCAAGTTCAGACAACTTTGGAGAGAAAGCAGCTTTATGACTTTTCCAACAACACCTCTCTTGATAAAAAGTAATACATCCATGAGTATGAATGTGGACTTATCCAAAGCTCCAAACCAGACAAAAAAGAAAGTTCCCAACTTCCATAAGAAAAAACATATTTTCTTCAAAGGACAGTATGTTTAGATTTTGGTTTGAGCACTTTCATCTGAAGAAGGAACAAACCTGAACGTGTCAGGGTCATTTGGGTTCCCAAAAAGAGAATGCTTCCATTGGGGCCCATCTGAGTCATTGAATGATTTGACAACATCCATCTGGGAGATTATTAATCCACAGCAAAGATGTCAGTTGATCGACTACTAAATTGCCAAAAGGAGCTCGAAACTTCAAACTGAAGGCTCTTTTAACATCAAATTATGTACGTTATATAGTCTGATAAATGCTAAGGAAAAGTTATTGAATATTTCTTTTCAGTTCTCAGGAGCTAATTATCTCTAAAAGAGTTATCCATTCCCTTTTAAGCGCATGTGGCAGAAAAAGAGAGGACATATACAAGCACAGAGGAAAAGTTTCTAAAGTACATTGCACAGACACAGATTCAAAGGACTAATCGACTAGTAAGTAGACATCGAGCTTCAATTATGATTTCACACAGAAATGATGGTCATTTGCAACAGCACGTTCTCTGTCATTCAAGAACTTTCCAACTGAGAATCCTATTTTCTTGCAGAGCATTTCCATGTGTTGATGGAAACCATTTCAAATAGGTAATCATATTGCCAGTACAGATGCTTTTGAGGAGCAGAGAAAAGAGACCACTAGAAAGCAAATATAATTATTTACTTGTATTGCCACACGGGCAGAAAATTTGACAAGTCCTTCTTCAGAGAGCTTTTCGGAAGCACTTTTTCCTCTCAGGCCCTTTGTGACAACTTTAGTAGAATCTCCACCTTTATGTCGTGCTGAAAGACCTTCATCAAAATGCATCTACATGTTGAAGGAAATTACATCATAAATGAATTGCAGGTCAAGATTACTCATAAGAAAGACATCTTTCTAGTAAGTCTACAAATTCATTCAAACTAGTAAGAACACCAATCGCCAACCAAGTTTAAGCTACCTAACCACTCTCTTTACATTACAAAGCTTACTCATTTTTTCCTGCCAAATCAGAGAAAAACAATGTCAGCAACATTTTTTCCTCATGTACAGCCTCAATAGCTGTTGTCTGGCAGACAATTTGAACATACAAAAGGAGAACGTATATTGTATGTACATTTTGCTAAATGATTATTTATCTCGCTTACTTTGTATACCAGGATGTCCAACACACCCACACCTGTCAGAATTTTACAATTTGTTAAATTGCTCATAGGTTAAGATTGTCTTTCATGTTGGCCCCATCTTCTCTACTTCAATATTCTTTTGAGTTTATTTCTCCACAGCAGCAGAATTCCCACATTTGATGAAGAAATTGATAGCGCCAAATGACAATCAAATGACTGGAACTAGTATGAGAAAATCCCTTAGCATTTATCTTTTACAAGTGATACACTAGGCACAAAGGCCCAGAGTTATCAGTGAAACAAAGCTAACACACTTTAGATACTAGGAAATACCTTAGCATGCTCCAAATGTTTGATGGCTTCTTCCTGCGTGGCAGAATTCATAAATAGTTGAATACAGCAAAGCCCAGCTGCAACGTGGTCCTTCTTGATAACCTGAATCACAAAGAGAAGTGAAATTAACTCATGAAGCGAACCTTAATTACAACCCCAAGAAGTGTTTGGAGCCAAAAAGACAAACCTAACCACAGCAAATTAGCCCAAATGGCATATGGGCTGGGAGTGGGGACAAAGGGCAATGAATATAATCATCACTGACACAAAGGTAGCCTCACAATGTAAAAAATCAATTTAAAGCAGACATATTTTATGTTATATTCACAAAAATACTTGGTGGAATTGAAAAACATTATGTAAGAGCAAAGGTAAATCTTATTGTGGAAGTAAAAACACAGTTTCCCAACCGACAGGACAAAAGTGATGATTATCTCCTCTAAAGTTACAAAAATTTTATAGTAAACAGCAATAATCACACCTAGAAACCTCATTTATAATAAATTACCACCAATAACATGAATGTCATGTTGAAGTCTGGATCAAAAGGAGTAACATTTTTCCAATTAATGGTTACCCATTGGTTCCACAAGTTAACAGTATGCTAAAAAGACACATATGGTTAATCCAACTGCATGTAAGTAAAAAAAAAAAAAAAATTGAGGTTTTAACATTTACATTTTTGTTCTTTACCAAAAAAAAAACATTTACATTTTTGTTTTTGGGGACATGGGGGTTCCTAACGCTCACAATATTGTGCTACTAAATCATAAATAAAAACATTAAGAATTTTCAAAATAAGCCAACTGCCACTAATGAAATAGACAGCGTAATATGAAATTGCCACTCTATTTGCTTGACCATCTAAAAAGGACTATATTCTCGCAAGCATGCACCAAAGTCCAAAGAATTCACTACACAAGGAGTAAATTATACCTGAAACTTGTATAAGTAATTGAAATGCTTATGAGTTTCACAATAAAGGCAGATTCGAGCAAGGGCTGCTTCTGTACGATTGACCACATCTTTTGAACTTGATAAGAGTCTCAACGAAATTACTTCTTCCAAAACAGGCGTGGCACCATAGCCAATGCAGTAATCACACAAATCATCAATTGTCCCATATTCAGTTGCCAGAGGATCTGGCCTTTGTGGAGGTGGAGATGAAATAACAACACCATGGCCCGAAGGTTGAGCAGGTAGTGGAAAGAATAACATACACCCATCCCTAAAATGGCCATGCCTAAATATAAAATTAAGCGAATGCTGCGGAGCATACTGCACTTCAAAAAAATAAACATATAGTCATGAGCTCTCAGTGGAAGGAAGAAAGCAAGGATGAACCAGAAAATTAATGACAGCTTTAAGGAAGATAACAAGTCCATACACACTTTGTACTTTTAATATTTGAAGTTGAACCTTCTGTTCATCTTCACTTTAGCGATTTCTAGTGGAGTTGTTTGACAAGCCATACGCTGAAGTTACTATCTAGATGACTTCATTAAAGATCTCAAATGAAGATCAACAGCAGGGCTATTTCCACAAATATGACAAGCAAAAGAGTTAAATTGCCAAATTGACATAGCCACTTTGCAAATGCCCCAACCAATAGGTGTCAAGACAATTTTCCACATACAAAATATACCCAGAGCCAAGTATCCCACGAAAAAAGCTTCAATTAGAAATATTCTGCTAGAATCTACAGATGAGGGGAAGTTGCACCAATAAATCTTCCATATACATCTATACATAAGTTCTGCATGCAAATAATAATAAGACAATTTGCATTAAGAAAGCCCGCATAGGGTGCGAACTAAGAGAAATAGAGCAAAGTCAATATCACGCCAAAGCACATAAAATATCAAAGGCTAGTCTACATCCTATGAATAATTAAAGCATTCCAGATACAGATCATATGTGTCAAAGATTAGTTTACCTCCTGTAGATAATTGACACATTCAAGATACCGAGTACTATCTAGATTGCTTCGGGGTCCGTCTTCCAAATCCAGGAAGTCAGAGTCATTTGCAGAGTTTGATGAACGTCTAGACATCTCTGAACGTGGGAACGTAGATGGCATGTACAGGACATTAAGATAGGAATCAGCAGAAAGTGAATCATCTAATATAGCTGGAGCACTTTTAGCCAAATGGTCATACCTGCAATTAGAAATCCATCATTCACAACCTGTCTCAGCAAGCATGTGGAGTAACCTCAATTTTGTAAAGTGGAAAGGGAATCATAACATAAACATGAACAGAGTTCAAGAGTACAAGAGTACAAAGCACATTTATTGTGCCAAACATGTCTAAATAGAAGAAAAATACAAGATGAGCTTGAAAGTTCACTTCCTTGATAAACTTTATCCAAAGACAATGCAAGAAATATATGTTCATAACCTATTCAAACATGGACAGGACGTCAGGTTCAAGTGACTCAATGAGAGACATAACAGGTCCAGAAAGCACACAAAGGTTGCCTTTTGTAACAAGTAGACCCATGATACTGACTTATAGATATTCCCACTCTTAGCCCTAAGATCTATTCGTTGTTGGTCATTCCCCCACAGCACAGCTTCTCGTTTTTCATGGATGTGTCTCCGCCTATGCTTCACCAAAAGATTCTAGCTGCATGCTACCAACACTTCCTTCAAGACTCATTGATCATACACCAAGTACCATAGCCTGAGAGATTTAGTTCTTGAAAGATCCTTATTAAAAGATTAAAGTCAAGGGAAGCATCACATATAATATGGAGCATCAGCTCCCTTTATTAGTAGTTGAGAGGGAAAATTATAGTCCAGTTGGAATAAGGCAGCTATAACTAAGCCTCATTCTTTTAATTCATCAAAATCCATCTCTTTCTCCTGCTTTAATCTTCTCTAGAATCTTTTGATCAAGTGAATTCCCCAAATAGTAGATCCATGTCCTTTTAACACATGACGAAATTTGCATTCAAGAACAGTCCTACATGAGTTGCTGCTCCTCTTTGCTTCATGTGGTGCATTTGGAAGGAATGAGTTAGGAAACTACTCGAAGCATCTGGATATTCTCTTCATTCAGTTTTTGCTGATTCTAAGCTTTCATGGATTTCATGTTCTATCTCCTGATGAATTAACGTTTCTCTTGTTAGTCCCTTCCTCCTGTTCTTGAATATTTCATAATGTTTAGCATGTACTTAAACAGTTCTCACTAACAATAAATTTTCATCTTAACAATAAGGAGGAAATTTAAACCCCTAAAAGGACATGTAGTCAAATCCCTAAAACATCCACCACAAATTAAAAAGGACAAAAGCAAAAGGCATCCTGTCCATGTTTGAATAGGTTACGATCTCTACATTTCTCTTACTCCCAAACAAGAATTTAAGGGCAGGATCCTGGAGCTACACCAAGCACTCCCTCCAAATAATCCAAGAAAGGAAGAAGAGAAACTTAGTGAAATCCTGCTGGCACAGAGTCAGTCAACCAAATGATCCGCCCACAAAACAGGTGCTCACAACTTTCCAGACTTACTGATGAGAAAACTCCGTCACCAAAATCTGAAACATATCCTGCAAATTATGACAGCACATTTTCCAAAAGAAATGCAGGTAACTCAATCTTATCCCACTGTGTGGCTTCGAAACATAAATCCTTCATATTTTTTGTGTTCTATTACATAACAAGATCTTTATCATTGTCTCATTCCACGTGTTACAAATCTTCCCCTGCTCCTTATAACCTACTGACCGTACTTCCATCTTACAATTTCACCATTTAGTTGGAAGATCCAAAGGCCATTCCACGTGTCCAAACCCCATAAACACCCAAGGGAAAAGGCACAACTGAAGGAATTCTAAACCCCTAAAATTTCAACTAAATACTCTTCTCAGTGTGATCATGAAACTGTCCCACTCCAACTCTTGTCAGAACCAAGTTCGGTCGTTGCCACCCCTCTTATATCTTCTTAGTTCAATATGCCTATACAGACTAGATTTCTTCTAGCTACTAAAAATTTTGAACAGGATAGACCTTTAAGACCAGTTCTTTCCTCTCTTCGATGTTAACATTGAGTGGTCCTGCTGCTGACAGAAAAGGCAAGCTTTCAAGTTCAAGTGCATTCCTTATCTCTTTCCTTTGCCAGCCTTCAAGAATAAAAATCATTTACCTTCACGTCCTTCAGAGAATAAACCCATTCCTTTGCTGACCACTACAACAAAGGAGCCATTCTCATTATGATATGACACTGCCATTTTGTATCTAAACAATCCACTTCTTGCATTAAAAGTCACCAGAACTCTTGAGCCCATACTTGATTTGCAAGGAAGATAAATCAAACGATCAATCATTGACCCAGTCTAATCTCAGAATCCACAACTCTCCTACACTCATAGCCAGACTTAAAAATTCATCTGCAAAAGAGCAATGTTCAGATTAACACCCAACAGAACCACAAGATCACTTGCAAAAGGGCTGAATCAAGGCACGGTTCTGATGAGTAACAATTCCAAACACTCACAACCAGTCCTCACTTAAAACTAGGCCATGCTCAAGAAGCACATGACCCTAGGTTGTTTGGATAGTTTAGGATCAAGATCCAAGATATTAACTTATATTCTGCGGGAAAGCATTTAAACCCTGTGCATATTCTCCAATGGTACATACAGATATCTTGTCATTAACCAACCTCTCTTGGCCTAGGAATAGCAATGGGCAGGGATGTCATTAGAGGTGCCCCATCCCCACCCCACACCCCACACTGGGCAAATTTCTCCACCCCGCCCCAACCCCATGGGGCATGCAGATACCCTCGCCCCAATTAATATCAAAGCCTAGAAATCTCAAAGCCAAAGGTACCAATTTATAGAAAATATGCAAACCGACTAAATTAGGTACTAGCACAAAAGTAAAATGGTTAAGGGAGAAGAATAAAGCGTGATAATTTATTTCGGAAGGTCTTCATCACAAATTTAGTAGCAAGATATGGAAAATAAAAGATACATATGTTGCCAAAAATGCCAAAATAAAATAAAGAAACTAGGTCTTCAGGAGTAAAAAATAGCAGGGAGGTTTAGGGACAAAAACAGCCTCATCCATCCCTGCTCCACACGTGAGCCAGAAAAATTTGCCCCTCCACCCCAAAACTCATGGATGGCAGGTCTAGCTGCCACATTTTAGCCAAGCAATTCAGGTCTTCGTTTTGGGAGGGTAAGACTGCCATCCCTACCTTGGCCAAAACTCAACCAATAGACATAAGGAAAGTTTGCCACCAAGGAGAAGCACTTTGTCTCCTCAACCTCACCAGTTGACCTCTCCAAGGCAGACAGAGAAGCCTTTCCCTATGTGGACCAAGTTTTCAGCACCAAAAAAGATTTTCTACAAGTTCAACACCTCAGCTCTTTTACAGAAGACTAAATCTCTAAAACCACCTTCGACCTCCATAAAGAAGTCTGCCATGAGGATCTCTCGTGCTTCCTCCCTCCCTTTTTCACACGGAAAGCTGTCCGAAGCCTCCAGAAGAAGCCAACCAACTCACCCCACCCAGGCAGCATAAAAGATTTCTCCTAGCATGCCCACAAGTTTCAGGAGGACCTCCAGACTACCTAAAAGCTGTATATCTAAGGACTTGCTCTCGCTACAGTTCCCTTATCTACTACTCATGAAATTGAAAAAGTGCTGCTTGCCTAATTAGAGAGAAGGTTACCCCTTCAAATCACAACCAGGAAAGAAAACACACTACTAAGCAAAAGAAAAGTAAGGAAAAAGAATAGCCATCTTCATCAGAACCGGGGGCTTGAACCTATTGAAAATCAAGCCCAGAAAGGCTTCCAACTTCCACATATGTCAGCTCAACCTCTAATTCACTTGTTGGCTCCGCCAGAAAAGGATAGCAGAGAAAGAATAATTGCCAAAGAAAGGATAGAAGAGGACACCGTAAGGAAGAAGGTGAAATAAGGAATCGCAAGGGAAGCGAACAAAAGCAAAGCGACTGGAGTGGTCAATGTACTGACAAGTATCCTCAGAAGATCAGCATTCAACACATGTAACACACTTCTAGTCAATTACACATCTTACATTGAACGGACTGCTGACACATCAACAGGCGGACCTCCTTCAATGGTATTAATGATCTCCAAAATGACAGGTGTAGTATCACCCTTATACAACTGAAGTGCTTGCCTGGAGAGAGAGCGAGAAAGATGCATATCAGAACTGATAAACATGTGTAAATTATTATATTCACGTAAAACTATTTTTTCAAAAGGAAAACGTACTTAAACTTCACTCGAGCTTGATCATAGTGTTCTGTTCGAATTAAAGCATGTCCCCAAGCATTCCATACAGGAAAGACATCTATCTGCAAGAGGAGACATATTTAACCATTGAACTAGTCTAAATAGCACAACACGTGACTATGTTGCAGAAACAGAAATTACCTTGCACTTCTTACAAGTGTAGACAGCCATACTATACCGTTCATCTGCAATTAACCTGTCTCGAAGACGATCAGATGACTCCTTGTCAGCAATATCGTCAAGGGAAGCAGCAATGCCAGATCCTAGGAGACTCTGAAGCAGTTCGGCACGTCCAAGCCATATATCCGTCTGCTGAAGAAGTTCAGAGGGCTCATCTGTAGACTGACTGCCTACACTCAAGCTACCAGCATCTGATGATATGTCATCTGCATCCTTATTTCTCTCAGGATTGCCAGACAACTCACTAGCCCCAGCCAGCTTTCTAAGAAGAGATTTAGCATAGAATAATCCCTGCTTATAAGAAACGGTTATTACATTAGTTCAACCTGGATAAGATGTACTTTCAATTATAGTACTACAACTTCACACAAAGTTGTGCCATTTTGTCCAATTAAGGGATTATACAACAGTGATCAGTAGTCATGCTCCCTGAACCAATTCATGATGAAAGAAGCACTAGCCCCCAAAAAATGGTATGACCAACAAAGGACTGCCAGCTGAGAGAGCTAGCACCTTGACCTTACATTTAAGTGCCTTCGTATAAGATTTCTCAGATTAACATAATTTAATGAAAGATATGGAACTTTTTCCTCTATTTTAAATACTTCTTTCCTTCACTAAGCAAAGAGCAAACCTGCACAAATGTGTCTGTCGCATGATATGCCCGTCCAATTGTCTCCATGGATGAACTCTCAGGCAACTGTTGGCAGCTTAACACATTTTTCATCTGATTGACGCACAATTCAAGAGCACTTTTGGCAGACATGATCTCATCCGAACACAATGAAAGCAATGCCTAAAACATTAGATCCAAATTTTCCGTTAAGAAGAAAGATGCAAGAAAATGACATCACACGATCTGTTTACCACCTTTAACACACTATATGTTCGCAACAAGCGTCTATTCAAAGTATAGAAGATCTTGATGATTTCAACACAGCTAAGCAAAAGTGCATAATTAAACAATTTCAAATGTATTACCAAACCAAACAGTCAATGCACTATAGAAGAATCACAGAAAGAAAACCACCAGTATACTCTATTCTCTCTCTTAGCCACATCGATGGATAATGTTGCTATTCTACAGGATTAGTCAAGATGTCTATTCAACAAGACAAGTCCACAACATGTGACATCCATCTTATCTTTTGGTTTAAGACATGCATGTGGTAGCTGTGGATCCTAATGAAACTCAAGAATTGGTGTACCAAGAGAAGGAACTTCTCATCAGAGAAGCTAGAGGATGGAAAATAGTTTTCCTCAAGGTCAAATTTCAAATCAGAAACACCCACTTACTGTGGCTTTTCTGTGGACGCTCATGGTCGAAGCAGCTATTAAGTCAAAATCTGACGAAGAATTTCTGTGCATGTGGAGAAATAAAAACCCTCAAAACACATTTTTCTCCCTTGCTAGGCCAATTTACAGGAGTCTTAGAACATCTAAAAATATTAAATCACGCCTTTATTTAGCAGCATAAGTTTCTAGAATAGTTGGCAATGGTCCCATAAGATTTGCCTCCTCAAAACCTGAACTTTACTAACATGGATAGATTGATTGATCTGTTTTCAAGCTCACTTAACAGGCACTCTGGATGCATTTGAGACGCTCCTACCTCAAACCAGATTTTCCAGATTCCTTATTTTCAGCTTTTTGGCACTGGCAAAATGAGGCCTATTTTACTAAGGCTTTCAGCAATTTCAATAATGAAAAAAGCCCCCTGGATCCACAAACTCATCAAGTGATATATCGAAGACACTTACCTTGAAGAGAATAACATCAGGGGCACTTTCATACCGATGGGATGATCTGACAGCTTCATCCTTACTTGGATCCCCAGTTAACATCCATTCATCAACTATGGAAACAGGTGGAAGTCGGTCTTGCCCCTCAGCAGAAAGAGAATTCAATGAATCTTCCTGAATACCTGCCATTGCCTCCCAAGCAACTCTTTCAGATGGCGATAATCCTGAACTCTTTCTCTTCCGTTGAACATCTTTTGAAGCATTCTTTTCTCCCGCATTTCGAGGACCCCAAGAAAAAGCTCGTCGGGCCTCTTTCTGCAAGTTGCTCAAACTATTCGAAAAAGATGACCTCGTCGAAGCACCTGCTCTTGTTTTCGGTTTTGACCTAGTTCCAGAAACTGACACACGAGGTTCCCTGGAAGGAGAGCTTATGCTGACCACAATAGCTTTAGCAGCATATGTGACAACCATAGAATTGTCTCTCAAGGAAGAAAATTCTTTAAGAATCTGTAAAAACATGATTCCATCATTAGATACAGAGGTAAAAATAATCTAATAATCACCAGTCACATTCATCCATGATAAACTCTCTCTCAATGCTAGATAAGGATTCTCACCCCCTAAGATTAGGCTTTTTATTTGCGATGCAGACTATAAAAAAGTATCATCTGAAAATCATCTTCTTGGAAGTAAAATACCAGAGATGCAGATTGCAGCTGCTTCCTCATAAGGAGAACCTCAAGAATAAGATGAGGGTGCTCGTGCAGAGAAGAACATCTTTGCTGCCATGGCAGTGGCAGGGCAGCAAGAACACGGAGACCTAAGGCCCAAGAGTTAAGCCTGGAGACCTCGACATCTGACAATTTCCCATCTCTCCGCTTCAGGAAGAAGTGAACCTCCATAATATCAACAAAAAAATTAGTACCCAAGTGACAACATGGAATTGTAAAACATACAAGCAAGAAAGAAACAAGAGCGATTACCAGAAGCTGCTTGGACCGCAAGTTGGGTAACAACTGCATGGCACCCATTGCCACTGGTAAAGCATCTTCAGAGTCACGTAGGGAGGAAAGAAATCGTGAGGCTTCCGCTGGACCCCCACCATTCAGAGGATCTGCTGTTAGAAGTTTCACAAGCTGTTGAGCCTGTAGCTCTCTCCGCATATCTACCGATAAACCAGCACTCTCAGCCACTTTTAAAGCAGCAGAAACAGCCCCCTTTTCAGCCAATCTAAGAGCCAAGCCCTCCGGATCTGCTTTACACGCAGCTTCAACCTAACCAGAGTAATCTGAAAGTCTAAGCATCTAAACAACTACAATTATTAATCAAGAAATGATTCACTTTGATTACTCTTAAACAATCTGAGTGAATCAGTTTAGGACAAATGACCTGTTGCCAGCTGCTATAATGATCGTCAGCACTTAATATATGACTGTATTTCTGCAAAGCTTGTCTCATTTGCAAAATCTGAATCAAAACAAACTTGTTACACGAGAAGAACTCGAGGCTGAAAAGAGTGCTGATGAAGAATCATGAAAACAAATTCTTAAGTGAAAATAAAACAAGTTCCGCCTATAGGAGAAGATTGAACTAAGTAAATCTAATTCCACCTCATTTCTGACTGGGTCGCTATGTGGCAGATGGCAGCTGCACATGGTGAGAACGTCCAAGGCGGCATCGAGTTCCCATCCGTGCATATACCTGATAGAAAATATTCAAACGCGAATGACCAAATAAGGAAAATTGGCAATGACTATGTACGGCTATTTTTGAAATATCGAGAACTCAACATTATCAATCAGCTCATCTACATTAAAAGTCTTATTGGCCCTAAACATACTTAAGAGCAAGTTTAGCTGCCAGTTGTTTATCCTTCAACCGCAAGCAATACTGCCAACTGTTACTCCAGATGCTGTGGCCACCATAACTTTGTGCTTGACCAGATATTGAATGATTTTCATCACCACGCTCAATTAATAACTGAAGTAAGCGGTCTGAGGCACCATTACATAGAAAACGATCGGATAGAGCAAGAGCATCCATTAGTTTTCCTTCATCAATTAATCTGTAGAAGAAGATCAGTGAGATTCAAAAGTAACCCGTGATAAAATCATAAGTAGAATATCATACTAAGTGCAATACAAAATTGGATTATAGAGATGAGGCCACATTTAGCACTGTAACTTGCACTGTTTCAGCAATTAAGTCCTCAAGCTTTTAATTGGTGCAATTGAATCCTCTAACTTTTATGAGTAGTACATCAAGCCCTTTTGCCAACACATTTAATCATGTTAACATGGCAGCTGACATGTATTATCTAAGATTTTTAATAAAGAAAAACAAATAGCAAAACGAGAAAAAGAAATAATGCAAGAGGGAAGGCGAAGGGAGAAAGGGAGAGGTTGTGATACTGCTGGCAGGCATCGCCATCTCTACCATTAACACTAGTAACGCATCCTAGTGCTGCCACCGCCAAAGTCAACCTCTATCATCCACAGACACTACAGTTTGCCTAGAATGCTAGAACATCATGACGTCGCATAAAAAATTGAGCAATTGCTGAAAATTTTCACGTGATTCACCATAACTTCATCAATTTGAGCAAATGCCAGCAACATTTAGTTTACATAATCCAGCTTAATCAACTCCTCCAATTGCACGCCATGTAAAGCCAACACCACGGAGTATCCTTTTGAGCTCATCAGGCTTGGCAAACATATTCGCCACCACATATTAGTTTGAACCTCCTTCTTGGTGCTATATACTCAAGGCTGGGTCCTCGACTCTCAATTGGAGAAAAAAATGTGGAATTCAGGATCGGAGGTCCTCTCAATCAGAAGATTGTCCATTATCCATCATCACCATCGCACCCATTTTGTCAATTTTTATCTCCGTGGAGGCGTTGGCTATGTTGGTAGGTCCAGCTAGTGGTGAAGGAGATGGGAGTGGTAGCACCGCCACAAGTCTCCAGCATCATTGGTGACGACGGCTGTAGGTCTCCACTGCACATTGTCTTCTATTTCTTGCTTTTCGTTTTCTTTTTCTTATGTTTTACTAAGCTGATTAATTAAGAATTTTTAAATGTATCTCTTTTTCCACATTTACACATAATTAACTGTGCAAACGACTAAAGGATTTGGTTAAACAAATCAGACAAATTAAAGGACTCAATTGCACCAATTAAAAGTTTGACTTAATTGCAACATGCTGCAAGTTAGATAATTAGTTATGCACTTATCCCTAAAAATATCATAAATCCATCTAAAATTATCATCAAGCAAATATGTTCATACTTCTTGATATAAAGCTAAAAGGCATGCCATCAATCAATTAATATTTGTAATGATATGTACAAATAGAGCAAAATAAAGACCCAATTAAAATGTCAAAATTCTATCCTACAAGTGACATAACCTACACGAGGGAGTTATTGAAAGCAAAGGATAAAAAAAGCCCAGATGTCAGCATCTAAGCCTGTTTCTTTTTAAAGGCTACATGTGATGTTTTATACAATCACCCTCACATCATATTTTGTAGTCAGGTCATGTGATATGTTTCTCCTTTATGACATTGTTGCAGTCATTCATTAATAGATGTGCCGCTACAGCTGGCATCCCATATGGCAAAAGATAGGCCAAACACACAATAATAATGTCAGAAATAAAATATATATATATATTGCTTTTACAAAATTTGTAAAAGACAGATCATGATTTGTTTCTGAGAATAGGAAAAAAAAAAATAAAAAATAAGGGAATAGCAATTTGAATCTTGAAAACTCTAGAACTGACACAAGATATTTAACCAACAAGATTGGATAATGCAGTTAACTAATCAGACTTGTAGACAATTAATCACAAGTTTCACAATTTCATCGTATCCAGAATTAAGGAAACAAAGAGAAAGTAAAAGTTGAAAAGACAAGTATGATGTCTTAAATCTTTGAAGACAAAAGGAGAGAAACATATTAGAAGAGAAACAATGTGCACAGCAAGGCTGCCTCTCCAGTTCTGTTATAAATTACAAACTCATCAATGAGACATGTTTGAAGATGCAATAGATCGCTATCAGCGCAACATACGTAATATGAAGATTGATTCCATGTAGGAAATTTTGAAATGATCCCTGCAGCATTTTATACCACTAGAGCACCATTAAATAAAACTCCAGTTACTAATAACAGACCACCCCAATTTATGTCTGCTACCACATTTAAAATAGGGAAGACACTTCACTTCAACTCAATAATTTTATTGAGATATAAAGTGAAATTAACAACCCTACGTGATGTTTTGACCTTTAAAAGAAAAACAATCCTACAAAGCGCAAAATTTGCAGATGACTTGCACATGCCTTGCCTATATATTTGACTATCTTGATTGCCTCATCCAATCAGGTCTACTATAAAACCATCCAGCCAAACTTAATTTGAATTGACAATCCAACACTATTGCAGTTTGATTTGCAACAGAAAAGAAGCTAAGTTATGTTATTTGAATATACAAAAGGGGAAGATCATAAACACCGTCCAGACTATGAATCCTTATGAAGGTTCTCTCTCCAAATATCAGCGCAACTCAAATTGACACTTTATATAAGATGTATTTTTTTCCCAAGGACAAGGTCTCCACTCCGTGGTGTTAAGCTCTGTTAGTGATTATACACTATGTGTGAGATATGGACGGGTTTATATAATCTTCCTTAAGACTATGTGAAAGAAATGGCGCCGTGCCATCATGAGGTTACACCAATCATATTATCATTGACAAGAACTTGTATATAAAAATTGATCTATTTAAAATAAAATCTTTAACAAAAACTTATAATTGTATTTGTTACTACTCTGCGCCATCTCACAATATTTCAGATATTCTGTTTAGTCACATGCATTGATAACTTTTTGTATAGTTACAATAATTAACATGTCACCCAATTAATTGACTAATGAAAATATATGAAATATGTTAAAAGCATGTATTTATACGTGTAAACAATTTACTCTAAAAGAAAAGTATTCCGTAAGTTCAAAAATTGTGTAGGAGAAGGGATGTTTTATTGAAAATCAAGTGCTTCCATATACCAGACCTGAAAGTGCTATTATTATACTGATAGAGGTACTGGGCAGCACCATTATTGCATATATAATAAGCAAATTCAATGGTAAAGCTAAATGGACAAGGCAAGGAAACTGAGAAACCACAATTATTGTGTATTTCAGCACAAAAGCATCATTTCATAGTTGGATTAATGTCACATAAACCATGATACATCTGCAGAATACTATCATAGCACAAAGGCTATGAATGCACATCGTGTAGTGTAATTAATTTGACCCAATTTTTTTTCTACTGAATCATTTCACAGTATGCTGACACTACTCAGTAAGATTAAGCTTACTTGATGTAATCATCTCCAGTAAAAAGTCTAGCTAACTAAATCTTGCTATAAATCATTCAATTTTATAGAAGTGAATTTTGACCAATAAATATCTTTGCCTCCTATGATCATAGGCTGACTTAGGCTTTTCGGTGGTTGTTTAGGTGTTTTTTTGCCAGGCTTGTTTGCCATTGGCTTTCTGTTGGTCGTTTTGTTGCTTGTCCGCGGCTTCCTTTCACTCTCAATGAGCGTGTTCATTTTGAGTGTAAGCTTTTGGAGCCATGTTGTTTGTACAGTTTGACCCCTATTAATATATTGCTTACTTTTACCAAAAAAAAAAAAAATTGACCAATAAAGAAGACGCATAAGTCCATAAAGGACAACTATAAGCAAGCTAGGAATGCACTTAAAAGAAGTGAAAAAGGAGAAACTACCTCTCAACAGCTTTCTCGTAAGGTTCTTCATTCTCCCATTCAAATGAAAGATGCACCGCCATGTCAGAGTCAGTACGATCAGACTTTAGAGAGTCATCACAGGTTTCTGCAGGTCCCCCACTTTGATGATTGACATCTGTCAGATCGATAGGGATTCTACTTCCACCACCACTTTCATCAAGTTCAGACTCCGTGTCACTGTCATGCTCACGGGCTCGTTTTATAGCAGCTCTCTGCTCAAACCTAACTTTGCCATCATCAGCTGTTCGCTCAGATGTCACAGCAAACTCTGAAACTCGATGAAGGTTGGTTTGCATCTGAATCCAACGGTTTAAGGTTGGAAATCTATACATCATCAAAATATAGTTAACAATGGAAATCAGAAAACAAATAAGATACCAATGACTGCATTACCTTTCAGATTGATCAAGAGCAAATTCATAGAACAAACGATCTGCGTCAGATGACTGCAGCAAACCATTGTTGAAGGAACTGGAAATAGACGAGTCGCTGCCATTGTATAAGATACTGCTCCCAAATAAACATGCTACTACAGCCCTTACGGGAGAAACTTTTGCCAGATGTTTTATGATATCCAACTGAAGAGAGAATAGTGGCAAGCCAGGTGCTCCGGGGGAACAATTAAAGGAGTTGCCCTTAGCTTCTCTAGAAGAGGGAGTGAGAATTTTCTCCAAGTGACTCCTAGAGAACATAGTAAAAACAGGAATGCATGCCCATCCACGGCCAGAACGTGGTGGATAAACTGGAGGCACGCAGGCAGAAATTACTTCATGGACAAAATCAGCACGCATTATCTCCGCCACTTTTGCCGCTGCATCGGTGTTTCCGCGGTCAAACACCAGACGAGTCAAAAGCTGCAGGGAAACAGATGCATACTTTGTGATTGTGAAGTTTAACTTATCAATGAAGTCCATATCTTGCCCAGATTTTTATGGAATTATCATGAAGCAAAGCCATAATTCAATAGTCACTATTAATCATCAGACAAAGAAATCGAAAATAAAGAAAACGACTCATGACTAAACTTCCAGCAAATGAGTAAATTTGACTTTCCACAATAGCTGAAACACATGAGTCTTCATCGAGTACTATATTAAGATTGTTTTCATGATGTGGAAACCTACCACCCAGAATAGTCGCCATCACTTTACTTAAGCAAGTTCAGTAGTAACACTTCTCTGAGATGATCACCTCACACCTGATACTTGAAATTAGCAAGACTAAAACAAACTCCTAGCCGGAATAAAATAGACAGGCGGCTCCTTTCACATATTAAGACTACTAAAGCATAATTTACCCAAGATGAGATAAAGACAAAAAAGAAGACAAATGTTTTATTTTTTTATGGAAGGCTTAAACTCTAGAGTTTCTAGAGATATGTATGCACACAACCCGACTTCAGCTTGCACATTCAGTGCCAGGGAAGTAAATTAATTCACAAATTTAATGCGAGAGAAGCAGGTTTCAGATGATAAAATATGTACATATATCTCCAACATTCAATAAATGTGATCTTAACAAACTTTGGGGATTCCCACCCGTGCAGTGTGCCACAACAAAGACTTTCTCAGGGTTCCAAAATGATATTCCGTACCATACAAAATCTTTTCACAGGAGAACCGCACCATATTCTCAGTTTGAATTTTCAGGAACTTCAAGAAACCACAGACAATACATGCATTATGAACCAGAAGCTATCACATGTAATCAGAATGAATGCCAACTGTAAAAAGCAATTAGATACTGTATTTTCCTGAATGAGAACACAGAAAATCATAGATTCCCATACTTTGAAAAAAATAAAATAAAAAACTAAGACATACATCTTTAGGCCATTCATAGACGATAGAGAAAAAGTTGAAATCATGAGTTGTGTCCGTCCCATCAACTATGTCACCAATTGCAGCAATGTGTAGTATGAACTGCGAAAGATATGTCGTTGGCTTGGAAGCTAAAGGGCCATATATTCTCTTTCCAGTGTCTTTCAAATCATAATTGTTAGCCTGCAAATTCTTTTCTGTGGTCATTGAATTCAGCGACGTCTCTTTGACAGTTTTTAACCCAAGGCCAAGAACTCCATCCTTATTTAGGTGTGAAAGACTTTTATGATCAGCAGATACAGCTCCCTCTCTGCTGGAATTGGCCTCCTTTTCTTCATCAGCAATGGCTCTTGCCAGGTTATATAGCTTGCCTAAACATAGAAAAAAGAATAAGAAAGTCATAGTTCACGAAAAAGATGACGGCAAACTCCCAGCATATAAAGAAAATGTACCACTTAGAAACTGTCGCTTGCCCCTGTAAGCATCTTGAATCATCTGATGTAACAAACCAAGAGCACGCTCCCTCTGCCCTTGTCGGTGAGAATCCTTAGATGATGAGATGACGATTTCCCTGGACAGAATTGCCCGAATAGCAGGAGGATTATCCTGGTGTGAAACAAAAATTATGCAACCGAAAGGTCAATCAGAATCATACAGGTAGAAATCATGTTATAGCTATTACTTAATTCCAAAAATGAGGATGTTAATTGGAGATATAAAACAGGGATGCACAATGCAAAATGTGAAAACGATGGCCACCAACTTTGCAAGAGCTAAACGAAACTAGGATTTGTTTAATTGCGTCCTAAAATCCATTTCTCATAGTTGGCTTAAGAAAACATCATCAAACATGTTTGTTCTGAAGCTCCCCCAGTAATAACAATGGAAGAAGCAGGCAGATCCCATATAGATTCAAGACTTCAATCAACAGAATCACACAGTGACAAGAGTAAAATAAGCAATGTCCAAACAGAACACGCCCTGACAAGTGTAGAAGGCCTTGGTCTGGAAAAATAAGGGGTACCAGAAAATGGAAATTCGTGAAATTCAGATAGAATTAGTATCTCTCGAGCATACAGGAAACACAGTAAAAAACTCTCAAGAGTCTCAGCATCTGCAAAACCAATGAACTTCCCCCAATTTACGACTGCTGGACAACTATATTTTGTTGCTCGCTTATACTCTACAGTAATAGAAAGGCAGCAGGAGAGATCAGATGCAAACCACATTCATAGCAATTGTCTACAATTTATACTATTAACAAGTCTACAAGCAACTGCCCCAACAATGAAGATCCACAGAATGAAAACCTAAGCATCAGCAACCACATCCACCCTTTTTGAAAAGAAAAGGATATTTCCATCTTCAACAGCTACTTGATTCATAACCCCATCCAAATGTTCAATAGTTACTATACTAGTAAAGTATTATCCCATGTACTAACGCGGTTGCCAGGCTCAAGATCAATTTGAGCAAATGATTTCACTAGGGGAAGGACTGAAGGATACTTCATCATCCTAAGTTTTGTGGCGTAAGTTTTATTCCCAAACACTAACTTAGGACTCCCTTTAGGTGCTAGCTTCATGAATTAGCGAAGTTGGAAGCCAATTGTCAAGGAACCTGGGAACAAGTTGACAGCTTGTAATAGACCTCCCCTTTCAAAAGGAGAAGACAAACCTATTATGAACCGCAACCCTTGAATTCCAATTTATTTCACATCTCTCAGATTCCTTACTCTCGGTCAGGAGTCATCTCATTCAGAGTCATTTTCGTGGGGTGATACAGATGTAACACGTAATTTCATTTGGTGGATTGGAAAGCAATCAAGCAATCTTTTGTTCTGTACATGTGCAGGGGGGTTTTCTTTTTTCTTTTTTTTTTTTTTTTTTTTTTGGGGGGGGGGGGGGGTGGGGATTGGGGATTTTACTGAGGAGTGAAGCCTTTGTTACTTAATAAGTCTCCTTTTGGCAAATGGCCACAGGGATACACATAAAAAATGATCACCACGATCAAAAATGATTAATCTTTTTGTCCTTGAAAGTTGCAAATTTTGTCCTTGAGAAAAACAAGATGGGTTCAAAAAGCAGGGGATAAACACATGGCACCATCATCTTGAGGAGGATTGGTGTGAGTTTCTTTTAATCAAATGTGAGAGTGAGCAATGGAATTTACATCTATGTTAAGCTGAACAATTGGTCTGGAAAAGAAGCATTAAAATAACACTTTCCAAATCTTTTTGCAGGGGACTGATTTCTTGAGATGTTGTTTCAATGATGGAAGAATCACTTTAGGGATTGATATCTTGGGGCATGCTCAAGATTGGGGGTGTGAAGCTTTGCTAATCGTTTACCTTTATTATATGATTTTGAAGATTGTTGCCACCTCCAAGGGTGTCTTGTTTTGGAATTGGAAGAAAGAACTTTTATGCGGAAGTCAACCTAGAGGCTGTCAACAAGAAAGTCCATACTGGTAACAGTATTTTCTTGACAAGATATTTAAAAAGTCAAGAATACCAACAAGAGTACTTTTCTATGTCAAAAGTAATATCTACAGTCTCTTTTTCTTGTGTTAGAAGTAATCTTGCGATGGATTCTCGCCTTAGTTAATCAGTATAAAAGAGGCAAGGTGCTAGTCAATTGATTCTTCCTATTCTATCCGAAAAAGTCAGAATTATGAGGCATCTTCTCGTTCATGGTCCTTCAAGGAGAACGATTTATCCAGCTAATCATGCATGAACCAGGCAGAGTTATAGCAGAATCTATTGAGGAAAAATTATGGGCTGCATTCAATTGACAAGCAGCAAGAAGAGAAGGATTTCCACAATTTCTCTCAGCTGTTTTCATTGATTTGGAAAGAGAGGAACAAGAGAGCCTTTGAAGAAGAGGAGTATTCTGTTTCTGTAGCAATTGAAAATTGGCCCAAAATCCCACAAGTGTAGGGAAATTACTTGCCAATGTAAATGCCTTGATTGACATTGCCTATGCCTTTCTCTTTAGCATGAGCTTTTTTTGGTTCTTTAGACTCTGTTTTTATGTGGTTTTGCACCCCTTGCTGTCCACTTTTTCTTTACCTTCGAAAAATAAGTGGAGAGTAACCCCGTCCAAGCCCAGAGATTTGCCATAGATACTATCCTGTTTGCAATTGATACCCACAAGTTTGTACCCCAGTTCCAATTTTCTTATCATAAGGATTACGCAATGATTTGGTTCCTTTTCTTGGGAGTACATCTATGGCAACACTTCACCCCCTTTCCAGAGATCCAGTCTCCCCACAATGCTTACAATTGAGGAAATATGAGTTACAAGAATGCCTTTCCCAGAAAACCTTTTTAATGGAACTTCTTATCACGTAGCCAATAATTAGCATCGTTTAACTTCTCTAATAGTAAACAGTACAGTTCAATCTTTCAAAGCAAAATTACTTTTTCACACAATGGTATATTGAGGGATCATGTAGGGAATTGGGCCTCCACAGATTTAGAACTACATCGTGCAAACCTTCACCTAAAATTTTAACATAAGAAATTAACCAGCTATATATATATGTACATACACATATGCATATATTAGGGCCATGTTAACAAGTGCCCCTAGGACACTCGTTGAGTATACTTTATTTCGGATAATCCGATTTTCAAGGCAATGATGTGCATAACACGAGGCCAATGAATGGGTTGCTTAAGAAGTGCCCTTGAGGCACTTGTTAACATATCCCTTATATAATCTAATAACTAAAGAAGATAAAAACTATAACTACATGTACTCTCGCATTTTACATGGTTTGGTCACTTCTGAAGATATGCTAAGGGCAGTAACCAACATTGCTTCTAACATTTTGTCTACTTGCAACTCAACAAATTCAAACCTGACCTGTTCCAAGAATTCATGGAGACGCTTGAGCACATGCCTTGACACAGATATTACTCCCGCTTCATGAATCTGGTCCCAGTAGGTAGGGCCATATTTTGGAGACTTTCCTGGATATATCTCAGACAGCATAACTTGAGCCTGAAACAAGGTAGAAAAACCTGGTTGGGGCCTGCATATGCTGTGGTCACTTGATAATAGACCTGGCAAACACTATTACGGCACTGCATGCAAGAACTCTGATACTGGCCAGTAAGCAAATTCACAGCCCTGTTACAATCCCTTGAAGCAACAGTGAGAAAAGTTGGCATTCGACATGATCTAACACAAGTAGGACCAAGAACAATTGAATTTGTAAAAGCATAAACCTCCACCTGCATCCTCTAGATTAGATATATGTCACTCAACAAATCTTCAAATAATGACATCAAGAGTCCAAGCAAAAAGTACAGCCTTTATTTATTAATCGTACCAGCTCTTCCTCAAACATTAAAAATCTCAAAGGGGCATGAACATAATCAATCGGTATAAACAGACACATTTTTGGTCAATATATCAAATTTGAGCTTCAAAATTTACCCGATCCAAAAGCTCTAGGCACAAATTTGCAGATTTTGCAGATGTTGCAGCCATGTCGATGCATAAAAGAATCTGTTAGCATATGAGAAATGTCAGGCACAATGCCGTAAAACATTCTTTGCACATTGTTGCCATTATTAGGATTTTCTGAATGACATGACCACTGAAATAAAATCAGTCCTTCTCATACTTACTATAGCCAGAGGACCTAACTGGGAACGTAACGACGTAAAATCAAGATCTTGAACAGAGGATGTTCCATCAGCAGCACGAGAAACAGCATCTTCTACCTAAGAAGAACAAATTTCAATCAGAAATGGACACCACCAAAACAATCTAGGGAAAAAAAACATTATTTGGAATAGGAACCTAAGGTAATTGTACCACATGGATTGTTCGTTTTAGAATCAATAGCCTTTCGAGTAGAGGCAACAAAAGTATAGTACTCAGGCATACCAAACCACAAACCTGCTTTAGTGCCAATTTATACAAATAAAGTGGGGTAAAATGGACTGATATTATACTCCAACATGTTGTTTTTCAGCACATTCAACTTCATCGAAAAATTCACAAGATTAAATGACACCACTGAAAGGAAATGGACGAGGCAAGCAAGTTGCTTGGGAAAGTCAAAGCAGAAATGACTCATACAGAAGGTCTATATAGCGGAAATATGGCAGAAGCCAAAGAGCCTTATAAAAACGAGCACCGCCGATCACTAGACATTTCTACCAGATGGCGGCATTGTGCTTCAATCATATAATTGTATCTTACAAATGGAAAATAGAACTCCAAGGGTAAACTTGTCACCCTATGGGTTCAAGTATGCCCAAAAGATGGCCAGTATAGTGAAAATCAGCAAATGCCAAAAGCAAAATTTTCCCGCAGACAAATTTGTTTTCTGAACTTCCTTACCCTAAGGACTTTCATAATATTCCCAAATACAAGGAAAGAATTTCGTAGAAGTCTCCTACAGTAATCTACCTTCGCCAGAACTGCAGCACACTCGCTCTATGGAACTATTTTATATACTTGGCTTGGTTGGTAACCCTTAGCTGAACAGGGTAGTCTCTGTGGACAATCAATCTTTGAAATGCCAGTCTTTCATAAGCAACCTCCAATTCACTGACACATCATCACCAATCACCAACATTGCTGTTAAACAAGGTTTAATAAATAAATTAACACCTTAAAAGTAAAAATTAAAGTGTCTCCTCTAAGTCTGCGTAAATGTAGACTCTCTAAGTTATTCAATTTTTTCTTATACAACTAAGTTTGCATCCACTATACAATTCTTCTATATCTACACGTTTCATTCCATATCAAGTCTTCCATAAGGTTTAGGTACTCTTAAGTCTTTACTCCACATTCTTTCACACGATTCCCTATCCCTTTCAATTTGCAACCCCATCATATACTAGCATCTTCTCAATGGCACACCCAGAAGCCTACGTGCCCAAACTAAACCATAAACGAGCTTCTCCCATCTGATATCAATTTCAATAACCCCTATCCTTTCCTGAATGCATACATTAATAATCCTATTATTTCTCAAGGGTTCACCCACCCAACTAAGCATCCACATCTCCAATACACTCATTTTGTGAAAGTGTTGGTGTTTGACTGCCTAATTGTTCCTACCATTAAGCATCTCAGGGTTTATTGCCAAATCTCTAGAATTTTCCACATGGGTGGTTTCACAGTCTATAAATAAGGTCAGCATTTTTCCATTACATCCAGTCTATTTATATCAATGGGTAAGATAATCCATCTATTTCTCCGTCCATTTCGCATCAAGTCAGCTATTGAAAACCTTCACTCTTTGGGCCTTCACTTTCTGCACTTTCCATCATCCTGTCATTCCATCCAGCCTGAACCTTAACTGACACCCCATGTGCACCATATCCCACCAGTTTAAAAGGAAACTTTTAGTCCGAACATTCCCTCCATATTTCAAGCTCCCCATGTACTTCAACCCAAGTTCAATCTCGCAGCACTACATCATCAGCAAGCACCCATAAAGGAACATCATCTGGGATATTCTTAACGAGCTCATCCATTACTAAAGTAAAACATTAAGGATTTACAGTTTGACCATTTTTTGACCCTATGGACGATGAAAATGATGGTTCCATAAAACACATCCTTCAGAGCTTGTGCTTAAGCAATTCATGCTCCTTTCTTCTATTGAATCTCCAAAGTTGTCTTGGAACCTTGTCATATGCTTTACCCAATCCATCCAGACCACCCTCTTGTCTGTCCTTATGCCTTTCTACCAATCTCTATAATGAGTGGATAGAAACCCCACAGCAATTCTATGTGATGGATTTGACCAAAAAAAGAACATAATAACATGCAATGCCTCGTGCAAGAAAGTTACTCTGTCCCTATATGTGTCCATTTATAACCAACCCCTAAAAAAAAAAAAAAAGTATCAACAATTGATAAAGTGACCAATGTGGACCGTACAGATGCTCTTTTGAATGCAGTATCCACCCATTCTGACAATTCCAAGGTAGCTTTATCTTCAGCAGACAATGAAAATCGATGAACTGCTTCTTCTCCTAGGTCATACTTAGCCCTCTGCATGCAGCTGCATAAAAGTAAATCGAAATAATCAAACCCCAAGAGAATAATACTTTCTTAAAGAAATTACAACCAGGAAATTTCTAATAGAAACCAGACATGTTGAGACATTTAACTATGTTTAGTATGCTAAGGCGGATTACCTTTCTCACCAATAAGACAACCAAACAAACATAGGGCAGTGTTGTTACTTGACTCAGTTTTAAAAAGTTCTTAAAGATAACCAAGGGAAATTAACACCAGAAGATAGATCTAAATCTAAACAACACCACCCCCCCCCCTCCAAAAAAATAAAAAACAAGAGAGAGAGAGGGAGAGAAACGAAACAAATACCGATGGTGGAAAACAAAGACAATACTTTTGTAGAACTTTATGTTATCAGGCAGTAGTCTAGATTCCTTGCATAAAGTAAAAGGCACATATTTCAAGTTTTCCCCTATCGCCCAGCTTCACAATCAAGCTTCTACAGCATCTAGATAGTACATCTGTAATCACAAGCACCTTCATATTTGAGAAGCGAGTTAAGTCCATGTCAAACCCGAGAAAATTTTAAGATGCTCCCCAAGCCCAAGCCAATTACCACATTTCAATTTCTAAAGAAAAATAAGTTCACACCAAATGCCAGGCCAAGATTGGCTGGAATGGATGTAGATGTTATCTAGGGGCCCCTAAAGATGTCTCATTAAATTTAAGCAATACTATGGCCTTCTTACCAGAGTTCATCTCATTTTCAGACAAGGACATGTAGTGTTATGTCTTATGTACGTGCATGTTCACAAATCTCTCTTCCCGGTACCAAACACTAGAAGCAAATGGCCAACACAACACCTCTTCTATGTCACAGTTAAGGCAAAAAAAAAAAAAATTGGCTTGTTCAATGAATTTTAGATTGCTTCAGTCTTCTTGGAACTGACTCAAATAGCTCAATATTAATACAAAAATATAGGGACGATTCCTGTTGACAGTAACCTTCGTAATCACTATATGTTAGCGGCCATTCACCTGAACATAAATGAGAGCCAGTCTGCTTAAATGCTTCTAAACAAAGTTAAACACAGACTCACAGGTTGAGTAGCTTGGATGGGGCTGCACGTAACACAGTCAGTGCCTCCTTCCAACTCCACTGGCGTTCATAGAGTGGTAGAAGCTGCTGCAAAATAGACAATCGCCATTCCCAATCTTCAATGAAATGCTTAGACATAGTGATCCTCCACTCCAAGGCCTGTTTTCCTTCAGTACTTAACCCGTCACTCATAAGATGTTCTTGCTCAGATAAAGATGATGGTAGACTTCGACGTAATATATCAAGCAGAAATCCAGTGAATGATATAACAGTCTCATTTGCCCCTTCAACAGCAGTAAAGTCAGTATGCTTCCCAGCACATGAATCAGGCAATCCATGATAGCCTTTTGGTGACACACAATGTGTCAAATTGAGAGAGAGATTATCCATGTGTAAAAGAGAGATAATCACATTTATCATAAGTATCTGCATTAAAAAAATTTAATATTGCGTAAGGGTTACAAACAAATTAAATGACCAATGTCAATGATAAGAAGCTATACAAATCCGTGAAGAAGCATTGAAAAAATTCATGGAGACATTAAAAATCACCGCCATCCCATTTACAAGCTTGATACTACCACAATTATCACCCCCCGCCTTATTAAATAATAAAAGCACATCTTCAGCCAGTACTGTGCAACAGGTGAGAAACAGAATCATAGAAGTCAAATACACTGAACTTTCTTAAAGCTAGAACACTAGATAGAGCAATCAAAAAACTGCTAGGAAATGCAACTTAGTCCTGATTCTTTTCAATTGGATAGTTAACTCCAGAAAATTTCCTAAAGATGCAATGTGGAATTCCAAGAGGTTTGGCAGGAAATCGTGTTTGAAAAATCATATTTCTCTCCAAAATTGTCCTATTTGGCTGTCAGGAGATAACTAAAACTTAATTGAGATGATGAGATGATTACCACGTTTCATTTCCTCATCATTAGGGAAAGTGTGTAACAATCATGAAAAGTTTTTGCAATTCAATTTATAATATATGGTTCAAACTAAATTGGTTAGTAACTATAATCGGCAATGTTTAAGTGAAATAGATATGGATATTTTGCATTCCCCACATCTTGTTAGCCGGTAGGATATTTTCAGTTGAAAAATCCTCGGACTTCCGGAGACAAATCTGGCTGAACCAGTTGGAATCCCTCAATTGCGCCATTCTAAAAAGTTTTAGTACTTCATTGATTAATTAAAAGATTTAAAAACGAATCGCACTATGAATAGTGCACTAATTAGTTCCCCCTAAAGAGATAGCATGCAGAGCCAACAGTGATCTAATTTCAAACAAGCTTTGTCTCCACAATCTGCTTCTTTTGACACAAGTAATTTCCCTAGAAAATTAGTTCCCAAGCACCAGCAAAGGATCTTTCTATGTAACCATTTTTATCTAGTTTTCAATCTATTCTTCCTACCTGAGGAAAGTGGAACACCAGCTTATGTGAGGAACAAGAATCAAAAAGAAACATCAGAGAAGATATACGTAATCAGCACGTTGTGCAATTGATATTTGAAGAGGGGGGGTGGGTGTGTGAGAGAGAGAGAGAGAGATACATATCTTGGTCACTAAAGAAACTATTTGTGCTGAATCCTTCTAACAACAACAAATCATATCTGACACATCCCCCAAACCCACCTAAACAAGGAAATCCATTCTCAAGAGCACACTCCACACACTTTTATAATGACATATGGCCCCACAGGAGTTTACTTTGACGTCAAATAGAAACTTAGATGTTTGGTAGAAGTGGTGAACAAAAAACAGAGATTCAAAATATATGCTTGAAAGCAATGACAAGGCACAAATAACTAAAAGAAGGTTTTAGATTCACACATACCAGAAGATCGTCAGGATAAAATGAGGAGAAAGGATATCGAAAGAGGGAAAAGAAAAAGAGGATCAGATGACCTTGCGTGGAACATATTTGATCGCCTCCAAGTGATTACGCAAGTCTTTTAGATGATGAAGTGCCACTTGTCCATGATCTTCTCCTTCATTATGCACAGTCTTTTCCATCGCTCCAAGAGCAAGAACAGTGGATTCCAAAGCATATCTCATGTGCATAAGCTCAATATCTTGCATCCTACAAACAGTTACTATGCATCTCAGGATGGAACCATGAACTCACAAGCTAGTGACTATTCATAAATTTGCAGATGGCAGTTGATATAGCAACAAGAACAAACAAGTTCCCCTCACAGTTTGCTTTAATCAATAAGTTTTGCATGGTATTAGGTACAAGAAAAAACTGCAAATAGCAAGTCAAGTTGAATAGAATACTCTAAACCACATTGAAAACAGAAAAACCACACAATACGGAGGGAGTACACTTTGCTGTCAAATAGAGGCAAAAATTATAAAAAGACACCAATGATCCAATGGACCACGCCAGAATTCATCTAACTGAAGATATCAATACAGAGCCCACTTTACAGACATGTTACACTCTAACATAACAAACCCACTGATCGCACAAAAGGTCTTAAAACGACCCCAAAAATCTCACAAGAAGCAAGAATTGGCAGAAATGTATATAATGAGCTGCAGTTAGACCATTCTTCAACACAAAAACCCAAAAGAGAGATTCTTTTACCACACAGAAATGGAACATCATTTGTGAGAACCAAGACAGATTTAAGTTCAATAGTTGTTCGAAGTGTCTAAGGAACCATACTAGTAAAATAAGTATTAACTGAAACTTATCTAAGCCAAAAGAAGGGGAACCCACTTCAGCATTTAGCAGCAATGCTAACAATGTGCTTGCATGCAAACCAACGAAAGATTCATTTACGCGAGTGCTAATCAGCCAATTGATGCTAAGGTTTTATGTTCATGTTCTCGAATAGTCTTTCCATCAGTTTCTACATCGCTGAAGCTGAAAGTCTAAGAACAACGATGAGGATTTAAAATTAAATTATTGTAAAATCTTGATTTAAAGAAACGTAGGCATATACCTCTTCCAGGCAGCAGTAGTAGAAGCAATGGGTTGCATACTTATCAATTCAATAGCATCTTGAAATTTGATACCAGGAACCACATCGAACAGGACCTGTCCAGAATATATTGTGCCTAAATTAGCAAAAACAGCATTTAAGACAAACATATAAGCGCACAATAGCACATGCACTATCATATGAATCCTAAATTCTAGAAAGGCCTGCAAAAAAAAAAAAAAAAAAAAAAAAAAAAGAGCAGACTGATGACCATCATATCAACCCATTCAGAATGCATTTGTTTACTCGGGCATGTCCATAAGATCAGCAACTTCTTTTTTCCTATGCTAAAAATCAAAGTTGCAGAATATAGTAAATAATGAAAGGAAAAATAATTGGTACACTACAATCTAAACTCCATAGAACACTCATCGAATATGGAAACTGCAATACGGTTAAGAGATCTGGTGCCTAGGCTCCAAGAGATGGTCTTACCCGCAGAGGACTTTGAGCAGAAAGCCTCTCCAATACAAAGTTCTCGACAAAGGGGTCCAAATCAGCATTTTCAGACATAGATGTAGTATCTTCTTTTCCAAACAACAGTAATGAGGACTTTGAGTTCCATGTACGACCAGAATTCACACAAGCAACAAAGGAAGCAAGATCAAGCTGATAACATAATGAATCGCAAAGATTTTCCACGCAAGATACCTGCCAAAATGCAAAGACATACAAATACGCATTTGATATGTGGACACAGATATACATGTTTGAGAAAATAAATAAAGATAGATAAACGATAAATAAGAGTACCTCATCCGATTGACTCCCATAAAGAGTTGATTCTTCCAGACGGATCACTCGTGATTTACTTGTCCACAGCAACTGCATCAATTTTCTACGGGCTGACGTATTACCAGGCAAGAGATCCCAACCAATCGCAGCTACTAGTGGTTGAAGCCCGGGAAACAGTAAAAGAACCTGTGACATATGTAAATAAGACTAAGCGAACACGATTTAACACCACATAAGCGTCATAGCTGCAGGCTACAAGTATAACCAACTCACAAGTAAATATGACAGAGATTAGCTATTCAATTCAGTACTCACGTATTCAGCTAAAGAAAAGACTGGACACATACATTGCTAGCTTCTTCGAGCTGTTGTTTCTTCACCAAAGATATAGTTGTATCCATGACACGCTCAAGTACATGTAACCTACAAACTCGCGCATAGTGGTACATATCTCGCATGCAAGCACTAACAGTCGTTCTCAATTGTGAGGACTTAGCATTTGTGTCCATGTCTGGTGCAGATTCCTCCATATATTTTTCAAAACAATCAAGGGGTAGCGGGATTTGCTTGTCAAGTGCTCTGTACTTCTCAATGTCTTCAGAAAGCAACTCATCCTGAATAACCTGCATCAACAAACAACCAATTAACTTTCTTTCACTAGAAAGACATCTTACAATCTAACTGGCATAATAAAGCAAGACAATGCTAGGATGAATGTCCAAAATATCAAATTGGCTAATTCAATCAAATCATCATGGCCTGGAACTGAATCAAATTCTGCCATCAGGCCAGTTCAAACTAGATCTGATTAAGTAGACACAATTCACCAGCTTTATCTGACAGTCAAACACGGCAATCAAGTAATTAGCCCACAGAACTGAGATTCACTGTCCCAGAAACACCCACTTACGACCCATCCTAAGCATAACCCTGAACAGAGAAAGTTGCATATGCCCAAGATCCTACTGCCAACAATTTACCAGGGGACAATTTATAGAGTTTCAAGCCCAATGCTTTTAATTTCATCCAACCATCAGCTTATAATTAAATCAAATTCAAGCTTCTCAATCAACAAATCCAGTTAAGATAAACCCCATGGTTTTCAACTCCAAATGTCCCGTCGCCCAAGGCAACCAAATTCATCACCAAGAGAAAAGAATAGCACCTGAATCATTTGTACAAGATGCGGGCAGTCTGCTGCAAGGGCTTTTGCATATAAGGAAAGCAACTTTTCCCGCATAGCAAGCCAAGAGTCAAAAGATCCTCCCTTTCTTGACAAAAGCATCTTGAGGAGATCTTGTAATACCACACTATCAAGACATTAGAAGTTTGAGTGCATTAAGAAGAATCGAAAGAAGATTAGTCATTGAAAAGGTAAAAGAAGAAAAGAAACATGCAGAAGTTCGGAAATTGTACAGTTAGTAAAACTAAAGCTCCTTTTCCTCAGTTAAGGGCAATCGTCAAAAATATTTCCAAAATATGACTTTCGACTAAAAGACAACAGAAAATTTGAGTGTGCGTTAAGATGTAGAGAAGTCTTCCCAGTGTCAATTTTACCCAAAACTGTCTGAAATCTGTTTTCAGTTATCAATTTCCCTTTTCTTGAAACGATTTTTAAGTATATTAATTTCAATTTATCATGTTTCAGAATCCCTCAAACTTCCAGTTCCACTTTTTGTTGGAAATGAAGAAATCCAGAATAATTCTCACAACATTGATATTTTCCATTTCAGTTGGCATATAAAACCAGAGCATTTTATGTTTTCCAAATCTCCAAAGCTTTTTTCTAATTTTCAAATATCTGGAAATGAGGAAGCCCGATTGTTCTCCAAAAATCAAAAGCTATTTTTTATTATCAAAAAATCTGGAAAGAAGGGATCCCACTAAACATGTTCTGTTAGATAAACTGAAACTTTTTCCAGTGTTACCAGTCATAATCTGACAGCGTTAGGGTCAAAAAATGCTTATAAGCCCCCAATCCAAACTCCGCAAAACAGGGTCACATTAAACAGAAATAATGGCTTTATAAGTAAAGCTGAATATATGCCCCAGATGATACCAACCCGAAAACTGATCACAAAGTGTTCAACTCTCGGCAGTAAATAATAAGTTATAAAAGTTACAGCAAAAGAAGTCTAACTAAATACTGTGCTTAAATCACCAAACGGCAGCAAAATATTCTACTCCCTACTAAATCTATACATCAACCAAGCCTCCTCCACTCTATCACCCACCAGCATATGTAAATGCCCCAAGCAACCTTTGACCGAGGTTAAAAAATCAAACACCAAATGCAGAATGGAATTCCTGTAGCCGACCCCACTCGGTGGGATGAGGCTTGTCATCAATGTCGTTGCTGCTGCTGCTACTACAAAGAAAGGAACTTTTCCCAAGTCTTACATCCTACCTAGAAAATGGTGCCGAAATATGAAGTGTCAAGTGCGAAAATTTCAAAACCAAATAAGGAGAAATATACGCCTAATTTGGTTTACTACAAACAATTCTTTGTCGAATTCTTTGGATACGGAAAGCATTTTCCACGGGAGCTCTTTCTCCAGCTCTTATTCAGTTTCACTTTGTCTATGAGAAACAAAAATTGTATTAATGATGTGACAATCTATACAGGACAGAGTTGTAAAAGATACTCCTTTTACTTAACGCCGTTACCAACAAAAATAAAATTGAAAATAGGAATCTAACAAAAGGGGTATTAAGGAGGAACCAATACTAAGCAAAACCAACAACCAAAGTGGTACAAAATAATTTTCAGATGTTAAAAATATATATGTGGGACGAGAAAAACTAGCAGCAAGGACTAGGATCTAGGAATAGTGATCAGCTTCACTGCACATCTAATCTATTTAAGGTCAAGAATGATGAAGATATTGCCAACTCAATATGAGGAATAAGGAATAGCAAAAATTGCACGTCAGAATCTTGTGTGACATTCGAGGTCACCCCTGCACAAGATAAAGCTCAATAACAACAAGAAAAAATTGTTCAAGTTTTCAATGACTCGATCATGGGGGTTTACTTTGAACCTTATTATAGATAACCGCAATAGAGATGAGGCTGTTCAATAAGCACATTTAGTAGCAATGATATTGGTACCAACAATATAACAATACGGAGTTGAAACTGGGTGTTTCTAGGAGAAAGTTGGTCCTACCATTATCTAGGTGCTACGATGTAAGTAGTGTATTAAAAAGCTTTAGGATCAGATGGTACTCTACAATGAAGGGGCACCTTAATTGAGAGATGGTGAAATGCAAGAGACTAAACTACTACCTTCACAAAAAGGGCCTAATCTAAATATCTCAGTCTCTTTAACAATGGGATGCTATATAGAACCTGGCATATATTAGGATCTTTACAGCAGACTCCAATTAGAAGGCCTGTTGTTCACAAAGATTTTCATTTAGAACGTGAAAAGATATGAATGGTGATATTTTCATCAACGAGCATCCCTGGAGCATCCAAACAGTTCCTGTCCCAACAGACATGGTCAGACATGCTTCATCTACATACCCGACATGATTTTTCGTCCCTATAAGAGGAAGAACCAAAGGAGAGTATTTCTAACTCCTGGTCCAACAAACCATTAAAGCAGAACCAGACAAGATATGGCTATCTGGACATTATCAAACTAATACACCAACTAACAGCAACTTCACCCAATCTGGAGATGAATTGCACATCACCTGGACATTAGTTAAGACAAGGGGTAGAGCAGATAATTACAGCTAGCTAACGAAACTTTAATAAACGCATAAATCTCCAACTGTCAACATAGAATTTGTATGGTACCGATTAAATAGTGTCCACCTCTAAGGTAACACCTAAACTTCCTGGAAGAAAAAGAGTACATACCGGAACTCCGTTTCATCTACCCCATGGTCAAGGTGAAGAAAACGAACATGATCAATTGCACCTTCCTCATTCCCATCACTGACACACTCCTTCATTGCATTTAAATGAGCTAACTGAATGCTCTTCTGCATCAAACCCATAATCTTAACATCTTCCTCCTCCAACAACAAACCCACCCGAGTCTTCCCATGCCTATGCACCATCAGTGCTAAGCCAGATTCATCAACCACCCAACCTTGCCGTTGCCTCTGTATGTTCAAACACAACGCATCGAAAATTTCCGCATATTCTGGAACTATGGCTCCCAAACACGATAACTCCTCTTCATCAATTGAGGACGTGCCAGCACTCACGCTGCCTTCTGCGCCACCATTATCGACACCCTCGCTTTCCATAACATCCGCCTTCAACCTCCTTACGCCTAACTCCAACAACACACCCAAAACCCTACCACAATCATTCAATCTCCTATCTACGTCCCCGCGATCCTCATTTCTGCTCTCGCTCCACGTGCTATCATCACCACCCTCACTCCCCCCACCACCTCGGCCGTCCACGTCCATCCGGATCTTCGCCGCGACCCCGTCGCTCAGGCTCTGCACGTACAACAGGAACTCGACGCGCAGCCGCAGGGCCTCGGGGTCGAAGCTCCACGCGGTCAGCGGCCTCTCGTACCGCAGGAGCTCGAGCGCGCACATGTAGGCGAGGAGCGAAGGGTTCGGGCACGACTGCGACCACAGCACGTGCTCCACCCGCCCGGCGCGGCTCACGATCGTCTGCAGGACGTCGAGCGCGAGGTCCGGGTCCTTCGCCCGCAGCGTCAGGAGGATCGCCCGGAGCGGCTCGAACTGGGCGAGGTGGAGGTGGTTCGCGGCCACGCGCAGGAGGAGCCCCGTCTCCTTGTCCACCTTCTCCATCGGGAAGAACCGGGGGAGGTGAATCCGGCGCGATATGCTCAATCGACGGCCCGGCGATCCGCGGCGGCGAGGAAGGCCGGAGGCGGAGCGAGCATGGCGATCGACGGCGAGGTCGATTTCGATTCCCGGAGGAGCGGCGACAGAAGAGAAGCGTTCGATTCGCAGGGAGAGAGAAAAGCGAGCGAGAAAGTGAGAGAAAATATCGGGGAGCCGGGGGGGTCGATATTTTCTCGAGAATCCTGGAGGCGAGAAAAGGATTTCGGAGTGGATTCGAAGGAGATGATGATGACTCCCCTCCCCGACAAAATTCCGGTACTCGGAGAAACTGCAATGTAGTGCGCTGGTTTGTTTTTTTATCTTTTTTTTATTATTTTTTAAAACTTCTACAGCTCTCTATATATCCGTTGTTCTCTAAATATTAAAATTTAATTATAAAATCTTTTTTTTTTGTTTTGTAATCGAGAATATGTCGGGCTCGCCTTTCGCTTACGCTAATCGGCAACTCATAGCTCGCATATAACATGATACACCTCAGACCAAGCATCAATATCTCAAGAAAAGTTAGCACGGGACCCCGTCACCACGACCCCCATTTAAGACGTGTTAGCAGTTGCGGAATTTCAACCTGAAACCTCTATGATGAAATGCCCAAAGCTCAACTAACTCAGCTATCCACCGATGGGTTAAAATCAAGTTATTTTTGTCCTACAAATTTTCATTAAAATCTAGCCAAATCCAACAACATGAACAGTGTCATGCGCGTAGATGTGAACGTGACTGCAAAAAATTTAAAAAGCATATTGAATTTGATTACTATTGAATACTCGAGCTTGCTCAAATTTTTCTTTTTTGTCGAGTGAACCTTTTCGCAAACTTGAGCAGTAGCCAACTATGTTTTAGAGTTGGAATGAGCTCAGATTGAGATGACAAATTTGTAGAGAAATGAAATTCAATGGATTTGTAGCCCATGGATCGACACGCGTAGAGAGAAGACAGTTTATTAATTTTATGTCCCAACCAACATAGGCATTGGCCAGATTTTATCCATATCATATTTCTATGTCTTTTGATACTCAAGTTGATTGAATTTGGCTTGACCTGCTACTGGAAAGATTTCAAGGAAATATCTTAAGGTAGATTTGGCTTGATTTGGTATTGTAATCCGATATATTGTTGTGATGCCTAATGTATTGCCTTAACATTATCCAAATCTTAAATATATTGACATGTCTAGACCGGGCCAAGCCTAGTGTAATACAAACCTTATAAAATATAATCTAATGTCGGAACGTTTTAAAAAAATTATAAATTACTTTTCATTAAAATAAATATGAAAACATATTAAATCGTGTCCATTCGACGTTAATCCGGATCGTCCAGATCGGGCCCAAAAAAGGCCCGTGGGCCTCAGCCCCTTCCCAGGAAAATGGTGAAGGCCTTATATAATTGGAGTGGGTAGGCCCAAAATACTCTCTAAGTTGGAAGTCATTGTTTCGTCCTCTTCCCTCCTAAAAATTAGGAATTTTAAGAACTGGATAGGCCCACATCATCTCCATTTTTTTTTTTTTTTTGTGAATTATACAAAGATCATAATTTTGTGAGTGTAATCTCTTATCATTATATTAAATTAACAATCTTACCTCATGATAAATATACCAAGACACCAAAGTATATTTATTATATCAAATTACAATATGCCAACTGATAACTATGATGCATTGGAAAGAAATGCATCCAATAAAATTCTGTAAATTACTTGCTATCACATTTCTCATCGTCCATCTAACTCAGAAAATATATTTTTCATATTTTGTAATCAAATCATTATATGTGATTAGGTTGGAAATTTTATTTTATATTTTTCAATATATATATATATATATATATATATATATATATATATATAAGGTGTTTAATTGACTTTACTTTTTTTTTCTCAACCAAAATCTTTCAACACGTACCGTTTTACTTTATTGACTCAAAATACCTGTAACTTTCATAACGCATAATTATTAACAAAAAAAAAAAATACATCTAGGCTATACTTAAATTTAGGCAAACAAGCAAGACTTTTTATTTATCGTCGGCCCCTCAATGTCTTTTTGCTAAATTCCTCCCTATCTATTATCCAGGGAAAAATACCTAAAAGAAAACCTTATCACATTGGTACTGCTTTGGTTCTAAATATTTTAATTTAACCAATTTAATTCTAAATTGCATTTGTATTGGTTAAGTCCATTTGACATATTTTGACTGGAAATTATGATGATCTTATGTAGCATGCACAATGCTAATGTTCACATATTTTAATAATACTTTAATATTTTTGTAGTTTTTCGATTTTTCCTTCTTTTTTTGTGTTGTTTACCTCTTTTTTCGCATATGGCTAGCAAAGGCCACCAATTGACTCTCGCCACCAGTGGGCAAGGGCATCACGGCCCTCACTAGCTCTAGGCAAGAGAGAGGTTGCAGCATTACTTATAAACTCGCAACATACTTAGAATCGAATCCCTAGCTTTGATCAAATCGCTCTAAGGCACATGCGGAGAAAGACGGAGAAGAAGAAAAAGAGGAAGCGTTTGATATGATAAGATAAAACTCTATTCGGGAGTATGTGATAAACAAGAGGCAAAGCTACCCATCTTGTTGGCTTGCGAAAAACCTCTCTTTTATTTCCTTTTATTTTGGTCTTCCTTTCTTCTCCTCGTTCGGCCCCATCTTTTCGGCCTTCACGTGTTTTGTATCATGCACCCCGTCACACTGTAACCCTCCATTGGCTTCTCTATCTGTGGTGGCTTTGCTGCTTCTCATCTGCATTGGCAAGCCAACTCTTTGGTGTGGCTCGCATCGTTGGAATTAACCTTGATTTGCCTAAGAGAATCTTCTAATTTCTTGATCAGCTTGCAATCATAGTGTTTTAGCTGGATCTTGCCTTCCTCGCCTCTTTGGGTGCGTCGTTTGCTTGATTGACATCTCAAGTTGCTCTCACCGACTCTCCTTCGCTGAGAGCGTTCCGACCCTTGCTAGACCTCATGTCAAAAAGTTAAAAATAAAAAATAAAAAAAAATGTCAACTTAGAAGCTTCATTTCATCGTCGTGTTTGGACACCATGATAATAGCGAAGTCAATATTAGTTGTGGTAAAAATGAATTAACCATGGTTAGTCAATTTTAGACTAGAAGCCCGATCTTTTCTCTCTCAAATCCGAACCGTTAGCTCCACAAGTAACGGAGATTGGCTCCATCTAAAAAGCGATACTCTCCCAGACTTAGTGATAAATAAAAGAGAGATGAATGTCGTGCAGGGAATGCTCTTGTACTCTCCTCGTGTTAGTATTTGTGGGATATTACGAATGGAATAATGACCAACGTATAAATGTATATATGTATGCATGACCCCTCAAATCAGCAACATATATATTCTCCTTATTTAATGGTAGCATTGGGAAAAAATGTTATAGTACTCTATTTGAATTGGATTTGTGAGATGACCCCTGTACATAAGCATAACCCATCAAATCATCACCATAGATTTTTTTCCTTATCATACGGTCAAGATGCAATCGCCTTATCCATCATATACCCCGCTGAGCATAAGAATTTTTAGAGCAGAGTGAACATTCTCCACCATGCCCTTGAGAATATTCTAGAGCACCCCAAAAACTTCAGACCTCGCAAAATTCAAAGTTATTTCCGATCGGTCTAGTCACCTTTTCAGTCCTATAAACCTTTAGCCCATGACACCTTGTAGTTAATAACAAAGATAATGCCTTGAGAATTGGATGCGCATCGGAATGATGCAAAGGCTGCACAGAAAAAACAACAAGCGGAAGTGTTGGCTTTGAGGAACGTCAATCGTGTCTCTCTGCCGAAAAATTTCAAAGCTGCTCAAACTTCACATCATTTTGATTCCCATTTCAACGACTTTAACCAGGTAAGGACCTTTCTTTTACGAAGCTTGTACTCGTATTCGTGGTCAATAATTTCTTTTACATTGTCAAAGAATTGGTTATTTACTTCGATTACTTTACGTGCTTGTTATATTGAGCACATTATTTCCTGTTTTCTAAACCAAGTGGTAGTGGGAGTGAAGTTATAATAATGTATAAATGGGCTCATAAATTTTCGCGAGCATAGATTTGGGCATCATCGAGGTCATTAAAAGTGGGATGATAATGAATTGGCTGTTTGCTCGAGAATGAAAGCGTTGTCCCAAGCACATTGAAGAGAAAAAAAATTCTGATCCAAATTTGTTGGGAAGAGGAAAAACTTCCATATATCATTTTTGGTAAATTCAATTACAACCTCAATGTTCACATAATCATTAACACATGTTAGGTGACTCTCAAATTTGGATCGTCTATTTTATAATAGACCCAAGAAAGGTATTGATAGTCTCGGGCAACACCCATATGATGGATGGTTCTGACTGAATTTTTTAGGCTTGTCATGTGGGCTTGGATAAAATTTCAAAGCTTGTGTGCTTATCTAAAACTATGTAAGACTATGTTTCGTTGACAATTCAATTATGGTCTTTAAAATATATAAAATATTAATAGGACATAATAAGACCAAATTTCTACTCAAACGTTATAATGAAGTGTTTGGAATTTTCACTTTACATTAAAGTTTGCTAAAAAAAAGTATTACTTATTTAAAATGACCTTTACATTTTCACTTATTTGAAATTTTATTGCACACACACTTTTACTTCTTCTTTTTTTCTTTTTAAATTCAAAACATCTCTGACCTTCACTACTTACAATTATCGACTCTTGAGATTTAAATTTGGACAAACCAGCCAAGATTTTTTTTAGTTAACTCATGTCCGGGTTTACACCGTACTCAGCATTAACCGTGGTGAAAATGGATTAACCGTGGTTAATGCTTTTAGGCGGGAAACCGAAATGAGTTTACCTCCATTCTCTCGAACGCGAACCGCCGTGCTCAGAAGTAATCTTCACCGCCTCTCTCTCTCTCTCTCCTCCGCGTCGCGGCGGTGTTTTCGCTCCGGCCTTCCTGCTCCGGCGAGAGTCGCCATGCCTCGACCACGCCGCGTGCCGGCCACCGCTGGCGGCGGAACGGAGGCCGATGGTCGCGAGGGGGAGACGACGCCGTCGATCCTGGACGACGCCGGCGGCGGAGAAGTAGCAGGCCCGGAGGTCCTCCGGGAGCTGCGGGAGCGGTGGGAGCTCGCCTCCGTTCTCAACTTCTTAAGCGTAGGCCGTCTCGCGCTCCGATCGCTCTCGTTGATTTTTCACGTTTCGCTTTGATCGCTCCTGGTTCCGGAACGAGGAGCGGAAACGGAATGCTTTTGAAGTTCGCCGTCGATGATGATCGTTTGCGTTGCCTGCAGGTTTTCGAGCCTGTGATCGGGAATGATCTCAAGTTGTCTGCCGAGGAGATTGAAGGAGGTCTGATCAGGTCGAACTCTTCCATCGCGCAGCTACACATCAAGCTCTTGAAGGTTCTTACACAGTCATGACCCTGCGCTTACGTTGGTAGCTTCTACGATTATTCAGCTTGTCGTCTCGGCTAGGAAATGGTTTTGTCTGTATTCAGTCTGTTGCCTCCAGTTGCTCTGTTACATTTATCAACACATGCTTGGGATTTCCTATCTGGATGGTGCGATATTTCCTCAGAAATGATCGCTGCTTTAGAGGAGAAACTAGAATTTTTTACTTTCGGGGGTCAAACTAGACATGAAATGCCTAACTTTTAAGAGGGAAACGATTTTCAAAACGAGCTTAAGGTTTATATTTGGTGGGAATCTTGGATGCTGGCATCCGCTTGAAAAGAAGTTTTACAGGCCAACTAAAAAAAATCTAGTAACTTCTGCAGGAAAATTTGACCTGCATTTTCTGCAAATATGCGCAGCGAATTTGCTTTCTCTGGACTCTTGTTATTCGGATAAAAGTCTGTCGAATATTTAACTTGCACCTGTGAATGTCTTTCTTTAAGCTAATCTTAGATTATTTGGGTGCTGGCTGGAACTTCTTTTGGAGGTATGGTCTACTCACAGTTTTCCCAAGAGCAGGTTATAGTTGTGATTGTCATGGGAATGTCAGCAAGAGCTTGTTATCTAGTTTGCCCAGAAGATTCGTCAATACTGTGGCTTATTTGATGTCAATGTAATCTGAATAAAAGCATGGCATTTTTTTTTTTTCATTTTAATGAGTAGAATAAAGCAACTAGCTTGCCTTGTCTATATCTTAACTTGCCAACTATCTCTTTCATCCTTCTATGGGTTGGACTCTATTCAGTATTTGGTGCTAGTTAATTAGAATAACATTCACTCTAAGCAGGGAATTCGGCCTATTAGCAAATCATTGGATGGTTCTGATGCATGGGTGACTGTACTCTGTAAGAAACTGGACCCATGGTGGCAATGGGTAAGTCAATTTTTAATTCTTTAGTTCTCTGCATTTGGTTCTCCCATGTAGTACCTGAATGAGTAGATGACCACGAGAGACTGACCAAATTTCAGGTTGCTGAGGGGAATATCCCATTAACGCTGGCTAATGGGTAATTTTCCACGGGCCATCTATTTGATTGCTTTAATTTCCCTTGAAACTCAAACATATAGGCTTAAGTGGCCTTATGTGCTTGTATCAGGAAGGAAATATCTCAGTACAAAGACCTTGATCCGGTTGGTCGATTACTTTTACTGAAAGCTCTATGTGAACTCCGAGCCATTGTAATGTTTTTTCTCTCCCTTTCGCTCCGTATACATCTGATGATCTTCGTATGCTCTTGTATGGAAATTTTATTGAATTATCTAAAGCTTTTTGCTCTGTGACTCTGAATTTTAAACACTTGATATCAAATAGATTTTCTGAACCTAACAAAATTTTGTACTTTGTAGATGAGTTTTCTGAGTGTCTTCTTCTCTATCAGCTTTACTAACTCATTACTGAACTTTAATGTCATGCAGCAAGACGATGCAGTGTCTTACATAAACAACGCCCTTAAAGATGGAACTCACATATCTTGTTTTCGCAAAGAAAAGCTTGCTAGTCATGGAAATGGAACTTCTTACTGGTACTGCTAACTAAGAGTGTTCTTTGGACCTAATTATGTGTGGCTTTGACAAATGGTGATGTTTCCTCTGATGGTCACGTAGGTATGATGGAAATGCAACTGGTGGGTACAGGCTATATAAGGCTGTATGTATTCCCAAGTTGAAGGGTACCAACAGGGATGAACGCTGTGTACCTCTACCATCCAGAATGTTTCGGTGGGAAACACTTGCCACTAATCTTGATGAGTTTTCTGAAGTTGTGGTAAGGAAGTGATTAGTAGTTTCTGGATTTTCTAGTTTTTGGGGAGTTTAAGCTTCTACGAATCACCCATTTCATGCTAACAATGACAGGATGCACTTACATCAAGCAAAGGTGTAGCTGAAGTTGCCGTCAGTAGAATCATACAATCTGATATAATACCTGTCCTACAGAAAATAAAAAAGGCAAGTGTTACTAAGGTCTTCATGTAAATGCAGCCCTGTTTTTGTTACTATGACTATTTATGTTGGAAAGAACTTGATCTCCAAGTTTCATGTTTACTTTATCTCCCTTGTCTATATTTACTTTTTCTCATCATATAAACCTGAATCAGTTAGCTTTGAAACAGGGCAAAGAAAGAGCTCTCAAGCGGAAAGAAAAACAAAAGATGCTCCTAGATAATTTTAAGAGTTCCTATGCAGTTGCTCGTCCTCGATCCTGCCGGAATCGTCGGCCTATAAGTTACACATTCGGTATGATGGATTTTCATTACAACCTGTTAGCTTGCTGTTGTTTGGGCAGAACTTTTGGTGTCATTTGGCTTTTGAAGTTTAAACCAACTTTCTCCATGTGCAGAGGAGTATGATCGGGCCATTAATGAGGCTATACAAGTCACACAGTAAGATCTTGTTCTCTGAATTGCTTTTGATACTTTATGGAATACAACTTACTCTCTCCTTCTAAAGTCAGGTGTCACCAGGGAATCTCTAGATTTGGGTTTTTTACTGGCTTAGCAGCTGAACATCATAGTTTCTGTAGATCTTGTTACCATTAGTATCTTTCCCTTACCATCATGTTGTGTCACTGCTAAGTAGTGCTCTTCACAAGTGTAGACTGTAGGGGCTTGCGGCCTGGATATTCTAGAGCCAGTATGTTAGTTTTTTGAAGTATAAATGCAAAAGACCATTCTGGGCATGACATATCTGCTTTTTGCATAGTCTGCATTGAATGTCTCAGAACCTTTAAGCTTTCGAGAAGAAAAGCAGTGAGAACAATGATAGAAGCTATGTCAGTCGAGGAATGATACAACAAGAAATGCTCTATCATGTTGCTGCACTAAAATAAAGTTGTATTTCTGCCAGATCGTTGGTTGCTAAAACTGCCATAGGAGTTGGAAATGAGCTACTTTTTGAAAAGTGGAACTTTAGGGCAGTCTACTCTTATTTTCTGACAAAGCATGTTTTTTTCTCATTTGCATGCGTTGTGCATTTCATTCATACAAAGCTGATGTGCATTCTCAGTCTTGTAGAGCTGATGCCAAATAAGAAATGTACAGATTCTCACACCAGCTATTTAAATAATCTGTTGTTCAGTAGGTCGAATGCTGAAGATCAAAGGAAAAGTTCAAGCACCGTGAGCTTAGTAAAGAGGATGATAGCCACAATGAGGATACACATTCACACGAAGGGATCGATAGAATCAATATCTATGATGTATCTGAGACTCAGATTAACAGGCTTGAAGGAGCTAGAAATGACAACACGGATGAGGAATATGATGGAAAAAACATTGATGATGATAGCAGTAGGTCAAAAAACTCGGATGAGGACTGCCTTGGTAGCACAATCGATTCTCCTTCTAATATTAATCATCCAAAGAGGCAAATTCATGTTGCTCATAGAGTGGCTGGATCGCGCTGGAGCAAAAGGTTAGCTGGAGCTGCTGCTCATGCAGTTGAGGAAATGGGGACGTTGCACATGAAGAAGTTGCTGAGTCAAAGACCCACTAGAAACTCTGCTCTAGACTCGGCTATTATACCAGATTCAGATGATGAAAACCCATTAGGGAACGCCAACAGCAAGATCATTTTGGACTCTGCTGTGGTTAGTGACAGCGAGGATGACACTTCCGAAATGTAACAATTAGGCGAGTCAGGTTACGTGCAAGGCCTATCATTTTCCTTGAATTTTGCGATCTAGCAAGGAAATTGTCTCATTGTACATGGATGACAGGATGCGCCTTTTTGCACATATTATCTCCAGGCAGAGGAGGTCAGTTTTTGCAGAATTTTCTGTGGATGCTTTCTACTACGATTGAGAAAGTTCCCTCAACCCTGACCACCCTCTTACCAGGACAGGACAATGATTTAGGACATCTTTTCTTAATTTCTGCAAAAGGAAAGTAACTGTTCATGATATTACTGCTGATGGAGTCAGGAGTGGTTTTTTGCCTATTGTAATATGGTTTGCATAATTTAATTCGTTGCGTGCTGCCATGTGGCTTTGGGGGGAAAATTCCGATAAAAGATTGGGCTATTGCTTGGTAATCGATATATGCAATATCACATTGAATTACAACCGTCCTTTTCAAACAACAAACATTCAAATGAGTGATGGTAGGATACCGTATCTTTTCTCTTTTATCCTCTTATGTAAACCATAATGTGATGTCGTGGATGTTGGATAGCTGCAGAACTTCCAAGCAGCGATGTAAAATAGGCTGCTTTTGCAGCAAGTTGTTTTTCTTGCTCTTCGGGTAAGCTGCCTCCTTCGAAGCTCGCCTTAGTGCAAATGAAAATGATTGAAGTTCAGCCTATATGCCATTCAAATTCATCATAATTTATGTAGTTCATGGTTTCTATTTTGATATCAAGCTGCAGTTGAGTGGGAGCTTATTAATACTTGAATTTTGTTGAGCCCTAATAAGGCATCTAGGATCTAATTGAGCTCGTGATTCCTAGTCCTGGGTGTTAAGCTGCTCTCTTTGGTGGAATATATCAAGAACTATAAAGTTGACCTCGAACTCAGCTATGTAGCCTTCATTTGTGGAGCTCAAATATTTTTGACTCTTTTTCAAAATTCCCACAACAGATTGCTTACTCTAATCAAAATCATATTACCAGTTGTCTATTGTTCGTGTAATTACATGTGCGCAAATGAGCGCTTTAGGAAAAATTGAAAGGCTAAAATTTCCGTGAGGAAGGTAGGAATCCTCTTTTATGCTTGAAAGTTGTCCTATGAATATCGGCTCATGTCTACGGGGCCTCTTTGATTGAAATCACTTTTCCTTAATCTCTTTTATTGAGGATATTAACTTAAATGAATCAAATTAATTAATTTTATGGGACATTTCCTTCGCTCCAGTCAGGATGGCCGAGTGGTCTAAGGCGCCAGACTCAAGTTCTGGTCCTCGAAAGAGGGCGTGGGTTCAAATCCCACTTCTGACAATTTTCTGCCACAACGTTTTCCTTCTTGCGTTTTTTAGTAATTTGAGCCTGACGCAATGCAACGTCTTTCTCCTCCGGCCGAGAAGATTATCAATGTCATTTACTGATATCATGACTTCCTTAAATGCATGTGTGCCCACCATTGAATTGGTCGTTTCTTTTTCCCTTTTCGATAAAAATTGTCGGGCAAGAATTTTTACGCATCTTGTTCAGAGCTGTAATTAATTTATCTTTATTGACATGGTGAAAGAAGGTTTCTCACTTTCAATTTACAAATTATCAAAACTAGGCATTGCGCAAATCTCCCCTTTCCCCTATCTTATTTATTCCCTTTGGTAAAATTCTTGGAACCCCATGTCATGTCAGTTTTTGAAGGTTCATGGAGAAAGCATCAAAAAAGTCATCAATCTATTGTATTTATACAAATTCGATCATAAACATTTTAATTGAACCAATTTAGTTTTAAACATTTTTACATTAATACTAATTTAGTTCATTTAGCAAATTTTGATTGACCTAACACAATATAATAAATTAGAATTTTTTTTTATACTTTTCTTGAAAGTTAGTAGACATCAAGACACGGCACAACTAGCACCACAAAATTAGTTGATTTGAGCTTAAAAATAACCTTGCTTATGTGAGAAAATACTTACTTCGCATTCTAAGTTTAACTTTTGTTAAGTTGTATATGATAGGCCATGCTCCAGGCGTCATCTCATAACAGGACGAGAGACCACTTTATACATCGAATTAGCAAACTTTGTTTCATCCCAGTAATATCTTCACAAGTAAAAGATACTTAGATTCAAAGTGTGTCAATTTAAGACACGCCAAGATGCCACTACACTGTGACTTTGCCGCATGCAACTTAGTAATGTTGGGTTTTATGTTAGACGTCGCATTCCACGTTCTGATAGTCCTCTGACTGCTCAAGTCCAACCTGAGAAAATTTTCATATACCTCAAAATAATAAGAGATCTTCGAATGCCATTCCATCTAAACTCCTTTATGACATATTATACTTTCATCCTACCTGTGACCGATACCATTCCACTCAATCTCGACTTGTCACCCTGCCCCGAGGTCGAACGAGTCTTGAGTATAATCCAGGACCGGGCTTGACTACAATGTACTCTCAATAAGCAGCAACTACAGTTAACACGAGGGTTTCTGTTAAATTGACTCCGTGGGTTAGAGTTAGTCATGGTATCTTCCTGACGGCCTTTAACACGACTTCCTGATCAAAATTCTATGCTTCCACAGCACAACCTTTTCCCATTAGAAAAGAGGGAGTTTTCTTTTAGGCCGTAGCCATAGAAAAAGAGGCACATCAAATGCACTAATGTTACAAAGCCAGGGCAACCGCCTCTTGGGTTCCTTTTCCGCTCCAGACCAACCAGTTTTCACAAGATGCACAGAGAAAACTCCTTAGTCTGAGCAGCTTTAGTGTTGAACACCGGCAGCGACACACCTCAGACCATATCCTTGAAAAAGGGGTGTTTTAGGGCTTCTTGAGCAGTGAGCCGTTCTGATGGATTGTACTTCAATAAACCTCGCAACAAATCAGTGAGAGAAGATCTTGAGGAGTCCGCATTTTGAGCTACAAGGTTCTGCCATGGTACAATAAATGAAATTAGCAAAACCATGCAAAATTTCCATCAGCGAAGTCAATGAATCAATTTCCACAACTCCAAGGAGAATGGACAAAAGCAAACCTGTAAAGAATCGAGTTTTTTCACAGCTCTAATACTCTCCCTTGAAACTGCACCTTCAGGCCAATTTAAACGCGATCCTCGTCTAAAATACATTTCAGCTCCCCTGCTGCTAACATAATAAAAGGAATTTTAATTTAAATACAGGATAAACATTGAGAAACATCTCTCGTTACACAAACTCATTCTTAGCAGGGGAAAATTTGACATTTAAAGACATGTCTACCAAGGAACAATTGAACCAAATAAAACTACAAGGATTACAGGTTATAAGGAACTTACTTGGCTCCTCTAATCATATGCTCCGGTAGAGGTCCCAACACCCTCTCCATCATTGCCAAATGCTCAAGATTTTCATGGGTTTGAAATAAAGCTTCCCCCTGAGAACACAGGTCCAATTTAAAGGACTTCCTCCACCAGATTTGATATCTGAGCTACAATTGGAACAACAAGACTAACCGTGCATAGTTCAATAAGTATGCATCCGACACTCCATAAATCACAAGGATAACTCCATCCTAAACCTGTAAAAGACACCCAGAAAAAAAAGAAAAAAAAAAAAAGGAAAGGAATAGAAGTGAGTCTTAAAATGTTGACAAACCATAATGGCAGCTGAAACAGTCAATTTTATTTGATAACCACAAACATACAAGCAGAATCCTGACCCGGAAATACAACTAAGCACCAACTGCTCAGGCATAAAAAAGACCTCGTCGATTCACTACTTTAAACACACACCAAACAAAAACTCAGAGTTGAAATGTGAACCTAACCAATAACTCCACAAACTCAAAGAAACATCAACAATCATTGTACTGATTAAACTGACCTAATACTAATCAAGTAGGCTTTGGGCTGCACAGTGGCGAATGTCATGTAGAGAGAACTATGTCCATCCTATAGCCAGTTCTTACACTATGTAAGTCAAGCTAATCTTAACTTTCTTTCCACTTTATATCAGTTTTATAGAGCTTCCCATCACAATTCAAGGCGACAACTTTCCAGATGCTAACATACAGGTACTTGGAAAAAGTCCGAGGCCATATATAATAAGAATGGAAAAATTAGTAACCCCCCAGATCACTCAATAGAATCCGTTCTTTCAATCATATAACTCCATCATCCATTCAATCAGGCAACACACAACAGATAAAAAAACATCAATAAATTGAATATCTAATATGATTGGGAAAAGAAAGACAACTTGCAATTAAAGACAACTTGCAATTCACCAATGAACCACAGCATTATATCCCTCAAACTGGTGACTTCCCAAACACCAACATAGAGGACACTCGCAACCAGAGCTCTTAAACGGAACCCAATAGTCACACTTTTGTAAATTTCCTCTGTTACAACAATCGCTACTACATTATATCCTTCCATTAAGAAATTAACAGGAATGAGTTTAAGAGTTTTCATACCAACATCAAATATTTTTAGACAACGGATTTAAGAGTTTCTAGACCAACATCAAATGAAAATCTTTATTGAAACAGAACACAAACCGTCAAAAGTAATCAAGTACAGCAGGGGAAGCACACTTTTATGTGCTAATGTTCAAAAGGTTTCAATGTGTGGATGGCCAGTTACCTAGGATAACCTCCGGTGCTCGGTAATGCCTCGTAGAAATGATGGAGCTATGATTTTGATTATCATAGGCAGTACTACCAAAATCAATCACCTTAATGGCACTAGACTTGGGCAAACACCGATACTGCATTGCACCTGAGGCCGTCCTCTGTATGATCCAACAATTTCAATAAAACAGAATTACCCCAATTAAGACACAATTTCCAATTTGTAAGAGATCGTGTACCTTAAAATCAGGAATCTTAACGGATTCAGAAGATTCAAGAAGGATATTTTCGGGCTTCAAGTCAGTGTGAATTAAGCGCAAATCGTGCATATCTGCTCAAATCAATAAAGCACAGACGCTATGTCACATATAGCAGCAGTTAGAAAGCATAAACCTGGGGAAGCAACCAGGTGAAGCAAGAGGCTTTTGGAGGAATATTTATGAGAACAATACTGGAACGAGAAACTAAAACAAAAGCCAAGAATAATCCACAGACATGCTACAGATTCCAAAAGCTGACGTCCAAATTCTCGAACAAGATCCACAGGAAATGGATGATATCTATTTCTCTTTAGAATATCATATAAGCTTGGTCCAAGCTTCTCAAACACCTGATAACACCATTCAAATGCATCCAACAAAAGGGTTTCCGTTTAGTTTCCAATTCAATGAATATGGTTATTGATAAACTACTAGCATACGAGAATGGCAGGTTCAACCAGATGCCCAAGTTTGATATCAGCACATGGACACAAAAATCACCAACTTCAGTTATGATTGTGATTAAACATAAGAATGAGAACACAGCCTGGACATTAAAAAGAGTGTTTCAAGAGAGATTTCATGAGGAAAGAACAAAATTAGCTATAAAAACAACAGAAGTTAGTCGGATTACTCACTATGCATATGTGATCGCGGTAATCAAACCAATTCCGAATTTGAACACAGCTGTCCAGAGCAATGAAGATGAACATAATTAGACCATGTTATCTGATCCAGCAATTCAAGAAGCCAAAACCACATAAATAATACCGAGAGCTGCCCCTATCATTCTTGGCAATGAGTTGAAGTATATCCACTTCAACCATTGCTGCATCGCGATACTTCCTTATACTTCGGACAACCTTAACAGCCACATATTCTCGTGTTTGGCGATCCCAACATTCCAAGACACGCCCAAATGTGCCTACAGCACTAGCACAATGTTGAATGATGCAAGCAGAATCTCAATAACAAATATCTTGAGGACAGCAGGAGCTCTTGACAGGCTAACCTTCACCCATCTTGCGGAGTATTTTATCTGTTGCACATCAAAATTGCATGTGAAATTAGGACTAACCACTAAGAGACAGTGCCACCAAATAAAAGACTTAAACTCCAGATTCAGTAAAAGTACACCAGATGTCCGTAGGATTAAATAAAATTCGAGACATAATTTGAAAAGGTTGCTCGAATCACAGATAGATTTGTAGTCAACGATACAAAATATTGATCGAATCTAAGAAGGCTCACGACAAATATATCAAATTTCCTTTCAAGGGCGCCCAATTTTTTTTTATGTTAAGAAGAAGAGCAATCCCAAAAATTACAAAATCCAGAACTTAGCCAAATCGAATTTATAAGTAGACATGACAGCACAAATCACAAAATCAACAAAGTGAGGACCTTGAAAGACAACAGACCAGACACTGAGACCTCATTTCACAATACCCAAAAGGGCCAAAAACATTAAGTTGAGCTAGCGTTGTGGAACTGAGCAAAACAGGAGCTCGTGAGGCTGGACCCATTCGACTAACATAACCATCCAATACATAATCATCCAGCAAACACAAGTGGTTTTGCCAAGACAACGAAAAAGACTGAGATGACAGAACGATGAAAGACGAAGATAACAACCACTTCGCAAGCGAAACCAGGACATACCCCCCCCCCCCCCCCCAAAAAAAAAAAAAAAAAAAAAAAAGCTTTGTTCAACGAGCGACGTGCAGAGGAACGAAACTCCCTCTCCAACCAAAGCTCCAAAAAATAGGAAGCAGACATAAAACCAGAGGAACAAATCACGGTCACGGAAAAACGGCAAGCGCAACACGACAGACATCGGATTACGGAAAACGTACATCTCGGACTGAGGTTCTCGCCGAGACTGTACACGTAATGCCCCTCGCGGTCGTCGTCCCTCTTCGGAGGGGACGGGTGCCGCTCCGCCAGCTGATTACCCGCCAAACCAGACTGGTCCCGTGCCTACACAAAAAAAAAAAAAAAAAAAAAAAAAAAAAATCCCATCAAAACCTCGAGACAAACCCAGTCCCCCGATTCAGAAACCCTAGCTCTCCCCCCTCCAAGCAAAACCGCACGCCAACCCCCCTTTCCCTCGACGGACCTCCGATACCGCCGGCGGGACGTCCCAGGTGAGCCGAGGCCGTTTCCTCACGCGCTCCTTCTCCATGGATTTATACACACCACCGCCGATCTTCCCCCACCGCGACCGCGACCGCGACCGCGACGGCGCGTGTCCGAGGATCGCCGGCCGGCGCTCGCGTATGTGCAACGCGAATCGATAGGGATTGGGGGGAAAACGCGCGCGCTCGCTCGCGAACGGGACGATGAAATTAGGGTTTTTTGGCCGGTCCGCTCCTGAGGAAGACGAAGGTTCTGACGCGAGCGAGGGATATGCCGGTGATGGTGGTGACTGCCTTGGAAAGGATTATATATATGTTTTAGCAAGTACCTAAATTTTATCTTAAACTGAATTTAACTCATGATAAATTCATTTTAACTGCTAAAAAAGAAAATTGATATCCTTAAAAATAATTGTATATTTACTAAAATTTTCCATAAGTTTTTCCCTTTTATTTCTTGAAACTTAAATGACATCTGAAGAGTTTTATATAGTTTATCCATAATTTGTCTACAATAACTAACATGGTATTATTTATTTCCAAATTTCGGAGGGAAAGTCGTAGAGCAAAAGTGAGAAAAAATCAGAAATTTTGCATGAAGCGGGTTCACACACTTTGCCTATATATCTCGAGTGTAATGCAAGGATGCAAATTCATTCTCTAATGATTACATCAATAAATTGTGAAAACACAACACATTGATATGTTACTCATATATCAATATAGATGTTTGATTTGATTGGCAATTTGCGCTTAAAATTTCTTTAACTCATGAGGTGGAAATTCATCGGAAGCGAGTTTCTGAAATATAAGATACAATCAAGTTTGAATTGTTCAAATACATTACAAGGTTTGTGATGGGTACATTTTTTTCTATACAAAAATTGTTAAAAAAGTCCTTAGGCACTTATCAATGTTAGTTTAATCCTAAAATTTTTAACATAAAATTAATCGAATCATTTATGCTAATTTTGACTTGGAGACTTATGGGGCTTTTGTATTTGTACCAATTTATCATAAATCTTTTTATGTTGTATCAATTCAATCATTTCTAGTCAATTTTGATCGGATTTTGCTAACTGGGACGCCGATTGATTAATGTGAACAACTTTTAATAATATTTTTTAAAATTTTTTTAAATTTTCTTTTTCTTTTTTTCGTTCTCTTTCTCCTTCCTCCAATTGGTTGTCGGCGATCAACCAGAAGCAATCGCCGACGAGGTCGATCTCACTGGCCACCTTGCTAGTGGCCGCGAGGGCGACCTCATGTCCGGCTGGCAAGGTCGAGCCTCACTAGCTATGGGCGAGGCTTGACCCTCATCACCCAAGCTTTAAGGGCAGTCTTGCGCACAAATCTGGCGAGGTCGAGCCTCGCTAGCTATGGGCGAGGCTCGAACCTCGTTGCCTAGGCCTCGAGGGCGGCCTTACGTCGGGCCGACGAGGCTCGCCCTCACCGCCCAAGCCTCGAGGGTGGCCTCGCCGAGCCTCACCCATGGTTGACAAGGCTCAACCTTGCCAGATCCGGCGAGGGCGAGCCTCGCCAACCTTACTTGAGGCGGCCCTCGTGGCCACTAGCGAGAGATCGACCTCGCTGACCAGAGAAAGAAGAAGAACAAAAAAATCAAAATCGAAATCAAAAAAATAAAAATATCATTAAAAGTTATCTACATTAGAACCAATTAGGCTATGTCGGTCGATCGGCCTCCAATCAACAAAATCCGGCCAAAATTGGTCGGAATGGACTGAATTGGCACAACTTAAAAAAGTTTATAGCTAAATTAGCACCAAAAAAAGAATTATGATTAAATTGTTGCAAATGCAAAAGGTTTAAAACTTTTTTAATACTTTTCCTAAGACTTATGTAACATAATCGACACTAATGTGAACATTTTAAATATATATTTTTAAAATTTTTTTTCCTTCCCTCTTTTTTTCCTCCAATCAATTGTTAGACCTAGGTGACTACCTAGAGGCAATGGCCGGCCGATGAGGTCATGCCTTGACCATGACTACATAGCCTCTAGCAAGGACTCGAGCCTTGCCAGTGATTGGTGAGGCCAACCTCACCAGGCCTTGCCTTTAGTCGGTCGTTGGACATCAGCAGCCAATGAAAGGAAGAATGAAGGAAAAAAAAACAATGAAATAAAAAATATACATATAAAATTTGAAAAATCATTAAGATATTACTAAAAAAAATTCACATTAGTGTCTAATCATGCTAGCAAATCGATTGGCAATCAAGTCAGTAATATTTAGTCAAAATTAGCTAGAAGAATTGAATTGGCTATAAATCAAAGTACTATTAAAAGATTTATGAAGGCTCCAAGTCCATCACCAAACAAGTCACCAACCATCATCAGGCCCTTCACCTCTAGTGACGAGATGAGATGATTACTGGAGGTGATGAGGCTCAATATGTCTGCATGGTAGGTGCTCAAGTGGTATGGAGAAAAATGGCTTGCTCACAAAATAAAAATAAAAGAATAAAAAGAATGCAATCTTGAAATTGAAATCCAAACCGAATGAAATTTTCAATTTGAGTTATATTCCATTCAATTTGGTTCAAACACTCATTCTACCGTTTGGTTTAGTTCAAATCTCCTGAAAACCCAATCCAAATCAAACCATTGACATTCTTAATCACCGCATTATAGTTTTAAAATCACGACACTTGAAATTGAGCCAATTTATACAAGGTAATAATAATAATAATAATAATAATAATAATAATGCAAATATCATAATTTTTGTATAGCGTTATTTTGAGTGTCAAAACTTTTTTATTACTCACTTAGATGTCAACTGTCTTACTCCATCTCATCGGTGCTAACATAAACAAATTTTCAATATTATTTTGTTTTTATTTTTAAAATTTAAAAAAAATTAATTTTCTTTTCTATTTTTTCTCCTTTTTCACTGAAGGCCTTAGGTAAGGACAATGTAGCCTTCACTTAGGGTAAGGACAATAGGTGTGTTTGGAAAGACTTTTGGGAAAATACAAGGCCATTGAGTTAAAAGTGTTTTTCAAAATACAAATTATGTTTGATAAATTATATAACAAATGTCTATTGTGAAGTATTTTGAGTAAAATATCACCATAATGAGTGGCGTTGTTGATTTCGGGCTTTCTCCCCCTCATGAAGGGGAGAAGTTCGAATTCCAGCACATCGCAAGTGGACTTACCCGCTTCAGGGGGTGGTGGATTCCTCCGTGGGCCCCACAATTTGCTCGCCGGCTATTGGCTTACAAGTTTCTCTAGATCATAAAAAAAAAAATGTATTTCGAGTAAAATGGTGTTTTGAAAAATTATATTTGCAAAAGTCTTCTATTATTCATTAAAAAAAAAAAAAAAGTTAGCCGACTAAGAATAAGTAGTTGCAGATGAGGAGCAGGCAATTTGGCGAAGGGCGAGCAGTTCGATGCAAGCCGTCTGACAGAGGTAGGCGGTCCGACAAGCGTCACGGCGATCAAATCTAGTCATTGCGACCCTTGTCGGAGGGTCATAGTGCAACCTTGGCGGAGGTCACAGTGTGTCAGGCAATCCTCGCTGCAACCCTCACCGGAGGATCGTGGCGACCAGATTTGAGGTCATGACCTTCTTGCAGCCTATCTAGTTGCTTATCTAGATGCAGATCTGGTCGTCACGCGAGACCCGAGCCTTCAATAAGGGTCTCAGTGACCTCCATGCGAAGGTTGCGGTTCAACAAGCGCGACAGTTGTCGGCGATCACATTTGGTCGCAACCAGATTTGCGTCCAAATGGGTCATGTGAACTTGAGGGTCGCGACCTCCGCGTGGAGGTTGCGGTGTGACGAGTGCGATGGTCGCCGGCAATCGTATCTAGTCGCTAAAACTAGATGGGTTGATCGCAACCTCTACGGCAACCGCATTTGATCGCAACCAAATCTACAACCAAATGGGTCACGCAGCCCCAACGAACTCCGCGTGGAGGTTGCGGTGTGGCGGGCGTGACGGTCGCCGACAATTGCTTATGGAGAAGAAGATGAATAATGAGGGCAAAACTCAAAAATTGAAAAATCAACAAAGATAATTTGGGAAGAAAATATTTTAATTACACCATTAGCCAGCATGCTGAGAATGCTAGAAGCCCAAGACAGCCCTTAACCTGCCTTGAGCTTTCGGCCTTTGGAAGGCCAGCAGTTCTTGAAGGCTGGTTTCAAAAATGTTCCCAAACACCCCATATTTGCTCAAATGGGCTTTGGACACCCAAAGATACTTGGGAAAGCTAATCCCAAATGCAGCCAATGTAGCCTCACCAACTGTAGGTGAGGACGCAAAGGCCCTCGTCGAATTTGGGCAGCCATCACGGCCTCATCCAATCTAGGCAAAGGTTGCTGGTGTCTATCACCCCGGCCCTAAAAAATAGGAAAATAAAAACAAAAACAAAATCAAAAATAAAAATTCAAAAAGAAATAAAAATTTAAAAATTCACATTGGATGCCCTGCCGGCAATGACGCTCAAGTGATAATTTTACTATGATGTAATACTTAAATAAGCGCAAAAAAAAAAAAAAGTTGTGATATTTAAGTAAATGCCACACGAAAGTTACATCACTTGCGCTATTCTCCTCCCCAATTCAGACAGCACCGTGTGAAGGAGCTTTCATCAATCTACAGCATAAACATGTCACGCAAGTGAATTTTCTCATCACGCAACGCAATACGTAGTAACTCCAGAATTTAGCTGACGTCTATTTTTGTTGAAGCCTTAATTGCCACCAATCCCTTCAAGGAATGACTTTTTGAGGGACTCCAAAAATCAACATCACAAAAACGCCTCAGATGGAGAAGAACAGTTTAAACCAGCCCAAAAAAGAACCAGGAAGAGTAGACTAAGTATATACACATCTACGTTATAGGAGGAGAAGCGAAAGGTTTGGTTTCTAAAAGCCCAGAGCCAGCGGTTGTTGCCAGATGATTGGAAAATTACCTAAGTTACTGGTCAAAATTCCCCAGCATCCCTACAACCAGATAGCCGAGCGCATTTTTACATTTGCCTCTTACCAAAATCTGCCTAAATAGTGGAGCAGAAATGCCAAAAAATCTCCTCTGCTTCTCCTCTGCACAAAGACAAAAGAGCAAATCAATTAAAGTTTGAGCATAAAGGGCATTCCAATCATGCAAACCATGCTGGCAAATATCATAGAACATCATGTTAAAGTAAAGTTCTTTTGTACTTAAATAGTAAATACCGATATCTTATAGTTTCTCAAAGCCAAGAAAGTTTGACTGGATTTTTGAAAGGGGTGCGTGGCACTTCTAGGTCACTTTAGAGCTAAAGAGGAGCCTCAAAGTAAAAGCTCTAGCAAGCAGAATTGAAATAGAGGGTAAGATAATAAGCAGCTTTCTTGCTTGAGCAAATTGTATCTTACATACATTGGTCTGGATAAGTTTTCTGCGAATAAGACAATTGGTGCAAACAGACAGTGGGACATGAACCCATACGTCTAGAACCAAGAACAAGAGGCACGTTGTTCAGTAGAAACAGTCCTCTTAAATTTAAGTGCAAAAAGACCATGCTACTGAATAAAATTTCACATGTAAAGCAACAATTGAGGATAAAATGTAGTCTAAATATAAACCTTTGCTTTTGTTGAAGCACTAATTGCCTATTCAGTGGCCGAATGGCACTATACATCACTTGGACTTTAAAAGGGCCTTGACTTTTTTCAATTCCACCCCTTGTAGCTATAACAAAGGGAAACAAAATTAAGAAGCATCAGCATAGTATAACACATGATCAGTAGGATACACAAAAAAACAGTTACCCTCAGAAATACTAGGGTGAGAAATCATCTCATCCTGAAAGCTGGAAAATACAAACCTTATATAACTTATCCAAAACAAAATCTGATTTTTGTTGTAGCAAACACCACTCCATTGCCATATCATATACTATGGTGTTAGGCTGTGAACAATGCGAAGTAGATACGGCTTCCTTCTGCTTGAAAGAAAGTGAAAGAGCCACAAATATAAGAAAAAGGTCCAACTGTGCCCAGTCAGGAACTTGATAATGAAGGGGGAGAGAGAAGTGGAGGAAAGAGAACATACCGTCCCCCGAGTCTGTGGCTGCTTTGGATTACTAATTACAAGATGGCCAGTTAATGCTGACTGCTTCCCAGGAGAGCAAGGAGTCTCAACACAGCCGACAAGAGGTCTGGCAAAGTTTTCAAAAGCAGAGAGAGAGAGAGAGAGAGAGAGAGAGAGAGAGAGAGCATTATTAACATCGAAAATACACAAAAGCATATTCTTGCAGCAAAAGGTCCAAAGCAGCTTCTGTCACACTTTTGCCCCTTGTTGATGAGTAAAATAGCTAAGAAAGCACTTCAAGATAAACCTGTAAAGAGGTACATTTGTCGACTGGTCTTCCAAATTAAATGGGTAAATGAAAAAAGACAACCTGATCAAGACCTACATTGGCCAAGCAAGTAATCTGCATTTTCAAGTCCCCCTGGAAATTTCCATGAACTTAAGTTATGCCAGACACTACTAATTCCATATTGCCCCAACCACTCAATTCACCAAAGATATAGTTGGAGCTAACATTAACGCAGAGTACCCCTACAAGGACCAATCATTTATTGAAAGATAAATTTTATGTGACAGGCAGCCTATGTACAACCATCTAATTTAGTATGTGTAATGTCAAACCATGTACAGAAGATTTAGCTACAATGTTCACAGAAGCAATTAACGGGAATAGACCAGCGGGGAAGATTATGGACCTAAAGGAGCCAATAATATCAAAGTAACTAAATTTGAGTTCTATTGCATCTCATCTGAAATGGCTCGACAGCTTTATGGCATATATTAGTGCACAAACTCCTTTTTCCAACATTTTCAGCAAAATTTTAGTCCCATCCCAAGCTGCCATAATTAACAACAAAGAGTAGACAAAGGAAGCAAAAGACAGAAGGAAAAACCTATTAGAGCAAAAACATGTTTCCCGTTCTAGCATATTTGCCAGTGCTAGGTTGCAAGACAATTGACGCACAATGACACTTTTTCAACAAGATGTAGACATTAAGAACGACCTTAAACATATATAATGAACAGTTTATTAGTTAGAACAGCACCATCATTTCCATACACTCACTTAGTGCTAGTCAACCTAAACTTTTGCATGGGAAGTACATCACGAATTTATTGGTCAATGATTGCTTTAAGACGTGTTCTCCATATATGGAAATTCCAACAAGTTGAATTAAAGAGCATCAAGTCCATTTCTCTCCTTATTAAGGTAAAATTTCAAATGGTCCCATGAAGTGCAGTCATCGTTTTCTCAAAAGAGTATCCAAACTAAACTTTGTCTCAAAGAAGCCCATTAAAAGTGGGTGACTTGGTAAAAAATTACCCCCCCCCCCCCCCCCCCCCAAAAAAAAAAAAAAAAAACCCAGCTCACCAGCCCACCAATTCTTCCCTGGCCAATGAGCACATGCGAATCTTGTGGCACTTTCCAGCCGAAAGCCAAAGACATTTTCAACCCGGATTGTTTTTTTATCATATTTTTTCTTTTCTTTTTTTTCTTTTTTTCTCTGTTTATTCTTCCTTCCACAACCTCATGCCAAGACCTCCCTCTCCACCCTCAACGATTTCCTCCATGCCCTATCCTGCCTCAACCACTGCATCCCCCACAAGAGCACCTTTGACACGCTGATTGCCTGCCTTTGCCATCTCGGCAACCTTAAGAAAGCCCTACATGCTATTGAGATGATGGTGCATAGTGGCTTCGGCTTTAAAAACCGCAACAGGACCCCAAGGGCAAGGCTGGCCACCTTCAACCCTCAATCAGCAAAGTATGCTTTGAAGCACTGCCAAGCAGGAGCTCAAAAGAGGAAAAGCGACCACCCTCAACTGCTTGAGTTCTTTGTCCATATGGTCGAAGTGAAATCACTTGCAAGAAGAACTACATTTCCCACCCCCAATTCCACAACAAATAACTAACCAGAGCTTGCCAAGGACATCAAATCTTCTTGTCGCCAACTGCCACTATCGTCATAGGATTGCCTCGCCATACACCTCCTCATTGTCCATTGTTGCCATCCCTACTATGCCCCATTGTCACCCCCCCTCCCCCCGTGCACACTACTTCTGCCCCTCTCCATGTCCATCTCTCTTTCCACCTGCCGCTGTGATCATTGTTGACAACTAGACAGCAAGACCATGAGCCCGAGATCTGGAGCTCAAATCAAGCATAAGCATCAGGTCTCAGTTCGCTCATGCTCAACCTGAGCCCCAGTAGATCATGAATCTAGGGCTCAGATCAACCTCAATCTAAAGGTGCTGGAATTATTATCAACAGCGATGCCGGATGAGGTCAATGGCGTTGAAGGCAAGGTCGGCAGTCAGGGAAAGAGAGGGGGAACTTTGAAGGAGATTGATAAAGTGAGAGGCGTCGATGGATGATGTCCTCCCCAAATCAATCCAGCTTCTCATTGCTGAGTCCCATGAGAGCCTGCGCAAGGATGCGAAGCTCACAGGCTCTCTAGTGGGGGGAGGCTGATGAAGGTGTAGAAGACAGAGATTGAGGTGATGCAGAGCTAAGAAGATGGGAGGCGTGAGGAGGATGCGTGGTTAGGAAGATGAAGACACTTCATAGATTGGATTAAAGGAAAAAGGAAAACGACAGAGAGAAAGAAGAAAGAAAAAGAAAAAAACCAAAAAAAGAATATGCCTCTGGACGAAAATGCCCTTGGCAATGGCTTGCAAGGTGCCATGTGAGACACAAATGCTCGTTAGCCGGCAAAAAATTGGTCAACCAGTGAGCTGAAGGGCTGATTGAGACCATTTCAGGGGCTTTATTGAGACAAGATCCACTTTGGGGACATTTCTGAGAAAACAGTCCCACTTTAGAGGACTAGTTGAAATTTTCTCAAATATTAATAACTAAGGACATAGTTAATCAAGTGCAACGATGATGAGTTCTGCTAATTAAATGAGTAAAGTAAACATTAAATTTTTCTAAGGAATTTTGCCAAAGCCTAATTTTTAGGCTACACAACATCGCTCATAACCTTCAAATCAGAGGAAGAAAAAAGAAAAGAAAGCCCTCACAGGAAATTAGTCCTAAAATATTTTAGTTAGTGGATATAGTGCTCCACTTAGTTGAATTTCCTAACATTTTTCTTTAACCTCTCTCCATTTGAGATTATGTACCCTAGGAAGCACCAGAAGTAACAAAGCTGGAAAAATATTAGAAAACAACAATGAGATGAATCTCTCCTGCTTTACTTCTTGTGCTAGATTTGTAAATAAGTAATGGAGGCTTTGAAGTGTTATTGCACTCAATGGCAGCAAGGATTTTCCAATCTAGAATCTCAGGAAGTAGGAATAGTGGAAAAGGAAACATCATTTTCCTTCAATTATTGCTGGCCAATTAGCATTTTGTTTCCTTTTTCTGCTCCTTATTCTCCTTGCTAACTCGACACACACTAAATGACATGGTACATTTAACATTGGCAGCCATGTTATTTACTATGGATGTATTAGTAGAAGTTTGGTGTTTGTAGCATTACCAAAATTAACATTATGTCCTTTCACATGGTTTGGCACCTTTAAAAATTAAATTTGTAAAATGGTAAAAAGGGGGGAAAAAAGGAGATAACCAAATTAAAAGGACCATCTTCATACATACCTTCCATCAGGTAGCACCAAGCATCCAGTCTCTAATTTTTTGATGGCTGTCTTTGCTGCTTCCTTAGTTTTGAATATCACAAAAGCTTGACCTATCTCCCAATTCACATCGTCAAAAGTAAGCAAGCATGCGCATGAAGCATCCGTTAACAGAAGAAATTTGCAAAATTTACTATCCAAAAGTAAAAAACAGCAATGACCTAATGGATAATTGTAAAGTACAACTACATCGACATAAAGTTTAAATGGAAGGGATGTTCTCACCTCATTTGTCTCAATTAAATGTACGAATTAAAAAAAAAAAATTGAAAGAAAATCGCTGTACACATCAAACCAAAGCCTTGGTTCAAATTGATATAGTATGAATTGATTGAGCCAAATTAAACACTTCTTTTTGAGTAATATGGTTGCGTAACTATTTGTACCAAGAGTGCTACAAATCTATACCTGACAAAAAGCAATCATCCTCATGAAACTGATATTATTAATTAAAAAACAAATGATCTTGTCAAAAAGTAAGATGTTGTAAAAAGCTAGCATCTATACAGCAGAATAAGGGATATCTATCTATGATGCCTACTTATAAGAGACCTGTAAGGCATGCTCCCACTTTGGGACTACCACAACTATTCCAACATCAAACCAAAAGTGAGATAGTCAAAGGACAAAGTTGTAGAAAACAGATTCTACATTTCCTTTTTTCAGTTAACAAGAGCTAGGACAGAGCATTAAGTAACTGCCAGAATGTTCTGCACCATAGTGCCATTGCTATCATGCAAGAATAACTCATGCTGTTTTTTTTTGGTAAGAAAGAATAACTCGTGCTGTTTTCTACAGCATAATTTACAAACCTCAGAGTCATTTGCAAGTGCTGATATAAGGAGACCTATTGCCTCAGATCCATTCAAGTTTCAAGTCATCACAGTTGGAAGACCACTTAGTCAATAAATGAAGAAAAGAATCTAACAAAGCGGTTGACCCTTTTGTGGTTACACTTTCAAACAAGTTCAATAAAGTCGAGCAAAGGAGATTGGCAATGTCACTGACTTTGAAGATGGAAAATCCAAAATAGATTCTTCGAGATTCATGCTTATTCACCTGGAAATCACTACACTCAGCAGGAGAGAAGATGATATGCAATAGCACTTCCTCCCGAGAATCTTCTGTGGATCAATCCTACCCACGCCATCCAAAGATTCTCAACTATGAGAAACAGGGAAAATACCAACATGGAGAAAAGGTCTTCCCCATCCTCCTTCCTAACAGAGGAATAATAAATACATCCATCATCCCCAACAATCTTCGACTTGGATCCAACAAGTAATTTGAAGCTCAAGCCCCACTCTCAAAAGACAGATGACTGGGACTCCCCCATTTATAATTCACCCAAAGCAAGATCCATCAAATCGCCTAATGAACAACTATCTAAAGCGTGACCATGATTACTAGAGTTGGCTATTCTCAGGAGAAAGTTCAAGATAAGATATGTGTCTCCAGACATTGCCAAAAGCACTAAACTAAATCTAGAACATGTTCACCTCCATAATTACTGTGCAGATCTATGGCAAAGTCCAAATGAAACTGGGGAGAGCTTAAAAAAAAAAAAAAACCCTGATTATGCACCTGCCAGAAAATGACAATGTAAGCAGTCCAAACTTCTGCATCCTGTGTTATCAGCCCAACCCACACAATCCTTGTGTTATTGAACTTGTTATTGGCCTTTGAAATGACCAAATCTTCTCATGAAGTAACTACCCCGTCCCGCAAAATTACTACAACTCACATCCATCAAAATTACTACTTGTTCATGCCTGTATCTTTCAACAACAAAAGCAGCAATTTTGATTTTCATGCCAGAACAAACCATGGCACTCCACCTTGCAACTCCACCACCGACCCAAATACACCTGTGAACAATGATCTTCGACTGAAATTCTTCAGTCCTTTAAAAAAAAAAAAAAATTCAGAAATTGGCCCTCCACAGTGATGTGCCCCGGTCTATTTGCTCGATAAAGGCAACCCATACATATAACCTCCCTTCACTCTCAGCCCAGAAAACTAGCTCTCCCTTAAAGGTATCTTGATGACAATAAACCAGAAGATGTACACAAATATTTTATTATTAGAAGGGTAGGGTACAGCAAAAGCAACAGTAAGATAGACGGTGGACACATTAAAAGAGAATGATGCCTGAAAATTGAAGGCAAGGAAAAAAGAAAAAAACAAAAGGAAGCTAAAAGAGCTAAGTGGAGGATGAAAGAGAGGCCAACCAGGGAGAAAAGTGTGAGTGCGTGGGTGCAGGGAAGAGAGAGAGAGAGAGAAAGAGAAAATGAGATATGTACCATTAATCTGAGTTAAGCTGATCTTAAATTCAATTTGGAATAGATTTTTCTATCAGAGTGGTCCAACATAACAAAAGTTAAGATCCAAACACACCACTCCACAGCCCGTCAAACATTCTGCTTCCCAATAACCCAGCTCAGCTAGATGCATGATGACTAATATAAAATAAAAATAGGCCACAGAAAGGCAAATAGGTAAAACCATAAAACAACTTGCAGCTGTGTAATCCAGCCCTTTTCCAACACAGCTGTCTCAGCAACAACCATGATATTGTGGAATTTCCTCATGTATGAGGATCCTTTATCATCCAAGCATAGCAACTTAGTATTATTAAAGCCATGCTTGTTCACAATTAATTGAAAGCAAAACGTAACTTTTTGCTTTCCCGCTAAAATTTAAATATTACCTACATTTAAAAATTATTAACAAGTTATATGTGAATCATAAGTGTCAACTTTTAAATATCATGGAAGTTTCAGGTGTTCCAGATTAAAATAAATTGAGGTGCAAGATCTTGATTAAGCAAAAAGGGAAAAGTAAAAGTCAATCCCGAAATGCCCTATGTCAGGGTGATGGAAAAATACCAGTCCTTACACATTACAACTACATCTCAGAGTGGCGAATCATTAACTAACTGCAATATTGCAACTGAAAATTGATACAACAAAATCAGGTATTTCTGTGCTTTTCTTACCAGAATGAGGGCTAGAAGTTGTAGTCTGTGGAAGCATCTTTGCTGAGCATTTCTCCTTCAAGCCTTGCCGAATTATATCCTGTAAGTTATACACTATTGTAGTGACGAACTGCAGTAGGAATAATCCAGTCAAAGAAATCGCTTGGCCAAAGGGCTTTGACACAACTTTTAAGAGAATGGGAAGTCCCCAATGGATAGTACTCCCTGAAAAATGGTTCCACTAGCTAGACTACATGCCTTGGAAACAAGAGTAAACCATGGGAAAGAACCTTAAAGTACATAGTGACTTGAGAAGCATCTGCTAACGTGGTGACTTAAGCAAAAAGAAACGATATCAAATAAGGCCCAATCAAACTTACAAGATCAATGCAACCTCATGCATTCACTATGAAAGATCCCAATCTCACCAAATGCCAATGCCACATGCATGTTCGGGAATATCTTATATGCAAGAGACCTCATACCAGTATTTAGCTACGTAAGGTAACAGAACAACAAACTGATTTAATTTCGAGCTCCCTCTTGGCAAAGAGATGGAAATTCTCGACAATTCAAACATAGAAAACTAGTTCAGAAGTGCCTAATTTTCTTATTTGTAACAGCATTCAGAACTGTACAAATTTGTGCCAGTTTACTGTCTCGAGCTCAAGCAAAAGCGGAACAAGATCTTCATAGTTATTTTGCGTTACTAGCAAGAGATCTTAGAATATTAAACGATGCCAAATGCTTAGCGAGCCAGACAAGCTTCTCTGATGACAGGGGTTGTGACTAGCTGCTTGAACCAAACTCAACAAACGATTTTCCAAGTTTGCATTATTGGGGATTACCTCAACTTCAGTTGAGACATAAGTTGGATCCAAATTTCGAAGCAGAACAAGTGTTCCTTGCTCACATGCAGTCTGCATTCTTTCTTCAAAAGGCTGAAAACAGAATATAACAAAATTATTCTGAATGTAAATTACATCCCCAGGCCATTCCAAAAGAAAAGAAAGAGAGTTTGGGCCACTTGGAAGCTTTAGTCTCTTGGCAACAAGATACTCGCATGCTAAATCAAACTCAACTTCATATTTGCTTCTCTTTTAGCACTACAAATAACATTATGCTATATCAAAGTCAATTATCATCTTTCTGTTATTTGGCTGGTTGGAAAGAACGGATCAAGGGAGCCCTTTGAAGGAAAAGAGTCCTTGGTCCAAGCATTTACTAAAAATTGTAACTTCCACAATATTGGCATATAGGGGTTCTAATCTTAGATGTAAATGCTCGGTCTTGATAAGCTCTCTTTTGACTTCGAACACTTCTATAGTTTGGCGCCTCAGCCTGAAATTCTCTTTACCTAGCAAAAAATGGGATAATACAGAGAAATAAAGACCAATAGACAACAGGGACGAAAGTACTTACAGGCTCCTTGAACCATGTGTTCTTGTCCTGTCCAAAAAGCCAAAAGCAAACATCAAAAACTCAATCCAGGGAACATATAACAAATGAATGGTAATTAATCATATTGCACCAATTATAATATTTTGAACTAAAGGTAAATTAGGTTCCCAAAGAAACACCATTGAATAATCCAAGAAAGAAATAATTAATGACGACTAAAAATGTAAGAGATCATTGTAAAAATAGAGATTACGCATCATCAGAAACCCATAGCAAATTCCAAACTACTAATCTGGTCCATTTTAACCATACTAATTTTGTTTCTTGTCTTTTCAAGTGAACTCATCCATTTTATGGTCACCATTCTTCTCACCTTAAATTATCCCATTTTTCCCTTGGTTGATGATATCAATTTACAACTCTTTTAAGCTTTTCTCATCAGCAAAAAGAGAAAAATTGAACCAAACACCACATTAAGGGGAGGACCACCGAGCCAATCCATTAATCTTCAAATAATCATGCAACCTAAAATACTGCAAACAGCACCATCCGCTCTCTATTCAATGAGCTGAAGCTCAAAGTCTGATACTCATATAGTATCTTTCTTAGCATCCATAGAAACATGATATAACCTTAAGTTTCTAATAGGCAGGCTACTGAAAATGAGGAAAGTTCTATAACTGCTGCAAAGGTTTGGCCTCCCACCTTTATTTTGGCATTAAAGAGGCAGCCCTCTAGACAATGTCTTTTTTTTAAAATTTGTCAGACATATTTTCTAGCTTCTAGGTAATAAATGGAATGCAGCCCCTAGTGCTCTTTCACTTATGTACATACGTACGAACATATGTACAAGATACATAACTATAAAATAATAACCCTCGACTCCTAAATATATGCAGCAAACTTTACAATCATGTAGCAATCTTCCAATAAGGGTGTTCATTGATTTTATTTTATTTTTTAAAACAAAAAATTCCTTTAATGGTGTTCACTATCCAATTTGAGGGATTTTCATAGCAAAATATATACCCATCAATTGTTATCAAAAACTACAAACCAATATCAAACTAAACCGAAAGGAGTAATCATTCAAGTCAAACCAATTACTTACATTTGGTTTTATTCAATCTGCATTTGAACGATTTATTTCATCATTAAAATCCAAAACCAAGCTAAGATGCTAGAGCTTCACTTTGGTTAAATTTGGTTCGACTTGAATAAAAACAATCCACCTTTGTTTGGGTGAGATGAGGGGAATACTAAACTTCCTCTTTGATCAGACTATCATCTTGAATCCCACCGTAGACACTCTCTTAGGAAACTTTCTTTTTCCAAAACTTCTCCTATTTAGACCTCCCGGTTGTACAAAGTACAAAACGTGCTTGCAGTGACCATGGTAGGTTGAACACAGCATACCAAAGAGTGAGTTATATCAAGGGAATATTCTCTCATGAATCAATCCAATATCCCAATCTTGTATAAAGAATTTTTTTTTTTTTTCAGATTCTTCCTTTCAGAATGGGATGTGTAGGAAATTCCTATTAACTATAGTCTAATATAACAGAGGGAAAAAGGCAACGATGGTACTATCTCCCCACCAATGAAAGGGGCAAGCTCAGGTTCTTGAATTACATAGATAGTTCATTAGCTGCAACATATTATTTGTTCCCATGCTTGAGAAGTAGTAGTCATACACTAATAAAGGGGGTAAGGATCGTCAAAAAATAGCCATGGCAAAACCCCCAACTCAACCCTAGATCCCACAAGCCAATAGGAAGTTAAATCTACATTGTCGTCCATCCTTGAGAGATGAAGTCTGCTTTCCAGCCTGGTTTGATCATCAAATTCTTCTCAGCAAAATTGAACTAAATCAAATGATAAGCTAAGTTGCTTCAAAGTCCAGCACGTCACGTCATATGCATACGCTAAGAATTTTTTTGCTCTATAATTGACCCGTCCCAACCAAAACTAAAGATAATTTGAGTGATTGGATCAGGCACAAGACTTTCCTCATGCCTTCCCATTATCAATCTAATCACCTTAGTCCAACACGACCACAAAGTCTCCATCATAGAGAACAAAAGTTATACAAGTAATCGATATCCATGGACAATGTGCCATAGGTCCCAAGGCAAGTAAATGCACAGCCACATCCAAACAAGGAGCTTAGTAAAATTCCACATAGGCATGGCCCAAGTGTGACTTCCTATGGTGTTCATATGAATTGTAAATCAAAACGTTAGTAATGTTGTAGAATAACTGAAAAATAGATATCTCAGAAAACTTATATTGGCCACAAAAATAAAGATAATATGAAGTAACAAATGTGAATGTATAGTGAAACAAATATCATGCTGTTGCGCAACCTCTGAAGACAAACCCAAAATGCCGCCACCACCACTAGCAACACCAACAACAAACTGAACCTTGTCCCTCGGAGCAGGGATAGCTATATAAATTCTTTTATGACATTACTCTAAATCTCTTTCACAACCCAAAAAGCCTAAACAAGAAAAAATTCAAAACCCAAATGACCTAAAAAGAGATTTGAAAAAACAAATGATACCCCTATCAAAAAGTTTGAACACGTAAGAGTATTTATAAAGTGAAAATTGAAGTTAGTTGAGAGACTACAAGGAAAAGAAAACATGACATGAATGCCTACAATTGAAGAGTTGGAACAAGAAAACATATGAGCAATTAAATTCTCACAAAATTCCTCCCAAAGTCTACCATAACCTTAAAATGATTCTTAAGAGTCACAAGTATCAAACTAAAGAATTTTTGTGAGGCCACGACCAACTGTACTTGTGAGATTTTGTGGAATTACTGTAAACTGTTCTAAAAACTTAAGTTGTTAGATGAATGCGTGGTTTATTATTTAGGGATAATATCATAATAAACTCCAAATTGGTACACTTATGACAAATTTACCAAAAACTTTTTTTTACCACCAAAAACCCTAAACCAGTACATCTGTGATAAATTTATCCCAAATACTTGCAAAAGACACTAAATTAGTATACTTGTGACAAATTTACCTCAATCTACTTTTTTTTTTATCGCCATAAACCCAAAATTGATATATTTATATCAATATACCCTCCGTTAAATTAGATCAATACCATAAAAACTACAAAACTAGTACAACAATGGCAAACGAACAGTAAAATCTCAAATCAGTATGCCATTCAACTGTCACGTGTCATCCAGTTGAGCAATTTAATGATAAAATTTAACAGAAACTAATAGAGGATAAATAGGTCATAAGTGAACCAATTTTAGGTAAATTTGTCAAAAGTGTACTAGCTTAAGATTTTTGGTATTTTTGGTGGTCAAAAAACCAATTTAAATAAATTTGTCGCAGTGTACCAATTTGAGATTTTTTGTGACATTAACCCTATTATTTAAATATTATAACACTCCCTTTCACGCTTTGTCCGATCATCTACGTGCTGAGCATGGACATATTTAAATGGAGAGGCAAATAAAGGCCTAAAAGATTCAAACTTAAGAGCTTTTGACTTTGATACCATGTGAAATTTTGTCAAACCATTGCCAACTGTTCTAAAACCTTAAACTATTATATGAAAGCGTGGTTCATTATTTAAATATTGTAACAATACTAAAAATATTTAAACTATGAGACGAAGCCGGAATTTCATCTCTAAATCTTATAAAACTCTCCCACAAGCATCTAGGATTTTCCCAAAGACTTAAGCATTGAAATGTAACACTATAAAACAAATGTAAAATATGTAAACCGCTACTAGCTACTTTTGAGACTAAAGTGTTGGATAACAATTTTCTTCAAATCTTCACTCCAAAAAAGTTTAACAAGTTTAGGGCCACAATTAATTCTAAAGGTAGAACTTTCCATTCTAAGAAAATTTGGCTCCTCGTAATAAAATCAAATGGCAAAATAGAGATTTGAGGCTCATTAATCACTACAAAATTGCAACTAACAAAAGTGAAAGATGAATCAATGAAGAACTTATGGATCATATCATTCAAGGTGATGTTCTCTAGTCTATTAGTCAAAGGAATTGTTGGACGCTCATTATAGGCTTGTTGACGGCTCATCTAAGTGACACCTCAAAAAGGATTTCCATGGCAACCAAAACCATCGGTGGCAACCAAGCCCCACAACAACAATTAATGCCAACAATCACGATCATAGGTGTCCAACTCAATCCTAGGGAATCATATGATTGAATATTTGTTTGATTAGTTTATTGTGTTATCTATGATTCACACCTACAAAATGAATTATAACCACGTGATGATCTCAACAAACTGCTTACTCCATCCTTCACTTGGATCCATGGTTGCATCTTATACTTTTATCTCAATCATAGATCTGGTTGCATCTTATACTAGTATCTCAATAGCAGATCTCAAAACATTACACAATTGCCTAAGTATTAGATTAGACTGGCAGAACAAAACATGAGTACCACTTGAATCAAAAGGCCTTACCAATGGCCCTATTAGGATCAAAGCTTGATATACGCTCCTCTGTTACCTTGATTGACAACTTAACGTCTTGGAAAAAACGATTAATTCTCATGGCATCAAATTATCACACCAATGGTTCAAATATTAACAACCCCTCTCATGTCACTATATCTTGTACAAATCTAACTTACACCCAAGGGTGGCGTCAAGATATTAGCTTGATAGATTTCATAGGTACAATTCCAAACAACTTAGAATTCACAAGCTCCAAGCCATTGGAAGACAAAACTCCTTTGCATGCAGCTCAACCATTTATATTTGACCCAACATGGATTTCTTATGTTTGAGTCAAATTCAATCTGCAATTTACGGTCCACTTGTTTGAAGGAAAACTAATTCCAGAAATTGTTTTCCGACTTTGCGATGTTTGGATGATGGAAACTGATTGATCTACGAAAAAAGTTTTCCATGAACTTAGAACAAGAAGCTTAGGTTGGGGGAAAACGACTTTCCCTCGTGACAAGAAGAAATTCACTTTCCATACCACCAAATAGATGAAAACTAATCATTGTCCTTGAAAATGATTTCCATGGAAATAATTTTCCTTTATCATGAAATGTTCAATGAAACAAATGCACCCTTCATATTCTAAACAAGCTTCACCCGCTCCATAATCTTTGCCAATGAGTTCCAACTGACTGATGATCTTACTTGAATTTGGAGGATCTCTTAGACGGAATGCAAGTTTCTTAAATGCAATAACAGCACTCCTTGACAAATTAGGCCGCAAAAGTATATCTGTTGAAGCATAAACAAACAATATATACTCAATCGACAAATATCCAACTGCGAACTTACAACATCAATTGGCAAAGGAGCTTGCAATGCTTCGTAGTTGTTTTTGTCATCCTTTTGAGGAGATTGATGATAGGACACTTCATCCAACTTCCCACGAGAGAGTTCCATCAATTTCTCCTCTGGCTTCAAAAAGGGGCCTCTCTCTCCTCTTGGAGATTCATTGAGATTTTTATTTCTGAATTTATTCTCACATGCACTTCCACTTTGTAGTGGAGTCTGATGCCTGATAGCATCAATTGACTTGCCTTCATCATTCTTGAGCTCATTCCCCAAGAATATCTCTGAAGCATCCAATTTTCGTTTCTTCAATGGCATATTGTGATCGTCCGATGGTTTAACTATTACCTCACTTAGCAATGCATTATTGTGAGGGTCTTCATCCTCTTTGTCGGGACAGATAACCTTTTCAACACCATTGCAATTGGGACTTCTATTAAAGATGTTCTTAACTGCGATGATTAAAAACGTTTGATCAAATGATATATATTCAAATGTTTTAACACACAAAAGTACTCCTCTATCATTTTGTCCAATAATCCTGTTATTACATACTAGAAATTAAAGGTTTCATCACTAAATGATGTTCAGTGTGCTCTATAAACAGCACACTATATAATGATCTCAATAAGAGAGCACTTGCAAGCTTAAGTAGGAACAAACCTACTTAATTAAAGAGAAGAACACAATGAGTTATGACTTGGCTTTAGCGACCATTTGTCTTTTAGCAGATCTTTAAGTTTTACTAGAATTCCCAAAAATTATAACTTTACTCTGAGATAAAGAATAGTCACTTGTTAACTAAAATACATCTATTCTTACATTTTGGATAAATGCCTTTCATTCCACATGTATGTTGGTTTCTCACACCCATTATGTTCGTCTATTAACATTGCTTTAGTCACCATAGGAGTCACATAGTGTTGCGTTGCTCCCCTGGACAGAATTGAGCAGCCTTCAACTTGCATTATCCATGGAGAAGGAATAGCATTTCCAGACCATGGGTTAAGCTCCACATAAGCGCATAGTTATGGTCATGTTAAGAGAACCCAATCCAATCAAAGATGCTAGAGTGGAACGTGATGATTTGAGAAACAACTAATCCGAGTAATAATGATATCTAAAAATATATCCCCACTTAATAAGACCAAGCACAATCAAAGCATAAACAGTGCACATACACTTCAATTTACATCTATATTCATGAAGTTGGCAATGACAATTGGAGGTTATTAATCTTTTATCCCTTTTTTATGTTCCATTGCTTTAGGTGGTTGTACTATCTCAAAAGTTTCAAGGCAGTGTCATTATAGATTCAAGGATACAACCATAAATGTGAATAGAGCAGACTGAAAAAAATCCTCAAATGGAAATTTGTATTTTACTTCTAATTAGAGCAAGTTTATTATGCAATATAAAAAAGTAGTACTCACTGAACTTTTCAAACAATTTTATAAAATCCCCTACTTAATTTAATATTAAATGAATACCAAACAAACTTGACTCATGCTTTTTAGCACTCACCAAACATTTCAGTACTTAAAATTTCAATTTAATCAAATAAACCCTTAAGTGTTTGTTTGTCTTTTTTTTTTTTTTTTTTTTTTCTAAAGAGGCAGCCTTCACAGGTTTACCATTATTTTACTGAATAAAATTACACCATTGGGGCCCATATTGCATTTATCAACTCCAGATAGAGGGACAAAAGGGTTTTTGTTTTATGTTCGGGGCTCTTTACTTCTTCACCTTTCCATCGAGTGAGCAAAGATGTGAACAGCACCTAACAACAAAAGCCCCAAAAGTGTGTGCCATTAAACAGGCCTCATTCAAACTTTACAAAGGTAGAATCTCAATGGCCCGCCTTGCCTCATCACCTAAGCAAGCGCTATATGTGCCTTTGAAGATATTGGCCCACTTTGAGATTCTGGTTCCATAAAATTCTGTTGGGATCTATGTAAGCTTAACAGATGTTTAGTTCGTCCATAAGTCAAACACAAAAGCCATTTTGGCTATGCTCTATATCAAGGTGGATCAAACCTAGGTGACAGTAACATCCTACATGTGATGACTAAGAATGAAATTTCCATAAACCCTAGGTATCAGAACCACCTAGAGAAAGCTCCTTTTCTCTCTTATCAAATAATAAAAAAATAATAATAATAATAATAATAACAGAAATTATCCAATGTTAGAATATAAAAGCAAAATACATACCTTCAGTGCCAGCAATTTTTTCATCTATCTTATCCATTATTTTCAATAGCGCAACATCAAATGTACGCGAAAACACAAAGTCAGCTTTTTGAAGCTCTTCAGGTGAAGGTTGCAGATTCCTTGTGTCCTTTGAAGTGCAGATGATGTGGCATTTTCCAGCAATTGCTTCCTATAACAGTACATTTGTTAGTTAGCAGCTAAATTTTAACTTCAAGCAAACCAATGGCTAATGCTGCCTCTGTGTCTCCTGTAAAAGCTCATAGAACAGACAGGAATTGATAAGTTTAATGATCATCTAATAATTCACCACATCCAGTCAGAACAAATTTAGGGCAGCAACTTCAGTCAATCATCCAATCCTTATTAAGGTAGACTCGCAAAAATATCCTTAGAGATCCCTCTACATGCAACTCAAACTTGATTGGAAGATTGAATTTATAAGTTGCAATTACAGAAGCACGACAAGCTAGATTAAAACCTTCACTATTTTGCCAAAGAACAGGCTTAATCTATTCAGTTGTTTATTATTTATTACTTAGGGAGTCAAAGGCATAAAAAGTTTCTGCATCTACTTCATGCCCACATGAATAGTGATGAATGTGATGTATAGATACTAATCTCGAGATTTTTTCCACAATCAAAAGGACGGCACCTTAGATTATAAACCAAAATACTTTTAATAGAGGAGAAAACTTCAACCAAAAAATATAGTGACAACACTAGATCAGAAAGGGCCAACATTCAAATAAAAGATGATGAAAGAATCATCAAAACTCAGTAGGCTCAATTCGTTATTTCTTTCTTTCTTCTTATTTCGATAGGTGTATCAAACAGGATCAATTCAATCCGCACTGGAAAACATGATGAGTGTTGCATGATACAATGATTAAAAAAAATTAATAAATTCATACGAGTCAAAAGCTCAGTAGCCTTGGTCTCTAGTAATGGTGGGGCTCTGGGCAGAAAATTGTTGGCTAATACTTTGATTAATGTTTATCGCATTAATATTCCCAAGATTGGGAATTCAAAGCTTTTGCTCAATTTTTTTCTTTTATTCTTAGTAAAATTATAAGGTTTGAAGATGTACTGGAGTGAAGTAGTGGAAAAATGGAAATTTAGCATCAAGAACAAGTAAAATGCTCCCCCTAATGGAGTAGTGAATGAGAAACCTCCAGAAATTTAAACAATCTTACCTAATACCATGTCAATTTCGTGGGATTATTGCTAACTTTTTAAAAAACTCAAGTACAATGATGCACTTGAATAGTATTTGGATGCCCTGACATAGATGATCACACTATAGGATCTCAAAGTAATGGGAAGCACAAAAAATGACTGAATTCTGCTGTTCCAAGTTGCTTTTCGACATTCATATGGCAATCAGACAAACAAACAGCAGTGTCATTAAATAATTGGAAGTTCAACTTAACACAGACATTTACACAAAAAAAAAAAGTTCACTCCATGAGATATCTCCTTGCCATTATCAATAGAATCTATGTCGCTGATCAATGGCATATGAGATAGATAAGATCATTGACATCCTTAGATATTATAATGTAAGAAGAACTACAGAATCATGCCGCAGCAATGATCTCAAGCATGTAGAAAACTTCAAAACAGCAACTTTGATCAAGTATCAGACAGCATTTGCAATCATAATGTAAAACAAGTACTTACCAGAGGATTATCATTTGCAAGACCTACACCTTCACCAGATGCCAGGAATAATTCATTCTCAAGCGGCTGTTCAGTTCCTAGGTATTTGACAATCTCACAGGGACGGAAAAACCACAGTACCTTCACTCTCCTAGTCTTATTTGGGGTTTCCCAGATCCTTATGAGCTTCCCAATGTAGGGCTCGGGCTCACCTTCCTTATATAGGTAAACATCGTCATAAAGATTGTACTCGACGCCATCAAAATAGAAGGATCCGTAAAACTTGATCTCTCGGTTCTTTACGCCAACTCCTCTCAATTTACCCCACTTGAAACCAATATCGCTTGTGTCCACCATGCTCTCCTAATAGACCTTTTCCCACCTGACCACATGGACCACAAGAACATGAATGAAAGCAGCAGCACTGTGCCCATTTTCCGGGACTCAGAAAAACGTGGATGCTAAAAGCAAGAAAACCCGATTCCAATACAGCAGAAGAACAGACAACGGTGCAACTAGACATGAGGACTAACACAACAAGCATTATAGAGCCCGACCACTGCTTCGACAAATTCCACGACGCCCACTTGTCCCCACAATCAAAAACCACCGATCAAACACCTGCAACAGGGGAGTTTGCAAAACACCCTCACCGGTCCGAGGTCAAAGCAACAGCCAATCTTCTTACTCAAAAGGGAGTTGGATGAACACAAAGCGGCACGAAAAGAAAAAATGAACAATTCCCACCGAACATGACATTAGGGCAAGAAAGAAAACCCAATTCTAATACGGCATAAGAACAGACAACACACAACAAACATTACATAGTCCCGAGCCTCGGCGGCGCGCGCGACATTGCGTACCCCAGTTAATTAACTAACAAACCGACCGCCACTTCCACAAATTCCACAACACCCACTCGTCCCCGCGATCAAAACCGCCGATCAAACACTCGCGACAGGGGACTTCGCCAAACACCCGCGCCAGTCCGACGCCAAAGAAGCAGCCGCCAATCGTCTAATCTACTCAATAGGGAGTTGGATTGACACGAACCAGCACGAAAAAGAAAAAACGAACGATGAACGAAGAGAATCGAAGAGCACGAGCAGTTCCTACTGAACATCGCATTCGGAAAAAAAGATAAAGAAAAATGGGAGACCAGAAAGAGAGGAGGAGGGGCAAGCAAGACAAAGGAGGAGCGACTCGCCAGTAGAGCGTCGGACCGGCGGAGCGCCGCCTCTTCTCCGTCGTCCCTCCGCCGTCCCTCCGTCGCGGAACAGCTCCGAGTCTTCGGAGGAGAGGAAGAAGAGATTTTTCCGGGCGGTGTTACTCCCGAATTCCGGCGCCCTAATTTTTGGGGGGCGGCCCTTTTTTTATATGAAGGTATCGGATGCTTCTATCGGCGTCCCTTTTTTTTTTTTTTTTTTTTTTTTAAGCGGCGTTGAAAGTAGGCCTCGGCTTGGGTTGAAATGTCGGCCGAATGTTTTAGCAGAGTTAACAACGGGAAGTAAGGGATTAAACGGGAATTTTAAATTATTAAGGGATTAATATCATAAAAAAATTCAAAACTGATGCATCCGTAATAAATTTATTATCCGTTGATTTTTGTTAAATTTTATTGTCAAATTTCTAAGCTTGATGACATGTTCTACCCTCCATTTGTCATAAGTATACTAATTTGTGTTTTTTTATAGTATTAATTTAGTTTAATGGAAACTAATTTAAAGTAAAATTATCATAAATATGTCAATTTGAGATTTTTAATGGTTAAAAAATTAATTTAGAGCAAATTTATTATAGGTGTATCAATTTGAGATTTTTCATGATATTAATCAAATACTAAATGAGGATTATATAGGGAATAAGAAAAGCTTCGGTAAAACCCCACTAGTTGAATGGCCTTTGGACGGTTTTGAAAATGTAATTACATTTTTTTGAGAACTCTCCCAAAAAGATATGTCAAACTTTACTTACATTTGCCAAAAAATAAATTTAAGAAAAATGTTTGACATTTTCATATCAATTTGTCACGAGACATTTTGTTTGGCATGGAAAATTAAAAAAAAAAAAAATGTTTGACCTTTCATGCTATATATTACATACGGTGACATTGCCTAGAAAAACCACAAGCATCTTCTTATTTAAACAAGCATTTGACGATCGACGCAATATTGAGTTTCAAGAATTTTTAATGTCAAAGTCAAATTTCATTTGTTACCAATGGAGGATCCGTGCTCTACTAAACTTGCTTTCGTTCTTTTTGTACTTTTTGGGATGATGGAGAAATCACTATTTATTTCCAGCAAAATTAAACAGAGAAAAAAGGGAGAGCCATTTGGATGATGGAAGACCAATCACTATACTAAAAAGGAAAAATGTTTTCCATTCACTAAAAACAGCAAAATTAAACTAGAGAAAAAAGGGATAATCAATCCATTTTTTACTTTAAACAACCACCAAACATAAACATAAAAAACTAACAATATTCATTGAAAATATTTTTCATAAACGATTTTTTTTTTGTTCTTTATTGGGAAATTGTCACTGTGGCCCGTGGGGTTCACTTATTTGAAGGAAAGTTGTTTTCAAAAATTTGTTTCCGATTTTTCAATATTTGGATGGGGACAATTAATTCAACTACGAAAGGTACTTTTCATGGATAGAAAATAAAAATTTTAAATTCAGGGAAAACATTCTATCCTCCTTGCAAAAAGAAACCACTTTTCCTAAACCACAAAATAAATGAAAACTAATCATTTTCCTTTAAAATAATATCCATACAAAATAGGAATAATGGCACAAATGACTATTGAACTTTGATATGACATACAATTTGGTCCTTAAACTTTGATCAATGGATAATATGATCCGTAAGCTTTTAGTTTGTTTAATATTGTCTTTAAGCTTTTGGTGTATATAATGTTCAATATTGTCATTCCATTAGTTCAAGTTTATGACAAAATTGAATATCTTTATATAATGCAAGGGCTAAATTGAACATGTATTAAAATTTCAAAATCACATTGAATAAATTAAAAGTCTCAGGACCATATTCATATTGGGCTTAAGTTCAAAAACTACAACAAATAAATTAAAAATTGATGGACCACATTACACATTGAAACAAAATTCAATGATCATTTTTTTTCATTTTCTCTACAAAATATTATCCTTTATCGTAATTTCTTAGTGAAACAAACGCACCTTAGCATATATAGACATTTTTCTAATTTGACACACATGTACACTTTTTTGGTTGGTAAATTTCCTTCAAATTCCCTGATAATTCTTAGGCAGGAAAGCTCACGTACTTATAGCCATAAATTAGATCACTTTCCTATGGGTACATTATCAAGATTTTGTGGGGTGGAATATGATAAAGTGCTTCTTCGAGTATAATTTCAATGGATGAATTTGCGCAAATGCCTAATTAGATCAATGCTCAAATTCCTTCGATAAGAGATTTACTCGTTAAAAGCTCGAGATTACGTCTAAATCCCTCCAAATTTTCGTGCAGTCACCTAATAAGCTCTAAACTCTTGAAAGTTGTGAATTACCCCCATGAACTTCATATTATTGCACAATAACATCCCAACTTTGAAAATTTACGGATTATTGCACTCAAAATTTAGTTAACGATTTTTTTTTCCATGGGGCCATTTGCGTTCACGCCCGCATACCCATTTACCGGCTGCTGCAACAACAAATCAAAGTTTGGCAATTGTTCAAGGATAATTCATGATTCTCAATTTTTAGAGTCATCATGCAACGATATCAAAACTCAAAGGGCATGAGATATCATTTCCACTTAGGTTAATATTATGAAAAATCCAAAATCGATATATTTATAATAAATTTATCCAACGTTAATTTCAATTAAATTTTATCATTAAATCATTAAGTTGAATGATACGCGTGATTTAATAAACATATTAATTTAAAGTTTTATCCTCTATTTTATTATATGTGTATCAATTTATAGTTTTTTATGACATTGATCTAATTGACCGCGAATCAACGGAAAATGTATCAATTTTGAATTTTTTTGTCGTTGAAAAATTAGTCTTGGATGAATTTGTTAATACTTTCAATTGTCACCTGTAGCTCAACACCGAAACGGCGGGTCGTTTCGCCTCCCAGTCAGTTTCCCACTAGCGAAGAGGCCCCCCCTCGCTTCCAAAACGGCACGGCGGCGAAGCGCGATCTCAGCGTAGCGTCTTCACGGAAAAAGGAAAGGTCAGTGACGGACGGGGCGTCGCGACGGGGAATTTCCGTCATCCATCTCCCCCCACTTCGACCTCCTCGGTTCGAGCTCGCCCGTCGTAGATCTCTCTCTCTCTCGCTCTCTTCGATCGCCGGATCTCCCTCGCCGGCGCCCCGTCGGAGCTCGTAATCGCCGCGTCCGGGCGCTGCCATGGCTCCGCCGGGTCCGGCCCAGCGGTCTCCGTCGCCGTCGCAGCCTTCCGGGTGAGTCCTTCCCCCGTCCGATCCTCGCCCCGGTCCCGCGCTCGATTTGGCTTCTCGGAAGAGGAAATCGCTTCGGCTTCGTAGTGCCTCCGCTGCGATCTCGAGCGATTGTGGCTGTTTCGGTCGTGCTTAGTGCAATTCGATGTCGCGTTCTTCATCGCTATAGCGGAAGATGCCTAGGAGCGATACTGACCCGGCATGATGTGTTTTCCTGGAGTTGATCGAGAAAATCTAGTTTGGCAATTTAGTTCAGTGTTCTGCTTGTTATCGATTGCGATTGCCTTCGTCATCGAGCCCTCTTCTCTGATTGTTCTTATGCATATGCATTTACTTGGCATTGCGTTTCTTGCATGGAGATGGAAGAACATGCTTAGAACTCCTGGTTTTGATATGCATGACCATAATCTGGATGATTGTGGTACGTTTCATGTTTCTGTTAGTTTTGGAGCTCTAGAAGAGAATTGCCCAATTAGTGAGACTGAAATTTTTCCTATCTCGGTGATTCCATCTGCTCCGATGTTTCACTTTCTATGAATGGGAGGATTTAGTAGTCCCAAATGGTCTGTTCGGTGAGTAAAGGTGAAAAAGAAAATCTAATGGCTTGTTTGGTGTGATTGGTTTTTTTGCTTTAGCTATATGTTTTGACTTAATAATTTAGCCCTCTCGAACACAGCCCATAAATAAGTATTTTAGTCACTTGACAAGAAGGAAGTTTTATTGGGTTTTTGCATTATTTAATGGTCATGTTGAGGATGGTTTTGTTTCAACAAGTGTTTATGATTTGAGGACTTCTTTTTCTAACTGTAAATCCAAATGCTGGCAGAAAAGGTGAAGTTTCGGATCTAAAATCACAACTCCGGCAGCTTGCTGGCAGCCGAGCTCCTGGTGTTGATGACTCCAAGCGTGATTTGTTCAAGAAAGTGATATCCTACATGACTGTAGGAATCGATGTCTCATCTGTCTTTGGCGAAATGGTCATGTGCTCCGCAACTTCAGATATAGTCCTGAAGAAAATGTGTTATCTCTATGTTGGGAACTATGCCAAGGGCAATCCAGATCTCGCACTTTTAACTATTAATTTTCTTCAGAGGGACTGCAAGGATGAGGATCCAATGATTCGTGGGCTTGCACTGCGAAGCTTGTGCTCATTGAGAGTTGCCAACTTGGTGGAGTACTTGGTTGGCCCATTGGGTTCAGGTTTAAGGGATAGCAACAGTTATGTGAGAACGGTGGCAGTGATTGGGATTCTGAAACTGTATCATATATCAGCTGCAACGTGTATTGATGCGGACTTTCCAGCAATGCTTAAGCGTTTGATGCTAAATGATCCTGACACCCAGGTGGGATCATGTCTCCCCAATCTTAGCTCAAAGGCCTCCATTTACCTACATATGTTGTATTTTCCCATTCTCTTGCAGAAGGAGATTAACACTGTTGTCTTATTAGGTCATTGCAAATTGTTTGGCAGCATTGCAAGAGATATGGACCTTGGAGGCAAGCAACTCTGAGGAAGCATCGAGGGAGAGAGAAGCTTTACTTAGCAAGCCACTCATCTATTACTTTTTGAATCGGTATCTGCAAGTGCCATATGTTTTAACTCTTGTACAAATTCCTTTTGTAGCTAGAATTGATTGAAATTTGTACTTTGATGACAGTAGCCTGAGGTCTGGCCAGCTGTTTTGGTTGTCTATAAACCTGCTTTAGTTGGTATCTGTGAATATCACCGTGAGATGATGTACCTCTAATGTTGTCAGAAACTAATATGAGAGGATGCATGCCACTTATAAGTATTAACTTAGTTAACATAGAAGTAAGTTCAAATGATTATTGCTTAAATAAGCCCCCAATTTTTGTCTTTTTTTTTTTTAAATATAATAAAAATAGCATATAACTGCTAGTGGGCCATTGATAGAATTGCCTGATCTGCTTTATCAGGCCTTTTCTGACAAGTGTAAATTTGTTCCTGGTTATATGGATTTTTGGGATGGAAAACTCTCTATGGGGTCAGAAATGCAAGCTTTCAGTATTGGCATATTTGGCATCTGTATCCCGCAATGACTAATGTGTTGCAACTTGTTGTATAGCTGTGTTGTTTTGTGTCAATGTTTTCTCTAAGAGGATAACTTGTGCCTGGATTATGCTGTTAGGATGCATTATGATGCTTTCGCTCCTTGAGCAATTGGTTCACTTCATTAGAGCGATATTAGTCTCTTCACAGTGTGGGATTTCAGATAAGTAGAATGTAAATGTTTGGTTGCATGCAGGATTAAGGAATTCAGTGAGTGGGCCCAATCTCTCGTGTTGGAGTTAGTTGCTAAGTATGTACCATCAGATAACAATGAGATATTTGACATCATGAATCTCCTTGAAGATAGACTTCAACATGCTAATGGTGCTGTTGTATTGGCCACCATCAAGGTTTTTCTACAGTTGACCTTGTCCATGAATGATGTTCATCAGCAGGTGCCTATTGCAACTTTGTTAAATGTGGAAATATGGTATTGTACTAGCAGTTATTTTGCTGTCATTGCCTATTGAAAACTTCCAGAATTGAAGAGCAACTCTGACTCATTAGTTCTTGAAAGATTGAGTTGCCCAAATGACATATTGGATGTGCTAGCCTGCTTGGATTTTGGTCATGTTTGTGAACGCATCATTCATTACAAACTAAAATCAGTTTCTAATAAAGAGGTGCTGACTAGACATAATATAGTTACCAAGAAGATAGACGAAATAGCATATATGGCTCTCAAGCTAGTGGGCAGGATCCCAATTTGATTTATTCATTTTCTATTTCTAACTCCAATCTATTTTGATGTATTCGGTATGTCTGCAGGCTTTATATATGTACAACACTACAGAAGTGCTTGTTTTATTTTTTTATGTTTGAGATGAATATTTTGTAAGTTGTTTGCATGGCTATCATTTATTTGCTCAGCAATTTGCAGTTCCTAGCCCTGAACGTGGTTTTATTTTTGGCTTCATTAGGTCTATGAACGTATTAAAGCCCCTTTGCTGACGCTTGTGAGCTCTGGCAGTCCAGAGCAATCTTATGCGGTTTTGAGCCATCTGCATCTCTTAGTGATGCGTGCACCAATTTTATTTTCCTTGGACTACAAACACTTTTACTGCCAATACAATGAGCCATTTTACGTGAAGAAATTGAAGCTCGAGATGCTGACAGCAGTTGCAAATGAGAGCAACACTTATGAAATTGGTGAGTAAACACAACGTTGACTCACTCTGAGCCACCTCGGAGCATTGGAGGAGTATATATGCACATCATATTATGTTATCTTTTGATTGTTACTGATTCTTGGTGTTATTGAATCAATCTCAGTGACAGAGCTATGTGAATATGCTGCGAATGTTGACATTCCTATGGCAAGGGAGTCAATTCGTGCTGTTGGAAAGATTGCGCTTCAGCAGTATGATGTTAATGCCATTGTGGATAGGCTTCTTCAGTTTCTAGAAATGGAGAAGGACTATGTGACGGCAGAGACTCTGGTAGTTGTTCATCAGAATTTGTCCATGCTATGGCTGTGACATTGGCCTTATTGATCCGAGTCCAATTGTGGTGCAGGTTCTTGTAAAAGATTTGCTAAGGAAATATCCTCAATGGAGCCAAGACTGTATTGCTGTTGTTGGAAATATCAGTTCCAAAAATGTCCAAGAGCCAAAGGCAAAGGCAGCTCTTATATGGATGTTGGGGGAATATTCACAGGATATGCATGATGCTCCTTATATATTGGAAAGCCTGATTGAAAATTGGGAAGATGAGCACTCCTCTGAGGTAATATGATGCTGGTTTACTGCACTATTATTGTCTCGTTCTCTGCTAGTTTATATGGCCCACAGCATTCGTTGTGGCTTGTTGGGCTTATAATGATGTGACCTCAAGGTAAAAGGGCAAAGGATCTCCTCACCCTTGATGGATTAGGTTTTGCATGATGGTTCAATGAATGTCTATTCTCTTTTGGAGGAATTGAAAACATATATTGTAGCAGCAGTTTGCAATTGTTAACTATCTGAGTTTGCATTTTCTAATTCAATATGTACCTCATCTTGTATGCTGTCGGAATTTCAAGCCTCTTGCTATTATGATCACTCATGAAAAGCACTGTAGATTCATTATCATCATTTATCTTTTTCGATTAGCAAATTCGTATCTTCTCTTATACTTGGAAGTGTTCTAACTTTCATGGTATACCTATTGGTTGCTGACTTCATATAACAGTGTACTAACCAGGTTTCAAGACATCATCTCTCACATTTGGTGTATTCTAGATATGTCTGTTGCTTGTTAAGTGTGCACTAGTTTGAACAAGCTGTCTAATGTTTTTTCTCTTTTTGCTTTCCTTTCTAATGGTTTGGGAAGTGGAAATATGGAGTTGAAACTCTCAATGTACTTACATCAAGGAAGGAACAAAGAGATCAATTTGCTTTGAAAATTTGGTGTTTCTGAAAAGAAAAGTGTCGCAGAACATCAGAGCAGTAACAGAACTCTCATATATATGCATTTGGGCTTATGCTGTCTACTAGGAGCATTATTCTCACAAATCAGTTGTGGTTCTACAGACAAAGTTGACTTTGTGGTTCTGCAGACAAAGTTCAATTATCTAAAACTAATATTCTTAGCTATATCATTTGGTAACCTTTGGGGCCATTTATTCCCTCAGGTCCGTTTACATCTCTTAACAGCTGTGATGAAATGCTTCTTCAAAAGGCCACCAGAGACTCAGAAGGCCCTTGGAGATGCATTAGCTGCAGGACTTGCTGATTTTCACCAGGTGAGAATTGTTAGTTGTGCGTTGACATTGTATGCTTGATGATGAAATCTTGACCTGCTAATTGTTGTCAATCTCCCATTGCAGGATGTTCATGATAGAGCCTTGTTCTACTACAGGCTATTGCAATACAATGTAACTGTAGCAGAACGTGTTGTGAACCCTCCCAAGCAAGCTGTTTCGGTTTTCGCTGATACTCAAAGCAGTGAAATCAAAGATAGGATATTTGATGAGTTCAACAGTCTATCTGTCGTGTACCAGAAGGTAACTAGTGTTCTATCTTCTAAGGAACTTCTACTTTATTGCCTCCCTCCGGTACAGTTATGTCAAATGTATAAGATACCTATTATTTGCTGATATTTCTGCATTTTCCTTCCAATTCTCTTTTCCCATTATATGCGCCTAGCACAGAGCTGGAACTGTCTGCCTGGCCTGTTTTGATCAAATTTCGTTTTATTTTATTCTGAGTGAAATGTATAAATTTCTTTTATTCCTGGATGATCAGACACTTTGCTTTCTCTTCCTTTTGGAGTTATAGCCTGTTGAGAGAAAAGATGTAGGGCCAATCTTTATTGTGAAATGAACTAGTCTTTAATGAATCCTTCAGCTGTAAAAATGATTTTTCTAGACTTTTGGCTTCATTTCCAGTTCACTCTCCTGTCTCCATACATTCAAAACATTCTGCTAAGCGAATTCATTTACTGGCCATCCAATCTATTTTTGCTTAATCTGGCATAATGTCACTTGTGTTTATCTATTTTGCATTTAGATTGTCTGGATCTATGCAGAAAGAAGCAATATGTTTTCATTGTGAATCTCAGATTACCCTAAAATAGATTTTTACATGTACCTGCTAAGTTCTGGGGGAGTTCAAAGTATTTTCTCATGAGGAAGTTTTCTGTTCATACTGGTTCCTTATCTTTTAATCTTTTCTTATCAAAAGTTTCTCTCTTGAATCTGATTGTCTAAGTTATATTGGTGTTGAATCCTTTCAAACTTTGACCTGTTATACTAGGATTTACTGTGGGGAGTCAAATTAACTCCTTTCTAATTGCTTGCAGCCGTCTTACATGTTTACGGATAAGGAGCATCGTGGCCCATTTGAGTTCTCAGATGAGCTTGGTAACTTATCCATTGGAGCAGATGCTGCAGATGCTGTAGTTCCTGCACACCAAGTTGATGCAAATGACAAGGATTTGCTTTTGAGTACCTCTGAGACTGAGAAGGAAGATGGCAGAGCTCTGAGCAGCAACGGTTCTGCATATAGTGCTCCTCTATATGACGCACCTGCATCTGTTCCTGCATCTCAGATCCAATCAGATCTAGTAAATTTAACATCCGGTCTATCAGGTCATGTGCCAGCTGCTAGTTTGGCCATTGATGATTTACTTGGTCTTGGTTTATCTGTCACTCCTGCACCTGCCCCTTCACCTCCTTCTCTGAGCCTTAATCCAAAGGCTGTTCTAGATCCAGGAACTTTTCAGCAGAAGTGGCGGCAGCTACCAATATCCTTAACTCAGGTTTTTGATGCTTTATTGATTGATGTTCTCAATTCTTTGTCGTCAACTTTCATGTTTAACATGATAATCTAGTCAAGTAATCTTGTATGCCAGGATTAACATTTGCTATCAATGTTGCAACTCATCAAGTACCCAGAACCTTTTTTGACATTTTTTTGTTAATGATATAGTTAGTTTGCAATTCGTTTACCAGCACTGAGTAAATAACAGTCATTGCTAAGAAACCTTCTGTATGTGCATCAGTGAGTCTAGTGTACCAGGGTAGCTGGCACGCAACAGTATTACATTTATCAGTTTGTTTTTCTTTAATTGAGAAGTAGGTAGTGCTATTTTATGATTCTTATTTCTAACAGACATATCATCACCTGCGGCAGGAATTTTCAGTAAGCCCACAAGGAATTGCAGCATTGATCACACCCCAAGCCCTTCTTCGGCACATGCAAGGCCATTCCATCCACTGCATTGCATCAGGTGGTCAATCCCCTAATTTTAAGTTTTTCTTCTTTGCTCAGAAAGCAGAAGAATCTTCAAATTTTCTGGTGGAATGCATTGTCAATACATCATCAGCTAAAGCACAAGTAAAGATCAAAGCTGATGACCAGAGTATGTCTCAGACCTTCTCGACTCTATTCCAGTCGGCCTTGTCCAAATTTGGTGTACAATGAACTTGGTCTGCCATGTATCCAATATTTTGCTTCTGAGGGAGTTATGCTCTGTTCAATTGCCATCGTTGTTGGGGAAGGGTGAAAAATAAAAGAGAGGAGGAAGTCTTAGTAACAAATTGCACGAGAAGAAGGGCGAATAGTGAATGATGCTGTACCATTCCCCTTGGGCTGCAGATGAGCGGTATCATCACGTACTACTGTAGAGCGCTTCTTGCGATGCCTTATCAGGGGTGCAAATTGGCTATAAACTTCCCCAATCATATCTGAAATGTTTCATAATCAATGAAAAACGGATAATCAGCTTCATTTGTTCAATTGAGAAACATTGCGAAGGTTCTTGCGATAGGGACCTTGTTTTTCCATTTCCTGTAGAGGATGATATGGCCATTGTTATACAATTGAGGCAAATTTCAGTACATTCTCTTGGTACTTTTAATGGGCCACCGCCATTTGGTTTAGATTTAGCATTGAAATCTTTTTAATGGGCCACCGCCATTTGGTTTAGATTTAGCATTGAAATCTTTTAAGAGGTCAGATGTAAGAGGTCATAAGCAGAAGTTGTCGCGTCTCGCTCATTGTTTTCCTTACTTTTGGCATTTTGTTATCTGTAACTCCTTGTTTTTCTTCAAAAATACAATTGCACGTGACATGTCACGAGCATTCTTTATGGCTTTACTTGGGATTATCGCATACGTGCGATTTTGTCTTTTGTTCAGCAAGAAGTTGCCAGAATGATGAAATTTGCAAGGGTAAGGATAGGTAAACCGGTCTTAATATCCATTTTATTGAAACAGTTTTAGTAGACCTGGAATTAGTCGAAATTATGACTTTGGAGGAATTAGTAGACCTAGCACATATCGATTGCCAGTCAGTCAGTGCAAACAGTAGCCCTCAACTCTCTCAACATGTTAGGATTGCATTAGGTCTATTCTTTGGAGGAATTAAGAGCGGTGCACTCGTATAGTCGACTGAACAGTCTTATATCAGCTGCATTGCTCTCCTATATATTTTGCTTTGATACTGGAAAGCCCGAAACTTTCTTCTGAATATGAATGCTCTTCGTTATCCTTGGCCTCCAGATGCCTTTTGCAGCTCAATCTGTTCTATTGGCCATGCACCCAAGCCACACGGTATAATCGTCACTTGTGCATCAGTAATTTGGTCAACCAAACCTGCCCAAAATATCACGTTAGCAAGTGTTCTTCTCTATGGGTGCTTCAGCCTAAGAGCAATTTACAAGGAAACGCAAAAACGGATATAGAAATGGAAATGGGAGGTGTGCATTTCGGTACTTCAGGCGAAAGTACTGACATAATACATGTGCACAACAGATGTCAAAACAAATGAAAATGAACCTTCAAAAGGGTAACAGTCTGTAGACAGCCACTTTGTGAAGATCCGTTCATCGTGAACATTTTACTGGCAAGTAAAAGGAATCGAAGGTATGAATGAGGACTGTTCTAGTTTGAGACAATCAGACAATTACAACAAGGGGAACTTTTACACGTATATTCACATTCGAATATTTAATTTCCATCCATTTTCCTCTGGAGAGTCGACTTATCCTGGTTAGGAGATTCCGGAGGAACTCTGCTAAGAAGCCATACTAGAAGCACGCCGATAAGAGCGCCAGAGAGATGCGCTATGTGATTAATACTCTGTAAGGCATAATTTCCTTGCAGAGAGGCTGAAAACCCTGCCGAAGCTTGAGCTGCTTCCATCACCTATCAAGGACACGGGGATAGCATAAACATGGACTGAAATTACACAACAAACTCTTTTTCAACTTACCAGTCTTCTCGATTGCTCAAAATATGACTGGAAGAATGAATGCTTACCCTCTTTATAACAAACTGGCCCAATATGAGCACTTCAAGGATCTTCCTCCAGTCCCATGACATCTTCAATCAAAAAAATTGAGAGTTAAAAATTTCCACAAGGGATAAATTGCTGATCAGCTCATGATGCTATGGCTCACCTTCACAAGCACACTAATGGCAAATAATCCAAAAACAGCACCTGAGGCTCCAACAGAAACTGAATTTCTTGGTAAAAGAAGCCATGAGACAAGGTTTGCTCCAGCCCCAGTTAGAATGTAGGAAAACCATAAAGCGAAATTTCCTTCCTCTTCCTCAACAAGTTTACCTAACCACAGATGAAGAGTAGAGTCATATTTCAGCATGAATCCAAGCCAGGAATCCATCCCAATATGGAAGTTAAGACCTTACCAAATATGTACAAGAAGAAGAGGTTGCTTGAGAGATGGTTCCTAAGGCAGACACAAGGCACGATGATCAGACTTACGAATTCAGAAGGCGACTACTGTAAGTGGATCTTGTCATGATAGCCTCACCAATCAGCATGGCAGAATGTTGCTGTCACAAACTGGTACCAAGTAGGCCGACTGTGGTACAAGTAGAGACTTTTGATTCCCCGGACCTAAAAAAAGCAAAGAGAGGGTACATAAAACATTTTATCAATCTGCCTGCACCCTATGTAATGTGCTGATAAGGGATGGAATAGAGTCCTCTTAAAACAGAACGGTGATCTTCAATATCAACCGAGACCCCGCATCCATATTTCTTATGGCACAACCAAACAGGACATGCAACACACCCGAATAGGATCCCCTCCTGAAAGTTCCAACCTTCATCATCTGATTCACGTGTTAAGACTTCCAAGCTCTAGAGATTTCGTGATATTCAACCACAGAGCAACTTAAGCTCTGATACACAGGCAGACAACCTTTTATCTTCTCATTTAGGATTACATTTCCATAACCATACCAAATGCTAAGACCAGAGAAGTGTCCCTAAGGCCTAGGATGTTTTCGGAATCTCCAAGATTAGCTTATGATAGACCTACTTCAGCTTCCAAGAACTCCGTAGTTCTCAGTCAGAGCTGCAGCAATTTCCCTGAGACTTGAAGCACTTCCCTAACGTGTAATTTGCAGACACAACATCGCAAACTCCACCCTTTTCGACTCGCTGCTCAACAACGAGGATTCACAATTGGTAGCAAGATTAAACAAGTTGGAATCAAAGCCGGCACCATTCTACTTCGCAAACGAGATAACCCGATTATTCCAGTACCTGAAGCAAGTGATCCACTACGTAAATTCCAAGGTTCAAGAGTATAATCCAGAAAATCCCGTTCGCCCGCTTCGTCGGCCTCTGCTCCGGCTTCTCGAGCTCGAGCTGGGGTATCAAATCTAACAAACACACGATTAGTCTTCTTACAAACGCTTCCCTTCCAATTCCACAAGTTCGCTCCACATCAAAATTTTATTACAGAAGCATCGGCAGACAAAAAAAAAAAAAAATTTAGTCGAACGGCCGCAATGCAACAGCAGGCACACCAGCTGCTCGCGGGAAGTCCGCACAGAAACGCGACTCCAACCCGAACCCACCATTCCCGCGCAAATTTCAAGGCCGAAGGAAGGTCGAGATTACCCGAGCCGCTCATTCGACACGGCGGCCGGCGGCGGGGATCGGAGACCGGACGGAGGAGGACGACGCGGAGCCTCTCGGGACGGGCGGCGGCGGGGGCGGCGGGGAAGGCGGCGGAAGAACTCGACAGAGGCCGGAGGCGAAGCCTCGAAGTGGGAGCTCGGGACGGAGGAGGATGCGCGAGCGCCGGCGAACGTTGCTGCCGAAGCTGAAACCGGAGCTGGAGCTGGAGCTTCGCCATCGCCGTCGTTTCGGCGACGGGAAAGGAGAGGGACGAGGAAGAAAAGCGCGAGTCGCGGTTTTTTTTTTTGTGCACGCGCCCCGCGCTGCTGGAGTAATTTACGTTCTCGCCCCAGATTTTGACTGTTATTCGGAATTTTGGCCCTGAACATTTTCAATTTGACCAAAGAGCGTCCGAGGTTTTTTTAGAATGCACATAACAAAATTTCTGAAACAGAAATTGATTTCTTTTTTCAAATTTATTTCTGAATAAAATCTATAAATCTATTTCAGAAATAGAAAAATCAAAATGCGTTACCGAACAGATTTTTATTTTAAACATGTTTCGAAAAATAAAAAAATAGAGAAGTGAAATTTTATTATACGTGCTCTAAGAGCTAGGCAAATGATGGTTGGAGCTAGTGCCAAAAATGACGTTACAACTTTTTTTCAAGAATTTTATGGGAGAGATTGCAAAAAATAGAAAATCACTATTTCCGAGATTTCATGGGGCACATTGTAAAAAAAAATGAAAAATTCAGGGGCAATCCATAATAAATGTCACGATTTGGAGGGGGTAAAATGCAATTCGCCCCCACAACGCCAAAGTAGCGTCATAGTTCTTTCTACCGGCTTTTGGAACCATCTCTCTCCTTCTAACTTATCAATTCGCAGCCATCTGGGATTTGATTTTTATTGAGTATTGATTCATTCCAAGTGTTTTAGGAATTTGCTCAAGTGATAAGCGTGTTCGCCTTTCTCGCTTAGTACTTAAGTCCAAATTATCATAAACGGGCGTTCTCTTAATGTCACTTCAAAAGAACAAATCGTGCATACCATTGGAGAATTAGCGAAATTAAACTTTGTCGGAATTAATCGAGCGCTCAAAACGTGTCAAACACACTACTGATACGACAAAACGAACGAAATCTTTTGGATAAGAACATTGCAAAATAAATTGCATTGACTGAAAAAAATTAAAAATAATGGACGAAGCTAAATCATTTTGGATTGTGCCACATTGAGATGCCTTGGGGGCCTCCATTACTTGGTAGCCCACCCATCAAGATAAATCGGGCCGACCCAATCGACCTCTTCGGGCCTCCTTGCTTATGATCCGGCTGGTTTAATATGCAAATCACAGTCCTCCAAAGCTCTTGTTTCGTGAAAAATTCATAATCGAGAAAACAATTTTTTTTCAAAATAATTGCTCATATCGCTTATAAAAATGACCGGACGAGAAATGTTTTTGTCATCTAAAAAGATACATTTTGCATTGGTTAAATATTTTAAGAGATGTTAGCAATCATTTTTAGGAAAATCTTTATCCAAACATTCTTTTTTCGCGAAACCAACAAAACTTAATAAGTCCACGTGGTTAGTCTTAAAAAAATTTCATTATTGACAACAATTTATATCTAAATGTTTTAGTAGATGTGAAAATATTTTTCGTCTATTAATTTTTCTAAGGGATAAAGGCAATTATTGTTAAGAAAATTGTTAGGAAAATATTTTTTGAATTATTTATTTTTCATGAAATAGACGGTGTTAGAATAAACACAAATTAAATGATATTCTATAACTTTGAATATCAAGAGTACGCCAAAATGAGAAAAGACTCACTTGGGTTTGCAATCTTGAAATCAAATGACTATATGTGAAGGCTGCTACAATCCTCTTCTTGGGCACTCAATTTCGCTGGTTCTAAGTGAAATGATACATATCATGGGCCACAAATGATAATGGGCCTGGCCCATCACAACAGCACTCTAGTGGCCCACAGCTTGTCGATGCTCGTTCGCCAATTAGGGCCGTTTATATAGCAAAACACATCGATGAGGTGGAAGCCTAGCGAGAACTCACCACGTGTCCTTTTTTAAGTGGTGTGATGACATCAAAATTAGCTGACATAAATAAAAGCGCACGTGGCTAATTTCACTGGCTTTTCAAGCTCTAGAAACCTTGGAAGTCTAATCCACAGATTTATTTAGCATTAGTCGGAACTACACAAAACTTGTCTATTTCTAAAACATCTCATCATCGATGCCGTCAGCTTATTTAATTATTAAGTTTTGTAATGTTCCCTTTAATTTATATAATTATATATAATCGTATAAGAATAAATTAAAGAGCTAAAATTGGTGAATTTCTCTTATCTAATTTTCTTCCAAAATATATCTCGGTTCTTAAATTAATTGGAAAATTTCAGAAAAATGTTATTTCAATTTATCCTGTCCTTATCTCTATCTGCTTCATTGGTCCAACGCATTTGAACCCACTTTCTTTCAATTATTGGCCACAGGAGAGCTGCCATCTCAAGAGGGCTACAAAAAAAATGGAGAATATTCAATAAATTCCCTAAAGTAGATCCCGCATTATATAAAAAAGAGATCGTTCGATGCAACTACTCTTGAGAAAAAAAAATTAAAAAGAAGAAGAAGAAGAGCACATTAAAGAACAATCATTAGCAATAAGACAAACCCTAATCCCCTTTGATTAATGTAAGCCAACCCTTTTAAGAATCATAGCTGTCTGGATCTGCGGGCAGGCAGCACATCATCATTGAATCCAATGGCATCCTTAATTACTCATTTTTTTAGTTCCCACATGGCATTAAAAAAATAAATATTATAAAAATGATGCTGATCTCAAGCTGCATTAGATTACACGTCGATCCTTGAGATAATACAGAGTTTTGTTAGGTAAGATTAGGTTACTTATTGGTCCAGAATTGATTAATTAATGAAAAGAAAGAATACTGAAATGAAAGATGTCTTTTGCATGTGGACCGGCGGATCAGCGTGGGGACCAAGGATCTTGGTTCCTCGCCGGCCGGCCACACGTGCCATTTGCATCGATGGAACCAGCAAGTAGGTTCGATTCACACCTTTATCCTGGGATTTGACCAACGATTTTCTCACGGGCTCTCCCGACCACATTGTTATTGTCTCAATTATTAACGATAATCTCTTCCTTTCCGTCCATGCTGTAATATATAATAAAGAAAATGGTGCATATAGTTTCTAAATTTTGACCGGATGTATAACGTGATCTATGAATTTTTAATATATTCAATATGATCAATAAATTTTAGTCCGATGTGCAAAGTATTCCCTAAAATTTTAATCCGTTTAATGTGATCCATAAATTTATAGTACTTATTGGTATTTATTCAATTTAGTCATCGAATTATATAAAAATGTCAAGTGTTGTTCCTAAACTTGAATTAATGGAAAGAAAACCCTGAATATATACGGACTAAATTGAATATGTGTCGAAACTTTATGAACCACATTAAATAAATTAAAAGTTCAGAACTATATTGCATATTGGGTTAAGATTTAAGTATCATGTTGAACAAATTAAAATTTTGAGAACGGCATTACACATTAGATCAACATTTAGAGATTATTTACGTCATTATCTATTTTTAATAATCATTGAGACGGAATATCACTAGAGCCAATTCCAAAAGTACCGTATTAATTGAAACCTTAATCGATGATCATGAGGAGCAGTTTAGCAGCAAATCTCGACCGGTTTATCAGACCTACGTTTCGGGTGTGAATCACCGATTGAAAAGCATATTTAATTTGTGCCACCACGAGCCTATTTTCGGCAGGTAATCATCAATGACCTACCTTTCTTCTCGCTGACCAAAAAAAAAAAAAAAAAAAAAAAAAAAAAAGACCTACCTTTCTGCCCTTTTCTTTTCCTTTCCAGAAATCTCGACACACTTCTTTTTTAGGCCAAGAGTGCTTGCCCCACCTTCCGTCCATCCTTTCTCTTATACTTTATATATTTTCTAAAAAAAGTTCAATAATATCATATGAACTAGCTTTAGGTGTCTCTATGGTGACCAAATTTTCTACAATAAATCTTAGGATTATAGAAATTAAATTTTCCCATTAATATGCACTAGTTGAGGGATTTATGATCTCATTGATAAATCAAAATAAGTTGCGTTCCTTCGTTATTGTTGATCAAGTGAGTAGGTTCCAATACATAAGTACCATAACCTATCACTTGATACATATTAATCGATGCTAATTAGCCAGTTCATTTTTACTGATACCTTTTTTGCCATTTTAGACTTTCATCAATACGTCATTGTTTAGTAAATGTACAAGTAACAGAAGTTTCAATAAACATGATTTCACCATAGTATTTTATAGTTACTTAGTAAAATTTAGTCATGGAGAGGCTATTTTATCTCGCCCTTACTCCTGAAACTGTCTATCGTTTCCCAAACATTGTTCTCTTTGCTTCAAATCTAGCTCACCGGTCTCTAGTCAAGCTTGCCAAGGGTCAAGGACCGCGAACCTCTCTCAGGAGAGATTGGAAGCGAGGCTCTTCGAGGCTTGTCGAGGGTGGTGCCTGTTGCTAGAGCTTGGGCTCGAGCTCGAGCAGTAGCAATGGCGATGTAGGAGAAGACAAGGCAAAGTCGATGTAGAACAATAATTTGAACAGAGAGAGAGATAAACCAGGGGTTGATGAAAAGGGCGATGGGATTGGTAGGAATTGTAACGCGAGAGAGTCATGGTTGGCAGAGCGGTAAAGAAGAAAGCTAGAAAGGTGGTTCTGCTTTTCTGGTTTTATTTTATTATTATTATTATTATTATTTGGGGTGAATGATGGAGAGCTAGGTTTAGATCATCACTTTGCTCTATTTGGGAAGATGGCGGAATCAGAGGATGCATGATGAATTGGAACATTTTCTACATTGGACCATCTGATCTTTTTCGTTCTTTTAAAGGAATCGCTTTTTTCTCTACTCGGTACAGTTACTTACCATTCCGAGGCAATGTTTTTTCCTGTTTAACGAAGTTGCTTTCCAAGAAAATAATCAGAAAACTCTGTAAAAATGTAAAGTCAATTCTCAAAATCCTCCCAAAGGCACGTCAAGCATTAAAAAAAATTTCCTGACTTTTTAATATTCTTTCACAATATCGCTGTTGAGGACATTTGAAGAGCTGACTGAAAATGGATTTAGAATATTGAAATCCAGCTAGAATCGATCATACCCATTTGAAAACAAGTGGTCAACCCATTCATGATTAGACACGCAAAGACCTCACATCCTCTCTCACTGTAGTCACCTTCCTCATCACATGCACAACTAAAAAGCTATCAATTATTCATGCCCAATTCAATCGATTCCGTTCTCCGCAATTTGACAAATATTGCAATTCACACAATGTAGCTGATCCTCAATTTGAATGGAGGTCCTCTTGAATTCATTTGCTGCTGTTGATATGCAAATGTGGGCGTTTGACAATTCTCCAAACATTCTTCGGAGATTGATGGATGAATTGTTGTCCTAATCTCCAATCTTGGAATTGCTCGTACTTTGTTTGTACGTGACGATTATTACTTGCATGATCGAGTCATTCGAAATGTATATTTTCCCCCTTCTCTGTTTTGGCCGATGTAACGTCTTCGTTCTTTTGGCTTGCATGATCAAGTGTGATTTTTTGTTTTCTTTGATCAGATTGATGATGTGGTGATGGTTTGTTGATGTGGGTATATCGAAAGAATTAGGTTAAATTGGTTAGACAATTGTCGAGGTGGACGCGCATGGTGAAGTCGTGGAGGGTGGTGAGAGTGTCCATAGATGGATGGAGTGGGAGACAACAATTGAGAATGGGTATGTAGTGTATAAAGAACCAATTTATATGTGACCCAAATCCAAAGTTCGAATCCATTTCATGATTTATGGATGGCTCAGGCTGGACTTTCACTACCCATCTTCATGCCCCCTAAGCTCCCTCACTAACTCCTGCTTCATGAAGTCATCATTCTTCAAAGGCAACAATATAGAGAGAGAAAATAACAATAAAAATGAATCCACGATGAATCGGTGTGGATGGAATTGGATATGACTCGAGAAATTTGCATTGCAAACAAATAAATCAAAACGAGTTAAATGAGTCAATTTAGGCTCAATTATTTATAACTCGATCAAACCTACCCATTTGATGGGCTTATATGAGATTAACAATTGTTTCCTTTGGCAAGAAAGGGAAAGGGTCATACACAAGTAATATCGATGAATGGACTAACGTAAATGCTTGATATGTTGTTGGTAGATAAATTTTCGCTCTAACTCTTCCAAGGTAAAGTGTTGTCCTCCTCTGACCAAAAAAAAAAGTGTTGTCCTCCAATAAATGGCGTGTTGCTATTTATAGAGAGAGGGAGAGGTAAGAGGAGGATATCAGCGGATGGTGTTTCACCACATGTCAAGGAAAACATGTGTTGATAATCAATCCCACCTGAAAAATGCTATGGATGCATTAGATTCGACCTTTCTTAACAAGCCCCACTCCGAATTCATCATGACAAAGCTCTCGTCATGTAGAGTCCTCTCTCTCTCGACATGCAGAGTTTTTTTTCTGTACTTTTTCTGGGTTTCTCCGAATTGATCGACTTTCATCTCGGTTAAACCCTTCTTCACACTTCTTCTTTTCTCCGTCCCGTGTTCTTACATTTTCACTCAGAATTCCCATCCTCTCTCAGTAGATGATGTTTCTCAGCTTCGCGCTTTTTCTGGCAGTCCAGTTACTGGGTTTTGCTTCTGTTTTTCTTATCGGAGCTTGCATGTCGACTTGATTGCCATTACCAGACAGTTTCCAGTTATGACTACATCCCAATCTCCGGAAGATGTTCGCCTTGTTGCCTTATGCCATCGACTTGGCCGACTCTGGTCTGAAGCAGATGTGGACGTCTGGGATGATGAAATACCTCCGGAAAAGATGCAAGAATGCAAGGCAACGTTAGTGGGTAAAGTCCTGTCTGACTCATCAGTTAATTTTCAAGCTTTACAGAGTACGTTAAAACGTGTATGGCGTAATGAACATGTGCAAATTTCCCAACCCGAAGAAGGTATGTATGTTTTTACATTCAATTCTGAAACTGAACGGCAAAGGATCTTACATAGTGGCCATTGGCTGTTTGGGCACAACCTCCTGATACTAAAACCGTGGTTGCCAAATACGCCTCTTCATTGCTATGATTTCACCACATGTGAATTCTGGGTGCAAATCTTTGGACTCCCTTTGGAAAGATGCACCGAGAGAATGTTTGCCAAGGCGGCTCGACATGTTGGTCAGGTTCAGGAAGTGAGCCTAGCAAATAAAGAGAATTCATTTGTTAAAACAGGGCGGGTACGAGTGAAGATTAACCTTCAAGAACCGTTGAAATCTGGTAAGCTACTCAAAGTGGAGGGACAGAATATATGGATTGATTTCAAATATGAGCAATTATCTTACTATTGTTACTCTTGTGGTATATTGGGCCATTATGCAACTCAATGTCCAAATATTCCTTTTGATGAGGCCAAGATGGAAGGGAAAGATCAGCTGTCCTATGGTCCCTGGTTAAGGGCTGAGGTAAAAGTTCACAGTCCATTCTGGAAAGCCTTTTATGAGAAACAACCGGACCAAAATGAAGTTGAAGAAATTATACCAGAAACTCCACAGCAATTACCTTTATTACTTCCTGCAGCACCTTCATGCACCAAGGAGCAACCCCCATCTGTGGAGATTAATACCACACAGAACCTTCAGAGTAATCCATTGCCTACCCTGCATATCTCCTCTATGGTCGAACCTATTCCGAAAGCACCTGTGTTGAACAGCAAGAAGTTAAAAAATCCTTCAACGGCGGTTAAGGCTACTCCTACTAAAAAAACAAAGCGTTACAATCCTTATGGGACTCCTTCTTTTGTTCCTGCACCTCTTGATGATTCTCTCCTTATGGATGCCCCTATATTTGCAGGCGAAGGGGCGAGACACAAGGCTGTGGTGGCTTGCCCTAAACAGCCACCACCAGCACAATGAAACTTATAAGTTAGAATTGTCAGGGGCTGGGCAACCCTCTGACAATTCAAGCGTTAAAGGGCCTAGTGGTCCCTGATCGGCCTGATATTATCTTTTTGATGGAAACAAAAAACCAGAAACCAGTTATCAAGAGATTACAACGAAAACTTCAATATCATAATAGTTTTGTGATAAATCCCCAAGGTCTGGCTGGTGGCTTGGTTATTTTTTGGAATGAACAGGTTAATATTACTATCCACTCTCTTGATCCTTATTATATTGATACTATCTGTTCAGAGGTGTTGAAAAGGACAACTATGGGTATTACCTTTCTGCATGCTCCAGCAGCTTTTAATCAGCGACAACTTCTTTGGACAACTTTGCGTCATCTTAGTCATCTACATACCCTATCTTGGGTGTGTATCGGGCATTTTAATGAAATTTTGAATCACTGGGAGAAGGTGGGAAAACGCTTACCTCAGCAACATCGTTTACAATCCTTTAGAGATTTATTAAATGACTGCGCTCTGATGGATCTTGACACCAAGGGCTGCGCCTACACTTGGGTGAACAATAGAAGTGGTGAGGAAGCTGTTAAGGAGAGAATAGACAGAGCTGTATGCACAATGGGATGGCGATTAACCTATCCGGAAGCAGAAGTTTACGCTTTACCTGCTATAGGATCTGATCATTGTCCACTATTTTTAATGACTGAAGTTAAACAAAACAGGCGGAAGAAGCGGTTCACCTTTGAATCTTTTTGGCTTCAAGATGATGAATGCCACCAAGTGGTCTCAGAAGCATGGTCATCAGCCTTATGTCACCCCTTTAGCATTTCCAAAAAATTGCAGAGGACAACCATAGCTTTGTCTCAGTGGAGTCGAAGGAAGTTTACGGCTGGTCATCAACAAATAGATCTTTTAAAGCAGCAACTCCAGTACCATATTAATCAACCTGTGTGCAATTATAATACCAGTCAGGTTAAATCGCTGAAGGAACAGATTCAGAAAATATGGATACAAGAAGAACACTACTGGGCAATGCGATCTCGTATCAACTGGTTGCCGGGGGGGGGGGATCGAAATACGAAATTTTTTCATGCTACAACGATTCAACGAAGGAAGTGAAACAGAATCAGCATGCTCAAAGATGTAAACGAGGAATGGATTCGGGACCCAGGTCAGGTGAGGCGCATGACTAATTGTTATTTTCAGAACCTCTATTCTACTGCTGGTCATCGAGACTATGGCCCTACTTTAATGAAATGTCCAAAGATAGTGACAGAGGTAATGAACAATCATTTAATCGCTGACGTAACAAGAGAGGAAGTCTAGCTAGCTACTTTCCAATTGGGATCAACCAAAGCTCTAGGACCTGACGGTTTTAATGGCCTATTTTATCATAGTCATTGGGATATAATTCAGGATGATGTTTTTACCACAGTGCAAAAATTTTTCATTACTAGTGTGTTGCCTACAGAAATTAATAGAACTTCTATATGTCTGATTCCTAAAGTACCGAATCCGGAGAGGTTAGATCAATTTCGCCCCATCGGTTTATGTAATTTTCTATACAAGATTATTTCCAAAGTCCTAGCAAATCGATTAAAGTGTCTTTGTCTCCCGATTTGATTGCCACGAAACGAGTGCTTTTGTGTCGAGCAAACAAATACAGGACAACATTATGATAGTTCAAGAGGTCTTACATCAATTTAGAATTCGTCAGAGAAAGAAGAAATTTCAGGCGATCCTAAAACTGGACATGCAAAAAGCCTATGATAGGATTGAGTGGGACTTCTTAGAAGACTATTTGCGCCAGATTGGTTTTCATGATCGATGGGTGTTATGGTTGATGCAATGTGTTAAAACTACCTCTCTTAGTGTCAAACTTAACGGCGAAGATCTACCTTACTTCAAACCAACCAGGGGAATTAGGCAGGGAGATCCTCTTTCACCCTACTTATTTATACTCGTGGCTAACATGCTGTCCAATCTTATCCAGCAAGCTATTACTATGGGTCATCTCCGAGGACCGAAACTTAACAGTGCTGTCTGTTTTATCCCATCATTATTTGCTGATGATGCGATCTTTTTCTTGATGGTAAAACTCGGGAGTGTCAAAACTTGGCTAGCATTTTAAATGAGTACTTGTAGTGCAACGGGACGCAGATAAATCGAAACAAATCAGTCTGTTTGGTAGCAAAAATTGTCCTATGTCTCTCAAGTTAAATATGGCCGGAGAACTAAGAGTTCCAATTCTTGATAAAACCGGAAAGTATCTAGGCATTCCCTCGGGACCGGGGATCCTCAAAGAGAGATATGTTTGCTTGGATTCATACACGTGAATGCTAAATTGGCGGGTGGAAAGAACAATTGATTTCCAAAGGAGGGAAGGAGGTTCTATTGAAATCGTGATTCAAGCTATACCTCAGTATGCGATGTCCATTTTTAAGATCCCTACCTCTATATGTAAATCTGTTGAACAGAAAATAGCCAAGTTTTGGTGGCAACATACCAGTAATAAAGCTGGAATTCACTGGAAGTCCTGGGATATCCTAAAAGAGAGGAAAAGTACAAGGGGGTTTGGTTTTCGAGACTTATTATCTTTTAATAAAGCTCTTCTGGGAAGGCAGGCCTGGAGAATGTTTCAACATCCTTTATCTTTGTGGTGCAAATTTTTCAAAGCCTTATACTTTCCATCTACAGATTTTTGGCATGCTGAACAGGGATCCCGACCATCTTGGGGCTGGCGAAGTCTTCTAATGGGCCGGGATTCAATTATTCCTAAGTTGTGTTGGTCAGTCGGAAATGTTAGACAAGACAAATGGCTACCTATGGGAATCCTATGTGGACCATCTAACAGAGAGGAACCGAAAACAGTTGCAGGTTTTATAAACACAGAACAAAATGCATGGAACAACCAGCTTCTCAACCGTACATTTGACGAGCCTATTGTTAAAGCAATTATGGATATTAAATTATGGCCAGCATCTACTGAAGACAGACTTGTATGGACAGCAACTGTTGATGGACAATATACAATAAAGAGTGCTTATCATGTCATACAGAAATCAGAGGCTACACAGGTAGCTTCTCGCCCGTCCTCATCTTATATTACACCCCGTCATCTTTGGAAGCAAATTTGGAAAACTAAGACAGCTCCTAAAATCCGTATCTTCCTTTGGTCTATTAGTCAAAATGCGATTCCTACTAAGTCTAATCTGTTCCGTCGCCGAATCACCAATGATCCTTGTTGTATTCTCTGTTCTACCTGCTCCCCGAAACAGTCGAACATTTATTTCTACATTGCCCTTGGACTGAACAGATCTGGAGCCATCCTATCGTGAAAGTTAATGTAGCAGTTATGCAACACATCGTATTGATGCTTGGCTTGCGATATATCACAACGAGATAGGTAACATACGATTTTGAGACCATCGCAGACTCTTTTGTGGCGAGATCTGGAAGGCCGAAAATCATGTTATCTTCCGCCATCAATTCACGAAGCCGGACCAAATTGTTGATTCAGCTTTGGCTCTTGCTCACACACGCATATTACGGTTCGAATCCGAATCTACAGCGAATCGAAAGGGGCAACAAATCGCCGAACCCTAATACTACTCCGCTCCCACCGATGCGGGGCACGATCAAAGTGAATATCGATGGTGCCTTTCCTATTGCGAAAATTGGGGTGCGATCTCCGGCGTCATACGGGATCATCGGGGCGTCTGCTCGGAGGCTTCACCAACGGCGTTCCGGCAAAGAATTCTCGCACTTGCAACGAGACTCAAGCTTTTTTATATACGCTAAAAGATCTTCTTCAACAAGGAAAGCATCACTCTGACCTGATTATTGAAACCGACTGCCTCACTCTGGTGGAAGCAATCAAGCACGAGCGCCTTCCTCCGTGGGAATGTCGTGCCCTTCTCTCCGAGTGCGAAGCGATTTTGCCCTCTTTTTCGAATCTGACAGTGCAGCACTGCAGACGATTGGCAAATGCCCTAGCTGACTGGGCTGCGAAAGCCCACGGTCGAGGTTCACTCTCTGCGAATTGGGCCTCTTCTCCTCCTCCTTTGTTGTTAGATCTAATTTGTAATGAAGCCCTGTTAGCGGGTTGTACCCTTTTCCCTACTTAATGAGGAATATCGTATATCTTCTGACCAAAAAAAACTTATAAGGATACCTTGGCATCTTGTTATTAATCCAAAATTAAATCTATATAGGCCGCATATGGGCCTAATTCCTTTTCAAGTGAATTTAGAAGAAAGAAAACACAGCAAATTATTACAATAACTTTTTCATAATTTAAATGATGGAGAGAGAGAGAGAGAGAGAGAGTTGAATACCAAAACGACAAGAGATTTGAACACTATTCATGCGTAGGATTCCCAAAAAAACCGACGCTCATCCCCAACGATCAGCCCCCCCGAGTCAGGAGCATCTTCCTATTTTTAATCCATAGGCAAAGCTGTCGTAATCTGCCAGTGCCGTAGGAAATACAATCATTAATCATCATCACTTATCACGACGTTTTGCTCTGTCCTATCACGTGGGCCCTCACGTGTCCTGGCGGCTCGCGGTCCATTCCCACCTCCAACGCACTTCTTCTTCCCGCATGAGATCGAGAACTTATCAACTTGTCTTCTTTTTTCTTTTCTTTTTTTTTTGACAAAAGAACAACGTAAAACAAAACTTAAATATCAAAAGTTACAAAATATATATTTAAATATTACTTTCTTAAAAAAAATTAAGATACTTGAATGCTAATTCCGACAATCCTAATAAAAAATCTTATGTGATATTTTTTAATAATATAATTTACATATGTGACTCGTCGGAACTGAGTCATAAAGAAAAATAAAAACGACGTCGTTTTATCTTTTTTTGAATTATAAAATAAATATTAATTAAATTAAATTATTTATTTAAAAAAAGGGAAGATATGAAGATTGCAGAAGGCGAGGGGCCAAGCCCTCATTGCCTCTTCCCCATCCTTGTCGAGAAGCATCGGGGGTTGGCAACCCTGCTCGATTGACGGTGAGGAACTGTAAACCCCTAGATCTAGGGGTGAATGGCCGAGCGAGCAACAACCCTTAGCCTAGCTAGCTAAAGGCCAACAACCCTCACCGAATCTAGAGAAGAGCTATGACCCAAGGGCTTGTTAACCCTCACGACCGATCAACCAGGGCTTGGTAACCCCGGCCGTCCATTCTCCCATTGTTGTCGGCCCTTCCTAGTGACGATGAAGAGGCGGGGGCGAGGGCTCAACTCTCACCTTTTACAAATTTTGTCTTCTTCCTTTTTTTTAAATTAAACTTAATTAATATTATTAAATTAATGTTTCAAGTTTGAATTCAGATAATAATTGATTAAATTGAATTTATTGAAAAATATTTCTCCAAGCGAATTACAAGTCGGATGAAGAAGTTTTTTCTCCTCATTGGACTTTGTTTTGGACACCAAAAAAAAAAAAAAAAAAGTTGACTTGTCACTAAAAGATAAAAGATGAAATAATATAAAATAAAATAAAATAAAAGGCGAGGGTTTCACTTTTACCCGCAGAAGAAGCCTAGCTCACGTTGAAGTTAAAAGTTGGGAAGCCCGGGTCAAATTTTTTACCTTGGACACATATAAAAAACAGAGCGTGTTCAAAAAGGTCAAGGAGCGCCGCACGTCAGAAGAAAAAGGAGCCCCACGAAGCGATAGAAGCTGCACGCCAGGAAGCCGTCGTGCACACAAAGGACAAAGGTGTTGAGTTTCTTGTTGGACATATGTAGAGTGCTAGAGGGCTAAAAAAAAGTTTTGTGTTATAAGTTTACATTATTTATTTGTAAATACTTTGGATTTGAGATTAAATTTAGATATGAGAAATATTCGAGTATATAAGCGATTATAAATTTTGATTCTTCGATAATAGTAGATTATTTACTATTGATTTTTTCGTGAATATAGGTACCAATATTTAAATCGAGTCACGTAAATCTCCGGTGTCTTTATTATTTATTGTTTATTTTGCTAATGATTTCGTGTTGACGTAAATTGTAAATCCGTTTCTACGTATTATATCTCGACAAATGTTTATATTAAAATAACGTCGTTTTTATTTATCTAGCCATGCCAGCATGCGAAATGATGTTGTTTTCGACATATTTAGTCACGTTAGCGTACAAAACGACTTTGTTTTTACACTTGTCTAGCTAGAAAAACATTACGTCAGCATTTTGGTTGTATTTTCTTGCCATTGATGATTAATCGATTTATTTTGCTCCGATTTTGATACTCGAATATACATTTTTTAACTTTTGGCACTTAAATGTCACCGTGCTAAATTTTGACATTCCAGGTGGTCTAGAAGATATAGTTTTGTCCTTTTGCTTGTCTTGAAAGTCATTCCCATTGTATTTATTTACAATTTGTTAATAACATTATCTGACATATTAACAATGGCTCATCTCACGTGGATATCATAAGATCCGATGGTCCAAATTGAGTTTAGCATATATACTTGCTTTATAGAATATTTGCTTCCGAGTCCCGGACTAGTAATATTTAGACCCGTAGATTGTAGGGGTTCGGATTGGAACATTTCGTCGCCGACGTTAAGGTGAATAATAAATTTCACAATTTATGTGGTTCGAATGCTTCGTGGAGTGGACCACGGGCGACTTTTCTCCGATTATCGTGACCATTTTGAAAGGATCGACACGAATTCCGCTTTTCCAGGCGCTCCATGCCCTGCCAATTTGGGGACCTCCTCCCCCTTTTTTATCCTTTGTTTCGTGCATTAATGGTGTCGGGGACGGACGAGGGTTTAGCCGTTGAGCGATCGCGACCCGGAAGCCGACCAAAAGGGAAAATAAATAAATAAAAGAGTTGAGGCCATTGGGCTGGTGATAAGAGGATCGTCCACATTTGGTAGGATCATAATCTGGATTAATGTCGTGACAAGCTTATGAACCGCTCACATTGAGTTATTTAATTGCGGCATTCCTGGTATCTCGTGTGAATTATAAAAGGCTTTCCAACTGTTGGCATCCCAGTGAGGCTACAATCATGATTCTTCAATATAAAAATTTCGAACCACAAAAAAAAAAAAAAAAAAAAAAAAAGAGAGTTATTATCACAAAAAAATTTCAAATTGATACACTTATAATAAATTTATTAAAAAATAGTTTCTTCATAAAAATCCCTGTAATAAATTTTCACAGAACTAATTTTTTTATCATCAAAAACTTCAAATTAATATATATGTAGTAAATTAACTTTTTATTAGTTTTTTTCTCTTAAGTGTCACGTGTCATCCAATTTAATAATTTGATGATAAAATTAAATAAAAATTAATAAAAAATTATTATAAATATATTAATTTGAGATTTTTGATACTATGAACTCAACATAGGAACGTGTTTCGGTTCATTGTCTCGTCTCGTGGGACTTATCGGACTCGTCATCCCTTCTTCTTGACCCACGCGGGAGCGGCATCGAAGTTGGTGTCACGTGCGGAAACTGAACTTCAACGCTTCATTGATTGAAATGGGGACAAAGCTAATTAATAATGACTGTTGACCTTCGTCTTTTAGAAACAGCGGAACTGAGCGGCGGCCATTGTTGACCTGTGAAATTCCCAAGAAGCATCGCCTCGTCCCAACCTCGGTGGCCGAGAAAACGCGAAAGGGCGAAAGCCGTTGAAGATGAAGACAGCCCTCAATTCGACAATAGCACTGCGCCAAGAGGATGATGGGAGGGAAGAGGAAAAACCAAGACGAACCTTGCCGTCGATGGGAGGAAACACTCGAGGCAATCGGCTCGATCGGTACCGTAAACCGAACCATCTGCCAACGATATAGGATATATGCTTAACTTGGATGAATCCCAGATCACGACACACTAGTGTCTTTGCTTGTGCTCGTGCAATTAATTGGGAAAAAATTTACCAAAGCATGTATAAATTAGTTGTATTTTTGTCAATTCAATTATAAACTTACACTTATAGTAATTCAGTTTTAAGTATTTTAATTATGTCAATTAAGTCATAAATCTTTTGTTATATTGTCAATTTAATCTTAAATCTTTTAACGATTTGTTAGTTTAGTTCATTTAGCTAATTTTAGTTGAAAATCGTCAACATGGCTATTCGGTCGGCGCCAATTGTTTTAGGTGCCACGGTTAATGCCGAAGTGGATGATTTTTATAATATTTTAAAAAAACTGTAATTTTTTTCCTTTCATTTTTTTTTCATTCATTTCTCTTGTGTCTTTTTTCCTTTTTTCCCTCTGCCACTTGCTAGTCTCACGTGCTAGCCGTGCCACCTAACATGATTGGCACTAAATGGATTGCCATGTTGGTTATTTCCAATCAAAATTAGCCAAATAGATTAAATTGATAAATTATAAAAAAAATTAGGATTAACTTAGCAAATTGTCAAAATGTTTATGACTTAATTAATACAATTAAAAGGTTTATGACTAAATTGAAAAATCGTCAAAATGTTTAGGACTAAGTTGGCCAAATTGAAAGGTTTATTATTGAATTGGCACAAATATAATTGGTGTGAGATTTTTTTTTAGTAATTTTACCAAAATTATTGAGAATTAATTACATGTGCTTAAACCATGTTATGTTGTGGATACATGTTGCATAAAACGAGCCTAATGATTACGGATGTTGATTCACACAAAATCTGCAAATATACTATTTATGGACATGGTTCAGTAGTGGTGCTCAAATTGCCTGCATATATATGTAAATTTCGTGTAGTCTTTCACAGCCAATTACACCATCATATTACATTATATTACATCCTGAAGAAAATTGACAAGAGAAGGTCACGAATATGGCTTCCAGAAGAGTTTGTTTATTCAGAAGCGTTCTTTGCCTGGTTTCTCTTTGCTTTACAGTTAAGCTTGAGTTTCATAAGCTTTCGCCGGGTAATTGATGTGAGGGGGAATAAAAACAGAGATGACCCGATGATGAACAAGAAGAAAGAATTTTAGAGTTCAAATGCAAATGTCCAAAACATGACAAGATGATTTAGTTGTGCAGTTTTTCTATTCTGATAGGACTAATGGCTATTAGTCCTCACAAGATACTAAAATGGCACAGTAAAATCATCTCATTGCGTTTTGGTAATTTGTTCGAATGAAAAATTCAGGACACATGAAATAGGTTTAGTTTTTCTAGTCAGTAAATACTCTCGTACGATTTGCCCAGATAATCGAGGTTGTAAATTAATATTTGCAATTGGATTTTAAAATTCTCTTACATCTTATTCATCACCGTGTCTTCTCAGGTTTTGGATAGCATGGTCCAACTGAAACATAATGGATTACTCGATCAATGCTTATGAAACTTAAACTCACCTATAAAGCAAAGAGAAAGCAAACAAAGAATGCAAATGTCGAAAAAGAAAAAAAAAAAAATCTTTGGGAAGCCATATTCGTGACCTTCTATGATAGCATAATTGGTTGTGGATCACACAAAATTTCTACATATGTAGGCAATTCGAGGATCACTATGACAACCATGTTATATGGAAATTGAGCCACATCTTATAGAATTTTCGAGGATCTTGTGTCAATTAACATCCAAAAATGATTTAGAGTCTGTTTTACTGAAAAATGTATCTAGGCACAAGATAATTTAAGCACATGTAATTAATTCCCAATAGATCGCCTATGATTATATAGATTTTTCTAGTCATTCGGAAAGTTTTCAATTAGATTCCACTTTCATTTACTTGAAAACGCATCTGATGTGATATATAAGGGGAGATGTATTCTAATGGCTCAATTTCTGTAGACCATTCAGGCGCGTGCAATTTTCATTTTTATTTTTGGGTGGGAGTAGTTGAGAAATTTCGCAAATCATGCGTAGCTAATATATAAAAGGGAAAATGCGAGAAACATATTTTGATGGAGAAAATAAAAATTAAATATGATTTCTTGTATTTTTCCCTTTGATTATAATTGTCGATTAATAACTTAAAGGCTTAGTTCGCATAACGGTCTTTGAATTACTGTTAGAATAATAGTATGTGAACTACAAATTCTTGAAAATGTGAACCTTATAATAATTTCTAATTATTTATTTTTTTTATTTTTATCCAAAATAGATTGTTATTCTCAAAGTATATTAATGACGGTAATATAAGCATTTCCCATAAATTAATAAGCTAAATTCACAAATTTTTCTCTAATCAAAATATTTTTTTCAATGCTTAAATTAATTGAAAATTTTCAAAAAATATATTATTTCAATATATCTTTATCCTTATCCACATCTTTATCTACTTTATTGGTCCGATAACCAACTTTCTTTCAACTGTGGCAAAGAGTTGCCATCTGAAAAGGGCTAAGCGAAACAAAAGAATATTCAATAATTCACTAAAGCGGATCCTGCATGATAAAAAAGAGATAGCGTGTTGCAACTGCTTTGGGTAGAAAAAGTACATTAAAGTTTGGTTGTTTCATGTAAAAAAATAATTTTCCTCATTTTTCAGTAGTCAATTTGCTTAATAAAATGAATCGTTCAAAAAAAATTTCCTATAAAAAATTAAATTCAAAAAAAAATAATTTCCTTTTATAACTAGATATGGATGATTCGATCCAAAATGTTACACTTGAGCACGAAAACTCTACCGTTGATTCCTAGCATTCAAGACCAAGTTTCCAGTACCTAGGCCCGTGTCTATTGAGGTTGAGCCCAGAACCCCAGTGCTCGGGCCTAGCCCTCGTATCCTTGGTGTCCATACTTGATGCTTTGACACCCAAGTTTAGGGGTGAGCATGTCGGAATGCCTAAACCAGGAATCACTCGAGACCGGACCAGATCGGTTAATGTGGTTTGATTCTCGAAAGCATTGGTCCAGTTCTTAGTTTCATAAAAATTCGTGATCGATTCTTGGTTCTGAAAGGAATTGGACTAGATTGGATTGATGGATTTGATCGACTCTTTTAAAAAAAAAAATCTTAAAAAATAACAATAAACCCTAAAATAGTAATGACTCCAATAATTTTAAATTTTTAATTATTTTTTTGCTAAGTGATCAATTCTATGAGACTGGACCAGACCGATCGGTCTAAACTTTAATCCCAAAACTTGGGAATTGGTTTTCTCAATCCATTTCCTGTTCCTAGTCCTAGGTGGGATTGGACTAGACCAGGAATTGAAACATCCCAACTCAAGCTTGAGTCCATAAAAGCCATGTTGAGATCCTTGGCACTCAAGCTCTTGTCCCGACGCTTAGGCTCTAGCCCACAAAAGTCATGCACAGGTCCTTAGCGCTCAGACTCGAATCCTTGGTTAATGAAATCTACCGTCGAAAAGGTAAAAGAAAATAAAATAATACATAAAAATAAAAATAAAAATTAGAAAATATGATTTTTTGATCATTTTTCTTATAATATTTTCCTTACTAAATAACAGGAAATTATTTCTGAATCTTTTTCAAGTTTCGAGTCAAGCACTAGAAAATAAGTTCATTTTCCTAAAAAATATTTTCTAAAAATGGTTTATTGATGAATAAATTAAAAAATATTTTCCTAAACATGATCATTTATATTGCTTTAAATAATTGATTAATAACTTTTTTACTATCGGTAATAATTTATATCTAAATATAAGTTTGGTAAAACAAAAAAAAGACTATTTAAAAAAAAATATTTTTTAAATTTACGAGTCTAAAAAAACATTGACGAGAGCACCACATTAATTAGCAGTACGACAAACTAGTACAAGCCGACCTTTTAAGAATCAAAACTGTCTGGATCAGGCAGGCAGCCACCATCGTTGAATTTAAATAGCGACTTTAATTACTCGTTTTTTTATTCTCACTTGGCATAAAAAAATGTTATATATTATAAAAATCATGCCTATCTCGAGGGGAAAAAATAGTTTGTTAGGCATGTTTAAAATGATTTATCTATTTATTTATGCTAAACATGTTAAGCTGATTGAATTTAAAAAAAGAAAAAAATTTCGTCCGTTGCATATGGAGGTTGGTGGAGATGCACATACCTGGGGACCAAGAATCTCTGTTAATTGCTCGCCATCTACACATGCAATTCACATCGTCATTTTGGGATTTTTGACTCGCGATTTTCTTACCAGCTCTCTCTCGATCACTAATTTTTGTTATTATCTCAATGATTAACGATAATCTCTTCATTTCTATCTATGCGGTACTAATATCTAATAACCATCAAGACCGGATACCACTTGCACCGATTTCGAAAGCACCATACTGACCAAAACCCCATTTACCCCTTTTTATTCCTTTTTCAGAAATCTCAACTCACTTTTTTCCTTGGCCACGAGTGCTTGCCCACCTTCCACCACCCTCTTCTCATATTTTTTACGAGGAAATTTTTTAAAAATACTTTTTTTCTCACTTGGCATACAAAAAATGTTATATATTATGAAAATCATGCCCATCTCGAACTACATTCCACATCGATTCTCGAGGGTAAAAAATAGTTTGTTAGGCATGTTTAAAATGATTTATTTATTTATGCTAAGCATTTTTTTTCGAACGAATGCTAAGCATGTTAAGCTGATTGAATTTTTTTAAAAAAATTTCGTCCGTTGCATATGGGAGTTGGTGGAGATGCGAAAACCCAGGGACCAAGAATCTCTATTCATTGCCCACCATCCACACATGCAATTCGCATTGTTATCATGAGATTTTTGACCTGCGATTTTCTTGCCGGCTCTCTCTTGATCACTTATTTTTGTTATTATCTCAATAATTAACAATAATCTCTTCATCTCTGTCTATGCGGTACTAATATCTAATAATCATTCAGACCGGATACCACTTGCACCAATTTCGAAAGCACTTTACTAACCGAAACCCCATTCACCCTTTTTTTGACCCTTTTCAGAAATCTCGACTCACTTTTTTCCTTGGCCACCTTTCATCCACCCTTTTCTTATATTTTTTACGGAGAAAATTTTGGAAAATACTTTTTTCCCATATTTAGATTCAAGTGATATAAATAATTATTATCAGAGCAATATTTTTCTCATCATTTATTACCGACGAAATAAATATAAATTTAGTAAAATTTACTCATTGATAGGTTAGATTATTTTTTTCTTTGCCATCAAGACTTTCTCATTTTCAATTAGTACATCCAACTACCACATGATATATATATATATATATAGGGAGAGAGACGTGATTAAGAAAACGACAAGAGATTTGAAAACAATTAATGCACAGGATTCCAAAAAATCCAACTCCCAATCCTCACGATCAGCCTGCCAAGTCAGCATCTTCCTATCTTAATGCGCAGGTAGCTGTCCGTCCTAGTCGTCATCGTGTCATTACTCGTCATCGCAAGACACGGCATTGCTCTGCGCCGTCACGTGGGGTCCCACGTGCCCTCCGTGGGTCGCGTCGGCCCCACTTGCCTCTTCTACTCGCATAAGGCCGTGGGCTTATCATTTTCCTTTTCTCCATTTCTGAAGTGCGCCCTTGTCCTTTTGCTCATGTCTTCAACAAATTATTATTTAAATAAGAGTCAATACAAAGAAAAACTTTTAACTAATACATTTTACTATAAATTTACCGCGAATTAATTTTTTGACCGCAGAAAACTCTAATTTGATATACTTATAATAATTTGTTTCAAAATTAATTTTTTGACCATTAGAAACTCTAAATTTATATATTTGCAATAAATTTACTATTTATTAATTTTGGTCAAATTTGATTAATATTACCAAAAATCACAAATTAATAATGGAGTATGGAATCCAAAATTGGTATATTCGTTAACTACCACATGTCTCTAACTCGGCAATTTGACATCAAAATTTAAGAGAAATTAATGGAGGATAAAATTGTTATGAGTATACTAATTTGGGAGTTAGTTTAAAGTAAATGTCACAAATTTAAGGTTTTTCATGGTATTAATCCAAATTAACTAACAATACGTGGGTAACTAAATCCAACACTTTAAAAGTGATGTATCTCGTGTGGATATCATTAAATTTGATAGTCTAAATTGAGTTCAGCATATATATATTTATTTATATATATATATATATATATTTTTATAGAACATTTCCTCCCCAACCCTGGACTCTTAAAATTTAGGCCCCTAGATTGTAGCCGTGTACTAAATCATGCAGCAAAGGGTTCGGATTGCAACATTTGGTCACCAAACTCAAAAGTGAAATTCACAATTGATGTGGTTCAAATGCTTTGTGGACCACGAGCGATTTTTCTGCGATCATTGGGGAGCATTTTGAGGTGGCGAACATGAATTTCGCTTTTCAGGCACTCCACACCCTGCCAATTTGGGGACCCCCTTTTCCCTCGTTTTTATCCTTTGTCCTGCGCATTATGGCGTGGAAGGATGAACCGGAGCTCGGGTTTCAAGTGATCGCGACACCAAAGCCAACCCACAAAAAAAAAAAAAAAAATTGCCAAGGCCATCAGGCCGGTGATAATAAGATTGTCAATTTTTCATGGGGTCACGATTTGGGCTAACCTCGCGTCAAGCTTATGAATTGCTCACATTGGGTTATTCAATTTTGACGTAACCTAATACCTCATGTGAATTACGCGTGCGCGCACACACATATATATATATATAACGCTTATCAATTGCTGTAAATTTTAATTCAATATGTAATATAGTTATTGAACTTTTAATTTGTTAAATGCAATTCTTAAACTTTAGCTTAACATTTTGTAGTCTTGAAATTTTTAATTTATTGATCGTGATTCATGAATTTTTGTATATATTTAAATTTAATATAAACAAATATTCAATATTTTCATTTAGTTAATTGAAGATCTTAGATTATATCAAATATTTTCTGTTATATTGTGCATTGATCATACTGAATAAATAAAAATTTTTAGAATCATGTTGAATATTAAGCTAAAATTCAAAAGTTATATTAAATAAATTAAAAATTTAAAAATCGCATTATACATCAGGTTAAAAGTTTTGAGATCATTTGTGTAATTATCGCTAATAATAATATTAATCGAGACAAAGAAGAGAAATAGACACGTGCCTCAGCTTCGTTGGTCTCGAGGGGGGCTTAATCAACCCTTTCGACTCGACCCACGTGGAAGCGGCATCGGGAGCCGGCGGCACGTGCGGGAATTGAAACGTGGGACGCCTTCTCATTTATTGATATGCGGACGGACAGCGTGATTCCCATTAATTCAGCAGTTCATTGTTGACCTTAGAATTCTAAAGCCATTTCCATGATGGAGACATTTCAAAACTTTATTTGATTCGTTCGAAAATATAATTTTTTGAGAATAATTATTTCTATTGCTTATAAATATAAATGATTTTCATCGTTCATGGACATATTTAGATATTAATTATTATTGATAATGAATTTTTCCATTAATCAATTATTTCAAATGATATATATGATCGGTTTTAAGAAAATATCTATAAAATCATCTATTTTTTGTGAAACAAATAAACTTAATATAATATTTTTTAGCTAATAAAAAATAAAACCTTGAATCGATATATATATATATATATATATATATATATCTGCATTCTATTTATCCTAAATTAATTTTTAAGTTACATAAATTTCTGAATTAATACACCTAATACCACATTTATCATGAGCTAATTTTAATCTTGCAAAAGAATCCTGAATCACAAAAATCTTAGATTGAGAAATCAATTAAAATATGTTAATTTTGCCTTAAGAGCTTCCTTGATTTTTTCAAAAATTTGCTAAAATTCTTATTCTTTTTGCCATGAATCTTTAGGACTTCTTTTTTCGGTCTAGAGAAATTTTTGGGATTTCGAACGTACGTATCTGTGTTCATAGAGCAAAAGAAAAAAGAAGATTAACTTCTCCATCTGAAGATAACACTAACTTGCACAAAAAAATTATGCAGACCGTAGAACTATTTGTTACCTGCCCCACATCACAGATCCAAGACAGGAAAATTAGGAAAAAAAATGACGTGGTTTCGAATCATCGCAAGAGAGTAGGACAAGGAAAACAAGACAAATCACGACACAAAAGAAAAAAAAAAAAAACAAACAAAAGGGGGCAGAGAAAGGGAAATTAGTATCGTCTATCGAAATTGACTCGTGTCTTCGGTGTCCAAAAGAAAGATCCACCGGTCACCGACCGTAACGTTTTGAGATTGACATTTTACCAATTACCCAGAAGTGTAAAAGAGCATGTGAACAATAGTTACGGAAATTTTTGCATGATAATGTTAATGTGTTTTTCTTTTTTCAATTGTCCGTAAATTTTCAAAGAATGATTCAACGTGGTCCTTCCCTTGAAATCATAGATGGAATTAACCGATATGGATGAAATAATTTGTATAATTTCTAACTTATCATTATGCCTGCTCAATTACATCCCGCACTTAATTTATTGGTGTGAACCATGTCAAATTTAGATTTAATCTCAACACAAAAATGTTTATCAATTATGTTGAAACATTGATATCGAAACATAACTTGTGATTAAATGAGTACATAATATAAAATATTAAGATATGAATTCTTGTATAAATATTTCTACTTGCGGTTACATGTCATGGGCATTATTCTAAATGTAAATCAACATGCCGCATTAACAGAAGAAGCATTCAAAATTGCTTAATCGAACGAGTCCAAACACATCATAAGCAAATGAAAAAAATCAAATTATATTGAGATGTTTATCATTCATCATGACAAAGCCTATCCCAATACATCAACATGGGTGGCGTGCGCACCTTTCCAATTGGTCATGCCGAGTTTTGGATAAGACTCGTCGAGATTTATCTTGTGGAATATCCGACGACCTTCGTCAAGCTCACAGGAATGGTTTTTGGAGAGAAAGAATCAAAACACGACAGTTTAAAAGGATAAAAATGGACAAAAAAGAATAAAATTATGACAACTCAGTAACTTGTAAACAAAATCCCGCAAATTAAAGTTCGAAGCAAGGAAGAAATCATCACCAAAAATAGAAAAAAAGGAAGAAATCCACGATTTACTTACCTTTTGAGAGATGAAAAGCAAAATCACTTCTCAATTGATTTGACTAACATAACAATTCTCAAGGTACCGTAGAAATAACAGATTATTACCAATCACAAATTCTGGTTAGCTTATAAGGTTTGGTCCCTCTAATTGTATATACATATTTCTTGGATAGTATGGGCTGTTCCCAAAAAAATAAAATTGTAAGAATTTAGTGTTCAAAGCGGACAATATGTGTATATTGGATATTCTGGATTTCACAATAATTTATAATTATTTATGATTTAAAATTTAAAAATTAATATATTGAATTAAATATAGTCTTCCAATCATTTCTCATTTTAAATTCGAGGGAGAGGGAGAAGAGATCGCTGCTGAAGTTCTTAAATATAGTCCTGCTGAATAGCTCATCTCTTACATCCCCACAAATTTCGGCCAAAGCTTTCACCCTTTTATCTCTCGCTTTTTCCTTCCTTCCAAAGTCTTCTCCGTCCGTCCGTGCCTTCCGGCGCCGCTTCTCTCTCGCGCTCTCGCTCTTCCCGAAGCCGATCCCTCGCGTTCTCGGACGACGAGCCGCCGCCGGCCACCACCACGGCGACCGCCACCGCCGCCGCCGCCTCCGCCGCCGCCACCTCGCGCGCGCCAATCACCATCCGCGCCCTCCCCTCGTACCGGATTGCCCGGAGCGGCCCGAAAGTTCTCGGACACCTTCGCGCGGTCCGTACCGGAAGCCGACAGCTTTTTCCTCGTCGTCGTCGCGTAGCGGACACTGTCCTGTCTCCGAGGAAGCTGCCGGTTCGGAGGAGCTGTCGGAGTGGAGTGCTTTTGGTTCGGAGATTTCGTAGCACTTGCTCGAGGGAGGGAGGAGGGAGGGAGGGAGGAGGTAGTTTGGGATGGCTGTGTTCGGGGGAGCGCAATGGAGAGGCGGGAGATCCGTGGCCGTGATCTTCGTCAACCTCGCGTTCGCACTTCTGCTCGCCTCCGCCGAACGGGGCTTGAAGCTGAAGGACGCGCCTTCTTCCGGCGTCGTCGATGGACCGCCCGTTCCGGGATTCCTCTCCAGAGCGGCGAATTTCCTGTGGCAGTCTGATGGAGGAGGTTACCAGCACGTCTGGCCGGTAAATTTCGGATTTTTGGAATCTCGGTTTGAGCTTACGGTTTGTCGTCGCGGTCGTCTTGTCTTTTTTTCATGCGGATTGAACGCGTAGAGATCGGTTTCTTCGTTTGAAACGTGACAATGTCGGCGTCGTCGGAACACGGAAGCGCTGAGATGTTCGGCGCTTTCGCTTCGTTGGGCAGATCAATCTAGCCGTGTGTGTCGTGCGTTTTTGCTCTTCTTTGTAGTGGAATAGGGGCGGATTGGAATGACGGGTTGTTCTCTGCACAGGAGTTGGAGCTCGGATGGCAAATTGTTGTCGGTTCCATCGTTGGCTTCCTCGGCGCGGCCTTTGGGAGCGTAGGTGGCGTCGGCGGCGGCGGCATCTTTGTTCCCATGCTCACTCTGATCGTAGGCTTTGATCCCAAGTCGGCTACTGCTATTTCGAAATGTAAGAAAGGAGGGCAGTATGCGTTCTTACTTATAAGATTTCGAAACGCAAGAGTCAATCTCTCGCTGAGAATTTATTGTAGATTGAAGTTTTGTGTTTAACTTGAATATGGTGTTGACGTTTCATTTGTTTAAGCTAAAGGATTTAAAAGTGTCCTTCGTCAAAATCTTTTTTTTTTTTTTTTTTATGGGTACTTCAGTTGATTATCATTCTGTTTCATTGTAAAAAATTGATCTGCTGGGATTTGATAATTTGAAGTATATGACATTTTTTTTTATTTACAGAGGCAATTTTGTCCGGCAATTGATTTCTTGAATTAGCTGTCTTTCATAAAAGAACTGGCCGTTAGTATAATTTGTCTGGTATTTTCATGCAAAGGGGAGACTCTGATATGCTACTTGCTCATTTGCCAGGTATGATCATGGGTGCTGCGGGATCAACTGTTTACTATAATCTCAAACTCCGGCATCCTACAATAGATATGCCAATAATTGACTATGACCTGGCATTGCTCATCCAACCGATGCTCATGCTTGGAATCAGTTTAGGAGTTGCCTTCAATGTGATATTTGCTGACTGGATGGTCACAGTTTTGTTAATTGTTCTCTTCATGGGTAAAGTATCGTCGAAGACAAAATTTTGGCTAGAACTAAGCTTTTCCACAAAGAAGTAACATTGGTTAATTATTTGCGCTTTGCAGGTACTTCCACCAAGGCATTCTTAAAAGGGGTCGAGACATGGAAAAAGGAAACGTTAATGAAAAAGGTATTTGGTTCAGTATTTGGTTTTGTAATGCACATTTTTTTATGCAAAGCATTTGAACTGTCCGACCCAAGATAATACTTGGTTGTGCTAAAAGATGATCATTCTTAATATGCAAATAGCATTGGAGGCGAAACAGTTTTCTATGAGTAAGACCATTCCAGTAGAAGGATTGAAAAATTGTTTCAAGTTTCCTGCCATTAAATGAATCTTCATAATTATTTGCACTTGTGAGCTTGATAGCCATTTTAATGCTTCCAAACTCCATGCTGACCTCCTTAACTGTAATTGCTTCTGACAACAGGAAGCTGCGAAGAAACTAAATTCTGTTGGTGAGTCTGAGCATTTCTTTTAGATTGCTTGTTTTACATATTCTCTGTGGAATCTATGTCTTTGATGGTTTCATATCAACATTTCATGTTCTTCAGGAAATGGTGGCGCAGAAGTGGAATACAAGCCTCTTCCTGGTGGTCCAGACAATAGCCCACACCAAGGGATGAAAAAGACGGAGGTGACTTTGCTGACCTTATAATCAGCACAACAGTTTTTTTAAGTATCTAATCTGGTGTGCTGATGCAGTACACAGTCCTTGAGAACGTTTGCTGGAAGGAACTTGGACTTCTTGTCTTTGTTTGGGCTGCATTTCTTGTCCTGCAGATTGCCAAGGTTTTGTTCTTGCTTTAAGTAACTCTTGAGACTTTTTGAATCTGAAAATTTCTCTGTCTGCATTGATATGGGGGCTAACAAATACTAATTATTGAGTTCTTGGTGACAGACTCAGACAACTACTTGTTCTATTGGATACTGGGTACTCAACCTGTTACAGGTTCGTTAAGACAAGTTTGTTTCTCTAATTTTGACGTTTTGATAATTGAATTTCAATAGATAGGTAGATATAAGTCATGAACATGGTTGGCCCCTGACTTTTTATCTGATCATGTTCTGGAAATAACTGGTTCCTATAAGTTGTAACTAATTTTGAAGCATTACCCAACCTATGCAGGTTCCAGTTTCTGTTGGAGTATCTCTTTACGAGGCAGTTAGCTTATACAAGGGAAGGAGAGTAATCGCTTCCAAGGGAGATTATGGCACTGGTTTGAAGGTGAGCCAATTGGCCCTTTATTGTGCTTGCGGTGTCCTGGCTGGAGTAGTAGGAGGACTACTTGGACTAGGTGGAGGATTTATAATGGGGCCACTATTTTTGGAACTGGGAGTTCCTCCTGAGGTGAGTCTTTTCTTTTCTTTTTTTTCCTTTTTTTCTTTTTTTGGATCAAGTTATAACTATTGTATCATTCCAACACGTCACTGTTTGTTCACTGACCTCTCTTTTGTCCTAGCTTGATAGCAGATGATGTGACTTAGATTCTAGCATACTACTCTTAAGTCTTAATCACTGTTTTGATATTGCTGGCCTAGAATGGCATGCAAAAGTATAACTTGGATTGTCCTGCCAAAATTCATGTAGGAATTTGTTTTAAGTACTATGCAGGCTGAATTAAAAATTGATTAAGAAGCTTTAGTAAAGACTAGCAACATGTTTCTGGTCTAGAGGTGCCTGTGATGGACTGCCATATACTAAACCGTTCAGAGTCTTTGCAACAAGCCAAATGCAGGCATGCCTTGATTGAGTGATATCTGGGGATGCTGCAAAACTGAAAAATACTTGGAATATCAAATTTCCTTTTTGTGTTTGCTTTGGGGGTTAAGGACAACCTGATTTGTAGTAAGAACAGAGACAACAGTACCACAGCGACCTTTCCTTCTGTCACTATTCATGCCTTTTGCTTACAGCCTTTTGCTTCTGTTACTTTTCTGCAGGTCTCCAGTGCCACAGCGACCTTTGCAATGACCTTTTCCTCGTCCATGTCCGTTGTGGAATACTATCTTCTAAAACGTTTTCCCGTCCCTTACGGTAAGTTCCTGCACCATGGAATTAAGATGAAGATCTTTATAACCTGCTGAAATATCTCAATAGTCAACGGTCTTGTAAACTCTTCCCGAAACTAATTTTCAAATATTAGAAAAACGCAGAAAAGATTCTGTGCATTAATCGTTGCCGTTTGTCATGCAGCACTCTATTTTGTTACGGTCGCTACATTTGCTGCTCTGGTAGGACAACATATTGTGCGAAGGCTTATTATGGTACTCGGAAGGGCATCCCTTATTATCTTCATCTTAGCCTTTACAATTTTCGTCAGCGCCATCTCGCTAGGTGAGTACCTGTGCCTCTTTTGTAATCTGCGCTCTTCCTTAGACTCAAAATCTACTCAAATCGCCAGTGGTATCTTGCTGTCTTCCAATTTCTTTGTCGAGACTGTCCTTGGAATTTAAATATGATTTTTGTTTTCTCAGGTGGAGTTGGCATATCCAACATGATAGGAAAGATTCACCGGCATGAATACATGGGATTCGAAAACCTTTGCAAGTATGATGCGTAGTGTCTGCTTTGTTTTGCCAGCATTTTCCGGTCCCTGGTCTGTGTGCTGGGCAGAGAGCATTCTGCGGGGAACTTAAATGTGCCTTTGCTTGGTGCCACTTCTGGGCTTTGCAGACTAGAGCATTTTCTCGACCCAAATCAAACATTAGAGTCGTTTTAACTTTTGATCTACTTGAATTTTATTGCGATGTATCGATTTGATTCATACAACTTTTGTCATCTTTTGTAAGAAGGTTCTTTACGAATCAGAGAATCAATTTCTTTGTGCTTCAGAGAATCAATGAAAAGAAGAACTTGAAATGACTAATGCATGTGAAGGTTGCGTTTGATCTCCGCAAAAGCTTTCCCTTTTGAGTTTGGTTATCGAGTTAAAAAAAAAAAAAAAAAAGGCTACTCCCGTACGCTTGGTACGGAAATGAAGATTGTTGTTTGGCCTGAAATTTGTAAAATTTGTTGGATTGTGCTATTCTGTCGAGCCGCTCGGTTTATCAGAATTTGATCAACTGTAGAAGACCCTATCTCTGTTCGCCAAAAGGAAGCAATGAGCCTTACAGGTCCTGCAGCTTCATCTAGCCTTCAATTGAATTGAAAGAAAATACAATACTCTTAAGGCGCGTTTGATAATGATTCTATTCTCGAGAGCTGATTCTGATTAGAAATGATTATTTTTTATTCTATTCCCGGGAACTGATTTTGAGTAAAAAAGCGCATTTGGTAATTGTCCAAATTTTTTTATTTTGGAATAGAATTGCGTTTGATACCGTGTTAATTGATTATGTTCCAAATTAATTTCTTTTGATTTTAAAATAAATTTTAAATAATTTTTTACTTTTTACTTTTTTTTTTTCCCTGTTCTTCATCTAGCCGGTTGTCGAATCGGCGACCGGCCAAACGAAGACGGCCTTCGTCGGGCCGAGCCTCGCTGAGCCTCACCGCCGATTGGGCGAGGCTCGCCCAGCCCCGCCGGTGGCCAAGCAGACCTCACCAAGGGCCGGCGAGACCGGCGGCCACCGGCGAGGCCGGGTTGGACTTACTTTTGGCGAGTTCGTCGGACCTCGCCACGGCTCGGCGAGCCTTCGGCGGCGGGTAGTGGCGGACGGCAACCGGGATGACAAAAGGGAAAAGCGAGGGTTCCACTGTTTTGATTCTTTTTCTGATTCTCGGTCAGAGAATCAATTTTTTTTTATTCTCAAACCTTGTCTAAAATTATTCTTGGGAATAAAAATTTTATCAAACGCGATTTTTGTCCTAAACTGATTCTGAAAACAAAAAATCAGAATCTGACACTATTTGACATGTTACCAAACAAGTCCTTAGCCAACGAAATAGTAGAATAAAGAATCACCTACGAAACCGAGAACGCAAGAAGCGAAATCTGAGATGTAGCCAAACTCGTCCTTGTCCCGAACTCGAAAACCCCCAGAGTCGAAATTGAATGACAGCCTAGCAAAGCTCCTCCAAGTGCTCTGCCCTACACTGAATTCTCCCTTGGCCCCGTTTGGTTGGGCTTTCCGAAGGGGCTTTGGGGCCCCAAAGTCCCTTCGGGAAAATTTTGTGTGTTTGGTTGAGCTTTTAAATGCCCATTTGCAAAATGCGAGCATTTTAGATGCTGAAAGCCGAAAGCCGGGGAGGACCAACTTTGAGCATCGGGCATTCCGGAGATGCGATTTTACTGTTCACCGAGTTACTGTTCATCGTCTCCTTCGCGTTCGTCTTCTTTGTGCGGTGGGCGGCTCTTAGCCGTGAGCGGCCAGATCTGGCCGCCGGAAAGCCTCGCTGAGGTCGCACCACCTCGGCGAGGTGGCTCGAGGTCGGGCGCCCGAGGTCGAGCGACCTCGGGCGGCGTCGCTGGTCGCGCGAGACCCGGGCGGCGACGCCGGGCCGAGGTCCGCACGACCTCGGGCGGCGTCGCCGTCTCGCGCGAGCCCGGCGACGCCGGCCGAGGTCGCGGACCTCGGCCGGCGTCGCCCGGGTCGCGCGACCCAGCGACAGCGAGGCCAGATCTGGCCGTTCGGCGGCCAGATCTGGCGGTCTTGAGGCCAAATCTGGCCGTCCGGCGGCGGATATCAGCCTCCCGCGACCTCCGGCGGCCAGATCTGGCTGTCCGGCGACGGCCAGATCTGGCCGTCCGGCGGTGGCCGGCGGTTGGCCGGCGGTGGCCGGCCGCCGGAATTTGATTTTAGACTTAAAAACAAATAAAAAATAACAAAAGCTACTTCCAAATGTGAATTTTGCCAAACGGTGTTTATACTAAGTTGCATTTCAAAGTTATAATTTACCAAACGGTCTAACATTTTCGAAAGCCCCTTTCCCTCAAAGTATTTGCATTCTCCCAATGGCATTTCCCCAAAGTCGAACCAAACGGGGCCCTTGTCTGTGCGTGACGTCCTTGATGTCCAGTCATGACTGATAGCCAGCGACATCACGCCTACTCTTTTCAGAGTCCTGACGATGAATTCAAATCATTCCAGTCAAGCACGATTCCTCTTTTGCTTTTTGGGGGGGTGGTTTGCTTTCAAAGACTTTTCCCCTTGTGTGAATCGCTCCCCGCCAAAAAGGCTTTGTCCCCTTGCTAATGAATGGAAAGATCAACTTTGGTCCTTTCGTTTCGGTTCCCGCTCCAATGAAACACGTTTTCAGAAAGCCAAGATGGCCTTTTGGCTTTATCCCGTGTCGTATCATCAAACCGTGGTAGGGACTAGGGAGGGTGGGTCACTCCTTCAGAAAAAATCTCCTTCCGTTTCTCCATTTGTAGAAGCGTCTTTCATTGATATGTCTGCCAACCTTCTCGTCGGTACATCGCTTTCGCCCCGTTCATAGTTTCTCCGGCTTCCCCCCCTTCACTTTCAGGAGATCCTGTTCTCTGCCTCACCTTCGACATTTGCCTCCTTTAGCCGATAAAGAGACTGCAATGCCTTTGTTTCGCACCCGGTCGGAATCTTTTCGACTAGTGCTGATGGTACTGTTCCAAGTTCTAGTGGCCATGGTGTTTGTTTCAGCCGACAGAAGCCTCCGATTTGAGTCTGTGGGACTCGGTGGGATGGAAAAACTGGAGAGCAATTACTTTCTCCGAGCAGTGGATTACTTATGGAAGCTGAATCAATCTAGTTATCAGCATGTCTGGCCGGTAATTGTACTGTTCACCCGTGGATTGAAGCGTCTCTCTACATGAACATAAATTTTTCGTAGAGGCCACTTAGAAACTTTGCTCATGAAATCAACTCTTCGGTTCAAATTACATTTATTCAAATGATATATTTGCAAAGGGAAGTAGCTTAACTTGCAGTCTTTCCACTGCAGGAGATGAGTTTTGGGTGGCGGATCATCGTCGGTACCGTGATTGGAATCTTTGGAGCGGCTTTCGGGAGCGTTGGTGGCGTTGGCGGTGGCGGCATCTTTGTTCCCATGCTGAGCTTGGTTATGGGGTTCGACCCTAAATCATCAACCGCCATATCAAAGTGTAAGTAGTCAGGACTGAGTGATTATGCTAATTTACTTGGAAAGAATCTGCACAAGAGTCGGAAACCAAAGTAGAACTTGGGGCAAAAAATGGTGAAGGAAAATGTCAATTTGAATTTGAACTTCTGTTTGGCATTGTTGTTTCTGTCAGGCATGATCATGGGCGCGGCGATCTCGACTGTCGTGTACAACCTCAAGCTGAGGCATCCTACCCTCGACATTCCTCTAATTGACTATGATCTAGTGTTGCTCATCCAGCCGATGCTTATGCTCGGCATTAGCATAGGTGTCGTATTCAACCTCATATTTGCCGACTGGATGGTTACGATCTTGATCATTCTCCTGTCGCTGGGTAACTGTTTACATTACTTAGCGTTCTTTATGTTTCAATCTGTTCTTCCATGTTCGATCCAAATGATGCCCCTTGATTTGTCCTCAGGCACCTCAACCAAAGCATTCTTCAAAGCCTTAGAAACCTGGAGGAGGGAAACCGTTTTGAAAGAGGTAGATCCTTGTGCGAAAAGTTTTTCCTGGAATCAAAATTGCTAGTGCTGCGATGATGCATTAGGACATTTTAGAGAGAATTGCTTCATAAGGTGTATTTGTTATTAACCATGGCCTCATTATTTTCAAACTCTATGCTGATTCTCTAGGAGGCAGCTAAACGTTTGGAGTCGAGCGGTGAGTTCACTAATCATTCCCTTTTACTATGTTCAATTCAATAAGATAACCATCGTCTCCAATCATCTCCTGAGTTTTCCTTTTTGTTTGATTCAGCTGACAATGATGGCGATGCCCAACTGGAACAAAAGCTTCTTCCCAAAGCGGAGAGCAGCACCAAGAAGACGCAGGTTTTGCAAGGCCTTGGCCGTTTGAAATCAGTACATATAATATGTTATATATTATTTGAACTTCGATCTTTCTTGTGTTCCGGTGACTTTGGTAGGTCTCGCTACTTGAGAACATTCGCTGGAAGGAGGTTGCGCTTATTACTTTTGTTTGGGTCGCGTATCTCATTCTGCAAATTTCCATGGTAAATCTCATGCTCATCACATCTTCTCTTAGCAAGTATATTAGCTTCACAGAAGACTCGGTTTTTTCTTGAATATGGTGGGGGCAAGTGCTGAAATCTGGATTATACTTTGACAGAACCAAACAGCAACCTGTTCAACAGCATACTGGGTTTTGAACTTTTTACAGGTACTTTTGGTCATTTCTGTTTTCATAGAAACAAGAAGAACTTTTTTAGCTCTCGATTCCAGTATTGTTGCACTTCTAACAAAAGAATAAACAGTGGTACTTTACAACCTGAATTATAGGATTTTTGTCTCTAGTACTCCGACTTTCGGATCACTAATCAGATATGTTTGACCCACTTAATAAAGATGTGCCGCAATAACTTTTCATGATGTGAATGTGATGACAAAATGAAGAGTTTGTGGTTGCAAATTGCAACCATTTGCTGTAAAGTTTGGTGGAATATGAAATAAAGTGTTTCTAATGCAAAAGCCGAAAGTAAATAATGGCAAAATGCCGGTTCTTTTGTACTCCAAATTAAATGCTCATGGAGACATTTTCAATCTGGTTTAGACTAAAAATCCATGAACTTGCAGGTGCCGGTTTCGATTGGTGTGTTTGCATACGAGGCGATCAGCTTGTACAAGGGATGCAGAGTGATTGCATCGAAGGGAGAAAAGGGTAAGAAGTGGCAAGTGCGCGAGCTCTTGGCATATTGCGGCTGTGGCGTTTTGGCCGGAATAATTGGCGGACTACTAGGAATCGGTGGAGGATTTGTCATGGGTCCTCTATTTCTGGAGCTCGGCATCCCTCCTGAGGTAAAACTTTCGGAACCTCTGAGATTGTTAAAGAACTTTGTGAACTTCCTCCAAAGAATTTTGTGAAACATCGAACAGAAAGTCGAGAAAAGCACGACGTTTGACTGGTTTTGTCAGTATAATGAATCTGATGAAGAAATCTGGTTTAGATTTTTCAGTATGGGAACAGTTTTTACTAGCCGGGCACCGCTTTAATTTCTAGACGGAAGGAGAAACATAACTACTATGAACTGTTAGCTAATCTTTGCGCGGTTGTGTAGGTCTCGAGCGCCACTGCCACATTCGGAATGACCTACTCCTCGTCCATGTCTGTGGTCGAGTACTATCTGCTGAAACGTTTTCCGGTTCCCTACGGTACGTTCACGCTTCTGATAACTCACCTGACTGCGGATGGGCACTGTTAAATGACCATTTTCAGAAATTGTCGAAGCAAACGCTGAAAAGTTCAACCTACTCAACAACTCAACTTTGATGCGATAACATGTGGTGTCATTGATCCTGATTCAGATACTATCTGAATCAAACTTATGGTTGAGGATAGTGCCGTAAGGCTCGTCAACCCAGTTGTGGGCATTTAAATCACCTTCACTCACTTCAAATGCGGGAGGCTACTATACTTGCCTACCCGGTAGTAGTCAGAACTGAAGTCTTGACGTGGTGTCGGCCTTCACCACCGTGAGACTTCCTAATTCCCTGTCTATCTTTGTCTTCCTGATAGAGAGAGAATAGGAGGACAGCGCGGGGTCTCTTACCTTGGAGTAGTCCTCCTACCTGTTTCCTCCGTGAGCCTTTTAAGGACTTACTCGGGTCCGATGGCCTTTCACCATGTTAACTATCTCATATATTTTTCTTGGGTGGATAGCAGCCCAATAGCTCCTTAGTTTAAGGTCAGAGGGGCCCAGCTCAGACACGACGACCCTGCCCAGATCAGCTATAAGCCCCCCATGGGGCTTACCCTTCATTTCCGAGGGAGTAGTTTAACGAGCTGCTAAGCTCGAATGGCCTTTCACTGTGTCGGCTATCTCATATATTTTTCTTGGGTGGATAGCATCCCAATACCCCTCTTAGTTTAAGGTCGGAGGGGCCTGGCTCAGGCACGGCAATCCTGCCTGGATCGGCTGTAAGCCCCCTCATGGGGCTTACCCTTCATTTCCGAGGGAGCAGTTTAACGAGCTGCTCAGCTCGAAAAAAGCTCAACCTACTCATCAACTCAACTTTGATGTGACAACATGCGGTGTCATTGATCCTGATTCAGATACTATCTGATGCTATCTCGCAGCCTTGTACTTCATTCTCGTGGCAACTGCCGCTGCCTTTGTCGGGCAACACATCGTGAGGAAGCTGATAATCATAACCGGAAGGGCGTCGATAATCATCTTCATCCTGTCCTTCACCATATTCGTCAGTGCCATCTTGCTAGGTGAGCATCAATCTTAATACTCCGCAATTCGTTCTCTCATCCTCTCTTGCTGTCGTTCTGAGAGATCAAAGACATTGATTTGACGCTCGCTATTTCTGTGGTTTTCTGCGCTCCTTGATAGGCGGGGTCGGATTATCCAACATGATTGGAAAGATCGAGCGCCATGAATACATGGGATTCGACAACCTGTGCAACTTCGGCGAATAGTCTGGCTTGCCTTTTCTGGGAAATACGTGTTTGTGTGTATGGTATTGCTAAGCTAGGAAGTATGAATTGTTTCATTTTGAGATCAGCTTTCTGAACACATGCAGGATTTCTCTTCTCTATATATTAGAATTGAGGTGCTTGGAAGAAAACTTCGGTAGTCCTTTACCTCTTAATGAAAGATTCGAGGGTACCCATTACTACTATTTCATTTCAAGAAATTAAATGATAATTTCCAAATATTATTAGCAAAAAGAAAAGGGCGGCGCTATTTTCACCCTATATGACTAAATCCACCCAATTTTCACTAAAAAGGCAAAATTTTCCTCTTATCATTCAATTGCAATTTATATTGGTGGTCCCAAATTTATTTACTTTCCTTTTTTTCTAGTATTTCTATATTTATGTAAGTTTCACTTCTCATAATTAATAGTTTCGTATGTTTAGTAATTGTTTATTGTAGAGTTTCCGTGTATATTAAGATGCTACGTTTTTTTTTTTTTTATTTTTAAATTGTTTGATATTACTTCCATAAGAATTTGCTTTGTCCAAAAAAGAGAAATTTCCAAAAATCTAGTTTCGTCGTTGATTATATTTATAGATAAATTGTTAAGCATATCAAATTTAATTACATCAAAACATTGCATAAAGTAGTTTTTTTTTTTTTTTTTTGAAAATTTAAGTGAAATATCAATATTTTTGATTAACATAAATTAATATTATCTACAAACTATTTATGAAAAAATATAAAGATATGTCATTGTGCTCATTGTTTTTACTGTTGTCCCATATTCCTTTAACATCTTACATGCATAAAAGTATCTCATTAATATAATAAGGAAAAAAATAAATTATTTAAAATAGCAAATGAAGAGATTTTATATATATTTTAGACTATTGAAATTAATAAAAGTTTCACCAAGAAAGTGAGCTTTTGAGATAAGAGAAACAAAAGAATAAATAAATTGTTATAAGATCAATGATGAAGAAGGGATTTTTTAGATTTATATTGTAATGAAATTTTTTTCCCATACTATTAGTGAGATAATTTATATGTACATATCCGACATACTTAATCATGATAACTATCCTTAGAAAAGGAAAAATAGAAAAAAGGAGTGGGGCCATTATTTTAACCTGCATTGAAAGAGTGAGGGTGGTTTTGTGTTTTTAGTGTAAAAGGGAGTAGATATAGTTATATTGGGGCTGGAAATAACACTACCCAGAAAAATAAAATCCGATAAATTCCTTATGATGTAAACTTGTTAATAAGTTAATAGTTATTGTGTATAAATTACTAACAACTATTTGATTGTTTAGAAATTACTAATAACTGTAGTAATTTGTCAACTTTTAGTTATGTTATTTAGTTTTGAACTTTTACTAACGAAAGTATGTTATTTAAGCAAAGTTTTGAATTACCCGCCGGCTCACGGCTATACGGGGTTCCCTGGGTATAACAAAAAAAGTTTTGAATTGCCTATTTTTATAGGAAATTATTATCCTTAACTTAAGTGAGTTACCAACCTTATTTCCAATGAAATCACCAACTCTTATTTGAGCCATTTGTTGATACTTATGTCATTAATTCCAAATCAAAAACTTTTGAATGACTTGACAACTTTTATTGAAGTCTATTGTATCAATTTTATTTGAGTTACTTATTGACTGATAAAATTACCAAGTAGATTTAGGATACAACTCTTCTTTGAGCCACATATCAATGTTGACTAGGTCATTTTCAAATTATCGAGTTAATAACTTATGAACTATAGTGTGAAAGAACCTACCAACTTTTACTCTCGATGAAGCCATTGACTGGCCTTATGTTAGCAACTCTTATTTGGGCCGCTCAACATGTTCACTTGATTGATTTCAAATTTTTGACTTTTCTTCAAATAAGAATCTGTAATCAGTAGTCGATAATTTTATTGGAGAAACAATGATAAATAACTCAAAAATTAAAATTGGTAATATCATATAAGATTTGGTAAATTTAAAAAGTTGGTATGCCACACATTTAAAAATTAGTAGTTTACTAAAAGAATCGGTGATTTCTAAGGAGATTTGGTAACTTCCTACCAATATACTAGGCATGCAATTTGCTAATCATGTTTTTTCACCAAAGATTATTTAGGACTTACCAATTTTCATAGGATTTTATTAATGACTTTTCTGATTTATGAATACGGAACATTAAAATAATTTAAAATTGCAGTAAATGTATAAGTGAGGGCTTGTTTGATAAAAATGAAAATCAAGTGTTGAAACTTAAGAATTGAACTTAAACCGTTGATAATCTTAAGTGCTGAAGATAGAATTTACAAACTATTCGATGACAATTAAAATCAATAGCTCAATACTATTTAATCTCTTATCAAACATAGGAAAAAAGACCACTATTGGTAGGTTTTATTGATATGAACTCTAACTTGATAATGGTGTCAAGGGACAGAATGAACTCTATTGTAAGAAAGAGGGACAGAGTCACCTTAGAGTAATGGTTCTATCCGATGAGGTTAAAGTAAAAGAAGATCACCGTCTCCTTACCTCTCCACATTACGATCGAAAGAAAAACCCTTATGAATGAATGAATGAAAGCCTGTTCGGCTCGAAACCGGTACCCTCTTTCGAAGAGCCTTATTCGGCTGAATCAGCACATTGGAAAGGTGGGGATCCAGCTGCTGTATCGGACAAGGATCGAAAAAGGGCTGGCTGGCTGGCTGGCTGGCTTGGATTGTCTCGGGCTATTAAGAATGATACAATTCTGGAGGCGGAGCGGAGACTTTACATTCTTTTGTTTACGAAGGTGGTTTGCCAGAGGATGATGTACTATTTGCATAGTTGGAAGGGAACAAAAGATGAGAGGATTTTGACTACCGTCTCCAATTTCCTTTCTTGAAACCATCCCCCTTGCACTCCTCACGCAACATTAGAGGGCCCCCATCAATTACTTTTCCACCGACTGAATTAAGTAACTCCTCCTTTACTTGCTAGATTAGGTGGATTTTTGACTTATTCAAAAAATTTAAGTCAATTCTATATGAGCCATTAAACAAGCTTAATCTCATTAGGCGTAACTAATTGAGTTATTATACAATCCCTAAGACAAGTTTGATTGGACTAGTAACTGGGACGTTTGATTTTAGGTGTAGAGTTCGACTCATGCTCTGCAAAAATTCAAAGTAAAAATATGAGAATAAGTTGAAAGGTAGAGTATGTTAGATTAAAATAAAAAAAAAAAAAGACCCAAGACAATTGTTCTTTTAAAACGAAAAGTTGGTGGATGCTAGAGAAAAGAAAAGATCAATTAGAGGACCGATTTGCAAACGATTTGCAAAAGAGAGATAAGAACAGGGGCGGAATTGCAATTTCCCCAAAAGAAAGAGGGGAAGCTCGAAGCGAAGAAAACAAGAGAAAGAGAGGTAGGAGGGAGTGGTCGGATTCTCCAGCGGCTCCCACCTCCGCCTGCCTTCCTACGCTAACCTGCTGACTTTCTCTCTCTACCTCTCTCTCTCTCTCTCTACCCCGCGCTCTCTTCTCTCTCTACCCGCCTCCTCCTCCTCTGCAGAAAACCCTAGGCGATCGGAGGACAATGGTGTTCTACTTCAAGGCCCGTCCGGAGGCGGGCGACTACACCATCTTCATGGGCCTCGACAAGTACGAGAACGAGGAGCTCATCAAGTACGGCTTCCCCGAGGACATCTGGTAACTACGATTCTCCCTCTTCCAACCCCCCCCCCCCCGGCGTCTCCCCTCCGCTTCGTCCTTTGTTCGTCGATTGGTGATCGCGGGGGGGCGCTCGAATTCGGATCGGGCCTTTGGAATTTCGTGAAATTAAGGCGTGGCGCGGCGAAAGTTTGGATTTTTTTACGTGCGTTGGGACTGGCGGTCGTGGTCCTGCTGGTATCGACATTGTGGTTCTGCGATTTCTCGCGATCGGTGGAGGACTATCTGTTCGTCGCCTGGAAAATGGATTGAATTGGATTAAAGGGAGGCTGATGCTTGAAAAAAAGGTTCTTGGAGCGGAATCTTGGTCAATTTCGAAAATGGATGTAATTAGATTAAAGAGAGGCTGATACTTCAAAAAAAAAAAAAAAAAGAGTTCTTGGAGTGGAATCTTGGTCAATTTGGAAAATGAATTGAATTAGATTAAAGAGAGAGGGTGAAAGCATGATAGTTAAGGAAAAGATTTAGAGATGGAGTGGAATCTTGGTCATTTTGGAAAATGGGTTAAATTAGATTGGAGAGAGAGAGGCTGAAAGCATGATGCTTTAGAAAAGAGAAAGAAATGGAGCGGACTCTTGGTCAATGTGGAAAAGCAGATAACAATACGTTCTCCTTTTGCATTATGAGTAGGGTGATATAGGCGGGATTAACTTGTTTTGGCATTTCATATTGCCACTCTTGTATTGGCTTGAATGGAAACTGTATCTTATGAAATGTCAAAGCTCTTCACTGTTTGTTTCAATTTAAGGCTGCTTGTGTACTTGCTATTGTGTTTCCTTTCCCCATCTTTGGCTTTTTAAAAGCTTTCTCTGTTCACTGCATTTTTTGATCACTGAGTAAGTAGTTGACAGTTATGCTGCTGAAGAATTAAAAATTATGTCTCTTCTTCAATTTCCTCCTTTATGCATCAGAAGATAGGTTCTTGCAGCAGAGAGGGTGTTGCATTTTTGTTTGCCAAACTATCTGAATGACAAGAAGATTGTTGTTTTCTTTAGCAACTCTATTTTAATCTGTGTATGTAGTAAGAATTATGCTGAGAATTTCTAGTCTATCGAGTATTGTTCCCTTTTCCCTTTCTTTTGCTAGCATCGAAGCACGTTATTGAAAGGCTTTTTATTCACTTGTGTTGTACTTTTAGCTGAATCTATGACTTTCAAGGAAATGCATTATGTTTCTGGTCTTTTGTGACTACCTGGCTAATGACTCATTCTGAAGTAAGATCTCTGCACTGTTTCTGTTTTTCTGTCTAGTCTAACACTGAGAGTCTTTCGAAGATTTATTGACTTTTTTATGGGGTGGTTTGAGCTAGTGATTGCCATGAATTTAGAGGAAGCTAACTGATTCTTCTTTTCTTATCAAGGTAACACCAGGTGAAACTTTCTTCATATGAATTTTTCTTTTGCAGGTTCCATGTTGACAAAATGTCCTCTGCTCATGTATATCTGAGAATGCACAAAGGTCAGACAATTGATGATATTAGTGAAGGTGTGCTGGAGGACTGCGCTCAGCTTGTCAAAGCAAATTCTATCCAAGGTAAATGTCCTGCAGTTTTTGTCACTGTACCAACACCACTATCATTTTCTGTATTATTTCTCAAAGCATTTTTTTACATTTAGCTATCAGAGACTAAAGGACAGACTGTTTATCTGAGATTTATGGCCTCCTTGGAGTTAGTGAATTTTGCATGTCTGTTAAACATCTTGAACTGTTCCTGATCCTTTTTTAATTTTTCTTACTGTTCCCATGTCAATTGTATCCATAGGCAACAAGGTGAACAATGTCGATGTTGTTTATACTCCTTGGGCAAATCTGAAGAAAACAGCATCCATGGATGTTGGTCAAGTTGGTTTCCACAGTTCAAAAATGGCAAGTCTTTTTACTTTTTTTTTTTTTTTTTTGCTGTACCTGCATGTTTGTTTATACTTCTTGTTGAAACTATTGTTTGTTGAACTTGCTATTTTTTCTTTCTGAACTGGATTCATATTTGATTCTAAAAGATTGTTTCTTTTTAACAATCTATCAGGTTCGCACCGTGAGAGTTGAGAAACGGCTTAATGATGTTGTCAATAGACTGAATCGGACAAAAGTGGAAAGGAAACCTGACTTAAAAGGTAATTTATGTTTGTCACATACTTTATGATTCTGGGAGTATCTGTTCAGTGATACATCTAGATTGGTCAAATCTCTATGGTCAATGTATAGGTTTAATCACTCTTCCCCACAGAGTACTATATTTTATATAGTATGAATTTTCCTTTTTATTGGGTATTCAACCCTAACTTCTTGTCAGCCATAGAAATAAACATTTTGGCTCAGATTGCTTATTTGATATGTCGGTTATGATTGCAGCTGAGCGTGAGGCAGTCAATGCAGCTGAAAGAGCGGAAAGAAAGCTACAGCTAAGAGATAAAGTAAATCCTTTCTGTTTTTGAATAAAGACTTTTTCTTCTGTTTCCTGCACTGCTATTTTTAGCTCAGTCATCATTGTATATTGATGTAACATCTGTCCCTCAAAGCTGATGTGCCACTGTAAGTTTCTCCAGATTGATCAGTTGTCATAGAAACTTTTGATTTTGAAGCTTGAAGAAGGAATGTTTCTTTGGGGTTGAATTGAAGCTGCATTTAGGTTGATGCTCTTTCAGTATGATATACTTGCAACATAGGGAACTGTGGTAGGAAGAGACTTTAATAGTGGTTCTCCCCATGGACTGCTTTGGAAATCCTTATTTTAGCAGCTTACCTCATGTTGGGTAGTGAATAAACTACAGCAGTCTTTGTTTTGATCTTACATGAGTTTGGCATATGGGATAGATATTTGGTTTGGCATATGGGTAGAGAGCCTTTCAGGTTTTGATATTATTCTATATTTTCCTTCTCAATGTCAAAGGAATCTGTGATAAAAGCAGGAAAGTTTCCAGTGAACACTCCTGTCTTCAGAAGCTTGTTCTTTTTGCAATGCTTGTTTCATTAGGGCGTGTTTGAAAAGAGTTTCACTTCTACCTTTTGCTTAATCTAAAACTTGCAATAGATGCACTTTAAACTTTTTGTTAACCTGAAATACCTGAAACCTTCACGCCATATAAATGTTGGCATGCAGATTCTTATGTAGCTTCATAATTTGTTGAACTTTGTATAATATTTTTAATTTGACGGAAAAGCAAAGAAATTTGGCATTCTTCTCTGATTGTTGCAGAGTATCTGTCATGCTTGGGATTTAGTGGCTTTATAGCCTTTATCATAGTCCACATTGTATGTTATTTTAAGGGTTTCACAAGTTCATTGATTTTGTTAAAGGTGGGTTAAAAGGGGTGCTAGTGGTTTTATTGGTACTGTAACTTCTTGTTTTTAGAAATGTGTTCATGTAACTTGGATAAAATTTTCTTTGCCTTCTTGGATAGCTCTATATCATGGAGTATAATATTTTTTCAGAAACGACGAGAGGAAATGGATAGGATGGAAAAAGAGAGGCAGGCAGAACTAAGGAGCTACAAGGGTTTGATGGTTGCTGAAAATATGACATCTAATAAGCAAATTGCCTCTGCAAGCAAGTCTTTACAGGAACTGGAGGACGACTTCATGTGAGAATGTTTTACTGCATTGTGGTCAGCTGTTGTTTGCTCTCAACAAGGAAATTAGCCGTTCAGCTATGATCCTAGGCCAGAAGGAGTCTTTCCTCAAAGATGAATGATCTCCATCCTTTAACCATTCATTTCCCTACCATATGGAACTAGCTACTGTGGATGATAGTAAAATGCTGGGTGCACTTGGGACAGAGAGGAATTGTTTGGATTCAGAAAGGCTTAAGTGATTTTATGAGATGTGTCCTATGGAGATTCTAACAGATACAACTTTGTCGATCTTTGGTGGATTGGATATTTAAGTTGTAGAACTTGATGAGACATCATCTTGTGCTGTGTCGTCCTGCGAGTTGTATGGAAAAGAGTCTTTGTTGAATCCTAACTTTTTCATATTCGCTTTTAGCCCTTAAACTGCTTATATCAGCTGTAGGTGTTTCAAGCTTGCAATTTGCAGGCACCTTCTGCCCCCTGTTATTTGATTTTATTGGTTGTCACGTTAGTGCTGTTTTAGAGTTGGCCATATACTAGTTTGGTGTTTGTTTTTGGGGTCACGGCAGTGTTTTTCTTGGTTACATCCGTTTTTCTTTCTTACTGTCAGTACACCGCAGAATCTGTTATGTGTCGGTTTGCATCGGTTTGTTTCTCTGCTTAGTGGTTCATGTAGCTGTCTATTGCAATGTTTGGCTTGTGGCTTTGTATTTCATGGTCTGCAGTAATTTCTTGCCTTCTTAATGGTATTTGTTTGGCCTGCATTAGACTGCTCTGGTGACTAGCTCTCAATATTGGTTGCCATGTATTCAACTCCGATGAGAGGTCGATATATGAAGTTTTGCAGATCATGCAGAATCTGCTGATTCCGTCTCACTATCGCTCTAGAAAACCTTTTCTGCTCTTTCTTCGACTTTTGAAAGCTTAACAATCGTCCGTCTTCCTAGTAATTTTCCAGACCCCGATCCATATTTTGAATCGATCCAATCATCCTCGATGATAGAAGTTCACGATGACTGATTTCGTGCTCGTTGTGTTCTGTATCCATCTTCCATGAAAAAAAAAAATATACTTCAGTGAAGCTTAGGGGCAAGTGAACCTGAATGAAAGGGTGATACTTGGTTCTAAGTTAAGCCTCACTTTCCCACCGTATCATCTTTGCCCCTGAATCAGAAGCAACACATGTTCAGTCTTATTGTTTCTATGGCAAGCGTGCTTCTTACCCTTACAAATGCAGCTCAAAAAAAAAAAAAAAAAAATCTATCATTTTAAGAGTGGATTGTGCGCATTCGCAGCTTAGAGTCCAACTTTTCTTTATGCCTATCAAACTTCAAAGCTATTTTACACACTCCCCTAACTAGCCATCCGATTTTGTCATTATTTTTTGTATACGACATTTGATTGGATACATGACATCATGGTACCATTTTACTGTTTATATCACATAAAAAATATGCAATATGTAGAATGGAAGCAAAGCTCGATTCTAATCGGACTTTTGATTTTGTTCGAGTATCAAATCCAATGCGTTGTATAAGTTTTTCCAAACGGCAAGAAAAATTAAATTTGGAACATGAAGAGTTTGAAAAGATTTAATGGTTTGGGTGAACCCAGTGCACTTCAAAATTTGGGCCGGACCCCTTCCCAACCTCAAGCCATTTTACTTTTGGAACGACCATAGGATTTGAATCGTCAAATAGCTAAGGGCTGTTAAAAGCAATTTTTACTTCTCCACCAAAATCTTAAAATAATGAAGCATGTGAACATATGTGTTTAAGATTTATATGCTGCAAAAGTATCAAATGTTTCAAGGTAAAAGAAGTCAATGCCCCCCAACAAAATTTCAATTAAGCAAAGATCTAAAGTATATTTAAACATGCGCTAATTGTTATATATCTAATTTGTAGTTACTTTAACATAGATATTTTAAAATTGTAAGACTGCGTTTGACGGTCGGGATAAAATTCGTGATAAGATATGATTTATTTTATTCTACGTTTGGTGTTCGCTCAAGATAGAATAAAGTCGGATATAAAGGGATATAGGTAAGCTATGAAGCTCGGACACGTTGCTGGAGCTTCCGTGTCATGTCCGACACGTGTTAATGTGTTTGACATGCTCGGACATGCAGTCAACATGTGTCAGATTTTTTGACCACGATCTGACACATGGTCAATTTTTCTTGACACATTCCGACGCGCGTGTTAAGAGAGGATCGTTGAAGAAGACGATGGAGGGTGGAGGTGAGGCCAAGACGGCGAGGTAGGGCCGGCGGTTAGGTTGCAATTGCGAAAGAGGAAGGGCTAAAGGCCCTTCAGCAAGTGACTGTGATGGAGAGAGCACCTGCGAAGCTCACTACCAGCTGCAGCAACAGGGCTTGAGTGACTTTTGCAGGGGCACCGACAATGAGTTCATCACCCTGCCCATGGTGCGATGAGTAGGAAGAAGAGGCTGTTGTAATGGTTTTAGCAAGAAGAGGAGGAGGGTGGTGGGGGACGACGGAAACTGGAAAGAAACCGAGGCCGGAGAGAGAAACGGGGGAAAGAAATGGTTTTTTTGGGAATGAGAGTTTTGAGAGAAAAGAGAGGAAAATGATTTTTGGGAATTTTTTCAGGGGAATAATTTTAAGCGGCAAATTACTTTTGTTATAAAAATAAATGAAAGAGTTAAAAAGTGATTTTGAAAAATTAAAATATTGAATGCTAAATAATAATAAATTTTGATGATTATAGAATATCATAGATTTATTTAAATAAAGTTGATTATATTCTTTTTAGTCATTAGTTTCATTCATAATTTTTATTAAAGTTAAAAACATGTTCCCAAATATGGGTACGCATTAATTATGAATATATTTTTCAAATTTTCTATGAATAGATTTATTAATATTATTAGTTTAAATTCATTATAAACTCTATTTATTTATTTATTTATTTATGAATTTGAATTAAATTAATTAAAAATAAAAATATTTATTTAATAATAATGTGTCCTAATATGTCGAAATAATGACGCGTTGGCGTGTCATATCGTGTTATGTGTCCGTGTTGTATGTTCGTGCTACTAATAGGTAGGATAAAATTTTCCCATGAGGGAGGTATGATAAATGATGAATATGATTTCTAATGTTCATAATAAAAATTTATTTTTCTCGAATAACAAATTTATTAAATTAAAAAAATTAAAATTATATTTCAATATAAATAATATTTGAATTCTAATTTAAGAAATTTAAAATAAAAAATAAAAAAATATTTTTAATTAATCTTATTTCAATTTATATGTTCAACTTTAATTCTATCTTATAATAAATATTTAATCTATAAATTAAATATTTATATTTATTATATATTTTAGGTATTTTTATATTTTAGGTATATTAGTACAGTTTACTATTTGATAAAATTTTATTAAAGAATGATGAAATGGGAAAAAAGAAATAGTAAAGAAAATAACATAAAAAAGAGGAAAAATAAAATAAAAATAAATTAAAGAATAAAGTTACGAGAGATTTTCACCATCTCCGATTATGAATATTTAGGTTAATTTATAATGATATGTTGTTTATATCAAAAAAATCCATATTATTTGATGTGAATATATTTGACTTTAATATTACGATTCACTAAATAATAGATAGGATATAAAAAAATCTCAAGATTTCATATCTTATTATGATTAGAAATCCGAACGACTAAACATAGCTTAAGATATTTTATTTGAAAATCAGCTTTTTATTTAATACTGAAGATCTTGAATTAAGTAGCAACATTGATATTTGAAGTTTAATGTAGCTTTCATGAAAATATAAATTTGTTCGGACAAAGTCAATAAAGATATTTGTATTTTTGGGTACAATGAACAGTATATTTTTAACTTTCCACAGATGTCTCTAAGAGGGCGACATTGCATTTTCCCTTTATTTTCTCGTTTTCCCAAAAGAAAAAGAGAAAAAAAATCCCAAAGCGAACCGGAATACGGAGAACCGAACCGGCTCTACGCTCGGCTCGGAAGTGAACCCGGTCCGAAAGCTCCCCTCTATCTTCTCCAGCCGCTCCCTAAAACCCTAATAAAAATCACCTCCATTTCTCAAGAGCCTGCAAAACCCCACCGGCGACGAGCTTCTCTCCGTTCCTCCTCCGATCACGCAGCCGAGAAGAACCGAACGAAGGAGAAGAAATCAATGGCGTCCCAGTCGCTGGACGAAGAAGTAGCCAAGAAAGTCCATCGCCAGGTTCGCTTCGCACGGGCTCCTCGATTCCGTCTCTTTCGGATTCGGAAAAAGGCGATTCGATTCGCTTCGCTTCGCCTAAAGCGCTCACTGAAAATCTGCCCGGAAACGCGCAGGTGGAGTTCTATTTCAGCGACAGCAATCTGCCGCGGGACAACTTTCTCAAGAAGACGATGGGCGAGAGCGAAGACGGGAGTATCCTCCTCCGCTTATGGCATTCTCCGGTCGCGTGTTCGCGTCGTTCTTTTTTTGCTTTTTCATTTTTTGGCGCCTGCGTGTTTGGTCGGTTTCGATGAGTTGGGAGTTCTCTGCGAGTCGGTGGTGTTGTGCTTAACTGTGTTGCAGTGGTCAGTTTAGCGTTGATTTGCTCGTTCACGCGGATGAGAGGCCATCTCGGGTTGGAGAACCTGAAGCCTGAAGACATACCAGAGGAAACGGTGAAGGCGGTGGCCGATGTCCTTCGGAAGTCTGAGTTCCTTAAAATTTCCGAAGATGGTGAGTTTCTCTTTGTGGATACTCTCTTTTTCATTACAATTTAACCCTTTGATTATAATTTTTTTTTTTTTGGGTGGTGGGGTCTTTTTAGTGTATAAGATTGTTAATGAGATAGTGCTGCGATTGGTTTTGGAATATCTTTCCCTAGGTTTTAGTAGCTTGAGTGTACATGTTGATGTCGGGAGGGGTATAGAAGGTTTGCTTGTGATCCTACATGCTGATTAATGAGGATATATGAAGCTATATGATTTGCTTTGGATGCATTTAAAATTACTTTCTGGATAGGGAAAGAATGACCTTTGTAAGCGTAGGATCACAGAGAATCTTTTTGTGATGCTAGGGTATTGCACATGCTCTGTCATTTACGTTTTCTTAATCTATCAGGGACCAGAGTTGGTAGGACCACTGAATTGAAAGCTGAAGAGGTGATCGAGCAAGTAGATACAAGAACCATTGCCGCATCACCGCTAGAGTATAATGTAAAGCTGGAAAATGTGGAATCCTTTTTTGCTCAATTTGCGAAGGTGACAACAGCCTTCCTACTTCTCTGTTTGCATCTCTTTTTGGGAGTTAGCATTTCTCATCCCTTGGCATGGTTCCCACATTCGCATTCCCGAGTTTTATGTAGTACTCATTCTACCAGATCTATTCATTTCTGTTGGTTGAATAAGGAGCGTTTACATGATCCTGTTTGATGATTTTCGGTGGTTATCTGGTTCTCCTTTCTGTTTGGAGTGGTTGAAAGAGCAAGGTTCTAGGACACACAGATAATGCTAGAGCAGCATGCTTATCCTATCTTTTGCCTGAGCACGTGGAAAGCTGCTATAGTCAATAATGTTAAAAAATAACTCGAGCAGCCTATGCCCTTCTCTGGTTATAATTGGGAAGTTTGGCTTGGTCAAGTCTGTTGGTTTGGACGGTTAAACCATTTGGGATGTAAAATTTTGGATTATCTTACAGAGTCAGTGTAGTCTAAGGCGAAAAGCACAATTAAGGTGCTGGCAACCTAAAATGCTAAGGCGAGACTAAAAAGAAGTGCACGCCCAAGCAAAGCAAGGCGCAATTGGGCAAAAATTTTTAGCATATCTAATCTTACACAAGAATAAATTTTATATATATAGATTTTGAACAATATCAAAAGTGTAAATAAATGTTGTGCAAAAAAACTCTGCACTTAGCTGTAGGGATGGAGGAAAAATTAACCCAATCATAATCTCATAAAACTTAGAAGAAAACAAAGTCAAACAAAAATTTCTTCTAGGTGTAAGTATTACGTAATTCTATAAATTTAGTTTTTTGGGTCTCTTTTCCGTCTGTGTTTTTGAAATAGAAGGATAAATGTCATTAAAAAGAAAGACTCCCTAGGGTTTCCATAATCCATGATTTGTATTAGGTGAGCACCTGGCGCCTTGTGCACCTGATGGCTTAGGCAAGAAAAGCATCTGGCTTGTTGAAGGCCCTTGCCTAGACATCACAGAGGTGAAAAATCATCAGCCTACCTTGGTTCTGCGCTTCAGTGTGTACCTTGTGCGCTTTTGACTACAGTGAGAGTTTGGCTTCTGGGTCTTTGCAAAACACTTGACCTTCTGAATTTTTGCAAAATCTGCTTTTATGCATGTGCTGGATGATTACCAAGTGACTATTATGCCTATGTAGTTAATTGATGTTCCAACCTGACTAGTTCTGTTTGAGATCTTCCATATTTTGAGACATAGTGAGATATAGGGCAAAGTAGAATTTAGAACTTGAAGAAATAAGTTATGATGCATTCGATTGGGTTTACCTTTTCCTTTTTCTTTAGGGTCTTGTATAGTGCCCTTCTTTTTTTAAATTTGTGAATGTGGACATGGTTCTGAGTCCCTTTATTTCAGGTTAATAGTGTGAGGTTGCCTCGCCATGTTGCAGACAAAAGGGTATTTTGTGGCACAGCTTTGGTTGAATTCTCAACCCAGGAAGATGCTGCGAGGGTTTTGAATGAGAGTCTGGCTTATGCAGGAGTTGAATTAGAGCTAAAACCAAAGTAAGTTTTTTCTGTCAGTGTCTCAGAGGGAATTTACTTTAGTGATCTTTGTTTACCTTCCATGCTATTGGATTGTGTAGCATAAGCTCTAGTAACTTTATATATCTATAATTACGAGAATGGTCTATGATGGACCAAGTAATGAAATGCAAGTGCTTAGTTCACTGTAAGTTTACCATCTGTGGAACTTTTTTTTTTTTTTTTTTTGTGATGTCTTGATAAATATTTCGGAAAAACTACCCAAGGGTTGATCGTTGTGATAAATCTGTAGAGCTCGATGTGCTGTTTGACTTGACAGCAATGGCCTCTACAACCTATCAATTCTAGTTTTCAGCTAGAGTGTAAAAGCTCCTATTATATTCTATGATGAGGAAGCCCACTTTAAATTGGTATCCTGAGCCATGAAAAATTCACAATTTCATGAACCAGATAAGACCCAAGTGGGTGGCCTAAGCATGAAGTGGTTTGTAATTGGTGGTGTGAGGAATTGACCTGTGCCATTTGCAGTCTGTTTCTTATTTAAGAAGCCAACTTATGGGTTTTAGAAAGCTTCAATTAGTTTTGAAACTTTGAAGTTTCCTTATATATCGTTGCACTATTTTGGGCACTTTGTGAAAAGATACATCGCACTGTCATTCTCTTTGCACTCAAATAAATTTGTGCTAGCGAGATGGATGGTTGTGCTAACATTGTGATTTAGATACTTCGCTTGGAGAGGATTTTTGTAAGATTTTCAGGACTTTACTTGTTTGGTGTTGGATTATCATAGTCAGGAGATCTTTTTATGAGTGACTAATTACTATTAACATTGGGAAGTTGGGCAAATGCGATGAGTATTCATGCTATCGTTGTAGTTTACATATTTCGCTGGAAAATTTCTTAAGCTTTTCGCCAGTTTACTAGTGCTTGGTGTTGGAACATCATAGTCCTGAGATTTGAGGAGTGACTGGATTCTGGCATCCCGCACCCTAACCATGTCTCCATATCTTTTGTCAATCCATTTGCTGGAAAAGAGAGACTATCCACATTTGGTAAACTGTGTTAGTAAACTGTAGTTGCTAGAAGAGACATTAGCTTGATACAGTTGAGGGTCTAGAGCTGGCTGTTGTACTGTAATGTTCAATTTGAATGGCAAATCCCCTTCTGTAGCTGTTAGCACCTTTTCCCATGTCTTGTGGTGTTGAAGGATCTATTGAATTGATAGTGCTGGGTTTGTGGATGAGGTCATGTTGTTGTATGTATGGCTAATGCCTCCATGCCCTTCAGGAAGGATTTTGATGCTGAAAGAGCAAAAATGATGGAAGATTTTGAGAATGCTCCTCCCATGAGTTCAAACAACAAGAATGATTCAGATCCACAGCAGAAGTAAGACATTGCCTCTTGACTGCAGAGGTTACGTTTGTGTTTTCTATTTCCTACGTTCTTCAGATATATTGAGCATGATGACATCCACTCTCTTATGGTTGCAGCTACCCAAAAGGCTTACTTGTTGCATTCACATTGAAGTGCATTGGAGAAGAAGGTTCTGCTGGGGAAAATGACACTCATGAGCCAGCAGCAAGTGATAACATAGATGGGTCAAATGTTGATGGGTCTAAAGATTCTTCAGAGAATGTCAATGCTGAAGCTGATCAGACGGCATCAGAACATGTCGATGATGATGCCAGGCTGCAGAAAGATACAACAGAAGGTGAAAATAATGGTCTAGAGAGTAGCAAAAAGGAGCGTGACAATGGAGAGCAGTCTGCTGAAGGTGCCTCACACAAGGATGGAGAGAAGGAGAGATCTTCCACCTCCTTTAAAAAGGACATGGATGTGGTGATGCGTGAGGATCTGAAGAGTGTCTTTGGGAGGTTTGGCACTGTTAAGGTACTTAGCTCATTTCTCTAGTTCTTTCTGGTTTGTGGAGATGCGCTGATTTGCTTATCTAGTTGTGATTAATAAGAGGAAATTATTGCATGTACTTTTCAGTTACCTTTAATGCTGGAGACATCCTTCCTTTTCTTTCTTTAAATGCAAAGGCTGGTAGCCTGATAATGCTTTGGTCATCTAATTAGTGGCTCCTTGAACAGGAGAATTTCTTTTGTTGAGTGATGTAGTAATCTTATTCCGTTTATCTAACTACTTGTGATGGTTCTGTGTTTCTGAAGTATGTTGACTTCAAGATGGGAGATACTTCAGGTCACATACGGTTTGAAGAACCTGAAGGAGCTCAAAAAGCTCGCGCTGCGGCAGTTCTTGCTGAAGAAGGGGGTCTTTTTGTTAAAAACTACATTGCCACGTTGGAACCTGTTACAGGTAGATAGTGACTTTCGTTTTTCTTAGTGCTGCTTGTTTCATTCCATTGATGACGGTATTCTCATGGAAAAATTTGTGGCCACTTACCATATTGAGTTTTCATCTAGTTTCCTTTTGATACAAATGTTTGTTAGAGTCTATTTCAAGTTTCCTCTGCAATTTCAAGACTGAAGGTATAGCCCTATGGAAGTATAATACTAATAGTTTCAGTGATAGGAACTGTGAAGTTGGCGAGTCTTTGTTATGTGTAATAACCTGTAAAGTAGACTTGGATATGCTCTTTGATTAAAAGCCTTTTCTTAATTCCCTTTGCCAACACCTCATCATGATGAGATGGTATCTTTGTCTTGTGGTTAGATGTAAAGTTTTTAATTGATACTTATCTTTGAGTTGTTTAAATCTGCACAATTGATCTCTTTTCCAATTTTTGGTAAATTCTTCAGATGATGTTATTGCCTGAGCAGATGCAAATTTTTCAATAGTCTGTTAGGTCTCAATTCTTTTCATCAGCATTAGATCTTAAGCTTTTTCTGATGTGAAACTTTCACATATGTGGGTGAAAATGCAATAATTTGCAAATTGTTGCTCAATGTTTGTACGATCTGCTAATCTCATTCTTGCAGGTGAGGTGGAAAAGGAGTACTGGGCCCTACTTCGTGGTAGCCAGGACAAATTTCGGGATGCTAGGGGTGGACGAGGAAGGTTAGTATGCACCTGGCGCAGTTATCTCTCTCTCTCTCTCTCTCTCTCTCTCTCTCTCTCTCTCTTGTAATGATAGAACTTTTTTCCTCTCAGAGGAGGAAGACATTTTAGAGGTGGGAAGCATGCTCGCTCAAGAGGGAATGACTCCGGCTTTAACCGTGCAAACAAATCTCAAAAGGTAGGCTAATGGAAGTCGAAGGACCAAACTTATAAAACAATTTTGGACCGGTTTTGTAGAATTGCTTGGATCCTCCCGGCAATCTGTCTTCTTTTGCTGCGAAGTTACTCTGGCCGAGCACTGTACGAGAATGTCTGTATCTATTGTACTCTTTTACTGAAGGAATCAGAGTTTTTGAGCTTTTAATTATCCTTCTCGGTATCTATCTTGGTGGTAGTTGGAACTTTACGGTCTTTGAATTGTCCAATGTGCTCCTCAGTAAAACCACTTCTTCGCCTCTCTGGGCTTGCGACGCTGAGTCATAGTCAGGTCACTTTGCTTACGGCTTGCCTCTGGTCAGTTGGTCGTTCTATAAATGGCAAGAATGCCAAACTCCTATGCAGTACATCTACGGAAATTGTCAATGCTTGAAATGTCATCATTGAGATGTAATGGACTGCATCCTCAATGAATCCAATTGTGGAAGTCATGCCTGGTCATTTGTTGAGTTCGTCTAAGGACAAAGCTCTAGTTGAACATCTGAAAACAGAGTTGCTTTTTTTGTTTTAACAGTCTAAAAAGTAGATGAATTTGATGTTTTTTAATCTCAATAGGTGTTAAATTCATATATGATCTATTTTTCTTTTGAATTGGGTTAATATGGTCATTTCAAATTTGAAGAACTTATTTTATAGACATTAAAATTTAAGGTCTAAAATGAATGAGTCCAAACAAGTTTAGTTTAGAATCCGTTTTCAACCCATTAGCGCGTTTGATAATACTTACATAAATTTTTTTCAAAAATTTTATTTTTATTTTCGAAAAATTTTTAAGTATTTTAAGCTGTTTGGTATAACTGTTTAAAATTTCAATTCTTAGAATAAAATCACGTTTGGTACCATTATCAAAATTTCTAATACAAATATTTTTTTATTTTTTAAATAATTTTATTTTTTTCATAAAGAATTTTTAATCATTTTATTATTATTTTTTTTTTTCTTTTTCTTCTTCTCTTTCAAGGTTTGTTGGTCAAGGTTGGCAACCTTGGGATGAGGGCTGGCAATCTCGACCCTCGCAAAGCTATGCCTCATCAGCCAAGCCTTGCCTAGAGTTGGGCAAGGTTTGTTGGTAGCTGGGTGAGGCTTGCTTATAGTCGTTGGGAGAGGCTTGGGCGAGGTTCGCTTGGCCATCGGCGAAGCTTGCCTTGGCTTGGCGAGCCTTTGACAAGCTCGTGAATCTCACCCAACCGGTCACTAGGGATTGGCCCGTAGCGATGGATGGCAATGGTGGCAGCGATAGCAGTTAAAGAAAAAGGGAAGAAAAAAAAAAAAAAAGAGAAAATAGATTGGCTTGATTCTAGAATTGTTTTGGAAACAAAAATTATTTATTTATTTATTTTTCGAATCTATTTCAAATCTACTTTTAGGAAAAAAAAATAAAAATTTATTCATGAAAACAAAAATTTTAACGAATGAATTTCCCGATAACAAAATAATAGAAATTGTTAAGTTACCAAAGAGTCTAAGGTGCAGACTTTCTTCTCTCTCTCTCTTTGCTCTCTCCTAACTAGTCGTCGTCTTCTCTTCCTCCCGCCTAGTTTTCGATGCCTCCTTCGTGCCTCAACCTCTTGTTTGGCGCTTCGAGTTTTTTGATCCACTTTTTTGAATTGACAATGGGCGCTTTTGGATTAGATCATGCCCCTATGTACGAGGCTGAGGGACAACGTGTCTCGTACGAGCTTTGTGCTCGAGGAGCAACTCGTTCTTGCGGAGGTCCTCAACAAAGCGGGAGAAGCTTTGTGATATGCGAAGAGCGGGGCTGGACGCGAGCGAAGGAGCGCGGGAAGTAGCCGTTGAAGGAGCAGCCTACTTTGATTCGAATAAGACAACGGATATGAGTACTATCACGGCACTGTGTTAGCCGGCGCTTCGTGCTTAGAGGTTTCAAAGTCTTTTTTGATCTAGCAATGTATACGTGTTGCTGAGGTTGTTCATGATTTGAAATCTAGGGTCTCTCTAATGGCCAAAAATCAGAGGAACGAGGCCGAGGTCTGTGGAGAACGGAGTGTTGATTGTTCAAGCCGGGGCCTTAGCCGGGGGCTGCGGAGGACGGAGGTGGGAAATGGGGATTCATCGGGAGCAGAGCTTTGTGTACCCGGTGGCCAGGCAGCTGCGACGATTCAGGAGGGTGCTTGCGCAGAAGGAGGGACGGAGTCGCGCAAAGTTTGTCTAGATATTTTTCCTTTATTTTTTATATAATTTCAATTTGTTAAATGCTTAGGTTGCTATAATTTTTTAAAAAAATGAGTGGATTAGTCCGGAGTTTGGTTGGCCAATGGTCTTTCATATTATATAGAAAATAAATTGATTTATACGAGTTAAACGAGTGAATTTGAATTGAACCTATTTATAACCTGCTCAAACCCAACCTAACTTGACCCACCTATTTACCACCTCTACCGGTACTAGCAAAAGGCAAGTAAACTTGCAAGGGACGAGAAAATCCTTACTCCAGGCTTGCCCTTCCTGCGAGTAGAAGCCCTTGATCGCCGCAAATTTGGATGTCTCCTCTTGGAAACTGACCGTGACAGAAAAGAAAATGAATGCACAACCCAGAACTTAGCATCACATCTCATTTAGTCTTTCCCCAAATTGACGGGGAATTCTTAATATTATGCCAATAACACGTCTTTAAATTCCGGTTCTCAGCTCAAAAGAGGACGTTTCAAATGCCTGACTCGTCGTCAGGGCCAGATTATTCAAACCCGATACAAGCAAGAGTCTAGCAAAATTGCAATGAACTAATCACGTCCCGGTCAAGGACGTGCATGGTTACAACAATCATGCTTGTCAGCATTTAGGAAGCATGGGTAACAGCCGCATGGATGGCATCTGCCAGATGAGGAACTGTCCTCGAGCTCAGACCTGCCATGCTGATTCTCCTGCACGTTTAATATAAGAAAAAAAACTATGAGAAAAAATTGGATTTCCTTTCGACTTTGCGCACACTAATTGTGTTCTAGTGTTGGGTTTCACGTTGAAGAGTGTAGTTTAAATGTTAATCAGTGGTTATAACCAAAGAAACTTCTGAGGAAGCACTTGTGGAAAAGGGCATACTGTTAGGAAAAAAAAACAAAGCATGAGAATGCTCTTATAATGGGAGGTGCCAGACAAGATAAAAGTATGGAATCATGATGGCATACTGGTAAAGCAACTATGGCGCACTGCGAACGGAAGGAATAGTCAAGTAAAAGATAAACCAACCAACCAACAGGGTATAGAATACATTACCCGTCAGATGTCATATAGATATGATATTCTTGCCTCATAAATGCAACTTGCTCCGAGTTCAGTCCGGTGAAAGTAAACATGCCAATCTGCTTGATTATGTGACTCCAGTCACCAGGAGTGCCTATGAAAAACAGTAACCTTTGAGCCTTGTAGAGTGCAGAAATGCCAAAAATTAAAAAATAAAAAATGGTGAAATGCAATCAATGTCATAAGTATACCCGACTCAGGCAGGCTCAAACATATTTAAAATGGTTCAGATATCTAATTAGGAACTACAGATACTAATTCTAAACTATTTCCCCCGTGTTGGTTGGAGTCAGCGTACAACATTTTTTTCATCCAACCAGCTTACTCTTAAAGAGTCTGAGGTAAACCAGGCAATTTTAGGCCTACTACAGCTTCATCAACAAAATATCTGAGAAGCTATATTTGAAAATGCAGGAGCATCGATCAGGGATACTGGCATTAGATGCAATAAAATGATAAGATAATATCCCTAAGAGTAAACTCGCGAAATATAAGCATTTTACTATGAAAATTCCATAAACCTATAAAACAAAGATGTAGCTGGAAAATCAACACATTTGGTAAGCCAAATAATCTGATTGCATCAGTAAATTATTCCTCTTGCAAACAAAAGCAGCAAGTAATAGTTATAGTATGAGTGAGTTTTGAGTTAAATTGGGCAAAGAGATGCGAAGTGAACCCACCCAAAAAAGTATATGATAGTAAAAGAAAAGTCAGACTTTAGTGGAGACATTTGCCCCACTGGAATTCATGAGATGCTGTCTCGCTTGGCTGCCAAAATGCATGACATATTGTGCACATTCAGGAGGAAGGGATAGACAAGGAGGGAGAAATCACAGGTTTTGCTGGCTCAATTAATTTAGGTTCATTGAAGAACTGCAGTGCACAACACACAGAAGCGACAGACTGACATAACCAAACAACTAAGAGTATTAAGCTAAACAACAGTACACCGACATAGCTGAGCAAGTTCAATTCAGCAGACATCAAACTCCAAAAAAGCACCCACCTCTGGCCTTCAAGGCTTCAAAAAGTTGATGACGCATGCTTATAATGCGGTCAGCCATTGCCTTCAATTCAATAGTCCATTCATTGTACATGTCCCTGCAAATATGAGGTAACACATATTTGACTGAAACCATATTTCTAGTTCCCACCAAAAAAAAAAAAAAAGAAAAAAAGGACTGACAATTGAGGAACTGTATTTTAGTACAAGCCACCAGAGTAGAAAGAAAAATAAAGAGAAATCATTGGTCAGAGAAGTAAATTGGTCAACTTCTTTTGAGTATATAAAGAATATTTGAATACAAGTTATGGCAGGGCACTTGTAGTGTCAGCACAAAAATCAACTCCTTACTTGTCCCTGAGGATTGTGGCAACAATAGAGGCTCCATGAAGAGGAGGATTAGAATACATAGGCCGAATTACAAGTTTCAGTTGACTCTCGACCCTGCCAGCAACATCAGATGTTTTGCATACCTATAGATTAAAATGGGAGGTCAAAAATCAGGACCAGCAGTCAATATTCAACTCAATTATAGACATGAAAAATAAATCAGTCATTCTGTCAATTTTCACTTACACAAGTGTAAGCTACATTAGAAAGTGAAATTCAAGCAAGCAAACTTTCAAATAGATTATCTACTGGAAATGGAACATGGTTTTGTGTCAGTTTTCAACAGTTGAAAAAGGACAGATAGATCATACAATGCTTAGGGCTCCAACACGCTCTCCATAGAGCCCCATGTTTTTTGCATAGCTTTGTGCTACCAGGCACTCACCACCATCAGCAACAAAAATACGAACAGATTGTGCATCAGCATCAAGACTTCCACTGGCAAAACCCTAGGGTTTCAAGAGAGAATTTTAAACCAAGATAAGAATTTCTTCAGTTGTTTCATATAAATCCATCCATCCTAAGTATATCAATCTATTGGACAACCCACCTGATAGGCACTGTCAAAGAAAGGTAACAACTGTTTTGACCTCATCAACTGCCTTATTTGCTCCCATTGTTCAACAGTTGGGTCAACACCAGTTGGGTTATGAGCGCAGGCATGTAGGAGGACAACTGCCCCAGATGGGGCAGATCCAAGATCTTCTAGCAGACCTACAACACATTAGAGACTAGATTGTTATACTCTAGAAAAAGAAATCTATCCACGAAATCAACAAAACAATCAAATGTGCATATCTGCCTGCGATTATATATGTATATACTGAGAGAGCTTAGTAATAGGCTAGCGAAAAAGTTAACTCACCTTGGAAATCCAGTCCACGTGTTGCAGGATCATAATATCGATAGTATTTTACAGATAATCCAGCAAGCGTAAAAACTTTAGGGTGGTTCCCCCAGGTCGGTTGGGGAATGTATATTGTGCGCTGCACAAAAACCAAGCAAATGTTTTTAACAGACGCATCTTTAGGAAGTGTATAATCTAGTTATTTTGATTCTGTGAAAAATGAATAAATGGATAAATAACTAGTGCTATACCTCATGGTAATGCCTTGCCAAAAACTCACCACCAACTCTCAGTGATCCCGTGCCTGACAAACACTGCACAGTGGTGACCCTGTTCTCCTGAATAGCGGGGCTATTCAACAGCATAAAAGGTGCAACCACCAAAGGAAGTAAAACTAACATGAGAATTTAGTCAAATGATTGAATTACGTCAAACATATGATGCTAAGTGAACTTTTCTACCTGTCGGCACCAAAGATGAGCTTTGCACTCAATTTATTGAACTCTGCCAATCCAATAATTGGAAGATACTCCTTCACACGTGATCTGAATTAATGAATTTACAATCAACAAATCACAATGATAGGCCTAAACTCCATTACAAACAGAAAATATAAAAGCAGACAACTCACGCATCATTAACAAGAGACTGCTCTGCCTGTCTGACTACACTGAGGACGAGGGGCTTTCCTTCCTGTCATTCACATAAATAGAAGCTAAAGCTTGCATCAGGATAGGAAACATGCCGTCTTCTGACAATTCAATTTTCTTATTAAGAAGAACAACTTGCCGGGCACTAAGTCAACCCTGAGATCAGGTAAACATTTCACAACTTTTGCAACTTTCAATAAATCTGAAACAAAAGCTCATGGGTCACTTAGGCAGCTGAGTAACAAGCACAAAGATCCCTCTTTTCACTCATAAAATAAAGAAAAAAAGACCCATATTTTTATCAGAAACCTTAGAAGATTGATTTTGAGATTACAATCCAAACTAACATATATCAAAAGGTAGCGCCTATCAGGATTCACTGCTTATTGGCTGTTAATGCCCACTGAGTCACCAGCAAAAGAGCATAAATCACCAAGCAGCAATTTGTATTTATCCAATATCATGCTGAAGCAAAACCTATCCGTTGTTGTGCATGAACCTGAGCACACTCTAGCAGGACTGCTGACAATCGCCACCACTGACTTTTTGGTCAAATTATAAATATTATCTACTACTTTTCAATTATATATCAATTCTGCGCACACAAAATTTCTGAAAGAAGCATTTAGATAAGCTACTGCTTTCAGCATACTTCCTTGATTTTGCCCATCTTGAAGGATTCTGGCAGACATTATTTAATTATGATTAGCTACTGGCTAGCAAACAAAAATTTAACTCAATCATAAAGCAGACCGTTTGAAGTAAACAACCTGCATCATAATTGCTCGAATCAATAAAATCTATGACCTTGCACTCTAGAGAAGCAAATTATTGGCAGAAAATTTTCCTCATATGATGCTGAACGGAGAAAAAAGAGAGGAAAAACATCCATACCCATGAAACACATACACTGGGTATCTAATTTTGCACCTTCGAATGTCTTAAGTCCAACAATATACATCATATCGACATAGATGGAAGATAGTTTACCTCCGTACGGTAGGCGCCGACTCCCAAATTCAACTTGTTTGGGCTAGTATCTTTGTTGTAAGCGACAGTCACCTGTTCAATCACAATAGGCCAAGGATTTCGCAGTCAAGACGCATGAGACAAAACAAGTGTAGAAAAGAAACGATCAACACGGAGGAACTCCAAAGATTAAGAACTCAAAGCAAGCAGCGTCTCAGCGCATTCGACTCGCTCATTAGATTATAAAAAAAAAAAAAAAATAACAGCGGCGCGAACGAGTCTTAGCAATCAATCAAGCATCTTACGCAGCTCGCGACGAGCGGCGATCGCACACCTCGACACCTCCCAAAATCAAACATTTCGCACGACTTCTCGATCCTTAAACCATACTATCAAGAACTACATCGCCGGAGATGAAAAAAGCACTCCAAAAGCCGCAGCCAAACATCGCGACCGAACTCGATACCGCCAGTCTCCTCGACATATAAAGGCGATCCGCAGCCGACCGGACGCATCGCGAAATGGAGATCAAAAACGCCGGCATCATCGCGACCACACGCGACGTCGCTTTTCCTCGTTCGGCGTCGCTTTTCCAGTTCGGCGTCCCTCGAAAAACACACGAAGATCACGCGGCGAGAGAGAGAGAGAGAGAGAGAGAGAGAGAGAGAGAGAGAGGGAGGGAGGGAGGGAGGAGGGAGAGTGAGATTTACCCCGAGGATAGGATCTTCGGGGGCGCGGACGACGTGATTGAAGACGGAATCGGCCATGGAGAGGAGGAGCAGCAGCGGCGAGGAAGAAGATCGGTCCCGCGTGCGCGAAGTTTCGTCGGCCGGAAAAGCGATCGGTCGTTGTGGAGGAAGGCGACGGTGGTGGCGAAATGTATATAAATAGCGACGGTGACGGGCGACGGTGACGGTGGGTCGCAGTAAATCTGTGGGTTCCTTCCCTCAGTTTTCTGCTTACCTTTTTATTCGTTCGATGGCATTGCCTCCATGCCGTCTGAAACGACAAAAAAAGGACACTAACGTTAAATTTTGAAACCCAAAAAAAAAAAATAATAATACTAAGAAAAAAATCTAAATTAATATATATTTGTGTCGAGTTATTTTAAATAAAATTTTTATAATGAAAAAAATTCAAAGTAATATATTTGTGATAAATTTACTTTTTCATACTAATCTTTTTGCAAAAAATTAACCCTTCATTGAATTTTTGTTAAATTGGATTCATAATACAAAAAATTCTAAATTAATATGCATGTAACAAATGGAGAGTAAAACCCAATATTAATATGTGTTTGATGACTGTTAAATTTAATTGAAATTAATAGATGATTAATTTGTTACATGTGTAGTGGTTTGAGGTTTTTTATAATTAAAAAATTAATTTGAAGTAAATTTGTCACATATTTATCTATTTGGAATTTTTGATGGTATTTAGGGCGTTTGGTAACATTTTTGTTTAAAAATTTTTCCAAGGAATAGAAATAGAAAAAAGTGTTTTTGTTCGAGGAACAATTTTTGAATAAAAAACGCATTTGGTAAACTTGTTCCGGGAATAAAGAATGAATAAAACACGTTTGGTAAATTTGTGTTCTTTTTGTGTTTCTTTTAATTTTCTTTCTTTTTTTCTTCTTTTGGCTGGTTGCCTGCCGGCCTCGGCCTTGGCTAGCGATCGGTCGACGAGGGCCGGTGGCCTCGCTTAGATTCAGTGAGCCTGAGCTCGCCTAGCCACCAGTGAGGCTCGGCCTCACCGAGCCATCGCCAAGTCGGTGAGCCTCACTGGTGGCTGGGTGAGCTTGGGCTTGCTGGATTTGGGCGACCCCAAGCTCGCCCAGCCAAGGCGAGGCCGAGCCTTGCCAAGGGCCGGTGACGCTTGGCCTCGCCGGGGGCCGACAACGCTCCGGCGAGGTTGCTGGCCAAAGAAAAGAAGAAAAAAAGAGAAGAAAAAAAGAGGAGAGAGAAAATTTGTTCTTAAAAATTATTCCATAAATTTTTTCTTGTTTTTTGTTTCTCGTTCAAAATGTGTTCCTAAACAAAAAAATATATTTGGAACAAAAACGCAAACAAACACATTTCTATTCTTTTTTTGTTCCCTGGAACAAAAAAAAAAACAGAAATTTTGTTCCCTGGAACAAAAAAACAGAAATTTTGTTCATAAATAGAAACAAAGAATATTAACAAACAGGTCCTTATTAATCCAAAGAATATTTTGACAAAAAAGACCCAAAAAATAACAAAGCTAAATATATTCATGACAGTTGTCCACAATTACTTATTGAGATAAATCACATCGAGACCGTCATCCTTCTTCTTCTTCTTCTTTTTTTTTTTTTTTTGGTACCATGTTATCTGTGTGTGTTTCTATAAATTAATATATTTGTGTCAAG